>JAUMIR010000001.1:113397500-115897500 GCA_030847615.1 Gambelia wislizenii | reverse complement strand
ACCACTTTATCCTAGCTTTCCTCCCTCTCAAAATGAATTTATTCAGTTCATACGTCCATTGTTGCAGGATTTTTTCATTTTGGAGTATAGGCAGGTTTTGAAACAAAAACAAACATTTTGGCAATACAGTTGCCCCTCCACATTCGCGACTTTCACATTCGCGGTTTTGATTATTCACGGAAGGCTGCTTCCCCCCCCCCCGCTGCTCAACACACCCTCCCTTCCCGAGTCAGCAAAGGGCTTAAACCATTGCTGCTTTCAGAAGGAGGGGTGGGGAGCAGCCTGCACGCTGCCTCTTGGGAAGCGGGGTGGGAAGAAGCTGGCCCACAGGCTCATATCTTATTTGCGTTTTTTTCACATTCACGGGGGTTGTTTGCCCCTAACCCCCGCGAATGTGAAGGGATGACTGTATATTCATTTTGATTGTGTTTATTCTTCTGAATAGAGATAGATCTAATTTATTCCATCTCTCCAGGTCTGATTTAATTTCGCCCCACAATTTTTTATAGTTATTTTCATAAAGGTCTCTGTTCCTTTTACTTATCCAGGTTCCAAGGTATTTTATTTTTTTTTCAATTCTACAACCAGATTTTTATCTCAATTGTTCATCTTCTTTTGCTGTTAGATACTTTGTTATTATTGCTGTCTTATTTTTATTCAATTTACATCCAGCAAGATCTCTGAATTTTTTAATTTGTTCCAGCAAATTGGTAATATTTTCTGTAGGATTTTCTAATATTATTGCAAGATCGTCAGCGAATGCTTTTACTTTATACTCTTGGCCTTTTATTTTAAGACCAGGTATTTGTGTATCACTCCTTAATTTATTGTTCAAACATTCCAAAACCAATATAAAAAGTAGTGGTGACAAGGGACACACCCCTGCCGTGTTCCTTTATATATGTTGAAAGTCTCTGTTTTCTCTCCATTTATTACCAATTGTGCCTTTTGTGTTTCATGTGTTTCTTTTATACCTTTGACAATTATCTCTCCAAGTTCTAATTTCTCCAATGTTCTTATAATAAATGTCCAATTTATATTGTCAAAGGCCTTCTCTGCATTGATAAAAATAAGGGCAGCTTTCTTATTGTTCGTTGTTTTGTAAAATTCTATGGCACCCACCATTATTCTTATGTTTTCTGAAGTATGCCTTCCTTTTATAAAACCTGATTGATCATCATGTACTATTTCTTTTATTATTCTGTTTAGTCTGTTCACCAGTGTTGTTGTATACATTTTGTAATCCGTGTTAAGGAGCAATATGGGTCGATAATTTGCTGGGCTTAATTTATCTTTGCCTTCTTTTGGGATCAGAACAATATTTGCTGTTTGCCAAGACTTCGGGATTCCTTCTATTGGGATATGATTCATGACTTGTTGGAGCAGTTGTATCGTTCTTCGTGAAAATTTTAATAGAATTCAATAATATATCCATCTTGCCCCCTCGATTTTCCTGTCTTCATTTGGTTAATGGCTTGTAGTATTTCGTCTGTGCTTATAGGTTGGGCTAGCTCTGTTTTTGTTTCATCTGATATTTTCCTATTTATATTTTCTTCTATATATTTATCTATTACATTTTCCAAATCTGTAATCTTCTCTGCTTTTGCATACAATGTTTTATAGTATTCAAAAAAGATGTTTTTTTAATTTCTTTTTGTGTAGTGTACTTCGTATTCCCAATTTTTATTTCTGTGATTAGCTTTTTTTTCCTTCTCTTTCTTCAGCCGATATGCCAACCACTTGCCAGCTTTGTTGGCATTTTCAAAATATCTTTGTTTTGCCCATTTCAATTTCTTAACAATTGTTTCAGTCAACTCTGATTTTAATTCCTCTTGAATCAGTTTTATCTCTCTCTGGATATTTCTATTTTTGGGGTTTTCCCTTAAGTTCTCTTTTTTCTTTTTCAACTCTTGTGTTAACTTTCTATTTTTTTCATCTTTAGCTCTCTTAATTTCAGTGACCCTCTGTAGAAACACACCCCTAATTGTTGCTTTAAACGCATCCCATCACGTTTTGTGCATTGTTTCTGATTCTTTATTTTAAAGAACTCTCATATATCTTCCTTTACTTTATTTACAAACTTCTCGTCCTTCAGCATATTTTCTTTTAAACTCCAAGAGTATTCTCTTTCCTAGGTCATTAATTTAATTTCTATAGGGTTATGGTCTGATAGCAATCTCTCAGTTATTTCCATTTCTTACATTTTTGTTAGTAGCTCTAATGAGACCCAGAACATGTCTATTCTAGTCATCGTTTTATCTACATCTGAATAGAAGGTGAAACCTTTCTTGTTGTATTTTGAGGACCAAACGTCTGCCAAATTGTATTCTTCTAGTATGTTTCTACAGATTTTTGGAAGTTCCCCACTGCTTCTTTTGTCAGAAGGGTTGGATTTATCTCGTCTTGCTTTCAGGACCCCGTTGAAGTCCCCTACTATTATCACATTGTTGTCACTTCGTTCCTCTATTTCTTCAAGTTCATGATATAGTTGTCTATAAAATTGGTCTTTCTTTTGAATTGGGGTGTAGATAGCAATTAAAATTATATTCCTGTTAATCATGTTTAATTCCACACCAATATAATGTCCCTCTTTATCATTCATGATTTCGGTGGCTTCAATTCTGTTACTTACATAGATTGCTACTCCTTTTTTCTTTTTGTTGGAGCTTGAAAAGAAACATTGACCAAGCTTTGGTCTTTTCAATAATCTATTGTCTTTTTCTCGTATTCTTGTTTCTTGCAGGCAAGTGATTTTTGCATTATTTTTTTCTAGTAGATGAAAAATCTGATTTCTTTTTTGAGGGCTATTTAATCCTTTTACATTCCATGATCTTATTTTTTATTACCAATTTGGTTTTCTATTAAGATCTCTCTGTTTCTTGTTTTCTCTATAGTTTTTCCTCTTCTGAGTCCTCTTCCTGGCTTTGTGGTTCCCCTTCTTCCTCTGTATCTTTTCCTTCTTCCTCCTCCCCCTCTTCTTGTTCTTCCTCCTCCTGTTGATTGTGTTTACTAGTGGAATCTTCTTCTGTCTGTTTCTCCTATTCTGGGTGTTTAAACTCTTCTTTTCATTCACTTCTCTTTTTTTTAACTTTGCTTCCGCTTTTTTCTTTTCTTCGTTTTCTAGCTTTTTCACAAATCCCATTTTTTTAAATCGTGTATATTCTGGATTTTTTCTGATCATATGTAAATGACATTCCTTCCACCCATTCCCATCTATATGTAATATTCATCTTCTTAAGTTTTTGAGTCAACTGTTGGTATTCTTGTCTTTTTTTTAAGCACTTCGTTCGGGATGTCTTTGAAGATTTGGATATCCTTCCCGTCGATCCTTAGCTTGTCTGAATAACTTGTTTGAATTATTTTCTCTCTCATTCTTGTATGCGTGAATGATACAACTACATCTCTCAGGAGTTTTCTCTCTCTCGCTATCAGCGAGCTTATCCGGAATAGCTTATCCACGGTCTGGTCTAATTCTTCTTGTTTTACTTCAATAAAGTCTGCCAAATTCAGAATTACCTTCTCCCACAAATCTTCCCTTGTTGTTTCCAGAATCCCTCTCAGCTTAATACATTTGTATCTATATCTTATTTCTTGAAGTAAAATGGCATATTTTTTCTTTTTCTTGTTCTTTAGAAGTTACTCCCACTTATTTTTCTAGCTTTTCTGTCCGTTTCTTATATTTTCCATTTTTGTTTTAACATCATTTGCTTCTGTCTTCAAGTTATCCAGTTTATTGTCTATTTTTTCAATATCTGTCCTAATCTCTTTCTTAAAATATTTAAGGTCTTCCTGGATCTCCTTTTAAAAGGTTTTGAGCTCTTCAAGAATCTGGAGACCTATATCCATATGTTTCGCAGGATTCTTGAATGATCCTCTTCTTGAAGTTGATGTTTGAGTTTGCGTTTGACTGCCACTCATTTTTGCTCTCGTGCTTGCTGCCATGTTTATAAAGTAGACAGTTTTTAATGCTTTCCTATATTTTTGTAATTAAACAAGGTATTGAGTAGTTCTCTTTGATTTGCAGTCTTTTCTCTTATATATGTCGTTTCTCTGTTCACTTACTTTGTGTAATATTTTAGCTACCAATTCATATACAATTCATTTGGGTTTTATCCCAAGTAACAGTTATAACTGTGCTCTTATCAATTTTGTAACTTAATTTGTAGGTTCCAAAAAATTAATTTATTAAATTAGGTAGTCCTCAATTGAATTAAGTTAAACGATTGGTTCAAATTCAGTCTCAAAACTATTTTCTTCCCTTTTCCCCATCTTGATACTTATAATTGATCTTTTATTTTTTCTGCACTTTTCCCCTTTATAGGATACACAAGACTACACCAATTTATAATTTTAAATCTAAGAGTTTATTTATTTGTTAACTCCCTTACAATTGAAATCCATCACCGTCAACATAACCATATATATTATTACGTTTTTATCAATTGTCTAACCTTTATTTTGACATAAATTTATAATTTATTCTCCAAAAGAGAAATTTATATGCCTATAAATCCAATAATCAATTAATTAGTAAGCCCCTTATTCAATCAAAATTTCTTCAAAATTCCTCACCATCACCATTACCATATATATTATAATGTTTCCTGTATCTCTCCTTTATGTTATCCCAGATAGTGATTATTCTACTAGACTAGAGTTTTTTATTTGTATGCATGTGTATATATATATATATATATATATATGTAAAGGATTTGGTCTTCCTGTCCGTTGGTAGATATTGCTGTTTGGACAGAGTTTCCTTTAATGTTTCAAGTCTCTCCTTTGATGTCCCTTTAAATTCTGAATGCGTCGCGACCTTGAAAACGCTGTCTCTTTCTGTACTCCTTAACAGCCCCTTAAGGCCCCTTAAATACAGGTCACTTTCTATCCTCTATTTTTATTATATGTGTATTCTTAGTTCTCCTGATATTCTAATTCCGCTTCTATTATTGTTCTGTCCCTTTATAGTTAGCACTTTCTCAACCCTGCTTCTCTCGCCACCTTCTCTCCGCTGTCTCAGCCGTCTCACCTGTCTTGCCCACTGTCTTTTTCCTCTTTCTTCAAACCTCTTCTTTGGGTCTAATCCCACCACTGTAAATAGGTCCAAAGACTCCCCCCATTCGTTGCTTCCCCCGCTGTTCTTCTTTCTACGTCCTCTTGCTGGACTAATCCCTCTTTCCAGACTGGACATTCACCTTATCCACCATTACAGAATGAGTCATACCCACTATGCAGTACTGCTTTAGAGTGGCTCAAAACACAGTTCTTTTCAGGTCAGTCAGTTCTTTTTATTGTTCGCTATTATTATTATTATTATTTTAACTGTGTAAGCATTCAATCTTAGCAAAAACTTTGCGAGTTTGCCACTTACCCCTCCTCTCCACGCGCTTATCTCGGTCCCAATCACAGCTTCCACTTTCCACTTTCTCTAATGGTTTTTAGTTACATTGTTGCATCCACCAGGGCAACCTCGGTCTCAAATTCCCTCTTATTGACAGGCTCTGATCTTTCTTGTGGAGGTTTTTAAAGTATATCCCAGTACAGAGGTTATATTAGAATCGAGTCTTTAAAAAATCCGGGAGTAAAGGAGGATTTGATCCGGAGATCTTCACCATACCTTAATAGCTGCTATTCCTCTCCTGCCGATCTACCTTTCACTCCACCAAAACTTCAGTTTCGACAGTCTGAAGGATCGGCTGAGATCCACTATCCCTACTGGGTTGCAATCATTCCTGGATTGCACCACAGTTTGGGTGAACCCCAAATTTAAGGCACAGGATAAACGAACTCGAGTGGAGCCCCATCTCGATATCTTTTCCCCTCAGCAACCGGACCGGAAGTCAATATTACATTTTTTTACATGTGGGTAGTGATTGACTGAGGGAGGGAGAGGAGAGAGGGGCCCTTGTGAGGCTGAGGGTGGAGATGCAGAAAGAGTGGCTAGAGTGGATTGTGAGGTGGAGAGGGGATTTGCATGTGGTTGGTGATTGGCTGAGGGAGTGAGGGAATTGTTTTCCTAAGCTGCCAGTCAGCACACTGGGAAAGGAAACATACCCAAGCCATCCCTACACACACACATACATATATACATATATATATCCTATATACGTGTGTGTGTGTGTATATATATATATATATGGTTTATTTTGTAAGAATTGAGTCAGTGAAGATGGACCTCCCAACTAATTAATCAGATTTTTTAATAGTAGATATTATTTACTCTGCTATAGAACTAGACCAAATTTTGATATGGTTTTTGATATCGTCTGGGTACCCATGGGGTCACATCATCACCCCACTGTCCCTGCTGCTGCTGTTGCGACAGGACCCAGGCTGTCAATTGGCAGCAGTGGGGGCAGGGCAACAGAGCTACTCACCGTAAACACTCCACCAGCATATGTTACATCAGGTACAGCTAGTGAGCTTGAAAGGCATTAAAAATTATGCTTTCAGAACTATTGTTGGCTCTGAGAGTTTTGTCCTACTGTCTTCTTTGCAGGCAAAATTAGAAGACACCCTGAAGTGGGTAGGCTCTGAGCCCTCTGAAGGATGGCAAGGAGTTCATAAAAACTATCAAATTGTAAATTATTTACTAGGCTCTAATCTGCATAGGTACTAGGTATGCAATGTTTAATTGCACTCAGTTAACTTAATTGTATACAAACAGCCAACAAAATCAACAACCTTGACACCTACCTCCCTTTCCTTAAATAGGTCTTCAGTAAAGAGGTTATCATTTGTTCAATATGACAATTTCAATAGAAGAATAGCTTAATAGGCAGGTATGAGAACAGCTGCACCTACTATCACCTTCCCTTTTAGACAACTATTAAAACCTACATGAGTCTCCATTGTATCTGGAAGAGGCATGTAGATGTGTGCAGGAACCATCACTCTATTCCTAAGGTTTCCATTCCTTATTTGTGATTTAGTTTTCAGTTGTCATCCCTTTGATTATGCATTCCTGTGCAGTAGTTTCAGTAACTACTGATGAATTTAGCAGCACTTCCTGCCAAGTGAACATACATAGAACAGGGTTGCCTACATTCTAAAACCAGGGTAGCAGACCTGTGGCCCACTATAATAATTTTTGGACTTCAACTCGCAGAAGATGCAGCCTACTCAGACAACTTTAAAGGAATCTGGGAGCTGTAGTCCAACATATCTGGAGGGCCCCAGGGCTCTCAATATGTGTTGTCACCCAAATTGCATGGCGTTCTGTCAGGACCCTCTAATGTCCTAATATTAATTTGGGGAATTTAATTAACTCAACTTGGCATACAAGAGGCCAGGCAATGGAGAGATCTTTTAACCAATGTATACTGATAATAATGGAGACTCTAAGCCAAAATGTACAATTATATTATCTTCATTGGAAATTAATAGTAACAGCAATCACACACACACTCAGGCATCAGACAAGCACACAAGGCCATCAAAGATAGTAAGAAATACTTGGAAGAGCAAATAAAATACTTAGGAATAAATATTGTGGCAGAACTGGAAAAACTAGAGGAAAAAAATTTCACTATGTTAAGGAAAGATATGGAGAAAAGAATAGAGAAATATGGGAAAATCAAACTGTCATGGTTTGGAAGAATAGCGCTTGTTAAAATGAAAATATTACCAAAAATAAATTTTTTATTTAGAATGCTGCCTATTAAAGTATCAGAAATGGAATTTAAAAAGTGGCAAAATATGATAAATAATTATTGTAATGGAGGCAAAAGATCAAGAATCAATAAAAATAGATGGTATAAATCTCAAAAAAAGGAGGTTTAGGCTTATCTAATCTAAAGGTATACTATGTAGCGAATCAATTGAGATATATATTATTGATAGTGTTGCGGAGGTGAAGGAAATGGAATGGATGGAAATAAATAAACAAGAGATAGAGTTAAAATTAAGAAATATATTTTTTTGTAAACTAAAAAAGAAATATAGGGAATCAATACAATCTGTTTCTTTAAAAAAATATATTAGATATATGGAATAAATATAAAAAAGTATTAGTTCCAGGAACATCTCCATTAACGCCAGTAATATTGTTAGAGGGTTTCCCAGCAAATTTAAGAAATGAAGTGGAAGCAAAATTAGGAGGACAAGAAATTATAAGATTGAAGGAATGGATGAGGAAAATGAAAAATAAAAATTATATGGAAAAAATATTAAAGGAGCAAGGATTTACATGGTTTAAACTGATACAGTTAGAAAGATGGACAAAAAAATGTTTAAAGGAGGGTAGTTGTAGAAAAAGTACAAAATTTGAGGAATTAATTACAAAAGCTATTCAAGAGAAAAAGACTATAAAGGGTATTACAAGCAAAATATATAAAATGTTAATGGATAATGAAGAAGTACAAAATTATTTAAAAGATGTTTGGGAAACAGATGTAGCAACTGTAATAGACAAATCCAAGTGGGAAAAAATATGGAATATGCAACATTTGAAAACATTATCAGTAAGAATAAAAGAAAATTACTATAAGATTATATGGAGGTGGTATTTAACTCCAGTATGATTGAATCAAATAGATTAAAAGTATTCAGTACAGTGTTGGAGGGGTTGCCAAGAATTGGGAACGTATATGCATATGTGGTGGAATTGCAAATATGTACAGAAATTTTGGAATATAGTTATGAAGGAAATAAGTGAAACACTGGAGATAAATATACCTTTAAGCCCTGAAATAGCATTATTATCATATTGTGAAAAAATACAAGAATCTCAAATTGTTAAGGATTTGTTAACAAACTTGTTGACAGCAGCAAGGTTAATAATAGCAAAGAAATGGAAAATACAAGGTGAATATAAAATAGAAGAATGGTATGAGGAAGTATGGAATATAGCTATAAATGAGAAATTAACAAATATGGTTAAAGAAAAAAAAGGAGGGTTAAATAAGAATGTTTTTGGTGAAAAATGGAGTAAATTTTTAGAATTTGTATTAATAAAGGGGAGAGGAAGCAAACCTGAGTTGGAAACAATGATTTTCTGGAAAGAGGGATGAAAGTAAAGGGAAGTCCCTCGGTGGAGGGAATCACTGTTATATATGTTTGTTAAGTCTTGTGTAGTAATTGTATGTTTTTTTATTATTTTAAAAATTAATAAAATTATTAATTAAAAAAATACTTGGATAGAGAACAGAGAAGGGGGATGGTGGGTTATACTATACCAAACCTGAAGAACTGAGATCATGAAGTAAACCAACAGCAAGGAGGTCCGGACGATAGATTGGTGAAACAAACTAACATGATGCCAGAAAGCAGGGGATTCATGCACACTTGGACGGTGTTTTAAGGTGATATTTATATGAAATAAAAACCCTTAAGGGATCA
This sequence comes from Gambelia wislizenii, assembly GCA_030847615.1. Taxonomy (NCBI): domain Eukaryota; kingdom Metazoa; phylum Chordata; class Lepidosauria; order Squamata; family Crotaphytidae; genus Gambelia; species Gambelia wislizenii. The sequence continues at coordinate 115,888,161 of JAUMIR010000001.1, read as the reverse complement.
GGTTTTGAGTGGAATACAATGTTTCTCAGAAGTTCCCAGGACTAGACAATGGGTGCTCCAGAAGAGTTAATGATCATTAATGGCTGCTGTATTTGGAATTGAATAAGAGCAGGCAAGGTCTATTGTTGGAGGGAAAGGGAAGAGGAAAAATGTGTTTTGCAACCATTGAGGTCTCTGCTATTGTGTATTTGTGAATGACTCACCTCCAGGTGTTAAGTTCTGACCTGAGTATTTGTTTGGGGAATTTCCAAAGGCTCCTCCTTTGGTCATACATGACTTCAACCTTGGTATTTGGGACTCATTAGTTTCCTTGCTAACCACATGGAAGACACATCAAGCCAAATTATTAATATAGCCAATTATTTGATATTGCATGACAGAGGCTATCAGAGTAGGTAACAGTGTTCTAAAGCAAGAGGGGGTGCTTCTGCAGTAACTCCTTGTCAGCTTCTCGGTTGACACTGTGTTTGTCTTCCTTGCTTCATATTCAGTCCACAGGTTACAGAAAGAGGGATCTTGGACAGGATTGCTATGAAGATATAATTCAGGCAAGAGCAGGGTACAACTTTCCCTACACTTTTTTAATATCATAATTTTTATTAATGTTGATATGATTTTAAAACAACCACACATGCTATTTTTTAAAAAAAAATCATTACAAGACACCATGGTTACAGAACAAAACAAAACAAAGAACAATAATATACATAGATACACAACCAATTAAAAATTAAAATTTGATTTCCACCGTCTTGTCATCAGTTTACATATATTATTTATCTTTCCTAGTATGCCAAAGATAAAAAAAATGTAATGTACTTCTACATATAGTTGAGAAAATTATATACATTGTCAAATCTCAAATCCTGTCATTGTTATCTTGTCTCCTCTCTCCTGTAAGAATTGACAAAAGGTTCCCATTCTTCCAAAAACCTGTCTACAAATTTATTTCTTAGGAAAATCGTTAATTTGTCCATTGCTTCAAAGTCACGCATCTTCACACCTAATCTTCCACTGTTGGAATTTCATCACTTTTCAACTTTGGGGCGTATAATTGTTGGAAGTGAAGAAGCATCAATGCTTGCTTACAACTCTGCAAGTGTGTTTCTGATCTGTATTTACTTCCTGCTCCAGAGGTCACTCACCCCCTTCTTTGCCCCAAAACAGTTTTTAGTGTTTTTACAACCCTTTTTCTCAGAAGCTAGCAGCCAGCAATATGAGGCAGCTCTGAATCAAGATCTCTTACATGCATGCATAGGAGTCAGCTTTAGGGACTCTTTCATCTAAGTTAGGTAACTTTCTTAGGTAACTTCATCTAAGTTAGGTAACTTATCCAAGATGTATTCTCTGCCATAATAAACATAAGTTCTACTTTATAACTTTATTGGAACATAAATGTTCTGTTTTTGTACTAGAAGCTCATGAAGCACTGATGGGGTTTACTGCAATCTGTTTAATATAAATACCAACAACACGTTATGGGCCCAGCCTCACCCCCCTAATGGCTCACAGTAGCATGAATGGGCATGCATTGATCCCCAAACTGAAAGGCTAAAATTTCCATTCATGGCTATTCAGAGGGTAAACGCAAATGGCAGAGGAAGGCATTTTGGATGCCCTGGAGACACCGAGACCAATGGAGGAAGGAGAAAGCCTCACCCACTGGGACTACAAAAACAGTAAGGCAAGAAGTTTAATTATTTCAATATTTAGACAATGTTCATCTCATTCACATTAATAATGAGAGATTTGCAGGATCAAATTGAATTGTACAGGTCACTATTTTCCTTACAACTAAAGGCTGATGATGATCCTTTGAAGCATATGGAAACAATCCTGTCCTTAATGGATACATTCGCTATAGCAGGGAGTAAACTTAATAATCAACAAAAGATTGGAGTTTTGCTGGGATATCTTCCAAAGGAATTTTTACCCTTTATTTCTGGGATCAATGCAATTACAGACCCATTGTTTAAGGATGTTTAACTAAGGCAGGGAGGGAGGGAGGCACAGCAGAAGTGTCTATGCAAGGCCACATCTGGAATTGAGGCTTGTGGCTCAAATTACACTGCCATGGAGCAACACTATTGAGGGCCATTTGCATGTCAAACCCCCAGAATTCAGTGGCCAATGAGAGAAACAGCCAGATGTTATGAATGTGGAAAGGTTTGGCATCTCCGGATGGACTGTGTAGCCAATAGGAGACTTGAAAAACCAGCCAATGGTAGCTCTCATTTTAAACAAAGGCAGTCTACAAAGCACCCAGGAAGGGAAGACAGAGGAGATGATTCAAGGAACACTGGTTCAGGTGGTCCTCACAATTATAAGAGTTTTACAGCAACCCAGAGTCAGTCTAATGATGGAAGTATTCTCATCGATTCAGGGGTGAGCAATCACATGATGTCATGATTAGACTTCTTCAGTGATATGAATCCCCATGAAGATGTAAATGTTAAGGTTGCTGATGGGCAGAGCTTAGCTGTGAGAGGGAAGGGCCATTGCATCTTGCACTGTAACACAGAGCATGGCAATAATCCTATCAAAACAACAGATGTGCTGTATGCTCCAGACCTCGATGGAAATGTTCTGAGTGTCTCTTGTTCTAACAGACAAGCACTTTGAAGTGCATTTCAGTGGAGACTTATGCACAGTGAGCCAAGATGGGAAATCGTATGCCAGAGCGTTTAAGAAAGATGGTGTCTATCAACAGGACTGTACCAGAGAGCAAGTAAGTGTTGAACAAGTGCAGATTGTGCACAGTTTTGGGATCGATGGCTTGGCCACCATCATATGGATGGGATATTAGATCTGAAGAGAAATCATTTGACCAAAGGCATAAAGATAAAGATGTGCAGCAACGACAACACAAAGTGTGTGAACTGCATAAAAGGAAAAGGCACTAGGCCTTCTGTTCCCAGGAAGAGTGAAAACAAATCAAGGCAACCGTTGAAACTAGTCCACAGTGACTTATGTGGTCCAATTCAGACTTTGTATAAAGCTGGAAATAGTTATTTACTAACCTTTGTAGATGATTATCCCAGTGTGACTTATTTATACTGTGTGACTTATTTGCTCAAGGAGAAAAGTCAGACCTTGCAGCTACTGAAGGAATATGTTGCAATGGTGGAGAACAAATTTGGCAAAGACCTCAAGCTCTTCAGACTGACAACAGTGGGGAGTACATTTCACACCACATTCAAACATTCATGAAAGAGCAGGGCATTGTACACAGGCACACGACTCCCTTTACTTCTGAGGAGAATGGGACTGCAGAGAGGAGGAACAGATCACTAATGGAAATGGTGAGATGCATTTTGCTAGACTCTAAGCGGCCCAACTAGTACTGGGGAGAGGCTGTGATGACAGCTACATACTTGCAGAACAGACTACCAACCAAAGCAACTAACAAAACCCCATTTGAACTTTGGCATAACAGAAAACCAAGCATGGACCATATCAGAGTATTTGGATCCAGAGCCTATGTTCATGTGCCAAAGGAGAAGAGGTCCAAACTAGATGACAGAGCTGAAGAAGGTGTGATGGTAGGCTAATGAACCCAGATGTAGAGGCTACAGAATTCTCAATCCAAAAACAGGAAGGATCACAGTGAGAAGTGTTATGTACTTTGATGAGACTGAGAGAACAGATGTGAACCATACAGACACACACTTCACAACAGAAGAATCTCACAACACAGAACAAGTGATAGCCTACTGGCCTGAATGCAGAGATGAAGCCTACCTGCCTCAAACACCCATCATAGCTGAAGAAGTAGAAGTGAATACACAAGCAGAAGGGGATGCAGAGCAAACAGGAGTAAGTTCAGAGCTGGAAGTCACCACAGAAGCAGATGGGGTTCTGGAACCAGAACTTAGGCACTTGTCCCAATCAAACAGAGGAGTAACACCCCTATGCCTGTTCTACATTGCAAGGACAGTGGTGCCATATGAACCTTCCACTTGGGAAGAAATCAAAAGGCTGCCCGCAGCAGAAGCAAGCAAATGGAAAGGCTACCCGCAGCAGAAGCAAGCAAATTTCCAGCACAGGAGGAAATAGACGTCCTGCACAAGAATCAAACCTGGACACTCACAGAACTGCCAGTTGGTAGGAAGCCTGTGGGATGTAAGTGGGTTTTTAAAATCAAACGGGATTCAGAAGGGGAAATCCAGAGATACAAAGCTAGATTAGTAGCCAAGGGCTACTCCTAGAGATATGTCAAGGACTATGATGAAATGTTTGCACCTGTGGTGAGAGATACCACCATAAAAACACTTTTGAGTGTGGCATCATCCAGAAAAATGCATGTTGAACACTTGGATGTATGGACAGCTTTTTTAAATGGACAACTCAAGGAAGAGACCTACATGGAACAACCTCCTGGATTTGAAAAGGAAGGAAGCAAATCACTTGTTTGCAAACTTCAGAAAGGTCTTTATGGTTTAAAACAAGCTGCAAGAGCCTGGAATGGAAAACTAAATGAGATGCTAATCAAGGAAGGCTTTACACAAGGCAAGACTTATCCCTGTCTCTACACACCATACTAAAGATGACAAATGGATCTACATTTGACTTATGTTGACAACTTGATTTTAGCTTACCAAGATGAGACTGATTGTGAAGAAATCTTAAACCATCTAAATAATGAGATAGAAGTGAAAAGACTAGGAGACATCACTTATTATTTGGGAATGCAAATAGAGAGAGAGAGGAAGATGGAAGCTATCTCCTCAGTCAAGAGCAAAAGATTCATGAACTCATGGAATACCTAGAACTCAAGGAGGCCAAGCCAGTGGCCACACCTATGGAAATAGACTACTTCAAGACAGATGAGCACAGTGAGCCTCTACCAAATAATAATAAATACAGAATTGCTATAGGAAATTTGCTGTACCTAGTCACCTCCACAAGACCAGATATTGCTTCAGCAATTAGAATTCTTTGTAGAAAAAACAACTTACCAAGAAGAAAGGATTAGAATGCAGTAAAGAGAGTGGGCCGATATTTAAAAGGTACTGCACACTTAAAGTTAAAGCTACAAGCCACCAACACTCCCAGATTAGTAGTTTACACAGATGCAGATTGGGCTGAAGACCTTACAGATCATAAAGCCACCAGTGGAAGCCTGTTTTTCTATGGAGGTGGAGCAATGAGCTGGGTGAGCAAGAAGCAACAGGCTGTAGCACTCTTCTCTACTGAAGCAGATTATACATCAGCTGCTCAAGCGTGTCAGGAACTTCTGTGGCTATGCCAATTGCTAGAGGAGCTTGGAATAATTGAACCAAAGCATGTAAAGCTTCATGAAGACAACCAAAGCTGTATAACACTCTCACAAACTGGGAGAGTCAATTCATGCATGAAGCACATTGATTTGAAGCATCACCTGTTGAGAGATCTACAAGAGAAGGAGTTTATTGAGATGAAGTATTGTCCATCTAGAGAAATGATAGCAGACATTCTCACCAAGCCACTCCCTAGAGACCACTTCCAGTTCCTGAGAGAGAAGATGAATCCTATGGACTTAAACAAGCGTAACTGAGAAGAGTGCTTGGAAGTAAAGAAGCATGAACGCTTGTTTACAACTATGTGGGCATGTTCCTGACCTGTATTTACTCCCTGCTTGCAGAAATGAATTTCACCCTTCTTTGCCCCAAGTAGTTTTATTTTATTTTTTAATTATCTTTCTTATCAAGTTACATTACAAAACCAACTCAAAGTTTTTCTTTCTTTTAACATATTCTCTTAAAGTATATGCAACTACTATATTACATAACTAAAAGTAAACCATGCAATAAATGTAGAACCTGGAATTTACTGTTAATTCAGAATTGTGATAATGATTTTTTTTCCAACTCTGGAGTAAAAATTCCACTCTTCTCATATAATTGCAACCTCTTATTATTTGCAATACATAAACTTCCAATTTCCTCCCTGATTTTACAAGGTATACTCAATAACTGTATGTTTTCTTTAGTATACCCTTTCATCCTACAATTGTTCTGTTTCCTCTAAGCTGCCCAACTCTATACGGTCAACTTGACTTGAAATATTCTAACAGTAAGTAGTTTAGGTTATCATTTATAAGTCAAGTTTATCCAGGTTTCTCCACTTTTTTCTCCAATATTTTTTAACTGGAGCCCATTCCATTTCAACAGTGTTATCAGTTTTATCTTTTAACAATACAGTTAATTTATCCATATTCATCATATCTTTAAGTTTAATTGCCCATTCTTCCATAGAGGGAGTTTCTTTCTTTTTCCATTTTGCCACATATAGTAATCTCGCCACTGACACCATATATAGAACTATTCTCCAAGATAAATTAGTCAATTTATCTCTTATTTCAATCATCATATTCAATAGATATAATGCTAGTGTTATTGCATATTTTATCGCTAAAATTTCACTTATCGTGGTATGTATTTTTTTCCAAGAGATTTTAGCCAATGAGCAACTCCATCAGATCTGAAATATGGTACCTTTAGCCTTTTCACATTTCCAACAGGCTACATTACCAGTATTATACATCTTATTAAGTTTAACAGGTGTTAGATACCATCTGTAGAAAATTTTAAAATAGTTTTCTTTTAAATTTTGGGATAGGGTGAATTTTTGTGTGGCTTTCCACGCCTTCTCTCATCTTACTAATTCAATAACAAGGCCTATATCTTGCACCCATTTAACCATCTGCTCTTTAATGGTTTCGTCTTCCATTTCCCGTTGTAAAAGTACATTGTAGAACTTTGCGATGTGATGTTTTCTCTCACCAATGAAAATTTTATCTAATTCATTCTTTTCTAACTCAAAATTCTCAAGTCAGTAATCCATTTTATATCTCTCCTGAAGTTGTTTGTAAAGGAACCAATTCATATTAAAGCCCCTTTCTTCAAGTTGTTCTCTAGTATTTATTTGTAAATTTTCTTGAGCTCCTTTTCTTAGTAAATCTTCATATTTTATCCAATTTCCATTTCTTATTTTGGTTCTCCCAAAAAAAAGCCTCCTCTGGAGATACCCATAAAGGAATTTTCCTGTAATATTTTTTCTTCGTGTCAAACCATGTTTTAAGAAGAGCCTTTCTTATAACATGGTTATCAAAATCTTTATTGTCCTTTTTTCCCCCTGTACCAAATGTATGCGTGCCATCCAAAACAGAGGTTGAATCCCTCCAAAGCCAATAATCTAGTATCAGTTAGAGAGATCCATTCCTCTATCCAAGATAGCACGCATGCTTGAAAGTAAAGTCTTAAATCTGGCAGGGCACATCCTCCTCTATCCTTCTTATCCATTAGTGTCTTCTATTTTATTCATTGTTTTTTTCCTTGTCAGAGATATTTTGAGAGTTCTTTTTGCCATGTTTTGAAGCAGTTAACATTATGAATAATGGGTAAATTCTGAAATAAGAACATGAACCTGGGTAGGATATTCATTTTAATTGTTTCTATCCTCCCTAAGAAGGATAGATTAAATTTGGACCATTTTGCAAGATCATTTTTTATTTCTCTCCATAATATGTTATAGTTATTATCAAATAAGTCCAAATTCCTTTTTGTTATCCATATACTTTCCCCCCCCCCCTATTTTATACCCAGTTTTATTCAATATTTGTTCCTCTTGTATTTTGGAGGGATTTTTTTGTGAGAACCATTGTCTTCTCTTTGTTTACTTTAAACCCTGCTACCTCCACAAATTCTTCTAATGTCTTTCCTAGTTCTTCTAGTTGATTTATGGGGTCTTCAAGAAAGATTGCTAAGTCATCCGTGTAGGCTTTAATGTTAAATACTTGACCTTTAATTTTGGTTCCTTTAACTTTTTCATTGTTCTCAATGCTGTTAATAAGCACCTCAATTACAATGATAAATAGAAGAGGAGACAATGGACAGCCTTGTCTCATCCCATTCCTAATATTAAACTTCTCTGTTCTTCAGCATTTCCCAGTAACTGCGCATTTTGATCTTCATAAATTAGCTCTATCCACCTTAAGAATCTCTCTCCCATGTCCATATTACACATAACAGTTTTCATAAAGTTCCAGTTAACGTTATCGAATGCCTTTTTGGCATCAATAAAGATCACTGCAAAAATTTTCTCATTGTGCGCTTCGTAATATTCCAACAGATCTACAATAGTTCTAATATTGTTCTTAGCATGTCTGTTTGAAAAAGTTCAGGTAGAAAACTTAATTTTAATGGGAGATTGGAACAGAGTAATAAATCCAGCAATAGATAGAATGTCAACTAAAATTATTTCAAAAAATCAAGGTAAACTCCCTAAAGCTTTCTCTGAATTAATGAAAGAACAAAATTTACTGGATGTATGAAGATGGAAGTATCAAGAAGCAAAAGCCTTCACTTTCTATTCAGATTCTCATCATACATACTCCAGGATAGATATGTTCCTGCTAACTAAAAGTTTAACAACATGTGGAAGTCTTACCTAAATGGACCTCCAACCACAACCCAATTCAATTACAGCTACTAGGAAAAAAAGATAATTCTGCTGGATACTCAACGATAGATTATTAAATGATGAAGGGATACTAAGAAAAGCAAAAGAGACACTTAAATTGTATTTTCTAGAGAATTATACTGCCGGTATGAGTGCAAAGATGATTTAGGAAGCAAGTAAGCCGGTCATGAGAGGGTTCTTTATAAAACAATTTATTGAAAAAAGAAGAAAAGATAAGGAAAAACTTCAGAACTTTCTAACTGAAATTGCAGTCAGAGAAGACAAACTGAAAAAAGCACCCAATAATGAAAAATTAAAAGAAGAGATTAAACTGTTGACAAAATAAACACAAATGCAAATAGTTGAAGAAATGGAGGTAAAAATGAGAAGGTTGAAACAAAAACATTTTGAAACAGCTAATAAATCCGGAAAATGGCTTGCGCAAAAACTTAAAAATATGAAAGAGAAGAGAGTCATTCACGAAATAAAATATCAAGGAAAATTAGTTACAGATACCACTTTGATTAAGAAAAGCCTTCATTATTTCTATTCGAATCTATATAATGATAAATCACTAAAAATATAGATAAGAAAATAGAACAATACTTGGATAATCAGTATTTTTTATTATGAAGCTATCAACAGAACAAAAAGAAAGCTTAAATAAAAGTATTACAATGGCAGAAATAGTAGAAGCAATTGGAAAGTTAAAAAACGGAAAAGCTCCCGGACCTGACGGATTTACCTCAACATACAACAAAAAAATGGAAAATGAACTTGTTATTCCTTTGTATAAGATGTTAAATAAGGTAATAGAAGAAGGAATTCCTGAAACATGGAAAAAAGCCCATATATCCTTGCTGCCAAAAGAAGGAAAAGACTTAAGAGATCCTCAGAATTATAGACCCATTTCACTTTTAAACTGTGATTACAAGATTTTTATGTCCATATTGGCCCAAAGATTGAAAAAGGTACTCTCACAGACAATACAGGAAGATCAGAATGGTTTTTTTAACAAAGAGACACCCAAGTAGTTTTAGTGTATTTTTTTTACAACCCTTCATCTCAGAACCTAGCAGCCAGCAACATGAGGCAGAGGAGCCTCCAGATTTCTTACACGCCCGCATGAGAGTCAACTTTTAGGGACTCTTTCATCTAAGTTAGGTAACTTTCTTCTATCTACTTTTCTTATCCAAGACGTATTCTCTGCCATAATAAACATGAGTTCTACTTTATAACTTTATTGGAACATCCAGCATGTTTTATGTCCTGTTTTTGTACCAGACACTCATGAAGCACGGAGGGGGTTTGCTGCAATCTGCTTAATATAAATACCAACAACAATAATAACTTTGCCACTGTTACCAAAAAGTCCAAAATTTTCTCCTGCATTCTTTTGATCTGATCATCAATAAACCCAACAATAATAACTCTGGTATAAAGCAAATTTTGGATTTAAAAATCTTCTGGATTAAATCACCTATCTGTTTATAATATTCTTCTGTTTTCCTGCAAGTCTACCAAATGTGGACTTTCCCTCCCTTTTAATTCATTAATTGGAATTAATATCCTGTTCTTCCCATGATTTTACAATCACAACAACCCTGTGAGGTTTTTCAGGGAGGAGATGGTGACTAACTGACCACTAGCAAAGGCTAGTGGTTCTTATGTGAGAAGGTCAGTGAATCCACTGTGAGGTTTAGGCCACACTTTAAAAGAGTTCTCCATGATGCTGAACCTATTTGAGGGGTAGGCTTCAAGCATCTTGAGTTTGGACTAGATCCCAGAGTGGATTTTCTGACCCACTGACACTGGAGTCATCAGTCTTCTCCAACCAGCCCCCGCTCTGTGACTGACTCGGGATTTGACCCTGTTCTCCCCAATCCTGTCTGGTAGGTAGGCCTCTCAGCGATTGCTTTTAGAAGCCTATCAGGAGAACAGCATTTGGATTGGCCAAGCTGGCAGTACAGACTACGCCACTGCAAAAAATCAGAGAGGAAGCTGCACTGCACCACTAATGGGGAAAATGCAGATGGGACCACTCTTAAATTTCAGTCTTGTTTGAGTGGGTTTGTTCAACTCCAGAAAAGAGTTTAGTAAGCAGCAGCTAAATTTTAGAGCTCTCTGCTGCATGTGGTTTGCCCTTTCCCCAACCAAATTGGGCTGCTGCCCATTGGCCAGGACTGAAGAAAAATTCTGATCAGTCAGCTTCTGTGTTTGGAATGCCTGGCAGAGATGCACACATGTGTGGAGCGGGGAGGTAAGGGGTACTATCTTTTCATTTGCTTCAGGCCGCAAAATGTTTTGCGCCAGCTGTGCTTCCAGATAAAGCACTATGCTGTGTTAATGCTATGGGCTCCATATAGATTTGAAAGGCTGAAGCAAAATTAATTATGCTGCACTTTTTGTGATTTAAATTTTAAAATTATACAGATTCAATGCTATACTTGGAAATTATTTTATAGCAATACTTTATATATTTTATGGCAAGAGCGGGCAAAGTGTGGCCTGTGGGCCACATGCAGCCCCCAAGGCTGTTTTTGTGGGCCACAAGGTCCCACAGGGTTTGTTTTTTGTTTTTGTTTTTTTGCTCCCACCCACCCCCCATTATCTCTAGAGTGTGTAGGGGGTATTTCATCACATTTGGAACTTCCCTGGGCGTCCCACGGGTCAAAATGAAATTTTGCAAATTTGGGGGGAGGGGGAGAATTTGCTTCAAAATGCCCTCTAGGGGCCAAGAAGGCCCCAGCAGCTTCCCCCCCCCCATGTCTCCTGAAGGATGTTTGGGGACATTTAGGGCAAAAGGGGTTGTGTGTTTTGTAGGACCAGGTGCAGGGGGTGTTGTCCTTCAAGGTCTCCTGGAGGACAAATGCAGTTCCCTAGTCTTCCACAGCCTTCCACCTCTATTTTAAGCTATGACAATTTGGCAGCACATATTTCCCTTATATTAGTTCAGTTTTTAAGAAATAAAAATGAAGAGACTGAAGATCATTAACTTACTAATCTCAGTATGGCTGAAGACCTGGGTGCACAAAAATGTGTAATTCCCAGTCACCCAAATAAGTTAACAACAACTTGATTTTAAATTTGTTGGGTGCCATAACCACTCCAGATGCCAAATTTGATTTGTATGGAGCTCATTTATTATGCTACTAATTAATTTTACAAAACAATGCATTTCTAAAAGGGGACAATTTTCTCTGGAAAAATATAGTTGTGGAAAGTTTCCCACCACAGCTCATTGAGTTAAAGCCCTGAATTACCACCTTGTGTCATTCTCTTTTCTTTCTTTCCAGTAGTAGTTATGAAATGGTGCATTGTCCCTTTAACATGTTTGCAATTAAGCAAACACACTTAACAAACATTATCCCATCCCAGCTGATACATGTCCACACTGGCACTGTGCCAGCACATGAGAGCCAAAATATTACTTAACCAAAAGAAAGAGTAAAATTGAATTGTTTTGTTTTGATATTTAAAGCAGTGAACAAACTGTCCAAATAATGAAAAGCAAATTAAAGACTTTAAAATTATTGTACTACAATCTGTGGTATGATTTAACAGACAGAAGGGTTCTCTGCTGAAATGTAGTCTGCTTCTTTGATAAACAAAATTACAGTTTCCTGACACTGGTTGCCTGCTTTTAAAAGGCAGCCAGACATCCTTGGAATCTAAGCACCATTTTCTGTCAACTCTGTAAAGAAATTACACAAACTAAGGTTTTATCTGCTTGGCTGGGGAACTACATTTGTAAATATATAGTTTGTTAAGGAAAAAGAAACAAACTATGTTATCTTGTTCAGAAGTGTTTAAAAATGTTAATCAATATGAAAAATATATTTATGAAAACAAAAACAATAAATGTGTGGGGCGGAGTGATTCTATTAGTCTATGGCAGAAAAAACGACATCTTCTGCCATCTTAAAAGCTGAAAAGTTTTATTTGGCATGAACATTGGTGGACTACAGTTCAATTCATCAGACACCATCTTTTGCCATCTGATTACCTCTTACAGCAGATGTAAATAAGAGGATATTTATCCATTCAGGAATGTGAAAGTTTTTTTCTCAAAAAAAAAGTTTCTATTCACTCAAGATAAAAAACAAGCAGAAAAATGAAGAACAACAGTTCTTTCTAGTTTGTGCAATACCCCATCCTGACCTGTCTTCCCTTAATTATATGCCTGACTATAGAGAAAATACAGTCATACTGTAAATGTGGGAATATGTTATTCAACTTGTACACAGTTCATCACACTGGACTGAAAACGAATTCTTCTGTCCTCCTTTTGGCTACTCCTGACATAATGAAAGGGGAGGGATTGGGAACAGAGGATCTCTCTCTCTCTCTCTCTCTCTTGTGTGTGTGTGTATATGTGTGTCTGTGTGTGTGTGTGTAATGCAAAGGAGTTCTTTAGACAATAAAGAGTTTCCTGCACAATTAAAAACAGAAAAAAAGAAAGCAAAGAGTTGCTTGCTACATTAGAAAGCGGGGAGGGGGGGAGTGAAGGAACCATACACCAGAGTGATTTTCACCCACACAGACACAACTCAATTTAAAAAAAAAAAATTGGTTTAAGATGCCTAATTAAGGCTGCTGCTAGGTAAACAAAACTGTTTAAAACATGTTCATCATTAAAGTGTCCCCTGACAGAAGGACGAGGCAGCAGACTTGGCGACAGAAGGGAGAAGAAGAGAGGCATATGGCCCCCGGTTCTGTCCCCTGCTGACAGGCTGCCGAGCTGCAAGGCCCCTTTTCACTGCCTTCCTTGTGTGCAGCAGATTGCAATGGCCCAACTTTCCCATCTGTATCCAAGGCTCAAGCCCCCAACAATGTGGCAGCCATGTCGTTTTCATCCATGGAACTATAGTTGGAGAGTGTGGGAGGGGGGCAGTTAAGGGAAGGGAAGGTTACTAGGAGAAAGCAGGGGCAGGGGAGGAGGGAGATTAACAACCAATAATCACAATGCTATCCATAATGCATTGTCACTGCAAGATTACATGGTTTATTTCCAGTGGGGATTGGCCCATTCATCACTGGCCCTTTATTGGCCTCCTTTTTTCCCCTTGTTGTTGTATAGAGCCCAAACACTGTCGTAAAAACCTAAACTGCTTAATTGCTGTGCTGTAAAAATTTGCATATCAGAGATATGTCATTCCATCGTTAAATGGCATTAGGCATTTGTTACAAGGCCTCAGCAATCACAGCCAGAGCAACCCAGGGAAAAGGGGGTCACTTATTGGCATTATGCACAGTCCTTGGCTGAATTCTAATCAACAGCAATTATGGGTTTTAAATACTATTGCAATTCAGCCTATGCTGATTTCCTGTGATTTACTATCTAGGAGCACATCAATCCCCTCTGGGATTTTTGGAGCCGGGGCAAGATATTATCTCCTTCCTCAGTAGATTTATCATGGACAGCAACTCTACTACCACTGAAAGTGATGGAACTGGTTAAATAAAAGTCTAAAATCTTTTCACATTCTTCCTTTTGCATCTGCCTATTTTAAGGTTCTCACCACTGACAGACAGACACAGGGAGGAGATGGCATCTTTTACTGGCCTGTGTTTGGTTCTGTATTTTTATTCATCCCCAAACTATTCAGACTGCCTCCACGCACAGAAAAGCACAGAGATCAAGGACCCATTTTGGCTGCATCTGCACTGCAGAACTCATCCAGTTTGACACCGCTTGAACTGCCATGGCTCAATGCTATGGAATTCTGGGGCCTGTAGTTTTGTGAGATATTTAGCCTTCTCTGTCAGGGAGTTCTGGTGCCACAACAAACTACAAATCCCAGGATTCCATAGCATTGAGCCATGGCAGTTAAAGTAGTGTCAAACTGGATTATTTCTGACATGCAGATGTAGACCTTGGCTTGATTATTTATTTTATTTATTTAAATATTTCTATGCTGCCCATCAAAGAAACTATTTCAAAATACCCTTGCCACAAGTTGGGGTTTCTGCTGCCATGCACCAGTTGATCATATAACTCAAAGGCTTGCTCATTTTTGTGGCAATTTAGTTTGGTCCTAATATAGGTATTGCCTGCCTGGGGAGTCTTGATTTTGCATTGCTCCCATGAACCAATATGGCTGCTCTTGCATTTGATATGTATGTGATCAGTTTGAGATCTAAAGTCAAGTTACACTAATATCCTGCTATGCACCTCCAATGAGGAATAGGACAAGACTCACATTTTAGTGCCACATCAGAACTGATCCAACAGGTGCTGATTGGCTATTGTTGTGCAATGTTGCTTCACAGGGTATCATTTCATGATTCAAGGAGAGAGATTTCAGTACAAATGTCATGGCACAGAAGCAAAAGAACCTTATGATAATAAGAACTGTTTGCCAATAGAATAGCCCACCTAGAAGGTAGAATCATAGGGTTGGAAGAGATTTCAAGGGCCATCTAATCCAGTCTCCTGCCATGCAGGAATACGTCATTTAAGTAGTAATGAGAGAAAACCATCAAACCTCTGTTTTAAGATCTCCAAAGAAGGAGAGTCCATCATCCTCAAGGCAGTCTATTTCACTGTCAAACAGCTCTTACTGTCAGGATTTTCTTTCTAATGTTTAGACAGAATCTCTTTTCTTGTAATTTTAATATCTTGCTTTGTGTTTTAGTCATACCCTTCAGGTATTTAAATATGGCTATCATATCACCTCTCAGGCTTCTCTCCTCCAGGCTAACCATACCTAATTCTCAGAAGCATTCATCATGAATTCTCTTTCATGGACATTTTAAAATGTTAGATGGCCACCTGTCAGAGGTGCTTTAGCACGGGATTCCTACATGGTGGTAGGTTGGATTAAATTGTCTTTGGGACCCCTTCCAAATTGTTGATTCTATGGAAGAGGCACAAAGTTTACTCTGGGCCCATCTAAATGGTGAAACTACCCCTCATGGGATTTGCTGGGAATCCCACCTGTCTAAATGGGATCCAGTGCCAATCCACACTATTGAGAAGGAGGGGGGCGCAAAACGACAAAAACAACAGGGTAAAAGCCTTTGCAGATTTTCCCATACTTTTTCAAAAACCACGAGGGGGGGTGCACATTCCTGCTCGTTTGGACTATTGAACAACAAAAAATGCAAAGGGATGCACAAAGCTAATTGACCGGGGGAGAGCAGGGGCGGGGCTTGCCAACAGGGCAAGCGTCTGCTGCCGCCATGTTGGATTTTTGCTTTAGCAATCACTCTCTTAGGTGATGAAACAGGATGAATATTTTCTGTTTTTCTGTCCTATAAATTTGGGAAATCGCTCTATCACACCAGCGCTCCTTGGGAGGACATTTTTAAAAAAACAAATGGCGGCAGTGAAGAACTAACGTGAGTAAATCACTTACGGCCACCATCAGGAATGCAAGGCTTATGGAGGTTTCCAAGGCCAGAAAAACCATTCAGACATGTTGCTGCTGCTGCCAGATGCCAATACTACAAGGTACTTTGGATTTATTCCCCTCATGTAGATGGGCCCTCTGAGAATTGAAAGCCTTCTCTTTGATGCATTGACAATTAAAGCTGAAACCCTACACACAATTGCATGGGAATAAACTTCACTAAACTAGTATAACTTAACATCTGAAAAAATAATTGGAGAATCAGGCAATGTAATCCTATGTATACAATTGGGACTAAAGCCCTATTGAATAAATGAAATGCATTACTAAATTAACATGCATTGTGCTGTTCCATATTGTTTAATTACTTGAGCAATTACTTAATTAATTACTCAATTATATTCTATTAATTGTTTAATTATAATTGCTACTATTAATTAATTACATTCCTAACTTTAAAGCAAGACTTAACAATTAAAAATGCATTGGATTGGATGCTGTGTAGGGGGGGAAATGCCTTTTAAAAAAAAAGCCTCATATATCTAAAACATGAGTGGAATATAACCATTCCCTCTCTCCAGAAATCACACCCCTGTGCTTCACGGTGGGGGTGGGGGGTAGTTTGCAGTACTGTTCACATTAGTTTCGATCAAAGGGTGTATGTTGCAAAGAACCACATGAAAGTTCCGAATGCTGCTGCGCAGGCGCAGGATTAACCCTTTATGTGTGGATTCACAGAGACCACGAAGAAGAACAACATGTATTACTGTGTTACAGGATTATCTCACTAGGGGCTCATCTATACAGGCCAGAATACACTTTACAGTCTGGGGGCTCATCTATACAGGCCAGCACATTCTGCCCCCAGATCTGGCCTGTTGCTCCCCTGTTACCTGCGCAGAATAGGATGGAGTCCAGTCCAGCATACTGGCCAGTCTCTGCAGTCGCTGCCACCTGCGTCCCACTCTCTGTAACCAGGAAGCTGGCTCACAGCACATGAGCAAGGCCAGCCTTGCTGCATGTGACCGGCCTTGATCACATGCTGCGGGTCTCCTTCCTGGCTAAAGAACAGCAAGGCAGATGGAAGCTGCAGTGACAGGCCAACATGGTGGTCTGGGCTCCTGCAGTCAAGTGGGGCCCAATCTGTTTTATTTTGGCTGGAGTGAATTTTATCAGATTTTTTTTTAAATGGTGTAATGGACCTTACCCTACCTTCCCCCATCTTGGCCCTGGGAGTTGTGAGGACTGCCAGTGGCAAAAGCCCTGCATTGTCTAGACTGCAGGGCTCCAAGATAGGGGCAAAACGGGGTAAATTGTCTATCTAGACAAGCCCTAAGTTACAGAATCCACCAGAAACAAAAGCAGTTTGTGAACAAGGGTTAGTTACTGGGTTACTGATTTGTTTGTTTAAAACATTTTTAATCCCACCTTTCATCCATCATGGAATTCAACCAGTATGCCGAGAGTTCAGCCCCCCTTCCAAGACAAAATGGAACCCACCCCAGATGAGTTTCAGAAAGATGGCTGCCTGCTGTGCCTTCAAGATGTTTGGGCTGGTCCATATATAGTTCCATATATATCATAGCTATGAGACAGCATGATATAGTGCTTTGAGTGTTGGACTAGGATTCTGGGAGAACAGGGCCTGACTCCCCACTCAGCCATGGAAGCCCACTAAATTACCTTGGGCAAATCACAATAAGAGGAAAGCATTGGCAACCCTGCTCTGAATGAATCTTGCTAAGAAATCCCTCAGATAGAGACACTATACACTGAAGTCAACTTGAAGGCACAACAACCACATCCTCCAGCTACTACTAGTTTATCAGAGACAGACTTGCTTCCTGGCACCTAACACGGAAAAACAAATATCACTGTTTTCTTTTTTTCTCTCTCCCTTGGCTCATGAATATGTTCCTGTTTCGTCTCCTTCAAAAAAAAGTGTATACAAAAGTATACTAGAGTTGTTTATCACAGATACCTCTTCCCTGGATGTCTAGAAATGAAATATGCAGGTAGGGAAAACTTCATCTGAACTCCAGCATACCTGCATCTAAATTGTAAAATGAAACACATCTATGAGCAAAGAGAATAATTTTAAACAGAGTTTGGAAAAAATAATTTTTGGATCACAGTTCCCAGAATCCCCAAATCAACATGCTGAATTCTGGGAGATATAGTCCAAAAAAGTAACATTTTCAACATCTGATTCAGAAGAATAGTAAAGGAACCTCACAATCCCTGACATTTTAGAAGGAAAGCAAGGATGCTTGTATATTTGTGATTATATCTCTTGTCAATCCATTGATTATGGCTTCTCTTTAACTGCTGGTGCCACTGTTGTTATGTGCATTCAGGTGAACTCTGACTTATGATGAGCCTATCATAGAGTTTTCTTGGCAAGCTTTATTCAAAGGAGATTTGCTGTTGTCTTCCTCTCAGGTTGAAAGAGTGTGACATGCCCAATGTCAACCAGTGGGTTTCCATGGTTGAATAGGGTTTTAAACCCTAACCTCCTGGAATTTTAACTACTATACCTGAAATCAATTTAGGTCCCGTCTACATGATTTAAATAATACGTACGGCGTGCGAAAGTTCGCACTTCGGTACAAACGGCCGTTCGGATGCACACGAATGCAAAAGAGGGGGGGCTAGTTTTCCACCCTGAAATATGCACACACGGCGTTCGGGAGGGAAAGCAGATTGCGAAGAGAAATCCGTACGCCGTTCGGATGGCTGACGGGTCTGTACGGTCCATTCGCACACATACGAACAGGCTGTGTAATCTGATTGGCTGGCCGAGTATTGGGGGCAGGGTTAGCACGGAGGGAAATTGGGAGCGGCCGCCATGTTGGTTTCCCGGCTAGCAAGTGTCCGGTAAGTCCGTGAATTTATATGTTTATTTATTTTTATTTTATATTGTAAATACGGAAAACCGACTGTCCGCAAACCAGGAACCTTTAAAAAAAAAAAAAAGCAGCGGGAGATTTAAAACTGCCGCTTGGCTTGCTTGCTCCAGCCAGCTTCGGGAAGAGGGAGTCATACGGAGTTTAGGGGGTTTAAAAAATCGTATAGCCGGTTCGTATGCATATGAATGACAGGCTGTTCGTATTTTTTGCCCCCCATACGGATTTTTTTATGATCGTATAGCCGCACCCTTACTTTCCCCTAGACTGTGCAGTCACTTCTGAAGCAGGACAGGCTTTTTAAGACTTTCTCACATACATGTCAAAACCCAGTGATAACAAGAGAGAGAGAACCGAATTTCATGCCACTGCTGTCATCTTCCAAACCTTTGTGAACAGAGCTGACATACATTCAATATGTATGTGGGCTTTTAAAAATATTAGTTGACCCACATACCCATCTTTCCAGGGTGCTTTACGTGGTTATCACACACATATAGAGACCTACATAAGAACATCTAAAGAGCCCTGTTGAATCAGACCAGGGGTTTGGAATACAGTGTCCAGTTCTGGGCACCACAATTCAAAGAGGATATTGACAATTTGGAGCATGTCCAGAGGAGGGCGACTAAAATGGTGAAAGGTCTGGAAACCATGCCTTATGAGGAAAGACTTAGGGAGCTGGGTATGTTTAGCCTGGAAAAAATATGGTTAAGGGGCGATATGATAGCCCTGTTTGAGTATTTGAAGGGGTGTCACATTGAGGATGGAGCAAGCTTGTTTTCTGCTGCTCCAGAGACTAGAACATGGAGCAATGGACTCAAACTACAGGAAAAGAGATTCTACCTAAACATTAGGAAGAACTTCCTGACAGTAAGAGCTGTTCAGCAGTGGAATGCACTGCCTCAGAGTGTGGTGGAGTCTCCTTCTTTGGAGGTTTTTAAGCAGAGCCTAGATGGCCATCTGTCAAGAATGCTTTGATTGGGTACTCCTGCATGGCAGGGGGTTGGACTAGATGGCCCTTGTGGTCTCTTCCAACTCGATTCTATGATTCTACGGTTCTAATCCAGCGTTCTGCTTCCACACTGGCGAATCAGTTGCCTATAGGAAACCCTCACGTAGGATGTGGGTACTATAATACCCTCATTGTCATTTTGCCCAGCAGTTGGTATTACTGAGAAGCATATTGCCATTATGACTTTAATAGTATTTCCTTCAGGAACATTCACACTGCCCTTCTGAATGAATTTTCTCTGAGGAGATTTTCACACGGGGCCAAAATGCCCCGTTACTTCCTGCCACCTCCTTTCCCGTTCCTGCCATGGAATAAGGTAAATCTTTCACATACTTACCTTAATTTCATGGCAGGAATTGGCTCCCCCTCTCCTCACTGGCCAGCTGTAAATGCAGCTGTCATAAGGCTGCATTTACGACCAGCTGTCTGAAATCCCGCCGTTCTCACGAGAGAATGGCTAGGCGGTAAATTCAAAAATAAAAAGCCCCCCCCCCAAACATAAAATCAGTTCACCAAGCACAAAAACACACTTTAAAGTACACAATGAAAACAGGGAGGGTAAAATAAAGGGTGCCACTTACCTGGATGTCCAGATCATGCCCAGAATGCTTGGCACGGACCTCCCCACCGCGGCTGTCATTTCGGAACAGGAACGGGGCTCCTGTTCGCATAACCATGATTCCGTGACAGCCACGGAATGGGTGATCTATTCACAATGAAACATCATGAATACATTATTCCAGAAAAGGCACCGGAGCAGGACGAATGCAGGACAGAACAGGGTCAATGTCATCTGAAAGGGAAAACCTTTCCCGACCCTGTTCTGTTCCTGCCACGGGATATATAGCCCATGTGAAAATCTCCTGAGTGATGGTCTCTATGTAGCCAAACCAGCACTAGCCCCACACAAGAGGAAAACACAGTTTTAAAAGCTATGGGACAGGACTTTTTTTTTAAATGTACCACCCAACATCAGAAGGCTTGGTTTTGTAGAAATACAAAAATAACAATAATAATATAATTTTAAAAACAGAGGGACAGGACTTTTAAAAAAAAATAAATATACACAACTCAATAAGGGTTGTGTGGTAGAGTCTCCTTCTTTGGAGGTTTTTAAGCAGAGGCTGGATGGCCATCTGTCGGGAATGCTTTGATTGTTTATTCCTGCATGGCAGGGGGTTGAACTGGATGGTCTTTGTGGTCTCTTCCAACTCTATGATTCTATGATTCTATGACTGATTGGAACTCAGAGGCTACAGAATATGCAGTGTCAGCTGGACTGAGGTGAGGGATAGAATAGGGCAGTATTCAAGGTAAGAGCACTGCTAGCTGGCTGGAACCCCAAACAAAACCATAAGACTTATATATATCAATAGTGTGTTGTGGTACAAAGTTATTATGATTAGATAATCCAAATGGGGCTACAATGAAATAAGATGGAGGTATCAGCATGTTCAGCTTAACCTCAAAGTAAAAAAAAAAAAAAATGTTAAAGGAGGGGAGTAGGGGAATACCCAAAACCGTCCAGTGAGGAATTAGAATGCTCTGTGGCCACAGGTTTCAGAGTGTGTTTTGGAGAGACAGATGGAATGGAATGGAGTATCCAGAAAGAAGGTACAGTTATCAGGTTGGGACAATTAACAGGAGTATGCCATTTTTTGTAGCTCCTACTTGTCTTTAACTATTTCGTTTATTATAGAAAGAGATTTTCACATACATTAGTCCCCCAAAAAGCACCAAAATAGGATAAGGCAAACAAACAAAATAACATGTTGTCATTAGAAAGGAGGTAGTTTTGTATATTCAGTCAATCTATCTCCACTTAATCGAATTTAAGCCCCACTGACTATATAAGACTGTGCTGGATAGTCTTGTAAAATGTCTAAAAAAAATGAATGGTAAATCAGAAGGCATCACACTTCCATGTGATGCCTCCAATTGTTTGAATTGCAGGCTAAATTACTTTGAAGCCTAATTCTGTTATCTCTAAGCTCACTTACTTCAAGTTACAAGTAACATTCAAGTTACAAGTAAAATTAAGTTGAAATCAATGTGAGCAATGTGTTTTGGATTGGGATATAAGTGCTGTTGATGGCTGCCATTAACCAGAATGCCCCCACCACCACCTTCCCCTCAGGTCACCCAGTTAAAAGGTCATATTCCAGAAGCCTAGGTTATTTCCACCAATAATTAACTGAGGACTGAGTTCATTAGTTAAAACTGAGTTAGCAGGCATGTGAAAGTCACCAGAGCCTTTGATAAAGGAAGAAAGGGGAAAGCAATCTGTAACCCATCAAAGACTTGGCCACAATAAATGGCTTGTCTCTTCCAGCCCGCACAAAGGTGCAAAATAACAGTAATAATAAAGTTCTACAACTGTCCTATTAACATAACCACATTCAGTTCAGCTCCTTTATATTTCATCAAATGGTTTAGAAAGAACCTAGCATAAAACATCTTCATAATTGTAATCATATATTTGACCATTTAACGTGTGCACCATAATGTACCATTAGTTACACAAATAACTAATAATTTGCTAATGACAATATTATGTTAAGTCAGTTTAGGGGCAATTAAAGTGAATGATATTTACATATGCCTAATGAATCACCATAGATGGCAGATTAAGAGATTCTAATGAATATTCATCCAGACATTCACAACCAGCTCCACAGTTTATAAACTGAATTATGGTTGATTTGCCCTTTTAAAAATGAATATGTGAGTATCTTCTGCATGGGAAGAATGAACAATTGGGGCTGATTGTAAAAAAATTTAAAGTGACATACCGGTCAGGACACAAAACATTTTTATGCACTCTCATATCCCTGAGCTGTTTGGCTCTTTTAATACCACATATCAGTGTTGATGAACTATCTCCATTTTCATTCAAGACCATGACATGAAATATATAAAATGTTTTGTGTTGAATTAAATGCAATTGGAAAGTTTTATGCATCCTCACTAAAAGAAATAATTTCAGGTAGCCATCCAACAGCTAGTAGGGCACACTATGCCAACCAACTGTCAATGTTAAGCAAAGCAAGATGGAAACCTCTGGAACATATTCAGGGCCTGACTCCACACCTACCCGAAGCTCATACGCAGTACATACAGACATATGCATACTGTATATGACTTTAAAAAGAAAACTTTCCTTTAAATCAGCAAAGCTTTCAAGGGCTCAAAAGGAGTGAAGGGGAAGAACTGGGTCTCTACTAAACTACTTCTCTTCTGGGAGTGTGGTAGTTTTTAAACAGAGGCTGGATGACTACCGGTGGCATGCTTGATTGTGTATTCCTGCATGGCAGGATGTTGGACTGGATGGCCCTCATGGTCTCTTCTGATTCTATGATTCTAAGATTCTAAAACCAAACCAAAGCTCTTAGTTGTACAGCACAAAGAATGCCAGTAGATTCTGAGGCAGGGCAGGAACCAAACGGCTCTCAAAACATGAACCAAGACCTTCTTTGTAAGCTGAGGCATTACTAAGGCTGGTTTCAACCCTCCCTCCCACGGTGTCACCTGGTGCGGTTTGGCCGCACACACCCCTAGTGTTGCCACTGCTTGGTTTTATTCAGAACTTTAGCATTTGGTATCCAAGGTACTGAATGCCCCCCACAAAATTTTGGTGCCATGGTAGCTCCTTTAAAGTTCAGATTAAAACCCTGACCCTGTCTGTAGCTGTTCCCATCATCCACTTACTGTGGCCTCTCTTTTCTAAGAACAGCTGCCTGTCTGCTGCCTGTTGAGCAGACGTATCTGCAGGAGAAGTCTCCAGCTTCTTCAGGTATTGAGCCCTGCCTGAGATATATTCCTCCACACTCAGATTACCATCATCCCATCTCATACAGAAAACTAGGTCCAGAGTATGTCCTGCAGCATGGTACTTCTTGGGACAGACCCTTGGTTGTCATAAAAGACATGAAGTCCTTGTAATATAAGGGGATATAAGGGGCTGCTTGGGTGGTGGGCCCTCCATCAGCTTGGTTGCCCCCAAAAGGGTTGACACCAAAGGGGGGCACTGCTTCAGGGGTCAAGTGAGAACAAAGGCCAGTTACCGTGTTTGGGAGGGGAGAGGAGGGAATTTACCTTCCCCTCCCTTTTAAAGTGTCTTTTTCTTTAAAATGTCCTGCTGCCAACTAGAGAGTAAGTTATGGAGTATTCAGAGAGCACAGGAGTGGGAGCAGCCAAGGGAGCAACCAACGTAACATTCATAGGTAGAGGGAGATAAAGAGTGGGGAGACAGAACTGTCAACATAGGAACGGGAAAGCCACAGAATGTTGGTTTCCCCTAAACTGTTCCTTGCCTCAGTTGGTCTGGAAAGCCCACTGGGCTGAAGATGTTGCTGCTTAATGCCAGGTTGGTAAATGGAAAGGCACCCTTGATCTAGGACTTGATTTTGGATGAGCATGCTGACTTGGCTTGTATTAAGGAGACCTGGTTGGATGAAGTTGGGGGGTTAACCTCTCCCAGCTTTGTCCACCTGGGTTCTCTGTGGAGCAGCTGATAAGGCCTGGGGGGGGGGGAGCTGGAGTTGCAGTGGTCTATAGGGATTCCATCTCACCAGATGCCTTGTCTCACAGTCTGCTGGGTTTGAATGTGTCTACTTAAAGGTGGGTGGACAGAGTCTGTTGGTGTACAGCCCACCCCACTGGTGTACAGTTTCACCTTCTGAGCTGACTGAGTTGATCTTGATGGCGGTCTTGGAGTCTCATCAGCTTGTTATGCTGGGGGACCTCAACATGCATGCAGAGATTTCTCTGTCAGGAGCAGCTCAGGACTTCATGTCTTTTATGACAACCAGGAGTCTATCCCAAGAAGTACCATGGTGCAGGACATACTCTGGACCTAGTTTTCTGTATGAGATGGGATGATGGTAATCTGAGTGTGGAGGAACTTTCTACAGATCTGTTATCATGGACAGCTACCTGGTGGGTTTTAGACTCACTGGAACTCAGAGCCTCTGCAGGGTGCGGGGCTAACTATGATGGTCTGCCCTAGGAGACTTATTGATCCAGATGGATTCCTGATGGCTCTTGGGGAGATTCCTGTTGCTTGGCAGGTGATCACTGGAATAAAAAAATGGCCAGGGTGGTGGACATGATTGCCCCCAAGCATTCCCTCCCATGGAGTGGAACCAAGGGAATATCCTGGTTCACTAGAGAGCTGGTGGTGAAGAAGCAAATGGGATGGAGACTAGAGTGATGATGGCAGAAAACTCGGAATGAGTCCGACCGAACATGGACCAAAGCTCCTTGGAAAGCCTATACACCACAGTAGTGTATAGTGGCAGTAGTGGCAGCAAACAAATCCTTCTTCAGTGCCACCATTGCATCTGCACAACATCTTCCAGTGGAGCTCTCTCAAACTGCCACACAAGAATGTAAACCACTTGACAGCTTGTTGTGAAGTGTTCCTTCTGCAATGTGTGGATAAAATTGCTCAGATCTGCTCTGAGTTGGATGCTGTAGTTGACACAGGTACAGTGGATGTAACCTTGGCCCTTGCTTGTCCTGCATCATAGGACATGTTTCAGTTTGTTCAACAAACTCTCCAAGGACAGGCTCCTTGGAGAGGTGAGAGCCACCATGTGCTTACTAGACCCATGTCCTCCCTGGCTGTTGAAAGCAGCCCAAGGGGGACTGGCAGGCTGGGTAAGGGGCATAGTGAATGACTCACTACAGCAAGGCAGGTTTCCATCTTGTCCAAAAGAGGCTATGGTGAGGCCATTATTGGGGCGGGGGGGGGGATCCTCCCTGGACCTAACTATACTGGAGATCTAAAGGCCAGTTTCCAATATCCCTTTTTGGGGGAAGGTATTGGAGTGTGTGGTGGCCTCCCAAATCCAGGGTTTCCAAGAAGAAACAGATTATCTAGCTCTGTTTAATCTGGATTCAGGCCTGGCTATGTGATAAAGACTGCTTTGGTTGCCTTGGTATATGACCTACACAGGAAACTAGATAGTGAGAGTGTGTCCCTGTCAGTTCTGCTGGATCCCTCAGTGGCTTTCAATGCCACCAACGATGGTATCCTTCTGGGTCACCCTGCCCTTAACATAATATGCAGATCTACCATCCAGCTGGCTGAGTCAGTCCATATTTCCTCTATGGTAAGAGCATCTCTCAGGGTCTAAATACCCTAAAGGCACCCAACCCCATCTGATCTTGGAAGCTAAGCAGGATCAGCCCTGGTTAGAATTGGATGGGAGACTGCCAATGAATACCAGGTGCTGTAGGCTACATTTCAGAGGAAAGAAATGGGAAACCACCTCTGAGTGTTCATTGTCAAAAAAACCCAAAACCCTATGAAATTCATGGGGTTATCATAAGTTGATAGGCAACTTGAAGGCACATACATACAAGCATCTTCTGGCTTGCTAAGTAAACAGTCATTTGGGCTTACTTTGTAATGGAAGTGAACAACCAGACAGGCCAGACAGATGATTGGACAATTAGAGCAATTTCCCAAGACAGTCTGGTAGCTATATAAGGAGTAAAAGCTTTCAAACAGCATTTATTCATTCATTCATTTTAGGTATTTATACCCTGCTCTTCACAAAAGCTCTCAGGGCAGCTTACAAATTGTTGTAAGCAACAGCAATTTACACATCTACACTGCATTAAGTGGTTTCCAATGTGTGTTAGCTGATTGCCCCCACAAGCTGGGTACTCAGCAAGTAAATCAGCAAGTGAATAGCTGACATTGGTTTATGAAGTCTGAAACTCTCTCTCTCTCTCTCTGGCTTTTCTTCGCAAATGAAGATTTAGGAAGGACTCATCCCGCACTTTCTGCAAGCGCGCTGATGACTAAAAAGGCCAATCCGAGATAAACAAGTCCAGTTGCAGAAAGCACAGCAGAGGGTCTCCTTGGGTGATGTTTCTGGGTTGTGATTCTTTCTGCGTTGTCATTTCTCTTCAAGACTTGTTCGGCGTGAGTTCTCAAATATGGCTGCAGCATTGTGGATAGTGCGTCTCCATGCCTCCCGATGTGAGGCCAGGGTGGACCACTGTTGGTGATCAATTTGGCTGAGCCTGAGATGTTGTTTCAGGGAGTCCATGTATCGTTTTTTTTTTTAGTGCCCCTCTTACGCTGACCCGTGGCGAGTTCACCGTAGATTACTATTTTGGGGAGGCGATGGTCCTCCATCCTAGAAACGTGCCCTGCCCAGCGCAGCTGTGTTCTCAATATCGTGGCCTCAATGCTGGTGATCCCTGCTGGCTCAAGGACAGCAACATTCGTCACATAGTCAGTCCAGTGTCTATTTAGGATTGTGCATATACAGCGCTGATGAAAGCATTCGAGGAGTCGTAGGTGGTGGTGAAGCTATCTAGTGTTAAGAAATAGTGGATATGTTTTGATGCACATACTTTCAACATTGCTTGGAAACCGTTCAGTTTTTGAATTTCTCTTCCCAGAATCCTCCCTCCCACCCCAGCCAGCACAGCAAGTGGTCATGAAACCTGCTTCTAGTAACAGGTAGAGCCATCCCAAGACATTTTATTGCCCAAGGACAAGACAGCCCCTCTCCCCATTCCTTTACAAAATCCCTTCAATGGGGATGTAAATCTTTGCTTATATCATTCCTGCATGTGAGAATGAAAAAAATTCAAAAGTGATCTCTGCACAGGGCAAGATCGAGACAGTTTCTGTAGATTTTTCTATGATGTTTTACATTCTCCAGCTTTTTTTTTCTGGGGAAAAAAAATACAAAAAAATTGGCTGAGTGCCTAGGTGGCATCCATGGCGTGTAACCACTCCACCTGTGTAGTTCTGTGCATCTTTCCCTCCAAAACTAGCCCCCAGGCAGCTGACAAGCCTCATGAGGCCACTGGTACACCTGTCAAATGTCCAGGCAGGGAAGAAGGTGACTGGGCAGTGGGAACTACTTCCTCTCTCTCTGACCTTTGCTGCAGACAGAGGCAGCAGACTGACAATCTTGTTCCTCTCACTGGCAAACTGCAGCAGGACAAGGGGCAATGCCTGCTTCCTGGTCTTTCTCTCCCCCCCCCCCGCCCCATCATGGCAGCAGCCCCACAGGGGTTGGCAACTGTCTGGGAAGGGTGGTTTTGAAGAGGGAGAGGATACAGACTAGCCCCTTGTGCCCCATTCAAAACAGGACACACATACATGAAAAACACACGTCACTAATGGGATTCTGGCCACTTATGGCTCCTAACCATTGTATGGAATTTAAGGTGGGTTGGGGGGTGATGATTCCTAAAGTTATTCATAACTTCTATCTATGCTTCCTCTTAAGGGAGTGAGCTTCACTCTGTGCATGAAAGAACTGCTTCATATGTTGTTGTTACCTGCCTCCAGGTCAAACCCAACTCATGGTGACCACATGAATGAGACAGCTTCTCCTCAATAGCCGTGCTCAGGTCCTGCAGACTCAGGGCCCTGGCTTCCTTGACTGAGTCTATCCATCCGGCATGCAGTCTTTCTTCCTACTGCTGTCTAACTTTTCAAGCATTATTGTCTTTTGTAGTGATTCTCATGATGTGGCCAAAGTACAATAGTCTCAATTTAGTCATTTTGGCTTCTAGGGAGAATTCAGGCTTTGTTCTAGGATCCATTTGTTTGACTTCTTAGCCGTCTACAATATCCGCAGAACTCTTCTCCAACTCCACATCTCAGTTGATTTTCTTTCTATTACCTTCTTTTACCGTCCAGCTGTCACACTCATAGTACATAGTAATGGGAAATATAATGGCATGGACAATTCTAACTTCAGTGTTCAGATGTGTACAACATACCCATTCTTCACTGGATTAACTGAGGCTCAGCTGCTGAACATATGAATTCATGATAATTAAAAGACTTGTGTTCAATTCTACTTGTTGTCCATGAACTCTGATAGCTCGTGCATGCATGCAGATTATCACATGGTGCCTCGGGAAGGGCGCAGCTCTCAGATTATTTATTTATTTATTTATTATGCCATTTATATGCTGACTTTCTCCCAAAGCAGGAATAATAGGGAGGTACTTGTTGCAAGACACTCTTGGAGACAGCAGCCATGCTGGCTGGGTATTCTGGGACTTCCAAAAAAGTAGCCTTTCCAAGTTGTATGACGAGATCTTCCTCTTATAGAACCTTAATGCCAGGGTTTGCTCCCACTTTATTCTAGAAAGACGTTTGCTTTTTCTCTCCTCTCCTACCCTTTGTGGGCAACATGAGGGAAGGCAGTGGAAGCTCATGGTTTGCTCTTAATCAGTGTTAATTGGTACGTTGGTCAGTAGGAGTCATAGTCATAGTCTTACTTGTAGGCAGTCTGACACATGGGGTTGGGGAATTCTTCCAAAAACATAAGAACCATGCTGGATAAGACCAATGGTCTATCCAGTCCAACATTCTGTTCACATGCATGGCGGCTGGTAGCTCCCATGTCAGTGGGGTGGCGAATCCAGGTTTTACTTTGAACTTTAAAGGTGCTACCAAAGACCCTGAACCCTAGCCCCAAAATAGGCTGAGCACCTCAGATAGCTCTTAAAAGTTTGGACTAAAACACAGCATAGGTTCATTGCCCCACTATTGTGGATGCCAGCAGACAGCCCTGGGTAGGAAATATTTGTGAGGGAAAAGTCACAGTAGGTGGCAGCACCAAGTGAAGAAGCAATGGAAGAATTTAACCTGAGGGGTATTATCTTTCCATCATTTACCCACCATCATCTCAAACTCAGGACTAACTCTACTATTCAGTGGGAGAGGCTCCCTCAGGAAGCAGACCTTGAATGTAATGAAAGGCCAGTTAATTACTTTGTTATTATTTTATTTTTACAAGAATATTCTTAATGGTGCTTGTTCTGACCTGCTACCCTGCTTGTTACTGGCATCGTTTGCAACTTCATACTCATCCCTCAACAGCCTGTGTTCTGTTTCTTGGTAACACTAGAATAGAGCTTGGAAAATATACTCTTTCAGACTACAATTCCCAGAGTCCTCCAAGTACTCCAAAGTAACTTCTCCTTCTGTGCTAGAATGGAAACCATAAGAAGCAGGTCTCTCTTTCTCTGTCTGGCTTTTCTTCGCAAACGAAAATTCAGGAAGGACTCATCCTGCGGTAGACAGTAATTAAAAAAAAGAAGCAGGTAGACAGTAATAAAATCTGTACTGGGGAAGGAAAAAAACATTAGTATCTTGCACAGGAATTTTTTTTCCCCTCCATTGAGCAAAGTATAATTAACTGATGAAATTCAGTGTCACATGATGTGGTCATTGTTAGATAGCTTAGACCAAGAGGGGATCACCTTTGGTCCGCCAGATGTCTTGGATGTTGATTCCCAGCAGCCCCAGTGAGCATGACAATTGGTAAAAAATCATGGGAGTTGGCAGCCAAATACCTGGAGAACCAAAGTTTCCCCACATCTGGCTTAGATAGCTCAAAAGGAGGTCCAGATCACACTTTGATAGTTTTGTCTCTCAAGAGCAACCAGCCAAGATTGTTCAGCTGAGCTACGGAGTTCAGAGGCAGCATGCTTCAAAAGAACAGTTTCCAGAACCATGAAGGACACCTATTGCCCTCACATCTGGCTCATGGGCTTCCAATAGGCATCCAACTGGCCATTGTGGAAAACTGAGTGCTGGACTAGACATCCCTTTGATCTGGGGCTGCTCATTTTCTACCTTTTCTCATGTACGGGATATGCTCATTTGCTGTAATGGCACCAGGTTGCCAGCCAGCACACTCACTAACATGGTGATAGTGCCATTTGTTCAGAGACGGGGCTTCTTTCCAAGGGTCCAATTCTGCATCCCTCCAAGTTTGTTGTAGCAAATGACATGATGGATAGGCATTTAATGAACCTCTGTCTAACCTGTGTGGAATAATCTTCCTGCTAATCTCCAAACTTGCGTCTTATCTGTCTAAGCAGCAGGAGGACTTAAATCTCTTGTTTACACTTTACTAGCTGCAGATTGTAAATGTTTTATGAGACGCTGAGCTTGCAGCATTACTATTTTATTAGAATGTTGAATATCTTGGGTTCATTGCTATCTTGCTAGCAAGTTCTGTATGGAAAAAAAAAATAGCTTACTTCACATGAATGACAATTCAGTAACTTGAAAGATGTGCTTATTGGCCTTATGACTTCACTACCACTTTTGGCAGATGGGGGGTGGGCGAGGATACAGGTTTGGAAATATTAGTTAGTGATTTGTTGTGGTGATATGACACTTCTGAACCAAGGCAGGGTAATATTTTGCTGAATTTGTATGAGTATTCTTTTATGAGTTTCTGAGAAGGGCTGAAGGAAGGTATGTTGTGCTTAGGGCCAGAAAGTCATACCAATCTCAGCAGTTTAGTTTTTAAAGTAATGTCCACCCTGGAGTACCCATTCTCCTCTTTTTCTCTTCCTTGGAGACAAAACAAAGCATTTCAATTGACCATTTTACCCTTCCTTGTTTTATGTACAGCAGCATGTCTGGTAAACATACTGCACCTTCATTCTTACCATTTTTAGTCTCAGAGATTAAAACAGTCATACTGTGGGACTACAGATTCCCACAAGGCAGTATGGCAACAAAAATACATACATTTTTGAAGTTCTGCTGAAGCTGCTGTGCACAGTCAGGAATCATTAGAAACAATGGATCAGGGTTTGTTTTCTTGGGAAAAGTCCATTTTGGACAGGTGATAATCTGCTGTGCCACATACTGGAAGATACCAGATAAATGAAGTACTGTATATACAATCTGGCGCTCTCTAATAATAATAATAATAATAATAATAATAATTTATTTATTTTTTTGTTTTTACGACAGTTCTCATCTACCATGAGGGCTCTGGTCCAAGAGTATCTGGAGTCTATTAGAATGTCTATCTCCTCCTCTCTCTCTCTCTCTCTTTCTGTGTGTGTGTGCGCGCGCGCACCTTCAAATTGCCTGTCCACTTATGGTAACCTAATGAATTTCATAGAGTTTTCTTAGGCAAGGAATAATCAGAGGTGGTTTTGCCAATTCCTTCATCTGAAATATAGCACCTGATTTGCATTGGTGGTCCTCCGTCCAAGTACTAACCAGGGATGACTCTGCTGAGCTTCCAGGATTAGATGGGATCAGGTACCGTTAGGATATTTAGGCCCTATTTCCTTCTTTAGACAATGATAATCTTATACTGACAGATTAAGTAGAAGGATGCAGGAAGGATCAGGTTTGCTAGAGTGAACACTGGAAAGGACTCCTTTACTTTTATTGGTAGTGTAGAAGAGAGAATTTCAGTAGGTGTTGCTTCTTACCTGGGTGCATGACAAGCAAAACCTGGTGAAATTCCTTCTTCTACACAACCAGGGCCAGTTTAAGGCCCTGCAGCCAAAGGGGCCCTGTTATTGTGGTGAGGGGCTGTCTTAACCCTCCTCCTGCAAAAACATTATTAGTAGGAAGGCTTCTGACCCTCGCTGCATTGGACACTGACTGGCCGCTGAAGGGGGTATCCACTGTGGGAGGGGCAGCAGCAGGGCAGGGAGGCACCTTCACCCCCGTCCCCTCCCTCTGGTGCCTTTTGGTCTATAGAGAAAAGGTTGTGCTTTGAAAGGGGAGAGGAAAGGGAATGCACCAGGCGAGGTCTAGTTTCCCAAAGGGGTGGAGACAGAGACAGAAACACAAGGTATGGGGGGCCTGTTTCTCCTGGAGCGACCGGACTGACTGAGAGAAGAGGTGGGAGGGAAGAGGTGGGAAAACTCTGAGGGGTGTCAAGGGACAAGAGCACCTGGCAGGAGGGGAAGCTGAGGCGGAGGAGGCTGGAGGGCCGCCTGAGGGAGCAGAGAGAGAACCCAATGCAGTGGGAAGGTAAGCCCTCCTGGCGCAGCCCCTGAGAGGATGGAGGGGGTGCTAACGGAGCTGTGTGGTCCATGCATTACAAGAGTTTACTATTTGTTATTTTAAAACTCTTAGCCTAGAAATGTATCTAGGCCTATTAAGAAGAAGAGGACTCCCCACCCTGTTTCCTTTAAACATATCTAATGCCAGGTCAGTGGGTTTGCCAAGCAGTCTAGGTGGTGTAAATAAAGCCAACCTTCAAGCTAGACAAGAGAACTAAATCATTTCCAGTTTCCAACTCCATATATTTTTTCAAGAACCAAGCAGAGAAATATTTTTAAATGGTCAAATGCTATTCAAATAAAATGAAGTATCAAATTAGCTAAGTAAAACCTAATTAACTCACCAAAGAAGCTAGCAGATTCCTGAAGGACTTCATAATCTGGCTTTTATCACACTATACTGTTATCCATGGGGGATTGGTTCCAGGGGGGCCACAGACAATGAAATCTGTGGATAATAGCGAATGCCCCTGTCGCCATTCCCACCATGAGAGTGAAGGGAGAAGGAAGACAGATCTGCTCCTCCCCTCCCTTTGCCCCTGTGTCGCCATTCTCGCCACCAGACCAATTCCAGAGAGCGATCCCGGGGGCAAAGGGAGAAGGGAGGCAGATCTATTCCTCCCCTCCCTTTGCTCCCGTGTCATCATTCTCACCACCAGAACGATCCTGGGAGCAAAGGGGGAAAGGAGGCGTATCTCCTCCTCCCCCCTCCCCCCTTCACACACACCCTGCTGTCGCCATCCGCAGATAATTGAATCAGCAGATGGTGAATCAGTAGATGCAAGGTTGCTACTGTAGTGCTATTATTCCACTTTAACTGCTATGACTGCCTCCTGTGGAATTCTGGAGTTTGTAGTTTAGTGAGGCCAAAGAGCTCTCTGGCTGAGAATGCTAAATGCCCCTCCCTATATTGCAAATCCCAGGATTACACAGCAGGCAGCCTTAGCAGTTAAAGTCAGATAATAGTGCTACAACAGTGTAGTGTGATAATCTTGACTCTTTGCCAGAGGCTAAAAGAAAAAAAGAAGAATTCCTACACAAGTATATTTCAATGAGAGCTGGAAAAGGGAGGGGGACATTCAACTGGTGTTCAGCAGGGACATTCAAAATGCTGAAGTCAGCCAGGGAAGATCTGGACTAAGAGGCCTTTCTGTAATAGCTGTGGAGACAGCACGTTCCTTATTGAGAAGTTAGTGAAGGTATTTGCTGCTCAAAAAGCAAAAAAAAATTAAGATTTAAATGAATAATTGTTTTTAAAAATCAAAGAAGCTATAAAAGAAAAGCAAAATCCATTTTAATAAATGTTGTAATTTTATTTGATACAAATTTTGTGAAAACTGGTTAAAATAATTTTAAAATAATAATTCAGGCTATACTTTATTTTTATTTTTTTATTTAGGTATTTATACCCTGCTCTTCAGCCACAAAGGCTATCAGAGTGGCTTACAATTTGTTTTAAGCAATAGCAATTTATACATCTACATTGCATTAAGCAGTTTCCAATGTGTATTAGCTTTGTATTTCAAAATTTACAACATAAGATTGTAAAAGTAAGAAAAGACAAAACGCATTACATACACTAAATTGAACTCAGCTCTTTCTTTTCCTGACTTCAAATTCTGCATGCTGAAACTAGTGTTTTGTAATTTTGATTTAGTATGAATGGACTAGTCCTTTGAGATTTGTTTAATAGAAATTATCTACTTTAAATATTAGGAGAGTGTTGCATTAGAGTGTTTTGTAATATGTTTCTATTCTGTTTGGCTGAGGAAATCTACACCAATATTACATTAGTGCCTATAATACCATTTTTAAACTAAATTATTGGTGACAAATTATGTAATAATCTGAATATCCTGTACTGTGAATAGGTTAGGTTACATTGACCTGAGATAAACATATGCCCCCCCCCAAATAAAGCATTGCGGGGGGGGGGCAACATTCCTTAAACCGGTCCTGCACACAACCATTAAAGGTACAGGAGCTGTCTCCAGTTTTCAATGTGGCCACTCTAGGAAGGGTGGGGAAAACTTTAGTAGGAAGGATGAAGAGAAGGTCAGATTAAAGGGTAAGAATTAGACCTTCTGTGAAAGTAGCCCTGGCCTCTGTGTGTGCGTGCACACACAGCATGCACACCCTGAGAGGCAAGGCTACCTTTGTGATACCACTCAAGAGTCCTTCTCACCTGAGAACTCTTAAGTTGTTCCCTCTGAAACACACTCCCAGGGATTCCTCTACCCTGGAAATCCCCAGAAATTATAACTCTCTTCAGTAGCTGCCACCGCCCCCTGATTTCCACACTCCGTGATACCACAGTCCAAGGGGAGACTATGGGAATTCTAGTTCACTGTTACCTCCTGCCTTGCAGGATTGTACATTCCTCTTCCCTTCCGTCCTGAAGCAGAAGAAATAGAATGACTGAACAAATAGCCACGTGTGCCCTCAGCTTTAAAATACAGAAAAAACACTTAGTTTATTCAAGTGAGTTTAAGACAAGTTTAGAGATAAATCACTTCATGAAGAAAGCATCTCCTTCCTTCAGGTTCAGCTTAGGAGTTACAAAGAAAAGCAAAGTTGCATCTAGCCAAGTAAGAAAATAAAGCATAAAATCCTAACACCACCTAACTAAGACATTCCTTACTCTCTACTCACAAAATGTGAAGTCCAGTATGCAGGATTCAGTCTTTGAATTCTCAGGAGGTTGCGAGCTGGCTGGGCCATCTAGACCTGACTCACCAGCTGCCTCCATGGTTCTGCTCTGGGCCTGGTGTCTGCCTCCCAGACCATCCTTTGTCTCTCCTCCTAGTCTGACTCTCATACCTCATGGTCCAACTAAGCCATGTGCTCAGAACAAAGAATTTATAGTCCTTATTTGAATTTACCCTCTGGCAGTTTCATTGGTCAGTCCTGCCTCGGATGATGTGACATCACTGATGATGCTGACTCTGGAGATATCCCTGTACCTCCCACCTCTGTGGTTAACCCTTTGGTTACCTGATGTTATGTTTGCAAAACAATTGCTGACTGCAGGATAATGGGAAATGTAATCATTTTCACATACAGATGGTAGGAACTAGAGTCCTTTGCAGGACGATGGGACTGCCATCATCACACCATCTAAAACAAAAACTTGGGGAAATTACCTTGTTAGACTACAGGCATTATCAGACTGTATACAGGGCAAATAAGACTGTATACAGGGCTAATGACCGTGAAAGGGTGCACACACTACACAGTGTCACCCTTTCACGATCATGTCCTGTTTAAAAAAATTCATACTTTTTTATTGATGGCTCAAGCCATCAGTTGATCCCTGTGGTGTTTTTGTGCCAGCCTGTGCCATTGTACTCACATGAATGCAGCAAGCTAATGGCTGGTCCAGCAAGAACACTTCTGGATGAGATCGCAACATCCAGGTAGGTGACACGCCTTTTATGGCCCTCCCCACTTTACTTGGGACTTTTTAGTGTTTTTAGGTGCTTTTAGGTATTTTTTTGTAACTTTAACTTTGTTATTTTTGTTTTTATTTTTGAATTTCCCACGCTATGTATTCTTGCGAGAATATGCAGGATTTCAAATGAAGAAGTGAACGGAGCTCCATTCACTTCCTCTTTCATTGCCAGAGAAGCCTTTTTGTGGATAGGAGGTAAGCATGACATGGGGAGTTCTTTTGCTGGCATAAAAATGCCAAAGTTATGCCAGCAAAAGAACGAGGTGGGGGTGGGGTTCTGATAAAGTCCTACAACTCCCCAAATCCCACAAAAACCATAGTCACTGCCTTTTCACAATCTCTGTCTAAAATGGGGTAGGAGAAACTCTGGGGGGGGGTTGCCCCATGTCCCCATCTGTGGGCCATACCAACACTTCCTAGTATACCAGAAGTGTCACTGAATCACTTCCAGTCGCCATTTGGGACTGAGTTTCAGCCAAAATGGAGGTTTGTGTGTGTGAGAGAGAGTTCTGGAGATGGGAGAGCAAACTGATGCATTTGCATGTGGCGTGGGCCTTTTTGGTACAAGTTTTGGACAGAAATCACCTGGGGGGTAATCACAGCCCCTAAAAGTAAGAAATTTGGCCATTGCTGTGGGGCTGGCAGGGGTCTTTGAGGGTCACAAATGACGTTTCAGGAACACCCATGTCCCCCAAGCTGCACTTTTTCCATTTCTGGTCTAAAACTAAAAGAATTTCAAATACTCCCTTTCAAATTGGACAATGTGGTCAGAAGTCCAGGTATCTATTCAATTGAACTGAAGAAGTAGAGACCAGAAAAGATGGCATAAAAAGGACCAAGAGACTGTAAAGCATGTGGGACAACCACATGGACTGGCTACCTCCATGGGTCAGTTGTCACCCTGTTTAGGAGCAAACACAGGGTCTGGCCCAGAGCCTTCTGAGGTGATTATTCTATACTGTTATCACCAAACTCTTTTCTAGTTATTGTGATTAACAAATGATAGGAATAATAAATGTCATCATTTTACTTTTATGGCACAGTTTAGTTGTGCACAGGTTTGAAAGAAAATGGCAATAGACCATGAGCCCTCAATTAGTGCCTTCCTATAGTCAGGCAGGCGTTGCTTCCTTTGTCCTTCCTTCTTTTCTTTCAAAAACATTTTCACTGGTAAAACAGTTGCTTTCAGTTGTATAGATGGTTAACCTCATCACAAACCAGGTTTTATTGAAGAATGTCATTTTTTCCTTGAGATCAGGGATTCCTGAGCAATGCAAACAGCACACTTTGGGGGGACCAACATCATGCCCAGATTTATTCTGTCTCTCCAGTTGTCTCGTGCCTGTCATTTAGCCTTAAGACTAGCCCTGAAGAACTCAAAAGATTACACATTTGGTGATATGTTAATTGATCCTAAGTAATCTTCTTCTGAGATTTTCAGATCAAGTTAGAACACTTAGCATTGCTTCATCTAGCTTGTCCAGTAATAAATTATTTCTTTTCAGTTTCTACAGCCTGAGGATATGAACAAGAATCTACCACATGAGTATTAGACCCTTGTCCTTCCCAGTTTATTAAAAAAGCCAGAGGGAGGTGAGTGGGTGGAAGTAGAGGTCAGTGCCTTACTAAAACAAGACAGAGTTCCATCATGCCTTCTTGTTATTGTGTGCCTTCAAGTTGTTTCCAACTTATGGCAACCTTAAGGTGAACCTATCAGGGGTTTTCTTGACAAGATTTGTTCAGAGGGGGGTTGCCTTTGCCTTCCTCTCAGGCTGAGAGAGTGTGACTTGCCCAAAGTCACCCAGTGGGCCTCCATTACAAGCGGGTATTCAAACCTTGGTCTCCAGAGTCATAGTCCAACACTCAAACCACTACACCATGCTGGCTCTCTCCATCATGCCCAAAGGAGGAAATTATAAGACCACTGCTAGAAAATCCCTCCCTGGATCCCACAGTATTGGATTACTACTGGACCATTTCCAATATTGCACTTTTTGGCAAAGTACTAGAGCATGCAAAGTACTAGCTTCAGGGATTTCTGGAAGGGATTGATGGATCCATTTCAATTTGGTTTCCAGCTTGGCTATGGGACTTAGGGCTTGTCTACACTAGGGGAAAACCCTGAATCATCCCCAAATCTGGCCCAATAACACCAGATAACATGCTGCCTTTCCCCCAAATCTGGTGTGATAATGCCACATGACGTACGGCCCTATCCACACCAGACTCGGGGAGTACCGCCTTTATCTTGGTTTTAGAAAACTATACTATGAACAATCTGCACTGGATTTGGGGGGTGGCCAGGAGAGAAAGGACAAACACTGCCTGAAGTGCCACCATTTCCCCCCTTCTCAGCACCACTTCCTCATTCCAAAGGCAGAACCTCACTGCTAGTCCCTCTCTCTGAGGTCAGAACAACCAGCCAGCCCTGCCATCGCAAGGCTAGCCATTCTGACTTCAGAGAGAGCAACTAGCACTGGGGCTCTGTGTTCACAGAGCTTAGAGTGGGCAATTGTGCACCTGAAAAGCAGAGCCCTAGTGCTAGTTGCTCTCTCTGAGGTTAGAATGACCAACCAGCCCCACCATCATGAGGCTAGCTGCCTGTTCTGACTTCAGAGAGAGTAACTAGTGCTGGGGCTTTCCTTTCATGGAGCTCAGAGTGGGCAATTGTGCACCAGAAAAGCAGAGCTTTGGTGCTAGTCACTCTCTTAAATCAGAATGGATGACCAGCCTTATGATGGTGTGTCTGGCTGGTTGTTCTGACCTCAGAGCAGGCAATTACGCATGGAAAGGCAGAGCCCTGGAGCTCTTCTGGTCCATGCCAACAGCAGTGGCACCACAGAGTGGGCTGGCTAGCAGCAGCAGACCCACAGCTTCACTGGGGGTAAAAATTAAAATGCAGGTAAGGTGTGGCACTTAAATCCAGGCCAGAGTAGTCTGAATTTCTCAGATTCTCTTTGGCTAGTCCTGTGTCTGGTGGTATGATGTCATGATGATGCTGTCTCAGGAGATGACCTTCACCTCCCACCTTTGGTTTTAACCCTTAGTTTACCTGGTCATGCTGACAATTACTGTTTGCAGATAATGGGAAATGTCGTCTTTGCAGAATCATGGGAATGCCACCACCTTTGCAGGATGATGGGACTACCTTCATGACAGAAGTGAATTGCATACTTCCGAGTGGACATGTCTAGACTGTCCTACATGACATGTCATCTTACATGTCTGTTTAGAGAAGTAGCCTTAATGAAATGGTACCTAAAACTCCCTCATTTAAGCATGCTCTTAGTAAGCCTGCTATTGCCACAGGGCTTCTCTTTCTTCTCTTTGATTGCAGATGCAATGGGCAGTTAAAACATAGAGGCCAGAATTCTGTAAGAGACATACATGGGCATAACCTCCTGTTACTTTTACATACTTTTTTGGTAATTGCAGAAGAACATATGTCCTTGTGCAATGATACAGCCCTCGTGTGTACAACCTCAGTTTGACAGAGGCAGGGTTTAGTCCCATAGCCAATCAGCGTTGGAAGTTTAAAAAATATTTGAGATTGTGTAATCTTAGTAGCAGAGTTAAATCACAATTTAGCAGAAGTGTTTTATTGGAACAGAGCTAAGCCAGCCTACCACCTCCCCACAAACAAATTTTAGCTAAGAAATAAACAAGCTTAGTCTTCCTTAAAAGAATAAAAAGTAATTTACTTACAAGAGATCTTGTGCATCATCAAAATACATAGGTTCATCATCTTGAGGTATGCAAGCAGGAGGTAAAAATGAAGATCTACATGCTGTTAGCTACAGAGCTCTTAAGAACATGTGCTACATATTTAAAGGTACAAGAAGAAGGGAGAAAAAGCTCCGTTCTGAGCTGGTCCTCAGAACAAAGGATCAAAGGGTTGTGTACATGCAACAAGAAGAGCATGGGGTCATAAAACAAGCAAACAGAAAATTAGTCCTAAAACAGCCCCTTCATGCATATTTAACTGCCGTGCAGCCTATGCATGCAAAGGTTGTAAATTCCCAACAATCAGAACAAACATCATCATCCCAAACCTCCAGAAAGCATACTGGAAATTTGGGAGGGCAATATCTGGTCCTTTTGCCCAAATCTGCAACTGCAGCTGGATGATGCCTGCCCTGCCCACCGCATCACCCTTCTAGCCACTGATAGGTGGCAGGATGTAGCAGAAGCCCAGTGGAACTACAATGGTGAACGTTTATGCTTAACCTGCATATGCTTAACCTGAATTCTGACCATAATGCTTGCCCCTGGCTTTCCCTCTTTCTTCATCACTCAACCCACCCACCTGCCACTTAATCAGTGTGATATACTTGATTGCTTCAAGGCCGGGTTGGAATTTTGCCCTTTTACCTGTTTTTTTTTGTTTGTTTGTTTGTTTGTTTGTTTTTTGCCTACCCCACACTGTGGATGCAGACTTGACAATTGGCTTATGGTAGTGTCTTAAATAGGCAGTCACTTGATAGGGAAAGGGCAAGATTTAGTAGATTGGTGAGCACCTTGGCACCTCCCACTTTTTGGGGGGGGTGAAAGGGAGATCTATAACTGCCCCTTTAGGTCCTGCAAGCTGGGGGCAGTGAAAAGGACTTCCTTTGGGGCTGGCCTGAGGGATAAACCCTCTCCTTAAGTCCTGTGACTTGGGGTAGGGACATTTGGGTTGGCCTTCCAGATGTGTACTGACTGGGCAGCAACCCAGCTTATGAATTCTCTCTGGGGTTCAGGTGTTTTTGCCCAAGGGAAGTTGGGGAGGTGGTCAGGGAGATGACTTCCTGCCCCAACAATTCCCACACTAGGTTGCTCCCCTGTGGCAGATCTCTTCAGAAATGCTTAAATAGGTTAAGTTTAATAAAGTGGCCCTATTTTAACCCAATACATGTGCCTGTCTCATTATTTTCTGGGTCTATCAGCAAAGCACTTGTCATAGAATTTTCTTTCACAATTCATTTACAAAGGAATATAGGCAAAGAAAAAGTTAGAAAAGAATAGAATATGCACTTTCCTCTCAACTCAAATGCTCCCTATGTAAAACAAGAGCTTTGAAAATTTGCCATCAGTGGCTATACATCTCAAAATTCTCCAAGCAACATGGCTAGTGCCATGTACAGCCAGTGGTATACTGGCTTGATCACTTAAATCAAAAGGAAGAGTACTTTTAAATAAAGAGTTTGGAGCCACACTTTAGTGGCCATAGTAGTTGAAGGATTCTGGGACTTATGAGTACCATTTAACACCCCGCCCCCAAGCTTATAAAATTTTATGATAAGAAATGGAGACTCTGGAATGGTGGAAAACATCAACTGGCTTTCCAGGCCTTGTAAAACATGGAAACACAGTGCCATTTTGCTGCTTGAAGCTGAAGAACAAATCCAAGTCAAGGCGCACAGTAATCCAAAATGAATGTAGTTATTTTTGGCTCATGAGGCAGAAATTTGCATAAGCACCTCTCTCCCTCTCCCTCCCCCTCCCCGGTTTTTATCAGACTAGCCCCTTTAAACGTTCTTTTGCCAGCATAAAAAAAATCCATTTTTTATGCCAGCAAAAAACCTTCCCCCACTGAACTTACCTTCTCTCCTGGCAGAAGGCTTCCCCAGCAATGAAGAGGAAGTGAACGAAGCCCCGTTCACTTCCTTTCTCGTTCGAAATCTCATGATACTTTATCATGCAGGAAATTTAAAAATAAAGCAAAAAAAAAAAGCATTCAAAGTTACACCAAGCACCTAAATACACTTTAAAAGTCCCAAGTAACCCAGCGAGGGTCATAAAAAGAGCAAAACTTACCTGGATGTCCCCATCTCACCTGGAAGTGTTCGTGCCGGACAGGCTATTGACGCTGCATTCACATAAGTTAAATGGCCCGAGATTTCACATGCCTTGTCGGCACAAAAGTGCCACAGGGGATCAATTGACAGCTTAAGCCGTCAATTAAAAATAGATTTGGGGCAGAATATAACCATGAAAGGACAATGTCATCTGATCTGCACACCCTTTCGGGTTATGTGGCATCATTATGATGCCATATTTTATGTGTCTGAATAAGTCCTCTCTCTCTCTCTCTCTCTCTCTCTCTCTCCCCACCCCCCATCCACCCACTTTCCGCTGCAATAAAAATACAAGGACAACAAATGGAATAACTACAATTTTGTTACAGGCCTAAATATCCTTAAGGCACCCAATCTTATCTGATCTTGGAAACTAAGCACAGTCAGGCCTGGTTAGTCCTTGGATAGGAGACCACCAAGGACTACCAGGTGCAGTAGGCTGTCTTTCATAGGAAGGCAATGGCACACCATCTCTAAGTATTCCTTGGCTAAGAAAAACCTGTGAAATTTATGACAGGTGATCAACAGGCAATTTGAAGATGCATGCACACACAACAACTTGGTGTGCTTTCCCAATGACCCACAAAATCTGCTGCCTGAAGCAGTCACCCACTCTGTGTCATGGCAGGGCCAGCCCCAGGAGATACAAGGCAGAAAACGTATTTAAATGTGACTAGTTATACCACAGGTCCTCTCATAGAGCTATACCATCTCACAACAGACATGTGAAGACTGCTTGCTAGAAAGTATGCCTCTTTCAACCTTTTCCTTTTCATGGAAAAGGTATATATTTCCTTCTGCCTAGTGTGTAGTATGAAATGAAGCTTATTCTTTTAGGCAATGGACATGCCAGTGGGCACAAGGTATGATAGGTTTATTAGATAGTAGGCAAACTTACAGATATTGAATACAGTTTCTACCTAAAAACAGCCAAGATACCCCCAGTCGATACTGTGTAGCCTTGGTGGCTCTTCTAGTCTGCACTGAGCACTCTCAGGATAATTCAGGGTGTGTGCATATGTTCCTTCAAGTCACCAGTCGACTTATGGCAGCCCCATGAATTTCATAGGATTTTCTTAGGCAAGGAATACTCAGAGGCGGTTTTGCTAGTCCCTTCTTCTGAAATATAGCCTAAGCACCTGGCATTCATTGGCAGTCTTCCATGCAAGTATTAAGCAGGGCTGATCCTGCTTAGCTTCGCAGATCATTTCTACAGGGGATTTTAAAGACAGAAACCTCCTGGACTACGTGGGCTCTTGCACTCCCTTTCAATAACACCTGTTATATGCTAGACACATGCTTTTATTTATTAATGGTGCTTATGTCTACTGCATATGTTTAAACAAAGGACTTTATCACACAAGGCTGAAATTGTACGATTACAATGGGATAGTCGCATGAATGGGTTCCCGTTATCACACAATGTTATCGTCTTCCCGTGCTCTGTGCATGCTCCACCCGTTAATTAGGCACCACTTTTTATTGACAGGCAAAAACTGTCAATAGCCCTCAATATCACACTTTTCATAGTATTGTCGACCATGCAATAATCTCAGCCCACTGTAATCGTGTGATTCCAGCATGAATGGGAGGTCATCTTTTCCCCTCCCGTTTCCCAACAAGAACACATAATTCAACTTCTGGGGGAGAACATGAAGAGGACCTACAGGTTCTTTTAATCAACTGCCACCTTTTCTTGGTACCTTTTTATATTTGTTTAAGTGTTTATTTGTGAATTTCTTTGGTTATTTATTTGTTTTTAGTGTTTTAGAGTGAAGTCACATCTTCTCATGAGAATAGCCGAAATCTCACCCATGCAAAATCATGGAAGTAAGAGACATTTTCTGTTAAAGGCACATGTGCAAGCCAGCAGGAGGTGTTAATTCTCTGTCATTAGAAGGCAATATGAAGACAAGTGTTACTATAGTGTGAGCTTCAATCCCATTTTTAAACCTAGTGCTAGTCATGAAATAATTCTGTGGCAATAGTATCGCAAAATTACGGCGATATGCGATAATCACTGTAATCATGCCACTGTGGAAATTATCAGACAACCTAAATATAGCATGACAGGTGTTAGAGAACAAAATATCCGGCACCAAAAACTGTTGGCTGATATTCAGTAGCAGAGTAAAAATAAACATGCATTCAGCAGAATGGGTTCTATATAGATCAACAACTAAGACAGCCACTGCACTCCCCTTTCACACAGACTAGCAAACAAAGGAACACTTCTTGAGATTTCATTAGAAGTATACAAAATAACTTTACTTACTTATCTTGTGTAAGGAGATTACACAGGCTTAGTACTTGGAACAATATATGCAGAGAAGTAAAAATATGAAGTTCTACATGCTAAGCACCCTGTATAGGATTAGGCGCTACATCTCTAAAAACAAAGTATGAGAGTTCCCAGTCTGGACATCCTCCAGGCAAGAAGGCTTAATGGCCGACTGAGCTTGCAAACCTAACAAAGGCTTCAAAGGAATTCTGCCTACCGGAAGACAGGTTGTAAAAGGTCTCTTGTAACAAACAGGAAATTACCTATAAACATCTCTTACATGCAACTTAACTCTTTAATTACCAGGTAACCATGCACACATGCTAGGTTGCATTTCTCCAACAACAGGGACGCCAGGA
Organism: Gambelia wislizenii; assembly: GCA_030847615.1. Classification (NCBI taxonomy): domain Eukaryota; kingdom Metazoa; phylum Chordata; class Lepidosauria; order Squamata; family Crotaphytidae; genus Gambelia; species Gambelia wislizenii. The sequence continues at coordinate 115,843,690 of JAUMIR010000001.1, read as the reverse complement.
GGTCGCAAAAGGGTTTCCCTTTCAGATGTCATTCACAGGTCATCATGCTCCCGTGCCCTTTCTGTTCCCCCGGTGCTCCCAACAGAACAACGGGTGAGTGAAAAGGTGCCCTGTTATGCTGGCATGATGCCAACGTCACTGGGAGGTCTGTGCCGAATGTTGGAATATATAGTTTGCAATCCAATAAGTGGAAATGTTTTGCTATTGAAGGGTTAACTGAGAAGCCAGATAGGATGTGTTGATATAACTTCCTAATGTTTTGCTATTGGGCTTCTAGGGAAAGGGGAGTGTCTTAGTCTTCCTCTTTGTCTTAGAAGCCAGCCACTAGGACTTTGTTCCCTCCCCACTCTTTGCCATATTTTGAAGGTGAGAGGACCTCCCTCTCAGGGAGTCCTGCATATTCTTTTGTTATCATGTAGTTTTTAGTCATTTTTAAGTAGTTTTAGTCTAGTTTGAAGTTGTACTGAATTTCTGCCACGTATAAAGCTCTGAAACGGTGAGTAATGAAGTTTTTAAACTACTTTTATGAGTCTTGAGTGTTTATTTTGCTAAACAAGTAACTTGGGATAGGATAAGGGTGTTTGGTTATCTCTAAGCTGTGTTTTTTGTGTATGCTGAAATTATTACGCGAACACTGCTGCGTGTGTGTACTCTGCTAATTGGCTGTATCTCCAGAGAGTGAGGTGCAGTGGGGGAGCATTTGCTATATGCTCTTATGTTTAAACAAGGATATTGGAACCCTGCATTTAAACACTTCCAATACCAAACACCTCTGGGTGCCATAGGGACAAGGAGGTAAGTGACACACTTTTTTGTACCCTCCCCGGGTTACTTGTATTTTTTAAAGTGTGTTTTTGTGCTTGGTTTTACTTTTGACGTTTCTTTTTCTTTTTGAATTTCCCATGCGATCATCCTCTCACAAGAATGGCCAGGATTTCTATTCCAGGAAGTGAATGTATTCACTCCTGGGCTGTGGGGGGGGGGCGAGGGAAACAAATGGCAAAGACGGGTCTGAAAACTTTTATTTTTATAGTGTTACAGGGTGGGAGAAGAGATAGCAAGACAGGGACACTATTTTTGTTGCCATCTGATAATCTCCTATGTTTCTGCTTTCCTCAGTCATGGAATTACAGCGTTTTTAGACACTACAGTAGTTAGATAAAGTCCAAACTAACCAATAATGCTTCTTCTGACAACTTATATTCTATATTGTATCTTAACAGGCGGTTGGTGCAAGTTCCTCCCTACATTCCAAGGCAGTGTTGAGCCTGTGGTGATGATAACCATAGTCATAGGCCAAGGTTATACCAGTTTAATACTTAGCATCAGCTGAAGCTGCAGAGGTCTCTGTCAGAAATAAGCTAAGAAAATCAACATCAAAGGCCAAGAAGGTCAGCATAATTAGGCTAGTTTGCAGATGTCATCCTAATCCTCCTCATGCAATGTTCTTCCAAGTTTTTTCCCCACCACACAGTATTTGAGCTGAAATGCATTCTGTGATGCATGAGAGGACCGAACTGCACAAGGTGTCTGATTTTACTATATATATCCTAAAGAAACAGGTGCTACCAGAGGAACCTATGTTAGTGGAGTGGTGAATTGGGTTTGGTTTTAGTCTATACTTTGAACTATCCAAGACACTGAAACTATGTGGGAGAGGGGAGGCTGAGTATCTTGGAAAGTTCTTCCAAGGTTTAGACTAAACCCTGGGGTGGATTCACTGCTCCACTGACATGGAAGCCACCAGACATCAAGCCCTCCAAACCAGAAACCACAATCACTGAGTGTAGGTGCAAAGTGGCAAAGAAAAGATACTTTTCACAGGTGTGATTGTTGTTGTTCATGTTGCAGAGAGCTCTCTGGCTTCTTTATAAATAGCCTACAATTCTGATTAAATACTGATGAGAAATCATTTCTTCCCTTTCTGCACAAAAGCAAAATACCATTTTTGATAATTTTGAGTTAAAAGATCATAAGAGCTTTAAAAAGGTCCACACTTTAAGATTCTATCAGAGCTTTTGTGAATAAACAGTTGTCTTTCACATCAAGGAATGAAGTTGTGGTGCAGCATATTGGCTGCTACCAGCTGATAACTACTGTAAATATAATTGTTATCAGGTTTAACTGTACTATCCTGCCCTCTACTGGTTACTGTCTAATTTAACACCATGTCCTGATTTCTCAATTCATTCACCAGTACAGCCTTCTTCTGAATTTTTATGTACTGTACTGTTTTAAAAGCCAATTACCCTCTGAGAGGCAAGGGTAAAGAACTTGGAAATGTTACTTTGTTGTACTACAACTCCTGGAATTCTTCAATTGCATGGGGGACTGTAGGAATACTACTCCCCAAAAGCAACTTTTCCAAGATATGAGAGATAGTAAATGCTGACTCCTGCTGGGGCTCATTTACACGGCTGGTTTTATTACGATTAATTGCGCTTTAGCGCTTTCCCTTACACGGTGTATGTTTACACAGCTATATTTTGTGGCTCTTTGATTTTTTCCGCTTTGAGATTCACACAGCCAAATGTGGTGGGAGCATGGCCAAACATTGGAGAGGAGACAAAGGAATGCCATAGGAATGTCTGCCCTGGCCCCAAGTCCATGTCCTTAACAGCTGAAGGATGAAGAATGTCACCCTTTGCCTCTTCCCCCCCTCCAGTTCCCTGCCCACAAATCAAACTCCAAAGAGAAGTTTTTTTCTCCTTGCTTAACAGCATTTTCTTGACAAATAAACAGACTGCCAAAATAGCAGGGAGAAAGAGAAAAGTTTCTCTCTTTCTCTCTCTCTCTCTCTCTCTCTCCCTCTCCCTCCCTCCCCTAATCACAGTGCAGCTCTGCTGCAGCCCTTAGTGAAATGGTTTCTCTCTCTCTCTCCCTCCCCCAAGCATAGGATCACAGCTGACGAGACGGAGCTTTAAAGACTTGCAAAATAGCAGAGAGGAGGAGAAGGAATTCCTTTATGTGGGGAACAGATGTTCCCTGACTGAAAATTGTTGGGAATCCTTTTTGTTTGCAAACTGGCTTGCAAAATAGCAGAGAGGATTTTTCAACGTTTCCTAATCGCTACTGAATCTCCCTCCCTCACTCCCCCTCTTTTAAAACCACCCCTTCATCATAGCAACCAATCACAGTGCAGCTCTGCTGCAGCCCTTAGTGGAATGGTTGTTTACCAATAATGCACTACTTTGCAAATATACCGGCAAAAAATAGTGACATCCCCTGTCACGCTATATTTGGGTGTTTTACCTTCCCCCCTTCTGAATGAGGCGATGCTATGGTGCGATCCGTGGGAACAATGAGCTATCTTTGCAGTATATTTAGAGGAATATTTGCCTGTGTAAACGAACCCCTAGACTGTTGAGATAGTGTAGTCTGCATAATCATGTCACAGACTTAAATGGCTAAGTTAGGCTGTAGCAGCAGACATGCAGGTTTTGGGTTAAAACTAGGACTGTTGGGACAAACATATTTACAATCCAGTCAGCTCATTTACCATCTAAGAGCCGTGTGGCACTAGAATGCACTGCCTCAGAATGTGGTGGAATCTCCTTCTTTGGAGGTTTTTAAGCAGAGGCTGGACGGCCATCTGTCGGGACTGCTTTGATTGTGTATTTCTGCATGGCAGGGGGTTGGACTGGATGACCCTTGGGGTCCCTTCCAACTCTATGATTCAATGATCTAATTCTTTTGTTGTTTTCAATATGTAACAGCCTAGGTGTAGCATTTTCCAGTGGTGGCACTACGGGTGTGTGGGAGGCCGAACCTTACCAGGTGAAACCATTGGGGGGAGGGAGTGACACCAGCCATAGTGAAATCACAGCCATTTTATGAACAGAACATGCAGGCTGATGAGGGAGATGCTCCCTAAAGAACCATCCTTGGGCACTTACTTCACATTTCTTGGGTAACAAATGAGGTTTGTCTCTTATTTACAGAGTTTCAAATCAAGGGAAAAAACCCACACAGTCTTACCTCAGTGTTAGTCCCGAAAGTCCACATTATCTGTTATAGACCCAGGTGGTTCTTAAGGGCATCCGGAGAGGCCCTCCTGGTGGTGTTACAGGTGTTTAGGGTGGTTGTTAAGAGTGGTGACACCCATTCTATGGAATATTCTTTCCCCTGATATTCAGAGACCGTTAATTTTTTAAGCTACATGTTGAAGAAAGACCTGGGTCTAAACCAACTAGAATATGCCACTTTTTGGCCAGCGTATTCTGGCCATGGAGCTGGCCCATTTCCCCCCTGTTACTGGGGCAAAACGGGCAGAAGTCCACACGCACAGGCTGGCTGATATCAGTGGGCACCTCCCCCACTGTCGCATATCACACAGCGACAGCAGCAGTGGAGCGACAGCAGCAGCGGAGACATCTGGCGATACAGTCTGGTGTGCAGGTATGGACTCCTGCATTCCCACGCCAGATCCATCTGGGCTTTCCCACATGATGCAGGTGTTCCCAGGTGTTATTTTGAAAGTTTTAAAAAGGTTTATCCTGGCTTCACTTCAGATGTCATCAAGACTGTCTGAAGGAGAATCGGGGCAAGATCCTGCAACATTTGGACCTCAGACCTCCAAGACAGGAGGGAAGATGGGGTACATTGCCTGTCTAGAAAAGCCCCTATTTATACAGCTGTTCCTTGAAAAGTTTATTCTACCAAAAATTTTATAATTTCTATATATATAGAAATTTATATATATAGAAAAAAATGTCTATAGACAATGAAGATATTAATTTTGCTTTAATGTATTAGTTTATGTTTCATTACTTTTTTACATTGCTGTAAAATCTTTGGAAATAACTGGCTTGTGTTATTGTGTGCCTTCAAGTTGTTTCTGACTTATGGTGACCCTAAGGCTCAGTCTGCACTGTCACTTTCATGGCAAGATTTGTTCAGAGGAGGTTTGCCTTTGCCTTCCTCTGAGGCTGAGAGAGTGTGACTTGCTCAAAGTCACCCTGTGGGTTGAGCAAGGATTTGAACCCTGGTCTCCCAGAGTCTGTTGTTGTTGTTGTTGTTGTTGTTGTTGTGTGCCTTCAAGCCATTTCTGACTTATGGTGACCCTAAGGCGAACCTATCATGGAGTTTTCTTAGCAAAATTTGCTCAGAGCAGCCTTCCTCTCAGGCTGAGAGAGTGTGACTTGCCCATGGTCACCCAGTGGGTTTCCATGGCTGAGTGGAAATTGTTACTTGCCCTGATACTCCCTCCCTTTCAATAATTCATCAATTGGCTATATTTCAGAAATTGGCTTATTTATTGGCCTTCCACCTGGTTGATAGTACACCAGGGCCTCCCAAATGTAAGGACTCAAGGTGTGCTCAGGAAACCTAAGAAAGAGGCCATCTCAAATTCCTAAAAGACATGCCTGGCTACTAATAATGCAAACCACCTTGGACTGGTAGTTAGGCTGGAAATGGGCTAATTCTCCTGGATGTACATGGAAGTGTTAGGAAAACAGAACTTCTTTACCAGCCTGCACCACAGGACGAACACCATCATCCCCACATTGTTGTCGGCAAATCTGTGCTTAAATCCATTCAGCAGTTCACCTACTTGGGAAGCATCATCTCCTCAGATGCCAAGATTGACAAAGAGATTGAACACAGATTAGCAAAGGCATATAGCGCATTTGGAAGACTTTACAAAAGAGTCTGGAGTAATAAACACCTGAGGCGAAGCACAAAAATCAGTGTGTATAGAGTCTATTCTCCTTTATGGGTCTGAAACATGAGTCACCTATCGCCACCACTTACGACTCCTCAAACGCTTTCATTAGCGCTGTATACACACAATCCTAAATATACACTGGACTGACTATGTGATGAATGTTGCTGTCCTTGAGCAAGCACGGATCACCAGCATTGAGGCCATGATATTGAGAACATAGCTGCGCTGGGCAGGGCACATTTTTAGGATGGAGGACCATAGCCACCCAAAAATAGTACTCTACGGTGAACTCGCCATGGGTCAGCGTAAGAGGGGCGCTCCCAAAAAGTGATACAAGGACTCCCTAAAGCAACATCTCAGGCTCGGCCAAATTGATCACCAACAGTGGTGCGCCCTGGCCTCACATCAGGAGGCATGGAGACGCACTATCCACAATGCTGCAGCCTTGTTTGAGAACTCATGCCGAACAAGTCTTGAAGAGAAATGACAGCGCAGAAAGAATCACAACCCAGAAACATCACCCAAGGAGACCTTCTGCTGTGCTTTCTGCAACTGGACTTGTTTATCTCGGCTTGGCCTTTTTAGTCATCAGCGTGCTTGCAGAAAGCACAGAATGAATCCTTCCTGAATCTTTGTTTGCGAAGAAAAGCCAGAGACATGGATGTGAGTCACTCACTAATTCAATCAAAATGGCCAGACACTCTTTGCCTGGAAAACTGGTTTTCCCTCACACCTCTCCTAGAACAATAGAAGGTTCCATTAATAATTGTTAACACAACCAGAGCTTTCATTGTCTAACTATGGGAAACTCCGGCAAACATTGTATTCCACTCGTAACACCCCTTCAGGGGGAATATTGAGTATAAATACCACCTCAAAACACAGTGAAAGCATGCACAGCTTCCTTCATCTTGTCACTCTGTCAGTCTGTGCCACTGCGTTGCCGTTTCTCCCACCTTGTTACTCTGTGTGACCCTCAAAACTCCATTTGAGTATCTTCTGCTACATGAATCTCTGCTCATTGGAAAGGTAAAGTACAGTGTTGGTGTGAATGCTTCCAACATTATTTTTCAATAAAAACCTTTTTTTTTTAAATTTCCTGGTTGTGAGTTTCATCAGTTAGTACCAGTACATATAGGTCAAAAGATCCCATCATTACCCGGCCTCTTGCTGCCATTTTGAGCTAATTAAAATCCCCCATATTAATATTTGAACACTTGTGGGGTTCCCACCAACCCCCTGTAATTTGGGTAACAGGATTCAAACCCTGGACTCTAAAGTCATAGTCCAACGCTCAGATCACTGCACCATGCTAGCTCCCTCCCAAAGTACGCACTAGTCCAACAATATACTTATAAATAGGTAAATAACAAATAATAACATGACACTTCCTCTGTAGGAATATTGCATTTTTCAAAATTTAAGCACAACACTTTGTAATTCTTCTCCCAAAAATGAATGCTTTGCTGTTGTAATTTATTTTCTGCAAATGTACTAGTGCAGTTTATGGGTAAACAATGGGCTTTCTTCACAATATAGCAATATTCATTAAAGCTAACACAAACATTTACCTCTCCCATGATGTACTGTGAGGTTTGGTGTTTAATATTCACCAGGTAATATTGAAAATCCAGTCTTTTCACCTTTTGAGACATTATCATAAAGTGGATTGATAGAATATTTCCACTATATTTATTTTTGTGTTTCTTTCAGTAAAATTCAGTTTTCCAAATCAACCACAAGATGGCAGTACTAAATTTTATTAGTTAAGCACTGCTACTGTATGTTTAACAAAAGGGAACGCTGTCAGACTCAAAAATATATACTAAACAAGGCCTGTAACTAAGAAAATTACATAGAATAAATAATGTATTGAAAATATTTATAATATAGTAAACATCTGTGAAAAAAGTAATATCCTGATGCAACAGTATCATAATACAGAATTATGCAAACACAGGGAAATTACAAATATTACATGAGTAGCAAGCTTGTAAATAAAATATGTTATAATTAGTAGGCCACCTTCTACATACACTGTCTGGAATGATAATGAACTCATACACATGTTAAGTAAATTACCAATAAATAAGCACTAAAATGATTTCAGCATGTAACACACTGATGGAGAATAAAAATACAGCTAATAGATGAGGAAATATATAAGTTCAACAACTTCATGTAAACAAGTTCACAATCACAGAATATAGGCCTTGACTAGAACTCCATCTATTTATAGTCAACAGAAACACATAATAAATGACTACATCTACTCATTACAAAATCTGTAGGAACACATAACAAATTCAGGTCCACATGAATATACTCTATGGGCAAAATTTCCAAAGGATGTTAGTTCAAAGGAAAATCCAGGAATTAGCAGGGATTGCACTATCTTTCTGCAGTGCTGGGATTGTGTCCTCCTGTGAGACAAGAGGCCATGCTGAATGGCAGCAGTGCTGCTGGTAGGGTCTCCTATGTCAGACAGGCTTTTGCAGAGGAGCCAGAGTAAATGTGCCAAACAGCTACAGGGCATTGGTTCCAAAGAAATGGACTGTGATACTTACAGCTCAATTGTCAACATGCCACTTGGGCCATGTTACTTAATGTCAACACTTTCAGTGGCGCTCCTGAAAAGTATCCCCCACTCTTTGGTTTCTTTTCCTCAGGCATTTTCATGGTCAAACTTCTTTGTGATTTAGAGAGTTTTAAACTCTGTGAAGTATCCAGTGATGCTACATGTTCTCTTATGCTGCTTTTTCCTCTGCTGAATTCTGCCCCCCTCCCCCAATGAAAATCTCCCTCAGTCCACAAACTTCTAGTATTGTAGTAACTTCAGTTGAGCATCTAGAAATTCAGTTTAGGGGTCTGAATAAAAGAGGAAGGAAAGATTACCAAGAAAACACAGCAAATATGAGTTCTGGGTATGAACAATGTGCAAGATACTTGACTCTGCCTAAAAGCAGGGCCAGCCCTTTGATAGTGGGACCACCAACAAGGACTGCCTATGGAGCAAGAACCCTGACCCTGTCTTGTCACTAAGCACATTGCAACAAATTATGTGGGGACAGTTTGTAGCAGCAGCAGCAACACACTGTGAGTTGGACATCCTATGAGCATATGCTACTGGTATGTAAATATACCTTGCTGCAAACCTATTGGCATCCAAAATCTTTCTGACTTCCCTCTAGAGTAGACTGACTAAACCCAGTCTTGCACTAAAGGTTTCTTCACTTTCACAAGAGCAGCTGAACAAGTTTCAAAACTGAGTAGGAAATTCCCTGGTTTAGACATGCCCATTCATCTGGTGTAGTCAAGCATAAAACCAAGTGAATGGAGACAAAATCTACTTTTGAAGGTTAATACATGGTGTAGTGGTTTGCATGTTGGACTAGGACTCTGGAGACCAGGGTTCAAATCTTCTCTTTGCCACAGAAACCCACTAGGTGGCCTAGGGCTCATCACACTCTTTGAGCCTCAGAGGAAGGCAATGACAAACCTTCTCTGAACAAATCTTGCCAAGAAAACCCCATGATACGTCCCTTAGGGTTGCCTTAAGTCAGAAATGACCTGAAGGCACACTACAACAAATTCTCCTATCAGTGATGAAGTCTAACCTATATGAAATATGCAATATTGATGTTTATTGCTCTCCTAGTGCAACAGATTAAAGCATATTATGATATAGCAAAATGAATTTTCTTTTCCCATTTGATATCATACCCTTGGGAAGATTTAAACTGTAGCCAGTAAATACTCATGTTTAGGGAATAGTTATAAATACTCATGTACTCCCATTACGCAGAATAATAAATTTTGCCCTAGAGGCTGCTGTCGTCTGGTGAGTACAGCTAAAACCAGATATGCCAGAAATACTTGGTCAGAACCTGCATGGTTATTGCTTCGACTGAACATAAATTTATGAGAGTCAGCTAAAGTTGCCAGACGGCCATTTGATTTGAAAACCAGCAGCAGACATCAAACTGTTCTAAAGAGGTGGCACATTTCCAGTTCACGTTACAACGCTATCTCTCTTTAATTGCACAGAAAGCTGGACTTTCCCAGTCACTTCAGCTAGAAAGTAAATACAGTGATTCCTAAATCCTAAGCTGATGCAGAACAACTTTCCTGGGGCAACTATAGAAAAATCAGATTCATACAGCAACTTAAGCATCTGCTGACAGTGAGCCAAACTCGCTTTGCCCCCATCTGATTTCATTCCTTCCCCTTTTGCCCGAATGCTCACAGAAGATCCAGGCTTGCATGGCCGGACTCATCAACACTACCATTTTACGCCCCCCACAGCACCATGCCATATGTAGAGCTTAGAAAGAGTAACCAGCATGCTCTTAATTACTTATGCCAGCATAACCAGGAGTTTACCACCCTGTAGGTACTTTGAATTTGGTGTGCAAGGAAGTATCCAGTACTCCTTAAACAGCACCTTCTTCTTAGCTGTTTAATGGTACCCCGAAGCCATCCAGGCACAGTTTAGTCCATCAAGACCCTGGTTAGCTGTAGAAATGGACCTGGGTGCCATCTGTTTTACACTGCAAAACTGCTGAAAGGAGCGTTTTTTCCTCTTCCCAGACCTCTAGTGAACTACAGGACCAGGAGAACAAAGCCTTCTCCGCAAGGGTGAAGTGCAAGCCAGACACTGCCTGAATGCAGTTTTTCCACCCTGGCCACTGACTGGATATGGAGCTGCTCCTGGGACCCATACAGCTAGCACTACACAGCATCAAATACGAGCAACCTTTGCTTGTGCTTTAATAGGCTTTTTGTAATGACCATAGTATATAGGGGACTGAGGGAATTGTCTCCAAGTAACATCTCCAAGCTGTGTCTGAGTCTAGCCATGTAGGCTCAGCTCTCCTCTCAGAACTGTTATCAGGTCACCAATCACCACTAGGCCATAAACCCACCAAGGACCCAGTTTGCTACACAGAGGCTCTGAAGACACTTTTGCCAGGTTCCCCTCACATCTGGAACAGGCTGCACATGGAAGCCATTTCCACTAACATTGAAAACCGCAGATCCTCAGGGCTGCACCTCAATGGCTAGCACAGGAATGGCTAACTTCTACATTGTAGAGGACCACCCTATTTTCCAGCTAGTAGTTCATAGGACAGAATTGGCTTGTGGGTTAGAAGCCACACGAACAGCTCCAGTTACAAATAGGCTCTATGCAGAAGCTATTTAGCAATAAGGCAGGGAGAGACACCATGCAGCCCTGCAGATGCTGTTGGATTGCAAATGCCAGTGTTCCTCACCAAGAAAATCAGGAGGGCTGCATCATAGAGTCATAGAGTTGGATGGGGTCTCATGGGCCATCAAGTCCAACCCCCTGCTCAGTGCAGGTTCTCCAGTTAAAGCATCCCCTGAGAATAACCTCTTTTTGAAGACATCCAGAGAAGGAGGTCCCACCTAGGCAATTGGTTCCATTGACAAACCACTCTTACTGTCAAGAAGTTCCTTTGACATCTCACCCATTCTCCAATATTTCTCAAAAATGATGGCAAGTAGTTCTGCAAGTTTGTCAGCAAGTTGCTTTAATACTCTGGGATACAGTTAATCTGGCCCTGCAGATTTGAACTCATTTACATTAACTAGGTGATTCCTGACTAACTCCTTATCAATCTTGACTTGCAATCTGAATTCCTTGCCAAGATCTCTGCTGATGTGTGGAAACACACAGGAGATTATCAGACACAGCAAAAAGGACCTTAGCAGAATGCAAGGACAACTTTACTGTCCTCGGAACTGGACCTGGTTTCAGATGACTTCGCCCTCATCACGTTCTGCTCCTGTGCTGCAGCAGTTAATGAGGCATCACTTTTCATTGATGAGACCTCCCCATCAATGAAAAGTGATGCCTTACTAACCGCTACAGCACAGGAATGTGACAAGGATGAGGACATCTGAAACCGGATCCCGTTGGTAGGACAGAAATGTTGTCCTGGTGTTCTGCTAAGGTACTTTTTGGACACATCTGATAATCTCCACAGTTCTCTATTTGTTAACAATTAATGTTAGATGGAGGAGCAAGGTTGATTTCCACTGAAACCCTGGAAAACAGGGTTTTATCCTCTTGCTGTGGTCCAGATGGAAATGGCCCTTCCCCATCCATGCCTGTTATTATTCCAAACCAAAATTGGACACATTCCCATTGCTATGAATGGTTTCAAAAAGCACAGGGCAGCAAGTGGCATATTAGTGTCAAGTCTATTTGGGTTTCCAGTCTCTCTCTACTACATGGATTCATGACCCAATGTGCCAAAGTGAAAAGAAACCACCATCACCCTGCCAGAGATACATAGATGTATTTATGTTTAGTTATCATTTATTGATGTTAGCCTTCTGAGCATACCACTTATATATTAATTAAAGATAAATCTGTAAAAAGTAATTAAATATTACTCTTAAAATCAGATATTATCATATTAATTTTATTGCAATACAGTATCTAAACATTATTACAAAGTAAAGAAGTTCTAGGTAGTTTTCTATGGATCTTAAAACTGAAGGAAAAAAAAGATTAAATGGAAAATAAATATTCAAGTCATATAAGAAATTACAGTGTAACCCTATGCATAACTTCTGAGAAGTAAATTTCATTGAGTTCAATGGGGGGTTATTCCCATGTAAATGTATTGGACTGTAGCCTAAAAGGCACTAAATTGCTGTCCCAGTACAGTCAATTACTCAATTCCCATAAACCAGAACAGAATATTTTGATACTTCAAAAGTCTATGGAAGCTGCCTCAAGAGGAAATGGTGTAAAGTTGGAAAGAATAGCACTCATTCAAATAGTAATCTTTTCTAAAGATCTAGTTATTTGGTTCAGAGTGATGCTCACTGAATAGTCCATGGGCAGAGCTTGCAAAAATTGTTTTTTGGATGACCATTCCCAAAATCCTCCAGCCAGAATGCTGTGCTGACTGGGATATTCGTGGAAAGAAGTCCAAAACATAACTTTTCCAAACTTTGGACTTTATCAGACATGGCAAAAACCATGCCATTAGGACACGACAATAGCACAAACAGCAGAAATTATCAGACGATGACACTTAACCACTCCCACTGCGTTGCGCTGGCATGAATGAGGCATCATTTTTTTTTTGACAACTCAGCCCGTCAATAAAAAGTGATGCCTCATTCGCACCAGAACGACATAGTGGGAACAGGTAAATGACAAGAGCATCTGATAATTTTGCCTTTTCTGCTATCATTGCATCCTAAATGATGCATTTCCCCCCTGCTATTTGCCTCATCTGATAAAGTTCTTTGTCTATAGGACCTAGTCAAACATAGTAAACAATGGGAGCCTAAATCAAATTGTTACTTCAAATTAGAGTAGACCAATTAAATCAATAGAACTTACCTAAGTGTTGATTTATCAAGCACTTATTGATTCAGTGGTCTGCTGTAGTTGGATTTAAAAATTGGATTTAGAGCAGAGTATCAATATGCAAAGGAAATATGGAACAAGAAAGCCATGGAGGAGAAGAGGCTAGAAATCTAAGCTACAGAAGGTTAGGTGGGGGAGGGAGGAAGGAATCAAGGTTTTTAATTTCTTCTTGGTTTAGGGCTTGTCTATACAAGGCAATAAAATGTGGATTGATGCACACTAATGCCAATTCGCAGCAGCTTTCATTTGTCTCCATGGTTGTTTTTTTCAAGATTGCAGGCATGTGAAGCCATATGATTTTGATGTTCAAAAAGGCATACACATCAAAATGGTGAGTGCGAGTGAATTACTCATGTTTTTATTGTCACCAGTTGCCACTTCTGAACGGTTGTGTTTTTTTAAAGCAAAGCCAAGGTGCGGAAGTACAATCTTCCACTTAAATAAACAGAAAAAAAGAGAGAAAAGGCTGTTTTGTTGCCTCAGCACACAATTGCTACAGTGAAAATCCAACATGGGAGTTCTAGGCACTTGCCTTGCCACCAAGCTCTGCCCCTGCATACATCCAACCAATCAGCTTTCCACTTCCTCTCTTGTCAGGAATGTGTAACAAAGTGAATCAGTTGTCACAACGGGTGGGAATGTACATTTCTGTCTAAGTTTGAAAAAAAAATACAGGAAAAGCCGCAAAGGCTTTTCCTACGGAGTATGAGTCTTTGGAGTTTTTGAACCCTCTCTCCTTTGGAATATGGTGAAATGATGTGGGATCCCATTGGGATAAAAGGTATGCTCCTCAAATTCTGTGAGGGGTATTTTCACCATATAGATAAGCCCCAAATAATGCCTTCTCTCCAATGGCTACTGAAATGATGGAATAAAGGAGCAGCAGCCAAATACTATACAAAGGATTTAAAGACAAATTGTGTGCTGCGTAGGGAGTTCACCCCAATTGCTGCAGTAACAAGAAATTGAAATAAAGTTGAGAAAATAACAAAGGCAATGAACTTCAGTCAATAAGAGTCAGAGTGTCCTATTCGTTGACTATTCCAGCCAATGTTTTTATGGACAATTCTGCTGGCTGGTTGCCCTGGTCTGCATTCAGAGCTTGGCAATGCAAAGTGCCCAGCACTAAAGCTTAGGACCACTTCCATCATTCTCCCCTCTTGCTGAACAACCCCTTCAGGGCTGCAAAGCACAGTATAAAGCAATTGTAAAAGAACTGATTTAGCAACAGGAAGGATGGAGTCTGTGGGCCATGAAACTTAGATGTTTGAGATTCTTGAGTTGATAGCTTGAAGGGATTCCTGTATGATTGCTAAAAACGTTTTTGCCCGAGAGGCATATCTTCATTCTTCATCATCAGGCATATTACACATATACTTTAGTTAGCAATAAATGCCAATATGATCAAATGATACTAGTTTGCTCACTGACCAAGGTTAAGTAAGCCTCTGGAAGTTAGTCTCTGGTATTCCAAATTTTTATTACTGCTTTGTCTCAGGTGGCTTTGTGAAACTTGAAACCCTGGCTCACAACATTTGCATAGTCTAATCAATTAAAGCTGAAGTCATCTTGCACTCTGTTTGGGGAGTAACCCATTACCTTCAATAGAGTTTATATCCTCTCAGAAAAAACATAAGATATTTGTGACTTCCATTTTATAACTGAACATTCTACCCACAAGGACAGGTGGTCGAATATTCCCAGCCTGTTTTCTTTCGTTGAATGTTCAAGTGCTCAAAAGTTTGCACACTACAGTTGACAAAAGTTCACCACTCCTTTTAGTTCAGTATGCAGGAAAAACCACAACATTTTAGTTCTTCATACTACTGGTTTTGCATATTTGATCCTCCAGATGTTGTGGACTTCAGTTCCCAGACACCCCAGTCAATAGGAGAGATTCTGGAACTTGAAATTCAAAACCTCTGAATGACCAAATATTGAGAGCTACTTCTTTATACCACAGCATTAGAATGGTCTCTTTGTGGGGAAATATAAAGGATTCTTTTACCATATTGCTCATTGAGATGAGCATTAGTTGCTCAACAGTGTGTGCCAATATTATTCTAGAGTAAGGCAGGCCCACCATAACCACCCCAAGTTTCCCAAACTCCCTCCTACACATAGATTTGAGAAACCATTCATAAAGATCTTGCTTCCTATGTCAAAATGGAAGATCAGACTACATGGAGCTCTCCTGCTTCAACTTACCATACTTCTGCTGAGAATAAGGACTTATTTTGATGTAAATGTGCAGAGTTGGGCTGCACAGGCTGTCAGCTGGTCATCATTTGTGTAACTTGATCATATTTAGGGTGGTCTGGTCAGAAACAGAACAAAGAATTACAAATGGGGTATTGCCAGATTTTAAAGAAAGGCAAAACTGTATCTGAACTGTTTAGAGTGGAGAGGTGACTACATTCTTACATGGGGCAACAGGAGTAGAGATACAGTCAGCCCTCCAGATCCATAGGGGTTTGGTTCTGGGACATACACACACACACACACAGAGAGAGGGCAAAAAATGCAGATAGGTGTCTCCCACATTATTAAATGGCAGCAATGAGTGTACAAATGTGTCAACACACACATGCTCACATCACCACCATTTGGTGTATGGGATGCAACAATCCGTGAGCAGTTAAAACCACGGATCAGGAGCCCAATGATCAGGAGGGCTCACTATACATAGTCAGGGTTTCCTGGTGCATTCCCTCTTTGCCTTGCCTGCATTGTTGCTCCTTCACTACTACTACTACTACTACTTATTATTATTATTATTATTATTATTATATTTATTTATAGCCTGCCTTTCTCCCAATAAAGAGACTCAAGGCAGCTAACAGTGAGTTTAAAACAATACGGTGGGAAACCCATTTAAGCTTTGTTCTAGCTGAAGTACTCCTGTCATTTCTCTGAAGATGCCAGCCACAGATGCAGGCAAAACATCAGAAAGAAACTATTCCAGAACACAGCCTCACAGCCCAGAAAAATCCCAAGGAAAATCTACTCCCGTCAGGATATGAAGCAGGATATAAATATTTGTTCCCTAACAATAGTATTGACATGCTTTAGAGCAGGGCTTCTCAAACCTTTCCCACTCGTGCCCCTTTTTTGCCTGAGAAATTTTTATGTGACCCCGGGTATATAGGTTTATAAAATAGGTATACAAATCAAATTTACTGTTGCCATTTTTTTTGCAACCCCCACATTCAATTATGCAACCCCATATGAGGTCACAACCCACAGTTTAAGAGGCTTTGCTGAGGGCTCCTGGCCTGTTTCAGGCCTTGAAGAGGCTATTTTCCAACAGGAAGTAAACTACATGTTGAAAGAAATGGCCTCTTCTGTTCCTAGCATGGCCCAGAGAGGGCAACGAACATGGTAAAGTTGTCTTTTATTCCCCCTGGGGAACAATGGGGGGGGGGGATAATTCAATTTTTTGCAGTTGAGTCAGCCCTCCAGAGCCCCCCGGCAAAGTGACTACCTAATCCCGGACAGTTGTCCACCCTGATTTTAAAATGATTAGGCCTTCCAATAAGGCTGGAGTATCAGTGGTGCAATTGGAGCAAAATGCCCTAGGGCCCTCACTGGCTAGGGGCCCATGTTGCTGCTAGTGCCACACACATGCACACAGGCAAAACCTATTTTAATGTGATGCTGCCAAGAAAGAAATGCTCCTGCAGAGAGGCAGGACTGAAGACACCTCTCCCACCACCCTCCTAAAGAGTTGGTACATACCCTCCAAAGTTTCATCGATAAAAACTAGGATACATGTGGCCAAACAAAATCATGGTGTGATCAACATGGCAAAAGTTATTAATGAGCTAGGAGAGACTACAGCAGTTTGATTTTGCCTGACTCTACTTGGAAGGGCAATATATTTACCCCCCTCCCCCCACTGAGTGCAAATACTTTTGCACTTTGCACTCAGTTTGCACATATTGGAAGTGGGAGGGGGATAATAAAACTGGGATATTTTAAAGGAAGCAAAAAAGTGGGATGATAGAGGATTAATTGGGACTGTTCTTGCCAAATTGGCATAGTTGGAGAGTATGTTGTAATAACTCATCCTGGCTTATTAAAAAAGGCAGAGGCAAATTGGCTGACTGGGTAGAGGGAGTAGCAAATGCCTCTCTAAAACAATGCAGAGTTGCAGCTTGCATGAAGGAGGCTCTTATAAAAGCACCACTAAAAAAGCCCTCCCTGAATGCCTCCATTCTGAATAATTATCAGCCAGTCACTAACGTTCCATTTTAGGGCAAGGTTCTGGAACATGTGGTGGCCTCCCAACTCCAGGGGTTTCTGGATGAGACAGATTATCTAGCTCTATTTCAATCTGGTTTCAGGCCAGGATATTGCACAGAAACAGTTTTGATTGTCTTGATAGATGGCCTACACTAGGAATTAGACAGAGGGAGTGTGTCTCTGTTGGTTGTGCTGGACCTCTCAGTGGCTTTCAATACCATCCACCAGAGTATCCTTCTGAGCTGCCTTGCTGGGATGTGTTGCAGTGGCTCCATTCCTTCCTGGGAGCTCCTGTTCAGTTCCTCACCAATGGCCTGTGGGGTGCCCCAGGGCTCGGTTCATGTTATTTAACATCAACATGAACCCACTGGGACAGGTGATCTGGAGTTTTGGGGTTCATTGCTACGAGTATGGATGATACTCAACTCTACTACTCTTTTCCACCACAATCCAAGGAAGCTGTTTCAGCCTAAACTAGTGCCTGTCATCAGTAATGGGCAGGGTGAGGGTGAACAAACTGACAAGACAGAGGTACTCCTGGTCAACTGAACGGCAGATAAGAATATAAATTCAGCATGTGCTAGATGGAGTTACAGCAAGTTCGTTGCTTGGGTGTATTCCTGGACTCAACTCTGGAAGTTCAGATCTCGATTCTCTCAGGGATAAAAACTGCCATGTAAATGAGCCCCAGGTTTCAGCGGTAGCTAGGAGAACATTTGCAGTTAAAGCTTGTGTGCCATCTATGCCCATTCCTTCAGATGTCAGATCTGGCCACCATGACACACGCCTTAGTTACATCCCAGTCAGATTACTGTAACACTCTATGTTGGGCTGCCTTTGAAGAGTATTCAGAAACTTCAACAGGTCCAAAGAGCTGCAGCCAGATTGCTAACTGGGGCTTGCTACAGGGAGCACACAATTCCCTTGTTGCAACAGCTCCACTGGCTGCCAACCCATTTTTGGGAACAATTCAAAGTGTTGTTTTTGACCTATGAAGCCTATACAGCTCAGGTCCAGGTTCTTTGAGGGCCCACATTGTCCCTTATGAATCTGCCCATGTTTTGGAATCTGTTAGAGAGGCCCTTCTTTCTGTCCCACCACTCCCATAAGCATATCTGGTGGAAACATGGGAAAGGGCCTTCTCAGGGGTTGCCCCCAGGCTCCACAACTCCCTCCCCAGAGAGCTTAGACTGATACCCTCCGTACTCTTTTTCCGTAAACGAGTGAAGACTTTTCTGTTTTTACAGGCCTTTGAGGAATGATTGCTTATGCAGGATGGGCCTTGTACAATGTGCTTCATTTTCTATCTGTTATTTTGTTGTTCTGTTGTGTATGTGTGTTTTAATAGTTCATGTTTTTAACTGATTTTAATGTTTTTGATAGTTTAATCATTTTAAACTTTTTTATTTTATGAATTCTTGACTATGTTTTTTTAAAAGATCTGCTGCAGGATGCCTTGAGTCCCAAACTGGGAAAAACACAAGAAATAATAATAATAATAATGATGATGATGTAACAACAACAAACAACAATAATGTTAGTGTTTACTGTCCAACCTGGCTGTATTTCCCAACTACAGTGTGGTTCAAGGGGTGGGTTGTTGTGTGCTGGTGTTCCTGCCTCTGAGAATCTGGTCTTAGTTGTGCCAGCTTTCCTTGGGAGTAAAAGAAGGTGGTTCTGGCCCTAGAGATGGCTTCACATTGCCCTAAAATATAATATAGCCAAGCCAGATCCACTACTCTGCAAAGTAAGTTCTCCAACAAGGGAGCTCACATATGGACTCAAAGGAAAACCTGTTTTAGAACTGCTTCAAGGCCCCAACCACCTTAATCTGGTCTTGACTCCTAGTACTGTAAAATATCATCTACTGTAGTTGGTTTGCAATCTTTTCAGGGTAACTCTAGCCTGTTGTTTTTTCCCCATTCCAACAGATGGCAGCACATCGTTCCATGAACTTCAGTTTCAAGGGAGCAGAAGAATGTTTTACAAGATATAGGACTTTTTCAGACAGGGCCAAATGCCCCATTCCTGCCCTGCAAGCCCCAATCCTGTTCCTGCAGCAGAATAAAGGAAAAAAGTCTGCACATTTACCTTCGTTCCCTGGCAGGAACGTCCTCCCTCTCCCTTCACTGGCCAGTCGTAAATGCAGCTGTCGTAAGGCTGCCTTTACGACCAGCAACTGAAATCACGCCAGTTTTTTGTGAGAGAATGGACGTGCGGCAAATTTGAAAATTTTAAAAAACCCAACTGTCAAAAGGAAAATCAAAGCACCAAAACACATAACAAAAATTACAAGTAACCTGGGGGCGTGAAGGTGCCATTTACCTGGATGTCCCGATCGTGGCTGGAAGTGCTCAGAACAGACCTCCTCCCCTGTGCCTGTCATCTCAGAACAGGGACGTGGCTCCATTTCCCACATCCAACATCTTTATCAACGACTTGGATGAGGGAATTAGGGGCATACTTACAAAATTTGCAGATGACACCAAATTAGGAGGAGTAGCTAATACCCTGGAGGACAGGATCAAAATTCAAAATGACCTGGATAAACTGGAGAGCTGGGCCAAAGCTAACAAAATGAAATTCAATACGGAGAAATGTAAGGTACTGCACTTAGGGCGAAAAAATGAAATGCATAGATATAGGATGGGGGAGACCTGGCTGAATGAGACTACGTGCGAAAGGGATCTAGGAGTCCTAGTAGACTACAAGTTGAACATGAGTCAACAGTGTGATGCAGCAGCTAAAAAGGCCAATGCAATTTTGGGCTGCATCAATAGAAGTATAGTGTCCAGATCAAGGGAAGTAATAGTGCCGCTCTATTCTGCCTTGGTCGGACCTCACCTAGAATACTGTGTCCAGTTCTGGGCACCACAATTCAAAAAGGATATTGACAAATTGGAGCGTGTCCAGAGGAGGGCGACTAAAATGGTGAAAGGTCTGGAAACCATGCCTTATGAGGAGAGACTTAGGGAGCTGGGTATGTTTAGCCTGGAAAAAAGACGGTTAGGAGGCAATATGATAGCCCTGTTTAAGTATTTGAAGGGGTATCACATTGAGGATGGAGCAAGCTTGTTTTCTGCTGCTCCAGAGATTGGAACACGGAGAAATGATGCAAGCTCCAGGAATAGAGATTCCACCTCAACATTAGGAGGAACTTTTTGACAGTAAGAGCTGCTCGGCAGTGGAACGCACTCCCTCGGAGCATGGTGGGGTCTCCTTCCTTGGAGGTCTTTAAACAGAGGCTGGATGGCCTTCTGTCGGGGATGCTTTGATCGTGATTTCCTGCATGGCAGGGGGTTGGACTGGATGGCCCTCATGGTCTCTTCCAACTCTGCAATTCTATGATTTTATGATCCCTGATTCCGTGACAGACACAAAACAGGATAGAATACTCCGGGAGCAGGACAGGAGCAGGATGAAGGGGGTCGACGTCGTCCGAAAGGGAGCCGCTTTCTCAAACCTGTTCCATGCCTCCCACGGAATATTGACCCCACCTGAAAGTCTCCGTAGTTAAACGTTCAGACTGAAAGAAGCAGCATTTTGTCCACCAGTTTTCTTCTATTAACTAGGGCAGGCAATGATACCAGTATTTTAAAATGATACCAGTATTTTTAAAAATGGCTACCCGACTTTTAAGAAATAATGGCTGATAATTGCAAAATTCAGCTAATCACTGAAGTTAATCATTAACATTTTTCCAGTATGTGAAAAACAGAAGTCTGTAAACCATAATGTGGTGCAAAAACTCCCATGAAAACCGCCTGCATCTATGAATCTAGATTTTGATCTGAAGATGGGGGAAACCCAAGAGCTGAGGCCCAGCAAAGCCTTAAAAACTGCAGTGTTTGTAGCTCTACCAGAACCAGGCACTCAAGTCACATTGAATCCAAGAGATTCTACACTTCCTCTTCCTCCTTTCTCTCTTGTCAGTTTTTAGATACAAGTGTTGAAAGCAGCCAAAACAGCCCTACCTGTGCACAAGAACAGGTGCACAAGGCTATACGCAGCCTTGGCAGAGCCCTGACATTTGAAAAAGTGTACAAAAGCTCGGGGGTGGGGAGATAAAATCCTACAGGGAGGGAACCCCTAAAACAATCTAATAAGGATAGGTGGTAGTCAGCAGCCAGGGAATGCCAACTGTTGTGAGGCTGGAAGTGTAAACCTTGGTGGGAGGGGAACAGGATTCATTATTATGCCTTACACATTTGTTAGTTAGAAGTGCTTGAGTCGTATACTCTTGCATGAGAGAAGATTAGACTATATGGCCATTGTGTTCCCTCTCAACTATAAGATTCTATGGCTGTATGTTTCTGTGATCCTAGAGGACTCCACAGTTGGCTAACAGGAACAGTGGTGAGGAACACTTTAAATTTTTTTAAATTCTGATACTGTTGTGCTTTCAGTACACCCTCAAGAATTTTCTGTCCAACGCTGGAGCCAAAGAATCAAAATTTATGATCTCAGGTTATCAGGGCCTTCTAAATGCATTTTTAAACACTAAATTTTAATTTTGGAATAATAGAATCATAGAGTTGGAAGAGACACAAGGGCCATCCAGTGCAACCCCCTGCCATGCAAGAATACACAATCAAATAGCCATCCCGCTTCTGTTTAAAAACCTCCAGAGAAAGAAATCACCACACTACGACATAGCATATTCCACTGTCGAACAGCTCTTGCCATCAGGAAGCTCTTCTTAATGCTTAGATGGAACCTCTTTTCCTGCAGTTTGAATCCATTGCTCCATGTCCTAGAGCTCGACTACAAGTGTGTGTGTGTGTGAAAATCCAGATGAGATTCAAACTACTTTGGCCCAGAGCTGTGGCCCATGAAATTCAGACTACTCTGAATTGGATTTAAGCACTACACTTGCCAAACCCGAATCTGCATTTGGATTTTTACTTGGCTTCCATTCAAAGCTGTTACTCATGCTTGACTCTGATCTCCAGGAAAAGCAAAGCCCCAGTGGTAGCCACTCTCTCTGAAGTCAGAATGGGCAGCTAGCTTTATCATGGTGGGCTGGGCCATCCATTCTGGCTTCAGAGAGAGCAACTACTGCTGGGGCTTTGCTTTTCCCAGAGCTCAGAGGGGTGATTATGCACTGGAAAATCAAAGCCCCAACAGTAGTCACCCTCTCTGAAGCTCACCGCCCCAGATCCTGGAATCCAGCACAGATGGATTGTTCACACAGCAGTTTTCTCTGGAGTTTGCTGGAAAGACCAGAGATAAGTGCAAGTATTCCCTGAGTCTGGTGCAAATAGGGCTGTACATTATGTGTCACTATCGCACCAGATTTGAGGAAAAGACCACATGTTGTTATCAGGCCAGATTTTGTGGGGGGGGGGGTTAGAGTTTTTCCTTGTGTAGACAATCCCTTACTCTCTAAAGCAGCAGAAAATAAGCTTGCTCCATTTTCAATATGACATCTTCAATACACTTGCTTTATACATTTGCTAGAATGAGACTTCTGATACACTGCAGAAATAATCCAGTTCAACGCCGCTTTAACTACCATGGCTCAATCCTATGGTATTCTGGGATTTGTGGTTTCATGAGATACTTAGCCTTCTCTGTCAGAGACCTCTGGAGCCACAACAAACTACAAATCCCAGGATTCCATAGGATAGAGACATGATAGTTAAAGTGGTGTCAAATTGGATTATTTCTGGAGTGTGTCAGCAGCCTAAAACATAGGGAGGGTTAATGCTATGGCCTTCTTAAATTGGGCCATTTCAAAACACATTGTAATCTGGCCCAGTTTCTCTCCACACTGCCACTATTTCCAGCCCCACCATGTATTCTCTCCCTCCCTCCCTCCCTCCCTCTCTCACTCTCTCTCTCTCACACACACACACACACTTCTTTGTCTCCTGTCACCCCCATGTACATTCCCACCCACTCTGTCCTCACTCTTTCCAATCCGTTTTGGTGTTCACTCTCTTTTATTCGTCATTCTTTTCAACACCCCCACCCCCAACATTTGCTTGTTGTTTTCATTGCTAATTCTATACATATACCTTCAGTACATGGGTTCCTGGATTCTACAATGCACTGTGATACCATTTTAATTCTTGTGGCTCTAGCTTATGGAATCCTGGGATTTGTAGTTGAAGATACTAACTTCTCTACTAGAGAACCATAGTTCACTGACCTGTACACTTTCTATAATATCTATGTACTATAATTTTAAAATCTTTAAAATAGCTCACGTATTTATTTATTTTTCTCAATTAAATTGTGCAGCCATCTTTTCACTGGCTTTCTGAGATAATGAAACATACTGGATCATAAGATATAGCTCATTCTCACATTCCCTAGCCAAAACAGTTTGGAATCACTTTTGGATCAGAAGATACCATAAGGAAAATGTTGACATAGAGGGGTACATCCATCCATCCATATTTTAGCAGCTTCCCTCTCTTGAAGCATGCTCAGCACATTTTGGGCATGAGTATAATCTCCCCTGAAGAGAATTCACCTTCTCAACCCACATCCAACCACTTTCACAGCAAAAACCAAAGTTGTATAGCACTGACTGGCTGAGCTTTGTATCACTCCATGTTGTTGTTATGTGCCTTCAGGTCAGCTTCAACTTATCACAACCCTATGAATGGGAGACCTTCAAAAGCCCTGGTCAACCAACAGTCCTGCTTGGTCCAAATTCAGGACTGTGGCTTCCTTGACCAAATCAATCCATCTGTAGAGCAGTCTTCTTCTTTTCCTACTACCTACCACTTTTCCCAGCATTATTATATTTTCCAATGAGTCATGGGACTTTATCAGACGCACTAAATATGGCATCATAACGATGCCACATAAATACAAAAGGGTGCACATATCAGATGATGTCGCATTTCCTGGCCAAAACACATTACCCTTTTATTGACGGCTGAAGCCATCAATAGATTGCTGGTGGCGGTTTATTGCCGGCATTGCCGGCGTGTGAAACCTCGTGCCATTTAACTCACTTGAATGCAGCATCAATGGCTGGTCCAGCCAGAACACTTCCAGGTGAGATTGCAACATCCAGGTAAGTGATGCACTTTTTATGACCGCACCAGTTTACTTGCTGCTTTTAAAGTGTTTTCCAGTACTTTTTAAAAGCTTAACTTTCTTATTTTTGTTTTTATTTTTGAATTTCCCATGTGAGTGTCTTCTTGGGAGAATCTGCAGGATTTTGAATGAGAAAGTGAATGGAGCTCTGTTCACTTCCTCTTCATTGCCAGGGAAGCCTTTGCCGGGAGAGAAGGTAAGTGTGGTGGGAGGCATCCTTCTGCTGGCATAAAAATGGACTTTTTTATGTCAACAAAAGAATGTTTTAAGGGGTTCATCTGATAAAGTCCATGTTGTCTCATGACATATCCATAGTGGGATGACCTCAACTCAGTCATTTGGCTTCTAGGGCTTCATTTACCCTAGGACCCATTTATTTGTCTTTGTGGAGTCCAGACTATTGCTCCTAGAACTACCTTTCCCTATAATTCAGAGTAGGACTATGGCTCAAACTGATTGGTTAGCTCTGGGGTCAGTCAGTCTCAAAAGCACCTCCTCTTCCTTCAGAAAGCTAGGGTACATTTTCAAGAGTAACAACAATGTTTAAAGAAAGTTTTTAAAAGAGAAGTGGCAACAAAAAGGAATTGATCAGATGAACAAGCAAGGCACCTATTTTAAAACATGTACAAAGAAAGAAAGAAAAAACCACTCCACCTAAGGCAGACATGGGATGGATGAGAAGCTAATGGCAGCAACCAGGGAATTATGGAGGTTGCATGTGGTTCTTCTTTGAGGAAAGAAAGCAAGAAAAACACCACCCTCTCCTTAGCAGAAAAATTTGCACCCACGCCTTCTGTCTAGGGACAGTTAGAGTCATCCTATGAAGGCTAGCTGGGAAATGCCCACTTCATATTTCATTTCCAACATAAAACGGAATTTAGAGGGGAACACCAGAAATCCCGGAATCCACAGATGCAGGCGAAACATCAGAAATAAACTCTTCCAGAACACGGCCTCACAGCCCAGAAAAAAACTACAGAAAACCTATGGATACCGGCTGTGAGAGCCTTCGACTTCAGATTAAAACCGCAAACATTTTTCTAAGCCTGCTATGAAATCAATTTGAGTTGAGTAATTACAAAGTTTTATTGGAGCTGTAAATTAGGGATGGACAACTGCAGTGGGGACCAACTTTGGCTCCCATGTCCCCATGACAGGCTGGCACAACTCCCAGTTTTCACTTCCTGATGGTCTGGGGGATAACTGATTTGGGGCTAGTTTTTAGCAATGCAAACAAGTTTATGGAACAACACTGCTCCTGGAAGAGTTTTGTGGGCAATTTTTCAACTTTTTTTTAAAATGGACAAGCCTGGAGGCCTCCAGGAAGAGCTGGGAGTCACAAAAGAAGGACTAAAGGCCACATATGGCCCATAGGCCACATTTCCCCCACCCCACTCAGAATATTAGGAAAAAGAAGTGTGGGGCCAGTACCCCTGTGTGATCCAAAGAGGTGGGGGGTCTGTGTGGAGCCAACCCATGATTTATTATTAGCTGGGGGAATTATTATCGCTCAAATGGAATGCTGTTAGAGGCAGGTAATGTTGGGAACCTTTCACCTGTGTATACCACAGGTATACACCAGTACTCTGCAGTGTGTATACCAGTACTCACTGCAGAGAACTCCAAGCTAAAGTAAAATAAATGGTTTTTATCGGAAAATAACACAGAAAGCACTCACACACAAGATATGCTCACAAGAACCACACAAGGCTATTGAATAGTTTAAGGAAGAAAGGTTGGATAGAGGAATGGATAGTTACCAGTCTTGAGAATAGAGAAGAAGTCAGGTGGAAGTCTGAGGGTGGCACTGGATGCTTTGATCTGGGGGAGGGCACCAACAGAGAGAGTGGCAGGGTCTCGTCCACAGTGGCACAACTTGTTATTGTTTGGGGCTAATACTTATACTATATTTTGTGTCCTGAAAAGTTATTTGGGCTTAGAACAAAGCTTAGATGGGTTTCCCACCAAATAAATAAATAACCTTGTCATTGTTCGGGGCTAATATTTATACTGTATTTTGTGTCCTGAAAGGGTATTTGGGCTTGGAACAAAGCTTAGATGGGTTTCCCACCAAATAAATAAAGGAAAACGAAACTCTGCTGATTGCTGTTTATGGCTGAGAGATAGGAATTGATGGGTTTATGACAACCTCACATTGTAGGACAGGAAGAGGTACCAAGGGATATTTCCTGGGGATAGGAGTTGTTTAGGTCACTTGTTTGTATATGGTGTGTGATTCATAGTCAAGGTGACCCAAGAGGGGATTAGCACATACCTCCATAATGGTGTTGTTTACTAGGGGCTTTGTTTAATCCTGTCTTGGGTGTGTTTCACAGAATATTTCCAAGACACCTTCCCAGGTTGTGACTTCCATTTGACCTCACCTTTTGGTCTACTCTGGTCTACTAGACCCCTTGAAGTGTCTAATATTGCCAGTTATGAGATATTATAGGGAAGGGGTATAGGGCATGGTAACACATGCATGTATGATCTCCCACCACTACTGGGGAAGAGATGTTTAATTCCCCCTTTCCCTTTCCCCTATGAATTCCCTTCTGCCAATTCAAGAAAACATAGAAGAATTTTCTTCTAAAATTTAGAAAGCAGAATTTTCTGTAAATAAAGGCACTAAAAACATTTGTTTTATTTTAAGCTTCCTTTTATTGCATTCTATTATTGAAGCTAAAATGAGTGTTGAAATTCAGGCATGGGATCTCTCACTTTTCAATTTTCACCTCTCCCACACATCTCGTTACTTTTTCCAGCTTTATTTTGTTTATGAAATGTGGTACTCAAGCTTCATCTGCTGAAATAACAAATGTGGAATTTCTTACTAGCGAAACTTGGAATGTTCCTAATAGAGGAGAAGGAGAACTCCCTAACCATATATGGGCTGTCTTTATGAAAAATATAGATCATTTGATCTGAAAGCAGAAGTCACTTTGCTTCTCTAAGTATATTCTTGAGAAGCAGGGAAAGAGAAAGGAAAAGAAGAATATTTAAAATGAATGCAATATATATATATATATATATATATATATGTAGTACTTTTATTATCTTAGGAAAGATTATCACAGAGGGAAGAAAATAAAAAAAAATTATGCCTGAGTCAGTTTTACTGTATTCAGTGGGCTAACTCCATAGTAAGTATGCTTAGAATTAAAGGTCAAGGGTGGAGAAGACATTATAGGGTCCATTACTGGGCTATGCACTGCTGTGGGATATAATTTGATATGGGAAATCATAATGAATTTGATTAAATAAATAAATCTTTGAATACATAACTAGCCAATACTTTAGCTGTTGTTGTTTTAGAGTGAGCCCAGGATTCCAATCCAAATCAGTATGCTACTTTAGATTTTCCTTGGGTTTTTTCCGGGCCGTTTCTTTCTGACGTTCCAGAACACGGCCTCACAACCCAGAAAAAAACAAGGAAAAGCTATGGATGCCGGCTGTTCTTGATCCAGGTTGGGACCTTTGTAATTACTCTATTGTAATAAAAACAAATAAACAGCCACTAGCTATATATAACTACTCTGCTTTTGCCCTCAGAGTACGAGTCTGGTATTTTTCATTGTGAACCCCTTTTTATCTTCACAAGGTCTGTCTATTAAATAATGGGACTGTGTTTCTACCTTTCAGACAAATCAGGGAGACCTGATTGTGAATGCTTGAGTGGTGACCTTGAACATGTCTCAACCTGCATGACAAACATCAACACTCAGGGCCATTCAGTTGATTGTCAGTTGTCGTTTAAAGCAGCTGTGTTATCAGTTGCCTGATGGAAAAATGCTAAATTTAAAAGTCGATCAACATGTGAATTTGACATTTTTAGTAAAATTGAACAAAACAGCAATAGGATCTTGTCAAATGCTTACTGAGGCCTATGGGGAAGACTGCATGTCTCGTGTACATGAGTGGCACAAAAGATTCAGAGATGGATGTGAAAATGTGGAAGAAAATGAATGCCCTGGACGACCTTCCACTTCAAGAGCTGAAGCAATTGTGGGAAAAATCAGCCAGATTGTTCAAGAAGACCACTGACTCAGTGTCCAAATGATAGCTGAAGCTGTGAACATTGACAAAGACACTGTGCGGAAATTTTGCATGAGGATCTCAACATGAGAAAAGTTTGTTCCAAGATGGTCCCTAGGGTTCTCACATCCGACCAAAAGAGTACCGCAAGGAAATTTGCACTGAGATTCTGCAGCAACTTAAGGCAGACCCAAACCTTTTTCAAAAAATCATAACTTGTGATGAAACCTGGATCTTCCAGTATGATCCTGAAACAAAATGATAGTCAGTGCACTGGAAAACACCATCATCACCAACAATGAAAGAAGCACATCAAAGCAGTCCACATTCAAAGCCATGTTCATTGTTTTCTTTTTTTACATCAAGGGCATAATTTCGGCAGAATGGGTTCCAGAAGGCAGAACAGTGAACCAGCATTAGTATAACGAAGTTTTAACAAAGTTGAGAGAAAGAGTCAAGAAAAAAAAAAGGCCAGAACTGTAGGAAAATGATTTCATTCTTAATCAAGACAATGTGCCTGTTCACACAGCACTTTCTGTGAAGCAGTTTTTGGCCAATAAATGCGTTACTACACCCGAACAACCTCCATATTCACCAGATGTGGCAATCAACTTTTTTTCTTCTCCATAAAGTGAAATTGGTGCTTAAAGGAACACATTTTGAATGAATTGATGCAGTAAAGAAGAAAACAGCAAATGTGTTGAAACAGGTGACAGAAACTGATCTGCTCCATGACTTCCACCAGTGGAAAACAAGACTGCATCGGTGTGTGAACAGGGAGTATATTGAAGGGGACAAGCGTTAGAATTATAATGCATATAAATAAAGATGGTTCATTGTATCAGTCTCGCATCAGTCTCAGAACCTCGCATAGGACATATAATTGGTACTGTTGTTCTTACAAAACAAGATTTAGGACTTTTTCGGACAGAAGAAAATTAACAGAAGCAGCGTCGCCAGGTTGCGACGCTGCAGTGCAAGAGGGTGTTAGTTTCGAATGACGCTCTTCCCAGCGGTACTGTTGCAGTACCGCTGGGACATTTGAGCGTATTTTTCCTTCCCAGTGTCATATTTTACTCGCGATCACTGATTGCGAGTAAAATATGATGCTGGGAAGGAAAAATATCACGCTCAAATGTCCCAGCGGTACTGCAACAGTACCGCTGGGAAGAGCTTCTGTTACTTTTCTTCTGTCCGAAAAAGTCCTCAGAAGACTTTCTTTAAAAAACCACACATCTGTTCAAAAAATGCTTAACTATAGAGCATGCTTGCTTAACCATAGAATCTTACAATGCTGCTTGGTTTTGGCACTTCTGGTGCTTTCTCTATTGTGTAGCTATAGAGGTTACCTGACTAGGGTGGCACTGAAGCTAAGTGTTTTGATGACTTTCAGAAAAGGTTTTAAGACTATCATCAGCAGTTGCAAGACTCCATCACCCACTGATAATTCAACAGTGGTTCACTAACACCTTCACCACCTCTCCCTCTCTTTTGCTCTGCTATGTTCCTAGAGGTGCATCTTGTCTTTGCATCCTGACCCATACAGTACACTATTGAAGGAGTGTCAGTTCAGCATGTTTCTCCTACAGTTGCTGACCTTGACACTGTGATAGAAATACTTCAATCTGGTGAGTGTCAATACAGTTATGGATGGTGGTTCACTGGGATGCAATGTTTCACATATACCCCCAACACTGATGAGATTACATCTGTGAGCAATGCATCCAGTATCCACAGACCAGTCTCCTCCATATTGTTTACTTATAGTTTTCACCTTGATTTTTGCCACTACGTAGGATTGGCCAGTTACCCTAGCATGAAGGAAGTCCCACCTATACCCTGTCTTTAGAGTTTCACTAGTGCTGACTCCTAATCTTGTCCCCACACATGCTTTTACAATGCACTGAGAAGGACAGGCAGGCACATGCTCCTTCATGGCTGCTCCTGACACTGGAGGTAAAATATACCGCCTGCACCTAAGGCTCTGCCCTCTGTAGCTGGGATCACACTTTCTCCTTGGCTCCCCAGGCCAGGTGATAGTCAAGTTTGTTGGGGCGTAGAAAGACACTCTGTGTCCACCACGACCACCTGCAGAGTTGTTCCACGTCAACAGGACGCCAAGGAGAAGGTTTTCTGGAGAGACTTCTGCAAAAGACTTCAGGCTGAGAAGGAAAAATTCCTTCACCCCAGCACACTGCCTTGAGCTCTGGCTTGCCAAATAAAGACAGCAACAAGGCCAGCCTTCACTCAACTTGAGGGCTTTAATCTTTGTTTGCAGTATATTTACACTATATATACATAGTATAGGACAGTCATCTCTAATACTCATAAATCTCTCTTAAACCAACAAACTGCTTCACCAACCACCATCCACAACAAACCCACACTGGAGATAATTCCCATCTCCTTTTTATAGGCAGTTAACACGTGTGCATACTCTCAAGTGCTGACTCTCACACGCCTGCCACTGGAGCTTAACTACTTTCATTACTAAGCTTACAGCTCCATTTTGTGGTCACATCCATGTCATTTCCTGACAAAGTTTATATATGAAAGTAGCTTGTAATAAAGGTACACAAGCTCCATTAGATGCCTGAATTTAACATTTGGGAATATGTATCAAAAGCCTGGTTTTAATGTTCTCCCTGAATTACAGTATATTTAGTGCATACAACTAACTGCATGAAGTTATCAAGAATGAATCAAGTTCTGCTTTGTGGTTACTTACTAATTCATCACCCTTTCTTAATCAGCCTGTGTTTTTTTAAAAAAGGAAAACACCATGTATCACACAGAGGAAACTGCATTGTTCAAACTTTAAATTATTGGAGATTTGAAATGATGAAGGTTATTCTAATTCTTGCAGTGTTCAAAGCTAAAAGCTACAATAGACTTGCATAGGAATCATATGCATATTTACTCATAAGTAAGCCCCACTGAATTTGTGTAATAAGTTGTGCTTATAGAAGATTGGCAATGATATTTTTAATAACTGGGCTGCTCATCTGCCCATACACAGTTATTATAACTAAAGTGTATAAACTAACTTGTTTTAAAGCCTACATGTAACTGTTTCATAGCCTCATTATACTCTCTTTGAGTTACACAGTAAAGAGGCTGTAAGCCTAAAGGTAAACAATGATGCCTCCAGAGTGATTGTGCTAGTTTTGAGGCCCATTCACAGTACAGAATTATAGTACTATTATTCCACTTTAACTGTCATGGAGGCTTACCGCATGCTGAAGTAAAGTGGCAGGGCAGCTGGAAGGTTCTGCTTTCTGTGCTGCCTTACCTCATGACATTGTTGTTCTGGTGTTCTACTGTTCTGGTCCCATGGGAGACCGAGGTAAAACTGCATCTTTTTGCTAATGGATTTTTTTGGTTAGCAAAAAGACACGGTTTTAAGTCGGTCTCCCACAGGACTGGAATGGAAGAATGATCATGTCACGCAGTAAGGCAGCACGGAAAACAGAACCTTCCTACTGTGCTGCCGCTTTACTTTGGCGTGCAGTAAGCCTTATGGTTCCATCTTCTGGAATCCTGGATTTTGTAATTTGGGGTGCCGCTGGAGCACTCTGGCTGAAAATTCTAAATACCTCTTCCTAAACTGGCAATCCCAGGACTACATGGGATGGAGTCATGGCAGCTAAAGTGGAATAATGACACTATAATTCTGTTGTGGGAATGGAACCCTTGTGCTGAACCGAAGCTCTCTCTAAGAGCAGGCATCTTCCTTCTCTCTGTCTTGCGGGGAAGGAGGTGGGGGACTACACTTCTCCCAGCCCTGTGAGCATCATCTTGTAGCTTCTAGATGACTTGCCCTGTTGAGGTACATAATTTGCACCTGGGATTTCTTTGTCTCAGGACTTTATCAGACACAAAACATACTAATGTTCCTGTCCCACTATTAGCAAACCCATCCCTGTCCTGGTACAATAACCCAAAATATCAGACTGGCCTCCGGCAATGTTAAAAAGCAGCCCAGGCATGAACAGAGCACTAATGGAGCTCCATTCACTTCCTGGTTAGAGATCTTGCTGATTCTTGCAAGAAGATGTGAATACAGCAAATTCAAAAAATAAAGAAAAAATAAAAACAGAAAAAGTTTACACAAGCACAGAAACACACCTTTAAAAGTACAAGTAATCTGGGGAGGTTAATAAAAAGAGCATCACCTACATGGTTTTTGTGATCTCACCCAGAAGTGTTCTGGCCAGACTGGCCATTGATGCTGCATTCACAATGGCACGAGGTTTCAAATGCCAGCAATGCCGGCATTAAAGCGCCACACAATCAATTGATGGTTTGAGCCATCAATAAAAAAGTATGGGTTTTGGCCGGCATATAAACACAAAAGGGCAACGTTGTCTGGTATGTGCACCCTTTCGCGTTTATGTGGCATCATTATGATGCTGTATTGGTGCGTCTGATTATATCCATAGTCTTAGGAAGGGAAAACATTGGCACCTTGCCCAAGGACTTGAAGGCCTACCTAGAACTGAAAGAACAATGTAACGTCTAGCAGTGTAGACCCAGAGACCATCTACATTTTAAGCTGTGTCAGCACTTGGCCAAAGAAATGAAAGAAATTTTCCTTGTGTACATTTTCTGTTATGTGTGTGTTCCTTTAAGTTCTCTATCTACTTATGATGATCCCATGAATTTCGTAGGGCTTTCTTAGGCAAGGAATACTGTTTTTCCCATTTCTTCCTCTGAAATATAGCCCACAGTACCTCATATTCATTGGTAGTCTCCCATCCAAGTACTAACGAGAGCTGATACTGCTTAGCTTGCAAGATCAGATAGGATCTGGTGCCTTTAGAGTATTTAGGCCATCACATTTTCTGTTACTGCATACTTTTTTTAACCTATTGGTTATCAATAGCCTTGGAAGAACAGGAGGAGAGTCAGCTGAGGGCTAGACAGCTGGGGAACTTGTGACTCCAGCAACAGTGGTGTTCAGGCAATGTCATCGAGTACTATCTGTTGTTATTTTGTTGTTGTTATTATTGTCACTTTTTCATCTGTTGATCATTGGGCACCTAACCCTTATTTTTCCCATGGCTCCACGTATTTCCCCTAATCTAATTCCTATTCGACCCCTTCCCATCTCTCAGCTCCCATTTTTCTGTTCACTCTGGAACTGTTGTTCTGCAGTCTCAAAAGCAACTGCAATCCATGACCTTTTTCTTTCTTTTCAGTTCATTTCACCTCCTTGCTCTTACCAAAACCTGGCTCCCGGCCCATGACACTGCTACCTCTGCTGCCCTTTCTTTTGGCGGTCTCTCTTTTACCTACACTAGCTGCTCGGAGGGTCAAGGAGGTGGGGTCGATATCTTACTGTCCAAATCTTGCCAGTTTCAAGTTCTTTCTTTCCCTCCTAGTTATTGTTTCTCCTCATTTGAATTTCATTCCATCAGACTCTTTTTTCCTTTACAACTTCAGGTTGCAGTCATCTATTGCCCTCCTGGTTCTGCTACTCAATTCCTGTCAGACTTTGAGTCTTGGCTGACAGTTTTTCTATCTGATGCAGTATCTACATTGATTTTAAGCAACTTTAACATCCACCTGGATAACCCCAGTAATCCTTCAGCGTCTCGTTTTAGTTCCCTTCTAGCTTCTTTTGGCCTTCAACCTCATTCTACTTCTTCAACCCATTCTCTTGGTCACTGCCTTGATTTAGTTGTTGCTGCCAAGTGTGTCATTTCCAACTACTTGACATCTGATTTTCCATTATCTGATCATCATTTAATTTATTTTACTCTTACCTATACCTCATTTCCTCACCATACTGCTCAACACCATTTTCGCGATCTTCAGTCTATTAACTGTGATTGTCTTAGTCAGTCTTTGGATTCTTCCTTCTCTTCCCTCTTTCTTGGGGACTCCACTGACTCAGTGATGTCTTTATTTAACTCCACTCTTTCTTCAATTCTTGATAGTTTTGCCCCTGTTTCTGTTTGTGTGTCCTCCTCTATGAACAGGCCTCAGCCCTGGCTTACTCCCATAGTTAGGTTCCTCTGGGTATGCTCTCAAGCGGCCGAACGTCTTTGGAAAAGGTCCAGGAAGCGGGTCAATTTTATTCATAAGTTCATTCTTTTATCTTTCACATCCGCCTTGTCCATGGCAAAACAGGACTACTTTAAATCATTGATCTGCACCAATGAGAGGCACCCGCAGCGGCTGTTTTCCTGCTTAGACACCTTGCTAAAACCTTCTCTCCCCCCCCCCCTGTTTCTTTATTATTTTCCCCTACCGACTTTGCTAATTACTTTATCACTAAGATCACTACTATTAGATCTGAAATAGTTCTTCCTAACTTGTCTTCCCCCATTAATCTTTTGGAACCGTCGACTAATCAATTCTCTGTGTTTCCTCCTGTTTCTCTGGATGAACTTTCTACCTTGCTGCACTCTTCCAAACCTACAACTTGTTCTCTTGATCCAGTTCCCCCTCGTCTCTTAATCTCTATAGCTCCTCCTTCCTTCCTTCGCTTCTTTCTATCTTTAATCTTTCTCTTTCTACTGGTTCTTTTCCCTCTTACTTTAAACATGCTCTTGTTTCCCCTATTTTGAAAAAAAATCTTCTCTTGACCCCCCTTCTTTGTCTAGTTATCGCCCAATCTGTCTTCTCCCTTTTCTTTCTAAGGTTTTGGAACAGGTCATTTATTCCCGCTGCCTTGAGTTTCTCGAAGCCAACTCCATTTGCGATCCTTTTCACTCTGGTTTCTGCCCATGGCATTCCGCTGAGACGGCCCTCAAAAAGATCTCTAATGAACTTTTATGGACCAAGGCAAATGGTCTCTATTCTGTGCTTATCCTCCTCGATTTATCTGCGGCATTTGACACCGTGGATCACTGTCTTTTAGTTGATATACTTTCTGACATTGGGTTCTCAAACTCAGTTCTTAACTGGTTTAAATCTTATCTGTCAGATAGATATTTTGCAGTAGTCACGGGTGCTCACATCTCTTCTCCCATACCCTTATCTGTTGGAGTTCCCCAGGGCTCTGTTTTGGGTCCCCTATTGTTCTCTCATTACACCTTGTCTTTAGGAAAACTTATTAGTTCTTTCGGTTTTTCCTATCATTTGTACGCCGATGACACCCAACTATATCTTACCACCCCTGATCTTTTTTCAGGGCTTGAACAGCAAGTTTCTTCATGTCTTTCAGCTGTCTCTCTCTGGATGCATCATCGGCAGTTGAAGCTCAATATGTCCGAGACGGAGCTTCTTTTCTTTCCACCTAAGTCCTTCCTTCAATCCTCTTTTTCTGTTTTTGTTGACAACATTTCTATTCATCCGGTCCAGGAAGCCTGCAGTTTCAATTTTATTTTTGATTCTTCGTTGTCTTTTATTCCCCATATTCAGGCCACAGCCAAAGCCTGCAGATTTTTCCTGTACAACATCGCCAAAATACATCTTTTTCTTTCGGCCTCCACTGCCAAGACTTTGGTCCATGCTTTGGTGGTCTCTCAATTAGATTATTGTAATCTCCTTTTAGCTAGGCTTCCCCTTTCTCATCTTCGCCCTTTAATTTCTGTTCAACATTCAGCCGCACGCATCATTACTTCCGCTCTCCGTGACCATGTTTCCCCTTTGCTATTTTCTTTTCACTGGCTTCCTCCCTTTCCTTTCCGTATCCAATATAAGCTTTTGTTGCTAACTTTCAAAGCCCAGTATGGGCTAGCCCCTCTTTATTTATCTGACTTTCTCTCTTCTTACATTCCCACCCATACCCTTCATTCTAGTACTCAAGGCCTACTGTCCCAACCTAGGATCTCCACTGTTCCATCTCAGATTCGTCCCTTCTCGCTTGCCACCCCTCACTTCTGGAACCTTCGTCCCCCTCAAATATGGGCCATTACTTCTTTGTCCACTTTTAAATCTGAGTTAAAGACCACCTTGTTTAGGGAGGCATTCCCTGGCTTTGTCTGATATACATGTATTTTTTCTGTCACTTGGGTTTACTGTGGATGTTGTTATTAATTGTTGTAATTATCCTTATTTTAATTGATTTTTATTATTTTGCCTATTGTTTTATTTAGATTGTACTCTTTCAGCAGGTTTCATTCTGTTTTATCCTGATTGTCATTGTACAGCACTGTGTACACTGACAGCGCTCTAGAAATAAACTTTAATAATAATAATAATAATAACAACAACAATAAAGCTGTAACTTATAATCTGAGTTGCTTATTCTTACTTCACTTTGACCCTAAATTAAGTGAGATCTGAGTAGATCAGGGCTTTCAGATTATACAGTTTGATGGGACATCCTCACTAGGAAGTGTGTTTTGGATTACAGCCTTAATTGGAAAATGAATGAACTATGGCTTTAGCTGATTAATAGGAGGTAAAGCCTCTTTTAGTTAATGTACTATAATACGGTATTTTTTAAAAGACCATTATAAAGATGACATTTCCCTATTACACAAAGTGATAGCTTTTTAAAATAAAAAATAGTAATTGATTTTATACTTCCATCTTATGTATACTGGGAATATTGAATTTCAGCAATGCAGATGATTCAAAATTTCATCCAGCTCAAAATTCAAACTTCTTCAATAATAGGAAGGAAAGAGCTCAGGATTTCTTTCCTCCCTCTCTTTTTCCTTCTCTCTCTCTCTCTCTCT
Source organism: Gambelia wislizenii (assembly GCA_030847615.1). Lineage (NCBI taxonomy): Eukaryota > Metazoa > Chordata > Lepidosauria > Squamata > Crotaphytidae > Gambelia > Gambelia wislizenii. The sequence continues at coordinate 115,806,639 of JAUMIR010000001.1, read as the reverse complement.
CTCTCTCACACACACACAAACACACATTGATTATGGGGGAGGAAACCTGACAGATTCATCTATCCTTAAGAGCCAAATTAAAACCAGGCATGTTATGTCTGTTTTGCCTCTGCCAGTGGCCACTGTCTGGTTCTCTGTGTTTCTTGCGTGATGGTGCTGGAAATGTCATGCCCTCAGTTCAGCCAGCATGGATTGGCTCCCTCTGTGTATGCATGGCATGTAAGCATTATCAACATTTTCATTCCTGACTGACTGGCCTACCATGTTTCCAGGCCCACAGGAAGTGGGGATGTCTTCCCTTTTGAAATTTCCTAGGCAGTGTATGTTCTCTGCCTTCTCTGTCATAGTATACACAGGATATAATGGCAGAGCCACCAGTATGCCAGCCATGTATTGTTACCTACCCTGACCCCCTGACCCTTCCTATAATTCATCAATTGGCTATAGTTCATAATTTGACTTATGTGGCCTTTCCACATGGTTGGTAGTAGACCAGGGCTTCCCAAATGCAAGGACTCGAGGTTTACTTAAAAAGCCTAAGGAAGGGGCCATCCCAAATTCCTAAAAGTCAAACCTGGGTAGTAATTATGCAGCCCCCCCTTGGACAGTGAGTTAGGTTAGAAATGTGCTAATTCTCCTGGACATACCTGGAAGTGAGTCATTCACTAATTCAATGAAGTGGTTGGACACTTTTTGCTCTGCAAAACTGGTTTTCCTCCCTACCTCTCTCAGAACAATAGGAGGTTGCCTGACACCCATCAGTCTTAATGTCTCATCCATTAGTGATTGTTAACTTAGCTGGAGCTTCCATTGTACAACTGTGGAAAACTCCAGCAAACATTGTATTTCACTCATAACACCCCTTCAGGGGGAATATTGATTATAAATATCACCCCAAAATACAGCCAAAGTGTGCTCAGTTTCCCAGAGGCCATCACACTGTTGGTTTCCTGGGTCACCCAGTGCACATAGCCATACTTCTCTGCACGAATCTCTGCTCTTTAGACAGTATAGTATAGCCCATTATCCCAAACTCTGTTCCAATACTTCCTCCTTTTCTTCACTAGCCTAGTGTGATTGCTTGAAACCTGAGTGTTGGTGTAAATGCTTCCAAGATTATTTTTCAATAAAAACCATTTTTATTTCCTGGCTATGAGTCTCATCAGTTAGTACCGGTATACATAGGTCAAAAGATCCTGTAGTTCCCCAGCCTCTCACTGTCATATTAAGCTAATTAAAATTCCCTATATTAATATCTGGACACAAGTGGGTTCTTCACAGACCCCCAGTAATTTAGGTAAGAGTATCTCCACCTTCACACAACCCAGGGGTAATACAAATTTTGTATTGCTCTGCTATAAGGCAGTTAACAAAATAATTAAACATCAGATGATGCCTTAGTCAGTTGGAATCATACAACAGATTCATTTATTTTTCATCTTTTAAAATTTTTCTTATATTGTTGACTATATCATGAAAATCAGGGGCACATTAAGTCTAAGACAGGAAAACTTACACAAACCCCAATCTCTAGCTCAGCTTAATTCCTCTCTTAAAAAGAAATGTTCAACATCTACCTTGTAGAAGAGATATACAAGATACTTAGAAAAGATTTGTTCTTTGTAAAACTTGGGGCTTGTGTTGTTGTGCCATACTATAGTCATCCCTTCACATTTGCGGGGGTTAGGGCACAAGACCCCTATGAAAGTGGAAAAAAAACTGTGAATAAAAATTTATGTAAAGATTGGTTGGGACGTGCGGATGGAACACCCTAGAGGAGGAGGGAGGGAGGGAGAGAGGTTCGTGGCCCAGGCCGCTGCCACTGCAACCCGGCCCACCTTGGCCTTCCAGGCCTCCTCCTCCACTGCTGCCACCACCACAGTCACTCACCCCATCACCGCCACCAGGCCACCATCTCTGACACCATCCCCAACCATATCTCCAGGGCCTCCCCCAGTGTCCACCATGGTCTCTTTGTCCCCCTTTCTCTTCACCCATGGCCAGATCGGCTGCCAAAGGGACAGACAGGCAAAGTCTCTTCACCCCATTTCCCCTTCACCCGTGGCCTGATTGGCTGTGGCACAGATTGACCATAGGCAAAGGGGAAAGGAGGCGGACAGGCAAAGTCTCTTTGCCCCGTTTCCCCTTCGCCATGGCCTGATCTGCTGTTGTGCATATTGGGCCATAGGCGAAGGGAAAGGGGCCAGAGAGGCAAAGTCTCTTCACCCCCTTTCCTTTCGCCCCCCCAATCCGTGTCGCCCCCCCACCCCCTGTCGCTGCTGAGCACTTGGAGGCTTGGCTTTGTGGCTCATCAGCTTTGCTGGGAATGTGGCAGGGGGTTGCTCAGCCTTCGGCTGTCCCCCTCCTCAGGGAACAAACTTTAAGCAAACAGCAAAGCCATGCATTCCCGGGGGGGGGGGAGCCAGAGGAAGAGCAACCCTCCAGCGGCTTTCTGCGAATACACAAAGCCACAAAAGCCAGGGCTGCGAAAGTGATGGGACCACTGTATTTTCTTTAAATTATTCATTTGAGTTAGGCTATGTACATAGAGCTGTGCGTTCTTTACTTCTATAGGACAAGATCTGTTGTCACACCTCTAATCACATGTGCAACTCCTTTCAAACTCAGAGTATTAATCTCCTCTTTTTGTTTCCTTGGGTGTGGCCAAATGTTATCAGACTACAATTCTCATCAGCCCTAGTAGAATTGACATGGCAGTTTCTAGCTGTTTTTTTTGTTTGTTTGTTTTGTTTTGTTTTGGGAGGGGGCACTGGAATATCCCTCTCAATACCCCTCTCTTTATGATTTTGTAATTCAAAGCCTAATACTGTCCAGTACATTTGAGGGCCAAGCTACATTGATGTGGGAGACCCGTGTTATTTTTCTAAAAACAGATGTGTTGTATCCCTTTAAGATTAGGGCCCATTGTGCTGGAAACCAGTTATTTTAATCTCCTTCTCATGAAACTGCCATTAATGGCAAAGGCAGGGGGGAAATCTGTTGCATCAAAGTGCAGTAAGTGTGTGCTTTCCCAGATGCCCCTCCTAGCCAGCCAACATAGCCATGCAACAGAAAGTTAGATGGTCTAATAAATCTCAATTAGATTTCAGTAATGTAGGTATTAACTACTGCCCATTAGCTTTGCATAGTCCACATAAAACAAAAGAAAAAATCTGCCAAATAACTGCATGGTATAGTGTTTTGAGTGTTGGACTATGACTGTGACTCTGGAGAACAGGGTTCAAATGCCTGCTCAGACATGAAGACCCACTGGGTGACCTTTGGCAAGTTACACTCTCTCAACCTCAGGGGAAGGCAATGGCAAACATCCTTTGAACAACTCTTGCCAAGAAAACCCTGTGATAGGTTCACCTTATGATCACCATACTTCGGAAACAACAACAACAACAACTGTGTGTATGTACATGTTTTGCAAGTATTTTCTCTGTAATGACAAAAAGAAAAAGAAAAAAGAATTGTCCAAAGACCACACAATTAATTAAATTTGGAAATTCTTAAAACAATCTTAAAACAACCATGGCAAACCAAGGCTGGCAGAATAATGGCTTATCTGTAGCAATCCCATGGCTGAATTGAGGCTTGAAGGCTGAAGTCTTTCCAGCTCATGCTCCTAAGTAATGTAATAATATCAGTTTATATCAGATTTGCAAAATGTTAACAATTCTAAAGTTTACTTGGATATATCCAGCCCATGTGCAGAGCATAGCACTTGCCATACTGGTTGGGGCTTCTGGTATTTGTAGTCTAAAAAAGTAATTTTCCCAAGTTTTGGTGCAGAACCCTGGTGCACAGCACAACCTATGCTAGATACACAGGCACTGTAATTCTGGTAGGACACCAGCGGCCACATTCACTCCTCAGGAAGCAAGGATTATGCTCTTCAGAGGGGGAAGTCTGCAGTTAACCCATGGGGTTTTCCTCCAAAGCATGCTTCTGCATTATCTTCTGTCTCTGGGTTCGGCAATTTTCTTCAGATTGCTGCAAGAACCTCATGCTATTGAAAACCACAGGAAATTATTTGGTGAATAAAAATTCCAAGCCATATCCTGCACCAGGTTTAGGTGCTGTATTAGTTGCTAATTCAGACCCAACCTGCTTGCTGCAGAGAGGCTGCAGGGCATTCCGAAGAGTACAGGACTCCAAAGACGGACAAAAGTTGCAATTTGTTGCACATGAGTATGTGTTGAATAGGGCAGATTATCAGCTCCAGTGCTAGGATAGAAGAAGCATAAAGAAAAGCAACAAAGGCCTTGTTTTTTTCGGGCAGTTTCATCAGACAAATCAGTGAAGCCTAAGGCTACCAATGGTTGTTAGCTGTGGTGGCTGTATCTGGACTCCTGTAACCTCAGAATACCAGTTGCTAGGTACCAGAATAGGAGGATGGTATTGCAAAGACAGCAGGAAAAGAGGAAGGACACATTACTGATAGTTTGGTTCAATAAAAAGAGGCATACCCCTGAATTTGCAAAACCTGAGTAGGGCTGCAGAAGACTGGGACTCATGGAGGTCTCTAATTTATAGAGTTGCCATAATTCAAAGCTTCTTCGATGGCAAACAACAACAATGACATATGGCACCCATGTCTTGTTTGGGCAGGGCTTGGTGGGCCCTTTTATTCGGCATGTCTATTCTTACATGATTAAATATTCTACTATGACAAAGTTCTAATGCTTCTTAGACATAGCATCATAGCATCATAGAGTTGGACGAGACCACAAGGGCCATCTAGTCCAATTCCCTGCCATGCAGGAATACCCAATCAAAGTGCTCCCGACAATTGTTGGTATTCATTCCAATCTGGTTTCCAGTTGAGTTTCAGGAGTGAAATTGCCTTGTGATTGCCCTAGTGAATGGCCTGCTCTGGATGATGTGGGGAGGGTACAACTCTATTGATTATCCTGGAAGCTCCAGAAGTTTTAAAGACCGCCAACAATGGTATCCTTTTAGGTTGCCTTAGGTTACGATCAACCGATCAGAGATGAACATGGTTAGAGAGCCACTGAAATACAGTTGCTAAACTTCTTTCTGAAAAGAAAGAAGACAAATTTTAGCTAATAGGGTACTCAAGATTCCATCTTTTGTTCTCCATGCTTTTCAAGATCTACACAAAGCATTTAGGTAAAACCATTGGAGATTAGGATTATATATTACTTATCTGCAGTGCTGGGGAAGCAATGGAAACTCTGAACAGCTGGAAGAAGTTTTGATATGGGTGAGGGAGAGTGTGTTAAAAGTTAACCCAGTGAAAACAACCAGAAATTCTGGTAGTATTAGTGGAAGTGTGCAATCTGTTTTACACGGAGTTAAAGCTCCCATGTACACTTGGCCCTTGGCCCTGGGGTTTGGTTCCAGGACACACACACATGAATACCAACATCTGTGGATACTCAAGTCCAATTATATATAATGGAGTACTAAAATGGTGTCCCTTATATAAAACCAGCAAGGCTTACTTTTTGGATTTTTAAAAATGTTTTCAAGCTGTGGTTGGTTTAATGTGTTGATAAAGAATCCGTAGACATAGAGAGCCAATTATACACCATTTGGGGTTTCTCCTGGTCCCAGAATTTACCGTCTTGAGATTCAGGTGGGATTGGTACCTGGGAGCTGACAACCTTATCCTAATTTTGATTAAGTCAGTCATGTAGTCATCACACTGTACTGCCGTGATCTCTACATAAGGCTTTCTTTAAATACAGTTTAGAAACTTCAGTTGACTTAAAATGCAGCTATAATACTAGTAGGATTATACTAGCATGGGCAGAAAATATATTACATCCATCCTATGCACATGCGTTAGAATTCAGTTTCCTGGCCCACTTTAAATTGCTAGAGCTGCACTTTAAAGCCTCAGGTGGCTTAAGACCAAATTATATTATGGACCACTTGCACCCAAAGGATTCAGTTGGTAGGTACCAGGGACAGAGCCTTTTATGGTGGTGGCACCTTAGTAATGGAATTCCCTCCTATGGAAGATCTGCCAAGCCCCCTCTCCTCCTGTTCTTTGGCAGACTTTGAAAATCTTTTTGTCCTAGAAACCATTTTAGGACTGACAGTTGGTCATTTTATGATCAATGTTGGAACCTACAGGGTGTTTATAATTCTTTGTTAAATTTGTAATTTTTTAAAATTGTTATGTCATTATATTTACTGAATTGTGAGTCATTTCTAAATAATTTGTTACATTTTATTTATTACTCAATTTTAATAAATTAAAAACAAACTGAATAAATTAATTAAGCTCAAACTTTATTAATTCTTTTAAATGAAACTCTAGGTTCAAGTACAATGCCACTTCCTTACAACAAATTAAAAAGAACATATAATCCTGAAAAAGCTGACCCTTTCCTATCTCAGCTTTAAATTTCAAAACCAAGGAAATTCTGATGGTTTAGCTTTTGGGAATCAAGGTCATCCAAAGTCACATATCAGGAAAAAAAGACCATCTTGGGAAACAAATCCTTTTCTTAAGTATAAGGGATATGATTCTGAAGAATGAATCAGTGTATTTCTCCTTATAAAAGATGCAGTGATAATCAGAAAGCTCGGTTCCCAGTAGGTTGTGTAAGAAACACTGAATGTCATTGGATTTTCTAAGCTTGTGACACACTTATAAAGACTGCCAGTTTACAATGTTAGGTGTGTGTTCGTTTCCTTTCTGAAAAGCTCTTTGCTGTTCTATTCACTCTGTACTTTCCAGCTTTGTCATGGCTGTACACTTCCTGTTAGACATTCAGTCAGCTGCTACTGTCTGGCTGACTTTGCTGAAGCAGACTCACAGTGGGATATTTCCCCCCAGATCCACTAACAATAATAATAAAAGGCCAGTGGCTGTCTGCCAGAAGAACTTTATCTTGGGGGAGGGGTTTGACTTTCCCTTCCTCCCTGCCTCACCCATTCATAAATTCTCCCTGAAAGTACTTCATGAAAAGGACAGCAATCCCCTGTAATAAGAGCAAAACAGAAAGTGTTTGAACAGATTTCAAGAATACCAGGAATTTTGAACTCAAGCCATTTTAATGAATCAATGTTTCACTTTGCTGCAGTCAATGATTTTTCTAGAAAGCGATTCCCTCTCAAGTGTGTGTGTGTGTCTTCAAGTCACCTGTCAACTTATGGTGACCCCATGAATTTCATAGGGTTTTCTTAGGCAAGGAATACTCAGAGGTGGTTTTGCCAGTCCCTTCCTCTGAAATACAGCCTACAACACCTGGCATTCAGTGGTGGTCTCCCATCCAAGTACTAACAAGGGCTGGCCATGCTTAGCATCCAAGATCAGATGAGATCTGGTGCCTTTAGGGTATTTAGGACCTCCTTGTCAAGTAGCAGAGGGTGTAAAATGAATGCTAATGAACACTTTTCTTTAGCTTTTCCCCAACATGAGACACTCTGTGTGTGTGTGTCCCACATTTGTAATGGAAATGCCTAAATGCACTGACCTTTGATCGTTTGGCTGAGGGTTTCCACTAGATCATATCATGATTTAAGCGAGGTCAGGCGCTATGGTGCTAATCCACCCCCAACTTTGAAAATACTTTAAAAATGCAAATAAATGTACAAGTGGAGGAGTGGTATAACGACTTTTATTGGAAAATGGCAATAAATGATAAGTTAACATGTAGAATTAGAGTAAGAAGAGGAAGTTGGAAAGAAAGTGATTTTGATAAAATTTGGAAAGTATTTGTTAAAAAAGTGTTACTGACAAAAGATGGGAGGTTACCTCCACGAGAAGAAATGAGATTCTGGAAAGATTAGGTAAGGGATAATGGCTCCGGTGAAGGGGAGCACTGAGGTGGGAGGGGGGGTAGGGGAATTAAGATTCTTGAAAATAATCATAGCAAAGAATTTATGTTAACTTTTGAAATTAGTTAATAGAAAAAAATGTGATGTTTATGGTAATATTATGTGTTTTACTAAATAAGTATTGATTGATATTATAATGTATGATTATAAAATTAATAAAAATTAAAGAAAAAAAGAAAGAAAAAACAGAAAATACTTTAAAAGTGTTTTTAGTGACTTAAACACACATATTCTTACACTGTTCAGCACTTATAAAACAAACAGTGCTCATGCAGCCAGCTTCACAAAGGGCATGATTACAAAATAAACTAGGTCAAGGGTGTGATACTATACCCACCTACCTGGGATAACACCTCTTACTAAATTTGGTCAGCCTTACATCTGAGTAGGCAAGGTCAAGACTGTGTGGGTTTTTTTTTTTTAGTTTTTCTTTTTAACTGAATCATTTTTTTACTCGTACATTCAACACAGCCTTTTCCATCTTCACTGGTGTGTCTCCTTTCCATGGCTCTAGCAGAGGGTGGGTTCAGCTGCAGCTAAACAAACCTAGGGGTTGCCCAAACGGTGAAAAAACTCCTCATGGGATGCAAGGAGAATCCTACCTGTCCTAATGGTATTCAGTGTGATTTTGGCATATTGTGAAGGAGGGGGGCAAATAAGCCTTTGCGGCTTTCCCCATCTTTTTTTAAAAAAACGAGACGGGTGCACATTTCTTCTCATTAGGAAAAATGAATCAATCTGATTCAGTTGCCCAAATGAGAGGAAGTGCAAATCTGATTGGCCAGAATAGTGAAGGGGCGGGGCTTGCTAACAAGGCAAGCACCCACTGCCGCCATGTTGGATTTCCGCCTTAGTGGGCAAGCGCTGAGGCAAGAAAACGGGTGTTAGGGGTTTTTTGCTTTGGTGTTCAAGTGAAAAAGTGCTCAATCGCACCTTGGACATTGTTTTTTTTAAAAAATAAGGTTGGCGGCAGCAAATTGAGGTAAGTGCAAAGGTAAGTAAATCACTCGCAGCCACCATGTTTACTAGCAGGCATGTGAAGCTTATGGGGGCAAAAAAACCCATTAAGACAGGTCACAGCTGCTGCAAAATGTCATTACTGTGAGGGACTCTGTTTTTTATGGGCTCGTACAGACAAGCCCCTGGTATTCCTGATCTTTGGAGCTATGGGGCTTTAGAGGGAGCAAGAAAGCCGTTATCCACCTCCAGACCTCTCACTTTCTGGGATGGGTTAACCTCAGCAAGTATTCCTTTCTGTACTCCCTGCCATTCCTGTTCTCCTTTCTTAAGAAGGACAGTGAGCATATCATAGAATCATACTGGAGGACCTAGAAGATGCCTAGAGAGAATGCCTCTCTAGGTCCTCAAGCGCAACTCTATGGTCAGTTGAAGCATACCATAGAGTCACACTGGAGGACCTAGAAGATGCCTAAAGAGACCATATTTTTTCAGATGGAGGGGTAAATGAATCTGTGGATATGGCTCCACATACATTGTATTGTATGTGACTCTGACTTATGGCTATCCTATCCTAGGTTTTGTTGTCAAGATTTCTTCACAGAGGATTCTGCCATTGCTCTCCTCTGAGGCTGAGAGAATGTGGCTTGCCCAAGGTAACCTGAAGGTTTCCATGGCTGAGCAGGGATATGAACATTGATTTCCCAGAGTCTTAGTCCAACAAAAACCATTCAGCCATGCTAATTCTTTTTAAAAAACATATTTTTATTAACATATAAATTCAATGATATAAAACAACATAAAGAGTTAAACTAACACACAACTACCGGTACCTAAACTAACTACTACAAATAACAACATAACATCCATTTAAAAAAAATAAATAAAGACAAAGAGAAAAAAGGGTATATATGACTCCCAACTTGCCAGTCTATGGTTATGATTATCTGGCAAATCTGATTCCTCTAATATCATACACATTATGGAAACTATTTATCCTCTACTTGTTAATATAAAATACGTAAAATACTTGTTATTTGTTTCTACTGTTCTTCAAATCCTGTAACTGCTCTCCCCTACTTTTTCCTAATATACTTAATTGCTAACTCCCATTCTCTTTTAAAAGTGATGACTTCTCTTTAATTAAATTTGTCCATTTGTCCATTTCTACAAGGTCATACAGTTTTAATAGCCAATCTTCCTGCAATGGAACCAGCATATTATTCCATTTCTGTGATATAAAATTCTGGTAGCTATAATATATTGCAGTGGCTCTTAACCCTTTCGTCACTAGAGACCCCCTTCAAATATCTTATGTTGCCACAGACCCTCAAGCCTTAAATCAAGATTTAAAACCATGATGATGATGATGATGATGATACACCATCCATTAAACCTTCCTTCAGGGCAGGGGAGGGAAGACTTTTCTCCTGCTTCTTTCTGCAAGTTTGTGGCTAGAGTGGATTGAATGGCACTACACAGGTACAACCAACCAGCCTTTTCCTTGGCTTCTGTCATGTGGTCACTACACTGTGGTGAGGAGGTGGGCCAAGCAAACTTCAAGCCTTTGCGGACCCCCTGTGGGGACATGCAGCCCCCTGGGGGGTCCCCAGACTACAGGTTAAGAACCACTGATATATTGTATCATTCTTCCATGCTTCTTCTCCAACTTCTCTTCCATCAGTCCGAATACAAAAAAATTCTGGCTTTGACTGAAATTTAAGTTTCAACATCTCTTCCATCATACCATGTTATCACAGTACAGCACATTAGTTCTGTACAAGCTGCTTATTTTATGGCAAACCCACAGACTTCCCAGCATTTGAGTTCTGCTATAGAAAAAAATTCCATTTTGTACCTGAATTGCTACATTTGTGAGGGAGACTTTTTTTCCTACTTTTTCTACTGCAAGTTTTAGAGATGTGGCAAAAATGCCCCTCCCCACCCAATATCTATGCTCTTGGGGTGAGGAGAAACAGTGATATAGATAGGAGATGGCAGAGGTTGTACCTAGTCTTTATTTTAACTCTAACAAAAAACATCTTCCTGAAGCAGCATCAGAGTGGAATAACCAGCAGCAACCACAAACTATACCTCTTCAAGAATGGCTTGATGAGAACACTACATATGACATAACATTATTCCTAGGAGTATTCTGGGAAAAATTAATTTTTTTAAAATGGTTATCCCCAAGCAAAATTTTCACATCCCCTCCCTCTAAAAAAAATTCTCAGAAATGGTTCTCCCATAGGTTAATGGGAAATGAATGGGTGGATTAGATACAATTGACATACTCAGAATCACAGCCCTTCCTTCTGCTTTGTGAGCATTTTCCTTCTAGCCCAGTTGTAGGATTGAGAAGTGCTTGCTGGTAAACTCTCTCCACTGGGTTCTGATTCTTCAAATTCTGAGTGTCAAACCAGATATTAAAGGGATTGTGTATTCCCTGTAATTAATCCTGATTTTCCTTCCACAACAGGATTTCTTCAGAAATATATACATCAGCTATCTGGCTTGAAAATTAAGTTCCTGTTTACCTTCCAATCACCAAACTCAAAACAAAGCACTCTAAGTACTTGACTACATACAGGGGAGAGAGGGGACTAAAAATCCAGATGGGATTTGGACTACTTTGGCCTAGAGCTGTGGCACAGGAAATCTGGACTATTCTGGGCTGGATTTCAGTGCCACACCTGCCAAAGCCTGCATTCATACTTTTTACTTGGGCTTCCTGTTAATCATGCTTGACTTTGAGCCCCAGGAAAATCAAAGCTCCACTGGCAGTTACCTTCTCTGAAGCCAGAATGGTGGCTTACTCGTGATGGCAGGGCGGACACACCTTCTACCTACAGACCAGGTAAGTCTTGCTGGCACTTTGCTTTTCCCAGTCAAATGTGCACCAGAAGAATGAGCACCTGCCCTGAGTAACATGAGTAAGCTACTGTTCTGCCTTCAGACTGGGTGACTCCCGCTGACGCTTTGCTTTTCTGGTATACAGTTGCCCAGGAAAAGCAAAGCACCAGCAGGAGTCACCTCTTGAAGCCAGATCAGGCAGTTACCATGGGGGCTTTGCTTTTCCCAGAGCTAGGAGGGGTGACTGTGTGCTGGAAAAGCAAAGCACCAGTGATAGTCATCCCCTCTGAAGCCAGAACAGGTAGCTAGCCTCATGGAAGATCTGACCTCAGAGAGAGCAACTCCTGCTGGGGTTCTGCCTTTGGAATGAGAAGTGGTGCCGAGGAGGGGGGAAATGGAGATGCCTCAGGCAGCACTTGTCATTCCTCCTCCCCCTCCCCACACATGCCCCCAAATCTGATGTGAATGGCTTGTTCACACAACAGTTTTCTCCGGAGTTTCCCACAAACTCCAGAGAAAACTGCCAGTCTTCTAATTAAGGGGGTGTTCCCTGAACCTTGTGCAAATAGGGCCCTACAACATGTGTCATTATCACACTAGATTTGGGGGAAAGGATTCATGTTGTGTGGCATTATCAGGCCAGATTTGGGGTTTCTGACTGGTGTAGTCAAGCCCTAAGTGCAGGTGCAGAAAATCACATGCTATGCAGATGTGGAAAATTACATGTTTTTACATATAATTACATAAGACACTTTTTACCACTTGAGGAATAGACTCCTCTAAAAACTTATTTAGTTTGACCTTCAGCCCAGACCTGGAAAGATGACCACCAAAACCATGATGGGTCATGCATGTCATTCCTGTCCCCACCCCCATTACCTCCATTGTGATCCCCACATTGGTGTATGTTGGAGCACTAGGTTGTCTTCATTTTATACTGTGTACTGCCATCAGGCCTCCATTTTATTGATAAAGGCCAAAAAAGAAGAACAGAGTGCATTTGCATTTGCAGTTCAGTGTACTGTCACTCTGATGAAACAGATATGTGTGTGCCCCTAACACTCTATGCCCCAGCCTAGTAACTTTGGGATGTAAAAAAGAAAATAATCTTTTCTGTTTCATGATTCAGTACCCTTTCACACCACACAATTATAGCACTATGATTCCATTTTAACTGCTATAGTTCCATCTATGGAATCCTGGGATTTGCAAGTTACAGAGGGGTATTTTGAATTTTCAGACAGAGAGCTCTACTGCCTCACCAAACTACAGAATTCCCTAAGGTGCAGCCATAATGGTTAATATCTAATCTAGAACTATAACTGTGTAGTGTGAAAGGGAAATTAGTTAATACAACATTGCACTACCAATCAATTGAATACTGAGAGTGCTTATGTGACCTTTTCAATTAGTACCCAAAACCAACTTTATTCAGAAAGGCTTAGTCAACCATCCTCTCTTTTTGCTCACCTGGAAAGTGCCATTTGAGCTTCCACCTCTGGCATTTTTATTGTTTTTATCTGCCAAGACTGTACCCCACCTTGTATGACATAAGAGAACAGCCTTATTGCTATACAAGAGCTTGGAACCTCTGCCATTGTCTGCTTCCTGATGCAAATCTTTAGTAATTTACCTTACAACTGACCATTTTCTTTATCAACAAAGTTATCTTGTTGGTGGTGGGATCGGGAGGGAAGCTCCAACCCTGTCTCTGTTACTCCTTTTATCAGTGTTTTCAAAGAAGTAGCCATGTTAGTCTCTTGCAGCAGCAAAAGGAGGAAGGATGGGAGAGGGGAGGGGGAAGAAATCTGGCAGCACTAGTAAGACTAACTGGTTTTTATTTTCTCATGAGTTTTCGTGGATACAAACCCACTTCTTCAGATGCAGTACAGTGTGTGTGAGAGAGAAACAGAGAGAGACAGAGAGACTGTGGACCCCAACTCTCCATGTGATGGGAGGACAGGGAGTATGTGTATCCCTCTATTGGTCATTGAGGTCAGCCTGACTGGCAAAAAGCCAGGCTAGTGTCAGCCTAGTCTGTGCCTTGAGTGCACAACTTGGGCTTCTGACACACTGCAGAAATAATGCAGTTTGACAACACTTTAACTAGCATAGCCCCATCCTATGGAATCCTGGAATTTGTAGTTTGTTGCGGCACCAGAGCTCTCTGACAGAGAAGGCTAAATACAAAACTACAAATCCCAGAATTCCACAGGATTGAGCCACAGCAGTTAAAGCAGTGTCACACTGCATTATTTCTGTAGTGTGTCAACAGCCTTGGTGTGGTTCTCCCCAGCCCTACATCCTGGGGTCATCTAAATGGTGAAAATACACCTTGTGGAATTCGAGGAGAAGATGACATGGCTTAATGGGATCCAGCAGTGTTATGCTGTATTCGGAAGGAGGTGACCAAAAATCACTGAAACTCCAGAGGAAAAGCAAGGAGAAGGCATATTTTCCTTCATTAGGTCAGAGATTCAGTATGAATCACTGTCCAGTAGTACAGGAAGCACGGACCTGATGGGCCGGACAAGCACGGTGGCAAGGCATGGTAACAGGGCAAGTGCCAGGACCTGCCATTTCTCCCCGCCTTTGCAAGCAATCACTAAGGTGATTCCTCAGACATATCAGGGGTTGTTGTTTTGATTGATATGTGATGCGGGCAGGGTTTCTTTTCCTCTCTGTATGAATTTTTAGGGAAGGTAGGAAAGGGCACACACAACCCAATCCATGTTGTCATCAGCAGGGTCCACCCAGGAGTATTGCAGGAACTGAGACAAGGAAAGCAGAATGGAATTTACCACTTGGTATCTTGGAAGCTCCTGGGGTTTCAAAAATTTTTCCTCTTGCCCTCAGTGCAAAAAAAGTTACAGCTGGAGCCAGAAAAGCACCCTCAAAGGACTGGGACAGGAGAAGCATTGTCTGGACCTCCCCCCCAAAATAACCAGTCAGTACAGCACTGAGTTGGGTCAAATCTGAAGGGATGAATTCTTTTTGTCACAAGTGGTTTGTAAAATACCAAGTCGGGCAAGGTGAGACTGGTTGATCCTCCTACCTTTAAGTCTTAAAGGGGCAATGCTTGAAGTTTAAGGGAAAGTTCATAGTCAAACTCAGACACACCACATTCCTCCCACATCAACAATCAACCCACGTAACAGTTGTTTAGTTATTTTTAAAGTCCTTCTGTGACCACATATGATTCCAGCCCACTCAAAATCTTCTTGGTGTTTAACCAAGGGGGAAAACCAATACCAACTGCCATACCCCTCTCAAAGAGTCTCTAGTGTGTTTCCCCACTTCATTTCTCTCCTACATAATTTCTAGTACTCCCCCACCTCTGACGTGACCAAAATATCTTGGGAGGAGGGGAAATTCCATCCTGTCTGATGACACATCCTGGTGCTTTGCATTGTGATATGAGGTGAATTTACCTTTCACATACAGAAGATGATAGGCAGATCTGACATTCATTATGACAAATTGGTAAAGCTTCAGTGACTTAAAGTCCAGAGAGAGAGAGAGAGAAAGGGGAAAGATAGTGAGCACACAGTGTATAAAGGACTTACGTATGGAAAAGAATCAAGATTTTGTTCTGGGACCAAAAGAAGAGAGAGTCCCAAAGATTATCGTGAATGTTTCTAATCTTCAAATAAATTCTTCTAAGCAAGAAGGATCATACCAATACAATTAAGAAAGAGTTTTGGGTGGGGTTGGTGGGTTTTTGTTTGTTTGTTTTTTGGGAAGTTTGTTATCTTTTATAAAGCTGCCTTCCATTTTTTAAAGAAAAGAAAGCAAACTTTAAATTACAATATGACCCCCATATCCATGAGACCCGTATCTGTGGATTCACTTACCCATGTCCCAAAAAATATGGTCTCCCTAGGCATCTTCTAGGTCAGTGATGGCGAACCTGTGACACGCGTGTCAGCACTGACACGCGTAGCCATTTGGGTTGACACGTGGCCATAGGCCTCCTCCCCCCCCCCGCCCACAACCTCACCACCCTCCCTAAAGTGGCGATCGGGGCTTCAAAGCCCCGGTCACCACATTAGGGAGGCGGAGGGGAGGAAAGTGGCAGGTGGGGCTATGAAGCCCCAATCGCCACTTTAGGGAGGTGGAAGGGGTGGAGCCTTCCCCCCTCCGGGCACCACCCCCTGAGGCCTGCCGTGCTTCCCCGGAGCTGCCTTGTAAAGGCCGGGTAAGGCGGCATGTGGGCGTGCGGGAGTCTACCCGGCCTCTCCCCAGCCCTCCCGAGGTGGCTCCAGGGCTTTGAAACCCCGGAGCCACCTCGGAAAGGCCAGGGAAGGAGGCGGGTGGGAGTCTGGCTTCCTGAAGGGGCTCTGGGGATTGAGAGCCCCATATAGCCTCTTCAGGAAGGTTGGGAGGGGTGGAGGGAGTGCGGCGTAGAGGCTTTTCAGCCACCCCCACCCTCCCAGAGCCGCAACAAAGCTTAAAAAGCTCAATAGCAACTTTGGGAAGGGTGGGGGGGTGGCTAAAAAGCGCCTTTCCTGCCAATTCCCCACTCTCCCAGGGCTTGGCTCCCCCCCCCTCAAATGGAGCCAAGCCCCAAGACAGCAGGGAGTTGAGCGCCTGGCTTGCTCAGCAAGCACTCCGTTTAAATCAGGTCCTCTCCCTTGAGTGGGAAGGAGAGAAGCTGATTTAAATGGGGTGCTTGCTAAGCAAACTGCGAATAATCAAAACTGTGAGAGTGAAAGCTGCGAATGTGGAGGGGCAACTGTATACATTTATGTTATTTAAACAATAAATTTTGCGAAATACAGTAATGTCTTTTCCTCAAAGTGACACACCACCTGAGTTATGCTCAGTTTTTTGGCAAAGTTTGACACACCAGGCTCAAAAGGTTGCCCATCACTGTTCTAGGTCCTCCAGCAATTAGGTGGTCTGCTTCTGCTGGAAGCTGACCATGGAGTTGTGCTGGAGGATTTAGAAGATGCCTAGAAAGGTGTTCTCTCTAGGCATCTTCTAGATCCTCCAGTGCAATTTAGTGGCATGCTTGGGCCAGAAGTCATTCATTTTAATAGGGCTCACTATTATCTGCGGTTTCCAGTATCCACGGTAATTCTGGGAATATTTCCCCCACGGATACAGGGCTTGTACTGCATTGCTGTGAGTAAACAGAGAGCACGATGCATCCAAAGTCAAATATTTCAATCATATTGGTTTCAATGAGATAGTTAAACATTCCATTGAAATAAGGCAACTTTTGATGGTATAGCATCCTTAATTTCTCAATTTTGGGTACACATTCTAATGACATTAGACTTTATCAGGCAAGGCAAATAGGGAATCATAAGGACACCTAACAATTGCAAAAGGGCACGCATACCAGATGACGTCGCCCTTTCATGATCACATTTTGCCAAAAACCCATTCCTTTGTAATTGGTGGCCCAAGCTGTCAACTGATCTCCCGTGGTGCTTTTTTACCGGGATTGCCGGCATTTGAATCCCTGCGTTATTGTACTCACGTGAATACAGTGTCAATGCGCAAACACTTCCATGTGAGATCGCGACAGACAGGTAGGGGACACTCTTTTTATGACCCCCCCCCATGTACTTGAGACTTTAAAAGTGTTTTTGTGCTTTGCTGTACTTTTTGTGTCTTTATTTTGTTTTTGTTTTTTAATTTCCTGCACTAGTGTCTTATCATGTGAATCGGTGAAATTTCAACCCCGGAAGTAAACAGAGCTCCGTTTGTGCTCCATTACTGCTGGGGAAGCCTCGTTGACATTGCTGGAGGTAGGTCTGGGAGGGGTGTCATTTTGCTGACATATAAACAGCACAATTTATGACGGCAAAAGAACGTGGGGGAGGGTCTGATAAAGTCAATAGATCTTGAGGAACAAAATTGGTGAAGATATTTTCAGCCATAGCCATGTTAGTCTGTTCTAGCATGCAAAGATATGAAGGAACCCTGAAGTTCTTTTTTTACTAAGAAAAATAAATTTCTAGCATAAGCATTGATGTACTCCAGTCCATTTCATCAGATGCAGAGACCTAAACTAAAGCATGAATCCTGTGCAAATGTACTTGAAAACAACCCCCACTAAATTCATTTTGAAATAGATATTCATAGGATATGAATAGGATATTCATAGGATTTGCGTATTCATAGGATACGCAAATGTGCCTTTTAGCTTTTCCCACTCTGTTTGTATATATAGTGTTACCTACCCTGACACCCCCAGCCCCATGTCTATATTAATAATTTACAATATTTAATAATTAGATCAACATGTGGCCTTCCTCACAGTGCAGCCATTAATAAAAACCTGGAAGATTCCCCAATTAGGAAACCCAAAGACAAACATTGCTTAGTCAGGTATGCACTTAGGAAGAGGCCATCTAAATTCTAAAGAAATGCTAATTCGCAAGGCAACTGGAGGCATGTACACCTGGCTAATCCCATCTGTCAAGGCTGGCAAACTCAAACCTGTAAACAACCCTCATTAGTTAACTCTTACCAAACAAAGGAAGTTGCTTCTTCCTTTTTAATCGCAAAGTGATCTAATAGAAAACCCATTAAGATGCCATTAACATATCAGGAGTGCCTTTGTCTCACCTTCAGCAATTCCAAGAAACATTGTCTTCTACTCTAAATCCCATGCACAGAAGGCAAATATTGACTATAAAAACCCCTTGAAAACTGTCTTAAGCATCTTCAGGTCTTCCTCCTACATCCATGCTGCTGGTTTGCTGACTGACCCTCAGAATGCAACTCTTGAGACCCCCATTGCTGCAGGAACTTGTGCTCTACAGGAAAAGTGTCATATCTCCCACAAACAACTCCCTTCACTATTCCTCTATCTCAATATCTTTCCAATTTATTCACTAGTCTTGCATGAATGCTTGCTGTCTGAATGCGTGTGTGAATGTTGTTAGTATTGTTTTTCCCAAATAAAGATAATTTGTTATACTATCAAGCTTAACATCTCCTCCCGATTACTGGTATAAATACATGAAAAGGTTCTGCCATTGCCCCCTCTCGCATTGCTACACTGAGTATATTAAGTTCCCCAATTTAATGTCAATATCCAGAGGGTTTTTACGACCCCCAAGCATTTAGGGTAACAATAGTACAACCCCCATGTCCATTGGAAATATGTTCCTAACTTACTGTGAAAATGCAAAACTGTGGATAATAGCGAATCCTATTGAAATGAATGACTTTCAGCTCAAGTATACCAGAGAGTTGTGCTGGCGGACCTAGAGATTTTTAGAGTACCCCTCTAGGCACTTTCTAGGTCTGCCAGCATGACTCTATGGTCAACTTCTAGCAGAAGCATACCATAGAATCATGCTGGAGGACCTAGAAAATGCCTAGGGAAGACAATTTTTTGAGACATGAGTGAGTGAAAACACAGATACCGGTCCCATGGATATGGGGTTTGTACTGTATATGCAAATAACTTAGGGCTGAGAAGAAAATTTTCTGTGAAAATCACTTGGCTCAAAATCTGAGGATGTAATAAAAAGAAATAACACCTCCCCCACAAATGGTAAGCCCCAAGAATTCTATGGACATTTTCACACTCCATGAAATATGGCTCTTCCGTTTTCATTCTGATTCAAGTTTTGCATCAGTTCCATCATAACTCTAGTGCATACCTCATGCCTTTTCTGTATTCCATGTGAACTTCTCCACCCAATGAATAAATGATATCTCTTTTAATCTACAACCGGTTGAAAACATTGTCATATACAGAGCTCAGAAAAATTACTTCTAAGCAAGAAGGCTCATACCAATGCAACTGAAAAAAAATTTTTAGTTATTTTTGAAGTTTGATCATTACTTTCTGAGCTGCAATCAGATTTTTAATTATTGTATGTTTTAATTTTTTTCTAATTTATATATTTTTAATGATTGTATGTTTTTAATCCTTTATAATTTAATATTTTAAGGGGGGTTGGGCTAGGGTATTGTGATTATGGAGTTTTTATATTGTAAGCCGCCCCAGTTGCGTTGCAGAGGGGTGGGATAGAAATAAAAATTTATTATTATTATTATTATTATTATTATTACTTTTATAAAGTTGTCTTTTGTCTGTAAAAAAAAAAGAAAGCAATCTTTAAATTATTTCTTGGACTACCTGTCTCAGAATCAAGGGTGATACTGGCTGGGCAGTTCTGGGAACTGTGGGTCCCCCAAACTAACTTTTTCAAACCCTAATAGTAAGAGGGTGAGGCATGAGCTAGAAAGTCACTGGTACAACAGTTGTTGAATCTCAGCCCTCCATTTGCATTATGAAGATAGCGATGGTCCTATTGAGATGTATAGTGGAATATGCACTCCAGTTCTGACTGTAGGTGAAGATTCACTTGATGGAATGCTGCCCACACACACACGCAAAAACCGTTCTTATTATAGTAGCACATCAGAGAGAAGACTAAGCTAGAACCCTGATATATAAGGACTGTATAAGACAAGCCTTTCCAAGGGTTCTTTTGCCAGCATATTTTAAAGCATTTTTCTGCCGGCAAAAGAACCCTTTCTAATAGACCTACCTTGATCAGGATGAATGAGCAGCCCCTCAGTATGAACAGAGCACAAACGGAGCTCCATTCACTTCCATGCTCGTGATCTCACTGAGTCTTGCAAGAAGATGTGAGCGTGGTGAATTCAAAAAATAAAGAAAAATAAATACAAAAAAATACACACAAGCACAGAAACACCATTTACATCTTACAAGTTGTAAACCCCAGTGGGGGGTTCATAAAAAGAGTGTACAGTACCTGGCTGTTGCAATCTCACCCGGAAGTGTTCTGTCATTGACGCTATATCCATGTGAGCACAATGGTGCAAAGTTTCAAATGCCGGCAACGCCAGCTCAAAAACGTGAGGGGAGGTCTATTGACGGCTTGGCCCATCAATAAAATAGAACAGTGTAAAGTCAAAGGCTTTCACAGCTGGCATCCATAGGTTTTTTGTGGGTTTTTTTCCAGGCTGTAAGGCCATGTCCTGGAAGAGTTTATTCCTGATGTTTTGCCTGCATCTGTGGCTGGTATCTTCAGAGAAGCCATTCACATTTACATATCCTCTCCAACAGGGACTCACAGTATTAAAAAAAAAACCCACACACCCCTACACCACCATTCTCTGAAGATGCCAGCCACAGAAGTAGATGAATTGTCAGGAATAAACTCTTCTAGAACACAGCCTTACAGCCTGGAAAAAAACCCACAAAAAATATAACAGCTTTTTGACAAGACATGATGGCGAAAGGACAACATAATCTGATATGTGTGCCCTTTCACATTCATTAGGCATCATTATGATGCCATATTTGCTGCATCTGATAACGTCCTAATGTTCTAGAGGCAGAGACTGGTGGTTAGGGCGGTGTCTGGTAGTGCTTAAAGTCCATGTGATGCCCATCTGCATTCTGATACAGCTTTATTTCACAGATTGCTAGGTCACTGTCTGAAGTTTAGGAAAGCTGCCTGTGCTTCCTGCCTGCTAGATTCTTTTAAAGATCCCAAATACACAGATTTCTATACTGAAAAGGAATTATCTTGTGACTATTAGCTTAGAGGATTCCCACCCTCCCCATGAGGTGAAAATAGCTTTCACTTCCCACTGGGAATGATTGCACTTCCACTCCAGTTTGTCCCTGTTACTTCTTTTCACAAGGAAAGAGATGTTCAGGCCTGAATCCCCCCATCTACTTCATTATAGATGGCATACCGCCTCAGTACTTCGCCTTATTCAGGCATTCAGTAAATTAAGGTTAAACTGAATGTGTGAAAAAGGGGACCGTATTACACCACTCCCTCCACATGTGTATGGAGAATGACAGTCTGAAGAGGAGAGCATTGTGTACACATGAAAACTCTCCATATGCTCAGAAACTCTCAGAGTTCAGCTCATGCAAGAACCTCAACACATAGGGAAGGCTATCCTCTTCAGACTGTCATTCTTTATATGAGGAGACTATTCATGGGGGTTTTCCCCACCCCACAGACTATTCACTTTTGTGGTTTTTAAAGTTCATGTTCAGCCCAATAATACATTTTAACACCACATTTTCATTTGTGAAGCACCTGAAAGGGAGGGCCTGAAGCAGACCTGAGGGCAGATGCCTGAGGGCATATGTTAGCTAGCTTCCAGCTTTCTTCTCCTCTACCTACTCTCACACAAAAAAGACTCATGGCATTTTGAAGTCTAAGGCAGAAATTCAAATAGCACCCCTTCTGTGTGGTACAGTTATAATCATAAACTGAGCTCCCACCCTTGAATTTAACCGCAAAATGTGTTCCCTGGATTTGGATGCCTCAACTTGCCTAATATTAGTCCTGGTCGTTCCAGCTCTGTCCTGGAGACAGAGCTCTGTCCTCTGTTGTCGTCGTCATCATCATCATCATCATCATCATTTTGTTAACTTACTGATAGCATGATAACATTTTAGGTTCTCCAGCACATGGATACCAATTCTTTATACAGTTTTGCTTTTCCTACCCAAGAATTTATTGTTCTGTGCCTTCAAGGTGCTTCTGATTTATACCACAAAAACCAAATGCACAGGTATAGGATGAAGGATATCTGGCTCAGCAGTACTACATGTGGAAAAGGACCCTGGGATTACTGTTGATCATACATACATTGAACATGAGCCAGAAGTATGATGCCGCAGCAAAGAAGGCAAATGCTAGCTTGGCCTGCATTAATAGAAACATACTTTCCAAGTTGAGGGCAGTAATAGTCCACCTATATTCTGTGTTAGCCAGGCCTCATCTGAAGTACCACATTCAGTTCTGGGTGCCTCATCTTAAGGAAGATATAGACAAATTGGAGCAAGTTCAGAGAAGGGCAGTGAGAATTATGAGGTATGGAGAATAAAACGTATGAGGAGAGGTTGAAGGAGCTGGGCATGTTCAGCTTGGTGAAGAGAAAATTGAGCGGTGACATGATCCTGCTCTTTAAATACCTAAAAGGCTGCCGCAAAAAGGAGGGTACAGGCATGTTCTCTGCTGCCTCGGAGGTTAGAACAAGCTCTAATGGTTTAAGTTACAGGAGGATGGTTTTTGATTGAACAGTAGAAGGAATTTCTTGACAGTGAGAGCGGTTTGCAATGGCACCAATTGCCTAGAGAGGTGGTGCGGTTTCCTTTCTGAATGTCTTCAAAAGAGTCTTGAC
This sequence comes from Gambelia wislizenii, assembly GCA_030847615.1. Lineage (NCBI taxonomy): Eukaryota > Metazoa > Chordata > Lepidosauria > Squamata > Crotaphytidae > Gambelia > Gambelia wislizenii. The sequence continues at coordinate 115,783,851 of JAUMIR010000001.1, read as the reverse complement.
AGCTACTTGCTGGGGATCATCTAGCTGGAGATCCTACACAGAGCAGGGGGTTGGCCCATAGGCCCCCTTCCAACTCAATGATTCTATATGATTCTATGGTGACCCTAAGGCAAACCTATCACATTTTTTTTCTTGGCAAGATTTGTTTAGAGGGGAGGCCGAGAGAGTATGACTTGCCTAAGGTCATCCAGTGGGTTTCCATGGCCGAGTGGGGATTTGAACTCTGGTCTCCAGGGTCCTAGTCTAACACCCAAGCCACTATACCATGGTGGCTCTACACTCATGAATGCTCATGTTTATTTATAGATTTCAACATATGCTAGTGTAGCTAGCAGTTTCCACATATTTACAGAGTTCTGGGGAAATGGAAACCATTCTTTCCCTAGGAATTCAGTTTGCTGTTTTGTTGTGAAATCTCAAGATATGTTCCGGAGGGGAAATGGTTAGAAATATCAATACTGTAATGATAATTGAGCAAGGAGCAGTACAGTAACAGATGACTCAGTCTGGATTACATAATCAGTGATACCAGCAAAACTTTTTACCATCCCATCCTGAATCCTGGGAATGAATGGGTTCAGAATTCCTTTTGACTGAGTAAGGGAAATGGAAACTAGAAAACCTTGGATATGACAAGTATTGAATCATGCTTTTAAGATTTACCTAAGTTAAGGACTGTAAATTTTGGAACCATCAAATATAAGGTGATCCAAATCTGGGTGGGGCTGCTTGCTAGATTATTGCTTCCATCAGTCCTAGCTAGTATAGCCAATGGTATCCAAAGGATTATGGGAGTTGCAATGCCAATATTTTCAATTTAAAAATACTTTTAAATTGATTTTGAAATTGTTTTCCTTGGGTTTTGTAGTCTATTGCATATGCATTTTACTGTGAACTGTCCAGACATTTTATTACATATCTCTACTACATATGAATACTATATACCATTTTAAAAAAAAAATGTTTACCGTGGTGCACACAAGTGATATTTCACATTTGCAAAAGGGAAAAAAAAGAGAAAAGAGAGAAAAAGATCGATATTTAATTGGCTTACCGATAGCTCACTAAGCTGAAAATCCAACATGGTGGCAGCAGGCGATTGCCCTGTTTGCAAGTCCTGTCAGCCCCTATGCTTGTCTAGCCAATCAGCTTGCATTGCCTCTCCTTTGGAAAAGTGCAGTGATGTGAATGTGATTGTCTTAACAAGTGGACATCCCTTACGGAGCTTTTTAAAAACTCCTAGAAAAGGTGCAAAGGCTCTCCGGGCGCAGTTTATGGAGTTTTTAGCTGCCCCCTTCCAAATATGATGTATCGATGCAGATTTTCATTAAGACAGATCCCTTTCCAAGTGAATTCTATGAGGATTATTTTGACTTTTTAGACAACCCCCTATAGTTCCCAGAATTCTTCAACCAACATGGACACTGGCCTGGAAATGGCTGAGTGCAACATCCAATGCAAAAGGTTTTATTTGCCCTTGTAGGCCCAAAGAAGTGTATTTCAGTTGCATGCAACTATTGGGGAAGGCTGTCACCCATTCTACTGTTTAAATCATTATCAGGTTCAAAACAATGAAAGGGTGGAAGGAAGAAAGGAAGGAAAGAGAGAGAGCACGCACAGGTAGCTGACTTATGTGACAAGGATCACGTGGATAGAAGGATGAGAGAAAAACAGCCTGCCAGCTGATCATATAATAAGCACCGCCTGACCCACAGATAAACTGACAGTAGAGTTGAACATCTGGAGGAAAATATTTGTCATGCTCTTGTAACCCTTAAATCTCAAGAAAACTCAAGAAGGCGACAGAGAGGAGGATATTGCTTAATTTGAACTAAACTTTTCAGAAGGAACTGAAATATTTAAAAGCCTTACATCTCTTTAACAAGCAAAAGAAAAAGACAAGAACCTATTTTTATTTATTTATTTATTTATTTATACCCCGCTCTTCAGCCACAAGGCTATCAGAGCGGCTTACAAATTGTTTTAAGCAACAGCTATTTACACATCTACACTGCATTAAACAGTTTCCAATGTGTGTTAGCTAATTGCCCCCCACAAGCTGGGTACTCAATTTACCAACCTACGAAAGGATGGAAGGCTGAGTGAACCTTGGAGCTTCAGATAATCTCAGAATTTCTGCACTAGTAAGCTTCTAATTTGGATGTATACCTACCTGTATACACACCAAAGTTAACTGAAGATATTTTGCTAGTTGAAGCAGAAAACAAAAGGGCACCTTCTCTCTGTTCCATGAATAAGCACTGAGTTGTAGCTGAATCTTATTTCAACATGGACAGATGGATAGTGTTCTCAGCTCAATGACACTTTAGACAGCAGGTTTGTTTAGGGGACCCAGGACAGCTTGTATGTTGCATATACCACCCTGTCCTCCAATAGCAGGGAACAGCCAAGGAATTCTAGGGCTTAATGGTTTAAAGTCTTAATGGTTTTATATCCCCCGTAAGCTCCACATGCCTTCTAGTCAAGATGACGGTGGTCTCCTGTTTTTAAATCTGCTGTCACCAAACTTTTTTTTTTTAAATCTATTTCCACAGCGCGCATAAGCAATATTTCACCTTTACGGAAAAAAGAGAAAAAACACCACCCCATTTTATCACCTTAGCGATTGCTCACTAAGGCAAAAATCCAACAAATGCGGCTCCAGGCACTTGCCCTGTTAGCAAGCCCTGCCAACCATGCTCGACCGGCCGATCAGGTTTGTGCTTCCTCTCATATGAGAAAGCGATGCATATCAAATCACTTGTCCCAACAACCTGGAATGTGCATTCCCCTTGCTGTTTTTGTAAAACTCTGGGGAAAGCCGCAAAGGCTTTTCTTGTTGAGTTTTTGCCTCCCCCCCCTTCACAATACAGCAAAACAATGCGGATTGACATTAGGACAGGTTGTCTTCTCCTAACATTCCGTGAGGAGTATTTTTGCCATTTAGACAACCCCCTAGAATAACAAGAGGTTGCCATTGCCGCATTTGCTGCCTGAGGTAATTGTCTCTTTCTGCCTAAAGGGTCAGCCTTGACACACACACACACACACACACACACACACACACGACATCTCATAGCAAATGGCTACAAACTGGTGAAACAATAGAATCCTAATACAGGTTCCAATCACTCACCAGAGAAATCCTTACATCAGCTGCATACCAGAGCCATGATTCAGTCAGTAGATCATTTGCTTTGTACATAGAAAGCCCTAGGCTTCCTTCATGGCATATCTAGCTAATCTCAGGTAGCTGGTGTCAACTCTGATGAAACTGCTGTTTGCCAGAATAAACAATGTTATTACTATAGAGAGTAGATCAGGTTAGATATGTACCTATCTTCACTTCTCTCCAAAACAAATAGTAGGCATTGAAGGAGATTTAAATCAGGAGAAGCAGCATAGGAAGAAATAGTTAACATTCCTCCCAGTTTCCCCCAGAGATGCAGCCACAATCTTAAATTTCTCTCAACCCAGCTAGCTAAAAGCAAGGACAAAATAAAGTTACACTTTACCCTCTCATGTTCTATGATCACATTCACTTGAGGCATGTGTTTCAGTTCACATGTGCAAGTACTTCTGTGTCTTCCATGTACAAAGCTCTCCTAGAACATGTGTGATGTGCTAGAGGAACTATTTCCCATTGTGACCTTGGCTCTGTCAGAGTGATTTGAAGGAGAGGGTTCAGAATAGATAGAAAAAGGTTTTGTTCCATAAATTAGCCCAAAGCTGGTTTGGCAAAGAAATATTTGCATGGCCTTTTTTTTAGGGCTGTTAAAAGAGAAGGGGGGGTGAGAGAAAAATGGTCTGTCTATTAAATAACAAGACTGTGTTTGTACTTTTCAGACAAATCAGGGAGAACTGATTGTGAACACTTGAGCGGTGACCTTGAACACATCTGAACCTGCATGACAAACATCAACACTCTCGGCCATTCAGGTAATCTTCAGTTGTCATTTAAAGCAGTTGTGTGCTGGAAAAATGCTAAGTTTAAAAGTCGAGCAACATGTGAATTTGAAATTTTTAGTAAAATTGAACAAAACACCAACAGAATCTTGTCAGATGCTTACTGATGCCTACAGGGAAGACTGCATGTCTCATGTGCATGTATCTGAGTAGCACAAAAGATTCGGAGGACGTGAGAATGTGGAAGAAAATGAATGCCCTGGATGACCTTCCACTCCAAGAACTGAAGAAATTGGGGGGGGGGGGGGAAATCAGCCAGATTGTTCAAGAAGACCGCCTACTCAGTGTCTGAATGTTAGCTGAAGCCGTGAACATTGACAAAGACACTGCATGGAAAATTTTGCATGAAGATCCCAACATGAGAAAAGTTTGTGCCAAGATGGTCCCTAGGGTTCTCACATCAAGGTTTGCTTTTTAGATTATTATTTTTTAAAGAATATTTTCAAGCTGTGAATACTTAAATCTGTGGATACCAAATCCGTGGATACAGAGGAACAACTGTAATATTAAAACAAAGTTACATGCATATAATACAGCACTTACTATGTACTTATGAAACAATTGACACTCAAAATGGAAAGGATTTCAAAAAGTGTCTCCAAAGCTTACAACTGGCATCTGATAGTTTTCAGAGTAGGAGGCAAAATGTACCTTTATCATAAGATAAGATATGCTTCTCTATTACCATGTTGTCAAGGATTAGGGCTGCTTTGATGCACGTAGATGGTTGAATTTTATATGCACGTTAATATGAGGCATATACAGTTGCCCCTCCACATTCGCAGCTTTCACATTCGCGGTTTTGATTATTCGCGGAAAGCCGCCTGCCCCCCCCTCCACTCCGTCCCTTCCCAAGGCAGCGAAGGTGTTCTCAGGAATTCCTTCACTGCCTTGGGAAAGGGGGGGGGTTGAAAGCCTCCCTCATTCCACCCCAGTCCCTTCCCAAGGCAGCGAGGGACCCCCTACGCCACTTTGGGAAGGGCAGGGGGTGAGGGAGAGTGACGGCGGGGGCTTCAGAAGCCCCCTACGCCACTCTGGGAAGGGCGGGGGGTGAGGGAGAGTGATGGCAGGGGCTTCAGAAGCCCCCACAGCCACTCTGGGAAGGGCGGGGGGGTGAGGGAGAGTGACGGTGGGGGTTCAAAAGCCCCCGCAGCCTCTCTGGGAAGGGTGGGGGTGAGGGAGAGTGGTGGCGGGGACTTCAGAAGGCCGGAGAGAGGGAGAGCAGCCTCCTCCCCAACCACACGCTGCCTTCCCCGGCCTTCCTCAGTGGGCTCCGGGGCTTCTAAGGCCTGGAGACCCCTCAGAAAGGCCGCAGAGAGGCCAGCCAGGCTGGCCAGACACCCTCCCGCTGCCTCCCTCCCTCGGGGGGGGGGGGGCTGCGGGAGCAGCATCTGTTATTCGTGTTTTTTCCACATTTGCAGGGGTCTCAAGAACATAACCCCCACGAATGTGGAGGGACAACTGTATGTGCATAGACAGCAACCCCTGAACAAGGCTATATATTTTTCTTATTTCTAAGAAATATTTCTTAGTTGAAATATGTTGGGCTAATTTGACAGAGAAGGCTAAACATCTCACAAAACTACAAATCTCAGAATTCCATAGCATTGAGCCACAGCAATTAAAGGTGTCAAACTGCATTATTTCTGCAGTGTGGCAGCAGCCTTAATGCAACACTCAAACCACTTGCAAAACACCACAAAGCTTTGTGAAAGCTCAAAAGACATAAACACATGGCTCTTTTTCTTCTGTGCTTATGTGGTTTTAACTGTGTAAATTGTTTAATTTGTTTTAAATTTGATATTTATTCTTTTAATAATTTGTATTGTTATTAACGTGGACTGTTTTAAACTCATTGTCAGCCGCCTTGCCATGTGCCTTCCTCTAAGGCTGAGAGAGTGAAACTTTGCCCAAGGCCACCCAGTGGATTTCCATGGCTGAAAAGGGATTTGAACTCTGGTTTCCTGGAGTCCTAGTCCAGCACTCAAACCACAACACCACACAAGCTCCACACAAACTCAGCCTGACTAGAAAAAATCATGGAACTTTTCATTACAATTTTGTTATTAGTGGTGGTTCCTCACTACAATTTGGTATTATTTCTGTGGACATTTCATCCCATTAATTTCACTTGGAAATGTTTTACTAGATGCTACTACCACAGCCTTATATTGCATTATTTTGCTGCCTACTTTTAAGAAGCCACCTGTTTCAACAAGAGATGTAGTTTAAAAGTACAAGAAAAAGGCAGGCAAAAATGGAAAGCACATGAAAGAAAGCAGCCAGAAAGTGGGTTGTAGGTGTGTGTTTCTGCAAAAACATTTTTTTAAAAAAAGCATGTGGGGAAAATCAGGAATAGGAGTGCCCTTGATTAGTTTTAACACAAGAATAGTAAGTGCAGGTACTTAGATTTTAATTAATATAGGCAAAAATAAATGTCCAAGGTAAGGCATGTTCAAGGAGAAATAAGGAATATAGAACAGCAAGGAAGGAATGCTCCAGAGCTGGGAGGGCTGCACTATCCTATTTTGGCTCTTCCAGAGCTCCAGAGGGCCACAGCATACCATGGCAATTGTTATTTTGGTGACCTGAAGTAACTATACACCACTGCCAGTAAGCTACCAGGACATTTGGGAGAAATTGCTCCATGGTGGAGACACTCTAAAACATTTTACAGTTCTGTAAAGGTGTTTTTTATTGTTTTAACATGGGGGTTGGGGACCCCCAAAAGAAGGAGGTTTGCTGATTTGGGAGGAGAATGTCATGGTCTTTTGGATATTGTTGAGGGGACCAGGGTCATGCTGGAACCCCCAAGAGCTATGTGTGGCCCACAGGCCATAAGATTCCTACCAGTGTGGTACAGAATATGTTATAGTTATAGATTATAGACATCCATATGGCAATATGTGAAACTTAATAGTCTTCCAGGAATTGGATGCTGCTGAAGAGAGCACTTTCGTGACACAGTGATGTTAGAGAAAGAATTTCCTACATATAGTCATTCTCAGTAAGTAAGTATCTGTTCCAGTAAGATGGTATTCCTGTTTGTTCATTGTTGAACCATCATTCATTATACAGTGACAAAGGATGCATCATCATATTGAGGAGCAGTGACACTTTCCTGTTATGAAAATGCCATGGTTGGTTTTTACATATAAGTGAGAATAGCATCCTCCCAAAGGAATTCTGAAGAGCACTGATAGGATACCTTGGTTTGTACCATTTCACCCTGGCTTGGAGATGAGGTGGATAATTTCAGAAAAATTCAGTCTGTGTGCTAAATAAATAGGAGGGACAATATGCCTGGTAGATCCCAGCCCTTTCTCTCAGGGGTGGGGATCTCTGGAACTTGTAAGCAGGGATTTAAAATATGTATATGGAAAAACTCTTGCTATAATACTTGGGAGTTTATCACACAATAGGTTTGTTGCACAATTGTACTGGCTTAGTTCCGTGTTTAGTCTTTCCTTATCATATGATGTTTGATCTGACCAGTGTTGCATTGCATTTCCCTCATTATAGGATTGTATATTTTCATTGATGGGAAAAACCTGTTAATGGCTCCAGTAGCACTGCTGTTCAGCCATTGTTTCTGGTGCAATCGTTTCCTTCCGCTGCAGTTCCGATATTCTGGCTGTTATGTGGTGTGAGGAGGTGTGGCTCTCCAGGGTGAAGTCACTTCACTTCCAGTGTCTGGACAAAGAGGATATCACAGGAACAATATTGCTTTTACTCCATTCCCCATTTTTAAAAACTTGTTTTACTGTAATTGTGCAATTGTGTTGCTGTAGTGGGTTGCCAGCATGCCACAATTACATAATTACGGCAGCACCTCCATAACATACATTAAAAACAAAACAAAACAACTTCAGTTTTCTGGTATATTTACTCCTGTAGGACATAAATAGGAAATCAGAGAAAAATAAATTAATTAACAATTGCATTGCCATGGCAGGTCACCAACATGCTGCAATTATGCAATTATGGCAGCGCCCTCCATTTTTATGAAGTGCCAAAACTGCACAATTTCAGCATTTTTAAAAAATGAAAAAATTAAACAGCACACATGCACTACATAGGGCAGACACACGTAGGAAGGCGGGGTCAAGTGTGGCAATGTGGAAAACTGATTGTGGAAACGTGTATCGCTGAAGTAGCACTACAGCACTTTTAAAGAGAAGGTGCAATGATGATTGTTTCCTTACCAGTATGTTTCCGTTTGCTTAAACAAAGCAGTTGCTGTGAGACAACAGGCTAGGGTGAGAAGCCCTAAGTTACGACTCTGGGTAGAAGCCCTTGAATATGAATGAAATGGCAGGCAGACTACAAATGTCCTGGTGTGAGTTTAGAGATGAGAAGGTGGGTGAGGGAGGAGGGTTTTTTTCTTTATTTTGTTTTCAGGACTCCCCCACCCATTGGAATAATTGGAATTTAGGGAGAAGGGAACCATTTAAAAAATAGGATTTCCCCCCCTTCTGGAATGAGTGAAATATTTTTAAGATGAGGTTTTACTCACTCAATCTGTGCTATATAGATTTTTGAGTAAGGCATAAATGCTATTAATTTTTGAAAAACATTTTTACCTAAGCTCTTTAGCAAAATAGGTTCCAACAGCAGTTTGCATACAATCACTAAAAAACAACACAATTCTTGCAAGTTTGCAGTCTAAAATACATGACAGAAGGAATGAGGGATGAGAAAGAAAAAGAAGAAATTTCTGCTGCCGGTTCTTCAAGCTGCATAACCACTTATAAAGACCAGCTTCAATTGAAGCAGTTCAGGGAAAGGAAGGAGGTTGATGGAACTGAACAGGAGTGGACCTGCTTCCCATCTTGCACTCTGTTGAAAGTTGAGGGAATCTGTCAACAGATGACAGCTGAGGAAGATGACAACTTCCTCAGCAAGGAACAGCAAGATAAAATTAGTCTTGAGTACAAAGGAATTCATTTTCCAGAAGACTTGGTAGAAAACTCTGCTGCCCATCTCTCCCTCTGTTGCAGCCTGATGGTTTTTACACCATTATGAAACAATTCCTGCATATGTAGACACAGACTACAAACCAATGATGAATTTCTGCCCCCAGAGTAAGGGGATTGAGAGCCATATATCCTTTACAGAGTAAACAAAATCAGAGCATATGACCAACCAATGCCCTTGAGGTCAGTGGGTCTCCAGCTGAAGCACTGAATGGAAGTTTTCCACCAGTGTTTCTGCTGGAAACCACACATGGAGAGCAAAGCACTCTCAGCCATCTTCTGGATGCATTAAAGAGATAAGTGAGTGGAAATAGAGGGGCATTGTCAGCTATTGCTCCATTAGAGTTCATCCAGACTGGCCAGAAGTCTCAGGATTTGATAGGAGCTGCACTTGTATTTATCAGGATTTAAAAAAAAAAACACACACATTATTTTATTTTATTTTGTATCCATATGACATATCTTCAGGTCTATTTCTTGTGAATTTCTAGGACTAGCCATTACGTTTTAAGCCCAGGACAGAGGTACAGTGAACTCATGTGTGGTGTCAGGTTCCACTGCCCCTTACCGTATGTGCATCAGATTGCACGTCTGCAATATATGTCTCTACATGCACATAAAAACAGAGTTGATGTGATTTGAATCTGGATTTTCCAGGGTTCCTGATGACACAGAGCACTTTGTGGATGCATTCACAAGAGAGATATTTCAATGTGAGGACACAGGAAAGAGCCTACTGGCACCACAAGTTCATATGAAGATGGGTATTGTCTGCTGAAGAGTCAGAGAAATCTTGATTGGTTCTATTTGCGACTATGTCTGACTGAAGATGCTACAAAGGCAGCACTGGCAACCTCCTGGCTGTTCCTCTGAACATTCCAGGTGTTTCACTGTCAGAAGGCAGTGCTATATACTCCACAACCTGTCCTTTGTTCCCTAAACTAGCCTGCTGCTTCAGTGGTGGTGGAGAAAACCATTCCACTGCCTGTCCAGTCATCATCTATACATGAATGTTGGGGGCAGCATCTTGTTGTTTGCCTCAGGTAGCAAAATGCCTTGGACCACCTTAACGGGTATGTGCGTGATACCGTTGCCAGGGTTCTATGAGATGTGCTTGCCTATTGATTAAACTCTGTTAAATTTTGTTTCTACATTATACACACACACACACACACACACACACACGTACTTACTTCTTTTCTTACTTTATTTTGTTACTGGTAGAGCAAAGGATTTCATCTTCATACGAACTGCCAGTATTAGCCAGGAATAACTCCTGCCAGCATTGTGCAACCATGAACTGATCAGTACCAAACCCCATAACAAGCAGCTGACTGTGGCCTGTTGGCTCATTGGTGGAGTGTAAATCCTCACCAGTATAAAAATGTGGGTGCTTGGGATGCAACAGCTGTTTTTTCTTCTCCGTCTTGTGGTGTACAAGGGCAGCCAGACTTGAGCTCGGGTGCTTTTGGCTGCCCTTGTGCACACAAAGGAAAGGTGTTTTGCAAAGAAATACTGGTAACTTCTTTCTGCAATGTCTTTAAAGGTATATATATTTAACACGTGTAAATCACCTGTTTACATCAGTGTTTTGTCATGTTACCTGAATTGCGTAGGGTCATTGAATATCCCACTAGTGTCCAACTCTTAATATGGGGAATATTTAATTAGCTCAAAATGTCAGTGAGAGGCCAGGTAACGCCAGGATCTTTTGACCTATGTATACTGTTAATCACTGAGGAGACTCCAAGCTAGAAGGTACAATTAAATGGTTTTTACTGGAAATTAATTTTAACAGCATTCATGCTAACACTCAGGCTTCAAGCAATCACAAAAGAGTATCAAAGAAAGTAGGAAGTATTTGGATAGAGGGATAGAATAAGGGGATTGTGAGTTATACTATATTCATCCTGGAGGATCACAAAGTAAACTGGCAGAAAGGATGTCCGGAAGGCAGAATGGTTGCACAGACAGAATGGTTGCACAGACTGAGGAGGAAGAGGGTCTGTGCATATGCTAACAAAGACTGATGTGGAGTCTGTGCACATTTTGGTGGAGTTTCAGGATGATATATATATTTGATAACTCCCCTGAAGGGATGAGATTTAAAGTAGAATACAATGTGTCTCTGAGTTTCCCAGGACTAGACAAAGGGTTCTCTGGATGTGATAACAATTGTTAATGGATGATACATTTGAAATTGAATAGGAGCAGGCAACTTCTATTGTGAGGAGTGGTAGGGAGGAAAAGGCCATTTTGCAACCATTGAGGACTCTGCTATTTTTGAATGGATTAGTGGATGACTCATTTCCAGGTGTTTTCCAGGAAGAACTCTGACCTGGGTATGATGTGTTTGAGGAATTTAGAAGGCCCCGTCCTAAGATGTACATTACTCCAACCTTAATATCTGGGGAGTTCCTGGTTTACCTGCCAACCACGTGGAAGGCCACATCAAGTCAGATTATTGAATATTTTCCAATTGTGCAATATTCCAAGATGGGAGCTGTCAGGGTAGGTAACAGTCACCAAGAGAAGTGTGGCCCATATGTGCTCAGCTCTTTTTCTACCAATAGCTAAATTTTAAAATTATTTTTTATTCTCTGATGGATTTTCATGCCATCCTATACATCTGGGATAAATTGGTTTTGACTGGCCACTCCCTCTTTTACTGTACATGTTCAAGTGACAGATTGGTGTCACAGTCAGCCCTTTTAGGAGCCACAGGAGAAACACCTAATGAGTAGGCAGAAGGTAGGTGCAGGCAACATAACTGTATGAATTTTGCCTTTATGAGCATATTTTCATCTCATTTCATTTTGTGGGCTGTCTAGGTGCTGTTTCACATTCCTCAAGATCCATGTACATCTCCATTTTATGTGTGTTTATACACAAAGTCATTTGTGATAGGATTTGGAGACGGGAAACTCAAAATTTGCTTTGAGATAATTGCTTCCCACAGCAATTGCAGCATCAAACAGGAAGTGGGGGAGGAAGTTCATCTTTCTAGCAGAACTAGCTGCCATGTGGGTTGAAATAACAAAAGCTGTTTTTATACCACAGTGGCTGTGCCACTAGACCATTTGGGTTGTTGCAGGTGTCAGGTGCGTAGATTCTGTGCTGAGTTACTGTACTTACAGAAGTCTCTCTTGGAAATACCTACTTTCAGAAATGACATTGACTAATTGCTGTTCAACATGGCAGACACCGTTTTAGGAGGTTCAGGAAGACCCATTGGATGACCCATTCAGTCATCCAATTGTGTTCTTAATCCTTCCCATTCTGAGATAGTTTCCTCCTATAGATGATATATCACCAAAGTTCATCACCAAAGCACAAGATCCAGAGTTAGCAATACTTTGGTAACATAAAAAGGAGGTGAGGGGGGAGAATGTAGCAGCATCTTTAAGATTTTTTAAAAAAATTTTAGCATGAGCTTTCGTGGATATAAACCCACATCTTCAGATGCAGTAATGTGACATTTCCAAGAAATTATTCTGAGCCACTGTAGATATATATTTACTTCTTGAGCATTTATTTGGACATGTACATAACCTATATAGAGACCCAATCTAGTTTTTTATTAGTATACTTCAGCTAACCACAGGAACATTTCTATGTGAGAAAGTCTGCACATGATGTGAAGTCGAAGGCTTTCACAGCCGGCATCCATAGATTTTCCTTGTTTTTTCCCCAGGCTGTGAGACCGTGTTCTGGAAGAGTTTATTTCTAACATTTCACCTGCATCTGTGGCTGGCATCTTCAGAGAAATCTCTGAAGATTCTGAAGATGCCAGCCACAGATGCAGGCAAAGAGTCAGAAATAAACTCTTCCAGAACACAGTCTCAAAGCCTGGAAAAAAACCCAAGGAAAATCTCTGCACATGATCTTTGCCTCATAAGAAAACATAACAGCAATAATACCAAAGAAGACTGATATAATGTAGAACATCAGTCTTATCTATTTAGTAGTAAAGTCCAATTCCTGTTTCTCAACTAGGAAATGTAAGGCTTATGCAAAAAATGACCATAGGGTGAGTATCACATTGATGGCTAAACAGAAGTCAGATAACATGGCTGTAAGTGGCATGAAACACAAATAAATACAGTATAGCTTATCTGACTGACTACTTCCATCAGCAGGAATTACTTTTCATTGACTTCTCAAGTCTCTACCTCATAGGTTTGTGACACAAACCCTGGACTACATGTGGCACTCCAAAGCTGTGCTTCTGTGGTTACCAGCCACACACTCCCCCCCCCCCCAAAAAAACCTGCACCACTTAAATTCAGTTGCAAATGGTGTTGGAATTCAGTAGCAAACCAGAAAAAAAGCCTTGGTAGGGAGGTTGGTCTAAAGAGGCTTTCATATTTTACTGCTGAAATCCAGCAAATTTGAAACAAATGTTTCATGCTTTTTAAAATGCCTTCCCCCCCACCCCTGGCAGTTTGCCACCAGAACTTAGCAGCATAATTTGCTGACCGAGACTGACTCGCCTCAATCCTCAGGAACAGTGATAATGTACATCATGCTGAAAAATGAGCAGGCAAAGATGTAACTAGTCCTGAAATAGTACTCCGTGGATGTGGCCAAGGGGCAGCTTCTGCATTTGCTGCATGATGTGGTTTGATGTGGTTTCTGTTATATGGCCTCTTACTGATGGTGTGTAGCTATTTTAGATCAGGTGGCTGTCTGGACAGGCTCAAAGACAAGCAATTCATCCCAAGGCTTCTATCAAAAGAAGTATTATAGACTCGGAGATAAATCCTATCATCTCGTATAGATTATAGAAAACTGTTGATACACTGAAGTGGGTTTTGCCTTGAATTCAGGAGACAACACACAGTAATCTATCACTTTGGTTTGCTCAATCTGCCCTGTGGAAATTTGTTTTGAGGGAGGCTTGTCCCAGCTCCTCATTAATGAACTACCAGAACCTAACAAAGCATTTTTTTAAAAGCAAGGCACTCCATATGAAAATTTAATTTACTGTTTTAATTGTTCTCAATATTTTGGCTGCTGTTTTGTTGTGGTTCTCTGCTATCTTCATGTTTTAAATTGCACGGATGTTATTAATCTGTCACAAGATGCCTAGAATTCCCCTGAGATAAGACAGAATGTACTGTACATGTTTTAAAACAGACAACTCTAAATTCCTGACTAGACTTTCTAAATCTGTTTCATCTTATTATATAGGTACAGCAGTTAAGGAATGCCTGAGGAATTAGAACTAATGCAGTTCTGTTGTTGGACCTTACTATAGATGTAGATTGGGTTATGAACTGTAGATAGAAACTGAAAACATGTAAGTATGTTTATCAGTCAGTGTTTTTCTGATATAAAATAGTACTTATGTACTTGTACATCATGTTGTCAGTACACTGGTGAGCAGAATACCAGTGTGTACTGGTCCACATGCAGGCTGATAGTGAGGTGGGAAGTTAAGGTGCTTATTCCTTTCTAAATATAGACTTCATTAGACTGCATTTTACAAGCACTGTGGCCTGTACTGAGATACACAAAACTATTTTGAATAAATGACAACTAATTGCCAATTGATTTGTTACCTGTGTAACTTATAGCCCAAGAACATCACTGGACCACTGTTCCTACAACTTTGCCCAGGGCCCGTCTATATGAGGTTAAAAAACAAACAAACAGATTGCTCTGCAGTAATGGCAATCGCAGCAGCAGCAGCTGGCCCCTAAAAGCTTCCCATGCCTGCCAGTCAAGATGGCAGCCACAAGTGAATTACTAGTTTTAATTTACCTGAATTTGCCACTGCCAAACTTTTAAAACACACACACATCCTATGTACAATAGAGTGATATTTCATCTTTACAAAAAAGAAAAAACACCACCACCCTGTTTTTGCTAAGGTGAAAATCCAACATGGTGACTGCAGGCGCTTGCCTTGTTAGCAAGCCCCACCCCCTGCAGTCATCCGGCCAATCAGCTTTGTGCTTCAGCTTGTATGGGAAAGCGATTCAAAACAAATTGCTTGTCCCAATGAGCAGGAATACATCATCCTCTCTGTTGTTGGTTTTTTAAACTCCAGGAAAAGCCACAAAGGCTTTTCCTTCAGAGTTTTCCACAATTTTGACCCCCTCCTTCCAAATATGGCATAATGATGTGAGATCCCATTAAGACCCTCCGGCCCTCAGTCCATCCCAACTGCCATTGCCCTGGCTGCAGAGGAAGAGGATAGGCAGGCAGAGCCCCATTTTGCCTCAGCCCAGAAGCAGAACGGCCCTCCATCCATCTTAACTGCCATTTCCCTGGCCAAGGAGGTAGAGAAGAGAATGCTAGACTTAATCCCTTCCCCTACTGCCATCCCCTTTCCTTTTGTATCATGTCTTCATTAGATTGTAAGCTTGAGGGCAGTGAACTGTTTTGTTGTTCTTTTTCTTGTAAAGTCCCATGTACATTGATGGCACTATAGAAATAAAAGATGATGATGATGATGATGATGATGATGATAAGAAGACAGGTAGGATTCTCATTGCATTCCGTGAGGAGTATTTGATCGTGAGTAAAAATCGCTGAAATATAACACTCAAATGTCCCTGAGGTACCGCAACAGTACGGGCAGGGACGTGCGTCATGCGAAAGGTACGCCCTGCAGCGCAGCAGCCTCGCAACGTGGCGAGGCTGCTTCCGTTACATTTAAGACGTCCGAAAAAGTCCTAAGACTCTAAACTATCTAGTTCGTGAGCTGTTCTTCGCTGATGATGCTGCCCTTGTTGCCCACATAGAAGCAGCTCTGCAGCGCCTAACATCCTGCTTCCTAACAGCTGCAGAGCTGTTTGGGCTGGAAGTCAATCTTAAGAAAATGGAAGTTCTTTACCAGCCTGCACCACAGGACGAACACCATCATCCCCACATTGCCGTCGACAAATCTGTGCTTAACTCCGTTCAGCAGTTCACCTACCTGGGAAGCATCATCTCTTCAGATGCCAAGATTGACAAAGAGATCGATCACAGGCTAGCAAAGGCATATAGCACATTTGGAAGACTATACAAAAGAGTCTGGAGTAATAAACACCTGAGGCAAAGCACAAAAATCAATGTGTATAGAGCCATGGTACTGTCTATTCTCCTTTACGGGTCTGAAACATGGGTCACCTACCACCACCACTTACAACTCCTCGAACGCTTTCATCAGTGCTCTTTACGCACAATCCTAAATATACACTGGACTGACTATGTGATGAATGTTGCTGTCCTTGAGCAAACAGGGATTGAGGCCATGATATTGAGAACACAGCTGCGCTGGGCAGGGCACATTTCTAGGATGGAGGACCATCGCCTCCCCAAAATAGTACTCTACGGTGAACTTGCCACAGGTCAGCATAAGAAGGGCGCTCCAAAAAAGCGATACAAAGACTCCCTGAAACAACATCTCAGGCTTGGCCAAATTGATCACCAACAATGGTCTGCCCTGGCCTCACATCGGGAGGCATGGAGACGCACTATCCACAATGCTGCAGCCTTATTTGAGAACTCACGCTGAACAAGTCTTGAAGAGAAACAACAACGCAGAAAGAATCACAACCCGGAAACATCACCCAAGGACACCTTCTGCTGTGCTTTCTGCAACCGGACTTGTTTATCTCAGATTGGCCTTTTTAGTCATCAGCGCACTTGCAGAAAGCACGGGGTGAGTCCTTCCTGAATCTTCGTTTGCGAAGAAAAGCCAGAGAGAGAGACTGTTGTGGTAGTGGTGGTAGTTTACCATCAAGCTACTGACTTATGGCAAACCTTGATTGAATAAATCCACCTGTAATGTGTTCTACCTCTTTTCCTGCTGCCTTCCACTTTTCCAAGCATTATCTTTTACAGTGAGTCACGTTGTCTTATGATATGTTCAAAGTACCAACAGCCTCAGTTTAATCATCTTGGTTTCTAGGGACAGTTAAAGCTTGATTTGCTGTGGGACCCATTAATTTGTCTTTTTAGCAGTCCATGATATCCGTAGAACCTCCTCCAGCCCCACATTTCAAATGAGCTGATTTTCTGCCTGCCAGAAAATTCTGACTTTGGCATTTAGTGATATATCTATACACTTGAGGATCTTAACTAGTTCTTTTATAGCTGGCCTTAGTCTTTAGTCTTCATCTGATTAATGACTGAGTCAAGGTATAGAAAATCTTTTTAACTATTTCAGTGTCTTCATTGCCTGCTTTAAAGTTAATTAAATCATCTGAGGTCATTAAGTTTTTGTTTATTTGAATATTTTGTTTGCTCTTTTTCTGCATAGCGTGGGTACTGGGTTTTGGGTGTCTTACTTTAGAGGGGATAGTTGTCTGATAGAAGGCAACCTGTACTCAATCTCATTAATCCCATTAATTTGTCTTTTTAGCAGTCCATGATATCTGTAGAACCTCCTCCAGCCCCACATTTCAAATAAGCTGACCTGTACTCAAATAATGCTGCAGCCTTACTTGAGAACTCATGCCGAACAAGTCTTGAAGAGAAACGACAACGCAGAAAGAATCACAACCCGGAAACATCACCCAAGGAGACCTTCTGCTGTGCTTTCTGCAACTGGACTTGTTTATCTCGGATTGGCCTTTTTAGTCATCAGTGCGTTTGCAGAAAGCGTGGGATGAGTCCTTCCTGAATCTTTGTTTGCGAAGAAAAGCCAGAGAGAGAAAAAACAAAGAACCACAAGAAGGAAGAGCTGGGTCCCAGAGGTTATCCACTGATATTTAACACCTGGGCAGCAGTTTTTCAATAGATGATTGCACTGTTGTTACATGTTTTCTAGTTGCATTTCTTTTTTCGGTAAAGTTTTAAACATTAACTTTGTATCTTCTTTGCTCTTTGGAACCTAATTCAGTTGAACCATAACTTAACACAGGTTGTCCCCCATATTGCCAGAACCAACATCCATGGTTTCAGTTATCCATGACTGAAAAAATAGGAAGATATACCACAGTTGCACCAGAAATTGCGTAGAGAGGTGTCCACTGTAGGAATCTCTAAATCCTCCAATTCAACTCTATGGTAGGTTTGTACTGGAAGTCCTTTATTTTAATAGGGTTTGTTATTATCCACGTTTCATTTATAAATGGTAGGTCTGGGAACATATCTCCCCTGGATATGGTGTGTGTGTGTATGTGACCTGTATTAGCTATGGTTACCCAAGCTTGAATCCGAGAATGTGGTCTTTTTAGTGGTCTACAATATCCATAGAACTCTTCTCCAGCACCACATTCAAATGAGATTATTTTCTTCCTATCAGCTTTCGCTACTGTCCAGGTTTCACAACTATACATAGAGATCAGAAAAACAATGGTATGGGCAATCCTGACTTTGGTATATCAATGATATATTTTTACACTTCAGGATCTTGTCTAGTTCATTCATAGCTGCCCTTCCAAGTCCTAGAGGTTGTTTAGTTGACAAAAAAAAAATCCACAAAGAATGCAGGCAGAATACCTTTTGCTCAGATGAACTCCTGCTAGGATTCGCCATATTGGGAAGGAGGGTAAACTCCAATAGATTGCAATAACAGCATTCACTGTTTCTCATGATCTTTTTTTAAAATTATGCACAAATGTGCATAATTGTACATCTGAACAACCAATTCGAAAAGAGGCACATTGAAGGACTCAAACATGACTGGTCAGACCTCGGGGGGAGGCAGGCTTGCAAAGGAGGAAGCGGACGGAGCCGCCAGTTTTTTTTGTTTGTTTGTTTTGGAGAGGGGCAGGTGAACAATCACATGCATGATTGTTCCAACAGCAGAGCAAACAAAACAAGGTTTTTAAAAGCAGAAAATCACTCTTCCACATCTGTCATTTAAGAATAAACAGCCATGTACACCACCTTGACCTCATTGGAAAAAAGGAGCCATATAAATGTAGCTAAGAAATACTAACAAATTTTACTTTGGGGGTGGGAGGGGTGGTTATGTGAATGTGGTTTGGGTCAAGAAAGCAAAAAACCAAAACCAAAAAACTGTTTAGGGACTGGGAAGAACCTTTCATGAAAATAAAGTACTAAATAACAGGCTTGAGTGCTGGACAAAGACTCTGGAGTCAGGTTTCGAATCCCCACTCATCCATCTAAATCCAGTGGCTAATCTTGGGCAAGTCACACACACTTTCAGCCTCAAACAAAGACCAAAGCAATCCGCCCGGCTTTGAACAAATTTTGCCAAGAAAACCCCGGTGGGGTGGGTGGCCATAAAGTGGGAAACGACCTGATGGCACAAAACACCAGGGATAACGGTGGGGGGTGCCAGAGGTGATTCAGGTTGGAGAAACCCCAGGCTGAAAAGGGAAGGACGAGGATTTCCTAAGGTCATCGGTGGGTGGGTGCCTTGAGGACCACGTGCCGGCCGGCGCTTCCGCAGGCGTCACACGCACAGAGAGAGAGCTCGCACAGCGCCACCTGGAGGTATCATGTGCGCCTAAGCGGCAGCAGCAGCACCAACGCCGGCTTTTGTTTGTTGGCGTAACCACATGCCGCTCCGGAAAGTCCCTCGCTCATATATCTGCGTGTGGCTCGGTGGAAATCCCCAGCCTAGGACTTTTTCTTCTTCTTCTTCTTCAAATGTTCCAACCTTAGTAAAACAGAGGGGGGGGTTGGAGGAACCACACATACCCAAACTGCCTGCCAGTGTAGCTTCCAGAGCAGAAGGAGGAAAGCCCAGCTGCCAAAGGGGGAGTCACCACCACCACCACCACAACCCTTGGGAGCGGATTACACTACAAGCCTCACACAGACACAGGCGTGCCGCTTCTTGGGGTGGGATTTCATGGCTTCCCCACCTTGCAGCAGCCTCGGCCGGAGTCTGGCTCGTTTGCATTGAGAAGGATTTACTGGGCCGCTTCTGAGGGTCTTTTCCTTCCTCGCCCTCCAAAGCTGATAAGCGAGTAAGTCCTGCGCCCGATTCCTCCTCTTTCTTTCTTTCTTTCTTTTCAAGCTGCTCTTTGGAATTTGGGGTTGGTTTCGGGGGGGGGGTGAGTGAAAGGAAGGGCTGTCCTCGGGCCTGGATGCCAGTCGGGAGCAGAAAAAGAGAGAAATGAAGGAAAAACACAAAACACACACTCACACACGTATTTGTTTCCCTGCTGCAGGAATGTGTTTTTTAACTTCTTGGTTGCAGGGAAGTTAAAACAAATTGTGTGTGTGTGTGTTTCCTTCATTTGCTCCGATTCACCGACCGCAACGAGGAGACTTTCTCTTCTTTTTTTTTACCGGTTGTTCGTTGTGTGTGTTTTGTTTTGTTTTCCATTTAGATGAAAATGCTGTGGCCGCGCATTTCATTAGCAAGGCTTATTTTAACTGTGTTGTGAAGGCAGCGTTCAGAGGGCGAGATACCTTTGGATAGTGCAGTGCTGTGTCTGCTGAGAAGTTTTTAAGTCATCCAATCAATTTATTCATACAGTCCATAGACCCATCAAACAACAGACATACTGTACATTAATAGATAAAACCATAATACAAACCAATAAAATTAGACACTTATT
The DNA here is from genome assembly GCA_030847615.1 of Gambelia wislizenii. Classification (NCBI taxonomy): domain Eukaryota; kingdom Metazoa; phylum Chordata; class Lepidosauria; order Squamata; family Crotaphytidae; genus Gambelia; species Gambelia wislizenii. The sequence goes on along the minus strand of JAUMIR010000001.1, from coordinate 115,763,429 downwards.
GATAGACTTTTTTGGAGCTCATCCAATTTATTCAACTATTAACTTTCCTCTCACTGGTCTTAATGACCAAAGATAAGAACTTAGCAACTGACAAGGTAATATAAGGACATTTATCCAAGAAGTGTTAAGTCCTGCAGAGTTTGTTGGCAGGCCAGATCCACACCACACAAATAATCCAGTTTGAAACTGGCTTATTTGCCATGGCTTGCTTCTTCCTATGGAATCGTGGAGTCTGTAGTTTTACAAGGTCTTTGTAGTTTTACAAACTGCAAACAAACCCAGGAGTTTGTAGTTTTACAAGGTCTTTCACCTTCTCTGCCAAAGAGTGCTGGTGCCTCGCCAAACTGCAAATCCCAGGATTCCATAGCAAGGAGCCGTGGCAAATAATCCAGTTTCAAACTGGATTATTTGTATAAAGTGGATTTGGCATACTCCAAGGTAAGTGTGTACAGTGTAGGATTGCAACTGATATGTCAGTTTCACAGGTAGGGAAAACAGGCATAGAATGGCATTGATGGTGTGCATACTGAGGGCAGAAATGGGCTTGGATGAGGGGTGAAGTGTATCTGAGTTCACTAAAATTCAAGGCTATGCAACAAAAAGATAGTTTTGGTGCATTTCCTCTCCTTTATTTATATCAATCTATGAAAGTTTTTGAATCACAAACAACTCCTAATCAGACATAAAGGAAAAGTAGCTAATTTTCAGCCTCCAACAAGAGCAATATTCAGTTGCACATATTGTAATGGCTTCACTTACTTTGACCTTTGAGGTACAAAGCTACAAGAAGCAATGTTTACTTTTTAGAGAGATTAAAAGAAGTACAGGAAGATAGGAGAAGAGGAGTGTGTGGGAAGAAACTGATTGTCTTTGCTTTCCATGGAGTAACTAACTTATGTGGAGAAACAAACATATGTGAAGAAACAGAGTTATTTATTATTATTTTAGGAGTTTGGTCAAGGATAGAAAATAAATTCTGGGATTGAATGCTGGAAACAAATAATACCTTGTAACAAGCACTACGCATATGCAAGTAATACTTGTTTATTGCATTGAGTTACATAACTGCATGACAGCTCATACAAATGTTTGTGAAATAACCATATGTCCCTTTTTTAAAAAACAAGGGTTTGCATAAGATACTTGGATGTTGCACTGTGCCATATATAACAATAACATTTTAAAGATCCAACAGTTCTTTTAATGTTAATAATTGTTTACTTTGCCACAAACATGGGTGCAATCCATTCATAGTAATCAATATTGTGTTAACATCAACCATATGTGATCCTAAACACACTTATAATACAGTAAGCCCATTAAATTTTATGTGATTTTTGAATACACGTGGATGGAATTGTACTGTCAGGTTTTGGATCACTTAAAGCTGTACAGCAGGGCCCCCATATCTGCTGGGGATTGGTTCTGGGGGCATGTGGATACCGAAAACCATGGATAATAGCGAACACAATTGAAAATAATGGGACTTCCAGTTTAAAATACCATAGAGTTGCCTTGGAGGACCTAGAAAATTGTTAGAGAGGACACATTTTCTAGAAAGACTCTATGGTAGGTGTGATGTTTTGTGTCCTGTGGATAATTGAATCAGTGGATAATGAATCAGTGGATACAGGGGTCCTACTGTAGTCAGTGCCTCTAACTCCAGTTTGATTATGAGACTTCAAATTATAATCCAAATTATAGACCAGGATCTGCACCAGTGATTCTCAGCTGGTGGCAAGGCCAGTACTAAACATTTGACTTTTTCTTGGAGAGCAGCAACTCCACCTCCTCAGATTTGGGCACCTATTAACCAAAACCAGTCTGGTTGCCTAACACCGGGATAGATAGACTAGGTGGGCTGCATCTGACCCTCACGCATCAGAGGCACAACCTCATCCCCCATTGCCCCCAAAGTTGATTTGTTTACACTTAAAGAATGTATGTGGGACGGGGTTCATTTTTAAGGAAAGTAAGTCTGGGAGGCTTCTGGGAGCACAGTTCTCCTTAAAAGCAAGTGGTACACACTTCCCACATGCTTACATATAAGAAAGTGGAAATGTTACCACCAATACAACTGTGGAAATACTGGTGAGGGGCATAAAAGTAGCTAGCAGAACATTAGGCCTACAGTCCCCAAATTGTTCACTACCTAGGCCTGGTTGTTGGGCTCAGTCAATCTTATTTATTTATTCAATTAATTTATGCCGCCTTTCTCCCAAAGTGGGACCCAAGGTGGCTTCCAGAAATCTTGCGAATGGGTCCCCACGTGTTTGTTTTGGGGGTGGTACATTGCAGGGAGGTAAAACTATTGCATGATCACAGCTAAGGTTGGAAACAGAGGCTGTTACATTGCTCATGGGAAAATGGCTCAAGCAATGGTTAGAGGCAGATAGGAGAATCATGAGTTGGGTCTGTGTAGCTCAGTGTTGTGTGTGCCAGCCTTCCTCTACTTGGTGCCCTGGAGATGTTGTAGAGGACTACTGTACATCCAGCATTTGTGACCCATCCACCATGTTGGCTTGGTTTGATTAGAGTTGAAGTCAAAAGAATTCTGGAGAGCACCTGTTTGTGGAAGGCTGGTCTACACTGACCAGAAGTGGCTCTGTGGACTTTTTCTAGCCCTACCTGGAGGTAGCCCTGCAATTGAACTTACTGTTAGAACCTTCTGCTTGCAAAATGCATGGCCTAGTACTTCTCAGGAGTTTGGCAATCTAGATGTCTGGTGGTAATTTTGGAGCATTTCCAACATTACAGAAACAAGCATGGGGTCATTTGCATGTTGCTTTCCTCCAGGTGTTTGTGGGGTTTTTTTGTTTTTGTTTTTGTTTTGTTTTGTTTGAGAATGAAATGGCACACTGAATGGGGTCCTGACGGTATCTCACACACGTATACAAAGAGAATAAGCTGCAGCTATAACTTTTCTTTCAAAAATAGTGCTTGGAGGCGACTGCTACCCTCCAAGACCCATGTAACTGGGTCCTTTCTGCATTGCACAATTATAGCACTTTAGTTTAACTGTCATGTTAACATCCTGTAAATTCTGAGGCTTGTGGTTTGGGGAGCCACTTAAACTCTTTGGCTACAAATTCTAAGTATGCCTCTGTACGCTACAAATTCTAGGATTCCATTGAATGGAACCATGGAAATTAAAGTGAAACCATATTGCTATAATTATCTAGTGTGAATGGGAACATAAGGCCCATTCCATCTGGGAAACATGTAACATTCCCAGGATCCAGCTATAGGGTATAGACATCAAAATGTTAACATAATGTGAATAGTTATAAAAAAGCAGAACTTCATCTTGCACAGTGCATGGTGATACATTTGGGGAAGTAATTCCTGAGCAGTGGGGTCAAGACCTTGCATGCGTTGGCATAAAATTTCAGCCATATGCTTTTGGGATAATTCTGTTCAAAGAGTTTAGAGTTGTTTGAGAAGGGATAGATGAAGATATAAATCTGCTACTGGACTTCATTAAGAAAAGCACCAAAAGTAACTTACTCCCAGGGAACTCGGCACCATAATGTAGGATCCCAGGCAGTCTGATGAAATTCTAACTCGCCTACCTTTCAAATCATGAATAAAATCCTTTTTCTTAGCAGTAAACCCCAAAGTGAACTTTCTGAAATTTGCTTCTGAGAAGGCATGCATAAGTTCATTCTAGTTTTCTCCAGTTTCTTTTTCTTAATAGCAAAATACACATAAAGTTCCAAATTAATATTTTTCATAGGTACCTCTCCTTGAGTATCTGGGAAAGTGATAGGAATGCATCACAATGTGTCAGAATTAGAGTTGCCAGCTGTTTTGCTCTTGCACTGTTCATACCAGCCCCCACTGTTGTTGTTGTTGTTATTATATTTATTTGTATCCTGCCTTTCTTCCAAAACTGGGCCTCAAGACTGCTTATAATTTAAAAAAACAATACAGCTAAAAACCAAAAATATGATCATTAAAATGGAATTAAACTATTTACAATATTAAAATTATTTAGAACTACACTTAAAAAGATAATACCATTAAAAGATTTTTTTTTAAAAAACCAACTAAAACAATACAGCAACCTCAGCCCATTTTTTTTAAATGTTCTCTTTTAAAATAATCAGGTAGCAGCAGGAAGAGGGCCTGGGAAGGGAGTTCCAGAGCCCTCACTCACATCCCTACCAACTGTGTTTGTGACAGTGGTAGAGATGGGCCTCTCCTGATGATCTCAGGGCACAGGCGGGCTCATATAGGGAGATGTGGTCTGCCAGGTAGCATGGACCTGAGCCATATAGGGCTTTAGAGGTGATAACCAGCATTTTGAATTGTGCCCAGAAACAAACTGGCAAACAGTGGTGCTGTTGTAACAGGGGAGCAGTATCATCCCTGTAACCTGCCCTGGTTAAGACAAATAGCACTTTCCTGTTAAAGCACTCCTAGAATGGCTAGTTGAGAAACTGAAAACTCTAGCCAATATTAGCCCTGTTCTCTCTTGTTATAGTTGAAAGAAAAAGCTGAAAACAACTAATATTGTATATTTTCATAGTCTTCTCAAAGGATGATCTGGCAATTTTTTAAAAAATAAATCTGGTGATTTTTAAAAATAAATCTGGTAATGGATTTATGTAGACAAGATGATAGAGTACAAAATGGTAAAATTTACTGACTGAAACCCTAAGCATACTCTTTTTACTCTTGAAAAAGCATGGGCTAGATTGTTCAATATGTGTGTATGGGCCTTCAAGTTGCCTGTCGGCTTATGGTGTCCCCATGAATTTCATAGGATTTTCTTAGGCAAGGAATTTTTTGAGGTGATTTTGCCAGTTTTTTTCTTAGAAATATAACCTACAACATCTGATATTCATTGATGTTCTTCCATCCAGGTACTAACCAGGGCTGACCCTACTTAGCTTCCAAGATCAGAAAGGGATCTGGTACCTTTAGGATATTTAGACCCTGTAGGTTTTTTTATTGAGAGCCAGCATGATGTAGTGGTTTGAGTGTTGGACTAGGACTCGAGAGACAGGTTTTGAATCTCCAGTCAGCCATGGAAATCCATTGGGTGATCTTGGGCAAGTCACACTCTTTCAGCTTCAGAGGATGACAGTAGTAAACCTCTTCTGAACAAATCTTGCCAAGAAAACCCACAATAGGTTCACCTTAGGGTTGCCACAAGTGGGAAGCAACTTGAAGGCACACAGCAACAACAACAGCAGCAGATTGTTTGATACCTTCTGTCTTAGCAGTCTGTTCCCATGCATGGAACAAATTGTAGTAAGAAGGAGAAGAGATGCTTTTTGGCAGAATAGGAATTTTAATTAGCTTTCTGATTGAACTTAACAAATTGGAAAGTCTATTATTACTTAATACTGGAAACAACCAATTGTAGGCCTAGACATAGATCTGCTCTATTGATGTAATCATTTCTTATTCAGACAAACTTTCCCATTGACTCAAAATTGTTTTATAGTACATACTTGCAGGAGCCCGACACCAGATCCTGCAAGTAAAGGCACCGGATCCCTTCTGATCTTGGAAGCTAAGCAGGGTCAGCCTTGGTTAGTATTTGGATGGGAGACTGTCAACAAATACCAGGTGCTGTAGGTTAGATTTTAGAGAAAAGAATTGACAAAACTACCTCTGAGTATTCCATGCCTAAGAAAACCCTATGAAATTCATGGGGTCACCATAAGTTAACAGGCAACTTGAAGGTGCACGCACGCACGCACACTTACTGTCAGGAGCAGACCTGTAGCTTAAATTATTGTGGGTATAAATAAAAATAACTACAGTATTTTTGAAAGCCAGAGAGGGCACAGTGAAACCAGTATTAAGCACTTATACCCTGGTGGTCAAATGCTTAACTTTTCCAATGAATTCATTGGGGATTCAGTGATTAACTTTAGATGGATTGTGCATAAAAGCTACCCTTTTGTAATCGAAGTTCATTGATCATATGAATTTCTCTTTTCTGTTCAACCCATAATTACTCCGTTTTTAGTTTCTGTAGATGAAGCTTGTTTTACTGGATTAGAACTGGATGTTACTGGATGTTTAGAACTGGGTTATAACTATATTATTAGGGAACAATTTGTGTTTGTTGTACCAGAGGTTATTTGATCTGGTTTAGTAATTTGCAGCCCTTTGATATTTTTTAGATTTTCAAACATGCAGCCCCCATTTTCTCCTGGCTTCTGTTCTATTATTCTTCAGTTCCTATTTCAGTATGTGATTTTTTTAAAAAAAGTAATTGTTTGTTACTCAGAATGGACACAAATTAAGGAAATACTTTATTTATTACATATAATGCTGCTGCTTTTAATCTTTACACTCAGGGTGAAAAGGCTCAGTTCAAGTAACTAGGAGACAAGACAAGAAAATGGAAGAAGGGAAGGGGGAGAAAGAGAGAGAGAGAGAGAGAGAGAGAGAGAGAGAGAGAGAGATCATCTTTCTACCAGGAGTGAGGGATGTGTGACCTTCTAGATGTTGTTGGATTACAACCCCCATCCTTCCTCATTGTTGGGTATGCTTCCAAGGGAACATGGGAGCTGCAATCTAATATCTGGTGCACCACACATTTTTCATCTCTGTTTTAGGCACATTCTTTTTTCTGTCATGAATGCTGCATGGGGCAAGCATGAGGCTTCAACCCTCTCCCCATTTCCTCAGTGATTCCATTCCTCCTTCTACTTTATTTGTTAGCCAATAAACAAGAAGTCCGCTTTATAATAGTAAAGAACTAGAACCCCCTGGAAAGTTGTTTGAACCACCTTCTCAACTCCTTCAAACAATGACATGTTATCCAAACCATGCTTTGAGGGGTCTTAGGCTGCCTGTTTTAACTAAACACGGTTCAAGAAACTGAGCCGTACCATATGCTGCTTGCAAAGACAAAGAGAAAAATCCCCAAGGTGGCTAGTCAGTCTGATCATAAGGGAATTATGGAATGGAAAAATGCATGGGGGCATTCTAAGATAAGAGGAAATTATTCGTAATCTGAATAGACTGGCAGCTGAGTAATCCTGGGTCTCCAGCTATGCACTGTTGAGCACACCCCCATGTACTGTCTCTAGAACTGACATAATCTGAAGGACACTTCTTGGGTGCAGGTTTCTTTTCCAAGAGCGGGTGCCTGTTTGTTTCCCATTTATGATACAGGCCATTAGTAAATGTGTCTGGTAAATTTATAAGACATTAATACCACAAATGTTGCTAGATGTTTGCTGTAGAGTAAACTTTTTGTGCTTTGTGATATTTTTGAAGTGGGATGTTTCTCATTTTACTGGTATGGTTTCTTTTTTAAGGTTTCTTCTAACAAAATGCCTGGTTCACAAGTTATTCCTCAAGCTTTATACTTGAGCAACATGCTGAAGGCTGTGAAGATAAGGGAGAGAATGCCTGAAGACCTTGTCAAGTGTACCAGTGGGATAATTCATCATTTTAAGACTATGCATAGATACACCATAGAGATGTTCAGAATGTGCCAGTTTTGCCCACAGTTCCAGGAGCTTCTTCAAAAAGCCCTAAGTGATCAAGCAACCCAGACCTCACTAGAACATCAGCGGAAGCTGAACTGGTGTCGAGAAGTTAAAAAACTTATGCCATTGAAGACAAATGGTGAGTCGGGCTTCTTTTATTATTTCTTCTGGCAGGACAAAATATATGATTTTCTTTCTTTATTAAACTGTGAGTTAACCTTGCTTAGTTATCATCGCTATTTTACTTCTCTTTTTAAAAAATTGAAATGGATACCTAATGGCCTAAATCATGTTAAATTTAACAGATTGTATATTATAAATCTAGTGCTACCCTAAGAAACCTCGATGTTTGGAGCTCATGTGTTGCAAGTCACATGTACTGACACTCCTTGTACAGTTGTATTCTAAGCAGTATTGAAAAATATCAACAAAAGTCTTCACTAATGCTCATCTGGGTTGGGTATATAATAATGATCAAAGGGAATATACAAGCAGAGTATTTTCAGATTCCTTATCATGTCCTTCCAGACAGAAGTTTTGTGTCTGTTTCCTCCCTCTTTTCTTATGATGCCACCTTGTACTATCCAAAGTTGCCCCAACTTAATGAGGAGCTGGAACTAATTGGCTCTTAATGTTACCTCTTCCTCTTTTCATGTAACCACTTAATTATTTATTAGTCACATATTTATCCCACCCTGCTGAGGACATTATTCAAGGGAATTCATTCATTTTGGAGCACATGAGTAAAATAATGTTGGCTGTCTTTTTGAAATTTGGTATTAAAAAATAAAAATAAAATGAGCTTAAGAGTCAGTGACCCATCCCTACTTTATGAACACCATGCTTTAAACCATTTAGCTTGGTGGTGGTAATTATCATGTGATAGATACTCACATAACTATCCCTGGTGGTGCAGTGGTTAAATGTGAGTACTGCAAGTCACCACGTTGCAAGTTTGATTCCAGCGGGCTCCAAGGTTCACTCAGCCTTCCATCGTTTCATAGGTCGGTAAAATGAGTACCCGGCTTGTGGGGGCAATTAGCTAACACACATTGGGAACTGCGTAATGCAGTGTAGATGTGTAAATAGCTATTGCTTAAAACAATTTGTAAGCCGCTCTGATAGCCTTGTGGCTAAAGAGCGGGGTATAAATAACTAAATAAAATAAAATAAAAGCAGATCACTCTATTGTTGCCTTAAGCCAGGGGTGGGCAAAGTGTAGCCCAAAGGCTTCATGCAACCCCCCGGGGCATTTTTGTGGCTCCCAGGGTCTTCCAGGGGGTCAACAATTTTAAAAAAATATTTTTTTACTCCAAAAAGATCCCAAGTTTGAGCATATTAGACAATAGCCACTGCCCATGTTGGGTGTGGGAGTCAGGGAGCTGTACTCCAAAAGAGTAACATGTCCATGCTATGAATGTTAGATTATGTCTTCTCATTGATAAGCTTCCTTACAGTAATTTCACATTGGTGTATTGACAGATAATCTTCACTGGAGGCCTCCTGTGCCACTTGCTTTCAGCTCTGTAGTTTCTTTCAAAACACTGGGTCACATTTCCAGTGTAATAAATGTAGCCCAACTGAAGCTGCCATTAGCCCATTTCTGTGAGAAGAAACATGAGCTAGGTGTGCATCAGGATAGCCAATGTTCAATGCTGCTTGTGTCATGACATCAGAAGTATAGAAAGAAGATACATGCATTGGTCACACATCCTCATTTGGATACTTCCTGTAATGTCTATTGCCAACAACAGACACAGGCTCCTTTGCACAATTGATTCATCGCCTTTCATCTGTTTTCCAAATTATCCTAAACATATTTATTGTCTGTGTGGACTAAATCTTAACCTGAGTGAAATAAAAATTAAGTAATCATGCACAGTGGAGCAAAAGGAAGTAAAAGGAAACATGTGTGCACACACATATACCATTGTGTCCCAAACAGTGTCAGGGTCTCTCTCATGAATGGATGGGTCACTTGTTGTCAACAACGGATGTTGATATTTTAGCACAAGGAGTTAAGAAGGCCTTGCTTCACAGTCAAAGGTTAGAACTGACAGATTGATTGTCTTTGTATAAGGCCAGTGTGCTGTATTTTGTTCTTTTCTTGGGCTGCCTCAATAAAACTTTCTGTAGCCACTGTTATATATGTGTTTCCTTCTACTTTACTACATACATGGATGACTTCCCTGAAGTCCTCCTATGTGCCACATGGTTCTTAGCCTCAGCGTTCTTTCCCCTTGAGGCCATTTCAGAACTGGTACAGTTGTCCCTTCACATTTGCTGGGGTTTGGTTCCAGGATCCCCCGTGAATACCCAAATCTGTGAATACTCAAGTCCCATTATATGCAATGGCATAGCAAAATGGTGTCCCTTATATAAGATGGCAAAATCATGGTTTGCTTTTTGGATTATTATTTTTTAAAGAATATTTTCAAGCTGTAAATACTTAAAACCGTGAATGCCAAATCTGTGAATGTGGAGGGACAATTGTACTTCACTTGTTTTTTTAAAAAATGGCATAGGAAATTTACAAAATGAACTACATGAACCACCCTCTTTTCCCCACTTCTGTGCATGCATCTTGGTGAACATGGAAGGGATTTCCAAGAGGCTAGCCTTTCCCAATCAGGCACCCTCCAGATGGGTCAGGCTGCATCTCCCAGCATCCCCAGCCAGAAAGGGAATGGTGCAGGTTCTTGTCCAACCCATCTAGGGGCACCCAGTTGGGAGAGGTGACCATTGGCTTTCTGGTGAGTCTTTCTTCTTCCCCATTGGTTCCTCCTGTGTTACATGCCAGAACCCTGGAGGAGGCCTCCAATAATGGGCAATGAATGGCCATGTTGTGGTACGTTTGAAACAGTGGAATCTGAAGGCCTTGGGAAAAGGGCAGGGAGGATTCCTGAGGCATTTGAAGAAAAGTTGTTGGACTGCAACTCCTCACCATTGGCTATAATAATATAATAATAATAATAAAATTTTATTTATATCCCGCCCCTCTGCAACGCAATCGGGGCGGCTTACAATATAAAACCCCCATACTCACAATACCCTAGCCCACCCACCCCTTAAAATAATATTAAATTGCAAAGGATTAAAAACATGCATTAATTAAAATATATATAAATTAGAAGAAAAAAAATTAAAAACATACAATCGTAGCCTATAAAGGGCAGCTGAGTCTTGGGCTGGGATAATTATTCAGGAAAGGCCTGCCGGAAAAGATCCGTCTTGACAGCTTTTTTAAAGCTGTCTAAGGTGGTAATAAGACGGATCTCGTCCGGCAGGCCATTCCATAATCTGGGAGCAGCAGCAGAGAAGGCCCTCTGGGAGGTCACCGACAGCCTTGTTTTCATAGGCTGTGCGGGGAGGGTCGTATGGAAGGAGGCGGTCCCGGAGGTAAGTTGGACCCAAGCCATGTAGGGCTTTAAAGGTCATAACCAACACCTTGTACTGTGCCCGGAAACTAATAGGCAGCCAGTGGAGAGCTTTTAGCACCGGTGTTATATGCTCTCTTCTGGGAACGCCAGAAATCAACCTGGCTGCCATGTTCTGGACTAGTTGAAGTTTCCGAGTCAAGCACAAGGGTAGCCCCATGTAGAGCGCATTACAGAAATCCAGACGGGAGGTTACCAGTGCATGTACCACAGTTTCGAGGTCCCTAGTTTCCAGGAAAGGGCGCAGCTGGCGTACCAGCCGAAGTTGATAACAGGCACTCCTGACCGTTGCATTTATCTGGGAGTTGCAGTCTAAAAACATCTTGAGGGCTCCACTTTGCTCTACTCTGATATGAAGCATTCTGAGTACCTAATAGAAGATGATTGTGGTGTAAATACTATTAAACAAATTTGGAGAAGCAGTATGTGCATAGCCAGTAGAACAAAATGTGACGGTATGTGTTTTTAGAAGCCCTATCCATTTTAAAAGCCAGGAAATACATCCATCTATCTATTCAGTTAAATAATCTTGGGGGGGGGGGAGGGGGAGCATAAAAATTACATGCAGTAGTAGAAATCATATGTTTCTGGATATTAGGAAGGAATGTAGTTATTGGTTTTTTAAAAAGAAGCATTTCAAGGAAACTTTCATTTTAATAAGATCCCAACCTCTCCTGACTAGCAATTTCACTAGTCTAATGAGTAGGCATTCCAGCTTACCCTAACCCCACCCACTTGGAAAGTCCAGTATGTACTTTACAGTTCAAATGTCTATACCTCAGAACAAGAAGTACAATAGCTGTTACTCAATTGCTAGTCAAATAGCTTTGCACTGGGGAATTCCAAGTGTTGCTTAGGGAATTTTGGACTGGTGGTTCTCAATAAAGAACTGAAAGCAAGCACACACACAAGAGGGAAAAAAAAAAAACCTCTTATCTTTGCAAAGGGAAAATTTTTACAGGATGTAATTATTGTCCTAGCTGTATGCCATATATGTGTCTTTTCTAAGCCTTGGCACTGTAAATCAGCACTTCAATGAATGACATTAAGGTTTTTCTTCTGTATTTTTTTAGTCTTGCATTTAATTGTGTGTGTTAAGATTACCTCAGGAAAAACCCAATGTACTACTGTATTTAAAACAGGAAATAGTGGTGAATACCTCCCCCATTATGGAAAATGTTTGGATTTTGACACTGTTAGAGTTCATACCTTGCCTGATATGACTAGGGGAGGGGGAAAGTTGCAATTAAGAGCAGGGCCAAAATGGGTTGCAGGTGGGAATGTGAAGAATATTTGCAGATGTTGTCTTTATTGAGAAGGGGTATTGACTCCCCATTGTAAAAATAGTCTACTGCCACCTGATTTTTTTCACATCTCAGGGCTTTTGGTGAACAACATAGTGCAAAAAGAATGTTGGTGGAAAGGGCTACATGTCGAACAATGTTTTTTGCACAGAAATCAGGATGCCAAGATTCTTAGTGTTGGTCTATCTTTTATGGGTTTATTTTTTTACAGAAAACTCCTGAAAAATGCACAAAAACCTCTTATCATCTCAGACAGTGCAGAAAGAATTTTTGAGATTCTTCCTTGTACAGTTGTTTTTGTGTGCCTTCAAGTCATTTCTGATTTATGGCAGCCCTAAGGCAAACATATCTCGGATTTTCTTGATAGAATTTGTTCAAAAGGGGTTTGTTCTTGGCTTCCTGTGAGACTGAGAGAGTGTAACTTGCCCAAGGTCACCTAGTAGGTTTCCATGGCCGAGCGGGAGTCCAACACTCAAACCACTATACCACACTGGCTGGTTCCTTGTGGAGTACTAAAGTGAAATAAGGAAAGATTTCAACTCCTAGGTGGCAGTGCCCTTTTAATGAGAATTTTTCAATGAGAAAATCCCATCCCAATCTAATCCATGAGAAGGAAGGTATGGATAAAATTCTTCCCCTTGGTGCATCTGCATTATTGTATATATTCCCATGAAATTATCCACACCAAAGTGTAGTGTATTTGAACAGTATATAATACATGATCATTTATTCCTTCCCCTTTTACTGACACAAATAGGAGCAGTAGGTGAAGTCCATCCCTTCATGGCAACTTCTTTGCCAAGAAAGGAAGGGGTTTCCTAATTTCTTACAAAAAGATACAGTCTTGTTTTCCCTGTAGGTGAGTGTAAAGTTTAAAGCAAGGCTCATATCTTACTGCAATAAGTCTCTTCATTTTTGTTCCCTTCAAACACAGGCAATCTGTTTCAGAATACTGTTTCAGGAATGCCCTCTCCAACAAGACTGATATTATGAAGTATTTAGAGTTAGAGTGCTTTCTTCCTGGAGAGAAAATGCAGTGATGTTTTGGGAAGCTATTGCTAGGGTATTCACTGCACTATTGTTATAGGCATTTCCCACAAGGTCTAAAAACCTTTGTGTATTATATGGGAATGACAAAACCGAAAAGATTCTGAATACATTACTTATCAAGAACAAAAATAACCTTTCCTTAATGTATGGCCTGATACTTAATGTATGACAATTCTTTATAGATTAGTTTTTATTTCCTCTTTTACTTTCCAATTTCCTGTAACCACCCTGGGAAAGATAATGCAGTACCTGTAATTCTCGTGCTAATCATGTCGACCGTCAGCATTTTATGGGAAGTTATATCTCATGGGCAAATTTTTTTAAAATAAAATAAAATCCAGGGCTTGAATCAGAGTATTTTCTATCCTGCATTAAATTTTAAACAAGTACGGTCAGACCCCCATGTCCACAGGGGTTCGGTTCCTGGACTTACTGCCGATACCAGAAACCATGGGTAGCAGTGAACCCTTTTAACAGGACTTCTGGTAAAAACATACCATAGAGTTGTGTTGGAGGACCTTGAAGATGCCTAGAAAATATGCCCCTTCAGGCGTTTTCCAGCGCAACTGTATGGTATCTATCCGGTTTTGTGTCCTGTAGATAACTGAAATCATGGATATTGATTCCACAGATACAGAGTTCCCGACTGTAATGTTGGTTAGGATAGATACGTTCTCCTAGCTGCATCACTAACCTATGTAGTTGTGTTTGATGTTAAAATCCTTTCCCCCTTGAATGACAAGGTAAGCCTCATATTGGGTATTGAGAAAGAGTTCCTAAATTTAAATTAATTGGGCTTGATGCATAGATATGCAGGAATAAGTGGGGTTTGTGTGCAACTAGAATGGTGTGCATTTTTTTACATCAACATTTTAAAAAGTTAACTTGTGCATACTTATTTGATATTCATTCAGTTGTGGGTTAAGGTAGAACTAACTGGTCAGTCTGGCTATCTGCACTACAATCACCATTTTGCCTGCATTTTTAGAGAAATATATAGAATCTTTTCCATCTGTCCTCATGGAATTCCTCCATTACCAACAGGATTCCTGGACTGGAAGGATACTGGATTTCAAAAATCCAGTGTAAATTCTGTGTTTCACTTAAACGGAAGAATAGGATTCAGAGAATGCTAAACTAGAGTAAAAAATAGATAAGATTGCATTCCATTTGTCTCCTATTGCGGAATATCATTGTTCCCTCTAGGAACTGCCAAAGTATTGCCAATACACATGGCAATGAACACTTAATTTTGAAGAATTGAAAGTCAACGTATGTACATGATCCATTCTGGATAAACTAGCTTCTATTATTCTATTATTAAATAACTAACCCTTTCCATTCCTCTGTAGGTGATGGAAATTGCCTCATGCATGCTGCATCCCAATATATGTGGGGTGTCCAAGATGTTGACCTGGTCCTAAGAAAAGCACTGTTTAATGCCCTCAAGGAAGTTGATACACGCAACTTTAAACTCCGTTGGCAACGGGAAACTCTGAAATCACAGGAATTTGTGGCAACGGGTCTCTGCTATGATACTAGGGTAAGAGAGGCAGATCTTTGTAAGCACGTAACATTTCACAAACTTGCTATGCTTGGGTTGATCATGATTTTTTGTGCATAATTACACACATAATGAGAGGGGATTATGGAGGCAGACATAAGAAAGTAAAATTGCAGGGTTGTCAACTTGTTCAAGCATTTTAGTCCCTTAACTTGACTGGATTGCCCAATTTATTAACAAAGAGTTTTCCTGCTGTGGAGTTTCCAAATTAAGTAACCTCATCTGAGATGGGTTATTTCCATGGACCACCCACATATCCAGAACATGGGCATGCCTCTGCCTATTATGAAGAGGCGCTTTTGGGAAAGCTGCTACCACACAAGAACAACAGGCAGACAGCTGTTCTTTCTCAAAAACATGCAGATAGGTATAAACTTTCCAGTCCCAAGAATCCCCACAAAGGAAGGATTCCTTCCTGTTTTCAACTTTCTTATGCAAGAACATCCTGTCTGAAAAAAGACATTTCCTCTATGTGTCTGGGTCCCTCTTCTCCTCACTAACCACATCCCAGGTGGACAGTAGACTCATCCTCCCACAACAGATTTATAGATACGAGGCTAGCGGTCCAGGCACAAGGATGGCCTCATAACCTTGAAATTGCAAGAATGCAAGTAACCACTTGCTGGCTTACTGGTGAGGAAGAAAAATTACATCTTGGAGGCCAGGCAAGCAAGAGAGATTTATAGGGATGTATCAAATGACTAAAAGACAATCCTAAACATCCCTAGGAGATAGTTGTGGAGTAGGGACATACAGGAGGGGCAGACGTGCCTTCCATTGGTGGAGAGGACCTTTGCTGGCATATCCACCATGGAGGCCATGGAAGGATTCATGGGTATAGGAATGTCAACAGTGGTGTATCTGCTAGAAAGAAGTCCCCAAACAGGACACGCTGAGGGGGAATAATTTGGGACCACTAGCTTCCAGAGCATCCTCCCAATCCCTAGACACAGGCCCCTTGATTGGTTCCCCTCACTTTTCCCTTTCATTGAATGTATTTGTGGGCAGTGGAATAAGAACAATCAGAAGGGGAAAGAAACAGAGGGGGAGGTGCCACACACAACTTGTGCACTAGCTATTGTGAGATGGCAGAGCTCTGCATGAAGCGGAGGCTCTGCTGTGGGTATCCCCACCCTATGAATCATGATACATACGATAGCTCTGTAGCAAAAGTAGGGAAAGTGTGGCCTCCAGGCCATCTGCTGCTCCCAGGGGCATTTTCGTGCCCCCCCCCATGGTTCTCCAGAGCCCTAGAAATTTTATATGGTCTGTAGGGAGCAGTGCACTAGCAGAACATATCAGGACTTCTGAGTAAGCATGCATCTTGTGGTGGTGATGGTGGTGGTTGTGTGCCTTTAAGTCATTTCTGACTTATGGTGATCCTAAGGAGTTTCTGTCATGGGGTTTTCTTGACAAGATTTATTCAGAGGAGGTTTGTCATTGCCTTCCTCTAAGGTTGAGAGAGTGTGATTAGCAGTGGGTTTCCATGACTGAGAAGTGATTTGAACCCTGGTCGCCCAAAGTCCTAGTCTAATACTCAGACCACTACACCATGCTGGCATAAATGCATATGGATGTATAATAGAATTTATTGGCAGGCTGACTACAAAAAAAGTGGGCTAACATTTGGGAATTTATTTGCAACAGGTCAGTTGTGAGGTTGGTTGAAAAGCCCATGGAAATAGCTCTGATCAACTTACTGAGTTGTAGCATAAAAAGGATAAAAACACTTGTGGGAGAAATTTTGGCATGCAAAAGCACCAACCTTACAGGAGAATGGCTGATGCTATTTACATGTATTTTCTTGTTTTGTTGTTTTCTCTTAGAACTGGGAGGATGAATGGGAGAGCCTCATCAAGATGGCATCTGCAGAAACATCCATTGCCCAACAGGGCCTTCAATATAACTCCTTGGAAGAAATCCACATATTTGTCCTTGTTAACATCTTAAGACGGCCAATCATAGTTGTGGCAGGTAGGAACTTATTGATATAATGAGAAACATTTAACATCCCATTTTAACAACTTGAGGCGGAAAACAGGGGTTCCACCAGTGCCCTTTCTCACAAATGTTCATAGTTATGCTGTGGAAGTACTGCACCACTGGGTGACATAATACAAAAATACATGTAGAAAGGAGCCTCGTTTCCAAGGGGAAGAAAGTCCAGAAGCTGCTCTACCATGGTAGAAATGGAAGTGATAACTGATACCTTGAACAGTCTGTACACCTCTGTACACGGGAGCAGAGGACACCTCGGATCCTTTTGCTTAAATCACCTCATTTCTCTGAAGTCCCTCCACTGAATGTGTCAGTTACTTCTTAGACTAACTGTCTACTTCAGTGTAAAAAAACAAAATACAGTTCAACAAAAAATTAGTTGTTGGCCTTGCTTGTGAAATCTGCTAGCTTTTATATTTTCTTGCTTCTGTTCTTGCACTCATATGTGGGTGGGAATCATGCGGCAGCCTTTGAGATTTTGCTGGACTTGCATGTTGCAGTAGCCTGAGCCAGCATAGTCAGTGGTGAGAAATGCTGGGAGTTGTAGTCCAACAAATATCTGGAGGGTCACATTATCATAATTAAGAAATTAAAACACAGGTATCTCCCTAGTTTTGATGTTGGTGGGAGTCTTGTAGTTCACTAAACTTCTTTTTCTTTCACTTGAAACAGATAAAATGCTTCGAAGCCTCCAGTCAGGTTCAAGCTTTTCTCCTCTGAACGTTGGTGGGATTTACTTGCCTCTCCATTGGCCAGCGGAAGAGTGTTACCGATATCCCATCGTCCTGGCTTATGACAGCATGCACTTCACACCACTGATTGTTCTGAAGAACAGTGGCCCAGGTCGGTCTCCAGACCTTACTCCATATTTTCTATTGCAATGACCCCTTCCTGCTCCCTATCTCCTCCAAACGAGTAGTTGCAAATGTATTTTGGTCAAATGATCAAATATATGTAATAAATAATCAGATACATAAGGAAATATTATCCTTCCCCTCCCACCTTTTCACCAGTTCAGAACTCAAAGCAGCTTACGACAGCTTAAAAAACGCATAGTTAAACATTCACAAAATACAAAAATCAAAAAGATATTAAACAAGCAAAACATTGAAATCAGTTAAATCATAAGCCATTAAAAGCGTGGGTGCGCACACACGCACGCACACACACATGCGTGGGCACAACAAATAGCAAAATCCAGCACATTGTTTTGGTGGGACAGGCTTTATACAATGAATCATGAAATGCTAGTTGAAACAGATAAAGTCTTTACTTGTCTGCAGAAGAAAGCAAGGAGCGTGCCAGTCTAACTTCTCTGGGAAGGGAATTCCCGAGCCTGGGGGCATCCACTGAGAAGGCCCTCTTTCTTGTTCCCACCAGATATACCTGTGAGGCTGGTGGGACAGAGAGAAGGGCTCCCCAGCAGACCTCAAAGTACAGGACAGTTTGTAAGGGAGAATAAGCTGGACTTGAACCATATAGGACTTTATAAGTACTTACCTGGAATTGGTTGTCCATCTCGTTTTATTCCTTTACCCTTCACTACTTCCAGTCTAGTCTCATTATCAGTCCTTTGGATTTAGTCATTGATGAGGATTATAAAATTCAGATGATTAATACAGTGAGCCTTCAATATCCACTGGGGTTTGGTTCCAGGATCCCCCATAGATGCCGAAATCCGTGGATGCTCAAGTCCCATTATACACTATGGTGTAGTAAAATAGTATCCCTTATATAGAACGGAAGGTTTTGTTTTTTGGATTCCCCACCCACCCCCCCAAAAAAACCTTTTTGAGCCATGGAGGATCTGTGGATAAGCAGGCCAACAATAGTGCTCACTGCTGTGTTGTGTTCCCGCTTGCCCTGTTTGATTCACAGCAACAGTCTTTTTCCTCCCTCTTCCGTCTGTAGAAATCCGGGCAGTCCCATTGGTCACTTGCGAAAGGGGCAGGTTTGAAGACTTGAAAGTGCACTTTCTTACAGACTCTGAAGAAAGAGAGAAAGAGAAGCTCCTGAGAGACTACCTGATGGTGATAGAAATTCCTGTGCAAGGTTGGGATCCTGGAACAACGCATATCATTAATGCAGCAAAGTGAGTCTGATTCTTTTCCCCATCCAGCATTATAATTGGTGATAAACCTTCTTCTTAAAACATGCATTCATCCTCTCATTTCCAAGAGCCCTTTTCAAAGAGGGCACAGACTGTGAAATAGTGACTTTTGGGACAGTGACCAGGCTATCTGGGAGAACTGTAGTCCACTCTAAGAGTGTCTTCCCTGCTTTCAGTGCAACATTTGGTCCCTTAGAATTCAAAGATATCCCTGTACCATATAAGGCCAAAAACCCCAACAACATTCAGCATGGCTCTTAAAAGAATCAGAACTAACATATCTCTCTCAGTGGCTCATTAGCAAACCAGTGAAATACATCTTCATAAAATGCATTATTTTGTCATTTTGGTGTATGTTCCCTTCCTCCAAGGACAACATTGCCAGAAAGAGCCACTCCCATTCAGGTGAATGGAGAAATTTTCAGTTTGCTTGAGAAAGAGAGAAGGGGAAGCTCCTTTGCCAACAGAGGGCTAGAGAGGGTAGAAATGTCACCTTCTGTCAAGAACCCTGTTGCCCCAAAGGTCCTCAACAGGACAGTTTTAAAATACAGGAAATTTATAATAATACTTGGGGGGGAAAGCCTTCAGTCTTCATTCATCCTAATGAGTGAACACAGACATCCCGCTGTTCCAGCATCCTTCATGCCTTCAACTGTTCTCTTTCCAACAAGCATGGAGGTGGTACCCCCCTCTCACCCATGTCTCTTCTGTTTCCATATATCATGTAGCATTACTCAACATCTTAGTTTTCAAATATAGGTTGTGCAGCTTTTTATGATGTACTTACTTTTCATGGTTGTGAGATTTCAGTCATTCCTGCTTTTCAGTTTCTTCCCAGATTCTATAGGTTTGTGGCCTTTTCTTCCATCCTTTCATGCCAGTTTGTTTGTTTGCTTTGCTTCACAGGCTGGATGATGGCAACTTGCCTAAAGAGATTAATCTAGTGGAAGATTACTTTCAGCTGGTGCAGCATGAGTACAAGAGATGGCAAGAGAACAGTGAGACCACTGGAAGGGAAGCGGGCACAAGGGACCTGCTGGAATTGCACCTACCCCAGCTATCCCTTGTGGAGGCGAAATGTGAAACTCCCCATTGTCCTTTCTACATGTCTGTCAGAACCCAGCCCTACTGCCATGAGTGTTTCGAACGGAAGCAGCAAGGGAGTAAGGCAAAGGGACAGAACTTGAGACTAGGTGGTGAGAAACCCCAAGTGAATAGGGCTGGTTCACCAAAGGGTGAGTGTTGTGAGCTTGCTGCACAGACTTATGAAAACCCAGGGACATGCCCTCGCTCAGCACCCCCCACAGCCCCGAGTCTTTTTCTGTACAGCGAAACCACTGCCATGAAGTGCAGAACTCCAGGTTGTCCTTTCACCCTGAATGTGCAATATAACGGACTTTGTGAACGCTGCTACAACTCAGCAGAGCTCAGCCCAGGCAACAGTCCAGGCAACACAAGGCATTTGGACTGTGTGACCTGTACATTCTGCCTCAAGGACACCAATAGGACCTTCAATGGGATGTGCAGCACTTGTTTCAAAAGGACTACAGACCGCTTGTCAAATACCACCCCAAACGCCATGCCACCGGGCCATCAGAGATCCGCATCTGATCCTACCCATCTTTCACAGAGCTTTCTGCCAAATTCCTGCCACACTGTAACTGGTAGCAATGCTGTAGAACCACTGCCACATGCTCAACTCCAAAGAGCAGAAGATAGGAGAGGGAGCAGTAAATGCAGGAAGCCTGGTTGCAGCTTTTTTGGGACTCGTCAGAACGAAGGCTTTTGTACACTGTGTTATTTTGAGTACCAGGAAAATAAAGGTGAGTGAGTGGTGCTTTTTTAGTTTTGCTCACTCTTGCCAAGGAATGGTGGCCAAGGTACTGGGGGTGGAAGTTAAAGCAGAAGGTACTTCTGCTGACTCTGAATTGGCAAGGGAAAGGGCAGATGCAAATATAGCAAAACAGTACAGTTTGAAGCATTGGTGTATCACATAGTGGCACAAAAAGTCACCGCAGAAATACTTCAACCTACATTAGTCATCTACTATCGTGTCAAAAATTTCTGGCTCTTTTTCAGATTTTGCTGTGGTGTACAGGAGAGCACCAAACCATTTATGCTTTTGTATTATTGGGGATCCATTTTGTTATCAATGCACACATGGTTCTGAGATATCTTTCTGAAAGCACACTAGACCAGAAGAGGCCATTTTAAGTTCACAGGATGAGCCACCATGCAGTGAGTGCAATTAGATCCTAGGCAGTTCTCCTGTATGGCAAATCTGGGACTTAACTGCTTAGTCCTTGACAGTGAATACCAGACCTATTTGAAATACCAGGGAAAATTTTCCTGATTTGGGTTTAGATTGGTACATGGTTTGGGGTGGTGGAGAATGAGTAGAAAGTTCTAGTCATATAAGTCAGAGACAGGGAGTTTTTAATCCCAGGAAAGCAAAGGTTTACTTATTTGATCATAGGAAGCTGCCATATCACAGAGTCAAACCACTGAACTATCTAGCTCACTATTTGTCTAGACTAACTGACTGTAGCTGTCAAGAGTGGGTCTTTCCCAGCCTTACTGGAGATGCATGGCATTTGCATGCTTAGCATATGTCACTGTACTACTGAGACCTTTAGCTATTCTGAAAATGAATTGGTAGTGTTGCTACATAGGGTTGTCCCCCATTCTGTACATTTACCTTGTACCATAACTAGCAAAAATGTACAGGAACATTAAGCAATTTTTAAAAATCATCATACTGCCCACTCCCCCAGTACCGCCACTAATATG
The DNA here is from genome assembly GCA_030847615.1 of Gambelia wislizenii. Classification (NCBI taxonomy): domain Eukaryota; kingdom Metazoa; phylum Chordata; class Lepidosauria; order Squamata; family Crotaphytidae; genus Gambelia; species Gambelia wislizenii. The sequence goes on along the minus strand of JAUMIR010000001.1, from coordinate 115,741,713 downwards.
CATATCTACAAAGGGTGCCCCAGTCAATGCAGTGTTGCATTCATTGAGATTTGAGGGATGGAAGAGGTGGAACAAAGACAACTTGGCTTTTTTTCCATTGTGTCTTCAACATTTGAAGTATCTCCAGAGGTTTAATGTGACCACTTTCTTTCCATTCTGTTGTCATAGATGCCTCGCTGCTTCATCACAGAAGGTCTCAGCGGAGTTCTCCTGCTTTGGGGAGCTCTGGAACCTCTGCTGCCATGTACCAGAACACTGTTTCCTGCCTGGGCCGAGAGTGTGGCACTATAGGAAGTACAATGCTTGAGGGATACTGCCAGAAATGTTTTATTGAAGCACAGAGCAAGCGGCTCCGGGAAGCCAGAAGGACAGAAGACCCACTAGTCAGACAGTCAGAAGTCAGTAAACATATGGAACTTATTCTTCCCAATTTAACCTTTTTGTGCCTTCCTTCCTAGAAAATCCATTATGCATCAATTAAAAGTATAGTAGTTACAATCCTTTTAAGCCCTTAGCTTATTGTCTGGGTTCTGGAGGCTGATGGACAATCATTATTCTTTAATGATAGAAAAAAAATTCTCATGGCCAAATTAATGCCATATCCAAATCATACTGAAAACAACCATTTCCAGAATGGTTAGTCTTGCTGATTTTATGTCCAACTAGTCAGTGAATCATCTTAATTAGTGGTGGGTACCCTGCCATAATACAGGGCTTAAGAAAGCAGATATAACTTTATGCAGTGGTGGTAAGGGAGGGGATGTAGTGGGAAAAGACAGATCTGATCTATTCTCAAACTGGAAAACCTTAATTTTAGGTTAGCCTGACAATGAATTCTTTGAAAACAAATGGATATCTCAGGGCCATTATTTATTCATTCTGCATTTTTCAGCCATCAAAATTTTAAAGAAAACACAACAACTACTGCTACTGCCACCTTCTCTTCCATCTCCTCTTTCTACTTCAGTTACAGTTATATCCTGCCATTCATCCAGTAGCTACAAGGTGGCATGCATAGCTCTTTTCCTCTCCACTTCCCCCTCACAGCAGTCCTTTGAGGTAGGTCAGGCTGATTGGGAATGACCAACCCAAGATCACCTAGTGACTCGTCACAGCTCAGTGGGAACTTTAGCAATAGCACTTCTATTTCTGTACCACTTATCGGTGCTAAGCATGCCCTAAGCACTTTATAACATGTTAGTTAATTGCCCCAATAAGCTGGGTACTCATTTTACCAACCTACGGAAGAATGGAAGGCTGAGTCAACCTTTGAGCCCTGTAGGATCAAATATACAAAGTTGTAGCTGTAGTACCAGCATTTAACCACTGTGCCACCAGGGCTCCTCACTTTATTTGTTTAGTGTTACTAAACAGTTTTACATATACAGATTATTTGAATCTGAACTATTCATTTTTAATTTTTATATTATTCCTTCCCTTCCCCTGTATTCCTTTGTCTTTATTAGCTTGTAAACCTTTGGCAGGGATGTCTGTTTTAACTGTTACAGCACTGTGTACAGTGATGGTATATCACCATCACCACAAAATAGCAACAGCAAACATAGATAACATCACAGTAGCATAATTATTAAAGAGCCACACTGCTTGGAATGTGCCACATTATCCAATGATAATACCCTGATTCCTAGTTTCTTGGATAGAATCCAAATAATTGATGGTCCACAATTCCCTTCAATAAAATCTAGTCAAATGTGAAACCAAGAAATAATAATATAGCAACTTAAAGTTGGATATCCAAATCCCTGTCTGACACTCTAACCACGCTGGCTCTTGTAAATATATGTGTGCATGTATATTTCTATTTTTCTTTTGTAAGGCCAAGGAAATCACCTGTGAGTTCTATACAAGGGCTATAAAAGTTTCTCCCCTATCTAGCATAGCTGATAGCATAGTGTGATTACAGTCAATCTAGTTCTTAAATGATAAATAAGAATCAACCACTGCAGTCAAAGGTCACCCCTTTGGTTTCCCTCCTGTCAGAACTGTGACATGAATAAAAGTAGTAAAAGCCCAGACAGAGCTAAATAAAAGTCTGCTGATGCTGCTGTGATAACAATCTTCCTTTAATTTTTCCAGCGAACAGGACAACATAGAGAGTTACAGCAGACAACCTCAAGCTCCCAGAAGCGCAGGTGTGCCACAGCTTCTTGTAGGAACCACTTAGCTTCTAGGAGTGGGGAACTGTGTCGGGACTGCCTGCGAGTCAGCCAGCGGACACAGTCTGGGGCATCTCGAGGAGACCCTTCCACAGATGAGCTCCCCAAACAGCGCTGCCGAGCTCCCGCCTGTGATCACTATGGTAACAGCAAATGCCACGGTTACTGCAATGAGTGCTACCAGTTCAAACAGATCTATGGCTAGCAAGAAGGAAGAGGGGAGAAAAAGAAGAAGAGAAAATGGTGCTGCATCCAAAACCCTCAGTTATCCTGCTATGACCTAGTCTTCTTCACTGCCTGTGAAAGGGATGTGTGATTTGGCAAGGAAAACAATAAGCTGAATTTTATACAGACATAAACTCACACACAGATGAAGTGTGTGTGTGTGTGTGTGTATGCGTCCATGGTGGCACAAAGGAGTACGTGTATTTCAGACCTGCATATACCAGGGGAGAAAAGCAGTTTGCTTTCAGTACAGATGACTGTGGCAGGACATTGTTGTGGAATACTTGACTACAGGCATTTCTTGGCCAGAACTCTTTGCATTCAGCTCTTTGCTGAATAGAGTGTCGCAGGAGATTGTAGAGCCAGGGCCATTTTTGCCAGTACCTCTCATGCACCCTGCCCAAATGCCAAAGTGCAGGGAAGTCTAACTAAAGTTTTGAGATTAAGAACTGTTTTGTGACAGCGGTCATATGGCTTGAGGCTGATTGACCCCTGGAAACACTGATCTCTGAGTGAGAAGAGATTTGGTGGAGGCCAAAGATGGAACAAGATTGTTAGCAAGTTGTGGGCTTTAATTTGGTTTGCTTGGCTTTTCCCCCCCCCCTCACTTTTTCATTTCATTTTTACCAGATCGGAGCCTTAACTGTGTACAAGAGCTATAATCAGCCACAGCTTTGTCCTCCAGTGCTGGCCAGTGTTTGTCCATTTAATGTTTGGGTTGTGTCTGAGGATATAGCACATAGACTCTAATAGTTTAGAAATGTGAAAGGAATTAGGTACATCTCACTGACTTCCAAGTGTCTGAAGGGTGAGGAGCAATCAGAGTAGGAAGAAAAGCTCCATATAGAGAGTCTGTACTTAATTGCTTTCCCATCATTAGATGTTATTTATATCACTGGTATCATAAATGTCCATAGATCTTGGCTGGCACAGAAGGGAGGCTGACAGAAGTTGGGGTATGTATTAGGGGTAGGGAGTCTGACGCCTTACCAAGTCACGATAAGTGTATGCAGTAATTTGCCAAAGAACATACCAGGAGCCCTCCGAGCTGCTTTCTCTTCTTATCTAGCACTATAGCTGAACTACTCTGGTCTTTGAGGAATTTAGATTGTAAGCGTCAGCACTTGCTGTTCATGCTCTCAGCCTGTGAGCTTCAGGAGGCAAACAGGAGCTAGCAAAGTGGGGCAGCTAACATAAGTGCTTCCCTGCCTTTGTAAACCTCCATGATACTTAATTGCTGCTGTCAATTGTGTGTGGGTGAATCAGATTCAATATTGAGGGGGAAAGTGTATTGAGTGCAGCTGGCAAAGCCCTGCACCTACAAAAGCCCATATTCATTGTGTCTGGGAGCTGCTTCCAGCAGATATTGAACCCTGCCCTCTGCCCCCATCATCCCCCATTATTATTATTTGCCTAATGCAAATAATATATCAAACAAAATAGTAGAATGGTATTGGGAGTCAGAATCTTCATTTTAAATCTTCATTTCCTTTTCTGCTTGCTAATGGATCTCTTACTTCTGCTTTGAGGGTGACTTGTGGAAAAGAACAGGCATGCTTGTTCCTCTTTGTATTTGTATCCAGCATCAGGAAAATATCCTTCATTAGTCCTCTCTTCTCCTTAGTCTGAGACAGTTTCAGTGTCTGCCCTTTTTGATGTTGAACTTTCTATATATGATTTTGTGAACTAATGTGAAGATTTGTTAAAATATTTATACTATTTCAAACCTGTAATTTTAACTTTGCACATTGTTAGTGTGATAATTTACATCTTGTTTCATTCCCTCTCCCACCAAAAAAATACCTCTGTAAATGTGTAACTGGAGGTGGCAAGGAGGGAATAAATAAATTATTTGAAAGATTTATTTTATTCTATCTTATTACAATAGTTAAGGTACCTCAAGTCCAGTCCAGCAAGCATAACCACTATAAGGGGGTTACAGGTATCCATGGTGCTATCAGATCAGCCACCATGATTACCAGCTAAGGGGTTTATCAAGGAGGAGGCTTCCAAAAATACTATTCACCTGTATTGCCAGTGGGAGGTGGAAATGAGTAAAGGGCTCAGTCTGAGCACCTTTATTTATTATTGTGACCTGTTAGAGCTGACCCTGTTCACACTATAAGAACGCTGTTAGATTGCACCAAAAGTCTACATAGTCCTGCATGCTGTTCATACAGTGGCCGACTAGTTGTCACAGGGAATCCTGCAAGCATTTTTTATTTTTATTTTTTACAGTACCAAGAACATGAGAAACATAAATAGTGAAGCTCTCCATACTGTAGCATATTTCATGTTGGTCCTAGGAAACATGGCCACCTTTGTCTCATTAATGTTTGCTTTGAAACTGAAAATAGACCTAGTACTTTACTGCCAAGCGAGGCAAATTTCAGCCTGAAATTGGGTTGCAGTGTCAGGGGATAAGGTCCAAGTTTGAGAGGGCCCTTGGCAAGGCATCCTCCTTGAGGGACACTTCTCCATTTAGGGTTCTTAGCAAGCAGCAGTGTTCTGATCAGCCATGAGCTTGTGGGTCTAGCTACCATTTTAAGTTCCCATGGTACTGTGTAGTGCCATTACTAGGGCATTGTGGGAAATTAAAATGGTGGCTAGGCCTAGTTGCCTGGCCTAGTTGATCAGTGCTTAATAAAAAAGAATGCAAGGATAAGTGTAGCCATTATTGGTAAGTCCTGACAAAGAGCTGGGCCCTCCAGCAGTTGCCCAAGGATGCCAGCCCTGTGATACTTGTACTATAATCAAGTGGTAGACCCAGAAGCACAGATAACTTTTCAGTTAAAGCAGTTGTGTGCTAAATGATGTATTCTATTCAGTTATGTTACGATGTTATGTGTGTATTGGCTGGCTGTTGGTATACTCAATACAATTGGAAAGTGATTATTTCATAATGTCTTGATATACTATAATTTCAGGTTTTTCTCTTCTTAACACAAGTTTAAGGGGCAAAGGTTTGGACAGTGACCCCTGGGGTTCAAAATATAGCCTAATCACAAAACAGTTGAAAACATTTGTGGGAAGCAAATGGGAGTGTGTTAACAGTCCTTGTTGTTGATCTACCACTCACATGTCCCAGTGTTGATACAAACAGGCAGAGCTATTAGGACCCACATTCTCAGTAGAAGCTTTTAAAAGACAATTTCATCACAGCTTGTGACTACAGACACTTATTTTTGGCAAGATATGGAAAAACCACTGGTATTCCTGGCTGGAGAACACTGCAAGTTGCAGTCCAATAAAGTAATATTTTCAGCTCTATTTTTGGTATAGAGCAGGGGTGGGCAATTGCAGGATGCTAAGGGGCTGCCTTACTGTCCCATCCCCCCAGATCTTGGAGGGACACCCCCACACACAAACATACCACCTTCTCCAGAAAAATTAAAAATATATTTTTGCTCCCCAAAATGAACACTTTTCCCACCCTGATATAGAGGCAGAATGTTGCCTCACCTAGCAGAGAAGTAGTGGTTATACTTTCAGTTTCAACATAAAAGTTAGTAAGGCAAACATTGGTTTCATTATTATATGCTAACATATTTATATTGCCCCCCATACTATGAGATCTCAAGCTGGCATATAATAAAAATTATTCTACTCAGTTCAAAATAGTTTTGTTTTTTTTTAAACTGTTCTTATGTGCCTTCAAGTCAACTCCAGCTTATGGCCACCCTATCATAGGTTTTCTTGGCACAATTTGTTCAGAAGAGATTTGTAGTTGCCTTCTTCTGAAGCTGAGAGAGTGTGACCTGCCCAAAGGCACCCAGTGGGCTGATCAGGAATTCAAACCCTAGTTTCCTGTATTCATAGTCCAGCAATCAAACCATTACACTGTTCTGGCTCTCAGTTTTAAACAGACTAAAAGGATATTAAACAATGTGGGGAGTTAAGGCTGTTTAAAACCTCCTATCATCTCCTAAGTGCAAAGTATGATTAAAGGAATGCTTTGTGACTATGAAAGGTAGATAAACTTTATCTTATTAACCTTCACTTTGAAACTGAAAGTAGAACCTGAACCTCCCTCCAGAGTGGATGTTTTTGAGGTTTCAGACCTAAGAACTGGCATGATTGTGTTGTGGCTCAGTCATTCTGCTTCAGAACAAGGCATGCAGACCCTGTGCACCTTGTCCTTAAAAGAAAGCACAGCTTTTTCATCCACTGTTGCCAAATTTCAGTGACAGCATGGCAGCTGAGACTTTCAGTGATAGCATGAGAATGTGGGGGCGGGTTTATAATGTTCCTCCAAGTTGGCACAATGTTATGGCAACCCTATTGTAGGTCTTTTTTGACAACATTTTTCTAAGGCTGAAAAAGTGTGAGTTGTACAAGTTCACCCAGCCACTACACTTAGTTGGGGAGTAGGAAGCACAATAATGTCTTGAGATACTGCATGTAGCTTATGGACTGAGTGCCCACCATTGTCCTAGACTCCCTATATAGAGACTCTTTCAAGAGAGAGCTTTCTTCCCTTTTAAGTCTATATGCTTCGCCCTCTGGAAGGCATTGCTGTCTGATTTTACGACAGACTGCTGAACATGGCTACCAACTGTCCCCATGTAAGGCATATAGGCCTCTGAATTTTAAAAGAACCCAGTGCTGGAGTGATACATGGTATACCATGGTTCTACAGCCTATAGATCAGGGGGGGCAAAGTGGGACCTACAGTAGATGTGTTGTATCTCCCACCAGCCCTAGCCAACATAGCCAATGGTGAGGAATTCTGGGAGTTCCAATCCCAACATCTGGAGGGCTGCACTCTAGAATACTACACTGGGCACTTTGGGTTAAAGAAGATGGAGGCTGCAACTGTGATTGCTCTCATTTGTCAGCTCTGACTATCACTTACAAATGATGCAAATAAAACATTTGAACACTTCAAGGCTGTTCTTTACATTGATCCAGCATGATTCTTACTTGCTCAGTCTTGCAAAGCTATTACTCATATCTCCCAATCACAGGAGGTATCCCTTATCATGCTGAAGTGCCTCGTGCAAATGAAAACTCCTTTGAGTGAACTGCAAATCAAGACTTTGATGTATGCTGGTATTTCCCTGATGTCTCTGGGGAAGGTTCAGGTTGCATGTTGTATTACTGGTGTAAGAGATAATGAGGTTTCACAGGACTGGTTCAGTTCTCTGGGCCAACACTCCTATTTCTGAGGAACAGGGAGCTCATGCAAATACAGTCCCAAATGCTCAATTCCTCTTCATGAAAAGGAAGAATTGTGTGTGATTTAACCCTGCATAAATATACCTTTTGGTGAGATGCACTCTCAGCACCACAACCTAAAGTTCACACATCTGCACATCTATCAGATGAAGACAATTTCAGCTTAAATGAACCTACCTTTCCTACTTTATTTTTTTGCTGCAAGAAAGAAGGAAAATAAGCTCATGCCAGTTTCTCACACCAGCTCACAATGCTTTGCAGCCACATGATTTCCAGTCACTCAGCCTGGCCCTATTGACTTACAGCCACACAGTGAAATGGGCTGGTGGAATCAATGTAGTTGGGTTTATTATTATTATTTTCTTTCACTCAGTAACTCAAAAAGATATGTTTGCAAAAGCAGGCAAATATCCAGCCTTCATGTGACCAGTGTGCTGCAACAATTGGTTCGTTAGAGTTCATCACATCCTAGCTTAAAAGTGCTGCTAGTACCACATACTGAAGAACTGTACACACCAACAGCTCCAATACAAAGACTGTCTTTTGTGTGCAGAATATTCGCTAGGTTGGGGGAGGGCAGGGGACATGTGGTCATCCAAATGTCATTGGACTACAATTCCCATCATTCCTGGCTAGCATAGCCTATTATAAGGGATGACGGAACAGCTAGTCCAGCAATTATTTGGAAGGCCAGGCTGGTTTCTCCAGCTCAGCCCCTCTGTCTAGAAATATGGAGACAATACTGATCTGTTTTATAGAATTGATGCAATGATTACTGAAGCTCTTTGAAAGTTATCTGAAGTGCTATTATCACTAGAGTTTGCTTTCTTTTAAATCATAAGGGGAAGCCATTTCAACCAAGTGACTGAATTTTATTTTGGCAGGTTTATTGGTACTGGGGGCCTTATTCCAGAAAGGGGTGGGGCAGAGGATGAGGCAAAAGGCTGAGTAGGTGAAGCCAAAGTAGGGAGGATGTTAATTCTTACAAATCTGGACATTTTTCCAGCAAGCATTGAAGTACGCATTAATTCTATACATAACTATTCAGGAGTAAGCCAAGTACAACAGGTTTAGTGCATGTAAAGCACAGCTCACTACTATGGCTTAGGCTTCTATGGAGAAGGCAAGGATATAAATTGATGCTGTTGTCCAAACAAGAATATGCTTTAGAACAGCAGCTTCTGGCCTTGCAAAGCACAGTTCGGTTCCTTGCAACAGCTTCCTGGCATGCAAAACAGAGCTCAGTTCCAATGCAGCAAATTAAAATACTTTAAAATATCATCTGAGCACTTGGTTGGAGATAACAACGGAAGACGCTTGCAAGCCAGATAGGGAAACCCCACAGGCCTCCTCTGGCTTCTGGGCTGGAAATTCCCCATCCTGTTTTAGATGTGCACTTCAGTGGAGAATGTAGGACAGACAACACAGGTCTGGCATTCCACTCCCAACCCCCAAGCAAGTACAGTCCTAATCTGTGGAAGCATCAAGGTGGTTGATAGACTTTCTTTGGTCCTGCAAGTGAATAAAGTGGTAATGGTACGTTCAAGTTTTAGCTTCATTTCTAATTGCACAGAAGAAAGAGAAGGAGGAAAATAATTGAGTAGAGGCTAGAAACGTGTTTTTTATTTTATTTTATGGGTTTCCCCTTCACTGAAACAATCTATGCCATAAGAAATAAGCACCACAAAGTACAATAAAGGTTATGCCCAGCTGACTTGTACCTTAGATATCACCACTGCTTTTTAAACCTAATTGTGAGATATTTTCACTGGTTATAAAAGTGTGTTTTATGATGGAGCTTTAACCAGAGCACAAATAATACTATGAGTTTAAATAATAGAAAATTGGCATAAAATATATTCTTTAAAATGTTGCTATGGGGATGGAAGGGAGGCTGTCATTATTTATTTCCTCTATTTAAAATTTACCACTAATCTGCAAGCTGTTCTCACCTTCCTTATGCTATGTAGGTAATGTTATGAATCCAGGAGGAAAGGGTACATACCCTTACTGGCAGGCCTTTTCTTTACAAGAGTTCCCTTCCCCCCACCACAAAAAAATAAATTACTTATAATCTGTCATTTTCCAGCATTTATATCCTTTGAGCATAGCGGGTAAAACTCTTGATGCTTCCTTACACCAGGGTTTCTTCACCAGGGTTCCCTGGAACACTAGGGTTCCATGAAAGGTCACCAGGGTTTCTGTGAGAGGTTGGGCTTCGAATCTGTCTATATAATAATTTTTATGCAGGGATTCCCCAAGACCTGAAAATCATTTCAAGGGTTTCTCTGGAGTAAGAGGTTCAGAAAGGCCACCTTAAACTCACTGTAGCTTGTACAAACTGTAGGAGACAATAAGTGACATTCATATTTTATCTGCTGGGTATCTCCTGTAGTTCTTGTTGTTAAATTCCATCATGTCGACCTCAATTTATGGTGACCCTATGAATGAGAGACCTCCAAGTCACTCTGTCATCAATAGTCCTGCTGTGGTCTTGCAAACTCAGTGCTTTGTCTTCCTTGTTTGACTCTATCCATCTGTAATGCAGTCTTCCTCTTTTCTTATGGCCTTTTGCCTTCCCAAACATTATTGTATTTTCTAGTGAGTCATGTCTTCTCATAATATGTTCAAAGTATAACACTCTCAGCTTAATCATCTTGGCTTCCAGGGAGAGTTGTCTTTTTGGCAGTCCAGGGTATCCGTAGGACTCTCGCCCAGCACTGTATTTCAAATGAGATTATCTTCTTATCATTTTTTCCCACAGTCCAGCTTTCACAGCCATACATTGAAAATGGAATAACAATGGCATGGACAATCCTGATTTAGGTAGCCAGTCTTCTCTAGTACTCCTGGGAACTCTTACAGTACAGTTCTCCCTCCATATTCACGGATTTGGTATCCACGGATATAAGTATTCATGGCTTGAAAATATTCTTTAAAAAATAATAATCCAAAAAGCAAACCTTGATTAATAATAATAATAATAATTATTATTATTATTATTATTTATACCCCGCTCCTCTGCTAAAAACAATTGGGGCGGCTTCCAACAATTAAAACATTATAATAATGACTAAAATATAAGGGACAGCATTTTGCTATGCCATCTCATATAATGGGACTTGAGTATTCACAGATACGACGGGCCCTGGAACCAAACCCCAGCAAATATGAAGGGACAACTGTATTACCAAGATATTTCTTCCATTCCTCTGGAAATCATTGAGGTTTATATTACAAAGAATAAAAGAGCCTTAATTAATTTTAAAACTATTTAGAGCTTTTCACCTTATAAAGAATTACAATCCAAAAATCCTCACCCCTGTTTTAGTTTAGACCCAGAGTGAGCAAAGTGTGTCCTGTGGACTTCATGCCCCCATGTGCCAAGTGCCCATAAATGATCTCTATGGCGTCATGAGGGCATTTCCACCATGTTTGGAGCCCCCTTACTCTCTCTAGGGGGCAAAACAAAATTTTATAGAATTTTGCAAACAAAATGTTTTGCCTCAAAATGCCTTCCAGGGTCCCTGAAAAAGCATGCCCTCATGTTCCTTAGAGGGCATTTGGAAGCAAAAAAAAAAAAAAAAAGGAGCAGGTGAGGTGGGGGTGTAGCCCTCTAAGATCTCTGAGTGGGCTAATGCAACCCCCTAGTCTTCCACTGTTGCCCATTCCTGGTTTAGACAAAAGCCATGCATAGCCATAACAAAAATAGGTTCCACCCTCCTGATGACATCTTGACCACCTAAGCAGTTATTAGGACAAATTTGGGGTGAAGACATCTAAAAGCTGATGTCTAGAATGGAAAGCATCTTTATCGCTTCTCCTCTTCAGGTATTTAACTGTGAGCTGTTTCCATAGAGACTGTAACTCAAGATTGTTTAAATATGATCCACATACACACTCACACACCTTTCAGAAAAACAGAATGAAATTTTGCCTCTCCTGATAACCATTTTCTGTTCTGGCTCATGAACTATGTGGAGGAAATGTGGGGGATGAGAATGAGATGTAAGTAATACAGTTGTCCCTTCATATTCACTGGGGTTTGGTTCCAGGACACACACACACACACACACACACACACACACACCATGGATACCAAAATCTGTCTATACTCAAGTCCCATTATATGCAATGGCATAGCAAAATGGTGTCCCTTATATAAGATGGCAAAATCAAGATTTGCTTTTTGGATTATTATTTTTTAAAGAATATTTTCAAGCTGTGAATACTTAAATCTGTGGATACAAAATCTGTGGATACAGAGGGACAACTGTCCATTAATACAGATGTACAAAATAGAAGTACTGTAATACATTAATACAAAATGTAACACATTTTTCCATATATTGCACCCTTGTCTTGCACAGTGCTCCCAAGCTATACCACTTCTCTTCTTGCCCATGATATACTCTGCAGTACTTCATATAGCTAGAATAGCACTTCAGTGAGAAGAAAGGAGCTTGCAAGCCCCTAGTCTGCTAACATTGCATCTGTTGGACTTAGTGCAAAAGCACTGAGCTAAGTGCATCAGAAATTCCTATCCACCCTAGTACATGCTAACCTTAGTGTTGAGGTGAACAAGACATATCCAGAAGGTTCCTGGTGTTTTCTACTTTTATCTTTTCTAGATCTACAGTATGTTCAGTTTGCTACACTAAGGCTTTACTTCCTTCTCAGGCCACAGATTAGATAGATTCATTTCAATCTGGTTTCAGGCCTAGTTATGGGACAGAGGTGACTGTGGTCATCTTGGTGGACGACTTAGGCTGGGAGTTAAACAAGAGGAGTGTGACCCTGTTGGTTCTGTTGGACCTCTTGGAGTCTTTTGATACCATCAAACCTGGTGTCCTTCTGGCTTGCCTCCTGGGATGGTACTTGGAGGTATTCTTTTAGTGTGGCTTCATTCCATCCTGGAGGGGCAAACCTGCAAGATGGTGCTGGGGAACTCCTGCTCAGCCCCTTGGCTGTTGGCCTGTGGGGTCTCTCAGGGCTCAGTTATGTCTCCCAAGTTATTTTACATATACATGAAACCTCTGGGAGAGGTTGTCCAGAATTTTGGAACTGGGTTTTGTCAGTATGCGGATGACATCCCTCTATTTTTCCTTTCCACCACTATCCAAGGAAGCTGTTTTGGTCCTAAACCAGTGCCTGTCATCAGTAATGGACTGGATGGGGGCAAACAAATCAAAACTTAATCCAGATGAAACAGAGGTGCTCCTGGTCAGTCAAAAGGTAGATGAAAGAATAGGGATTCAACCTGTGCTGGATGGGGTTACACTCCCCTGAAGACATAGGTTCGCAGCTTGAGTGTGCTCCTGGATTCAACTTTTAGCCTGGAAACTCAGGTTTCAGCAGTGGCTAGGAGTGCATTCGCATCATTAAAGCTTGTACACCGACTGCACCTGTTCCTTGAGATGTCAGATCTGGCCACAGTGACACTTGCCTTAATTACATCCAAGTTAGATTACTGTAACACTCTCTATGTGGGGCTGCCTTTGAAGAGTATTCAGAAACTTCTGCTGGTCCAAAGAGCTACAGCCAAATTGCTAACTGCTAACTGAACACACAACTCCCTTGTTACAATAGCTCCACTGGATGCTGGTCCATTTCTAGGCACAATTCAAAGTGCTGGTTTTGACCTATAAAGCCTATACGGCACAGGCCAAGGTTATTTGAAAGATCATATTTTCCCTTACTAACCTGCCTGTACTTTGAGTTTTGTTGGGGAGGCCCTTCTTTCCCAACACCCTCACAGGTACATCTACTAGAACACAGCACAGGGCCTTCTGAGTGGCTGCCCCCAGGCTCTGGAACTTCCTTCCCAGAGAAGTTTGACTGGCACCCTCCCTACTTTCTTTTCACAGATAAGTAAAGACTTTCTATTTCTATAGGCATTTCATGAGTGATTATATAAGGCCTATATCACCCAAACAATGTTCTGGGTCTAGTAGTTGTTGTGCTGTTGTGGGATGTGTGTGTTTGTGTGTGCACACATTTTCAATAACATATGTTTTAATCTGGTTTTTAATTGGGGGGGGTTAACCTCTTTTTAAATTTTTTATTTTGTGAATTTTTAATTATGTGTTTTTCAATTTGCTGTCAGCCATTTTGAGTCCCAAACTGGGAAAAGGTGGGATAGAAATCATCATCATCATCATCTCTTCCTGCTGCACAAGAAGAAAAGAAGCACATGAAGAAAAGAAATGGACTGGATATTGAGACCTGAGCCATCAGTCCTTCATGGTTTAAATGTGTACTAAGGGCCTATACAAATGGTGAAAATAGTCCAAATGGCAATTGCATTCAAGGCGATCTATCCAAACAGACATTCACATCAATATATTTCATTCAGAAGGGGAGCAGCCAAATCCACCTTAAACTCCTTCAGGGAAGCCTTAGGTGCTTTTCTCTGAGTTTTTAAAAACTCCGTAGAGCATGTGAATGTTAAGACAGTCACATTTGCGTTGCTGTGACCAGGCAGTGTAATCTGATTGGCTGGATGAGTTTGCGGGATGGGGCTAGCAAACAGGGAAAGTGGCTGCTGCCACCATGTTGGATTTCAGCTAAGCGAGAGATCGGTAAGGGGATAAATAGCAATCTTTTACTCTCTTTTTTTTCCTTTTTGTAAATATGAAATATCACACATGCGTACCATAGTAAACTGTTTCTTTTTTAAAAAATTGGTGGTGGCAGATTTAAAAGTGTGAGTAAATCACATGTGGCTGTGATCTTGGCTAGGGGTCATGCAAAGTTTAGGGGGGCTCTTTTGACCATTAAGACAGGTTACAGCACTGAAAATGGCTGCTTCTTTGGAGATCGTATTCCCCCCCCCCTCATATAGACGGGACCTTAGAGTACAGTACATCCATCTGCTTTAAAACTTGAGCTCTCACACATCCTCTAAGTATCTGCTTTGCTGTAGAATTGATACAATAAGGATGTCCTGGTTGCACATTGAAAAAAATGGAAGTGTATAATGCTTTGCCTCCTACTCTTTAAACTATCAGTTGCCAGGCATAAGCTTTGGAGACACTCTTTTTAGAATCCCCGCAGGTTGGTTTTAAATTGTATTGTATTATTTTGTATAGATTTTTATGTTGTGAGCCACCTTGGATCCCATTTTGGGAGAAAGGTGGCATATAAATCAAATAAATAAATAAAAATGTTTATTTGGTTTAATATGTACTTTTAAAACTGAGATGATTTATATGTAATTTGGTTTAAGATATATGCACATATAAATGGGTCACCTTATCGCCACCACTTACGACTCCTCAAACGCTTTCATCAGCGCTGTATACGCACAATCCTAAATATACACTGGACTGACTTTGTGACGAATGTTGCTGTCCTTGAGCAAACAGGGATCACCAGCATTGAGGCCATGATATTGAGAACACAGCTGCGCTGGGCAGGACGCGTTTCTAGGATGGAGTACCATTGCCTCCCAAAAATAGTACTCTACGGTGAACTCGCCATGGGTCAGCATAAGAGAGGCGCTCCAAAAAAGCAATACAAGGACTCCCTGAAACAAAATCTCAGGTTCGGCCAAATTGATCACCAACAATGGTCTGCCATGGCCTTACATCGGGAGGCATGGAGACGCACTATCCACAATACTGCCGCCTTATTTGAGAACTCACGCCAAACAAGTCTTGAAGAGAAACAACAACACAGAAAGAATCACAGCCTGGAAACATCACCCAAGGAGACCTTCTGCTGTGCTTTCTGCAACCGGACTTATTTATCTCGGATTGGCCTTTTTAGTCATCAGCGCGCTTGCAGAAAGCGCGGGATGAGTCCTTCCTGAATCTTCGTTTGTGAAGAAAAGCCAGAGAGAACTTGTAATTTGTCTCTTGTTATAATTACTGTTACCTATGTATTCTCCCCTTTTCTTTTGACAGACCCTGAAGAAGACCATAAAAATATTTCCAGGCTGAAACATGCTGGGCTATTTTCAAGAATAAAATCATCTCTTTTTCAATACCCTGAGTTTTTGTCTCTTTTCCACATAACATCTACTGGGTTTTACCAGTCCTCTTTGCTTTCTATAAAGTTGCCACCTCTAAAACTGCATTGTCCAACATAGTGCCCTCCTGATGTGCCAAATTTCAGCTCTCTGCATTGCCACCCATTGTGGGCAGTGGTCTTGGGGATAATAGGATTTGTAGTCCAAAATATCTGATCCTATCTGAAAATAGAAGTAAAGGTTTCATAGATCCCAAATGCAAATGTCTGTTTGTTATGAGCTCATACATTGTAGATGAGAGGGTCAGAAATAAATGGGTTTTCTAAAAGCTTCTATCAAAAGGCTTGCATTTTCAGAAGACAAATGACATAAGCAATGCAATAAAATATACAGAATATGAAATACCCTTGGAGATTTTTTTTTCTTCTTTCCCTTTTTACTGATTGTGAACTGAAATATTTGCATAGGTCACTTTCCTTATTAGCAGTGAGTGAATGCCTTGGCATCCTTCTTCATTTCTAGTATGGTACTTCGTTTGACTTTACCGGCAAAGCAATACAGGGAGAATATCATTACAAAGATGGGAAAGTTCCCTAGAACACTCTAGTATTAATCTTACTCCCAATATTACTATTACTATTAATATTATTCTGAAATAAATACTGCTTTGACTTTCTCACCGTTATCACAGGACCGTTGCCTTCGCATGCATCCCACAAAGCTTGGTAAGTCCTGAAATTTTATTTGAAGTTAGTTTCTCATGCTAACTAATAACTAATACCAATACTAATACTTGAGGAAATAAAAATGATTGGCAAATCCACTGTTGAAACAAAGGAGAGATGTTATATGCTCTTATGAATGCTCCAGTCATTGCAGTGCAACTTGTAGAAGGAACTTCCTAGCAAATCCTTCCAAAAATAGGTTCCTGGAAACAATTTGTTTTCTTTAGGTAAGATGATTCAAGGAAATGCAGTACAAGGGTCATGACTGCACCCTTAGTTCAGCTTCTTAGACTTCATTATTTTACCTACTTTTATTTTTAGCTCTGTACTGCCATCTCATGGCCAATTTGAGTGCAAAACCTCCCATTTTAAACTTCTTGACTGAATATAAGCAAAAAATGTAGTACAGTAGTCATCTCATTAGTAGCCTGCCTAAATACCCTAATGACACTAGATCCTGTCTGATCTTGGAAGCTAACCAGTGTCAGCCCTGGTTGGTACTTGGTTGGGAGACTGCCAATAAACACCAGCTGCTGTAGGCTATATTTCAGAGGAAGGAACTGGCAAAACGACTTCTGAGTATTCCTTGCCTAAGAAAACCCTCTGAAATTCATGAGGCCACCATAAGTTGACAGGCAACCTGAAGGCACATGCACACACAGTTGTAGTATTGATTATTGATTACAGTATTATTATTGTATTGCTGTATCTGATACTAAGATGATAGATCCTTGTCCCAATTATCACTTATCATCTAAACAGATTTATCATCTAAATTTTGCTTAGTCTTTTAAAATGTTCATCAAAATTGGTTACCATTTATTGAGTTCTGAATCACTAATTTAAGAATGTGTGCTCATAGAACCATAGAATCATAGAGGTGGAAGAGACCACAAGGGCCATCCAGTCCAAACCCCCTGCCATGCTGGAATACACAATCAAATCATTCCCCACAGATGGCCATCCAGCCTCTGCTTAAAAACCTCCAAAGAAGGAGGCCCCACCACTCTCCAAGGCAGTGTATTCCAGTGCTGTATAACATTCTGAAGTGATTTGGTTGAGCAAACTTTGAAACTTTTGTTCTTAAAATGTGCCTTTTAAAAAATAATCTGTCGTGATGAAATACTGTAAACACATTAACAGGATTAAGCCCAGTTATTTTAGACAGAAATTTCCGTGCTACCAGACTAATATAAGGAAAGGCTTAGCTGTTCTGTCAGAGTGGTTAAAATGGCCATGTCCAATAAAGTTCAGGTCCCACATGATTCAAAAGGGCGTTCTACCAGAATCTGAGTGTTCCAAGTAACAATATCTTCTATAACATATCAGTTCTTGTGCAATTATGTTAGTAACTTTGTGTTTTTTTTAAGTACTGTAATATAACAACACAATGTTACCATTCTTATTGTAATGAAAAATGTTTACTTGTTACTTCAAAAATAATATTTCTGGTGTTATATTGGGGGTAATGAGCCAGTGTGGTCAAGAGATTTGAGTGTTGGACTAGGAGTCTGGGAAAACAGAGCTCAAATCCCTGCTTAGCCATGGAAACCCACTGGCTGACCTGGGGCAAGGCACACTCGGCCTAAGAGGAAGGCCATGGCAAACCCCCTCTAAAGAAATCTTGCTGCGAAAACTCCATGATACAATCATCTTGTATTGGAAACAACTTGAAGGGACAAAACAAGCAGTTTGGGATATAAGGGGGCATTTTAAAAAAGTGATTTTTTTTAAAGTAGCATATTTGTAGTCCATTGGTGCCACAAGTAATAGGTAATATAGTACCTTCAAAAAGTAATGGCCAACAATAACTTTTTTTCATAAATAACATTCCAAGCTCTATGTTGAACAAATAATATAAACTGGGCTGAAAATATTATCTTTGTTTCCCCATGTATTCCACCCACTTCCTCCATTCTTCATGTGCATAGGTTATTCTACTTATCAAAAACTGAATTAGTATTTGAAGCTGTTTTTAAAAAGGGGAGGGAATCCCAGCACCTACTAGAGAGAGTCCTATTTAGTTGTCACTACGCTTTGCTAAACAAGTAAATCTGGGGACTAAAGAGTGGAGACTGAAATGTCCCAAGAAAGACAAAGATCAAGGACTTTATCAGATGCAGCAAATATGGCATCATAACAACACTTAAGTAACACAAAAGGATGCACATATCAGATGATGTTGTCCTTTCATGATTTGTATTGTTGAAAAGCTGTTCTATTTTATTGATGGGCCAAGCCGTCAATAGATCTCTCATGACGCTTTTTTGTCAGTATTGCCAATGTTTGAAACCACACTCCATTGTGCTCATATGAATACAGCATCAATGGGCAGAACACTTCTGGGTGAGATCGCAAAAATGAGGTAGGGGGCATTCTTTTTATCGACCTCCCTGGTTCACTTTTAAGTTTTAAAGTGTGTTTCTGTGCGTGTGTGTACATTTTCTGTCTTTGTTTTGCTGTATTTTAAAATTTTACTGTGCTTGTGTCTTCTTGAAGAATCGGCGAGATCATGAGCATGGAAGTGAATGGAGCTCTGTTCGTGCTCCGTTTATGCTGGGGCTGACTTTTTAATGCTACTGAAGGTAGGTCTGATAGGAAGGATTCTTTTGTCAGCAGAAAAACGCCACAAAATGTGGTGGGAAAGGAACATTAATGGGGGTTCGTCTGATAAAGTCCCATGACTTTTTTTTTCATATTGGAAGAATCATGGGGAAAGTCACAAAAAACAATATGGGGGGGGGAGCAACAACAATGGTTGGCTGCCAACAGATGCACCTATGAACATGCAGAAGGAAGTCTATGAGGTGAAGTATACAGGGAAACAATGGAGATACTGTACACAGGCCTACAGTTTGAATATTACCTGTTCAGCATCCTTGTGACCAAATCAAAAAGAGAGGCTCTCACCCAAAACAAGCTCATTTTAACCATGCCAGTAGAACTATTAAGCCAACATGGAAACCACTGCACTGCGGTATTTTCCCATTCTTCCAGGTGAACAGAAGTTCCAAGCTATATCAAGAGACTCTATGTGGCTGATGACTCTGTGTGACTCATACCAGCACTGCCCAAGCTCCAAGAAGGGAGGTGCTGTTGTCTAGAACAGCTGTAGCACTGTGTTCTCTACCACAAACCCTGGAGTTTTTACTGCTTTTTCCCAGAGGTGTAGAAAAGTTCAGTGCTGCAGCACTTTTTATGTGCAAATGGCAGTTCAGAAAGGAGACTTCAATTTGAAGTCACCATGCCAACATTGTTAAAAGAAATACACCTAATCTAAGAGCCTTGACTTAACACCAGTATGATTTAGTGTGCATGTGATTGCAAAAAATCTACCTGAAATAGAAAGGGAACTGTGAGAGATTACTCTCATGACTCTCCTGTGAGACAATGTCAGGAGCAATTGCCCTGGTCGCTAATTACCTTCAAGTTTCTGTTACATAAAATTAGTGTAAAAATATTAAATAATTGATGTGATGCCATCTGTGTATTTTAAAAAGTCACAATGAGACAGATTTACAGCTTCCTTTTGATAAAGAGTCCAAGAAGCATTTATATGATGCCACGTACACTTCTTTACATGTGGGAAGGAAGCAAGGGTATAACTACAAGGGGGCAAAATGGAGGCATTGCCCTCTCCATATAAAATGTTCCTTTTCTCCCCAAATGTCTTGTACTGCAGTAACATAGCACTTTAAAGCCCTATGTGGTTTGGGCCCAGATTACCTATGGGATCATCTCCTCCCATATTTAATCCAGTCAGCCAGGACTAGGTTGGCGGCTGTCACCCAGAGCACTTTTTCTTCAGCCGCCCCTAGACTCTGGAACAGCCTGCCAGAAGCTGAATACTCTGTCCAAATTCAAAACAGCACTAAAGACCAGTCTCTTCCAGAAGCCATATCCAGATGATTTTTAACTTGTGGATTTTAAAATATGAATTTTAAATAAGGATTGATTGTTTTAATAGGTTTTTTTTTATCATATTTGCTTTTTAAACTGATGTTATGTGTTTGAGTTTTTAACAGATGTTCCCTACCTCGATCCATCATCATCATCATCATCATCATATTGAACATTTAGAAATAGAATTTAGGCATCCAAAGAAAAAGGGAAGACAGAATTACCAAGGAAATGTACAAACAAAAAATACTTTTATTCTAGGTGCAGAGAATTTTTAAAGTCTCACTCTCTGCAAATCTAGAAGTTTCAAAAGTGAAAGAAAATTTCATTGGGGAGAATACAATTCTTATCTGGGCAGGGGGGGGGGAATACTTTCATCACCCCGCCCCCATAGCTACACCCCTGGGAGGAAATTTATAAGAACCTGAAGACAAACCAGAGAGGTGCAGGGAAAGGTGGGAATTGAGGGGGAGTTCAGCTTACCTTTTCCTGATCCTAGTCAGAGCCACCTCTTACATGAAGGTGAAAGGGGAGGCTCCTAATTGAGCAGAGTGGCAGGCATGAAGAAATATGTCACTGCCAAGCCATTGCTAGGAGGAACCATCGCCTAAAGGAAGCATCATGGAAGTGGCTCCAGTCTCCTACTGCAGCAAATAACTGTATTGGGAGAATGGCTAGCAGCTGACCACCTTAGTCTGAGCACAGACATTTTCTCAGAACACAGAAGCATTTTCCCAGAATGCTTCACTCTGAGAAAGGCTGCTCTGAGGCATTTTGCCTTAGTACCTGTTTGGAAAGTGTTGCTGGCTGCTTTGCCCTAGAGGTAGCCAGCAGAGTGGCTGGATGGATGAAGGTGGGTGTGGGTGGCAGGAAGGCATAATTTGCTATTGTTCTTAGTCCTGATCAGAAAAAGATTTGAAATCCTGAAATTTTTGGTTTGTAACTTGATTCTGTTTCTTCTTGTTGTTGTTTCATGTCAGAACTTTCTGCACAGGAACTCAGGATTTGCTAGTCTACACAAAGAGATTTAGAAATTCCCTTCCATTTTTGTTAAAGATTAGAAAGACATAAACTAAATGACCTGCAATGTTCTCTTAAGCTTCTTGAGAATTTGGCAGCAATTATAGCATCGCCACTACCTGTGACGGATGAACTGGGATTTCAGTGGAATGGTCTCCTAGGCTCATTCCTGCCATGGAAGTTACCTCCCTTGTTTGTATCAGCATCTGGAAAACATAGTGTTGCCTTTTTTTATTTTTTATTTTTAAAATGGTTTGTATGCACACATTCACAGGTCAGCATTTCACCTCCTGCTTCTCTACCGGCTTCACTTTATAGAAGTGCAGGTCGGTAATCAGAACAAAGGGAAAACAAAGGCTATTTGATGAAGTGACTATGGGAATATGTAAATATATGCATGTGTGGTGGGAATTTTAAAAAACACAGTTGCGTCTATCATGTGACCAGACATAAAGCGACGTAGCAGACATGTGCACACAGTAAAAGCGCCCTCTTTGCACTGATGTGTCTATGTAATGGGGGTCCTGTGTGGCTTTCCAAACTGATTTCAGTTTGGATTAAAACAAGTGTGCGTGTCAGTAAAGGAGTCAAACTGGGGCAGGCATGCAGCACAGCAGAGATGGGAAGTAGTCCTTGTGTAGGTTCAACCTAAGACATTTTTGTGACTCTTCTACTTGTGGTTCAATGGTCAGAAGAACTTCCTGATTTAGCAAATCACGAACATTTATTTTATAGATACCAACTTCAAGAAAATGTGTTTTCAGAAGTATGGCCAGCTTACATTAACATATATGCCTGGCCCGCACTCATATCCTTTCCTCCTCCACTTTTTTCTTTTCTCTCCCCCTTCCCCCCCCCTTTTTTGTCATCATACTTTTAAAAATCAAATAAAAATATTTTTAAATGAAAAAAGAATTTTTGTGGATAATAAGTTGTGTCTATGCAAGATATACTTCAAATCACAGATCAGAAGAGTTGCTTTTCTAAAAGAAAGAGTTTCCCATCGGACTTCCTATGCTGATTGAGGGATTTTAGAATTTATAGGTCAAACAGTAGTTTTTCCAAGCTCTGTTTCCAATGCATTAACATTTTATCTAACTAACACTGATCTGAAAACTTCTTCTTATGCAATTTCATGCATAAATGCTTCACTTCTCAAGCACTGTACTAGATTTCCTCCAGGTGGCATATATGTGCCTAACAATGAACACAGACAGACTAATAATCTTCAACCACAGGTTTAGATTTCTGTGTAAATGTATAGCATCCTTAAGGAAAGGGAAGAGAAAACTGAAGAGCAATATAACCAGATACAGTAGGCTCTGATATCATTCTTTCCATCTCACATCTTTAATGTGAAAGCAGGGGAATGGTGCGGGGAAGGTGTAATGGGACATGACAGCCCCCATTTTTTTTTTAATAACCTCATAATTGGCTACATTCTATAATCTGGCTTGCTGTGGCCTTCCATGAGGTTGGCAGTAAATTGGGACTCCCCAAATACCAAGGCTGGAGTCATGCTTAAGAGCACATACAGCCACCCATGTGGACAATTCTGGATTTTGAAGGATTTTGGAATTTGGAATTCTGCATAATGGGTAATCAACCTGTATTTTATGAGGCCCTGTTAGTTCCTATGCCCAGGTTTGCTCTTAACAGTTTCATGGTAAAATCTTTCTTTAGAATCATAAGAAAAGCCAAGCTGGATAAGATCAAATGCTCAGTCCTTCCAGCATTCTGTTTCATCAGTAGCTAACCAGATGCCAATGGGAAACCACGAGCAGATCATGCAGGCGGTATCTTTCTCCCAGTATCTGGCATTCAGAGGCATACTACTTAAGTAGAGATGGTTGCTTAAGGAACATAAACTTCTTTTTAAAAACAATATACAGCTGGCTTTCATTATCTGACTAGCCACTGAGAAAGAGCCTGTTTCTCATAAAGTCATTCATTGCAAGGTAAAGATTCTGCACCCACCTTACCCTTGCAGTCTTTCCATGGAATCCCCTTTCAATGTCTTAAAATAAATATTTTATTCATTTTTAGTATAGATTTTAAGTGTCCTCTTACTTCTTTACTTCACCCTCCTATGGTTAGAAACATAATAAAAATGTTGTGAACTGCCTTGAGCCCATATTGAAAGATAGGCAGGCAGAATATAAATAAAATAAAACCATCTTTTTTGTTGTATGCTATCTTTTTTTTAATTATATTTATTTACCAAAAAAAGAGATTAATCATAGATGCTAATAGAAATCCTTCTTCTACCAATGTGTATCCAAACTGTGTATCCAAATGGCACCATCCACACAAAAGATGGAGATATCAACAAGCTTGGTGCAAGTCCATGATTAGCAGAACCAGACAGATATTTTAAAATAAAAATAAAAAATAGAGGGCCCCTAAAACATGCCAAAGCAAGTTCAGTGATTATTGAATGATGATGACTAAAACTAACGTAATAGTAAAACACAGTACTAACACACTAAACTAAAATAATAAACAGTAGCTAACTAAAACACTAAACACTAACTAAAACATAAAATGACTCTGACCCCACCCCCACCAATCCAAACTGTAATGAAAGAGAAAAAACCTAAAGGAGGAATATATTATTTTACCATTACCAATCTTTCAATAAGTCCCCAACTGGTTTATCCTTCAAAACCTACATTAGTTTGACAATTTGGGCAAATTTGGCAACCTTCAGAATGCATTCTTTCATCATCAGTGCTTCTTTCTGTCTGCTTCCAAGTTTGAGCAAACAATGTTCTTGCTGCTGTTGTCATATATCAAAGTAGTCCATACTTACTATCCAATTTTTTGTCCATAATGCCCAACAAAAACATTTCTGGTGACACTGCAAGATCTATCTTTAAATTTTTTTGAATTTGTATATAAATCTTAGACCAAAAACCTTTAACTTTCTTACAAGTCCACCACATATGAAAAAAGGGGCCCTCCTTATCCTGACAGCTCCAGCATTGGTTTGAAACATTCTTAGACGTTTTCAACAACTTATTTGGAGTTATATACCATCTAAACAACATCTTGTATAGATTTTATTTTAAATTACTGAACTACATAAATTTTATATCTTTAGTCCACATCCCCCACCATTGTTTCCATTTGAATGTTATGCCCCATCTTATCAATTTTGGGCCCTTCTTATCATATAATATTTTACAGATTCATCTTCTGTCTCTAATTTCAAAAGGTATTTATAACACTTTTTAAATTATATAGCTATCATTCGGTAGGACCCCCATATCCACTGATCCATTATCCACTGATTCAATTATCCACAGGACACAAAACAGCACACCTACCATAGAGTCTTCCTAGAATATGTATCCTCTCTAGCCATTTTCTAGGTCCTCCAAGACAACTCTATGGTATTTTAAAATGGAAGTCCCATTATTTTCAATGGTGTTCACTATTATCCACAGTTTTCGGTATCCATGGGCCCCCCAGAACCAATCCCCAGTGGATACGGGGGTCCTACTGTACTTACACAATTGTAAATAAAACTCATTTTCACCATCCTCTTTGCCAAGATCTCTCTTATCCTGATTAAATATCTCCTTAAGTTGGGGGAAACCAAATGGAAAACCAATTGAGATCTTTGCCTTCCTGGAGAAGCATCTCTCTTGATTTGGTCTCCCAACTATCTTGTTCCAAGTATAGAAGATCATCATAGAGCACTCATCTCCTGTTTTTAACCCATTCTTTCCTTTAAAACAAAAGGCCTCTTGCAATGAGGTTTGTCTTGGGAAAAAGTCTCTGTTTATACTTAAACCATACCCACAAAAGAGCCTTTCTGATATAACATGTACCTTAACTTCACCATACTAAAGATAACCATGCCACCAAATCTTAAATCATGACCTTCAAGTTCCAGAAGTATCTCATCTCTAAGTTAAATCCATTCCCTCAGCCACACAAAACAACAGGCCTTGTGATATAGTTTAATATTAGGCAATCCCATGCACCCCTTTCTTTAGCATCACATAATGCTTTGAATTTTATCCATGTTTTGAATGTTATCCTTAGCAAAACATTTGCTTTTATTCTTTTAATTTTCCCCACATGAGAAAGCTTAAGAAGCAGCAATTTAGAGCAGACTTTAAAATATGACCTCCGACAGAACAAAGGAGCAAGAGCATTCAACCCTTTCTTTCTCTCTGATCAAATTCCTGCTACAGGCTGCTATTGATGATTTATTGTTTACTTATTGGATTTTTATCACACTTTTCTCCCGAAGAAGGGCACTCATATTGCCTAACAGTGCAAAATGAGACACAATGATAGGAGGCAGAAGTCAGACCAATACATGTATTTCCTTCCTTCCATGGAGCAAGCAACAGTTTAGAAGGGCTAAAAGAGCACAAAGCAGCTTTCCTCTACTACCACAGCCAACAAATCCGCAGCCCAGCCAGCTGCATGTAAGTAAAAAGGAAACATAAAAGGATAAATCATGGCTCTTCTGCATAGTTTATCCTACAGGGTGTAGATGATTTCCATTGGATAATACAGTGCTTAAGGTGGCGAGAAGTTCTGTGATGTTCTGTCTGAAATGAACCTGTTCATATATGTAACTAATTACTTGATGGAACAGCCTTAAAGTGAGCAACATACATACATCAGTTAAATCTACATATGCAAATAGATAAGATGTGTAACTTTTTGGAGAAACTGGCATGAGCTAGGATTCCCAGTGTGCACAGTGACCCTGTATGACTCTAAGGACATTATCAGACTAGCATCTAAAAATGCTGCAATTCTGCAAATGAAGATAGCGGGAACATTGTGGCATTTTAACACTCATTATCGCACGTAGCTGTAATCACATGAAAGAAACTCCATCAAGAATGGGAGTTTACTTCCATAATTTGGCATGGGCGAGATTTCAGCAGTTCCCATGAGAAGACGCAAGCATGCTTAAAACTCCAAACCCCCCTTAATTAACAAAGTAAATCAACACACAAGCACTGAAACAAACCTAAAAACATGCACTCTAAAGGGGACAGTTCATAAAAAGAGTGTCCTGTGCTTTATTTGTGCATTCTCCCCAGGCCGTTTACTCACAGAGGACCACCCATTCATGCTGTAATCTTGCAATTACAATGGGATTTGCATGCAGTCAATAGCACAAAAAGAGCGCTATTGACAATCTATCGATGGCTTGTCCCGTGAATGAGAAAGAATGCCTTTTTCATGGCTGGAGCATGAGGTAATAATGCAAGGACAACAACGCCGTGCAATAGTGGGGCCCATTCATGTTACCCTGATGTCATAATCCCGCAATATATGCCGCATCTGATAATGTAAAAGTCTCTCTAGGCAAGCATGTTAGTTCTGTATTTACACTCATTTTAAGGAGTCTTACACTTGCTGTACTTGCTGCACTAGCTGCACTGAAGCTCAAACTACCTGACCAGTAATAATAGCAAATACAAATGCATAAACCCATAAAAGCATCCCATATCATCAAAGAACAGTATATATATTAATTAATTAGACACCTGTAGACATTCCCAACTTGCATGTACTTCTTCCTGGGTGGCTTTTTGCTCTCCATTCTTCCTTGTCCTAATGTATATTTTCATGTAGGACAATTATACCTTTTGCTCAGTCACATAAAGCAAAAGATTTTCATCACTGTATCAGCATGTCCAATCTGTGCTGGGAATCTATGAAAACAGCCATATTGGAGACAAGAATCTCCACATGTTGCCTGTTTGGTGTAGTAGCTGAATCTCTAAGCGAATTAGACAGATAGTGAACAAAGAGAATCAAGGAAGAGTTGGGCAGGACTCTCATTAGCACATTGTTTACAAGTCAAAACAGAAATAGCTCTCTTGCAGGGCGGGGGGGGGTCTTATTTGAAAAGCAGGTGTTAAATTGGAAAACTGTACTAATATTAGCCGGAATCCTGTATGGGATTTATGTAAGTGTAAGCACCATAGTTAATGAGCCAGCATTGTGTAGTAGTATGAATGTGAGACCAGGGTTCAAATCCCTGCTCAGCCATGGAAACCTACTGAGTGAGCTTGGGCAAATCACACTCTCTCAGCCTCAGAGGAAGGCAAGGACAACCCCCCTCTGAACAAATTCTGCCAAGAAAACACCATGATAGGTCACCATAAGTCAGAAATGACTTGAAGACACACAACAAGCACTATAGTTACAGTGCCATGCAGTGAATCCCATTTCAATCTCCTCTGTCCCTACTTATTGGAAAGTAGTTGTTCACTTGTCACACAGGAAGCAACTGACTACTGTTTCTGCCCCCTCCCATGAGCAATCTGTGGTTTGACAGGCAGAATCAGGGTTCTGTCATAATTCCCCCTCACACGGGAGATCGCTTGCATGGGGGGTGGGAACATCAGTTAGCTGCTTCCTGAGAGAGGGGGGAATGAATCCCCATTGATCACAGCAGCTACTGCCTAGTAAGTGAAGATTGGGGGACTTTCAAGGTCCCTATGCAGCCTCTTAATCTGGGTGATACATTTGCTGTTTTTGTTCACTGCCATCAAGTCGACTTTGACTTCTGGCAATCCCATGAAAGAGAGACCTCCAAGTCACCCTATAATCAACAGCCCTTCTCAGATCTTGTAGACTCAGGGCTGTGGCTTTCTTGATTGAGTCCATCCATCTGGAACGCAGTCTTCCTCTTTTTCTACTGCCTTCCACCTTACCAAACATTATTGTCTTTTCTAGGGAGTCATGCCTTCTCATGCAGTGGTGGCACTGGGGAGTGCAGAGAGGCAAAACCGCACCAGATGACACCATAGCCTGGAGGGGTGACACCAGCCTTAGTGACACTACAGTTCTCATAATATGGCCAAAGTCTGACAGTCTCAGTTTAGTCATCTTGGCTTCTAGGGAGAGTTCAGACCTGATTTGCTCTAGGATCCATTTGTTTGTCTTTTTAGCAGTCCATGGTATTGGTAGAACCTTCTCCAGCACCACATTTCAAATGAGTTAATTTTCTTCCTTTCAGCTTTCTTCACTGTCCAGCTTTTACCTCTCTCTCTCTGGCTTTTCTTCGCAAACGAAGATTCAGGAAGGACTCATCCCACGCTTTCTGCAAGCGCGCTGATGACTAAAAAAGGGAAATATGATGGCATGGACAATCGTAGCTTTAGTATTCAATTATGTATCTTGACATTTTGGGAACTTGTTGAGTTCCTTCATAGTTGCCCTTCCAAGTCCTAGGACTTTTTCAAATGGGGGGGGGGAACCCTGAGGCGGTCGGGAGAAGAACAGCACTGTTCCGCTTACAGTGCTCCGTTTTGGGCAGCACTGACTTCCTCCCAACCTTCCCCCATGCTTCCTCTGAGCTGCAGGCACCGCTTTTTATTGACGGGAGTTTTCCGTCAATAAAAGTGGCGCATTTCTTGTACCTGCAGCATGGAGGAAGCACAGGGGAAGGTTGGGAGGAGGACGGCCGTGTCCAAAAATGGAGCGCTGTAAGCAGGACAGCCCGTTCTTCTCCTGACCTCCTCGGGGGTTTTTCCCCCAGTTTGAAAAAGTCCCTAGTCTTGTTCTGATTTCTTGACTGCCGTTTCCATAGGGATTGTGAATACATAACAGTCACAAGTGTTCTTGGTTACACATTTATAACTGCCATAGAGGATTCCAGTCTATATATCTAGCATGTTAGCACTTTGGATCATAAACATATTTATCTGGAGGTCACACTGAGATCACCTTTCTTTCCATACTGAGCTTGGAAAAATTATTGACCATGGTGGCTGGTTGGTTCTGGGACTCTGAGTCCAAAAAATAACTTTCCCAAGCTTTCCTCTAGAATAATTAGCATATATTTGTAACTGATTTCTGGCTTTGGACTACAGTCTTGGGTAAATCACTTTGGAGTCAGTAGGAATTAAGCAGCTTAGCCAGGTGGAGGACTGCAGCCATGGTAGCTTAATCAGAAAAAGATAAAATGTCTATGAGCCACAGTCCTGACTCCTCTGTACACAAGCTAGGTTGAGCTGATATACAGCTGACTCTTAATCACCACTGAGTGTGTACTGAATTCAAAACATCTCAGAGCTAACTATGGAGATGCTGCCTGAGGCTGATAGGAGTTGCAGTTCAATCTATCTGGAGGTGACCAAACTACAGAAGGCTGAGAAAGGATGCAGGATTGTCTGAATGCTCCAACTCATGTCCATATCTTTTTTCAGCACATGAAAGCTGCATTTTAAAAACAGCCCTTGTTTCTGACAGTGAGGCAGACAGATCAGCTCATGTCTTCTTTAGTTAACAGTCTCCTCTAAGAAGTGGGGGAGAGGAATGTTGGAGTCCCACCCACAATGCCAGCATCTCCTTTGAAATCAGGGGAAATTATAGCTCAAAAGGAGGCCTGTGAGAGGACAGTAACTTTGGGGATCTTTTCACCTATGTATAGAAGTACTAACAGTAAAAGTGAAATAAAGTATTTTTTATTCAAATTAACACAAAGGAGAAGCTAAGATACAAGAACATACACTCTTAAGAACCATACAAGGCTATCGGAAAGTAAGGAGTGAAGTGTTAGGCAGAGAAAAGTCAGGGGTGGAAGGGTGATAGTTACCAGTCTTGGAGAAAGAGGTCCATGCAGCAGAGGGATTCGGACAGCATCTGAGGGTGGCATAGACAAAGAGAATGGCTAGTCCAGCCTGTGGCACACATGGTTAGGGTCTGAGCTAGGATATTTATATCCTATTTTGTACCCTGGAGAGGTGTGCTAGCTATGGCAAAGTGTAAATGGTTTTCTCACAGAGCAGACAAAAAGGTCTGAAACTGAGCTGATTGTCTTAGCTCCAGAGTAACAAAGCATTGATGGGATTTGCAGCAACCTCTTAATGTTCAGACAGGTAGGCTGTATAGGAAAGATTTCTGTAGGGTATTGGTGAGGGATGGTCATTGATTGCATGATTGAAAGGATTATCATAGACCCATTAATGACTAGGTTTTCCCATAATCCTATCTAGGTTTTCACACCATTATGATTCTGGCCACATCTCAGCCCATCGTGACCTCGACTGTCCTCCAGTCAGCCTGACTGTGAACAATGTCTGGTCAGCATGACCATGAAAGGTGTCCAATATGTTCAGTTATGAAATAGAGGTGGTAGGATATGCCAACACCCTGAATGTTCAGTAAGATGAGGGAGGAATGCGGGGGTGGGATGATCCTGATAATCAGCCCTCTGCTTCTTTGTGATATGCAGTCAGTGTTAGAACTGGGTAGAGCAGTTTATAAATCAAATGCATTCCAATTAATCTTTGCATTCAAATAACAAATGCAGGAAATGAGGAAATGCATAATGTAATTGTTCTGGGATTATTTGCAAATATGTTAAAAATCTGTTTTGGAAAGCAATACTTTACTTCTAACTGTAATATATACAGTTTGCTAGTGTCAAATAGTCCAGATCCACTGAAACAGTAGAAATTTAAGTCAATAGTTAATTCAGTCCCATTGATCCAGTGTGTCTGCTTCAGTTAATAGGATTAATAATTGGATTTAAGTCTATGAATATAGCACCTCTGTAGCCCTATTCCATTATTATTAAAGGGGGTTGATTCAAAATGTGCATACCCTTTAATTGTCCTGATTTGGCAGGGAGAGTCCCGAGTAATCCTCTGTAGGTTGACTTTTTCAGAGGCTTTTAAAATGTCCCAGTTTCTCTCTCCTCCTTCCACTTTCATCATTTGTCCTCAGCTTAGTTCAGTTGCTGCAAAATGAATTCAAAAAGCAAAAATACTTTGCTCTCAGTTAACTTAGCAGAGGGGAAAGAGTCTGGAGTAATAAACACTTGAGGCGAAGCACAAAAATCAGTGTGTATAGAGCCATTGTACTGTCTATTCTCCTTTATGGGTCTGAAACATGGGTCACCTATCACCACTACTTACGACTCCTCGAACGCTTTCATCAGCGCTGTATACGCACAATCCTAAATATAGACTGAACTGACTATGTGACAAATGTTGCTGTCCTTGAGCAAGCAGGGATCACCAGCATTGAGGCCATGATACTGAGAACACAGCTGTGCTGGGCAGGGCATGTTTCTAGGATGGAAGACCATCGCCTCCCAAAAATAGTACTCTACGGTGAACTCACCACGGGTCAGCATAAGAGGGGCACTCCAAAAAAGTGATACAAGGACTCCCTGAAACAACATCTCAGGCTCGGCCAAATTGATCACCATCAATGGTCCGCCCTGGCCTCACATCGGGTGGCATGGAGACGCACTATCCACAATGCTGCAGCCTTATTTGAAAACTCACGCCCAACAAGTCTTGAAGAGAAACGACAACACAGAAAGAATCAGAACCCGGAAACATCACCCAAGGAGACCTTCTGCTGTGCTTTCTGCAACCGGACTTGTTTATCTCGGATTGGCTTTTTTAGTCATCAGCGTGCTTGCAGTAAGCGCGGGATGAGTCCTTCCTGAATCTTCGTTTGTGAAGAAAAGCCAGAGAGAGAGACATCTTGACCACACTCTTATGTTGCTTGTCTAGGTTTTCATCTGTGAAGTGTTGGAGGTTATGCATGTGAGGAAGGAGAGCATTCTAGCCTGATCTTCTCCATTCTCTGGTTCTGTGGCTTTCTAAGGCTGCTGCCACACTGCAGAAATAATGCAGTTTGACACCGCTTTAACTGCCATGGCTCAATGCTATGGAATTCTGGGATTTGTAGGTTTTTTGAGATATTTAGCCCTCTCTGTCAGAGAGTTCTGGTGCCACAAGAAACTACAAATCCCAGGATTACATAGGATGGAGTCATGATCATTACAGTGGTGTCAAACTGCATTATTTCTGCAGTGTGGAGCAGCCTAAGTGGGGGTGGGTGTTGAGGGGAGAGGAGTAGTGGTCTTGATTTTCCAGGATTCCAAATTGCATAGAGAGCCACTACATATAATAGAAGCTCTTCGCTTCAGACTTGTTGCTCTCCACATGTAGAGGGCAACAGAAGAGACAGAAATGGAGAAGGTAAAAGGTTTGTGCATTCTCTCTCCTTGCAAGTTGAGATAAGATGCTCGAAAAACAACTGAATAGGGGCTCACCTGTTTGCTGTGGAGTTTTTTTGAGCTCTATAATTTTCTAGATGATAATATTTTCACCACACCAAGAATATCAGTTCTTATTTAGTTCTGCCTGGTTCAGACACTCTTGTGTTGCTTCTTGCCGTAGTGAAGAAGTACTTCACATAATGCTCAGTTGCCTGCCTGACATCTAAAATGCACATTGTTCTCTTGCCTGCAGAAGGGTGTATGCTAACAGCCATGGGATATTGGAGTGAAGGGCTGTCAATGAGCAGGGCAGTCAATATTGCCCTCACTGCAGGAATGTTAGTAGTCCCAGTGTTAGGTCATAAAAATGCATGACCCAAACTACTGCAGACCCAAACAATCAATGCGACTTTTTCTTCTAGAGGGATTTCACCACAGAGGTAGTCTCAGGAAAATATTCTGAAAGGCTTTTCTTTTCTTTTTTTCCCTTTCCTTTCTTGATTAAAATTTGATGTTTACTTTTATTTTTCCTTAACATAAAATATTACTTTTTTTTTAAAGGCAATTAATAAAAGATAAACACACATAACAATACAACATAATTGCTTACCAGGGGAGGGGAAGGAACACACTCATTTCAATCATTAGAAAAATGATTCTAGAATCCACTAGAATCAGAAATGAGAAGGGCTTCTCTACCAGACCCAAATTTGTAGGAAATGAATGTATCATTCTTGAACATTCTGGAAATATGGAACTCTGCTACTTTTTAAGAGCCATACTCTCAGATGCTGTATCCCAGCCTTTTCCAGCCTGCTGTCCTTCAGATGTGTTGGACTGCAATGCCCATAATTCCCAGGCATTGTTCATTTTGACTGGGAATGATGAGAGTTGCTGTCCAACACATCTGAAGAGCACTAGGAAGGCTGATGCATCCTTTAACTTGCTCCAGATCATTAAAGAACCTAAGGAAATTGCCTTCTTGGTAATTTCCTCATAGCTAATTAACTCTGCACATTCATTTTCTGCTATAGGGATGGCAATTGTGTGGCCTTCCAGATGTTTAGCTGCAACTCCCTGCTTTCCTCATTGTTGGTTGTATTGGCTGAAGTTGCTGGGAGTTGCAGTTCAACATCTGGAGGGATGCAGAGTTCCCACCCTTGTTCTATTACAGACTTCTTTGTCACTCAGGCAGGGAAGGTCTTTCTTGTTATATGAGTTTCCTTCTGAGTGTAGAAATAAAGCATTTTGTTCTTTTTGTTCCACCTATTTTGCAGTACCTAAGTCAACACCCAGTGCCTCACCCTGTGTCATTTTGACAGCTAAGACATTGTTGCATTCACTTACCACAACAAAGGGATCTCTCATCTTCAACATATTGCACATGACTGTAACTCCCACTCAGGAGTCAGCACTAGCCACTCTCAGTGCTGTATGATGGAGGAAAAGTTTATTTAATCTAACTTGTTAATTATGAATATTTCCCTTGGCAGGTTACATTTTGCAGCCTCAGCTCCTTCCACAGATTTGCAATACAAGGATGGTGATACCCATGGATTTCCTTACAGGGTTGCCCCAAAGGCTATGGAGCTGATATATATGAAAGGCATTAAATTTATGGGCAGACGTACTTGTACTTTAAAAACTATTTCAAAATTATACTCCACACTAAAGAACAAAAGAAAAAGAAGGCTTCCAGAATACTATCCTAAGGCCACCTCATTGGCAGCATTCCAGAGAAGAAAACTGTCACATTTTCCAGCCACCTTCCTTCTGGAAAAGACAACTGCTTCTGTAAAATCTAAGGAAACTCTCACCATAGAAAATAGCTAATCCGCCCACCCCACCCCCAATCTTCTTCTTTCCTTGCTATTATAAACTAACATGGTTTCTCTCCTGCAATTAGTGTGTCCAAATCAGTTGTGACCTCCTGTTCAGTGTCATGGGTGCCATTCTTTGCTGCACGAATAAATTATTTTGGACTCGTTGGCAGTTTCACCTTAGGCAATCAGGTAGTGCTCCATAAGATAGATGTGATGGCATCAAGAAAAACACCAGGTTCAGTGATCCACTATTCAGTGGACAGCAATAGTTCAATACTGACCCCGTTGGCATCTTCAAAGCTCTTTACACATACTGTGATTCACAATTCTTTTATGCAGTATATTATGGACAGTCACAAATGGTTAATGGTTTTCTTAGATTTATAGTCAAAGAGTATACAGAGTTTCCTAACACATATGCAATGAATCCCTGACGAAGATCCATAGATACCATGAACTAAGCAGCTATATTTCTGTCTTTTATCTTCTACTTCTATCTCTGATTGGTTGATCATAATAAATATATATATCTTCTACTTTGCAGTGGAGTACACTAGGTATGGAGCACTAGATATTTGACACCCAGTGTGGACAATTTTTTAACACCCCCCCCTTCTCTCTACAACAACATTATTTTTAGCAGTAATCATGAACTGAAACAATGAATAAGCTAAGTCACACCCAACCCTCAGAACACATCAGCACAACCATCCACAGGTAACATCTGACTGCCATGTTCTACCTGGGGCTCAATCCAGAAAAGGAACAAGTGTCAACCCATTTACTGCGAAACACTTCCCATTGAAGCATTACCTGGGGAGATAGCAGTGAAGGTACAGTAAGTATTTCACCTGGGGCTTGAGGCATTGATGGCAAAACTGTGTTTTATTGCAGCCACAGTAGTGTAACATGGAACATCTTAAAATGAGAAAAGCATGAGGTTACTCTTTTTTTTCTTTTTTTTTCTTTTTTTACTATAGCTTCCTAAACCACCCAGCCAGTACAAATAGGGGATTGCCAGAGTTGCAGCCCAAAGAAGTATTTATTTATTTATTTATTTATATGCCGTCTTTCTCCCTAGAAGGGAACCAAGGCAGCTTCCATAAAACATATTAAAAATATAATATATACAGTTAAAATATTATAAAATCAGATTAACTCTCCAAAGCTCTGAAAATCTACAGTAGGGTATGCCAAGGTGTGTGTGTGTATGTGTATGTGTGTGTGTGTGTACATATGTATGTATGCCTGCAAGTTGCTTGTTGACTTATGGTGACCATCATGAATTTTGTAGGGTTTTCTTTGGCAAGGAATACTCAGAGGTGGTTTGCCATTGCCTTCTTCTGAAATTTAGCCTACAACACCTGGCAAGGAGCCATGGTCTAAATGTGGATTCTCTACCTCATATTCCTTAGTGTTTAGAAATGCCTCTCTACCTTTCATTATTTTATGAGTTTGTTGCT
This sequence comes from Gambelia wislizenii, assembly GCA_030847615.1. NCBI lineage: Eukaryota > Metazoa > Chordata > Lepidosauria > Squamata > Crotaphytidae > Gambelia > Gambelia wislizenii. The sequence continues at coordinate 115,706,219 of JAUMIR010000001.1, read as the reverse complement.
AGAAACACCAGTTTCAAACATCATGATTTAATTCTTCCCTTCAGCTGCCCATGTTTTATTTATTTCTTATATTTTGGTTAGGTTTAAAACAACATTAATTAAATAGAAGGCAACAGATATCTAAAACTTATTCATGATTAATTTTACACTATTGTAAATTCAACAAATGGGATGCCTTCAGCTTGCTTTAAGTGTTTGATTTCATAGTTGTTTGGCATGACTTTGTAATAAACTGTTGGGAAAATGTGCCTGGTAACTGAAAATCAGGACAAGAAGGTGGGGTTCTTGAGTGCAATTATAAGGCTTCTTAATACATGATCCCAATTGTGCCATGGGAAAGAGTCGTGTAACTTTGATTTCCCTTACTTATTTGGAATGGCATCCCTGGTAATTGCCTAAGTGCCTTGCAGCAATTTCAGAACTAGAGCTTTTTGGTATGCAAGTTAAAGGTGTTGCCTATTAGAAGTCTTAGCCAGTGAGATGTTGCTTCATCCAGCCCTAGCCTCAGGTGAAGGCACAAAACAAGTTTCAACAGAAGTCTGAAATCAAATCATCATCTCTTCAAAGAGCAGTTGTCTGTTGATTCAGCATTACAAAGTACCGTTTTTTAATCCCCCCCAAAGAATAAACAGAAAAACCTGTGTGTTTTTTTTTAATCTCCAGACACCCTTGTAGGAAAACATTGACTTCTAGAACATTGTGCATGCAAAGTTGTCATTGGTGGATAGACACATTATTTCTAACATTTGAAAATTTATAATGACAATGTGCATAGTAGGCAACTTGGGCCAAATTTTACCCATTGAAAGTTGACCCTTTATTCCCTCCCAGCCAATGATCTCCCAGCTTTTTCTTCATCTTCACCACCCTCCTTTTCATCTCATCCCACCAGTATGCCTGTTTCTTCCACTCATTCTGTTTCCTTCTCTTCTCTTCTCTTCTCTTCTCTTCTCTTCTCTTCTCCCCACCTTGCTGTTAACACTGCTTGACAACTAAACATGGCTTTAGGCTTTATGCCTGAAGCTAACAAGGTCTATTGCCACTATGTAATTCAGTGGAAGCAGCAATGGAGACAGACAAATCACTCATATTTGTCTCCAGTTCCATCTCTCTCTGTGTTGGAGAAGGATTATGCAAGACCTTGGAGGTCTTTAAACAGAGGCTGGATGGCCATCTGTCGGGGATGCTTTGATTGTGATTTCCTGCGTGGCAGGGAGTTGGACTGGATGGCCCTCGTGGTCTCTTCCAACTCTGCAATTCTATGATTCTATGATTCTATGATTAGGAAGGGAAGCAGTAGCTCCCAAGATATGTGACAAGCCAGAGGGAAAGGTGTTTTACTCTAGCATCTTTCTAGTCTATCTGTACATCTCATGCACTATTCCTTTACTATTCCTTCATCTTTGTCACCTATGTCTGTTGCAGATTGTGAGCACACCAGTATCACAAAACAGGATGTTATGAGTTTCGTAATATATTTTTTTGTGACAAGAAGTCTGAGGACTTTTTCAGACATCTCAAATACGCCGCAAGCAGCCTCGTCGTGTTGCGAGGCTGCTGCGCTGCAGGGCATCGCTTTCGGATGACACTCTCCCCTGCCAGTACTGTTGCGGTACCGTGGGGACATTTGAGCGTTATATTTCGCTGGTTTTTAAGCACGAAAGTTGATTGTGATTAAAAACCGGTGAAATATAACGCTCAAATGTCCCCGCGGTACCGCAACAGTACCGGCAGGGGAGAGCGTCATCCGAAAGCGACGCCCTGCAGCGCAGCAGCCTCGCAACGCAACGAGGCTGCTTGCAGTGTATTTGAGATGTCCGAAAAAGTCCTGACTCTCACTAACATTTTGCATTTGCTTCCTTTCTTCATAATATACTTAGTTGCTGACAAAACTGTTCACATGGTCTGAGTACAGATTGTTTGTGTTTCATTTGGCTTAGGTTTTAGATGAATAAGAGCCACACCTGGGGAGTGTCTGTGGGAGAGCCGAAGTACAAGCCTAGGCACATATATATCACATTGCTTTGATTTTCATCTGCTCACATTAAAAAAAAAAAAAAAAACCCTAACATTCATATTGGCACATTTCCCCTACTTACTGGTTTTAGTATCACAATGCAAAATCCCTCCTTTATTCTTTATTTTCTACCCACTTCATTTTCAGAACATGTTCAGGAATTCAGGACACTTTTGGCTTCTGTTATCTTGGTCCACTTTGCAGAGTTTTAACTTTTTGTTTGTCTCATAAGTAAAGAATTGTCTTGTCTCCAGCCTGATGTCAACTTGGACAAAGTCACTCTACTCCACCAAAACTCATTGAAGAGATTATTGGCTGGGTAAACAATAATTATTGTGTGCAAGTAACATCTATGAAGCATGTGTTTGCATGTGGATGTGTGAACATTGGCAAATTGGCCATGAATTTCTTTAGGACTTTATCAGACCAGTCAAATATGACGCCATAAGGATGCCTAATGATCATGAAAGGGCGTGCGTTCCAGATGATTATGTCCTTTCGCAATCATGGGTAGGGAATTAGACATACCTTTTTATTGATGGGCCAAGCCATCAATTGATCTCCTATGATGATGATTTGTTGCCGGCATTGCTGGCATTTGAAACCTCACACTGTTTTTCCTTGTAATTACACCAGCAATGGGCAAACAGTTCCGGGTGATATTGGGACAGCCAGGTAGGGGGATGCTCTTTATATGACCCTTCCCCCCCCCCCTGTACTTGGGAGTTTTTAAGTGTGTGTATGTGCTTGTGTTGACTTTTTATTTATTTCTTTTACTTTTATTTTTAAATTTCTTGTGCTCATGTCTTCTCATGAGAATCAGTGAGATCTTAAACCGGGAAGTGAACGGGGCTCCATTTACTCTCCGTTAGCGCCTGGGCTGCTTCTTTCACATGAGCAAGGTAAGGTCTGGTGTGGAAGTGTGTCTTTTGATGGCATAAAAAATGCCACAATTTATGCCAGCAAAAGAATTTTTGAGGAGGGTGTTCTGATAAAGTCCTAGTGTCCATGAACCTGCTTTATGTAAGCTAAGCAGTGCTTCTTATGGCTGTAGGATGATCACAACAGAGCTAGGAAAAATGTCTTTGGGGTCCACAACTCCCAGCACTCCCCAGACAGCATAGCAAACAGCTGTGCCATCTGTGGAATTCTAGTTGTTGAAAGCCAAAAAAGTAATACCTCCAAGCTCTGCCTCACAGATGAAGGACACCACATGGAGCCATTCTCCACAGTCGGTACAACAATTGTTCAGCTGGAGTGGTCAAATCTGGAAGAAAACTCCTGATTCCCAAGCCCAGCCCAACCTAACCACTGCCATTACAACAGCCTCTGAAACAGAGATGAGATGACTTGGGTAAGAAGAGAAGCACAGGACCAACCAAATGACACTTTGTACTGGGCACTTCCTTCATCATCAAGTTTGCAAGTGATGGGCAAGATCAGCTCTAGAGAGCCTAGACAGCCACACCTTTTGTTCCACATCATGGATATAAAAGCAAGAAGCTCACATTGGGCTTGTCTATATGAGGCAAAAAGAAGCAGATTGCTCTGCAGTAAAGGCAGCTCATAGAAGCCGTGCTTTGTCTTAATGGGGTTTGGGGTTTTTGTGTTTTTTTTTAGATAGATCACATGTATGAGGTTTTTTTTAGGTAGAGCACAGGCTGTGCAAATGGGCATGCCTGTGAATGACGATGGCAGCCGCAAGTGAATTATTCGCATTCTTACTTACCAATTTGCCACCGCTGAACAATATATTTTTTTTAAAAAAAAATCTATTCCCAAGGTGTGACAGAGCAATATTTCACCTTAACAGAAAAGCAAAAAGAAAAACAAAAAAACCCCACACACCCGTTTTATCACATTAGCGCTTGCTCGTTAAGGTGAAAAAAAATGGCAATTCCAGGCACTTGCCTTGTTAGCAAGCCCGCCTCCCTGCACCCATCCAGCCAATCAGCTTTCAGCTTCTGCTTGCATGGGAAAGCAAATCAATTGTTTTTTTAAAAAACACCAGGAAAAGCTGCGAAGGCCTTTCCTGTGGAGTATATGGCATATTTAGCCCCCCTCCTTCTGAATACGGCAATACAATGCGGGATGCCATTAAGACAGTTTGTATTTTCCTCATATTCCATGAGGAGTATTTTCACCATTTAGACAACCCCTAAGAGGCAAAGAAATGTTTCAATTATGATTCCACACCTTTACACAAACTAAACCATTTTTTTAACCATTTTTCTTCCCTGCTCTTAGAAAATATGCATATTAGGGAAAGACATTTTCTTCTCATACTCATTGTTGTCAGGAAGAGGAGTTTTTTATGTGGGCAGTCAGTCAAATATTCAAACTCCCTTAGCAGATTCTGAAATGGTTCAGTTCAGGGAGGTCATGGGCTTGATTATATGGGCAGGAAACCCTGGACTGACCTTATAGCTGCAGCGGATTTCTTCAATCCACAGTGACCCCATAAATGGCACACTCACTGGGCTTCTCCGATTGTATACTGATGTATCCTGCCACACTGTAAATTGTGTTGAACTAAAAGGGTGGCCTATACTGATCAAGTGTCCTACACCTCATACAATTTTCAGCCACAAAGCCGGGGCTGCTCTGGTGGTTGTTTTGTTTCTTTGTTTGTTGCCCCATGCATGAGAATAAATGAATATGCATGGTCCCAGTGTACTGTATTATTGGATAAGCAGGGATAATACACATATCCAGTTATGTGCAGAATCAGAATTAATATTATTATTATTATTATTATTACATTTTTTAAAAGTGCCAGAATGGAGTCCCATCCACTGGACATCCACCCTGGCTTTGCTCCGAAGCCAATCCTCAGCTGCCACATGGCCAAAAATCCAGGTTTTCCCCTGAAATCTGGAGCGAACTGTGAATCTTACCGGTCCATGGTTTCCTGAGCATCATTGAAAATGTTGTATGTCAATAGTGATACAAATACGGAATGAGTATGGGTTTTCTTGCCATGTAGAAAGCCCTGTGTTAACATTTCCAAAGATGTCATTTGGTGAGCCAAACACAAAGTAAGGGGAGTTGGGTCCCAATGAGCCCCTGGTATTACAAAGGCATTCTATTTCTGCTTAAAGAAAAACCAAAAGTTTCAGATTTTGCAGTTCTGTTCACATGGTCTTCCAAAGCATTTAAATGAACAAGTCATTTCATGGACTTGAAAGCTAACCTTCAGCATTAAGCTTTTTTCATATCCATCCTACACATTCCTTTAAATCACATAGTGACAGACAGCAATATTTTATCAACTGTTTTTAATGAGAAAATGTCTTCTTAACTGGTAATATGCAGTAAAGAAATATTCATAATTATGTCACAACAGTGTAATTAGGTTGGAGTTAAAACTTCTACCATAACTACTATTGATTTAATACTTAGCTAACACTGTGTACATAATACAAAACACAGTAATCACACAGTTCCTGCCAGAGGCCTTACGATCTACAGTTACAGATTCTTCCTTGGGAGTAAGCTAAAATCATTTGGTAAGATGGTCAGGATAAAGTCAAAAGGAAGGAATGAAGGAATATTTGCACAGTGGAATGGGCTGCTCATTAATCCTTAGTCCGTAGGCCACTTTCCTGATTCTCAAAATGCTCAGGTTGAGCAAAAACATTTTGCTGTCTGAGACAAAAGACAAGATGGCAATCCTATTCCTCTGTCAAAAATTCAGCTGGTGGTTGGATTTTACTGGTGATGATGTAATATCTCTCACCATACCTGAGTAAAGTAAGCTGGCTTATGTGCCTCAGAGAACAGATAGCTTGGGGGTCCCATTCTCCAGAAACTGCTAACTGTGTCAGGCATTTCATTGAGCCTAGTGATAGGGCTGACCTTGCTCAACCCATATAAAACTCTATTGTGCAGTTCCTTCATCCTTTCAATTGTTTTATGGAGGATATTTGCTGCTTCTCATGCATTGTTGTTATCAACAGAAAGACATTTTATACACAAAAAGTTATATTAGTGGCCTCTGTGAAATGACACTTTCTGGAAAATCTGCATTTTCTTATTCAACCATTTTTCCTCTACAAATCAGCAAGATCAGACTCAATTAAAAATATAGCTTTGGTGACAACACATGACCAATGACATCATTACTTGCATCTTATAATGCTTTTTAGGTAACAAGGGTGTAGTAACATTACATTTCAGGAGTAAGGTAATAAAAAAGGTGAAGTTAGAGTATTGGTGTAATGAGAAACTGTTTTTACTTTCAAAAGTTATGTGAGTAGCACTTTGACAGGTTTTTAAAAGTGCTGTACTGTTCTGTTCTTGATCCTAAGAGTTTAGTAACTACAAAAGTAACCAGCAGTACAAAAGACAGAGAACATTTTTTCCCCAACACTGTATCAGGCAAAAAAGCAGTTACTTCTCAAACACTGTAATGAATAATGGGAACAAATTACTTTTAAAACAGAACTTTCTGAGCTCTGATTTAAGATATACAGTACATTTGTAATAGGTAATGTATCAGTTATACAAATACATCAATAAAGTTTTATTTGCCTGTTCTATCTCAAAAAGGCAAATTACACTGTGACTTGCCTATTAAAAAACAAAGGTAAAATTTTCCCTGTTCTCAGTAGGGATAAAGAAAATTGTAAAACAAACAAACTAACGCATATTTTAAAAATGAAAAATCATTTTAAAAAACTTTTAACATCTAAAAATAATTTTGAGTGTGTATGCAAATGTTTAAAATTTTCTCTCTGTTGCTTCTTAGTTGAAAAATCTACAGCTAGGTGCATAGAAACAGAGAGGAGCAGGGTGATATTTTAGTCTGCAGGTATCTTTGGTTCCAACCATTAATGAAATTAATAAGATTTTTCTGCAGCTGTTCCTAATAGTTATTCTAAATGTCTGGATAATAATAAGGTTTGACATTTCCCAAAATTTGATCTTCATAGAGGGGGATACAGCAAAAGAAGAACCCAAGGCCTATTGACATTAGACACATGGTCCACCCAAAGCCATAGGCCCAACCAAACTCATTCACAGAACCTGCTGGGAAGATGATATATTTGGAGATCATTACAGGGTAGATGACGAGGCCCATTAATGAGAATACCGCTGCAAAAAAAAAAGACAAAGAAAAAGTAGAAAGAGTGATTATCTATTTAACCATCTCCATTATTTATATCCAACCTTTTCCTCAAAGTCGGGACTCAGGGTGGGCAATGATAATAAAATCATTATTATTTCATTTAGTAATGAAAACAGAAAGAAATAATTTAAGATGCCATTTTCTTAAGTAGTGAATTCAAGTGATTAAACATCTATCAGCCTTAAAATAATCAGAGCCACCCCAAAGTAAAATAGTGATTTCTACATGCTACCAGGGCATACTTGTTGTGGGGAAAATGTCCTGTAAAATATGCCACAGAACTATTTCTGGAATCTAATTACAGAGTTTGGAAACATAACTTTTTTTGAATGGTAACTCACACAATCTGGAGGCTTCTGGGAGTTATCATCCAAGCGGAAACCTTTTCAAAGTGTAATTTTAATTCTCAACTTGCTTCTGAGAATGGCTTTTGTGTAAGGAAGTGAGGTTAGTTTTCTGCCATTCTCTCCTATTCCAGGTTTCATTGAAATGTACTACAGTAGCATACATCCCCCCCCCCACATCCACTGATTCAGTTATCTGTGGATGGTGACAGTGTGGGGGGGATGGATGGGGGAGGGGGGAGGAGGAGAGATCTTGCCCCTCTTCTCCCTTTGCCCCTGGGATTGCTGCCCGGGATTGCTCCTGAGGCAAAAATGGTGATGCGGGGGCGAAGAGAGGGAGGGAGGGAGAGATCTGCCTCCCTCCTCCTTTTGCCCCCAGGATTGCTGCCTGGGATCACTCCTGGAGTGGAAATGGCAATGGGAGTGTCCGTTATTATCCACAGGATTTGTTATCCGCCAGGCCCCCTGGAACCAATCCCCATGGATACGGGGGTCCTACTGTAGTTCAATAAGAAAATAAATGAGTATGCGAGAAGAATATTTTTAGGGCTTGTCTACACTGCAGAAACAGTGGCACTTTATCCACCATAGTTCTCTTGTATGGAATCCAGGGTATTTGTAGTTTTGTGAGGTATTTAGATTTTTCTATCAGAGAACTCTGGTGCCTCACCAAACTACAAATACCAGGATTCCATAGGATAGAACTATGGTGGATAAAGTGCCATCAAACTGCTGTGTTTCTGCAGTGTAGACAGGCCTTTAAAGCATGGCCCCCACATCCTAAGGTGGGCCCCCTTCCTACTGCTAAAGTTAAGGGCAGCGAGATGCTCTATAGGATTTAGGACAAAAATTAAAATAAGTCAATTTAAATGATGACATCAAAGTAATATTTATTTTTAAATTTTTTAAATAAATGGATTTACACAATAAAAACTTACAATCATATCATGCCATGCCCCCTCCTAATCCCAGCTGCCCCCCTGACCCCCTTGGCTAGAGCCCTGTCAGCCCCCCTCCCGCTTTGTGGGGGGCATGCCTTAAAGAGACATTACTATTTTGTCCTAGAACAATAAAGTCCTCTAGTTATTATAAAGAGGGTTTGGGACCCCTGAAGTTGTGTCCTTCCTTGAAAAGATTCTATTTTGCTACAACTCTTATCTCCATACCAAAGTCAGGCACACACACCCTCACAGTTTAAATGCCTTTAATTTGATACACAGTCTTACCAGCAACAAACAACAGGCCTCCGATTCCTCTCAAGAAGTTGAAGCGAAGTGTGTTGATAGCAAATGCAATGATGGACAAGGCAAAACAGATGCACACAAGGACAAATCCAACTATGAAAGTGGCTGCAGCCCCTTGACCCCAGGCTGAAAGTCAAAATCAAATCAAATTATCTTGCCTCTTGTTTCAGTGAGATACAACCATACAAGCTTATTCATATACTGAAGATGTTACGTGTCCATGTGTGCATGGGGACACCTTAGGATCCTAGCGCTACCAATGAACAGACTTTGGGAAATCATTGTCTTATTTTCCTAAGCAGATTTTTGGCATTGACAGGGGGGGAAAAATAGAAGTAATGATGGGAAATCATGTCAGGGAGAAAAATCCAAGGTGACAATGATGTCTGGACCCCAGCTGTGCCCCAACTTAATGAGCAGGGCAATTGCATAATAAATGTCTCTAGATCCTTATCATTGCATGTAATGATACTTTAATGTAAGCCTGGAGAGGGGCTTTATTTGGAGTTGAAAGAGGGATGGCTGTTCTTATTTCATTTTGCCTCTCCTTCTCTGAAAAAGTTTTGGAGAGGAATCAAGTTGTTGCATTATTTCAACAACCTGTTTTGCCAGAGACATTTATAGCCCCTGGAAACATGTGGGCAGGACACGGCATGGGAAGCAAAGTCTTCCCCATATCACTCCCAGCTCTCTTAAAAATAGTTGTTTTTACATAAGTAACTTCTTAAGACAGCAACAATGAGCTAGCTCTCTGGAGTGTTTGTAGAAGAGTGTCCATGCTGGCTGGAGAATTCTGGGAGTGCTAGTCCCAAAAGTAACTTTTCCAAACTCAATAGATTTGCCATATGAATTCAATCATTGAATATGAATAGATTTAAACCAGGAGAGATTCTCTGGTGTATACAATTTCAACAAAATCCAATGTGAAAATAAAGAGCAGAATTTCATATTGATTGTTGAACAAATATCTGGTATCTGTTTGCTGGAAAGATGATACTGAAAGATGGTGGGAAATGACTGATAGGGCTCAGTGTGATTCCAGTGGTCTTGAATGGAAGAAGAAATCTGTAGTGCTACAGACTGATACAGGTTGTAGAACACATCTTCTGTTTATGCAGCATTCTGACTACCTTGGCACAGTACTTTTTTTAACCTCATCATATACCCTGAGCCTTTGGGCGTAACAAACAAACAAACTTCAGGCTTTGGCTACCATTCTAGAATAAGCAACTTAAGCATCCAGACCAGATTTTTCTTATTCTTCCAAAGGATTCCAAAGGGTCTTGAAGAAGTTAACAAAACAAGAAAGCACAATTAAACAAATATATGGGATAGAGTATGAATAAAAAAATTAAAAGAGTAAAAAAAGAAAAATCTACATCAAAATATTTAGCAACATTCAAAAAAACTTATTTTCAAGTAGGTGTGTACAGGACTACAGCCTCACTTGACAGTCCTATTGTTGTGTGCCTTCAAGTCATTAATGGCAGCCCTAAGGCAAACATATCACAGAGTTTTCTTGGCACGATTTGTTCAAAGAAGGTTTGCCATTGCCTTTCCCCATACCTGTCAGGTATACTTAGAAGTAAAATGCTTTGAGTTCATCAAATTTCAGTATGACTAGAGCATTATATCCTCTACATGTAATTACATGGGAGAGCCCTCGTTGTATAGTGGTTTGAGTAGACTAGGATCTGAGTCCAATCACTGCTTGGCCATGGAAACCCACTGGGTGGCCTTGGGCAAGTCACACTCTCTCACCCTCAGAAGAAGGCAATGACAAACTCCCCCTGAAGAAATCTTACCAAAAGTGACCCATTCTAGGGTTTACTTAGGGATGCCATAAATCAGAAAGAATTTGAAGGCACACAACAACAGAACATTACATACATGTGCCAAAGAGGTGAAACATTTACATATGGAATAACTCATGTTCGCACAACCTTTCCAAACCAGTATGTAGTCTTCCAAGCAGGCAGTGCACATATTAAGGGGAGTTAAAGGGGCAGAACACAGGGCTTTCCAGAAGATTGCATCAGTAAGAGCTGTTTGGAAGTGGAATACACTGCCTCGGAGTGTGGTGGAGTCTCCTTCTTTGGAGGTTTTTAAACAGAGGCTGGATGGCCATCTGTCAGGAATGATTTGTGTATTCCTGCATGGCAGGAGGTTGGACTGGATAGCATTTGTGGTCTCTTCCAACTCTATGATTCTATGAACACTTTGACTAATGTGCACCACTTTCCCAGTGTTTCATAAGCAATGCTACATATAGATTTTATGGGTATCTTACATCTTGTGTATTTTGAACTGTTAGGTAAAAGGAAAGGATTGAAGGGTATATTATCCTAACTTCAACTTGGACATCCTATTATACAACTCCTGTCTTAGTACATTACTGAAATTTTAATATTCTGATCAAGAGTTATGTAGCCTGAGTGGAAGAATTTTAAAAGGAATGCCAATTTAAAACAGGTACAATTATTTCAGATTCTTAAGGCAGCATATTTACAAACTGATACAACCCAGTGATAAAGAGAATAGCTAGAATACTATGGAAATTTGGTGCTGATTATTTGTATGGCCTTTCCTACTTCCATATATTTTCTATTACACCATAACAATAGATAAACCCATCATTTCATGTATGAAACAAAACATAAATGGCCATATCCAGTTTTTTGATGGGGAAGCGGAGGAGAAATGAAGTATTTTGATTCTGAAACCTAACATCAGTTTTCACCACTTTTTCATAGAGCAGCGAGAAGATAAATATATTCAATAAGAACATAGGAAGAGTTCTGACGGATCAGACCATAGGCCTATCCAATTCAAGCATCCTGTTTCTTGCAGTAGCCAGTGAGAGATATCTATGGGAAGCCCACAAGCAGGACAGGAGGGCAATAGACCTCTCCCACTACCAGTTCCCCAGCAACTAGTATTGACACTGCCTCAGATTCTGACCTACAATAGTATGTAGTAGGATAGGTAACTGGGACAGATCTGGGTGCCAATTTTCTGCCACCAGCTAGAATCCTCCACAGTTTACAAAGACTGTCAAAAAGCCGGGGGATGGGGCACACACACTTTAGAATATTTAAAACGTTAAAGTGCCCTTCTGACTTTAAAGAATCAATATTTTAAATGTAAAACAGTGCAGGTGGTGTCGGCAACCAAAAAGGTGACATGGGTGTCATTATGGGCTGGGAGGGCAGGAAAAGGGATAATAATAGAGCCTGGAGTGATTGAGGGTAACAAGCTTGGGGCCCCATGTGTCACTAGGAATACACATTGCCAATCCTTGAAATAGAGCCATGACATTTTGCAACTATCCTTAGCTTTATTCTTCATGAACATCTCTAATTCTCTTTTGAAGAGCCATCTAAGTTGATGGCCATTAGCATGGACCAAAAAGAGTGGATAGTAATTGTGGTTTTCTAGTTGTTTTATTTGTATATAACATGACTGGCTTGTAGTTTGACACTTCAGTGTTACTCAGTGTCTATTCTGTTGCTACTCTACTTAGCACTTATTTAATACTGGCAGTGCTGATATTCACTGTTCAAAGCATAATCTCTAAAGAAAAAGCAGTGTCCAGATTTCAAAAATAAATCTGCTAGGAGACAGAATCAGTCTGAAGAAAATGCTTAGGACTGCTTCATTCCTATACCTATAGAAGATTGCACAAAGAGATGAGAAATTATTTTTTGGCCAAAATCATTCCACTGGAAATATGTATTTTCACCAAGCATAAAAATACCAGAAATGGCTGTTATATCACTAACAGGTTTCCTAACAAACTATGGCTGCATCCTGTTGGTTAATCCTAACAAGAGTTAACCCATTCAATAACATGTTGAATGGTGAGTCAACACATAAATAAATCCAATGGATGCAAAAAAGTTACAACTAAGTTATGTAATTTAGGCTGGTATTTCTTTCATAAAAATTGCATATTTCTGGGGGCGGAAATTCTTTGTCCCTGCTTCTGTCCCTATACAAATAACCCCTACTTGTGGTCAGGTTTAGGCACAGTCCAGCATGCACTGAATGTGCAACTTTCAACTCTGCATAACTGTTTCACAATACACTTTGTTGCAGATGTCTCTGCTTGTCATGATTGCCGGTTTTTAGTCCCAGCCTCAACCATTTATAGTCAGACAGGAAAATCTTGCAGAGATCCCAGAAAGGAGTTGTTATGCAAATTGGAGGCAGACTTGGTCTGTCCTTAAAAGCTTAGAGACATATACCCATACCTTTATCTATATAAAAATACACACATGCAAACACCACCACCCACCACCTCACAAACACCTAGATAAGAATACAAGAAAAATATTGTGGAGCAAAACACTACCCACATTCATCAACTAAACGCCATTACCCCCTTCTACAAATGGCCTTTTCCCTTTCAGATTCTGTAGATACAGCTCTGGAGTACATACTTCAACACTGGGATGCTTACCATAATCCATGAGCGACCTGCATTGCCATTCATTTTCTAAAGAACATAATTTCCATAATGAGGCTTTTTGGTTAAATGGAAGAGTTTGTGAAGACATCCAGCCCCATCCAGCCAGCGCTATGATGCCAAAGATCATGGCTAGACCCACGAGAAGAGGCAAAATCCATCTGCAGCGGGTATAGTCCAGGCCGTACTTAACCATCTCGTTTTGATCTGCTTCCCTTGGTTGACTGGTAAGCCAAAAAGTCTTCTACTATAGCTTCAGGAGTCTGTGGAAACAGCAGTTTAATGCAGGTTTACTGAGAGCATGTGAGAAGGAGAAGAGAGAGGGCAAAGCAGAGAGCAGCTGTGTGGCCCAGACAGCTACTGAAGAAGAAAACTCCACCTAAATTTCAAAGAGCAAGTTGCTGCAACAACCTGTTGGACTGGAAAGAAACTTCAGGGTTGGGACTGTTCTTGTTTTGGAACCTCTTCTCCTCTTTTTTTTTTTTATTATTAAACCTTCTACCAATTAAGTTAAATATAGATAATGCCCCATTGTCATTAGTATTTCACCATTTCAAAGCAGTTACACTTCACAGTGAGGAGCAACACAGTGTTTGGGGAGGGCTCCGAGGAAAGAAAGATGAAAACAAATTTCTGTAACCAAAAGTAGCCCATTTATTTTAAAAGAATTATGAAACAATTTGTTGAGGGTTCCTGGGGGTTCCTCTAGTGCAGAATGACAGAACAGATCCTAGTGCTAAAGCAGCAACTGGAGATTACTGCTGTGGGATTATCTATGCTTCAAACAAAGATATTGTAATTTTATATCAGTTACGTTTTGATGGCTTTCCCCAAAGGAACTTGAGAATCATAGTGAGCTCAAACGTAGGGTTTCCAGGTTGCCTGGCTCTGAGTCTCATGGCTTGGACCCTCCTCTCCAGTTCTCAGAGTAGATGTGGAAATCTCAGGGCAAAAACACTGTTTAGAAATGTGAGTATATAATGCTTTTTAATGGCTTACACTTCACAATAGTGCTTGATACTTAATGTATTGTATTTAATTACAGCACCAGGGGCTGCCTGACGTGAGGTAAGGTGACATGAAAAGGGGTCTGCTGTAGGTCTCAGATTTTGGCACTGAAAGCTCAGGGCCCAGGGGAGTCCTGACTTACCTTCCATAGATTAAAACATACTAGGTAGGTACTGTCCACAGTCAGGGAGGTTTTCTAACTTTGAGGCTACTTGGGAAATTCCATTTCCTTGGTTGGTTCTTTAAACTTTTTCACAGGCTGGTGTTACCTACCCTGATAACCCGCATCTTGGCATATCAAATAATGGGCACTGTTTAATAATTTGGCTTAATATGGCCTTCCATGAGGTTAGCAAGTAAATCCAGGACCCCTTAATACCAAGCCTGGAGTCATCTGTAACCAAAGGAGGGGCCTTTTGAAATTTCCCAAACAAATACTCAGGTCAGAGATTAACATCTGAGGTGAGTCATTCACTAATCCTCAACAACAGCAGAGTCCTTGATGCTTATAAAATGGGCCCTTCCTTCCCTTTCCCCCTTCCAACAATAAACTTTGCATGCTCCTATTAATTATAAACACTTCGACCATTAACAATCATTAACTCTTCCAGAGCACCCTTTGTCTAATTCTGAGAACCTCTGAGAAACATTGTATTCTACTCAAAATTCCATCTCTTCAGGGGAATTATTCCATATAAATACCACCCTAAAACACCACCAAAGTTGTGTATGAATCCCCTGCTTTCTAAATTCATGTCAGTTATACCACCATTCTGCTTTCTGGACCTCTTCATTGTTGGTTTACCTCATGATCTCAGCTCTGTAGGATCAGTACAGTATAACCCACAATCCCCACTCTATTCCTCTACCCACATACTTCCTACTAATTTCCAACAAAGATCATTTAATTGTAAGTTCTGGCTTAGAGTCTCCTCCGTTACTACCGATATACATAGGTCAAAAGATCCCACTGTTACTGACCTCTCGCATACCATTTTTAGCCAATTACTATTCCCCATATTAATTTCAGACACTAGTGGGATCCTCGCAGACCCCACACAATTTGAGTAATACTGGATACAAATCTCTCCACACCTATGCAATACATTTGGGCCGACACCAACTTCCCACTAAAACAAACTTGTTCCTGCCCATGCTTTTAAATTTGGTTTGATTAAAATTGGAGGGCAAGGTAATAAAGGTCACTATCCTTTATCTGGAAATCTGAAATCCAAAATACTCCAAAATCCAAAATAGTGCACATAGGTGGCTGAGATAGTGACACCTTCACTTTCTAATGATTCAATGCACAATAAGTTTTTTTCAGGCATAGAAGTATTAAAAATATTGTGTATAAAATTACCTTCAGGCTATGTGTATAAGGTGTATATGAAACATAAATGAATGTTATGTTTAGACTTGGGTCCCATCTCCAAGATATCTCATTATGTATATGCAAAAAAATTCAAAATCCCCCCAAAAATCAAAAATCCAAAACACTTCTGGTCCCAAGCATTTTGGATAAGGGATATTCAACCTGTATTAAGCTTAAAATACATACCAAAGAAGCTTAAGTTGAAAAGAAGAAAAATGATGGTCAATTTAAATTTATTTTGGGCAATACAAGTCGTCCCTCCACATTTGTGACTTTGACGTTCATTATTTTGCGTATTCGCAGTTTCTCCTCCTTTCCCCCCCCTCCCCAGGAGCGAACTCCATCTACCTCAGGGGCTTCACTACGTTTGGAGTGGGGAGCCAAGGTGCCCCCTCCCTGCACTCCTGGGGCTTGCCTCCATTTGAAATGGAGAGCCAAGCCCCAAGAGAGCAAGGAGGGGCGATTTAGATCTGATCTCCCCGATTTCCCTGGTCTTGGCTGTTTGGAGTGGAGAGCAGCCCTGGGAGGGCGGGGGTGGTGCCTGAGAAGTGGCTACGAGGCTTGAAAAGCCCTATCACCACGTTGGAAGGGTGGGGGGGCAGTGTATTTTATTCATGTTTTTTTTTCTCATTTGCAGGGTTCTTGCACCCCTAACCCCTGTGAATGTGGAGGTACGACTATAGCACAAAACTGAGACAGCTTAGCTATCTTAGCTGTAGAGCATTACCTAATGCATAAAAGACTTTGGGGGTTCTTCATTGTTACCTGCCCTGCCATCCCCCTGCCCGTTATCTATAATTGGCAATATTTAATAATTTGGCCAACTATGGCCTTCCAAGAGTGTGTTCAGTAAACTGGAGACTCCCAAAAACCAGGAATCCCAAAGACTAACACTGAGACTCAGTCGGGTACGCACGAGGGAGAGGCCATTACAAATTCCAAAGAAAAGTACCTGTAGGACAACTTCTTGCCTGAACATCTGGCTAATCCAATCAAACTTAGCTGAGATATTTAATGTTTGAAAAGAGCTGTCTTACCCCTACCCTCCCAGCAAACAAAGATCAGAGTATCAACACATTAAGAGTCATTAACGTTTCCGGAGTGTCCATTCTTGAGAACCTCCAAAAAACGTTGTCTTTCACTCTAAATCCAATCCCCTGAAGGGAATTATTGGATATAAAAAACCCTTCTAAACTCCACTCAAGTGCACACAGTTCCACTTCTTCTAGACACCATGTCAGACTGTGTAGCCATTCCTGCTTTGGGACCCCCACTCTGCTGACTTTCTCCATGATCCTATCTCCTCTGATCGGTACAGTATCACCCAGGGCTGGTTTAGGCATACCGCCAAATCCACATTAGTGGGGGGCCCCACTGGTTGAGGAGCCAGCGAGCCAGAGGGATTCAATCCCCCTTTTCCCTCCCCTCCTTTCCCCTCCCCTCCCCTCCTGTACCAAAGCGAGGGTCTTCAGCGTCCCCGTTGAAACTGAAACTAACTCAGCCAGGGAGTTTGCTCTTCTCTTCTGAGGAGACTTAACTGAGGTGGGACTTGAACCTGTGGCTCCTCTCAAAGACAGGGGTGGGAGCAGCTGCCTCTCAGAAGTTCCCTCACCCGGGAGAACTTTTCACTCACCCTGCTCTTCTTCTTCTTTCCTCCTCCCACTGAAGAGAGTGTTCATGCTCCCCCTCCTCTTCCTCCTCCTTCCTGATTCAAACACTCAAGCTCCTCTCCTCGCGACAGGGGAGGGGCAAAGGTGAGAAACATAAATGAGAGAGAGAGCACACGAACGAGAGAGGCTTGGCCCTTCCTGGCCACCTTACACCCTCCATCATGCGTCCTGAAGTACTGGGAGAAGAGGCCCTTCCCCCCCGCCAGCCTCCATTCTTTCATGGAGTTCGCCTTTGAGGGATCCCAGCGGGCTCGAGATTGAGACCCCAGAAGTGGGTGAGGGGCAGAAAGACATGTAAGTGCCTCAGTGGGACGACAAGTCATGCAAGGCAGGGAAAAGGAGGAGGAGCACTTTGAGTCTGGTCCTTCCAGCTGGACTTTCCCTTTCCCATCCCCTGGGGGGGGGGGAGATGGAAACTCTGTTGCTCTGGCTTAGGGCGGATGAGGGGAGTTCCTGCACACACACACCGGGCCTGTTTAAGGGCCCTGTAGCATCTGTAGCCACAGGGGTCCCTGTTGCAACCCTCCTCCTGCAAAAACCTTATTAGTAATAATCTGAATATCCTGTACTGTGAATAGGTTAGGTTAGGTTACATTGACCTGATATAAACATATGGGGCCCCCAAAACAAAGTGCTGCAGGGCCCCCCAAAATTCCTTAAATCAGCCCTGGTATCACCCAAAAACAACCACTTACACTGTTCCTCTATCCCATTCCTTCCTACTTTTTTCACTAGCCTTGCATGAATACTTGAAGCCTAACTGTGTGTGTGTGAACATTGTTATTATTGCTTTCTCAAATAAAGATTAATTAATTGTACTATTTAGCCTCCTGAGTACTAGTATACATAGGTTAAAAGGTCCTTCTTTGTTGCCCTCCTCTCATATTGCCAAGCTGAGTATATTAATATTGATATTCAGATAAAATAACACACACACACACACACACACACACGGTGTTTCGGGTAATATCAGATGAAATACCATTAGAGCAGTCTCTTAAAATGTTAAGGATGGAATCATGATCTCCATTCCCAGAAGCAAAAGAAATAACATTTGCTACAATTGTTGTTCCTCCACACAGCAACAGTTAAGGGAGAAGGCAGGGGAGGACTGCAGCCATGGAGAAGAGCTGCTGCTCAACCACCTTTCTCCTTGAATTATCAGCTTCCAGTTTGCCCAGAAATGCAGCAGGTTTGGGATCTGAAGGTGAAGAGAAGTGCTTGAGGGATTTTCTGCCTCCTGGCCAGTCTGGCTGTCTTTAGATATGATGCAGCTTAATTTGTATGGGTCCTGGGGCACCATTAGCTAAAGCAACAAAATGTCTTAAGATGGTATATTCAGAACAGACCATAATAATTTACTTTCCATTATGAATGTATGTTCATTTATGTCTCTCTTTTCAGGCCTTTGAGGTTAAGTCTTTCAAAATGTAAGAAAGCTTATCTTTGCTGTATCTACTATCTGGAAGTATGGTACAACTGCACAAAATGTATACCTGCATAGACAATTAAGGTGAATCTCATGTGCTCTAGTGTTCACGTGTGTGCTACAAATGTTTCTGAAAGGAACCAAAATCTGCCCAAAAGCCAAAACAAGGGCATAATGTCCTAATTCTACAGGGGGCCCTTCCCATCCAAAGGGGTCAGTTTCGGGGGGCCTGCAGATAGGAAAAAACACAGAAACAAAAACCCCATATTAATCAATGGCAATGTGTGCACGTGGCTGCGCACTGATACGCCAGCATGCACACACTGCCATTGACTAATATGTGGTAAGGCAGTCCACAGGAGATCCAATCAGTGGATGGCAAGCCACAAAATAGGGTGGGTGCGCTGTAATTGCTAATCGCTGCTGGAATAGACCAGCTGAATCAATTGCAATAGCAACTGTCTGTCCTTTGCAAATTGATGCATAGTAGACCCTCAGCATCCACTGGAGTTTGGTTCCAGGATCTCTGCAGATACCAAAATCCGTAGATCATAGAATCATAGAATCATAGAATTGCAGAGTTGGAAGAGACCACGAGGGCCATCCAGTCCAACCCCCTGCCATGCAGGAAATCACGATCAAAGCATCCCCGACAGATGGCCATCCAGCCTCTGTTTAAAGACCTCCAAGGAAGGAGACCCCACCACGCTCCAAGGGAGTGCGTTCCACTGCCAAACAGCTCTTACTGTCAAAAAGTTCCTCCTAATGTTGAGGTGGAATCTCTGTTCCTGGAGCTTGCACCCATTGCTCCGTGTTCCAGTCTCTGGAGCAGCAGAAAACAAGCCCGCTCCATCCTCAGCGTGACACCCCTTCAAATACTTAAACAGGGCTATCATATCGCCTCTTAACCATCTTTTTTCCAGGCTAAACATACCCAGCTCCCTAGGTCTCTCCTCATAAGGCATCGTTTCCAGACCTTTCACCATTTTAGTTGCCCTTCTCTGGACACGCTCCAATTTGTCAATATCCTTTTTGAATTGTGGTGCCCAGAACTGGACACAGTATTCTAAGTGAGGTCTGACCAAGGCAGAATAGAGTGGCACTATTACTTCCCTTGATCTAGACACTATACTTCTATTGATACAGCCCAAAATCGCATTGGCCTTTTTAGCTGCCGCATCGCACCGTTGGCTCATGTTCAACTTGTGGTCTACTAGGACTCCTAGATCCCTTTCGCACGTGGTCTCATTCAGCCAGGTCTCTCCCATCCTATATTTATGCATTTCATTTTTCCGCCCTAAATGCAGTACCTTACATTTCTCCGTATTGAATTTCATTTTGTTAGCTTTGGCCCAGCTCTCCAGTCTATCCAGGTCATTCTGAATTTTGATCCTGTCCTCTAGGGTATTAGCTACTCCTCCTAATTTGGTGTAATCTGCAAATTTGATAAGTATGCCCCTAATTCCCTCATCCAAGTCATCCAAGTTCCATTATATACAATGGCATTATGTAAAATTGTGAACAGCAAGGCTTGCTTTTTTGATTCCCACCCCCCTAATGTTTTCAAGCAGTGCTTAGATGAATCTGTGGAAGCAGAATCTGTGGATGTGAAGAGCTGACTATAGTTTTGTTGGTGATCCAGCTAGAAATGTTTGAGAGAAATTGGTTTTCCCTGTACAGTGAGGCTGAGTTATGTTCCTCACTTGACTGTTTGCTTTATACATTTTATGGTGTTCAGCCACTGTGTACAGTAATTATGGTTTTTCTCTTACACCTTCCTTGGTGTCAAAAAGGAGGGAAATTGTCCAAATAGAAAAGAACGCTCTATTTAAAACAAAATTTATGTTGTAGCTACACTCCCTAAAGGAAAGAAGTTTAGACCACAGATCAACCTATATTGCCCATGGCAAACCCCAAGTAACTCAGGGGTGGACAACTGTGAAGCAGGTAGGGGCCAATTTTCCTCCCATATAGCCCCAGTGGACAACACTATTGCATCTTGGTGCTCTGGAAGTGACATTGCATTAGTTCTGGCCACCATTTTGACAGATTTTTGGCTGTGGATTTTTTGTTTTGTTTTGCCAGTTTTAGTGGTTGCTGGGGATGGAGCAGAAAAGCACCACATTAGCTGTCAGGCTTAAGGTAGTTTGGCCAGATTGAGGACAAAACGTTGCCCAAAAATCAACACATTTTTCCTTTTAAAAAAAGGTTGGGGGGCTTCAAGGGGAATTTTTGCAAAAAAATTTCAAAGAGGTTTTTTGTTGTTGTTGTTTTGGGTTTTTTTGCCTCAAAATGATCCAGAATGCCACCTCACAACTCAGGAAGGCCCAAAATCATGGTGAGAATTCCCTCAAGTTCTCTAGGGGGCATTTGGAGACAAAATTTGATATGCATTCCCTAGCCTTCCACATTTGCCCACCTCTGCTTTACAAGTAAAAATCCAACCATATTTTTTCCCTTTAAACCAAACATTTTGGAAATTCTTTTCCTATATGGGAAACAGGTCTATATTCTGAAGAAAGAATTGTTCAGGACTATATTGTGTCATTTTCAGACTGCATGGCTGGGATCCTACATGCAAGTAGTAGAATGTAACCCTCTGACAGCACAACTCCACCAGCCTACATACTGATCTTGAAGAAGGCAGAATCTGTGGCAGGAGGCCCAGTCACACTACACAATTATAGCACTACTATTCCACTTTAACTGCCATGACTCCATCCGATGGAGTCCTGGACTTTATAGTTTGGTGAAGCACTGGATCTCTCTGGCTGAGAATCCTAATGGCTTTCCCTAAACTGCCAGTCCTGGAACTCATAAGGATGACATCATGGCAGTTAAAGTGGGATAAAAGTGCTATTAATCTGTAGTGTGAATAGCTCCTGGTTGGGGGAGGGGAAGGGTGTTGGAACAATGACCAGCTGGAGTTTTGCAACAGGACAATGAAAAACAATGTCAGTTTCCTAGATCTACAGGAGTAAGGGGTAAGTATCTGGGAAAGTGATGTTTCACCTCATTGCTTCATGCCCATCTAGAGATGTAAAATTTCTGGAAATTTTGAAGCCATGGGGCTGGGGATGAGACAGCTTTTCTTAGTTTTCTTTTTAAAATTTTAGAAAATTGAAAATAATTGAACAAAATGTTATATTCACTTCCTTTACAGACAGAAAACCACCTTACTTTTAGAACATAAAATGTATTGTACACATTATATAATACAATTATACAATGTTGTTTCAAAATGAAATCATTTTTGTTATATTAAAATATAATTCAGTTAGATAATAGTTACAAACTAAATTATCTTTGTAAAATGTTTTTTCTTACAAACAGAGCTACAAAGAAACTTCTGTTTTTGTCACTTTATTAGGAGCAGGCAGAAAACAATGAAACCGAAGAACATGACTACAGCAAAGAAAATGATTTTGTCTCTAGTCTTCTGTAGCATCAAGCAGACATATAGCATTCGTTACCATTTTAAAAAACTGAGAAAAGAGTACCAAGACCAGGAATTGAAATGATCACATACTATACATTGCCTTACATAAGTCTCCTGTTATAAAGTTTTTAGAAATAATTAGAGGGGAGTAAATGTAGTAAAATCTGAGGTCCCAGGATGTTAGCCCTTTTTGGGAAACTTCTTAAAAGTTAAAACTGTCAGGAATTAACTTTATTGTAGCAGAGCAGAGCTTGAAGCGTGACTCAAAGGTACAGTGCTTTGACCCAACCACAAGAACAAAGAGACAGGCAAATTCTTGTTGAAAGAAAAACTTAAGCTTTACTAATAGCTTTGAATCTACATATGCATGTAGCCTACATGTAATTAAGCTAATGAATAGATTTTGGATAAGAAAGAGGTTCATCTTCACTGACTATTTCAGTGAGAAGGAAGGCATTCTTGCGAAGCAAGATGGAGAGAGCAGCTTCAGCATCCAAGGCAAGAAGAAAAAGTAATAAAAGATCAAAGACCAGAAGGCAAATAACCTAGGTCATGTGATCTTGTAGTTTTGTTGTGAACTATTTACAACCATGCTCATTAAAGATAGGATGAGAGGAAGGCATGCAAGAGACCCTATCCTAACTGGAGGAAAGATGGAACAGGGCACTACCTGTGTAATGCCTGTGGTCTCTATCACAAATGAAATGGCATTAACCAGCCACTCATCAAGCCACAGAAAAGACTGTCTTCATCTAGACGTGCTGGTCTTTGCTGCACTAACTGTCACACAACTAATACGACACTCTGGAGACAGAATGCAGAGGGAGAGCCAGTCTGCAACGCATGTGGATTGTACATGAAGCTGCATGGGGTACCAAGGCCTCTGGCAATGAAGAAGGAAAGTATCCAGACAAGAAAGAGGAAACCTAAAAATATCACCAAAGGCAAATCTTCAACAGGTTCCACAACTTCAACCACCAATTCCCGTTCCTCTGTTACCAATTCTGAAAGTACCATCACTTTAAAAACTGAACCTGCTGTAACATCTCAATATCCTGGACAGTCGATAGTGTCAACTTCCCAGGGTCCAAGCCAGTCTGAAGATGCGTTGGCTGACAGCCACACTCAGTTCAAATACGAACCGGAGGATTACACCTCTTCTTCAGGCGCTATGCCCCAGCAATCAGGACTCAGCGTTCCCCTTCATCAAGACTCATGGTGTGCATTGGCACTGGCCTAGGAAACCAGTCTTCCATTTTGAAATAAAACATGGTGCAGAACAACCCTTGATTCTCATGACATCAGTGGACAGCAGGACAATGGGCCTTCCTGCCTGAGTGCTCGGGATCTAAGGTTTCCTGTAATCAATGTAGTTCTATGTCCCCAAAGGCCAATTTATCCCCCCCACCCCCACAGAGGATGCTTCACTTCAATGCCAGCTGAGCAGGGTCAGTTGCCTTCTTCTTGATGCATCTTACTCTTCTAATACTTTGGTTCTCTGAAAGCTTTTACTTATATCCGTAACAATCGAAAGCGAGAGAAATGGGGACCTCTGTTCTCGGCAGGAGGTCTCTCTCTTTCCTGTGATCCATTCTAGCAAAAGAAATCCAGAATCTATGTTTTGTTCAGAGTGATTTCCACCCCACCCTCTCTTTATGACTCCCCAGTGTGCAATTTTACTCCACTTCCCAATAAAGACTATGATAGAACGTGAAAAAAAGAAAAAGTAATAAAAGATCAAAGACCAGAAGGCAAATAACCTAGGTCATGTGATCTTGTAGTTTTGTTGCGAACTATTTGCAACCATGCTCATTAAAGATAGGATGAGAGGAAGGCATGCAAGAGACCCTATCCTAACTGTTACTCATTTGCTCTAATAGCAAATAAGTGGGAGAGAAAGGATGATTGGTTTTTCCAACAGTAAATATATGAACACATCTTCAACATTTAATTAATCATTCCAAAATATAATATTCCAAAATCTATTTTTCCCACAATTTATTTTTCCAGAAAGAAAGGCTTCTGAAAAGATGTGGGGAAACTGAGTTTTCCTCATTTTTTTTCTGGGCTTTTCCCCTCAGACCTTCACACTTTTCTCCTTCCTGCCCTCCCCTGCCTACTACAAAGGAGACAGTAAAATTCTTTAAAAAGAAATCTCCTCCATAAAACTACAGGGTTGTAATCCCAGTATATGCCTACATACATTCCCAGCAAGATTCCAATGCATATGTCATGATGGAGTCCCATCATGCTGCCTTAAGGTGCAACTCCCATCATTCTGCTAGAGAACTATAACTCCCTTTGTCTGTAAACAGATTATCTTGCCAGCATAGTATCAGGTAAGAAAAGGGTTAATGGAAGGGAGGATCTAAAACACCACCTCCACAGAGCTAATGAAATGACATCAAAGACATGACACTATCTGACTTGGACTGACCAATTAAAGGTCTAAACCTGGGAACTCTGATGAAGATTTAACTGCTTTTGCTTGGAGCCATTTTTTTTAATTTTTTTTTGAGAGAGAGAGAGAGAGAGATTTGAGAGAATAAATACTGATATGGCTGGTAGAGCAAAAAGTCATTCCATCTTTGGCTTAGAGCTTCCAGCTGCCTGAATAACATCTGAAGGCAACAAACTGCAAGTATTTACTAGAGATTAGGACATTTTTAGCTGCGTTAGGGAATTCTTTTTAATTTCTTTACTCTGGTTGAATGTAGTTCCATTAGTAACTGAATGTAACTGGAGTAATGTAATGATTTGATCTTAATATTCTGTAATTGCTATAACTTTAAGCCTGGCTGAGGTATGAGAGAAGCCTACCTCATGTGAGATTGCATGACTGCTTTCACTTGAATAAAGTAACTTTACTAATATTCCCATAATTGATGCTTCCATGTGCCTATCCCTTGTTCATGCTACTTTTGTGTCTCCTCTGGGGTTGGGAGGAGGGAGTTAGTTGATTCTATAGTGGCAAGGAGTGCCACTGGTTATCAGAGACTACGCACAATTTCCCACTGCATTGTGCATGAGAAAGGGGGGGTCCCAAGGGGAAAGAAACCCCCCCCAGTTTAACTTTTTGGGGCCTGTAGGGAGCATCCTGGAGTGAGGCTACTCAGGATTACCCCTACAGGAGGGCTAATCTGGGGTCCAAGGGAGTGAACCCAGGTTTAGCCCTGGACATGGATGGCAGTGCGTGGGATTGAACATAGCATCAGTTTTGGAAGTTAGTGAACTACAAGGCTCTGCCTCTTGCCTTCAGAGAAGGGAGATTGGGGGTGCTGTAGTTTTAGCTTGTTCAAGTGGGGAACAGAGAGCAGTGAGAGGGACTGAGGCCTCTGCTCAGTTTGCTCATCTGCTGTGCCAAAACTCCCTGGAAAGGGAGGGGTTTCTTGCTTTTGGTTGAACTGAGGGGGACACTAGTAGTATGATTTTACTTTAACTGCCATGGCAGCATCCTATGGAATCCTGGGACTCAGGAGTTTAGAATTCCCAGCCAGAGAGTTCTAGCGCCTCATTTAATTACAAACCCCAAGATTCCAAAGCCGCTAAAGTGGAATCATTGTACTTTAACTGCACAGCTGGAAAGGGCCTGTTACCTTTTATCCTTTTCATCAAGGACACAGCAAGATTGAGAGTAAGACTTAGAATGAGCAAGCTCTCTGGGGCAGCCACCTATCCTCTGAGAGTAAGACAAATAATGTACAGGCTGTCTAGTTAGACAACCTCAAACACCTGGCTCTGAAGGGTGCTTCCTCAAAGCAAGGCATTGTGAGCAAAGAGGTATCCTCAGACACCTCACCTACAATGTCTTGCTCCTAGGAAGAGCCAATTCTGCAGAGAGCCACCCTGTCTTGCATTGACAGCTTCAGGGTGAGACAGAGGAAAGGGAACAGTAATTAAAGGGCTGGGCTGTTGGTGTGTCCTCTTGACTAGGTAGCAGGAGATCTTGCAATGCCATAACCTCTACTCCCTCACACGGACAGTCTAATTAAAAGATTTAACACATGAAATTGTTATGCAAAACCAAAGGACTATGCATAAAGAGGGATGCCCATTTAACTGATCTTGCAGGAAAGGGGTTCCAATTGGTCAGTATCAAAATGTCTGCAGCTGAATGTCCCTGACAGTTAGTAAAAAGTGACAGAGGGTACACGCAGCAGTTAGATATCCTGATTAAGGAACAAAGACACCAATGGCTTAAACAAACTGAAGGCTTTATTGTAGGAATTCCATTCTAAGATAGGAAAGTTACTCAGGGTGCTGATCTAATCTAGCTGCATTCTAGGGAAGAGCTGAGAGAGGACTGGTGGGAAGAGAAACAGTGGAAAAACATCCCTAAGAGTATCAGCTAAAATTGGAGAAGGGACAGGATAGGTAGACAACAAGGGAGGACACCTTGGGTCACTCAAACTACCCAACCCTATTATTACTGCCCCCTATGAGGCATTCTCGACTCTTCAGTGCTAAGCACTGTTGTACCTCTAACAAAAAGATCAAAACTGTTAGAGTTTATCCATTTAAGTGTGTTGCTGCCAAGATAGAAAGGCTATGATATGCTATTTCAACCTGTGCCAAATTACTAGGATGTGCAGACTCTCTACCAGCACTGGATTTAGGTCTAAGTTAGTATTGTGGTGGTCAAGAGAAGCAAGGCCTGAATTTGGCCCTTAAGGTTGCATGCATGCTGCCAACTTACCACTGACTTAAGCAGGTAGACATTGTCAGGAGCTGAACTCTGCCTGCATTTATCACATGCCAGAATGACTGTGTGAATTCTTAAATGTCAGGTTTACAGGCTTATGCAAGAACTACCAGCAAATGATATTTTATGATCTCTCAAATCAGCCCATGTTACCTCTGCCCCCCCCCCAAAAAAAGATTTCTAGGCAGTTTCTTTCCTTCTAATCTTCCCTCTACCCTCATTTAAAGCACAGACAGGAACTGTGCTACCCTCCAGATGCTATTCAACTGCAAAGCCTAGCAACCACAGCCAGCATCGCCAATTGTAAAGAATGCAGAGAGCTGAAATTCAACAACATCTGGAATGACATGATTCCCAATTCTGATTTAGGGAATAATCCTATAATGTTCACTGGGAGTAAGTTCCAACCAATTCAGTATTCCTTACTCCCAGGAAAATGGATTGCCTGTTTTGTAATCTTTTATAATTACAGATGTTTACAAAACAAAGCAAATTTCAAAGATTCCATTGATTTAATTTACGGTATATCATGCTTATTTTGTAAGAAAACTGTTTTCTCGTGTTGTGTGTTCATTTGTTTTGTGATTCAATCTTCAGTTAGCCCATAATCTAGCACATTTAAAAACACATTTAAGACAACTGAAATAAATGTAGATTTCCATGAACACAACTTGTATGGCTTGGCCAATCTTTATTAATGAGTTTATTCAACCATGGATGGATTCTTTTGAACAATTAGCATTATAATATAAATGGCACTATAAAACATTTCTGCAAATACAAAAAGATTTCCTATAACAAGGTATACAGTAAAACCACATATTTGACATACCAGTCCTCTTAGTAACATGCTTTATTCAAATGGAAATCATTGTAAGTGTAAGTTTTATATGGGATGTTTCTATTTTAATATAAATGAAAGTATACACATATTCCAGTCAAAGTTTCAGGGCAAAATGTTTTTAATGCTGTTGTTTAAAGTGGTGACTTTTAAATCCTATTTGGGCAGTACTGATAATACTTAGAATCTGAGACTTAAAAATACTCATCTTCTAAATGCAAAGTAGGATATCTTTTATTAGGCACTAAAATGTAAATCAGACAGCAAATTCTACCCAAAGTTATAGTTTTAAATCTCAACATTTTCAAAGTGAAACCGTTAAGTCAATGCTCAATTCTTTTATTGAATTCAATAGGACTTAGCATTCCCGTCCTACACATGCTTACCTGGGAGTAAAGCTGAGTTTTACTTCTGAAAAGACACATCTAGCAATACACCGTAAACGTTGTTAACTGGATGGATGGTGCCAGCAGATTAAAAACTATACAAGTGCTGGGGAAAAAATGCTGTACAAAATTATATCATGTGCTTAAGCAACTAATATGACCATCTGGTAAAATCATCTTATAGATATATTCAACTACTAGATATCTGGGAAATCCAGAATTCTCATCTCAGAGAGAAACTCAAATTATATTGTGATTTTTTTTTCTGCCACATGGAAGAAGGATAATGGGGAATATTTGTTTATACACTTTGTTAGTCCTTTGGTGTCAAGAAAAGATACTTCAGACTTCTTAAGAAAGTTCTTCCAGGATGTTCTGTTGAGGTCTATCAGGTAAAAACAAATCTACCCCACATATTGGAAAATGGTTTACAGGTACATTGATTAGGTTCTTTCCTGTCACGATTTAACTTATGAAACATACTGAATACACTGCTTAGAAAAATACGGCTTCTCCCCAATTCTAAGTAAAACTGATTTGGTGACCAAGACTCACGGAAGAACAATTTGTGTTATACTTGTCTTGCTCATAAAATGCTGTAACCTTCATATTTTAATTTACCTGATAACAACCAGTAACTTGTTCAGCGTAATATTCATTTTGACTAATATTGCTCCCAACGATGCTGTTGCAAAAGCGCACTTAAAAAAAATAAAATAAAGGCATGAATAGAAAAAAGCGTTTAGCAAATTGCATATTATACAGTAGGACCCCATATCCACTGGGGACTGGTTCCGGGGGAGGGTGTGGATACTGAAAACCGTGGATAATAGTTAACATCATTGAAAGTAATGCAACCTCTGGTTTAAAATACCATAGAGTTCCCTTGGAGGACCTAGAAAATGGCTAGAGAGGACACAGTTTCTAGGAAGACTCTATAGTAAGTGTGCTGTTTTGTGTCCCATGGATAACTGAATCAGTGGATAATGAATCAGTGGATACAGGGGTCCTACTGTACATTTATTCTTTGCTTTTTCAGATACATTTTCATATACATTGTTTTGCATTAACTAGATACAGTCATCCTAAAATCTACTTCAGACTGATGTTACTGTAGAAGCTTTCCGAGCTAAAAATCTAAAACAAAATTTAAGAGTTGCACTGATCTAACGGCTAGGAATAACAGCTACATAAAGCAATTCTTATTAAAACAGAAATATCCAAAAGGAGCTACAGTATTTAGCTATCAAAATGCAGAATGCGTTTTTTTCTCTTTCTTGTAATTAAACTGCTGTCAGATCTAAAAATGGGTGTTTGAAAAAGTAACTGTGGAGTTTATATCCATTTCCAGATAGGCAGCTATGCTAGTCTGTTGCAGCAAAAAGAGTCATGGCACCTTAAAGACTATTTTTTTATTGTCATAAGTTTTCAGGGACTATGAAGTAGGCCACAGTCTATGAAGACTCATGCCATAATAATATTTAGTTCCTTTTTAAGATACCACACAAACTTTTGGTGTTTTTGTGGCTTGGTTATTAGAACAAAATTCTGTCATCAGATCAGAAAATGACAATACAAGCACTAATTTCCTGCCACAAAGCAGAAACAATATTCAAAACAATTTTTCTACTATCACCAAATCAAATACGTTCCACATCATTGTACCCATAGGGTTTTATATTTCCCAGGACTTCATCTTCCCAGTTGGGCAGACAGCAGAAAAAGAATGCACAACCTATCACAATCACTGTGCTTGCCCAACCAAAGCCATAAGCCCAACTGAACATGTTGCTTCCTGTCAATGCAATGGTTTCTGTGTACATCACTGGATAGATGACCAAGCCTAGAATCTGGAAAGCAGCTAAATGGGAAGAAAGAGAATAAAAATAATTCAGGGTTGCATTTATGTACATGCATTTGGAGCAAACCATATATATCATACCACAGTTACTAACTAATATTGTAACATCCAGCAGGGGACATTGGGAGTCATCAACAGTATGTCCTGATAGCAGATTAAGTACCGTAATGGGTTTTCG
Source organism: Gambelia wislizenii (assembly GCA_030847615.1). Classification (NCBI taxonomy): domain Eukaryota; kingdom Metazoa; phylum Chordata; class Lepidosauria; order Squamata; family Crotaphytidae; genus Gambelia; species Gambelia wislizenii. The sequence continues at coordinate 115,676,126 of JAUMIR010000001.1, read as the reverse complement.
ATTCAATATTTGACTTGTTTATCTACTTATTTAAGAATTTTTTAATGACCTTCTAGCCCTGCACAATGGATGCAGATTAAATGCCACTGCCAGGAAGTTAAAGCAGTGTACAGTAGTCCCTTCATATTCACTGGGGTCTGGTTCCAGGACCCTCCATAGGTACCAAAATCTGTGAATACTCAAGTCCCAAAATGGTGTCCCTTATATAAGGAGATTTTCACACGCCGAAAATATTGCCTCCAGAAACCGGGACAGAAATATTTCTGTCCCGGAAGCAGCGCCGCGGTTCGCACGCTCACCTCCCTCTTCCGTTGTTCCGTCGTCCTCACTTTGGGTTTTTTCCTCTCTCTTCCGGAATATTTTATTAACGGCAAACTCCCGTTAGTAAAATATTCCAGAAGAGGGAGGGAAAAACCCAAAGCGAGGACGACGGAACAATGGAAGAGGGAGGTGAGCGTGCGAACCGCGGCGCTGCTTCCGGGACAGAAATATTTCTGTCCCGGTTTCTGGAGGCAATATTTTCGGCGTGTGAAAATCTCCTAAGATGGCAAAAGCAAGGTTTGCTTTTTGGGTTATTATTTTTTAAACAATATTTTCAAGCCGTGAATACTTAAATCTGTAGATACGGAGGGACAACTGTATAGATCTGTGTACGCTGAACTTTGCTACACAGGCAATAAACCAGGGCCAAAAACATAGTATATTTAAGGCATGATTGGATGCGGGAGTGGAAACAACTGTTACAAGACATTAAATCCTGGAACAGAAAAGCCTTCACATTTACCTGAACTATTGGGCCGTCTGGAGAACCCTAAAGCTTCAAATATACAACTTGCTAGCTATTTTCCTAAAATAGACAGTTTTTTGTACCTAGCAGTTCTAGAAGTTGGTCACTTGAGTACTAGAGGTCATGTGACAAATTTAAAGACTGGTAGCTTTTAAAAAAATGCTGAATATGTGCCTGCACTGTTGCAAATATTAGGTATCAATATATCTAATTATTAAAAGCTTGAATGCTCCTGGATTAACACAAGTCTAGTGTTGTCTATAACTATATATAAATTCTCCCTAGGATAAGAGAAGAAATTTTGGGAATGTAACATCAGTGACAAGAAAATGTTTAAAAACTAGTTGTCTTAGCTGCAGACTTACCAACAACGAAGAGCAAGCCTCCAATTCCTCGACAAAAATTCCACCGCAGTATTTCAAGGGAAAATACTATGACTGCTAGACAGAAGCAGATACACAGGATACAAAAGCCAACCAGGTATGTAGCAGCAGCTGCTTTACCCCAAGCTTCAGAAAAGAAAGAAAAAATAGTTAGTGAGAAAGAATAAGAGAAAAAAATATTTTTCATGAAGTGTTTGCTTGTTTTTACAAGGATCTTCAGCTAAATCTAAAGGGTAAACAAAGTAGTTCTGTTTAGAATAAAATGTATAAGAAGTTTTCATTTTAGTACCTGGGCCTAAATAACTCGTAGCAACTATAGAACCAGCATGATGTAGTGGTATGAGCACTGGACTATATGACTGGAGATCAGAGTTCAGCCATGGAAATCCATGGGGCAACCTTGGACAAGTCATACTCTCTCAGCCTCAAAGGAAGGCAAAGGCAAAACCCCTCTGAATAAATCTTGCCAAGAAAACCCCATGATAGGTTTACCTTAGGGTCACCATAAACTGGAAAGGACTGAAGCACACAACAACAAGTCCTAACTAGAGAAAAATCAGTGAAACAATGGGATTTATGTAATTGTTGACATACCATCAACAATTGACTAAGTTTTCTCTTAGTCAATGGGACACACAACTAGATTTGGGACCTAATAAAACAGATTGTTCTATTTGCACAACATAGATTTTAAAACATAATAAATACCATAAAATTACAATGAAAGCATTAGAGGCCCTAGAGCTCTTTGGCTGAGAATTCTAAATACCCCTCCTCAAACAACAAATATCAGAATTCCATAGGATGCAACCATGGCAGTTAAAATGGGACTATAGCACTATCATTACGTAATGTGAAAGGGATCATGGTCAGAAGAGATCCCAACATTTAACCATCTGGGACCGCAACCTTGAATAAGACATTTCCCTCACTTGACAACCCTGCTGGCATAGTTTTTCAGCTTAGTTGAGGCGTCTGGCTCAGATCCTAGTTGTTCTAAAAAGTCTTGGCTCTGGAGAAGAATAAGCATCTCCTGCTGCACGGAAAAATGTATCTTGGGATTTACAGTGTTAGGGAGAGGTATTTAGAATTCTCAGTCAGAAAGCTCTAGTGCCTCATCAAACTACAAATCCTAGGATTCCTAGGATGCTAGTTTGGGGAAAGGGAGCAATTTGTTCCAGGCAGAAAAGAGTTGGAAAGAGGATGTGAGTGAGCCCACAGTCATGAGCTTCAGCAGTCATTAAATAAACCTTTCATTTCTCAGCTTGGTTTATTTCTGCTAGAGCAGGGATTGGGAAAGTGTGGTTTGTAGGCTGCATGTGCCCCCAGTACCATTTTTACAAGGTCCCTACCACCCCCATTTTTTCCACACTCTATGATCTACAGTATTAAATCAAGGCTTTTATAGCAATGACTGAGAATGTGGGGCCCGTTTTAGGATAATACTGGATGGCAACTCCCGTAACTCTTCATCATTGGCTAAGCTGGCTAGGTCTCATGCGAGTTGCTGCCTAGCAACTTCTGAGGGCCACACCATCCCTGCCTCTGTTTTGCAACCATAAATATTAGTAACAGACAATAAACAAATGAAAGACCAAGACTAGGTTGAGCTATAAGAACTTGCACTGAATCACTCATTGGGACAGTTTATGATGATGATTTCCATGTAACAATTTAGGCATTTCTTAATTATAAAGCTAATTATAGGATTAGAAAGTGCTTGTGATTAGAGACTGAATGAAAAAGCTGAATGGTTGGAAAAACTCACACAAATACACTCAAGGAGCTAAGATTTTATCCAAATCTTTTAGTAACACTCACATTATCATCATTGTGATCACCACCATCATCAACAACAACAACAACAAGGCAAGCAAGCCACTCCTAAACTGTTTCTCTCTGTACAATGTGCTCTCCCACTTCCTGCAAGATTCATACTTAACAAGTACGAACTTGAATAAGAATGAGCAGCCAATGATGGTTTCCATTAAAAAGAGAGTATCTTTGAAGTTATATTCCTTATAACTAGGTAAGGTAGAGTAAAAGTTGAGTATGAGGTAGGTACAGCTTTAAATTAGAATTCTTTTTTACATTACTATCATTTGGGTAGTGATTAATCCACTTTTCCACACTTCATTCATTACCCCTTCATACAAGCAAAACATACATGCAAATTGATGGTAAGTAGTGCCAGTGTGGTGTAGAGGTTTGAGCACAGGACTACAATTCTCTGTGAACAGGGTTTGAATCCCAACTCGGCCATGGAAACCCACTGGGTGGTTTTGGGCAAGTCACACTCTCTCAGGCAAAGGCAAACTCCCTCTGAACAAACCTAGACATGAAAAGCCCATGATAGGTTGAGCTTTCCTATATCCTGGAAACTACTTGAAGGCACACAACAATGCCAGTCAGGAAGCCCAGAAGTTCTATAGCAACTGTACAGACCAAGTGATTTATTGTTATGCATTTAGGTCACCTGGGGGAATTAGTCTGCAAACTACGAAGGATGTACAAAGACTGAACTACTCACATCCCAATCCCAAAGCATTTTGATCAAATCACTCTTTGAAAAGAGGCATCTGTAAAATATACAGATGTCCTCAATACATAATAAAGAGGTTGTGGGGGAAAACCCAGGAATAGGCACTCAGTGTCCCCTAGGCGCTGCCTAGCTCTCCCATTTCATGCTGTACACCTTTCACATTTCAGCATCCTCCATGGACACAATGGGAATTTCCTGGGAGGGTTTATTTACCTAGAGTCCTTTGGAAATCTCACACAGCCTACACCTTTTACGTTCACCCTGAACTGAACACAGTACTGTAATATCCTATGGATGTATCATGGTATGTCTCAAGTGTCAAAACTCTGCCACTACAAGTCTGCCCAGGCCCAGTTCTTTCAATCAGTTCTCCTTCCCTGCTTCCACAGAACTCATTCCTTACATTACCCTTAGAACACCATGGCTGGTCCCTGAAAGTAGTTTAAGGACTTTTTCGGACACGAAGAAAGTAACGCAAGCAGCCTCGTCAGCTTGCGAGGCTGCTGCGCTGCAAAGCATCCCTTTCGTATGACGCTCGCCCCTGCAGGTACTGTTGCGGTACCGCGGGGAAAGCTGAGCGTCATATTTCATCGTTTTTTACTCACGATCAACTTTCGTGAGTAAAAAACGACAAAATATGACGCTCAGCTCTCCCCGCAGTACCGCAACAGTACCGGCAGGGGCAAGCGTCATACAAAAGGGATGCTTTGCAGCGCAGCAGCCTCGCAAGCTGACAAGGCTGCTTGCGTTATTTTTCAGCATCTGAAAAAGTCCTAAGATTCTATTACAGAGCCTGGGGAGGGACTTGTTTCTTGTATGCTACCCATATTTTAAAGCCCTCCTTAATATTTTCATTTCCAGTGTTAATGAACTTTTTTATTTGGAATCTAGTGTGGACCTAAACCTTTCACAATCCAAGGACAAACCCTGCCTTGGCTTATGCTACCTTACAAGCATAAGCTGTACTTAAGGCAAGAAAATGGTGGATAGGAGAAAGGCTGCCTTGCAGTGACAAGAATTTCAATTTGCTCTTGGCCTCAGCTGAAATCTGCCTAACTTTTTGCAATTCTTCCTGCTTGAGACTTAAAGAGTAAATTATGGAAACAAACTGGAAATTCTAGACTGGCTTCAGCACTGCGGCACAGATGCCTCTAAGAATGGATATGCCACTATGGCTTTTGCAAATTAAAAGAAAAGCAAATTTATTCAATGTCTCCTAACTTTACTGTAAAAGATTTGAATTCATCATAGTTCTATAACAGGAGAAAAACTACTTCAAGATATAATTGCATCTTGTAAATAACAAAACAGGTGAAACCCTATTACAAAAGATCATTTAAAAATAAAAGAGGTTTTCTCACAGTTAAACTGCTGCGACTATTTTTGCAGTAACCTACTTGCCCAGATTAGCTATAGCTCAATGTTCACAAACAAAAGAGCACAATATAAAGAATATTTCCTGTGTGTACTAAACTTTCTTGTTTCTCTAGACTATGCTGTTTTGTTTGCATGTAAATCGTGCCATATACATTTCACAGGCAACCATGTAGAAAAGGCCCACATATGTCTCATTTGTATCAGCTTAAGGCCACTTCTGCCCTTCAACTGAATGTGTTTAGATCCAGTCACCACAACCCCAGTCATCCTTTTGTGTATATTCAGTGTAGCTACACCAGAGGTGGGGATGGTGTGGCCCTCCAGATGTTGCAAAACTGCCACTCCCAGTATTCCTAATTATTGGCTATGGCTGCAGGAACTACTGGGAGCAACAGTCCAACAACACCTGGAAAGCTGCACAATTCCAACCCCTGACATACATTGAACAATTAAGAGGGTTTTTGAGAGCTGCTTTAAACCTACAGATGAAAATATTTTTTTTCCTTGTGCAGATCTTCATACATAGTTCTCAGAATCAAAGCCATTGAGTTTTTGCTTAATCTTACTTATTTTCAGAGACAGGAAATTTGAGTAATAGTGTGGGTGGAGGTGGTGGGAAGGAGACCCCTGAACTACTCTTCCCACCAATTCATTATTTGCACCAACTCACAACACAGATGGATGTGCCTCTCTATAAAACAATGTATGTCATGACAATTGTAGTTTTCAAAGTGCCACAACATTCTTGGTTTTTCTCCCAATAAGGAGTCAAACCTTCCTCTTTATTCTCCCACACTGAAACCATTTTTATATGTGGAACAAACCCAAAAAAATGCAACAAAATGCAGCAGCCAAATTAGTCTTGGGTGCACGTTTTAGAGACCACGTAACACTGGTCGTACAAAAACTGCACTGGCTTCCAGTTTACTTCCAAGCTCAGTTCAAAATGCTGGTTTTGACCAACAAAGCCCAAAAGGGTTTGGAGCCAGAACATCTGAAAGAGCCCCACCTCCCTATGAGCCTTCCCCAAATGTGAGGTCCTCATCAAAGGAGGAGGCCCTGTTGCAATCCCCAACACCTTCTGAAATTAAATTGGTGTGTACACATAGCAAGGCTTTCTCTGTAGCACCACCGGAACTGTGGAACTCCTGACCAAAGGAAGTTGGGAGAGCTCCATATGTTTTGAGCTTCTAAGAGGCAGCTAAAAGAGTGCTGTTCTGCACAGCCTTTAACATTTAAAATTGCTCTGTTAACTGTTTTAAAATTGTATTTTATGACTGCTTTTAGACTGTTTTTAAAGTTTTAAAAGAGTATTTTAATGTGTTTTTAATACAGTATTTTAATGTTTGTACTGTTTTAATTGTGTTTATTTGTTCATCTCTTGTGAGCCCTTGTGGATTGGGAAGTGATAAACACTGTACCATAAATAAATAAATAAATAAAGTGTAAATGGATCCCCTTTGCTGAGCTTGGATAGCTTAGCAAAAGCCTGCTTCTAATGGCTCATTGTAACATGCTTTGTTAATACTGGTAAGTGTTAATCAGAAAATTTAAGACTTCCACACATCTGACAAAAATAACCCCCCTTTTTGCATATCTTACTTTTATATAGGAAAGCAATAACATATGCAGGAGAAAGTGTGTGATTTGGACCCCAATATTCCACTTTTTGTTAATTTGACTTTTTGAAGTTATGTATGGGGAAGGGATTATAATTAACAATCCAAAGCACAGTTTGTTTGTTTTCTTACATCATATAGTGAATAGGAGTGAAGCTTCTCTGTTCTTAAAGTGCAGGTATTCTCGCTTATGTTGAATATTAAGGGTACACTGTGGCCCAAAGAACTACCATATCACATAGTGGCTGCCATCATCTACAATGTAGACTCTACACTTAAGCTTCTTTGTTGTTGTTGCTCTTGTATTTTGTTTGTTTGTTTGTTTGTTATAGGACAGAAGTAATTCTAAATTCAAGTTGCACAGCAGACCCACAATACAAGGCAATCTATTGTTGAAACAGCGTGCAACCCCTAAGGACGGAGCTTAATCACAGACTTCAGTTATTAAAAGCAGGTACCCATGTTGTTGTTGTTTAAAAAAAATAATATTTAGCCATCTAGCCTGATAACAGTTCTCAGATGCTTATACAATACACTAGTTTTGGGAATAGTACTTAGTTGGTCCTAATAAAGGTACTTTGCACCTGTGGATTTTTTAGTTTTGTTCCACTGTTAATGCTTACGATATTTTTTTTTAAAAAAATATCTTATGAAATAATATGGAAGTTTTGCACGCAAAAAGAAACAGAAAAATGTCTCTACAAGGTGTACAAAAAGTCTCAGCACACATAAATAGCTCTCTGGGTGGTAACTTGTGCCTACAGATTGCAGGTATGGATTTATATCTAATGCTAACCTGGTATTTGTACACAATTTACTAGGAGGAGGGGGAAAACGTGCCTTTCTTGAATGCTTTTACCTTTCTCCCTCTATATTGCTAGCATGTACTGCATCAGATTACACAATTTTGGAAGTCTCAGTGATTTGCAAATACAGCAACCCTGTATGTGGCAACAAAAAGTTTTAATTTAGAATTTCTTAATGGGGATTTGCTCAAAAATTGTACTATGAAAACATCTCTCAAACATTAGTTGATAGTTTAAGCCACTAGACCACCTGGAAGTTATGCTGCCCTTACATAACTATCACTTGTGGAACAACAGACTTTTTGTGCACTTAAAATAAGCAGATAATCAAATGCTAGGGGCAAGTCTTCTCAAAATAAAAGACAAGTTCAATGGGGTAAAGGGAGTGGCAGCCCACTGTCTCATGCAGGGCCTGTGGAGTGAATCACCTACTCTTCTATTGTTCCTGCTGCAGCTACACATCAAACTGCTTAACTGAGCAAACTGAAAGCAAGGAAGGCCTTGCTGTTTAACTCTTTCCCATTCCTCCCCTCCCAATGGTTTTGCTCAACCCTAATTGCCTCTCTCCACCCACCCTCTGTTGCCGTTGTGTGTGTGTCTTCAAGTCGCCTGTGGACTTATGGGGACCCCATGAATTTCATAGTTTTCTTAGGCATGGAAGACCCAGTTCCTTCCTCTGCAATACAGCCTACAGCACCTGGTCTTGGTTGGCAATCTCCCATCCCAGTATTAACCAGAGCTGACCCTGCTTAGTTTCCAAGATCAGATGGGATATATAGTGCCTGTAGGGTATTACTCGACCTTTAAATGCCAGATCAGTCTAATTTCTATTTGTTACAAACTCTCCACTCAGGCCCACCAGATCACAAATTTTCCTTTTCTGGTTGAAAAGTGACAGTTTTTGCTAATAGCAACGGTTAAGTCTTTTAGTTAAGGCCCCAAAGCAAGTTAAATGCTTCCCACAGCTCCAGGACTAGGCTTGGCCTGTCTTGTCATTTTCCCTTTATTTTAAATTACAGCCTTTCCAGGGTGCCCTTTGGCCAATAGACGCCTACTTTTTTATGCTATGCTCTGAGACACATTCAGCACTGATTAACCGGCTTTAACCATGTGTTTGTTTCCCTGCACAACCAGAACTCCTATTTGCAACCTCCCCTGTTCATTATTTCAATCCATTAAGGGCCTTTCACATTGCACACTACTAGTGCTACGATTCCACTACGTCCTATGGAATCCTGGAGATTGTAGCCTAGCGAGGCACTAGAGTTCTCTGGCTGAGTCTGGACACCACTCCCTAAACTACAAATCCTAAACCCTAAGACACATAGGAAATCATAGATAGCCCTATAATCATGCCCTATGAAAGGGCCTGGGGTCAGAAAATGTAGACCTAAGAATCCGGGCCTAGAATCATAGAATCACAGAGTTGGAAGAGACCTCAAGGGCCATCCAGTCCAACCCCCTGCCCTGCAGGAATACACAATCAAAGCACTACTGACAGATGGCCATCCAGCCTCTGTTTAAAGACCTCCAAGGAAGGAGACCCCACCACGTTCTGAGGGAGTGTGTTCCACTACCAAACTGCTCTTACTGTCAGGAAGTTCCTCCTAATGTTGAGGTGGAATCTCTGTTCCTGGAAATGAGTGTTGCATGGGCACAGGCACCCCCTTGTGCCAAGACTTACTGTACTCCATGAGGGAGTCGCACGCCCAGTTGTAGTCCTCCGGGTTGGTTTTGAAGCAGTCCCACCACAGCGAGGCTTGGCGCACGTAGGGCGCTTCGGCCGACTCCAGCCACCCCCGGCCAGCCAAGGCGATGATGCCGAGGATGATGGCTAAGCCCAAGAGCAGGGGCAGGAGCCATCGGCACCTCCAGCAGGCCAAGCCGCAGCGGACCATGTTGCGCAGAGCAACCTTCGAGGAGAACTTGGGAGAAGAAGCCCGAGAGAGAGAAAGACAACCGTGCCCTTCCAGGAGCCTGCCTGCCTGCTTGCCTCTGGGCTGGGCTTGGTGGGGGAGTAAGCCTGGTGTTTGTTACTCCGCGGAGAAAACTCCTAGGGAGGAGAGGGGCCCCACCTAGATTCCAGCCCCAGAGAACAACCGGGGCAGCAGCAACCTGTTGAGCCAGAAAGGAACTGGCTGATAAACAAACCTGTTGGAGTCCGAGGACACTCCCAGGGCGCGTAACCCTTTCCTAGCCAACGCAATCGCAGGGCTCCTGGGCAGGATGGGCTTGCTGCCTTGAAACAGTCAGCAGGGGTTACATTCCTTTCCCTGTTGTGAGAACACCGTAGGACTCCCTACAAGGAAGACGGGGACCTGGGGGGGGGGAATCACCAAACAAGCCTTTTTGAAGTTAATGCCCAACCTAGAAAGAAAGGAAAAAAGTCACTTCTTTACATTTCGACAGTCTCCCAAGTAGCGTGGAGATTCTGGGACCTTGTCCAACAAAGTAACTTTTCCAAGTTTTGGGTGAATGGCATTTATTAATGATACACATTAGCAGCCCAGTCCGGGCTGGTAGTAAGGCCCATCGAAAGGCAAGACTTTGTAAATTAAATTCCATTGGAATCAAAGGGGTATTGCTTCTAAGTAAAGGTGATTAACAGCAAGTTGCAATGTTTTGCTTAAGAATCACTCCAGACCCTGTTGAAGCCCAGCTCTGTTTTTCTTTCTTTTGTTTTTTTTCAAATTGTGGCTGCTTACCCTCCAACTTTCCTGATTTGGCAGGAACAGTCCCAGTTAATCCACTATCCTCCCATTTTTCCAGCTTCTTTTAAAATATCTGTTTCTCTCTCCTTCTTCCACTTTCTCCCTCTGTCCTCAGCTTATTTCAGTTCTTGCAAACTGAGTTCAAAATGTAAAGGTAGCTTGCAGTCAGTTAACTCAGGCTGCATCTGCACTGCAGAAATAATCCAGTTTGACATTGCTTTAACTGGCATGGCTCAATGCTCTGGAGCCCTGGGATTTGTAGTTTGTTGTGGCACCAGAGCTTTCTGACCAAGAAGGCTAAATACCTCACAAAACTAAAAATCCCAGAATTCTATAGCGTTGAGCCATGGCAGTTAGAGCAGTGTCAAACTGGATTGTTTCTGCAGTGCAGATGCAGGCTCAGGACATTTTCAGACACAACTTACAGTGAAAGAATCGAGCGGGAGAGCTTCGCCGCTGCAGCGCAGCAGGGGACCCATTTCGGACGACGCCATCCCTGCAGCGAAATCGTCTGTGTCACTTCCGTTTAGGATTGGAGCTGGCCATGCCATATTCTACCAGATTTTATTCACAGAAGTTGTCAGTGAATAAAAAATGGTGCAGCCGGCTCCAATCCTAAATGGAAACAAGCAGCAGATTCTATAATGGTCCACTCTGGCCTCACATCTGGAGGCATGGAGACGCACTATTCACAATGCTGCAGCCTTATTTGAGAACTCACGCCGAACAAGTCTTGAAGAGAAACAACAACGCAGAAAGAATCACAACCTAGAAATATCACCCAAGGAAACCCTCTGCTGTGCTTTCTGCAACCAGACTTGTTTATCTCGGATTGGCCTTTTCAGTCATCAGCGCGCTTGCAGAAAGTGCAGGATGAGTCCTTCCTGAATCTTTGTTTGCGAAGAAAAGCCAGAGAGTGCTCTGGAATGGCATCTACAAGTCTTGCCTACCCTTGAGGCTGACCTGGGGGTTCTGTTCTCACTTATAAGGTTCTGGGACTTGGGTGGGAATAGCCTGGGTCTGCCTTCCACTAAGTGGCTGGCCAGGGAGAAAACCAACTATTGGATTGCCCTGGGGCTGATTGTTTTGCCCAAGGGAAGGATGATGAAGTAGTCTTTGGTAGACACCTGGCCTCAGCTAGGCCCACATCAGGTTGTTCCCCCCTCTTGTTCGTTCCAGGTCCAATTAATTTAAATAGCATAAAGCGGCCCTTATTTAACCCAGCATTCTGTGTCTGGTCTCATTATTCCATAGTGAGTCATCAAATTGGATCTGGTCAGTTGGATCTTCTTCACCTCCCATTTAGACTACTGCAGCATGTTCTCTGTGAGGTTGTTCTTGAAGAGTGCTCAGAAACTGCAGGTAGCACAAAATGTGGTGGCTGGACTGCTTTTTGGTGTGTACTTTCTGATCACATTACACCAGTCCTATACCAGATGCAAGGGCTTCCAGCTTCTTTCCAAGCACATCTCAAGGTGCTGTGCTTTCCTATAAAGCCCAAAATAACTTGGGGTCAGAATATGCCGAGAAGTGTCTATTCCCGTAGTTGATAATCTGTCTCAGTAGACTTATTATCTCTCCCATCACCAAGAAAGGAAACGCAGGACAGGCCCTGGCCAAGGCAGCATCCCAGTTATCTTCTTCCATTTTTAATTTTAACAGCCTAAATACCCATCTGTTCTTGGAAGGTAAGGTGACTTGAAGGCATATATACATACATGTTTTATTTTAGGTGGGCTATTAAGCTTTCTTTTTTCTTTTGCATGGTATTTTAATTTAAGCATAATTCCGCTTCCTCTATAAATATTATTTTTCTTCTGTTCCTGTTTACAATGACAAATATTTATAGAGATAATCTGTCACTCTTTGGAGGTCAAAAGGCAATCCCTAAGTAATTTTATAAAGATATTCTTCTCAACTATACTCTCCACATTTTTTAATGGTAGACACTTCTTAAGCAATCCCTTTTGGCTCAGGGGCTTTTTCACACTACATAATTACAGTGCAGATATACTCAGCTAGTGCAGTAGATGGGTTCCTGGTCATTACTTCTTTAACAGGAAATTTGGTACCAGAGGCAGAAAGAACGTGGATAGGATCCTATACCACAAACTAGAAGAGCTGTTCAATGTGCTTCAGCAAAGTTTTTATTCAAAACGACCATTATGCACACATGAAATGAAGCATCTATTCAGGTAAGCTTTGAATCAGTAAAGGAAAACATTTTGAACCTTTTAGAGACCACTTGAAGGCTTCTTCCAAAATGCATCCAGGCATGATTTTCTTACAATTTCCATTTTAGCGGCCAAACTCTTAAACCATGCTGCTGCTGCTCTTTCTCCTTGTTCTTCTTCTCCTTCTCTACATGGTGGAGATAACTGGTAAGGCAGGCTTATGTGTGTCCCCCACCCCCTATTTTCTCTGTTTTGGTGTTCATACCTGCTCAGTAATCTGGAAGAATCTGTTGTTTGCCTTGCCTGTTGTAGGCAGGCACACAGAGCTGGTGTAGAATCCCATTCTTTCCCAAGCCAAGTGTTATTGCCTTGTTTACTGCTGCTGTGCTTCTGCATCTGGACACTGGAAATCTGTATTTCTTTAGCATTCTGCCAATGACAATGTTGCTAAAAAAACCTTCCAGCTGGACAGAGGGCAAGGAGGAAAGGGGGCTGGGCTATAAATGGATTTGTAAAAAGAGCTTCACTCCTAGTGGCTTTATTAACTGGTGTATGATTCTATCTTTTTGACAGTAAGAGCTGTTCGGCAGTGGAACACACTCCCTCGGAGCATGGTGGGGTCTCCTTCCTTGGAGGTCTTTAAACAGAGGCTGGATTGCCATCTGTCGGGGATGCTTTGATCAAGATTTCCTGCGTGGCAGGGGGGTTGGACTGGATGGTCCTCGTGGTCTCTTCCAACTCTGCAGTCCTATGATTCTATCTATGATTCTATGTCTGTATAATGCCATGATCCCACTTCAATTGTCATGTATGCATCCTATGGAATAATGAGGATGTAGTTTGATCAAAGGCACTTGTGCTCTCTGACTGAGAATTCTAAATATACCTCCCTAAAACCCCAAATCCCAGGATTACATAGGGTGGAACCATGACACTTTAATTGTGTGATGTGAAAGGTCCCCAGATCTCTGGGAAATCTAGGCAGCTTTTTCCATATCTGATAGTTGTGACTTTATCTAGAAATATTCATTTTTGTGTACTCATCTGGACATGTAAAGATAAGAAGAGAAACAGCAAAAGGAACATTTTCCAGACTAAGCCAGACCAGCTATCTCTTCCTTACCCTCCCCCACTCTACCAAATATCCCAGACAGCATTCTGCATTCTCTCTATCCATCATACATTCCCAACTCACAGAGTCATCTCCTTCATCCAGATTGCCCTGTCCAGATTCCCTGCTTTTTAAAAGCATCAGGGTTCAGTGGACTTGAGCCGGAACTCCCCACACACACACACACCTTCGATAATCCTTCATCTGCAAAAACATCCTTTGCCAAAAATGAATCAGACTAGTCGCATACCTTTTTCAAGGGCCTTGTCTATGCATACAACGAAGAAGGAGATGGTAGACTGAGATGGTGACATTCTAGACAGTACTACTTTAGACTAAAGGTGGGGAATATATTTTTGGAAGCTGCCATGTTTAAAAAAAACCCTCAAAATATACAAACACAGCTGTGCTATTTTTCTTCATTCATCAGTCACTTGCTGTGCTAGGTTTCTTCCTGAAGTAAGCCTTATATATCGGAGAGCTTTAAATATGTGATTCCAGTTCACTCTACCATGCCTGCCTCAGCAGCTAGAAAAGACACCAATTAGGGCTGCTATTGAGTCATGCAGAAATTGTTGCAATAGTATGCAAAGTCTTGTGGTGTTCTATGATTCTCTGAAATAAGGAAAGGAAACATGGTGACAACAATGTCCTCAGGCTGCAGCTGAAGCATTTGGTTCCTGTGACAGAATGCTCATCAGAGTATAAATCCTCATCAGAGTATAAATGCTTTTGTCTTCCTGCCACAATTTTTTGCCCATGAGCCTTTCCTCCAGGTCTCGCTGTGTATGTTCACCTTCTCTGCTTCCTGTGGTGACTCCCTTTCCACGAGTTAATCCATTCATAAATACACTTATTAGCAGTGTTGATGGGAGGCAGTGTCTGCCACTGGCACTGTTATCTTTGAAGCTGCCTTTAACTGCAGGTCGCTACATGTTCTTGAAAGAGTAGTTCAGAGACCAATGGCTGCAGGACTGTGGTAATGAATAGAGTGCTTTCTATAATGTCCCATGGCTGCCTGCACTTCCCAGTTCTTCCCATTTACAAGTAGTATGGATGGAAAGAATATTCACAGTTGTTTGTTTCCAGATAAAAAAATGAATTTTCTCAGAGTCAGGAACCTCCACTCGAAAATATAATAGAGCAGTGAGACTTTTGCATAGTTTTTTTCCTAGCACCTGCTTTTGGGGGGTGGGGAGCCCCCTCCCTTTTTCAATACAGAAAGCACATTTCCTGCACAGTAAACATTTTCTGTGCAGACAACATGTTTTTGTGCAAACCCCCCCTCATGTGTATTTATCCACACAGTACAATAGCACCCCTGTATCCACTGATTTGCTATCTGCTGATTCACTTATCTACAGATGGAGATGGCAGGGGGGGCAGGGAAGGGAAGGGGGAGGAGAGATCTTGCCTCCTCCCCTGTCTACTGGGAGGGCTCTGGCAGCTGCAGGGTGGTTGGGGTCTGGCATTCGCTATTATCTGCAGCTTTTGGTATCCGTGGAGGGGCCCAGAACCAATCCCCCATAGATACAGGGGTGCTACTGTAATTCCTGTGCAACACTTTGGAATGTTCGATTATAGGGAGAATACTGTAGAGGAATATTTGCTTTCTTTCACACTGGGGAGTTAACTATAATACTGGCTGGACCCAGCATACCATACGCTGTTTAAAAAACTCCCCCCAAACACCCAGTAGACCTCACAACAACCCTGTAATGTAGGCTGGTGGATTTAAATTTCTCCTCCCCCTTCTCATCATTCCACACTTTTCCTGGAATTGCTGAGGGTGACTCGCTCTGTTGCCCTGCCGCTACTGCTACCACCTCTACCAGTTGACTGCCTGAGTCCTATTTCAGCGGCAGCAGTGTTGTCCCGCCACCCCCGCCAGTTGACTGCCTGGGTCTCGTTGCAGGTGGCCTATTGCTGCCACAAGTTGACTGTCTGGGTCCCAATATGGGCCACAGACTGCGTGACAGGATTGGATTGTGAAGTGGAGAGGGAATTTGCATGTGGATGGTGATTGGTTGGATGTGTTTCCTGAGCAGCCAATCAGCACACTGGGAAAGGCAACATACCCAAGAAGATTATATATATAGATGTATTCTTCCTTACATGCGGGGATGAATTGGTTGAGAATTTTACATGCATAATGGGAAATTACTGAGGACTGTATTTTGCCTTCAAAAGCCCCTTTCAGACACTGTAGTTATTTGCTTTTTTGTTTGTTTTAAGATACAGAAAATTACTGGGGAAACAGTGTCTTCTATTTGTTTCTTGTGTAGGAATCTGAATTGACAAATCAGGGTTGTGGCGTCTGATTCTAGTGTCATCATAACAAAGATGTGAAAATCTCTCAAATACTGTGTTTCCCACCAGCATCTTTGCTCCATATCAGACTGTGAAAGTATTTTTCCTTCCCAGACAGGTGTCTGTGTGAAGTTTTGTGCACATTTTCCCATATATACACCAGGGGTGGGCAACTGTGGGAAGGTAGGGGGTCATATTAGACCCCTAGGATAATTTGGAGGGTCGCACTCATGCCACCACACGCACAACCCCCCCAAAAATATTTTTTCTTATTCCTCCTCCTCCATATTCTTCATTTATTTATATAGTGCTGCCAGTGTGCATGAGAGCCCACATGGTGTAGTGGTTTGAGTTTTGGACTATGTCTCTGGAGACCGGGATTTGAATCCCCGTTCAGCCATGGAAACACACTGGACCCTGGACAAGTCACACTCTCTCAGCCTCAGAGTGAGGCAAAGGCAAACCTCCTTCTGAACAAATCTTGTCAAGAAAACCCCATGATAGGGTCGTCTTAGGGTTTCCATAAGTAAGAAATGATTTGAACGCACACAACAATAACAAGAATCAGCCTATATGGCATTGTAAAAAACAAAAACAAAAAACAGACTGACCTACCAAAAGTGTACCATGTAATTTTTTAAAAAAAGAAGGAACTACAGGGGAAACAAGAAACTACAGTACTGTAATACAAATATATAAAAAGCAATACAATACAATCACCAAAAAGCACCTCTTTATAATTGCAAAAATAACTGCAATTAGAAAAACCAATACATTTTTCTATGCAGCTTAAAGTCTACATTTTTTCCACCACTGAGTAAAGCATGTCTGTGAATTTTCAAATGTATTTCTTTTCTAGTAACATTTATTTTTCAAATTCATATACATTTGTTTCTTGAATGCTCATTGTAAACCTAACATGTGTGGGTTTAGAAGGCTAGCTATGCTCAGTTCTATTGCAAATTTGAACAGTACAAAATGGGTATTACTGTGTAGAAATACAGATCCAAGATATTTCTTTTCCATAGCTGCTCCTTCAACATCACATCCTTTCCCATCCATTTTTGAGCCCATTTCAGTTGTACAGCTGTACCCGCAGTCTATATCACCTTTCAACTTTGTTTTTATCTCTGTGTGTGAGTGTACATATAACATTGAAGATAAAAACTGGCATCTAACAATGTCAGGCAGGTACAATTGCACTTAGGCAACATCATTCTGGCTTACAAATTTACTTGACAGAAGATAAACTTTAAAAAAAAATACATTTGACCACTATAGGATATGTTTGATAAAATGAACCTTAAAGGAGATTTCCTTAACATTTCTTGATTTCTTGGATGCATATAAACTGAAAAATTATCACGTATGAATATTCTGCAGCTCTATGGTGAAGAAAGAGCACCCCAAAATGTTGGGTTCAAAGTTAAATCACAAGTCCTAAGCATAGTTATTATTTTACAGTTCCCATAATACAAATGCTCTCCATGTGATCGTCACAACATGTTGTAGATTGCATTACAAATGGGGATGAAACTGAACAAGTCTTTAACTATGAGTGACTCATCAGCCCTGAAAAGTGAGTCTTGCTGGAGCACATTTTACCTCATTCATTTTTTTAAACAACTCAGCAGTGCATGTAGAGAATTGTTTCCCTAATGGCTGATTTAGCACTTATCTCCCCAAGTTGAGAAGATAGAAGATACCATATTCTTTTGCCAGAGTAATTGCATTAGAAGAGGAAGCATGTGATGGTGAGGAAAATATAAAAAAACTAGAAAGCTATGGCAACAGGAAGATGGAGAAGAAGGTACTGGGAGGAGGATATGGCTTGCACCAACACCTGGGGGCAGGGTCCCCAAAACCAGGCCACCTGTGCCAGGGCCAAGTCAGGCCACCCAACTCTAGGCAGTCTTGGAAGATACACAATTCTTAGATCCATTTCAAACTGGCTTCAGAGCTGAGATCGCTATGATTGCCTTACTACATGATTTTTGCTTGATCATTGACAAGGAGAGTGTATTCCTGCTGGTACTTTTGGACCTGTCAATGGCATTTGATACCATCAACCATGGTATCTTTCCGCAATGCCTGAGGGGTTTGGGAAATGGAGACACTGTGCTTCAGTGGTTCTGGCCCTGTCTAATAATAATAATAATAATAATAATAATATTTATTTGTATCCCGCCCCACTACAAAACGCAATCGGGGTAGCTTACAACATTAAAATATACACCCAAAAGCCCTCCATCCCACCCACTCTTAAAATACAATTAAATAATTCAAAAAAATTAAAACATACTTTAAAATACTAAAAATAAACAATAGACTGTGGCTGTAGCGGGATCGGGATAAATTTCTGATGGCCGGGTATCTATCCAGGAAAGGCCCGCTGGAAGAGATCCATCTTAAGAGCTTTTTTAAAGCTATTTAGAGTGGTGATATGATGGATCTCATCCAGCAGACCATTCCATAATCTGGGAGTGATAGCCAAAAAGGTCCTCTGGGAGGTCAAAGAAAGCCTAGTTTTTAAAGGTTGTAGTAAATTCCTCCCAGAGGACCTGAGTGCACGGGGAGGATTATATCTTGGGCAGGTTCCAGGTGGTGGTGCTTGGGGATAGCTGCTCCTACAAGGTGCCATTCTATCCTAATGCTGTTTAACATCTACATGAAACCACTGGGAGAGATGATCCAGAGGCATGGGGTGCGATGCTATCAGTATTCTGATGACACCCAAATATACTTCTATATGCCTCCAGTAATAGCATCAGCTAAGGATAGTGTGTCTCTTCTGAATGAATGCCTGAAGGAGGTAATGGGTTTGATGAGGAAAAACAAACTGAATCCAGACGCGATGGAGATGCTTACTGTCAAGGGTCCTAACCTGGGTTTGGAGGTGAGTCAACCAGTCCTGGATGGGGTTACACTCCCCCTGAAAGACTGTGTTAACAGCTTGGGGGTGCTCCTGGATCCGTCCCTCCAAATGTCAGCCCAGATATATGCACTTATTATCAGCTTCAGCTGTTACGCCAGCTGCACACCTAAGTAGGAGGATCTAAAGATGGCAGTGTATGTGCTGGTAACCTCAAAGCTGAACTTCTGCAATGAGCTGTACTTTGGGCTACCTGTGTACCAAGTTTGGCAACTTCAGTTAGTTCAAAACATGGCAGCCAGATGGGTTACTGGTTCGTCTAGGAGTGACCATATTATACCAATATCAAAATCACTCCACTGACTGCCAGTTATTTTCCAGGCAAAGTACAAGGTACCTTTCAAGACCAACATGGTTTGGGTCCAGGTTACCTGCAGGATCGCCTTCTTTCATACGATCTGCCCCATATACTCAGGTCCTCTGGGAGATATCTACTTCAGTCAACCAAAACTAGGCTGACTATTTACCCAGAGGACATTTTCTTCAGCCGCCCCCAGACTGTGGAATAACCTGGCAGAAGAGATTCGTTGGCTCAAGATGCTATATGAGTTTAAATCAGCAGTAAAGACCAGTCTCTTTCAGCAGGCCTATCCAGATTATTTCTAAATTACTTTTTAAAGTATTTATTGATGGATATCAATATGTATTGGTTTTATATGTTTTAATATTTATCAAACCATGCGTATGATTTTATATGTGTTGTGTTATTTGTTGTTCTTCCCCACCTTGATCCTCAAGGAGGGTTGGGTAATAAATAAATAAATGTGGTGTTGTTGTTCTTATTGTTCCTATTCTTATCCTTCCCATAAAGCTGTGGTTCTGAGTACCTTCCCAAACCCAGGAATTCAAATAGAAGGTGTCATGGAGCGGCCAACCTCCTGCCACTTAAGTTGCTGCTCCTCTGTCACTTTCATGAGCAGAGAGATTATTGAAAGGAGCTATCCCGACATAGTTGACTTCTTCTTGAGGAACTAGTACACGAGTTCTATGCTATATTTGCTGTTTCGGCTTATGTCAAGCACACTTTCCCAACTGAGGGCACATTGAATAAACAGGCCTATTGTCTTTTTAAAAAACAATCTTCTCAGGAGGCAACCTTAGATACAAGAAAAGTGTTTAGATAACATAAAAGTATTTAGATAATATAAAAAAGTGTTTAGATAACATAAAGTGGAGCTCTGTGGGATCAGAGCAAAGGCACATCTAGTCCAGCATCCAATTTGTCACAGTGGCTAAATAAACGTTCCTAAAAAGTTGTCTCAAAGGCAAGACATGAGAATGCTATCCTTTTCCCTGAGCCAGTCCCCAGTGATTGGCATTCAGAGGCACCTAGAAACCACATATGACCAACATGACTAGTAGATATTGATAACCTTATCTTTCATAAATACTGTAGAGGTTTTTCTGTTAGTATCTACTCCCCCCACCAAATAAAGTGTTCAAAAATTATCCTCTTGCACAAGCTCTAACCTGTTCACTGGAGATTATGACAATGGGACACTATAAAACCATTTGTGACATACTGACAAGGGTGTGGATGTCAAGGCGTGGCTCTGACTAGGAAACATTCATCCACTTTTGTCTGAAGTGACACACAACATTTTACCACCTCAGCATTATATTGCCTGCTTCTCCTGCTCATGTAGATGGGGCCCAAACATCTTCCAGAATAGGAACAAACCCTTTTTAAAAAAAATTAAATTAAATATTTATTGTTTATTCAGGTATATATATATATATATATATATATCCCACCCTATATCATAGGGTATCAGGCCAACATACAATTAAATCAGTTTAAACAATTTAACATTTAAAACAATTAAAACAGTTTTTGAAAAAGTAATATAAACAATAAAGGGCTTCTAAATAATCTCAAACGTATATTCCTTTATGTCCCTTATTTCTACCCTTACTCTGTATGTTAATTTTTCTGAAACAGCTATGGAACATATCCTGTTAACCACTTTTGTACTGAGAGATTTTATAATGTTTTTCATGCTTTGGTTATTTCTAGTCTAACAGCACTTAACACAAGTGCTGTATTACGTATATTCCTTATTTATATTACTCAGGTCAATACTGGACTGAAACCTCCTTTGGATCAAGATCAATTTGGGGAAAATGATCATTATAGGTAGTGATTAATATATGAACAACATATAATTATTTGGAAGAAAAATTATATCCATGGTGATTGACAGGGATAAAGTTTATGATGGCATGACTTGGGGAGGAGAGGGTGGAAGAGAGGGATAGAGAAAGAAATATACAGGTTGCCCCCCCTTCATATCCACAGAACCATTATCCATGGTTTCAGTTATCCACAACTGAAAAAATAAGGACACATACCGTAGAGTTGCGCTGGAAAATTCCTAGAGAGGTATCCTCTCTAGGAATCACCAAGTCCTCCAACACAACTCTATGGTACGCTTCTACTGGAAGTCCTTTATTTTAATAGGGTTTACTATTATCCATGGCTTCAACTATAAACAGTAAGTCCGGGAACATATCCCCTGTGGATGCAGGGGGGACTGACTTGTATCTTAAGTTACTACAGTATACCTGTTTAGGAAGAAGGAATGCTTGTTTGTATCATGACTATAATTGTTATTGTTAAAAAAGAGAAAATTTTAAAGAAAAAAGAAAAATATTTTTAAAGAATTTAAAGGTCAAATGCAGAAACAGATTTCAATAGAATAAATTGGGCTCTAAATTTTTTAATAAAAAATTTGACACTGGAATAAAGCTAACATCAATGCAAATTGGGCCTCCAAGGAAGTATATTGAACAGCTAAGGCACCAATGTCGAGAAGGACCCACAGCCTCACACAGTATGTTGCTTCCACTGGAGAGACACTGGGTTTCCAGTAGACTTCAGTCCTCAGACAAAGGTACGTAGGGAGTTGATTTCTTTCAAATATTGAAATCCCAAGCCTTTTAGGGCTTTAAATACAACCACCAGTACTTTGAGTCCAGTCCAGAAGTATAATAGCAAAACAATTTCTTTAAAACTGTTGTTGTATGTTGTTTATACAATGTTCTAGTCAGCAGTCTACCTGCTGCAGATTCTACTAGTTACAGGTTTTAAGTGGTCTTTAAGGGTAGTCCCACATGAAAGACATTGCAGTAGTCTAGTTGGTAAGCTAGTGGAGCCTGAACTATTATTCTTAGGTTATCCCTGTCCAGGCAAGGCCACAGTTGTGATGCCCATATTACCACATACCCTCCAACTGTCCTTTAAAAAAAAATTGGGGGACATTTCTTGCAAATAACATAATGAAAGATAATTTTTAGAGGCATTTTGACAGGGATTTCTGTTTGGGCAGGGGAGACAGGATGCTTATCCTATTTTCTTATCAGTCTTAAGGTTTTTATTCTTTAAGAAGTGCTGTAATGGAAAGTAATAAAAAAGTAATGAGCAATGCAACAAGTAACACAGTGAGTTACCTTTTCAACACTGTAACTAGTAATTGCAGTGAGTTTCTTCTCAAATTCTGGAGCAAGAAAATGAAAAAAAAAAAGCTTCTAGCAGCTCCTTCAGTTTGGTTTCATGTGGTCAGACTAGATCATACATTTATTACCTTTTTTTGCAGAGGTGCTCTTCAAGTGGTAAACTAATGATAATAATAATGATAACGATAATATTTATTTCTTACCTGCCTCTCCCCATGGATCAAGGCAGGAAACAACACATCCACACAAAACAATATCAATTAAAATACATCTTGGTTAAAAATACATAAATACATCAAAACACACAATATCAGTTTAAAAGAACAACTAAAACCAGTACATATTAAAACAGTTTAAAATTCACAGTTTAAAAGTCATCTGGATAGGCCTGCCATAAGAGATTTGTCTTTAATGCTCTTTTAAATTCAGACAGGATATGGAACTGCTGAATCTCTTCCGGCAGGCTATTCCAGAGTCTAGGAGTGGTTGAAGAAAAAGTGCTCTGGGTGACAATTGCCAGCTTAGTCCTGGATGTCTGGAGCAAATGTCCCCCAAAGGACCTCAGTGTACAGAGCAGATTATATGGGAGAAGGAGATCCTGTAGGTAGCCTGGATGCAAACCATGTAGGGCTTTAAAGGTAACAATGAACACTTTGTACCTTGCCCAGAAACTAATTGGCAGCCAGTGGAGTGATTTCAATATTGGTGTAATGTAATCTCTCCTAGGTGTGCAAGTAACCAATCTGGCTGCCATGTTTTGAACTAACTGAAGTTTCCAAACTTGGTACAAAGGTAGCCCAATGTGCGGCACATTGCAGAAGTCCAGCTTTGCAGTTACCAGTGCATGCACTACCATCTTCAGGTCCTCCAACTCTAGGAAAGGGCACAGCTGGTGTATCAGTCAAAGCTGATAATAGGCATTCCTGGCTGTGGCATCTATCTGAGCTGTCACTTGGTGTGTGGGATCCAGACGTACTGCCAAGCTGCAAACAGTCTTTCAGGGGAAGAGTAACCCCATCTAGAACTGGCTGACTCACCTCCAAACCCAGGTTAGGACCCTTGACAGTAAGCACCTCTATCTTGTCTGGATTTAGCTTCAGTTTGTTTTTCCTCATCCAGCCCATTACCTCCTCCAGGCATTCATTCAGAGGAAACACACTATCCTTAGCGGATGTTGTTTTTGAAGGCATGTAGAAATATATTTGGGTGTCACTCCACTGGAAAAGAACTGAAGCACAGTGCCTCCAATTTAGGGTTGCCATAATTCTCTGCCTCAAAACCAGGAGGAAGGATCCTCTTCTCTCCCCCCCCCTCATCTGCGTGAGGAGGGCACCCAGAGCACCTGCACAGGGAAAGAAGGGATCCCTCTTCTCTCCCCCCACATCCCAGCAATGAGGGCACCCAGAGCACCTGCGGGGAGAGGAGGGATTGCTCTTCTCTCTTCCCCCATCCCCATGATGATGACACCCTTAGCGCCTTCAGGAGGGAAAGGAGGAGGGAGCCCACCACAGCGGGGGGGGGGTGGCATAGGAGGCCAGACTCACCACACAATTCTCCACTGAGCCTGCAAGCCTTTTTTCCTTCCTTCTCTTGCTTCACTCTCCCACCTTCTGGGCTCTGGGTCTAGCACGCCTGCTCAGTACAAAACCACCTAACCCAGAGCCTGCACTATCAGTCAAATCATGTGCTTTTGCACATGGCTGCTGCCTTCAGCAGAGGAATCTGGAGGAATCTGGGATCTGTTGCTTCAAGCAACCCAGCCAGATGGGACTATTTTCAGTCACTCTAATCCGAGATTTTCCCGGTTTTCCAACACTGGTAGCAACCCTACTTCAATTCCCAGTTCCCTCAGGCATTCCAGAAGGATAACATGATCAATGGGATCGAATGCTGCTGAGAGGTCCAAAAGCACCAGCAGGGACACACTCCCCCTCTGCTCTGAAGCTGGTTTGAAATGGGTCTAGATAACTTGTATCATCCAAGACTGCCTGGAGTTGGGAGACAACTGCCCTCTTGATCACTGTTTATCATAGTATGGGATTTTCCTTACCTACACATATTGCTTTCTATTATAATGTGCTAATCTGATTGCTGACACGCATCTCTGCGGAAATCCTAAAGTAGGAGGAAAAGTGGGTTAATCATAAGAAATATGCATTCCCCTTAATATCTAATTTGGCCTATAATATCTAATTTGGCCAGCAGCATTCACTGTATAAACTCAGATTAATTGATTTCATGTTTTACAATACTGTCCACCATGATGCTCTGTGGTAGAAGTAAAAGCAAATAAATAAATATTAATAATAAAGTGTGCCACTGTGCATAGATAGGGATGTGTGGTGGATAAAGATAAGCAATAACACAAAAACCTGTGAGAAATGTATTGCTGAAAACATTAAACTCTTTGGGGGGTTTTAAATAGAGACTGGTCAGCCATCTGTTGGGAATGCATTGATTCTTTATTCCTGCATGACAGGTGGTTGAACTGGATGGCCCTTGTGGTCTCTTCCAACTCTTTGACTCTATGATTCTGTGATTCTAACACAAGGATATAGCAATTTGCTTAAGTTAATACTGTTGTATTAAACTAGATTAACTGACTTACATTTGAAACAAACTGATTAAGAAAACCAGTACTGCTCATCATTTGAAGCAATGTTTAGGATAGGTACTAATAAACACTGTCAATAACAAGTGCCGTCTTTACCTCCCAAGAAGATAAGAGGCTTGCTGTATCAGAGCAAATATCTGTGTAGTACAGGGGTGGGCAAGATATGGCCTGGCCACTTGTAAGCCACCCTCCCTGAATCTCCACAATATGGCCAGTTTCTACCTTGGATACAAACATCCCATCAGTTCTGTTGGGAGACATGATACACAAATAGTCATCTTGTTTCCTATCGGAACCCTTCTCCCAGCTGAGTCATTTGTTGACACCTTACATGAATACCGTAGGTTGAAAACTGTTGAGTTTACTGACAAAAAAAAGCAAGGGTGGGTACAGAATCATACTGAAACTCTCTGAGAGCTGTCTTGCAAGACTGACAGCCATGTCAGTGCTCAGATTATCATTTCTTCCAGCTGAATTATTCAGAGGCCTTGGGGATCGAGAGATGTGTCACTGATTTTTTGAATTACCAGATGTTTCAACAGTAATGATTTATTTAATGGTGAAATTGTTTCTTTAATTGTTATTTCTTTCTACAAAAGGGAGGAGTGTAGATATAGTGTCTGTATCTAGCATAGGCCCTAGGTGGAAACGTGCTTAATTGCTTCCAAGTGCAGTTTTAGGATTGTTGGGTGGTGGGGATTTTTTGGTCTTTTTCAAAGAAAGAAAATGTTCCTGTTGGTGTGCCCTCTAAGGGTATACTGTAGAAATAATGCAGTTTGACATCACTTTAACTGCTATGACTCCATTGTACAGAATCCTGGGATTGATAGGTTTGTAAGGCACCAGCACTCTTTGGCAGAGAAGGCTAAAGACCTTGTAAAACTACAAATCCCAGGACTCCATAGGATGGAGCTACAGCACTTAGAGTGGTGTCAAATTGCATTACTTCTACAGTAGTAGTTGCACTGTAAGTTTTCTATGATAATGACTGTATTCCTCTGTGGTAGGGGTGGGAATCATGTAGCCCTCCAGTTGTTGCTGGACTGCAGATCCCAGCAGCTGTAGCTGGCATAGCTAATGGTGAGGAATGTTGTGAACTGCAGTTAACAACATTGGGAGAATTGCATGATTCCTATCCTAATCTATGGTCTGGCCATATATGAAATCCAGTTTATGTTTTTGGTTACATGTCATATCTGGCTCTGCCAGATTGGTCTAAAGAAGCATGTGTTCTTGCTATCTAAGTCCTTGGGTTTTGCCAGTTGTTCTTGCCTCTGCATCCACCCATTCCATTATTTTAAGGAGTGTTTGAAGTGTTTTGTGGATCTGCACTAGGGCAAAAGTTTTTCTAAACTGGAGCATGATTTGCTGGAGAAGTCCTATGTTTGAAGAGCAATTTTCCTCCTTTTAAAAAATATTCTTGGAGTGCTACACTGATGCACTATAACTCTTTAAAAAAATTTAAATGGGGCAGGGGAGAGAAATGAAGGATGCTCTCTTGTCCTGATATGTCTCAGGATCAAAAAGAAACCACTCAGTGGTGGGAATAAAAAGTTGAACTTGTGCTGAGAATTGCCAGAAAATAGTCCAAGACAACAGAAGCACCATATATACACACTCAAGAACTAGAGCAACAAATACAACAATCTCCTAACACATTTGCCCTGTTTTGGAGGAGCCTATCATAGAACTGAAAAAGTTGCAGGGACAAGGGGAAGACTTAGGGCTCATCTACATGGGCTAAAAACCCCAGCATGCCCCCATTCCAGAGCCTTGCAGTGTAAATTATGCAGGGCATTTACCCCTATCTGGCCCCAGGCATTCTTCACACACAAACCCGGGCAGATATAGGGTGGAATGGGGGCAAGGCAAAATAGGGCCCAATAAAACATTACAGGAAAATACCTGGTTTACCTGGGAAAAATCAGA
This sequence comes from Gambelia wislizenii, assembly GCA_030847615.1. Lineage (NCBI taxonomy): Eukaryota > Metazoa > Chordata > Lepidosauria > Squamata > Crotaphytidae > Gambelia > Gambelia wislizenii. The sequence goes on along the minus strand of JAUMIR010000001.1, from coordinate 115,649,375 downwards.
ATGGGCCCCATGTGTCCACGGGAGTCCATCCTTCATGCTGCTCCTACCTGCCGCTGCCAGCTCCCTGGCTCTTTTCCCTCAACGCGTGACTGAGGCTGGTCACATGCAGGGGCCTCCAGTCACATGTTGTGAGACCCCTACCTGGCTTCTGTGTTAGTGGGGGAAATGGATTTGGTGGCAGCTTCAGCAACAGGCCAGCACCCTGTTTGGTCTCCAGCCCATTTTCTCCAGGTAATAGGGGGAAACAGGCCTAATCCAGAGTGCTAGCAAGGAACCAGCATATTCTGCCTGGTGTACATGAACCCTTAGAAGGGCTGGAGAAATATGGATTACAATTTATAGTCTAGTCATCCGTTTAAGAGGCAAGTGGAGCTAATCTGATGGCATCTGTTTACTCAGAGATAAGTCCCATTGAGTAGAAGAGCCTGAAATATAGCTGATGGGGGCAATCATTCATTACTATTTACCACTGAAGAAGAGCATACAGTCAACACATGTTTAGCAACCTGGATTGTTATCCATTGAATCTAAAGACAACTAATTAGATCTATCTCTGCTGTTACATAAAAAAATTATTTTCATTATTGTGTTGGAAAATTATTGTACTTCACTTTGGATTTTTGAACAGTTTGTGCCTTATAATATGTTGAATAAAATGTGTTCACTGTTTATGGTTCCTAGTTTATATACTGTGGGCTTGTTTAAAGAAGCAGAAAAAAATGGAGTGCTCTACAGTAATGGTAATTCACAACAGCTGCGACTTGTCTTAATGGGTTTTTTTTGCCCCTAAAAGCTTTGCATGCCTGCCAGTCAAGATGGTGGCTGCAAGTGAATTACTCACGAAAACCGCAAGTTTCCTAGCATGCAGTATATGGCAGTTTTTGCCCCCTCCTTCTGAATACAGTGAATCACTGTGGGTTTCCATTAAGACAACACATGTTCTCGAATTCTATGAGGATTCTCAAATTCTGCGAGGATTATTTTCACCATTCAGACAACCCCTGTGTTTCAGTTTTGTATGGTCACAGTTCCCTATCCTGTTCTGATGCGTTTAATTTAAATCAGGCCATATTTTAAAAGTTTTTGTTGTGTTTGTTCTGTTGTGTGCCTTCAAGTCATTTCCGACCCTAAGGCGAACTTATCAGGGGGTTATAAACTAAAAATATGGTATGTTTGCAGCCTTGTTGACTCCTAAGTCCGCCATAGTAGACGTTAATGAGTAGCCAAAAGTCTGGAGCGCCCTCTGGTGGAAGTGTTTTCATTAATTTTTAACACAATTGAATTTACAATTGAATAATATACATTTTTTAAAAAAGAAACAGAAAGAAGAGAAAGAGAGAGAGAAAAAGAGAGAGAGAAAAGAAAAGGAGAAAAAAGAAAAAGATATATACTGTATATATAACTAATATACACTAGGGCTCAGACTTTCCAATCCTGAGTGTAATGAAAAGTAAAAAGGGGGAAAAAATATTATTCTACCGTTGCAGATCCAACTAGATAATCCTACTAAAATTACTAATAACAGTAACCACAGATTATTACATTGTTAGATTTCTTATTGGTAAATATATATATATATTATATATATATCCATAAACGGTTTCCAATGTTTCCAAAAAGTATTCAGTTGGCTTATCCTTTACAACCCATGTTAATTTGGCCATTTGGGCCAACTCACCAACTTTAACAATCCATTCTTCTATTGCCAATGCTTCAGTCTGTTTCCATGTTTGAGCAAAGAATATTGTTGCTGCTGTTGCCATATACAAGAAATAACATGAGGAAATAACCCATCTTTACTCTCCAGTTCTGTATCCATAATGCTCAACAAAAATGTTTCGGGTAACATTACAAAATCTATCTTTAATTTTTTCAGTTAACATATAAGTCTTAGACCAGTAACTTTTTGCCTTCTTATAAGTCCATCACATATGAAAAAAGAAGCCCTCCTTATCTTGACATCCCCAACATTGGTTTGAAAAATGCTTGGACATGACCTTCTTAGTAGATATTAATGAGTAGTCAAATATCTGTTAGGAGTACCTTCTGGTGGAAATTACTGTGATCAGTAAACAGCCTTTCCTGTGCTTTTTGTGGACTAAACTCTACCTGACAGCAGTTGAGTATATTCCCTTTTATGTGCTCACCCCAGTCATAAATAAAGTGAGGAATCTTTGAGAGAAAAAGGAGATGAAGAGCAATATTGAGCCACCTGCACTCCTCTTAACTCCTCTCACACTGTACATTGATCCAAACATTTGTCTCCCTGTTCTCCCTTATCTTAAGGCAAGATGTCAGGGAAGAGCCCTAAGAAAAGAGCCCAACTAAGAAAAGAATCTACAGTTTGGGACCTTTCACACTACACAATTATCACACTATGATTCGACTTTAACTCTCATGGCTACATCTTATGGAATCCTGGAATTTGTAGTCTGTTGAGGCACTAGACATCTCTGGCCAAGAATTTTAAATCCCTGTCTCAAAACTTCAGATCCCAGAATTCCGTAGGATGGAATCATGGCAGTTAAAGTGGAATCATAGCAGTCTAACTGTGTAGTGTGGAAGGGCCAGAAGGCAGAAATATCTCAGGATATGAATGAGCAAGGGGGTTAGCAATGGGGGTAGAAATGAGGTCAGTGCCTCTTAATTCAGTCCCCAAATTCCTAGCATTGCAGAGAGTGAGACACTGACAATCTTTCACTCCTAGAACTCTTACATTTGCATTGTTAGCATTCCCTTAGTAACTTTGCCTACCCCTGTGTGATTTTTAACATCTTAGCCTGATGAAAAAGCCAGTGAAGCTTTAAAAGCTTGCATAATGTATTTTATGCTTTGGAGTTGGCCCAATAAAGCTATCCTTACTTGTGGATTTTGGATTTTGTCACATTTTGTTGCATAACCAACACAGCTACCCTGGAATGTGTTTCCTTTTCTTTTGAGGCTTTAATTATATTTCTAAGTGCTCCACTGAAGTCCTAAGCTACTGTAATACTTCAAATTTGGGGATTGAAGAGAATTTTCATTTGAGGGGGCAGAATTCTTTCCTTAGGGCAATGCCTTCATTTTGTCTCTTCTGTAGCTACAGTTGTCCCTCCGTATCCATAGTTTTGGTATCCACGGATTTAAGTATACATTGAAAATATTCTTAAAAATAATAATCCAAAAAGCAAACCTTGATTTTGCCATCTTATATAAGGGACACCATTTTGCTATGCCACTGCATATAATGGGACTTCAGTATTCACAGATTTTGGTATCTACGGCGAGTCCTGGAACCAAAACCCAGCAAATATGAAGGGACAACTGTATATCTTTGGAGAGACCTCCTTGCCTCCCTCAACTATTGGGGGACTGCTCCAGGTAAACCATTGCTAGGCTCCCTGTTTCCCATCAAAAACAAACTTTTACTGGCAATGACTGTAATTTATTGATTAATGTATTTAAATTAAAGCCCATGCTCCCAGATTCCAAATTTAGCCTCCCAGATACCTGTGAACTGCAAAAACATACTGCCATGCTGCCATCCCCCTGAAGGCCAAAAATGAAAGTGAAGTCATTTGCAGTTAGAAAGTGTCCACTGCCCATGCTGGCTGGGGGTTTCTGGAAGGTATAGTTCAAAAAAGTAACTTTTCCAAGCTCTGACCTCCCCCCCCCCGTGGAGTCACATTCTCAGTTCACTTTACACATGAATGGAGCATGAGTAACAACAGCCTAGAGGTCACATTTGATTTGGCCATGTGATGACTCCTTTTTGAAATGAATCAGAGAGACCTGTGGAATGGACTCACTTTAGATCATTCCCACACCCTTTATGAATCAGTGTTATTAAGTGTGTGTAAGTATGTTCAGGTGGAGAAACCTACCAATATTTTTAGTGAGTCAGTAGGTTGCTTAAATGGTTATAGCCAGATGCAGCTCTACCTTGAATACGATATTGCTCTTGACAAATAGTCCAACCCTTAAGTAAAATTGGCCCCACCTTTAATAAGCTTCTTAGTTCACCCAGTAAAGTTGCATGTAATATTTTGATAATAGCCAATGAGCTACTTTGGGTTTCAGAGGTAGAACCAGACTTCTCTAGTCTTCTCACCCAACCAACAGTTACGTCTTCCGTGGCTCAACTTTGTCCTTTCTCACTTGCTGCCCCATATTCTTGGAATTCTTCCCCCCCCCCAAAAAAAAAACATTTGCAGACTGCTCTTTCTCTTGGGGCTTGTCTATGCGAGGCAAAAACAAAAATGGATTGCTCCACAATAATGACAATTTGCAGCAGCTGCTATTTGTCTTAATGGATGTTTTTGCAGATTGCAGGCATGCAAAGCTATCCAGGTCTGCTGTGCAGCAAACAGACATGCCAGCAAATCAAGATGGCGGCTGTGGTTGAATTACTTGCTTTTTGACTTACCTCTATTTGCTGCTGCAAAACATTTTGTTAAAAAAAAACTACATCCAATGTGCATTGGAGTGATCTTTTGCCTTAACAAAAAAGCATATATATATATTTTACAATAGCCTGTTTTATCACCTTAGTGCTTGTTCACTAAGGCAAAAATACAACATGGTGATTCCAGGCACTTGCCTTGTTAGTAAGCTCCACCCACCGCACTCATCTGACCAATCATCTGCTCAGATTGGGAAAGCGAATCAAATCAGTCACTTGTCTCAATGAGCAGGAATGCACATCCCACTCTCTGTTTTTTTAAAAAAATACGTGAAAAGCCACAAACGCTTTTCCCATGGGGTATATGGTGTTTTAGGGACCCCTCCTTTACAATATGGCAGAACGATGCAAAATCCCATTGAAACAGATAGCATTCTCCTCACATTCTGTGAGGAGTGTTTTCATTGTTTAGACAACCCCTTGGTGTTTTTAAATCTCCATTGAAAACTTTTCTGTTTTCCAGAGCTTTTGGAATTTTAGTTTGATACTATTTTGTAATCTTCTATATTTTGATTACGTGTATTGGTCAGTTTGTTTTATATTATATATACATATATGTGTGTATATATATATGTGTGTGTGTGTGTGTGTGTGTGTGTGTGTATACACATACAGTTGCCCCTCCACATTCGTGAACTTAGCATTCGCGGTTTTGAATATTTGTGGGTTTTGGGAGGACCCGTTAAGGCCTTGGGCGGGAGGGGGGAGGGCCAGGGAGGCCTTCACGGAGCCCCAGGAGACACTCCGGAGGCCCCATGAAGGCCTGGGGAGGGGGTGGGGAGGGCCAGGGAGGCCTTCAAGGGACCTCCGGAGATGCTCCGGAGGCCCCATGAAGGCCTGGGGAGGGGGTGGGGAGGGCCAGGGAGGCCTTCAAGGGACTCCGTAGACGCTCTGGAGGCCCCATGAAGGCCTGGGGAGGGGGTGGGGAGGGCCGGGGAGGCCTTCAAGGGACCTCCGGAGATGCTCTGGAGGCCCCCCATGAAGGCCTGGGGAGGGGGTGGGGAGGGCCGGGGAGGCCTTCAAGGGACTCCGGAGATGCTCTGGAGGCCCCATGAAGGCCTGGTGAGGGGGTGGGGAGGGCCGGGGAGAACTTCAAGGGACTCCGGAGACGCTCCGGAGGCCCCATGAAGGCCTGGTGAGGGGGTGGGGAGGGCCAGGGAGGCCTTCAAGGGACCTACGGAGACACTCCAGAGGCCTCATGAAGGCCTGGGGAGGGAGAGGGGAGGTGGGGGAAAGCGACTATAGGGCCTCCGGAGGCTCCGTGGTCGCTTTGGCGGGGGAGGGGGAGGGCAGTTGATATTTGTGGATTTTTCGCATTCGCGGGGGTATGGGGAACCTAACCCCCGCAAATGTGAAGGGATGACTGTATATATATTGCTGTTTTATATTTGATCACATGTATTGGTCAGTTTGTTTTATTTTTATATTTTCTTGCTGTTTCATACTATATTGTTGGGTTTGGGTTTTTTGTAGTTACCTGGATAATTTGTTTTGCAACTGTATTTTATATTTTTATGGTTTTTTATTCTTTCCTACCCTTTGTGTGTGCTTATGCATATGCTTATTTTAGGTTGTATGCCTTTGGAAGGACCCAATGTTTTGTTTTGGGATTGTTGGCTTTTGTTTTGTTTTTGCTTGTTTTAATGTAAAGCACAATGTACATAGGTGGTGCTATATAGATAAATGATAACTACTACTACTACTACTACTTCCAGGTCTGTACCACTTCCGATTATGGTACAGGAAGATCACATACACAATTACTCTGTACAAAGCATGGAAAAGTCACTGTTCTAGACTACTTTCTATGATGGGTAGTGGATCCTGTAGTCATTAAAAAAAAGTGAGCTCTCCTTTGTCAATAATCTGTGTGAGAAGTCAAGAACACTAAGCTAGAACTCATTCTACTGGCATGATACATTTCTGCATCTTTTTGCTAACCAGAAAAATCCATTCGCAAAATGATGTGGTTTTAGCTCAGTCCCGCACAGGACCGGAATGAAAGAATGCCAGAAGAATGGTGACGTTGTGTGGTAAGGCAGCAGGGAAGATGGAACATTCCTGCTGCCTTGCCACTTTTCTTTAGAATGCGCTATTTAAAGGTGTTGGAATTCCAGGAAGGTTGTACCATCTCAACAAGTAGATACCTCCCCAACAAGACAAAAGAATATGCTGGATTTGTTAATGACTTTTCAAAAGTTACTAGGCTGGAAAATTTTTACTAGAATACTGTAGTCTAGCAAAGAAAGGACAGAAAGCTGCTAGGCAAGAAAACAGCTTCCCTTGTCTATCAGCCCACTTTGTTTCTGTGCTGCATACAAAAGGTAGGATGGTTTCCACCTGTCCCTCCACCAGCCTATTCATTCACCTGCATGAAATTCTGTGCACTTCCATGCATGCAGTTCCAAGATGCCTCTGGCTATTGGGCTCATGGCTGCTTATCCAGCTGGCCCAGTGCTTAAATCCAATCTGTCAACGCTTTTGAAAAATATAGTTTTTTTCCAGTCTTATTTAGTCAAATGAATATGCTATCTACATTAAATCTATCTATAAAATTATCAACATGGCTTGTTATTTTTGCAACTTATTATTGTTATTATTGGGATCGTTGTGTTATTTATATTGGTCCTGTCTATATGGGAGGGAATATGATCTCCTCCAAAGAAACAGCAATTTGCAATGCTGAGACCTGTTTTAATGGCCAAAAGAGCACCCCTAAACTTCGCATGCCCCCTAGCCAAGATGGCAGTCGTGAGTGATTTACTCGCCATTTTAAATCTGCCACCACCCAATTTTTTTAAAAAAAAACTGTTTACCATGGTGTGCACAAGTGATACTTCATATTTACAAAAGAAAAAATAAGAAAAGAGAGAAAAAAGTTGCCATTTTATAAACCTACCAGACCCTTGCTTAGCCAAAAATCCAACATGGCAGCAGCAGTGCTTTCCCTGCTTGCTAGCCCCTCCCCCATGCTCATCCAGCCAATCAGCTTGCACTGCCTCGTTGCAGCAATGTGAACACAACTGTCCTAACGGTCACACATTCGCATGCCCTACAGAGCTTTTTAAAAACTGTGAGAAAAACTCCGAAGGCTTCCCTGATGGACCTTTACAGCGGATTTCCCCCTGCTTCTGAATGAGATGTATTGATGCGAATGTCCATTTAGACAGATCACCTTCCATGCAATTGCCATTTGGACTATTTTCACCATTTGGATGGGATCATTATTTTTTAATTGCAAGCCACCTTGACTTTTATTGTAGCACAGAAAGTTGGGATAGAAGATTTCTAAAAATACAATTATTGGGATATTATGCAAGTATTTTTAATCAGCGATTTAATATTTTAGAAGTAAAATGACATCTGATTACAGTAGCACCCCCACATCTGCTGATTTGCCAACCATGGATTCAATTATCCATGGTTGGTGATGGTGGGGGAAGGGAGGGGGACTCAACTCTTCTGTCCCTTCCCCTGGGAGGGCTCTGGGTCACTCCAGCCATGGTCCTGCCACGGCAGCAATTTTGGGGGTGAAGGGAGGAGGAGGAGGAGCAATATATCCCCTTTTCCCGTTGCCCCCATGATTGCCGCTGTGGCGGGGCCATGGCTGGAGTGAAGGGGGAAGAAGGAGTGATCTAGCCTCCTCCCCTGCCTCCTTCGCCCCCGCAATCACTGCTGCAGTGGGGCCATGGCAGGGGCAAAGGGAGGTGGAGGAGCAATCTCTCCCCCTTCCCTCGGGATGGCTCCTGTCACCGTGGCAGGGCCATGATGGGAGTGAAGGGAGAAGGGGAGGAAGCTAGCTAGCCCCCGAGATGGCATTCACTATTATTGTCATGCCCCTGAGCCTGATGAGGCAATAGAGTCAGAGGAGGACATGGCAGGGAATGGGCCTAGGGACCCTGGCACAGATTTATCTACACCTGTGCCAGCAGGGAACCCTGCCAACCTACACTCTCAAGCAGAGGAAGAGCCTGGTCCAAGCTGGTTGGCATCAGTCCCAGGAGAGAGCCCTGCCCATTCAGATAAGGACAAAGAAGAAGAGAGGGGCTTACCTCCACCATCATATACCCAGCAGCAAACTCAAAAGGAAGCTCAAAGGAAGTCTCTGGACTTTATGAGAAAAACCTGCTCGTTAAGAAACACCTTACAAAGCCTTAATTGCTTTATATAGGCTGGGAGAGGTGATGGAGGCTTTGTCAGAGATCAACTGATCTTCCTGGTGAAAGCTCCCTGCTGACTTCGGTGCCTGGATTCCAGTTATCTTGACTTCTGTTACCCTGACTCGTGCTTAGACCTTGGACTGTCCCTGACTACTCTGCTGCCTGCTCCTGTTGACCCTCGGACTGCTTTGGACCATGCTGCCTGATTGTCGTAAGCCTCTGACCCTTTGGACTGTATAACTGGACTAAATCTTTGACTGTGTTTGCATTCCTATGAGTTAATTAACAGTTGGCTATCTTCCCAAACTAGTGCTATTTATATTTTGCTGGTACCTAGTTGCTTTCTGGATAATTATCCACAGAATTCGCGATCTGCCAGGGCCCCCAGAACCAATCCCCCGCGGATACAGGGCTGCTACTGTAATGGCATTAATCACAGTGCATTAAACAGCACTCAAACATCTGTGTGATTAGTCACAAAGATGTTTTGGATATCTCCTGTGTTACCTCAAAATCTTGAATTTAGAAACTAGTTGACAGTTTAGTTTTCAGCTGCAGCTCTGCTTACCTGGGAGTAAGATTGATTTAACTCAATAAGACTAACTTTCGCCTACGGCCATACTACCCTGAACACGCCCGATCTTGTCTGATTTCAGAAGACTAACTTTTGAGTAGAAACACACAGATTACATTGGATTATTCCTCTCTCTCTCTCTCTCTCTCTCTTTTTTTTTTGTAAAACTAAAATAAATAAAGCAAATAAACTCCTATACAAAAACTGTTTTTCGATACCCTAGGTCTATACTGCTAAGAAAAGGATGAAGCACCAATGTATCTTAACCACTAGAGGGTAGAAGAAGCAAATTTACAAAAATTATAAGAATAAAATTCATCTGTTCAGCACATCCAAGTCTGGGCCTAATGTTTCAAACCAGATGTCCATGTCAGAAATCACAAACAGAATAACCAAAGTGTTTGGAGCAATTATACTGGGACAAGGCATACATTTTGGCCACCATAGGTGAACCTAGAGTGAAATATACCATGACCCCCAAAGCAACATGGAATGGCAGGATCTGTTAGTGGAAAAGGTGAGGGAAACCTTGAAAAAGACACGTGGAAACCCCCACCTCACAATAGAAGCTTGCTAATATATAGACTCACCTTGTTTGATTCTTCAGAAGAGAACAACAGTAACATAGATAATCGTCTAAATTGGAAGTGATTATTTTAAAAATTTCCATTCTCTAGAGCCCTATTCAGGTGCTCTCTTACCCTGTCTAAATTAACATATGTAATGGATTGGCACCTAATGATAATAAAATGGTAATAAAAGAAAGAAGAAACAATGGATGACAGACAAAATGCTTCAAGCAGTAAAGGAAAGAGGAGAAGCAAAACAAAAGGGAGACAGGGACAGAACCATTGAATGCAACTGTTCAATGATTAGTGAGTGAGGATAAAGAGAATTACTATATTAATCAATGCAGAGAAATAGAAGCTGACAAGAAAAAAAGGAAGAACAACAGACCTCTTCCACAAGATCCACAAAATAAAGGGAAATTTAAACCAAGGGTGGGGATGCTTTACAATCAGCAGAGAAACATAATACACAACCAAGATGAAATAAAAAGATGATGGAAACAATAGAGGAAAGAGCTATATAAAAGAAATGAAAGGAAAAATGATGCATGGAAAGAAGAAACATGTGAAGATGAACCCCAAATTTTGGAAAGTGAAGTGATAATTTGCCAACAAATATAGAAAACAAAGCATAGGCCCACAGATCGGAAATGATCAATATACATTCCCATCCCACCCTCCAAAGGAAACACAAAAGATTGCAATAGCTATAGGACCATTGCATTAATTGCCCATGCAAGCAAAGTCATGCTCAACATTCTGCAGCAAAGACTCCTACCATACATGGAGCGAGAAATTCCAGAGGTGCAACCTGAGTTCAGGAATGGAAGAGGCACTAGGGATCACATTGCAAACATATGCTAGATAATAGAGTGCACCAGGGAATACCAGAAGAAAATCAGACTACAGCAAAGCCTTTGACTGCATAGATCACAAAAAGCTATGGATCGCTCTTAAAGAAATGGGTGTACCATTACATTTGATTTCAACAATTAAAACACTACAATGCTGACTAAAAGCACCACCCACACCCACCCTCCCCCATAAAAAAACATTAAATAGTATAAAATTAAAACCACCTAACTAAAATCACATTAAAAAAAACAAATACAAACAAGACTAAAAAAAGGCCAGGAGATGCAGCTCCTGAGGCCGGGATCTAATCAGGAAAGGCCTGCCGAAAGAGAGCCATCTTTAGTGCTTTTTTTTACATTACATTAGACAATGGAGCACACCTAAGAATTTCAGAAGAAAATCAGCCTGTGCTTTATAGATTATAGCAAAGCCTTTGATTGTGTAGATCATGAAAAACTATGGATCTCTCTTAACGAATTGGATGACCACAACATTTGATTGTCCTAATACATAGCTTATACTTAGGACAAGAGGCTATTGTCAAGACAGAATACAGAGAAATAGAACAGTTTGCCATTGGCAAGGGGATCAGGGAGGACTGCATCTATCACCCTATCTGTTTAATTTATACACTAACCATATCATACAGAAATTTGTATTAGAGTTGGCGGAATGAGGCATTAAAACTGGAAGAAGGAAGCAATTGAGGGGTTGTGTAGGGACTGTGAAAGTCTGCTAAACACCACTTACCAGTAAGTGATACAATAATTTTTAGGCAGGGGTTAGGGGTTCCCTGAGACCTGAAAATTGCTTCAAGGGTTCCACCAGGGTAAAAAAAAGGTTGAGAATAGGGAAAAATAGGGAGGTTATCTATGAGAGCACAGAGAACATCCATGTGGAGAGTAATAGTGGTGGGAGGAGAGGGAATTGTGCTCTACCCTTTTTATGTGTTAACGTAAAGTAGACTACAGTACAAAATGCTAGACAAATGCTCAAGAACTACTGAGATCTGTCACTTGCAAGCCTTCAACAATTAAGTTTGTATAATGCATATACAATTAGGCTTGTAAATTTTGACACGCAGGGAAAAAATGCAATTGTGTGAAAGATGGCAATAAACAACCAAAGCAGGAACCCTGACTGCACAGTTGCTTTGCTTTTAACATTTCCTGTAGCTAAACAAATGCATAAATCTGCCCCAACAGGATAAACGAGTTAGCACAAAGGCCTATCTATTTCCTTACAAGCAGACTTTAGTCAAGCAACTGCTGTGAAATATGGACATTCTGGTTGCTCTGCTTCACCAAATTCTGTTACTAACAGGATGATAATAAAGGATTTTGTTAAACTATGGACACATTTGTCACCCCAACAACAACAGTGATGGTAATTGCCATTTCTGAATAATTTTCAAACAAAACATAAGCATACATTTAAAGCTTATACACTAGCATCTGTAAGAACAATAGCCACAATAGAACAAAAATATGTCTGGGTGGAAGCCCACCATCAATCATTATAAACCTACTTAAGTAAGGGGATTGTCTGTCCCCGTCCAAACACCACTGAAAAGTCCCACTTGCCACCAGCAGTATTCCCAGCAACAGTAGGCCACAGATCAGGGCAGTGCTGGAGAAAGTAACTTTACCAAGCTCTGCTCTGAAAGCCAATTTAGGGCAAAAATGGTTATTAAAAGCTTTCAATCAGCACTCTGATATTCTAAATGGAGTACAAATCTTTTGGGGCTTGTCTATACAAAGGGAAAAAATGGATTGCTCCATAGTAATAGCAAGTCACAGCAGCTCCAACCTGTCTTAATGGTTTTACAGCCCATAAACTTTTCATGGCTGTAGCCAAGATGGCAGCCATGAATGAATTACTCATGTTTTTAAATCTGCCTCTACTGAACTTTTGTTTGTTTGTTTAAAAAAAACTATTTTTATGATGTGCAAAACCGTTATTCCACCTTTCCAAAAAAAAAGGGGGGGGGAGAGATAGCACAAATCCCCATTTTATCGCCTTAGTGATCACTCACTAAGGTGAAAATCTAAAATGGTGGCAGCGGTGCTTGCCCTGTAACCAAGCCCTGCATTCATCCAGCCAATCTGGTTTGCACTTCGTCTTGTATGGGGAAGCAATTCACGTCAAATCGCTTGTCTTAATGAGCAAAAATGCACATATCACAGGATCTTTTTTTTTTTTAAGTCAGGGAAAGCCGTGAATGCTTTTTACATGTAGTTTTTCCTCTTTTTGGCCCCCCTCCTTCATAATACAACGCGACAATGCAGGATCCCATTAAGATAGCTCATGTTCCCAGTGAATTCTGTGAGGGGTATTTTCACCATATAGACAACCCCTTATACCCAGACAATTATCTTTATCTTTCCCCCCTTGTCTAGGGAAGTATCAATATAAGTGTAGAGTAGGCTCAACAACAACAATGAGATGAGAAGAGTTAAGTGTGTTGATCATAAAGTAAGTGGATTAGATACAGACACTTCGAACTGAAATTAATAAGATTTAGGCACAACTAACCAGAATCTCATTAATTTCAATGTGTTTATCCAAAATATAACTTAAATCGGGGCTAGTATATATGCAGTATGTGCAATATTTCCTTGGTTCTTTTCCCAGCATGGATTGCATAACTACATATCTCCTAGCGCTCATATATGTTGCCAGATTTTCAAAACAGCAATAATGGGCAGTCAAAATTCATGAGATGCAAGGTGGACAATCAGGAAATAACTCTTTAACAAGTTTGTGTTCTACCTAAGTATCAAATGAAAGTATTGATTAGAGTTAGTTTAGCCATGTGTTGTCTGTAAAATTAACATAGTCCTGATCCATAAATTACATGATGCATACATTTCTGTCTTTATGAAGGGCCCACGCCCCTTCCAGATGCTCCTCCATCCACCCCCGTCCCTGCAACCCTATGGTAAGTCCAGTGAATGGCCAGCTGTAGCATAGCTCCACATGCAGAACTATTACATGATGCCATCCTTGTAGCACTTTTGAGAATAACAGAGAGAAAGAAATTGTAGCTAAGCTTTCATAGACTTGGTCTACTTCCTCAGATTCATGGAATGAACTGGTGCCTAGGAACAGACCTCATAAACAAGCTTTTAAATAGTCATAGAAATGCGAAGGAAATACAAAACTAGTGAGTGTGTTGATGAGGTGACAAGTTCAGTTTAACAATGTTTATTGAGAGACAAAGGCAGGAGGTAAGATGTTGCCTAAGGCCAGGGTGGGTGGATGGCCATATAAATGGTGGGAGAAGTTTTGGAATGTAGTGTAATGCTGGTTGGGAACCAGAAAGGACATGTGATAAACTGTCCAAGAGTGCCCTCATGAGACTAGGATGTTAACTAATGTTATGAAATGTGTAGTGTTCCAGGAAACCATTGTCTCTGTTCAATCCACTGTTGATGGAGTAGAATTTGTGGATATATTCCAATTCATCTGTTTCTCTTTCCAATCTTCCCTTGTTGTTTGATGTTCTTGTTGTTGTTGTTTTGTTGTTGTTCAAGTACACCTGTCCTGAGGTCAGAGATGGAATGTTTAGGAAGATCAAAGTGTTCTGCAACTGTTTTTTGCATATTCCCATTTCTAATATCTGATTAATATTAGTTTATCCTCTGGAGTAGAGACTGGCCTGTTTGCTGAAGGGCATTATTGACAGAGGATGGCATATATCACATTAGAGTTTGAACTGTACATACAGCCATGCTTGCAAATCAAGATGGTGGCCAAGAGTGAATTACTTGTGTTATTATTCTCAACAGTTTGTCTCCCCTACACAGTATTTTTTTTAACTGCAAATCAAATGTGCGCAAGTGCGACCTTCCATTTTAAAAAGTTGTTTGATCACCTCAGTGCAGCAAAAAAGTCCACCATCAGCAACACAAAACTCCAAAAGGTGTTTCTGGACACTTCATTGCCAGTAAGCCCCCCCACCCCCCATGCATTTCCAACCAATCAGCTTTCCACTTCCGCCCTCACCAGGAATGCACTGCGATGCAATTCTGTTATCCAAACGAGCCAGAATGCGCATTTCCATCGCATTATTTTTAAAACTTTGGGGAAAGCCACAAAGGCTTTTCCTTCAGAGGTTTTGGCATCCCTTCTTCTGAATAAGGTGAATCACTGCAAGATCTCATTGGGACAAAAGGTATTCCCTGCAAATTCTACTAGGATTGTTTTCATCATCTAGACAACCCCCCAGAGTCTTAGTCCAACACTCAAACCATTACACTGACATGTAGAGTATAGCTATACTCTCAATAATATTTGGGGCCAATATTGGGGATTACAATGACTGTGTGCTGTAACATGCAGACAGAAAGCTCTTATCCCTCTCAATTAAAGTGCAAATATAATATTAGTCAGGCAGCCTCAGACCATCTAGTTCAGTATGTGTTGACAGACAGTGACTGGCTAGATTCCTCAAGAATCATCATACCCATTCTTTCTTAACCTTCATCTGGCATTCAAAAATATATCAGTGCTTACAGGTGAGTTTGCACGTATGTCCATCCTAATGACTAATAATCTTACAGGGACCTGTCACATATAATTCCAATTATCTATGGAACATCCAACTGCCATGACTTTAGCAGCTTACCTGAGGCACACTTACTGCAACCGTATCTTCTATTTCAGCCCTTGGACTGTGAAAAAAGGCTTTGAGAAAGAGAGTAAAGAGCCAAAAGCCAGGAAATTATTACTAGCAATTATGGGAAAGATATGAATAAAAAGGGATGGGAACAACTTGGTAAGAACTAGGCTGCAGGAAGCGTGCATGAAAAAGATGCTGGCCAAGAGAAATATATTAGAGGATGAGAAGCAGCCTTCACAACATTATGCTTGATGACATGGAGATTGCTCTGGAATGAAACGTGTGACAGAAACCAAACCAATTTTAAAAAGAAATAATAAAGCTTTTTGCACATATGGCCATTATGACAGAACCCTATGACAGGAGCAAGCAATTTGTGCCCCTCCAGATATTGCTGAATAGCACTTTTCCTCATCTCTCACCATTGGCTATGCTTGCTAGGAGTAACAGGAACTGACAGTAAGCAAGGAAATTGTGTAGACAGTTTGCTTTTATATAGACTGTTTGTTTTGTTGGGAGTACATTCCTACACGGGGCAGAGAATGGTTGTGAATCATGAAAGCCTATAAATTAGGAGAATGCTTTGTCTTTACACCATCTGGGAGGTTATAGGTTGCTTACCCATCCTATGGCAGTTATTGAAGAAATGCTTCCTTTTATTTGTTTTAAACCTGATGTTAGACATTTCATAGACAACTGCAGGATTTGATATTTTAGAAGAGCATACATGTGTATTTTTCCTACTTACTCTTCCATATTTACAAGTTCTGTTGCCTAGTTCCTCTGCCATCTTTTCCTCCATAAGGCAACATATCCCAACAACTTGTACTATGTAGGACCCCCGTATCTGCTGGGGACTGGTTCTTCTTCCAGCAGTTTCATATATATGTTAAATAGCATAGGGAACAGAACCAAGCACTGGGGGACCCCACAGACCAAGCGCCAGGGGGCTGAGCAGAAGTCCCCCAGCACCACTTTCTGGGGTTCGCCCCTCCAGGAAGGAGCAACTCCAGTGAAAAACAATGCCCATAAGTCTCATCCCAGCAAGGCAACCCAGAAGGATTCCATGGTTGATGGTGTCAAAAGCTGCTGAGAGGTCCAACAGAACCGACAAGGATACACTTCCCTGTCTAGCTCCCCATGTAAGTCATCTACCAAAGCGACCAAAGCCATCTCTGTCACATACCAGAACTGAAACCAGGTTGAAATGAAACTAGATCACCCATCTCATCCAGAAACCCCTGGTGCTGGGGGTCCAGCACACACTCCAGGACCTTGCTTAAGAATGGAATGTCAGAGACTGGCTGATAATTATTCAGAATAGTGGGATCCAGGGAGGGCTTTTTTAGTAATGGTTTTATAACGGCCTCCTTCAATCAAGCTGGAACTCTGCCTTGTTTTAGCGAGGCATTTGCTACTCCCTCTACCCACTCAGCCAGTCCCCCTCTAGCTTTTTTAATGAACAAGGATCTAACACACGTGGTGGCTCTCTTCTGTCCATGAATCCTGTCCACATCCACAGATTGTACAAACTGGAAAATATCCATTGTCACTGGACAAGCAGAGGTCAAAGTTATATCCACTGGATCCTTATCAATTATAGCATCCGAGTCAGAGCAGATCTGAGTTATTTTATCTGCAAAGTGCTGGGCAAGTTGTTTGCATATTGCATATTGGATTGCAACCATATATCCCAACAGTGTGGATACTCCCTAGTTTTCTAACTTGCATGGATTTATGATGTCAAAATATCTAGCCAATAGGTAGAGACAGGATTGAGTTTTTAACTCTTTCCTAGGTTAGATGGGATTGTAGATATATTTGGCTTTGTTAGGAGTGGGCATGTGTCAGGGGAGGAAGATGATTGAGAATATGAAGTGGGACAGGATGTAAGACCAAAAAGAATTTGTCTTTAAACCTTCTGCTCTGCTTATTCAACAAAATATACTGATGCCACAACTGTCACCAAAACAACATATGAACACTTAAAGAACCCAATGATCTGATCACCGATAGTCTCTGAATCTATAATTCCCTGACTGTATGAGGAAGTGATTAAAAACTCTTATTCAGGGTTTAATTTAATGCAAGCTATTGCTCCACAGTGCTTATCTCCAAAAAGAAATAGAAAACCATATCTGAGCACACACAATGTTCCTTTTATTTATGACTTGACTGATTACACCACAGCATTTTGTTATTATAGGTCTTCAAGTGGACTCCAACTTATGACTAGAAACAATTTATCCAGAGGAGGTTTGCTGTTGCTTTACTCAGATGCTGAGAGTGTATGACTTGCCCAAGGTCACCCAGTGGATTTCCATGGCTGAGTGGGAATTTCAATCCTCCTGGAGTCCTAGTTCGACACTCAAACCACTAGACTGTAATGTAGGCTTTCACAGCCTACCATTACAGAGCTTTAATGGGGCACGGTTTCAAGACCAGATAATACAATTTTTGCAAGCCTTATCCTCCAGCATTGTTTTAAGAAATGAAGCATAACCCTGTGCATAGCCCACATCAAGGAAAGAATTGTGCATCCCTCCAGATGTTGTTGGATGTAACTCACAGCATTCTTCACTACTGACAGTGCTGGGTTGCTGGGAGCTGCAATCTAGCAAACAGGTGGAAGACTACATGAGTCCACACTGCTATGTTGTTGTGTGCCTTCAAGTCATTTCTGTTTTATGACAAACCTAAGGAAAACCTATCACAGGATATTTTGAGGGCTGAGAGTATGTGGCTTGCCCAGTGGTTTTTCATGGCTGAGTGGGGATTTAAACCCTGTATCCAGAATGGTAGCCAACACTCAAACCACTACTCCAGTGGGTTCTCCTACCTTGCTATAGATAATCCCAAGCATAACAGAGTCATTGTTTAATAGTGGGTCAACACCACTGGTGAGAAGCCGGCATGATGCAATGGTCTGAGTACTGGACTAGGACTCTGGGAAGATCTGAATCCTGCTCAGCCATAGAAACTCACTAGGAGACCCCAAGGCAAGTCAAAAAATGGAAATTGCAAACCCCTTCTGAATAAATCTGGCTAAGAAAACCCTAGGATAGGTTCCTCATGACTCAGAGGGGTAGTCTAAATGGTCAAAATAATCCTCATAGAATTTGCTTGGAAATCCATCTGTCTTAGTGGAAATGCACATCAATGCATTGTATTCCGAAGGGGGGCAGCTAAAAACTCTAGAAACTTTGCCCGGAGGGCCTTTGTGGCTTTTCTTGGAGTTTTTAAAAAGTTCCATAGGGGATGCACATTTCCATTCACTAAGACAGTTGCATTTGCATCATTGCACTTTTCCATAGGAGAGTCAGTGCAAGCTGATTGGCTGGATGAGCACAGAGGGCAGGGCTTACAAACTACCATGTTGACTTTTCAGTTTGGCGAGCGATTGGTAAGGCGATAAAATGGCGATTTCTATTCTCTCTCTCTCTCTCTCTCTTGGTAAACATAAAATAACAATCAATCAATTTATTCATACAGTCCATGGACCCATCAAATAACAGACATGATGTACATTAATAGATAAAACCATAATACAAACCAATAAAATTAGGACACTTATTGATAGACTTTTTGGGAACTCATCCAACTTATTTAACTATTAACTTCCCTCTCACTGGTCTTAATGACCACAGATAAGAACTTAGCAACTGACAAGGTAATATTAGGACATTTATCCTCTAGTAAGAATTTGACATAGAACCTCTCCGAATGGCCAGGTAGATGGCATAGCAAGGGAGAAATCAGTTGTTTACAACTCTGAGAACGAAGGACACAGGATAGTAGGATATGAGACATGGTTTCCACCTCCTGCGACCCACATAGACAGAGCCTTGATGCAAATGGCAGCCCCACATATCTACCATACAACATTGCTGAAAAAAACATTACATCTGGACTTCATAAATAATATGAGATAGATTGGCACATTCAAGTTCTTTATGTAATCAGCCAGAGCAAATCAGCCAGAGCAAATAAAAATAAAAATCAGCCAGAGCAAATACCTGAATATGGTATATGCAGTGTACTAGGTGTGCATGACAGAAAGGATTTATCCCACAAATTGCAAAAGGTAATGTCCTGAAGTCTTTGTTTAACTGTTTTCAAGGCTGTTTTGTAATCCAGGCTTAGAAGGAAAGATGGTGAAAGCCCAATTGTGGTTGCCTTTTGGGCAGTATACTTGGACCATCTACTTTCATAAGTGTCCATTGTAAGATGGCTAAGTAGACCCTTACCATGTTTGAAGAGTATGACTCTAAGCCAAAGTTTCATGGCTGTCTGCCACGCCCTCATAGGCTTTCCCCCATTTCAAGCATTAAAACTGAGTTAGCAACACATCTTGGCATCTGAAGGAGGGCCCTTAAAAATCTGGCATAAAAATTATCTAGGCCAGAATTAAACCCCTCAATCCAAATTGCAGCTGCAAATAGCAATTTAGCCATAATCTTAGCATTGTAGACCTTGTAGCAGCAAGTACCTAATGATTCCCCTTGGTGTGAAATTTTTTTAAGATGGCTGGGTTGCAACCTAGGGCTTTGCTGATTGCTGCTGATCTTTGAAAGGACCATAAGGTTTTATGATGAAAAACAAGCCCAAGGTATTGAAAGCTTCTGACCTGTTCCAGGGGACAGGCATTTAAACTCCATCTAGATATCGTAAATTTCCTTTCAAAAACAAGAATTTTAGATTTTGCAGTATTTCTTTAGCTCATTCTCAGAGCAATAATCTGAAAATTTCTGTAATAGGAGTTTAAGCCTCTTTCCAGATCTTGAAAGAATTGTGGTGTCATCAGCATAAAGCATAACAGGGATTTTCTAATTACCTAATTTAGGTAAGTGGCCATTCTCATCCATCATGGTCTCAACTAGATTGCGGTAAACGTGAAATATCGCTTGTACCATGGTAAACTTTCTTTAAAAAAAAAATTCAGTGGCGGCAAATTTAAAAACACAAGTAAATCAGTTGCGGCTGCCATCTTGGCTAGAGGGCATGTGAAGTTTATGGGGGCTGTAAAACCATTAGGATAGTTCACAGCTGCTGGGAATTGCTATTACTGTGGAACAATCAATTTCCCCCCCCCCCTTAGTATAGACAAGCCCAGAACCAACTAGAAGGCACGTAACTTCCCTTGGTAAGTAAATCCTATTGATTCATTGGTGCATCCACACTACACAAATAATCCAGTTTGAAACTGAATTATTTGCCATGGCTCCTTCTTATGGAATCCTAGGATCTGTAGTTTTGTGAGGCACCAGCACTCTTTGGCAGAGAAGGCTAAAGACCTTGGCCCTGTCTATATGGAGCGGAGTGTTGTGCCCCACAATAAGAGAAAGTCACAGTAGCTGCGACTTGTCTTAATGGTGGGTTTTCCCCTGGAAGCCCCCATAAGCTTCATGGTGGGACGGAGGGGGGCGACCAGGGAAGGGGAGAGGATGGCAGCCACCCTCCTCCCTTCCTCAGTTTCTGCAGGAGATGCTGGGATGGTGATGGCAGGGACCGGAGAAGGGGGAGAGGATGGCAGCTACCCTCCTACCTCCCCCAATCCCTGTGGGGGAAACTGCAATGGTGGTGACAACATGGGTGGGAAATTGAGGAAAGGAGAAGAGGGTGAGAGAGCCCTGCCCCCTCCCTCAGTCTCTGCGGGGGAGGAAACGGCAGCCGCTGGGGTGGGTGGGAAGGACAGCTGCCCTCTTCCTTCCCCATTCCCGATTGCTGGGGGGTGGGTGGGAATGGTGGTTGCGGGAGCTTGCCCTGTCAGCAAGACCCACCCCTGCGCCAATGTGCTTCCTGTGTGTGGGCAAGTGAATCAAGGCGAATCGCTTGTCCTAACAAGTAGGAATGCGCACCCCCCCCTTGCAGTTTTAAAAACACTTGGCAGAAAACCACAAAGTCTCCAAGCATACAGTATATGGCCATTTTTGCCCCCCTCCTTCTGAACAGGGGCAGTTGCTGCAGGTTGCCATTAAGACAACACGTTTTCTCTTCGAATTCTACAAGGATTTCCCCCCCACCGGTTTAGACCACCCTCTGTCTTGCAAAACTCCAAATCCCAGGATTCAATAGGAAGGACGGAGTCATGGTAAATAATCCAGTTTCAAACCGGATAATACTACCCAGAGAATCGTCCCGTGATTCGCGTGCTGGGGATTCGGGCCGCCAAGCAGATCCCGGCCTTTCTTCAGCCGGATCCCGAGCG
Source organism: Gambelia wislizenii (assembly GCA_030847615.1). Classification (NCBI taxonomy): domain Eukaryota; kingdom Metazoa; phylum Chordata; class Lepidosauria; order Squamata; family Crotaphytidae; genus Gambelia; species Gambelia wislizenii. The sequence continues at coordinate 115,627,944 of JAUMIR010000001.1, read as the reverse complement.
AGGGGGGCCGGGGCCGCGAAGGAGGCGGAGAGGAGGGGCGCCGCCCGTGACGTGTCCGGCCCTGCCGAGGCGTGTCGCTGAGCGGCGGGCAGGCTTCCTCCGCCCTGATCGCGCCACGGGGGCAGCGCTCTTCGCTTTCGCCTCGGCCGCCGAAGCGGGGATCCCCGCAGGGTGGCGAGAGCAAGATGGAAGAAATCCTGAAGAAGCTGCAGAAGGAAGCCTCGGGGAACCGATACAAGGCCATCAAGGAGAGCTGCACCGGGGCCAGCGGTAAGGGAGCGGGCGGACGGTCCCGGGGACCCCCTGCTTTTTGGGGGGGGGCAGAGGTGCGTGGGGTGGGTCCTTCCCAGGCAGACCCTTTCCCCTTGGCCGCCTCTTAAGGGATCGCGGCGGCGTGGAAGCGCGCTCTCTGGGTCGGGCTGCGCCGCGCCGTGGGGGCTCCCGGGCTGGCGTTTGGTTTGGTTTGGTTGGATTTCCCCGGGTGGACGGAGGCGCGGAGGTTGCCATGCCTCGGTCCCTGGCCCTCCGCCTCTTGGCCTCCGGCCTGAGCTGCCCAGGGGCCAGCGGAGCCCCACCGTTTCGCCAGGCGGCTGCTGCTGCTGCTGTTGCTGTTTCCAGCTAGGTGGGCTGCGAGTCTTGCAAAGCCCCCTCCAGCCTTTTTCTGGCTGCACGAGAGAGGTGGCCCTGTGTGGTTGCCTGGTTTTAACGCACCTTCTTCCGAAGCCAGCAAGACAACTGACAACAATCATTTCCTTGGCTTGTGACAGTCTTGAAAGTGTAGCGTCAAGATGGCCTTTTCTAGCTGTTCTTCATCCCCCCCCCTCCTTCCAGTGTACACTGTACATGCTGGTCATCCTCAGCCTCATAACGCCAAAGAGCAAATATGGGCTCTGGATTTCCACTCTTGCGCTCTACTGATAACCGTGTAAGAGCAGGCGTTAACAGTGAACGCAACGGGTGTAGCTGTAGGTAATGCATATTTTAAAGGAAGCATAATGAATGACATAAGGAAGGTGGCTAGATTAAGGTTTTGTGGCTGCTGGGTTGAAGTACTCAGTTGTTTCTCTCCTGTGAGGTGCCATTCTGAAAACAAAGATTTCTTTGAATGGTTTCACTGGACCGTGCAGAGGAAGCACCAAATTGCAGGGGGTGTTAGAACATGAATGGAAGGAAAACTAACATGCCACGTACCTGCTTTTTTTTTTTTATTAACAGGTGTTTTCTTTGGTCATGGCTCTCTTGCCTGATGCCATTTAAATGGGTGGATTGCAATAGGTACTGTGACTTCAGCAGGTCAACATTATTGCCATGCTATTTTAGAAATATTTGTTTTTACACATTGTTTACTATATGGCCAATTTTGTTGTTGTTGTATGCCTTCAGGGCAACCTTTTCCTAGTTTTTTCTTGGCAAGATTTATTCAGACAAGGTTTTCCATTTCTCTCCTGTAAAGCTGAGAGAGTCACCACTGAGTTTCCATGTCCGAGGGATTCAAACCCTGGTCTCCCAGAATGCTAATCAGGGGCTCAAGCCACTACACCACGCTGGCTCCCCCCTGTTTGGCCAATGCATTTGCCCAGGTGTAAGTATCTTCACACCAACATGTAGTGAAGCAGCACACATCTTTTAATTCTGTGCAGAGACACGAATGATGCATCCATGTTTTTGTTTTTAATGTTCAGGTGTTGGTAGAAAAGGCACGGAACTTAGTGGACTGAAGGTCTGTGAATGAAAGGCGTAATCTAGACTATGTTAAGCATAGTTAAAACTATTTTGGTCTGAGACCTATGTAATGTATTCTTAGCTCTGCCTGGTGGAAGCAATGAGAAATTAAAAGTGGCTGTATCATGGCCTAATCAGTAGCCTTCAGGACTTGGGTTTCTTACATTAAAATAACAAGACAGTAATTAGTATAGAGAATAGATAGCATGCTGTTTTTAAAAACGATTAAGGCAAAAGGAACACTTTTAGGCAGATAGGAGATCATCTCCCACCATTAATGAAAGGGGAAAAGAGAAGCTTTTCTATTGGGAAGAAGGAGAGCCCTTGGCTTATAATTGTGCTCATTAGGCGTTACATGTCTACACAAAATGAAGACAAATTGATTGCCTAGTTTAAGGTCTTTCCTGTACTGGCCACTTAATCCAGGGCAAGGATGGATCACACACACCAGTGTAAGAGCACATTGTTGTTTGCATGGGCCAGCAGGTCCGACACCACATTGGCCCCTCTGGCCCACCACCATCAGTGCTACAGCCACCACTGCCACCGCCTCACCTGCTGGTCCAGCAGCTCTGTCTGAGAGCCTAGCATCTTCTCTTGCTGCTATTGAAGCAAGCAAAGGGTGCCCGTGTGATCAGTGGGGAGTGGGAGAGTGACCCCCTCCTTGCCAAGCACGTGGTGCAGTAGCACTCTCACTAGCAGTAACGGGAGATGCCTGGGGCCGATGTGCTGGGTGGGTGACCGTGAAGGCGGCTGGGTCACTCCAGTTCCAGCCCAATCCGGCTGTCCGCATGCCAACATACCCCGAAGCCACTCCAGGGGTTCCAGCAAACATCAAACTGTCTCCTGACTTCACGCAGTGCAGGAAAAAAAAGTCAGATTAAGGACCAGAAAGTGTAGATCCTCCCATGCAGTGTCTGGCCTGCCAGAGCGGATTTAGGGTGACAATGGTATTTTTGGCCATTCAAGCAAGGCTTAAGTTAAACAACTATACAATACAGGATATGCAGGTCTCTCTCTCTCTGGCTTTTCTTCACAAACGAAGATTCAGGAAGGACTCATCCCGCGCTTTCTGCAAGCGCACTGATGACTAAAAAGGCTAATCTGAGATAAACAAGTCCGGTTACAGAAAGCACAGCAGAAGGTCTCCTTGGGTGATGTTTCCGGGTTGTGATTCTTTCTGCATTGTTGCTCTTCAAGACTTGTTCAGCGTGAGTTCTCAAATAAGGCTACAGCATTGTGGATAGTGCGTCTCCATGCCTCCCGATGTGAGGCCAGGGCGGACCATTGTTGGTGATCAGTTTGGCCAAGCCTGAGATGTTGTTTCAGGGAGTCTTTGTATCGCTTTTTTGGAGCGCCCCTCTTACGCTGACCGGTGATGAGTTCACCGTAGAGTACTATTTTTGGGAGGCGATGGTCCTCCATCCTAGAAACGTGCCCTGCCCAGCGCAGCTGCATTCTCAATATCAACAGCTACACAATACAGGATATGCAGGTAACAACCTAACTTTATCATTACTTATTAAAAGAGCCTTCTCAGTGGCCACCCCTTAGCTCTGAAACTTCTTCCTAGGGAGGCTAAACTGGCTCCCTCCTTGCAGTTCTTCCCACAGCAGGCAAACACTTTTTTATTCTGACACGCTTTTGAGACGAAAAGGACAGGGCTTTTAGGAAGGTACTGTATTTTTTATTTTTTAAGTGTACTGATCACTTAAAAGACTTTTTATCATTTTAATTGTATGTATTAAATTGTTTGTTTTCAATGTTTTGGGTATTTTAATGTTGTATCAAATGATACAAGTGATCCCAAATGTAATTCAAAGCAGCCTATAGTAGAAAATAAAACAGAGCAGTTAAAACAGTAATGAAGTAGAAACGTTTTAAAAGTATTAAATAGTACCCTTCATATGTTTCTGGAGTGCAGCTGTCAGTGTTCTCCACCACTGGCTATGCTATCTGGGGTTAATGGGAGTTGCAGTTCAACAATATCTTGGCCACACAGTTCTTTCACTGGGTTAAATGAATGAGTTTAGATTTCTGAGGCATATACAGTGTAATCTAATTCATGTCTGTTTCAAGCCAAATCTCCCAATGGTAACTTAAGGAAGTGTGTTCCAAATTGCATCTTAAAGTTGTCTTCCTGCCCTTCAATTTTGTTGAATTTAAGGGTGGTTACTGCACATTTGAAAGGGTACCATTAAGAGGAAAAGAAGAGATTAATCTGACTGTTAGTTTTGCCTTCAGCAGACCCACTAAAATTAATGGGTCTTGTTAACATAAGACCCACAGATTTCAATGGGCTGTTCTAGGCAAGTCTAATGTTGGTTTAGCTCAAAGTACCTACTATTACCATCCCTGATATTCTGTTGGAGAACTTTTGGAGACCAACCATTCAAGAACAGAGTTGTGGAATATACCCATGCTGCCTCCCTTCTACAATGATTCTTCTCTGTTTTTTTTCTATACAGAAATTTTAGAATCTCCTGAAGCTGCTACCAAGATCCCACCATATCAGCTAAGGTAGGAAAAATATATTGTCTTGTTGTAAATGTCAGCAAAGTTATAAATGGTGAAATGATGTGAAATGAAGCCTGGGCTTAAGGTTTGTTTACCACTCAAACCCAACTAAACAGTTGTGGCACATAGAAGTGAAAGATTTAGAGACTTTGCAAGCAGTCTGTACCATAGTTCCCATTTATCACTTTCTAGCAATTACTGTTGATTTGCAGCACTTGGAAGACAGTCTAGTCCCAAGAAAGCCATGTTGGACGTATGGGTTGAAAATATAGTAAGAAGTATCTTGGTGGTTCAGGTTTCTGCCATGTTTCCCCACGTGTTCAAATTGTACCAGAACATCCAGCAACAGAAATCTTCCTTCTTACTAAAGATATACTAATGGAATTTAGTGATAATGTTGTACTCTAGGAAAGAGCCCACTAACTACTAGTTATGGACGGACAGAAGAACTGGAGTGGAAACCACACACAGCTCTGTAGAAGGAGCTGTGCAATGTGAAACCTGTCATAGTTATCCATGACCATGTCATTGATCTGCTTTTTTTCTGCTAATTGTTGGATGAAACAAAATTAAATTTCTAAAAGTGTGGAACAAGGGCCACTTGTACTGAAGGCATCATTCCACATGGGAAGGAAAGAGCTTTTGAGAAAATAGGGAATTTTCCTTCTTGGCTTGCCAATGTTAATTAATGTCACAGATTCAGCCATGAGTGAGGCTTCCCATAGCAATAATATGCACAAACTGCAAATGTTGTCATGAAAAGGCCACAGCTGTATTGGGTATAGCCAGGGCCGGTTTAAGGAATTTTGGGGCCCCCTGCAATGCTTTATTTTGGGGGCCCCATATGTTTATCTCAGGTCAATGTAACCTAACCTATTCGCCGTACATGATGTTCAGATTATAGTAGGACCCCCATATCCATGGATTCATTATCCATGGGACACAAAACAGCACACCTACCATAGAGTCTTCCTAGAAAATGTGTCTCCCATAGCCCTTTTCTCGGCCCTCCAAGGCAACTCTATGGTATTTTAAATCAGAAGTCCCATTATTTTCAATGGTGTTCACTATTATTCATGGTTTTCAGAATCCATGCCCTCCCCAACCAATCCCCAGTGGATAAGAGGGGCCTACTATATTACATAATTTGCCACCAATAATTTAGTTTAAAAACTATATTATAGGCACTAACATAATATTTTTTGTTTATTAGCAATTAATGTAATGGTGTAGATTTCCTCAAAGAAAATAAAGAGTAGACTACAAGCTAAACATGAGTTAGCAATGTGGTGCAGCAGCAAAAAATGCCAGTGTGTTCTAGGCTGCATTAATAGGAGTAGTGTCTAGATCAAGGGAAGTAATAGTATCACTCCATTCTGCTTTGGTCAGACCTCACCTGGAATACCGTTTCCAGTTCTGGGCACAACAATTCAAGAAAGATACTGAGAGGGATGGTGAGAGGTCTGGAATCCATTATGCCCTATGAGGAATGGCTTAGGGAGCTGGGTATGTTTAGCCTGGAGAAGAGAAGGTTGAGAGGTGATGAGATAGCCATTTTTAAATATTTGAAGGGATGTCATACTGAGGAAGGAGCAAGCTTGTTTTCTGCTGCTCCAGAGACTAGGACACAGAGCCATGGGTTCAAACTACAGGAAAAGAGATTCCACCTGAATATTGGGAAGAACCTCCTGACAGTAAGAGCTGTTTGGAAGTGGAATACACTGCCTTGGAGTGTGGTGGAGTCTCCTTCTGTGGGTTTTTTTAAACGTAGGTTGGATGACAGATTCCATCTGTCAGGAATGCTTGGATTGTGTGTTCCTGCAGGGCAGAAGCCGATCAGATGGGGTGGCTGTTGGGGTCCCTTTCCAGCCCTATGATTCTAGGCTGCATTTAGAGCCTGGGAAAGTTACTCTTGGATTACACCTCCCAGAATCCTCTTGCCAGCACCCTTCTCAAGGTCTGGTTGCATTGTTCCTTTTCCAGCATTCTCTAGCCCAGTGGTTCTTAACCTGGGGCCCGCAATGTCCTCACAGGGGGTCCTCAAAGGCTTGAAGACTGCTTGGCCCACCTCCTCCCTGTAGTGGAGTAGCCACGTGACAGGAACCAAGGCAAAGGCTGGCTGGCTTGCCCTGCACATTGCCATTCAATTCACTCCAGCCACAAACTTGCAAGAAGAAGCAAGAGTGCCTCTGAGGGAAAGTTTAATGAATGGTGTAATTGTATTGTTGTTGTTGTTAGCTATTATTATTAGCTATTATTATTAGAGTTTTAAATCTTGAGTTAAGTCTTGGGGCAACAAAAGATATTTAAAGGGGGTCCCTGGTAAAGAAAAGGTTAAGAACCACTGCTCTAGGCCAATGCCTCTCACATAACACTAATGGGATACTGGTGTTTTAGTGACAACAATAAAACCATTGTTCCCAGTAATATTACTCCAAATTTTAATTTATATTCTTTATATTCTTCTGTTAAAAGAGCTAGAGTGTTGTAGAAGTTTCAGCATTGCCCTATGACTGTGGAGACCAGGGTTTGAATCCTTACTCAGCCATGAATACCCACTGGGTGACCTTGGGCAAGTCACACTCTCTCAGCCTCAAAGGAAGTCAAAGGCACACCCCCTTTGAACAAACCTTGCCTAGAAAACCCCATGGTAGGTTGGCCTTACTCAGAAATCACTTGAAGCCACATAGGCAAACACACACAAATTTCTTTTGCAGGCTGAACTCAGTTGGCAGCAAGGGGAGGAAGCTGAAGAAGACCAAGGGGGAAAGGGAGGGGAGAGGAACCAAGACATGTTAAAAGCAGCTGGAAAGATGGGCTGGAGGGGATCTATGTGCAAGGAAGGAAAGGGCAGAAAGAAAGAAAGAAAGAAAGAAAGAAAGAAAGAAGCCCTTTCTGAGGGAGACAACCCTCAAATTCCCTGTCTCTCATTCACACACACACTCACCCTCTCCGACGTGCCTCTCCCTCCAGCTTCTGCCACGGAGGCCTGCTGTTTCTTTTTCACTTTCACTTTAGTTTTGGAGAGGCTGTTTTGTGTGTGTGTGTGGGTTTTTTTAAGCCAGCAGGAGGTTTTTGGAGGTGGAGGGTAAGAGGGGCTCCTCCCGGCTGTCTCTTGGCTGTCTCCTTCATCAGATTAAGGAGGCCAACACGGGGCCCTCTCTTGACCTCGGGGCCCCCTCTTGACCTCAGGGCCCCCTGCCAATGCTGATTTGGCAGACAGGTTAAACCGGCCCTGGGTATAGCTAACAGTTGGCCCAAGCATGGATCTAGATCCAGGCATCAGTCAACCCTCCTATCAGCCAGTGAAACCCAACTCACTCAGCCTGCTTGCTGGGTATACTCAAATGTGCATGGAAGCCAGTGTGTGGATCCCCTGTTAACAAGGAGTGGGGCAGAGCCACCTGCCCCTGAGCAAGGGATGACCTGGTTTGACCACATCCTGTCTTCCTGCAACTGAATCCAGGCCACATGCCACAGCTGCCTAACCTGGTGATGAAAAGTAAAATACATGCTCCTGATACCAAAGCTGTTGCCCCAAACTGCATACAGAAAACAGAGGGAGGGAGATAAACATCTTCTGAATGAAATGGTGAAGGGAGCCCTGAGCCCTGGCTTAAATAGTCAGGGGGCAGACCAGATACAAGCCTCCAGCTTGGCTCTTCTGGTTCCACCAAACACCTGACCAAAGCCAATTGGCTGGCTTTCCTGGCTTTCTCAGACCCTGAAAAATACATGCGGGTTCCTGGGAAGGGGGAAACCCAGTGTCATCTACAAAGATGGTGCCCACCCTATTTTACCCCACCACGAGCTGCAACCATCACTTTCTAGTAGTTGGAGGATGTTGTTGTTACATAGCACCTTAATAAGGCATTTTACAGTTAGAGAAGAGGAACCCCACAGATGAGAAATAGTGATTGCAACTTTTTAAAATGATACATTTCAAATTGGCCTATTTTCCCCTCTCATTGATTTGAAAAACTTTGGTCAGTCCAGTTTAATGCTGTTGAATCACTTGATTATTGATTTAAGTCTGTTAGAAAACTTGATAAAACAAAGTAAAGCAAAAGCAGAAGTCTCTTGCTTGAAGGCTCATCAAATGCTCTAAAGGCCATAAATCATGTAAGGAAAGGGAAATGAGTGGGCATAGAAAACTGAAGCACAGCAGAGAAAGTAAAGGTCAATACTCAGGGTAAATGACAGTGAGTTGTGTGTCTTTCTATATTATACTGTTTGCAGGAGGGCATTCTGTTTTGTTCTCCAACTGAGAAATCCTCTATAGTGGGTCAGGGAACAGCGTGTCTCCCCAGTACCTGCATAGGAAAGGATGTGTCATATTCTGGGGACCATGGAAGTGTTACTAGGCAATAGCAGTGGCAGGATTAGTTTCAGGAGGTAACAGAACAAAAATGACAAACCTAGCCAGACATTCTATCAAACACATTTGTCTTGTGGTTTGTGGCTTTGACGTAGTTTCTGATGGCTATCCAGTGTAGCTGTTCGGGCAAAAATGTTGTAGGAGTCATCTGCAGCCAGTGGTGGGATCTGAAAGACCCATGGGTTGTCTGTGGCCTACCAAGGCCTTTGATGACCAGGAATTGCATGTAGGCATGTGCATGGAATGCCATGCAGGTGAGAGTGTTGGTAGAAGAGGGACAGAGTGCTTTACACCCAGTGTAGACACCAAATGCATGGCTAGAGGAGGGAATCCCACATTCTTCCTTGTTGTCCATAAAAATACCATTCTTTGTCACTCCTCTGGGAATTCACAAGTGCCTAGTAAAATCAAGTCTGAAAAATCAAGACTAAATATTATTATGACCATTGGCAAACTCAGATGCTGGCGTTTTTGCTGGGTTTCAATTTCACTTTCAGTCCAAAAGCAAGATCACATTTTTAATGATCTCCCATGGAAAAATAGCCAACATGCATGTAGAAAAATTGCTTATCCAGAAGAAGACTAGGCTAGAGGAGAAATATTTTTTGTTCTGGTGTGATAGTTGTCTGAGTGCAGGGAATTCTTTATATGGGAGAAGGTCCCATCAAGTAGTCCACACTTGCAGTCCTAAAGCATCTCATTCAGACTCTGCATTGGAGCTCAAGTCCCTGACTCCATAGGGACACATACACAGAGAAAGCCATATACAGTATGACCCCCATATCCATGAGGGATAAGTTTCTGGACTTACCATGGAAATGTGAAAACGTGGATAATAGTGAACCTTGAGCACAGAGCCAGCGTAGTGTAGTGGTTTGAGCGTTGGACTAGGACTCTGGAGACCAGGGTTCAAATCCCTGCTCAGCCATAAAAACCCACCAGGTGACCTTGGGCAAGTCATACACTCTCAGCTGTCAGAAAACCCTGTGACAGGGTCACATTAGGTCGGAAACAACTTGAAAGCACAGAACAACAACAGTTTGGCCCAAGCATACCATAAAGTCATGCTGGAGGACCTAAAGATTCCTAGAGAGAAAACCTCTCTAGCATTTTCTAGGTCCTCCAGCATGACTCTGTGGTCAAATTCCAGTGGAAGCATACCATAGGACTGGGGGACATAAAAAATACATACATATATATATATATTGGACACTGGTAAGTGAAACCATCGGTATTGGTCTCACAGATACAGGGTTTATATTGTACATATCAGCCAAGGTTTGCCTGTATGCTTCTTCACATGGGGAACCATAAGGGCATACCACTGTAGGGAAAACCAGGTTTTGAAAAGCTTCCAGAATCCCTCAGCCAATGTGACCACTAATGATGCTCTCTGAGGAGTTCTGGGAGCTGTAGTCCAAAATAGCTATTCTTCCAAGCTTTGAGGTAAACACATCACAATGTTCTACTGTAACAGTGCCAGGAGCTCATACCCAGTGGTGATGCACAATTGATTCCTGGGTGCAGATTTTTTTTATAAACATGCTGTGGTAATCTGGGTAAATGGCTAATTAAAAGGCTGCCGCTGACCAATTTTTAAATGATAATTCTGGAGAAGTCAACACCTATATTTTGTGGACTCTGAGTTGGTCTCCTGTTCAAACAACTAAGAGATGCCTTAAAAAAAAAAAACAAGCAAAGAGCTAAAAGATATATATTCAAATCATGTAGAGGCAAACTTTGAAACTGTAAGGTTGTAGATGCCTGCCTCATTGTGTTAAAATTGAATTTCATGCTGATATCTTTTATGCTCTGATTTCATGAGTTGCTTGATGTTAGGTGCTGATGATGAAGCCTCAGCAGCTTCCAGGGGATGATTCATGGGATTTGAGGCTGAGGATAATAATGATTGCAAGACAGCAAAATATCTCATGCCTATAATCCACTTTCATCCACTGTATGGTTCTTTAGTAAGACACTATTGCACAGCCAAACTATTATAAGACTCCTTAGTGATTATGTCTTCTTGGCTGTGTTCTGTCTTGCTATATGTCTTTGTCTTGAAGCAGGGCTTTATTTTATAATGGTTTGAATGTTGGACTACAGCTCTGGAGACCCAGGAATCAAATCCCTGCTTGGCCTGGAAACTCACTGGATGACCTTGGGCAAGTCACATTCTCTCAGCCTCAGAGAAAGGGAAAGGGAAAGGCAAACTCCCTCTGAATAAATCTTGTCAAGAAAGCACTATGATGGGTTTGCCTTAGGGTTGCTATAAGTCAGGAATGACTACAACAACAAACAGCTGTTATTCTTTATCGTTATATGTTTGTTTTATTAAATAGACTGCCCGAGAGGTGTATTAAAATGACTGTCTGCGTGATTAAAAATTCCAGAGGGTACTTTGAAGTTTACGTGCACCAAAATGGATATCAGATCTGTGCTGAGTACACTAAAATGCTAGAAATTTGAAACACAGCATGTGACTTGCCATTGCAAAACAAGTTCTTCTCAGCAGAAACAATCATAGAATCATAGAGTTGTAAGTTGCCTTTTGGGCCATGGAGTCCAGTCCCCAGTTCGTTGTAGGATCTCTAACTAAATCATCTGCAGCATGTAGCTGTTCAGCTTCTTTTTTAAGATGTTCAGAAAAGGAGATCACACCACTTTTCAAGGCAATTAGTTCCATTGCCAAACCACTCTTACTGTTGAGAAGTTCCTTCTAATGTTCAATAAAAATCTACCCTCCTGTAACTTAAAACCATTAAACCTGGTCCTATTCTCAGGGGCAGCAGAGAATTAGCCCTGGCACTCTCTGTGACAGCCCATGACATATTTAAAGAATGCATTCATATCGTCCCTCAATCTTCTCTTCATCAAAATGAACAAGCCCAGCTCCTTCAAACATTCCTCATATGTTTTGTTTTCCATACCTCTTATCATCCTTGAATCCTCCATACCTCTTATCATCCTGAACCTGCTCCAACTTGTCTATAACCTTCTTAAAATGGGCACCTGGAACTGAATGCAGTACTCTAGATGAGGCCTGACCAGAGCAGAATATAGTGGAACTTTTAAAAAATATATTTTTATTAATATTTTCAGCACAACTTATGAAACATTTATACACTCATTTCTAACATATAACATACATTTTGACTTACAACATATGACATGTAACATACTGTATACCTTTATACACAAATGGCACTTCCTCTTTTCTTCCTATCTTGGATATTATATTTCCATAATTCTTCTCCTCCTTCTTTCTAGCTTTCTAATTTGGTTCTGTATGGTTTCGTGTGTATACATTCCTCTCCTTATTTACTTATATTCTTATACATATATACACACCTATAAATATCTTTTATAGATATGTTACACCTATCTATTCCATGTTTAATGTTGCCATTTCCCCCCATCTTTCCTTTCACAATGGAGTAATTTTTTTCCAGTCATCGTAATTCTTTATTGTTGTTTTTTCATCTAACATTATTGTCAACCTGTCCATCTCATACATATCATACAATTTAAATATCCAATCTTCGATTTGCAGTATTTCTTGTTTTTTTTTCCAATTTTTAGCAAATACTACTCTTGCTGCTATTACCATGTACAAGAGAATCTTGCTGTATTTTCTCCTTATATTTCTATCTATATTGTGGAGCATATTTAGTAGATGTATTTCCGGTTCACACTGGAACTCTATCTTTAATGTCTTTGTTATAGCTCTATGAATTTTATACCAGTATTTCTGTACTACTCCACAGTTCCAATATAGTGGAACTTTTACTTCCCTCAGCTTGGAAACTATGCTTGTATTAATGCAGGCTAAGATAGCATTCATTCTTCTTTGCTGCAGCATCCCACTGCTGGCTCATATTCAATTTATGATCAACAATAATCCCGACGGCCTTTTCACATGCAGTACTGCTTAGCCATGTATCCCCTCTTCTATACCTGTGCCTTTGGTTTTTGTGGCCTAAATGTAGAATTATGCATTTGTCCCTACTGAATTTATTCATTTCTGTCCAATTTTCTAGTTTATCTAGGTCTTTTTGAATTCTGTTCTTCCAATGTGTTAGTCACCCCTCCTAGTTTTGTGCCATCTGAAAACTTGATAAGGATTCCCTCCACCCTGGCATCTAACTCATTGATTAAAATGATAAGAAGAAGTGGCCGTATGACAGAACCATGAAGCCCTTTACTCTTTCCAGTTTGAAGTGCAGCCATCGATGATGACATTTTGAGCATGGTTTTTGAACCAATTTTGGATCCATATGATGGTGTTTCTGTCTATTCCATATTAAATTGGTTTGCTAATCAAAATATTATGGGGAAGGTTATCAAATGCTTTGCTGAAATCTAGATAAATGATATCCACAGCATTCCTGCCATCTGGTGACCTGGTCAAACTGGTACCTGATCAAAAAACGATATGAAGTCACTTGTAATCCCATGTTAACAGTTTGGCATAATTTTGGAATCTTACAACAGGCATTTTAAGTGAAGGCCACAACATACCTTTAACTTGGTTTTGCCAGGCTAGGCTTGATCCATAAGGTCCCCTATCAATTAAATACATTTTAAGATTATGTAATCATAGATCCTGATATATATTTTTTTAGATTCCATTTTTTGATTAGTGTTTTCCAATTTCCAAGGAAACAAGTTGTCAGTTTCTTCTATTATACTGCTTTATTTTTTTCTCATCTTGTAAATATTACTTGAGGGGAACATTGACATTGGCTGATGGCCATTTTTATTAACAAAATCTTGATACATTTGATGCATGATACATTTGGATTCTTTTTCATCAAAAGACCTAACTCAGACATAATTCAGCAATCAAATCAAAACATGAGTAACATTCACTGAAAACCTACTGTTTTATACTCTAACAAGAAAAGTCTTCAGAAGACTTATAGGTAGTCTGAGTAGGATAAGAAATCTGAGAGAAATCTTACCCTACTTCTCTTTGGGAGCAGCTCCATAAATTCTTGAATTTCTCTTATCCTGCCCTGACAAATCCTATAAAATGGTTTCTTGTTTTTTCTGAGAGACAGAACTAAAAACTCACAATTACAAAAATGCAGTTTCATGATTGTCATCAAATAACTATATTATGCATTTGCAAACACAGCTTTTGCCAAACATGACTAAGTTTGCAAAAAAATGTAAAGGTGTGTACTTAAACTTTGCCAGAGGCCAGATTCCTATCAGCATAAATAAAAGATGGGTCTGCTGAATCACTGGAGATTCCATCATAGAATCATAGAATCATAGAATTGTAGAGTTGGAAGAGACCACAAGGGCCATCCAGTCCAACTCCCTGCCACGCAGGAAATCTTGATCAAAGCATCCCCGACAGATGGCAATCCAGCCTCTGTTTAAAGACCTCCAAGGAAGGAGACCCCACCACACTCCAAGGGATTGTGTTCCACTGCCGAACAGCTCTTATTGTCAAAAAGTTCCTCCTAATGTTGAGATGGAATCTCTGTTCCTGGAGCTTGCATTCATTGCTCCGTGTTCCAGTCTCTGGAGCAGCAGAAAACAAGCCTGCTCCATCCTCAGCGTGACACCCCTTCAAATACTTAAACAGGGCTATCATATCGCCTCTTAACCATACCCAGCTCCCTAAGTCTCTCCTCATAAGGCATGGTTTCCAGACCTTTCACCATTTTAGTTGCCCTTCTCTGGACATGCTCCAATTTGTCAATATAAGTGTTAGGATAGTTGGAAAAGAGCAGTTTTGGATAGGGTTCTCAGATTTCAGGGCCTGGTCCATTTTGTCAGGGTGAGGAGGAAGAACCTCAAGGAAGAATTCTGCCTTAAAAAATGTGTGCATGTGTGTATGTACATGTATTTTCCTAATTAGATAGACTTCACTGTTTTGGTTTGAATGGTATACTTCGTGTAATCATTTAAAGGTCCATATATAATTTTTAATATATTTTAATATTTTTAATTTTTAATGTTCTAACTGCAGAAATTGTTTTTTAATTTTATATTTCTACTTTAAATGTTTTTGTGTTGTTTTTAACTTGTATTACTTTAAATTCGTTTTTAGCTGCCTTGAGTCCCTATATTGGGAAAAAGGCAGGATATAAATAAATAAATATTAAATAAAACAGTAATGGCTGCTTAATTTGTCCTGCTTACTGTCATCATAAGGGCCCATGTCCTGTGATATTGCAAGGGATCATCCCTAGGTCTCGAAATCTCAGTGACTGGCATGGCATCCTGACCTGGGAATCCTAATTTGGTTCCTGTCTGCTCCACTGTGGGCTGAGCAGCCTTCAAGCTTTTGCAGACCCCCTATGAAGACATTATGGCCCCTGGGAGTCCATGTACCACAGGTTAAGAGCCACTATTCTAGATAATACACTGTTATTCCCTTTTTGTTCATACACACTCATATCTAAGATCTGAGATGCAACCAAAAAGAATGTGACATAAGGCTGTTGGTTTATGCACAGCATGTAACTTAAAGTAATTGGAATGCAATATTCTGGAATCCCAGTATTTAGCCAAAGGTGTCTGTCTGAATTCAGTTGTTTGTCCAAATGATAATCAACTATTTTATTGGCTTCTACACTTTACAAGGTGTAAAGTCACAAAAGTATTGTATGAGAACAGGGTGAAGAGGTCAGGGTATTTGCCATGTTGTTTGAAATTTAAGTATTGTTTAAGATCTCACTTGGCAAAGGCATTACCCAAGTGGAGTAACCTTGTACATGAGACATTTTGTATACTGTACTATTTATTGGGGGGCATAATTAAAGGAATGTTAATCATAGTATCTTTATCTTTACAGTTTGTCATAGAGTTGCTCAGTTTTATTTCATCCAAATTAAGGAAAGCTAAAACTTTTAAAGCTGCTATCATCCAATACATGTTATCATCCAATACTCCAGAGCTCAGAAAGCCCCTCATTACACAGCCTAGCAAATGGTTCTGTCAAATGCTGCAATTACAGAGCCATCTCAGACTCTCCAGGAAGCACTGGGTCCCAAATGTAGCTTAATGTAGCTTAACAATCTTGGTTGCATGAGCAATGTTGATTTTATTATTTCTTACTTCCTCCATCTGATATTTTTTTCTCATCATTTTTCACTGAACGTCTTGAGCAGGCAGAGAAGACAGAATCTCCTTCCCTCATTCCACAGTGGATGAGTTTGATAATTGCTAAAGATGCCAATAAATTTGCTGGCCATCTGGTACTTATTCCATTGCATTCATGGAGTGTGTTGTTGTTAACTGTCATCAAGTCGACTTCAACTTATGGCAACCCTATGAATGAGAAACCTCCAAGTCACCCTACCCTCAACAGCCCTGCTCTGGTCTTGCAGGCTTAGGGCCATGGCTTCCTTGACTGAGTCCATCCACCTTTATAGCCTTTTTCTTTTCCTGCTGCTTTCTACTTTGCCAAGCGTTATTGTATTTTCTAGTGAGTCATCTCATGATATGGCCAAAGTATGACAGTCTCAGTTTAGTTATCTTGGCTTCTAGGGAAAGTTCAGGCTTGATTTGTTCTAGGATCCTTTTCTTTCTCTTTTTAGCAGTCCACGGTATCCATACAACTCTTCTGCAGCACCACATTTCAAATGAGTGGATTTTCTTCATATCAGCTTTCTTCATGTCCAGCTTTCACAGCCATACCTAGAAATGGGAAATACAATGGCTTGGACAATCCTAATTTTAGTATTCGATGTTATATCTTTACACTTCAGGATCTTGTCTAGTTCCTTCATAGCTGCCCTTCCAAGTCCTAGTCTTCTGCTGATTTCTTGGCTGCAGTTTCTGTAGGGATTATGAATACATAACAGTCATGAGAGCTCTAGGTTACTTATTCATAACTGCCATGGAGGATTCTAGTCTGTATCTCTAGCATGTTGGCATTCATGTGAAAGCTCCAACCTGTATGATCAGAAACCATGAGTCTCTTGGTCTCCCTTATCTAGCCTCCAGTTATTCCTTTGAAACTGGGAACCCTCTATGGAATTTATGTGTAGTCTTGTATCCCCCTATATACAGTATATCAGCTTATGTGATGACTAGAGCTTCAACTTCTCTTTAATCTCTGTGCACTGGTTGATGGTGGATTCCATGTCAATTGGGCAGTCCATCCATTCCAGATTTCAGTCCAGATTTAAAAGGAGCTATCCAAGGTGCTGAACCCATCCTTAAAAGATCAGACTAAATAGATTCACTGCCCCACTGACATCGAAGCCACCAGCCGCTACTGTCCCCTGGAGAGTTGGATTATAGTACATTATTGAGTAAGTTGGAGTATAACTACCACACTAAATGGAAGGAAGAAGGTAGTACCAGAAAGCTGGTGATCATTAAGCTCAAATAAACTTACTATATCCAAGTCTGGTTTGCTAGTTAAATATATCTTGATTGGGTTGTTGTCTTTTGTCAGTCTGAAAAATGAAACAAAAAATATATTTGCTGCTCACATTGTCCTGAATGGGTGTGTGGGTCCAGTTGGAATACTGTTAGGACAAGCTGCTGCATGTAAAATCCCTTCTTGGTATAAGACATGCTGATGAGATATTGTTTCACACGAGTAACTTGTGCTAGCCACAGCAATTTGTATAACATCGTAAAAGAAAGCATTAAGATTATAGTCGTCACCAGTGGAAATCAAAAACCCTCATGCCTCTTGTGATGAAATGAAGCCCAAACATCAAATTGTAATATGCAAAAAGGAAACTATATTTATTTAGAGAGTTTGCAATCCCAACCAGGAAACTTGAGCAGCCAGTTGCTAGACATTAACTCAGAACACAGCAGCTTCTCTGATTTGGCTGTGTTTTAAACTGAAGTGCCATCTGTTTCAAGC
The DNA here is from genome assembly GCA_030847615.1 of Gambelia wislizenii. Lineage (NCBI taxonomy): Eukaryota > Metazoa > Chordata > Lepidosauria > Squamata > Crotaphytidae > Gambelia > Gambelia wislizenii. The sequence continues at coordinate 115,610,479 of JAUMIR010000001.1, read as the reverse complement.
ATTTTGGATATAATGGAGAATTTCTGGATCCACAGAATTAAGAAATTAACACTGCATGTTCTCATCCTCGAGGATAGTATGTAACATCATCATCCACTTAAGAATGTGGGCAACAGAGTGTTCTAAACTCCCATCTTGGATGAAGCTCACTTTTATTTTGAGCAAATGAAAAAGGCAGAAGCTGAGACATTTTGCTAACCCAACTATTAAGTTGTGTTTATGAATCACTGTAATAAATATTTAGGAAATCATTATATATTTGTTTAGGAAAAAAGAAATTATGTGGCACTTCAAAGTATAAAAAGAATAGGTTCAAAAAGATAATGCAAATTTTGTTCTCAGCTAATCTATATTGTCAAGTCAGGTGGTTCATCAAGGCCTGGTTTGAAGAGACTAAATTGCCAATATCTAATGATGGCTGGAAATTCATATTGGCTGCCATCCTGTTAGTGACATTTGCATGCATATGTTGTGCTATGTGTACAGGGCCAATATTCACCATAATTCAACAGATATATTCTGCTGACTGCAGCAGAAGCAGAGTTGTGCATGTTAACAACATTGAGTGTTGTGGTTGTGCACAGCAGATCACAGTTCCACTTTGCAGTTGTGCATTGTACATTGTGGCTGCACATTGCACAACACTAATTGTGCATTGTTCACTGTGTGTTCTCATAAGACATTGTACAACAGTGCCTGGTAATTCACATATGTTGCACAATGTTGCTAGTCTATATAGAGGTTGCATAGTGTTGGCGTAGCATATCTCCACATGCAGATATTATGCTATACTGAGGTGATGTTGGCTTGGAGCCATTATCTCAGGCAACAGAGCCTGGAAGAATCCTCTTGTTTTCAGCCAAAAGCGTTACCTTTTTCAATAAATAGGCTCACCTAGGGAATATGAGTCCAATCCACTTTGGACTGTAGCCAGTCCCTACCATCTTCAGCTAGCAAGGGCAAGGTTTATGCATGCTGATCAGATATGATGACATCATTCCAAACTCAGTTTGACTGGAAAATGCAATTAAGTATACTAGAGCCATTCTGTTACATTCTACCTAGCATGCAAGGGTTTCAGGCAACCTTTTAATTATACACTCGCCACATGCAGGAATGAATTGTGCCTTTCAAAATTTCAAAAATTAATTAAAATGAATGGGGTAGCAAAGGAGATTTCCTTAGTCAACATACCTTTCACAAATGTTGTTAACTGACATCAAGTTGACTTTGACTTATGGTGACTCTATGAACGAGAGACCTCCAAGTCACCCCAGCATCAACAACCTTGCTCTGGTTTTGGAAACTCAGGGCTTCCTTGAGTGAGTCTTTCCATCTGAAATGTGGTCTTCCTCTTTTCCTACTGCCTTCTGCCTTCCCAAGCATTATTGTCTTTTCTATTCTCTTTTCTGAGAAACTTAGCAGAGAGAAAAGCAGGTTTTCCATGTGTACTGATCACTTTCTTTAAGGTAAATCTTAGGAAATGCATTGTAACAATTGAAACAATTTGAATCAGTTGAATATGCTGTTTTAATGAGATTGTGGAGTCTTTGTCCTTTAAAAAAAAAGAACATCTATCATGTAATCTTTGTTCTGCTGTGTCTGTTAGTAATGTTGGAGACTTCTAGCCATGGTATCCTTCTGTCTTGACTGTCTCCTCTAGGCTTAGTGGTTACAGGTTTTCCAGTCCTCTCTGGAGAGTGGGTTTCAGAAAGTAGTATTGGGAGAGTCCTGTTCCATCCTGTGATCTTTGAATATTGGGCTGCTTCAGGGTTTTGTCTTGTTCTCCAACATCTGTGTAAAGCCAAAGATTTGGGTTTCAGTGCTACCAATGTGGTGACAAAGTTCAGCTCTACTTCTCTTGTCTACCTAGGTGTAGTAGAAGGATGGATGAGGAACAATAAGGTGAAGTATAAGGAAAAATTGAGTTTTTGTGGGATGCCTGGATGATGGTGTGAAATCAGCCTGGAATGGGTTTGTATTTACCTTGAAAGGTCAGTTGGACAGCTTGGAGCTGCTCCTGGACATCTCACAATCTGTAGAATTACAGGTAGCACTTTGTACAAGATCTGGCTTGTATCCCAGCTTCATCCTTATTTGGAGAAACTGAACCTGTCCTTGATAAATCATGCATTGGTTATCCCTTAAACAGTATAATTTTAATGCGCCTTATGTTGAGCTGCCTCTGAAAGTGGTTTGGAAACTCTGGTTGATGCAAATTCCAGATGCCCAGATGCTGGATGGGCCAGAAGATCTAAACACATCTCTAATTTTCCCAACTATTTGGCTATCAGCAGGATTCCTAGGCCCAGTCCAAAGGGCTTACCGTATCTTAATTTTTAAATTGTATTTACTACCAGTGAGGACCTTCCAATAATAATTCAGTTGATAATTCAGTTGTCATTGTCATAGTTAACATTTTTAGCACAGAAAATATGAAACAAAGATGCAGGCTTGGATTCTGAGTTTTAATTGTGCTTTTCAAGGGATGCATTCATTACTGTAAATGGGGAAAGTGTCTTTTGCTGATAACTACTTTCGACTGCATCCCCCTGTGCCCTCTGAAAATCTGTTGTGCATGGCTGGGGGAACATTCCAGAACAGCATGGGAGACAATGCTGGAGCTGTTGGGGCAAGGAGAAATTGGCGAAAATCACACCCCCTTCTGACCCAAGCAGGAGCCTCTGCTAGATGGGAGTCCCTTCCATTTACAAAAGGGCAGCTCAGTATTCAAACCACTGAATACTTCTGAGATTTCTGATTATTAAGTAGGTTTGTGCAGGATAGGTTTATGTAGATCCCTGGTTAGCATCTGTTTTGGTGAAAAGGATGTGTCAGGGGTGGGTAAACTGTGGACCGCAGGCTGCAAACAGCTCTTGGGACCCTTATGGGTATCTCTTGAATCTCTCCAAAGCCCTCAGACTCCTTTCCCCCACAAATTAGGGGGGGCAATTTTCACCTAAAAGCCAAAGCCCCTCAGACTTCCTATGCAAGCAGCAGTTTGCATAGCTCCACCACTAGAAAGCCCAACAAAGCCCCTAGACTAGTCTTTCTCAACCTTTTTACCCTGGAGGAAACTTTGAAATAATTTTCAGGTCTCAGGGAATCATACGTAAAAATTATACCTACAGCTCCCCCCCTTTTTTTTAATTACAGAAACAGTGAACAAAATAGATGCTTATTATATTCCACATTGCTGGCAATGCATATTTGATACTTATAGTAACAGGCCTGAAAGACCATACTGGCAGAGAAGTATTTATAGTATACATTAAAATACTGACAAAATATCCTATGAAAATGCCAAAAAAGGTAATCTATAATAATAATAAATTAAATGAAAAACAAATATATTTATCGTGAAACATTATTAAAACCTGAAAAATATCCTGTAGTTTGAACCCATTGCTCCATGTCCTAGTCTCTGGAGCAGCAGAAAACAAGATTGCTTCATCCTTAGTATGGCATCCCTTCAAATATTTAAACATGGCTACATCACTGACTCTGACCCGAAGATTGAGCTCTGAGCTAACACAGCTTGCAAAAAGCAGCAACTAAGCAGCCAGGCTCAGAATCAGAGGGAGGTTGTAGCTTCCTGCCAAGCCAGTGTCATGGTAAATGAAAGGCTTTTTTCAATAATATGGGAGTTGGTCAGTATATTCTTGACCCCCACATTCAATTACCAGACCCACAGTTTAAGAACCTTTTCTCTAAAATGACTCCTTCGCTGTAATGGCTCTACCCTCTCCAAATCTGGTTTAAAAAGAAAAAGCCCTAAGTCACTTTTTATCAGAGTTCTCCCATCCACACCTAGCACCTGGATAGCTGGGTAGACCAGGGGATTACTTGGACAGTTTCTTGCACTTGGGTTAAGAGCTGTACAGTATTGCAATTCTCTTTCCATTGTTCTGAATTTTTTTTTAAAAGACACTGCATTTTGCATTTGTACCAGTACCTTTAAATCAGTTTTATGCAAACCAGTGTCCTCTTTTGTCCTCACTTCTGGCAAATGATAAGCGTCCCTGACTGTCTGCAGGAGGCATGCTCAGTTGGTGTGAAAACTCATTCCTCCCCTCATCCCCTTTGATTAGCACATCTAAGGCAGAGCAAAAGCTGGGAGGGAGAGCAAGGTATTTGGCACTTAACTTCCTTCTCCTCTCCACCTGACCCATTAGAGACCCCTTGCTCCCTGGCTTTCTCTGTTGTGGGAGGGACGGAACCCTGGTTGAGAAACACTGCCCTAGACCATAAAAAGGAATTTAATTTTTTTCGGGAAGATTATTTTGGCCCCCAAGCTGCCCAAAAGCTCTCCAAAATTGCCTGCAGATGTGGAGGTTTGCTTCACCCAACCCCCCCAGAGCCTTCCATTCCCCTAAAACCTGAGGAAAAGGTGGGGGGGATAGCTGAAAATCAGTCAAAATGGCAGCTAGAAGTGATATTACACAATTTCTGCCATGACCAAAATGTGACCAAGCAGCCAACCATTCAGGCATGGGGGCAGAATAGCCCCCACTCCCTCCACAGTTGCCCACCCTTTGGCTATAGGATCCCAAGGAGGGCTGAGATTGTTGGGCCACAGTATAATTTCCCTGCTCAGAAACGGGTTCCCACTAAAATCTGCTTCCATCATCCCTGTCTCTTTCACATACACTATCCTCTTTTCCCCTGGGCTGGCAGATGGGGACCAGCGGGTTCTGTCTGTGGAGGTGTATTTGCCTTTGATGTTTCTAGTTTCACAACTCTGCTGCAGGCTTGGTCCCAAGGCCATCTCTTTCTCATCTTTTCCCATGATGCCTTTCAATACTGTCACATTTCATGTATTGTCTATTTTTATACTTTCCTTCCAGCATTCATCTGTTCCTCAGCAACTACAGAATCTTTTTAACGCGTGTTTCTCTTGACAACGCCATGATGCTAATGACTTTGTGGTTTTGTTTTTGTTTGTTTTTTACAAAAATGGCTTTCTTATTGAACGACAAAATATAGGTGCAATTATAGGATATCTGTAATAGTTACCTGTAATAGTCTTTCTGAGCAATATGCCAGCATTAAGTCAATATGAATGGTTTTATATGCTTTTGGCGATGCTGTTAATAACTACCTGTGGCTGATTCATGTCTGCTTTCAGCAGTAGTGCCTGTCATAGCAACTCTGATTCTGATGTAAGCAACGGGGGGGGGAGGAGTCACCCCTTTCCCCCACTCTCAGCCTTGTATTTTGATCCAGCTTAGGTTGCTAGTGGCAACACCTAGGCAAAATTTGCAGTTTTATCTAAATATATCCTATTAAGTTCTAGCTGGAATAGGTAGGCATTTAATTGGAAATTTGTTTCCACATCAGGCCCCAGGTGGTTAATAGAGTATATATAAACTCTGAGATTTGATAACAAAACAAATGTTTCAGTTGTTTACCTCTTCCGGTAGTAATACAATATTTTTTTATTGGGAAGCAGCACTGTCAGATATTGTGGGTGACAGGTAACTCCCAGCTAAGCCCCAATCTTGTTCTTGTTATTTGCTGTCAAGTTGGGTTTGACTTGTAGTGACCTTATGAATGAGAGACCTCCAAGAGCCCCAGACATCAACTGCCTTTCTCAGGTCTTGCAAACTCAGAGCTGTGTTTTCTTTGATTGAGTCTATCAATCTGAAATGTGCTTTTCCTCTTTTCTTACTGCCTTCCACTTTCCCCAGGATTATCATTTTTTTTACCAAGAGTCAGTTGTTATGTCATGTACAAGTAACCTCAATTTACTCAAGACTAGTTTGATGAAAACAACCAACAGATCCAGGAGATGTTGGCAAAGAAGAGAACTGCTCACCAGGCATACCTCGCCCAGCCAACATGCCATGTAAGAAAAGCAGCTTTCCGTCTCACATGTAGTAAACTTCAACAAAAACTCCGAGACATGCAGAACAAGTGGTGGATCAATATAGCAGAAAGGACACAACGCTGTGCAGATCTGGCTGATCTTAGAGGATTTTATGAAGCTCTTAAGGCAGTGTTTGGACCTACTTATCTGGTCCAAAGCTCCTTATACAGCACAGATGGTCAAACATTAATTACCAATAAAGCCTCCATCCTGAATTGGTGGGCTGAACACTTTCAAAGTCTCTTTAGTGCCAACCGAGTAGTCCAAGGCTCAGCTATTCAACAAATGATACTGATGAAATATGAATTGGACGTAGCTCCCACTTTGGAAGAGACCCTTAAGGCCATACAGCAGATGAAAAACAGCAAGGCAGCTGGGATTGATGGAATCCCACCTGAAGTTTGGAAACACGGAGGTCATGCACTCCATGATAAATTCCATGAACTCCTTGTGAATTGCTGGGGGAAAGGGGAACTGCCATCAGATCTCCGAGATGCAGTCATCATCACCCTGTACAAGAAAAAAGGAGCAAAATCCGATTGCTCAAAGTATCGAGGCATAACACTGCTCTCTATTGCTGGAAAAATCCTTGCAAGGATACTCCTGAACAGATTAGTTCCTGCTATTGCAGAAGAACTTCTTCCTGAAAGCCAATTTGGCTTCAGAGCCAATAGGAGTACTACAGATATGATATTTGCCCCTACACAACTGCAAGAGAAATGTAGAGAGCAGAACAAGGGTCTCTATGTAACATTTGTTGACCTCATTAAAGCCTTTGACACTTTGAGTAGAAAAGGTCTGTGGCAGATCCTGGAAAGACTAGCATGTCCCCCCAAATTCCTTAAAATGATTATCTTGCTACACGAGGGCCAGCATGGTCAAGTCAGATCTGGCGATGCTCTTTCAGAGCCCTTTCTGATCACTAATGGAGTGAAGCAAGGTTGTGTTCTTGCTCCAACTTTATTTACAATCTTCTTCAGCATGATGCTTCAAAAGGCTATGGCAGAGCTTGAAGAAGAAGACGGCACCTATATACGTTACCGTACTGATGGTAGCTTGTTTAACTTAAGCCGTCTGAGGGTTCGCACTAAGACTCTAAACTATCTAGTCCGTGAGCTGCTCTTCACTGATGATGCTGCCCTTGTTGCCCACACAGAAGCAGCTCTTCAGTGCCTAACATCCTGCTTCTCTACAGCTGCAGAGCTGTTTGGGCTGGAAGTCAACCTGAAGAAAACGGAAGTTCTTTACCAGCCTGCACCACAGGACGAACACCATCATCCTCACATTGCCGTCGGCAAATCTGTGCTTAACCCCATTCAGCAGTTCACCTACCTGGGAAGTCTCCTCAGATGCCAAGATTGACAAAGAGATCGATCACAGATTAGCAAAAGCATATAGCACATTTGGAAGACTATCGCCACCACTTACGACTCCTCGAACGCTTTCATCATCGCTGTCTACGCACAATCCTAAATATACACTGGACTGACTATGTGACGAATGTTGCTGTCCTTGAGCAAGCAGGGATCACCAGCATTGAGGCCATGATATTGAGAACACAGCTGCGCTGGGCAGGGCATGTTTCTAGGATGGAGGACCATCACCTCCCCAAAATGTACTCTACGGTGAACTTGCCACGGGTCAGCATAAGAGGGGCACTCTAAAAAAGCAATACAAGGACTCCCTGAAGCTACATCTCAGGCTCGGCCAAATTGATCACCAGCAATGGTCCACCCTGGCCTCACATTGGGAGGCATGGAGACACACTATCCACAATGCTGCAGCCTTATTTGAGAACTCACACCGAACAAGTCTTGAAGAGAAACGACAACGCAGAAAGAATCACAACCCGGAAACATCACCCAAGGAGACCTTCTGCTGTACTTTCTGCAACCAGACTTGTTTATCTTGGATTGGCCTTTTTAGTCATCAACACACTTGCAGAAAGTGCAGGATGAGTCCTTCCTGAATCTTTGTTTGCAAAGAAAAGCCAGAGAGAGGGGGGGGGGCTCATTCTGGCTTCTAATGAGAATTCAGGCCTCAGAATTGAGAATTCTCTTCATTTATCTTTGTAGTGGTCCATGGTATCTGTAGAATTCTCTTCCATCACCACATTTCAAATAAATTGATTCTCTTCCTGTTAGCTTTCCTCACTGTCCAGCTTTCACAACCGTACATAAAAATCAGCAATACTATAGCATGGGTGATTCTGACTTGATTCTGATAGAGGTCAGAGCAGCACAGAATCCTTGTTTTTAATTTAATCCAGCTATCTCCAATGTTTAACGTCCTGTCTTAATGGTGAAAATAATCCTCATAGAAATCACATGGAAGGAAATCTGTCTAAACAAACATTTTCATCCATGCGTCTCATTTGGAAGGGGGGCAGGCAAATCGACCATAAAGCTCTGAAGGAAAGCCTTCGGAGCTTTTCCTGGAGCTTTTAAAAAGCTCTGTAGGCAATGCGAATGTCCAATTGTTAAGACAGTCACATTCAGGTTTTTGTGCTGAGGCAGCACATGCTGATTGGCTGGACAAGTATGGGGGCGGAGCTTGCTAACGTGGCAAGTGCCTGCAGCCACCATTTTTTTCCACCCGGGACCAGGCAAGGGAGGAGTGCTGTCTCATCATCTTCTCCCTTACCCAGTTCCCCACCGTGCCACTGTTGCTGCTGCTGGGACCAGGAAAGAAGAGGACAAGACAGTTCTCCTCCCTTACCTGGTTTTCCCCCCTCCCATGCCGCTGTTGTTGTCATTGCTGCGGGGACCAGGTAAGGGAGGAGGGAGAAGAGGGTGAGACAGCCCTTGTCCCTTATCCCATCTCCCTCATGCCACTGTCACCACTGCCAGGACCGGGAAGGGAGAGGAGGACAAGACTGTCCTCCTCCCTTACCTGGTTTCCCCCCCCCCCGTGTCGCTGTTCGGATTTTTTTGGCTCATAGGAGCCCTGAGTTAGCTGCTGAAGAGAGAAAGCCAGAAAGTGACCATAAGGCCTAAATAAGAAGGAGGCATGTTAAAGAAAATGTATTCTAAACTAAGGAAAAATTAGAAACTACAGAAGCTCTTAGGAATCTCAAGGAAAAGCAGATTAAGCTTTATGGAATGTTCTGATTGGTATCATCTTCAATTAACTTGTGTTATCTATTAATAACAATAGGTTCCATATGGTTACTTTTTACTTGGTCCTTGCTTGGTAATTTTCCATTATGGCTTAATGCTGCTGTTTCATGATTGGCTTATAAACTGTATTTCTAGTATCATCTTTTCAATTGTTATATGTGTTGTGAGCTGTTGCTAGGTAGATGTTCCAAAAGGCTATGAACAGTAAGGAATATATATGGTTTGGAGTGAGATAGTTGAGAAAGCCATCTGGAACAGCACTGTGTCATTAAATAAACTTCTGTCTTCATTTCACTGATTCTATCTATCTATTTATTGAATTTATATCCCACCTTTCTCCTAAGATGGGATCCAAGGCAGCTGATGCTTCCATATTGAACCCAAGTAGGAAAGGGGACAAGTTTCCCCTTCAGTGCCAATAAGACTCGTTTGTGCTCCCAACCAATGCACCTAGGAAAAATATCCCTCTGGGGCTTCCTACAACAGGAATGAATTATCTGCAGGGGCAGGAAGGCTAGTGAATGTCGTGTTTTGGCTAACTCCACTTCAGACAACTCAGGTTCTCAGCAGATTCAGAAGAACTGTATTAAGCCAGCAGAGTTGATCACAGTACACAATTATTGTCAGGACTGAAGGTTTATCTAGTTACACAGTATACTTAAAGCCCACACAGTTCAACCATTACCAAAGCTTACACTCCATTTGTTAGCAACCCAAAACATTCCATCTTTCCTGCACTACCCCTCCTCTTCCCCTGGTACCAGGCTTCACACAGGAACAACCTTGACTATTTGCAACTCCGAATTCCTCCCCACACATCTGCTCATTATCCCAGGCTATGAATATACAATCTTTACTTCCCAGCATCCCCCTCACCATCATCATTACCAAACACAAGCCCAAGCATGTCAAACAAGCATAGCAGGACCATGGCTAATCATGATCCTGACAGTGAACAGTGGAGCTAGTTACAATTTTAAAGTAATGTTCCAAATTTTGCTTGAAAAACTCTTTGACCATTTGTCCAGCAAGGCTCTTCAGTATGAAATAAAGTCACAAAGTGTGTTATGCTGTACACCTTCACAACCTGCCATATCAGTCTTTGAGGACAGCCAAGGCTGTTAACATTTTACAGATGCTGTAAAGGTGGTGAGAAAAGGATTGAGTTTGGGCCAATTCTCATATCCATATCAATTTTCATCCAGAGCTTGAGTTAATGAGCCTTTGCTGTTCTAGTCACATTTAAAATATTTTACTGCTAGAATGAGGTCAGCGAACTTTCATTTTACTATCTGTTTCTCATAGTCAGTGACAGTTTTTCTATGACCTTGCTAAAGTTCTAGATTTTTGTTGGCTTGCCATGAAGTCTCATTCAGAAGGGCAGCTTCAGAGGTCTGAAAACAAGAAGTTAGCAGCTGAGTCAGTTCCAAAAAAGCAGAAGGTAGGGCAAAACAGTGCCTAATAGTAGTGACACTTACATTTTAACAATTCTTTCAGCAAGTTTGCTGAATTTTTCAAAATTTATGTCTCTTCAGCTGACACTGTCTATGCAAAAGCAATTTTGGGAAGACACTTGGGGAACAAAAGGCTAGCAATTGTTTCCTAACCATTTAAAGAGTCAGCAAATGGATTCTTCATTATTGTTCCTGCTCCCCCTCATTCAAATAATGTAAGATGGCCACCTCATCATATTTCTTACTGTAATTGGAATAAAAATACTTTGGTTCATTAGATTCTCTATCTTCACTGTAGGTTCTTATCTGTTCTCAGCCAAAATGCTATACCTATTGCAGTAAAAGCAATGAAGAGTCTTGGGGCATCTTAAAGACTAGCAAGTTTTATTGAGCATACATTTTTGTGGATTGCAGTCCTCTGATGAAGTGTGCTGCCATCCACAAAAGCCCAATAAAATTTGTTAGCCAAATAAAACTGGTTAGTCTTCAAGTCTTTCTAAAAAAAGACAAAATTAGGTCAGCTCCATATGTTATATCTCCAAAAATGTTTTCTGCACACCATTGGTTCCCAAATTCTTCTTGGAAATTTAGATGAGACAGAAGCATGCACATGTATTGTCAAAATTCCCAGGTGTGTTACCCGAAGAGGTGATGGGTCCATGGGAAGCCCACCCATGATCAATTATTAGCTGGGGGAATTATTATAGTTCAAATAGAAGGTTGTGAGAGGCCAGGTAACTTTGGGATCTTTTCACCTATGTGTTGTATACCAGTACTCACTGCAGAGTACTCCAATTACAGTAAAATAAATGGTTTTTATCGGAAAATAACACGAGGATACTCATGCACGCAAAACACATTCACAAGAACCACACAGCGCTAACAAAGAGTTTAAGACAGAAAGGTTGCATAAAGGGGTAGATTTGGGAAATAGGGCAATAATTACCAGTCCTGATGAGCAAGGAAAAACTCAGGAGTCTGAGGGTGGCATTGAAGTCCGATCTGGGTGTACACCAACAGAGAGAGTGGAAGGTGTCATCCACAGTGGCACACCTTGCTATTGTTTGGGGACTCATATTTATACTGTATTTCGTGTCCTGAAGGGGTGTTTGGACTTAAAACAATGCTTAGATGGGTTTTCTACCGTTTAAACAAAGGAAACGGAAACTCTGCTGATTTAGGTTTATGGCTGAGAGATAGGAACTGATGGGTTTATGACAATCTCCACATTGTAGGGCAGGAGAGGTAACAAAGGGATATTTCCTGGGGATGAGGAGTGTGCAGGTCACTTGTTTGTTTGTGAGGTGTGACTCATTGCCAAGGGACTCAAGAGGTAATTAGCACATGCCACCTAAATGGCATTGTTTACTAGGGGCTTTTCTTAATCCTGTCTTGGGTGTGTCTGCTAGTATTTTTCCATGAGACCTTTCTTTAGGTCCTTGTGATCTCTGTTTGACCTTATTTTGGTTTAACCCAGTCTACTAGACCTCATTAAATGTCTTAATATTACCAATTATGAGATATTATAGGGAGGGGTGCAAACCCCCCATCCAAACAACAACAACACATACAGGGATGCTCAAAGGTACAGCTATTTGCAAGTATATTGCCCACATTTTATGTGTTTGCTACAGAAAATGTACAGCAAATATGTTTTCATCAAAAGGCTGCTGCACAAAGCTGAAGCTGCTCTTAACCTGCAATAAAATTCATTTACAATCCAATCTTATGCATAGTTGCTCAGGGTAAATATTACTATATCTGGTGGGACTTGCTTTTATGGAAATATGTATGTAGTATTGCAGCTTCAGTTATTCACATAGCTTATCCTTCCATCCCCTGGTGCTTCCCAGATATTCTGGACTACAGAAACTGGCAAAATTAGCTCTGAGTACCGTATATTCTGGCGTATAAGACAACTTTTGAGCACTCAAAACTGCCCTCCAAAATTGAGGGTCGTCTTATATGCCAGAGATACTCTTGCTTCACCTGTCTACCTATCTCCTGCCTCTTCGCAAACGGAGCGAAGAGGCAGGAGATGGGACAGGGGGGTGAAGCAAAGTGTTTTGCAGTTCATTCGCCCCCCCCCTGCCTTCTCCCCCTTTGGGGAGCAACGGAAGACAGAGGAGGGGGGTGAACGTTGCGGTTTGCCACAACCGCCACTCGATCGCCTCTGCAGCGGCCGAGGCAAACCGCTAGATTTGCTCTTTCCCCCCACCTTCCTTGAAGGTGCGGGAAAAGGGTGAAAATGCCCTATTTTGCTCCGCGGCCGCGATCCCTCCTTCTGGGCTCCCTTTCAAAGGGAGCCAAGGCAGGGCAAGCAGGGCCGTGGAGCCAAACCCCGGGATTCTCCCCCTCTCCCCACCTTCAAGGAAGGTGGGGAGAAGGGGCAAAGATGCCCGGTTTGGCTCCATGGCCCCATGTCCTCCTTCTGGGCTCCCTTGCGAAGGGAGCCCAGAAGGAGGGATCAGGACTGTGGAGTTAAACCCCTAGATTCGCTCCCTCTCCTCACCTTTAAGGTGGGGAGAAGGAGCAAAGATGCCCTGTTTGACTCCGCAGCCACGATGCCTCCTTCTGGGCTCCCTTGCGAAGGGAGCCCAGAACGAGGGATCAGGGCTGCAGAGTTAAACCCCTAGATTGGTTGGAATATGGTATTCCTTGTCTAAGAAAATCCTAGGAAATTCATGGGGTCACCTTAAGTCGACAGGCAACTTGAAGGCACACACACATGCAGCCTTCTTCTCCAATAAGCCAATTGCAAAATATGGGAGAAGTATATTGTCCCACACGTTTGGAAGCCACAAATACAGTGAGGGCAGATATCAGTATTGTAATCTGCCACCTAGAGACCTTTGGAGTAAAATCAGAAGAGGAAGGCTGCATATACAGTACCTATTTTACTCCTGGCTGGCAAAGAAAAAAAGATGCAAGTTCTTAAAAGATAGGGAGGGAAATGGCACACTGTTTGCCATATTTCCCTTACCCTAGATTTTACAGCAACTCAGCTAAGATGAGAACAAGGGAGGGAAGTGGGAGGAAAAGAGAGAAACTGGGACATTTTAAAAGCATCTGGAAAAAACCATGCTTTTCAGAGGATTCAACAGGATTGTTCCTACAGGACAGTTGGAAGGTATGTTTCCTTGATGTCTTGTATAGGTTTAGGTTTAGGAGAGGTCTTTAAAAAACGAACAGGAAGTCAATCTGAAACAGGTTTTTTTCTTAAAAAAAATCATCTCCTGGGCTTGGACCAGTGGTGTCCAACCTGTGCCCTGGACTTAGACCAGTGGTGTCCAACCTGTGTTTTGGACTACAGCTCCCAGAATTCCTGACCATTGGATCAACTGGCTTGGGCTTCTGGGAGCTGGAGTCCAAAAAACCTGGAAGGCCACAGGTTGGACACCACTGGCTTAAAATGACCCAGGGGCTAACAGATTAAACAAGTTTGGGTGAGGGAGCAGTTCGTAAAACAGGGCTCCTTGGGACCCTATTCATTAGACAGGTGAGCCATCCTAGACATGGTGGTTTAAAAATGAAATAAATGAGCAATACACACATTGCAAAACACAATAGACAGCAACAGCAAAAAATCTTAATGCATGAAGCCTTTTTCAACCCTGAAGTTCAGCCTCACTCCATCCCCTTTTTTTATTCCATTTTTTAAATAATACATGAAATACCAACAATAGCAGAAACTTCAGGAGATTCAGAAAAGGACTGGAGGAGGAAGAGGATGCAAGGAAGTCATACTTTAGACTTGGGCTCCTTGCCACTGAGGGACCTGGAACAGTTTCACCAAGTGAACCACCATCAATCCAGCCCTGATCAGGGGGACAAAAACCTGGTCATACTGCCCCCTGTCCTCCCTAGGAAGTTTGGAGGGGCTTTTTTTGGCTGTCTGTGGAGATTTTCAGACAACACTGTTATAGTGTTACTATTCCACTTTATTTGCTATGGCTGCCTCCTGTGGAATCCTGGGACTTGCAGTTTAGGGAGGGGCATTTAGAACTCTCAGCCGGAGAGCTCTTAGGCCTCACTAAACTACAAACCCCAGAATTCCACAGGTGGAAACCAGAGCAGTTAAAGTGGAATAGTAACACTATAACAGTGTAGTCTGAAAATCTCCTGTATGTGTCCTGGAGGGGCCAAGGGACAGAAAATTTTGACCTTGGATTTGTCACAGTTGCCCACCCGTATGCTTCATAAAGTTAACTTCAAGATTTAATCTTCAACTCTCTCTCTGGCTTTTCTTCGCAAACGAAGATTCAGGAAGGACTCATCCCGCGCCTTCTGCAAGCGCGCTGATGACTAAAAAGGCCAATCCGAGATAAACAAGTCCGGTTGCAAAAAGCGCAGCAGAAGGACTCCTTGGGTGATGTTTTTGGGTTGTGATTCTTTCTGCGTTGTCGTTTCTCTTCAAGACTTGTTCGTCGTGAGTTCTCAAATAAGGCTGCAGCATTGTGGATATTGCGTCTCCATGCCTCCCGATGTGAGGCCAGGGCGGACCACTGTTGGTGATCAATTTGGCCAAGCCTGAGATGTTGTTTCAGGGAGTCTTTGTGTCGCTTTTTTGGAGCGCCCCTCTTACGCTGACCCGTGGCGAGTTCACCGTAGAGTAGTATTTTTGGGAGGCGATGGTCCTCCATCCTAGAAACGTGACCTGCCCAGCGCAGCTGTGTTCTCAATATCATGGCCTCAATGCTGGTGATCCCTGCTTGTTCAAGGACAGCAACATTCGTCACATAGTCAGTCCAGTGTATATTTAGGATTGTGCGTAGACAGCGCTGATGAAAGCGCTCGAGGAGTCGTAGGTGGTGGCGATAGGTGACCCATGTTTCAGATCCATAAAGGAGGATAGACAGTACGATGGCTCAGAGCCCTCTTCAACTAAACACTTTAATTCATTAGAGTCTGCCTATATTCCCTCCTTTCCCTGATCTTCTTTATAACGTTTGCTTAATTGATATGTTGTAAACACTGTAAATGATTGTTTTAGGTATAGTAAACTGTATTTAAATTGATGAAATTAATAAATATGTAACTTGCAGGTTTAAAATTTAAAGTCATGTAATTCTGAGCCAGCCAACCAATCTGATTGTCCAGGTGATTCTAGATACTTTTCAGTTAAGAGACAGATGGCAATATAGCTCATTGATAGGGACAGGAAGTGACAAAATAGCCATTTGTTCTGTTAAATGCTGTAATGGGAATAGGGGGCTCCAGTAGCATCAGTCAAAGCTTCAGCTCAGTGCTTTCCTCGGGAATAGGAAGTTAAGTAATTGAATCAGTGCTGTTTTTTCATCCATTTTGTTGCACTGTTGTATTCAGTTTCAGAGATTTATGAAGAAATCTAATTTTCATCAGTTAAAAGGATGTGAACTGTAGACGGTAGACAAATGCACAGTTGTGATGCAGCAAGCCTTAAAGGATGCAGGTGGCTTTCAGTTGTAATGAGTCACAAGCTGGCTCAGTTTTATTGGGATTTGTCTGCTTCCATTGCTACTGAAAAACTGGAAGTCTGGGTGATTGCCCAGCAGTCAAAATGACAGCAGTGCATTTCTTGAGGTACTCTAGATGTAGATAAACAAAGCTAGAGCTTGCACAAAGGTTCACAACCTGCACACATACACTCCATTTCCCCCTTTGCTTGCTATGTCCTTTATACTTGTCGTCACTTTCAAGTATAAAAGCTTTGGGAAGGCAGAGTGGACTCCTCTTATACTTTTGAATCCAGCTCCAGGAACTGTCAGGTCTAAGTAGGCAAGCTTGCTATAGAAATAAATGTTTAGGTCAGATTAGCCCATAGCAGTAGGTGGTATCCATGGCAGTAGGGCAATGAACTCACTCTGGCTTTAGTCTGAACATTAAAGGAGCTATCCAAGGAGCTAAACTCTCTCCCTCCCATAGGTCTAGCACCTTGGATAGCGCCTTTTAAATCTCAGACTAAGCCCAGAGTGGATTCACTACCTAACTGTTATGGAAGCTACCAGCCTCCATTGGTAGTACCTTAGAGCAGTGCTAGTCAAAGTGATGGTTGATGGACTGGTGCAGGTCCCTTGGGTGTTTTGAGGAAGGAAAGAGGAAATTGTAGCCAATGGACACAAATATGGTACTGGTCCTTGGCACACTGGAAAAAAATAATTGCCAGCCCCCCACATCAGATAGCTAGAGAAGCATTGCCTTAGAGCATATGACTACACTAATGGAGAAATCCAGGCATAGAAGTTTTTTTCTTCTGAGTCTTCCCTGTGTGACCCTACAGCTGATCTGTTGTATGCTTCCTTGAGGTTCCAGGATATGAAGGGGGGTACTATTAAAAAAATAAATAGGGCAGCATAACCAGCAGTAGCTTCAGGGGGGCAGCTTTACCACAAGGTCAAGTATTCTGCTTTTCCTGCCACGTTCTGGGGTACCATTAAATGGCAGCAATCTGTTCACTATCATTTATCATTACATTTTTGCTATCATGGGGTATGTTAGCTGATTTCTAAACTGAATGCCCTAGGCCAGAGGAGAACAACTGTATGAAGGCCAGAGGCCACCCCCCGATTCCCCCATTGGCCCTCTACACAGCAAGCCCAAATACCTACTTTTTCTTCTGCAGTCATGCTGTATCACTTCCTGCCATCATTTTGAGTGGGCCTACAGAGGTATTTGGGGGGTAATATGGTGTTTTGGGGAACTTGTGGAGGTGGGACAGGGGTATTTTCACATGTTTGGGGGCAAAATTGCTTGAATATGTGCCATTAAAAAATGGGGGGCTTTGTGGGATTATTAGAGGGCTTCAGGGGCCACAAAAATGGTGTCCAGGGGCTGCCTGCAGTCCATGTGGTTCACTGTTTGCCCCCCCGCCCGCCCTAAACCATTCTTCCATTTGATCACTATATAGGTTGCCCCTTGTATCTGCGGAACCAATATCCATGGTTTCTGTTTTCTGCAGCTGAAAAAAATAGGGACATATACCATAGAGGTGTCCTCTCTAAGTATCACTAGGTCCTCCCAAGAAATTCTATGGTATATTTGTGCCAGAAGTCCTTTATTTTAATAGGGTTCACTATTATCTGTAGTTTCATTTATAAAGGGTAAGCCCAGGAACATATCTCCTGCAGATATTGGCGGGAGGACCTGTGAATGCACTCAGTAGGCTGCTCTGTTGCTCAAGGAAAAAAGAGTCTGTCTTTTTCATTGTTGGAAACCATAATCTAAATCACTCTGTGGTGAACACACTTTGTGTGTAGTGTCATATCAGCAGTTTTGCAAAATTTGTTTAAAATCTTGCCACATCCAGTAATGTAAATTCATGTCTGTAGGCATGCCATACCACTATATAGATGTCAGGAAATGCACACAGTTTTGGGAAGGGTTTGGTCACATAAGAGGGGAAAGGATGAAGAAAGGATGAAGAAAGGAACTAATTTCCATTTCAGCTTCCAAAGAAAAACAAGAAGCTGATACAGCCCATTGCTTGAATTCCAAAGTAACATGTTTGTTTGTTTTTTAAGTTTTTATCTGTTTTTGTTTTTTTACTCTTAGATAACACTTCATATCTTCCAGTAAAAAAGTCTATAGATTTGCTCCTTTCACACCTGGAAAACCCAGTTAAGGCTGGACAATATAGGTGCAATATTGGCAATGTTGGAACCCCAGTTAAGACTTATAGCACACTAGAAGGGAATGTGCTTTTTATTCACCTAGGTGCTGCCAGACATCACCATCTGTAATCCAGGTTCCCTCGTAACCAGGATTTCCTAAACAGCTTCAGCCTCTGGTTTTGAAATTCCAGCTAGCTCCATCATGGTTCAGGTTGATGCTGACATAACTAAGCAGAATTTGAAAATAAAGATGCAGTTTCAAACTACAGATTTTTCTGAATCCTGAGTTCTGAGCAAATGTTTCTCTTTTATTTGAATACCAGGGAGAAGTGTCTACTTCCACTCCAGCTGGCTTTGGAAAGCAAGAATGTGAAGCTGGCCCAGCATGCTCTAGCAGGGATGCAGGTACATGGGGATTTAGTCTAACTAACTGCATTGGGATGCATTTGTGAATTATGAAATCTAGGCTTTAGAATAATTTGGGGCCAAATTTAAAGTGCCACACTTTCTTATAGTACAGAGTAAAACCACAATCTCTCATTCCTATATAGGGTGGTTTCTGGTGCCCACTGTTCTAGAAAGCCTTTCCAAGTTTCAGACCTCGGATCATAAAGAGGTGTTTGAGTACCTTGCGTTACCTTTACGCAAGGCCCTTTCACTTGTTTCAACACCTTATTATTTATCTGTAACTTGGCTGGCAAATTTTCCCTTCAGCTGTATAGTCATGTTGATAATCTAGAGCAAGTAGGATAAAAATATTTCTGCTCTTCCGCTTTGGGTCCTGGAGAAATAATAGCTTCTTCTCCAGGTATAGTCAAAACACTTATCCTGTCTTCTTACTAAGAGGTGACATTAATCCTATAGTGGCTGGTGGCTTCTATGTCAGCAACTACTATTAGCCCAAACTGCAAAGGAGCTGTCCGAGGAGCTGGGTCCCAGCTTTTAAAAATAGATTCAGCACCTTGGATAGCTCATGCAAAACCCAGAATGGATTCACTGTCCTGCTGACACGGAAATAACCTGGCACCACAGTTATCCTAGATATAAAGACTTCCCTCCATCCCTCAAAGAATGGGAATGTATTGCATTTTAAAATGCCCCTTTTTTGAGATGATGTTGTTCTTGCTCATCACAGAAGGACTTTGTGGGTCAGGACATAAAGATGGAGAGGTATAACTTGGTTTGAAACAGGCCATAAATAAGACATGTTCAGCTCATGCATGCATTCAAGTGATGTACAGTCATGTGCATCTCCTCTCCCATCAAAGCCTGTCTCCCATGATAAGGCTTGAAAAATAAGATAATTTGGCTGGTAAATATGATTGCTATAACAGTATTATGTCTCAGGAAAATCAAGCATCTCTGAGATTAAACAGGTCCATATTTCTTTGTAGAAGCTACTCTCTGACGACCGCTTTGTAACCATGGAAACAGACTCTGATGACAAGCAGTTGCTTAATCAGATGCTGAATGCAGTCAGAGTGACTCCTTCCCTCAATGAAGACCTGCAGGTAGAAGTGATGAAGGTTAGTGTTTTATAGACATCAGTACCTTCGTACTTCCAGGGGAGACTTCCTGTCTGACTCAATTCTGCAGCTCTTTTGGAGCTGTCTGCATTCTTGGTCAAATTTCCTATATTACAGTCAAAGCCAGTTGACTGTATTTTGTTGTTGTTGTTGTTGCACTTAAATTCTGCTTTACCTATGTAAGTCTGAATCTGGAGATTCAGGTCAGCAGATGTAAACGATAAGCATGCCATCTATGTGCAGTTGCTTGTGAAGCATATAAGGTCTGCACATACGGGGGAGGGGGGGTTGGCATGGATGTGCTAGCTTTTTCTCCTTCTGCCATACCTGTTATTACAGATTTTCCTTGGGGGTTTTTCTGGGCTATGAGGCTGTGTTCTGGAATAGTTTCTTTCTGACATTTTGCCTGCATCTGTGGCTGGCATCTTCAGAGATGCTAGCCACAGATGCAGGTGAAACATCAGAAAGAAACTATTCCAGAACACGGCCTCACAGCCTGGAAAAAAACCAAGGAAAATCTATGGATGCCAAACATGAAAGCCTTCAACTTCACATACCTGTTATTGATTCCCTCCACAGATACAGAGCAATAGCAGGGGGGAGTCTCCTACATCTGTGGAGACTCTTGGTGTGATATCAACTCCTGATTATCTCTGGGGATTCCCTTACAGGCTGCTGTCCTCTTCACATGAAAGGTGACAAAAACAGGGAAGGGTGTCTGTATGTGGACCTAGCCCACTTCATGCTTCTTCCCCTGTTTTTGTGAAATTCCTCTGACTACCCTGGTGCTCAAAAACTGCCACACAAGAAAATGTTCACCATGTGGATGACTAAGCTGTGATCCACCTCCCTTCATTGTCACTTTCCTCACATAGAAATCAACATATTTGCGTAAACCTGAGCAAAAATCTAAGAGGAGAAGGACCCCTGGAAAATCATGAGTCTTGTTCACATGGAAAGCCCCCATATGAATAGGAACTTCTCTTCTTCAGACATATTACTCTCCATGCGAGAAAAGCAGAGACTAGTTCTATGCATTCACATGCTCACATACCGAAATAAGGGAGACACACTTGATTATGGCTCTGGTGCACAAACCAGGGGGTTTTGTTCATTTTATTTGCAAGCACAGGACTGCACTCTATGTGCCAGGCATTCAAAACTTAACCACACGCCAAGCAGCCTGTAGTTTGTTCACAATGTACCTTCAGATGAATAAGAGGAGAAAACCCATAGCTAAAAGCCCTATGACTAAATTACCAGAATCCTGTACAGAAATGCACAGATTGACTGTCTTTTGGTAAAGGCATTAAGAAACTATCTGTAAGCATGCAGAGTTATACTGGAAGTGCACTTCTTTAAATTAGACTCTAGAGATTAATAGGCTTTACTGCTGTGTACACAAAATGCTTTTAGAGTGGAGTACTGTTGTGTTTTTTGTTTTTGCATTTTCCTGTTGGTGCACTTAAGTTATGTGTTCCATCTGCAAGAAGGCCTTCCATAAGAACAGTGCTAGATTTAGTCAATAGGGGAAAAAACTAGAAATCTTGTGCCACCTTAAAGGCAATAGCTAAATTTATTTTAGTATAAGCTTTCATGGACTACAGTCCTTTTTATATATATAATGAAACAGATTGACAGAGCTATCTCTCTGAAACAGACTGATACAGATGTCACTGTGAAGATTTAATCACCTCTCTTGCTGCAACTAAGCATTGTTACAGCCAAGTCCTATATGAATATGAAATCTTGGTTGATGTTCTTTAGGGAAACATACAGGCTTCACTGAAAGTTATGCCTGTCTATGTAGCTTCTCTAGTCAAGGAGGAAGGAGGAATTCAGAAGGAGGAATTCAGAACCTCCATCTGCTAGAACTCTCTCCTCAATCCACCTATCTCTTTTCTGGTTTGGTGTCATTCCCTCCCCCATAGCCATTCAATGGAAAGAAGAGGATAAGGGGAGAACAAGGGGCAGCCAGTCAGCTCTGTTCATGCAGCTGTACAGAAAGAAAACAACATCCTCACGGACTTCCTGAGTGGACCAGGAATAGCAACAAGAACAAGAACAACAACATAACAATAAAAATAATATTTCTTACCTGCCAATTCCTGTGGATCAAGGCAAGGAACAACAGATGAAAATACAACAACAAATAGACACATAATACATTTTAAAAAACACAAACACCAATTTAAAAAACATAATTAGTTAAATGAGCATAACATCAGTTTTAAAAGCATACATATTAAAAACAAACCATTCATTATTTAAAAACTCATAATTTAAAAACTACCTCAATAGGCCTGCCAGAAGAGATTGGTCTTTAATTCTGTTTTAAATGCAGAGAGCACATCCGACTGTTGAATTTCTTCTGGTAGGTCATTCCACAATTGGGGGGCTAATGAAAATGTCTTCTAGTTAACAGTTGCCAGCCTGGTCCTGGCTGACTGAAGTAAATGTCCCCCAGAAGGCCTGAGTGTACAGGGCACATTATACAGGAGAAGGCAATCCCATAGGTAGCCTGGAACTAAACCATGTAGGGCTTTAAAGGTAATGCCCAACACTTTGTACCTTGTCTAGAAACTAACTGGCAGCCAGTGGAGTTATTTTAATATTGGTGTAATATGATCACTCCTCTCTGGCTTTTCTTTGCAAACTAAGATTCAGGAAGGACTCATCCCGTGCTTTCTGCAAGTGCTCTGATGACTAAAAAGGCCAATCAGAGATAAACAAGTCCGGTTGCAGAAAGCATAGCAGAAGGTCTCCTTGGGTGATGTTTCCGGGTTGTGATTCTTTCTGTGTTGTCATTTCTCTTCAAGACTTGTTCGTCGTGAGTTCTCAAATAAGGCTGCAGCATTGTGGATAGTGTGTCTCCATGCCTCCCGATGTGAGGCCAGGGTGGACCATTGTTGGTGATCAATTTGGCCAAGCCTGAGATGTTGTTTCAGGGAGTCCTTGTATTGCTTTTTTGGAGCGCCCCTCTTACGCTGACCCATGGCGAGTTCACCGTAGAGTAGTATTTTTGGGAGGCGATGGTCCTCCATCCTAGAAACGGGCCCTGCCCAGCGCAGCTGCATTCTCAATATCATGGCCTCAATGCTGGTGACCCCTGCTTGCTCAAGGACAGCAACATTTGTCACATAGTCAGTCCAGTGTATATTTAGGATTGTGCGTAAACAGCGCTGATGAAAGCGTTGGAGGAGTTGTAGGTGGTGGCAATAGGTGACCCATGTTTCAGATCCATAAAGGAGAATAGACAGTATAATGGCTCTATACACACTGAGTTTTGTGCTTTGCCTCAGGTGTTTATTACTCCTAGATGAAGGAGTAACCATTCTGGCTGCCATGTTTTGAACTAACTGAAGTGTCTAAACTTGGTACAGAGATATCCCAGTGTACAGTGCATTATAGAAGTGTAGCGTTGAGGTTACCAGTGTGTGTATACTATCATATGACATCATCTTCCTGCTGTCTGTTTGGCTGTTGTTCAACCTCTTGCATCCCCTTGTAACCACTGAATGGCTATTGGAGGAACCCAGCCAGAAAAGAGGTAAGTTGAGTGTGTGGAGAGGGGGAGAGACATATAGTTATGTGTGGTGGAACTTTGCCACCTGTCAATGCCATGCTAGATCTCAGCCCTTGGGTAATAATAAACAAGTCTTTAAGGTGCCATAATGCATAATGTTTACTGAGAGGAGGGTTCTATGGGACTTACTCTCAAGCAGGTGAACATTGTAGCAGCTTTCTCAAATTTGCTAGACCACAGGTCCCATCAGCCTTAGCCAACATAGCCAATCATGATGGGAACTGCAGTGCAACAAATCCTGAGAGCCATATGTTCCCACATGCAACAATTTTGTTGCACTGCTTTTGTTACTTCTTTTGTTTCTTTGTGTCTTTTGTTACCTCATAGTAACCACAAAATGAAACAAACAACTCTGCACTTAATAGACCTTGTTATCTACACTGTCCACTAACAAACAATTTATCTATAGCTATAGCTATATCATCTATATGTATATCTATATTTTGTCATCACCTCCTCCCAACTGTTTGATGCATAACCATTTAGCAGGTGAAGCTTTCTTCATTTTATCTCCATGCTACTGAAACTATTTGAAGACTTAGGCATTCTTCCAGGGTGGAAAACAACTGACATCCCTGAATTATATACCATCTCTAGGGCGATCTGAATGGGATATTGGGTGTCCATTTTCCCTGATGCACTTTGATTCTGCATCCTTCAGTACCCCAGAAAATGGGAAACTGCTGAGAAGGCTGCTACATGCAAAGAAGAGAGAGAAATGGAAATAGCTAATTAATCCCTGCTCAGCGATTTCCCTCAGCTACTGTCAGTAGTGACCTTTTCTACTATTTATGAGACTTTTTTTTTACTGTTAATTAAAGTGATAAAGAACCCCCGGACTGCTGCTATGAATATCTCTCACAATATTAATAGACAGCGTTCCTTGTTTTTACCCTGACTGTGGAAGAACTAATCTTCATAAATTTAGTGGGTCTCTGTGGTGTGTCACATGGGCTTGGAAACAAACAGAAGCCTCATGAGTTACAAAAAAGCATACACAATTATGCACAAAGGGACAGGATTAAATAAAGACTCTTAATACCTGTTTTCATTTGGTGACTATACCTTTCAGTTTAAAACAGCTACAGTAAGTTTCCTTTTAATTGAATGGTGGAACAGATGTTAGTATTGATTTTCCTATCATTTCTTACAAGGAGCCAGCCAATTCCTTTTCGTAAATGGTGATAATGTAATTGACCTAGTAAGAAACTGATGCTCTCATATTTCCCCCCTCTAAATCTTTCCATAGAGCTATTTTTGTATGTGAAATCGTAATTGCATGATCCTTGGGAGATCAAGGTTCAAATTCTCCTTGGGCCTTAAAACTGATGGGGTGCCCTTGGGCCAACCACTATCATTCAGTGTACCTCACAGGATTTTTATGAGGATAAAAGGAGAAGTGAAGAGTAATATATTCTGCTTTGAACTTAGGGATGTAATTCTTTGTTGATTTCATTCTCAAAGGAAGCAACAAATAACTTTAGAATTTTTCTCCCTGCTATGAAAAATTCTTCTAAAACTGCACAGTTTTAGAAGACTATTCACAGTTCTGCATAAAATTCACGTGGATTTTTGTATGTGCGGAAAACATTTTTTTCTGTGTAGGAAACAGTATTGTCAGTCCAAAATTCTACGTGTCAAGATTTCTCAAGAAACATATTTTTCAACTGTTTTCAAGTATTATTGAATTTTTTTCCCATCCTTTTTTTGTTTCCATCCCTATTTGGAGGAAAGAAGAAATATAGATGGAGCTGATACATTTTAAAATACACCTTCTCATGAGTTCCGTGAGACGCAACTTCCAAGGAAGGATTCACAAGATTATAGCCGAATTTTTTGACACACTCACTTTGTATATGAAATAGGTATACAGTACAGCCCCTGTATCCACAGGGGATACATTCCTATACTTATCATGGATAGTAGCAAACCCTATCAATAAGAACAAGGCATGTAGGCAAACAGAACACGGCCTCACAGCCCGTGGGGAAAAAACCAAAGAAAATCTATGGATGCCAGCTGTGAAAGCCTTCAACTTCACAAACAGCACATTATTCTGCTAAAGGATTTGATTAGTGATAAAGTTAGGATTCTGTTCAAGTGCACTTGGAGCCCCTACATTTCCTTGTTTGAAGTTTCTGAACATGGAGTTGTACATTTGCTGTGCTACACAACCTTTGTGTTGAATGGCAAAGGTGTGCAATTGCATGCACAATTGCACAACATATGCAACTCAACTTCCACAACCTTGAACTGAATGAAATGCAAATGTTTCTTACCAGACAAAAATGTCCACCCACTTCTATAGGGAAACTTATACAGTATACACATGGAACTCCAGCAGGATTCCTGTCGTCATTGGTATTGGCTATTTGTCTGCCCCTTATCTTTCCCCTGTCCTGTAAACCAGGGTAGGAATTATGTGACCTTCCAGATGTTTTAATACACAATATTCAAGCAAGGGATCCCCAAACTAGGGTGAATTTACAGAGTAAAAGTTGGGGGGAGGCAGCATCCCCTCAATATATCTGCCCAATCACATTTAATAGAGCAGCCCTTTGCAGCTAATCTGTAAAAACAAAAGCTTAATGCAGTTAAGAAGCAAGTTGCATTGAAACAGCATCATTTAAAACTCCATATAAACTGTATTGCTTGGTCTACCACATCTTTCAGGCATACAGCATACATAAATGCTGTTTTTATTATATGAATAAAAGATTGGTTTCACTGTCTATAAAGACACTGAAATTCATTACAGTAACCATAAAAAGAGTAATTGGTAAACTAAGACATCTGGGAGGGCAATACAAATAAGGACACACAGTGATGGCTGACAGTTGCACATAGGTTTTCAGTTATTCTGTTTTTAAATGAAAACCTGGGACGGATTTCACACACCACCAGCAAAAAGACATTTTGGGATATATTTTGCAGCTGGGTTGGAGATAGGAAAGATAGCAGTGCATTTTTAGGTTACATCTGTGGGCCTGTGAAGGTACTTAAGTAGAGTTGTTATGTGTTCTCTGTGGGAAGGACCTGCTAACAGTCTCCTAACCATATTCTGAATCAACTATATATGACTGAAATGAAGAACAGAAAGAATGCACTGCAATATCTCTATTACCAAACCATGAATGGAAAATCCATGAATGTCATTGCCAAGGTCATAATTTTCCAGGAGAGAAAAGTAATTTTCCATAAAACATAGTCTTCCAGGAGAGGGTGCCACTAGCTGATGAAAAGCATTGATGGTCACCTAGTCAACCAAGAGCAGAATTGGGCCCAGCAGCACCCCGAGACAGCAAATCTGAGTTATGGTTTGATTTGAGTTATGGTCAAATTTGAGTTATGTTCAAATTTGAGTGCACTCCTTTCTAGAACTGTGACAGGTACCAACGTCAGCATCTTCCAAACCTGTAGCATCACTTTCTCCATTTTGTCTGGACTCATCTTCAGTTTATTTGTTTTCCATCTATTCCATCATTACTTCCAATTATCTTGGAAGTTTGGATCAGATAAAATATGATTAGTGTTTTTAGAATGTTATTGGCATCTCATCCCAGAGTCACTTAGAAATCCCCAGCAGATTTTAAGTTCTGAAAATGGAATCCTAATTTACTTGGCAGTTCCAATTATAATAGATCCATTGAATCAATGAAAGTCTGGTGTGTCAACATTTGTCTAAGTTCTGTTAGTTCAATGGGTCCATTCCAGTTCAAACTAACTATTGGATTTAGGCTGGAATATGTGGGGATTTGTACTAGCATAGCAGTCTGAAAGGCTGCATGATTCCCATCTGTGGTGAAAATACAAAGTACTAAAAAAAAAATCGAGTTCTGATCCCAAAACCTGAATGTTGAACCTGGAATCATTTCCAGCTGCAGCTGTCTTCATTATAATATAGTGTTTATGTATGACACACTTTTCCAAAAAAAGGTGGAACATCAATATATACCTCGTACAGTCAAGAACAAAGACAATAAAACATATATGTGAAGTAATAGTCACAATGTCACAGGCCTGCCTTAAAACATTGCAATTCATGTTTACAGTCATTGAACATGCAATGACCAAAAGTCCTCCCAAAACCTGCCTTTACAGCAGCACCATCCCCCCACTCCCAACATGGCCATTTCCATGTTGCTTGAGAGCAGGAGGATGAGCACAAACTCATCCTGCTCTTTTCTGAAAAAAAGAGGTTTGAGGAGTAGCATGGGGAGATGTGGCTATGGAAGCATAGCTACAACTCCATAGCTACATCTCTTGATACAGGACATCAGCCACTATTAGAATCATATACACAATCTGTGTACTAGTGCAGCTGAATGCTGCCTGGGTGCAGTGGCGGCACTAGCAGGGTGCAGAGAGGCAGAACCAGAGGACACTGTTGGAGGGAGGGATGACACCAGCCTTCGTGATGCCAGAGCCTGGGTGGCCAACATGCTCCCTGGTCACTAAATAGCCATGGGGGTACAGTCTACACATGGGAAGCTGCTTTTGCATGGGGCAGAAGTAGCAGCCCTGCAAAGCTGCCTGGGTTGAACATTACGCTATATTTCACCTCTTTTCTGTACACCTACGCTCCAAAACCCGACTCTCTTTACATTGTCCGTACTTTCCTTGCATTGCCATAACTCTGAATTCAAAATCTATTTCTAAAGCTATTAAAGAAATGTCTTAAATAATTCTTCCAAATCCCATTTCTCCATTGCAACTGCTTTTCAGACATTTTGCTTGGACTTAAATTATCCCATAGACCAGCAGATTAATAAATTCCTTTGTTAAAGAATATTCAACATGCCACATACTTTACAATTATTCCATTCCTGATGTAAGACTTTGCTTGGATGCTTGAAGCATTGATCGCTCTGAATAATAGTTTCCAGTGATGGCAGAACCTTTTTACAGCTCTGCTGATGAATGGGAAACCACTGTTTATCCACTTCATAATTAAGCATGACATGCTTTATACACTGAGAAAGGCATACATGATCCCTCCAGAGCTATAAATGCTTTTTTATATTTCTTTTGCCTGCATATTCGCCCCAAAGGCACCAAACTTGACTTGCATGAGATCATGGGTGTGATTTCAGTTATCAAAGGCAAGTCTGCAACTCACTCATTGAATCTCTGGATTTTTTTCAAAAGGTTGGAAAAAAGCCTGAGGAGGTCAGGAGAAGAACAGGGCTGACCTGCTTACAGAGCCCTGTGTCAGACACCCCCATCCTCCTCCTGACCTTTCCCAGTGCTGCTGGAACTGCTTTTTACTGATGGAGGTTTTCTGTCAATAAAAAGTGGTGCCTGCAGCATGGGGGAAGGTTGGGAAGAGGATGGGGCTGTCTAAAATGGGGCTGTGTAAGCACGACAGCCCTGTTCTTCTCCTGACCTCTTTGGGGGGGGGGGGCGGTGTTCAACCGTTTGAAAAAGTCCATAGTTTGGGCTCTGGTAATTAGTAATTAAACTCTTGATTATCTGCAACAGAGGACTTTTTCGGATGGGGTTTTATAACGCGAGCAGCCTCGTCCCTGTTGCGAGGCTGCTGCGCTGCAGGGCGTCCCTTTCAGATGACGCTCTCCCTTGCTGATCCTCTGCCGATACTGTTGCGTAACCGCGGGAACACTGCAACATTATATATGGCGGTTTTCTAATCACAATCAACTTTCGTGATTAGAAATCGCTAAATATAACGCTGCAGCGTCCCCGCGGTTACGCAACAGTATTGGCAGAGGATCAGCAGGGGAGAGCGTCATCCAAAAGGGACGCCCTGCAGCACAGCAGCCTCGCAACGGGGACGAGGCTGCTCACATTATAAAACCCCATCTGAAAAAGTCCAGAATCAAATAAGAGATCCACAGAAACAGCTTATTGAGGCCTACAATTGGTAAATAGCTGGTTGTAGCAAGCATAATGTAATGTAGTGATATCCTGGGCAAGGTGAGCTGAACCATATCGCTCATCTAGGGGCCATCTACATGGTAAAAAAAAATGTGGATGGCATTCAGAAGATTGATCACATGTACACACGGCCGTTTGGATGCATACTTGTCTTTCAGAAGGGGGGCTGGCGAATCCCCCATAAACGATGTGGATTCGGCATTCGGGAGGATTAGCGAATCTCGAGCTAAAATCCGTACAGCTGTTCTTATTGTTGACGGTCTGTACACTCCGTTCGCACGCATATGAACAGGCAGTGTAATCTGATTGGCTGGCTGAGAACAGGGGGTGGGGCTAGCAAAGAGGGGAATTGGGAGCGGCCACCATATTGGATTCCCGGCTAAGCGAGAGTCCGGTAAGTCCATGAAATTGAGATTTTTACATATATTTATTTTTATTTTACATTGTAAATAGGGAAAACCAACTGTCCACAAAACAGGCAACTTCTAAAATAAAATTTAAAAAGCTGCAGGAGATTTAAAACTGCCGCTTAGATTGCTGGCTCCAGCCAACTTGGCAAGGGGGGGTCATATAGAGTTTTGGGGGGTAGAAATCGTGTAAGCAGATCGTACACATACAAATGGCTGCCTTTTCAGATTTTTTTTTTACCACAAAATGGATTTTTTTCCCCATCATGTAAATGGAGCCCTAGTATATGCAGGATAGAGCAAGAAAATTAGACATTTGAGGTGATGCAGGAGAAAGCACTGGTATTCCTAGTGTAGATCACAATTGGGACTTTTTAGAGAATATCATTTTAATTCACTTTCCTCTTTCTCCCTAGCTGACAATTTCATCTCCCTTACCCCCTTTTTTCTTCCGCTTACTGATTCACATGTGAATCCCAGCAAAAGCCCCATGGTTAAGAGCCTCACAGTTCAGTTCCTTTGGGACAGCTGAAGAACTGCTGTGCAGCATTTGAGGTAGAATAGAGGAGGATCATCTGGATGCCCTCCCCCAAAAAATCACCCCTTTCTAAATTGCCTTTACTATTTGTCTGTTTTAAAAATTAAATTTAAATCTGTCATAGTGTAATCATGAACAAAAATAATTGGTTTGGATCTTGTGACCTAAACACTGTAATTCCCCAGTGCTGGGGGACTAGGAAAAAAGCAAGAAATGGTTTTGCAAAAACCTAAAAGAGAATTAGGCCCAGCTGGGAAGAGCAAAAATTGGTTAGCTATCTAGCACATTCTGTTTAATTAATAACTTAATTGTGGAATTGAATTAATACTTAAATTAGAACTGAAGTCAATTGCTTTAGTTGAAACATACATTTAATTGTATTGTCCCCTTATGTTAAGAATTTTTCAACTTAATTGATACCTTAATTATTTTAACTCAGTTACTATCTCTAGTCCTAGGCATACACTCTAAATCAGGGGTAGGAATTGTAAAGCCCTTAAGATGTTGTCTGACTGCAACTCCCAGCAGTCCTTGACATCATAGCCAATTGTGAAAACTGCTGGGAGCTGCAGTCCCAACAATTTCTGAAGGACCTCATGATTTCCAGTTCTGCTTGAAATGCTGCAGATTAGCTATTTGAGACAGGGAGTAGTGTGACGGGCCCACCACCACTCTCATCTTCCAGACAGGCATCTGGTATTCATACTATATATCTGGGAATAGTCTTGTGTGTTTTTAAATTGTTGCTGTAGGCTTTCGGGTTTCACCAGGCAATTCCTCTGGATAGCTGAAGCAAAGCAATATCAAATCCCTGAGTATCTAATGGAAAGTGATTGGAAACGTGGCATTTCTAGATGACTTCAAGGAATCAATAATACTAAGAAAATTCTGTTTGACGCTCTTAGAAATTAATTTCACAGAGTCTGTATACATTTTACTGTAGCTGATGCCCAAGTAGATGGTGTTCATTTGATCATAGAATACAGTGTAGAGAACATGATGTATAACATCCATCTGTTTTTACAATTTTGGCTTCTCTGAATTATTCCTTTTGAACTGAGAATTGCTTAAAATAACAGCAAAGGAGAAGATTGATTTTTTTTTATGCCTGAAAGGATACTTTTCCAGTCTTTCCAGAGAAAGATTTTTATGCTGTCTTCATGTTTCTGCTTGATGTTTTATTGATACATGACTGTTCTCATAGTACAGTAATTTCATACTCCTATGAAAGACGTTTGTTGTATTTTGTACCCCATGACATTTTCAGAAATCTCATTCCAGAATTTACTTTTTAAATTATAGTTCTGAGAACATATTAGTGTGTGGCTTAGTAGATGTATTTAATAACTAGTAAATATAGTACCACCATCCTGACCAATACTGTAATACTCCTCCTTCCTCTAATTCAGGGGTGGGCATTATGCAGCCTCCAGATATTTTTGGACAGTAGCTACCAAAGAATAGAATAGAATCTTTATTACAGTCATAGACCAGCACAGGTAAAAAGGGATACATAATAAAGGTAAAAACACAGGATAAAAGCAGTATTTAAAATGTCCCTTCAGATTACATAGCTCCAGTATAACAAGACTAAGTTGATACTATTCTACTGTGGAGGTCATTGTCTGTCGAATTTTAACCGCAGCTGCGCAGAATCTGGCTGAATATGGTCACCCACACTCTGGCCTCCACTTTCATAAATCCTGACTCCAGTCTCAGAGCTGCGTTAGAGACACATTTTGGCATTTGGAAAGCTGATCTTAAAAATTTGGATTGGACAAGTTCTAATGAAGCAGGGTTGGGGAAGGATCCCAATTGGGATCCATAAAGCAGTTGTGCTACTGGTTTGGCTTCAAAGAGTTTGAGTGCTGCAGGTAAATAGTGGCCTCCTCTTGTCTTAAGACATTTGAGAATGGCTGTTGTACTCCTCTGCACATTGCAAGCAGCATACTCCCCATGCGCTTTCCTACTATCAGTGGCTTGAAAAATTACCCCCAGGTATTTGAAGCAAGAGACCTGCTCAATCTTTTGGCCATTTATATTCCAGTTGTAGTTCTTAGGCCTTTTAGCGAATGCCACGATTTTAGTTTTTTGATAGTTGAGTTCTAGCTGTTCCACTCTGCAATACTGTGTTAGTGCTCTTAGGGCTCTTTTTAGGCCAATGGGAGTTCTTGGAAGTACTGCTGCATCATCTGCATGAAGCAGCGTTGAGATATTCCTTCCCTCTAATTTTGGGGGGTGGAAGTTAGTGTTGTTGAGGTGATCCACCAGATCATTGATGTAGAAATTAAACAGGAGTGGAGCTAGAATGCAGCCTTGCTTGACACCCTTCTCAGTGACAATGTCATTGGTGAGATGTCCCTGGGGGTTACATCTTACTTTTAATGAGGTCCCTTCATGCAGCATATGAATTAGATAGCTACCAAAAGTCCTTGCCAGCAAAGCCAAGAATGCTGGGAGTTGTAGTTCAATGTCATGTAGACAGCCTCATGAATCCCACTCTTGTTCTCATCCAAGGATTGTTAAAGTGCGTGAAAAGATAAGTCCTGTTCATGTATGATGTTGTTTGCTTTTTGACTTCATGTGCTTCCAGATGGGGGGCACCTAGCACTATTGATCAAAAGGCATTGTCCAGCTATTCTGTCCCTCCCTTCTTAAATGTTTTTTTAATCATAAAGGGGAGGTGGGGGAGTTCAAGAAGTAATGGGAAAACAGAAAGAGTTACTTCCCAATGGAAGATGCCAACATCTAGGTCTCTCATAAAATGCCATCTTTGGGCAAGGGAGATGGCATAATAAAAGTTTCTTCTGGGAGTACTCATACATTCCTGGTTGCAATTCTGAGTTCTCCTGCCACAAATCAGAGACTAGTTTGGGGTGACCGGAATCCAATATTTTGTCTCATTACAGCTATTATTTTTTTGCATGGTGGTGACCATTTTTAGGAGGCAGAAGTTAAATTAGGAGTTTTGAAAGATGTCCTTGTTTTATGGCTTTAGAGTAATTTTTGTGGCTTTTGCTGTATACCTAATGTTCAGCTTTTGGGGTGTTATAATATTAGGACAACCAGTGGATCCATTGTTGCTGACACAGCAGATATACTCTCAATTTTATGGCTGTTCATTGTGCAGCCACTCCAGGTTGTATGGGAGCCATCCAGTTGCTGAACACTTTCCTGACAAATGTTTGGTGGGAACAAGGGAGAAGGTCTTCTCAGTGGCTGCTCCTGGATTTTGGAACTCCCTCCCTAGGGAGGCCAGGATGGCCCCATCCTTGCTCTCCTTCCACCAGCAAGTTATGCCATCAGACTTTTAGAATCTGGCTGGGGTGGGGTTTTAGTACTGAGTCATGCTGTTTTTAAAGTTTCTATATAGTCTTTTAATAATTTTTAAATATTTTTAATGTTTAATGTTTTCACTTTATACATTGTTTTGAAAATAACTTTTATAGCTATACTTTCACTGAAGTTTTTGTATAGTTTTTAATCTGTATTGTTTTTAAATATGTTGTTAACTGCCTTGAGTCCCATTATTGGGAGAAAGGCAGGATATAGATGAATAAAAAATAGTAATAACTATATTTCCTGACTGAAGTTTAGCAATGGGAAAGATCCCATATAACCCAGAGCAGCTGATGGAGGAGTGGATCAACATTTAGGGTGGCTTCGTCACTCTTACAGCAACAGATCTTCCAGCCTACCCTGACAGAACTTTCTTTTTTGATATGAATGGATGAATGCATTCTTCTCAAGCAGGTTCCAATGTAGGATGTCATATAGATACAGTCCAGAATAATTCACCTGTGCCCTCTGTCAAACTATATATTGTTCCCAGATATTTGCAAAAGGCATGAGGAGCTGGGTTTGTAGTTTTTCTGTTTGTCACTATAATCTGATGCAGTCTTTCCCCACCTAATGCCTTCCAGATATATATTGGACTATACACCCAGCCAGCAATGGCAAATAGCATATCCAGCTGGAGATGGTGGAGCTGAATTCCAGTATATCTGGAAGACATCAAGTAGAGAAATGCTTGATCTAATGGATGCTCATCCCACTTGATCATTATCCAATGCAGATCTCTTCGAATGATGCACCCACTTTATTCCTGTTCTTTCTTCTGCAATACATGAGTTCATCTGAGGAATTCTGCTTTGAAGAGAACTTGGGTTTCATCTTTTGTCCTGTTTGTCTGATCTGCTGAAAAGAGGAGATGTGTGTTAGACTTATTTCTAGATGAAGTTCACAACCTCTGCCAGCAAAATCTGCCTCAGGGGAGCATCAGATTAAAGCTTTTGCTGTTTGTTTTGTAGGTCCTTCTGTGTATAACATTCACTCCAACATTTGAGCTGAATGGGAGCGCCATACTTAAGATTGCTGAGGTGAGTGCTCTCTTTCCTCTGGAAGCTAAACTTGGGCTGTTTAATAAAAATTAACTCAACTGCCACCCATGAAAATGTCTTATTTTCACAGCCAGTTTGGATTTTAGTTACTCAAACAGCAGTTGTGATCTCTTTATAGACCACTGTAAATAAATAAGAAAGAAGCTGCTGATTCTTTATCACTCCCTTGAGTTCTTTATCACTCCCTTGAGTTCTCCTTTCACTTCTCTACTCTTTTCTTCATTGTTTTTTTCCCTTCTGGTTTTAGCAACCCTAAGCTGTAACAGGGATTGCATTCATGCCATTTCATACACAGTGAACTAGGACAGAAAATCCTTCTTATAGACCAAAGAGGGTCTCCCTAAGAGTCTAACTGACAGTTTTAAACAAAAATTCAGATGTGTAAAAATTACATATTTCAATTTATAAAACTTAGCATACAACAAAATTGGATAAACAGTGTAGTATCATAGCTCAAGAGATAGGCAAAGTGCAGGAAACAGAATTTTCTCCCCCACACCTGCTCAAAATGGACAAAACCCACAGCCCCAAGCCTTCCACCTACCCCCAAATCATTTAAAATAAAAAAAGCTGAAAATGGAAGTGGAAGTAATGTAACATCACTTCCAGACATGTCCAGTGTCCAGATGTGTCCTGCTCTGGGAGGTGGGTACAAAAATGAAAATGTCTCTAGTCACGCACACACACCACTTACTTTAGATACTGTTGGTGACAAACGCAAGGTTACTGTGTTACACCTGCTTTTCTAGACCTTGCAGAAGAAGGTGCCCAGTGCCTCCTTCTACAAGGTCCCCACTCTGCCATGCAACCACAGCCAGGTTGCTGTTGGACACAGCTCCATCACCCTAACCACTCTTCAGCTGAAGTAGCTGGGCTTCTTCTGACTACTCCTGAGCACCAAAGGAAAAATGAACAGCCTTGTGCTGAGACCAGAAACTGCTCCTTCTTTATTCCATACTTAAGAATAGACTGAATGAGACCAAGCATACCCCACAGCCAATCCATGGCTGTGGAGAAATATTTGTGGCTGGCAGGCCCTGGGTTGTGTTGTGTGCTCCAGGGAAACAGCCAGGCAGAGAGAGCAGCCTCCAGTGCCTCCGCTGACTCCCATAGGAATATTGTTGGAAACTTACAGACTGGCGTTACAATGTCAAATCTTGCCCAAAGTATTCAGAATCTTTTGTTCTATATTTTACTCAGAAGTAAGTTGGGGAAGCTGATCCGAATCAAGCAGAGAAGGTTGAATATCCCACCCTAGCTGTAATCCTTCCTCCAGTAATAACCATAATCTGTTGGATAGTTAAGATTGATTTGGCACTGATTTGAATTTTTTTTTAACTATTGCTAAGTGTTGGGAGAGGGAGGTAAATTTAAGAGGCATTTGCAGCTGTACATAATCACATGAGCTTCCAGCTACAGCCTGAAAATGGTACAGCTTGGGTATAGATGTTGGCCATGATTGTACATGGTTGCATATAGCATAAGAGTTCTGCACGTGGAACTCTGTTACAGGTCTGCTGTCAACAAGCCCTGGATTCTCTGTGTCACTTTGATAGCACACTCCCAATGGCCATTTCGCAGCTGGTTCTGTGAAGAAAAGTCCCTCAGAACATGTTGCGACATTCAAATAGTGAGAAAAACTGCATGAAAGTCTGCATGCTCCATGATTCTTTCCAATGGGGTCTGCTAACTGTCAGAGGAAACCAATTTTTCAACAAGGAAATAAACAATAGATGGAATTCTTTCCAAACCTGCATTTAACTGTGTGAAATGGCCATTTCATGGCTGGTGGAAAGCAGGGAGGGGACATCAGAGAAGCATCCGGCTACATTCCCATAGCCAAACACAGGCCAAGGATATCTTCCATGAAAATCCTCTGGAGTTCTCGAGAAGTCATGTCTGTTTATACCATCAGTTTTCTTCTGGTTATAGGAACATACCCAGAGGCTTATCTGCTCCCCTCCACTCTCCACCAATAATAGAATGGCTGTGGGGGGCAGCTGTCACAGCAACACAATGAGTCTGAGAGGGGACTTTGGTCATTGCAATGGGAAGAAGGGACTACCAGCTTCCACAAGGACCAAAATATTATGGATGCAAGGGTGAGGTGCAATTACACTTACATATGTCACTAAGAGGTTTTGGCCATAAAAAGTCTACATTTGAACAAAATAGGTAAGGATCATTCATCAAAATAGGAAGAGAATACACAACATGATATTCAGATTGGGTTTCCATTAACTTTTTTCTTTGATATATTATTATTGTAGGGTACTTTCACACTACACAGTTATGGTACTATGATTCCACTTTAACTGCCATGGTTCCATCTTATGGAATCCTGTGATTTGCATTTTTGTTGTTAACAGCTATCAAGCTGACTTTGACTTATGGCGACCCTATAAATAATATGCAGGTTAGGGAGGGGCATTTGGAATTCTCAGCCATAGAACTCTAGTACCTCACTGGAATGCAAAACCCAGAATTCCATAGGATGGCGCCACAGAATCATAGTGCTATAACTGTGTAGTGTGAATTACATTGTGAGGATATGAGTGATTTTGCATGGAGACTGCTGCCGATAACTACTCTAGACATTTGACTTCTATACCAGTGGCTCTTAACATTCATCAGGGACCCCCTTTAAATCTCTTTTGTTGCCACGGACCCCCAAGACTTAACTCAAGATTTAAAACCAATCATCATCATCATCATCTCTCTCTGGCTTTTCTTCGCAAACGAAGATTCAGGAAGGACTCATCCCGCACTTTCTGCAAGCGCGCTGATGACTAAAAATGCCAATCCGAGAAAAACAAGTCCGGTTGCAGAAAGCACAGCAGAAGGTCTCCTTGGGTGATGTTTCTGGGTTGTGATTCTTTTTGTGTTGTCATTTCTCTTCAAGACTTGTTTGGCGTGAGTTCTCAAATAAGGCTGCAGCATTGTGGATAGTGCGTCACAATGCCTCCCAATGTGAGGCCAGGACAGACCATTGTTGGTGATCAATTTGGCTGAGCCTGAGATGTTGTTTCAAGGAGCCCTTGTATCATTTTTTTGGAGCGCCTCTCTTACGACCCGTGGCGAGTTCATCGTAGAGTACTATTTTGGGGAGGCGATGGTCCTCCATCCTAGAAATGTGCCCTGCCCAGCGCAGCTGTGTTCTCAATATCATGACCTCAATGCTGGTGATCCCTGCTTGCTCAAGGACAGCAACATTTGTCACACAGTCAGTCCAGTGTATATTTAGGATTGTGCGTACCTTTGTGGCTGAAGAGCAGGACATAAATACTTAAATAAAGATGATGATCTTGATGATGATGATGATGATGATGATGATGCAATTAGACCACCCATTAAACCTTCCCTCAGAGGCACTGGAGGGGGAGGGAAGACTTTTCTCCTACTTCTTCCTGCAAGTTGTGGTTGGAGCAGATTGAATGTCAATGTGCAGGCCAAGCTAGCCAGCTAGCCTTTGCCTTGTCTCCTGTTACACTGTAGGGAAGAAATCGGGCAAGTAGCCTTCAAGCATTTGTGGATCCCTCCCCCCCCCCCGTGAGGACGTCACAATATGCAATATATTTGTATTGCTCATATTATTGGTCTGATTTCTTGGTAGTATAAATGCCTCTCTACTGTCATTCCTCTGTCCACTCCATCCCCCACGTCTCCAACCAGGTCTGCATTGAGACCTATGTCTCCAGTTATCATCAGCGGAGTATTAATACAGCCGTACGGGCAACCCTCAGTCAGATGTTGAGTGATTTGACTTTACAATTACGACAAAGACAAGAAAATACGGTGAGTCTGATGATAAAGATAGACAGATCAGTCTTTCCTAGCTCTACTGTCTCTGTTTTGTTTAGAAATGGTATGAAATTTACTAGAACCACAACTGTAAACAAGCTTTGGCAGCCCATTAAAGTCCCCCTTAGAACCAGAAACTTGCGGGGGGAGGTATAGTTCCCTGAGTCCCCTAGCTAGCATGGCACTGGTCATGCAGGCTGCAGGGGAGGGGGTTCTGGGTGTTATAACACACACCCAGCAACTCTTTGTAGTTCTGCTCAAAACTGGTGAGTCTTAGTAGGCTTCAAAATTGTCCTTTATACCAATTTTGATAATCTAAGCAAGAAGGGAATTACTGCCTTTATCCTCCCTGTCTGAAAAGTGACTTCCAGGATGACCTATGTGTCTGCTAACTGCAAAGCAAAAAGGCATCCATCCTTAAGTAATATTGCTTTCTTTCTACCTATGCTAATGATGTGTTTTTTTAAAAAAAACCTTTCCTTAATAGATCGTTGAGAGCCAAGGTGTTCTTCAGGGATGCAAGAACCCAGGTACCCTTTCATACATATTCAGAAACGTATTTCTCACCCTCAAGTTTCTTTTTCTCTCCATCATGCCTAAACCAAATTGTCATGCATTTTTAATTTTCACATTTTTGCAGTTTCTGCTTTTTCATTCCTGCATTGATAGTTTATTAGAATAATAAAGCCATTTTCTTTGATAGATTTTTTTAAAAAAATAATCTCTTATGTAACAATACAACATTATACTTTATACTTATTAACATGTATCATTGATATACTTTACATTTACTAACATATATTATTGACATACACCTCTTTCTAAACATTTATACACTTACCACACTCACATTTAACATATTTAACACTGGCTTTTCCCTCTATTGATCAAAATCAATAATTTACAATATTTTAAACTTCCTTAGTATTTACATAAAATTTTGACATTTATCCTTACAGTTCGATATCCTTAAATAGCTATATATATTTAAACCTCCAACATATTTATACCTTCTTTATAATTTATATAGTCTAACAAGGGTTTCCAGTCATTTACAAAATTTTCAGTTGATTTGTCCTTTAGTGATAACTAGAGTTTCTGCTATATTGAGCACTTTTAAGAGCCAGCTTTCTTTAGTTGGTCTCTCTGTAGTCTTCCATTTTTGTGCATAGAGCACCCTTGCAGCAATGATCATATAGTGCAGCATTTTACTATTTTGAATTTTTAAATGATTGTTAAAAATTCCTAGTAGTATTAACTCTGGATCCAGACATATTCTGAGTTTTAAAATTTATTATATCCAAATTTGGAATTCGTGCCAAGAAGTTCTTGCTTTGCAACATGTCCACCAAATGTGGTAAAACATGACATCTTCTTTCTCACATTTTCAACAATGTTTATTTGGTTGCTTATAAATCTTGGCTAATTTAGTTGGTGTTAGATACCATCTAAATATCATTTTGTAGATATTCTCTTTGAGATCGTAATATGCAATTTCTTTTATCCCTTTTGCCCATAATTTTGTCCATAATTCTTGGAGGCCAAGAATTCAAGCAGGGGGTTAGCAACTGACAGGCTGCTATGGAAGGGGCTTTTAATTGGAAAGGGTGCTGCTGATGTGATTTTCAAATTTTACAGATGTGATTTTCAAATGGTTTCTAAATTGGTTGTGTTTTAATATGATAATTTGCTTAACTGATTGTGCTTTGTGAGGTTGAAGGCTTTCACAGCTGGCATCCATAGATTTTCCTTGAGTTTTTTCCAGGCTGTGAGGCTGTGTTCTGGAATAGTTTCTTTCTGACGTTTCGCCTGCTTCTGTGGCTGGCATCCACAGCCTGGAAAAAAACCCAAGGAAAATCTATGGATTGTGCTTTTTTTACTCTCTCTTTTTTTAATCCTGTAATGAGCTGTCTTGAGTCCCAGTTTTGGGAGAAGGATGGGATATAACTTAAATCAATGCTAGATACACACAACACACACACACACACATATATATATGTGTGTGTGTATAAATAGAATTGATATATTTGTTTATATATTTAATACCCCACTTTCTTCAAGTGCATGTTGTAAGGTGTGCTTACAGCATGAGTTCAAAGAAAATACAGCTAAAAACCAGTTGTAATAACATTGGAGAACATTTTTAAAAAATAAATAAACTGTCATTGAGCCACTTCATAAGCCATTAAAAACATAATGAAGAGGAAGGGGAACAGTCTGTTCCCCTCGACTGTTGGCATGTTCTGCATGGGGGATTTGTATAGCCCCACAGAACATGACCCATTCACCCTCACTCAGTTTGGTGCCAAAATCCTGATTGGGAAATGAAGAGGGACAGCGTTCTGTACTGGCTCCGTAGCTACACAACCACCTTTGCTACATAGCTACATGGTGTCTCTGAGCCTGACCCCTCCCAATCCTGACTTATGAAGCAGTCGCTGGGATCAATGTGGGTCTGTTCCCCTGTCAACTGGGAGACAACTCATGTGTGTGTGTGTGTGTGTGTGTGTAAACATTAGTCAGCTGTTTCCCAATTGACAGGGAAACAGCTTCCCCTCAGTTGCAGTGGCTAATGCCTGGTAAGTAAAGATTGGGGGACTTTCACAGTTTCTACATATTCCCTAAACTAGTGAATATGTAGGGATCATGAGTACAAACCAGTCACAAATGCTTAACTCTAGGCCTTAGTCAATTCTGTAGTGAATTATGTCCAAGGTTCATGCACAGAGAGAGAGAGAGAGAGGCCGCCTCTTGCAATTCCATATCCCAGTTTGACACAGCATTTTCAGCACCAAGTCCACAGTCACAGAAAGTTGGGACATAACTGCAAATATATACCTTTTTGTGCAGTTAGGACAATGTATGCATGTTGCTGCTAACCTGTGTCCTTTGTTCTTTCTAAAGATTCAACAACAGAGTCCCTTTGTGATGATGTTGTCTCTGTCTTCACGGTTCTCTGTGAAAAGCTACAAACAGTCATCAAGTGAGTTGAGTTTTTCTGATCATAAAATGGGAGTAATGGGGAGTCCACCATTATGCCCAGCTAGGATCCCTCTCTAGAGTATTGTATTGTAACATACAGTGGTAATTAGTGGCATTCATGTCAGTGAGAGCAGTGAACCAACTCCAAGTTTTAGTACAAACTTTACAGGAGCTATCTGCTGTAAGCTGATGCAATTAATTTCAGTATCTTGGATATTTCCTTTAATGTTTGGAATAAAACCTATAGCTGATTCATCACCCCATTGATATGGAAGCCAACAGTCACCACGGGTTGTATCACATGTCTATTTTAGAATTTTAGCAATTCGGGCTTTTGTTTAAAATGACATATTTGTACTTCTGTTTATATAAACAGTAGCTAGAAAAAAACACAGACCGTATCATGGCAAGATTTCTACATCCTGAGCACTTTCCATTGCTTAGGCTATTTCATTCCATGTAGGACTCTGCATAGCCTTGGTATTCAAAGCTAAAGTAGTTTCTGCAAATTTTCCATGATTTGGGGAAGGAGGGGAACAGGCCTTGTATAATGTGTTGGAATGTTACTTGTTTTTAAAATGATTCATATTTTTAATTGGTTTTAATTATTTGATAGTTTAATTGCTGTGTAACATGTGTGTGCTCTGTGTGTACACTAAAGCTATGTTACAACTAACCTTTTGGAAGCCATCTTGAGTCCCAATCTTGGAAAAAGGCAGAATCATCATCATCATCATGCAGGTGGATAGACTCAGTCATGGAAGCCAGAGTCCTGAGTTTGCAAGACCTGAGCAGGGCTGATAATGAAAGAAAGACTTGGAGGTCTCTCATTCATGAGTTCATCATAAGTTGAAAGAGATTTAATGGCAGTTAATAACAATAACAGACAGCAAAAATTGGTTTTATAGCTGCGGACATACGAGTCTCTCCCCCTCCTGCGAAGAACATCTGGATTCCAGCCAGGGAGGAGGAGGAGGAGGAGGAGGAGGAGGTAGCAATAGCAGCAAAAAAATGATTTTCTAGCTGCAGACATATGAGTAATAGAAGTTATAAGTATACATTTCTAAATGTGCTCTTAATAGCAACAGCAACAAGGATTATTCCTGTATCTTCATGATGGAGTTTCATTTTACTTCAGTGTTTACTTCTGTTATAGAATAACCTACAACATTTATGTAATGTTATCTTACCTCTACTTCTCCTCTCCCACACACGCTACAGCCAATATTTCCATTAAAGCTGTCCTCATCAAGTAATCTTCTCCTTTTGTAATGAGACAATGCTAAGCAGGCTATTTGTACTTTTTTTCCTGCCTTGATTATTCCACTGCCTGAGTTCAATTAGAGCACATTTAAGTGAATAAGTTCAAGATGTGCTGTGCTACAATACGCGAAGAACATCATGGAAAAATTAATTAAGGAGTGAATTGAGTAACTAAAGCTTATGTGTATTGAAAAAGCAGATGTTTACTATTCCCACTAATTATCACTAACAGTGTATTCTTTATTAAGTTTGGGGACCATTATTACTTGTGCAGCTGTAATTACATGCAAACAGTATCTGTCTGTATTTTGAATTTAAGGAGTTTATTATCAGTAGCAGTGTTTATATCTGTTTTACATGTGTGCCTTCTTAATTGCTGTAACAGAGGGTTGTTAGTAAGTTGTTAGGTGTTATTATTAACATTAAATAGCAATCTGTGTTTCTAACAGTTGTTAGCTTATTTGTTGTTATTAACACTAAACAGTATGTATTTCCTAACATTATTGTCTCAGCATGTTCATTGTCTTATGGTGAGAAATGTTTACAAAATCATTTTCTTGAATGGCTGGTGTGGCCATCTTTTCTTGCTGCCACAATAATGTAACACTGGTGTCATGGCTCAAAAGGATCATGTCAGAGGGGCAAATGCTTACCTCATTCCTACTGAAATCAGTGGTATCCATTAGCAGAAACTTTCCCTTTTTTAATGAAGTGTACAGAGCGTCTGACGTAATTCAGATTTTATGAATGAGCTATGCCATATCCCTCTTGTCTCCATGTCCACAGCAAATTCACCTTTCTCTTTAGATGGAAATGGATTCTGGATCATTACATTCAGCCACTTTCATTTTCCTTTTCTTGGTAGAGAATCATCCTTTTATATTTTTCTTTGAAAGAGGAAAAGTAAGCATGTGTCTTTTTATTGCCTCTGTTCAGAACAAACAGTAAAATATTATACATTTTGCTTCCATTTGCCAGTGAAAATCAGCAGTTGCAGCTTCTCTACCTGGAATGCATTCTCTCAATGCTGACCAGTTCCTCTCCTAGCATGCACCACCATAAAGGATTCACTGACCTGATATGGTAAGTACTATAGATCTACTTTGAACATAAATATGCTTTTTCTCATTTGAAAAAAGCTGTAATAATTTATGCCCATTACAATATTTTTAATGGGAAAAAA
Source organism: Gambelia wislizenii (assembly GCA_030847615.1). Taxonomy (NCBI): domain Eukaryota; kingdom Metazoa; phylum Chordata; class Lepidosauria; order Squamata; family Crotaphytidae; genus Gambelia; species Gambelia wislizenii. Next base: position 115,566,867 of record JAUMIR010000001.1, on the reverse strand, counting down.
GTTTCATTCTTTGGGGTATTTGATCTGATAGGCTATGAAACTGCTTTGTGTCCAAGAGTCGATGGCTTCCATTCTCAGATATTTGTGCGCTGATGAGATTAGGAGTGAGCAGGTATCCTTCCTGCCTGTACATTAAAACATTGTGTCAGGAACACAGACAAAAGCAATAGCAAAAATGTGTGCTAGTTAAGTGTTAGTGGCTGAAAAACTAATAGAATCATAGAATTGCAGAGTTGGAAGAGACCACGAGGGCCATCCAGTCCAACCCCCCTGCCACGCAGGAAATCACAATCAAAGCATCCCCGACAGATGTAGAGTTCCTCCAAACAGGGCAAATGTGTTTGGAACTGGTAGCGTTTCTTTCTGCAGTTCTTGGGGGTGGGTTAAATAGCCAAAGGACATTTCTGTTGTCTTGGACTATTTTCTAGCAATTCCCAGCAATAGCTGTGACATTTTATTCCCATTCTCAAGGTTTCTTTTTCATTCTGAGGCCTATCAGAAGAAAAACCTTATCTTTTCTTTTTCTTTTTTTTCTTTTTTTCCTTAAAGCTTTCTCAGACTTGGAGTGCATCAGTGAAATGGCTCTTCTACAGTATAATAATATTTAAAAGAACTGAAAAAGAAAGGAATAAAAAATGTATCCTCTACACCATAGGATCACCTCAGTAAACCATGTCCTCAGTTTGAAAAAACCTTTGGCAGATCCACAAAATTACTATAAACACCACACCACCCCCCAAATAGAATAGAATGAGTGGAATCATAGAAGACAACAACTGGAAAAACCCAGAAAACCTATTTTGCTGGCATTTGCACATCTTTAGACTAGTCTGGAAGAGCCATGGTCTTCATTCTGTGAACAGGGACATCTTCCACCATTGTTTAAATTTCCATAGGGTAATTTTTCAGGGTAGAGACGCCAGGATCTAGTGCGGCTGTTCCACTGGCACGACTGTTTTCATCAGAACAAAGATGAGCTGGGATCCCCGTTATCTTCCCTTCTGTTCCCCTTGGGCCTCTATAAACCTTCTTTGGAAGGCTTGAAAACCCTCAGGAACAGGTTTTCATTTGGTACGCAGGACTACATGGAAGGAGAAGAAACGCCTGTTCTGCCAGTGATCAGGATGATACTCAGCTTGGGCCATAGTGCTGTACAACTATCTCATTTATCTAGGGATGTAAATCTTTGGCTACCTCATCCTCATGTGAAGGGATGAATCATTATTGTAACATTCTCCCAGCTGCAAGAGAATGAATATTTCTGTATACTAATCTTCCCAAGTTCAAGCATCCTGAAGTGTTCCAGAGATCCTTTCTATGCAGAAAAATGCGGTGGGGGGGTTGAAAATTGACCCATGTTTCTTTCTGTGAAGAAAAATCCCTCAGACCACTTTGGGACATTCAAATACTGAGAGAAAACTGTGAAAGTCTCCCTGCTCTACTATTCTTCCTGATGGGGTTTCCTGACTGTTGAGAAACCAGTTTTTCAACTGAGAAATGAATAGAGAATATTCTTTCCAACCCTATATTTATCTATGTTTTAATGTATTTAGTTGAAAGACATAGCCATGTTTGTCTGGACTATCAGTAAGCAAGGGGATTTTGTAGCACCTTAGAGACTGAGAGAAAGAAGTTGTAGCATAAACTTTCATAGACTTGGTCGTGCATCCGAGGAAGTAGGCCTAGGGGCTTACCACACTCCAAAGAAAAGCTGAAGTGCAGCACAAACATTGTCTTCCATGCTGCCTTACCACATGAAAAAGCCTGTTAGCAAAAAGATGTGGTTTACTTCAGTCCCTCATGGGACTGGAATGAAAGAATGACAGAAGAACAACTAGATCATGTGGTATAGCAGCATGAAAGATGGAACCTTCCTACTCCCCTGCCACTTTACTTTGCAGTGTGGCAAACCCCTAAGTCTGTGAAAGCTTATGCTACAACTTCTTCCTCTCAGTTAGTCTCAAATGTGCTACAACATCCCCTTGCTTATTAATGTATTTAACAATTGCTCTGTTTTCTGATTTGAGAACAATTTGATTATTTTAAGCTTCTAAGCTTATTCCACTCCTCATTTCTTTTTTTCCCAGGAAGCAATTGTGCCCAGCCCTCATAGTAATTTTGGGAAATCCAGTCCATGACAAAACCATCACCTCTGCTCACAGCAACAGCTGCCATGAGGGGGATGCACCATCCTCAGGGATCTCTGATCATGGTCGAGGGTCAGGTTGCTCTTCAACAGCACCTACCCTTAGCAGTCCTGTGGCTCGGACCATCTATTACATTGCAGCAGAACTAGTGCGATTAGTGGGATCAGTGGAGTCTATGAAACCTGTCTTGCAGTCTCTTTACCACCGGATGCTTCTATATCCCCCACCTCAGCACAGAGTGGAAGCTATCAAGATCATGAAAGAGGTGAACTCATGGGAGAGTGGTTTCCATTTTTAAAAATTTCTGCTTTGTTTTTGCTTTTCAAGTTTGCTCCAATAAAAGGGCAGCAAAGGGCAGTTACTTCCCAAACTGCAAACTACTTGTTTTCAAAGCTGCCCAGAGACTTTTGTATAAAAATGTAATTAAAATCAACATATAACAGTGGTAAAATAAATAATAAGATAAGAAAAATCAACAGCAATCACCTTTTCAATAATCCATGTTAAATCATCTGGGGAATGGCAGTTCTTCATTCTTGAGCTGAATTTTGACAAGGTCATGGGCAAAGTGAGTTATGCTCAGTTTTTTGGCGACGTTTGACACACCAAGCTCAAAAGGTTGCCCATCACTGAACTATTGCATTATGTAGTGAAAGTCTTGATTTTGTGTTGTACAATTGATGTATGTTTACTGGGAGTAAGACCCACTTAACATAATGAAATGTACTTCTGAGTTTGCATGTGTGGGATTGCAGTATTATACTTGTATACATGCCTACTCAGAAGAAAGTCCCACTGAGCTCAATAGGTTTTACTCCTAAGTTGGTGGGTAAAGGACTGCAGCTTCACTATAATTTTCCCCATAAGCTCCTGTAGGGTAATGGCTTGAGCAGAATATGTGGAAAGATACTATGTAATATAACTGACCGTGACCAAATCGACACTATAGATCTGGTTCTCCACATAGGAAAGCACAGGGACTCTGATCAGAATTAAAATTAATAAGGCTGAAGATGCTTTTTATTCTCTTCTTTCCATCCATCGTGGCTCTAAATGCAAAACTGATAATGCAACATTACTACCTTACCATCATTTCATGTCATTAGGTTAATCTATCAAAATACTATCAGAATCCCCACCACCACCGCAGATTTGGTTTGGTCTGGTTTATACAGTAGTCATCAAAAGCACATGCATCAAAACAGCATAGTGCCCAGTTCACACTTGGTAATCATAGATGAGTGGGAAAATATTCTGTAAGTATCATTGCTTCCAGCATCTTCTGGACTGTCATAGTGGACTGTCTGTTGTCTTTTGGGATATTGTCCAATTTGGAGTTAATAATAGGTTCAGTTCATATAGCTGTGGCATAACACAGTGTCTGTCCTGCTGCTGTGCCACAAAGTTAAAGAGATATATTTTGAAAGGATGTTATTGGATAATTTAACACAGCTTCCTTTGTGAGCTACAACACATGAATGTAAGCCATACACAATCAGCCTTCACTGTCAGTTCAACCTTGTTCACCTGCATACTTATAAGTATCCTTGCTTTCCACCAAGGAGTTCAAGGAGGATATATATGGTCCTTCTCTCCATTTTTATCCTCACTCAGCCCTGTGAAGTCCTTAACGGAGAGAGCATGAGTAGGCCAAGGTCATCCAGTGAGCCTAATGGTCAAGTGGGAATTTGAATCCAGGTTTCCCATGTCTTAGACTAATGCTCTAACAACTACACCATACTATCTTGTAGCACGAATGTACCTTACAGCAAATGTAGTCTTATAGTCAAAAAGTAGATTCCGTCAGTATCTGTTTTGCTTCAGAAGACACATACTAATTAGCTCACTGAGTCTCTAGGCAGATTATCCTACTGAAGTAACAAAGATGTTTCCAGAATGCTGTGTGTATTTGAATGCCATTAAGTTTTTCTTACCTCATACAGAGTTGAACTGTATTCTGTTTAGATACTTGGCAGCCCTCGAAGACTCTGTGATTTGGCTGGCCCCTGCTCCACTGAACCAGAAACCAGAAAGAGGTCCATTTCAAAAAGAAAGTGCCATCTGGATCTTCTCAAACTGTATGCCCCATTTCTTGATATTAGCTCTGAATATTTTTAATGCTCACTTCAGTGATTACTACATTATCGTTTAGGCATGTTTTCTTCTTGTTGCCATTGTTCTTTTAAAAAATACCCTGGATACATTGAATTTAATATAGTTCAGATCAGCATATAGATAATCTTCCTCATGATTAATGAGCCAGCAGAAAAAAGCTTAAGAGTATGGTAGAATAATCAGTTATCAATACAATTGGTAAAATATATTGTAGCCTTAAGCTGGATAGCCTTGCTTTATTCTTAAATGTGAAATTGCGCAATATTTGAGGGAACAGCAAAAACTTAATACCCAAATCAGCAGGGCTCCTTTTTACAATGAAGACTTGCTGCCTCTTCTTTTATTAATTATGCTGGGATGATATTGGATACAGTCTCTCTCCAAAAAAGGAAGTAAAGTGTGGCTTAATGTTTTTTATATTATAGTATCCTGGATGGGATGACAGAAGCTTGCATTAAAGGTGGGATTGAAGCATGCTATGCCTCTGTCTCATGTGTCTGTGCCCTGCTTGGGACTCTAGATGAGCTAAGCCAAGGGAAAGGCCTGGATGAGGAGCAGGTACATCTGGTTCTCCGACGCTTAGACGAGCTAAAGGATGGGTCTGAGACAAGTCGGGATTCCATGGAGATCAATGATGCTGATTTTAGGTGGCAAAGACGTATCCTGTCCTCTGAACATACTCCGTGGGATGCTGGCAATGAAAAAAGTCCTGATATTAGTATTAGTGTCACCACAGACACAGGCCAGACAACCCTAGAAGGGGATTTGGGACAAACCACTCCAGAAGATCGTTCTGACATTTGTAAAAATTCTCTGCAATCTCCAGCTGGACAAGCAGGGAGAGAAATTCATTACAAGGAGCCAGAATCAGAAACTATTGACCAACCCGATGTTGTTCAACGGAGCCATACAATGGTTTATCCCGATATAACTAATTTCCTTTCAGTTGACTGCCGGGCGCGTTCCTGTGGATCCAGGTACAGTGAGAGTAATTTCAGCATTGATGACCAGGATCTTTCAAGGACTGAATTTGACTCATGTGATCAATATTCCATGGCAGCAGAGAAAGATTCTGGAAGATCAGATGTTTCAGACATAGGTTCAGATAACTGCTCATTGGCTGATGAAGAACAGACACCAAGGGACTGCGCTGGTCACAAGTCTTTGTGGACTGCAGCCCTTTCCTTGAAGCTGTTGAAGAACCAAGAAGCTGATCAGCACAGTGCCAGGCTGTTTATCCAGTCCCTTGAAACTCTTCTCCCTCGACTTATAGCACTTCCAAAAGTAGAAGATGTTGATTTGGCTCTCCAGAATTTTGCTTCAACTTTCTGTTCAGGTCTGTGACCAGATCATTTGCTTCACAGTTAATATTTTAATAATTCCTGGAGTATCTATTTGAAAATATACCTTATGGAATATTATTGGTTAAGAATCTTTCCTTAACTAGACTAGTGTCTACAAAACCAGTAGTTTCCAGTTACATTTGAGATAATGTACATTCCGTGTCCCAGTCTCATGAATTAATTCTTTGGAATGAGGAAAGCAGGCATGTTAATTTTTCCACAAAAGGGATTTGTGTGGAAAAAGTTATATTTGAAATCTGAATCATTGTGAACTTTTTAGGAAACATCTGTAAGTGAGGTGTTAGAATTCAGCTTGCATTTTCTCATCATTTTTTCCCTATAAACTCCAGGTGGGATTTGGATTCTGACATAGATGTTTCCATGTGCATTCCCAAATTGGTGGAGCGGGGTGGGGGGAGGATTCAAAATTAGCATTAACACCACAGTATCTCAGTGACAAGCTATAAATGATAAAAGATATGCACAATGCATGGGTTGCAAAGGTATTTGGGAATTTCAAATGCTAATCCATTATTAGAGTAAATTATTGCATCACCCAAAGGTCCAAATGTTTCAATACACTTGACTGCTCAGATTAAAGCTGAATTTTCATGCTTAGTTAGTCATACTTCTGAAACAAGCTGTTCCCCTACACTACTAATTAGTTGCACACATTAATATGGTAAACTGCTTTGTATGCAAAATTGTGCCCGTAGGATATTTGTGAAGCCTCTCCCATATGTTCTAAAGAGGTTCTTCATAAAACCATGTCAGCGCCATGTGAAAAATGCCTTCTGATTAGTGTAACTTCAAGCATTTTGGATTGATCTGAATTGGTAAAGAACAGAGCATCAGACAGTATGACTTTTGGTCTCGTTTTCCTGTTGTTGCTGCTGCTGTTGCTAAACATTAAAACACATACAGGTAATAGTACACATCATTAAAAGGTTAAAATACAGTTAAGCTATCCATAGAATTAAAAGCATGTTCACTTAAAAGAAAAAAAAAATATAGACAATATAGGTTCCCCCCCCACACCGCCACTGTATCTGTAGAGGATACATTCCCAGACTTAACGTTTATAAATGAAACCACAGATAATGGCAAACCCTATTAAAATAAAGGACTTCCAATACAAACATACCATTGAGTTGTGTTGGAAACCTAGCAGTTCCTAAAGAGGACACCTCTCTAGGCATTTCCCAGTGCAACTCTATGGTATGTGTCCCTATTTTTTTTTTCAGCTGCAGATAACTGAAACCATGGATATTGGTTTTGTGGATACAGGGAGGGGGACAACATGTCAGTCCTCAAATGCCTATGGAAACAAAAAAAAAGCCTTTATTGGCCTACACACCCCATACGAGCAGATAGGGAGATAAGAAGGCATCCCAGAGCCTGGAGGCAGCCACCAAGAAGGTCCGCTCCAGTGTTCCCACCAGTGGTACCTGTGAGGACAGTGGGACTGACAGAAGGGTCTCCCCAGAACATCTCAAAACACAGGTAGGCTCATATGTGGAGATACAGTCTGTCAAATAGCCTAGACCTATGCTGTATGGGGCTTTATATATCATAACGAGGATTTTGAATTTTGCCTAGAAACAGGCTGGCAACCAGTGGAGCTTTTGTCCCATAGGAGTTGCAAGAGCCCTGTAAGAAACTTCTTTTCACACTCTGGCAGCAGCTTTTTGGACCAGCTGAAGTTTCCAAGCACCCATCAGAGGCAGCCCTGTGTAGGGCACATTACAATAATCCATACTATGTACAACTAAGGCATGTGTCACTGTGGCCACATCTGACATCTCTAAGAATGGGCACAGCTGGTACACGAGCCTTAACTGTGCAAATGCCCTCCAAGCTGCTACCAAAACCTGAATTTCCAGGCTGAGGGTTGAAGGTAGGAGCACACCCATGCTGTAAATCTGCATCTTCAGAGAGAACATATACCCATGCAGCAAATGCTGAATCCCCATTCCTTGATCTACCTTTTGACTGACCAAGGAGTCATTTACACGGCCCAAAAAAAACCAAAAAAACGATAAGAATTTGCCCAGATACCTAATAGTTCACACTACTTTCGGGTCAAAGTCGCCGTATTCAGAAGGAGGGGGGCCAAAAAATCCATAAGTCACGCGGTTACAGCTTTCGCTATTTTTCCTGACTTTTTAAAAAAGTTTCGGAAGGGTGAGCAGTATTGGCCGTGTGATCTGCCCGCAACCTTTTCGAAATAGGGGCTCACAGCAGAGGTGAGTTGTCATTGGTCCAACCTCAAATGGAGCGGGCTTGCAAGGGATACAGGATCCGCCATTACCCACAATTGCCAGAGCCCAGACCTCTGCCCTGCTGCCACCCTTTCCACCCTGGCCCTGCACCAGCCCTCAGCAACCCGTTCTGCCCTGCGCAGCAGCGGAGAGGTCCCAGCAAAGGGCAGTACGGGCTGCCGAGGGCTGGCACGGGTGCTGCTAAAGCCTTTTCATCCCTGCCCCGTTCACCCCAACAGTGGGTGAACGGGGAAGAGAGGGGGCTGCACGAAGGAAGATGCTTCAGCAGCAGATGGAACTGTCAGTCCCATTGCCCGCCTGTCCACCGCTGCAGCCTCCTCCTCCTTTGCCCCCCCTTCTCCATTTGCCCCAGCAGCTGGCAAATGAGGAAGGAGGGGAGGAGGTAGAGACTTCAGTGGCAGACAGGCGAGCCTATGGAAATCCTTAGGCCCGTCTGTCCACCACTGATGCTTCTCCCTCCCTGCACCCCCCATTACCCTTTCAGGGGCTGAAGGGGCCCCTGGACCTCTCTGCCACTGCCACCTTTTCCACACACACACACCCACGAGAGACAGTCAGTCACGGAGGCTACACACACCCCATGTGAACTGCAAAATCGCATACTTACTGGGATTCATCAGAACGGCCAAAATCGTGTAAACTGCTTGGCTCAGAATCGAAATGGAGATAAGCCGCCATTTTCTGCATTAAAAATGGTCATGTAACTGACCCCAGGAGAACCTCTGTCATGTCTGGATTAAGTTTCAATTTGTTCAACCAGTGCATTAATGATGACATGCACTAGTTTCGAACCAAAACAGCTTCCTTGAACTGAGGTGGAAGGGAGTAATAGAGTTAGGTGTCCTCGATATACTGATGGTGCCAGCCCCCAAATTCAAGGCATTGGCTTTTTATAACGTTTTCTTTATTCCATAACATTTTAAAAACCAGAACTTCTTTCCACTTGTCTCCTTCCTCAAAAGCTCGTGTAGACAGAGCCACCCCTCCTGGGGACCTTTTTATTTTGCTTTCCTCTACCCATTGATTTCCTCCCTTTCCATATATGATGGCTATGCATTTTGGTGTATGTTGAGGGAGGTAAGAGAGACAGAGGCTGACTTACTGACCAACTGGCTGATTGACTGATTGATCAAGGACAACTAGAAATCTTAAGGTCTTCTCCAAAGCAAATCCAGCACTCTTATCTGCTTACAATAGTCATTCAACTCATTGCTGACAGTGGCACTTATCTCTAAGTAGGGCACCCGGAGCCTGTAAAACAGTTATGTATTACCAAAACACGAGTTATATAGGTCAATATTTATAGTTTTATCACAAGGAATAAATAGCCTTGGTTCATTAAAGTGTGATTTCTGATAAACAGCATCTCTTCTCCCTCTGCCTGTTTGTTAGGTATGATGCACTCCCCAGGTTTTGATGGGAATGCCAGCTTCACCTTCCAGACACTAATGAATGCAGATAGTCTCTATATGGTCTCTCACTACATTCTTCTGCTGAACCTAAAGCTGTCCAATTCAGATTACTACAGAAAGAAGCCTGCCCAGTCCCCTGTGTTAATGGTGAGTCAGTATATAACACTGAAGGGAACTGCAGTGCCAGATCTCTCTGGAAGTATGATATTGTGAGGAATGTTGCTCCATGAATAGTGCTCAGATTCAATACATTTCAGATATATGACCCTGAATGAGAGAAACTGGGGAACAGAAAACAGTTTGTTCATGTTTCATAGATGTAGAGAGAGATTCATCATAGTTTCAGGGGGGAAAGGGGACAAGATTTTTCAAAAGCCATTCTGAAAAACTCCTTCAAAAAAAGGTCCTAAAATGAAAAACAATGCAAACAATTCCTCTCAATTTGTGGAGAATATTATGCTGGGTTCTTTTTGCATTAACTGAGTAGGAAAAGAGAAACCAAGATAAGCTGTTTGGTCCTCATCACTCCCTGGTTTGCATAAACTGTAATTTGCAGAATTTGGCCAAAAGATCAAATTGTGGTTTGTTAAGAATGCAAAAGCACATTAAGAAATCATGGTGGGCAAAAGGTGGAGAGAGGCTTGTGGCCTCATATGTTACCCTGTGATATCATGTTATATCTGGATGACATTAAAGAGAGAGAGAAGTTGGCATGAGCCACAAGCATGTGAATAAGTTTTATGTCTCCTGACCTGTCTCATATTGGTAAGCTTGGGCATCGCTAAGCAAAAGCAATATGTCTAACTAATCTGTGGTAACTGCACTGTGATCTTTCACCCTGCAGAAGGAGTTTATGAAGCAGGTCCAGTCCAGTGGAGCGTTGATGGTATTTTCTCAGGCTTGGGTTGAGGAGCTTTACCATCAAGTATTAGAGCGAAATCTTCTTGGAGAGGCTGGATATTGGGGAAGCCCTGAAGAGCACAGCCTTCCACTCATCACCATGCTAACTGGTGGGTAATATGCTATAGAGTAGCTATTAAAAACTAATGCACATCAGCAGCTAAAGGCAATGTACTGGCTGTCTCTCCATTCTCTGTTTAATTTGTTCTGACAAGTACTCTAACTCTTTTAAAACAGTTGTCGGAGCAATTACTGAGCAAGGTCTTTTTAAAAAAAATCCTTGGCTTTTTACCTTTAAAAAAATTAATTCATTTTAAGCTGCTGTTTCTATTGTGTTTCTATTGTTCACTTGTATATTGCTTCAAGTGATTCTCACTAGCCACTTTTACAACATAATGTGCTGAAAGGACAGGATAGAAAGCAACAAAAAAGTAAATATACAACTATACAGTTCAGTGCAATTGGTCATGGTTGACACATTGATCAAATGCCATAGCCAGAGCTTTCACATCCTGCGTGGCATCACACACAATACCTGTCAAACAGAGGCCTTTCACGTATTCAACTGCAAGTCACTGTATGCTGAGATATCACAAGAGAGAGATAACATGCTTTCAGGGATCAGCTCCTACATGTTGTGTGTTTGTGTGTGTGTTTTAAATCTAACAATAACTTGGTGTTTTTCTTTTGCAGACATTGATGGTTTGGGGAGCAGTTCAATAGGTGGGCAGTTGATGGCTTCTGCATCCACACAATCTCCTCTCACCCAGAACTTGAAGCCAGATGATGCTGTTGTGGCAGGTACAGAATCTACACGATGTGGAATATGATTCACATTTTTATATAGATTTGCAATGTTTTAGATTCCAACCCCCACCGTAATGTTTATGGCTGACATCCTGTTCAGTAAATAAGATGTTGTAAGCCCAACTTACAACCTTGTAATTATACAAATTCACTTTTACAGTCATTCCATCATTGCAGTGACCAAAATGCCCCCCAAAATCTACCTTTGAAGACAATGTGCCCATCCTTAACAAAGCTGGAGAGTGGGGCACAGAATGATGATGTGTCTAGTCCTCTCCTGGTAGTGAGGTAGGATGCGACAGACAGGTGCGACAGAAACCTGCAGGGGTCCCTGCTGCTACTTCGGTTCAAATTCATCTGTTTGGCTTCAAAGATAGGATTTCGGAGGTAGCATAGAGAGCCAGTATGATGTAGTGGCTTGAGCATTGGACTACAGCTCTGGAGACCAGGGTTCAGATCCATGCTTGGCTATGGAAACCCACTAAGTGACATAAAATAAACTGTACATTGAAGGGCCGAGATCTTAGATCACCTACTTAGTTAGGTATACAATAGGACCCCCATATCCACTAATTCTTCATCCACTGATTCAGTTACCCACAGGACACAAAACAGCACACCTACCATAGAGTCTTCCTAGAAAATGTGTCCTCTTCAGCCATTTTCTAGGTGAAGTCAGACCATTTTCTAGGTCCTCCAATGCAACTCTATGGTATTTTAAACCAGAGGTCCCATTATTTTCAATGGCATCCACTATTGTCCATGATTTTCGGTATCCACAGGGCCACCCAAAACCAGTCCCCAGTGGAAAAGGGGGTCCTACTGTACTTAACTTCACAAACTTAAACTTTAAACTTAAAGTATATTTAACTAAGTGTAACCAAGACGTATAATATCCTAACTGCTGGGGATTCACAATTACAGTCATGAGTGACCAAACATGATCCCAAAAACCTACCTTTGCAGCCTGGCAGAATCTCAGCAGAAGTGTTTTTGAGGTGCCAGAGATTGAGCACAGGAAAATGATGTCTGCAGCATCTTTTGACTTGGAAAATGCCTTGGGATAAGCAATTGTGGCAGGACCCCAGGGGATCATCCAGCTCCCTCTTCTCAAGGCCAGTGTGCAACCAGGAGCACACAGCACACTGCAGACATCATTTCCAGTGCCTTGAACTCCAGTGCTTTGGAAACACTTCAGTCAGGGTGCTGCCAGGCTGCGAAGACAGGTTTTTTTCAGGGGGCAGGGAAATCATATGTTGTAATTATGATGAAGGATCTCCGTCATCATAGTTATGATGGTGATATAGGACCTTAGTCAAAATTAACAACAACTCAATAACAATTGAAACCATACATTATGATGAAGGACCTCCATCATCATAGTTATAATGGTGATATAGGGTCTTGGCCAAAATTAACAACAACACAATAACAATTGAACCCATACAAAGGGTCAACATTAAAATAGGATTAAAATCTTAATAATACTAAAACAATTTAAAATGTACAATTAAAATTATTTTTAAAAATTGAAAAAAGTACATTTTAAAATAATACAGCACCCTCTTAAAAACCCTTTCTTTAAAAACCTTCAGCTCCAAAAGCTTGTTGGAATAAAAAAGTTTTTGCCTGCTGGTAGAAGAACAACAAGGAGGGGCCTCCTAGGGGCAGCTGCTGAGAAGGCCCTATGTCATGAAACCTCAAATCAGGGGGCTGAAAGAAGGGACTCTTCTGAGAACCTAAGGGTCTAGGTAGGCTCACACATGGCATTATTCTCTCTCAGATAGCCTGGACCTAAGCCACATAAGACTTTACAGCACTTTGAATTGTGTCTGAAAACAGACCAGCAGCCGGTGGATCTGTTGTAGCAGAGGAGTTGTTGTATATACAGTATCTCCTATGACTCAAAGAAATTGCAGCTGTTTCACCTTTCTGTTGCTTCAGGTGCAGCTTTTGCCCGATACCTGCTCATTGGTTGTTGGAAGAATCTGATAGATACGTTATCAACACCTCTGACTGGCCGCATGGCAGGGAGCTCCAAAGGGTTAGTGTTCATTCTTGGAGCTGAAGGCATCAAAGAGCAGAACCAAAAGGAGAAGGATGCCATCTGCATGAGTCTTGATGGACTGAGGAAGGCAGCCCGGCTTAGTTGTGCTTTAGGTATGCTGCATTAATCAAGATGGGTTGCATTTCTAGGTGACTTTAGCCTCTGGATGTCATCCTTGTAATAACAAAATGAGGATGCTTGCAAAGAAATGCAGTAAACTATAGGTACTTCCCTTATGCATTTCCCTTCATACTGCCAAACATTTAGCAAGTGTTTGGCTAGTGAGATTAATGTAAATTCTGCATTAAAACAACAACAAAAGTGGCTTGTTTCTTCTTGTAGGAGTAGCTGCTAATTGTGCGTCTGCCCTTGCTCAGATGGCTGCAGCTTCCTGTGTTCAAGAGGAGAAGGAGGAAAGGGAGACCCAAGAGCCCAGTGATGCCATAGCTCAAGGTACAACCCATCAATACATCTCTTTATATATTGCTCAGCCATGAATATAGGTTTTACTATCAGTAACACAACTACTTAGAATTCTTGTAAAAATTCTTTGCTTTGGGTCTGTGCATGACCAAGATGGTTGCTTTTGTGTGAAGGCCTTCTGTGAACCAGTGCAGAGCCCGCATGCTGTATTGGTTTGAGTGCTGGACTAGTATTCTGGGAGACCAGGGTTCAAATCCACACTCAGCCATGGAAACCTGCACTGAGTGACCTTGGGAGAGTCATACTCTTTCAGCCTTAGAGTCAGGCAGCAGCAAATCTCCTCTGAATAAATCTTGCAGAGAAAACCCTAGGATAGGTCACCGTACATTAGAGTTGACTTGAAGAGACATCATAACAACTTCTGCAAACAATGGTTTTCTTGTCAAATAAGTCACCCCTGTATAGGAGTGAGAGAGAGAGAAAATCTCATCAGGTAAAAATAAAGATGGCAAGTTTACATACACTTGCCCAGAACCTAGGGTAGTTACTATTTTGGGCTGCAGTTTCCAGACTCCCCAAGCCAGCATGGCCCTGATATTGGGCATTCAGCTTGGTGTAGTTCCCAAACCCCCAAGTAAGCAAATGTGATGCAACTCATAATGGTGTAGGATTTCATGAATGAGTTGTTTCATCTCTACTTTCACACCTTGACAGCATTGACTGAACATGTAGAAAGGGGGTATTACATCCACTGATCCTGCCCAGCCTTTTAGAGGAAGGGCTGAAAGAAAGTCTCAGTGCCAATAATCACACATTTACATTGTGTCACTTATGCTGAAACCCTTGGGTGTATTCCTTGAACAATAACAAGAGATTCTTTCTTTCTAATATTTATAATGGTACAGTAAAACAGAAAGTGGAGCAAAAATGGGAGCAGATGGGGAAAGTGCAAGGTGTCTGCCTGCACACAGCTCATGTTTTGTGTATGGATGCCATTCTTAATGTGGGACTGGAGATGGGAAGCCACAATCAAGACTGCTGGCCACATGTCTTTAGGTATGGAGTTAGAGACTATGTGCTCATTTTCAATTTGAGCTAAGTGAGCTTATATTCACAAGCAGTGTTTCTTGGAAACTCTTTCACTGTGAATTGCCTGATCTGTTGTCCAGTGCCTTTGGTCTGCCTTTGCTAACTCTGTGAAAGGTGGTAGGGCTGTGCATCTTTGTGTTGTTTGCTCTCACAGGAAAGAACAAATAATTATTGCAGTGTTTTCCCTAATGGATGAGAAGCTGAAGATTTCTGCACAGTTGTCAATGGCTTTTTTTGTACTTTGGGATTTATTTATCTGTGCAGAAATAAACCTGGCAAGGGAGAAGGTTCTATACAGAAACACATTTTCTATGCAAAAAACATGCTTTGTACACAGAAGTACATGTGTTTTTTTTCTGTTCAGAAATACACTTTCTGTGCAGAAATCCATGTGGGCTGGCACCCAGTTTGGTATTTACATGTCATTAGCCAGACTTACAATCTTTTAAATTTTGCTATTCACATTTACAGTCATGGCACCATTGCCATAGTCACAAATGCCCCCTTAAACCCGCTATAAAAACCAGGCAGCCACACCAACTGAAGGAGAGGCTCTGGCTAGTGGGGCACTGAAGAATGATGTGCGCAGTCCTCTGTCCTCAATTAGCTGTGGTGCAACAAACAGTTGTGGAGTTTTCTGAGCATTGGGAAATCCCTTTCTTGGCTGAGATCTGCATAATTGGCTGAGATCCTGCATGGGAGACGTCACTACAGTGATGTAGTTATGATCTGCTTCTCAATCTGACCCCCCCCCCCCAAAACCACCCTGAAAGCCAGGCACCTGCACCAACTGAAGGAATTCTGTGATGCTGGACATTACAGACATTACAAATAACTGAGAAAATACAGTATTATATAATATAGTGAAAGACACACACAGAAAGAGAGAGAGAGAGAGTTGTGCATTTATGCTCAGGGGGTGCGCTTACATATACATATCCTGGGTGCAGATTTAGATGTGTGAACTTTGAACTGTCCTGACCCCCTTCTTCCTTTGGCAAATTCAACCAACTCCTGAAAATGATACACAGAGCACTGAGGAACTGTGGGATATTTTTGAGTAACTGTGGAATAGTTTTCCCCAGCAATCTGCTTTTTATCTGCAAGTAGCATATCTAATGCCTGTGTTTGCAATTTGATTATTTGCCACAATGATGGCCCGATTGCAAATCAGCTTTTCACTCCTGCAGCCTTAAGATTACTACAGATCATCTGTAAAGAATATATTTTGTACATAATCAACAAAGATATGTGGTGAATAAACTGGGAGAACCCCCTCCTTTTTCATGGCTGACTTTCCTATTTTGGTTTTCAGAGTTTGTGAGTACATCAGCACTCTGGAACATGCTCATTTCAGTGATGGCACATCTCAGCCCCCTGTAACCATTACGCAGGCACAACAAGCCACCTGTGGGCCACAGGGAGACGGTCAGCCTACAGACTGTTCCCAGGATTTGACTGAGGAGGAAGAGACGGCTCTAAGGAACACTCCCATCATCCAGCCAGTTTCCATTCAGGAGCTCATCAAAGAGGGCAGCAAGGGGAGAGCTTTTGACTTCCGTGGAGGTAGCCTGATGACTGGAAGCAGCGCTGCTAAGGCCATCCTCACCCTCTCGACCCAAGCGGACAGGTATGGGCATTGATGGGTCAACAATTTCCATGAGTTTGCTTCAGTAAGTCATTGTTTATGTTTTACTGTGTTGGCATTCAGAAGCAATGCTGACAGTCTTGATTAATTTCATGAATGTCCAAAAGCAAATATATATTCAGCTCCCCTTTCTTCATCATGATCCTCATGCATCTCATACACACAAATCTCTGCACCTGTGGAATGTTCTAGAGCTGAGAATTTTAGGGGAGGCCCTACTCCTCCAGCACTTGTATTCAAAGGCCGTGACTCTCACTCCATTGCTCAGTTGTTTTCCCGCTAGGGTTGCCAATTGATCCATATTGTAAGGTATAGCCCTTTTTTGAGGGGCAGAAGGCTTGTCCTGCATGAGCCGTATATAAATTCCAAAAATCCTGTGTTTTGAGGTACTGGTTGATTATACTTCTCCCAAATTACACACCAAATGGTGTTGGGAAGGGCTCTACTGTGAGAGCAACTGATGCCTGATTGTCCACTCCAGGCTGAACAGTGTGCTTGACCTGGCACTGGTTAAATCCCTCCCCTTGCAATAGCCACTGGCCTATTGTTGTGACATTTCCAAGGTAATGGGTTGCTCCCATGAGATCTGAGATTTCACAAGGAGCCCAAAATTCTTCAGACAGGATCTCCTCTCCCAAGACTTGAGGCTAGCCTTATATAGATCTACTTCATGTGTTTTCTAAAATCCTTTTTGTTGACATTACAGAGAGATTAATGATCAAAGCCAGAGGCTGTAGTAAAAGCACCAGGTGTGCTATATTTGCATATTCACTATATACATTTTTTTTTCTTTGTGGCTACAACAAATAAGCACTTCTTACACACTCTGCATGATCTCTGTATGTAGTATTATTTCCATGTTCAGCCTTTCCCCTCAGGATTATCTCTGCTGTAGCTTCTATTGTACATATAAGATCAGAACAGGGACGCTTGAAACCCATGGGAACAAATCAGGCCTTTCCAGTTCCATCTGGTTTGCTGACCCACACAAAATTACATCAGCCTTCCCTGCATTTGGTTTGTTACCACCCTTACACTTGTGGCCAGGGTCATGGATCATTGCACATGGAGCAAGGAAAGAGATTGCTTGTCCCAGAGTGCCTGCTATGTCTCTTTGGTGCCTCCTTCCTGCACACTGATAACTAGCTGCTTATTCTAAAAGCAAGACTTGATCAGGCAAAGTGATATCTTCCTCCTCTTTGCCTGAAGGCTGTTTGAAGATGCGGTTGACAAGCTGAATTTGATGGCATTGGGAGGTTTCCTGTATCAGCTGAAGAAAGCCTCTCAGTCCCAGCTCTTCCACTCCGTTACTGACACCGTTGATTACTCCTTGGCAATGCCAGGTAAGCTTCTAAGACAGAAAAAGTATGAAATGAGAAAATTCCAGTAAGATCTCATAGTTCATTTATAATGGGGGAAGGAGAATGCAGCCTGTGGGCTGCATGTAGCCCAACAGCCCACCTTTTTTTTTCAGGTGCTCCAAACTCCACAGGGCACCATCTCCCTAACATAGTGCAAATGGCTAAAAAAGGATGTAATCTAATTAGATTTTCCCACTAAACACCCCCCACTGGTGAAAGGCTGATTCATGGCTTAAAACTGAACTGCAAACAGTGCTGGTGTGGCTTGTCAGGGGACACAGAGACAAAAGTGGATCCCTGCCCACAGTGTAGTTACCCAGCCCTGGCTTATATTAATAGGCATTCTGTTCTTCTTCTTCCCTTGTAGGAGAAGTAAAATCCACCCAAGACAGAAAAAGTGCCCTCCACTTGTTCCGCCTGGGAGGGGCTATGCTTCGAATTGTAAAGAGTAAATCCCGGCCTATGCTTCATCTCATGCGCTGCTGGAACTTGGTGGCACCTCACCTGGTCGAAGTGAGAGAAACAGGGGTGGTGGTTGTTGTTGCTGCTGTTGTTATCTTTATTTATATCCCACCTTTCCCCCAAAATTGGGATCCAAGGCAACTTACTTACTATTTAAAGCAAGTACAATACCATCAAAAATATACAAAATGTGAACATTAAAATAGAATTAAACTGTTCAGAATATTAAAACAAATGGAAACATACACTTAAAGAAATAAAAAGCAATTAGGTAGGAGACAGGAAAGAAGTATGTCTAATTTCATATAGCAGAGGGTAATCCCAGTGTACTTTAAAAGATGGTATGCAGGTGAATGAAACACTGTACAAAAGATTATATTCTAAGGCAGCCTTTACTGTTCTGGTGCCCTCCTGGTGTTTTGAACTGTAGCTCCTAGCATTCCTGACCATTGGCCATGCAGGGTGGTGGTGTTGGGCATAAAAGTCCACCACGTTGAGAAAAACAGTCTAAGGATTTGCAGAAAAATAATTTTATATGAAGAGATTTTCCGGGCTGTCATTTCTCAGAAATGTCCTCATAAAGCCAGTTTTACTGATTTCTTTTATGAATTCTTTTTATGACTTCTTTTATGTTCTCTACTGTATTTGACTTGTATTTTGCTCTGTTCCATAAGCTTGAGGGGTTACAGCCATTTTTATAAATGTTATAATTACTGTTTTCAAGGGGGCTGCAATCTAAGAAAATAAAGGGTTCGGGGAATAATAGATCTGCAAATAAACTAAAATGGATATTCTATATTGGGCCCCATGTTGGGAGAAAGGTATGATCTAAATAAAATCAAAATATAGAAAATCTGTTTTGATCAGATCTCTTGGTAGCAGTTGCTTTCGCTATTTTTAAAGTCAGACCTCATCAGACTTTCCATGTGTCATCTAAGCCTTATCCCTGTCCATTTCCTCCCAATTTCCTTGATAACGTGCACTTATTACACATCTGAAATCCTGTTTTTTCTCCTTTCTTGAAGGCTGCCTGTCACAAAGAAAGGCATGTTTCTCGGAAGGCTGTCTCTTTCATCCATGACATCCTAACTGAGGTGCTGACAGACAGGAATGAACCACCTCATTTTCATTTTAACGAGGCTCTATTCCGCCCCTTTGAGCGCATCATGCAGTTGGAACTCTGTGATGAGGATGTCCAGGACCAGGCAAGTTGGTTCTTGGTTTTGTTAAAAAGGATTTGCCCTCAAATGTATTTTTAAATTACAAGATAACTTCCATGTTTATCACATGCCTAGCAGTTACAGTTTTATAACTGCTTCCTGTTAACGGAGAGTGACAAGAGGGGATTCTGTGCAGCACTCATTTGTATTTTGTAGTTAGGGAATATTTGGCAGTGTACTGGCAATTTTTTATTTATGATGCCTGGCATCTTGTAATGCAGTTACAGATTTGTAATTTAGGGCTTATCTAGACAGTCAGTTTACCCCAGTTCCCCCCCGACTAGGAGCCCTGTAATCCAAACAATGCAGGACTCTTGCCCCAGTTCACCTCCGAACAGTCCTGACGATGTCTGAAGCAAAGCTGGAGAAGCCCTTTTAGAACGGTTCAAAATAACCCCAGGAAAACCCACATCATACAGGAAAACCCAGATGGGTCCAGTGCAGGAATGCAGGTGTCCATACCTGGCTATCGGACTGTATCACCGGACGCCTCCACTGCTGGTATCACTTTGAAGCCATGAAGGAGGTCCCCAGCATGTGACCAAGGCCCTCTGCATGTGACCAGCCTTGCTCACATGCTGAGGAACTCCTTCCTGGTTTCAGAAAGTGTGATGCATGACAGCAGCGGCGAT
The DNA here is from genome assembly GCA_030847615.1 of Gambelia wislizenii. Taxonomy (NCBI): domain Eukaryota; kingdom Metazoa; phylum Chordata; class Lepidosauria; order Squamata; family Crotaphytidae; genus Gambelia; species Gambelia wislizenii. Next base: position 115,546,979 of record JAUMIR010000001.1, on the reverse strand, counting down.
GCCCACTGATACAGCCCAGAGTGTGTATGTGTGGACTTTCTGCCCATTTTGTCACAGTAATGGGTCAGGGGGATCGCTGGTCCAGCTCCAGAGCCAAAATACTCCGGCCGGAAGATGAAGTATTCTGTCCGTGTAGACAAGGCCCTAGAATTACAGATCTGTTACTGCTCCATATTGAGTTATACAATGTATTCACTGTTGTGGCATTATTGTCATATCATAAATGCACCCCAAAACCCCTTTTAAACTCCAGGGAGTCCCTCTGAGTGATGGAGGTCTGTTCTGCTGGTGATCAGGGCATGGAAGGATGATGTTTCCAGCCCCTTACTGCCAGTAAGTGAGTCTTTGACAATGAGAAGCAGAATCTCTGCCGCAGTTCCTAATTGCACCACAGATCACTGGTGAGAAGGAGCTGGAAACTTCATCCTGCTGTGCCCCAATCACCAGCAGAATGGACCTCCATCACTCAGTGTGGCTGCTGGCTGTAAAAGTAGGTTCGCGAGGTTGGGCCAGGGGACAGTGCTTAGTAACTAAGACAGCAATGTAGGACTTCAGCCTTTGTATATTATACTTTTGGACTCTTAGATAATCAGAGTTCTCTGACTGCTGTGTGATACGATAAAATACAAAATACAAACAATAGCATGGAATTTAAGATGACATAAAACAAAACAAAGAGAACGAGCAACAAAGAATTTAAAAATCCCACTGTATGAAGACCAAATAAAACCAGTTGCAAAATAAAAGAGTGTTAAGAGCTAAAAGCATTCATAGCATTTCTTAAAATGCCTGGAAGAATAAAAAGACACTCAGAGGACTGTAACATAGGCAGCAGATGAGCCTCTCATCAAAAGACATTCCATAAATGCAGTGTCACCACTGAAAATGTCCTCTTTCTTGTAGCCATTTGCTTCAACTCATGGGGGGAGGGGGAGGATCTTGGGTGGTTACCAAAGAGTATGTACATTGGGCCTGCTAGGAAGCACAAAATACATAATGCAAGCTTTTGCAGCTTCACTGGCTTCTTCATCAGGCAAAGATGTTAAAAGCCATAGAGGAGGAGAAAGGTGATGATGTTAGAGTCACAGGCTGTCATTTTGTCACAGATATTACTTCTGTTATCAGTTAAGATAGAGGGATATCAATGCAGGCAGAACCACTAAAGGTTCAAAAGCTTGCATGATGTATCCGCCCCGATTGTTTTAACAGAGGGGCGGGGTATAAATAAATTTTATTATTATTATTATTATTATTATTATTATTTTGTGCCTTTTAATTGGCCCAATAAAGGTACCTGTATTACTGTTTTGAGGATTTTTGATTTTGTTGTGTTTTGCTTCGTGGCCAGCCTGGCTAACGCTGAATATGTTTCATTAATAACATGTTGCCTTTTATTTGTCTAGGTTTTTAAAAGATCTACTAGTTATACCAAAAAAGGGTAAAATACCCTTCCCCCTCAAAATATAACATATTGAAGTAACAAATAAATATTATTATTTATTCCCAACATTGCACTGCTGATATTAAAAGAATTCTTTACAGGCCAGCATTATTTTTAAAAAGTAGCAAGAAAACAAAGTTAACTGTTAATGAGTTAATTCCAATTTCTGATCAAACCCCAGTATTTTCTTTGTGCTGGTTATTTTCTTTTTTTTAAATGTTTTTATGCTCTGATTATATCAGGTGGTCACATCGATAGGGGAGCTTGTGGAAATGTGCTCTACTCGGATCCAATCAGGCTGGAGACCATTGTTCAGCGCACTAGAAACTGTACACAGTAGCAGCAAATCAGAGGTTAAGGAATATCTCGTTGGAGACTACTCAATGGGTAAGACTTTTTTTAAAAAAAAAATCTATTCTTTCTTTTTTTTCTTTTTCTTTTTCAGCCCTTTCAGATTATGGAATTTTAAGGTGCCAGCAATCTGTCCAAAAAAAAAAAAAAAAAAAAGAGAGAGAAAGAGAGATAGAAAAAAAGATTGCTGGTACCTTTCAAAAATTAAGTCTTAAAAAAGGTACAAGTAATCTGTGGCCTAATACCCTAAAGGCACCAGATCCCATTTGATCTTGGAAGCTAAGCAAGGCCAGCCCTGGATAGTATTTGGATGGGTGCCTGCCAACAAAGGCCAGGTGCTGTAGGCTATGTTTCAGAGGAAGAAATGAGCAAAACCACCTCTGAGTATTCCTTGTTTAAGAAAACCCTATGAAATTCACAAGCAACTTGAAGGCAGATACACGCACAAACACACACCCCAGCAATGGGTAGCATACTACTCAAAGCAGTAGTGACTAATACGGTGTGACAGATCTTTGGATCACAACAGAATTCTGATAGATCACTGCTGTGAATGTCACAGTTTCTCCTCAAATAAAGAATCGGGAACTGGGAATCAGGAACCAGCCTTTTCCTCATGGATACACTACCAATTAGCAGCTTGAAATGGTTACAGAGAGGGCTGGGTATTTCTCTAAATGCCAAGCAGCTTGTCAGCATAGTCACTGCATGTATACTGACCCAAGTCCTGCACTTGCACACAGGTGGATGAGGACCAATGGGCAGAAGCCAACATCATGCCAATCAAGGTCCATTTATGCTTTCTCCCTCAGATAGAATAGATAGAACCCTACTGAAGCCCCTCCCATGCCCTGAAAACCTGCTGATTTTGCTGACATGATGTGGAAGGTGAAACTGCTACCTCCCACTTCTGCCAAGAAAAGCAAATTTATCAGTGGAAAAGCTGTACTAGATTTCACCCCCTGTCTTCAACTGTGCAATAGATGCACCACAGTTCTGTTCTGTTTGAAAATATCCTGTGTTTAGTACCCACTTAATTTTACTACAGCATGAATCTGGAATCTGCCCTGAGATTACTGTTCCATGCACACCTACCCTGAGAGTAACCCCACTAAACACAGTGGGACTTATTTTAAGTAAATACACAGGGGATAATACTAGACATTAATGTGAAGCAGTACAGAATAAGACTTCTGAATTTTCCAGAAGTCCTAGCTAGGGTTCTAAAGTGTACCTACATCAGCTAATTATCTCTTCTTTCCTCAGGGAAATGCCAGGCTCCTGTGTTTGATGTCTTTGAAGCATTTCTAAATACGGACAACATCCAGGTTTTTGCAAATGCAGCCACCAGCTACATCATGTGCCTTATGAAGTTTGTCAAAGGACTGGGTAATTTACTTTCGTGGGGGAAAGCATAATATATTTATTACATTCCAATGAAAAACAATCAATGACAGCCAGCATGGAGAGGTTTATATACAGTCCTTGCTTATTTATTTGTTCAATAATTTGTAGCTCACCCTTCTCCCAGTTCTAAAGGGCAGCTAATAACTTAAAATACTGTAATAAATAAAAACATAAAATATAATAATACTGTCCTTAAGACCATAATCTTATGTTAAAAAATACAGTGAAAGAGCAGTTCTAAATTTCTAGGGCCACACCTGATTGCACTACATCTCTGGCGCCAAATGCTTGAGCAAATAAAAATGTCTTCAGCCTTTGTTTAAACACTTGCAACAGTGATGGCAGATGTAATGTCATCTTGCATTAAACAGGGTGTCACCACAGACAATGCTCTGCCATATGTCACCACCTCCTTAGTGTCTGCTGTAGGCAGAAGCAGGCACTCTCTGTTTATTCATGCATTTTAGATGTGCACAGTTTTGTGATTTTTTAAAAATGATTGCTGAAGATTCAGCTTTAGGATTTAGGAGAATGCTGCATTTCATATTCCCACCAATATTTGCATTTACTTTGTTTCCCCAGTGGGTCCTTTTCTATCCTGTGGTCAAAACGATGTTCCTTCTTTATGCCTTTGTTTACTGAAGTGGCATTTGCCAAAGGGCACCTTCAAAACTCTTGCAGTTATCTATGTTTCTTCCTACAATGTGAACTGCTCTTTCTTTGTAATCAGGGTAAAGCAAGGTGCTGTGACAAGGAGCCTTCATATCATAATAACAAGAGCTTAGAGCATAGAGAGGACTGAACACTTGTAAAGGCAGAGCAAAAGTGCTTTCCTTTTTATGATTTCCCCCCCTAACATTTCTCAGCTGATGGGGCTTGCTTTGTTTTCCATAGTTAATGATATTAAAAAATACAGTAGGACCCCCATATCCGCTGGGGATTGGTCTGGGGGTGGATACTGAAAACCGTGGATAATAGCAAACACCATTGAAAATAATGGGACTTCTGTTTAAAAATACTATAGAGTTACCTTGGAGCTCCTAGAAAATGGCTAGAGAGGACACATTTTCTAGGAAGACTCTATGGTAGCTATTTTGTGTCCCGTGAATAATTGAACCAGTGGATAATGAATCAGTGGATATAGGGGTCCTACTGTACAGAAAGATAGATACAGATTGTGGTGGGCAAAGCGCAGTCACTGGCTACATGCAGCCCCCCAGACCCCAAATAAAAAAATAGTATTTGGAAAAATATCACCCCCAATGCCTCCAAATGCCTTCTGGGAGCATGGAGGCATTCTTGCAGTGTTTTTGTTAAAGGGGAGCCATTTTAGGCCCAGGAGAGGCCCTTTTTCTGAAACAGGAAGTGAACAGAAAACGACTTCTGGTCACTTCCTTGTTGGTAAGGGCAGGGGGGCTCTCCTGGTTCTAAAATCATTGTTTGGGGCATTTTATTTTTATTTTTATTTTATTTTATTTTATTTTATTTTATTTTATTCTATTTTGGTGGGGAGATGATGTGGGGAGTGCAACCCTTCAAGATGTTCTGTGGTGGGGCTAATATGCCACCCTAGCCTCCCACAGTTCCCCATCCTAGATACTTACATACTAAGAGAGAGAGAGAGAAATGTAGGAACAAGAGCATTCATTTCAAGGTCATCTACTTGTCCTCAAACCCCACATGTGATGCCACTCCTTCTTCATACTTCCTGCGTACTAGAGGGTCCTTGGCTGTTTCAATGGAAACGAAGCACTTAACAGCTATCTTGGTAGTAAGGGTTGTCACAGAAGCTGACAATATGGTGCACAGAGTGTAGCAACAGCTACTCATTGGGAGAGGATGGTGGCCTACTGGCCCTCCCACAGAGTCTCTCCTTGTAGACAAGACTGTATCCATTGATCGAGATCCTATTATCTGGGGTAACTATGGCAGTGTCAGAAAGAGAGGCAATGGCACAGTGGCAGAGGGAAAGTGGCTATGGGTGCTGCAGCAATGGGACAGGGGGGTGGCAGAAAAAGTAATCTCCTTCAGGATATTATATTGCCCTGCCAGCTCCTGAGTTTCTTCGAAGCCATCAGAAGCCACTTTATCTCTTGACAGCAACAGTTTTTGCTGCTACCATCCTGCCTCGCACTACCACTGCATAACACTTGAAAAAGCAAATTATGCAAGCATAATGGACCCTTACACTGGTATAAGTTACCAGCAGGATCCCAGCTAATTCCTGAATACAGATAAGGCAGTGCCGCCACGAGGGGGTGCGGAGAGGCTGAACCACACCAGGTGACACCATGGGGCGGGGGGAGTGACACCACAGAGGTAAGGTTCATTATATATGTTTGCTTCCATCTGTTTTTCCTCCTTCCACCTCTCCTCTCCTTTTAATCCTCATAACCCATTTTGTGAATGAGTGACTCCCTCTGGATTTCACATTAATCAGTCCAGCTCATAACAGCCACACTGCTCAGAGCAACACTGTGTTATGTTTCATATTGTTTTTCCTTTCTCCCCTCCCAGGGGAAGCGGATTGCAGGGAGATTGGTGATTGTGTACCAGGATCAGGTTCCATGTCTACAGACTTGTGCCTTCCTGCTCTCGATTACCTCAGGCGCTGTTCGCAGGTGTGCAGAATTAATGTTGTTTTTGTTTGTAACAATTGAGGCTTACTTGATGGTCATCCTATCAAAGTCACATGAAACGGCAGCTGCAAGTGAGCCTTCAGTAAACTAAATGGTCACTGCAGTATGGAGAAATACACAGAGATGCAGTTTCAAGGAATGAATTCTAGACATAAAAAGAGTTGTTAGGTTCATTTATGAAAACTATGTGAGTTAGACTTTTGTTCTGCCATCAATATTTTCACTACAGCATTTTTCACAGATCACTTTTTGGGGGAGTGAGGGGAAGGAAAGTGTCTAAGAATTAGATTCTGAATTTCAGTTGTCTCTAAAGTTGGTTTTTATATCTTGAAAAGAATGAGGATGATAGTTGAAGATGTGTGATAATGATGGTTTTCAGTGAAGTAGTAATAACTGTGGCCAAACCCTAAGCTCGTGTGGATGAAAAGGGCATTCCGCTCCCCAGTCTGCATAATAAAAATTACATTTAAGAAGAATGAGTATAATAACATGCTAAAGGTATCCATAACTGGTACACACTATGCATGATTCTTAGGACTTTTTCAAATGGGGGAAAAAAAAACGCCGAGATCAGGAGGAGGACGGTGCTGTCTTGCTTACAGCGCTCCGTTTTGGATGACACTGTCCTCCTCCCGACTGTCCTGCGTGCTACCTCTGTTGCAGGCGCAAGAAACACGCCACTTTTATTAACTGAGAACCCCCATCAAGAAAAAGTGGTGTGTTTCTCACTCTCCCAGCATGGAGGAAGCACGAGGGAAGATTGGGAGGAGGACAGAGTCATCCGAAATGGAGCGCTGTAAGCGAGACAACAATGTCCTTCTCCCGACCTTGGCAGGAGTTTTTTTCCCTTTTTGAAAAAGTCCTTACGTTGCTCAGTAACATATGGTTTCAGCATATATTATATTCAATAATCTTATTGTTACCTGCTATTACAGAATACCCTAAAGTCACTAGATCCTATCTGATCTTAGAAGCTAAGCCGGGTCAGCTCTAGTTAGCCTCTCTCTCTCTCTCTCTCTCTCTCTCTGGCTTTTCTTCGCAAACGAAGATTCAGGAAGGACTCATCCCGTGCTTTCTGCAAGCGCATGATGACTAAAAAGGCCAATCCGAGATAAACAAGTCTGGTTGCAGAAAGCAGAGCAGAAGGTCTCCTTGGGTGATGTTTCTGGGTTGTGATTCTTTCTGCGTTGTCGTTTCTCTTCAAGACTTGTTCAGCGTGAGTTCTCAAGTAAGGCTGCAGCATTGTGGATAGTGCGTCTCCATGCCTCCCAATGTGAGGCCAGGGCGGACCATTGTTGGTGATCAATTTGGCCGAGCCTGAGATGTTGTTTCAGGGAGTCCTTGTATCGCTTTTTTGGAGCGCCCCCTCTTACGCTGACCCGTGGTGAGTTCACCATAGAGTACTATTTTTGGGAGGCGATGGTCCTCCATCCTAGAAACATGCCCTGCCCAGCGCAGCTGTGTTCTCAGTATCATGGCCTCAATGCTGGTGATCCCTGCTTGCTCAAGGACAGCAACATTCGTCACATAGTCAGTCAGGTGTATATAGTACTTGGATGGGATACAGCCAACAAATATCAAGTGGTGTAGGCTGTATTTCAAAGGAAGGAATTGGCAAAACCACCTCTGAGTATTCTTTGCCTTAAAAAAAAACTATGAATTTAATGGGGTTGCCATGGGTCAACAGGCTTCTTATTATTATTATAATTATTATTATAAAGATTTCAAATTACTTCAGGCCTGTCTACACTGCAGAAATATAGCAGTTTGACACCCCTTTATCCACCATAGTTCTATCCTATGGAATCCTGGTATTTATAGTTTTGTGAGGTATTTAGCCTTTTCTGTCAGAGAACTCTGGTGCCTCACTGAACTACAAGTACCAGGATTCTATAGGCTAGAACTATGGTGGATAAAGTGTTGTCAAACTGCTGTATTTCTGCAGTGTAGACAGACCCTTTGTCTTAAGTGGGTATTTAAGACCCATTTTTTATAAAAGACTTACTCCTGGTGAAGATAAAAATAGCTGGCTATATATATATACACACACACACACACATATATATATATATATATATATATACACATTTTTTTTTGTGGTCTGCCCTGGCCTCACATCAGGAAGCATGGAGACGCACTATCCACAATGCTGCAGCCTTATTTGAGAACTCACGCCGAACAAGTCTTGAAGAGAAACGACAATGCAGAAAGAATCACAACCCAAAAACATCACCCAAGGAGACCTTCTGCTGTGCTTTTTGCAACTGGACTTGTTTATCTTGGATTGGCCATTTTAGTCATCAGCGTGCTTGCAGAAAGTGTGGGATGTGTCCTTCCTGAATCTTCGTTTGCGAAGAAAAGCCAGAGAGTATATACACATACATACATGTACATATACACACATATATACACAGAGAGAGAGAGAGAGAGAGAGAGAGAGAGAGAGAGAGAGACCTGCCTTTTGGGAATATCATTACAGGGACTGTCAGGATGCCTGCACTCCAAAATGTACCACAGTTCATGCCCATCCTTCACTTGTATCCACCGTCTGTTCCATTTGTCACCCGTTACTGCTGCATGATTTGTTCTCTTTTCTGCTGGGGATTTAGTAGGCTGCTTGTAATGGCTACTATTCTTAGAGCTCTCTCTCTCTTTCCCCGCCCCCACCTGCCCACTGTCATAAGAGAGAACTAACGTAGAAGCAGCCATCATAGACATTTGTGAAAAGGTGCAATGTTAGTCCCTGGGGATTCTGTGGCTGTGATCTCTCTCTCCTTCTTGCCCTTTCTCTCTTGCTTTCCCTCTTTTTCTAACACAAGAGAGGCAGGGACTGTAACAGGCCCAGTGTTCTGCAGCATTTCCCAGGCTGACACACACAGCAAGGCATTGTTGTTCCTGGCAGCGTAGGCTTTCTCTCTCCTGCCACAAGGAGTACAGATGCAGTTGCCACCCATTTCTATGTGCTTTCTGCTGCCAGATGAGACAGTGGGAGTGTGCAAACACAGTAGCCCCACTGTTCTCCATTGTTCCCTTGACAAGAAACACAACAGAGCTATAGCTGCTAATGCCTGCTTGGTTTTGTCTGTGTTCTGCCCAAGCAGAACCAGGTTTTCTAGAGACAGTAATTACTTAGAGATGCAGCCAAGATGATGCATGCTTACCACATTGTCCAAACAGTATTTGTAGATACTTCCTAAGTTTTCAGTCCAGGTTTTGTGTGCATTCGGTCATCATCAGGGGCCACCAATCCATCCATACCTGCTCCAATCTGAACAGGGGCTGTTCTGATATTGGACCTTTCAGAGATTGAACCCCAGCAGAGTACTTGCAGGAGGAGCAAGTGTCTTTGCCACCACCACAGCAGATCCGTCTGCCACCCCTTTTCAACATTCATGTGGCAAGCAAACCATATGACTTCACATGCACAAACCACCCCAATGGCCCTATGGCAGATAAGTGGAATCCCATGCCTGAACAGATACCATACTCATATGGGGATGAGGTGAGATGTTTCTTCTAGCAACCAAGCATGATATTGCTTCCCTCTTTCCCTGGCTTATCTCCCACATTTTTGATTATAGCATTGTTGCCTCATCCAAGAGTGCAGGCACATGTCTTGGAAGCATATGTCTCTTTACCAGCTAAAATTTCAAAATATTGTGGAGTCTTTTTCTGAATGCACAAGTGTTCCACATGAAACCTAGGAACTATCCACCAAGTGACATGAAATGCCAATGCAGATGCTAGTGCAGATGAGATGCCAGACCATGTTTTATCCTTTCTGTCCCTTTTTTAGTTGCTTGCCAAAATCTACAAAATGCCTTTGAAGCCAATTTTTCTCAGCGGGAAACTTGCTAACTTGCCGCAAAGAATACAGGAGCGTTCTGCAAGCAGCGAGGATGGCATTGAGTGTGTCCTTTCTGAGTTTGATGATGACACAGGTAAGCAAAATCATTGTGTAGACCTAAAATAGGTAGGGAACTCACTTTGATACAGTTCCTGAATGTGGCTTTGAAGACAGGGTGAATGATTTTATTTCATTCCCTTCCCCACAAACAAGAACATATCTTGCTCTGGGAAGTGTTGGTTGCAATCTGACATCATTCTTATATGTCACAAAGATAATTTCCTAGAACAGAAGAGCTGAGATGTAAGAGTAAAATAACATTTCTTGTCTGGTTGTGCTGCTCTGCTTCTTAAAGAGTGTGAAGCCCTGAAATAACGTCAAAGGAAAAAGGAGGCATAAGCACCTCTATTTACATTCTGCATCACTCTTGCGACTGCTTTAGAAGGATATTTCTGCATCATACTTCCTCTCTAAAGGAGTTCAAGGATTTTTCTGCCATAGATTTATTGTCTATCCTTGGTCAGCCCTATTTTTTTCACTCTCCATTCACCAACTTTATATGGTAGTACTTCTGTGACTTAGCAAGAAAAACAAAGGTTTGAAGGGAGTAGCATTGTCTGTGCAAATATTTCTTGAGGTTTCTGTGTGGTATTTGTTTGCTTGTTTGCACTATGAGTATATTACCTTAAACCAGTTAGTGACCATATATGTCTATTTATTTTCATCCTCCTCTGTGTAGGTGTAAAGATGCAAGTAGATTCTATGCCGCTCCCCAAACTAGTCAGGCAGTTTGAGCTCGGCATTTGCAACGGTTTCTTTAAAAGAATATATTGAAATTCTACTGAATAGCAGTAGCAGGAGGAGAAGCTGGAGAGCTGGATTGTGTCCCTTCTCCACTCACCAAATAGCTGAGCAGTGGGTTTCCAACTTTTAAAGGGCTGACCTTTAGCTACTCAGTGGATCAGAGCCAAAGAAGACCATAGGGAGACAATGGACTTTATCACATGAGGCTTCTGTTGTGGGATTAGAATAAGATAGTAGCATTATTGGGAAGTACTTACTGCACAACGTCGTCTTCATCCCGTTGGTGGTATGTGCTTCAGTTGTTTCTGAAGCACACCTTATCATTGATGGGAAAATCCCATCAATGTCCCAATAACACTGCTATCCCAGTAGTCCACCTCATGCAGTAATCTCTTCCACTTTCGAAATGGAAGAGACAGCTGTCATGTGCCACAAGGGGATGGGATTCTCCTCCTCTTCCCCTCTCTTCCCCCTCCCCCATGCTGTTGTCAAGCAAGCCAGCAACACCTTCCATTTTTCACTTATTTTTTTGCTGCTCTGATCTGCTGGCCTAATATCGCTTCTTCCACTCTCCGTATCCTGATCTCTCTCCCACTCTCCCCAGCCTGATCTCTCTTTCCCCTCCACCCTCCCCTGGGTTGACCTCACTTCTCCTGCCCTCCCCATCCTGTAGGGAAATAACAGGGGGGAAGAGGGCAGTATGGAAGGAATGTGCCACACCATACCTATATTGGAACGGAGATGTGATAATTATTGTTCCACTACCACTATATTTCCACTTGCTTCCAAAATGGGATTGCTGTGAGATGACTGCCTGGTGTGATAAAGTCCAATGTAGGAATTTGATGAGAGCAGTGGATTATCTTGGCATCTGAATTTTGGATTAGAGTGAAAGGGGGATATAAGAAGGTCAATTTAATCATCAAAAACTGAAACTGAATCTGGTGAATGTCTGAGGCTGCATCTGCACTGCAGAAATAATTCAGTTTGACACAGCTTTAAATGTCATGGCTCAGTGCTATGGAAATCCTGGGATTTGTAGTTTATCATGGCACCAGAGTGCTCTGACAGAGAAGGCTAAACATCTCACAAAACTAAAAATGCCAGAATTCCATAACATTGATCCATGGCAGTTAAAGCAGTGTCAAACTGGATTATTTCTGCAGTGCAGATGCAGCCTGAATCAGTCTTCACTGAGAGCCAAAAAGACAGAAAGTCAAACTGGGAAACAACTAGCAATATAGGGAATATAGCATTCAGAAAGTGTCTACTGTACTACAACTTGTTTTTCACATGAGACTTTGTGTTCCTAGGCCTTATTAATGTCTGGATCATTCTTCTGGAAGAGTTGACAACTGCTATATCCAACTGCCCTCGTCAGCATCAGCCACCCACCTTGGATTTGCTGTTTGAACTATTGAGGGATGTTACCAAAACACCTGGTAATTGACTGACTTTACAGACTAATGCTGAAAACATAAGATTTCTGCTTCTGCTCAAGAGCTGCCACAGTTTTTGCTGTTATGGGTTTTTAATTTCTCCTCCTCTCTGGAAACTCGATTGATGGATCAGTTTGAAAAACCACTAAACAGTACCTATTCTGTACCTTCACTGTCTGTCCTCAGTACCTACTTTGATGTATTCAAAATAGCACCATCCTCACCCAAAAGGGAGGTTTTTGCAGCCATAGAAGAACTCCAAGGTTTTAAAATATAGAATCATAGAATCATAGAGTTGGAAGAGACCTCAAGGGCCATCCAGTCCAACCCCCTGCCATGCAGGAATACACAATCAAATCAAATCAAATCAAAGTTTTGGAAATATATATATACAGGAAGCCCCTGCTTAGCCAACAGGTTATGGACTGCAATAGTGTCAGAAACTAGAGTTGGTCAAAAAGCAGAACCCATGTAGGGAACATGAGGGAATTATGGTGATTCGCTTGGGACTGCCTGTGTTCACCCACCAACGTGGTGTTTGTAAAGTCTCTCATTCAGCTTAGTGACTTTTCCCCCTCTCAGCTCTCTTTGCAGGCAGTGCACGCATACACAGTCAGTCCCAAGCAAGCCTCCAAAAGCAAGAACTGTCAAAAGAGTGAATTCCTCACCAAATGAATGGAACTTGTCCTTAATTAGCAAGTGTCGAAAGAGCGAGCTGTTGAAAGGCAGGGGCTTTCCATAATGAAGTAATAGTCCCACTGTATTATTTGCTGATCAAGACTCATCTGCAGTACTACATTCAGTTCTGGGCGCTTCATTTTAAGAAGGATATAGGCAGGTTTAGAATGGGTTTAGAGAAGAGCAATGAGGATAAGAGGTATGGAGAACAAAACGTATGAGGAGAGGTTGAACGAGCTGGGCGTGTTCAGCTTGGTGAAGAGAAGACTGAGGGGTGACATGATCGCACTCTGTAAATACTTCAAGGGCTGCCACGGAGAGTGTGGGGGGGGGGGTACAGGCTTGTTCTCTGCTGCCTCAGACGGTAGAACTAGGTCTAATGGTTTTAAGTTATAGATGGGTAGATTTCGATTGAACATTAGAAGGAACTTCTTGACGGTGAGAGCAGTTTGGCAGTGGGACCAATTGCCTAGAGAGGTGGTGGGGTCTCCTTCTCTGGATGTCTTCAAAAAAGAGGGGCTGGACAGCTACCTGCTGGGGATGCTCTAGCTGGAGATTCTGCTTTGAACAGGGGGTTGGACCTAATGGCCCATGGGGCCCTTTCCAGCTCTTTGATTCTGTATACTTTTAAAGTTGGTTGATTATTTGAGTACTGTTACATTTTATTCTCTGTTTCAGAATCTATTTATTTTGTTGTGAGATCTTTCAAGCACACAGGGAGACAGGATACAAATACATAGAGCTTTTCAATAGAATCAGCAACTTTGAATCGTCAAGTATTGTGTAGCTTAATAATGGTCATTTTGCACCAGTAACCCTTTCTAGGACTGTTGATAATAAAGGGACACTTCTCATATTATGTATCCTAAATATGGGTAGAAAAGTGCACACTTCTGTGTTAAGGATGGTATCTGAATGTTGGTTCTTCTGCTAAACTTCCAGGTATTATACATGTGTGTGTTCTTACGTCTTTTAGGGAAATGTAGTATGAGAAACTGCTGTTAATTTATTGGTAGCAAAAGACAGGTAAAATTGCTCAGCACAAAGTATTTTTCTTGCAAATGACATTCTTTTTGCAGCTACTCCCTCCCCCACCCGGGTCGGTTGAAAAGACAGAAACGTAACTAACTCACATCTGGAAGACAAGAAGTGAAAAATCCTTTAATCTTGCCTGTGTTGTCACCCTTTTCAGGCCCTGGATTTGGCATTTATGCAGTTGTACACCTTCTGCTCCCTACAATGTCCCTTTGGCTTCAACGCAGCCACAGTGATCATTCTTACTGGGATGCAGCATCTGCAAATTTCAAGCATGCTATTGGACTTTCTTGTGAACTAGTGGTGGAGCACATTCAAAGTTTCATACATTCAGGTGAGAAAAGCTGCATTCTGAGGAGCCAGCTTTATGGTTCTAAGAAAATGGCTGTGTTAGATGTGATGTAATGTGTGTGTATGGAAAGACTGGTAGATATATAGACAGAAGCATACTGGCCAACATCCTGTTAGTGACTTACACACATACAAGTGCAGCTTACACACACATACAAGTCCCTTTTTGGACAGGGCACTAAGAGCTATTCTCTTGCCCTTGTGCTCTGTCCAAACACCTCCCATGATTGGAAACATCAAGCTGCTGCTGCTTCTTACCAGAGGGAAGGGAAGGGAGGGCCAAGGCAATTCAGACCATAATAATCTGGCTGCTCTGAGCTCCTTAGGGAAGGGAAGGGAAGGATGTGTACACTTCATTTTCAGAGGGCAGCCTCATTTTTCCCCCTTCTCACCGACCAAACAGAAACCACCTGCTCCCCATCCCACCTCCCTTCCCCATGGGTAAGAGGTGGCACTTGAGAGCTGCCAGGCAGTGGGAGAATTATGCATATAGCATCACGAACACATGCAGGATGTCATCCACTCGGTGTGTTTTTGTCAAATACTCACTCCCCGTATTGATTTGTATACCTTGAATATATTTTTCCAGATCTGGAGAAAATTGAAAGACCCACCCATATTGTACTGCATCATATTAAGGTTTCAATGAAACAAATTGATCCTGTATCTAGTAACGGAATTTGATCCAGTAATGAGGTTTAAAACCTCAAAAATGTCCATAGCAATAGTTTTTGTATCAAGGGTGTGCCTGCACAAACTTTGCACTCCCATTTATAAAGTGTTTTTAAGGCCCTTCATAAGCTCTAGTGGGCATGGGGGCAATTCTTCCACCTTTTTGGCCCTCCCTGACCTGTTTGAAAAAAGCATCCTAAGGGTGCTCCCCTCCCCTTCACACACACAACTCAAAAGCCAGGAGCAATTTCTGTCACTTCCAGTTTTGAAACGAAAGGATTTGTCTATAACAGGTCTGAGGAGAAAAGTGGCCAAAATTTCCCCTTACCCCCCACCCGCGCCAGAGTTCACAAAGGGCTTCTTAGAAGGGTGTCAAAATTGTATGGGACACAATCTTGATATAGAGACAGCTGCTCTGTACATGTGCAAGGGGCCTTTTAAAGTTTTTTTTTAAAAAAAATATGGACACCAGGAAGTTGCCCACCCCTGTCCTATATCCAACTATCCCTAACCCAAATCACCTATGAATATAAAGTACGCAGCAACATAGATTTTACAACAAATCACTCAAAGACACTACTCTACATAATAAAAAAATTAAATATCTGAATTTGTTAGAAAATGCTAGCACCCTCCACCAGTACTAAAAACCACAGAACTGTAAAACTAGTAGGGATTTGAAATCTTGTGAATATCTCTCACTATCCTGAGAAGAGTACAGTACTTGCCTTTTCCCAGCATCCCGTTGGGTCAGAGGACAGAGAACACAAGCAAAGAAGTTCCTTGTCAAAGAATGCCTTCAGCCAAAAGGACAAATTTCTCATCTTTGTCTATATACACCATACATATGGGTTTTGCATCAGTATGTGTGAATGCACAGATGGCCACTGAAAGAATGATGTAGTGTATAGTTATAGTGATCAATCTGTTCTAGGATTAAACCCTCAAATGGATCAGCTGTCACATTGTTCCTCTGTACTGTATTTCTCGTACACGGAAGTTCATACCAAATCTTCTGGTGATAAACCTTACTCTTTTTAGATATTGGCTATGAGAATATGATCAACACAATGCTCAAAGACCTGTTCAAGTTACTGGTAGCTTGCGTAGCAGAACCCACAGAAAGCATCTCAAGAGTTGGGTGTTCCTGCATCAGGTAATTTATATTGCCTTTCTATGGGTATTTAACACATTAAAGAAACAGAACTAAGTCAGAACTTGTATTTCCTATTTCTCTGCAGATCTTTGATTTGTTTCTCAAAATATTAAAGCAGCATTTCTAAGCTAAATAAAAAAAATCCACGTAACACATTGTATTGTTCTTTCATTGTCACTTTGAGACTTCATTTTTCACAAAATACTTTTAAACAAAAAATATTATGCAATAAAAAAAAATACAGGTACAATAATTGGTAAAATTGAGACTGACCATTCATGAAACCTTGTTAGCAAATAAACATAAAAAGGAAAAACTTAAAAAGTAAACTTCAAATTCATTGTTACAGGTAATGACAATTGATATTTTATTACTTTAGCAGATGAGATAGAATCAGGTAAAGTCATTTGTCACAGATGACCATTCAGGAAGTCAGTTGATTAGACACTGTGTAAAAATTAGGAGGTTAAAATTGCCCTCAAGTTAAATATAATTCTCTCTAGGTACCTCTCCAGAACAACTGAGGCAATGGCCCCTGCAAACATATTTTTGACTTGCCCTGACCCCTTTGAAAAATTCATGTCTTCTCAACAAGCCTGTGACTGAGCTGCAAGTTCAGACATTACTGCTTGATTTTCTTCTCTACTTGAAACCTGTGCAACAATTCATAGCAGTAAATGCATTAGTTCCTCTCTAAGATGTTACAGAAAGTACAAACAAGAGCAAACCCACTTCATCTTCTAAGCTGTCTTGATCTAAATGTAACTCTATCTCTTTTGAGTCCATCTTGGCTGTTCATAGATCTACATTGATTTAAAAAAAATCTGTTTGGATATTTGAGCTGAACCAGCTTTTGCAATCCTGTTGTAAAATGAGGGCAATACCACCAGTTAATGTGCTTTGTGGGTTTTTTCCTCATCCACAGGTATGTGTTAGTGACAGCTGGTCCTGTTTTTACAGAAGAAATGTGGAGGCTGGCGTGTTGTGCATTACAGGATGCCTTCTCAGCTACTCTTGAGCCAGTGAAGGTATGACATGCTTAGGATTGCTAATTAATATTGTCTTAAATGGATTGGTATTTCCAGTGATCATACTAATATGATAGTGATCATTTGAATGGCAGCATTGTTTATTTGAACCAGCACTTATGGATGGGGATATAAACTCCCATCAAGATTTTGGCAATGGTAGCACCCTGAAAAAGTGCCATGGCCAGTCAGGAGCTCCATACACTCCCAAAGTGACTACATAGGGTTGCAGCCCATGGGTGAGATACCCTAGAGTCACATGAAGAAGAACAGCTTGTCTTCTATGCTTTGGGGACACAAAATCATAAGCCAACATGTTGTGTATTAAATCCATTTCTCACAGCAGGTCTGAAGCAACGAGGGCTTTAACTCCACTTTAATGCACATTTATTGCAAGGTTTGACCAGTGGCGGTTATTGGCCTCCATGTGATAACTCACCTCCTGGAGTTGAACAATTTAGATGGAGAGGAGGATGCAGATAGCCAGGAATATGCTGCACCTCCTGATGACAAGGATCTCTGAGTCTGTGGAGCTAGGGATGAAGGCAGAGGGGGACGTTACTTCTCAAGAGGAGGGTTGCAGACACTGAAGACTCATTGCTGTCCTGCATGGAGTGATGAAGGACTAAAGAGAGATTGCATTGTTTCCAGCATTTCTTAAGTAGGAGACATTGACCTAATTAGGCATCTGGTGTTTTGAAGACAGCTGCCCGTAAATCTACCAGCAGCTCCCCAGCAACTCTGTTACTCACAACAGTCTTATCTGGGTGACTGATGAGACTCTCTGACATTCATGTTTTCTTGACCTTGGTCAGGCTACACTTTGATGACTCCGTTTACTCCTTGCTGGCTTCTTGTATCTGGACTGCTGACTTGTTATAACAACTCCTGGACTGACTGACTGACTGACTGACCACCACCTTCTTGTTCTACCCTTCATCTTGTTGGATAATGTGTGACTGACCTGGGTTGGATTAACTACTTGATAGCTCTTGCATTCTAACCACCTGATTCCTGGGACACTTGCTGACTGGAGCATAGGACATTCCCTGCCATTGGGGCAGTGAATCCACTCTTGGTTTAAGTCTGAACTTTAGAGGAGTTATCTGAACCTATTTTGTGAGCAGAGTCCACTGCCTACTGACATGGAAGCTACCAGTTGTCACTGGGTTCAGAAGTACATCAAACACACTAGTGATCCCTTTTAAAAAAATGGAAGAACTTGATAGAAATACATAGTGTTAAGAAACAGTGTGTACTGGAGGGGATGGGAGCACACTTGAAAGAAAGACAAGTGTCAGGTTAATATGATGCATCATTGGTATCACCCTTCTTTTCTGCCACCCTTTTTTGTGCTTAGCATAAAGTCAACACTGTAAGTAATCGGACAATTATGTTTCTTTACAGAACCTGTTGGGCTATTTCCATAGCGGCTCTGAAAACTTTAGTGGTGATGCCTGTGAGGTGAAAGTGGCAGCTCCTTCCCTCTCCCCTAGTGCTGAAGCAGAGTATTGGAGAATACGGGCCATGGCCCAGCAGGTAAAAAATTGGCTCCTGGAGTGAATGGTGGCATGTTAAATTAAACCACTTGGCACTGAGGCACTCTCAAAACTTCAAGTGAAATCAGTGTGGCTCAAAAATGCTTGATCTTGACTGGAGGGTGCCTGGTTAATTTCTTTTAGAACACCTCCCAGTGACATCTCTTAATCGATGTAAGTTATCTTGTGTCCTTTTCTTTTTTCTGTTATGTTATGCAGCATAAAACATTTTTTGGTTTGTTTGGGGTTTTTTGAGAGGTTGATAATGATTTCAACATCAGTTATCCAGCTGAAGATTAGTCATGATGCACCTCCCTTTCCCTGATTCCTGGACATTGATTCTCTTGCAGAGTTGCAATCTGGGTTTGTGATCTGAGTAGTCCAGATGACAAGCTCTTATAGCAATGAAACCACTCAGTGGTCCTACAAAAATGCATAGTGAGTGTATTTTGTTTAATGAAGGAGCATCACTTGTTCTGGTGGGTACTCTTTGCTTTGTATAACTCCACTTGCAATACTGAGCTTAAGATACATAAGGAACTGCCTTGTACTGAATTAGGCAATTGGGCCATCTATTCTAAGACTGCCTAATCTGCATGGATGTTTATGGGGTTGGGCAGCTGTACCCTATAAGGTTCATGTGGCCCCTCAAGCCATTCTACTGTCCTTGTTAAGTTGCCTTGTTACCAGACTAAAATATTGTTTTTGAAAATCAGCAGTACAGATACCATATCACAAATGTGCCCTCACTGAGCAAAACTTTGTTTCTTCTGCTATCTCCTCTTGCTTCCTCATTCCTGTCCCAATTCTTGCTTTCTTCTTGTCTTCCTTGCTTCTTGTCTATCTTCCTCCTCTCTATTCATAGAGAGCTGCCAGAGCTGTTACCAAAAATTCAGTTGCACATTCAGCTGTGGGATGGCCTCTGATGAGTCCCAGATTTCTGGGCCGGCCCCCAACCTTGGGAAATTGTCCACACTTGTTGTTTGTCATTATGCTTCTACCCAAGGTCCATTAAATAGAAAAGGCAAAAACAGGGATGTTATCCATGCAATTTGTGTGTTCTGTTTCTGTAGTTGTATCTCCTTGCTAACTCAACCAAGGGCTGCAGCAAATTGGTGCATTTTTATTTCTTGTAGGTGTTCATGTTAGACACTCAGTGCTCCCCCAAAACTCCAAATAACAAGGAAGGATTTGAACATGCTCAGTCCTGTGTGCTTATCATCGAGTTGCCTCCTGACAAGAAGCCCAATGGCCACACACAGAAAAGGTAAGATGAATTTTTCTGTGGCCACTTTCACACTACAGAACTATAGCACTCTGGTACCACTTTAACTACATGGGTCCATCCTATGGAATTCTGGGGTCTGTAGTTTCATGAGTTGTTTCAGATTCCCTGCCAGAGAGCAACAGTGTGCCTAACCATGCTGCAGATCCCATGATTCTGTAAGATGCAGCCATTAAGCAGTATCAAAGTGCTATAATTATGGAGTGTTAAAGAGGCCTAAGACTAAAAAGGATACAGGGTATAGAAGGAGACAGATGCAGGAAATGAAAGCCAAGTCTGCATCAGTATTTACCATTGAACAAATTTATTTCCTCTAGTTGAGTATGAAAGGCAGCCTTCACTAATCCCAAGCATGAATATAATCCATTACTTGCGGCGGGGAATGGCATGATGTTTTTCTTTTCATCCTGCCATTTCAGTCTTGCTTCAGGCTAAACATTTGTCAGGATATTTATGAAGTGACCTTAGTCCCAGTAGCATGCTAAAGATACAGGCTGGTGTTGCATATCCTAGATTTGGAATCTGTAACACTAGGTATGAATTAGCTACAGTATGTAGTGGGGAAATGCATATGATGAGACACATTTCTTCTCAAGCAGTCATTGCAGAAAGCCACCTGCTCTCGAATCATAATTCTTGTACTTATTTTCAACATGTTGTAGAAAGCAATGAGCAAATCTTAGGAAGATAAGGACAGCCTTACAAGTTGGCCTAGTCCAGCACTCTGTTTCATACCAGTTGCTTTGCCAAGTTAAAGCTGGTGGCCAGGCCCAGTTGTTTCTTTCAGACAAGCTAAATTATCCTACCCTGAATCAGCTGACAGTTGATGTCAGTGGGGTGAGGAACTCCACTCTTAGCCCAGGCTTTAAGAAAGCAATCCAAGGTGTTGTACCTATCCTCCAAAATAGGTTCCTCACTTTGGATAATACCTTTAAAGTTCAGCTAAAACTGAAAGCAGATTCACTGTTCCAATGGCATGGGAGCCCCATCTACCATTGCCCTGAACATTTAGCGACTATGTTTAACAACGGTTCTTAAGTTAGTGAGTGTCTAGAGAACTGGGAATGAAATGAATTTTCAAAAATATTCAAAAGATAGTCAAAAACCATGGTTTTCAAGTGTCAAGAAACCTGATGAGAAGAATCCTGACCCAATAAGAATCTTTCAGTTTGGGACTTACTCTGCACAAAATTCACACATGGTTGTCTTATGAAGGAAATGTGCAGGAAATGCTGTAATTGGGGACTTATTCCATGCAAAATTTGTATGTGGTTTATTTGCATAGAAAACAGCATTTTCTGCACAGGAAATCGGGTTTTTTGCACGCAATATAGAATTTCTGTGTAGAAATGTTATTTTATGTGCAGAAAATGATGTTTTCCATGTAAGATAATCACATATGAATTTTGTTCTGAATAAGTCCCAGATTGTGATTGGGTTGCAAAAACAGTGTGGTTTTTGAAGATTGGCTCACAGTGGGGAGGACATTGCTAAAATCATTCATTGTTACCTTCAAGAAGTAACTTTGTGAAGGATTGCATTCCTATAGAGAATGGACAAGAATCAGGGACAAAGGAAAAGCTTCACTATCTTTTCTGTATCTGCACAAATGATCTCCCCACCTCCTTATAACAGATTTGTGTGGATCATGGTCTGTTCTACTTGTTAACTGAGTTGGTAGGCAGGTATTTAGTTATTTAATTATGGGAATTTTTTTTATGTCCCAGACTTTTTCTAAAAACGTGACTCAAGGGTTGCCGACAGTCATATTGAATAAAAGAAGAGTATAATGGAAGCAAAATGCCAGAATCAATTGTTTAAACAGAACTGAAATTATTAAAAACATAATTTAAAAACACAGCACTAAGAAATGTGCTAACAAGCCCATTCTTAGCAGTTAGCCAATTATTAAAAAAAAGCCTGCCTGGTAGTGTTTAAGAATTACTTTCCTTCTCCTACCTTTTTCCTGCTCTTATTTGGAGAACATTTTTTAAAAGGAGCAAAAGTATATGCCATGATGTAGCAGTGTGTTGTGTGGGAAGAAGGAAATTTCATTTTACTGTAGGGATTACATGGGTTCAACAGTTACTTATGGAAGTGTAAAGAACATGCATGCTAACCATCCTCTTACTCGCAGAAAAGTTACCTGTGCATCAGACACAAAGCACCTGTAAAGGAGGCACCACTCTAGAGCTTGAGGAAAGTTATAATTTATTTATTTATTTATTTATTTATTTATTTATTTATTTAGATAGATAGATAGATAGATAGATATAGATACAGATATAGATATTCACGAAGTTATTTCTTGAAGGTAACAATGAATATATATATATATATATATATATATATATTCATTGTTACCTTCAAGACTCCAGCCATGGTAGCTAAAGGATTCTGGGAACTGAAGTCTTTTAAAAAGCCATTTTTCTAAGCTCTGCCTGCCACACATGACTTATTTTAGCAGTTGTTTGGCTGCTGCCCATTCATAAGACTTACTTCCATGATCTGCTTGCTTGCTTATTTCTTTAAGCCTGGCTTGCACATGCAAACCAGGAACAATGTGAAATTTTGTTCTCACTTAAAGTTTCTCTTTTTCTATCTAATTTTTTTAATGCTCCCCTCAATGCACAGGAAGCTTGGGTAAGGGAATACTTTTTTTTCGTTCTATACGGTTTCATGCTGAAAGCAAAACAGTATACTTTCTGAACTGACATATGAGATATACCTATATTCTTCCACAGAAGATATCCTCTTAACTGGGCAGTACTGGAATGAAAGGAATTCCTGTTCATCTACTGCCCAGTTGAAAAGGTTACATATTTTCTTCCATTCTTAGGCCAATTAAGCAAATCAGTGGGCTAGCACAGTGGCAGCTGGATCCCTTCATGAATTGTGACTCTGTCAGAAATGTTTGTGGGGTGGCTGTACTTTTGCCAAAAAAAGAAAAAGTCCCTGTGTATAAAACACACACACACCAGTGCTATGTGAGAACACAAAATATGTCATAATGAGATATTGGGTGGTTCACCAAATGAGCTTGATTGCCAAGGAAAATAAATCCCACAGATTAGCATGTGGAAGGCAGGCATTACAACTCACTGTAGTGAACTGGAACTAATTGCTTGGAGAGGCAATGGGGAGGGGGGTAACTAAGCTACATTTCAAAAACAGTGCAATGAGGCAGAGTAAAGTTACTGGACTGGTTTAAACACTCACTTGTCCCACATACAAAGTTATTTTCAACTTTTCTTTTAAATAACATTTTAGCAAGAGCTTTTCAACTTTTATGTTATTCTCTTTATCAGCCTTATGGTTTTTTCTTTCCAAAAGTAATAGAAACAAATAAAAAAATAATGAGCATTGTAACAGGTTGTTATGGATGCTGTTGTTACTGTTATTCACTGTTAGAGTAGCAGGAATGAATTACTTTTTCAAAGTACTTTGCCATGTTCTGCCACAAACAATGCTGGCATCCTTTGGTATCTCAATGTACCTGCATCCCAAAAAGAAAACACCACCTCTGAGCTCCACCGACCACTGAGCCAAAAGACATGCATGTGGTGGGGCATGTCTCTGCCTGGCCTTTCTACAGAGAGTTAAAGCTGACTGCTGGAGTGCAGCCACTAGAGAGTGACAGAGCACAATGGAAGGAGTATATTAGCTCTCCCAGAAAAGGACTCAGGGCAGAAAGGAGTAGGGAGAGACAAGTACAGAGAGAAAACAAATGGCAATATATTTCAATGCAGCAACATTTCCATGAAGCTCAATGAAAATAACAAGACATTTGGTAAAAGAGAACAGCAAACAGATTTATTTATTTGCATTCACAGTCCATGAATGACTGTCTTCTCTCCTTGCAAATGCCACCCTTGTGTTCTTAATGAAAGCTGTGTTCTCCTGTGCCATGCTAGTCAGAAATTAACTCCCATTGAATGTTTTGGGGTCTTCTCCCAAGAAGTTATAGCATGAATGTCTTTACTCTAGATCAGCTTCTACTACATTCAGCCAAAAATAGAACAGCATAGACTCGAGACCATCATAAGCCAACAATCCTTAACTCATTAGATAGAAATTAGAACTAAATGGGCCATATCTATATTCAGATTTCCATGGCAGACCTTTAGCATTTGGAACAGTAAAACAGAAGGATGATGATGATGGAGATGGAGGATTTATAATGAGAACTATTTTAAATAGGTTGGTTAAATGTAAAATTACCCATGCACAGGTGACAGTGGCTAGCACCCTGTTCAGTATTTACAATGTTGTAAGCTAGACTTATGACATTGTAATTATTGGAATTCATGTTCAGAGTCATTGCACCATTGCAATGACCAAAAGTGCCCCCCAAACCTACCTTTGAAGCCAGACAGCCACCACCACCACTACCAAAAGAAGGATTTCTGAGGTGCTGGCAAGCTGGTTGCTGAGCAATGTTGAATCCATCCCGCTCCCAGCAACAACTATGATTTGACAAGCAGAGGCAGGGACTCGTGCAGGGTCCCATCACATCTGCTTGTTGTATCATGTCTCACTGCTGTGAGTAGGGCTGAGCACATTATCACTCAATGCCCAGCTGTCAGTGCTTCCAATATCCTTCTGTTGGAAAGGCTGCCTGGCTTCAAAGGTAGGTTTTGGTGGGGTAGCATTGGGAGATGTAGCTATGACAACAGAGCTCTGTCATCATAGCTATGTCTCTTGGTGATATATTTTGGCCACCATCTCTTTTAAAACTTGTGCTAGAATGGGCTTTTCAACCTGGTACCCTCCAGATGATGTTGGACTACAACTCCCATCATCCCAGCAATGTGGCTGAATTGGTTTTCTTCAGATGTGTTCAACTATGGAGTGCAATGTGAGTTGTGGTCCAGCACCATCTGATAGAACAGAGGCTGGGAAAGGTTTGTCTAGAGATATTCTGAGAAAATGTTCATAATTGTAATGTAGTTATAACTTTACCTTCTGGGGCTGCTTGAAGAACAAAAAATAATATAAATGCAATTAGGAAATTAACGTAATATTAGTGAGATTCTAAAGCTTATTTCTTTTTCCCCCTCACTCTTCTGCCTGTGCATGAAGTATCCCTTTCAGAACTATTGTGGTCAGCCTGCTGTCCCACCAAGTGCTGTTGCAGAATTTGTATGATATTTTGTTGGAGGAGTTTGTAAAAGGCCCCTCTCATTCTGAGGAGAAGATGGCACAACAGCCCCCAGAAACCAAACTGGCTGGCTTCCTCAGGTACATTTCTATGCAGAATTTGGCAGTCATCTTTGACTTGCTCTTGGATTCCTACCGAACTGCCAGAGAGTTTGATACAAGGAATGGGTTGAAGTGCTTACTCAAAAAAGTCTCCGGCATTGGTGGAGCTGCCAACCTGTACCGCCAGTCAGCAATGAGCTTCAACATCTACTTCCATGCCTTGATCTGTGCCATCATAACAAACCAGGAGAACATAACTGCAGAACAGGTGAAAAAAATCCTCTTTGAAGAGGACGAAAGAAGCACTGATTCATCCCAACAGTGCTCTTCAGAAGATGAAGACATTTTTGAAGAAACAGCTCAGGTAAGCCCCCCAAGAGGGAAAGAGAAGAGACAGTGGAGGGCCAGGCTGCCATCTCTGAGTGTCCAGCCTGTCAGCAATGCGGACTGGGCTTGGCTAATTAAAAGGCTTCATAAGCTGTGCATGGAATTATGTAACAACTATATTCAAATGCACCTGGATTTGGAAAATAGTGCAGATGAGCTCCCAGTCTTCAGAGGCGACCCTTTCTTCATCCTTCCGTCCTTTCAATCGGAAACATCCACCCCATCTACCGGAGGACTCTCTGGGAAGGACACCCCTTCAGAAGATGATAAAAGCCAGATGAGGGACTTGCTCACAGAGAATGTCACTCCTAAGGGTGGAAGTGGAGATATACTGCTCCTTCCACCTTTGAGCCCCAAAACAGAGAAGAAGGACCAGGGCAGAAAAAAAGAGTGGTGGGAGAGTGCTGGCAACAAAATCTATACCATCGCCACAGACAAAACTATTTCAAAGCTAATGACAGAATATAAGAAAAGGAAACAACAACATAACTTGGCTACTTTTGCCAAAGACATGAAAGCAGACAAGAAAGGAGACCCACTAAGCACAAGGGGGCCAGATTCACCCCTTCCACAAAGACCACAAAATCTGGTTGACCAAGGCCAAATGAGGCATTCCTTCAGTGCAGGCCCAGAGATTTTGAGACAAGAGAAGAGGCCACGCTCTGGGTCGACTGTCAGCTCAATCAATATATCCATTCGGGATGGTGAGGCACAAATACAGGTAAGGAAGCAGGGCCCCCAATCCCACCACATCCCACAGTGACAAGAGTTCTCTCCATCTGGCTGACACTATCCCATGCCTCCTTTTAGCTTTTGGTGCTGGCATGATTTTCACACCATGCTTCTTGGCACTACCAAGATGAATCATATGCATGCCTGCTGAACAAATCTGGGTTTTCTAACAGAATGAGGCAATCATCTCATGGGCAGTTGTAGTCATTTCTCCTGAGGGCTATTCCATCCCTCTTGGAAGGCAGAGCTCTGTATGCCATATTGTCTGAGTTCCACCCCCTTATATTGACTTGCTGCCCTCAGGTTTAGTGTGGGACACTGTTTTATTGCGACTTCTGAAGAAAAGATCAACTGCAAATCTAAGCAATTTGTGTATGTGGAACAGGGAAGGGGGTGTCAGGCAACAAAGCACTTTGGGCTAGCACTATGAACAAAAATGGCCTGAGGTAAAAAAAAAAAAAGAAAAAAAATCCTGTCTGGTCCAACCACAAACATGCTGTCTTTCTCTTCTAGCCAGCTGCTCCAAGGCTTTTAATGATAAACGGCAACACTCGGTGATACTGGTCAAGGGTAGAAAAATATCTTTTCCACACTAGGCCAGTTTTGGTGCTACATATTTTCTAAGGCTGCTGCCACACTGCAGAAATAATGTAGTTAGACACCACTTTATCATGGCTCCATCCTATAGAATCCTGGGGTTTATAGTTTGTTGTGGCACCAGAGCTTTCTGGCAGAGAAGGCTAAATATCTCACAAAACTATGAATCCCAGAATTCCACAGCATTGAACCACAGCAGTTAAAGCAGTATTAAAAGACATTATTTCTGCAGTGTGGCAGCTGCCTAAGATCAAAATCACTGCTTTACATGTTGAAATACATGCTTCCAATTGGCCTTTGTGATAATTGTGTTATTTAACCAGCACATTTCCTCACTGCCCTCTTTGTCTCTCCCTGCATTATTTTAGGCATGGACCAACATGGTACTGACAGTTCTTAACCAGATTCAGTCCCTTCCAGACCAGATCTTCACAGCCCTCCAGCCAGCTGTGTTTCCCTGCATCAGTCAGCTGACGTGTCATGTGACTGACATTCGGGTTCGTCAGGCTGTAAGAGAATGGTTGGGAAGAGTCGGCAGAGTTTATGACATTATCGTGTAATAGACATTGGCTGTGTTGCCAAGCAGACAGACAACATCTAAGGCACTTCAAGGCATACAAATAAAGTGGCAGGCAGATGTAGTTGTTAACTGCCTATTTGCTGGCCATTCTTTATAAGCAACTTTTATCACACACTGTTAACTACTTAAGAGCACAATCCAGTCTTGCTCATGCCTACAAGAGAGTGTGATGTGGCAGTATGGCTCATATGCCAAGTGTCACAAAATAATATTGCATATTACATCAGAAAATGCTATTAAGTCAGGCTGATACATGAAAACCTAGCACATTAGATGCCATCTATTTGTCACAGACAAAAATATCAGACTGAAGTGTTTCTCTGCAGGAATAAAGGAAAGGAAGATTGCAGTGTAGTCTCAGTGCTGGCAATATGAAATGGACACCTGCATAAAGTAAGCTTGGCAGGAGGTTGTAAAATTGCTTCTCTTTCAAACCTTCACTCTAGTGAAATTTTGTTCTCAGAAATCAAAAAGCTTTGCATTCAAAATTTACTTGAGAGTATGATGGTTGTTAGGTGTTTTTCTTGTAGAACCTTGATGTTCCCTAAAATAAGATCTCCTGACACTTGAAACTATCTGTACTCATATAAACAGATAAGGGAAGAATCAGCAAATATTAAGTAGAATTAATTTATGCATTTTTAAAAACTAAAACAGGCAATTAGAAATAGACCTTCCAAATTCGCATAATGACTACATATTCAGAAGGTAAGTTTCACTACATTTCTCACATGGAGAGATACGGTTGTACAAGAGCTTCTCAGACAAATCTAGCATACTTTCTTACCAACCTTACTGAGGTCGGTGTAGTATGTCTGAAAGGGACCCAGCCCTATAACCAGATGGAAAAGTTCTGTATGCAATTGCCTAATGAGTGCCACAGACTTTGGGTGGTTTTTCCCCTTTGATATCAACCCACAGCTCTTCAGGTGAGAAAAAAGTCATCATAAATATAGCTCTTCATTGTTTTTGTCAAAATATAAAGCAGTAAACTTACTCAGCTACTTTCTGTTCCAAACAGCTTCTATGAATTTTATATTGGAGGTGAACATATGCCACAAAATTGGTTATTTTTCAAAATCCCCCATTTTCAGACTCTGTGGCCAAGCCACTGTGTAATTATCTCACTAAAATTATCAGGAGGAAAGAAGCTGGAATTAATGTCTGGAGGAGCATACTTGGGATTATCACATTTTATACTTACAACTGTTTTGCAAGGTAGATTAGGCTAAGAAACTGTGGTTACCCAGTGAGTTTTACAGGTGGGCAAGCATTTAAAGTGAGATTTTTCATATTTTAACACCCCCCACTGTTCATACAACATCTCTAAAACCCTCTTTCTTAAACCACAGCATTGTTAGTTTCTAACATAAGCTGTTAGAAAATGAGCTATTAACTAGGTGTATGGCCAACTTATTATTTGGTTATTTGCTACAGTTTATATGCTGCTTTTTCCTGCTTTATTCACAGTGAATCATACCTTAAAATAATGGCTAACCATTTCATGGATTTAGTACAAAAGAGAAAGGGTACACAAAGAAAAGAAGACTTGAGCAATCTCCCGTATCTTGGTCAGTGTATGAGGCAGTTTTGGAAAACATTGGGCAGTTGGTTATAGCTGAACTTTTGGCACAGGACTTGCTGTTTCATCTTTCCTTCTAATGTAGCCAGTGAGAATGGTCATTGAGGGAAATAGCTCCCAGAAAGGAGGAGCCAAGTGGGAGGTGGTCTGATATGAACCAGAAGGAGCAGTTTGTTAATCAGAACAATTCTAGGATGGAAAGATCTAGATGATAGTTGGCCCTAGTAGAAGGTTCTTGTCGTTTCATGCTTTCAACTACTTCTAAAACTCAACAGCTGGAAGTCACATGCCACTCATTTGGAAGTAGCATCCCAGTGTCTCACAGGTCCATCACATACCATCTGACTAATTCCTGCAATCTCTCCCCTCTCTTTTTGAGGTCATTGTTGGCAAGCCTGACCTAACTACAAAGCCAAGGGCACCAGCAAAGTAGCCTGTGAGTCACATAGGGCAGCTCAGGGTCAATATCACAAAAGTTGTTGGAATACAGCTAGGATGCTGCACCACAGATTCCTGTCCCAACCCTGATTATTGGTCTCACCTAGGAAGCTGAAAAGCTGTAAGAGTCTTCATCACCCTAGTTTATGAGGCATTACCATTTTGCCTTGAAGAATGACATCGTGATTTTATTAGCCCCTCTTCTCTCCCCCCTTTTCTCTGTTAAGTTAATAGAAGACTATGAATGTACAAGTTCTGTCAGCTGCTGAACCTTTGTGACTATCTACTACAGAATATGAAATTCTTTGTGAAAGAAGTTGCTGCTGTGCCCTAATCTGATTGTTTTGTTCTGGTTTGTTTTTCAGTTCAAATATGCAGTGTTTCTATAGCTCTCTTTGTGGAGTTGGATTTTTTAAAAAAAATTAGGGGAACATTTTCAAGTGGTGCACGCCTACATCGTTTGTTAGTGGAATTTTATATGCAACTTTAATTTGTCACTATAAGAATCACTTTCTAACAGAGTAACTTGGGAGAGAGGCAGATGCACCATTACTGGTTTTTTGTTTCTTCTGTACAATGATGCAAGTGCTATATATGAACCAATATTGTGAAATGCACATGCTAAAAAAAGAAATGCTTTATGACAAGGTGAAAGGCCATTACTTGTACTGTTGTTTCCTTTCTTAAAGGAGATAGTAAGCGTTACTGCCACTAACAGGAATTGTCACTTCCAGCCATTCCATTTTGCAGCTGTGGCCTTATGGGTGAGGTGCTTTTAGCCACCAGACTACCAAGAAGATGAGGATGTTTTCTCCACACTACATTAACCCTTTTTTGAGTGGGATATCATGTATAAACCATAATATGTAAGCTGCTCAAGCAGACTGAAACTTGGAGAAAGTTGTGAATAGGGAATAGGCTGGCCCTGTCATTCAGCAAGAGTAAGGCAGTAGCTCAGGTAAGTAGCTCTTGGAAGAGGGCAAAGCTCTGTGTCATGTGGTCTGCCCTGCACCAGTAAGTTAGCCTGTAGCCTTCAGGTGCAATGGAAGACATTGTCCCATCAGTAGTATTAAAAGTAAGGTTCAACAGCCAATTTGGTTGGCATCTGTATGTAGAATAGAGGTTGAGGAGCCCCATTTTCTCCTTTAATTCAGGAAAGTCTGTTGCTCCCAATGTGGAAGCAAAAAATGTCTCAAAATGTCTTAGGCCAACCCTGGCATGGAGAAGCAAAAGCATGACATTCCAGAGATCCTTCAAAAGATCATAGACCAGGCACATGAAGTTGAGAGGGAGGGGGGAGGATGGAAACTTAGTTGATTATATGTTTAACTTGACAAGAAACAGAGTTCAATAGCATTCAGCAAGGAATTGTGCAGTCGACTTCTTGTTACTGACATATAGTATGTAAGCGTAATTTCATCTTCTGCTTGTGCGTATATTTATTTTGTTGTTGCTGCTGCTGCTGCTGCTGCAGAGGTTGTCATTCCATTGTTCCCTCCACAGTGGCCAAAAATCCCCTCCCCACCATGGCTCACCATGGCACTACAATAGCTGTCCCCAAAGCCCATTCCATTGCTAGTGGAAGGAACCAGAGAAGCTGTGCACCCATAGCAAAACACAAACCAGTGACATCATCTGCTAAGACTTCAGGAGGACCCTGGTGGATCTTGTTGAAAGATGTCCTTGGTCTACATCTGATGGTCAGAACATAGCCAGAGGGTTCTCTGATCCCCACTTCCCCACTGTTCGCCAGCCATGGAATGGATGTTGTGGGGGGGCACTATTGCAGTGACACAGTGCATCTTGGGGCTGGTGACAGAGGAACCATAGCAGAGTTCCACATGCTAGTCATGTCCATTGAGCATCTCAGTTATTGTTTGTTTTAGATTACTGTGAAAACTGCCACAGTCTTATTACATGGTGTTACTGAACTGTCAACAGACTTAGAAGGCAAATATCAAACCAGCTGTGCATCACTATGTGCATATTGAGTTTTCTTCCTACCTAATAAAAGTTTTCCCATTCACTTCAACAGAGGGACCCCTACAGTACATATGTACAGTGGTAGAACTGCATTCACCATTATTATGAATGAGAATACTTGGGAGCATAAAGTTCTATATGTTGCAAGATCTTGTAAAGTATCTCTAGTACAGGGAAGTTGTTTCACTGGCAAATCATGGTGAAACTTATATTTTAAAAAAGAGCAAAATTATATAGCCTGATTCTAACTCTTAATATAACCTTGTTTCCCTACCACTTCAGCCTTTTCAAAAAATCAGGGAGAGGACATACTTGGCATAGGATAAAATGGCATCCATGCCCATACCAGCATTGTGAAATGCTGAAACATGCTTTATTTTACCATGCAATGGGCTGGCATAGGTGATCCTTGCACATTAGAAAAATTACAGGGCTGTAACCAGAAGTGGCTGCCCTGACTCAAGTTCCTTCCTCGTGTCTATACTGTGCAGTTCTTCTTGGACTGGTTCACACTACAGTTGTAGCACTTTGATTCCACTCTAATTGCCTTGGTTCTGTCCTTTGGAATCCTGGGATTTGCAGTTGAGGGAGGGGCATTTGGATTCTCAGCCGGAGAGTCCTAGTGCCTCTTCACACTACAAACTCCAGGGTTCCAGAGGATGCAACCATGGAAGTTAAAGTACTATACAGTAATTGTGTAGTGTGAAAGGACCCCTAGTCTCCTATTCTATTTCCTTGCCAGCAACTACCAGTGTTTGGGGCAGGGGGAGCAAAGTGGAAAAATACTCTTTACCTAAGGACAACCTTAGCACAGGCTATCATTTGGGGTGACAGTCCTGTGAATAATGGGTTTTCCCATTTCTGCCTATAGAGTATACATTTAGTTCAGACACAGTTCTGTCTGAGCTTAAAAAAAAAGGCAATATGAAACTATTGCAATGTCACTCATAGATCAATGTAGCTGCTTATTATATGGCAAGGAAATAATCCAACATCTTAAGCAGTTCTGAACATGGTTGCTGTCTGCCCCAAGAGATATTATGCCAAACTAAAAGGAAAAGAGCCACTTTTTAATCTTGTTGCCATGAAATAAAAGTCCCCAAAGGAGTGTTTGCTTTCTTATGCCAAAGATCTAACTTATTCAAAAGTGAAGGCAACAGAAACAAAATTGACTTGTTATTGGAGTGTCTTGCTTCATTACTTATAGGAGTGTAGAAGAATCCAAACTATCTTGAAGGAAATAAATAAATTTGTAGTCTGGTCCACCCTATTTGTGCCCTTAGCTTTCTGCAAGCACAGATCTCGATAAGTATTGGATGGGCTTTTGCAGAAAAAGGTACAGCATAGCAGTGATGCAGCAGGGTTGTGGGTGGACCCTTTGACTTCGCAGTCCATATACTGTGGCCATACAAAGTCAGCTTAAGCCTACACAGCTATGAATAGCTGCCATGAGACTGCCCTCGGTCCCTGCCCTAGTTTTCCATGTGATTTTAAATTAAAAATGGCTTCCCCATGTCCTGTTCCCCTCTGTTTAGTTATTCCTGTGTCTATGTTCAGAAGTTCATTGTAAGCCAGTTCGCGAAATGTATTTTGTGTATATTTTGTTCAAATGGAATTCTTAAAGGAAGGTATTTTGAAACAAATTATAACTATTTATGTTGCTTATGTTGTAGAATAAAGTACATGCAAAACTCAAATATTTGCAAGTGGTTGTGGGTTTTTTCCCCCTTTTTTCCTTTCCCCAAAGAATGTCAGCAATAGGGAGGATAAGCCAAGGTCTTACATCAAGTAGGCAGAATGTAATGCTTTGGCCACACAGTTTTGTGTCCTCTCTGTTTCCCTCTGCAACTGTCAAACCCCTGTTGCTGCTGCTGCTTAGCAGTGGGGATGGGGGAATGAAATTCAGATAATGAAGAAGCAGCTGGTCTCAGTTTGGGGGTGGGAATTAGGACACAATCACAGAGGCAGTGCACCCTTCTTTTTCTTCCCCAGGAGCCCACAGCAGCTGCGTCTTCGTCATCTGAATTGCCTCTTTCCTGCCCACTAGTCACCATGCAACAGCCTAGCAGCAGCAAACCCTCCTGGGGCTTAACAGCAATGTGTGTGTGTAGGTTTTGGACAGAGTGCAAAGAGCTAGAAAGTAGTTCCCTGTGCCCTGTTAAAAAGAGAGACAGGCAGACAGACACAAGTCACCTTTACACCTATGTGTCTAACAGGATTTTGTCCATACTGGCCAAAAGTGCAAGGCCACCCCACCCCATCCTCCTAATCCTAACCACTTTTGCACCTGTAACTCTGGAATATCACGGTTGGCTTGACTGATATAAAACAATTGACTTACCCACTTTGGGCTTCTAGGGATGTAGTTCCAAAAATAGTACTAAGATTTGGGAACTTACTTAACACAAAGCTGCTGAATTTTAGGCAGATTGTCAAACATCGGTTATTTCGCTGATTCCAACTTTTAAAATGGTGGCCTGTATTCTCTATCAGCTACTTAGTTAAGTATAAGTGTAAATTTAAGTGTAAAGTTAAGTATACAGTACTTAACTAAGTAAGCTCTCCTGGCCCAACCTCCCCAAACCTGACAGAAACGTCATTCAGCTTTGCTTCAATTGCTGGCAGAATATATCTCCTTCTCCCCATGCAGCTGATGTCTGATAAAGTAGGTTTGGGGGGACGTTACAGTCATGGCACTAATGTCAAAACTGTGACTACGTACTGATCATGAATATGAAACAGTTATGAGCATATGAAACAGTTACAGAATTATTCTAGCTACTTAGTCAGAATTTTGACTCCTGCACAACCTACTTTACCAGGCATCAGCTGCATGGGGAGGAGGTCCATTCTGCCACCAATCTGTCATTCCCAGCATGTTGTGGGGGGGGTCGGTCCAGGAGGTGTGTGTGTGTGTGTGTGTGTGTGTAAAGCCTGTCATTTACCTTATCTGCCATTCTCCACACATGGTCCCATCAGTTCTTCCAGATACCATCCAAGCTCCATCCATAACACATTTAAGTTCTGCTGCCTACCCGCTTAATGGTCCTGTCCAGCAAGTCTTGTATTTTTAAGATAACATGTTGACAAACACAATATGCTGCAGCACAACAATCTGCCCCCTCATGAGGGCCTTCTTTACATCTTGCCAAAACTCACACATAATCTAAGCCTAGTACATTGAGGAGATGCACTGTTACATCATGATGTCGTATTCCTGACAGCACTTAATTGTTTCATGAAGTCAGCACTAACTTGCACCCATCTAGTGTAGATGCTTCCATCCAGATGTTAGAAAGTCTCAGGACAGGTGTGCACAGGGAGAGAGAAAGGCATGTACATAAGGCTCTATGGATACCATGAATTGGGTTTAAATTTGAATCAGCAATGTAGACTGTAGCTTAAAAAACAAACAAACCAGACATCAGAGGATATCAGGGTGACTCTAAAAAGAGGGAGATACGTTTACAGAGATTTTTAATATACAGTGGGGCTCATGACATTTTTGTGCAATGCTTTAATGGGACTGTAGGATCAAGTTCAAAGGCCCTGATTGCTATTCTTACTGGTTTATTCTTGCCTCACCAGCCAGGAAATCTGGAACCCCAATTTATAACTATGGGCAAGTGTTTCCCCACTCAAATGCCTGTGGAATTTCTTAAGCAAATGCATTGATTCAGATACAAGTAAAACACAGGATTACATGAAAACTGGCTGTTTTGCTAAACACAAGGAATGGTATTTAACGAACTTAAGAAATTTGACCAAAATCTTTGGGGACATTGGACTGCTGAATATCAAGGACTTTGAACCCTACTCAAAGTTTTCATTGGGTACTGTTGTTGTCTAATGTCCTATGTTCTGAGTGAATTCCACATTGGGCTGCAATCCTGTATGATTCAGAATAGCATAGTAGTTCCACATGCCATACAGCTGAACTTACTGTACAGCCTCTGAAGTGTCTCTGCCCGTGGATATTCTGTGCCTCAAGAGTGGACAGGATCCAAGAAGCATCTGGCTATGTCCCTGTAGCCAGATGCAAAATGTTTACATTAGTGCTGAGATCTGGGGCTCTCTGGAGGTCACAGCACTGCTGTGATATGTGAAGTCAAAGCTTTCACGGCCGGCATCCATAGATTTTCCTTGGTTTTTTTCTGGGCTGTGAGGCCGTGTTCTGGAATAGTTTCTTTCTGGCATTTTGCCTGCATCTGTGGCTGGCATCTTCACAGAATGATTGGGTAGGAATGTATGTGGAGTTTATATGCTGTGAACCCCTGTTGGAGAGTATATGTAAATCTGTGTAATTGAATGGTTAATTTCTGGGTATAGAAATGCAAGGCTCATTAGTGTCTGTTTGGCTAATGGTTGGTTGATGGGCCATTATCTGCTGGAACGCCCCTTGTCCCTGGGTGGAATTCCTTTGTAAGTG
Source organism: Gambelia wislizenii (assembly GCA_030847615.1). Lineage (NCBI taxonomy): Eukaryota > Metazoa > Chordata > Lepidosauria > Squamata > Crotaphytidae > Gambelia > Gambelia wislizenii. Next base: position 115,511,378 of record JAUMIR010000001.1, on the reverse strand, counting down.
TTAAGTTTTGATTCTATTGTGAGTTCCAGCAAATAATGGCCCATCAACCAACCGTTAGCCAAACAGACACTAACAAGCCTTGCATTTCTATACCCAGAAACTAACCATTCAATTACACACATTTACATATACTCCCCAACAGGGGTTCACAGCATATAAACTCCACATACACTCCTACCCAATCGTTCTCTGAAGATGCCAGCCACAGATGCAGGCAAAACGCCAGAAAGAAACTATTCCAGAACACGGCCTCACAGCCCAGAAAAAAAACAAGGAAAATCTATACTGCTGTGATAATTTTGAATGAGCTACAGGGGCATAGCCAGATGTTTCTCTGCTCCTGCATACTCCCCACAAAGTATGGAATGGTCATGCTGGAGGAGGGGGAGGGCTTCAGAGGCTGTACAGTAAGTTGAGGGGGCTTTGAATGCTTCAGAGGGAGGAAGGGAATACCAATCGCCACCATACCCAAAAAATGACATACACAGGTATAAAGGAAACTTACATGTGTATATGTCATTAACAGAATGCCAGCCTGAGAGTGGTAAGATAAACAGGTGAAGGTAATATTGTATGTTAGAGTGATGATCTGATGATGAGGTTGGCCAACTATCTTCTTGTATAGTTACCCTAGCAAAGGTGTGGCACAGTTGCTGTATCTAGTTCAAGAATTTGGTCCAAGCACTGAAGCAGTGAAAAAAGTGTGTGTGTGTGTGTGTGTGTGCGCGCGCGCACACACACACACACACACATATATACACACATTTCATGGTACCAGCTGCTCACTCATACATAGGGTGCCATTGCACTCAATTCATTATGGTATTCCTATAGGCATCTGTTTGGCCATTGGGAGAAGAGAATGCTGGACTTACACAGGCTTTTCGATTGATCCAGTAGGGCTTTTCTTGTGTGTGTGTGTGTCTGTGTCTGTGTCTGTGTTTGTATATTTTAAAATTATTTCAAGTGGATGAACACTGAAGATGTGGAACAACTTCTTCACCTTGTAACAATAGTATAGGTATGTACAAAAAAATTACCAACAATAATTAATTGTTTTTCTGTAGAAAGTTGTATAGGCTGATAGCTAGGCTTACAACATCGTAACAGGTTGTATATTCACATTTGTGATGGTCATGATTGTCATTGCCATGACTGCAAATGCTCCCCAAACCTATGTTAAAATCTACTGTATCAAGGGAGAGAGTTCTGCAGCATTGACAAGCAAGGAGATAAAGGATGATGCATCTAGCCTCTTCCCACCAGTGAGCCATAGTGCTACTAAAAGAAGCAGGGTCCCTTGCAGGGTCTTGTCATAATTCATTGTCACACCACCATTCACTGGTGGGAAGAGGGTGGATGCATCATCCTTCATCACTCTGCTTGCCACTGCAACAGAACTACGTCCCTAAATACAGCTGTCTGGATTTTAAGGTGGGCTGAGGGGGAGCTGGATGAAGAGACAGGGTGTAGCCATGACATCATAGCTACATGTCTGATGCAGGATCTCAACCATAGTGTCTTAAATACTGGAGGGGGAATACAGTTCTGATAAGTGCATATAAGACCCACTGTGGTGTAGTGGTTTTAATGTTGGACTAGAAATCTGGGGGACATCTCCACTTAGCCCACTGGATGACCTTGGGCAAATCATACTCTCTCACCCTAAAAGAAGGATAATGGCAAACCTCCTTTGAATAAATCTTGCAAGAAAAACTTATGACAGGGTTGCCATAAGTCAGAGCCTACATGACTTAACTCAGAGTCAATGTGAAGGCATACCATGACAAAAAGAAGTGCATATGACCTTGTGGGGTGAACATTCGCTAGACAAATGCTGTAATTATATGAGTAGATCACTGTAAATATTCAATCTAGTGCTTTTACAGGTTAGTTTTGGCTTGGAACAGACTGTAGGCTTTCCCACAATTTTTCCTGCTTTCTCATCTGGCAGAAAACATGATGATTTATTTTGCTGAGCATGAAGATAGTGCTGACTATGAAAATCAATAGTGCTGAATAGTACAGTAGTATTTGCAGAACTCTTGCCAAATTTATTTTGTGTAGTTTACATTTCTGTCTGGGTTTTTTTAAAACTCTTGTACCCCAATCTAGTTAAAGAGACTAAATAGTTTTGGTGTCTGAAAATCTTTTGGAACTATCAACTATTGGTCTCATTTGGAGTGCAGACTGAAGTATAAGGAAGAGTAGTACAGGTATATTGGGCTCTGTCCTTTTTATCTTGAAAAGAAAAAAATAAATTGTGAAGAGGAGATACACCAGTTGTTTGTGCACCTAAACCATCATAATTGTTTCCCTGTATTCCGGTGGGAGTTAGTTTGGAGGACAACCTGATTCACTCATTTATATTGTTCATGCATGACATGCTCAGAAGTAGCCTGTCCACTTTCCTTTCTAAAAGGAAGGATCATATGGAGTAAAGCCACACACTAATATCTTGCCCTGAATCTTGTTGGTTTGTCCCAACTAGAGCAGACCTCCTTGAATCTACAGTTTAATGGTTAGTTAACTTGTAAGTTAATCACAATTATTCAATAGTTCTCCTATAGCTGAGAGCAGCAGTAGGATCTAGGCCAATGCCATTGTTGTTTTTTTCCTCTTTGCTGTCTGGTGGTGGACACAGATACTGTATCTGTGAACAGTCTGAGCAGATTATAATACTATGATATTATTCACAGGAACAAACAGTTCAGGTGTGGAAGGAAGCTCAAAGAAATGTTTGCCCTCCAGCTACGTCTGCCTTTTAACTCTTTTCAGTGAGGACAGCTGAAAAAAAGATATCATAAAGTGCTTCGATGTGGAAATAAAATTGTATTCGTTATCCTGCATCTGAGATAAACATCACATACTCAAGAGGGTTACCAGTTTACTAACGGGTGTATATTCTGGGGAACAATGGACAAACACATTTTCCTGTTGTGTGTAACTTTATAACATGCAGGTACACAAAATGTAGATTTGGCATACCATCCTGCATATTGAAAGGTTATAGAAATATGTACAAGTTGTAGATTTAAATACAATGTATAAAAGCAATGCATGAAGCAGGCCCAAGACGGCCACAAGGCCAGCTTTTTAAATCCCTAAACTATGCTTCTTTAAGTATGTACTAGTGAGATGGTCACCAAATTATAGGAAGGCGTGAATTCTGCATCATAGCCTGAGTTGCCACTACCAGCTCAGTGTTGTTAAACATGAAAATGGAGAGAGCGCAGAAGAAAAGGGTTTGCTTGGCTACTGATGCTAAAACTATGCATCATTTAACTGTGGGAAGACTGTCTTGTTTCACACTGCTATTCCTAAGAGAATGTAGCATTCAGAGTCAAATTAGAGGCCACTTAAATGTGCATCTACACTTTTCCATTTTAAAAATGCAAATAGCAGTCATTAGAGAAGTTAGTAAAAACTGGAACTGAAGCTGGAACCAGAACCAGATCTACAGAATGTTAGGACAGAGAGTACAGTATGTCTTCCCTCTCCTGTTTAGATCCTGATGAAAATCGGTCCTCTAAAGCTGCTAGGCTACCTGTAGGTTTTCTTCCAATGCAAATAGAAGACTTGGAGGAGAGATTTCTATTACGGCTGTTGCAAGAGACAAAGGAATTAAGCTGCCTCTTTGCTACTGCTCTGATCGTGTTAATTATACACCCACATCCTTTGCATTTTTAGTCTGTAATCAACAGACCTTCACTTTCACTTGCTCCTTGACTGCTCTCTCCTGCACGCACTGATAAAAGCTCTGGGAGGTAGAGATATTGACAGTAATGCTTGTAGACATCTGGATATTATTACAGAGATATATGCAGCAAAATACATCTGGGAGTAAGGCATTTTTCTTCATCCATTTGCACTTGGGTCTGTGCCTAATTGAGTTGTCACCTAGACATCATCAACCTTCCCCAAACATTTCAGCATCAAGTTATTTGGATATTGGCTGCTAAATAGTATCTATTTAGATACTACTTAAAGATTAACAGATTATAAATGAATAAAATCTCTTACTATGTTTAATAATTTTATGGTGCTTCTGGCAAGGGGTAGTGTACTAGACTCAGCACCACAGCTCAGTTCAATTTTGGATAATAACATTTTGCCACCAGAAGATTCTTCTTTATCTCCAGTTGGCTGGATGGTTTTTGTTTCCTCCAAAGTAACAATGATTGTCTCCTTTTTTTAAAAAAAAAGTTCAGAAAAAGGTCCCTTGCATGTGTTGGAAGAAAAGAGGCATCAATGCTTGTACAAAGTGATTAATGAGAGATAATGCCTGCTCTTTGTTTAACCTCTCTGTATCTTTTTTTATTCTATTTATTCAACCCTTTTGCTTCCTTCTTACTTGTTGATGTCACTTTCCCCTTCTTCAAGAAATTAATTACCATACTTTCTCTATCTAGGAGGGAGCTTCCATGGGGCTTCAACCCCAGTAATTGCTGCTAGCTTACACCCACACGACAGCCAGCTTTTGGGAGCTCTTGTAACTTCTTTTCGCTATCTGCTTTTCTATCCTACGATGGATTTCCTGAGACAATAAACATAAGTTTTCTTTACCTACAAGAGTATCCAGAGTAATTACTCCTGTTTCTACCAGAAGCTTACATTGTGCTAGCCCTGCTGTATTGTGCCCCACCCCTTCCACTCTTCCCCTGTGTTGTTCAGCTCCACCACCTTTCATGCACTGGAGAAGATCTGAAGGTCAGGGCATCCTCTATACCTGTTGCTGGATTGCAGCTCCCAACTTTCCCATCATTGTCAATGGTGATTAGGGCTGCTAGGAGATGCAATCCAAAAACACCTGGAGGGCTACAAGATTCCCACCCCTGCTCCATAATGATTTGATTTATATCCCACCTTTCTCCAGAAAGAGATTCAAAGCAGCTTACAATATAAATTAAAACTGAACATCTAAAACAATATGGAGTATAAAAGTTTTTTAAAAAACATAAAATGATACATCCAGTTAAAATAATACTTTTAAAACATTAAAAATTAAAACTATTAAAGCACTTAAAATACACATTACCTACTAAAACAAACAGCACACCCAATTGCACATCACTCCACCCGGGTCAGCCAAGGCTGAAGATTTGTTTAAATAAGACGGCCTTTGCCTCCGTCCAGAGGGAGTTCAAAAGTCTAGGAGCAGTCATCGTGAAGGCTCTCTCCCATATGATATGCACACAGCATCTCACATTTGGGGGGGCAGATGCTGTTCTGTTAGTATGCCCTGCTACCCCCTCCCCACAGTATCTCATAACTGGAAATATTGGACAGTTTTCAAGGTCACTTGGCTGGGAGGTTTGGCAGACTGGAGGTCAGTCTAAGATCATGATAACCTGAGATGTTAACCTAAGAAATAAAACTGTAAGAAAACCCAAATGAGGATTATGCAGAAATCCCCTTAGTAAACACAGTTGTTAAGGAGGTATGTGCTAATCCTTTCTTCCAGCCCTGGGCATTTCAAGCAATAATTCAATCATGCAAACAAGTGACCTATACCCCCTACCTGACCAAACATTAAGAGGTTGCTGCAGAACCATCAATGTTTTGTTTTGCTGGAACCAAAGCAATCTGTTGAGTTTAGGTTTCCTTTGTCTATACCATGGGAAAGCCATCCAGGCTTTGTCAAAACCAGAGTACCCCTTCAGGATATTAAATAGGGTATAAACACCCCAGCCTAGACCCCAGCTAAGTATGTCATGGACTGGCAGACCCCTCCATTCTGCCGGACTCCTCTGTGCCACCATCTGCTGCTTGGACCTCTTTCTCCAAGACTGGTAACTATCATCTTTCTACCCCTGATTTCTCTGTATCCAACCCTTCACTCCTTACTTTCCAGTAGCCTTGTATGGTTCTTAAAAGTGTATGTTCTTGTATGTTAGCATATCCCCTGTGTTAATTCCAATAAAATATTTTGTTTGACTGGAGTGCTCTCTACAGTTAGTATTGGTAAACACAGGTGAAAAGATTCCCAAAGTTACCTTCCTCTTGCAGGCCTCCTTTTGAGCTAATAATTCCCCCCCACACTTTGAGGAGCCACTGGCATTGCAGGTAGGACTGCAACGCCCCTACCCCCTTCTTAGGGTAGCAGTCCAACACACAAACACACACTCCAACAGGTTATAGCAATGATTATCTTGTTCTCAGTGGCAAGAAAGCCAGCAGACATCCACTATATTTAAACATACAGACATTTGAACGTACAGACAGAAATAAGTTTATTTGATAAAACAGCTGGGCAATTGTTTGAGATCCAGGAGCTACGTATTCCTCATGCTAGACTTCAGAAGGCTGGATCTTCCATGCCTCCAACCAGCCCAACATTCTTTAATTTTTTTTAAATCTAAAAATACCTCCTTTGGCAATTTCACCATGTGTTCTTTCCCCTCCCAGGGCTGTCTGAGGAGAGGCCTTTCTTCAAAACCAAAAGTCCTCATTGGGGGAAAAAGCCTCTTCCAGGTCTAAGACAGTCTGAGGGAGTTTAAATGTGGTAGGATTGCCCCCAATACCTTCAAGAGGGGATGACAGGTATTTTTTAAGGGAAAAAAATTAAAAATGGCTACAGTTCTATATTGCTGTCTCTGTTGCATAACTTTATGCATACTTAGCTACATAGCTATAAAACATTCCTAGGGCTTGTCTACACCGGCAATTTATTCCATCTTGCCCCTGTCTTGGAGCTCTGAGTCGAGTCCTGACAAAACAGGTTTTTTTCTCCATTTTGTCCCAGGGCAGAGATGGGACTAAGACCGGGGGGGGGGGTGAGATGGAGTAGGGCCCAGTTATAGCATTTTTGAAAAATATCTGTTTAAATCCATTCCAGCCAGCAAAAAATAGATCGTGCCCTGCATGACTGCAGGAGCCTGGCCCAGCACGCCGGCCCATCACTGTACTCTGTCTCACTCTTCCATAGCCAGGAAGGAGGACCACAGCTTGTGACTGAGGCTCTCATGCTGTGGGCCTCCTTCCTGGTATCAGAGAGTACAACGTGGAGGGCAGCAGCAATGGCTGCAGGGACAGCATGCTCGCCTGGACTCTGGCCTGTTTCGTGCCAGTAAGCGGGGAACCGGTGTATTCTGGCCCAGTAGATTTGTCCCTAGTGAATTACCAAGATATGCATCAGGCAAGATTATCCCCATGTGCCTGGGGTTGTACTGATTGATGTGCACTGGCATTCCCTAGCCAGTATCCCAATGCAGATCAGGAGGGCCCAACACTTATTGGTGCCCCGTATACACTGGTCCTGATGTGCAACAGTCACTTTGCTGGCTCCCCCATGTAGGGTCTAGACACTGCCAATAGTGGAGAGATAATTTTGTAAAAAGGCTTCCCCTCAAGCTAAAGAGAAAGAGTGAGTGAAGGAGAAAGGGAAGGCAGTTTTGAAATCTGATGGAACTGCCAGTAAACTACAGTAATCTAGGAGGCCCCATTAGATCTGAAATTATTCAGGTCTATAGTACTCTGAAGATGCTAGATCCCATCCGATTTTGGATGCTAAGCAGGGTCAGGCCTGGTTAGTTTTTGGAATGGGGGACTGCCAAAAAATACAGGCTGTGGTATGTCCTGTGAAATTCATGGGTGTCATAGATTGACAGGCAAATTGAAGGTATGTTCATGTGCATGTGTGTGCACACACACAGAGTGTCTGAGCAAGATTTAAAAAAAAAATTGGTAAAAGTGAAGAAAGCAAATTATGTCCATGGCATGAGTGACTTTAATCCTTTGCCTCCACTGAGATTTCAATGAAAATTGTCCCTAACTTTCTGAGCTTCCTATTTACACTCTCACTAATACCGATGAGACCTTCTTGATTTTGTAAGTAACAAATACAAGGAATGTGGAGTGAGGGATTCCAAACTAAACTGCAGTGGATGTACCCATTCCCCATTCCCCATGCTGGCTACTTGTTTTTTAAAAGCAAAATGTTTCTCACCAAACCTAATCTAGTTTTGCTCTGTATAAAGATGGGGCTTGGGATTACAATACAGATGCTGGAGGCCCTCACATCCTTTTAACACCAATTGAGAAACTTTTTCCTGTTTTCTCCAAACCAGATCCCTGTTGTCTCCAAGAGATCATACTATTGGTCTGGCTGAGCAGCAGGGGTGGCCAGCCAATCTGTTCAACATTTGATTTTCTTCTAGTCCATTCTCTCTCCGATCACTGACCTTTCTGGTCTTTTATTTTACAGCACCTTCATATATTTTTCAAGACCCAAAGTAATTATGATAATCTAGTCTGCTGTCTTTTGTTACAAAATCAATACAACTTGTACCCAGTTGTTCCTTCGAAGGGTCCATCTTTCCCTCCTGCAGTTCTGCTCAGATCTTGAGGCTGTGTCAGCGACTGCAGCGGACTATGAGAGCCATAGTCTGTGAAGTGGATCACTCCCACAAAATGGAAGACATTGTATCAGGTTTCTTTCTAGTTACACAAAGAACATTTGTGCTTCCTGAATTCGTTGGCTTGAGGTCAGAAAGTTTGTCATGGAAATAGCACAGATTAAATATTTAGTAGCACAAGTTCCTTTTAAAAAAAAATCTCAAGGTTTATGTCTCCTTCAGCAGGAGCAGTGAGCTCATTAAACAAGAAGGAGCGAGTTGGGAAAAGTGAACTAGAAAATGCAATGCCTCTCTGTAACTTTCATTAATTAACAAAGGAACAAAACTTCCCATTATCTAAAATTAATGAGAATACTTTTGCCAAATTCCTTTGATCAATCTATACATTTTCTTTTATTTATAACTTTCTAGTTATTACCATGAAGCCACTGCTCCAAAGCACATGCCAAAGCAAGCCAGCAGTGCAAAATATTAAGGATCTACTTGAGTGTCAGCCAAATAAACAAAATCTTATTCTTCAAATCCAAAATCCTGCCACCATAGCCTATTGTTCTAGCTATTAGATCAAAACAGAGGGACAGACTGAATAATGTTTGAATGTGCTTGGGGAAAACTCTATTTTATTTTATGGAACCTCCATGCCTTTTTAATTAATATGAAGGATTCTGCATTCAAATCCTTTAATTAGTGACATGGTGAACCTCCCCCCCCCCCGGCACACCCACAAAAAAGTTAATCTAACTATTGCAGCTTCAGGACTGCTCCAAAAACTCATGATTCATTTCTTGAGTGGCAACTACACTTCATACCAGATGGCAAGTAGTAAGTCCATAATTAAAGCATAGAAAATGCCCCAATTATGTTCATCTCATGGAACATAGGAACCTGTTTTATAGCTGGGAAGGCTATTTATCTATTCCTGGCAATGGTTTTCTCTGGCAGAAGCCTTGCCTCCTCTTGGCAGACACTTAGAGGTTGAACTGAGGACATTTGATGTGGAGGGCCTAGGCTCTCCCATTGCTATATAGGTCCTCCATGTGATGTGGAGGGCCTAGGCTCTCCATTTCCATATAGGTTCTCCTATATCTTAGTGCAATGGTGTATGTCAGAGGTGAGGAGGGAGACACCTGTGGCCTTACTAGATCTCATCATTCCCCACCATTTGTCACACTAACTGAGACTTATAAGAGTTGAAGTCTAGCAACATTTGGAACCACAAGTTCCCTCTTCTGGACGTATGTGGTGAGTTTGAGTGGGAAAGATAGCACAATGCAATACCTTAGCACTCCACTCACCATTCGAAAGTTTCAAGCCATTGTGAATAGTTTTATTTGTGGTTCCCTTCTGAAACTCTAGCTCCACAGCTTTCCTTCAGGCAAGTTGGATTATGATTTAAATTAGAAAAATTGTAAAATTGTGATTTAAACCTGAAAAGATGCAATGACTGAAACCCTATATGGTTTAGCATAGCATAGCAGTCCTGCATTTGAACCAACACTAGGCTGAGCCATGTACCTCCATCACCCCTGGACTTACCGTACAGTCTCTAAAGCACATACACACCTGCTATGGCCACTCCATGCCTTGTGAGGAAAGTGCAGGGTCAGAGAAATGTCCAGCAACACCCCTGTAGCTAGATAGGAAATGATAACAGCATTGCTGAGGTTTACAAGGATCCACTGAAGGTCTCAGTGCTGTTGTAATTGTTTTGCATCTGGCTATGGGGATGTAGCCAGACACACTTCTGATCCTGCCCATTGTACATGAGGCCAGGAATGGTTATGCAGGAGTACTTCAGAGGCTTTATAGTAAGCCACAGGGGAAGGCCTTAGATTCTGGGGAGGGAGGGAGGGAATACCAATCTCTGCAGAGCCCCCAAAGGGACATAGGCAGGCATAAGGGAAACCTGCATGTGTGTATGTCCCTAACAGAATACCAACCAATTTAAGTCAATGACTTAAAGTGAGTTTCCTGTTGGCACTTTTCCATATATCTGTTTTCAAAAAAAGATGCTGTCTTGACCAATTGTGTAAATGTAGGTACTAAACCCTGTAAATTTACAATTAGAGTATATATTTTGCATGTTTTCCTTTAAAAAAAAAAACTATGGAGGAAATAGGTTTAAAACATTCTCATACAGAGGCTTTCTTATGAGTGGCACTCATGGAAATTTGAGGTTAACAGGGCAATGCTATCATGCGTCTACTCAGTTTAACTTATGGCAACCTAACCTCAAGTTTTCCTGCCAAGATTTATTCAGAGGAGGTTTACCATTGCCTTCCTCTGAGACTTGCCCAAGGTCGCTCAATAGGTTTCCATGGCTAAGTGGGGATTTGAGACCTGGTTTCCTGGAGTCTAAGTCCATCGCTACATCATGCTGGCTCTATTTCAAACACACTCAGAGATAGAGAGAGAGGCGGGGAGGGGGTATGCACCTTACTAAGTTTTGTATCTTAATAAATTCTTCTGCCTTCCTTGGCCCAGCTCCAGTGCCACATAAGATACAGAACAATAACAGCAACTTTAACTGGTGTCTTTGCAGACTGGGTTCTAGTCACTATAGCAAAGAAAACTATGGCCAGAGGCCTGTTGGCGTAGTATGCACAAAGTTGAACTTTGTCCATGGTCATGTAGCATCAATCAGGGAAGGCAAACAAATCTGCCAACTCTGTGTAGCCTCTTCCTTCAATGCCTTTCCCCCTTCACATCAGCTGACTGCATTCAGCTGTTTTTTTAAAGCAACAAAAATTTGGGGTAAAATTTGAACATCTACTTTAATATTTCAAAGTCTGATTTTACAAACATATCATTAATCATTGTGCCCTCATGGCGCAGTGGTTAAATGCTAGTACTGCAAGCCACTGTTATGAGTTAGATCCCAGAGGGCTCCAAGGTTGACTCAGCCTTCCATCCTTTTATAGGTCAGTAAAATGAGTACCCAGTTTGTTGGGGGCAATTAGCTAAAAAACAAAACAAAACATTGTAAACTGCTTGGGGAGTGTTTTGGCACTGATAGGCAGTATATAAATATCAATGCTATTGCTATTGCTACGCTGTCTTCAAGATAAAGTATGGAGGGTGTGATAATTCTACCTAATGACAACTTTGGGAACACAGGAGATTCAGGCAGCGGGGGTGAGGCTAGCAAACAGGACCCAAGGCAGGCTAGAGGTTGGAGGCATAGTCAAGGACAGCCTGGAGTTCAAATTCTAGACTGCTGTGTTGTGAAACAGGGCAAGTATATGAGAAACCAAAGAGTAAGGCAGCCACAAGGAAAGAGGAGATGGACATGGTACCAGGACCATCCATTAGGCAGAATGAAAGGTTGTCATGAAATGGCAACAAATGTTTAGTTTTCCAGTAGTTACTATTCTATTTTTACTGCTTTTTACTTGGTACAGAGGTAGGCTAATGTACAGCGCATTGTAGAAATCCAGCATTGAGGTTAACAGAGCATGCACTACCATCTTTAGATCCTTCATCTCTAGAAAGGGGCACATCTGGTGTAGCAACTGAAATTAATAGGCATTCCTGACTGTTGCATCAATCTGAGCTGCCTTTGGGGTGAGAGACCCAGAAGCACTCCCAGGCTGCAAATACAGTTCTTCAGGGGGAGTGTAACCTCATCCAGGACTGGTTGCCACACCTCCAAACCCAGGTTAAGAGCTTTGATGGTAAGCACTCCCATCTTGTCTGGATTCAGCTTCAGTTGGTTTTTCCTCATTCAGCCCATTACCTCCTCCAGGCATATATTCAGAGGAGTCACACTATCCTTAGCTGAGTCTGTTTTTGAAGGCATGGAGAAATATACTTAGGTGTCATCAGCTTACTGATAGCACTCTGCCCCATGCCTCTGGATTATTATTATTATTAAAGTTTATTTGTAGAGCGCTGTCAGTGTACACAGCGCTGTATAAAACAATCAAGGATAAAACAGAATGAAACCTGCCAAAGGCGTACAATCTAAGTAAAACAATAGGCAAAATAATAAAAATCAATTAAAACTAGGATAATTACAACAATTAATAACAACATCCACAGTAAACCCAAGTGAAAGAAAAAATAAATGTATATCAGACAAAGCCAGGGAATGCCTCCCTGGACAAGGTAGTCTTTAACTTGGATTTAAAAGTGGACAAAGAAGTAATGGCCCATATTTGAGGGAGAAGAAGGTTCCAGAAGTGAGGGGTGGCAAGCGAGAAGGGACAAATCCAGGATGGAGCAGTGGAGATCCTAGGTTGGTACAGTAGGCCTTGAGTACTAGAACAAAGGGTATGGGTGGGAATGTAAGGAGAGAGAAAGTCAGATAAATAAAGAGGGGCTAGCCCATGCTGGGCTTTGAAAGTTAGCAACAAAAGCTTATATTGGATACGGAAAGGGAAGGGAAGCCAGTGAAGAGAAAACAGCAAATAGGAAACATGGTCAAAGCGGCGAGCGGAAGTAATGATGTGGGCATCTGAATGTTGAACAGAAATTAAAGGGCAAAGATGAGAAAGGGGAAGCCCAGCTAAAAGGAGATTACAATAATCTAATTGGGAGACCACCAAAGTGTGGACCAAAGTCTTGGCAGTAGAGGCCGAAAGAAAAGGACGTATTTTGGCAATGTTGTAAAGGAAAAATCTGCAGGCTTTGGCTGTGGCCTGAATATAGGGAATAAAAGACAACGAAGAATCAAAAATAAAACCGAGACTGCGGGCTTCCTGGACCGGGTAAATAGAAGTGTTGTCAACAAAAACAGAAAAAGAGGATTGGAGGGAGGACTTAGGTGGAAAGACAAGAAGCTCTGTCTTGGACATATTGAGCTTCAACTGCCGATGATGCATCCAGAGAGAGACAGCTGAAAGACATGAAGAAACTTGCTGTTCAAGCTCTGAGGAGAGATCAGGGGTGGAAAGATACAGTTGGGTGTCATCGGCGTACAAATGATAGGAAAAACCGAAAGAACTAATAAGTTTTCCTAAAGACAAGGTGTAAAGAGAGAACAATAGGGGACCCAAAACAGAGCCCTGGGGAACTCCAACGGAGAAGGGTATGGGAGAAGAGATCTGACCACCGGTGACCACTGCAAAATATCTATCTGACAGATAAGATTTAAACCAGTTAAGAACTGAGTTCGAGAACCCAATGTCAGAAAGTATATCAACTAAAAGACAGTGATCCACGGTGTCAAATGCTGCAGATAAATCGAGGAGGATAAGCACAGAATAGAGACCATTTGCCTTGGCCCGTAAAAGATCATTAGAGATCTTTGTGAGGGCCGTCTCAGTGGAATGCCGTGGGCAGAAACCAGACTGAAAAGGATCAAGGATGGAGTTGGCTTCGAGAAACTCAAGGCAGCAGGAATAAACAACCGATTCCAAAACCTTAGAAAGAAAAGGGGGAAGAGGGATCAGGCAATAACTGGACAAAGAAAGGCATCAAGACAGGATTTTTTTCAAAATAGGGGAAACAAGAGCATGTTTAAAGTAAGAGGGGAAAGAACCAGTAGAAAGAGAAAGATTAAAGATAGAAAGAAGCGAAGGAAGGAAGGAGGGGGCTATAGAAATTAAGAGACTAGGGGGAATTGGATCAAGAGAACAAGTTGTAGGTTTGGAAGAGTGCAGCAAGGTAGAAAGTTCATCCAGAGAAACAGGAGGAAACACAGAGAATTGATTAGTCAATGGTTCCAAAGGATTAATGGGGAAAGACAAGTTAGGAAGAACTATTTCAGATCTAATAGTAATGATCTTAGTGATAAAGTAATTAGCAAAGTCGATAGGGGAAAATAATGAAGAAACAGGGGGGGAGGAAGGTTTTAGCAAGGTGTTGAAGCAGGAAAACAGCGCTGCGGGCGCCTCTCATTGGTGCAGATCAATGATTTAAAGTAGTCCTGTTTTGCCATGGACAAGGCGGATGTGAAAGATAAAAGAATGAACTTATAATGAATAAAATCGACCCGCTCCCTGGACTTTTTCCAAAGATGTTCGGCCGCTCAAGAGCATGACCGGAGGAACCTAACTATGGGAGTAAGCCAGGGCTGAGGCCTGTTCGTAGAGGAGGACACACAAACAGAAACAGGGGCAAAACTGTCAAGAATTGAAGAAAGAGTGGAGTTAAATAAAGACATCACTGAGTCAGTGGAGTCCCCAAGAAAGAGGGAAGAGAGGGAAGAATCCAAAGACTGACTAAGAAGATCACAGTTAATAGACTGAAGATCATGAAAATGGCGTTGAGCAGTATGGTGAGGAGATGGGGTATAAGTAAGAGTAAATAACAAAAAAGGATAACAGATAGTACTGAATGATCCGTCCCAGTGGTTTCATGTAGATGTTAAAGAGCATTGGGGATAGGATGCCACCTTATGGTATGCCATATAACAGCTCCTTTTTTGAGCTATCCCCAAGCACCAACATCTGGAACCTGCTCTAGAGATAGGACTGGAACCACTGAAGCACAACATTTCCAAAACCCCTCAGGCATTCCAGAAGGATACGATGGTATGGAATGCTGGTGAGAGGTCCAAAAGCACCAGCAGGAACAAATTCCCCCTGTGAATGCTCAGGTGAAGATCATCCACTAAGTGACCATAGTGGTCTCAACTCTGTATCCTGCTCTGAGGCCAGTTTGAAATGGGTTAGATAACTTATATCATCCAAGACTGCCTGGAGTTAGGAGGCAAAACCTCACTAGCCATGGCAACATCCTATGGAATCCTGGGATCTGTAGTTTAAGGAAGGCTATTTAGAATTCTCAGAGGGTATTTAGAATTCTCAGCCTCAGCAAACTGCAAGCCCCAGGATTCCACCCAATGTAGCCATGGCAGTTAAAGCATAGGACCATAACTGTAGCATGAAAGGGCCTGAGATGATAAGAAGTAGCTACAGGTTCCACCAGTTTGAGCCTTGGCACCTTGAAGTAGCCTTCAAATAGCAGCTTAAGGAAACCATCATAAAAAGTAATGGCTCAGATCTACAGCCTGTAATCTGACCACTGTCCCTTGCAGAAGTTGCTTTAAAAAGCAAACTAACTAAAACTAAGAAAGCTACTTGTGTAATACTTTGGAGCAGCTATGTCAACAAATTAATCAGTAACTAATTTGATCCAAATATTTTGGGGAAATAGGGCTTAAATACCCTAAAGACACCAGATCTCATCTGATCTTGAAAGCTAAGCAGGGTCAGCCCTGGTTAGTACTTGGATGGGATGTTACACGAATCACTATCATGCATGAAAATCCCTGCGTGTATGTGATCTTACTGTGGGGAATTTTGAATTAGCTCAATTGGCAGTGATAGGTCACGTAACTGGACAGGATCTTTTAACCTTGTGTATGCCAGTACTGACAGAGGAATGAGCCAGGCAAACCAAAATAACCTTTGAAAGATATATAAAAGAAGAAGAAGAAGAAAATAAACATATCAGAGGTTATATACACAATGCTTTGGTGTAATGAGATAAGAGAATAACTCTACTTTAAAACCCTAGAAAATGCCTACTATATGTTATATTGTTATTTTGTTACTTTCTTGTTTATATGTAAAAATGTAATCAAAATTTAATACAGATCAATTAAATAAATAAATAAATGAACTGAAACTGCATTCACACCACACACATCCATTCATCACACTCACAAGAACTATCGAAGAAAAGCAGGAAGAATCTAAAAGGTGGGTTAGACTGAGGCTGTTGAGACAATACTGTACCAATCCTGCAGGGACGAACTCCTCACAATCAAGTGATGTGAAGGGAAGTTACTCGTGAGCAAGCATTGCATTGACAAGTTGTGGCCAGTTATGGTTGGAGGGAAAGGGGAAGTTAGCAGTGAGAGAAAGGAAGCCTTTTGGAAGTAGGGAGAGAGAAAGGGATTTGGAAAGGGAAGAAAAAGGGGGAGGGAGACAAGAGGAAAGTGAGGTCCAGATGTAGAAAGGTAGAAGGGGAGGGGGAGTAGTGCAAAGTGATGTGAAAATGAGAGGAATGGGAATCTGACTGTGCTGAGCTGAGATTCTGGGGCATATTTGTATGCAAAACCTCCTTTGAGGGTGTAATCTAACAAAGGAATTGTATTTCGGAAGATTCTCAACATTAAAACAAAGGCGTTCCGGATGAGCTAGCCCTATAGGAAAAGGGTAGTTTTTAACTGACAGATGACAGACAGCTCTCTCTTCAGATAGAGCAATAAGGAAACTAGACCTCACTGAACGATGAGATTTCTAGCCGACTTGTGAACTGGGCAGAAGGATGCATCCTCCTAGTGCAGTGATTTTCAACCTGTGGGTCCCCAGATGTTGTTGGACTACAGTTCCCAGGAGCCCTCTGAGGTCTCACCTTGACAGCCAGGTGGACCTCCCAGTCATTAGGAGGACCAGTCAAGGGGAACTGTAGTCCAACAACATCTGAGGACCCACAGGTTGAGAATCACTTTCCTAGCGCCTTCTCAGACATGGCATTCTTTTGGAAAACTTCAAAGAGATTCCACTTTACCTTTACCCAAGGTGTGAAAGACTTTGCGGAACTTTAGAAATGGCCTGTCCATTTGGCTTATATATATGCCTCTAGCATGCCCTGGTCTTGCCTCCACATGACCTCAGTCCTAGCTTATTCTTCCATCAGCCTCATGGGGGGCATAAACGATATTGATATCAAACGTGTATCAAAGATGGATGGAGTTATCACTCTGGTTACAGGTCATATGAGGACAAGATTGAAGTAACCTTTTACTATTAAAACCTCACCTAAATCTCCTATTAAGGCTGTTGTATTGAAGTCCATGCTAAACCATGTAATTAAGAGGGGGATTATAAGGTGAATCCGCCACCCATCTCCAATCTGATAATTGTGCGACTGGTGAGAAGTAAGCCTCTATGAAGATTATCAAAGTCACAAAATCAAAAGGATGAACTCTGGGTCTAGTTTAATCAAAAGCCGATGATTAAATTAACTAGTTAAGTCTCACAGCAGCCTTTTGACATTTCCACACTGGAACCACAAATGCAGGTTATCTAAACCAACAGTCACTTTGTTTTGGTCACAATGGATGGCTTGGAGCCTTCCTTTGCACACCCTCCAGCATTTCAGAGATGAAAACCAAAACATGTGTGGCCAAGCATCATCAGAGTGTGAGCAAAATGGCAAAAGTTAGCTAGCCTTGTATGGTTCTTAGGCACATTTGTTGTGTATGTGAGTTCACTTTGTATTATTTCCAATAAAAATACTTTATTTCACTTTAACTTGAGTGCTCTCTACAGTTAGTATTGTTATACATAGGTGGAAAAGATCTCTGAAGTTACCCTCCTCTTGCAGGTTTCCGTATGAGTTAATAATTCCCCCCAAATAATAATAGCATCACATGAAGAGCTCTAAAGTACCCCCACCTCTTAGGGTAACAATGGGAGAGGGCCTTGTCAGCAGTGGCACCCCAGATGTGGAACATCCTCCTCTTGAAAGCCCAATTGATGTCAACACTGGCATCATTCTAACACCAAGTAAAAATACTTTTTAAAAAGTTTAAAGCCTTGGGGGCCTTTATGCACATGCCCATGACTTAAACTGTGTTAACCTGCTTTAACTTGTTGTATTATTTAATAGGCTTTTAGTCCAGTTAAATTAGTTTTCTTCTCTTAAATTTCAAATGGTTTTAAACTGCTAAAATTGGTTTTACTTGTATGGTACCCTAAGATCCCATGATACAGGATGAGATATGAATGTTCAAATAAATAAATAATATTTTTAAAGTAGCTGAAAAGGTGGGATAGCAGAAGATTAATCAGCACAGTCCCTGCCAAATCAGGAGAGTTGGATGTTAGCATTCCCAAACTTTTATCCTCTAGGTGTTTTGGACTTCAGCTCCCAGAAGCCCCAGGCAGCTTGGCCAACAGTGAGGAATTCTGGGAACTGAAGTGAAAGACTTCTGGAAAACCAAAGTTTGGGAACCACTGCAGATGATTAATGTTCCATGCACATCTAATGGGATGTGTGTGCTGCATTTTTAAATCTTTATTTTTATTTCTTTTAAATTATTTTTATACAATTCTAAATAATGGTGTTTTGCTTTGATAGTTAACTTAATTGTTTTTAACTTTTTGTTGAAAAAATTACAGCATTCTCTCTTTCCCACACTCTCTTGCTATTAGAGCAAGAGGGTAATAGGTAGGACATATGACCCAGGGCACCCCTGTTGGTCTTGTATATATAAATTTATATATAAATTTGTCCCTTCTCGGCTACTGTAGTGTGCAGGGCAAAGTAATGTACATTTGAGTAACGCCTCTTTAACCTGCTACTCTGCTAGAGGGAAGTTAACAGTGGGCTTGTCTATATGGTCAAAATAATCCTCATAGAATGCCCCTGGAAGGCGATCTGTACATATGGACATTCGCATCAACATGTCTCATTCAGAAGGGGGGAAGCCGAATCCACCATAAACTCTGTCTGGGAAGCCTTTGGGGCTTCTCCCAGAGTTTTTAAAAAGCTATGTAGAGAATGTGAATGTCTCATTGTTAGAACAGTTGCATTCGGGTTGCTGTGAATAGGCAGTGCAAGCTGATTGGCCAGACTAGCATGGGCTATGAAACAGGGAAAGTGCCTGATGCCACCATGTTGGATTTTCAGCTAAGCGAGAGATCAGTATGTCGATAAAATGGCAATCTTTTACTCTTTTTTTCTTTTCTTTCTTTTGAAAATACAAAACATCGCTTGTGTGCACCATAGTAAATGTGTTTGTTTGTTTGTTTGTTTGTTTAAATGGTGATGGCAGATTTTAAAATGTGAGTAAATCACTCGCAGCTGCCATATTGGCTAGAGACATGCAAAGTTTAGGGGGGCCCTATTAATCGTTAAGATAGGTTGCAGCACTGTGAATTGCTAGCAATCCAGTTTAGATTGTATTTTCCCCACTTGTATTGACAGGACCAGAATTTAACTTCATAGAGCTTCCAAAATTTGAACACTCTAATTCCTCATCACTTTTGTATCATCAGTTTTTTTAGTTTCATCTTGCTCTAACCTTGTTGTAAGCTGCCTTAGATCCCTTGTTGTGAGAAAGACAGGATATTCTTTAAATAAGTAAATAATAATATCCACTAACACACTAGGGCCTATAACTTGTTGTTAGTTCTGACTAGAGTAGGCCCTTTCCACACAAAAAAGATCTACCTATGTGTTGACTTACCATGCAATAATTGAGCAATTTAGGTCTACTCCAGTTAGGACTGACAGCTTGTGCACCTAGGTCTGAAGGTCCTTTCTTGTATACATGGAAGCACAGGCCAAAATCCTGTTGGTGCTTTCTGCCAGCCTAACTATGCCAGTGTAGGTGGCAACAGCAGGAAAGAAAAGGCCATGGATGGCTCAGCCATGAAGGAAGGAAGGCACTGGAGAAAAAGGTTGATTGGAACAAGAAGATTTGGGATGCCTTCCTTCACCGCTGGTGTACAACCCTAAAAAAGTACAACCCACTTAAGCTTCCATTGACTGTGAGAAGAACAGGAAGTCTTCAAAAGCAAGGGATAAGTAATGATCTTGCCAACTTGATGTCTGGGGGGTCCAACACTGAATGGATGGAATCCCTGGTATTCTGAAAGATAAAAGGATATCATCTATATGGCTGAATGTAGCATTTGAATAGCCTTCCCTTCTTAAGGACTTCAGCTATGCCCAGTTAAAGAGAAAAATCTGCTAATACAATATAATTTATCATCAGTTTCCTCACACCCCTCAAGTTCACTGACACTAGCAGCTGATTAGGGAGTTGTGGGAGAAAGAGCTGAGTTTCAATGGCTTTGATTTCTATAGCAGAAAGAGAACCTAGTAGAATAACAAGTCTGTCCAATCAAATGAAAGTAGGAGTGTCCTCCCCCCAAAATAAATGCCCCTCTTTCCAGAGTAGTTTGTAAGCACAATTATTTCCATTCTTAAGAAAGCACAACTTGAATGGATGCTGTCAACATGAAAGAAATGAATCCTTTCACCAATGCTATATAATTGGAAGCACTCAGATGCAATAGACAATAGACCCTTCAACAACATCTGATAATGTTTTACTGTGAAATATCCCTTTAGTTTCAAGAGATCTTGTTTGCTTTAAGATAGCTGCCAGTTTACTTAACATTTCAGAACTGTTAAAGCTTCTATTACTACTTTTTTTCTTCACGTCACTCACCTCACTCAGTTATAGACTGTCTATATTCTTCAGTTCTCAAGACTGATACATTTACAGTAAAGAGCTTCCCCAAGAGAAGAAAAATGAGGTTCATTCTCAACAGCTAAGGGCTCACTAGTTTAGGAATAAACCACATTGAATTTAGAGAGGTTTGTTCCTACATCAAATGAGGCTGTAATATTGAGACATAACATTAACAGGCATACAAGCACCTTATGTATTTGGTGAATGGTGTTCAAACCTAGACAAGTGCCATGACAGAGCTACAGACTAAAGCATTTGGTTGTCCCTGAGGGGGTAATATACATTCCGGTGCTTTTCAGACAGCTGATTTTTTCCATCTTTGATTTTGCTAAATTACATCAGCAGCTAGAATCCCCAAGAGAATTTTAGTGAATGCTGTCTTTAATAATGCACACTTCAATTCAAAAAACTTTCAGTCAGAGGCAGAAACCATGTGCTTATTGTCATTCGCTGATCTTAGAAAGGAAAATGATGTTCCAGTAATCTGAGCATAGGGATAGAAGGCAGAAACCCTTGAATCCCAAGGCAATGTTTATTTATTGGATTTGTTCACTGGATTTGTATCCCACCTTTCTCCCAAAGTTGGGCATCAAAGGGGCTCAGAGTAATATTGAATAATACAGTTAAAGTAGAAAATGCAACTAATTAAAGTAGAAAACCATTGGGCTAAAGGTACCAGTTCCCATATGACCTTGGAAGCTAAGCAGTATCGGGCCTGATGAATCATAGGCCAAATCCACACTACACAAATAATCCAGTTTGAAACTGGATTATTTGCCATGGCTCCTTCCTATTGATTCCTGGTATGTGTAGTTTTACAAGGTCTTTAGCCTTCTCTGCCAAAGAGTGCTGGTGCCTCACCAAACTACAAATCCCAGAATTCCATAGGAAGGAGCCCTGGCAAATAATCCAGTTTCAAACTGGATAGTTTGTGTAGTGTGGATTTGGCCATAGAATCATAGAGTTGGAAGGGACCAACAAGAGACATCCAGTCCAACCCCCTGTCATGCAAAGCACTCCAACAGATGGCCATCCAGCTTCTGTTTAAATCTGTTTAACAGATGGGCATCCAGCTCCTCTGAAGAAGGAGACTTGACCACACTTCGAGGCTGTGTATTCCACCATCAAATAGCTTTTACTGTCAGGAAGTTCTCCCTAATATTTAGATGGAATCTCTTTTCCTGTTGTTTGAATCCATTGCACTGTCTCTGGAGCAGCAGAAAACAAGCTTGCTCCATCTTCAGTATCCTTTTAAATATTTTAAAATGGCTAGCATGACACCTCTTAACATTCTCTCCTCCAGGGTAAACATACCCAGCTCCCTAAGCCGCTTTTCATAGGGTGAGAATTAGAAACTGCCACGGAATACCATGTGGTGTATACTGTATTTCAGAGGAAGGCAATGGCAAACCAGCTGTGAGTATTCCTTGCCTAAGAAAACACTATGAAATTTGTGGGGCAAGGAATATTCAGAGGTGGTATTGCCAGTTCCTTCTTCTGAAACAAAGCCTACACCTTTGTTGTTGTTGTTGTTGTTGTTGTTGTTGTTGGGGTGTATGTCTCCCATCCAAGTACTAACCATGGCTGACCCTGCTTAGCTTCCAAGATCAGATGAGATCTGGTAACTTTAGGATATTTAGGCCAAGTTGACCATTCTATACAGTGGTACAAAAACATCCCAAAATAAATATGTAAAAGAACACGTTTCCCGGTATGAATATTTGCATTTGAGAAAGAACCTTACAACATTCTCTTGGGTGAGAATTGTGAATGTTCTTTGGAAATAGTATTGTTAAGCAGACTGGAAATCTGACTGGATGCAAAGCAGAATCAGCTGTGCTAAAGGGTATTCATGGTGAGGTCATGCAATGGTCAGGTTGCATCCTATTTCATGAACTGTTGCCACTGATGATGTTTAAAAACACATAAATTGAATTCATATATAACCCAGAGGGAGATCTGCATACACAGAAAGTATGGAAAACAAATAGAAACATATCTAGAGGTATTAAACAAAGGGCAGGAATTGGCATAATGAGGTTCAGCCTGGAAAAATGCAAGCTAATGCACTTAAGAGGAAATAGCATATCCATCCAGACAAGTGGACAGAAATTCTTCTACAAGGCTTAATGAGGAAATCTGGCAGCGTATCTGAAATGTATCCATATCTCATGAAACTCTGAGCCTCTTTAGATGATATTACCTCACTTTTTTCCAGCACAGGCCAACAGAATTCTCAGCCAGCCTGAGTTTTGTTTTTATTTTAGCAATGTCTTCTTTGAAGAGAATGAGTGTCACTGTGTGCTCACTGTTTCCCTTCTTTTTTACATGTGTGAAAAAGGCTATACACTAACACAGGAGAAAGTACAAACTGTATGCACACATATCCCTATACACACACACAACACCCAGTGTGAGGCCCCACACTTTCTCAAAAATGTCGTCATATATTTTCTGCTTTCAGAGTTTTTTTATGGTCTGCTATGGACTTTATTTTTGTAATTTTAGTTGTTATGATTCACTCTATGCCAGTCTTGGGCTTGTTCAAAACATCTATCTATCTATCTATCTATCTATCTATCTATCTATCATCCCACCTCTCTTCCAACATTGGACCCAGCATGACTTACCACAATGCTAAAACAAGATAAAGCTTTAAAAACTGATGACAAAACTCCCCATAAGTTAGCATAGTAAAATGCCCATTAAATGTTAACTGTGTAAAATCATGTACAGTGTGTCTTCCCGATCTGTGAGGAACCCCCAGCAATGACAAAAAGTGTGGATGATTGTGTCACGTACTATTAAATGGTGGCAATGTGCATATGGACACTCCAGCACATCTGCATTCACATCACTGCCATTTTAAGTATAAGATGTGACAATCAACAGTTGCTCAAAATCATGGATCAGGAGGGCCCATTGTAAAAGCATAACAAGAAATATGGAAATATAGCACCCTTTAAAAAGATTTCTTGCAAAGACTGCAACTAATCATTAAATGTCTATTTGAATAAAAAGTTATTTTCCTACAGCAAAAAACCAGAGAGGGACCTAGTTTGGCATCCCATGGAAGGGAGTTCCATAGCTTGGGACCAGCCACTGAGAAGGCCCTCTCCTGGGTCCTCACCAGATGTGCCTATGACAGTGCTGGGACCAAGAGGAAGTGCTGGAGAAAACTATACTTTAGGCATCAAAAATGACTGAAGGAAAGCAATATTTTGTGACAAAAGACATGCATAAACATCTAGGTTATACAACTTCTTCTTTGAAGGGGGAGGGGCGTCACTGTCTGCTATTGTTCTGCTTTTTTATTTATATGTGTATATAAAACGCTTGAACCACTCAGTGTGACTGTCCTGCCTCCAAAAAGATGTTCTAAAAAATTAAAACTTCCATTGAAAAAGGGTCCTCAAACACTTTAGGGGTTGTGTATGCATTTTCAACACCTCTCTTGTGCAATGAACCTCATCCCCTCAACCCCCACCTGCTTATTGGCAACTCCCAGTGGTGTAGTGGCTGTGGAAAGTGGAACCTGGCAGAAGAGCATCTGGTTAGCTCCTATAGATCAGTGGTTCCCAAACTTTGGTCCCCCAGATGTTTTGGACTTCATTTCCCAGAATTCCTGACTGTTGGCCAAGATGGCTGGGGCTTCTGGGAGATGATCCAAAATATCTGGAGAACCAAAGTTTGGGAATCACTGCTATAGATGGATACACAATGATGATGCTCTTGGATGCTATTGCTGATCCCATGGATGCAACTGGATCCTTTCTGTCCCATATTACTGGATATGTATCCTAAGGATCTGAACAGTATCTTTGGAGAGGTGAGAGTATGTTGGGCCTGTGGCTTTCCTGTCTTATGAAAGATGAAATGGGGTGGGGTGGGGAATGGTAGATAGGGGGTATGCAGTAGATCTATCTAGCCTGGTAGATAGGGGGTATGCAGAATGCCTCGTTACCTCAAGGGAGGGTTCCAGCCTGCTTGAAAGAGGTTGTAGTTAGACCTTTACTGAGAGTCTCCTTCCTTGGAGGTCTTTAAACAGAGGCTGGATGGCCATCTGTCAGGGATGCTTTGATTGTGATTTCCTGCATGGCAGGGGGTTGGACTGGATGGCCCTTGTGATCTCTTCCAACTCTACAAATCTATGATTCTATGTCATCCTTCAGGACTTCCAGAGAACCTCCAGGAGGTTCAGGAGGATACCTTTGTTGTTGTGCACCTGGCTGTAGGGACATAGCCAGATGTTTCTCCACTGCATCCTACTTTCCATTGGGCACTACAAGGATGTGTATGTGGGGAGCTGCAAAAGACAGGTGAGTCCTGTGGCAGGTGAGAGGGAAGACAGAGCATAGTTCTGTCTGTGTGGAATTTTACACTCCATCTCCCCATGTAGGATCTCATTTTCCACAGGGGGGTTGCATCACCTTAAACTGAGTTACAATTGCAAGTTGAATTGCACCATTGCACAATGTTTGCATTCTCAAGATGGGAGCAGAGACATAGCTGAGCCATTGGGACCATGTCATGAGCAGAGCCAGCAGCATGGCAAATCCACATGTCCAGATGTACTATATGCCCTGTTGTGCAATGGGAACCCCATTGTGTGGTGTGGTGCCCCGTTGTGTATCACTATGATTTACTAGCATGCTTGTGCATCATGTCACGTTATGCATTCTAGCCTCTGATGCAGGATCTTGGTGCCACTCTATTCTGCTTTGGTCAGACCTCACCTGGAATACTGTGTCCAGTTCTGGGCACCACAATTCAAGAAGGATATTGACAAGCTGGAACGAATGCAGAGGAGGGCGACCCAAATGGTGGGAGGTCTGGAAGCCATGCATTATGAGGAGCAGCTTAGGGAGCTGGGTATATTTAGTCTGGAGAAGAGAAGGTTAAGAGGTGATATGATAACCATCAAATATTTAATTTGAAGGACCATCATACTGAGAATGAAGCAAACTTGTTTTCTGTGGCTCCAGAAACTAGGACATGGAGCAATGGACTCAAACTGCAGGAAAAAAGATTCCACCTAAACATTAGGAAGAACTTCCTGACAGTAAGAGCTGTTCAGCAGTGGAATGAGCTGCTGCCTTGGAAATGTGGTGGAGTCTCCTTCTTTGGAGGTTTTTAAACAGAGGCTGGATGGCCATCAGTTGGGAATGCTTTGATTGTGTGTGCCTGCATGGCAAGAGGTTGGACTAGATGTCCCTTGTGGTCTCTTCCAACTCTATGATTCTATGACTCTATGACTCAGTCCTGGTATTCCCAGGTTCATGTGTCAATGGAACAAGATTCTGAAGCATGTAACATAACAAGCATCATGATCTCCAAAGCCAGCGTAGACACAGAGGCTGAGAAACCAGTAGTGCCAATTGAAGGAGCCTGAGGTCTTAAGCTTTGGAACTAGAGACCTCAAGCCTAAGATGTTTGAGAGCCTCAAGCCAAAATTACTACTTACTCCCAAGCCAGGTTTCTGGCTATGTTCCAAAATGTACAAAAAACTGAGGTCTCAAGCCTAGCTCTGGAAGTGGGCCAGCACATCCAAGAGCTCCACCTTCACCAGTTGTGTCAGGTTGTACCATTTGAAAACTGCTTCTCCTGTACTCAGAAAAGTAATGGAATGGCAATGTGCTCTTTTGCACCATCATCGCCTTTGGTCTTCAGTGGGATCAAATCCCATATTTGCTTTCTTACACTTGAAAGGAGACAATACCATTTACACTGCCCTGTTTACTCCCGCTCCATGATTGGTGTTAATAATGATGATGATGATGATGATAAGGAGAAGCAGCAGCAGTAGCTATAATTGTGCAATTATGCAGATTGGGAAGATGAATACCATGCCATCCCATGGTTTCTCTGGGAATTACTCCTAAAAGAATTACATCAGAATTGAACTACTGTATTGCACTATTACCCTTATTAAAAGAAAATAATTTAAAATAATATTTAAAACATGCTGGGGAATGGAAAACAAACATACAGCAGTTTCCTTGGAAACGGTTATGAATCCCATTGCCCTCCCAGCCCAACCGGTGGAAATAGACTGGGATTTTCCTGATGAAGATCTCAAGGGAATCCCCAAGGAAGGAGCAATGAAACTATACCCACACTGTGCCCAGTATGTGCTCAATATCACAATGAAGCAGAACAAGACATTTCCACCCAAAACAGAAACTAAACCATAGTGGGATGGGAGGTCATTAAGAGATTATTTCAAGGGGGGAAAGAATACATTTCCAATAAATTTCCAAATGAGCCAATGGTGGTACAGCATGATACAACACGAGGAGAGCCGCAGTGTCATGCAATAAACTCCAGGCAAAGAACTAATGCAGTGTAATTGCAACATAACACTCTTGTGTGATGAGTTATCAGGTGTGGAGATTGTTCCATGTGGTAGGTGCCACAACAGACAAGGCCGCCTTCTGCATTGATATCTTATATATACCTTCCATATGAAAAGGAGCCATACCAAGGAGAGCAAATTATACTCCTCGTCAGTTATGAGTCTGACCATTATGTTGTGTGTGCACCTAGTGAAGCTCACACACCAGAAATGCTGACAGACTAATAGAAGTGTTGATCTACTTTATGATGATGGCTAGAAAAGCAAAATGGTCCTGCTATAAAAGAATGAAAAGAATACAAAGTTTGTAGCACTTGGTTCCTAATTCACTCTGTTTTTGATCACCTAAGTGATATAACAATCCTAAGAGCACAAGAAGTGAGCCACACTAGACCAGGCCAAAGACCTATCTGATGTCTATGAATTTTAAACTATGAATTTTAAATTGTTTTCATATGTATTTCAATGGGTCAATGTATTTTAATCAATATGCATTTTAACTGAAATTAGTTATGTGTAAATCTGTTGTTCTCCACCTTGCTCCATGGGGAGAGGTGGGTAAGAAATAAATATGATGATGACGATGACGATGACAACACCAACGAAGATGATGATGGCCCCTGGAACTGGTATTCAGAGACCTGAGGGTGGTACACAACCATCATGACTAATACCTGGGATTGCATCTCATTTAAAATTTGGATATTTTTGTATCCATTCTGTTGTGTAAATGTAGTTGATTGTTAGTGGAGCAGGAGTTTCCATGCTGCTTCCATCCCCAATGTAGCTGCACTCCTGCAAGGACACAGGGAAATTGGGAAGGGCAGACAAAATGATGATGATGATGATGATGATGATGATATGGTGCCATAGCAAACCCCCAGCTATCTATCTGTCTGGTAGAACAGAGAAATTCGCAGTCATGTGATGGGGAGGAAGAGAATTTAGAAAATGCCTTGGCAATGCTTCAGCATGCAGAGTACGCTAAGTAGCTAATTAATTATGTATTATGATATGTTTACTTATAGTTGGTATATTAAATTGCAAATTATGCACTGAAGATCATCAGGAGAAAGTAAAAGGCCCACCTTTGTAGTTAATGTCTAAATTAAAATGAGACCGGGGGGGGGGGAGTCATAATAATAGTAAATGAAATGTTTCTCTTTCTAAGGACGGAGGAAAATAGTGGATACAATGGCCCCGTCTACACGATTTAAATAATACGTACGGTGCGCGGAAGTTCGTGCTTCGGTACAAATGGCCATTCAGATGCACATGAATGCAAAAGAGGGGGGCCGGTTTTCCACCCTGAAATATGCACATGCGACATTCGGGAGGGAAAGCGGATCGCGAAGAGAAATCCGTACACCGTTCGGATGGCTGACGGGTCTGTACGGTCCGTTCGCATACATACGAACAGGCAGGGTAATCTGATTGGCTGGCTGAGTAGAGGGGGCGGGGCTAGCACGGAGGGGAATTGGGAGCGGCCGCCATGTTGGTTTCCCGGCTAGCGAGTGTCCAGTAAGTCCGTGAATTTATATGTTTATTTATTTTTATTTTATATTGTAAATACGGAAAACCGGCTGTCCGCAAACCAGGAACCTTTTTTTAAAAAAAAAAAGCGGCGGGAGATTTAAACCTGCCACTTGGCTTGCTCGCTCCAGCCAGCTTCAGGAAGAGGGAGTCATACGGAGTTTAGGGGGGTTAAAAATCGTATAGCCGGTTTTTATGCATACGAATGACAGGCTGTTCGTATTTTTTGCCCCCCATACGGATTTTTTTATGATCGTATAGCCGCACCCAATTCCATCCAGAATTTGATGGAAAATATAACATTCTTATAGCAATTCCAGAAGAAGCAACAAAATTAGCATGGTTTCTAACTTGCAAAGAAGTTTCTTGCAAATTATTCACTGGTGACAGAGCCAGTAATTTGTGAATGTCAATAAATATGTGTAGATACATACTGTCATCTTCTTTATCACAAAGGCCTAAGTCCCGACTAAAGTACAGAATATACCTCAGTTAGCAAGGTAGATGTGTTTCTGGGAATGACATCTTTAACAGAAAACATGGTACCAGAGGCAGAAATAACATGGAATGGACAGGGATAGGTTCCTACACCACAAAAAGGCAAAAGAGTTCAACATGTTTCAACAAACTTTTTATTCATAACTAACAATATGCACATGTGAAATGAAACAACTGTCAGGTAAGCCTTCCATATGCAAACAAAAACATTTTGAACCTTCTAGAAACCACTTGAAAAATTCTTCCAAAATGCATCTAGGGATTATTATTTTTTCTTTCACCAGTCTCTACTTATCTTATGATTTCCATTTTGGTGGCCAAGCTTATAGATCTATGCTTTAAAAAAATATATTCAGAGTATTTAAAAGCATAATATTACATAATATTTTCTTTCTTTCCACCCCACTGCTTTTCTGCTGGACTTCTTTTCTCTGCCTTGCTTTTCTGAAGCCAGGAAGAGGACTAGCCACATGCAGGAGGCCTTGCTCATATGCTGCAGGCCTACTTTGTGATGTCAGAGTATGCAACATGGGGGGGTTGGCTACTGCAGGGATGGGGGTGGCTGCCAGCATGCTTGTCTGGACTTCTGCCCATTTTGTGCAGGTAATGGGGGAGGAATGAGCCAAATCTGTGGGTGAATATACCAGCAGGGAGCTGGCATATTCTGGCCCATGCAGATGAGCCCAGGGTCTCCATAAGTCAGAGTCAACTTAAAGGCACATAACAACAAGCGCTGCTGTCCTGAAAACTAATGTTTAAATAATAAATTAATTAACAATCATTCAACTGCTTTTCCTCTGGACTTCTTCTCCTTCCAATAGAAAGCCAGGTTTTAAACCCTTTCTTTCTCTGGGTGCAGAGTAAACTCCAAGAGCTTATTCTATGCCTCGAGAGCCAGAAAGAAGCCCTGCCATCCTCTGCTTTTCCTGCCATGGTGGAAAGCCCTGAAAGCACCACCAGAGAGGAAAATGGAGGAAATCAAGGCTTTTTCCTGGGCGCCGTTTACACAATGAAAATGTAGTGAGATGAATTCGTGTTGATCTCTGGTAGTTCACACGTCCTGCGTGATGGTCTCAAGCTTTTCAGAAGGGGGGCACCTTTTATCCCTCAACCAGCAAGACTTTCCATCCTGAGGTTTGTCCCGTGTTTTTTAAAACGTCACGGGAAGATGCGGAAAATCGGATATGTGAACAGGTCAGGACAAAATATCTCAGGAGTAGGTGATGGCTGGAAATTGAGTTGGGAAGGGGCGGGCACAGAGTTCAGAGAAGGAGGGCTCAATCACCCATTCAATAGATTCAGCCTCACTGGCTGAAAGCAAAGGCTTCCCTCAAGGCAGCAGTAAGGTCTGTGTGTGTGTGTGTGTGCCATAAGTCACCCTGTTCAATGGATTTTTACACTGCAAACCCCTCAGCTCTAACCTGTCCCTCCTTGGCATGGAGGGTTTAATTTTTAAAGGGACAGCCACACTGCAAGCATCTGGGCTCACGATCATCCCCTGTATGAAGGGTTTAAGTTTTAAAGGGCGCACAGGGCCCTGGTCGGCACTGCTTTTGACTTCTCTAACCATCCCCTGCACCAACTGAGGCTTGTGTTTTAAAATGCCTTGTCTGTCTGTGCTGGCATTCTCCTTTTAAATGGATTTTAATGTTTTTTGGGCATTAACCTCTGTGGCAAGCCCATCAGGGTTTTTTTTTAATGAAATTGTGCAGAGGGGGTTGCCTTCACCCTCCTTCTCTGCCCAATGAAGAAGTTTGAACAAGCATTTGTGGCAGCCAATAGCATCACTCTTGGTGGGAAACTGTAAAGGAAGTACGTCACCAAGGTTGTGAAAAAACAAGTAATCGCATCCTTGACTGACAGCTTATATATATATATATATATATATATATATATATATATCCTGGAATCTTTTCCCATGTTAAAACAACAACAACAACACGGGATACTATGTTTCAGGATCTTGCTTTTCACGGAAAAGGTTGTTGTGTAAACAGCTATCTCAGGATATTGCTCATCCAGGGACAAATTGTTTAAACAACAAGAGATGAACTCAGGGTCAGGAAATCCCGTTTCTCCCCATGATAAAAACTGTTGTGTAGCTGGCGCCCTGGTTCTGATTTAATTTCCACATCCTGGCAGCCAATGTTTATTTATGTTTTTTTCACTTTCATAGGGGCCTTGTACCCCTAACCCATGTGAATGTGGAGGGCCGACTATACTCAAACACCTGCAGTGTTACTAAGGCTGGTGTCATCCTTCCCCCTAACACTGTCACCTGGTGTGGTTTGGCCTCTCCACACATCCCTAGTGATGCCACTGTCTAATACCTCATGAATAAAAGAAATACCTCTTGGCCCTGTCTGTTTCCTTCTCACCCACTGCTCTCTTTTCTGGGAAGATTGAAGTGGCCAAATGGTTGTGTAAAAAGAGCTCATTTGAAATCAAATTCTGCCATCATGGGGCCAAGTCCAAATTCTCCCTAACTCACCTCATACAGTTGGCCCTACATATCCACAGATTCAACCAACCACGGTTCAAAAATATTTTTTAAAAATCCCCCAAAACAAACCTTGATTTTTTCTGTTTTATATAAGGTATATCATTTTACTATGCTATTGTATATAATGGGACTTGAGCATCCATGAATTTTGGTATCCACAGGGGGTCCTGGAACCAAACCCCAGCAGATACCAAGGGCCCACTGTAGTTTCTTTTTACTCAGTCTTAAAGGAACATAGAAACTGAAAATATCAACTGAAATGGCTGGGTGTCTGAACTAACCAACAAACCTATGGAGGAAGTATCCAAACTTTTTATATGTTTGAAAAATAAGTATCAGTATATTGTATTGTATAAAACAAAAATACGTACTGTCAATAAAGGCTTCAAGAGAAATAGTCTATATATAATTGTTTTAAAGTATATAACTATACATAGTATTCATGGAATACTTAATATGTAGAACTTATATTATATAACCCAATAACGACAGAGCAGTTATAACAACTGAAAATACAGTATCAGTAATTACATATACAGAATCACAGTAACATTGTATATTCTTCAAACGTTACAATCAGAGAGGTAACCACAATGCTTTAGGTATGGTAATATGCAAAAATAGCATGAGAAAACCTATACAGAATAAAGCAAAAACCTATCACTTCACATCCACTTGAGTGATTGAAATGTAAAGGTAATAATCCTGTTCTAAGTAAATAAAGATCCACAGTTAATAATCCTATATAGAGTGAGCAAAAATCTTATAGTTTAACAGAAATATAGAGGTAATACTCCCATACTAAATTTTAAAAAAATCTGTTGCTTCACAAATTATGATCCTGTATTAAGTAAATTGAAATCCTGTAGCTTCACCTACGACTACCTCCGGAGTCAAATGTAGGGTCGTTTCGGTGTCCCTTTCTCAGTATGGCTGTGTATGAGAAAATTATTTGTGTGTACTCCCTGAAACAACATCTCAGGCTTGGCCAAATTGATCACCAACAGTGGTCCGCCCTGGCCTCACATCGGGAGGCATGGAGACGCACTATCCACAATGCTGCGGCCTTATTTGAGAACTCACGACGAACAAGTCTTGAAGAGAAACGACAACGCAGAAAGAATCACAACCCAAAAACATCACCCAAGGAGACCTTCTGCTGTGCTTTTTGCAACCGGACTTGTTTATCTCGGACTGGCCTTTTTAGTCATCAGTGCGCTTGCAGAAAGCGTGGGATGAGTCCTTCCTGAATCTTCGTTTGCGAAGAAAAGCCAGAGAGAGAGAGAGAGAGAGAGAGACATATATATTCAGAAATAAACAAAACAGAAAAAACAGTTGGGAAGAAGCTGCAAAGCTGAGATTGGGGAAGAACCGACAAAGAATGGAAAGAGGGAAAGAGGTAGTCCTGGATTGGAAGGGGGAGGGGGGAAATTTATTTGCTTAGCCCTCAAACGGTTATGATTCTTACAGACTATCAAGCCCTTTAGGCCAGAAAGATTGATATTCCCTCCACCACTTTTGGCCTGTATATTTTTCTGGGAGGTGGGGCTGCATTGTGACTATCTTCAATTCTCCTTCTCTATTGATGTTATTCTAACTTCATTGTACAAGTATAATATTTGGGATGAACTACAATGAACCCCTTTGTAATCCTTTAATGTGTTTATTGTTGCTCGCATAGTGCGAGGCATTTAGATAAGTCAATAAAATGTTTTCCACAAACCTACCCCTATTTCTTCCTCTCTTTCACTCCTCCCCTGTTTTTTTTTACCCCATTCTACTTTCCATATACCCCCAATTGAATAGGTCACCTGCTTTGAGGGGTTTGGTATGGTTGCAATCTTTAGTTTGAAGCCAAATAATTCAGTTACCTAAACCTGTGATCTCTCACATCTACTCAGATGTTAATCCCCCTGAAACAATTTCTTACCCTTTGGAGTATTATTGCTCACATAGTGCTAAGCACGTGAATAATGAAGTAGAAAGTTTTCTTCCAATCTTTCCCTATTTCCTTCTGTTTTGCCTTGCCTTGCCTTGCCTTGCCTTGCCTTCCCTTCCCTTCCCTTCCCTTCCCTCCAACCTTCCAAATCTACTTTTTATCTACTCTCTTCTTCTGGCTATGACATACTTTTAGAAGTTTGGCAAGGCCAGAACTTGCAAGCTAAATTCATGCCCTTCCATCTCTATCCATGTATGTTTGTTTTTTTTTAATCTACTCGGATGTAATTCCTATTGAGTTGCATGAGAAAACCATGTTCTACCAGTTGCAAGAAAGCAATAATAACACTTTTGAAGGAGTCAATAATAAAATGTGGTCCAAAGGTAATTGGTGATAACTTGAGGACATTCTCTGTAAATCCCACAGTTGGTCCTGAATCACTGTCGTGAAGTGGTTCAAGTACTGGACTAGGACTCTGAGTGACCAGATTTTGAATCCTAACTCAGTCATGGAAACCCACTGAGAGACCTTGGGCAAGTCACCTCTGAATAAATCTTGCCAAGAAAACCATCTGACATGGGGCTTGTCTACATGGGCAATTTACCCCTTCTTGCCCCTGTCTTGGAGCCCTGATTACTTTTGCCCTGTTTTGCCCCCAGGAAATCCTCATGACCCCTGGGGCAAAGATGGGGGGAAGACAGGGTAGGGTCCAATAAAACATTTTAAAATAATACCTGTTTAAATCTGCTCCCACCAGCCAAAAATGGATCAGGTCCCACATGACCACAGTAGCCCATTCCGGCATGCTAGCCCATCACTGCAGCTGCCTGCTGCCTTGCTCTTCTGTAGCCAGGAAGGAGGACTGCAGCATACGACCAAGGCTAGCCACAGGCAGGACGCCTTGCTCACATACTGCGGGCCTGCTTCTTGACATCAGAGTGTGTGGCATGGAGGGTGGTGGTGGCTGCTGCAGGGATGGGCCAGCATTCTTGTCTGGACTCCCACCCATTTTGTCCAGGTAATGGGGGAGGAATGGGCCTGATCCATGGGTGGAATATAGTGGCAGGGATCTGGCATATTCTGGCCCATGTAGATGAGCCCAGCGTTGATATAAATGAATGTCAACTTAAAGGCACATAACAACAAGTGCTGCTGTCCTGAAAACTATTGTTTAAAGAATAAATTGATTAATAATCATTCAACCAGTCCAACAATTTCAATTATTAATTTCCCAATTTCTGTCATTTTACATTATTGAATTGATTTTCAAACTTAACATTCCAAGCTCTGGCCTGAATCAGTCCTTAATGAGCCTGAACACACTAAGCAATATTAGGAACACAAAAGTCTTGAAGGGAATGTTTAAAAACAAACAAACAAAAAAAAAACCCACCAAACCTCTAATAAAAAAAAATATTTTTGAGCCATGACTGGGTTTTTTTAGGTTAGTTTTAGGTTGGGCTAGTATTATAATAATAATAATAAAATTTATTTATACCCCGCCCCTCTGTTAAAACAATCGGGGCGGCTTACAGAATTTAAAATACAATAGAAATAAAATCCCTAAACACCCCCACTCCCACCCTCCCCCATAAAAAAACATTAAACAAATATAAATTAAAAACAACTAATCTAAAATCACATTTAAAACTATAAATACAATAAAATATAATAAATGGCCAGCAGCCTAGAAGAGGCCAGGATCCCCTGAGGCCGGGATCTAATTAGGAAAGGCCTGCCGAAAGTATTGTTTTGTTTTAATATAAGCCAGAGTGACTTGTGGATTGGAGAGTGCACCTTTTCTTTTCTGGTCATGAGCTGCCTATATGCACAGGGAAGGCATTCTAGTAACAAGAGTTATACCCACTTTTAAATGTTGCTGCTATGATGGCAATAGGTTTTTTAAAGTTGAAAATGACAATTGCAATTATGTTGATGGAAGGATAAAGAGCAATAATCTGGGCACACTTTTTTAAAAAAATGCTCTAAGCATGTACCTTCTATAGGCAGGGATCTCTTGTTTATGTTTGTTTGTTTGTTTGTTTGTTTGTTTGTTTAAAACTTACAATAACTGATGTAAATCTAATGATGTTTATCCTGGAAAAAGAAAAGCCAAGGGCAGAATTAAGGGCAGAATTAAGCACATCAGATGTGTTGCTGCCATTATTGAAAGCAATCATATATCCTCAGTGGTCAAAGCTTCTGCTGGCAGTAGCCTCTCTCCGGATTTATCATTAACATCTACATTCTAATACTCCTAAATAATTCAGCACAGCTTTCAGCCTTATGCCCTTGCCTGCCTACCCAGAAACCACTTTCACTATTTACATCCAAGTATTTTTTTTAAAATGCATCTGATTCTCTTCCTTCTTTCTCTTTGTGGTGACACAAGCACTTTGCTCTCTCCTTTCAAACGTGGGTCATTCCTTACTCCCGCAACCTCCTCCCCCCCCCATAAAAGTATTTATTGGATCTCTAAAATTAGAAAATTATTTATCCACTCAGAGTGAGGACCATGTGGTTTCAGATTCTCATGCAAATTCTCCTTTAATAATCCTAATGCAGCCAACCCTCCAATCAGAATGCTATCCCATCCCGATACCTGATGCCAGCTTGTCTGATAATGTAGGCCACTGAAGCAAATCCAGAGAGATTGAATCAGAAGAGGGAGTAACATCTGAGATTTCTTTGGTCACCGTGCTACTTTTTCCTCCTTTGCTTCCATTCGATAGCACAGAATTTTCAATATGACTTTTAGCTGAGCCATTCCTCTCTGGATCAAGCTGAAGAAGAAGGTGCACAGTTTAATAGGAAGCAAAACAGCCAGAACCTGGATTGAAGAGGAAGAGCAGGGGACAGAGGCGCACGTCCATGAAAACATGAGGTGGCTCTTGGGCAGCAGCTGGAAGAAATTTGGACATGCTGACAGGGGAAACTATGACTGGCTAACTAGTGAGCCAGGGGTTCCATTGCTGGAAACACAGTTGCAGGTCTGTACTACAGCTCACTCCTTCAAAATGCCTCATTTTGGGGATGGGAATCAGCTTGAATTATCTTTCTGATCGAATTGTAATTATGGAATAGTGTGGCACATACAAGTCAAGGTATCATTCATTTTGTGTATATTTCCTGCTGTTGTTTAAATTATGAATTCCAAATAAGTTAAAATCTGTCTAGTTGGTTTTCTTCTGAGGGGAAAAAACTCTATCTGATTTTCTTTCTTCACAAGAATACTAATACATTAATGACTGTATATAGATGAACATACAGGACAAAAAATATTGAGACAGATTTGTGGAGAACTATACTGTGCGATGCTGTTATCTACAAATTTTTAACTCTGTAAATAAACCTTATCTGTTCATTAGCTTAGGAATGCCAGTTAAACAAAACAGCATTCACTGTGAATCAACAGGTTTTCATTTGTTCAGTTTCTTAACATTAAAAAGTCATAGAATTTGAATGCTGTGCCAACACAGAATCAGGTAAAAGGAGCTCTTCTTTCTACAAGAATGATCTGCATTTTCTCTTATGTTTTCCCTCTTTCATTTTCCAACCAGAGAGGAAACCAAAGAGGGGTACGGTTGCCAGATGTAACCATAGAAAAAATAATACTACAAAACAATGTATGTTCCATGGAAGGACATCCAGGTTAAAAATCAGGCAATGGCTTTAGACAGAATTTTAAAGTGGTTGAGAGATGAGTCTTTCCTTGATGTGCATGTGTATTACTTTCATCCCTCTGTTACCTTTGGCAAACAATTCAAAAAGGTGAAAATTGTACAAAATCAGTTTGATAGAGGGCTCAGATGTAATCACTGTACATAACACACAATGCTTGTTCTTTCAAACAGCTTTCATCTCTTAGAAAAAATATGATTATCTCCAATGACAGTTATACCTACCAAAGCAACTGCTTGATTTTAAATAATCAAGAAGCTGACCACAGGTCACACCACTTTTTTGTGTCCAAAGCAAAACCAATTTGAATACATCTAATGACTCATATTGAGTATCTATGGAATAAATGCTTTCACTGTTCCTACGTATTGATTTATGTCTCCTTCCCCTAATGAGATATAAAGCCTGAAGATAGAAGGTACACTTAACAATAATTTGGAATGCATCCCATTTGTGATTATGCCATTAGGTTGCAAACAGCAGTGAAATGGAACAAAAGTCACCTCTTTCTTTATATTCCCCCTCCACATTACAAAGCATTTATTTTAATTGAAATACTACTTGCCTGTTTGATCTCAAACCCCATGATGGGAGAGTGTTTGGTTTTTTTAAATAGCAATACTTTATATGCACAGTAACCAAATCTGCAATATGTCATAATGTTGATTATACACTGTGATGATATAACAAAGGGCTGTTCCTGTCTTTAAATGATCTTTTAAATCTTTTTTCCCATGTCCTTGTAATGTTTTCATCTTTTAAGCTGGAGGTATACTCTTTTCCCATAGCTTTACTACTTTTGCACTTCTCTTGATGCATGACAAACCTTTGAAAACCTATATTTTGAACTGGTGTAAGGCTTTCCCATAACAACTAGAAGGCTTCCCTTTATTGTGCATTTTTGTCTTTGATACAAAATGTACAAGGAAAAGAAATTATACAACTTGTAGCCCTCTGGATGTTGTTAGAGTGCAACTGTTATCAGCTCCACCCAGCACAACCCATGATGAGGAATGATGCCAGTAGAAGCCTAACAACATCTGGAGGGCCACAAATTGCCAACATATATAATTCTTGTATATAAGATAAACTGTTATTTGATTGCTATGATATGTATATATGGTGAATCAGACATGTGTGCATCCATGACTATATGTGCATGGGGGTTTGTTACTATTTTGAAGCAAAACAGAGCACAAGCAATCATTTACAGAAGGTGTGTGTGTGCGTGTGCACATGCCTTCAAATCTCCTGTTGCTTTATGGTGACTCCATGAATTTCATAGGTTTTTCTTAAAGGCTGCTAACACACTGCAGAAATAATGCAGTTTGACACTGCTTTAACTGCCATGGCTCAATGCTTTGGAATTCTGGAATTTGTAATGTTATGAGATATTCCTAACCAATGGGGATGACCTGGTTAATGGTGTGGCAGTGGCCGGATCCTTACGGGCGGAGCGATCTCCTGAAGTTTGTTATACAGAGGAAAGGGGAAGCCAAACATAGTCAGACATGCATTCTAGACTTTAAGAAAGCTGATTTCAGAAAACTTAGGGAATTGCTTGGGTTGATCCCATGGTCAGAACTACTAAAAGATAAAGGAGTTCGTGAAGGATGGGAGTTTCTAAAAAGTGAGATATTGAAGGCACAACTTCAAACAGTTCCAATGAGAAGGAAAAGGGGGAGGTGTATAAAGAAACCAGGATGGATGTCGAAAGAACTCTCTGTAATCAGCTTAGGAAGCTGGGTATGTTTAGCCTGGAAAAGAGAAGGTTGAGAGGTGACATGATAGCCATGTTTAAATATTTGAAGGGATGTCATACTGAGGATGGAGCAGGCTTGTTTTCTGCTGCTCCAGAGACAAGGACACAGAGCAATGCGTTCAAACTACAGGAAAAGAGATTCCACCTAAACCTTAGGAAGAACTTTCTGACAGTAAGAGCTGTTCAGGAGTAGAATACTTTGCCTCAGAGTGTGGTGGAGTCTCCTTCTTTGGAGGGTTTTAAACATAGGCTGGATGGCCATCTGCCTGGAATGATTTGATTGTGTATTCCTGAATGACAGGGGGTTGGACTGGATGGCCCTTGGGGTGTCTTCCAACTCTATGATTCTATGATTTAGATTTCTCTGTCAGAGTACTCTGGTGCTACAACAAACTACAAATTCCAGGATTCCATAGGATCAAGCCGTGATAGTTAAAGTGGTGTCAGACTGCATTATTTCTGCATTGTGTCAGCAGTCTTAGTCAGGGAATACTCAGAGATGGTTTTGCCAGTTCCTCCCTCTGAAATATAGGAAACATCTATTTGAAAGATGCACACACTTAAAAAATTAATGTGCAAAATAAGAGGACTAAAATATAAGGACTATGGGAGGGAAGACTAAGCGAATGCAACTGGAAACATTAATATGTCGCTGGGCTTCTTCTTGTTGCCACCAAAAATGCCTGTAAAAATCAATATCTGACTATATTTTTCCATGATCTCTCTGTAATCCTCTCATTCTGTTAGTTCCATATAAGTCATTCCATATAGAGTTATTCCTTCCCATCCTTTGATCTTAAAGCCATATCACTGCCCTACAACACCAGTTCTGCTACCTGACTTTCCACTACGTTATGCCACCTCCTAGTTAGTCAGTCTCTAATGACTCATTTTCCATGTATTATTAGATATGTGTCACCACATGTTTTTGTAGGTAAAACATCTGGTGATACCATGTCATTTTCACCACGGTGCAGAGCATATTCATAATACTACATAACAGGAGGGGGGAATACTTTTCTCCTATTAAGGAGAAAAAAATTAAATCAATCAGTTTCCTTTGTATATTTAAAACAGCTTTCAAAAGTCTACATGATCTCTCCCAACCATGCTCAGCTATGAATACAGTGTAGGAAAGTGCACTGTGAGAACTGCCGTTTTATGGATAGTTTCAAAAAGTAATTTCTGTTATTGTTCAGGTACAATTCTGTATTGGCATTCACATGGGATTTCTTTCCAGTGCACATATCAGTTTCAGAAAAGTGATTATCACAAGTATGGAAGAATGAGAAGAAAGGGTTAAATTTCCTGCTGAGATGCTGATAATGATCAGGTCCCTCAAGCTGATGATACCTGCATTTTAAAAAAAAACTTGCATCTGAAATACTTGAACAAGCATTTATGATGTAGATTGTTGTCTGACCCATAGAAAGAAACCATTGTTTCTTGTAACTGAAGAAGAGTACTTCTTGTTTTCTCTCTCCTTGTGAGAAACTGAAGACAAACACACACACAGAGGCACTTTTTTTTTCCAGGACCCCTGAAATCACATTAAATTCTCAACAGTGTGTTTGTTAACAGAGCCAGAGCTTCACTTTGCCCGGGCTAACAATTTTTCAAAAGTTAGTATTTGTAACACATTCTTCTATTTAAAGAATGCAATAGATTGTTCTTACAATAGCAGAAATTGTGGCTTTAAAATAGTAGTCCTATAAATATCACTTTCTTGGTCCACCCAGTTCTGCCAATGCATGATTATCTTGTTTTATATCTTTCAAGAGCAGGCTTCAATACTTCCCCCCCCCCAAAATCACCCTGAAGTTACCACAGTGGCAGGGATGGAAAGTATGGGGTCCTCCAGACAGTGATGTATTAAAGTCTTTTACTTCAAGGACTTTATCAGACTAGCGTCTAAAAATGCTGTAATTCCACGAATGAAGATAGAGGGAACATTACGGCATTATAACACTTATTATCGCACATAGCTGTAATCACACACAAAAAATACTACATAAATTATCGCATGACAACTACTAGCACTTTAAGAATGGGAGTTTACTTCCTGGATTTAGCATGGGCAAGATTTCAACTGTTCTTGCAAGAAGACGCAAGCACGCATAAAATTTTGAAAAAGCAACCCCAAATTAACAAAGTAAATGAACACAAAAGCACTGACACAAACCTAACAATGTGCAAACTAGACAGGACAGTTCATAAAAAGAGCATCCTGTGCTTTGTTTTCATGTTCTCACCCGGAAATTTGTTCGCTGAGGAATGCACACTCACACTGTAATTTTGTGATTACAATGGGACATGTTTTTGCATGCCTTCAATACTGCAAAAAAAACCAAGAGCTATATTGGCAATCTATTGATAGTTTACCCCATCAATTAAAAGGAATGCCTTATTTGTGGCTGGGGCACAGGCTAACCACGAGATGATGATGATGATGTCATGCGATGGCGGCAGTCATTTGTGCTACCATGACATTGTAATCCTGTAATTTTGCTACACATGATAAAATCCCAATTCTCAAGTCAAGTCTCAAGTCTCTCCCTTCAAGTCTCAAGTCAAGTTTGAAGTCCTTGACAAATACTTTAAAGTCAAGTTCCAAGTCAAGTCTCAAGCCAACTTTAACAGAAAAAAGTAGGTGGGGGGGGCTGGAGTTTCAATAACTAAAAAATCAAGAAAACGTGCACAAAGTTAGGTAAAAAAAATTAATTATCAGCAACCACATTTGGCAATGGGCTTGAGATCTGCTCTGCAGCCTGTCCTCACTGAACATCAGAGGAACCTTCTAAAGCTTTGGAAAAGCTTTAGAAGGATCCTTCTGCCTCAGTGTTGTTGCCTAACACATTTGCTGTTGTCATTTCCATTAAGCAACCAGTAGGCAAAAAGTAGTGAGATCATGGAAGCGTTGTTGAAAGGAGAAAAATAATTTCCCACTCTGTAATGTTTCTGGATAAATGCATTATGTTACTGAACCAGGTCCATCAAGTGGGTTGCTAAAAATATGAAAGTCTCAAGTTGAGTCGAGTCAGTGAATAATTTATTGTCGAGTCGAGACCAAGTCGAGTCATTCAAATTATTTAAGTCCAACTTGAATCCGTGTCAATTGACTCGAGTCTACTTCACTGCCTCCAGATATTGTTGAACCACAATTCCTACCATTTCCCATCTTTGGCTATGTGCAGGGCTGGTGGGATTTGCAGTGCAACAACATTTGGAGGACTGCATGTTCTCCAGTATTGGCTTTGGAGTTGTGTGCCTTTCGACTTATGATGACCCTAAGGTTAGCCTGCCACAGGGTTTTCTTGGCATGATTTATTCAGAGGGAGTTTTCCTTTGCTTTCTTCTGAGGCTGAGGCTGACTTGCCCAATGTCATCCAATTGATTCCCATTGCCAAGTGGGGACTCGAATCCTGGTCTCCAGGGTCATAGTCCAGTTCCCAGACCACTACATCATGCTTACAAGTACCTGTGGACAGTGAGAAACACTAGGCTTTTTTTTAACAGAATCGTTTTGCTTTATGTTTCTCTCAATCCCGTTTAAGCGCCCTATCAAACACAGTGAAGGAAGGTAACTATAGGAAGGTACAAAACAGAGTAAGGCTGTCACAAGGGCTAGGGGATACTCCTCAGTGGGGCAGGCTGTGATGCAGGAGCTGGGTGCAAATGAAGGGGATTACCAAAACAGCAGATGGAGGTATCTTCTGACAGCAGATCACCATAGGTGGTGATGAACGCAGACTCAGGTTCTGTTTGGTGGAGCTCATTTCAGAACTCTAAATACTAAAAGCATGGTTTGAGTACTACTTAATTAGTACACATACACACAAGGGAGGGACTGTTGTTGCAGAGGGAGCAGCGGATGTGTGTGAATACTGTAATCTGAGCTAGTGATAGAAGAGGCATTCATAGACTATCTCCAAATGTCTGGTGCATTTTCTTTCTCCTTACAGAGCCAGCACAAAACCAGCTCAACCAAAGAAGATATAGAGCCATTCTTATGCATCATCCTACCGGCTACCATGATGCTCTTCCTGGCATTCCTGTTGCTCTTCCTCTACAGACGGTGCCAGCGTCGCAGCCCTCAGGCTCAAATCTTCAGCATCGACCTCCCAGAATCCCTTCCAGAGCATGAGGTAACTGATTTCCTCTCTGTGCTGCCCTGGAGCAGTGACCAGAACTTTCACTACGCCACGCTTCTCCCTGAGACAGCCTTTCTCACTGTATGCTTGCCTCCATCTTATGAGGAGGCCACCATGAAAGCCTCCATGGAAGGGGACCACATTCAGCTCTTTCGGGACCCAGTGCCTCCTTATGAAGAGACCAAACAACAATAAACATATGGGGAAAGCTTTGTTCGAAGTTTGCATCCTGTTGTTTCTTTCTCTTAAGGAAAAAAAACCTGGAAACAGAATAGTTATAAGCACAAGAGTGTCGACTGATTAATGTATTCAGTTATGACCTTTTCAAATAGCACAGAAAACAAAACAGATCCACCAGATTGCTGTGTAGGATGGAGAAGTTTAAAAAATTAATGTTATACCTCAGACTTTTCTGCACAGAGTTGTTTAAGATGACTCAATCTGAGTTATAATGGAGATATTACGAAGGCAGAGATGCTAAAAACCACAGACACCCAAATTTCTGAAAGGGCTTAACAGTGTTTTGTTTTGTTTTGTTTTTTTTAATGCACTAATTTCTTGGACATTTTATGAATTTAGGAAACAACCTATTATGAATATATGAACCTTTACCAAGTGAAAAGTCAGATGGTAAAATGACAATTAATGTAAATCTGAAAAGGGAGGCCTGAATATGCCTGTGTATCAGTCAAAACCATTATATCCATCAACACAAAAACATAATGAGAATCCTGAAGGCTGTCACTGTATCGTAGTTCAGACCTGCCATTGTTCTTAAGACAGCAGTGAAAGTCTGAACGTAAGTAAAAGAAATACAGAAAGGTCCAGCTATTCTATGGAAGACATGATAACACAACAAGATATTTATGTACCAGTGTGGTGGGAGTACAGAAAGATTTCAGATTGTTTTCTAAATCTAAATAAAGAAAACATTAAGTTTTGTAATCCCTCCGATCTGGGTATAAAATGGAGTAAATATAGCCAAATTAAAAACAATAAAGTGTTTTTAAAAATCAGCTTTTGGTTTGCTTTTTCCCCTCCTCAAATAATAGAATTATATTACTTTGCTCTTTATTACGTTACGAAAATGCCTATGTAGTAACAGTTTGCTTAATGCTGGGATTATCTTGTGCGTGCTTTCAAGTCAATTTATGGCAATTTATGGCAACCCCATGAATTCGTGGGATTTGCTTAAGCAAGGAATATTCAGAGGTGGTTTCACTACTATATATTTCCATCAGTGATAAAAGAAGGGTGACAAAACTTTGTAGCTCAATGTGAAGCTTAATCACCTATTTCGCTGCCACCCATACATTCTTCCTCCTTTCATAAGCACATCCGAAATAAAATAACTATATTTTAGGATCCTGTCCACTCACCTTGTTGTAGTCCACCACCCACATTCTACATGTGTTGGCTAAAAAAGTGTTAGAATTATCACTTGGTAACTGACACCCTTTTATCACTGGTTTC
Organism: Gambelia wislizenii; assembly: GCA_030847615.1. NCBI lineage: Eukaryota > Metazoa > Chordata > Lepidosauria > Squamata > Crotaphytidae > Gambelia > Gambelia wislizenii. Next base: position 115,466,963 of record JAUMIR010000001.1, on the reverse strand, counting down.
CTACCATTTTAAAACTTTGTGTCATGAAAATTCATAATGGGTAATGTTTGGTACAGAATAATATAGGTGTGTGAGAAAGAAAGAAAGTAAGAGAGAGAGAGAAAGCAGTTTACACAAGCACATTAATCAGGAACTAAAAGTTGCTTTAATTCAGAGGTGGACAAACTGTGACCATCCATATCCCCCCCCCCACACACAAATACTTTTGGGTGGTCCCAAACTCCCCTTGATCGCCTTTTCCTGACAATAAAGAGAGTAAAATCTGTTCTGGAACAGTGGTTCACCTTTTTAACAGGCCACAATTTCCTCCCCCATACAATTTATCATTAAAAAACAACAACATGTTTTTCCACACCAAAGTAGACTTCCAGCCACCAACATTTTGAGTGAAGTGGGGTTTGTTTTTAGGACTTAGGGCAATTAATGTGGCCCCTGGTGAGCCCCCAGAGCAGAAAACCAGTCCCTAGACCCACTCACATTGCTCACCCCTGTTTCAATAGGTCACTGTTTTGCAATATAAAATGCACACATGGGTGACCTGATCCAGATTTAATAACCTCCAACTTCCCTGATTTGGAAGGGACAGTTCCTGTTTATCCTCTGTCATCCCACTTCTTCAGTTGCTTTTAAAATGTCCCAGTTTTTCTTCTCTTCCAATCTTCCCGCTTTGTCCTCCTTTGTTCTGTTGCTGCAATATGAGTTCAAAGTGAAAAAAACACTGTAGTTTACACTTTTTGAGCTCAGCAGGAAGGAGAAGCGGGGGCAGAATCTTGCCCTTCCCAGCTGGGGTGTCAATAAGGCAGGTGTTACCCCTCTACCTGATGGTGTCACCTGGTGCAGTTCAGCATATCTGCACCCCTATAGTGTCAACACTGCTTCCCAGTAGGGTCAGGCAAAAGCAAATGGCTGCAGCCTCTCCTTATCTGTTCTATCTCATGTCAGAAAGGAGCTCACTTGTGTCGTTCCGCAAGGTGCCATCCTGTCCCCGATGCTGTTTAACATCTATATGAAGCCGCTGGGTGAGATTATTCGGAGTTATGGGGCTGGGTGTTATCAGTACGCTGATGACACCCAGATCTATTTCTCCTTGTCCCAATCGTCAACCTTGAATTCCGATGGCGTCCCTCCTCTTAATGACTGTCTTAAAGCAGTAATGGGCTGGATGAGGAAAAACAGATTGAGATTAAATCCAGACAAAACGGAGGTGCTCATGGTAGCGACCCCAAAACCAGGAGCTGGGTTGCAACCTCCAGTCCTGGACGGAGTCACGCTCTCCGTTAAGGACTGTGTTCACAGTCTGGGGGTGCTCCTTGATTCATCGCTTCAGATGACGAGTCAGGTGAATGCGACAGTCAGGAGCGCCTGTTATCAGCTTCGGCTGATATGCCAGCTGCGCCCTTTCCTGGAAGTAAGGGACCTCGAGACCGTGGTGCACACACTGGTAATCTCTTGTCTAGATTTCTGCAATGTGCTCTACATGGGGCTACCCTCGTGCTTGGTCCGGAAACTTCAGCTGGTACAAAATATGGCAGCCAGAGTGGTCTCGGGAACATCTCGGAGAGACCATATAACTCCAGTATTAAAATCTCTCCACTGGCTTCCTATCAGTTTCCGGGCCCAGTATAAGGTGTTGGTTATTACCTTTAAAGCCCTAAATGGCTTGGGTCCAACTTATCTTTGGAACCGCCTCCTCCCATACAATCCTTCCTGCGCACTCCAGTCCTCTGGGAGGAATTTGCTTCAGCCATAAAAATCTAGGCTGTCTGCAACCTCCCAGAGGGCCTTTTCAGTAATTGCCCCTAATTTATGGAATGGCCTGCCGGGAGATCCATCAGATGACGAGCTTAAGTAGCTTTTAAAAAGCACTGAAGATGGATCTCTTTCAGCAGGCCTTTTCTGATTAGATCCTGGCCTCAGGAGCTGCATCTCCTGGCCTTTTTTTTTAGTCTTGTTTGTATTTGTTTTTTAATGTGATTTTAGTTAGGTGGTTTTAATTTTATACTGTTTAATGTCTTTTTATGGGGGAGGGTGGGAGTGGGTGGTGCTTTTAGTTGGCATTGTAGCGTTTTAATTGTTGGAAGCCGCCCCAATTGTTTTTAGCAGGGGGGTATAAATAAAATATTATTATTATTATTATTATTATTATTACATTTTCCATATGGACCACACTTTGATGATGCTTGGCTACACATGTCCCAGTTTTCATGAAACGTGGGAAGGTATGAGATTGGGACTATAGTGGGGGAGGCTTAAAGACTATATTGGGGGAGGCTTAAAGGCCCAGGACAGAACCCTGTGGCACTTCTCTACAGGATGAAGAGGAAGGAGCCTCTGGTTATTCAAGAGAAGTGCTTTGCAGCTATCTGGTGGCAAGGACTGGCAATTATTTTTTGTTCCCAATGTGCCAGGACCCATATTTGTGCCCATTGGCAACAACTGTTTCTGCCTTTTCTAGAAATTTGCCTGGGGCTAGCAGCTGATGGCTTGTGGACTAGCACTGGTCCATGGACCACCATTTTGGCTAGTATTACCCTAGAGTATTAGTATTCTGGCTAGTATAGATTACTGGCTAGTATTACCCAGAAAAGAAGATATTGCTGTTAACTATATCTTTATGTTGTTGTCGGCTTTGGCCCTTGGTCATATGCTTCTCATAGCTTGCTTTTCATCCACTTGCATATCTGAAGCTTTAATGCAGTATTCATACAGGCAAAAAAAAAAAAAAAGGTTACTTTTTTTACCTGTTAGTGCCTGCCGCATATGACCATATTAATTAACCAAAAATACTAATAAATTACTGCCAAGTTAATTTTAATTGTAGATCAGTTATGCAACTGTGCAAGAAGTAGCTGAATTTGCCTCATTTTCTGTTTGTTTAGAGCTTTCAGTTTAATTGGTTGTTATTATGTTACTTTCACTTGAAGAAAGATTGAATAGGATTCTGGGAAAATTTGGGGGAGACCAATTTCAAGGCAGCTGTACAGTATTTTGTTTTTCTCTGAAACTGGAATCCCGTTAGGCCTCTGGTAAGCATCTGAGTAGCATGTACAGAATTAAATGGAAGATAATTAAAGCTGAATCCACACATGCAAAATAATTTATCCTTCTCTCAATCCTGGTCCTGTTTGAACACATGACGTTTCTCCAGTTTCAAAGTGAAAGCTTTTATTTTAGATTGTTAATGCAATGTCTTTTCATTCTTTCTTTCTTTAAAAAAAAAAAAAAACCTTTTTACTCCACAGTTTCTTGGGGGGGGGGGAACAGTTGTTTGCAACATGTGTCCTGTGCCCCAAATCGGGATTGGGGTGGAATCAGGAAGTGGGGAGGTTGGGGTGTGATAGGTTGGTGGGAGGATACCTTGGCATCATTGTCTAGGAAGCGTGGCATTGCATCATCATCATCATCATCATCATCATTATTATTATTTTACATTCAGTTTATGTATGCAAATACATATATTTGAATATCTGAAGGTTTGATAATCTCTGCTTGGTGTGTGTGTGTGTGTGTGTGTGTGTGTGTGTGTTACATAGCATTAAACTCAATGGAAAATTAATTCTGGGTTCTAGTAAAGATGTCTTGGATCAGACCATGCTTCTAAACCTATTTACTTGGAGGGAAGTGAAGTTCATTGTCACAGGCACTTATGCCAGCTAAGGGCCAGTGGAAAAACATGAATGCTCGATACTTCTGCCTTACCATTCATTAACAGTGCAATTTTATATGTTCCTACACAGAAGTCCAATTGAATTCAGTGGGATATACTCCCAGGTAAGAGAGCAGAGTATTACAGCCTTCTTGAATAATCAATTCCGTTGGACCCAGCAGGAAAAAGATGCAAAGAAACATGGGGAGGACTGGGCTGTGATTTTGCTAGATCAGGGCTGTGTGTTGCCAGTGTGATCTGGCAGCTAAAAAAGCCAATGTGATTCGGGTTGTATCAATAGAAGTATAGCATCTAGATTAAGGGATGGATTAGTACTACTTTATTCTGCTTTGGTCAGATGTCACCTTGAATACTGTGTCCAGTTTTGGGCACCACAATTCAGGAAGGATATTGAGAAGCTGGAATGTGTCCAGAGGAGGGTGACCAAAATGGTAAAAGGTCTGGAAACCCTGCCCTATGAGGAGTGGCTTAGGGAGCTGGGTATGTTAGGCTGAGGAAGAGAAGGGTGAGAGGTGACATGATAGCCATATTTGAAAGGATGACATATTGAGGATGGAGCAAGCTTGTTTTCTCCTGCTCCAGAGACTAGGATACGGAGCAATGGATTCAAACTACAGGAAAAGAGATTCCAACTAAACATTAGGAAGAACATGCTGACAGTAAGAGCAGTTCAACAGTGGAAGACACTGCCTCGTAGTGTGGTGGGGTTTCCTTCTTTGGAGGTTTTTGGAGAGGCTGGATGGGCATCTGTCGGGAGTACTTTGATTGTGTATTACTGCAAGGCAGGGGGTTTGATCCTATGGCCCTTGTGGTCTCTTCCAATTCTATATTCTATGATTCTATGATATGGAAGGAAATTATAAATTTTAAAAAGGGGGGAAAGGCTGTTTCATCACCTCAACATATACTCACTAAGGCAAAAATCCAACAAAGTGGTTCTGGGTGCTTGCCTTATCAGCAAGCTCCGCCCCCCGTGCATGTCAACCAATCAGCTTTCAACTTCTGCTTTTATTGGGAATGTGAATGAATGTGAATCAGATTCTCCCAATGAGTGGGAATGAGCATTCCCCACAGAACTTTTTTAAAACTTCAGGAAAAGCCGAGAAGGTTTTTCCTTTGGAGTTTTTGATGAATTTGGCCCCCCTCTTCTAAATACTGCAGATTGATTCAGGATAGCATTTGGACAAATCGTATTCTCCTTGAATTCTCTGAGGAGGATTTTCACCATTTAGACAACCCCTACTTCTCCTAACCTCTCCATTAACGCCCTGTAGAGAAAGACAAATTCTACACAAACCTACGCCACCTCATACAAAAAGTCCCTGTAGAAGATTAAATTATTATCCTTGGTGACTTCAATGCAGAGTAGGAAAGAACTCCGAAGCCTCAAAAGGTGTCTTCGGCAAGCATGGTGTTGGAAATTGCAATGATAACGGACGCCTCTTGCTAGAGTTCTGTGCAGAACAACAGCTGACTGTTACAAACACTATCTTTCAGCAGGGAAAGATAGCTTGAAGACAACCTGGATGCATCCCTGATCCAAAAACTGGCACCTCACTGACTATGTTCTAGTCTACCAGAGAAACATCCGCGATGTCCATCATACTCGAGTGATGCCCAGTGCAGAATGCCAAACAGATCATTGCCTCGTAAGATGTAAACTAAATCTTCATCTTAAGTTCAAACCTAAGAGGGGTGGCATCTTAAAGAGGAGACTCCAAGTCAACAATCTTCAACAAGCTACCATGAGAGACAACTTCCAGGCAAGTCTGCAAACATAACTTGAAGACCATCCTACAGATCCTTCTCCTACAGTGCTTTGGCAACATAATAAAAACAGTATCCTCCAGTCTGCGGAAGAATCCCTCAGGTTCTCCCACAAGAAAAATCAAGACTGGTTTGATGAAAACAACGAAGAGATCCAGGAGCTGTTGGCAAAGAAAAGAACTGCTCACCAGGCATACCTCGCCAAGCAAACTTGCCATGTAAGAAAAGCAGCTTTCCGTCTCACATGTAGTAAACTTCAACAAAAACTCCAAGAAGTGCAGAACAAGTGGTGGATCAATTTAGCAGAAAAGACACAACACTGTGCAGATCTGGGTGATCTTAGAGGATTTTATGAAGCTCTTGAAGGAGTGTTTGGACCTACTTATCAGGTCCAAAGCTCTTTATACAGTACAAATGCAAACATTAATTACTGATAAAGCCTCCATCCTGAATTAATGGGCTGAACATTTTCAAAGTCTGTTTAGAGCCAACCGAGTAGTCCAAGGCTCAGCTATCCAACATATGATACAAAAACCGATGAAAAATGAATTGGACATAGCTCCCACTTTGGAAGAGACCCTTAAGGGCATACAGCAGATGAAAAACAGCAAGGCAGCTGGGATTGATGGAATCCCACCTGAAGTTTGGAAACACGGATGTCATGCACTCCATGATAAATTCCACAAACTCCTTGTGAATTGCTGGGAAAAAGGGGAACTGCCATCAGATCTCCGAGATGCAGTCATCATCACCCTGTACAAGAAAAAAGGAGCAAGCAGGGATCACCAGCATTGAGGCCATGATATTGAGAACACAGCAGTGCTGGGCAGGGCACGTTTCTAGGATGGAGGACCATCGCCTCCCAAAAATAGTACTCTACGGTGAACTCACCATGGGTCAGTGTAAGAGGGGTACTCCAAAAAAGTGATACAAGGATTCCCTGAAACAACATCTCAGGCTTGGCCAAATTGATCACCAACAGTGGTCCACCCTGGCTTCACATCGGAAGGCATGGAGACGCACTATCCACAGTGCTGCAGCTTTATTTGAGAACTCACGCCAAACAAGTCTTGAAGAGAAACAACAACGCAGAAAGAATCACAACCCGGAAACATCACCCAAGGAGACCTTCTGCTGTGCTTTCTGCAACCGGACTTGTTTATCTCGGATTGGCCTTTTCAGTCATCAGCGCGCTTGCAGAAAGCGTGGGAATGAGTCCTTCCTGAATCTTCGTTTGTGAAGAAAAGCCAGAGAGAGAGAATTCTCCTAAGATCATGAATACATGTGCACATCTTCTAATTCTCTTTAATTTAGTTAAAGACAGTCCTGACTTTTAAAAAAAATATTTTTGTTTAAAATGTATAAATGCCACTTTTAAAAAACGTTTATTGCATGTTGGACCAATTCACATAGTTCTCCCAGTGGGTTAACTCAACATGCAGTGGGGCACAACAGCAAGTCTTGGGTTCATACATTTAGTCACAGACATTCTGTTGTGTTTTGAATACCATTTGTAACTGGAGTATATCAGAGTTTGGAAAGTTACTTTTGAAAAGTAATTCATTGACTGCAGTTATTGTATTTTAAAATTCTTTGTTGGCACTTGTTGTAGGATTGAAAGAGTAACTTGTTGTGTTACCTGCTGCTTTTTTGGGGGGGGGGGTATTGTCTTCCCTTAAAAAAAAAGACTTAGGATTAGAATGGCATAGAAATTGAAAAATTCTTACCAAAACAGACACCAATGAAGTACAGTAATTTATTCTCACTTGTTGATCACTTTTTGAAAAGTAATTTAATCACATTCTTGATGCAATCTCCCTTTAACTAGCTAGAGGTAATTATGTTGTTTGTAACTCCTTACATCTGAATTCTGGTGCACTTGTCTCACCCACATGATGTTTATCACAAGGAATTGTGTGGCCCTTCAGCTGTTATATGTCCCAGCCCTCTCAGTCAGCATGGCCAATGCTTGGAGTCAGCATCTTGAAGGCCACGCAGTTTTCACCTCTGGTTTAGCATCACAAGATACACATGGGGGACTGGGGTCCAGCAAGACTGAGAAGCGTTGAAATACCTCCAGTATCTTCCTCCAGTCTTGGTACAAAATCATATTGACAATCCCAGTTAGAGAACACCTGTTGAATCAATTGTTGAATTATGACCCAACATTTATATGAACCAGGCTAATTCAATGAATCTACTCTAGTCTGGACTAGCAACAGAACTCAGGCCATGCTTTCCCATTTCCAAAGCTGACCCTACAACTATGGACCACTGCCACTCTGATAAGGCCATGCAAGATAGGCCTGGATGTAAAAAATCATGAATAGAATTTTCTTTCTTAGTAATCTTTTATCTTTATTTCTGCCTTTCCTAGCTCTATTCCACAGCAACATTTTTTTAAAAGGGAAACTGTTGATCACAGATCAGAATCTTTCCACACATTAAAAAATGGGAAGGATTTGGTTACAGAAAAAAGAGCTTTATTAATATCTTGGCTTATTACTGAAAAAGGCACAGCTGCAAAATGGTAACATTTCTACAGGCACTTCTAAAGGGTGCTTTTGTGTAAGATGGGTCTTGTGAGAGAACCCATACCATAAATCAAGGTTGGCAACCTTTGATGGGGGTAAGGGCCATTGTTTGCCCCTGTGGGCTTCTGGGAGCCACAAAGAGTACCAAATACGCTAAAGAATGGAAGTGGGGAGAAACACAATGGTCCATAAAGCCATCATAACCCCCTCTCCAACATAGTGGAGCTTCCTGACAAGAAAGGGACTATACATAAGGATAGAATCAGAGATGAAAAGTAATAACAGTGAACAAGCCCAGGCCAGAAGTAAGCCTCTTATGAACCTACTTTTCCCTCCCTGGTTTCTCAATCTCCAGTTATATCCCCATCTATTTAATTCTCTTTTATGTCTGATACTACAAAAAAGAATATGAAATCTGCAAACTTAATTCTATACAACTACTATTTTGGCCTTTTAAATCAACTCATAAATGTTATGTGTAATTTCTCAGTCGTAATCTGAAATTAAAAACTAAATCTTGTTGATACAAAGTCATTTAAAAGAGGACAAACATGTTAAACATGTACTGACCTAGTTCTCACAAGCAGAAAATAAAGTGATGAACCTGGTCTGAACTGTGTAATTTGAGACTCAGGTGAGAAGCTCATATGACTGGATGCATCTCCATATTAAACAAACTAACATTTTTTTCTACACAGAAAATGAGTATGTTCAGGTAAAAAGCTATACTGGCATACTTTTGCCTGATATCTGTTATTGGGACCCAAAGCATCTCAAAACATGAATTCAAACAAGGTACATGAATTAAAATCTAATAATGAAAATGTTTTTAAAAGCAATTAATGAACTACCATACCATATTAAGAGATCAACACTTTAAAACATTACGAAATCATTCTAATTTTACATGGGGAAGAGTTTGTTTGTTTGTTTGTTTGTTTTTGGAGACGCTTTCCTTCTTGTAATTTACCCCCAACCTGCAAATATTAGATGGTATAATCCAGGCACTAGTTTACCACCTCATTAGCTGTATATGAGTGTCAAACTACCTGTTACATGTACAATCAGTCCTGACTTTCAGCAGGACGAAACAACCAGAAGGGGATACAGACTAGTTAAGAATGTGAGCTTTTTAGCATTGGCCCCAAGAAAGGAATTGTTGCTATCTGGGCTCCCTTGAAGCAGCAAAATGGCCAAAACTAGTTGGAGTTTATTACACACAGTAGCATGTAACTTTGTCCCTAACTTTTAAATTGTTGTTCTTGCTCTTGTTGTTCGTGTGCCTTCATGTTGTTTCCAACTTATGGCAACCCTATCATGGGGTTTCCTGAGACTGAGAGTATGCGACTTGCCCAAGGTCACCATGGCTGAGCCGGGATTTGAAGCCTGGTCTGCAGAGTTGTAGTCCAACACTCAAGCCACTACACCACACTGGCTCCCATTTTTAAATTAGTTTAATGGAAATCAGTTGTAGGAGAACTGAGGGAAAGCTGGAAAATGTACTAATAGGGTATTGGAAATCAGCACTTTGATGCAGCAACAATAGCTATTGGGAGCCTAGGTTTTGCATTGTTTTGTTCATAATAGCATTTCTATACCACCTAACAAGTAGTTTACAAAAAATTCAAAACCCAATAAAACTACTTAACATTTTAAGCAAGGTTAAAAATAGAGGTTAAAAAAACCAAGAAAAGGAAAAAAATTATAATGAAAATTTCACTGTCAGAATTAGGCCTTAGTGAAAGCCAGGCAAAATAAAACATTTTTATTGTCAGCCTTAGAAATTATCAGGGATGGGACTCCCATAAAGAGATACTCACAGTGAGGGACAAAGCAGAACAAAATATGAGCAATGATTGTGTCAGAGAAATGCTGGTATAAATACAAAGCCTGTCTTCTTACTCTCATGTTAATTCCATTCTACTACAAGAAAACTTACCGTAGGCGGTCAGCAAAAATGGATTGGTTTAGTGCCACACCAACATGTGGCAACTGTATTTATGTCGACATTTCTGCCCCATATCTTCATTTACTCTATTTCCTCCAAGCACCATACTTTACCATATTACAGAGACAGTCTTCAGTCATGTGATCTTTGTAAACAATTTTTTCAAAGCTACTGCAAACATTTAAGCCACATTAATGCACAAAATGTGTGCCATATAGATTTAGAGCAGCTACAGTTTAAAGAGCATAAACTCTTTGCAGGGGGAGGGGAATCCACATTCTAGATATTATCTCTGCAGCAAGTAATTCTGCTTAAATCTGAATTTCATTTAGTCTGGCCCTTCATTTATAAAAACAGATGCAAAGTAATTGCTTAATATATCCATGGCTTTTCTTATCCACTGGTTCTAATTCCCTGCCAGTCTTTCTTACCCTGGATGATCTTTCCCCCTTTATATTTTTCTGCTCTGCATGTGCTTGGAAAGCCTTTTATAGTTGCATCAAGGCTTGGACTCTTAGCTTCAGTACCTATGTAAATGAATGCCAATTTTTACTAGGACAACTGTATTGAATATTGCCCCTGTGCTTTCAGGAACAGAGAACTCTTAATGCAGCCTATCAAAAGACATTATAAAACTATTCCATATTTCCTTCCTGTGGTAAGCAGACAGATGGAGGCAGTGGTATGGAAGCACAGGATGGTTACAAACTGAAATGTCATCTGGACCCTTTATAAATTTCTGCAAATAAGGTAGAGAAACAGCACAATAAAGGCCTTATCTGGAAACATTCTCTGCTACAATTATTTCCATTTGTGGCTTTGTTTATTTATATCCTTACCCAATGTCATTGCTTCCAACATTGCTTCCAACATAAAGATATCATTGCTTCCAACATAAAGAAAACAGTTTTAGCAATGGATGAATTCATACTACCAATGCACCACAACTTGGAAAGCATCACCTACGTATCTGGTGCTCCTATCCCGAATTAAGCATTATTTTACTTTTAGGAACCAACATGCTCCCTCCCCCACAAACACAGACACTCTGTGGAAAATCAAATATATTCATAGCGTTAGGCTGGCTGGAGAGAAGCAATGGCAATGCTCTGTCTTGTCTTCCTCCATCCCCTGGCGGCAGTAGTGTCGTGAAGCCAGGAAACTTGGGGTCAAAGCCCCAGAACTTTTCATTTAGCATGGGCTAAGGACATCATCTACAAACTGAAGGGTTCTGTCAAAAAATAACCAGGATAAACTAATTCCACTCCCAATCATAAAAGGACATAGGAAGAAATGAAAGGATAACTAAACTCTGGAGCAGAGAATCCAATAAAAATAAAATTTCTAAAAGGGTAACAATACCCCACTGAAAAGTGTGCAAATGCTAAAAATATTATATTAATAGTGAATAATAAAAGCTCAAGGCCAGACGCGTTTCGACAGCAGTCTTCCTCAGTGGCCTACAAACATTCAAAATGTACAGCTCACTCAATGTGACTCTGCTCAGTTCCAAAGCAACAATGGTCACCATGCTACTGAGGAAGACTGCTGTCGAAACGCCTCTGGCCTTGAGCTTTTATTATTCACTATTAATATAATATTTTTAGCATTTGCACACTTTTCAGTGGGGTATTGTTACCCTGTTAGAAATTTTAATTTTATTGGATTCTCTGCTCCAGGGTTTAGTTATCCTTTCATTTCTTCATATGTCCTTTTATGATTGGGAGTGGGATTAGTTCATCCTGGTTATTTTTTGACAGACCCCTTCAGTTTGGTTTTTGGTTATATGTCTTGGGTTTTCTGGTTGTAGGGACTTTTGTTGGATTGCTGTATACTAAGGACATCATCTGCCAGCCCTCTTGGATTCCCTGTTCTTTCTGAATTTTACTGCAGTCCCCACAGTAGCTGGAGCAGGAATCGATTCTCACAGGAACAATGTATTGTTATGAGTTATACCTTATGTAATCCAAAGTATTTTAGGACTACTGTACTTGGGCTTGATGGGCAAGGCTCATTCACTTTACAAGCAACTAGAAAATCTATCGCAACACAGTCACCTGCATTTTGGACTCTAGAGGGACTGGTGTGATGAGAGCCAATGTTTCAAAATTTATAAATATACCAGTGCCTGGCAGGTCCCCTCTGTAGGTGAGCACAGCTGTGTGCCATGTGGCCCATCCCGATACCCTAAACTTTTAGGAGTAATGAGTCTAAAAAATAAAATGTATTAAACATTCCAGGATCTAGTCCTTTTAAAAAGCAACAAGAATTATCTCCTTTTAAAAAAGAGAGTTTAAAAAAATCATTCATTTACTTTTAACTTCATGCAGAGTGCAAACTTAAGAATGCTGACTTAAGCTCAATTAACATTTAAAAAGTGTATTCAGAGGTCTGAGATGACTCAGTTAAATTAGACTCATTACAAAACAAAGGAGTCAGTTTAAAATGCAAATCAAAAGTTTACTGAAGGTATATCAATCTCAATCTACATACTAAAACAAACTTTAAAAAGAGGTTCCTAACTAACTAATGGTATTTAGGGTAGGAAAAACTCACCCAGCCTACAGGCTGCATGGTGAAACATCATTGCATGGTTACTGGAAAGATGGCTTAAGATGAAGATGGCTAAAGATGGCTAAAGAGATGGCTAAAGCCTCAGAGAGACTCAAACTTAAAGAGAATTTACACAAAGCAATAAAATTTAAATTAGGTCATGTGTTGAATGACCCAGCACTCCAGTTGGCTGGAAGTGCCCAGTGAAATAAGAGAAAGGGAATTTTGGGAGAACAAATGCATGCAGGGAAAAAACCCTAGACTTATCTTAGGATGTGAATGAGGTACACAAGATTGCTTTTACATTACAAGGATTATTTCCCCACATACTACAAAATTGGCCTGACATTCACAAATGGGGTGGAGGATGCTATCCTTTTGCCAGTATAGAAGTAACATTTATTTTAATTAGGCAGTCAGTTACCCTATGCAGTAGTGAGGGAGGGAGCACCATCTTGTCCTTTGTCTCTGACAGGAAAATATCTTGGACTGGCCCTGGCTTCAACTGCTTGCTGCAGCATTCCAGAGAACATGTATTATACACGTGGTTGTTATGCTAGGTCTCTCTGCTTTTAGGGTTGAAAAGGTTGTGCCTTATAGGGCTGACTGGTCTTATTATAAGGGATGTCCCCTATCTTATTATAAGGGATGTCCCCTATCGGATGGTTGGAAAGATTTTATATATATATAGACTGAACAGGATGTCAGCAAATCCCATATTTGGGGATATGGCCTCTTCATAAAGACAGAAATGTGTGTATCATGTAATTTATGAATGTGGGCAATATGTTAATTTTACAGAGAAATACAGATCGACCCCTGTATCCATGAACTTGATATCCACAGTTTTACTTATCCACATCCAAAAAATATGTTCTCTCTAGGCATTTCTAGGTACTTCATTGTGATTCTGTGCTCAATTTCCACATTTGTCTCGTCAAAAATATTAGGGTTCCATATTACCCATGGTTTCAGGTATTCACAAGGGTCTTGGCACGTATCCCCTGTGGATACAGGCAGGGGTCAACCTGTACATAGTAAGCTATTTGAAATCAACTTTCATTTGGTATTTAGACAGAACAAACTTGTTAATTGTATACTTCCTGATTGTCAACTCTGCATGCCATGAATTTTGACTGTTCCTTATTGCTGCTTTGAAAAGCAGCAACACCCATTGCGTAAAAGTGGTACAAAATATCCCTTATGCATCTTCTCAGGGATGTGGATTTTGTCAATCGTTAGAGCACTACCCGTGTATTATTAAGCTGCTATGTCAATTGTGAAGACAGCCCTGGAAACAAAACCCGCCATAACAGCTAAAGGCAGTGTGTCATGCTGTTTGAAAGTTGAACTGAACTGAAAGCACACACACATCATATATTTTCCTTGGGTTTTTTCCGGGCTGTGAGGCTGTGTTCTGGAATAGTTTCTTTCTGACATTTTGCCTGCATTTGTGGCTGGCATCTTCAGAGAATGTTTTGGTAGGAGTGTGTGTGGAGTTTATATACTGTATTGTGAACCCCTGTTGGGGAGTATATGTAAATCTGTGTAATTGAATGGTTAGTTTCTGGGTATAGAAATGCAAGGCTCGTTAGTGTCTGTTTGGCTGATGGTTGGTTGATGGGCCATTATCCCATCAACATCACATCAGTTTGTGGCTCAGCAAAGCATCACGCTGGGGGCGTCGCTCCCTACATGCGAGTATACAGGCGGCTTTCTTTTCCCTTTCAGTCCAAGAGGTACTCCGTGGGACGAAGGCCAGAAAGCCTCTGGAGCCTGAAGCGAAACCCACCCCCGCGCATTCTGCGGCCCGGATTATAAGGGAGGGCTCGACTCTCTCCTCACAAGAAGCAGGGCGCAGCGGGCGCGGGAGAGGGGAGGAGGGGGGGGGGGGAAGGGGAGGAGAGACGCGCCAACTCTCCCTCCCTCTTCCCGGGGTGTCAAAGAGGCCTTTTCTTCCCGGCCACCCTCCCCGCTTGGGGGACATGAGCATGTGCCATTAGCTCACTCTTTCATTCCCCGGAGTCCCTGTGCCAACACAACAAGCGGCATCTGACACCAGCGGGGCCAGAGAAAAGCCACCCAGCCACCCGTCCCCCGCCGCCTTTTTCTCCCGGCCAGGGAAACAGCCACCCGGCTCGGCCTGGCCGCCTTCCTAGCGCCCCCCGGGCGTGGCTGTCCACCAGCAAAGCCCGGGAAGGCGTGAAGCCCCTCCCCTCGGCCCTTAGGGAGGGAGGCGCCTCCTCCCACACCATCTGGGGCGGGGGCTTCTCCTCAGCCGGGGGGCGGCTCCGACTGCGGCTGCTGCGCCGCCCTCCCTGGCCAGGGGTGTCTCCGGCGCCACCGAGAGGGTTGGGCTGAGGGGGGGAGCCTTGTTGCGCCCGGCGCTCGCGGTGCTGCCCTTATGTAAGTTTCTGGGGCGGGCGAAGGAAGAGGGGCTCGCTTCAGACGGTGCCGGCCGAAAACAAGGCGGGAGGCGAGGAGGACAGGTGAGCCGGGGGAGGGTCTCTCTGTCTCCCTGTCTGTCTGTGTGTGTGAGAGAGAGAAAACGTGAGGAAGAATGCTCAGAAGTTCTTTTTCGGTGGAGGGGAAAGACTGAGCCGGTTGAACTTCTGTCTGTTCTCGAGCTCTTCAGTCAAGGAATAGCCCAGCCCAGCGGTGGCTACATTTCAAGTGAAAGGGAGCGACGTTGACTTTTGATAGTAACTCCTAGGATTCGAAGGCAAAAGGCTCTTGTAGCATCCCTGAGACTAACTCCTATGGTTCATCAACCAGGCTCAGCTTCATACTAGTGAATGGTGTGTGTGTGTGTGGGGGGGAGTATTTAGGATTAGTGTCTCTGAGCACATAAAGAGCCCAAGAATTTATTTTCATTGTAGAATTGAACTCACAGTCCTGTCACACCCAAACCTGTTTCTGGCTTCCTCTCCATGCTGGCCCCCACTTCATCTCTGGCACCTAATATAAAAGAAAGAAGGAAACAAGATACCTTTATTTTGTCATTAAACAAAAACTCTTTCTGACATCTCATTAGTAAATCCTGATCATCCAGTAGTAGATACTGATCTGCTTTTCTGTGGCGCCTGGTGCCAGCCTACGGATGCCTCCCGAAGTACAGAAGTGGCTTTGTAACTTTGTTCCTTCCTTTTCTTTAGGCAGGATGCTGAAGACTATTAAACAAGCACTCTTCTCTGCTGGGTTAGAGATGCCCAAGTGGACAGCACTGCCCAACCAGGTAACTGGTTTAAAATTCTAATGTTTTAACCAGTATTAAAAACTAAGATGGGTACTGGGAGAAGAGATTTGCATATATGCCAAAGAACTTTCCGCATGTTCCTGAACAGAATTCTGAAATCAAGTTGTAGAGCTAGTTTCCAGGATTTGAACTCTGGATGGCACGATGCTGGAACAGGACTTCATGTATGAATGGTTCTCTAGTGCAAATGGCACAGGAAACAATAGAATTGTCACCCTAACATCTGTACCACCAGTGCTAGATTTCCATTCAGGCAGATGTAGGCATCATTGGATGATCCAGGAATACATAACACATATCCCGGCTGGAAGATATGAACAAATTTGTCTCACTTTGAGGTGAAGTAATTCAATATAGTGGTAGTGGTTTTTTCATTCAACACTCCACACCGGCGCCCTCCCTCCTTCCCTGGCTATTGGCATAAGCATGCAGTGAAAGGACTGAGTTATCATAGGGATCACCTCTGCCATTAGGCAGAGTGAAGTGGCTGTTTCATGTGGCAGATGCTAATGCACCGGAGTGACAATCCCTGAAGCTGTTTCCTGTGAGTCCTCCCCACATCATCCTGTATGTGCAGCTTGCTAGAGATGCTTGCTAGCTGCTGTATGAGGATGGCTGTCTTGTTTCCAGTGCTACAGGTAATGCCATTAGAAACAATAAAAGACCCTTGGCAGAGAGGCAGCTAGGCCAGCCTGCATTCCAACAGATGTTACCTTTGATCAGGTTGTGTGATGCATATTCGGGCCAGCACTGCACAACAGCATGTGCTTGGACAGAGAACAGACATTTGGCAGAGTGTACAGTGCATGAAAAACAGTGAAGTGCTTAAGTCAGCGTACTGGTCTTTGATGCTGCAGAGGATACCATCCCATCAGCACCAGTGCTAAAATAAAGCTCCAGCTGCCAGTCTTGTCAGCTTCTCTACATGGAAACAGAGGAAACCATTCCAGATTATTGCTCCTGATGTCTTTGGTTTATTGGGAGCTGTTGTCTAAGGAACCAATCCTATTTAACGCTGGTGGAAGACTATGGTTGGCAGCTGGGTGGGTTGGTGCAACGGAACTCTCCTGCCACAGCCAATCAGTAGTTGTTTGAGTTGGGCGTGGAGCTGTGCCCAGTGCAGTCAGGCTGCCTTTGCAGAGCCCAACAAAAAACATTCCAGAAGGAGGTACAGAATCCTTGTGCAATGTCTGTAAAAGCACTTATGCTGGTGTAACCCCAAGATACACCAGCGTAAGTCTCCAAGAGGATTCCTATCCAAAACAGCAGCATTGTCTGTTCTTGGAATAGTCCATCATTTAGCTATAATCTCTGAATATTTCTCAAAATGTTAATGTTTTATTTATTTGTTTTTAAAAACTCCATCTTTTGTCAGTGGATTTATTTTTTTGGTACCTACATTGAACACAAACATGTGCTGTTTATTACCTTAGCAACAGGAAATCTTTAAAACCTGTGTCTCAAAATTTTAGATATTGGAGGCTGACAATATCTGTTCCCAAGTATACCATTTTTGTTAACAGATAGAGGAAAGTAAGTGTATCGTCATAGTTAAATTGCAACAGACTTGAATTTTGAGATCTTAGCATAGATGTTAATGAGCTTCTATGAAGCTAACAGTGTGATTCTTCAGCCTTGAAAGATGAAGAGTGGTAGACAAAGGGGCCAAGCAGGGAACAAGGGTGTGTAATTCTGGACAGAGAAGGCTAGATTTCAGATATGAATAACCAGGCAAATCTTTGGAAACACATTCAGGGGTAGCCGTGTTGGCCATGCACCAAAACAAAATCCAGAATCCACACACACACATACAAAAGACCTTTATTGGCCAACCAAAATGCAAAACATGATATAAGCTTTTGAAGCTCTATTGGCTTCTTCATCGGTCAAAAGATGTTAAAAAATAAAGAAAGAAAGGTGACGATGTTGGAGTCACAGGCCTACATGTTATTTCAGATGTTTCATGTGTTGTTGTTCAGGTGAGGGATGTCATGTGGGCAGAAGCCACTCCTTCTTCTTGGCCATGTGGGGTTGAGACAAAGGACAGTAAAATTTAAATCCTTTTGCAGCAGTGAGACAACCTCTCTGGTGTCCAGGATGTCTCTGTTCCTTTGTGAAGCCATGGGCTCCTTTGTTAGGCAGAGATAAGTGGATTTTTCAAGAAGTCTCTGCTGTGCTGTATCTGGAAACAACCTGTTTTACTGTATAGGTAAAACAAGCCAAGCATAGTCTGAAAGAGTAGTTTTACCTTTGTTGGTGGTAGAAACCTCAGAGAGTATAGTCCCAATCTATATTTCCTTCTTGTTTAGGATTCCTAATGTTGCAGCAAAATGAGGTATCTTCAGATCCAGGAAACACATTCAGAGCGCAGCTAGATGGGAGAATTTGGAGCGAAAAATATCGCCTTACCCCCTATTGCTGCAGTGCCCATTTGTGCCCACGCCTAATTCACAAGCTTGCTGGAAGGGAATAGTTTTCAGTTTGTAGTTTACATGCCAGAAGAGAAATGGTGGCCACGAGTGAGTTGTGTCTGGAAAATCTCCCCCCCTTCCCCCCACTTTTTACATGACATATGCAGAAGAGCTGTTTTCTGCTTGAAAAAATCTTCGTACTTTTGCTCTGCTGCTCTGCCGCTTGAATGATCAGCCAGCAAAAAACAACAATGGCGGCTCCACCATTGCAAGCCCTCCCTTGCAAGCCTGCCCCCTCCAAGGTCCAACCAATCAGCTTTCAGCTCTGCTGCATCCTCTTTTTGAATTAGTTGTACAGATTACCTATTATGCACATTTTCATGCACTTAAAAAAAAAGATTGCGACAAACAGTGACAGCTGTTATCGCAGTCTATGTGGAGTTTTCAGCCCCCCTCTTTTTGGATATGGTGAATCCCAGCAGAGGCTCATCTAAACTAAAGCGATTCTGACTGCATTCTTGCTGGATTTTTTTCATCATGTTGATGCTCCCTCAGGTTTGCTTTTCTTAAGCATCTGTTAAGTAGGGTATGAACATTTTGGGGGATTTCATTCAGGGTACATGGAAAACTAGCACAACATTCTCTCAACTTCTTCCTCTAAAAAGAATTTTAAAAAGTAGCCAAAGGAAGCTGGAATTGCTGTGAGAGGGACTCTTTAGCTCTTTCCTCTTCAGTAATTTTCCACAAAAATCATTACCCTCATGTTGTTTTTTTCATTATTGGGAACAGAATATCTTTCTAAGTTCAGAAAAAAGCTGAAAAAGGACTTAAGAAAAAGGCAAGAAAGGGGAATGTTACAACAGCACCCCTTCTTTCCTCTCAATAGAAGCCCCTTGTGGTTACTTTTCATTAAAAAGAGTAAGTTAGCTGTTACATGTAGGTCTATGTTTGGCTAGTTTGGCCTAAGTGGTCAGTATAGTAGGAGATCAGGCTGCACCATAGCAATGGTAAAACTTTTGAGATTTGATTGAGAAAGGTGATTTTGTTTGTTTGTTAGTACGGAACTGACCTGTACAGCAATAACGTGCATTGTGCAAAGGCATTTCTTTCATCTGGAGTGAAGTAATAGGAAACACATTTTAATTTACTCTGTTAATTGGTTGCTTTTCTCTTTCCACTACACATGAAATTGTGAATAAGTGCTTTAAGTCAATAATTAATCTTCTATATTTGTTAAGGCTTCTGATTATGAAATTCGTCAGTATGAACCAGCCAAATGGGTGAGCACATCTATTAGAACTGTGAACTGGGATTCAGCTATCAATACTGGCTTCACAAAGCTCTTTAACTATATTAAGGGCAAGAATGAAAAAGGTAGGATTTGTTTGGTTCTTCTTGTATTATAATATTTCTAGTTTCAAGATAGCAGGTGTGGTGGGAACAAGCATTAGGCACACATACCTCATCATTTCCTGAAGTGTTTTTTTTTTCCCCTCCAATGTTTCATATGTTGTAACTTCATTGAATTGGATGCAGTTACAGAGCTCCTGTGAACAGGAACCATAGTAAGGTTAGGCTCCCTAGTCGCAGGAACATTCAGTGGAATATGTTTACAAAGTCTTCAACACACTTTTATGCAAAGATCTAGTACACTACTGGATGCATGGAGACATTCAGAGAAGCAGGGCTTTCATGTATCCTCATATCCCCACCAGCCATTTAGCCCTCTGTGTATTCAGGCAAATCACTCTGTTTGATTTTTGAAAATGAAGACTCTTATAATTCTAGGGAAGAATTATTAGGGAAGAATAATAATACTTTGATTATTATTGTTATGATTATTATCATTTAAAATTTAAATTGATTTAAATTGATATTATTTTAAATAATGAAATTTATTTACTACTACTACTATTGGTAAGTTGCTCCTGAAGTCTTTGTATTAAGAGTGCAAATGTAAATTTATTAGGCATGTAAATATTCCTATAAATTTTTGTCACATGTGGGTTCTGCAGCTTATAAGCTTAAAAGCTCTCCTAGAATGCTGAGATTCTTAAGGCTTTTTTTAAAAAAGCAAGTTTTCAGCTGTCTATGTGGCTTTTATTCAGAGGAAGGCTGATAAGTTGCAGGAGAAGTGAATAGCTCTATAGTTTTTAATTCACAGTCAAATTTTTCCACTGCATAACAACAAAGATGCCACATCTGCAAGGTTTCAATTGAAGCCCTAGGTTCTGCATGTAATGCCCTTCATAGTTTCTCCCAATCCTTAAGCTGTAGGGATCCTTTCTGGGGATACCAGGGGCATTTTTCCCGAAGTTCAAGGACCAGCCTTTGAACAGCATCCCAGGACGGATGATGACCTATCTTATGTAAAAGAAATAAGAGTTCCTCTGTATGCTTCTCCCATTCTCCTGACAGGGAAGCACCCATAATTTACCTGTGGGGGGGGGGATCGGGTTTATCCGATGAATAAGTGGCCACAGCTCATGCCAGAGCGAGGTAAGATGGGAAGAGGCCTGCTTCACGGGGTGAAGAAAGCTGAGAGTCCTGGGTCCATGGTGAGAAAAGCTGAGACTCCCTGTTCGCTGCGCCAGATGTTACAGCAAGTAACAAAGAAGCATCATGAACGATGAGCAAACTGCTACACAGATTTATTCAGGGTTTGCATGCTAACAGAGAGACATTAGGAGAGAACAATGGAGGTTGCTCTTCGAGGATGCATATGCAGGCAGGCTCACTCAGGAATGCAGGGTCAAGAATGCAGGCTCTCCCCCCTTCAAGGGTTACCCCTTAAATAGTTTAAGAGTCACGTAGGCACAGTTAACCATTTGCTAACCATCTATCTGTGATACACTCAATCACTAGGATCAAAGGGTGCACCTAGTAATCTAACATAGGGATGTGAAATACATCAAGGCAAGCTACCATGTGAAACTACAGATAGCAGGATAACACTGGGTTGTGAAAAATTAAGCTAGCTTCCTGAGCCTTCCTGAAAGCTTACTTTGAAGGTGTTTTATTGCCTGATTAATAAAGGCAGGAAGGAAGGAGGCATGAAGTTCCTTTATGTGGTGATATGAGCATTCTCATCACCTAAAAAATTCAGGCCTTCTCTGCAGAAGGCAATGGTAAATCACCTGTGAGTACTCCTTGTCTAAGAAAATGATATGAAATTGTTATTGAAAAGACTGGGTGCACAATTTTTCATCCGAACATTCTAGATTGTTCTGACTACACATTATAGGTTTAGTATACATACACTATACAGTATACATTGGTTTACTGCTTACGTATGCTTGTAGACAGACAGCTACCCCCTGTCTTAGTCCTTTTAACCACTTTCTTGTTAAATTTATACTTATTACCACCAAACATGTTTTGCATTTCCATTATTTTTCACACTCACTCATTTCCTGTTTGTACATACATCTGTCCACTGAGGTGCCATTCCATGCATCTGATGATGTGAACTTAAGTCCATGAAAGCTTATACTAGAACTTTCAGTTAGTCTCAAAGGTGTTGCTAAATTCATTTAATTTTGTTTGTTTGTTTATTAGTTAAATATAATTGGTGTCCTAAATAAAGTATGACCCCTGTATCCATGGGACTTAACTGCGGAGTCACTTACCCACATCTGGAAAAAAAATGCTCGCTCTCTCTTGGCATCTTCTAAGTCCTCCAGCACAACTCTATGGTATGCTTTCAAGCTGACCATAGAGTTGGGCTGGAGGCTCTAGAAGGTGCCTAGAGATGTGCTCTCTCTAGGCTTCTTCTAAGTCCTTCAACTTGACTCTATAGTATGGTTGGGCCAGAATTCATTGATTTTAAGAGGGTTTGATATTATTCATGGTTTCTGCTAGGTCTGGGACTGTATCCCCTGCAGATACAAGGGGTCATACTGTATAAGGTGAAATTGAAAGCATATTGCTCGAGCCTATTTTTGTGTCATGGAAAGATAGTTTAGAATACTTTTTAATTTGATCAAATTACATGTTCAGTTATTCCATAGCCTTGGTAACTAACATTTTAATGTCTTTGAAACTTGGCATTCACATTTTTACTTGTATTGTGTGAAGTTTCTATCAAGTGAGCACCCGAATAGCAAACTGTAAGGTTTCACAACAAAGGTGTAAAAATGGCTAAACTAGACATGGATTGCATGGGGAAAAATGACACGCACATTATAAAATAACCAAACATACATATGAATAGCTAATTGGGGAATGAGCAAGATCAGGACTGCATAATAGAAAAGTTAAACCTTTGTGGCAATGCTTCTGATCCTGTTGGAAGGGATGTTCACATTAGAGTTTTACTTCTGGGACTAATTTTGGATGGATACTGGAACTGTATTTGGAAGAGGAGAGTACATTCTCATCCTGCTCTACAATTCTTATGAAGGGCCTTCTGTGGCAGCTGTTAAAAATAATCATTCTAGTTGCTAAGGGCCCCTTACTGATTCCTGGTTCAGGAGCAACAATGGTGGGGGCATTCATAACTGTGTTTGGCCACCCCAGTGTGGGTAAGTGGATAACAAGCTAATCATAGGGATGAACTGCTGACATTTACTAATATTTGACTCTTGACCCTCTCAGATCAAGGGCAGTAGCCATTATAGTTAATTGAGAAGAGGGTGGGCAACAGTTGTGTAATTGTGAGGGTAACATAGTCAGTGGCACAGTAGTCATGGAAGGGAGGGGAGGGGGGGAAAGAAATGTGGCAGTACCTTTAAGACTAACTGGTTTTTATTTTAGCATGATCTTTCATGGATATAAACCCACTTCTTCAGATGCAGTACTGAGTGGTATTAAGGCCTCAGGTATAAAGCATATTTATACAGTTGTGGGAGTGAGAAAGAGTGTATCCATAGTCTGTGCAATAACTTTTGACCAGAGGCAGCTAATGGCTTCAGTGTCAGTGGGGTGGTGAATCTATACGTAGGAGTTGCATTCTCCCATATAATCCACCCCGTATACTTAAGTCCTCTGGGGGACATTTGCTCCAGCCAGCTAGGCCTAGGTTGGCAACTGTCACCCAGGGACTTTTTCTTCAGCTGCCCCTAGACTCTGGAATGGTCTGCCAGAAGAGATACGATAGCTGAATACTCTGTCCAAATTCAAGTCAGCGTTAAAGACCAGTCTCTTCCAGCAGCCCTATCTAGATGATTTTAAATTGTGAATTTTAAACTGTGTACTGATTGATTTAAAATGTCTTAGTCTTACATGTTTATTAGATTAAGTTTTTAGCTGATATGTGTTTTTCTTTAACATTATGTTTATAAGCTAATGTGTTGTTCCTTGCCTCAATCCATAGGGAGAGGTGGGTAACAAACAAACAAACAACAGATGATGATGATGATTCCATGTCTGAGCTGTAGTGAACCCTATCCCCATAATAAGTTCAGCACCTTGCATAGGTCTTTAAAAGTTTGGACTAAATACAAAGCTGATTTACCACCTCAGTGACATGGAAACTACCAGCCGCTACTGTTTCGAAAAGGAAGCATTTTTCAGATTATGTAGAATTTTCTGGTGGATTTAGGAGAGGCATAGCAAATAAAAGAATCTAAAAATCTAACTGGAAATGTGAGACTTCTTGCTTGTACAGAGATCTCTAGCTCTCTGGGACAGAGCAGGAAAATCTTCTGCCTTGTGCTGTTCATGGCATCTGGTGTCAGAGATTCTTTCCTATAAATGCTTTGCAGTGAAACACATTGTCGTTCCTGTGTGCCTTCTAGCCATTTCTAATTTATGGCAACCCTATCAAAAGGTTTTCTGCAGAATTTGTTCAAAGAGGGTTTGCCCTTACCTTCCTCTGAGGCTGAGTTTGACCTGTCTTAGTCCAACACTCAAACAATTACACCACGCTGGTATAGTGAAACACTACAGACTTTCAATATCCCTGATTAACATGTCAATCCTATATATGTCTGCTTGGAAGCAAGTCATATGGATTCAGAGGAGCTTACTGTCATGTAACTGGGTATAGTTCACAGCCCTAGATTCATTTACCTGTAAGCAATCTCTAATGAATCCAACAGGGCTTACTTCTGATTAAATTTCCTGTTATATACAGTAACTCATAGAATAGTGTAACTAGCCCTGTATACCTAGGAGCCCTGTATACCTAGCCCTGAGATACAATTCCAAATACCGGCTGGCATCCTGTTAGGCAGTTACAATGTCACCAGCTAGACTTATGACCTCATAACTGTTTCATATTCACATTTATGATCATGGCCCCATTTCATGGCTGCAAATGCTTCTAAAGCCCACCTTAAAAACCAGGCAGCTGTACCAAATGGTGGGCTGTTCCTGAATAGCCAGCCATCAGAAAGAAAAATCTAACTTAGTCCAATCCCAATACAGCTATCTTTATTATTCGATTTTAGTATTTATTAAGTATGTTTTAAATTTTTAATTATTTAATGTATTTTAAGGCAGGTGGGATGGAGGGTCTTGTATGTATATTTTAAATGCTGTAAGCCGTCCCGATTGCATTTGTAGAGGGGCGCGATACAAATAAATTTTATTATTATTATTAAATGAAGAATTTCTGTGGCTCTGGCAAATGAGGCCCTGAAGGATGATGTATCCATCCCTCCAGTGAGCTGCAGTATGAGCCCTCACTCTCCCTCCAGTGAGCTGCAGTATGACAAGGAGTTATAATTGGACCCCACAGAGATTCCTGCTTCTCCTTGTTGCACTGTGACTCACTAGCAGGTGAGAGCTGGTTGAGTCATCCTTCAGCTCCCGACTTGCGAGTACCACAGAACTTCACTCGGTATGGCTGACTGGCTTTTAAGGTGGGCAATAGCTATGTGTCCATGCAGGATCTTGGCCACTGTTTCTAGAAATCCCATACAAAATCACTTAATTGCCATGGTTCCATTCTGTGGAATCCTGGGTCTTGCACTTTAGGGAATGGTACTTAGAATTCTTAGCCAGAGAGATATCGTGTCTCTCCAAACCGCCCAGCATTCCGTAGGAGGCAGCCATGGCAGTTAAAGTATTATAGTCATTTGGGATGAGGTCTAGGACAATGCTTCTCAGTCTTTGTTCATGCATTCAGTATATTTTGGGCTTCATCTCCTTAGCTGTTGGCCTAGCTGGCTGAGGCTTCTAGGAAACAAACTCCCAAATCCCTGGAGGACCAAAGTTTGACAGCCACTGCTCTAGGATGCCATGCATTTTTTTTTTAAAGACAAATGTTCAATAGCATATATACAGAAGATATTTGTATGGGTGGAGATCTGTAGCTGATATAAATCATGTAGTGCATTAGATTTTCAAAGTACTGCAGCAAATAGAGTATTGTTCTGAAACTTAAAAGTATCAAGTCCCCAGTGAGCTATGAAATTCACTGGGTGACCTTGGGCCAGTCACTGCCTTGGTTTGACCTACCTCACAGGTGTGTTGAGCAGATAAAGTGGGGAGAAAGAGAGCCACATACATTACTTTGAGCTCATTGGAAGAAAAATGGGGCATCCATGTAACAAATAAATACAGTATGGTTTGAATAATTAAGTGTGGATTGTTTCCAGACTCAGGTTTGCTTAGATCTTGGATAGTCCCTTAGGGTAGTACTACTAGGGTGGTAGTCCTTGGACCAGTGGTGTTCCCTGGGAAGTTTTCAGGAAGAAGAAATTGTACCAAATGGGCATAAATATAGTGCCAGTTCCTGGCACACTGGAAAATAAATTGCCTGGCCCCCACATCTGATAGCTTGAGATGCATTGTCCTAGGAATGCAATTGTACTGAATACTGCCTGCCACATTGCTAGAGATGTTGAAGTGCTGCTACTTATTTTTACAAATCGGTTTATTTTACAAAAGTGGCTGTTAAATAAACCTGACATTCCATTTATTGTTTGCTAGCGATAGAATGCACCAGCTTTGCAAGATTCAGAAGCCCTCTCCCATGCTCTTCCCCTTTCTTTCTCTCCCCCTGTCTTTCTCTCAGAGAGGTCTGGTGGCATAGATAAATAATAAATTAAACAGCAGCACAAAAAAAATGGATCATGTATGGATCCATTTTACCCCTGTATACTCCATGAGTCTAGCAGCTTAGCCTTTTTACTCAATTACTCAAATAATATATAACATATTGATGATAATAGAGGCATGAGGAGACTCAAGAAGAGACTGGGGGAAAAGGAAGTAGCTACACCCTTTTTTTCCTTCTGTACTTAGCCACTAGCTAGCGAAGGGCCTGGAGCAATTCTACCAAGTGAATCATTGGTAATGCGGCCCTGGCATTGAGCTAAATGAACTAGAGGTCTGACTTGGGATAAAGGCTTTCTCTGCATTTGATAAACAGAAAGCATTATTTATATTTATAGCTCTCAGCTCCTTGTGAGGTATATGTCTGCTCAGGATAAAGCTCTTTTGATCTGAAATTACGTATGAGTTGATATTACTGTTTGCTCTTGGAGCTGAGAGATGAAGAACTTAGCATCTTAGTTTAAATTATTATTTTGAAAGTTTGGATAGTACAGCATGTTAGTGCTTCTTCAGTGGGGTTAGTAATACCTTGCCTCTTGCAGGAGTGACAATAAATATGACTGCTCCAGTGACATGCTTTGTGCAGCCAGGTGCAGGCCCATTCTGCGAGTCAACCACAACAGTTTCCTTTTATGTACCATCTCAACACCAGGCAAATCCACCTAAGCCCTTGGAAGCAGATGTCTTCATTGAATCCAGGCCAGCAGTTACTGTATTTGTAAGGTAACTATCTGCTTGTGTTTCTCTACAAACTAATAATTATAAATCTGTATTAATCTTGAATTCAGTATCTGTGTAAGGGGGAATTTGGATACCCAATACCAACTGCACAGGGGGGAGGGGTGGATTTTGCCTGCAACTAATATAATATGGGGTAAAGCTGAGCAGAGGCTTCCCTGATTTTAAAGTGGGGATGGAGAAAGTGTGCCCCTCCCACCTTTGTTTTAATTGTGTGGCTTTCTAACCACCCCCCTTGAAGGGAGGAGGAAAACTAGTGTTGTTTTTTTAAATGCCACTGAAAAGTTGTGATACAGATTGCCACTGAAATTCAATGTCAAATCACAATGCACCAATGAGAAATTGAAAGGGGCAGTAATCACCAAGAAAACAGCCAAGGCAGTTATCAAAAGTGTTGTCTAAATGGTGAAAATAATCCTAGTAGAAATCACAGAGAATACCTTTTGTCATAAGATCCTGAGTGTTAATTTTGTGTGGCTTATTTAAATTTTCCTTGTCAGCAGGCTCAACACAGGACATCTAGATAGTTACTTGGCAAACGTATAATGGCACTTGGCTTGTTTGCTTTTTCCTTGTTCTTAACAGATCATTTGGAGGATTTGCCAATGCTAAAAAGAACCAAGAAGAAATACTGGCACTAGCTGAAAGCTTGAAACGGGATGGGAGAGCTTTTCAAGAAAAGGTCTATTATAGTGCTGGCTATGATAGTCCATTTAAATTGCTGAACAGACACAATGAAGTTTGGCTTATCAAGAAAAGCTAAAACCTAAGCAGTGCAGATTATAGTCTTGACATCCAAATGTGCTCTTAACAAAATGTAATTTTTTCTAACCGAAAAAAATTTTTAAGGTCATTTTTTGTATAATGTTTTCTAATATTTGTCCCCCTTTCTTCCTTCTGCTGACATTTCTGTGCTTGGAAATCTGTCAGTGACAATGTGAAATGGACTGCAGCACCACCTTGTATGCAGCTGTGTATCTAGAAGTACCATACTAGTAAAGGGAACACCAGAAGAGAATTTAAAACATACCTTGAAAATATGACTGAATTATCTTTTTAATAGCTGATGCTCTTTTGAATAACTTTTCTTAACTTAGTCACACTTGGTACTGACTTAGTTTCTGAATTACTAGTTTTCCAGACAACCAAAGTCAGAAGTATAAAACCTAAGATTTAAGTATGAAATATTTGAGGGTGAGGAAAATAGGAAGCCCTTGATGCAACCCTTCATCCCGATTCTTCCCGTCTCTAGCCAAATTATGATTCCCTTTGTAGCCTTCTAATTAATAGTAACCAAAGGGGCTGTGAATGCCTGCCTGTGCTTTGAGCACTGTGCTCAAGTACCCCTTAAGGGACCCCAGTATTCCCTCTAAGATAATTACTGAATGAGCTTTAGGTCTCAAGAGCAAAGGGCCTTTCTCACAACTGGGTACTATTGCGTGGTATGCATGTGTATCATGTTTATACCATAAATATTCAAAAACAGCTACCATACCAAAGGTGCAGGAATGATGTTTCATTTCCTCAGTTTTGGTATTGAGATGATGTTTCATTTAGATGAGACTGACGTTGGTTTGCGTCTTCTTGTTTGGTGAAAAATTCCGTGAATCCTGGAAAGCTGCAGGATATGGAGTATGTTTGTTAACAGTTTGACAGTCCTTGCTTAAGTGGATTTTCTACTTTTATATGCTTGGTGTGTGTTTTTCTTTAATGGAAACCTATAATGTATGACTGATTACCATGTTGCCACAATGAAATGTAGCAGTTTGGCCAAGCATTGTTTTCATGAAAAATGTTAAAAACATTGTGTCCATCCTCATAGATACTTGACACTATGTATTTACATGGGACAAACCTCTACTTTAACTTTCACCCTTCCTTAGGGTCGCCTTGTGAACTTTGTTTTTGTCTATGAAACTTTGTAAGGTGCTAATGTAATATAATAACTGCTAATTGTATTGGTGCTTCAAAATAAATTGCTACTTTGTTCCAGTTCTTTTCACTTTGACTTCTACATTTGTATATACAGTACTATTGTGATGAGCTAGAGAACTGTAAACAGCAAGAAACATACATGAATTACATATAAAATAAATATAAAGGATCAGTATTATCTCAGCACACTTGTTAAGGTGACAACTTAAACTGGGGCGGCCAAGCCAGCTAGACCTTAAGATGGCATGTCATCTTACAGTAGGCTTGTACACTGTTCTGGCCACAGTAATCGCAGAAGGTGCTTTCTCTACTAAACAACCTAGGTGAGCTTGAAAGCAAACATGCAGTAATTTCACAGCTACCTATGCACATAAAAGTAAACATCATGTATGATAAAAATGAACTAACAATAGGAGATAGTTGCTTTTACATACTTAGTTACAAAAAAGATGTTTAAAGTCAATGACTCCCCTAGTGGGGAAAACTAATGACTTTTACAATTTATTTTTTAAATCACCTGTAATGCCTACTAAAAGATGAATAAAAAACATGGTGGATTTTCTGCTAGCATTGACTCAAGTAACAAATCACCAACTTTGTTTGGCTGTGGCATACGATGCCACATACTTCATTGATATCAGTAATATGTCCCGTTCTCATCAGTTAAATGGTTCACTAATAAATACCAGGAATTTAAGCTTTGCACTTTTTTTTAGCAGTATATTATAAAACTTGCAGCTGTTAAAATGTCATATGGATATTATTTTCCAAAGCTCACAAATATTAGGGTGTGGGAAGCAAAAAAAAAAAAAAAGTTTACTGTAAGTCTGTGCAAGTTTCTTGTTTTAACACATTACAGAGAGTTGGGAAGAGATTATATATAAGGAAAAAATCATTAGGTGCTGCGTAAAGGAAACACAAAAGGAGTGGTTTTATAGCTTAGGAACTGGGAGGCTCGGTCCGCAGACATGTGGCATGTTTTATTAAATGTAATGGTGGTGATCCAGCAACCCCAATGCGTATGTGCATACGCATGAGCTTTTCAGACTTTTCTGAAACAAGAAAAAAACTTTGGCAATTCATGGCTCTCCAGATGCTACTGGGCTGCCACTCTAATAATTGAAGCTGCATTCCATAAACATTTGGATGAATATGTATTCCTCACCCCCAACTGAGCATAGATTAGCAAATGCCTACTACATTTGTATGAAGAAGCCCCCCCCCCCCCGCACCATGGGGAAGGGAAAGGCTGTTGAGAACTTCAGATTGTGGCTAGCATCCTCAGCATAACTAGTAAGGGGCTTAACTTTCTGTTTACATCAGTGAGCCTATGGCTCCTGTTCAAGAGCCAGGTTCAGGCAAGAATGCCATAATCCCTTGCTGCCAATGCCACAAGCTGGTTTTCAGTACACAGCTACCCACTGGCTTCCAAGGGTTATGTGAGGAACTTGAGACAGACACACAGATGACAAATGGCAGCCTTGTTTATTGAAGCAGAGTCACAGCATTGTCACCACCCCCTTCTTGGGTTGAGTAAAGGCCCCTGAAATTTACAGTACTACCATATACTGAGATGAAGAAAAAATAAGTCAAGTGTTTTTCATTAAAATAAATTATCTACATAGAGGGTCCCCCCCCCAATTATCTATAAATGTAAAAATTCCAACACTGGGAGGACATTCGTTATCTTAAGAACTTTCATTATGTACAAACATTATAAAAACACATAGAGTATCAATGTATGTAAAATTCCTTTTCAGAAACGAAAAGCTGCTCCTTAAACGGTTCAAAATTGCAGCTGTTTTTTTTCAAAAATCAATAATTTTCTTTACAAATTAGGAAAGGTTCATTTCCTAATGAATTATTTCCTAATGAATTACAAATTAGGAAAGGTTCGTTTCCTAATAAACAAATTGGTAAATACTAAAATTAAGCAGTCTCCTAAATGTTGATAATTTTTGCAAATCAAGGAAATGCTGACTACAGACCAAATAATAGAAGTCATTGTAATGTATTCTTTGGTAACCGTAGGTTGGCAAATGTTTGATATTTCAAGTGATATGTTAATGTTTTTAAAAAAAACCTTTCCATTTTTAACAAAGCAAAGTGGACAGAAATGCAAATCCCTCATAGTTTAATTGGAAAGGAAACGGTACTTATTGCAGTCTATTGTGAAAATTATCAAAATTAAGAAGTTAATGGCTATTTGTTCATTTAGTCTCACCATGACCCTGAACTATTTATTTACTACGTTATTACAAATCTGCAGCTATTTATGTTAAGTTGCCCAAAGGTCATCTCAATTTCTATTTAAAGAAAATTGATCCAGGGGTGAAATTACTCATGAAAAATCTAACAAATGGGCCATAATATGACTGCACAGCAGTCAGTTCTGTATTACAACAGCTCTTCTTTCCTGGTGGATTTTTAAAAATTATTTCAGACTCTGGATGGACTGTTGTTGTGTTACTATGACATAGTTATGACCAGCAGAAGAGCCCACACTACAAGAAGCAGGGGGAACAATGCCAGTCATGCTAACTCTAATAGGCTGCGTATTTCATTCTATCAGTCCCTGCTCAAAACTGATTACTAAGTTTCATAAATATAACAATTAAAAAGCTACTATCACCCGGTACCACAGAAACTTCCCATTTGCTCTGCAGACTTATTTTAATTTTTTACACCCTCCAAAAATAAAAAGAAGAAAAATCACATGCAACCCAGAATCCAGCAATACCTGGTGAGGTGTTTGTTTTTTTTAAAATGTTTTCTCTAGAGGATTTTAAGGCTTTAATGAGGAGTCAGACTACTAGTTTCTTTCAATCCAGAAAGTCCCATCTAACTACACCATGTAAAACCAGTACTGCTGTACCCATACATGAGCACATGCTATGTACTTGGCAAAATAACTTGTACTGATTAGGGCTTGCTGCTAGGCCTAACTCCTTACATACACCTTTCTGAATGTGCCTAACATCCCTGTGCCTTGCTTCTTAATCCTCACTCACTTTTCATATGATGGATATATTGTACTTTTATCCTTAAAGGGTTTGGTATCATCAGTTAAGTTATCAACTCTAGGTGCAGTGTGGTATCATCACTGGAACCAACATCTTCATTAATATCCATGTCATCACTGTCAAACACATCCAGTTGCCCTTCTTGTTCCTCTTCTAAAGACCTATTAGTCCTGCTCTCTGCAAGTTCAATGGCTTCTACATCACCCTCGCTGATAACAGTCATAGGGCTACTCTGGATCCGGTTTCGAACATTGTATTTGCTACTTGCAGCTGAGGGTGGGGTTCGAGATCGGCTATATCTGGTGCTGGAAAAGGACAAGCTCCTTGGCATGAGGCCTTCACTCTTGGCCCATTCTTCCTGGGCCCGTCTGTTCTTGGTAGGAGAACAACTTGTAGTGCTGTCATTGAGGTCCCAGGGGGAATCCACCTTGGCTCTCTGAAACCTTGGGTCTGTATTCTTTAGCATCTCTGCTGCTGACATGCGAGAACTGGTGTCTGAGCGACTTCCTTTTTTGAGCAGCAGTGCTTTGAAGTTGTCATTGCTGGTGCTACTCTTGCGAATATTCCTCTGAATTGAACCTGGCTGCTTAAAGGAAGCCATGTTTGGAGAAGGAGCTGTTGGTGTAACGGGGGGTGATGGAGAATGGTTTCGAGTGCGCTCATCCTCAGAGTCTTTGCGGCCAAGGACTTTCCTTTTGGATCTGTGGTTTTAATGTAGAAGAAATATGGGAAACCAGTATTAGCTATTTGCATGAAATCAGCTTTCTATTCCACGTACTATTTAAAAAGCTGGTGCTTGTTAAGCAGGCAGATGAATAATAAGTATAGCAGATCATAGGAGGGAGATATTAGAAAAAGAAATGGTGATATTCCAATAAAAGCAATCTAATTATAAAATAAGATACTTATTTTTATTCCCCACCACAGGATTAAATTAATTCAATTTACATGTGACCTACAACACTTCATTTTTTCATTAATGTTTTGCAGAGCAAATCTTTATTGCCTTCAGCATAGGAGCCTCTATCTAGTGAATGAAACCCACAAAATATATACAAGTTATATTTGTAAAGGTATTTAGAATGAATTTGCCAAAGGGATTGAAATTAATGAAGACTAAATGAAATTCATATTCTATGAAGAGCTAGTAACCAAACAAACATTTAACCTTCCTGTCAAATAATTTGTATAGCATGCAATACTATTAAAAAGCTTTTTAAAAAAGCAGCTTCCTGAACTTGTAAAAAGGTGAAATTATACAATTAACAACAAATTAATTTTCATAGAGGAGAAACCACAGAGCTTAGAGGTTAAAAGCAGGAACTGAGTAGGGGAAACTGCAATTACTGTCTCTTCCAAGTTATGAACAACTATACTTTAATGCTATCCAAGCACTCCAACTCATTTTAAAAACAACACTGAACTAAATA
This sequence comes from Gambelia wislizenii, assembly GCA_030847615.1. Lineage (NCBI taxonomy): Eukaryota > Metazoa > Chordata > Lepidosauria > Squamata > Crotaphytidae > Gambelia > Gambelia wislizenii. The sequence continues at coordinate 115,433,697 of JAUMIR010000001.1, read as the reverse complement.
TCAATTGCATATTCCCTCTTCTTTGGGCTCTGCTAATTGAGAAGTGGTAACAAAGTAATACCACTTCTTTAGAGAATACTAAAGTCAGATGAGACACTGCAAGATATTCACTTGCCAGTTTCCAGGAAGAACTCTCAGCTAAGCTTGATCAACTGTGTATTACCCTTTCTATAGAGACAACCATTACAAACAAGCTGACTGGCTTGCATTTATTTAACATCTGTATATCACGACTATTTAAGTTGATGTTGTTGTCCGCCTCCAAGGCGTTACTTACTTATGGTGACCCTAAAGCAAACCTATTGCAGGGTTTTCTTGACAAATTTGTTCAGAGGAGGCTTAACATTGCCTTCCTCTGAGGCTGAGAGACTGTAACTTGCCCAAGGTCACCCAGTGGGTTTCCATGGTTGAGCGGGAATTCAAACCCAGGTCTCCTGGGGTCCTAGTCCAACATCCAAACCACTACACCATCTTGGCTCTCTAGACTATGTAAACTACCTCTGAAAAGAATAAAGTGTATGCATTTTTTTTCTGTGTTTAAAAATTAGTGGGCACATATGAACTGCATTCAAATAAATGTAGTTCTCCCATTATATTTTTCCATGTGATGAGGAAGAATATTATATATATATATGTGTGTGTGTGTGTGTCTTGAAATAAACAGGCCAAAACTATTTGATGATCCATATGGAAAACATCTATCTAAACTGTAAATGAGTTCCAAGTGTAGTATTGTAAACAGTTACAGATTGCAAAATTGTACATCTCCAAGGCACGTACGAAGGATTCCAAGCTAAAGCAGGGGTGGAGAGGCAGCATTTCTATGTTTGTTTCACCTTTTGCTTGTAGTAGGGAAAACAATTTGTTGGTGGAAAATTTTAAAAAGGTATATAAATGAAAGAATGAGAACCATATAAATGTGTCCTAGCAGATGGTTTCACTTCTTTGTAGGTCACGAGTACATATGCCACCAGTTTGTAATATGGATATAACCGCTAACAAAAAGGACATTCCTAATACCCACATCCTGAGAAAGCACATTACTTTGTATATTCATGCAATACAGACTTGTTATTATGAACACCATCCATAAAAAAATTAAATGGCCTTAAGCACAACTGAAAACAATGGGACTTGACTACACTTAATAAAATTTCTTTTTTCATGTTCATACTATTTACCAGTGATTTCCCACTCTGCTCATAATAAGTGCAGATAGTTTGTGCTACAACACAGCAACAGGGAAATCAAACACTAAATTGTGGTACCTTAGTTCATCCATGACAGTACCCATGGGATGTATACTCACTGTATATGATTTGAAGGAAGCCAAACAAACAGATCTCAGGTTTTCCACCTGATGTTTCCAGTTTGTGTAATCAGTCTGGCCTGAGGCCTTATTCACAGAAGAACCTACTCTTTTACAAGGAAGATAGTATGTGTATTTGTTTAAGGCTCCGGGAAGAATATCAACAGAGTATCTCACTCTCAACCCTCTCACCTCAGCACGTACAGATTGCCACTCCCACCCCGTACGCACAGGAGATATGTTCCCAGACTTACTGCAAATACTTTAAACTGTGGGTAATAGCAAACACCACAGAATCATGCTGGAGGACCTAGGAAATGCCTAGAGAGGACGCCTCTCTAGGCATCTCCAGCACAACTTTGTGGTAACTTCTGGCTGAAGTTACCATAGGGTTGTGCTGGAGGACCTAGGAAATACCCAGAGAAACCGTATTTTTCACACAACAGATAATTGAAACCATGGGTACTGGTCCCATGCATATAGGGGGCAACCTATACTTCTTTAGTTACAACAGAATGAATCCTACTGTGAACATTATACATCTAAAGAACAATTTTAGTTGAGTCCAAGAGTCTGGCATGCTGATAGGAATTTTTACTTTTGACTTTGAACCACAGATTCCCATGCAATATTACAATCTGCTTCCCTTTATTACGGGTGTCCTCAGTTTCGTTTCGTTTCATTTTATTTTTTAAATGTCTTGGCTTACATGTGTTTAACAGAGAAGGATATTCAAGCTAATGTGGAATCATCATCTTGAACTACACAACTTCCAGCAAAACCTTTCCTACCTCACAATACGTAACATTGAAAAATATACACTGGGCATGAGCCAAAGTTCCTAACTAAATGGCCTTGTTTTCTTTTCTATGAAAATCAATCAGCAGAGCAATTTCTCTATGTATAAAACATTTTGAGAAAGTCTGTACTGTATTTCAAGAAGCTGTTTCAGGAAGTGACCACAAGGTGGAACCAAATACTGTAAGGTCAGATTCTTTTCAGGGCATTCCCAACCCAGTTAGAAAGGGTTGCTTTCTAAAGACCTGTAGCCAAGTAATTTATCCGTATAAGATAATTTATAATGGTGTAACCCAGTGAAATCTAAAAATTAGTTATCTTTTCTTTTTAAATCAAGGGAGAATGGGGTTGAGATAGGGATTGTCTGTACCATACTTTTCAATTCACAAATTGGATGTGCCCCAAAATATCCCCTCTTCATCTGGATTATGGCAATCTATAATCCAGCTACTGTCATATGTTTTGCCATATGACCGATACATCATGTTTACTTGCCAGTTTAAGCCAAGCTTGCCATGAAGCATTAGAGTTGAGCCTCTGTCCCAAACTGCACCATATAATCAGCGAAGTAGATGATTATAAAAAGGGATGGAGGGCAGAAGGAACAAAAACAAAAAGATACACAGAGAAAGCAATAGTATATGTTAAATCAAGCAGATTGAGAGCAACAGTACAATATAAACAAGGAGTCAGTCAGAACCAAGGAGACAAAGACTGACAATCTTATGAAACTTGATTTTGCTGCTAGTGAAGCTTAGTTTCAAAATTAGTGAAAGGTTATTACAAAGGAATAAAGGTACACATATATGCTATTATTCTACCTACTGTTTACTTGCCTCTAAAGTGAGTTTCTTCAAGAATTAAACAAAAACAACCAACATTGTGTGTGATGGAAAACTACATTAAAAAAAAAAAACCACCAATAAGAAAGGATCATGGACGGAGCAAAAACAGGTGAGGAAATTTAAGCAATACCTGTGAATGGCTGCAAAAAGGTCCTCGGTGGTCCTTGGTCTTGGTGGCATAGCTGACACCACATGGTCTTCCCCATAGCTTGGGCTTTGCAGTAAAAAGCTGTTTGCTGCATCTGATTCAAGCACCTCAGCTGAAATGCAAGTGTTAAAAGTATGTGGCATTAAAAAGCTCTTAACGGCGGAAAAGAAGTAATCCTGGCACAGCAAGCCAAAGAACAAATAAACAAATTCAGTCTGTAAAATTTCCTCTAAATGCATACAATCATACTTTAGTCTTTTTGCTCATAACAGCAGTGATGTAGGGGAAGGGGAAGAGAGAGGGACAGGGAGGGAGGAGGAGGGGGGACTGCAGTCTGAAAACATTTATTTGATTACAAGGGACATAAAACTCCCTTTGAAGTTTTCAGGTTTCCCCATAATGGTCATCACTATGATCTAATTTAAAATATACAAACTCACCTCAGGAGTTTTTAGAATAAGGATATGGTTGACAAAACCCCATTCGACCACTGATTATATTTAAAAAGAAGATGAGGAGGGAAAAGAAGAAAACAGTAAGGATTCTTTACACATAATTAAGTAAGCTTCATGATTTTCCTTCGGAACTACATGTGTTTGCATGGATGGTTTTGTAACCGTCAAGTCTGTAACAGGCTGCTAGGACACATCATATCCCAAGTATGTCTAATCACTAATATGCTGGGTGAAGAGACAGAACAAAATTAAAAATAGACTTACCACTTCCATCTCCTTGAGATAGCTGCCTGTCTGTTCTAGGGATGCTGTCTCCATTTCTGTCAGAACTGATTCCTTTGCATAAGTAAGGCTGCTCCTCCTGCCTGGACTGCAGTGTCAAGGCATTGGTTTCCAGGGTTTCACAGGAGGGTGAACCCACAGCTCCTCCTTCTGGAACCAGGTTACCTGAGTCCATTTCATAGGAACAGAGTCCATCTGTAGGATAATCCTGAGCCTGACTAGACTGTGCAACTGCAGCATCCCTTGTAGTTATGCTAGGAGTGCTTCTGACTGTTTCACCCACTTCAGCTATTTTTTCTGCTTTAACACCAGGCTGTGGGGGTGGCACAATCAGGAACAGTTTGGGTTTCTTTGAAACAGGTGGCAGCTTCTTGTTTGGCGACATACCCTGAGGTTTGTTGAGCGATGCCAACTGCCCCTGAAATGAAGAACTTGAAAGATCACAGTGAGAACTTTGGTTCTGCACTGGTTCTTCTTCAGCACTGGCTGGCAGTAGATCACTGGAAAAAGAATTAGCTGGATTCGTTGCACTTTCAGGCACTTTACCACCAATACGTTCAGGGTTACTATTACTGAGGCCTGGGTAAGACATCTGGCTAGGATTGTAAGCAAAGCTTTTGTTAAAAACTCTATGGGGATTCACCTCACCCTCATCACTGTGTCCTACTGACACACATGGTTTTAAAGATGGTTCAATCCATTTTTCCTGAGACTTGGTTCTGGAAGCAGATTCAACTGATTGTTCATCCTCTGACACCACAGCTTTCCTCACAGACCTCAATTGTACCATTTGCAGTGCTTGGGTGGTTACTAGAGGCATTGCAGGTCTAGTAGGGTCTTCCTTATTTAATGGTTGCTTTATTTTGCCATGACAAGAACTTTCCTGATTATATTTTTTGAAAGAATAGGGTTCATGTTCATTTCCCTCTTTTGTGAGTTTGGGGTCCAAGGGTGGTGCTGGTGGAGCAACTGAAGGTGGGAAAGGAGGAGGTGATGAGGGAAAGAAATGACTCGTTGCGGTATCTTGAAAACTAAAGCATGTAACATTCTGAGGAAACGTTGCATTTATAATGGCTTCTGGTGGGGGTGGTGGGAAATTAGGAGATCCAGGTGGAAGGGGCAGATCCATACTATCCATTGAGGGAGGTGGTGGGGGAGGGAGAAGATGATCAGCAGCGTATGAAGGCATTAGAGGAGAAGGAGTAACCAGAGGGAAGCTCAGGTCAGGATCAGGTTTCTTCACATTCACACACCCTTCAGCAGATGTATTGGAAGAAAGGGAGGTAGAAGAGGAAGATACTGAAACTGAAGACAAGAGGGATGACTTCCTTTCAGGCACTTTAGGCTTCATCTTGGGTTTCCCATTTCCCGTTGACACAGATTTTAGAACAACAGGCACTGGTGTAAGTGCTGTGGGTGTATTGGATTGGCTAGAATAACCACTAGATGGTGAAGTCACTCTATGTGACTTTTCTGGAGAAGTAGTCTTTGGTTTGGATAACCCAGAGGGCACATTTGGTGCAGATGTCCTTGACCCGTCATTAAAGCGGCCAGCATTATAATCATTCAGCTTGGGTGTACTATTAGCAGAATGAACTACTGGGGATTTTAACTGATCATCGGGCATCCCAGGACAGTCACTGTAGTAACCCCACTGGTCAGCATACTCTGACTTGATACTACTCGTCTCACTCTGAGAGGGGGTAACAGCACAGATGGAGTACATGTTCAGACCGGTTGCAGACATCATGCTGCTACTGGCACTCACTGAGCTCTGGCTTCGAGAGCGTAGCACCCAAGGGTCATCATAGTCACTGCAGGGGCTTTGAGAGGGAGAGCTGCCATTTTTGCACCTGAGGTTCAATTGCAAGGAGTGTTGAAGACTGGCAATCAGCATATCATCCAGTACCTGTCCATTGGACTGAGATTTCTTCTTGGGGATCCTTCTAAGAGAGTCAGTTCTGGATGGTGGCAGAGGTGGTTTCTTTGCCTTTTTTAAGGATATGCTCCGTGAGAGGGACTTGTCAGTGCAGTTTGACACATCTCCCAGAGATTTCTTTTGGTTTCCATCAAACACATTAAGGACACTATGTCTGGAGTTTCCAAAGCCATTATTATTATTGCAGGTTTTACCTGATTTGAGCCCCGAGTCAACGTGCATGGAAGTGTAATAACCATCATGGTCCACAGAATATAAAGAGCTTGAGTCTTCTTTGACTGAGACTCTTTCAAGGCTGCTAGTACTCAAGTTGCTCACAGGTGTGGAACAGCCTGGAGTGGCACAGTCTGACTTGTGTATAGGATTTTCCTCATTTCCAGAGTGCTTGAACCCACTATACTCTGTGCTGTTCTGACTTTTGCCCTGTGTTTTATCCACCAAGTAACTTGATTCACTCCTGCTGTCACTGTCTTGAGAGTGGCTTGGGAAATTGAGATTGTTCCTACAGCTGTAGGCTATATTTTGGGGGCCATTTCCCCAAGTTCTTGTATCACCAAAAGACACTCCTGAATCTCCAAGAGCAAGCACCATAGCAGCATTTGATGAAATGTTAGTGTCTGAGGACTGTGAGAGATGTGTTGAATTCGTTGCACTCCAAGTGCCACTGGAAGAATGGTGTTGATCTTTTGTGTTTACCATACTATTGGCAACCAGATTGTCTCTAGGCTTTGAGTTGTTGATTTTACTATCCATCAATCCAGCACCATGTGTGGTGTGAATAGCAATCACTTCTGCAGAGGATGATAGAGTAGCATTTGGAATGATGCTAGTTGCATATGTGGCATGTGGACAGACCATACATGCTGGGCTTTCTGCGTGTTCACCTTCAGAGCTCCTCACCTCTTGGGACTTTGTCCTCTGAAGCACATCTATCCTACTGTTATTCCTCATGTGTTCTGTGCTATCACCCACTTGCAGTTTGTTTATCTGGTGTGATAAAGCTCCATCTTCTGTTGACTTAGAAAGACTATGCCTACGTTCCAGTAACTGTAGGGACACTCTTGCCCCATGACGAGGTAGACTGTGAAAACCCAGGTCATTATTTAGGCGAGAAGCAAATACTACTCCAGCAGAATCACTCATCACAGACATGTTTCCGGAAGAACTGGACAACTGTGACATCTGGGCAGCAATACCTTGCCCTTTCTGTGCACGTATCCGCCTCACCGAAGGTGGTACCACTTTGACTTCTTCTGTCTGACAACTGGAGTCCTTGGTGTCATAATGCTGCACAGAAGAGCGATAGCTATCGAGTCTTCCTAGTGTGGAATAGTGTTCAGGGACACATATTGAATGGCTACGGAAGTCATTTTTACCAGTTCCAACTGTTGGGAGTTAAAACAAAACAAGTGTTACACAAATGATGATTTCATCACATTTAAACTGCTGCGTTCATTAGCAAAATTCAAGCACTGTACTGGATTTATTGCCCTAAGCACTACAATCATGTACATTTTTTCCAAATGGTGTTGGATTTTTAAAAAATGATATGACATTAGAATACCTGCCATAATCCACCCAATAGGTATAGAACTAGTATCAACTTACTAGCTTGCTGCACAGTTTAGTTTAAAATCATTTTCAATCATAATTATCATTACTGTTGTATCCTGAAGACCATAATGTGTTATCATAGTTAACACAATATTTTAGATATGTTACGTATTAAAACTGTTTGTTTTAACAAAAAAATCATTACATAATCCCTAGTATGAACAGGGGTGGGGAATACCCCAAACAAATAGTGTAAGAAAAGTTGTTTCCCAAGCTTTGGGTTTTGGAAACTGGCTATAGCATCATTGTATCTTCCATTCAAAAGCATGAAAAGATTCCATGAAATCTATACAATTCTGAAAACTCTTTTTCTACATTATTTACCTCTATTGTGAAATATTTATATTTGATTCCCTGCACCATGTACTACAGATGAAAAATCTAGTCCTAACAATTGCTTTCAAAAGCAATCACTGACATCTTTAATCAAAGCCACGATAAAGAAGCTGATAGGTATTTAATGAAAGAAAGCCAAATACTTAAGAACACTGATTGAAAAGATCTGCCCAATTTTCTTCGACTTTAAATACATTTAATTGGGGTTTGATATCTCTCATAACTATACCTTGAACAGATTTAATATGGGTTTACTGACTACCATAATAATTCCACTGATGGAAGCAGTGAGCCTTAAACAGTGAAAAAGAACCTTAGCTTGCTGTCCAGAACCTCTTTAATCTTCAAGGGACAGGGGATAATACATTGTAAAAATGTGAAAAAGTGAGTTATACAGTCGGCTCTCTGTAACCATGGGTTCTGAATCCATGGACTCAACCAACCATGGCTCAAAAATAATTGGGGTGGGGGGGAATCCAAAAACAAAGCTTGCTGTTTGTCATTTTATATAAGGGACACCATTTTACTATGTACTATATACATTACTGCATATAATGGGACCTGAGCATCCTTGGATTTTGCTATCCACAGGGAGTCTTGGAACCAAACTCCAGCAGATACTGAGGGCCACTGTAGTGGCAAATTTGACCTATTAGTTTCCAATTTGTTTCTCTCTGGAAATGAAACTGGACCACAAGTTTTGTTTTCTCACTGAGAATGAACAGAATTTCAGGAAGAGAATTTGACGAAGACTTCCTAATTAAAGAAGATCCATTGTTTGCAGTGGAGATTGAGGCAGGCAGATAGGTCATCTAGTGTGTAGATGGCAGAATTACTAAGCAGATCCAGTGAAAATTTAAAGCTGCTCCTTTCATACTGACCAAATTACAGGGAAAAGTGACAAAAGCGGGTTTAATAAGATCGAATTATAATTCAAAATAATTTTCAGATGCTCTGTCTTCAGACAGTTCTTCCTACATCTACTTGGATTAAAAAAAACAACAACACCCTTTTTTGTACTACAGAAAGCCAGCACAACATAAAAGATACTGGGACATATTCTAGATCTAGGATGTACAATCAGTTCACATAGAGAACTGGCTTTACTGTTGCCCTCTCTGAATCAAAAGTCTGACCATCAATACAACAGTCATCTCCCATCACTGTACAATATGATCCCCTTATTCGCAGGACTGGTAACTGTGGTTTCACTTATCTACGATCCAAGCCCCCCCCCCACCTGCTTCCCTGCAGAGGGAAGAGTAGCCGGAGGGAATAATAGCCGAAGTGAAGACTCACATATTGGTGCATTGCTTGTTCCCACTGAGTGACAGGACATGGCTAATGCTCAGGGTTCCAGGGTCATGGCTGCTGCCACTGGCCAGAGTCATTCCTCACCTTTTCTTCCTTGTGCCAGGCTGACAGCTCCCAAACTGGAAGCTCCATGGACAAAGGTGAGGGCAGTGGGGAACCAGGCTCCCTGTGCTGAGCTCCCGAAAACAGCCACCTCCCCAGGTGCCAAATCTGGTGGGAAGCCCAGCTGTGTGAAGTTATATGCCTCTCTAGGTCGAGGAAGGAGTCTCCATCCTTCCACAACCAGGCTTCTTGTACCTCTTTCAGCTGAGGAAGGAGTCTCCATCCTTCTTCATTGGAGAGAGGTGAGAGGGCTACTTTCAAAATTTCAGCATGGGCAGCCTGGTCCCTCACTGCTGTCCCCTTCATCTGCAGAGCCTCTGGTGTGGTGACTCTATGGGAGCCAGCAGCCTGGAGCGAGGAAAAGGCAAGGAAGGAACCTGGCCAGGACAGCAGCCATGGCCCTGGAGCCCCAGGCATTTACCATGTGGCCCTTTGCCTCCAGTTGGCCCTGGCAATTGGGGGGAACAAGCTACACCCCAACATGTGAATCTTCCCTTTGGCTATTCTTCCCTCTGTGGAGCAGCAGGTGAGCAGGGTGGGGATATTCTGACTATATCTTCCCACTCCCAGTGCGAAAATATAGTGTTTGCTACTATCCATAATTTCATGAATCCGTGCAAAAATACATGAAACCTGCGGATATGGGGGTTGTACTACATATTGCTGGAGTAATAAAATTTTTGATAAGCAGACCCATTTTTAATCTGAGGATCTTCCAATAAACTTTCAGAAAACTTCAGACTTGACTACAACATATTTTTTGTAAATCTATATCCTTATGCACCAGCATTTTAAAATAGTATTTGAATAAATCCAAAGTACACTGTTACGGTGTGAAAAACAGAAAAGGGCCTGTAGAAAATTTGTTATCTGACATGTTGCAGGTCATTGCAAATGAACAACAGAGGCATTTTGAAATGCATGCTTCTCTGCTGCTCTTGAGAGGATTTTTTTTGGCATGTCAGATAAGAAGCTGCTTCCCAGAGACTTTCAGCTATCTTAATTGTTCAATGCAAGTGGACTGTGAAAAGTTAGGGCATTCTTTTCATAAATTTTAATAGCTGTTCAAGATACAGTCACTTGCTGTTTGCCTTGGCATAAAAGCACACTAGGACTGCAGAGAATAGAAGAATGGGGAAAACCTAAGGACAAGGGCATTTATGAAACATTAACTTGTTTTTACCATTTCAAATCAAATAAAACCTTTGTGCACAATTTTAGTGTAATTTGCTTATTCTGAAGGATTTCTGTGTTCCAAATAGCATAAATGGAAACCCTCACCCCATGAATGTCAGTGTGGTTTTACTGGGCGCTTTGGTATAGTGAGAATGTGACCTTTAGAATTTTTCCAGCATAATGGGTTCAAGTGAGAAATTGCATTAAGTTGCTTCACACAGGGCAAGCACCCTGATCATTCTTGATCGTAGAACCCCATCAAGAGGACAGTGAGGGGAGGGGGAGTAATTGAATAAGAAAGAAGCACATTAATAAAGACAATTGTGAAATTATGTCTACTCACTTCTGGAGTGGGGGGGGGAACCATACAACTTTGCCAAGTGGCCTAAAGTATTTTTGATTTAAAACCAAACACAGACACTTCAATATAAATCTCCATAGAGGTACAAGGCAAGACTGTCCCCCTCCTTTCAGGATCAATGCACTCTGCCACAGTCCTCATTTGCTCACTTCAGCTAATCATGCAGAAATATGGCTATGAAAATTTCATCACAGATAAAGCCCTTTGGTCACATAAGAAAAGCTTGAGTAATGTATGATGCTTACTAACTCTCCATTCACTGTTGCAGCTAAAAAGATGTGTGCTTCTAACACTGGAAAGGGCACTGCTGGTGAGAGCTGCTGCACCTCCTGTCTCCCAGGAAGAGCATGATAACAAGGTCAAAACAAATCTAGCACCTCCAACTGCCGAAAAAGGAGCAGCAGCAGGGAGCAAGCTTACCTCCTCCTTGCTTGAATAGCATTTATAGCATAGCATTTATATTTCTGTACCACTTATCAGTGCAAAGCACTGCCTAAGCAGTTTACAACTTGTTAGCTAGTTGCCCCCAACAAGCTGGGTACTTATTTTAGTGACCTATGAAAGGATGGAAGACTGAGTCAACCTTGGAGCCCTGTGAGATCAAACTCACAGTGTTGTGGCTGCAGTACAGTAGGACCCCAATATCCACTGATTCATTATCCACTGACTCAATTATCCACAGGACACAAAACAGCACACCTACTATAGGGTCTTCCTAGAAAATATGTCCTCTCTAGCCATTTTCTAGGCCATCCAAGGCAACTCTATGGTATTTTAAACTGGAAGTCCCATTATTTTCAATGGCATTTGATATTATTCACGGTTTTCAGTATCCATGCCCCCCCCCGACCCAATCCCCAGAGGATACAGTGGTCCTACTGTAGTAGCATTTAACCACTGTGTCACCAGGGCTTCTTATGAACACTTGGTCAATCATGTTGGGCCTGCAGAGCTGAAGGGAAGCACATTCTGGTCCCAGCTATCAGCTGGAGGACCAGCAACTGCTAGTGATGGGGTGGTTTGGTTATAATTTTAATAAACTACCTTGAGATCATTTGATTGAAAGATGGGATACACATCTAACAAATAATAAAAGTACTATGTATTACTGCTTATCTGTAGACAGTTAAAAAAGGTCATTCATTCTCATGATGGAAATCTCTGCATCCCTTTTCAAAAACAGGAACTGATAGACAGGTAGTGCCGGAATCATGTACACTTCAGTATGAGTGAGTCTCTCTCTTGTGAACAGGGCTCCAAAAGAAGCCTCTTCTTTTTCTATACATGGCCTAAATCCAATGGTGCATGGGTGCTACGACACTCATATGGTGGAATGTTCTTCCTCACCCGTATCCCATCCTTGACACCACTGGAAAACAAGTTCTGCAGGGCCTCTTAGATTATGGGATCCATGGTGAACTGCAGTGGGGACGAGGGATTGTCCCACACCCAATTTTACTGATGGAAGCAATCAGTAGAAGTTCCCCGCTCTCCAACCTGGAACTAGAGCATTATCCCTGGAAATGGAAGCAATACAATTACCACTACCAGGGACATATGATGTTTCATATATCAATGTATGGCAGCAGCTAAGTTGCCTGGAAACTGAGTTGCTTACTGGCCAATTATGTTAAAGAAAAAAAGGGGGGAAAAGTACATCCATTACCTGTTGGCCTCTACATCTCACAGTAAGGACCTCACCCCAAACAGAATCATATTTACATATTTTTCCAACCTGTACTATTGTCTTTGTATCTAGTGTGAAGGTGTTTGTGCATGTACACTTGCATATTCCGTGCTTTTGTTCTGATAATGCAAGTATTTACCAGTTCTACACCAATGGCATATATATGAATTCACAGGCACATGCCATTGGTGTAGAACTGGTAAACCATTTTCTACTGACTATAGAAAAGAGGTTTTAGTAAAGAATATCCACAACTAAAATCCAATGATAAACTGTGACTGTCAAAGCTGGCTGTTAACTTGTGATAGTTGCACCTCAGCAGGGTGCCCCATTTATTATTTTAAAGTGGACGGGTAATGACAATTGCTGGAGTAATAAACTAAAGGGATACTATTTTATAGCAGGATCTGGGTGGGAAATTTGCTCAGGTGTAGTCATTGAAGAAGAACTGAGAATCTGGCCTGGGTGCAAATTAACTGGTTAATTTTGATGAGAAGTTGATTAGCTTGCCCTCTGTGAAATTTAAGCTTGCTAGTTATTTCTAAGGTTTCGTATACATTAGCATATATCCTTTTGTGTAAGTGGACATGCTAGTTAATTGCTGAAGAAAGAGCTTCTGTTTGACAGTTACAGCCTGAGCTGTGGTAGCAAGGCTTTTTGTATCAAGTGGAATGTGTTGAATGCTACCCATTTTATACATTTACTGACAGCTGTTATCCAGGACCTATATAAAGAGGAAATGTGTTGATTATTTTTTCTACAAGTCTAAACTCATGGTGTACACAGCCTTATCCGTGTGGAAATGTATCAGGGCTTACCCTGCCACACACACACATTGCAATTATGAAGTCACATGTCCAGGAAAAAATATGCAATTCCAAAAGAACATTTCTGCAAATACAAATTTGTGTCAGGAAAAGTTAGCTGATGTAAGAAGTTATTGATAATTGTCAGAAAAGTAAATAACCTTGGCTCCTCTAGAACCCCAAACTCCATTAAAGTGCACAAGCATTATACTGTTGCACACACATTTCTTCCCAGAGATTCCACACTATTGTCCCCAGAGGATGAAATCCAATATTACTGTAGTCCTACCTTGAGCAGACTAAACGAATAGATTTTCCTTGGCTTTTTTCCGGGCTGTGAGACCATGTTCTGGAAGAGTTTATTACTGATGTTTCGCCTGCATTTGTGGTTGGCATCTTCAGAGGTGCCATATTCTCTGAAGATGCCAGCCACAGATGTAGGCAAAACATCAGGAATAAACTCTTCCAGAACACGGCCTCACAGCCCAGAAAAAAACCCAAGGAAAAATCTATGGATGCCAGACGTGAAAGCCTTTGACTTCACACAGATTAAATGAAATCAATTGGATTTAAGTTGGTTGCAAGTACCAAGTCCTATTCATTTCAACAGTTGTAGTCCAGGTAAGATTAACGGGCTTAATCTAGAGTGTCCAACAGTGTTTCCAAGATGGAAGAAATCATTCTAGAACATGGGGATCCCTTTCCTGAAAAAAACCTGTAAAGTTTTCAATCACTAAAACTGTCAGGGCAGTGATGTCAGAAAACATTCAATATTTCATTCCAGTACAATAATACTGTATTGGTATGAAGTATTGAACGTTTTCTGACATCACTGCCCTGACAATTTCAGTCTGCTGTATTGCACTTGGATTTTTAAGTTTTATATCCCTTACACCAGGTAAGCTTTTGCTTAAGTTAAGTCTTATGTAAAGCTTAATATATAACAATAGTTCACATTGGTGCTGTCAAATTTCTGGTTCTGATAGCTTTCTGCTACTCTGTGTAGACTACTAAATGTCATGGAGCATGAATTACAATCACATGTCACTGTGAAGTTCAAAGTTTAGTTCAAAGTTTTCCTTTAGAATTCCTTCTGTATAGCAAGAGGAATGGGTCAGTACTGTACAATACATACGGTACAAGGTGGAAGGAGCTGGAGTCATGAGGTTATGTACTGATCTGTTAAGACTTGGTTTGCATTAGGTGTAATAAAGGCTTTTCCACCTAACATTATTACATCCACACAGAACCATTCAGCAGACCTATTTCAAGTGGTCAGGAATCTGTTACAATCAAGCCTAAAAGAGAATGTGACCCACTCAACAGTCCACTGTAAAGAATTTGCTCACCACCAGAGATAAAATCATTCAGACTTGCTCTGACTTGGGGACCAGAGTAGATACAGGTCTGGTGGATGTAACCTTGGCCACTGCTTGACTAGTGTTGATGGATACTTTTCAATTTGTGCAGCCCAAATATGTGGACAGGATCCTTGGAAAGGAAACAGACATATATGTACTAGACCCTTGCTCTTCCTGGCTTATTAAACAGGCTAGAGGAGGACTAGCTAAGTGGATATGGGAAGTGATTAATGCCTCTTTAGAACAAGGCAGAGTCCTAACTCACCTGAAGGAGGTAAGATTTCTTCTGAAGCAACCTTCCCTGGATTCTACTATACTGGATAACTATAGACCAGTCTCAAATATTAAATTTTTGGGAAAGGTACTGGAGTGTGTGGTGGCTTCTCAACTCCAGGAGTTCATGGATGAGGCCAATTATCTAGATCCATCTCAGTCTGGTTTTTAGCTTTGTTATGGGACAGAGACAGCTTTTATCACCTTGGTGCATGACCTAGTCAGGGAACTGGATAGGGAAAGTGTGTCCCTGTTGGTTCTGCTGGAGTTCTCAGAAGCTTTTGATGCCATTGACCACGATATCCTTCTGAGTCACCTCTCTGGGATGGGGATTGGATGTAATGTTCTACAGTGGCTCCACTCTTTCCTGGAGGGATGATCTCAGAAGTGCTGAGGGATTCCTGCTCAATCCTTTGGCCATTGGGCCTGTGGAGTCCCTCAGAGTTCTTCTTGTTGCCTGTGCTATTTAACATACACATGAAACTGCTGGGAGAGATTGTCCAAAGTTTTGGAATCAGATGTCACCAGTATACTGGTGATACATAGCTCTATTACTCTTTTCCACCTAATTCTGAGGAAGCTGTTGCTGTGCTAAACCAGTGCTTGGCAGCTGTAATGGACAGGATGAGTGCAAACAAATTGAAGCTTAATCCAGACAAGACAGAGGTGCTTCTGGTCAGTCAAAAAACAGATCTGGGAAAAGGAATTCAGCCTGTGTTAGATGGGGTTACACTCCCCCTGAAAACACAGGTTCGCAGTTTCAGGGTACTCCTGGATTTAGCTCTGAGCCTAGAGGCCCAGGTTTCATCATTGACCAGGAGTGCATTTGCATAGCTGAAGCTCATGTGCCAACTGTGCCTGTTCCTAGAGAAGTTGGATCTGGCCACAGTGGTACATGCCTTGGTTACATCCTGTTTGGATTACTGTAATGCGCTCTATGTGGGCCTACCTTAGAAAAGTGCTCAGAAACTTCAGTTGGCCCAAAGGGCTGCAGCCAGATTGTTAATTGGGGCTATCTACAGGAAGCATGCAATCCCCCATTGCAACAGCTCTTCTAGCTGCCAGTCTGCTTCCTGGCACAATTCAAAGTGTTGGTTTTGACCTATAAAGCCCTATATAGCTTGATTCCAGGTTATTTAAAGGACTGTATCTCCCTTTATGAGCCCCTTAGAGCTCTATGGTCATCTAGAAAGGCCCTTCTCTCTGTCCAACCACCTTCCCAGGCTTGTTTGGTAGGAAGAAGGCCTTCTTGGTGGCTGCTCCCAGACTCTGGAACTCCCTCCTTAAGAGAGGCCAGGATGGCCTTGTCCTAGCTCTCCTTCCATCAGCAAATCAAAACATTTTTATGCCATCAGGCTTTTCAAAAATGATGGGTACAGTTTTAAAGCTGTGTGATCCTGTTTTTAAAGTCTGTATATGGTTTTTTAATGAATTGTAATGTTTTTAATGTTTAATGTTTTAATTTTATAAATTGTTTAATTGTTCTTTAACTAACTCTGACTTATACTTTTATTAACAACTTTGTTTGGTTTTAATCTGTATTGGTTGTAAATATGTTGTTAACTGCCTTGAGGCCCAGTATTGGAAGGAATAAATGAATAAAATAAAAATTATACATAAATAATAATAAACAGATGTCTGAGGGTGCAGCCCTGCACACTTTGACCAAAAGCATTCTACCCCAGCAGCATTTGTTTGGCTCCATCAAAATAAATTTTCTGGTTTCACTTATCACTGTCTCTAGATCTGGTTGAAGAGCAGTTGCAACCTATCCTTCATAATACATCTTAACTGCAGTGTATACATGAATGGCCTAGGAGGAATGAATTAAGCAGATCCTAGATAAGAGAAAAGTAAGAGAAATATAATTGAAAAGTAATGTTAACCCCTTCATTAACACCCAAACCAGTTTGATCAATGTAGCTGAGGTTACTGTCATTTATGGCCAAGATTCACAAAGCTATCAACTCATTCTTCATGCCTACAGAGGCTATTGTTTTTGAGCAGCAGCTCCATGTACAGATAAATCACTTTTGAAACTAAAAACACTTTCAAAAGTGGTTTGGGATCATGTGCAGTAATCTATACCTCAAAGAGAGGGGAGTGGGAAGTTAAAACTCTCAAGTTTGGGCATTACTGCACTAAAGTAGCTATTCAGACTTAGCCCATGCTTTTTATCTGTTTGTACATTTTCAAAAATGTTACTCTATCTTCAGCATTCATTTTATTTTAAGGTAACTTTCATAACTATTAAACCCTTGTCATTTATGACTATTGCCAGTTTTGATATATGCATAACTGAACTTGGTTATGAACTGTTCAGCCAGAGCTGAAACTCATGCAACATTTCAGCATCATACTGTCTTTTGATAAAATACTAAGGATTTTGAGAGTTATGTGTTACTACAGTGTTTCCATTTATCCACCCAGCCTGACATAGTCACTTTTACTTTATAGTAAATTTACTTTATAGTGCATTCAAGTGAGTCATCCAGTTCTTATCAAAACTAGTGCAATTGCCCAGAAAGAAATCAAATGGTTCACAATCACTACTAATGTGTCTTCAGGCCCATTTAAAAAAACAACATTCTTTTAAGAAAAGTATTAGTGATTTTATGCCCCACACAACCAATCCATAGCACAAAACATGTAACAAATGAACTTATGATGCTTTATATTTGTATTTAAGATTCCTGTATGGTATACAAAAGACCAAGAGAATCCTTGGCTTCTCTTGTTAAAGGATTTAAGGTAACAAGGCTGGAAAAGATCTACCTGAAATCTTGAATACTTGCTCTCTACTGGTACTCACAGTTCTTGATATGATGAACTGGGAGTCTGACACAGTACAAGATGCCTGTCCTCATATGGTGGGGCAGAGGGAGATGGGAACAGGCCAGAGTACTTTGTGCATAGAAAATGGCAATGCTGTGCTCTAGCAGCAAAATGATAAGTTATGCCTGCCTCAGAATAATGGATTGGGACAGCTTTCTTTCTGTCACTATGACATTGTCTTCAGTAGCTGAAAGGATGAGTTCAAGCTTATCTGGATTCTTGTCTACATTACACCCATTTTAGTCCTCCCTAGATTGTTTGATCTCCCTTTGATGTATGCTTTAAAATTTTTATACTTTATATAATGTCCACTGCACATACTGTGTCTTAGTAACTAGCTCAATATTTATTCCAGTTCTCCCATTATGTTCCTTTACTGTATAGCAAACATAAGGCGCATATGCCAACCTTATTTGTCTTAATACATGCTGATTTCTCATAAAACCTTGATACATACATTATGTCAATCCTATCTGCTTCATTTTCAAACACTGCAACCATTATATTTTTAGTAACTGTAAGTCTCGCACAATATTTTGTGGTGCTGTTGGCAATCACCTGTAAAGAGCTAAATGGTTTAGGCTTCAGGATGCTTAGAAGTAATTATTTACAAATAACAAATTACTTGCAAGTCCTTTTTGCAATAATGACTATAACAACATTAAGTTAGTAAGGGATAACATTATTCATTTTGTGGTTCATTGCAATTTTTATAGCTTCAAGTATATGGCCCCCCTAAATGAAGGAGGGGAAATGGTACATAGCTTAAGTGGTGGCTTGTGCTCTGTTGTGGGTCTTGAAATTATGAAAATGTGGATGGAAGTAGGTTCTGTTTTGTTTCTACAGGCCAGTTGTTTGTAGCAACTTTATCAGACAATGTGAAGTCGAAGGCTTTCACGGCCGGCATCCACAGATTTTCCTTGTTGTTTTTTTTCTGGGCTATGAGGCTGTGTTCTGGAATAGTTTCTTTCTGATGTTTCGCCTGCATCTGTGGCTGTCATCTTCAGAGAATGGTTGGGTAGGAGTGTATATGGAGTTAATATGCTGTGAACCCCTGTTGGGGAGTATATGTAAATTTGTGCAACTGAATGGTTAGTTTCTGGGTATAGAAATGCAAGTCTCGTTAGTGTCTGATTGGCTAATGGTTGGTTGATCGGCTATTATCTGCTGGGAATCCTCCTGTCCCTGGGTGGAATTCCTTTGTAAGTGTTAAGTTTTTATTCTATTGTTCTTCAAAACTGGGAGCCAGATTTTGTTTACTTTTAAGATTTCTTCTTTCCTGTTGAAGTTGTCTAGGTGTTTGTGGATTTCAATAGCTTCTCTGTGCATTCTGACATGATAGTTGTTGGCCTGGTCTAGAATGTCTGTGTTTTTAAATATCATTTTGTGTCCAGATTGGTTTATAACATGTTCTGCTACTGCTGATTTTTCAGGACTGGCCCAGTCTGCAGTGTCTCTCATGTTCCTTGATTCGTGTTTGTACACTGCGTTTAGTGGTCCCTATGTAAACTTGTCCACAGCTGCATGGTATGCGGTAAAAACTCCTGCAGCTGTGAGAGGGTCTCTTTTGTCCTTTGCTGAGCGTAGCATTTCTTGGATTTTCTTGGTTGGTCTGTAGATTGTTTGGACGTTGTGTTTCCTCATCAGTTTCCCTATTCTAACTGTGACTTCTTTGATGTATGGTAAAAATACCTTCCCTTTGGGTGGCTGTTTTTCTTCTTCATTCCTGTGTTTTTTTCTGGGTCTGGCTGCTCTTGTGATGTCTGATCTGGAGTAACCATTAGCCTGTAGGGCCCCATTTAGGTGCCTCAGTTCATCCTCCAGGTCTACCAATGTTTTTATTGTGCTACCAATGTTTTTATTGTGCTTATTTTTTTGTCCTGGGTGATGATTTGAGTTCTTGTGTAGGTATCTGTCTCTCTGTGTGGGTTTTCTGTATACCTTGTGGCCTAACCGTTGGTTTGGTTTGCGGATGACTAGGACATCCAAGAATGGCAGTGTTCCTTCCTTCTCTTTTTCCATCGTGAATTGGATATTTGGGTTGATGCTGTTCAGGTGGTTCAGGAATGAGACTAAATCTTCTTCTCCATGGTTCCAAATGGTGAAAGTGTCATCCACATATCGTGGAAAGTGAAAGTGTCATCCACATATCGGAACCACAACAGCAAATAATGGTCCATCAAGCAACCATTAGCCAATCAGACACTAACAAGACTTGCATTTCTATACCGAGAAACTAACCATTCAATTACACAAATTTACATATACTCTCCCACAGGGGTTCACAGCATATAAACTCCACATACACTCCATCCAACCATTCTCTGAAGATGCCAGCCACAGATGCAGGCGAAACGTCAGCAAGAAACTATTCCAGAACACGGCCTCACAGCCCGGAAAAAACCCAAGGAAAATCTTTATCAGGCACTTCAACCAAAACAGTAAGTACTTTCATAGGGCACTTTGAACCGTAACTGTATTTTATTATTTTGTTAAAAGTACATTTCCAAGCTCTGGTCTCAGGTTACCTAAAAATCATTTGTTCAAGTGTTATTCTGCCTACTCTTTATTCTCTGTCATGAAAAACCTGGCTGGATTTCCCTGGGTATTTCTTCAGCTGTGTTGTTAACACCTCCTTATTTATATAGCCTTTGACTATTTAGAAATTTACAATCTAGACTTCTTGGTTTTAGATGTTTTTATCTATTATGATTATACTGGTTTTATTGATATTTATGTTAAAGACACCAGCTTGGATAGGTTAACTCAAGGGAACATTTTGCATTCCCTCCTCATACCTGGACCCAGCTAGGCCCACTCAAAACGTTTCTCTGAAAGGGTAGGGGAGCCCTCCTAAACAACCTAGAGAGAACACTGGGGAGGATTACTACAAATTGGGCAGACCTTTGCATTAATTTAAAACTAACAGAATGACAACAGAAACAGAAACATCAGAAATGCCAGGCCACCTCCACCAATTATTATGTTTACTCAACCACAATTATTTTCATGTATTGTAGGTATGGCTCCAGGGGGAAAACAACAACCCACTGTTGGCTTATTGAGGACAGTCAGAACTTTCTTCACTCCAGCTGGGATTGGTTTCACTAATGTGAAACACTTTCACAGTTACTGTATTCACTAGAAAGGAAGCAATGAGGAGGATACCCTTATTTCTATGCTATACTCTGAATGGCACCAAATTATCCAAGTTTCTGGGGTAGTTTTCTTCTGTCTACTGTACAATGCTCTGAAGCAGACTTTTGTTAAATACTATTTTCAGACCAACTAAGACATTACATTCAATACTTGACATGGGGCTAACACCAGGCATCACAGCTCCTTGTCAAGGAATATCCCCTCTCCATGTAGCAGCCAGTCTGACTTAATCACTGTCACCATGTTGTATGAATATAACTGTAAAGTAAATATTTTTGTGACTTTGCATTCAAAACATACATCTATAAAAACAGTAAACTAAACCTACAGGTCTACCAGCAGGCCTAGTAAATAACTCTAGTACATCCTGCCCATCAGCTTCTGGTTTACAACAGCCCAGAAAGATTATTTCTTTGGAAAAACTCCCAAAAGAATGGAAACTTCCAGACATGGGATGCAATGCATTTTCAGGATGTTTTTGGTATGACCTGGCTATGCTAAAGATAATAAAATTGTTCATATTAGGTTGTAGGAAAAGGGATAGGTTTCTATGTATTAGTAAAACTGTCAACAAACTCAGAAAAGGTGTGATTCAGTCTGCACTGCTGTACCAACCACATATTAAGCCATTGCACAGACCAGTTTTCACACTACTCTGTACCTAAACTGATACTATATCTATACAGGACAATATGTAACAAACATATATGTATTTCCTTCCTTCAATGTACTGAGATGCAACAAGAATATCTATGTAGGAAAACCATCTGTGTGAAGGGGCCTTGAATATTAGCAGAATCCAGTTCTGCTTCCTACTGAATAGATCAACAGTAGCATTAATTAACCATAAATTTATATAAGTTTTACTGCAATCTCTTACAGCCAAATCTGGTCGCAAGCATTTCCTGTGTTATAACTATGAAGACAATGTCAGATGGACACACTCAGATGTAATTCCAAAACACATCTTTAAGCCCTTGTGAAACAGCTCTTAAGTTCCTACAGATTTCAATCTTGGCCAAATATATAAGTTCCAAAAATCACAGTATGCACAACATTCAGTAAAATCAATAAGAAACATCTTTTTATTCCACGTGGAGGCAAAGTAATCAGTTAATGCATTACCTATTCTTTCTTGGTGATCAGTTGCATATTCATTTGGAAATTTTAACAGGCTATCAGACTGTATCAGCTTCATGGGCACAGGTAAATGTTATGATTTTAGTTAAGGTAAGCAGTAGTTATTAATTGTAATGGAATACAGTGCTGATGAGCCATACCTAGCTCTCTTTGGATGTTGTCAGGGACTCCTGTAATAGTCTTTCTCCTTTTCACTTTCTTCGGCCGCCTTACCACAGTGTCTGTGTAAATTAGAGACCTCCGTATGCTGGCTTGGCGGTCAAAATTCTCCCCTGATGTACAGTAGAACAAGCAAAGCACCATTACTTTCAAGCATGCTGACATCATGCACTTTTTTCCACTTGCTTATTGTAGAAATGAAGAAAAGGCATTAAATATATGATGTTAGCTTAGTCATACAGAGCGGATATACACTGATGGAAAACGATACAGCATACAGTCACTTTAAGGCTTAAATATGTGAGGGACTCCCACCAAATGTTTTTGTCATTTCAAACTGAATTTTCATGTGATCTAAACCTATCAGCAAGCTGTAAATGCATCATACTGGACACTTATAGGAACATTATGTCCAAGCATATCCATTATGACTAAGGGATAGAAAGAATAAGAGAGAAAAAGAGACAGATTGATTATTCTAGAGATAAGAACACAAACAATATGTACTGAATAATAAGCTATTTACTCATGGTGAATGCTTTTGACTATGATTTTAAGCATGCTTAGTTGGTCATTCCACTTTTATTGATGGACATGAGGCAAATACAGACTTATGAACGTGGATATGAGATGAAGGTCAATTTTGAAAATATTTCAGGTTTGCCAAAATTAAGTTTACTACCTCTGAAATTCTACCGTATTTAAAATCAGTATAATTTTTTCCCCAAGAGCTGATTGATGGAACTGGACAGCTTCACAAATTTAATTAAATCTTAACCAAAAAGCCTTCCAAGTTTGTCTCTCATTCTTAATCCAAATAGCCATGCCAACTGTCAGCAGTATTAACTGGACATGGACATGCAACTCCTTATATAAAAATGATACAGGTTGAGCACCCCTTATCTGGAATTCCAAAATCCAAAATACTGCAAAATCCAAAATTGTCCACATGGGTGGCTAAGATAGTGACACCATTGCTGTCTGATGGTTCAGTGTACACAAACTTTGTTCCAAGCATAAAAATATTTAAAATATTGTGTATAAAATTACCTTCGGACTATATGTATAATGTGCATATGAAACATAAACGAATGTCATGTTTAGACTTGGGTCCCATCTCTAAGATATCCTATTATGTATTTGTAATTATTCCAAAATCCAAAATATGGAACACTTCTAGTCCTAAGAATTTTTGATAAGGGATACTGAATGTGTACTTTAACTATGTATAATCTAATTGAACAACATGAGTTGCAACAAACTCAGAATCTTACATGGTGCATGTCAGGACAGAAAGCCTTAAAGTTGACTGTGTATTGTATCATAACTGAAACCAGCAGCACTACTATAGGATGAATAGCTTTAAATATATTCACTTTTCAATGAGTTAATAACTTGGCAATTAGGGAAAAAACCCCTACCTCTGATATGTGAGGAGGCATACAAATTAGTTAAAGTGTATATATGAGTTTAACAGTTAAAAATATCTCTAATATCTGCCTCTTTAAAGAGTTTGCATTTTTTCACTGCTTTGCAATCTTAGAAATTAATGGGATGGTTAATACAGATGTTTTATTAGACACAATTCTATTATACACTAATTTCACTCTTCCTTAATTTACGTAAAGGAAAAGTTGGGGGTATCTTAATTCTTCCAAAAATTATTTTAAATATCTGGATAGCCAAGTTATTTATCACTGAAAAGTTTGCTTGGCATGTGCCAGAAACTGTTGTGTGGCTACACAATGCATACTAATCTGTAACATGTGGGTTTCTCTGGAACAGAAGAACAAAGGCTATGAGACAACTGCTCCATCCTCAGTTACCATACATAAAGGATTTATTTTTCATGGAGAATATCTGAGTACAGAGATATGCTCTGGGAATATGGGAGATGAAGATGAAGAAAGCGAGGGGCACTGAGAGCTTCACAGAGCAAGTGTTTCAGGCCACTGGTCTGCTTTGCTAGAAATGTCAGGCAGCGGGGTGTACACTTCTTTTCTTTGACCAGCAAGTAGGGAGACACAGTTATTGGGTCAATAGTCCTACGGTACATATAGAAGCAAAGGTCACAACCTTCAGTAGGATACTTACACACACCTATTTAAATTTCTCTTGTTTATCAATCAGTGGCCCAATGAAGTCAGTATGAGATAAGCACATGCTTCAGTAATTTGCAGAATGAAAACATTTATCCTTTATTTGTGCCTTAGTTTAACACAACCATCACCAGATCTGTTATCTTCCCTTTGTGTCTGGGTAAGACCCACAGCCAACACTACATGTTCCAGGATTAACAAATAGGACACAGTGTTTAAAAAGCATATGCTGCCAACTTTATATCCTTTCCAAAGCAAGCTCAGCTCCTGCTGACCCAAGAAACTACGTAAATCCATTCCCAAACCTGGATAGCCAGTCAGCAGCTTGTCAGATTAATGCAATGCCCCCAGCGTGTTCAGGTTACCCACCAGATTTGCATGCCTACAATCTGTCCTGCTTAAAAAGCATTGACAGATGAAAACAAAAAAAAAAGGGTGTGTGTGTGTCTCATTTGTTGTGCAACCAAGTGAAAGGTCACAGTCATTACTAATTAATCTCTTTTAAAGGGCTTTTAATTTCTGAAAAGTACATTTGAGGTTAATATTTTATTTCAGAGATGTTAACACCACATGGTGGTGAACAGCACAAGCTACCGCCACAGGTTTAGATAAACTTAAATACCATCCTTCTATAGAAAAGGGGTCAGTGGAGGTGGGGTGAATATATGTTCTAGCCTTTATGTATTATTTAGTTAAAGAGAGGCATGAAAATGAAATATATTTCCCTCCTTCCTTTTGTAAGACACACACACACACACACACACACACACACACACATCATAAGTAAGTCCCAGCAGCATATGAAATGCAGCCTTAGTCTCCAATGTACAGTAGATTTGGGCAACTGCCAGGGCTTTGTGGAAGAAGCGGGGAAGCATTGGTCTCCATGGAAACTTGGAGGGCCACACCCTCCCACCACAGCCTGCTGAAACTCCTACCTTTTTCCTTTTTTTTAAAAAAAATGGCCAAAGTATCACCCTTCACTGATATTAGAGTTAAGCAGTTATTAGTAATCATACAGAAGGATGGGTATCCAAGTTAATTGCTTGTTAATGAAATGACATCAGTCAGTTGTTTTAACAGTTTAGGCTTCAATGCTAAGGTCTGTTGGAGAGCACTGTGGGGCCATATGATCATCAGAGGGCCAGGTCTGACCTCTGCTTCCTTCTTCCAAGAATTGCAGAAATTTTTACACCCTTTATCTCCCCAGCATTGGATCTCTGATGCTGAGGAACGTGAAAAGAGGATGGATCAGGGCCACTGCATGAGAAAATGAGGGGAAACTTTGGATCTCCAGGACTTAAAAGCCCTTCCACTCCCTCAAAATGCTCCCACGCACAACACAGGAGGGGGGGGGGAATTAATGATTTCCCTCCCACTGCTTTCAGTGACAAAGAAATAATTTTAAAATGGGGGGTAGTGGTAAAAAAATGGAACTAGAAATTAAGGAAATCCTGCTCTTCCCTCTCTTAAATCCACTGTTGCCATGAAACTGGGAAATCTCTGAAGGTAGTAGTTTGTCCAACTTCAAAGAAGCTATTGGTATTCCACTGGTCTCTTTTACTACTACTTAACCCAAAATCAAAAGTACTGTAGACATCTATGTGGCTTAACTGACACTCACTATTAGTCTGCAGACAAGCCAGACTGTGGTCTGTTGTTGCATGGCGGTAATTATGCCATAAGCCCTTTTTGCAGGAGGGCATCAGTGAGGAACAGGAGACATGCTCCATGAGAATGACAACTCTCCCTCCCTACTGGAAAAGGAGTAGAGTTCTACATGTTATTTTCCTCCTCTGGTGCATAACTGCACAAAGGACTCAATAACATTAATTTCCAGCTTTGCTAGTAGAAAAATCTACCATGCTTTTCTTCTGCTACCAACCAACCAAGGATCATGTGTATTTTGCTTAAGGATGGAGACAGATACTGAATTTTACATTTTCAAAATTGTAGAATCAGACATGCTGTGTATCAAAATACCTAGCATCTGTAGATGGAACCTGAAACCCACCCAGGAGGTGGAACAATCTAAGCCAACAAAGTCTACAACCCAATCTTGTAAACCCAGTATTCAGACTGTGGCCAATGCAGACTTCATGGCAAGGGAGAGTAACACATAGCACTTCAAATGTTGTTGGACCATCTTTCATTAACCAAACAACATGCCATGCTACCTGGGACTGACATGAGCTGGAGGGTCCCAGGTTACCTACCTTTTTTCTTTGGCTTTAAGATCTAGCCAGCTTCTACCCCCTTCCCCACTTGACTTGTTTTGCTTAATGCCCACCTGATTAAACCTTCTGGAGAACATGAAATTCTGTTCACAATTTTGTGATATTATAGTTTGTCCTAATAAACGGATTGCCAACTGTGGATTTTGAATTTGTTTTCTCTTATGGGACAACATGGCTGACTTTGCTTTCCATAATCATACTGTGTCAATGATTTTCACCTTCACCTTTTCAAGATTTTTTTAACAACATAATTTATCTCAAAATCATAAGGAATCCCCCCATCACTATATAAACCAAAAAACATTGCCTTAATGGTGATGCAAGTGCCACAACAAGACTACAGAACAGCTTGCTTAGTCTTTGCTATTTGAAAGGTGAGCATTACAATTTTAAGGCAAAGAGGTGCTGGCTGGGGGATGGGTGGGATTAGGGGCAAACCTCTTCCATCTGCAGAAATCCCCTTCTGCCTGCTGATCTCAAAGATTTGCTGAGAAAGCATCTATTGGCAGAAACATTCTGCTAAAGAAAAGGAGGCAGAAGAGGCAGGTTGGGATGAGAGAGAAGCACAATAACGCCAGTCCCAAACCTTCTCTTATGCCAGTATAAGACGTTAGGCCAGAGTAAGGGTAATCCCAAGTAATTTCCCAACTCTAGGCATCTTGGTCAGGTAACACTGCACTCGCACTTTCTAAAATCTCAAGAAAAAAAGTGTTATAAAAAGTAATTGCAGAAAAACTATTCTACACATTTTAAAATCTCAACACACAGCTGATAACTGAGCATAAATCTTTCTGCTAGGGACACACTGTCTTGAAGTTTTAGGTTCACGATACAGAAGGTGTTCTTCATGATCCCTTAAAAAAATCAGGGGAACCCATTTTTCTGTTTCTCTCTAGTTCACTAGTAATTTAATCCGTGCTTTATAGAGAGTCAGTTTCCACTCCAGGTTTGAGGAACACTTTGTATATCTTTAAAAGTACTGTATATTTTTATGTGAAATAAAGATAAATCCACCTGAGATCCCTTGTTGCTCCTCACCACACAGTAATAAAATAAAAAGCCTACCTGTTACGTTAATAGGTATAACATCAGTTTGGACTGCTTGAGCCTGCTGTCGCATTTTCTCCTCTGGAGTTGGCAATGGAAGTGATTTCGTCCAATTTGTTTGAGTGTTGATATCAGAAAATTCATTTGAAATTGGTGTTTTGGGTCTCTTGATGCTAATAAGCTTTTCCTCTTCAGGAGAAGGGGTTGAACACTATAAAAGAAGATAGCTTATAAATTCATTGCAAATGTTCTTTTCTTACAAATTTATCTTAATATTACCTGCTCCAAAATAAAAGCATACAGCACATGAAAATCACTTTCACAACTTTGGCTGCTTCTAACAAAAGGCGTATCAGTCAGACCTTGTTCCATCTACACATGAATCTACTTTAAATAAAACTGTCATCAATTCGTGAGTGAACAAACAGCTATTACATAAAATTTTAAAAGTGTTTGTTTGGAGTTTGGTTTAAAATCTTTTTACAATAATATTCTGAAATACTTGGGTAACCATAACTAGTACTTTCAAAAGCTATGCCTCAATCCCTTACTATAACTAATTTGGTATATGTGTGTATATCAAATCTAGTAACCACTAGCCACCATTCCTACATTAGAGGAGAGGTGGGGAACCTCAGCCCCTGGAGTCAAATCCATCCCTGTTGAGTTCTCAGTCTACCCCTCACAGATTCCCTAGATGGCCTAATCTCCTTTCTCATTATTAAATAGTTTCTCAGCTTTTGTATGTTTCACCCCATTCTAAAAGGGTGAAACACCCTCTTCTAAGGCTCATCCATTGGCAGTCGGAGCTTTAAGTTAAAACAGACTAGCATTTTTTTTTTGTCACACTCTCTTGCTTTTAGTTCTGTCCACCATTGGAAAGCACTCTGCTCAAAGTTCTCTGAAAATGAACTCATAGATTTAAATTGAAAGAAGTTCCCCACCAGTGCATTATTAATCTGTTCTAAAAGCTCCCGGTCAAAGATACGGTATATAGTGATCAAGAGATCCAGACTCCTTATATGCCAATCCTTATTTCCTGTATTAAACTAGAAGATGATAGAAGGTGTGCCCAACTCTATCTATTCGAAATGAAAAAAGGCACTTTTTATGTTGGAAACCAATTAAGATGAAACAACTAGAACGCCTTTTGAATTTTCTGTATTTTAAAACATTTCATAGCAGGATCCTCAAAGCAAATTGCTTTTCTGTGGGTGTTTTTGGGTTTTGTTTTGTTTTTAAGTTGCTTGTTAGTTCAGTTAACACTGAAAAAGTAACCTCTTTTGGAAGAGCCACCATTGTTTTTCACCTTAGGGACAAATAAAAATGTAACAGTTATTGTTATGTCCTATCAGGAAAGGAATCTTCATAATTCATAAGTGAAACCTGCAACCTGTCTTAATGGTTAATAGAGCTTCCATAAACTTTGCATGCCCCCTAGCCAAATCCACCTGAGATCCCTTAATGGTGGCTATGAGTGAATTACTTGTGCTTTTAAATCTGCTGCTGCCAAAAAAACAAAACAAAACTTAACATAGTGCACACAAGCAATACTTCATATTTACAAAAGAAAAAAAGAGGAAAAGATAGCTGTTTTATCACCTTACTGATCTCTCACTTAGCCAAAAATCCAACATGGTGGCAGTAGGTGGTTGCCCTGTTTTCAAGCCCCGCCACCATGCTCACCAGCCAATCAGCTTGCACTGCCTTGGTGCAGTGATGCAAATGCAACTGTCTTAACAAGCGGACATTCGCACCCCCTACGGAACTCTTTAAAAACTCTGGGGAAAGCTGCGAAGGCTTCCCCAATGGAGTTTACAGGGGATTTGGCTGCCCCCCCCTTCCAAAGAAGACACATCAATGCAAATGTCCGTTTAGACAGATTGCCTTCCATGAGAATTCTATGAGGATTATTTTGACCATTTAGACAACCCCCCTAAACCCATTCCTGTTCAAAAGTAATGGCTTTTGTAATATTAAGGTTCAATCATATTTGAGAAAATCTGCTTGATGAAATTTAGCAACTCATTGTGTGAGGAAAAATGAAACAAAGTACAGGCCAATATGTGCAGTATTGCAGTATGTGCTGTATTGCAGTAAGTGCAGTATGTTCAACAATGTGTGCATAAATTCACACAGAAAACTACAAATACTAGACTGCATAAAGATTAATGGTAATAGTTATCCAATTAGGTAATACAACTTCATACATATATATATATATATATATATGAGTTAAATCTTTGACAAGAGATGAGAGTGAGTGAGATTAAAACATTCTCTGCTTTCTTGATGACTTGGAAGTATTCTTCATAGCAAAATGCAAACAGTATCATAATGCTTTAACACAGCACTTAGCTGATTCAGTAGGGTAGTATTTATGAGAAATGTAAAAGTGTGTTTTTCATATTAAAATACTGCATACTTATACATTTTACACAGCAATAAGCTCACTAAAAGGTAACTCCACTTCATCTCTTTTTTTCTTTCTTTCTTTTTTTCTTTTTTTTTTTTTTGGTATTTTCATAGTTTTGCCAGTGGTCTGCTTTCCTATAATATGACAGATATCTTAAAACACAGAAGATGAACATTACAAAGCAGTATTACTGTATTAAATAAAAGGACCATTACAACAAAATGAGAACCATAGGAAAATAGCTTTTTTCCCCATTTTGCAGGTTCAGAATATATTTTAAAGATATGACTTGCAGAAAACAGGAGATAATGCAATTGCTAGAATAAGAACTTTCCTGCAATGTTTTAATTTCTAAGTCACACAGACAGAAAGGTAAACTAAAATAGTATGCAATCGTAACATGCCTTTTAAAAATTTATCTTCCTTAAACTTCTAAAGAGACTTTTCTTCAAGTATGGTGCTGGTATGTGATAAGCCCCAGTAACCTACTTTTTATCTGGTTGGTTGACACTGTCGAAATGAATAACTGTCATGTTATGTTGACCTTGTATTGTGTCCAAGAACCCAGCTGCCATAAGCCAGTCATCAGGGACACTCTGAACATGACAAGAGACAAAGATGGAAATGTATGCTCTAGGATTTTCCTTCTTTTTCCAGGAAATTGCAAAGCTGCTAATAAAGCATTTCTTAAAAGCAGCTACAATCTATAATGCTGATCACGCAAATGACAACAGATAGACAGAGAGGGAAACGTATGTTATAACTCTGGTTATATACATCCACAACATCCAGACTTTTTACATAATGCATAGTAATGCAATCAGCTAATCAATAAATAGACAAAATAAATATGTGTCAGCTGTTCTGACAAAACATGGCTTTAAAGTTGCTCAAAACTCCCAAAATTTTACTGCATTAAAAATATTTGGATTTCATCCCATTAATGGGTCATAGAACTGTTTGGGAGGTCAGGTGGTGGAAAGTGGGCAGATGTTTTGTTATAAGCATTCTTCCTACCTAGGGTCCTTTTGTAGAGACAATTTACTTCAACCATACTGTTTTACTCTCCTTACCTGTAGGGATAAAAAAATCTCAGGTTTTAGCTCTTGATCCCAAGGATGACTCTACAAAGCATTTAAATAGGAAGAGCAAATAGGAGGAAATTAAAAGGAAAGCTCTCCCTTCTACCACACATAAACCAGGAATACCATTAACCTGGATAATGGGTTAGGTAGGAAGCAGAACTAAACCATTTTTAAATGATGTAATTCAAATTTACTGCATTTCAGAATGCATACAGATCAGCTATACAACTTTATTGGCATTGCACCAGAAAACAAAATTATACAGTCCTGAAATTCTGTAGGTTGCAAATCTATACATACTTACTTGTCTCAGAGTACACCTGAGTGAACAAAGTGAAACTTCCATGTAAAGATACACAAGATGACACTGTTAATTAACTTTCTTCAGCATCAAAATGCTGGTAATTTACTATCTGAATGTTCCTTTCTAACTACATACTTCCTATCTACTTCTCTCTTTTCAAAAAATTCAGAGGTCACCTAAAATCCAGACTTCTGGATGACGAATTCAGTCTATTTAAACTTCCCTTGCTGTAAAGAAACCTGAAAATTTGGCAAAATTTATTCAGAGGAGGTTTGCCTTTGCATTCCTCTCAGAAATACAATGGGGTATAACCTACCCAAAGTGGTGGGTATCCATGGCTGAGTGGGGATTTGAACCCTGCTCTCCCAGAGTCCTAGTCCAAAACTGAAACCACTACACCACTGGCTCTCCTATTAGCAGAAATGCAGGTAAAGAAACCAAGTTCTGCATTGTTCTTTCTAATATGCAAAAATAAAACTCATTTCCATTCCTATTTACCTTTTATATTCCTTCTTCTAACATTGCACCTTCAGACAATGTTTTATGAAGTTCAAATAAGGATAGGGCAAAACAGAAAAGAGAATGTGTTATCTTGGTAAATGAAAAAAATTACATTTTGTTTTCTAGAATTGAGTGGTGTCTATCAGAGTGAAATATTCAACAAACTGCTCTTCTTCCAAAAATTCTGCCCAAGATCCCACCACAGGGTGTGGAACATGCTGCTCCACATATGAAGCTCCTTCTAGTTCCCTCCCCACACAAGCAGCTGTCAAGGCCCAGGGGTGTTGCCATACTTACTGACCAGGGGGAGGCAATCAGGGAGTGCCCATTTGCGCTTCTGCAAATGGGGCAAGACAAATTAAGTCACTCTACCAGATCTTCAGCAACTCATTGGAAATTCAGGACAATGATCTCATTTCTTTTCTGCTGGCTGGAGAACTGCAGCAAGCATAAACTTTCTCTGATCACCACCCTGTCTCCCTCCTCTGGCCAGTAAATGGCCATGGCAGTGCCCTTGGGGTATGATACCTGCCTTGAAGGGGGTGTTGGATATGAGCTAGTGAATAGCTCCTTGTGTGACACCCAAAACAAGACATGTGCACATGTAAACCTGAGTTACTTGCACATATGTCACCAGCAGGATTTCCATCTCTTATGTACCTTTGAAGACAGTGTCTGTCTTTCAAATGGTTAGTTAAGAACACGTCCAAATAGCATTTTGCAAAACACAACCAGAACCCAGGACATGCCTGGGAGAAAATAAGGGGATTTTGTTTGTTTGTTTGTCTGTTCATCTTGGAAATGTCCATTGCAGAAAGCCAGCTCAGCTCTGCATGCTGTTCATTTCATGCTGGAGAAGCCTAACACATGTACTGATTCTTAGATTAAAACAAACAAAGTAGAAACGTGAAGTCAAAGGCTTTCATGGCCGGCATCCATAGGTTTTCTGTGGGTTTTTTCCGAGCTGTGAGGCCATGTTCTGGAAGCATTTATTTCTGATGTTTCGCCCGCATCTGTGGCTGGCATCTTCAGAGAATAGTTGGGTAGGAGTGTGTGTGTGTGTGGGGGGGGGGTTATATACTGTGAGTCCCTGTTGGAGAGGATATGTAAATTTGTGCATTTGAACGGCTAGTTCTGTTTGGCTAATGGTCCATTGTCTGCTGGAAATCACCCTGTCCCTGGGTGAAGTTCATTTGCATGTGTTGAGTTCTGATTTTAGTGTTTTTCAAGACTGGTAGCCAGATTTGTTTACTTTTAAGATTTCTTCTTTCTGTTGAAGTTGTCCAGGTGTTTGTGGATTTCAATATCTTCTCCGTGCATTCTGCTATGATAGTTGTTGGCCTGGTCCAGAATTTTGGTGTTTTTAAATAACATTTTGTGTCCAGGTTGGTTTATAACATGTTCTGCTACTGCTGATTTTTCTGGCTGGCCCAGTCTGCAGTGTCTCTCATGTTCCTTGATTTGTGTTTGCACACTGCATTTAGTGGTCCCTATGTAGACCTCTCTACAGCTGCATGGTATGCAGTAAACTCCTGCAGCTGTGAGAGGGTCTCTTTTGTCCTTTGCTAAGCGTAGCATTTCTTGGATTTTCTTGGTTGGTCTGTAGATCGTTTGGAGGTTGTGTTTCCTCATCAGTTTCCCTATTCAGTCTGTGACTCCTTTGATGTATGGTAAAAATACTTTCCCTTTGGGTGGCTGTTTTTCTTCATTCCTGTGTGTTTTTTTCTGGGTCTGGCTGCTCTTGTGACGTCTGATCTGGAGTAACCATTAACCTATAGAGCCCAGTTTAGGTGCTTCAGTTCTTCCTCCAGGTAGTGGGGTTCGCAGATCCTTTTTGCATAGTCTACCAAAGTTTTTATTGTGTTTCTTTTTTGTCCTGGGTGATGACTGGAGTTCTTGTGTAGGTATCTGTCCATGTGTGTGGGTTTTCTGTATACCTTGTGGCATAACCATTGATTTGGTTTGCGGATGACTAGGACATCCAAGAATGACAATGTTCTTTCCTTTTCATTTTCCATTGTGAACTGGATATTTGGGTGGATGCTGTTAAGGTGGTTCAGAAATGAGACCAAATCTTCTTCTCTGTGGTTCCAAATGGTGAAAGTATCATCCACATATCGGAATCACGTTGTGAGCTTTTTTGGTGCTATTTCTAGGGCTTGCTTTTCAAAATGTTCCATGTAAAAGTTTGCTATCACAGGGCTCAGAGGGTTGCCCATGGGTACCCCATCTATCTTTCATAGAATTTGTTATCCCACTGGAAGTAGCTTGTGGTGAGGCAATGTTCGAACAGGGCTGTGATGTCCTCTGGAAATATTTGTTGGATGAGTGCCATGGTGTCCATTATGGGGACTTTGGTGAACAAGGAGACAACATCAAACAAACATGAACTCCACCCAGGGACAGGGTAATTTCCAGCAGACAATGGACCATTAGCCAAACAGACACTAATCCTCCTTGCATATCTCCACCCAGAAATTAGCCATTCAAATACACAAATTTACATATCCTCTCCAACAGGGACTCACAGTATATAAATCACCCCAAACTCTCCTACCCAAGCACTCTCTGAAGATGCCAGCCACAAATGCAGGTGAAACATCAGAAATACAGTCGTCCCTTCACCCCCGCAAATGTGAAAATTCCGCAAATAATGACTGCCCTCCCCCTCCCCTGCCAAAGCAACCACTGGGCCTCTGGAGGCCCCATAGTCACTTCCCCCCACGTCCCCCTGCCTCCCAAGGCCTTCATGGGGCCTCCGGAGACCCTGCTGAGGCCCCGTGGATGCCTCCCTGGCCCTCCCCCTTCCCTCCCAAGGCCTTCGTGGGGCCTCCGGAGGCCCCGTGTTACTGCTTTTGGGAGGGTGGGGGGGCCTCCCAAAACCGCGAATATGCAAAACCGCGAATGCTAAGTTCACGAATGTGGAGGGGCAACTGTAAACTCTTCCAGAACACAGCCTCACAGTCCAGAAAAAAACCAACAGAAAACCAAATAGAAATGTTTTTCATTTCAAATACATATAACTTGTAATATGCAGTAAATTATTGTGCAGCATGCAACAAATGTATTGCAATAATTTAACATATGAGAATGTTCAGAACTGTTAAGAGTTAGTAACTTTGACATATTATGAAAACATAGTATCTAATTTGGGGACCAGTTAGTGTTAACAAAATATGTTGTTGTTGTTGTTGTTGTTTGCCTTTAAAAAAATGAGTTTATTCATTAAGTATCCAAACAAGGATTCCTAGTTGCCAACAGATGAGATAATATTTTTTGAAAAGGATAGGAAAATTGTTATTACAAAATTTCTTTTGCAGAAAGAAAGAAAACAGCAGCATGCGAAAATTTAAAAGAAAAGTATAAGTTAGACTTGTGGTTATTGAAACATGACAGCTACATCAAGCTGCAGATATTACAGCTGGATGATCCCGATTTTGGGCTAGATACCTTGATTTTCCATGGAATCAAACAACAGCAGGCATTAAGGCAAGACTGAGGGAGGCAGTCTAACAGACTAGACTGTTGGGTGAGAGAGAAAAAGAAAGTGAATGAGTGGCAAAGAAAGGAAAATGGGGAAAATACACACAAATAAAAAGACACAACAGACAAAGTATGCATAACAACCATAGTATACACTTTTTCAAAAAGTAGACAAGAATGGCTACCTGAAAATGCATTTTTCCACATGTAAAGCAAAATGTGCTCACAGTGATGAGAGAACAAGCCGGAAAAAAAAAAAAAAAAAAAGAGAGAGAGAGAGAGAGAGAGAGAGAGAGAGAGAGAGACAGAGACAAAAAGACCACTACTAGAACGTCATATTTTAATTAAAGGTACTTTGGTTAAGGAAAGAAAGGAAAAAGAAACAGCCAGTTAAGTGGATTCCTGATAGGGGGGAAAGTATGCAGAGTACCTGAAAATTATCTTTACAATTTCAATTCTATATATATGTGTGTGTGTGTGTGTGGAGAGAGAGAGAGTTGAAATTGTAAAGATATTTTTTTGACATCCTGTACTTAACTAGGGGACACTGAAAAAAAGGATTGCAACGATCACCTTGAATTGTGGCCAATTCTCATACTGAAAAATGGCTCTACCTGAATTAAGGGACACCTTTGTGTGTTGAATGACAATATAAGAACCAAATCAAAGATGCATGAGAATTCACGAACCAAATCAAGTAATGTTCAAAGAAGTCATGGATCATCTTTGATCCAGCCTGACAATTATATGTCTAGCCCAGGAATTCTATGCTGACAGACAGCCGATTTCTAGGCCTCAAGTGTTAAATCCTTCATAACATCTAATAATATGATAATAATAAAAATTTTATTTATTTATTTATTTATTTATACCCCGCTCTTCACCCACAAGGCTATCAGAGCGGCTTACAAATTGGTTTAAGCAATAGCTATTTACACATCTACACTGCATTCAGCAGTTTCCCATGTGTGTTAAGCTAATTGCCCCCACAAGCTGGGTACTCATTTTACTGACCTACAGAAGGATAGGAGACTGAGTGAACCTTGGATAAATAAATAAATAAATAAATAAAAATAAAAAAAATCCTTCATAACATCTAATAATATGATAATAATAAAAATTTATTTCTGTCCCGCCCCTCTGCAACGCAATCAGGGTGGCTTACAATATAAAAACTCCATAATTACAATACCCTAGCCCACCCACCCCTTAAAATAATATTAAATTATAAAGGATTAAAAACATACAATAATTAAAAATATATTAAATTGGAAAAAATTAAAACACACAATAATTTAAAAAATCCAATTACAGCTCAGAGGGAAAGAACAGCTGAGTCTTGGGCCAGGATAGTTATTCAGGAAAGGCCTGCCAGAAAAGATCCGTCCTGACAGCTTTTTTAAAGCTGTCTAAGGTGGTAGTAAGATGGATCTCATCCGGCAGGCCATTTCATAATCTGGGAGTGGCAGAAGAGAAGGCCCTCTGGGAGGTCACCGACAGCCTTGTTTTCATAGGTTGTAACAGATTCCTCCCAGAGGACCAAAGTGCACGGGGAGGGTCGTACGGAAGGAGGAGGTCCAGGAGATAAGTTGGACCCAACAGCATAGCTCTTCCTAGCTCACCTCAGGAAACAACCAGTAAAGCAAAACAATCTCAGATGAGGAAAAGGAAGAACCCTCAAAACTATCTCTTACTCCTGACAATCTTTTCTTACAAATATGTTCACAGGCTAATTACTTCTTCCCAGAAACCTCCTCAGTTCCATGAATCATCCCATCTCCACAATGTCAGCTCTACAGAAAGACAAGGAGGCTTTTCATCTCAGAAGTAGAGCAATAATCCTTTAACAATGGACTGGATGCAACACCTCTGAGCAATAGTGGATGACAAAATACTCTAGAACTCATCTGGCAGAAAGTTAATTTGCCAGACAAACGTGATTGTGTTTTGAGCATTATAATATTAAGCAATACGATAGTAGGTGTGTCTATAATGCCCCCAAAATGCAATTTATCAAGTCATCACAGTGCTCCTTAGCAATGCACATACTGTATATAATTTGGTTTCTCTTCAGATCATAATGATGCCCTCAATTTTAATTGCTTAATATTTGTGCAAGTGAACACCATTTATCCTTTCCATTTTACAACAAAAACACTTCATAACAGTCAGGAAACAATGAGTTAGAAAACTTCACACACATACACCCATTAGTCTGAGAAACTTTCCAGTTCAGAAACTAGCTAGGACAAGATGTTTATTGTAAATTCAAACTGACTGAATTCTATACCAATTTACTTGAAAGTTAACCATCCCACCTAAGGTGTTCCAAGTACAAATAGCCTCTGCATGCAACCATAGACTTCCATGTTGCAGTGTTTGTATCCCTAGTTGAGGATAAGCAAGAAAGGATGTGGGATACCGCTGAACCCTCCAAGATCTTGGGAAGATGCAGCATGTCCATTGCTTTTAAAGTATCATTATTCAGCCTTTATCTTCAGGATTAAGCACACTAGAGGAATGTAACCAAGAATTTAGCATCCATATTGTGCGACCCTGTATGCTATCTGTTACCCTTTCAACCAGGTTACTTGATTTTTAAAAAATGAACTAAAATGGCCCCACTGTCTCAACATGCTGCTTTGCATGCATGCTGTTCCTTTCTGGGCCACTGAAGTATTCAGATATTGCCATCCTGATTGACCAGCAGCAAGCCTTTGGACTAGCTTGCAAGAAAGGAAGGCTAGTGGTAGATGAGCTATGACTGTGTGTTGTGGATTCACAAGGAGGAAAGATAAAGGGGAAGTCAATGCATAAACCACACTGTTTGAATGGAAAAGATTGGTCAATGGTCTGATTTTTTATTTTTTGCTGTCAGTGTTTAAAAGTGTGGTTTGTCTCCAAGATAGCTATTTTTGCATCTTTGCCCCTTGGAATATTTGTTCCAAGATGATGGTACCACACATACTGAGGTAATTCTGTTTCATTGTAAAAAGATGTGAAATAATGGTTTTATGATGTGCATTTATTGAGATTTATAAACCACCCATGCATATCAGGCTGCCTTGCAATAAACTATCAAAAATACCAGAAAATCATTAACATATGAAAATAAGTTGAAAACAGCAAATCTACAAATCTATGAAAGCAGTATAAAAATAATAACATGGGAGTCTCCTTTGGAGGTTTTTAAACAGAGGCTGAATGGCCATCTGTCAGGGGTGCTTTGATTGTTTATTCCTGCAGAGCAGGGGGTTGGACTAGATGGCCCTTGTGGTCTCTTCCAACTCTGTGATTCTATGATTCTAAATTGTAGGTAAATGAGGGGAGGGGGGAAGTGCAAGGAGAAGGGCAATCAGAAAGAGAGAACAATGGAATTGGGGCAAAGAAGACCAGAGGGGAGAAGGCACTTAAGAGGAAAGCTGAAACCATGAGAGAGGAAAATGACGTCAGTGAGGCCACGTCAAGGGGATAAGTTTTAGCTGGTGGCTAGAGAGGGGAGAGGGGAAAATTTGTGGGTTAAAATGGTTGGCACTGAAAAAGTAGGTAAAACCTTGCCTTAAAAAGTATATCACCTGTTCAAAAGGATAAGGAAAATTCATTTTTCTTCCATATTTCCACATATTTTCCATTAAAAATACTGAAAAAGAAAACAAGTTTTCCATTTTTCTACTGACTTATTTCTAGGGCTTCATATGAAGGGTGGAGTGTGAGACAGTCGCTGATACAGGCAAGCTAATAAAATCATGGATGTGGAGAAAACTGAACTGTGGGCATATAGTGGAAAAGGAATATAAAGCCATGAAGATAATTTGTGAACATACAATATACCATCTGCACAAGGGACCTGTGTTACCAAGTAATTATGTGCAGAGCATATTGAAGCAAATAATGCATAAAAAGCAATGAGAACATAATGCCACAAAGCCCACTTTGTACATATCAATGTGCAAACAAGATACAGATGATGAAGGAGTGATCTTGCCATCTACTGTGGTACTGGTTGAGTATCCCTCATCTGAAAAGCTTGGCACCAGAAGTGTTTGGGATTTTGGAATATTTGTATATACATAATTAGATATCTTGGAGATGGGACCCATGTCTAACCACAAATTTCATTTATGTTTCATATCCACCTTATACACTTAAGGAATTGTCCAAACAGTGAAAAAACTCCTCACAGAATTGCAAGGAGAATCCTACCTGCCCTAATGGCATTCTGTATGGTTTCACCCTATTGTGAAGGAGGGGGGCTAAAAAGGCCAAAAACACTTTAGAAAAGCCTTTGCAGTTTTTCTTGTCTTTTAAAAAAAACCAGCGAGGTGGGGCACATTCCATCTCATTAGGACAAGCGAGTTGATCTGATTCACTTGCCCAACTAAGAGGAAGCACAGATCTGATTGGCGAGACAAGCGCAAAAGGTGGGGCTTGCTAGCAAGGCAAGCAGCCTGCAGCCACCATTTTTTTCCCTTGAGCAATAGGGGATCAGGAAGGGGGGGAGGGCGGCTATAATTCCCGCTCCCTGCCACCGCCACTGCTGCCACCAGGGGTGGAGAAGGGAGAAGGGCTGACTCCTCCTCTTCTTCCTTCCTCAGTTCCCTCCTGCCCTGTTCCGCTGCCTACCTGGTTTATTTGCTGCCCACTCATAAGGCCAAGGAACAGGGAAGAAGATGAAAGAGCCCTCTTCTCCAGTTTGTACGCTGGCTACTCACTCGCTCCCTCAGGGCCGAGAAAAGGGGGGAGGGCTCTCTCACCCTCCTCTCCCTTCCTCAGCTGCCATCTAGGATGTGAAGCTTATGGGAGTGGCTAGGAATAAAACCACTATTAAGACAAGTCGCAGTTGCTGCAACATGCTTTTTCTGTGGAGCACTACGTGTTTTTTTGGGGGGAGGGGGATCATAGATAGCCTGAAGGTAATTTTATACACAATATTTTAATACTTTTGTGCATGAAACAAAGTTTGTGTACACTGAACCATCATAAAGCAAAAGTGTCACTATCTCAGCTACCCATGTGGACAATTTTGTATTCTTGAATATTTCAGATTTCAGGATAAGGGATACTCAACCTTTATTTCTATGGGCCAAACACAGGCCTAAGATGAAATACAAGATAAGCTCTGGATTTTCAACAGAAATAAAATATTTATATAGGGATAATGATTCTACTTTCTACTTGTTTACAGAGGGAAACAAACTAATCAGACTGGTTTTTAAATCAGTGAGTGCCTTTGCCTGGAACACTGCCCGGAATGTTTGATTTGTAATTTTCCTCTGTAAATTGAGCTGCATTATAGAACCTAAAATTTATATTTCTAAAACAGCACAGCCTTTCAGATTTAGCAAACTATTTTAGAATATGGAACTGAACAGATGTGTCTTCTGCAGTTCTACAGCTTTATGATGAATTCATTTTAGATTATCTGTGCAATGTAGTCCAATATCTCATTATGTGTCAGTTGCCTCACCTTTTGTTCAATTTCTTCATAATCATCTTGGTAACTTCCACAGATTGCACTAGAAGAAGACGAAAAGGTTGGACCCTGAGAATAATATTGAGAGCTTCTATAGCCATCTCTTCTTAGCTTGTCACATTCTGTAGATAGAAAACATAAAAAAGAGACACCATTACAGTTCTTGTTGCAATACACAGATTCAAAAGCAGAAACTGAGGAAGTTGCCATGGTCAGGAGGACATGAATTGCCCAGGTGTTATATTACATACTGCTACCAAAATTCAGCAGCAATTTAACTACAGCACTTTCTAAGGTTCATCAGGGTTGCTAGAGTGACACAGAATCCTGCAAGTCTGCAGAGCAGCATCTCTCCCTTCACTCCTAAAGGGAAGTCCACAAACATTAGGAATTTTGCAGTGGTATTGCTCCCAGTAGTATGATTATTTTGTTGGTGGCACCACTGTCACTTTAGGAAACAGTATTTTGGCAGTGGCAAAGCAGGGTACCTTGAGCTGCAAAAACGGTTGTTTCTCTCACCCGTAAGGCAAAATGTGAAAACAGAATCCAAGTCAGTTACTCGAACTGTAGGAAACTTAAATCTCTCCCCTTTCAGAAGTCTCTGTCTGGGGAAAAGGTGACAAGGTCTCCAGAAAACTGATGCATAAGAGGTCCAGAGATTTGAGACTAATATACAACTTCAGCTATTGTGGCATCATAATCCTTTATCAAAATAAACTAAACTAGGTGCTGCCCCTGGTGGGTGAACTAAGCGCTACCCCAGTAAAAGCAAAAATCTCTGACTGAATTCTATCAGAGCAAGTACATGTATGGTTTTACTGTTTCCCCCCCTCTTTTAATGAATTATAGCTTTGCTAGTTCTGAAGACAGGCAAGCACACACTCACCATCCCCCCAAACCTTTGTTCTATTTAGTCAATTGAGGTGTCAGGGATTTTATAAAGCATTCTCTTTCAAGCCTCTCATTGCAGCACCATGGACTGCTACAAACCTGCTTAGAAAACCAAATTTTACTCTTTATCAGATACACATTAATCACCTGTTGGAAAAAATGACCCAGGACATCCAAAGGAATGTTTTTCTTTAAAATACATAGAAAGTAAATCTGTATTTTCTGTATATACAGCAACAGAAAGCATGTGCTATGTATAAATCATGCATATATTTGCCTTATTTCAAAAGTGGAAGTTGTTAAAATAGACAGACAAATATCTTCTTTAAAGTGCAGTCTGGATGGACAGATGGCTGTCTACTTAGATGGAAGATGGCTACCAACACAGGGAAGGAATGCTTATTCACTAGTCTGGTAGAACTCCATAATATGCTTAAAATCTGAGCAGGGATCTTGCTTGGTACTAAAGCACCATCTGCTAAGCGTTTTGGTACAAGACTACTCAGCCAACCTCCCTGCACAGAGGTGAAAAAAGACTCTTAGAACATCTCCCTTTAACATGGTAATATAGGAGTGCAAAATATTGAATGAAACATAAACCCTAATTTGGTCTTTCTCAAACACATCAGGAATAGGTGAGATAAAGAAACTCAATATAAAAATGAAATATTTCCATACAATTTTAGGTCAACATCCCCAGCATCTAAGTTGGCTAAAATCCCATCATTTCTGTAGCTGCTTTCCAAATCCCCGCCTTCTTGCTTAATTGATATTCAGTGAAATCCCACTGAACAGTAACAGACGTTAGAACATAAGGGAGAAATGAAATCTTCAAGATGTTGGTGAACAGACTAATCTGCCTAGCCTGTTTCTATTATCTTTCCAAAAATCTGTTGTGAAAAAGAGAGGAACAATATTACTCCTCAAGTCCTGAGAAATTATATTGTATCTGCAC
Source organism: Gambelia wislizenii (assembly GCA_030847615.1). NCBI lineage: Eukaryota > Metazoa > Chordata > Lepidosauria > Squamata > Crotaphytidae > Gambelia > Gambelia wislizenii. The sequence goes on along the minus strand of JAUMIR010000001.1, from coordinate 115,391,107 downwards.
AGTATGGATTATAACATGAATATGACAGATTTCATTAAGAGATATAATGCAAACCTCAATATGGTTGAGGGGTTGGCAAATGTACTTCAAATAAGTCATAAAAATAAAATAACTCAGGGATGGTATTAAGCATGAAATCACATGTAAGTAGCTAAAAATTGTGCCTTCATTGAAACACACCCTTTCACAATAATACAATATGGTTGCAAAGAGGTCATTGGGATAAAGAAAAAGGAATGCTGAGTGACACAAAATACATAATACCACAAGAACAATGTTTGGGCTTTACTTTTTAAAAAAGACAGAATGCATTGTGTCATTTACATACATATAGTATATGATAATTATAACAGTTACATAAAAGTAACAGTGAAATAATGAGTTGCAAATGAACAAATCTTACAGAATTTGCAACGTAAAGCACATGCTATGTGGGCAGCCAAATACAGTCAGCTGAAATCATATGAACAGGACAAAATGGTTACATGTACTATCTGCTGCGGGGTTTGGTTTTGTTTTTTTTTTTTTCCTTTCTCTCTTTTGGAGGGAGGGTGTCATTGGTAATTTGGTTACACAGATAACACCTGAATTAGAATGTAATGCATGTGCCTTTAACTCACCTGTCAACTTTCAGTGACCCTATGAATTTTATAGGGTTTTCTTAGGTCAGGAATACAGTTGTCCCTCCGTATCAACGGATTTGGTATCCACGGATTTAAATATTCATGACTTGAAAATATTCTTAAAAAATAATAATCCAAAAAGCAAACCTTGATTTTGCCATCTTATATAAGGGACACCACTTTGTTATGTCATTGCATATAATGGAACTTGAGTATTCACTGATTTTGGTATCCACGGGGGGTCTTGGAACCAAACCCCAGCGAATATGAAGGGACAACTGTACTCAGAGGTGGTTTGCTGTGGCCATCCTCTGAACCTAGCCTACAGCACCTGATATTCCCTGATGGTCTCCCTTCCAAGTACTAACAAGTCCTGACCTTGACTAGCTTCTAATATCATACACCTCTGCCCACCCTTTCCCCCCTCTATTTATAAGGGGTTTGTCTTAGCAGTGGCAAGTCCTACCAAGTCTAAGGCTACTTCTCTTGCCATCTCAAGCAAGTTGACTATGGGCTTGTCTAGATGGATAATTTACCCCAGCTTCCCCCCATGTTTTGGAGCCCTGCAGTCCTGACAACACCTGAGGGAAAGCTGAGGGGAATAATAATAATAATAATAATAATAATAAATTATTTCTTTCCCGACCCTCTGTAACGCAATCGGGGCAGCTTACAGCATAAAAATTTCATAATTACATTAGTACCCTAATCCACCCCCCTTAAAACAATCTTAAATTAAAAAGATTAAAAGCATACAATAATTAAAAGTGAAAAAAAGGAATAATTCGATGGCAGCTTAAGGGAAAAGACAGCCGAATCTTCCGGCCGGGATAGCTATTCAGGAAAGGCCGGAAAAGATCCATCTTGACACCTTTTCTGAAGCTGTCTAAGGTGGTAATAAGACGGATCTCGTCTGGCAGGCCATTCCATAAGCTGGGAGCAGTGGCAGAGAAGGCCCTCTGGGAGGTCACCAACAGCCTTCTTTTCATAGGTTGTAACAGATTCCTTCCAAAGGATCGAAGTGCGCAGGGAGGGTCATACAGGAAGAGGTAGTCCCGGAGGTAAGTTGGACCCAAGCCATGTAGGGCTTTAAACGTCATAACCAACACCTTGTACTGTGCCTGGAAACTAACAGGCAGCCAGTGGAAAGCTTTTAACACAGGTGTTATGTGCTCTCTTCTGGAAACTGGGGAAGCTGGGGTAAACCCTATTAAAACATTTTAATAAAACTCCTGGGAAAACCTGCATTATGCAGGAAAACCTGGAAGGGCCCGGCTCAGGAATGCAGGGTCCATACCTACATGCTGGCCTGTATAGCCAGCTGCTGCTGCCAGAGTTGCTCTGCAGCTGGGAAGAAGGCCCCTGGCACATGATCACATGCTGAAGGCTTCCTTCCTGGCTTCAAACAGCATGGCATGTGACAATAGCATGTGCATGTGGTGGTTGGTGTGCATATGTGGACTTCCACCTGTTTCATCTCAGTAACAGGGTGGGGAGGTGGGCCAGCTCCGGGGCGAGGATATGATAGCTGGAAGGCAGTGTATTCTGGCCAGTCTAGACCAACCCTATTTTTTATTAACAGAGACCCAGATCTTCTAGGAAGAGACATCTTTTGGGATGTCCACTGTGGATAGTTTTATCTTCTCTACAGCATAGACACTTTGTCTATTACCGCATATGTGGGGAGCTGAGTGGGACAATTTAACAATGCATTGGGAAATTTATGTGAAGACTGGTCACAGATATTAATACCACATTAGTTTTATTATAACTAAAAAATATCACAAATTTGAATTTGTGGTCTGAGGTTGCCACATCAGCAATCACTGAAGAACAAAGAAGCATTGTCCTTTCATTCTTTGCAACATAAACTACAAATTCCAAATCCTCTTGAAAACCAAAAATGCTACTAACACTTCTGGATATCTGGGGAAGGACATCATGGGCAATTTCTGGTTTGTTTTCAAGATACCAGTTAGAACAAGAATATTCTAGCTAATCTCCTAGCTAATGACACCCTGAAGAAAAATTTAGCAGTGTTATGTTCTGTCCAGAACCTGTTCTTACTCTGACCTATGTTTTGAGCTGTTGGGGATGGCTGACATGTGAAGGTAATATTCAACAATCCACTTGTCAAAGTGGCATTCTTGTAAGCACAGAAAGATGTCAAAGGTCCTTTACTGAGAGAGCCACTAAGAATGGTGACCTGTTGGGTAAGAGTGCAGTTTGCATGTAAAATTTTGCAGATACACAACCCCAAAAGCAGAAATAGTAAGTATTTTTTTAAAACATGAATTCTGGATTAGTTATACAGGAAAAGTTAGTTTTTCTAGTTCAAAAGAAAGGTTCTGAGTATGAACCCTAATACCATTTGTGATAATATTAAGGAAATTGAATAATTTCTCATTTATCAACATAAACTCTCTATAATCCTTTTACACATGGAAACATGTGGATTCCATAATGGGAGAAAGGTGGGATAGAAAAAAAATATTAAAATAAATAAACAAACAAAAGTTAAGTATCTCTAGACAGGAAAAGTAATCAGAAAACGTAAACATCTTTCTGCATAGATATTGTAACTCCTAAAACTCTACAGCCAGCCCCCCATATCCATGGATTCTTTATTCACAGCTTGAAAATGTTCCATTTTTTTTCCACAAAAGGCAAATCTTGCTGTTCACCATTTTATATAAAAGGACACCATTGTATATAATGGGATTTGAGCATCCACAGATTTTGGTATCCACGTGAGGTTCTAGAACCAAACCACAGTGGATACCAAGGAGCCACTGTACATGCATTGCTTTTTTTAAAAAAGTGTTCTCACTTATTTCATTAGGGACAGAATTTACCTCAAAAGCTGTTGGGAGCAAAACTATAAATCTAAATCCAATTGCTATTCCAAACTACAGTTAACCCACTGAATCCACTGTTGAATCCTAAATCGACACATACGTAAATCCCATTGATTCAATGGGCCAATTCTTGTTGGGACTAGCAATTAGATTTAAGCCAAGGATATAAATCTTGCAGCCCTCTAGATATTGTTGGACTGTAAATTTCAGCAGACCTTGTCAACACAGACAATGGAATGCTGGGAGCTGTAGTCCAACAATATTTGGAGGACTGCATAACTCCCATCACTGTAGAAAAATTCTCAGAGCTCATATTGTTGTTGTGTGCTTTCAAGTCATTTCTGACTTATGGCAACCCTAAGGCGAACCTATCACAGGGTTTTCTTGGCAAAATTTCTTCAGAGGAGGCTCTGCCTTTGCTTTCCTCTGAGGCTGAGTGAGTGTGACTTGCCCAAGGTCACCCAGAAGGTTTCCATGGCTGAGGGGAGGTTCAAACCCTGGTCTTCAGAGTTGTAGTCCAATGCTCAACAGCGCTCACACACAGGAGGAAATTTCAGGAGGAATTTTCTATGTAATTCAACTAAGTTACAACCAGGAAACAGATGTTTCCTTTTGATTTCCAGAAGATCTGCTCTCACTAAAACTTTGCAAAGTCATACCCAAGGTTTCTGTAACCTAAGTATATTTATCAACTCTTACTACTCACTAGCAGTAGTACCAGTATACTTCCACAAAAGCAAGTAGGCACCTATGAAGACAAATAGTTAAAACATGCTCTATCACCATTCCTTAAAACAAGCTCTTTTTGTTAAAACCAGGACTTTAATTCCACCTGACAAAGACAGGTTTTAATTGTAGTATTCTGAATACAGGACAGTGTAAATTATTAAATTCAGAGGTGAAGGATTATTTTAATCATTTTCTCATCAGTATCTCGCATCTCCCAACTTTATCATGTTACACGGTTACTTATCTCTTTTAAACACTACAGGAAACTGAGAAGTTCTAGAAAAAAAACATAGCAGTTTCTAGGTTTCAAAGCCAGTCTTTGTTAACACAACAGACAGCATATTGCAAGTGCTATAGAATGTATTAGCAGAAAGAATCTTTTACAAGATCAAGAAGATTATACAGAAGGATGCTGAAGGCCACCTACAAAAGTGAAAAGGCACATTTTAAAAGTCACCTGACTTTCTTTCCTTACTGTATCACTTTTTATTGCCCCAGTTTAGAGTGCTTTTGGAAAAGTTCACTAGCCTGGCAAAATGCTCAGCTGCTGGCTTACATACACATTACATTTCTTATCCACACACCACAATGTGTATTAGCAAATTATCCAGCTATTCTCTTGAATCCCCTTTTATACATACCTGTAGTCATATAGTAGGTAATGATATCCCAGATGGGTAGTAATATCTGCTCTAACAATATGAATGATGCTCTTTTCAAATGTGAGAGGCCACATAAGCAAGCCTTAAAAAATGTAGTTATACAATTCACATACTGGAATATAGCACTGTATCTTCTCACATATTTGGCAGGGGGGAGCAGTGAGTGCTCCACTTATGCAACACTGGAAAAATTTTCTTTACCAGTGCAAAAACTCAAATCACACTTAACATTTTCACCCGACACTCAGATTCCTTATGACCTTTTCAAATGACGTAGCAGATCATGGGATTATTTTGAGGCAACAAGCCTCTAGAAATGTTGCAATTACAAGTCTTAAAGTAGAGTCACTTCTTTAAAGAAGTCTATTAAAGGAATGAGGATATTACAGTATTTAGATTTCAAATGACAACACAAGTCATCTGATATTTTTAGGCTGAAAAGTGCCCCCCCCATTCTCAAAGAGGAAATTACTTAATAAAGAATAAACTGCCATTTGAAAAGGAGGTAGGGGACAGCAGATCAAGACAGAAAGGTGAGGGTTGACCGTTTTCACTCCAGCTCTTAGGGATTACTGCCAATTTTGTTTGTTTTGATGTTTGAAGCTACAGTAGGAGCCCCATATCCACTGGGAATTGGTTCTGGGGGACCCTGTGGATACCCAAAACCATGGATAATAGCGAACGCCATTAAAAATAATAGGACTTCTGGTTTAAAATACCATAGAGTTGCCTTGGAGGACCTAGAAAATGGCTAGAGATGATACATTTTCTAGGAAGACACTATGGTAGGTGCGCTGTTTTGTGTCCCATGGATAATAGAATCAGTGGATAATGAATCTGTGGATACAGGGGTGAGTCCTATTGTACTTGTTTCATCCAGTGGTTTGCCAAATTCTAAGAAATGCTCAGAAGACTCAGATATATGAACTTCTGGTTGAATGAGGACAAAATCAGTATATTTATGAAGAAAAAGTCAGATCAACTGCAGCTCTTTTATTATGAACTGTTTTCTTTTACGAACCCTCTATCGGACATCCAGGGTTGCTCAACATTTCCTTTAAATGAATATGCACCCTTCTCTTGCAATTTAATAACAGAGCCACAAAGCCAAACCAAAAAGTTAACTATTTCTCAGAAAGCCTTGAGACATGTCTCTTTTCCTCCGCCTCAAGGAAAACCGTTCCACTAGAATTCCTGACGGGAAATAAAAAGCCAGCTGGCTTATGATAATATCTGCTGGCACACTGATAGGCAAGGCAGATGGATCCATAGAGGGAGAAAATCCCAGACGGGAGGTGGGGGAGAAGAAGAGGTGAAAGAGCACATAGGAGTTGTCATTCTGACAGGATCCCTGCAACAGCTGAAGAATGGAAAGCTACAGAGCAGCAAACAGTGTCAGTATGTCCCATTCACCCAAGTCAAAATGCATAGAACCCAAAGCCAGGGAACTTATTTTGAGGAATCAATCAGAAGAGCTCAAAAAGGACACCTCCTCATCCTGGGCAGGAAATATGCTATAATAATAGCCAAGTACATAACTAACTATTTGCTGCTCATTTATGAGATCCAAAAACTGCTTTCTGAGGTGGCTACCTCACTTTGCCTAATGTGGCTGTGGGGAACTGTCAGGGATAAGGGGTTGCAATGGTCTCACAGAGGACCTTGGAGTCTGTACCACTGCATGAAAAAAGTGAATGTTTGTTTTGGTCCTCAAATCCCCACAAACGGGGGTAGGTGGGAGAAATTTCACCATATTTATGACTCTCTCTGCACAATTTTAGACACAAGAGAAACCTTTTTCTAACAGGACAAAGTTTACAGAAAACTGGAGGATGGAAAATATTTTCCTCTTTGCCAAAAAAATGGGGGGGGGAAGGACCCAAGCAACTACAATTAGCTTGACATCAATACCCTGAAATATGAAGTCGAAAATCTGTGAAAATGCCCTGAAAGGTTCTAGAACAGGTAATTAAAAAGTCAGTCTTTGCAAAGGTCTTGCATAACCTTTCCAAGATTATGTTGTGATTACTAAGAATTAGGGTGGGTTTCTCAAAAACAAATCAAGCCAAACTTATTCATTCTCTCTCTCTCTCTCTCTCTCTCTTTCTCCTTCTCTCTCTTAAATAGAGTTACAAGCTTGGTAGATCAGGAGAATGTTGTGGATGTAATATATCTTGATTTAAGTAAGGCTTTTGACAATGTCCTCCATGATATTATTACAAACAATTTGGAAAAATGTGTGCTATTCAATGCTACTGTTGGGTAAATTTGTAACTGTTTGACAAACTGAACCAAAAGAGTACTCAAAGTATTGTTCAACATCTTCATAAATAATTTGGATGATGGAATACAGGGCATGTGTATCAAACTTGCAAATGACATCAGATCTGAAGGGGCAGCAAATACCCATAGGAAGAATCAGGAAAAAAAAAAATCCTAATAGACTGGAGACCTGGGCCAAAACTTTTAAAAATGGATTTCAACATGGATAAATGAATACTACATTTTTAAAGGAAAATGAAATGCAGAAATATAGGTTGGGGACACCTGGCTTGACTACAGTATATGTGAAAAAAATCTATGGGGTTTCAGTAGACCACATGGTAAACATGAGTTAACAGTCTGCTGTCCAAAGGAGCAAATGTAATTCTAGGCTATATTAAATAGGAGTACAGTGTCCTGATTGAGGGAAGTAATAATGTCACTCTTTTCTGCTTTGGGCAGAACTCATCTAGAATACGTGTTCAATTCTGGGCATCACAATTCAGTGATACTGACCCAGCTGGAACATGTCCAGAGGAAGGTGACCAAGACAGTAAAAGCTCTGGAAATCAAGCCCTATGAGAAACAGCTTAGGTTGCTGGACATGTTTAACTTGGAGAAGAGAAGATTGATAGGTGGCATAGTAGCCATTTTTAAGAATTTAAAAGGAATGTCTTGTAGAAGATGAATAAACTTGTTTTCTGCTGTTCCAAAGAACAGGACACGAACCAACAGATTCAAATTACCAAAAATAAAAATAAAATAAAAATTGTACCTAAGCATTAGAAAGCACTTGTTGATGGTAAGAGCTGTTTAACAGTGGAGGGTGGTAAACTCTCCTTCATTGGCTGCTCTATAAGCACTGGTTGAATGATCATCACTCAGGAGTGCTTTAGCTGTGTATTCCTGCATGGCAAGGGGCCGGACTAGAAGGTTCTTGGGGTACCTTCCAACTGTATGATTATAGGATGCAATCCAAAAGTCAACTTCTTCATCATTTCCTATTGGGAAAAGTGGCCCATAGAATAGCCCAAAAATCTCTAAAATGTGCCAGAATTGCCCCTCATGCTACTAGGGTGTGTTTGTAGGCATTTGGCAAGAAAACATTTGGGGGGCTCTGAGAGTCACAAAACCCCTCCCACATGTGGATTGTGAGCCACATCTTACCTACTGGCCTGATGATAGGTACAGCCCTGATTGGATCCTGCATAACCACTCAGTTTCTAGATCTGCCAGTAATTTTGCAGGTCACAGTTCATTTTTTCTATATTTTTCCTTATTATTCTTACTCATGTCCCTTGATATAGGCATGAAGCAGATTGGACTCTTTCCAGAAGATTGCAATACTTTCAACCACATTTTACAATTCTGGTACAAATGAAGAGTTGGAAATTAATGAAGTTTGCAACATAATTTTAAAGTCCATTGATTTTATAGTGAATACTAAAGAGGCACAAAACAGCTGGCAACACATCTAGTTTCCACAGCTATCCAGTTCACAGCAGGACTTTTAAAAGAGAACTCTTTATACTCTTATATAGGATCTATTTCTGCCTCACAGTCTAAATAAGGCAAGTGCCAGCCTTTGAACCACACAAGAAGGCATTCAAGCTTGGAACAGGACCCACTTCTATAGATAAAAAACAACAACCTATCAGCAACAGAACTGGGCTGTCACAAGGGCTGCTCAATGTCAAGCTTAGTTTTAAAATGATACTGGAAAGCAATCCCATTGTAGCTCTTGGACTCTGGTTGAAAAACAGCCAGCATGGAATATAAAGCAGGTTCATGAACTTTATCCATAATTCAGTTCAGAGCAATTCTGAAAGAAGCAACCCTTTCGCTTTTTTTTTTTTTTAACTGAATCAGGAATTCCAACAGATGTACTGCCAAAGCAGATTAACTAAAATATGTTTGGTTTAACAGAATCTAGCTGATTTTACTAATTCCAGCTTGGCATAAAATTACGTTTTTTCCATCATTAAATCATCAAGACAACAGAAGAATAACTGTCTATAGAACTGTTGTTTTTTTAAAAAAAAATAACTGAGGTCTAAACATCCATTCAGGAAATCAACTGATCATAGAATCATAGAATCACAGAGTTTGAAGAGACCAGAAGGGCCATCGATTCCAAGCCCATTCCATGCAGAAATACACAACCAAAGCACTGATGACAGATGGCCATCCAGCCTCTGTTTAAAAACCTCCAAAGAAGGGTATCCCTCCACATTCTGAGGCACTGCATTCCACTTTGAACAGTTCTTCCTAAAGTTTAGGTGGAAACTCTTATTCTGTAGTTTGAATCCATTGCTCCAAGTCCCAGGGGTTGTCTCAACGGTGAAAATACTCCTAGTAGAATTTGCAGAGAATACCTTTTGTCTCAATGAGATTCAACCAAGATTTGCAGTTTTCAGAAGGAAAGGGGGCCAAAAACTCAATTTACTGCACGGGAAAAGCCTTTGCGGCTTTTACCAAGGTTTTTTTGAATCATGTGTGGAAATGCACACTACCGCTCATTTGGACATCCAATCGCATCATAGCACATTCTAGGTGAGGGCAGAAGTGGAAAGCTGATTGGTCAGACATGCATAGGGGGCAGGCTTGCTGACAACAAAGTGGCCAGAAGCACCATTTTGAAGTTTAGTGTTATCGATTGTGCACTTTTTTGGTGCATTGAGGTGACCAAACATCTTTTTAAAGCGGAAGGTCACACTTGTGCACCTTTGATTTGCAGTTAAAAGAAAAATACTGTGCAGCAGCGACAACTTACGAGGATAATAACACGATTAATTCACTCTTGGTCACCACCTTGATTTGCAGGCATAGCTGCATGTGTGCTTCAAACACAGATAGCTTTGCATACGAGAAATTTTGCCAAAGGACCATGGAGAGAAATGAACACTGCAGCGAATTTGCATTAATGGGCAAGCTACATTATATCTTCTCATCTAGACAAGACACTAGCCTCTGGAGCAGCAGAAAACAAGTTGCTCATTCTTCAATATGACATTCTTTCGAATATTTAAATATTTAAACATGGCTCTCATGTCACTTCTTAACCTTCTCTTCTCCAGGCTAAACATACCCAGCTTCCTAAGCCACTCCTCATAGTGCATAGCTTTCAGACCTCCCACTATTTTGGTCACACTCCTGGTCACCCTCCTCTGGCCATGTTCCAGCTTGTCAATATCTTTCTTGAATTGTGGTGCCCCGAACTGGACGCAGTATTCCACATGACGTCAGATCAAAGTAGAATAGAGTGGTATTACTACTTCTCTCAATCTAGACAATATACTTCTATTGATGCAGCCTAGAATTATATTGGCTTTTTTAGCTGCTGCATCACACTGTTCACTCATGTTCAGTCTGCAGTCTACTGAGACTCCTAGATCCCTTTCAAATGTACTGTTGTCAGTCTTGGTGCTAAGGAGCTACACATGCGTGCAAGAACCATGCCATGCGCGACGCTTTTGTAAAAAAAAAATGTTACCAAAGAAACAAGTTAATGTAGTTCTTTCATTAACAGAAATTCAACTGTGAACACCACAAGCCATTACTCTAAATAGACTATTTATTTATTTTCCATTCTGTATTATAAAATCTCAAGGTGACACACAATAAAATCCATTTTTGAACCACAAATTTCTAAGTTTATAACAGACAAATCATTTTGAAAGACAGTCAGGCTTTCTTTATACAATTGTAAATAACAACAGATACCCATGTTCTTTCCCTCTTTGAAGTACTTTGAAAAATGGCTAATTGTACTATATTACTTTTTTCCATTAATTTCACTAACTTTATTTTTATAAAACAAAATATAGTTTACAGCATATTTTTATACTCTACTAGACTGGAGTATCCTGAATGTAGTGAGAGTAACCAGCATAGTTAAATGAAAAGCAGGTGAGCCACAACAAAAACACACTATTAAATATGTATTAAACATGTATTAAATACATTAAATATGTATTAAACACACTATTTAATATGTATTAAATATGTATCCTACGCTAGAAAGTAAATATGCCTGCAGCTAAGACAAATGCAACCTGATGAGATTCACAGCCAGTCTGTCCCTGCTGTGGAAGGGGAGGCCAGAAAGACATTTAGGGTAGATGGCATCCAAGCCATCCACCTAGGTCCAGTAGAGATGCAATGTGATTTCTACATATGCAGATCAGCTGTTTACTTTTACATGTCTATCATCAGCTATGAGTGATAATTGTGATGGTTGCTCATAAAATGAAGAAATACCACTAGGTAAGTTCTCTGTAAGATTTCAGAAGGATGTGTGCTTAAGAATTCTAATTTTTTTAAAAAAATAGTTGTCTGATTCTTTGAAAATACATATTGCTCTGTTTGAACCTAAATCAGAGAAAGCATAATGACATAGGAAAGCATAGGATTGGAAGAAAAAGTGGGCATGAGGGAGAGGCATGATTTGCACATCCAGCATTCCCAGTCCTGGCACACCATCTCAGTCCTGTCCTCAGAGAAGGGTGGGCAGAGAAAGGGCTAGGCAAGAAAGGAAGCTGACTTTGTTGGATGCAGAACGAGAGCCAAAAATTCCTCGACTTTTACCAAACAAAATACCCAAATTAGTATAGAGGCTCAGTGTTGAAGAGTTCAGGGCTAAGATGAGACACACACGTCTCTTTCAAGCCATAGACTATTTGGTTGACCCTCACTGGGAGTGTATGCTGTTGGATACCACTAACAGAGTGTACTCTGAATAATTTGGTGCAGAAGACCACAGCACTCTCATCCACCTGGTCTTTTTAAAGATGTTTTCCATTTATGGAGAGCTTGAGGGGGGTCGTAAAAATGTATCATTTTTTAAAAATTATATGAATTCGTAAACTCCTTTCGGGGTTTTAGGGCCATACTTTTTTATGTTGGATCTAAGATGACTCAAATATCTTCAAAGCAAGTGATGAATGTGCAGGCCTACCAGTGATTTCTGCTACAATTCCATGTCTCTGTTTCTCTCTTCTTGCAATATGATGCCACTGTTCTCACTGATGTCTGTCCCATCAGTGTTGTAGCCACTGTGCTACAACAAAGTGTAACAAGACCTGTCCCATATTCACCTAGATATTAGAATGAGAAGGAAACAAAAACATGGAACAGAGGCAACTCCATGTCTCTTATGGCATCTTGTTAATAGCTAAATTTCATATCAAAGGAATGCTTGTGTCCTTCTATAAGGAGAGCTTGTACCCTTCCAAAGCATTTTTAATGAAATTGGCATTATTTCCACTATGAACATGGTTATGAGCAACAGACACAGAACATACTCTAGTTCTAACTACAATCTGTCAACAAATATGGAAAACAAAACCATGGCCCACAGATTGGAAATGCTCAATATAGATTTCAATCCCCATGAAAGGAGACATCAGGGATTGCAATAACCACAGCACCACTGCATTAATCTTCCATGCAAGTGAAGTGATGCTCAAAATTCTACAACAAAGACTTTTAATATAGTCTTTGTTTTAATTTAATGTTTAAATTAACAAATTTAATGTTTGTTTTAATTTAAAGTTTAACGAGAAATGCCTGATGTCCAAGCTGGGTTCAGGAAAGAAGAGGCACTAGGGATCATATTGCAAACATACATTGGATAATGGAACACACCAAAGAATTTCAAAAGAAAATCAGCCCGTGCTTTATAGATTATAGCAAAGCCTTTGACTCTGTAGATTATGAAAAACCATGGATCACTCTTAAAGAAATGGGTGTGCCACAACATTTGATTGTCCTGATGCATAATGTGTACTCAGGACAAGAGGATACTGTTTGGACAGAATACAGGGAAATGGAATGGTTTCCAATTGGCAAGGGGATCAGGCAAGGCTGCATTTTATCACCATGTCTGTTTAACTTGTACATTGTACATAAAGCAGTTATATGTAGACTCAGAGGAAGGAAGCATGAAAATTGGAGGCAGGAACATCAACAATTTAAGATATGCAGATAACACCATATTACTATGCATACTACAGCTTGCAAAATGTAGAGGTAATTAAGTATGACTGAGGCAATAATGTTTTATCATTCACAAGTGTATTAAGATTACGTCCCCATAGAATTCCAAATTAGCTCAAGGCAAATCAAGATAACCATGCTGAGCTCTCCCAAAGACAATCTGTTAAAAATTTCATTTGTGATGACTGTTTTTAAGTTTGTGCTGCTAGAAAGCCTGTTGAGTTCCCTGGCTCATGCTGATAGTGGCTACTTTCCTGGAATTCTTTGGCTGACAGAATGGCGAGAGCACACAAGAAAGGAAGTGTTTAAGTATGGCAATGTGTTGTTACTTTTAAGTTGGTTTTTCACACAAAGTACTCCTCTTTTCTTTGAACCTTTCGTTTTAAGCATTGAAGCAGATTGCCTCTAATGCTGAACAAGGAAACAAAAATCCTAAGGCAACTGTGGTTTGAAATGAAGATGCATACATCTCAATCAACAAATTTTTGTGTGTGTGCTGTGGGGAAAAAAGCAACAGGAGCCAGCAATACATTACATACAAGAGCAAACAACACTTTGTCATTTCTCCTGTTTCTCCCCTCCCCCATTACAAATACAGGTTGAATATCCTTTATCCAAATGCTTGGAGTCAGAAATGTTTTGGATTTCGGATTTTTTTGGATTTTGGAATACCTGTATTTGCATATACATACACTATGAGATATCTTGGAGATGGGACCCACATCTAAACACACAATTCATTTATGTTTCATATATACCTTATAGGCATAACCTAAAGGTAATTTATACAATATTTTTAATAATTTTGTGCAAGAAACAAAGTTTGTGTATATTGAACCATCAGAAAGCAAAGGTGTCACTATCTCAGTTAAATGTATGAATCATTTCAGCTTTTGGAGTATTTTGGATTTTGGAATTCCAAATAAGTTGCCTAGGGATTTTTGTTACTTTGTTCAATATTGGAGGCAAATTGCTTCAATTCCAATGCCTTTTAAACTGCAACATATACATCAACTTGATTTACCAGATAGGATGCAGCATATATTAGGACAACAGATCTTAGAATTTAACATTTAAGACATAAATAGATACCTCTCGTGCTAACTGAACAGAAAGAAACTGAAATACAAAATCTATGTTTTCATAAGTAACAAAAACAGCCCATGCAGTTATACAATATAAGCAGCTGTCCTATCCTATCAGTATGGATCAATACGATCTTGAGCTTCTACTCCAAGATGACGCACATATGGGAAACTAGGTCATGCTTTAAAAGTACCACATGCTTTAGACCACAAATGAGTAAGATGTTCTTTTCATGTTCTGTCCTACTCAGAAAGTGATTCATGTTCTGTTTGCACAAAACCTCCTAGCCATACCCCTCAGGCATGTCGGTCTTAGGACAACCATTATCATATGAGATGAAAGATTACAGAGCACAGACATACCCACTTAGAAACACATTTTCCACAAAGTGATTATACAGACACTGTCCCAGCCAATATTTCTTAACACCTAAGCCACATTATATGGCTACATGCAAGGATGTATTTCAGAGGGCTGGAGGGAGTGAAAAGTGTTGTTGTTTGCCTTCAAGTCATTTCCAACTTATGGCGACCCTAAGGTGAACCTATCATGGTGTTTTAACAAGATTTGTTCAGAGGGGGTTTAACCTACTGAATTATCTTCTAAATTTTGTATTAGGTTGCTGACTTTTGCTCATCTAACCAATTAATTTTAAAATATTCACACAAACATACATACAAACAGTAATACTTTAAAAATAGTGCAACTCTTCACCTTAATTCAAGTTCAAAACAAACTGTACACAAGCAAATGCCTCAGGTATTTGTCTTTTGGTTTGTTTTAAATCAGACCTCCAGTAGAAAACAAAGAGATTCGGTTTTGTAAAACCTTTTTAAAATGCCACGTAACAATCCAAAATATGTAAGGAAGAACAGAAAGAGGATGAAAAAACCTCTCATAGTCTGTCTGATACAAGCTTATTTTATTTTCTTAATTTATCTTCCAATAATGGGACTCAAGGCAGCAAAAACACAACAACAAGCTTCCCCCACCCCCATGTTCCTTACCCAGTTTTAAGCAACCTTCAGGTACTCATATTTTCCATGATATTTTATTGGCCACCACTGCTAATAATTCATTATTTGGATATCTCTGCTGCTCTCCAATACCAATTTTAACGTAACATACAATGTAGCTAAACTTTGTGCAGCAGCAGTTAAAATTCGACAATGATTTCGGTGGGTTACTAATATTAAGCTTACCAAGCTCAACTGAGGCCATGTATCCTGAAGGGATGAATCTAAATATGTTTTAACTCATTTTCTTTTATATTGTATTTTCTCTTACCGGTAATTTATTTGTGCTGGTCTATGACTGTAATAAAGAAATTCAATCATTCATTCATTATTTGAAATCTATTTGGCTTTGACAAATCTTAGTTATAAGTGATCTAACTATGTCTTGTGTGAAGGTCATTTTTAATGAATGTAAATTACAAACATTCTTAGAATTTCACACCCCTTATATAGTGTTAAGAGTAAATGCACTGTAGATTTTCCTTGTTTTTCTCCGGGCTGAAGGCCATTTTCTGGAATAACTTCTTTCTGACGTTTCGCCTGCATCTGTGGCTGGCATCCTCAGAGAATGGTTGGGTAGGTGTGTGTGTGTGGAGTTTATGTGCTATGAACCCCTGTTGGGGAGTATATGTAAATTTGTGTAATTGAATGGTTAGTTTCTGGGTATAGAAATGCAAGGCTTGTTAGTGTCTGCTTGGCTAATGGTTGGTTGATGGGCCATTATCTGCATTATCTGCTATTGTTCCTCTCTGGGTGGAATTCTTTTGTGAGTGTTGAGTTTGGATTCTATTATATTTCAAAACTGGGAGCCAGATTTTGTTTAGGGACCACTAAGCGCAGTGTGCAAACACGAATCAAGGAACATGAGAGACACTGCAGACTTGGCCAGCCAGAAAAATCAGCAGGAGCAGAACATGTGAAAAACCAACCTGGACACAAAATCCTATTTGAAAACAGAGAAATTCTAGACCAGGCCAACAACTATCATGTCAGAATGCACAGAGAAGCTATTGAAATCCAGAAACACCTGGACAAATTCAACAGGAAAGAAGAAATCTTAAAAGTAAACAAAATCTAGCTCCCAGTTTTGAAATACAATAGAATCAAAACTCAACACTTACAAAAGAATTCCACCCAGGGACAAGAGGATTCCCAGCAGATAATGGCCCATCAACCAACCATTAGCCAAACAGACACTAACAAGCCTTGCATTTCTATACCCAGAAACTAACCATTCAATTACACAAATTTACATAAACTCCCCAACAGGGGTTCACAGCACATAAACTCCGCACACACACACCTACCCAACCATTCTCTGAGGATGCCAGCCACAGATACAGGCAAAATGTCAGTAAGAGACTATTCCAGAACATGGCCTCACCGCCTGGAAAAAAAACAAGGAAAATCTGTGGATGCCCGCCGTGAAAGCCTTCGACTTCACAGTAAATGCATTGCCTAAGCTCTGTGCACACCATGTTTGGCCAACTCTGGCAGATTCAGGAGGCAGCTTCTCATTTCTCCGGGAGCCTCTTAGCACCAAAAGGAAGTCATTCAGTATCCCACCCATCCACCCCCAAGAAACTAGACATGTAGGAACTGGACATCTTGTTTCATAGGAAAACCATATTTTCTGGAAATGTGGTTGCCCTTGTTTTAGAATTTTTTAAAAAACAGTTTGGGGGGAGGATTGTGGGCCTCAAAAATGAGTAGGGGTCTACATGTGTTTCATGACCTGCATGTTATTTGTCTCCTTGGTCTAGACATATTTTGCACTGACCAGATTTTCATTTCTCAGCAAGGAACAGATATTCATTATGCACAAAATACATTCTCCCTACTTTTATTTGCTCAGTTCTCCTGAAGAACATTTGAAAGATGGACATTTGCCAAAGCCAACAACATATGTACTGTAAATGATTTTAAAAAGTTGGGGGGGGGGAATAGAGAATAAACAGCAGGCAGCACTATTTTGCCCACTTAAATAGAAAAAGATGGCAGAGGGACAGCAACAAACATTTATTTCCTGCCTTGGAAACCAGGCAGCTTAGGTGAACGATGTAATATTCTTCCTTTCTGTTATTACAGTATTTCAGGCTGGCAAGGAACTCATCTCAGCATCATTGTAAATTCTAGGTTAGAACTGTTGATCATATTAAATGGTTCCCCTTTGGTTTAACAGCCCTTTAATTGGACATATGATTAATACAGTAATCATCTCAGCATAATTAACCACCAGTGGGAGATGACCCATATTTCTCATCTGTATATTGATCCAATGAAACATAGTAAAAAACAAAGCCTGAATAAAAACATGCTGTTTTGTTTCTTTATGGTTATAGAAACATGAAGGAAGATCTGCCGAATCACTTATTACCCGTTTGTTTTACACTGTTAAAAAGATGTCCGTTGTAATTTAATTCAAGCACTGAAATTATTTAGGCTTAGAACAATTCTGGAGTCAGAGTGGCATAGCAAAACATCTCCAACTCTAGCCTATAAATCCAATGTCCCAATAAGCCAACGTAACTAATGAATCATCAAAGGCCCTCTAGCAACAGTCCCAGTGGCATGTACATACTTTGATGATGCAGAATCGATATTGAGTGTATCACATGATAACAAAGAGCCTGCATATTATCTGTTTATCCATCTGTCTATCCAGCTCCCTATGACTAAAATTGGCCTCTTTAATGTACTTATTAAATGTGAAATTGGATCAAGGTTAAAACAGAAACCACATGCAAGCAGCGGTACCACATCTCTTTTGTATTATATGTTTAATACTGTTGTACATTTTTATGGGATTGTTTTTATTGTCCTGTGACTTAATCAGCTCAGACTAGGAAGTACGGTGCTGAGGGAAGGTGTAGAGCTTGGAAAAATAGTCTTTGGATTCCAACTCTCTGAATTTCCCAGCTAGCATAGCCACTGGCTACCATTCAAAGCTCAGGGAAGGTGTCACTGGCAGCTTTCCCCTTTCCACACTTCTTGACTGAGTCTACTATGTGGAGCTTCTCTGGCTGAGAACCACTGTTTAAAGACTAACACACACAAAGAAAGGAAAACTAAGTAGCAACAGCAAACCATGAATAAAGTTGAACCCTTAAAAAACAAAAGCAAGCATGAAAAATTAATCATATAATTATAATCTTTCTATACTTACACCCATGGGCAACTGCTATAAAGGCCAATTTTGAATGAAAAAGAACCTTCCAAATATTTCAAATATCTGTGAAACAAATGGTTAAGAATGCTCCATTTTGTCTCACAAATTTTTCTACCTATGCCAGTTTCATGTTTTATCTTCACATTTTCATGTATCATGAGCTTTCAAGTGAGACTCCAAAACTATACCCAGTGCTTTTAAAGTGTAGGAATAGGTTCATAAGTGTTACTGATAGAAAACTAAAGAGTATTTTATCAAAAGATTTTAAGATCTAGAGACAAAGGATTATTGGTGTTCCACGAATGCATACAGCTGTCAAGGTTGTGAGCCTTTCAGGATCTGGCTCTGCATTTGTGGAACAGTCTTCCTTTGCACCTCTGGGTGGAGGAGGTTCTTACCTGTTTTTGTAAAGGGTTGAAGACCTTCCTCTTTGATTTGCCAGATTAAGCCAAACCCCTAGATTCGCTCCCTCTCCCCACCTACAAGGAAGGTGGGGAGAAGGAGCGAAGATGCCCCGTTTGGCTCTGCAGCGGGAGAGGGAGCGAATCTAGGGGTTTGGCTCCGCAGCCCCGATCCCTCCTTCTGGGCTCCCTTCGGAAGGGAGCCCAGAAGGAGGGATCGGGGCTGCGGAGCCAAACGGGGCATCTTCGCCCCTTCTCCCCACCTTCCTTGAAGGTGGGGAGAGGGGGTGAATCTAGGGGTTTGCCGCGGCTGCCCCCGCTTCCCCCACCTTGGTCCCCTTCGGAAGAGCCAAGACAGAGGGAAGGGGGCTGCTGAGGCAAACTGGGCATTTTCACCCCTTTCCTCCACCTTCGAGTCAAGTTTGACTAGAAGGTTGAAGAGAGGGGTGAATGTTGCGGCTGGCTGGCTGGCTGGGAGAGCCCTGCCAGAGGATCCTGTTCACTTTCCCAACTCACAAGGAGATCCTCGTGAGTTGGGAAACAAAGAGGATCAGCTGGCAAGGGTCCCCCAGCCAGACAGCCAAATTGGGGGGTGGTAGCCTTATATGGCGAATATATGCCTAAGCCTAGATTTTTGGTTGGAAATTGGGGGGGGGTCGTCTTATATGACGGAATATCATAACTCAAAAGGAAATAGGAGGTCCCAGGGATACAAAAGGAGATAGGGACACAGTCTGTCTACTGTGGAGAAAATTTATATTGTTACTGTATGTTATTTGTAATATTGTCCAATTCCTACCTCTCAGTACCGACTTTAGATTCAGCTTGGCTTGGCGATGCAGATCCTCCACACAGGGTGGTCTTGTAGAGGGCAGAAACACATTTTCCTGCTGATGCCAGGGTGCAGTATAATGGACTGTCCATCTACTCTCTTCATCAAGATTGGAGACGGCTGTGAAGAAGATACCAAGAACAGAATGCAATGTTGTTATTAAACAAATTTATGGAAGTACTAAAATTAACTGACAGGCTTGTGGAAAGGGATGGGGCAGCATCAACCATTCTAGCACACTGCTTGCTTTTTTAAAACCAACATCACAGTAATTTTGCCCCAACTACTATTTATTATTACTAAAATTAGTCAAAACACTTTCCTATGGCATAGTACAACAGCAACAATACAACATACACACACATATCTTCTTTAAAAAGCAATTAGAATGTATAATTCACTATTACACATTACATGAAACTTCTTTCTCATCCCAGATGCAAAGACTAATTCAAATATTCAGGTCTTCATATGTTAAAAAAAAAATAGAAAGTGTCTAACAGTTTTCCCTGAGCAAAATAACTTCCACAACAGTGGTACAACCACTGGCGGTCTTCCTTCAGGCCTTTACTGCCTTAAGCTTCTGAAAAAACAAATTTACAGGGGAGTTTTACCAGTCAATCTCAGTAAATAGGAATGAAAATTTAACAGATATTTTCAAAATGCAGGAGCCAGATCATCTAGAGCTTTAATTTGAACCACAGAACCTGGAATGGGGTTAAAAGTAAATTGACGATCAGTATAAATGAGCAAGAATGGGAACAATATGCTCTCTATAGCTCATGCTCCCTGAAGACAGAACAGAATTCTGCACAAGCTGCTGCTTCCCCACCACCTGTATGCAATAAACCAATGAGGCTACTGTATCTCAGTTATCTGATAAAATATAGCCCTAGCTATAAAAGACACACTCAAGACTATGAACTGTTCCTTCAGTTCATCCTGTGTTATCCTTATTATTACAGGGAAGCCACAATATCTGGACTACATCGTCTTCTTAGCACCAACATCTATCCTGGTCAAAAACAACTTCAGTTTGTGTGCCTTTATCCTGCCAAAACAGATTGGAGTGAGGCATGAACTACTAACATGCTCCTGGATTCCCTTTAAATAAAAACATCCAATTTAAAGAAACATTTTACTCGTTTTTTCTTTATAAACAAATCCAAAGAAAGAAAAGGAAAAGAAACAAAAATGATATGAGGATGAGTATAAAAATTGTATAAGGGCAGGTTAATACAAGTTTAATACAATTAAAGAGATATAACCTGAACCCATACAAAATAGCCCAGAAAAATAAGAAGATTGTAGCAATTGGCCTGAATGTTTAAAAAAAAAGGGGGGGGAGAAGAGAAAGCCTCTCTACGCATGGAGTTGTGTAATGAGGTGCCACAATGGCTCTGCCTCACATTCCAAAAAAATCATACTTTTGAAAGTAGAGACTAGAAATGTGAAGGCCCAGGAAAAAAACCAGAAAAATTCAGGGAAAAAAAAAAATTTCCCCTCATTTTTTCCCTGAAGCCTTTTTTGTTTTTTTCCCCGAACAGTTGAAAAAAGGAAGAAAAATGGTTATGGAATGTTTTATTTTGGCATGATGAATAAAATCTTTAAGACAATAAAATCTTTACTATACCAATTGTGATAATTTTATGCCATATCAAATCGTACATAGCCAGATTTTATGTTCTCAAAGTAACAGAGTGACTTTCAATCTGTAAAAAGTGCTTATGCTGCATTTTTTTTTCATTTTTTCTGAAAATTTCCATTTTTTCTTAAGGAAACCAGAATAAAACATTTTCTTCCATGGTTTCAAAATTTCTGGAAATTTTACATCTCTAGTGGAGACCCACCGAAGAACCTGCAATGTCAACCACTGTGGACGGTTAGAATCATACAGGAAGAGACTATCCTTCAAATATGTTCACCTAAACTGTTTGGGAATTTGTAGGTAAGAACCCATGCTTTGAAGTTCACCTAGAGATGAACTGAAATCCCATGCAGAAGAAGCAAAACTAGAGTGACATAATCAGCAAAAAGTGGGTTCCAGAAAGCACCACATTTTGCACAAACTGAAGCTTCCCAATACTTTTCAGAGGAAGCGCCATGCAGAACATTGTGCTCATCTATGCACATTCTGCCCATGGATCAGGCCCATTCCTCCCATGTTACTGCCATGAAAAGGAGATGGAGTCCGGACTGCCATGCCGGCCCATCAATACAGCCACCGCTGATATCTGTGTCCAACTCTCCAAAGCCAGGAAGCAGGCCTGCAGCCTGGTTAAATGTTACATACTGTATATTCCGACGTATAAGACGACTGGGCGCAAAAGACGACCCCCCAATTTTTAAGTTAAAATATAGAGTCCCCCCCCCCCAGCCAGCCACCTGGCTGGAAAGCCTGTCCCCCACCAGCCAGCCAGCTCAGTGGCTATAGATGATGGAATAGTCTGTGAAATTAAAGGACTGAGAACAGCTAAAAAAGCATGGGATACTTTGAAAAATCTCTGTGGTGTTCAATCTTTGGAAAGTAAGGTTGCATTAATACTGTAAGTTGGTTAATATGAAGCTATCAAATCCCAAATTTTTGAATGAGCACATTAATGAATGAGCACATTAATGATTTTAGAGCCAGAGTGGTAGACAAGAGAATTTCACCATAGACAAAACTTGATGCAGAATGATAAATCTGAATCCAGAAATTCTAATTTTAGGCTAACTTGTCCTGAAAAGCAACATTATTTTGACTCTCCTGAACTAAATGGGGGGCCATTTAACTCTTCAAAGGCAAAGCAGTCATTCTCACAGCAGGAGGAAGGATCTGCTGGGAAAACTGCCCAGGCCATTTTACACTTCAATCATTCTCACAGCAGGGGAGTATGATTACTGGGGTATAAAACCACCACCCCACTTTTGAAGAGATTTTCAAGTGTTAAAAAGTAGTCTTGTATGCAGCAATATACGGTATTTAACCAGCAGACAGCAGCTGCAGCGATAGGCTGGGGGCCCGTTTTTCCCAGGTATTTTTAAAAAAACGGTATAATGGGCTTTACCCTGTCTTGGCCCCATCTTTGCCCTAGAGGTCTTATGGACTGCCCGGGGCCAAAACAGGGAAAATGTCCTACATTGTCTGGACTGCTGGGCTCCAAGATGGAGTAAATAGTCTGTCTAGATAAGGCCTTCATAGCAACCTGGCCGCAGTGGCAACAACATACCAATAATGCCTCAATCTGACCACTGTACCTAAAAACTATGGAGTAGACTATCAAGGGTGGGCTGCTGTTAGGGGGGAATTCTCTGCTCCCCCAGAGGACCTACTGTGCCATCCCTGCCTCTGCTCCTCCCCGCAAAAATACTCTCAACACCCCACAGAAATCAGCCACATTTTTGCTGATTTATGACCAATAGAGACCTTTATTTTACCAACAGGAAGTGACAGGAAGGTCAATTTCTGGCTCAACACCTATTGAAAAAGAAACAACCCAGGGAAGCCCCCAAACACAGTGAAATTATCCCCCCCATACACCCCAGGGGAGGTTGGGGGACATTTGGGACCAAAATATGTGGGCTGAGATGCTGGGGGCCTCAAAAATGGACTTGAGGGCTACCGTAAATGCACTAGCACAAGAAAAATCAAGACGGGTTTGACAAAAACAACCATGAGATCCAGGAGATGTTGGCAAAGAAGAGAACTGCTCACCAGGCATACCTCGCCCAGCCAACATGCCATGTAAGAAAAGCAGCTTTCCGTCTCACATGTAGTAAACTACAACAAAAACTCCGAGACATGCAGAACAAGTGGTGGATCAATGTAGCAGAAAAGACACAACGCTGTGCAGATCTGGGTGATCTTAGAGGATTTTATGAAGCTCTTAAAGCAGTGTTTGGACCTACTTATCAGGTCCAAAGCTCCTTATACAGTACAGATGGTCAAACATTAATTACTGATAAAGCCTCCATCCTGAATCGATGGGCTGAACACTTTCAAAATGTCTTTAGTGCCAACCGAGCAGTCCAAGGCTCAGCTATCCAACATATGATGCAAAAACCAATGAAAAATGAATTGGACACAGCTCCCACTTTAGAAGAGACCCTTAAGGCCATACAGCAGATCAAAAACAGCAAGGCATCTGGGATTGATGGAATCCCACCTGAAGTTTGGAAACACAGAGGTCATGCACTCCATGATAAATTCCACGAACTCCTTGTGAATTGCTGGGGAAAAGGGGAACTGCCATCAGATCTCCGAGATGCAGTCATCCTCACCCTGTACAAGAAAAAAGGAGCAAAACCCGATTGCTCAAACTATCGAGGCATAACACTGCTCTCTATTGCTGGAAAAATCCTTGCAAGGATACTCCTGAAAAGATTAGTTCCTGCTATTGCAGAAGAACTTCTTCTTGAAAGCCAATGTGGCTTCAGAGCCAATAGGAGTACTACAGATATGGTATTTGCCCTTAGACAACTGCAAGAGAAATGTAGAGAGCAGAAGAAGGGTATCTATGTAGACCTCACCAAAGCCTTTGACACTGTGAGTAGAAAAGGTCTGTGGCAGATCCTGGAAAGACTAGGATGTCCCCCCAAATTCCTTAAAATGATTATCTTGCTACACGAGGGCCAGCATGGTCAAGTCAGATATGGTGATGCGCTTTCAGAGCCCTTTCTAATAACTAATGGAGTGAAGCAAGGTGGTGTTCTTGCTCCAAATTTATTTACAATCTTCTTCAGCATGATGCTCCAAAGGGCTACGGCAGAGCTTGAAGAAAAAGATGGCATCTATATACGTTCCCGTACTGACGGTAGTTTGTTTAACTTAAGCCACCTGAGGGCTCGCACTAAGACTCTAAACTATCCAGTCCGTGAGCTGCTCTTCGTTGACGATGCTGCCCTTGTTGTCCACACAGAAGCAGCTCTGCAGTGCCTAACATCCTGCTTCGCAACAGCTGCAGAGCTGTTTGGGCTGGAAGTCAACCTTAAGAAAACAGAAGTTTTTTACCAGCCTGCACCACAGGACGAACACCATCATCCCCACACTGCCGTCAGTAACTCTGTGCTTAAGTCCGTTCAGCAGTTCACCTACCTGGGAAGCATCTTCTCAGATGCCAAGATTGACAAAGAGATCGATCACAGATTAGCAAAGGCATATAGTGCATTTGGAAGACTTTACAAAAGAGTATGGAGTAACAAACACCTGAGGCAAAGCACAAAAATTAGTGTGTATAGTGCCAGAAAGAGATCGATCACAGATTAGCAAAGGCATATAGTGCATTTGGAAAACTTCACAAAAGAGTCTGGAGCAATAAACACCTGAGGCAAAGAACAAAAATCAGTGTGTATAGAGCCATCATACTGTCTATCCTCCTTTATGGATCTGAAACATGGGTCACCTATCGCCACCACCTACGACTCCTCGAGCGCTTTCATCAGCGCTGTCTACGCACAATCCTAAATATACACTGGACTGACTATGTGACGAATGTTGCTGTCCTTGAGCAAGCAGGGATCACCAGCATTGAGGCCATGATATTGAGAACACAGCTGCGTTGGGCAGGGCACGTTTCTAGGATGGAGGACCATCGCCTCCCAAAAACACTACTCTACGGTGAACTCGCCACGGGTCAGCGTAAGAGGGGTGCTCCAAAAAAGCGATACAAAGACTCCCTGAAACAACATCTCAGGCTTGGCCAAATTGATCACCAACAGTGGTCCGCCCTGGCCTCACATCGGGAGGCATGGAGACGCACTATCCACAATGCTGCAGCCTTATTTGAGAACTCACGACGAACAAGTCTTGAAGAGAAACGACAACGCAGAAAGAATCACAACCCAAAAACATCACCCAAGGAGACCTTCTGCTGTGCTTTTTACAACCGGACTTGTTTATCTCGGATTGGCCTTTTTAGTCATCAGCGCGCTTGCAGAAAGCGCGGGATGAGTCCTTCCTGAATCTTCGTTTGCGAAGAAAAGCCAGAGATTGTCTATTCTCCTTTACGGGTCTGAAACATGGGTCACCTACCGCCACCACTTACAACTCCTCGAACGCTTTCATCAGCGCTGTATAAGCAGAATCCTAAATATACACTGGACTGACTATGTGACAGAAGTTGCTGTCCTTGAGCAAGCAGGGATCACCAGCATTGAGGCCATGATATTGAGAACACAGCTGCGCTGGGCAGGGCACATTTCTAGGATGGAGGACCATCGTCTCCAAAAAATAGTACTCTACGGTGAACTCGCCATGGGTCAGCGTAAGAGGGGTGCTCCAAAAAAGCGATACAAGGACTCCCTGAAACAACATCTCAGGCTCGACCAAATTGATCACCAACAATGGTCCGCCCTGGCCTCACATCGGAAGGCATGGAGACACACTATCCACAATGCTGCAGCCTTATTTGAGAGCTCACGCCGAACAAGTCTTGAAGAGAAACAACAATGCAGAAAGAATCACAACCCAGAAACATCACCCAAGGAGATCTTCTGCTGTGACTTTCTGCAACCGGAGTTGTTTATCACAGATTGGCCTTTTTAGTCATCAGCGTGCTTTCAGAAATTGCAGGATGAGTCCTTCCTGAATCTTCGTTTGTGAAGAAAAGCCAGACACCTATAAGGGGAGGAGGGGAAACAAAACCACTGCCCCTGATAAAAATCCCCCCCCCATATGAAATTTCCTTTCTGTCCGTAAATTTCTAGTACTGCAGAGAGTGAAACACTGAAAATTGTTCACGCCCATAACCATTATATTTTGCTGTGTTTACACTCCCTTGGGAACACTGTCTGTATTTTTTGTCTAGGTGCTTAAACAGCATTTCTAAATGTTCAACTGAAGTTTTAAGTTACCATACTACAATGCTAGAAGTATGGGGACTGAAGGAAAATTTCACTGCAGAGGGAGGATTCTTATCAGGGGCAATGCCCTCATTTTGCCTGCCCTGCAGCTACACCCTGGGTATTTCACTGCATAAAAAGCCACTCACTACAGTGAGTGCCCTTCATGAGTTTATTTACATCAATGTGCCATCATAATTAGCAGCAGACACTCTGTAATCTTTTTCAAAATCCCAACAGTCATATCTATGCCTAGGTACATAATTTAATAAACATTTCATTTTCAAAGTGTATCTAAAAACATCAATGAATCACATCAGAGACTTGTTTATTTCTTCATGCTTAATTTTTGAGTAGGATTTTGCCTCCTTCTGTGGTAGCAAAACATATGATTAGTGAAAGAGGGAGGGGAGAGGGACACTGTTTAATTCCCCAGGCCCAATCTGGCCTTCAACCCACATGGTATTCTCTCTCCTTTTAGTTCTTCAAAACAAACAAACAAACAAAAATCCTACATCTGTGCTTCCCCGGCCTCCCCCAAAACACCTGTTATTCTTATGTGAACTTACCAACTACCTCACACATTACCTCACTGACCTATCTTTGAATGTTTGTAACCATTTGATGCTTGATATGAGATCATGCTTCTCCAGTGGTCACATGAAAACAGATTTTCATCATTATTCTTTTGATTTTCTTGAAGCTGTTCCAACTTGTGTGAAGTCCTGACTGCTCAAAACCATAAACTCTCCTCAGGGGATCAGGTGAGCAAAAACTTAACCAAAGAGAGGATGCCTCTCCACATGAGATGTACTTTCAGAACTAAATTAGAATGTCCCTTCATTGTCCATATAGTAACAGCACAAATCACTATACAGTATACCTATTATATCTTAAAAGCAATATATATGCTTTCAAAGGTATGTAGGTGAATGACAAAACATTTAATATTGCTGGGGGGGATAGCAAGAGAGAATCACATCAAACAAACCAATCATGCTAATTCTTATTTATAATTTATGCAAGCTGTAGACATTCTAATCAAATAAGTGGTTATTGCTAGATACGCTGCATGACAAGACCTTCCCTTCAAACTTGTGGTTCTACAATTCTTGCATCCATATATGACTATGATATGATTACCTTCGAGTTCTTCAAGCATGTCCTGTATATGGGCTCAGAAGGATGTGCTTGAGAAACTCTAAAGTCACCTACATTCATTATATGGGATATGATCAGGAACACCTCATGCAGCAAGGCAGATAATGCTGACACAATACATGGCTAACTTCTCTCTCCTTCCTAACCAGAGGTCAAAGCTAAAAGATAATGAAAAAGAGAGGGCATCCACTACCTGGTCACATCAATTACTCTCAATCTTATAGAAAATGAAAACTATATTAAACGACTGTCAGGGAGAAAACGACTTACGAAGATAAAAAGCACACTGGAGGCAAAATAATATTAGCCCAGCCACATTGCTCTAATCTTGGTATATCAAGTTACGTTTTAGGCTAAAATGCAAAGTGCCTTTGTTCAAATGGTGTGCATGCATACTGCTATCATGTTAAGCTCACATTAGGCTGCTATTCTGAACAAAGGCTGCTTGAGAATCCATGTTAGATTGAAACCATCAAAACATATATTACACATTTGTTCCAGAGAAATAAAGCAAAATATTCAGACAGAATTTTTTTACCTGTAGCAGTCTCTCTGCATGTTCAGAGGTGCAGCAGAGGGCTCAACTATATTTTATGTGGGTGAGCATCTCTAATGCCTGAGCCATTTCAACTAAACTAAAACTTTCAGCTCTACTATCATTTACTGCATCCAAAAGTGGTGCTACTTTCCCAATGATGACTCAAGAGAAAAATAACAGGCTGTGACTCAAAAGTTTACTGCTGCTGCTGCAACAATGGCAGGTGCTTGTTACATCACTTTCTATAAGACACGGTTTTTGCAAGATAATAGCATGACAAACTAAAGATGCTCTCTGCAAGTAGCAAAAACAAAACTAATTAACAATTCTATAACATTACATTTAGACTTTCTGCAAACAATCTAAACAGACTGGAAAGCCAAGTTTACTTACTCTTTTTCTTGAAAAATTTGATTAAAGATTTAAGCTTTGTATTGATAAGGACCACCATTTCGGAGTAGCCTATCTTGCTGGCTCCTGCAGTTTAGATCCCATAGAAAGCAAGAGTATCATGCAGGAAACTAATTTCCAGAGCTCCCCCAACAGTTGTTGCAAGCCTTAGAAACTTTTTGCATCCTCCTGCCACCTCTCTCTCCTTTCTCTCTTCTGCAAGGGCAAGCTCAAAGTTACAGAGAATGTCCTACCAATTAGGAACCATTAACAATCCTTGAATCTGAAAGCTTCCATCTGAAACATAATGCGGGTGCCTGCAACAGCCAGTTACAACATGGGTGGGGGAGGAGAGGGGGGGAGAGCCAATCTTTGTTCATGTTTGCATGAAAGCAAGATGGAGATTTCTGCTTCAATGCTCATTCATAGCTGTCTCCCACCCGCCACCCTCCCATTTAGGAAATCAACAGTTCCCCCACCCTCTCCAGGTTGTACTGCACCAAGATGAGTAACTATAAGTAATTTCCCTTGGCATTACTCTAATAGGATCGGCAAAATCTTTTACAGGGCAGAAGGGGTGGATGCATTCTTGGCCATGCTTTGCATCTCCCTAGAGTTCATTGTAAATATACAGAATTTGAACTTCCTAGAACAGTGAGACTTTCAACGATTATTTCTGAAACCAGTCCCCTCCTTCTCATGCCTAGGGCAGCCTTTATGCTCAGCAGGGCTCTAGCTCCACAACAAAAACTGCATAGAGATGTGAAGAAGTGGAGCTTTTCTGCACAAACCATGAAGACCTTTCTGTTCCCATTGCTCTTAATCTCTTCATTTTAATTGTTTCCAACATCCAGGGATGTTGCCTTCAGATCATATGGCTCCCCACCCATCCCACCAACTATAAAAATTAGTGATAATCGAGTAGTATTGCATACTCTATATTTTCCTTTGTTCAGTCACTCACTTTGTCATAGCCAAAAAGAAATAAAATTATGAACAGTAAAATGAACAAGCTTATGTGGGTTAATATATTATGATACACTAATACATTAATAATTAATACGTTAATGCATTACATCGCATATCTAATAAATTTTAAAATTATGTTTTCTGCAATAGCACAGAATATTTTGAACTGAAAACAGCAACAGTATCTCTTTCTTCCCATTAGAAATTATTCACTATTCTTTTGCAACCAAAAAAAAAAAAAAAAAGAGCTAACCACAGCATCAATGTGCTTAGCAAGGCATGCCTGTAGCACAATGCTGAGGCTCAAGAAGTCAGACCACCCTTTCAAAGGAAAGCCAAGCAACATCTTGGCTTGTCACTGAAAGGAATTCTCATTTCCCCAAAGGAACGCCAACAGCAGGGGACATTTCCCCCTCCTTTCCAAAAGAGGCCACATAGGTTCAAATCTTTTGGTTAGCACATGCAGAAGCAGATACTTCTTGATAAAGATTCCCAGTCAGGGTGGATTTTCCAGAAACCACAAGCGCACAGACTTTTGATATAAGGGAACTCCTGGAAGAAATCCTCTTTGCCATTTACAGCGCATGAAAACTCAAAGGATGTGAACATTATCTACATCTTTCACAGTTTGGATATTTAATGCAACAGCTACTTCTATTTAGCAGAAACAATATAATATGGGCAATGGGTAGTTTTTGTTCTTGTTCTCTTACTAGCTAGCTTCAAGAGCAAAATCTCCCCAAAGTCCCTTCAATGTGTATCAGTGTTAAAATTCTAACACTTCAAACAAGAAACCCATCAATGTGCACCAGTGTTAAAATCCTAAAATCTCAAATAAGAATCAGTTACATAAATTTAGGATAAGACGGGTGGATGGCGTCCTCCTTCGCTCCAGGAGTTCACAATATATAAACTCTACACACACTCCTACCCAACCATTCTCTGAAGATGCCAGCCAGCAGGCAAAACATCAGAAAGAAACTATTCCAGAATAGTTTCACGGTGTCACAGCCCAGAAAAAAACCAAGAGAAATCTGAGGAAGGGAGAGGTGGGGAAAAAGGGGGAAGTACTCTTGCAGCACCTTTTATTACACGCTTTTGTTGATATCAATCCATCTCTTCAATGGAATATTAAAGCCTCAGGTTATACAGTTGTGGGAACGGGATAGAATGCAACAAGAACCAGAAAGATGCAAATAATGACCTTTATCTTATATTTTCAAAGGGCTGCAAGAGGAGGTAAAAGTCTTTCAGATCTTTATAGTGGTCAGTTAGTGTGGATGTGTGAAAGCAATAAATATGCCTAACAAAAGTCAGTTTCCTTGGGTTCAAATCCCTCTCTTTGTTATATGTGCAGTAGCAAGGATGCTTGTATTAATGTATATAATGACATTTAAGCCATTGCCATACCTCTACTAACAGAATGGAATTTGTGAATACAATCTTCTTTTGTAATTTCCTTGTTAAGGACTATGACCTGTGACCTGTAAACCCCATACAATATGTCCAAGAAGTCTGAAATGTTCTGAAACTGTTTTTTGGGGTACTGTCCTTTCTAATATCAGATATATGTCAATTTATCCTCTTGCATAGAAACTGTCCAGTTTATCCAATGCTGACTATATAGATGCATTGTTGGCATAGGATGGTATATATCACACTGGAGGAACAGTAAGTAAATGCATCTCTGATGATGTGGGTGATGTTATTGGCCCCTGTAATACTGCTCCCAGAGTAGATCATAGAATCATAGAATTGCAGAGTTGGAAGAGACCACGAAGGCCATCCAGTCCAACCCCCTGCCATGCAGGAAATCACGATCAAAGCATCCCCAACAGATGGCCATTCAGCCTCTGTTTAAAGACCTCCAAGAAAGGAGACCCCACCACGCTCCGAAGGAATGTGTGTTCCACTGTGCTCTTACTGTCAAAAAGGTCCTCCTAATGTTGAGGTGGAATCTCTGTTCCTGGAGCTTGCATCCATTGCTCCGTGTTCCAATCTCTGGAGCAGCAGAAAACAAGCTTGCTCCATCCTCAACGTGACACCCCTTCAAATACTTAAACAGGGCTATCATATCGCCTCTTAACCGTCTTTTATCCAGGCTAAACATACCCAGCTCCCTAAGTCTCTCCTCATAAGGCATCGTTTCCAGACCTTTCACCATTTTAGTCACCCTTCTCTGGACACGCTCCAATTTGTCAATATCCTTTTTGAATTGTGGTGCCCAGAACTGGACACAGTATTCTAGGTGAGGTCTGACCAAGGCAGAATAGAGCGGCACTATTACTTCCCTTGATCTAGACACTATACTTCTATTGATGCAGCCCAAAATCGCATTGGCCTTTTTAGCTGCCGCATCACACTGTTGACTCATGTTCAACTTGTGGTCTACTAGGACTCCTAGATCCCTTTCGCATGTAGTCTCATTCAGCCAGGTCTCCCCCATCCTATATCTATGTATTTCATTTTTTCGCCCTAAGTGCAGTACCTTACATTTCTCCGTATTGAATTTCATTTTGTTAGCTTTGGCCCAGCTCTCCAGTTTATCCAGGTCATTTTGAATTTTGATCCTGTCCTCCAGGGTATTAGCTACTCCTCCTATTTTGATGTCATCTGCAAATTTGGTAAGTATGCCCCTAATTCTCTCATCCAAGTCATTGATAAAGATGTTGAATAGCACTCGGCCCAGGACAGAACCCTGTGGTACCCCACTGGTCACATCTTTCCAAGATGAAGAGGAGCCATTGCTGAGCACCCTTTGGGTTCGGCCGGTCAACCAATTACAAATCCATTGAACAGTTAACTTGTCTAGCCCACATTTTACAAGCTTGTTTGCAAGAATGTCATGGGGAACCTTGTCAAAGGCCTTACTGAAATCAAGGTATGCGATATCCACAGTGTTCCCTTCATCTACCAAGCTGGTAACTTTATCAAAAAAAGAGATCAGATTAGTCTGACATGACTTGTTACTCTGAAACCCATGTTGACTTTTTGTGATTATGGCATTGCCTTCTAAATGTTCACAGACTCTCTGTTTAATGATCTGCTCTAGAATCTTCCCTGGTATTGACGTCAGACTAACTGGACGATAATTGTTGGGACCTTCTTTTTTCCCCTTTTTGAAGATGGGGACAACATTTGCCCTCCTCCAGTCTGCTGGGACTTCTCCTGTTCTCCAGGAGTTCTCAAAGATTATTGCCAATGGCTCTGCGATTATATTTGCCAGCTCTTTTAATACTCTTGGATGTAGTTCATCTGGTCCTGGAGATTTAAATTCATTTAGATTAAGAAGGTATTCCTGTACTACCTCTTTGCTTATTCTGTCTTGGATTTCCCCTATTGTGTTCTCTGTTCCTTTATCCTCAGGTTGGTCCCCCTTTTCCTTTTCTGAAAACACTGAGGCAAAGAAGGTGTTTAGTAATTCTGCCTTTTCTCTGTCCCCTGTTAGCATTTTGCCATCTTCCCGCATAGTGGCCCTACCATTTCCTTCTTCCTCCTTTTGCTGCGGACATACCCCAAAACCCCCTTTTTACTGTTCTTAACCTCTCTAGCAAGCCTGAGCTCATTCTGCACTTTAGCTTTTCTGACTATACTCCTACATGTGAGGACAGAGTTGACATCCAGGTTTGTGGCAAGGTTTTGTCCCTGTATTACCATCCGTGTTATGTATCCTGTTGTCCAAAAGCAATTCTAAATTACCAGCAAGTTAAACAAGAGCTGGGAAAGCAGCCAAGCTTCAGTGATAATTAATTAGGGAGAGCAAGCAAAGTTCCGTTTCTTGGCAAGGCAGAACTACAGGCAAAAGGCACACAGAGAGGAGTCCGAAATACAGTCCAAAGGTCAAGGCTTACAGAGGGCAGCATAGTCCAGGTGTTGGTCTGTAGGTCAGTAGGATCAGGCAACAGGGTCGTCAGGAACAGTCAAGGTCAAGACAAACAGCAAGGCAGCAAGGATTCAGGAAGCTTTCTCCACGGAGATCAGTTAATCTCTGACAAAGCCTCCATTGCCTCTCCCAGCCTATATAAAGCAATTAAGGCTTTGCCAGGTGTTTCTTAATGAGCAAGTTCCTCTCATAAATTCTCAGAGATTTCCTTTGAGCCTGCTTTTGCACTCGGTGCTATGTAAATGACGGTGGAGATAAGTCTCTCTCCTCTTCTTCATCCTTATCCAAATGGGCAGGACTCTCTGCTGGAACTGATGCCAACCCACTCGGGACCAGGCTCTTCCTCTGCTCGAGCCTCCAGGTTAGTAGGGTTCCCTGCTGGCACAGGTGTAAATAAACCTGTGCCAGGGTTTCTAGGGCCATTCCCTACCATGTCCTCCTCCTCCTCCTCCTCCTCCTCCTCCTCCTCCTCCTCCTCCGACTCTATAGCCTCATCAGGCTCCTGGGGCATGACATCTGTTTTAAGTGAATAGTTGTTTAAGATTTGGTGGTCTTTAGGCCAATGAAGGCCTGCCTCCCTATATAATCCCTGTAATTACAAATTTTGGCTAACTGACACATTTAGGAGCTAGTCTAAAACAGTCTATGATGCCAGTGCTGCCAGATGAGGCCTTTATTTTAAGTTTGTATGTGTGCACGTGTGCGAGCACGCAACTTAAAGTCACCTGCCAGCTCACAGTAACACCATGTATTTCATAGGGTTTTTTAAGGCAAGGAGTAAATAATAATAATAATAATAATACTCAGAAGTACTTCGTCCCTTTAAAATATAGCGTGAATAACCAAGCTAGTATTTGGTCTCCCACCCAAGTACTAAACAGGCTTCCAAGATCAGATAGGATCTGATACCTATTGTAAATTACCTTGCCTCAAATATGTAAATTCCTGAGGGGTTCAGATGCTCTGAAATCCTACTGTGTTTTACCACAACGCTTCTCCACACACACACCCTCACTGAATCAAAACCATTAAGCAGGAAAAACAATGTCCTCCAATTGGTGATGCTATCAGGTATCTGTTTAGAAGAATCCATGGTATCAAGGAAGATTAATCCAACAAGAACAGCAAAGCATTTTTCACAAGAGGTTCCAAAGATAAGAGTTATCTCTTAAACCCTCTTCAGAAAACTCACACATATTATAATCTTGTAAGAAGAAGAGCAGGCATGACTCTGTTGCCCCCCCCCATATCCCTTGCATCCTCATCATGCAACTCTCTATGGGGCAACTTCTTCAGGGGCAACTTCTTCAGATGAGTCTTCTCTAGTCAAGTAGGCTCCCTACAGATTTAAGAATCCTGATTAGGCAAGGCTTTAAATCATGCAGGAAACCTGATTAAGTAAAGGGCATGAAGGCTATGTGTACAAGCAATGAAGAAGCAACAGAGGGGCGGGACGGTGGGCATGCTCTCCCTTCATGAGATTGCAACCCTGGGAAGGGGAACCTCTGAATAATGCTTTAATTATAGTCCAGGATATCTGGTGAGAATCAGAATAGGGCTGTGCAAGCACTTAGGAGAAGGAAGGCTCTCCTGTCGTCTATTTTCATCTGGCTGTCCACAAAAGAGCCAACCATAGGCAGCTATTCTAATGCAATGTGCCGTGATGGAGCTGCAGAGAAGAACAAGCATTGGGGCAATGGAAAGAAACATGTTGACCAAAACAAACTTTTTGAGATGAAGCAGCAGTTGAGGTGAAGCATTTTTACAACGTGGGAAATAATGTTTCTAATATACAGTACAGCTGTTTGGGTGTTGCCACTACCAAATTTGGTTTGGCTGTTAAATCACTGCATAGGTTCCTTTTCACATTTCCAGTGAGTTGAACTTACTATAAAATAAACACTTAAATCTTATTTTTCTTGAATGTTACCAGTATACAAATTAATACTGACATCATAAGTGTTTTCATGTTATAGCTTCCTGAAATATCAGAGGTGCACAATGATCAGTCTTCTATTGCATGCTTAAAGTACATGCTCTACCCATCCCCCCGCGCATCATTTTGCCCTGTCTGAGCATAAATTTCCAGTTGACCTGTTCCATGACTGTCCTCCGGGACAGTGGTCCAGACAGTCAGGATCACATAAAAGGGTTTTACCTATAAAACAATGGAAAGCACTTCTTTTCCCGCATGATGTTAGGAAGACTCCTCAGAAATCATTCTTGTAGTCTGTTAAAGACTTTCAAAACTATATGAATTGATGTCTGTTGATTCATTAGATTTTGGAGCTTTTTAAAATACTAATTCTGAAATATTGACATTAGAATATATTAAGGCATTATATTAATTAACAGGGCATATTATAATGCAATATTGCAGAAAGGATGCATGATGAAGACATTACTTACAATTTATTCAGCACTAATCCAAAAGTATATCCCCACTAATTCTTAAAATAAAAGTTAATTTAGTTAACTTAAGTAGACAGGACCTAACTTTTACTGGTTTGGACATTAAGCTAAATTAATTTAGTTTATAACTTAAACTAGTTACAGAATTGCTAGGTTCTAGTTTATGTTCTATCACTATTTTAGAGTCATTTCTTCAGCCAATGCTCAAACAATATAAAAATGCACACACACACACACACACACACACACACACCAAAAAAGGAAAAATCCCACAAATCTGAAAAAAGGTGCCTAAACCAAAGACATCATTACTGGAAATTTCAGAGCATATCATTCACTAATCAGTCAATTTTCTGGTCGAAAAGACAAATAAAAAAGTCTCAGACAAGGGAGGGAAGTGTGTGACAGATCAGGGCCGGAGGGATGTATGACACCATTGTGAATGTTTGTATTTCTTTAGCTGGCTGTGGCTGTGGCTGCTACCTGCCTGCCACAGATGCCCACCTGACCCAGTATTGTGCTCAGAGGTGTCCTCATATGCCCTGACAGGACCGCAGGTGACATGAGTCTGTAGAGTGGTCAAAGGGCGCAATGTGTAACTCTGAGGAAAGACCCCCTCAGCACAAAATGCTGAGTACAAGTTCTGGAGAACCCTTGCAAGCTTCAAGCATTGCAGGAAAGCCAGCATACACCAAACCGTCAAGCACTGCATGAACACTCTGCAGGAAAGTGACTGGTGGGCCTCTTCTCCCCCCCCCCCCCGATATTTTTATTGATATAAAATCATCAAACATACAAAGTAAACATAACTAACAGACACATCAACCATACAGTTACAAAAATAAAAATAAAACACTCACAAACAATTCTACAATCACTCAATCTTTCATATCTAACATTGACTTCCTGTCTGATCCTTCCATGATTATTTTTGTATATCTTAATTTTTTTCTTTATTTTTCCATTATATAAAGTAAAAACAAAGTTTCACTTTTATATCCCAATTTTTCCATTTTTATATCTCCCTTCCCCCACCCCTTGTTGTTGTCCATAGTGCTATTATATATCTGTTTACTGGTTCATCTGTGGCAGGCATATTTTTGGTCATGAAATGCCCAAACCAGTAAAAATTAGTCCCTGTCTACTTTGTGTTGGCTCCACAACTTTGTGTTCCATTATTAGCGCACTGCGATAATATTGTCACAAGGCTTCCCAATCTGGAATTTGATCTTGTACTTAAAACAAAAAACAAACAAAAAAAAAACTTCCTCATCCTTGGTTTAAAGTTTAATGGTAGCTTTCCACTTCATGAAGGCAATGTACTTGTTGTGTGTACACTGGTTCTAAACCAACGTTTCTGCAAGAAAATATGCTTACTGTACATAGGGAGGAGCTGCCCTAAATACTGCCAATGGGCTACCACAAACCTGGCATATTTTACTTGCCACCTGTGCATTTATGTTCATAGATTTTAATATACTGACAAACAGAGAAAAGCTTGATCCAAGCAATCCATGAGACTAGTTTTACTGCCTCTCAATGAGAATCCTTTAGACGTCATACTTAGTTCTTCTGATTAGTTCTGTACTAACTAACTAAATAAGAAAGAAAGAAAAAGCAGAAAAATCTGTTTTAGTATCACAGAGACGTTTTAGGCATAAGATTGTTTTAGTTTTAGTACCAAGTAGCTTTTATGTTGGTCATGTCTGCTGGTATGTACAATTGCAATGGCGACTTGCTTGATGCAAACCAAATTTGATTTGATTTGATTTGATTTCTGCCTCTAAAACCAAAGGTAGAAGAAAAGCCATCAAACTCTGCCGAATGATATCAGACTTTATTAATTCAATCAACCTTGCTTAATGCAGTGTTGCCATCCAATAGTTCTTCTACAAGAAACAATGATAAATAATTTAGAATTTATGGGGCATCATTCCCTCCTTTCAACACCCAAAGATCCTCTGGCATTTTCCTAGAGAACAAAAGTGAGTTCCCACCACAAAGACAATCCAGAGAGGTAATGAATTCAGCTGCCCTCCCTTCTTGAACTCCAGTCACTCACAATGGTCTCTTTCAACAAGACAATCTCAGAGACTTCATGCATTTTGATAATTCTCCAGCTACTAAGAAGTGATAATTAATTAAAGTACGGATGCAAAGAAGGGATCAGAAATTTTTTATTCATAACAGCTGTTGAAGAAAAAAGACCTGTGCACCACTTAATCCAAGGGGGGAACCATACATAAAGTTGGGTTTTACAAAGAAGATTATGAAGTAGGTACTGCTTTGAAGAAGCAGCTCCCTTATTAACCATGCATAGCAGAGATTAGCAAACTCTGGGAAGAAGGTTAAGGGAGAAATAGCAGGGAAAGGATGGAGAAACAATGCAAAATAAAGCATGGGAGGGGGGAAGGCAAGTGCTTGTTATAATACAGTAATCTTATTTAGGCAATAAAGTAATAAAGCTTTATGATTCTTGAACATAAATATCAGCAGGCTCAACTAGCCTTACATTAGCAGGCCTAGCCAGTATTTCAATGAAATTTATTTTAATATACAGTTGTGCCTCCACATTTGGAGGTTAAGCTTCTGATTAATCCTCTCTCTGCCAATAGTGGTAGTCACAACCAGGCACTGGGGTTTTGTGAGCATCAAATGTTAATATTTGTATGATTTCAGGTTCTGAGCGTGTGTCTGCCTAACCCAAGTCTTTGGAATTGTCACACTGCCCCTCCTTTCTCTCTGTGCATACACACCAGGACAGCGTGGCTTGCGTGTGTTTACAACCATTTCAGGAGTGCTCCTGCTGAGAACTCCTACCCTCATCCTTCTGAGACACACTCTCAGGATTCCTCTAGCCTGGAACTCCCAGAACTATGTCTCTCTTTTGATACGCTGCCACCACCAGACACAGTCTTTTATCAGCCCACCAGGAGACTGAATAAAGTTCTATGATTAGCCAGTGGAACTACTCGCTCTGTTAAAATATTACCAATGAATTTCCATTGCTGAGTGGGGATGCAAACTCTGGCCTCCAGAGCTGTAGTCCAACCTCAAACTACTACACTCTGCTTCTCTGTCCCCAGAGAAGACCCAAGATATCCAGGACCAAAATAAGGCACGTGTAAGGCGTGGTTTAGTAGGAAAATAGAAAGGTTTATTTTTATTCAAGCAAGTTTAAGACAAGTTAAAAGATAAAGCACTTCATGAAGAAATTGTTCCTTTCTTCATGTTCAGCTTAAAGTTACAGGGATACAAAGCATTCGTACATTCAGTCAAGGAAAAAATAAAAATATGATCCCTGATGCAAGGTAACTTAAATGTTCCCTACATAAACGAAAAACTACTTACATCATAGAAGTCTATGATGGTTGCTTTTGGTATTCAAGCTGGGCTGAGCCACATGCTCTTGTAAGCCAGGCCCAGCCATGTGCTCACTCAGTACATGGTTCTCTGAGGTATATCCATCCCCTCAGAGTGCTCTCTTTTGTCCCCCTTGCCTCATGGCCCTGGCAAAGTATAAAACCTTTTCAAATTACCATTCCCAAATTCTCATTGGCTAGTCCATTGTCTGGTGATGTGATGTCATGATGATGCTATCTCAGGAGATGACCTCCACCTCCTGCCTTGGTCTTAACCCTTAGTTTACTTGGTCATGCTGATCAGACAATCGCTATTTGCAGATAATGGACAATGTAGTTCTTGCAGAATGATGGGAGTTCCACCACCTTTGCAGGATGATGGGACTGCCTTCATGACAGGAACAGAAAAATATAGAAATAAAAATATAAAAAGTAAACATCCCACCCATCCAGACAGACAGTTTGTGACAGTGTCTAGAGCCTGAAGCCAACAACAAGTGAAGCATTCAGAAAGTAAGAGAGAAAATAAATGAGCTGACATATAAACAGGATCTGTTTAAGACCAGCAAACTCCAGAGTGGATCCAGATCTGATCTACAATGGCTCAGTGTTACTAACTGTTAACTTTTCTTCACCGCAGATCCCACAAATTTGTTATCTGTCTATTATACAACCACTGTAGCTAAGCACATTTGATCAGAGAAGAGAACAGTGTAGACTCCTCTCCACCCCATTTCAGAGCAACCCACACACTGCAATCAGAGATTGATTGCATAAGCAGTGCCACCAAGCACCAGAATAGAATCCAAAAATACTTTGTGGCTGGTGTTGATACTTCCCCCAATGTATCTTTTTATGTTGGAAAGGGTTAGGCAAACTGAACAGAAACAAAACCAAAAAAGTCTAAGGTTTTCACGACCAGCATCCATAGATTTTCCTTGTTTTTTTTCCAGGCTGTGAGGCCATGCTGTGAGGCCGTGTTCTCACTATTCCAGAACATGGACTCAGAGCCTGGAAAAAAACCAAGGAAAAACCAAAAAAGATAATGTTTTTCTTAATATAAGAATCTGACACAGCTTCCAATGCTGGACTGCAACAGTATGCGATGGCGGGGGGGGGGGGACATGATTTTTGTTGTTGTGTGTCTTCAAGTTGTTTCTGACTTATGGGGACCCTAAGGTGAACCTATCATATTAAACACCCTTTATTTACCCTCTTGAGAGCCAGCATAGTGTAGTGGTTTGAGGTTGGACTACAGCTCTGGAGACCAAAGTTTGAACCTCCACTCAGCAATGGAAATTTATTTGGGTGACCTTGGGCAAGTCTCTCAGGCTCAGAGGAAGGCAAGGGCAAACCCCCTGTGAAGAAATTGTAATAGGTTCACCTTAGGGTGACCATAAGTTGGAAATTACTTGAAGGCACACAACAAATTTACCCTCTGTATTTCTGAGATGCACGGTAGAAAGCCAGAGTAGGATATGGGTTGAACATACATATCAGCAGGCTCAACTAGCCTTACATTAGCAGGCCTAGCCAGTATTTTAATGAAATTTATTTTGATATACAGTTGTGCCTCCACATTTGCAGGTTAAGCATTCACAGAATTGATTGTTCATAGATTACAGTGGACACTTGACATCCGCTGGGGTTTCGTTCCCCCTGTGGATACCAAAATCAGTGGACGATCAAGTCCCATTATATACAATGGTGTATTAAAATAGTGTCCCTTATATAAAATGGAAAAATCAAGGTTTTGCTTTTTGAAATTTTTTTTTTGGGGGGGGAGGGTATTTTCAAGCAGTGGATGGCTCATTCCATGGATGCAGAATCTGTGGATAGAAAGGACTGACTGGACTGAATATGTTCTCTCTAGGGGTGTTTTCTAGGCCTTCCAGTGTGGTACTATGGTATGCTTCTGCCAGAAGTTGACCACAGAGTTGCAACCGGAGGACCTAGTCTAGAGGTTCCTAGACAGAACACTTCTCTAGGCATTTGTACGCTCTCCAGAGTAATCCAGTGGAAACTGACCATAGAATCACGCTATAGGACTTACAAATGCCTAGAGAAGTGTTCTCTCTGGTTAAAAAAAATAGTGAGCTTATATTCACAGTTTTTCCACTTTTGTGGGGGTCCTCTGCCCCTAACCCATGTGAAAATTGAGGGCACACTGTATTTATTTAAAACATATTTCTTAATTGCCCTTTCTTCAAAAGAAGCAAAAGTATGCATAAATCTATGGATTATGTATATTCATCTACAAGTATGAATCATGTATATTAAGTATACAGAGTAGTCCCAGTTACTTCCCTGGGTGATAGGAGAAATAATTACACTAACCAGAAATATTAGAAAAATCTTTTAGCTTATCTGAATCTTTGAACAAAAAATATTTTAATTAAATATAACCAATTAATTATGTTTCCTACTTTGAACATAAACAGGCAGGTAAGTAAGGAACACACAGAAGAGTTGCCATGTTATTGAAAAATCCACTGTAAGGTCAAGGAGAGGAATGACCTTAAAGGAAGAAAATTTGATTAAAGTGTAAAAACTCAATGATACAATCAATACAAATGAACTACCGATTCCCTTAGGAAAGCTTAACCAATAAAAGCCCGACATAGTGGGCTTATACGTCCAGTGTAAAAAAAAAAAAAGATTGATTCTCTTTTACTTATTTATATTCAGAGCACCAATTTGGACAGAAACATAAAGCATATTGTATACCCCAGCTGCAACGTTAACATTCACTGGGTAGGTCTTAAGTTAGTTATTTTCTATCCCAAATCTACATCAGTAGCATGAGAATATCAATATACTTTACAAAATTGCTGCAAATAAATACAAAACAGAAGCATATATTTCAAAATTATTAAGAGGATTGGTAGGTTTTTTTTAAAAGAAATGACATAGTTATAGTATTGAATACCTTAATTTAGAATTTAGACTGATTTCAGGATTTTATTATTTTTAAGAAGCCCTTGTTTTCACATGGTTCACAATACACAATAACCCCCCCCAAAAAAAAACATTAATGTAATAATAAATCTACAGACACAACGTCTGCTACATAAAATTCTTCTATTTTCTTATGGAATAATCACTGTCACTATGGTCTGAACAGCAACAAGTGAATTTTGCTTCTTGTTACCCACTGTTAGCACACTTCTTTTCCTGATCTGTTTAATTATTTAAATCTAACACTATGGTTACCATCTGCTCAGTGCTCTGCTTGCTCACTTTTCACAGACTCACCATCATTGACTCAATGAACAAATTTTTAACAACAGAAAAAACTACAAATAATAAAAAAAGAGGTGGA
Source organism: Gambelia wislizenii (assembly GCA_030847615.1). Taxonomy (NCBI): domain Eukaryota; kingdom Metazoa; phylum Chordata; class Lepidosauria; order Squamata; family Crotaphytidae; genus Gambelia; species Gambelia wislizenii. Next base: position 115,348,613 of record JAUMIR010000001.1, on the reverse strand, counting down.
ACTACTGAAATTAAGAAAGAATATAATTTCCTACAGCACAACTGTAATCAAATTAATTAGGCTAAACCTGATTTACAGTAAGAAATTTCAAACCAGAAAAGATGCATACTCTAGAGTATATCAATTTTTTCAAATAAATCCATCACAAAGATGAGAAACTGCTTTGCCTTTTTTGATCAAGATATGGCCCCCAAAGCTAAAAAAACTTCCCCATCTCTGCTCTAGAAGGACAACAAGGCAAACAAAATATCCAAGGGGACACTAACGTGCAATGGCAAGAAATTCCTAAAATCAAGTTGAACTGTCTGAGAAATGTTATTAATTTCTTATGCACCATCCTGTCACTTTAAATTTTTCAGTGATAATGCTTCAGAAACAGAGAAGAGATATGAAAAATATTTAGGGTACAAGAGGAACCTCAGCTTTTGACTGATCTAAAATATAAAGGTTATCTGCCTTTTCCTTGAAATTAAGTAAAGTTTTAAAATTGGGATTCCATACTGCTCACTTTGTACTAGTTCACCAATGTTAATGTCAAGATGCATTTTTCATAATTATTACAAGAGAATGGAATCTCTCCTCCCCTCTAACATCTTTAGAAAATAATCCAGTTACGTGGCTATATTCAGACTGGGTAAATATGGCAATAATTTTGCATATGGAACATTATTTTAATATTCCTTTATTTAACCAAATCGGAAATGTGTAGCTCTTACAGTCCTTTACATTTTATGTTTTTCACAATGAATCACTAAACAAATTATTTATTATAAATAAAAAATGAAATCAGATCTTCTAGAAATGTCACTATTTGTTGTAAAAAGCTACATGAACTGCATACTGTTTGCTTTGATGCAACTACAATGCTTGGTAACATTTATCAATACTATAAAGATATTCTGATCATGTAAAATGATTTTAACGACAATGAAGAATGGGGGGGATATGAATCGTCTATTATAGTCATTTTTCTGCTGAAAATATCAGAACAGATGGATAGGGAGGGGAGAAAAAGGCAATTAGTTGCATCCAAAATAAATAAATAGCCAAATAATATCTGAGAGAAAGCAAAGTGCTGCCATCTGCAGGTAACCACTATATTGATCCGGAGTTTACTTTTCAATCCCCCTAGATGAAGACAAACAATATGAAGATCTCCCCACTAGGATAACAGATAATAAGCAAGTCATGAAAAAATTATTAATTTAGGTACTTAGTCATTTATTTTATTGTATCCTACCTTTTTTCCAGTGGTAGGATCCAAGCCATCTCCTCGCATTTTTTTTTAATTCCCAGCAAAAACACAATAAATTAGGCACACTGAATGATTATTAAACTGATTGTAACATGGGGTTGCTGTAAGCCAACAGATGACTTAAACACACACAACATTAAAACACGAAGTTAAAACACTTTGAAAATTCTAAGAAAAGTAAATAAAAATAAAATATTCAAAGGTCCAGAATATTCATTTAAAACCTTTGCCTATAACAGGCATTCAGTTGCACGTGGGCCTACACGAATAGAAAAATCTTTACCACAAGGTACTGAAAGGTCTGGAGAGCCAGCATGATGTAGTGGATTGAGCACTGGACTATGACTCTGGAGACCAGAGTTCAAGTCCCCACTCAACCATGGAAATCCCATGGGTGACCTTGGGAAAGTCACACTCTCTCAGCCTCTGAGAAAGACAAAGGCAAACTCCCTCTGAACAAATCTTGCAAAGAAAACCCATTCATAAGTTTGGCTTTGGGTTGCCGTAAGTCAGAAACAACTTGAAAGCACACAAAAAAACACAAAAAAACAACTGAAAGGTCTCTGCCTGAAGATACAAATCCATGTAGAAGATTTCTGCCTGTGCTACGTATCTTTTAATATAAATTTTCTTATTCCAGTTCATTAAAATGAAAACACAGTCCAATCTTCCAATAACTTCATGTTCAAAGCAGAAGCTGATCAAAAGTAAGTAGTTCAAGTAGTTTTAATGCGAAAGAATACATGTGACTAACTCTCCTATTGAAAGCAATGAAACTTACATTTCTACACTTTGTATTATTGTGCCTGAGATAGGCGGCACCTTTTGCTGAATAAAATTCAATAGCATTTTTTTTCCATTTTAAAGTAAACTATCAACTTTAACCTACCAACCAAAGTTTGGTTGGTAGCCACCATTCAGCCTGTCAGAATTTTAACATGTGGATCCAGGTTTGTATATATAAAGGAACTTTATTCATTTCTTATTCATTTCTGGGTGCTATTTCAAGGTTTGCAGTCTTAAACGTCTTGGGATGCAAGCTCTTTCCATACCAGTCATCTGCCCTTTTAAAATCTTCCACTGAGGATCTTCTTGAAGCATCTTTCTCCTGATCAGAAGAAGTGTGCTGGGGAATATAAGTGGTGAGAGCCCACCTATTACAGAATGCCATATTTTAAAGAGTTATGCCCATTGACAACTTTTGGCATCAGGTTATGACAGTTTTATTTTCTGGGACATTTCATTTTAAGAAATACACTAGATCAGTCATTCTTAATCTGAGGCCCAGGGACCCCCTTCCCCTGGGGGTCCTGCAATTTCCTCACAGGGTGTCTATGAAGGCTTGAAGGCTGCTTGGCTAACCTCTTCCCTGCAGTGGAGTGGCAACGTGCTAGGAGCCAAGGCAAAGACTGGCTGATTGGCTTGGCCTGCGCACTGCCATTCAATCTGCTCCAGCTACAAACTTGCAGGAAGAAGGAGAGAAGTCTTCCCTCCCCCTCCAGCACCTCTGAGTGAAGGGTTAATGGATGGTGCAATATTATTATTATTATTATTATTACTACTACTACTACTAGCTGGACCCAGCATACCATACACCATTAAAAAACTTCCCCCCAAATGCCCAGGAGACCTCATGACAACCCTTTGAGGTAGGCTGGTGGGTTTAACTCACCCACCCGCCACTCGTTCTGCCCCCTGCCGCCGCCCCCACTGCTCGTTCTGCCCCTCCCACCCCACCCCCTGCACTCCAAAACACACACACACACCACATCAACCCCCACGTTACTCACTCTCCCTCTCCAGCAGCCATGTTGCAATCTACATGGTCCCGCCCACAGTGTGCTGACTGGCTGCCCAACAGACCTGTGATTGGTCGGTCAGTTCCCTAAGCAGCCAATCAGCACAATGGAAACGGCAACATACCCGAGAGAATTATATACAGTCGTCCCTTCACATTCGCGGGGGTTACGTTCCACGGACCCCCGCGAATGTGAAAAAACCGTGAATACTGTTTGCCTCCCCACTCCCCCACAGGGCCTTCGTGGGGCCTCCAGAGACCCTCCGGAGGCCCCGCGGAGGCCTTCCCTGCCCTCCCCACTCCCCCCACAGGGCCTTCGCGGGGCCTTCGGAGGGTCTCCGGAGGCCCCGCGGAGGCCTTCCCTGCCCTCCCCACTCCCCCCCAGGGCCTTCGCGGGGCCTCCGGAGGGTCTCCGAAGGCCCCGCGGAGGCCTTCCCTGCCCTCCCCACTCCCCCCCAGGGCCTTCGCTGGGCCTCAGGAGGGTCTCCGGAGGCCCCGCGGAGGCCCTCCCGGTCCTCCCCACTCCCCCACAGGGCCTTCGCGGGGCCTCTGGAGGCCCTCCGGAGGCCCCGCAGAGGACTTCCCTGCCCTCCCCACTCCCCGCACAGGGCCTTCGCGGGGCCTCCGGAGGCCCTCCGGAGGCCCCGCAGAGGCCTTCCCTGCCCTCCCCACTCCCCCCCAGGGCCTTCGCTGGGCCTCAGGAGGGTCTCCGGAGGCCCCGCGGAGGCCCTCCCGGTCCTCCCCACTCCCCCACAGGGCCTTCGCGGGGCCTCTGGAGGCCCTCCGGAGGCCCCGCGGAGGACTTCCCTGCCCTCCCCACTCCCCGCACAGGGCCTTCGCGGGGCCTCCGGAGGCCCTCCGGAGGCCCCGCAGAGGCCTTCCCAGCCCTCCCCACTTCCCCACAGGGCCTTTGCGGGGCCTCCGGAGGGTCTCCGGAGGCCCCGCGGAGGCCTTCCCTGCCCTCCCCACTCCCCCCACAGGGCCTTCGCGGGGCCTCCGGAGGCCCCGTGCAGGCCTTCCCTGCCCTCCCCACTCCCCCCACAGGGCCTTCGCTGGGCCTCCGGAGGGTCTCCGGAGGCCCCGCGGAGGCCCTCCCAGCCCTCCCCACTCCCCCCCCTGGGCCTTAGCGGGGCCTCCGGAGACCCTCCGGAGGCCCCGCGGAGGCCTTCCCTGCCCTCCCCATTCCCCGCACAGGGCCTTTGCGGGGCCTCCGGAGGGTCTCCGGAGGACCCGCGGAGGCTTTCCCAGCCCTCCCAGGGCTTTCACGGGGCCTCTGGAGGCCCCGTGTCGCGGTTTTGGGGGGGCCCTGGGGGGCCCTCCCAAAACCGCGAATACTCGAAACCGCGAATGTCGAATTCGCGAATGTGGAGGGACAACTGTATATAGATGATGATGATGATGATCAGGGTTTTAAATCTTGAGTTAAGTCTTTGGGGTTCATGGCACCAAAAGATATTTAAAGGGAGTCCCTGGTAAAGAAAAAGTTAACAGCCACTGATCTAGCCTACCATATTTTATTACTGTTTTATTTTTGGCTATATAAATCATAATGTTACCACAATTTCCTTTGTTTTGAAATGGGAAAAAACTTATTCTTAAACACAAAGCTAACTAATAAGGTTCAATATTATCCAGCTTATGACTATAATCACACAAATGATACCAACATGGAAAGGGTATCTGGGGTTCAGGTAAAAAAAAAAAAAAAAGAATGATGTAGCCTGGGAAGCCTATGAACTGAGGAAGGGGTACCTCACCATGAAATGAAAAACCTCACCCGCTCACTCAGACTATAAGCCACGGGTAGATATAGGAAAATTGTTTTTTAAATGGAGGGAGTCACCATCATTTAAATACAGCATAAAGCACATGTAACTTAGTTTTATTCTTACACCTGTCAATGCTAATAACAAATGGCTGTGGGAATCCAGATTAGTCAGGCAGGATGACACACACATCTTTCATGGCTCCTCTGTTTTGTTCTCTGAAGATACAATTGCTCTTTCCTTTTCCCTGTTCTCATAATGAATCTGCTTCAGTGCATTCAGAGAGGTCTCCCATATGGTTAAAATGCATGCAAGAATTAATATGCAATTAATAAGATGGTTTGATCATCTGCTTTTTTTCAAGAAGGCAGCTGGTCCATGTATCAGATGCTAATTAGACAAATTAAGACAACCACTTTTGTTCTGTGATGAACTGATAGCCTACTGTAACCAATCCTCTTAGGTCTTCTGAAACAGTGTCAGTAAATGGGGAAAAAGGCTGATATAGCAGAAAGTCTAATTTTCTGCAAAAGAAAGAAAGAAAATAAAAGGAAAACCTTGCACAAGGGAATTAATGGCATCGTTCAACTATTGGAAGGAATCTTTTATTTTATCTGGTTCTAGCAGACAACATACAAGCTACTACTAATAACTTCAACTAATAGCATCATTAAGTCCAAGTGTGAAGGAAGCTTTATTTCCTTCAAAAAAACATGTACGGTTATGCTCTGAAACTTTAAAGGACTGAATCCAGAATCTGTCTCCTGAAGATAAAACCTCTTCTTCTAGCTGCATAAGGCTTCTAATTCAGTAAGCACATCCACTGGCAGAATGGAAAAGGAAGATTTTTTCCCCACTGTGCCCACCCTGGCTAAGCGAGGGTCCAGTAAGTCAATAAAACAGTGATCTTCTACTCTCTTTTTTTCCCTTTTTGTAAATACAAAATATTGCATGTGCGCACCATGGTAAACTTTATATTTCTTTTTGCGGTGGCAGATTCAAAAGCACAAGTAAATCACTCGTGGATGACATTTTGGCTAGGGGACAGGCAAAGTTTAGGAGGGTTCTTTTGACTGTTAAGACAGGTCACAGCACTGCAAATGGCTGCTTCTTTGAAGGAGATCATATTTTCCCCCCTCGTATAGACAGGACCACAGATTGGACACAGAAGCAGACAGTTGCCCCTGGTGGCTGCCACAAAATGGTGTAACTCTTCCGCTCTTGGAGACTGAGGTCTCAAGCTTATTTGAGAAGAACTGCAAATTAATTCGAACTGGCTTTTGGTGACCATAATTTTTTGCCCTATTTATCATAAATGGCAAAATTATATATTTATGAAGCAACTAAATCAATGCATCTTCTTTCAAATCAGCACTTCTTGATCAACACATGGTTTGCACTGTCCTAACTGACAGCACCAAAAAATCCTCTGGCATATAAATAGCCGTATATACAGGTGCAATGCAAGTAAAGAGCATCTCTGAATTGGGACCATACATCCAGCTGATTTTGCATTTATAGCTGATGAGCTCCAAGGTGAAGAAGGATTTAAATTACATTCCTTGAGAAGAAATCCTAAAGGAATTGAAAAACTCACTAGCTCCATGGAAATTAAACTAAATAATAGTGGTATGTTTTAGTGAGCCTGGCCTAAACACCCTAAAGCCAACAGATCCTGTCTGATCTTGGAAGCTAAGCAGGGTCAGCCCTGGTTAATATATGGATGGGAAACTGACAATGAATACCAGGTGCAGTAGGCTATATTTCCAAGGAAGGAACTGGCAAAACCACTTCTGAGTATTCCTTGCCTAAGAAAACCCCATGAAATTCATCGGGTCACCGTAACTTGACAGGCGACTGAAGGCACATACAGTCTACAAACCTCCATTGTGAACAACAGGAATTAAGGTTCCATTTTCAGTTCTGACTTAAACAATTTCCGATTCAGTACATGATCTGTTTTGTGGTTTGCACAAACTGGTTTTGTACTAATCTCTGTTAATTAACAAAACAGGTTACAAAATGCCTTCACTCTGTCATGCAGCACTTTCAAAATATCATATACTCTACTCAGAGCTATTCAGTGATGAACTAGCAAAATGCTGATCACAATTAATGAATACAGAAAATGATGGAAAATAGAAAACATACCATGGTATAATTGCTAGTAGGTTCCTATCTAATGGCAAGCTCTTCTCTTAGGACAGAACAAAGTGCACTGAGAGTTTACCTCCCAATCCAAGCCACTATATCAGGATAAAGAAGGGATGGATGCCTCTCCTCCCTGCTCTTCCCGCTGAAACACCTGACAACCAACAGAATAGAGTTTGGTTCACACTGGTTTTTATGGTGAAAATGCACCATCTATAGCAGAGACAGGGAACTAGTGTCCCTCCATATTTTGTTGGATTCTCACTAGCCTAAGTCAGCATACTCAATTGTCAGTGGTGATGATGGGAAGTGTAGGAGGTGTAGTGCAATAGCACCTGGACAACCACAAGTCCATCATCCTTCCCTGCTGGCAGATGGCCAGTCCCTTGAAATATGGGAACCTGTATCACACTGAGAGCATGCAAGGACAAAAAGTGTAAATCTGGAATAAATATTTATTCTATACAAATATACTGTTTAGTGAAAATTCCCATATGTTACATAACTTTTCTAATAAAATAAATGTGATTGCCATCAATGTGCTTTTGGGACACAGATCAGCTCCCACCTCTGCCTTAAATATTCTTCAAATGTTTGCCAGAATTCTAGCATTCATTCTATTTTTTTCACCATAACATTTTCATCTGTTATATACAGTGTTCTACATTACTATGGCCCACCTGTAAATTTTTACAATAATTGCCCCCCCCAAAAAAAAAGCAAGAGCAGTATTATATTTTTGCAATATTGTATATATTGCTTACTGACCATTTCTTACACCTGTAGTTAATTTCTGTAGTTAGCCCCAGAGCCAGCCTTTTGGGGGATAAACTGTACTGTGCTTGCAATATTACAGTCATTAGCATTCAGGAACACAGTCTCTCCTTGGGGAGTTCTCAGACTTCTAGCACTCATTCTGTTTTGCTAATGTACTGTCATAAGGTGCTCACTCCAGTAGTCTCTGCTAAAAATAAACTTTTGAGGCAACATGACAGATGCTGAAAAGACATACATGAGAAAGACATTGCAGGCTAATGACCAAAGAAATAACAAGTTTTAATACTCCATTTACAGTTATAGTAATAAACCTTTTAAATGGCAATGCTCTATTAATTCTCTCCCATACAAACAACTTGAAACAATTAATTTATTTTAGCTGTGGCAAATGACTGATAAATTCCAGAATATTATAATTTAACAATAATGCCAAACATTTAATTAAGCAAGCCTTCTCCTAAGTAATTCATAACTGTAGCAAAAGCAGCTGCATAAATCTATGCTGAATAGATATTTGTGAAAAAAGTACGGTATGTATCTTGGAGCATAAATACTGTTTGGCTATACACTGTGACTGGCCATCTGCCAGCAGTCAATCTAGGTTGCTGGGTTTGTATGTCACTGTGGACGTGCACGTAATGATGAAAAGGATATTAGTGGATCACTTTGCTGGCCTAGTGCTTCCATTCTGTTTTGCCTAAGTGGTTTCTAGCACTCTACCTGCTTTATTGTTGTATTCAGATATCCTTGCCTGAACAGAAGTGTCTTGATAAACAACACACACACAAACATAGAGAGAGCTGTAGTTCACAGGAAATGATCATACATACAGGTAAATAATGTGCTGTTGGCTACATGTACCTAACTGGGCAAGTTGTTGCAACATTATGGACTCTTCACAGTTTCATTGTATGGAATAACACTGATGCACAGTGTAGCTGCCCCCAAGTTAGGAATCAGAATAAGAACAAAACTGGCTCTACATTCTTTATAGGAAGACAGGAAGTGAGGAGAGGACAGATAAAAATAAAAAAATTTGGGAAAACTATGGAATACACACTCTAACAGACACACTCTTTAAAATAGGATGATTTAAGAAAGGAGACATAACTGGCAATGGGATGGGAAACAGAGCCTCATAGATCAAAGAGGCAAGGTGGGCAAAGGCAACAGGAGGGTGGCTGTGTCCAGTGACAGTAAAGCTATGTGTTATAGGAAGCTTAGAAACAAGGACTATGAACAGAACTATATACCAGGCCACAGGCCAAGTTCGCAAGGGAGCAGTAACATGATGGCAACCAAATCTTTTCCCATTTTGTCAATACCATAGTTGAGATATTGGTCCGTTGCAAGGAAAAGCAGAGAAAACTGCAAGGAAAAGAGCCTATCTTTCTTATTTCTAAGCCACCTTCTTCTTGTGTTTTGTCTAAAGTAGGAGAAAGATTTGGTTTTGATCACTCTCATTCAAATTAGATAAAGTAATCTTGTGCTTTGTGTGCCAATCTGCATTGATTAATATTAATGGGAGCCTGTTTTGATATGCCTTAAAAGTTACACAAATTCCCCCTCAACTTAAAGATCTGATCATCAATTGTTTTAAAAACAAATAAGGCCCACCAAGCTTCTCTAACAAGCTGACTGACACCTGGCCTTTGATAAGGCATTCCATTGCCTTATTACTAGCATTACTGAAGCTCTCTCATCTTTTCCAATTGCCATGAAAGAATCAGCCACCAAGTTTATTTCTGTTACAATACTATACCTTCCCATCATCAATAGTAATTAAAAAGCCTCTGCATGTTTACCGTTAAAAAAAAACAGTAGCCTCACCCCACAATTATACACACGAACACACAAAAATATGGTCACAAGGAATGTAGAGCTGGTAGCCATGTGTGATAGCAGATGGACAGGGACTGGTGATGGCTCTGAGGTGAAGGGGTATAGTCAGCCCAACAATTAACCCTGCATTAAAACATGCCATAAGTATATACAACTATTTAAACAGAGGCTGGATGGCCATCTGTCGGGAATTATTTGATTGTGTATTCCTGCATGGCAGGGGGTTGGACTGGATGGCCCATGAGGACTCTTCCAACTCTATGATTCTATGATTCTGATCCATTTTTCATCCGACGTGTACCACCTGCTGAGTCAAGAATGAGAATATTCAATTTAATTTAATATTCCAGGGCCTTATTTGGGACCCTGGAAGATACTCAGTTTTTCTTTTTATTTAATTAAAAATAAAGACCCTACTTTAGAACACTACAGAAAAAGAAACCATGTGAACTCTTTCAAATGCTGTTCTTTGATGCTTAGAAACAATGCGAAAAGGAAACATTATCTATATCTATATCTAGATACAGATATATAGATATATATGTAGAGAGACTGAGAGAGAGAGAGAGAGAATCTTAAGAATAATCGCATACTCCACCTATCTCCTCGTCCTCCTAGAGCTTCATCCTATGCACCCTTCTTTTTAAAATGCATTAGCAAATGAATGGGGAAAGAGAATATCTTTTGTCAAAGGAAAACATTTAAGAATATGTTGCTGCAATAGGAAATAATAACTATTCTTCAACTGTGGACAACTTAGTAGTATTTTAATATTTTAACACAGTAAAGGAGGACAATAAAACTACATTTTGAACAGAGTAATTTTTGTGCACTGTGTTTTTCTCTGAACTGTTATTAAGGGAAGCTAACTACCCACAGATCATTGCATCCCATGCTGATGCGTCTGCATGTATGTCACTGCTGTTCAATAATACAGCCTGTGGCCATCTGCATTTTTTTGCCATCCATGGGGGTTCCAAAACTGAACTCCTGCAGATCTGGAAGGGCCACAGTAGTGGGTCATTTATTAACATGAAACTATTCACTACTTCAATAATAAGAAATGACCAGCCAAGAAATGCATAATCTACATATTATTGACAGTAATGATGTATAATTCACATTTAAAAGAAGAATAACTATATTATCTATGTGGTTAAACTTGCAAATTAAGATATTTGGGTTAATCGCAAAACAAAAATACAGTAGCACCCCTGTATCTGCAGGGGATTGCTTCCGGGGCCTCCCACAGATGGTGAATTCCATGGATAATAGTGAACATCATCCCGGGGGGGGGGCATCCTGAGGGAAAGGAGGTGAATGTGCTCCTCCCCCTCCCTTCCACCTTCACCCCCGCCATGGCCCTGCTGCAGTGACAATCGTGAGGGGAAAGGGGCAAGATTGCTCTGGCCCTTCCCCTAGGAGGGCTCCTGTTAACCCGGCAGCAATCACGGGCATGAAGGGGGAAGGGGACAGAGTGTCCGGAAAACAACTAGTTACCAGCAAAGTATAAACAGCACTAGTCTGGGAAGGTAACCAACTGATAATTAACTCACAGGAATGCAAACATTGTCAAAGATTTAGTCTAGTAATACAGTCCAAAAGGTCAAAGGCTTATGGCAGTCAGTCGGAGTGGGTCCAAAACAGTCTATGGGTCAACAGGAGCAGGTAGTAGAGTAATCAGGGACAGTCCAAGGTCTAAGCACAAGTCAAGGTAACAGAAGTCAAGATAACTGGAATCCAGGCACCAAAGTCAGCAGGAAGCTTTCATCAGGAAGATCAGCTGATCTCTGACAAAGCCTCCATCGCCTCTCCCAACATATATAAAGCAATTAAGGCTTTGTCGGGTGTTTCTTAACGAGCAGGTTTTTCTCATAAAGTCTCAGAGATTTCCCTTGAGCTTCCTTTCCTCGCTGCTGGGTATATGATGGTGGAGGTAAGTCCCTCTCTTCTTTGTCGTCCTTATCTGAATTGGCAAGACTCTGCTGGGATTAATACCAACCCACTTGGACCAGGCACTTCCTCTGCTCAAGCTTCTAAGTTGGCAGGGTTCCCTACTGGCACAGGTGGAGATAAACCTGTGCCCGGGTCCCTAGGGCCATTCCCTGCCATGTCCTCCTCCTCCTCCTCCTTTGATTCTATACCCTCATCAGGCTCACGGGCATGACACTGAGAAGTGATCTCACCCCCCTTCCCCCTTGCAATCACTGCCACAGCAGGGCCATGGCGGGGATGAAGGGGACGGAGGAGCGAACTCACCCCCCCATGAGTGACACCACAGCAGGGCAATGGCGGGGCGAAGGGGGGTGAGATAGCTTCTCCACCCCTTGGCCCCCACCTTGGCCCCACCGTGGTGGTGATCATGGGGGCAAAGGGGGAAAGGGAGGAGGCACTCTTACCTCCTCCCCTTCACCCTCACGATCGCCACTGTGGTGACAGGAGCCCTCCCAGGGGAAAGAACAAGGGAGGTGAGATCCCTCCTTCCCCCATCCCTTCCACCACCATCACCAACCATGGATAATTGAATCTGTGGTTGGCGAATCAGCAGATACAGGTGTGCTACTGTATGGACTATAACTAATGACATTCTTTGGAAGTTCAGTCCTTACTGAAATCAGTACAACCATTGTAATCGTGAATACTGTGAATTCCAATTTTAAGTATCTTAAAGTTAAATGAGAACAGTTTGTAGGACAAAGACATTAGTAACATTGTGTTTCACTTTGTTTTTTTAGTTTGCATACATACAAGATTTCTAATTAAATTCTGCCCATGTCACTCAATTTTAGAAATGTCATTTAGAATTGTGGTACTCTCTACCTGTCCTTCAAAAAGGGGCACGGGAAAGGGTATCATGACTTTTATTTGACTGAGAAATGGGTTGATGAAAAAAGGACAAGAGTCAATCTTCCCAAACATATAGTCCTCCAGATGTGTCCATGTTGGGCTACATCCACTAATTGCTGTTTTTAAGTACTGTAATCTGAAAATACATCATGGGGTTCCCTTTTAACATCTGGCTATTACAGACTACTGCATAAGATAAGAGTGAACAGAGAGGAGAAAATAAAACCACTGTAGTTGATGATTAACTATTTAAAAAAAAAAATACAACACCTATCGCACTAGAAAAGTTTTGCTAGGACAGACCTCTGTGTCCTGTGCATAGTGCTTGTTTTCTCTCTCACAAACTTTTTCTGTGCCCCTGCTTTAAATACACAAAGTAAGAAGTAGAATACTAATGCTAAAGGAGACGGCCACCAACAAACACAAGAATAGATTTTTTTCTTATTTAAAAAAAACATGTGTTATGGTCCCAAGATTATTTTTCCCCACACAGGAAGTAGAGAATACTCTGATAGAACCAAATTACATTACATAACTGACTGGTAGTAGCAGTTATTTAGTTCTTACACATTTTAATATAATAGCATTTTCATTTATGTAAAATACACTGTAAGAGAATAAAAATGGATACACTTAAAGTAAACAAACAGCAAAAGAACTGTGATCAATGCAGTTTCACAGATTTTATTGCTTTAGGTTCACTCTAGAAAATACTTCTATTTATTACATCAAAGAGAAATGCATTTATTTTATCTTTCCAAAAATAAAACTCATGTATATTCAGAATAAAGACTATAAAACACTTATTTGAATGGAAAGGACATGGTCCATTCTTACTTGGCCACAAGGTACTGTTGTCTTTACTCAGCCATTTTTTCCTGAAGTGCTCTTGGACCTTAGTGTGATTCCTCTTCATTTTGTTGGAATGCAGTGGAATAAGTTCTTCATCATCAGTATCATAGCTGCCCTGCCACTTGTTTCTGGGCAGGCAACCAACCACTTGATCTGAAGGCAGGCAATGGACATAGGCAATCATTCTAAGAAGCAATTCCACCCCCAAAAAATGCTTTGTATTTGTGACAATTTGTCCATAAACCAATTGAGTAAAAAGGAAGCAGTGATTCTGCAGCAGCAGAAATCTTGTCCTTCTAACTTGGCTAGAATCAATTGATTTTATCAGCTATTTAACAAAAGATTGTATTATTCCTTTGCATTGATTTGAGTAAGTAAATGCCATTGCAGATACAGTCCCGCAGCCAGGCTAAGGATGTTAAGAAAGCCAATGCCAGCCCTGCAAAATGTATCAATCTGAGTCGGATTTTAAACTGGCCTCTTTATGCTCCAGTTGAACTCTGATGCTTCTCTTAATCTTTATCCCCAGATTATTTGTCATTCTCTGAACAACAGGTACTACAGTCACCCACACAGATGGTCGTATCTTAGCAGCTTATTTAAAGCTAAATTGCCATGCTTAGTGTACCAGAGACAGCTACAAAATCAGAACATAGCACACAGTGTGTTACGGTACATCTCATTTCTTTATCACACACATGCATATAAGAGTAAAAGGACAACATGGCAATTAACCACTTATATATTGAGAAAGGAGCAACATTATTAAAATAAGACTTGGGAGGCAAGGAGAATGAAGGAACTAGTTTAAAACATTTGCTTTCAGAGTCCATTTAATTCTAGTTAAATGAAGTTTTAGCTGGTTTTATAAGTGACAAATAGGCAAACAAATGAATCCTTATTAACATCTTCTTGAGGTACGCACTGTCCCTATTAAAAGATGAGGACAGAGAGACTCAAGAGAGGTTTAGTATGTTGCTCATGCTTTAAGTGTAAAAGCCAGGATTAGAAGATTTTCTCAGGGGTCCCAAAGCAAAGGAATCCCTTTCTTGAATAAGGCTATAATATTAATCAGCACACTATCCCTTAAAAAAACAGGAAATTTCCCATGAGTACTGTCATAAGATATAATCTCTCTCAATTGTATTTCCATATGTTAACTGCTGTCAAGTCGACTTTGACTTATGGTGACCCTATGAATATACAAAACACTGTCCATGCCTTCAAATCATATCAACTGAATAAGTAGAGAGGGTTGAGTATGACTGAGCCCACCAGTCCCATACTCAACTATCACATAATCAATTAAGTCTGACACAGATAGGGGAACATGTGAAGAACATCCTACACATCTTTCACCGGATAGGTACAGGCTCTTCAGTAAGATGAAGATTTCTACCTTCCTGATGGTAAGAGCTGTTCAACAATGGAATACACTGCCTCGAAGTGTGGTTGAGTCTTCTTCTTAAAATAGAGGCTGGATGGCCATCTGTCGGGAATACTTTGACACTGTATTCCTGCATGGCAAGGGTTGGTCTAGACAGTCCTTGTGGTCTCTTCCAACTCTCTGATTCTATGATTGATTCTACTAAGAAAGATCCCTGGATGTGTACAGTTGTAAGGCTTAATCTATAACTGCATAAGGGCTGTGACAACTGTGTGAGGTCTAGGAACCAATTTTCTACCCACAAAGCCCTGCAGGGTGCTTTCCTGCACCAGTGTGAAGAAAAAAAAATCATTGTGGATTTTGGGCAAAACTCACATTGTAATTTAAAAAGTTGAGGGGGTTGGGGGGAATTGTGGGGGACTCGTGGGAGGGCTGAGACCCACAAAAGGGGAGCCCAGAAGCCACTCAGGGTCCATTGGCTGCACTTTCATCATCCCTAGTCTACACAATTTGTATATCTATAAAGATGGGGAAGCAGAAATGAACTATAGATTCGGTTTTGAAGGTAGAAAAAAGAGAGATACAGTATTGCTTTCCCTTTGTCTTTCCCCTCTACTCAAGATATAATAACAAGGAATGAATTGTTTCTTAATACAGTAAAGGCATCTATATACATTTGCCACATCAATACATTAAATTCAATACATTAAAACCAATACATTAAATCTGAAACATGGGTCACCTATCGCCACCAGCTACAACTCCTCAAGCGCTTTCGTCAGCGCTGTCTACGCACAATCCTAAATATACACTGGACTGACTGTGACGAATGTTGCTGTCCTTGAGCAAGCAGGGATCACCAGTATTGAGGCCATGATATTGAGAACACAGCTGCGCTGGGCAGGGCACGTTTCTAGGATGGAGGACCATCGCCTCCCAAAAATACTACTCTATGGTGAACTCGCCACGGGTCAGCGTAAGAGGGGTGCTCCAAAAAAGCGATACAAAGACTCCCTGAAACAACATCTCAGGCTCGGCCAAATTGATCACCAACAGTGGTCCGCCCTGGCCTCTCATCGGGAGGCATGGAGAAGCACGATCCACAATGCTGCAGCCTTATTTGAGAACTCACGCCAAACAAGTCTTGAAGAGAAATGACAATGCAGAAAGAATCACAACCCAAAAACATCACCCAAGGAGACCTTCTGCTGTGCTTTTTGCAACTGGACTTGTTTATCTCGGATTGGCCCTTTTAGTCATCAGCGCACTTGCAGAAAGCGCGGGATGAGTCCTTCCTGAATCTTCGTTTGCGAAGAAAAGCCAGAGAGAGACATTAAATTAATAAATTGGGAGATGTGAATATCTATAAACCAGTCTTCAATGTCTGTATTTAAATAGCATTAGTGGCCCAGCTTCAGTTCGTATTTGGAATTCATGCAGATTGCTTGATGGGAGATTTGATGGGTTTTGGATGATTTTCAGAATAGGTATTTTTAGTAAATGTGTGCAGTGTTAATGAATATGTTGTTACATATTCCACTTTTTTAAAATAGTTTTAGGGAACCTTTTGGTTGTATTAAATGATACATAAATAAGTAACGTAAGTCCCTGGCTTCCATATTCATCCTCAATGTTAATTAAATATTCTTTCTCATTCTTTCATACATTTGTATTGGACAGCTTAAATACTCTCAAGGGGAGAATCAATTCTCCGTTTTAATCTTACTGTTAGCAGCCTTGAAACAATATAATTGCACAGTAAGGCCAAGTATTGAATCCTATCTCTCCCATAGCACATAATTCAGTGTATTCTTTGATAAAAGATAGGAGAAAGGGAACCCTGCTATAAGATTCAGAATAAAATAAAATCAATATATTAGGCACTATAAATGCAACCTTAGCCAAGTGTTGCATATATAATCTATAGAACAAATGAACATAAACTGATGGAAGATCCAATGAGTTTTCAGTTTTATATGTGTCAAGCTGATTTCAGGAAAATAACTTCATCATTAATTTGCAGTTTGTTTTTGAAAGAATACTAACAATACAGCACTTAGTAATTTAGTGATTTAGAGTGTAACAAGGCACTGGAAATTAAGACTATACTGACTTCAAGACAATGTGTCAAAGATGTCTGGCAGACTACAGAATAAGAAGAAGGGGGAAGAGAGAGAGAGAGAGAATCTAATCCACATTAGAAGTGAATATACTGTGTGTCCCAGGATTACAAACTAAATGCTGAGCTTCATAAATTATTTCTACTTACATGATTCTGCAATTCAAATTCAGAAAGCTGAGGAGGGGAGATAGACAAATTTACTTCAGTCTATTGGAGTTTACTCTCGTCTATCAGACTTAAGGTTTCTAAACCTTAAGAAGATCATGTAGGTCTGGAAACCAAACAACAGTTTAACATGCATTTCTAACAAATTAGTATTTCAATTAGATGCTACAAGATAATACTGATAAAGAGTAATGGGATCAGCTCTAAAATCCAGTTTACAGAATTTATTTACCACATGGCAAGAATTAGTATCGACACAAATGTCTTCAAGTTAACAACCAACTTTTTATACTTGTAATACTAAATTTATTTGGAAAATTCTGAATTACTGAGATATCCTAGTTAGCAAGCAGAAACTGAACAACACAGTCATTATTCTAATGTGATAACTGCTTGAGCAACTGACTAGCTATCATCCATTGTCCCTCATTAATGCACACACTCCTTGACCCTCCCTCAATTAATTAATGCTCTGCTTTCTGTCTTCCCTTTCAGGGTAATTAGGTTGTTAGTAGAAACTATATGAGCTTAGCTTTGTTTGGGCTTTATAAAAAATCTATAATACTGTTGGAACTCAGTATTCAGTAGGGGTAGAGAGGAAGGAATGGGATGGTTTCCTTCCAGATTTGACCATACTCCCTTTAACATGTGGCCCATTACAACTAGCTTCTAAAGTGCTCTCTAACTAGCTTGATTGAACACTTTAAAATAACTGCTGTTGATCACTAATTCATAGAGTTGGAAGAGACCACAAGGGCCATCCAGCCCAATCCCCTGCCATGCAGGAATGCACAATCAAATCATTTCCGACAGATGGCTATCCAGCCTCTGTTTAAAAACCTCCAAAGAAGGAGACCCCACCACACTCCAAGGCAGTGTATTCCATTTCATGTGGACAAATATTAGGCATTTACATGACTTTCAAAAGTTTCCAGGTATTCTGAATATCAACTTACATTCCACCAATTCTAGCAGATCAAAAAGAAAAGAAATTTATAAAAGAATCTGCCATTCTTGCACATACACAGTCTTTTCATTAATCATAGCAGCTTCAATCGATCATGAAGTTCACCTTCTCATCACTTCCTTCAATGAACACCAGCTTCTTTTGAATTTACAACATAATGGGTTACAGTGAAATAAAGTAAATAACACCATTTGGTTAAACACTGTAATTAGCCTGACAACCAAAATCATGCCCATTAGGTGGCAAGATCATAGGGAGTGAGCCCTAGAGCAGTGATGGTGAACCTATGACACGCGTGTCAGTATCGACTGACAGTACTGACATGCGGCTAGGCCTCCCCCCTGCCCGCAACCTCACCACCCTCCCTAGGAAAGTGGTGGGCGGGGCTACGAAGCCCCGATTGGCACTTTAGGGAGGCTGGAGGGGAGGGGCTGGAGGGGGGAGGCTTTCCAGCCACCACCCATGCTTCCGAAAGCCATGATTGGGATCAGGCTCTTCTGTCACTGCCCCCCTGAAGGAGAACCCCAAAAATAAAAAAACTAAGATTAAGTAAAGGAAGTGGTAGTAGCAGTGGTCAACCCTTTTAAGAGACATGGACTGAGATGTATGGCTTTATAGAAAAAATGGCAGATCATTTTGCGTTCTATATTCTAAAACAGTAGTAAGCAGAACGTGGAATATAAATAGACATTTGGAAAAAAGTGAGGATGAAAGGAAAGAATACATTTCCAGGCAGGTACAACTTTATAAGAGCCAATCTAATTCCTTCTTTAAATTTATGAAAGGCTCTACAAATTTAACATCTGAAAGTTTGAGCATTGCTCACTCTATAGCTCAGCATGGAAAAGTGCTCAGCGAGGGAGAATTTATTAAAGAAACTCTCCTAAAATGTGCACCAGTTCTATTTCATGATATGCAGAATAAAGATGCAATTATTAAGAGAATATCTGAGTTATCACTCAGTAGAAATATCATAAAAGAACAAATAATGAGACTGAACACAAACATACAACATCAATTAGAGAGACCTAAGGAAGTGTAAATATTTTTTTATCTCTCTTGATGAAACTACTGATGTCACATCATATGCTCATTTGGCCATTATTGGTCGATATTCTGATGGTCTCACAATGAGAGAAGAATTGATAAAGTTAGTATCACTGCCAACAAGTACATCAGGAAGCAAAGTATGTAAGGTTGTTCTACAAGCATTTTGTGACCTAAGTACTGATATCTCTAAAGTTGTGTCAGTGACAACAGATGGGGCACCAAAAAAGGAGGGGGGAAAAGTCGGATTTGTCAAATTGTTTACAGAAGCTATTGGACATCCGATTGTGCTTTTTCATTGTATTATCCATCAGGAGGCTTTATGTGCCAAGGCAGGATTCACCAACTTAAACGACTTAATGTCAGTTGTTACAAAAATAGTTAATTTAATAGGTGCTTGCCTCCTTCACAAGCGAGAATTTTCGGCACTTTTACTGGAGGTTGATTCCACCTACAGTGGACTGCTGATGTACAATAATGTAAGATGGCTGAGCCGAGGCAAAGTTCTTGAGCGCTTTGTGGAGTGCTTTGAAGAAATTAAGGTATTTCTTGACGATAAGGATCTGGAAAATTTTCCTCAACTTAATGATGATAAGTGGGTCAACACCTCGATGTTTTTACAGATCTCTCCATATTAATGAACTGAACTTGAAGTTACAAGGTTTTGGCAAAAGTATTGACGTTATGTTTGGATATATAAAAGCTTTTGAAAGTAAAGTTAAAATTTTCAAGCTAGATGTAGAAACTAAAACTTATAAGTATTTCCCTCGAGTAGCAAAATATTTTGAAAGGGCCAGTGCAGGTGTACAAAATGAAATGGAACTCTTGCATATGAAGTACCAGCATGTTTTAGACTTGTTACTTGACCAGTTTAGTGATAGAATTAGTCAATTTAGAAGTCTAGAACAGACCATGAAAATAATTAAGTTTCCTGATGTAGTAGTCTACAGTAGTTTGGAATTAAATGTTTTCCAATGGATGCAAATTGATGATTTGGAGATGCAACTTGAACAATTTCAAGACCGTATCTGGGCTCAGTTGACTTGAAGTCAAAGCTTGAGATTCTAGAAAGGCGCTGCTTGGAGAATCAAGAAGAGTGCCACTATGAACAGGAAATTTGGAGTCCCTGGAACCAAGTACCAGACACTTTTAGCACCCTGAAAAATATAGCAATGGCTTTACTCACAATTTTCCCCTCTACATACTTTTGTGAGGCCTTATTCTCAGCATTAAATAATATCAAAACCAACAAAAGAAACAGATTGACAGACAGTTGGTACTGCTTGCTTGGGCCTGAAGTGTACAAATACCAACCTTCAATTGAAGATTTAGCCAATGAAATTCAGCAACAAAAACATCACTAATAGGCAGGTTAGTTAAAGAATTCCCCCTCCCCCTCACTTATCTCAGTTCACGGCACTCCACACAAACTAAATAATATCAAGACCAACAAAAGAAACTGACTGATGGATGAACAAAGAAGTCACTAAGCAGGTTAGTTTTTGGTTTATTAAATACAATTATATATAACAAGTATACCTTTATGTTATTTAAACAATAAATATTGCGAAATAATATTTTTTTCCTCAAAGTGACATACCACCCGAGTTATGCTCAGTTTTTTGGCAAAGTTTGATACACCAAGCTCAAAAGGTTGCCCATCACTGCCCTAGAGGAAATGAGTAGTGGAAATCCACTGGAAAGTCAGTTGAAAGAATCCCAAGAGTGTCTTCCCTTTTGTTTGGAGACTGGAGAAGGCTGGAAGAGGGCAGACACAGCTGTGAGATAGAAGAGATTAGGAGCCGTTTCACACTACGCTATTACAGCACTTTTATTCCACTTTAATTGCCATGGTTGCATTCCATGGAATCCTGGGATTTGTAGTTTGGAGGCATTATTGCTCTCTGGCAAAGAATTCTAAATAACCTTCCCTAGACTTCAAATCCCAAGATTACATAGGATTGAAACATGGTAATTCATGTGGGATCAAAATGCTATAACTGTTAGTGTGAAAGGGCCCCTGAAGTGAGCCAAAGGGGCTGGTGGCTGAAATCTTCAGAGGTTATCTAGTTCAATACTATTTGAGTACAACTTTTAATTTGGTATTCTAAGGATGACTAAGTTGAGAGCCAGTGTGGTGTAGTGGTCTGAGTGTTGTACTATAACTCTGAAGAGCAGGGTTTGAATCCCCACTAAGCCATGGAAATCCACCAGCATTGCAGGGGGGTGGACTAAATGATCCTTGTGGTCTCTTCCAGCTCTAGGATTTTATGATTCTCTGACTTAGGCAAGTCCCAGTCTCTCAACCTCAGAGGAAGCCAAAGGCAAACTTCCTCTGAACATATCTTGCCAAGAAAACCCCATGATAGGTTCACCTTAGGGTTGCCATAAGTCTGAAATAACTTGAAGGTACACAAAAACAAAAACAACAATGCCGTACTCAGGCAGATACATTTGCCACTGCATTATAACTTCAATCTGATTCCCAGAGTTTTTTTTTAAAAAAAACAACAACAATGTATAGTTGCTTCTAAAATCTAGCAACTCAAGAGTAAAGTACTGTTTCCACATGTTTTTCTTTCAGTTTTAATAAAAAGTCATTTCTTCAAGTTGCAACAATGATTGTGTCATTAGGAGAAGTTCTGCATGCACATGATAAGACCACTGGGTCAGTCAAATAGTAAGGGACTCAAGTACAGGCAAGCTTAACAGATAAGGCTTTACAGGTGAGCTCAAAAACACTACTTTTCTCTCCAGGAAATGGGGGTGGGGGAAAGAAACTAGGGTTTCAGAAACACCAGAGAGGGAGAAGTTCCCACATGCTTATCTCTGGTTTGTAAATATAATCTTAAATTTGGGTGGCAATCCAAGGGCAGAGGGAATGTGTGACCTGGAGAATTTAAACACAGTTTCCAGAAACCAAGAGAGGTGGAGGTTTTCTTGTGTTTTGTGACTCCACATGTTCTGTACTCAAATCAAGGAGTAGGGAATTACGTACTCTCGACATGAGTAATCTGTGCGGGTGCTTTGGCCAATGGGTGTGTCACATTTCTAGAGTACTTGCTTTTTGAAGTTAGTTCAGACCGCTAACTCTGATATTTTTGTTGTTCAGAGCCGTCAAGTTGATTTTGACTTCTGGTGACCCCATGAATCAGAGACCTCCAAGTCACCCTGTCATCAACAGCCCCGCTCAGATCTTGCAATTTCAGGGCTGTGGTTTCCTTGATTGAGTCTATCCATCTGCAATGTGGTCTTCCTCTTTTCCTTCCGCCTTCCACCTTGCTTAGCATTATTTTTTTTCTAGTGACTCATGTCTTCTCATGATATGTCTGAAGTACAACAGTCTCAGTTTAGTCATCTTGTCTTCCAGGGAGAGCTTAGACCCATTTATTTGTATAGGACCCATTTATTTGTCCTTTTGGCAGTCCAAGGCATCCACAGAACTCTCCTCCTGCACTACATCTCAAATGAGTTGATTCTTTACTTATCAGCCTTCTTCACTGTCTAGCTTTCACACCCACACACAGAAATTGGAAATACAACGGCATGAACAATACTGGCTTTAGTATTCAATTATGTATCCTTATTATTCAGGATCTTGTTTGGTTCCTTTATAGCTGCCCTTCTGAGTCCTACTCTTCTGATTTCCTGACTGCCGTCTCCATTTTGATTAATGACTGAGCCAAGGTATAAGAAATCAAGCAGTTGAGGATAGACAAGAAGCAAAAGTAAAAGGTGATAGAAACAAGGTCAGAACTCTGAACACAACTGTTCAGTGATTTGTGTGCAGGGACAAAGAGAACTTTTATAACAATCAATGCAGAGAAATAGAAGACAACAAGAAAGGTAGAACAAGAGGCCTCTTCTACAAGATCTGAAAAATCAAAGAGAAATTTAAACCAAGAAGGGAGACGGTCTATAACCATCAGAGGAACACACTGCATGATCAAGAACAAATAAAAAGATGATGGACACAATACACCAAAGAATTATATAAAAAGAGATGAAAGGATGACAGACTAATTCAAGGAAGAACCATTTGAAGTGAACCCACAATTTAGAAAGTGAAATGGAAGCTGCACTCAAAGTATTTGGCAGAAATACATCACCAGGAACAGATGGCATACCAATAGAGCTATTTCAAGTTATAGAGACAGAATCCACTCAAATTCTTACTAAAATCTATCAAGAAATGTGGAAACAAAAGAATGGCCTACAGATTGGAAACACTCAATATACATACCAGTCCCCAAGAAAGGGAACACCAGGGAACACCAATATATATTCCAGTCCCCAAGAAAGAGGACACCAGGACCATTGCATTAATCTCTCATGCAAGCAAAGTGATGCTCAAAATTCTACAACAAAGAATTTTACCACATATAGAGCAAGAAATGCCAGCTGTCCAAGCTGGCTTCAGGAGAGGAAGAGGCACAAGGGATCATATTGTAAACATACATTGGATAATGGAGTGCACCAAAGAATTTCAGAAGAAAATGTGAAACTACTGGTATAGAGAAACAAAATGGTTTCTAATTGGTAAGGGGGTCAGGCAAGGCTGCATTTTATCACCCTATTTGTACACTGAACATATCATATACAAAGCTAACTTATACTTGGAGGAAGGAGGTGTGAACATTTTAGGAAGAAGCACCAGCAGTTTAAGATATGCAGATTACACGATACTACTAGCAGAAAATAGCAAAGACATGAATCAATATTACTGTGATGTGATAAAGCTAAAAATATGAAGCAAGTTGTTTTGTAGTAGAATCATAGAATCATAGAATTGCAGAGTTGGAAAAGACCACGAGGGCCATCCAGTCCAACCCCCTGCCATGCAGGAAATCACGATCAAAGCATCCCCGACAGATGGCCATCCAGCCTCTGTTTAAAGACCTCCAAGGAAGGAGACCCCACCACACTCCAAGGGAGCGCGTTCCACTGCCGAACAGCTCTTACTGTAAAAAAGTACTTGGCTTTTACTTTCACATTTATTCAGCTTTTAGGTAGACCTTCCATTTCAGATATTCTTAAGTGTGCATGCATGTTTATGGCTGTTTTCTTCTCTCTCTCTCTCTCTCTCTCTCTCTCTCTCTCTCTCCGAAGCCTTTTCCATACATTTATTTATTTTTATTTTTATTTTTATTTTTATTTTTGGGTATTTATACCCCCTCTTCAGCCACAAAGTCTCCCGGGGCAGCTTACAAATTGTTTAAGCAATAGCAATTTACATATCTACACTGCATTAAGCGGTTCCCAATGTGTGTTAGCTAATTGCCCCTGGGTAATCATTTTACCAACCTACGAAAGGATGGAAGGCTGAGTGAACCTTGGAGCCTTCTGGGATAGAACTTTCAACGTGGTGGCTTGCAGTACTGGCATTTAACCACTGTGCCACCAGAGCTCCCTAGCTTACTTACTAGCTTTAGAGTATCTTGTATCTTCATTAGTTCCAAGCACATGTATGATCTCCTAGTCCGTTCTTACTATGAGAAATGCAGGGCTTGCATCCTGTTAGTGAGTTATGATGGTACTGTATAAGTCCAGCTTGTTTCATCTTAAGTTAGTTTTCTGTTTGCTGTGGAAGTTGGAATTCTGTACTGACTGCACAACTGTGAAAAACAGGGGGAACAACAGAGAGCATGCAGCCATTTTCCTATAGCTGGACATATAGTGATAGGCATCCCCAAGGACCTTCTAGGAGTCCTATAGAGGAAGATGTCATTGCTGTCTGTCCAGCTATAGGAAAAAGCTGGATGCTTGTCTGCTTTCTCACTGCTCTCCATCACCCAGGAAATGGTCAGGGTTTGGGGGTTTTTTTAGGAGGGTGTCCCTTATCCAGTAATCTAAAAAATACTTTTCCACTTTACATGTTTGGCTTTCTTCATAAAAACTGTGATTTCTAAGCATTGTGTCAGGATACATTAATACTAAGGGACTGAACTGTGCTGTGAAAAGTTAAGCCACCATATTAAATGCTTCCAATTTTGGGTTCCTCAGAATGGGGAGAGCATATGAAGCATTGATTTTCCACTCTCAATATACAGGACTGATATCTTCCCAAGGGAGGGTCAGGATGCAACAACACTGTGTCTGATAAAACAAGGCAGACTGGGGAATCATCACCAGGACCCTGATCCATTATTGACTGCATTAGGGTGGATGAGTGGATGACACTGGAAGGAAACATTAACAGAGCTACCTGAAGTTGCAAGATCTATTGCCTGGAAGGTAATGGAGAAAACATATGTATCCTTTTAACCTTAACAGCAAAATAGGTTCCCAATTTTAATACACTAAAAAAAGGCTGTGCCCAGAGCCAGGTATTAAATGGTAATGCAGAAAAATATGGTGTTAGAAGACAGGGACAAATTCAACCAAAGAAAAGACTAGGAAACTTTCATCCCACCCTACGATTTTCAAAAGCAGTTATTTAAAGGTAGTAAAACATTGTACCTTTTTAATTATTTCATTGCCATTTATTTCTGAATTTCATATATAAAATGTCTCACCAGCAAGTATGTGTACTGGTTAAACTGGAATTTCATCTTCCTTAATTTGTTCTTTTTTTATGGTCCACCAAATTTAGATTGTGATATGATGTCCCCTTTAGGATTATAGTTTGTCTCCCTTCTTCAAACTGAAAAAAACATGTCCAGTGTCCTTCAGATACAGTGGGCTGCAAACTAAAAAAAATACAAAAGAAAATACATTCTTCAAAAGAAATTCTTGCTGATGCTGAAACAAAAGCCATTATATTGCACAATATTAGAGAATTTCAGACTATCCCTTGCAGCTGTTGAAACATCTGAAAAAAACATGGGACCAAAGATGTGCTGCCAAAAGTAAATAAAAAGAAATGTCTCTAATCTAAAGCAACAATGGTATTACAAAGCTGCTAGACTGGTACATCCTAGCACTATGAGAGCAAAGCATTCTTTACATCTGTGACAAACAGCTAAATTTACAGTTTGCATTAACTACCAATTCAGATGCAGTTAGGACAAGATTAACAATGTCAGATCTGCTAATTCAAATGCATTAAAATCCTGCATTAGTACGGCAACCAAAAGCAAGTAGCACCCCCCTTCTACAGACCCTTCCATAGTTTCTTTAATTATTTCAAAGGTGCAAAAGAAAATGTCTCCCTACTGACATGAGCTGGGGTAATAATTATATTATATTGTTTCCTAATGCTTAGCTATTTGTAGTCTTGTGGCACTCTTCATATATTAAAGCACATAATTCTAATGATATGAATGGGAGCTCAAGAAATGGAAAACCAGGCTGCAATTTTCTTCTTCTGCAAATGTGAACCTAGGAGGAGTAGGATAAAAAGTGTGTGTGTGTGCATGCGTGCGTGCGTGCGTGCATGTAAAATCATGGGGGGATACATACATACGATTGCTGAACAGCACATTGTGTTCTTTCAGCATCAGCACAGAATTAATGATGGAATACACTCAACATACTATATAGGTACTAGGATTTAAAGTAAAATCCAACATTGTTCTCATGAAGTTGTATCTCTCTGGCTTTTCTTCACAAACGAAGATTCAGGAAGGACTCCTCCTGCGCTTTCTGCAAGTGCGCTGATGACTAAAAAGGCCAATCCGAGATAAACAAGTCCGGTTGCAGAAAGCACAGCAGAAGGTCTCCTTGGGTGATGTTTTTGGGTTGTGATTCTTTCTGCGTTGTCATTTCTCTTCAAGACTTGTTCGGCGTGAGTTCTCAAATAAGGCTGCAGCATTGTGGATAGTGCGTCTCCATGCCTCCCGATGTGAGGCCAGGACGGACTACTGTTGGTGATCAATTTGGCCGAGCCTGAGATGTTGTTTCAGGGAGTCTTTGTATCGCTTTTTTGGAGCGCCCCTCTTACGCTGACCCGTGGCGAGTTCACCGTAGATTAGTGTTTTTGGGAGGCGATGATCCTCCATCCTAGAAATTTGCCCTGCCCAGCACAGCTGTGTTCTCAATATCATGGCCTCAAAGCTGGTGATCGCTGCTTGCTCAAGGACAGCAACATTCGTTACATAGTCAGTCCAGTGTATATGTAGGATTGTGCGTAGACAGCGCTGATGAAAGCGTTCGAGGAGTCCTAGGTGGTGGCGATAGGTGACCCATGTTTCAGATCCATAAAGGAGGACAGACAGTACAATGGCTCTATACACACTGATTTTTGTGCTTTGCCTCAGGTGTTTATTGCTCCAGACTCTTTTGTGAAGTCTTCCAAATGCACTATATGCTTTTGCTAATCTGTGATCGATCTCTTACAGGCATAACAAAGCCTCTGTCTGACAAAGCAGCTCCTTTTTACAATCTTTTTATATAACCATGCCCACATGCCCCTTTCCTTCACATCTTCTGTTTAGCTGGAAGTTTTTTTTTACCAGCATTGGCATTAGGAGGATGCTGCAGGACACCTGGAGAAATACAGACTTTCAGTTATCAGGTTGCAGCAGCATGTCTTCAGCAAACAATGCAATAAAGCTTGAGTAGAATGGGATTAGCTCAGCCTACTGAAGCTGTGTGTGCCTTCTTTAGTCAAGGTGGAAGATTCTGGAGCAGATGCCTCCAGAATCCCTTATTGGGCATGTGTGAACAGCATAGAGAGAGGAGGAGAGGGCAGATAAGCCTGCCTCACCAGTTTTACATCCAGCATGTTCAAAAAGCATAGATCTATATGTTTGGCCACCAAAATGGAAATCATAAGGAAATTGAAGAGTGGTGAAAGAAAACAAAAATCATTCCTGGATACATTTTGGAAGAAGCTTTCAAGTGGCCTCTAGAAGACTGAGAATGTTTTTGTTTATTCATGCAATGCTTACCTGACCTTTCACATATGCATATTGTTAGCTTTGACTAAAACGGTTGCTGAAACATGTTGAATTGCTCTTTCTTTCTTTCTTTCTTTCTTTCTTTTGTGGTGGAAGAACCTATCCCTATTCCTTGCATGTTATTTTTACCTCTAGTACCAAAGTTTCTGTTAAAGAAGTAATGCCCAGGACCACATCTGTTTCATTAACTGAGGTACACCTGTACTACCTGTTAAATTAAAAAAAAAGCCCACTGAATTTCAAAACAATGCACAAATTACTATCATTCAGAACCTATTTTTAGGTAATAAGGCATAGTATGGAAGGACAAAAACTGTTCTTTTTCCAAGTCCGCAATAAAAAAAAAAACTCCAGACAATGACAGTAGAAGAACATATTTCACCATGCTATGATTCTCCTTCATTCCCATAGTAGTAGTAGTAGTAGTAGTAGTAGAAAAATAAAACTCTGCATCCTCATCAGCTGTAATGTACATGCCTAACCCACAGCACACTTGCTCTTGCCCAACATTCTCAAAAAAGTCATAAAGCAGCAATGAATTCTGTAAGTCGTTTTTTAAAATTCTTCTCTATACGCAGCTTACTGTGCCCTAAATTTGAGCAAAACAATCTATCATTTTGCTGTGGATAGTATTAGTAGATGAGTTTTTGGACAAAGGTGACACAGTTGGAAAATATTTACAGTTTAGTGATGTCTATACTAATTTTTCTAGTGCAATACAGTGGGACCACCTGAAGCACATATAAAAGCACCAGTTCTTACCACCCACCGCTAATACTGCAGAAACCAACTACAGAGCATCATAATCAATATAAAAAGAATCAACTGATTTAACTTGGAAGAAGTGGCATGCTAGGTAACACATTTTGAGTAAGAAGTTTTAACCAAACTGAAAATAACATTTCATTTTAAACTATAGTGATAATCAATATAACATTCCTACAGAAAAGATCAATGCACTCAGCAGTTGAACTTAGCACAGTAGTTTAGCATACCATACTTTGCCAAGAATTATAGCATTTATCTTTCATTTCAGCAATTTTTCTCTTAAACTGATGCACACTGTGAGGCTTTACAATAACTGCTATTCCAGGTCCCCGTCACTAGCATTTACAGACAATGATTCTAAAGCAATAGCCATGTTATCACAGAGTGATATTCAAGGTAGCTCTAGCTGTTGGGCTGCTGTCCGTAGTGAATAACAGTAGTATTAGCCATTCTTACAGCACTTGGTAGCAAATAAAGTAGCAACAAAAAATAAGTGGACATATAAAATAAATTGGCATTGTAGAAAAAATATTCTACAGTTTTAACACACTAACCCAGATTAACATAATCTAGAATATGTTTTCTTTACCTACTGGGAGTATGGCATAGTGACTGGATCTAGACTTAGTCATATTTAGAGTACCTGCACTGAAATCAGTTGAACAAGTTACTTATGATTAATGTGGGTTCCATTCATTGGAGTAGGTGTACAGTCCAAAGGCTAAAGCCAGTATGGATGAGTTCTGGCCTTCTAGATGTGGCTTGCAACTCCTACCATTTCTGATTCACAAACAGCCACACTGTTGTTTGAGCGAGTAGTCTCAAATTGTTCACTCTTGGTCTAAATGTCAGCTTTCAAGAAACATGCTGACAAGCTGGAACATATCCAGAGGAGGATGACCAAAATGGCAAAAGGTCTGGAAACCATGCCCTATGAGGAGCAGCTTAGGATGCTGGGTATGTTTAGCCTGGAGAAGAGAAGGTTAAGAAGTGACATAATAGCCATGTTTAAACATTTTAAGGTATATCATACTGAAGATGGAGCAAGCTTGTTTTCTGCTGCTCCAGAGACTAGGACATGGAGCAATGGACTGAAACTACAGGAAAAGAGATTCTACCTAAACATTAGGAAGAACGTCCTGACAGTAAGAGCTGTTCGGAAGTAGAATGCAGTGCCTTGGAGTGTGGTGGAGTCTCCTTCTTTGGAGGTTTTAAACAGGGGCTGACAGCCATCTGTCAGAAGTGCTTTGATTGTGTGTACCTGCATGGCAGGGGTGGAGCTGGATGGCCCTGTGGTCTCTTCCAACTCTATAATTCTATGTGGTGTTTTTAGATGGGCGTAGGAAGCCCCACATTTAAATGCTCTCCTCACAGCCATAAAGAGCAACTAGCCCATTGTAACTTTAAAATGAGGAATTAAATCTTTGCAAACTCTGATACAAACTGAGCCTATTTACCCATTTGGATACTAAAATATTTATCCAATATATTTTACAACTCCAAAAACAGTATCAAAATACAGGTAAAATCATACTTTGAAAGAGATGCATTTTCTTTCAAACAAATATACAATTCAGATATTCCCTCAAAAGGTCACAGATCACTGCAAGGTATGGGACAAATTTGTGGGAGAAAACATGTGGAAGTCATTGCTGTTGTGTGTCTTCAAGTTGTTTCCAACTTATGGTGACCCTAAGGTGAGCCTGTCACACAGTTTTCTTGCCAAGATCTATTCAGAGATTTGCCTTTGCCTTCCCCTGAGGCTGAGATAGTGTGACTTGCCCAAGGTCACCCAGTGGGTTTCCATGGCTGAGTAGGTATTTGAACCCTGGTCGAAAGTCACAATCCAACGCTCAAAGCACTACACCATGCTGGTGATACAAACTGGGAAGAGACCAACTCCAATCCCTACTCAAAATGCTACAGCAGTGGCTTTTAACCTTTTCTTTACCATGGACCGCCTTTAAATATCTTTTGTTGCCATGGATCCCAAGACTTAACACAAGTCTTGTGTTATAACAAACTCCAATAATAACAAAAACAATAATACCTATTAAACCATTTCCTAAGAGGCACTGGAAGGGGAAGGAAGACTTTTCTTCTGCTTCTTCCTCCAAGTTTGTGGCTGCAGTGGATTGAATGGCAATGTGCAGGCCAAGTCAGCAAGCCACCCTTTGCCCTGGATCCTGTCATGTAGACACTCCACTGCAGGCCAAGTAACCTTCAAGCGTTTGCAGGGGCCCTGTGAGGACATTGTGGACCCCTAAGTTAAGAACCAGTGCTACAGAACAGCAGACTTGTATCATCTGATAATGTCACTTGAGACAGAAGTTAAAAGACTTTAAACAACCAAGTCATTGTTCAGTTTTCAAAGTTTCTATTTTTTGTTAATTGTTCAAAGGTCCTTTATTTACAATTTCAGCTACAATGGGGCTGAAAGAAATGTTCTTGCATCACAATGGTTAATGTTTTACAAAATAATGTTACTAATTAAAGCAAGTCAACAAAAGTGAAACATCTACAAAAATAAATTGTGATTACAAAAAAAGTTGATTAAAACAACTAGCATTACTACTAATGTGATGTTTGAATGTACATCCACTAGAAAGAGGCACAAGTCCTAGCCTTCTGGAATGAAACATTGTGAAAAATTCACATTCATTTGTTTAGACAGCTGGTAATGCAACACTTGAACACTGCCAAGTAATACCTAGTAGTTATTTTATTTAAATCCTTGGAAAGCTTGTAAAGACAGATTATGTATATATTATTCATATGGTATATAAAAATATTCATATAGTTTACTAACTCTGAGTATGCAATTACTTATAAACTATGTGCACGGAATCTTGCATAACCTTCAGTACTAAAAATTCTTTCCATACCTGCTGTTGTGAACAGTTGTACAGACTTCTCTGGCATTTGCTCTGGTAAGAATTAAAATGAGGTATGGTAACACTGCAATCCTACATATGTCAGCAGTAAGCTGCACAAGAGTTAAATAGAACTTTTCTTCCCAGTGTATATATATATGACTGCAGCCTGAGAATCATACACAGCATCAGTAAATCATTGCCACTGCTGAAACTGAACATATGCATTGTGACAACACTTATTAACACAGTAAGCTTCAGCAACACCATCTTAAACCACAAAACTCCAAATTTACTTTTGAATAAAGAAAAAGGATACATCTATATCTTTAAAGTAACAATTGATGTAAAACCAAATTAAATTACATGAGAAAACTTCTTCAATGTGGGCATCTTTTATGAGGTCAGTTCACAAGCCCAGTATGATGGCCATATCACCTCTTCTGGCAGCACAAGATGTGTGTGTTTGTTGTTGTTGTTAGCATGACTAAGAAGCATTGTTTTATACATTTATCTACATATCTTCTTTAAAAATAAATACATCAGTGGCTGCAAGCTTGTGCCCACAGATAGCTGATAAGCAATTAATGAAGGGTGCTCTAGTAGTAAGAGAATATGGTGGCATGAAAAAAAATTGATGAGGCTAAAAGATGTGTATTTACTCTTTATTTACTCTTAAATCTTTTCCTAAACTCCATGGTTTCTCTGAGAATTAATCCTTAACAGGATTACACTGGAACTGTGCTACTGCGCTACTTCCCTTATTAAAAGAAATTCAAAATAATATATATATTTTAAAAACATGCCAGAGAATGGAAAACAGTTTTCTTAGGACCTTTTGGAAATTCCAGTGTCCTTCCAGACCAACCACTAGAAGTAGTCTGGGGTTTCCCTGCTGGAGATCCCTGAGAAATCCCCAAGGGAGAAGCAATGCAGCCATGCACACACCACACAAACTATGCTCCCAATATTGCAATGAAGTGGAATGATATATCTCCACCCAAAGTGCTTATTAAACCACAGTGTGATAGAGGGCCATTAACAGATTATTATTCAAGTGCAAAAAGGATGGATTTCCAAACAACCCAAAAACAGTACAGTGCAATACAGCATCAGAAGCTCCAGGCAAAGGCAGGATTAACACAGTGCAGTTATGGTACAACGGTGTCAAGTGATAAGCTCCTTAGTATCATCATTGTAGGTAGCTAGAATGACTTACGACTTGAGTTAAGCAAAACTCCTTCAGGCTAAACTGCAGTGTGGGGAAAGAAGCATTAATAGGATGAACACTGGTTTAATGGATTCCCTTCTGCTTCTGCTGAGATGGGACCCCTTGAGATCATCTCTAGATGCCACCACCCATTGATTTTAAATCTCTATGACCTCAGTGGAAATTTACTAAGGAACTTTAACTTGCACTTTTCCACCCCTGACTGTGCGCGCGCGCGCACACACACACACACCAAGCAGGCATGTGAACTGAGTTTGAGAAGAAGGAAGTCCTTTAAGAAAGCTTTATTTGAAGCAGCAATCTATGTTAGCAACAAGGTATCTCTCACATGAAGGCACTTTCCTTCAGGCATTCTTAGAGGTAGTTACAATTACAAACAACACCCTAGGTTATTACAAAAGAAACCTGAACCCTAACGTGTCTACCTAAACACATTTCCTACTCTACTCATGAATACAGATGGATTTTCTGAGTCCTGGGTGTTCATGGGGCAGCTGGGCGTCTGGACCCTTTGTCCAGAATGTGATCAGCAACCTAGATAGGCAGAAGCCCCAGTTTTGGGTCTCTCCTTTTTCTCCCTTTAGCCATGTGGTCCCCTGATGTTTTTATAACATTTCCTCAGAAGTATCTCAAAGCAAAGAGTACTGGTCACTCTCATTGGGTCAGTGTCTCCTATGAATTCTATGATGCTGACTCACCATAAATGTAATTTTAAACCCACACCTCATTAACCCTCTATTTACCTGGAAGACAGACTATATTGCTAAGCTGTGTTGCCCAGATAATAGCGAACCCCATTATCACAATGAGCAAAATCATTTAGTTAGTCTTCATTTTATTGGGGCAACACTGAAAACTTGAGTTTTATGGGGTCTGAGGAAAGAGAGAAGGAAATAGTGCTGCACTGGTATTCTGCAAAAGTGTTCCTGGTTTAATAGCTAGCAAAAAAAAAATGGGCACAGGATGTGTGGTGTCTAAGGGTATAAAATGACTACACTGCACACCATCTATATGGAGCAACACCATCAATTTTTCTACACACTTTCATTTTCTTTGGGAAATGAGATCTCATGTATATTTGGGCAGGGTGACTGGCAGAGGAAAATGCAACAACTGGATGCCATTTCTGAATGGTTGGATTGCAATCTTGTAATGGAACCTGGATCTTATAGTAATTTGTCAATGTATAAATAATTTGTTTTTATTTCTGAAATCTACTCCTTGCATAAATCCTTCCAATGATCTCTGTCTTGTGTTGGATGGCCACTTCTACAAAACAGAAGAAACTGATAACTAAAAAGGAGGACACATATTTCCATAGAATTTATCTACCAATTTATACACATAGATGCAAACCGTAATAACAACCATAATTTTGAGAGAAGTACTGAGACATCTCACCTGAGTGGCAAAGTCTGTGACTTATGTGCCTGCCAAGTTTGCTATCCAGGTTCTTACAGCTGATAGGTAGCTTTGAGGCCCCAACCTCTCTTTGTATAGTTGTTTAACCTTTAAAGTGTGCTTCTCTTCAAATAGAGGCCTGTCCTCTGCAAAAGAGAACACATGGCCACCCTAGTTTCAGTGTTTCCTTCTAGATGCCTGCCACCTTGATGATGATGGTAACAGCCTTTTTCTTCTACTCCTGGTATGCATTCCTTCTTGTTGGATTTTTCTGGAGGCTGATCAGATGCTGGTTTGGAACATTACACTGCTCCTCTGATCAGCTCCATAAAATATCTCTGGCTTTTCTTCGCAAACGAAGATTCATGAAGGACTCATCCCGCGCTTTCTGCAAGCACGCTGATGACTAAAAAGGCCAATCCAAGATAAACAAGTCCGGTTGCAAAAAGCACAGCAGAAGGTCTCCTTGGGTGATGTTTTTGGGTTGTGATTCTTTCTGCGTTGTCGTTTCTCTTCAAGACTTGTTCGTCGTGTGTTCTCAAATAAGGCTGCAGCATTGTGGATAGTGCGTCTCCATGCCTCCCGATGTGAGGCCAGGGCGGACCACTGTTGGTGATCAATTTGGCCAAGCCTGAGATGTTGTTTCAGGGAGTCTTTGTATCGCTTTTTTGGAGCACCCCTCTTACGCTGACCCGTGGCGAGTTCACCGTAGAGTAGTATTTTTGGGAGGCGATGGTCCTCCATCCTAGAAACGTGCCCTGCCCAGCGCAGCTGTGTTCTCAATATCATGGCCTCAATGCTGGTGATCCCTGCTTGCTCAAGGACAGCAACATTAGTCACATAGTCAGTCCAGTGTATATTTAGGATTGTGCGTAGACAGCGCTGGTGAAAGCGCTCGAGGAGTCGTAGGTGGTGGCGATAGGTGACCCATGTTTCAGATCCATAAAGGAGGATAGACAGTACGATGGCTCTATACACACTGATTTTTGTGCTTTGCCTCAGGTGTTTATTGCTCCAGACTCTTTTGTGAAGTCTTCCAAATGCACTATATGCCTTTGCTAATCTGTGATCGATCTCTTTGTCAGTCTTGGCATCTGAGGAGATGATGCTTCCCAGGTAGGTGAACTGCTGAATGGACTTGAGCACAGATTTGCCGACGGCAATGTGGGGATGGTGGTGTTCGTCCTGTGGTGCAGGCTGGTAAAGAACTTCTGTTTTCTTCAGGTTGACTTCTAACCCAAATAGCTCTGCAGCTGTTGCAAAGCAGGATGTTAGGCGCTGCAGAGCTGCTTCTGTGTGGGCAACAAGGGCAGAAGCATCGGCGAAAAGCAGCTCACCGACTAGATAGTTTAGAGTCTTAGTGTGAGCCCTCAGACGGCTTAAGTTAAACAAGCTACCATCAGTACGGTAGCGTATATAGATGCCGTCGTCTTCTTCAAGCTCTGCCATAGCCCTTTGGAGCATTGAGAGGATAAAATATCAACAGCAAGAGATTGATATCACCTATAGCAAAGAGTTGCACAGTCACTGAAAGAAAAAATACTACTAGCAGTTAAGAAAGTTATCAGTGTAACTTCCATTAGTTTTTGTTGGTATCTGAACAATACATACCAACAGGACCATCCAGTTGATAGTAAAAACTACTTTAAAGATTTTGCTGTCTTTAATGTAAAAGCAGTACTTATTCGACTACAATAATTCACTCTTGGGCCTGCCTTTCAAAAGAATTCAAAAGTGTTCAAAAGCTACATCTAGTACAAAATGCAGATACCAGACTTTTGTCTGCTGTGTGCTTTGGAGTGGGCACATACTAGAGATGTGAAAGCCCAATTGCAGGGCGGGGGCTTGGGCAAAGGGTTTTCCCCCCCAATTTTTCTGAAGCCTGGAAAAAATGGAAAAAAATAATTATGGAATACGTGACTTTTATGTAAGATTTGTACAGTATCTCATATCATTGTAATCCTTGGTGTTAGTTTCCTTTTCTCAATTCGTTTTATGGGAATGAGTGTAAAAATAGTTTTCTTTGTTCTTCTAATGCTGATGGTTTATTCTCTTTTTACTGTTTCTTCCTGCGCCTCATAAATTGGCAAAACCAGAATTCAAGTGTTCCTTATATGTCTTGAACTGTAACAAAATGTAATTTTTCAATGTGCATACCATTTGTAATTACTGTCTGAATAAACTATTGTTTTGATAATCCAAACATTATAATTTTATGCCAAATTAGATTAGAAATAATACATTTTATGTTCCAGGAATATTTTTAAGGTGGAAAACATTTAATCAGTGTAATCCAGAAAAAAATGTGACCATTTGACAGTGCTATTCTATACATGTCCATGAGGAAGTACCACTGAGTTCAGCAGGATTTACCTCAAGATAGGGTTGCCAGGTGAAATACAGGACAGTGTTCCTGTACCTGATGGTTGTGCAGAAAAGGAATTTCAAGCAGGTGATGCTGGTATTACAAGCAACAACTACTGAAATTCCCTTTTCTACACAACTACTAAAGGCACAGGAGTCCTGTACTGCATTTCACCCAAAAAGCCTACTGTATGCTATTGTAAAGGCTCAGGTGACCCATACGTGTGAGTCACAAAGAGATGAAGAAATACCACTGAATTAAATGGAGTTTGCCTCTACGTGAGTGAGCAGAGGATGCGGCCAAAATATTTTTTAAAGTCCTGATATGAGCAGAGTACAAGTTGAAGCCACAGTTACTGTGTTCCTAAATTCATTTCTTTTAAAAACACTAAATAATAACAATTAATGCAATGAATTATACTTTATCAGACAATGTACCCACTAATGGATTACTGAGTTCACTAACATCAATGAACCAATTTAAGTTTTTTTCATTGAGCCTAGCATGATCAAAATATGGTTTCTAACTGAGCTTATGTTAGAGAAATCATACTATAAAAATAAATGTACATTACTTTTCTTTCTTAAGAAAAATATAATAACCCACCTTTGAATGTGAACTGTCTTACCCACTTAGAAAATGGATGCGCTTCAAGACATCATAAAAATCTGTTTCTGATTCCAAACTTTACATATTTTCTAAGAACACTGCCAAGAAAAGAATGCAAGGAATGCCTTTACATGTATACCACATACAAGACAACTGGTGAACAAACCATTGATATGTTTGGGGTTTTTTTAAAGGAAAGAAGATAAATTGGCATTTCTAGCACAGACTTTTCCCTAAGGAGCAACAACCACATGCTCAGGATTTTTCAGTATGGTCTCCCAACATAACTTCTTACTATTATTAGCAGGAAATATTTCCCCTACCCTCCTTCCCCAAGTGCACAGCTGTAAAACAAGGGCATGGAAAATGCTTTCTAAATGCATCCAGAGTTTACACACCCACTTTACAACACTCCCTGTATTTTTTTACAATAAAATAATGAAGCCAAATATTGCGTTTGGAAGTAATTTTGGAAACAATAATTTCCCCTTGCATCTCACACCTCTCCTTCGCTTAATCCATGCTATTCAAGAGTATTATTCCCTCTTAAATTTCAGCATCTTGATAGTCATTGCATTCCAATCCAAATGTTTATATATTATAATATGGCCAATGCATGATATTGTTAACAGAAAGTAATTACTATATCTTTTTACGAGTCTGGTAAAAATAAATTATGAGATGATTCATCAGCAATTATAAGCTATAGCCAGAATGCTAAAAGAATATTAAAGGACTACTTTGGAACAAAACACAAGGGCAGCTATGCTGACTACACAGAACAAATTCTCAAACTCATAAAGTGATTCAAACCCATTACTGGCCAACTTAATTTTTAAGAAAACCAGCTTTTTGATTGACCTAATAAAGATATGTCCACAGTTTGGATTTTGGAATTTCTCTTGGAATTTTGAGTGTTAAAGCAAACATAGTACATGTCTTATTTTTTTTCAATGTTGTTTAAATTTGCTTTTTCCCAAGGTGCAAACATTTCCCAATCTCTTATTTGTTAAGAGATTCTAAGCATTCCACAGTCCTTCTCCATTCTGTATGAATTCTCCGCTCTGTATGAATCCTTCCTTCCCCTTTTCATCATCAACCATGGTGTACAGTCTCACAGCTGCACCAATGTTAATGCCTTTACGGGAAAAGAGATTCCACCTAAACATTAGGAGGAACTTCCTGACAGTAAGAGCTGTTTGGCAGTGGAATAAACTGCCTCAGAGTGTGGTGTAGTCTCCTTCTTTGGAGGTTTTTAAGCAAAGGCTGGATGGCCTCCTGTTGGGAATGCTTTAATTGGGTACTCCTGTATGGAAGGGTTGGACTAGATGGCCCTTGTGGTCTCTTCCAACTCTATGATCCTGATGCAACCATTGTTAGCTTAAACCACAACTTGAGCTGGATTACAAACACCAGTTAGGATAAACCCAGGGCAAAGGCATAGAAAAGAAAAGTTGGGAATAATCTTTGAATAGCTCATGAGCTTTCCTGGCTGAAATACCCTAAAGAGACAAGATCTTGTCTGATATTGGAAGCTACACAGGGTTAGCCCTGGTCAGTACTTGGATGGGACACTGCCAATGAATACCAGGTGCTGTAGGTTATATTTCCGAACATGCTGTGGCATTTAAGAAACTAAAAACAAGTCCATTTCCCACTGATGCCTTCTAGCATTTTAATTTTCGTCTGATCTCATTATACTTTAAGATGTATGTAAAGGAGCTGATAAGGCTAACTCAAATAACTAAAGGCCATGGAAATGAACCCAACAAGAGTTTAATAACACAAGGTATGGAAGGAATGGGAGCACAGCTGCTGCTCTTACAGTTTCCCAAGCTTCATTTAAATTTTTCATCTTGTAAAACAGTAAAGACCCATGCCATAAAATGGCACTAAGACTTATTAACACAGTAATTATTGATGTGTAAGAAGTACAAACTACCTCTGTCCCTCCTCATCAGCGTAGCACATGACAAGTTCTGAACATGCACCTTACATGCTAAGATCTAGGAGTCTTAGTAGACCACAAGCTGAACATGAGTCAATAGTGTGATGAAGCAGTTAAAAAGACAATGTAATTCTAAGCTGCATCAAAAGGGGTATTGTGTCTAGATCAAGGGAAGTAATAGTACCACTTTATTCTGCTTTGGTCAGACCTCTCCTAGAAAGGAACGTTGGTCTTACCTGTGATACGTTCTTTTCCAGTGTAGAGGCAAAGAGCATCCGTATGCTCAGTCTGTTTCCTGCCTACCGGGAGCAAGTGGGAGGGACAACCCAAGCATACGGATGCTCTGGAGCCCTCTCCACTGGGAAATACAGTGTTCAGTTCTGGGCACCACAATTCAAGAAAGATATTGACAAGTTAATACATGTCTAGAAGAGGGTGGCCTTAATGATAAAAGGTCTGGAAGCCATGACGAGCGGCTTAAGGAGCTGGGTATGTTTAGCCTGGAGAAGAGAAGGTTAAAAGGTGACATAATAGCCACGTTAAAATATTTGAAAGGATGTCATATTGAAGAAGGAGCAAGCTTGTTTTCTGCCGCTCCAGAGATCAGGACATGGAACAGTGGCCTCAAACTACAGGAAAAAAGAGATACCACCTAAATATTAGAAAGAACTTTCTGACAGTAAGAGCTGTTCGGAAGTGGAATACACTGGCTCAGATTGTGATGGAGTCTTCTTTGGAGGTTTTTAAACAGAGGCTAGATGGCCATCTGTCAGGAATGCTTTGATTATGTATTCTTGCATGGCAGAGGGTTGGACTGGATGGCCCATATGTTGTCTTCTAACTCTGTGGTTCTATTATTCTATGATTCCTATCACATGGAAAACTTTCCTCATGTATTAATTTTCATCACACAAATGCTGATTTCAATAGAGATGCAGAAAGGAATTCACTATGTGGGGGGTGGGGTGGATCAAGATAATTAACTCAGATTCTAAGTATTCTACTTATAATGTTCAATTCTTAAACATGCACACATTTAAAATGTACAGTATACTATTCAGCCTTTGTAAACAAATTTACCGGGGTGGGGGGGAATACAAGCTAGGAGAAACGTGGGGATTTTTTTAAAAAAGACCAGGTCTCCTGTCAACACCACTAATCTTTATTAACTCCAACACTACCTAACAGTTAAAAATACTCATTTTTCAAAATGTGTGTTGACTTCTTTGTTGTATTTCAATCCTTGTGGCCACCAGAGGGTTCCAAATATGGGAAATTGGTCTCAGACTATGCAAGCCCCTGCCCTGTGCTAGCATAAAGCCTGAGGAAAGATTACAGCCCTGTGGTGCAGACAAAAGGAAAGCTGCCTTGAAGAGCAACTCATTTTAGTTTGTGGAGGGACTCAAAAATACTCTGAAGAGCAGCAAACTAGCAGCCATTTTTTGTTCTGAAGTACAACGGGCCCTTGGTATCTGCTGGGGTTTGATTCCAGGACCCCCCGTGGATATCAAAATCCATGGGTGCTCAAGTCCCATTATATACAATGACATAGTAAAATGGTTACCCTTATATAAAATGGCAAATTCAATATTTGCTTCTTGGTTTTTTAAAAAAATATTTTAAAGCCATGTATGGTGGAATCCATGGATGCTGAATCCGTGGATGCAGAGGTCTGACTGTATCTCAGGTGGACCTGCTATGTCTTGAGCTTAGTTTAGTTTTTGTACTATTTGGGCAGTGCTGCAACAGGCAGCAGTGTGGGAGTGAGTGTATGTTTGTGTGTGCTTGATCTTTGTGTTTCTCTTTGCTGCTGTTGTTGTATGCCTTCAAGTCTTTTCGGACTTATGGCGACCCTAAAATGAATCTATCATGGGAGTTTCTTGGCAAGAATTGTTCAAGGGGGGGTTGCTTTTGCCTTTGCCTTCCTCTGAGGCTGAGAGAATGTCACTTGCCCAAGGTCATGTACTGGATTTCCACAGTAAAGTGAGAATTCAAATCCTGGTCTCCAGAGTCGTAGGCCAAACCTCAAACCACAACACCATGCTGGCTCTCTTGTAGTGCACTTAAAACATATTCTCTGTTTCTTTCCCCATTACTGTCAACTAGTCACTAGAAAAGAAGGCACCACCCAACTATCTCGCCTGCCCCAGTATCCCTAATCTTCCACTCCTCCGTGCCCATAGGTCAGACTAGGAAGAACACTGTTTCTGTGTCTCCTGCATTCAACACTACCTAGCCATTTTAGTCTCAGGATTTCTGAACATGGACAATAGGTATGCATGCTCAGAATGATCACTCAGCTGACTCCTAGCCCTCTGGGCACACAGTGGATGGGACTGCCCTTATGCACTCCTTTATTTGGGCCTGATCCAACTCCATGAAGCCAACCAAGACTACAAGTTTAGCATAAATAGGGACAGTGATGATGAGGGGCCCTTTCAACTGCCAACACTACAGGACCAAACCTTATGCTTTTTCTGACAACTGGGCCAACTAGAGAAGTGAGGGACCAAGAGGAAGAAGAAAAATTATGTAGGGATTGAATAACTAGAAAATTTCTTGAAGGAGGTCAAAAGAATGAAGGTTCAGATTCTGCCCACTGGTAAGCCACAGACAGTGCCTGATGCAGACTCTGAACCCCTCCACCCGTCTTCAGGCAGCACTTCTTCTAGAGGCTTCTGTCAGCCCTGCTTACAGAAGCTTCCCTTCTGTAAGGGAAGCCCTGGACAGCAAAAGCAAGTTACTTTGAGCACCACTCCCTAATGGTGCCTGGAGAGCTTTAAAGAGGCACTTCCCAAGGCTTCCTTTGTTCTGTGCTTTTTACAATTTGCCTTTGGATAGGGGAGGCAATGGAAGGCAACAAATTCCAACTCTTGCCTGCTGCACAGCTGAGCCCCCTCACAGCTGAGGGAGAGGGAACAGCTCAATAGGGGCGACTGACCAGGGAGGGTGGAGAAGAGATTGCAGGAATTTACTGTGATCTCCTTCACCCCTCCTTAGCTGAGGAAGAGACCTGAGAAGGTTTCTTTCTTTCTTCCAAATTTAGGGGGAAAGTATGCCTTACCTGGTGTAGAACAATTCAGGTGCATCTTCACTCTAGCCTGTATGGATACCCATTTTTGCCCCGTGTTTTCCTGTCACCCCAGATTCACCCAGCTTTAGCTAATCCACCCTCAGACCCACCACCCTAAAAGCACTCAAGCCATTATGTCCCCCTCCATGGTGAACAGCTACTAGCACAGAAAGAAACAGCAGAAAAGGGAGCCTCCCTTATTAGCTTATCTTGTAATTCGATTATTTAAAAATGTTTGAAACTGATATGACAACAAAAGAAATGTTTAAGTGACTGTAAAAATATTCACTTAACTTTATTTCTTTATCATCAAAAACAAATCACAGTTAATACCTCTTTGCTTTAACAATTATATATCACTGAATTATTCTAAGAGCAGAATCAGCAAGTCTAAAGAAACAGACATACTTCTGACAGAAGTCAAAGAAACAAACAAGCAAACACATAGAGAGCATTTGCCTATTCTGTAATTTAAAATGTCACAACTCAGTGAAAATACCAAACTTTACAGAAAATCAAAATTGAAGTGTTTCTCTTCTACACACACACACTTTTATATTTGACTAATCTTGTGGAAAACCATTCTTATGACTAGGTATTGCATTATGTAATGACAACTTTCATCATTCCCTCAAGCCATTCATTAGACCCCATACTGTTTTGAGTATAATTAAATGAACATTTTGTCTGATAGATCCTAATAAGTAACACAGCCAGTGCACATGCTGCATCCAACACATTGTTCCTGAAGTTCCAACAACACAGACAATTATATTTCAAACATTTGGTA
The DNA here is from genome assembly GCA_030847615.1 of Gambelia wislizenii. Taxonomy (NCBI): domain Eukaryota; kingdom Metazoa; phylum Chordata; class Lepidosauria; order Squamata; family Crotaphytidae; genus Gambelia; species Gambelia wislizenii. Next base: position 115,305,739 of record JAUMIR010000001.1, on the reverse strand, counting down.
TGCTCAGTAATTTGCAACCTACTGAGCACACTTAGAACAAGGATTACATGTACCATTAGAAGTATTCCAGGCAAGGGTGGCTCTTCTCCCTGCTCATAAAAGACAAAGGGTTACATGGGCTCATACTGCTCTTTGACTCAAGACTAGAGACCAGAGATTAAAACTTCTCATAAACTTCTAAGAGATGTTGAGAGAGGTTGCTAGCCAATGACCGGAGCAGTTCTCAAAAGCAAAGCAAAACACACAACGCAGTTCTCCTTGCTCCACACACCAAAAAGCCCCCTTACCTTTCAAACAAAACATGCTGAGCTTGTTCCATGGAGGGGAGTGAAAGGGTCCTGCTTGCAGAGTGCAGAAGAACCAGTACTAGGTACAGCTGCTCCCCACTCCTTCCCATTCAAGCACACAGCCGAGAAGCATGGCAGCAAGCCAACTCCTGCTGCTATAGGAAGCTGTGGCCCAACCCACTGATTCCTAAACAACACTGCTGACACCTCCCTATCTCCCATCTCTCCCCATTCCCTCCTCCCTCCCTGCAAAGCTATTAAAAAAAATGGGAGAGGCAACTGTGTCTCTTCAACTACGCCTAGCACAGTGCAAACCTGAATATATTTGTTTTATCTTCTCTGTCAGCGTTTTCCCATTGAACAGTTCATACTCATCAACTGGTCAGCATTAGGAAAAATAAATCACTCTTAATCCACCTCAGCTGTTCTCTATGAATTGCAAATTCTGGCTCTTTGTAACTTTTTCTTTTTTTGGTAATTGTTCTGGAATGTGTTACTATTGCAATGCTTTGTTTAGATCCTTTTAAACTTTTCACAACATATATACATGTATGCACACACATGCAAATGCACACATACAGAGTACAATAAAGAACTACAAAAATCAAATAATAATCATTACTGTATTTGAAAATCAGCCATGGACTTCTGTAAACCCAAGCTATGTGGCAAACAGGACTGTTGTTTTTGTGTGCCTTCAAGTTGTTTTCCACTTATGGAGACCCTAAGGTGAACCTATCATGGAATTTTATTGGCAAGAGTTGTTGAGAGGGGGTTTGCCTTGCCTTCCTCTAAGGCTGAATATGACTTGACGAAGGTCAGCCAGTAGGTTTCCATGGCCAAGTGGGGATTCAAGCCCTGGTCTCAAGAGTCCTGGTTTTATTTATTTTATTTATTTTTAGGTATTTACACCCTGTTCTTCAGCCACAAAGGCTGTTAAAGCATCTTACAAATTGTTAAGCAATAGCACCTACACATCTACACTGCTTTTATAACGCACTAGGCACTTTCCAAGCGGTTTCCAATGTGTGTTAGCTAATTGTCCCCACAAGTTGGGTTCGCATTTTACCGACCTATGAAAGGATGGAAGGCTGAGTAAACCTCAGTCCAATGCTCAAAACCACTACACCACGCTGGCTCTCCCAAACAGGACAGAATTAGGTAAAGGTGGAAAGGGGGCCTTCAACAACAGTGGCTCTTGCTCTAGGATAAATGCTATTGGTTTTCCATTTTACCACTTAAGACTGAGGAAGTGATCATCTTGCTGTTTAAGTAAAAGTGGAATTAAAACATTTAGGTTAAGCCCATGCTTTTAAATGTGGGTTACCAAGCAGTTGCAAAGCAGGGTGAAGTGTGGGAGCAGCAAGTGGGAAAGGGTTTTAACTTTCTCTGCCCATTTTGTCACATTCTACCCCAATCTCCACAACCTGTGCTCAAATCCATTTTATCTACCACATTCTCAGTCTCATGAGTCATTCATTGCCTCTTACTGCTGCCTCACAGGGAGCACTATACACAATCATGAGAGACATGCAATGTGTAAAGGGTGGGAACTTAAGGCCCTCTGGGTATTGTTGTATTGCAACTCTCAAAAACTCACCACTGGATATGCTGGTCAGGGCTAATCAGAGATGGCATTCTCTCACCCCCACAAAAAAAAAAAATAAAAAAAATCTGGAGGGCCACAAGTTAGCTACCAACCACCACTGATATATATAGAAAAGACAAGGCTGCATAGCAGTTATAATGGAGAATCTCATCTTCATGTTTAGCATGGAAGTTTCCAAGGCAGAAACCAAAGGGCAAAAACATTAAAAGGATAAATAAAAAAATTAATATAATGTTTTCTTACTTGAGAACTTCCAGCGTGAAGCATCCCACCAAACAGTCCTCTTGTAGCAAGAAAGTAAGTACAGTATGCCTTTAAAAATTAGCTAACACAGATTAGAAACTGCTTAGTGGTATAGATGTGTAAAGTGCTGTTTAACAATTTGAAAGCTGCTCTGAGAGCCTTTGTGCTGAAGAGCAGGGTATAAATAAATAAATAATGTAAGATGTTTTATTCAGCAAATCTCTCAAAAGCCATCAATCAAATTCATTTATCTACAGAGAAAAACAACTACAAATTACAGCAAATATCTGTGTATTTCACAAATCTGCTCTGTTCTATAACTGGTTAACAAAAATGGGATTTAATAGTAAAGCAAAAGATATACTGTATACCGGGGCTGTACACAGAAAATCCTGTTAATGGTAACCCCTTAACCATCTTCAGAAACATCTGTTTCATGCTACACACTCTAGACTGAACACTTTTTTCACATTTCCAAATTTGATAGACTTCCATGTTCCTTTCCGTTACTCTTTGAGGAATGAGCAAACATAATAGTGCAAAGGGAGGATGTTTAAAAAGAGTCATGTAGATCTTTGAACTGCGGAACAGCAAATACTGTTACTTTGAGTTACAAATGTGAGGTATGATTTAGGTACTGGTATTAGGATAAGCAGAAAGACAGAAATATGTAATATGAAGGGTGCAGAAGCCAGCTCTCATTGGTAGCATTGCCTTTTTCTGATGCAATAATAAACCATGGTTCAAAAGGTAGCACTCAGGTAACCCTGGCTTATTGGTTGTGGGCAGCAGACCTGAGCACAGCAGCTGTGTTACAACCCAGCATCAGCTGTGTTATAATCCAAAACATCTGAAGAGAACTAGTTTAGGAAAGACCACTGTGGCGTTACTAAGGCTGGTGTCACTCCTCCCCCCCTGGTGTGGTTTGGCCTCTCTGCACCCCCCTAGTGCCTCCACTGAAAGATCAGCTAAACCAGTGATTCTCAACCTGTGGGTCCCCAGCTGTTGTTGGACTATAGTTCCCAGGAGCCCTCTGAGGTCTCACCTTTACAGCCAGGTGGTCAACCCAGTCATTACTGAGGCTGTAGGATTGAACTCACAGCCTCACTAATGACTGGGTTGACCACCTGGCTGTCAAGGTGAGACCTCAGAGAGCTCCTGGGAACTGTAGTCCAACAACATCTGGGGATCCACAGGTTGAGAACCAATGAGCTGAATAAATCACAGATCTTCTGTCTCTGCTTTGATTACTGTTAGGTACAAAACCTTGAGAAGCCATATACACCACCAAAAAACCATGGGTATAATTCTGGTTTGTCAGAGAAGAAACAAATTAGAATATCTTGTTTGTACTTAACGATACACACTCCATAAGCTAGGTCTATGCCAAGGTAGGGAAGGTCCATGCTGCTGTTGTTATTGTTCTCAGCCATTCTGACTGAGGAAAAATTATTATGACATACAAATGTGACTACCATGTTAAATGTGTACTGATCTTCTATTATCATTTTGTTGTTTTCAGTCACATCTTTATTCTCTCTATACATCATTCAACTTCCTCTCTTTCTTTGAATGGGAAGGATGCACTACATCTACGAGGCTTCATCCCAATTTCTATAAATAAATCACATATTCCTTGAGGTTTCCATGCTGTTTTGAGACCAAAAAAGTGAACATCATTTGCAATTTTTCTTCCCTGGGAAGTTATCCAAAAAATTACAACTTGCACATGTACCACAACACACACAAACGCTGGAGTAAGCGTCTGGATGAAAGCCACAGGGGCTGGTGTAAAGTCCAGTCTTTTTAAATGCATGCATTAATTATCTGAAATGGGAAATAACAACATATTAATGAAGTCCCCTGGAGACAATAAATTGGGAGCAGCTGTGAGGCCCAGTATAAAATGAGAAATGCTTTAAGCAACCATTTATAAGGGAAACATCTGCATATATGCATACTATGCCATGTGTGCTTGTGCTGAGGATTAAAACATTACACAATAAAATTGCTAAGTAACAGAATCCTTAATAAAGTTGTTTCAGAGCTGAATCGTTAGAATGATATTTGGATTGACAATTTGATCTCAGACATGACCTACAATTATATATGAATATTACTATTTTTGTCTTCATTATAAGGTAGCTATGCAGACACAGAGACTTTTAAGTCACCTAAGAATAGTCAGAATATTTCAAATCCTCTTCACTAAAGACCAGAGAAGACCTCCACTGAAGAAGAGGCCATTTTTCTAGCGTCACATCGGGAGGCATGGAGATGCACTATCCACAATGCTGCAGCCTTATTTGAGAACTCACGCCGAACAAGTATTGAAGAGAAACAACAACGCAAGAATCACAACCCGGAAACATCACCCAAGGAGACCTTCTGCTATGCTTTCTGCAACCGGACTTGTTTATCTCTGATTGGCCTTTTTAGTCATCAGCGGGCTTGCAGAAAGCGCGGGATGAGTCCTTCCTGAATCTTTGTTTGCGAAGAAAAGCCAGAGAGATTGAGAGAGAGAGAGAGAGAGAGAGAGAGAGAGAGAGAGAGAGAGAGATATTTACAGAGAGTAACTTTTCAGTTAGCTTCTCTATCTGTTTCCTCCTACTTCAGTAACATCCTTCCAGAAGCCATTTAAGGCAGATAAGTCTAGGCTTTAGGAACACAAGAGACTTATCTACATGGGCCAAATACCCAGGCTTGTCCCCGTTCTAGAGCCCTGCAGTCCATATGACACAAGTTTTTGCCCCAGTTTAGCCTCGGCCAGTCCTCACCACCCCCGGGACAGATATGGGGCTGGAATGGGGACAAGCCGGAATAAGGCCCTATACAGCATTGTAAATAATACTCTATTTATCCTGTTATTGCCAGGATGGAATGGATTGAGCCCCGTGTGTCCGCAGGAGCTCGTTACATCATGCCATCCCTTGCTCATGCCGTTAGCTCCTTGGCTCACCATTTATTTATTTATTTATTTATCTATCTATACCCCGCTCTTCAGCCACAAAGGCGCGCTGCCTCTCAGCCCCACTCCCTTCCCAAGGCACCGAAGGGCTTCTGAGGAAGCCCTTCGGTGCCTTGGGAAGGAGGGGTGGGAAGCAGCTGGTGCACTGCCTCTGCGCCCCACTACCTTCCCAAGGCAGCGAAGGGCTTCTGACGAAGCCCTTTGGTGCCTTGGGAAGGAGGGGTGGGAAGCAGCTGGGGCGCTGGGGCGCTGGGGCGCTGGGGCACTGCCTTCGGTGCCTTGGGATGGGGAGGGTGGGAAGCAACTGGCCCGGAGGCTCATATCTTATTCGCGTTTTTTTCACAGTCGCGGGGGTTGTCTGCCCCTAACCCCCGCGAATGTGAAGGGATGACTGTAACATTATTAGACCTAGTCTGTTGTAGTACTCAAGATTCTAATCCCCACTGAGCTGCGAAACCTTGGGTCAGTCACACTCTCTCAGTCTGATACATCTCACAGGTTTGTTGTGAGGATAAATGAAGAAGCTACGTACACTACTCTTCACATCACCAGAGGCAGGAGAGATATAAATGTAATACAGAAATAAATAAATATGGACAGAGCTGATGCCATTTCTACTTAGAATTATCTGCTTTACCTGGAGTTACTAACTGTCCTCATGATGTTATTTTTTCACTACTACAGTAGCAAAATTTGTTAGTGTAATAGACCAGATGCATGCACTGTGGAATACTTGGATTATAGACACCTATCAATTAAATATGGAGAAAAACTAAAAAAAACTTTATTCTAGACTAGAAGCTTTTAGCAGCATAATTTTGAGCAGCAACTCTAGATAATAAATTTCCTAGATGTAAGCAGCAATGACCTCTGTGTTACTTTTGAATAGACATCCATAGGATTGCAGAATTATGTTAAACCAGTTATGTACATAGAAGACTGTATACAATCCAAAGTATGTACAGTATTTTAAATCTATCGGAATGTTTACAATGTTTTTTTTTTTACAATGTTTCATTGTTGTTTCAACCTGTTCTTGAAAAAATGTATTGTAGAATGAGATGGAGGGAAGGTTGTTTTGTCACTGTCCTACAAACATGTAAACACGTTTTAAAGAAGCATTAAAAGTAACATTCCTAACAACTTACACTGTGAGATGCTTCTATTTACTTCAACCATTTACTTCTGTTTTTTTCTATGTTACCAGTATCTTAGCCACAGCTTCATGTATGTTTCAAAACTGTTAGTGACAGTAGTGTTACCATTATTTTTTCAGGACAGCGACCTCCAGGCACACCTGAAGCAAATGCTTCCATTTGAGCACTGGTTTGAGTATTGGACAATGACTCTGAAGAACACGGATCAAATCCCCGCTCAGCCATGGAAACCCACTGGGTGACTTTGGGCAAGTAATACTCTCTCAGAGGAAGGCAAAGGCTAACCTCCTCTGAACAAATCTTACCAAAGCCCCGTCTACACGACCAAAAAAAAAATCCGTTTTGGGGGTAAAAAAATCGAAAAGGCAGTCATTCAAATGCATACGATCTGCCTACATGATGTTTTACCCCCCCCAAACTCCGTATGACCTCCCCCCTGCCCAGCTGGCTGGAGTGAGCGATCCAAGCAGAGGTTTTAAATCTCCTGCCGCTTTAAAAAAAAAAAAAAGATTTAAAAGGTGCCTGTTATGCGGACAGTCGGTTTTCCGTATTTGCAATATAAAATAAAAATGAATAAATGTTTAAAATCTCCATTTCATGCCCTTACCGGACTCTCACTTAGCTGGGAATCCAACATGGTGGCCGCTCCCAATTCCCCTCTTTGCTAGACCCACCCCCTCTGCTCGGCCAATCAGACTGCATTGCCTGTTCGTATGTGTGCGAACAGGCTGTACAGACGATCAACAATACGAACGGCTGTATGGATTTTAGGTCAAGATTCACTAATCCTCCCAAACACCGAATCCACGTAGTATACAGGGGATTCGCTAGCCCCCCTTCTGAAAGACACGTATGTATCTGAACGGCCGTGTGTACACATGATCGAACTTTCGAATGGTGTACGTATCTTTTTTATCATGTCGACGGGGCCCAAGAAAACCCTGTTACAGGTTCACCTTAGAGTCTCCATAAATTGGAAACAACCTGACGGCACACAAGAACAACATTCAGGAAACAATTCCTTCAGGAATATGAATGACTGTGTAATAATTCCTTTGTTGCTAAGAGAAGCTCTTTCCCCTGCAGCCCTGTGTTGCATGTGCTTTTAAGTCTTCTGTTGACTTATGACAACCCCATGAATTTCAGAAGGTTTTCTTAGGCAATGGGATCATCTGTATTGGCTGCTTAAATCTGGGGTCAGTCCAGAGCATTATGGTCTGGACTGGCCCCAGACTGACCATGATGGTGGCCACATGCACTGGGCTGAATCCGGTGCAACAGCCATCATTGTCCACATGGACCAGCCAGGCCGAGACCACATTGTCCCTGCTGGCCCCTCTCCTGTTTTTGAAGGTATGGCCACCACTGCCTAGCCAGCCAAGCAACTCCCTGCGAGAGCCTGGCTGGCATGATTGCTTCTACTGAGGTCAGAACAGGTACCCAGACATGTGATCAACAAGTAGGGAGTTGCTCTACCCCCTCCTCATTGATCACATAGGTGTCCCATTCTGACCTCAGCAAAACCAACAATGCCAACCAGACAACCACAGGAAGCTGTTTGGCAGGCAAGGCAGCAGCAGTTCCAACAGAGATCCATCCCCTTCCCTGTGCTGCTCAACACAACATAAGTGAAATGGCACCACGTTTGCATGTGGACAACTGGATCAGACAGCAAGAGTATCTGAGGTCACTCTAAAGTTTCCAGGAAACCCCAGAGTTTTCCCCAACTGTGCTTAGTTCGGTGTAAAATCAGGTTAAGAGCAAAAAAAAATGCAGTTCCTCCCTGGAAGTAGCCATACATCAACTGGACTGGCCAAAGAATATAGCTGACAGCACCTGGTATTTGTTGGTGGTCTCCCATCTAAGTGCTAACCAGTGCTGAGCCTGCTTAGCTTCCAAGATCAGGCAGGATCTGGTACCTTTAGGGTGCCAGTAGACAGATTTTATTCCTGACAGTTCAACAGAGTTGCTTTCAAAAGTAGCATGTTTTATCTGTAAGACAGTTATGTAATACCAGGAAATAGGATCTAGGTCAGCCCCTGGGGAACGCATCACCTACAGGCCAAGTGTGGTACATGGGCTAATCTTGCAGTTCTGTCACTTCAGTCCCTAGCCGTTTCAAATGGTAAGTGGAGGATGTGCAGTGACCCTGCAAGGCCTCCGCTCAGGCCAACCTGCTTCTCTCGTCCTAAATACCATCAAGTTTGGTACAGACTGGATAGAGAGGAATGGAGAAGTAAGAGAAAAATGGGTCTTATTAATTTTCTGACAGAAAGGAAAGCCAAAATTTCTCCCTCTTTTCTGTCTGTCAGTCCTTTAGCTTCAACTTGCCTCCTGTTCCCCAGTTTGCTAAAGGCTCATTATGCACCATTAAGTTCCATAGTGTATCTCTCCCTCTCCTTGCCCCTCACTGGGACAGCCTTCAAATAGTTGGTTTCTGGTTTGCCTTTTATTTGCTGACCAACTCCCATATTATTGAAAAAAGCCTTCCATTTACCATGATGCTGGCTTGGCAGGAAGCTACAGCCTCCCTCTGATTCTGAGCCTGGCTGCTTAGTTGCTGCTTTTTGCAAGCTGTGTTAACTCAGAGCTCAATCTTTTGGTCAGAGTCAGTGATGTAGCCATGTTTAAATATTTGAAGGGATGTCATACTAAGGATGAAGCAAGTTTGTTTTCTGCTGCTCCAGAGACTAGGACATGGAGCAATGGGTTCAAACTACAGGACGTTTTTCGGGTTTTAATAATGTTTCACAATAAATATATTTGTTTTTCATTTAATTTATTTTTTATTATAGATTACCTTTTTGGCATTTTCACAGGATATTTTGTCAGTATTTTAATGTACAGTATAAATACTTCTCTGCTAGTATGCTCTTTCAGGCCCGTTACTTTCAAGTATCAAATATGTATTGCTAGCAACATGGAATATATTAAGCATCTTTTTTTTTCACTGTTTTTGTAATTTTTTTTTTTTAAGGGAGCTGTAGGTATAATTTTTACATAGGGGTTCCCTGAGACCTGAAAATTATTTCAAGGGTTCCTTCAGGGTAAAAAGGTTGAGAAAGACTGGTCTAGATCAAGGAAAGAAATATTGCCAATCTATTCTGCTTTGGTCAGACCTCACCTGAAATATTGTGTCCAGTTCTGGGCACCACAATTCAAGAAGGATATTGAGAAGCTGGAACGTGTCCAGAGGAGGGCGACCAGGATAGTGAGAGGTCTGGAAGCAATGCCCTATGAGGAGTGGCTTAGGGAGCTGGGCATGTTTAGCCTGGAGAAGAGAAGGTTGAGAGGGGACATGATAGCCACGTTTAAATATTTGAAGGGAGGTCATACTGAGGATGGAATGAGCTTGTTTTCTGCTGCTCCAAAGACAAGGACACGGAGCAATGGACTCAAACCACAGGAAAAGAGATTCCACCTAAACATTAGGAAGAACTTCCTGACAGTAAGAGCTGTTCGGAAGTGGAATACATTGCCTCAGAGTGTGATAGAGTCTCCTTCTTTGGAGGTTTTAAACAGAGGCTGGATGGCCATCTGTTGGGAGTGCTTTGATTGGGTATTCCTGCAGGGCATGGGATTGGACTAGATGGCCCTTGTGGTCTCTTCCAGCTCTAAGATTCTAGGATTCTATGACTCAACTTCTTTGGTGCCTTAAAGAGGGAACTTCAATACGTGGGGCTGAAGAACTACGCAAGAACTCAAACGTCTTGGTATTATCATTTAATGAGTAGCAAGGCCTTATCCTGAATGTATAAGGAGAGTTTGGATTCCTTGTGTCCAATAATTCTAAAGTCATAAATGTGTCTTTTCTTTGTCACCCAAGGGACGTGATTGGTCGTGCCCATCACAGTCCATCTCTGCCAGTTAGCTGTTGCAGATAAGGAAGAGATTATGGGGCCAAAATGCAAATGATATGGTAACATGGTCTGAAAATCTGGCAACTCATTAAGGCAGTCGAAAACTAAGTACTGAGGCAAGAGGTTCTTAACTGATCCCCCCCCACATTCTGTCCTTTTAGGAACTCTACAGTCGTCCCTTCACATTCGCGGGGGTTCCGTTCCGCGGACCCCCGCGAATGTGAAAAAACCGCGAATAACAACACCCCTCCCCCCTCCCTCCCCAGGCCTTCGCGGGGCCTTCTTAGGCCCCGCGAAGGTCTCCCCGGTCCTCCCTCCCTCCCTCCCCAGGCCTTTGCGGGGCCTTGCTAGGCCCCGCGGAGGTCTCCCCGGCCCTCCCTCCCGCCCTCCCCAGGCCTTCCTGGGGCCTCCGGAGCGTCTCCGGAGGCCCCAGGATCGCCTCCCCAGCCCTCCCCACCCCGTCCCCAGGCCTTTCTGGGGCCTCCCCAGCCCTCCCCACCCCGTCCCCAGGCCTTTCTGGGGCCTCCGGAGATGCTCCGGAGGCCCCAGGATCGCCTCCCCAGCCCTCCCCACCCCGTCCCCAGGCCTTTCTGGGGCCTCCGGAGATGCTCCGGAGGCCCCAGGATCGCCTCCCCAGCCCTCCCCACCCCATCCCCAGGCCTTCCTGGGGCCTCCGGAGCGTCTCCGGAGGCCCCAGGATCGCCTCCCCAGCCCTCCCCACCCCATCCCCAAGCCTTCCTGGGGCCTCCGGAGCGTCTCCGGAGGCCCCAGGATCGCCTCCCCAGCCCTCCCCACCGCGTCCCCAGGCCTTCCTGGGGCCTCCGGAGCGTCTCCGGAGGCCCCAGGATCGCCTCCCCAGCCCTCCCCACCGCGTCCCCAGGCCTTTCTGGGGCCTCCGGAGCGTCTCCGGAGGCCCCAGGATCGCCTCCCCAGCCCTCCCCACCGCGTCCCCAGGCCTTCCTGGGGCCTCCGGAGATGCTCCGGAGGCCCCAGGATCGCCTCCCCAGCCCTCCCCACCCCGTCCCCAGGCCTTTCTGGGGCCTCCGGAGCGTCTCCGGAGGCCCCAGGATCGCCTCCCCAGCCCTCCCCACCCCATCCCCAGGCCTTCCTGGGGCCTCCGGAGCGTCTCCGGAGGCCCCAGGATCGCCTCCCCAGCCCTCCCCACCCCATCCCCAGGATCGCCTCCCCACCCCATCCCCAGGCCTTCCTGGGGCCTCCGGAGCATCTCCGGAGGCCCCAGGATCGCCTCCCCAGCCCTCCCCACCCCGTCCCCAGGCCTTTCTGGGGCCTCCGGAGCGTCTCCGGAGGCCCCAGGATCGCCTCCCCAGCCCTCCCCACCGCGTCCCCAGGCCTTCCTGGGGCCTCCGGAGCGTCTCCGGAGGCCCCAGGATCGCCTCCCCAGCCCTCCCCACCCCGTCCCCAAGCCTTCCTGAGGCCTCCGGAGCGTCTCCGGAGGCCCCAGGATCGCCTCCCCAGCCCTCCCCACCCCGTCCCCAAGCCTTCCTGAGGCCTCCGGAGCGTCTCCGGAGGCCCCAGGATCGCCTCCCCAGGCCTTCATGGGGCCTCCGGAGCGCCTCCGGGGGCCCCGTGGACGCCTCCCTGGGCCTCCCCGCTCCCTCTATGTCTTTCACGGGGCCTCTGGAGGCCCCGTGTCGCGGTTTTGGGGGGGCCCCGGGGGGGCCCTCCCAAAACCGCGAATAACCGAAACCGCGAATGTCAAGTTCGCGAATGTGGAGGGACAACTGTATTTGCAACCATTCCTCACCTTGTTATTGAGATAAATATGACTAGCTGGACCCGGCGTAGCATACGCCATTAAAAAACTTTGCCACCTGCCACCCCCCTCCGCTTATTCTGGCCCCCTGCCACCCCCCTCTGCTTGTTCTGCTCCCCTGCCACCCCCTCCACTTGTTCTGCCCCCCTGCCACTACCTCTCCGCTTGTTCTGCCCCCCTGCTGCCCCCCTCCACTTGTTCTGCCCCCTGCTGCCCCCCCACTTGTTCTACCCCGCCATCTCTCTCCGCTTGTTCTGTCCCCCTGCCACTACCTCTCTGCGTGTTCTGCCCCCCTGCCACCACCCCTCTGCTTGTTCTGCCCCGTCACCCCCTCTGCTTGTTCATCCCCCCTGCCACCCCCACTCCGCTTGTTCTGCCCCCATCACGCCCCTCTGTTTGTTCTGCCCCCTGCCACCCCCTCTGCTTGTTCTGCCCCCTGCCACCCCCCTCCGCTCATTCTGCCCCCCCCTCTGCTCATTCTGCCCCTAGGCTCCCACCCCTGCACTCCAGCACACACCACATTCACCCCCACGGTACTCCCTCTCCATCTCCGGTGGCCATGTTTGGAATCTATATGGTCCCACCCCCAGTGTGCTGATTGGCTGCCCAACAGACCTGTGATTGGTTGGTCAGGTCCCTAAGCAGCCAATCAGCACACTGGAAACGGCAACATACCCAAGAGACTTATATATATAGATGTTCTTTGCCTCTTGTTTCGACTATTATTTGTTCTAGCTCAAGCAACAATTTTATGAGAAGAGTCATGTTCCAGAAAAGGGAGAAAGGGATTAGGGGAATTGTAGAAGATATAAATATATGCATTCACTTATATTTTTCACTTTGGGGTTGCAGAAAAAAAGGAATGAAGAACACACAGACAGTTGCTCTGCCAAGCCTTCCCTGGTCATGTAAGCATTTGTTCCTGAACTTTGCACTATGCCTGGGAGGTGCCACTAAATTAAAATGCCAAGCTAACAGTGTAGTATCTGGGTCTTGAAGTAGTGCACAGCTTTACTGGTGAACTATCATGTAGTAATAATAAATAAATAATAAGGATTTTCAGTATTGTTTTGCCTTGTATATTTTCTGAACCATTTTGGATCTCTTATCTTTCCTGAACAAGTACAAGTTTCAGTAACTATTGGTCTAAAAGTCTGTATGACTATATTTCTCTTTGGATGTAGTAGAGCAAATTTTTCTAACTTTAACTCAAACTGAGTTTTCCACTAGTAGCCTCTGGGTCTGGCATGACTCACTACATTTTAAATAAAAAGAATCAGTTAAGCCACAGTAACAAGTGGCATGAAGCCAATCCCAAGCCATGAATAAAGTTAGACTCAAGAGCAAGTCAAACAAAAGCTGTAGGGTATACAAAGGGCAATACTCCATAATGTTTGTGACATGTCTAAGTGGGTTTGCCTAGGACATTCCCTATTTGGACAGAAAGGACAAAACTACAAAAGAGTTTGAACTGGAACGATAAAAGGAAATTATTTATATTAGCCTCTCCGCACCCCCCATATTCTGCTTTGCAGAGAAAGGAGGGTTGTTTGGGGGTTTATGATCTTGTTATTTATGAAAAGAACACATTATAGAATGAAAAATGTCACAATGTAACTAATTTAATTTAATTTTAATTTAATTAGGTATTTATACCCCGCTCTTCAGCTACAAAGGCTATCAGAGCAGCTTACAAATGGTTAAGCAATAACAATTTACACATCTACACTGCATTAAGCAATTTCCAATGTGTGTTAGCTAATTGCCCCCACAAGCCAGGTACTCATTTTACCAACCTACGAAAGGATGGAAGGCTGAGTGAACCTTTACATTAATGAAATTATTGATTTTTACAATATCTAGTTCTGTTCTTGCTAGGTAAATTTATGCTGCTGAAGTGAACAGTTTTTGAGTGGGGGAACAATACAGTACGAGCCCCGCATCTGTTGGGGATTGGTTGTGGGAGGCCCCGTGGATACCAAAAACTATGGATAATAGCAAACGTCATTGAAAATAATGGGACTTCCGGCTTAAAATACCATAGAGTTGCCTTGGAAGACCTACAAAATAGCTAGAGAGGACAAATTTTCTATGAAGACTCTGTGGCAGGTGTGCTGTTTTGTGTCTCATGGATAATTGAATCAGTGGATAATGAATTGGTGGATACAGGGGTCCTACTGTACTATTCATTACCAGCATAACCTTCTGGGCAGCAACAAACACATTATGCAAATTAGTAAAAATTTTAAACATGCTCAATCTGATACAATTGGTTCTTTCTTATAGAAACTCCTTCCACAGTAAAATTTTCAAGTTGTTAAAAGGTGCCATAAGGCTCTTATTTTTTTTTTTAAATGACCCTCCACACTCGCTGGGGTTAGGGTGCTGGATCCCCACAAAAGTGGGAAAACTGAAAATCTCTAGCCCCCTCCCCAATCATATTTAACACACACAAACAATACGATCCACTGATTCAACCCACCGCGGACACCTTTGAGGCAGTGGGATTCCTTTGCATGGAAGAAGTGGGTAGCAGCCAAGGCCTCCACTGCTGCCCTATGTCATTTTTAATAGAGACTTACAAGCCTCACCACACATTCACAGTCTCACGAGGCTTATAGTCCCTATTAAAAGTGGCATAGGGCAACAACAGAGGCAGCAGCAAATAATCCACAAATAATCAAATCCGCAAAAATTAAGCCCACAAATGTAGAGAGCCGACTGTAAATTTAAAATATCATGCTGAAACTAACAGGGGTGAGAATCATGTAGTCTTCTAGATGCTATGCTGGCAAGGGCTGCTAACAAGTGTAGTCTAACAACATCTGCAAGAGTACATGACTCCTACGTCTGGTATACACCAATGGCTACCATCAGAGTCAATGATTTGATATGCTAAATCTTCAAGTCCAACTCTAACTCCTCTATTTTTCTACTGTCCAACTCTGACTCCATCATAAATAGCAAATGAATCTTAATTAGTAATACCAAATTTACTGTAGTAAAATGATAGTACAAAGCATTTCATCACCACCATGTGAATCATCAGGCTACTTAGACTTAGACTACTTAAAATATATTTACTTGATTAAAATTTCTGAACAAGAAAACTTTAGTAAATTCCTATGAAAGTAAGTATGCAACAAACCAGGCACTTAATATTATTAGTTCTTATTGTGAAGATACATTTACATTTCCACTGACTCTGACCCCACCCGAAATTGCTCCTGATTCCAACTCTACTACACTGGCTATCATAACATAGTAATGACTACTATAGCTATTGATAGTCACGGAGAAAGCCGTAATGCATATGCAAGGTATCAGTTTTGATCTAGACTATACATACAAGGTGTTCCAAGCATAGGAGTATTCCTTGAGCAGGGATAGACTGTGTGTGGCCACATGCAGACCTTCAGCCTACCCTTAATGCAGCCTTCAAAGTCCCCAACACCTAAATATTTTTTTAAAAAACAACATGACTTTCAGGCATGTTTTCCCTGAAAACCACATAGAAAATCCCCAAAAGCACATGCAAAAGCACCCACCCCACATCCACCTCACTACCCCAAATACCTCTGTTTCCTTTGGTAGTCCCTCTCAAAATGGTAGCAGGAAGTGATGCAATGTCACTTTTGGGTGCCATTTTGAGAGACACTACAAAGGAAACCTGGAGTATTGGGGTCTTTCTGTGGGGGAGGGTGCAGCCTGTGGAAGGGGACTGTATGGATACATTGGCCCTGCTCCCCACCCCTGCATTTAAAAAAGTCCAAATGCTGTTTTGGATGATCTGGTAACCTTTCAGAACAGCCTGAGAGATGACAATGGCAGCTGAAGGGAGAGATCAGCAAAAGTTACCTTCCCCTTCCTGATTTGCTGCCTCTGAGAGCTTGGCCCCTGCTGTGAATGGAATGAGCTGCCTCTGCATCTGGGTCCCTGCTATGAAGTGAAGAAACACTTCTGTTCACAGAAGCTCCTGTTTGGATCCAATCCCTTAGACTGTTAAAATGGTGTTTTGTTTTGTTTTCTTAACAGTGGGCAACCTTAGTCTTGAAATACAAAACCCTTTCTCAACCAGTATGTCAAAGCACATTATTTGTCTGAGTGTTTGAATTGCTTATTGCTGCCTTTTCTTATCAAGTTCAGCAGCTAACCAAAATAAAATACAACACAATAAAAGCCAAGAAGAATAGAATAAGAAAAGCCAAAAACAATGGCCGAAAAAAATATCAGAGACACAGAAAGGCTATATAAAATTATGGCAAGGCCAAACAGTCCAGTCTACCCTCTAAAGGCCAACAGCCTACCTAAACAGGAAGGCCTTAAGGCTAAAGCAGATTATCAGACTCTTGGAATAAAATGTTGCTCCACTCAGTTGACAGATAGGTAAAATAAGCTATAAAGAAAAAAAAAAAGTTTACTCACCAAATATAATACAATTGGCCCTCCGTATCCACGGAGCCTGCATCCAACAATCCACAGCTTGAAAATATTCCGCCCCAACAAAATTCAGAAAGCAAATTTTATATACAGTACACCATTTTACTACCCCATTGTATATAACGGAACTAGAGCATCCATGGATTTTGGTATCCACGGGGGGATCTTGGAACCAAACCTCAGTGGATACCAAGGGACCACTATATACTTATTATAATCAGACTTTGGGTTTTAAAAACACAATTCAAGGTTTTTCTCCCCAAAACAACCCACAGAAATTATATAGGTTCCCACTTATTCTTTTGCATGAACAACACCTGTTGCATATCATATGTAGCCATTTGCATGGGAACTGAAGCCATTTTGAAGCAAGTTGTTCACTGTTAGAGCAACTGAGGATTGAAAGCAGCAGGTAAAGTCATGGCAAACAAATTGCTTGGGTACATGTATCTGTGAAAATGGGCATTTATTAGAACATAGTAAAGCTAGAAAGAAAAACTGGACTCTACGCTTCATGAAACTCTGCTCTCACAAAAAGTTAAGTAGCTGTTCATCAGAGAACTATAAAGTATCCTATACATGGTGGGATAACAATTTTGTTCCAAGTTTTGATCCTCATTTAGCATGGCTCTACATTGCTCAGTGTCAGAGGTGGGTAACCCCTGGCTCTAGAGCTTTGTATTCTCCTTGGCATGGTCTCAGTCTGTCCTCAGACTCATTTCAAAAGACTTCAGAGTTCGAAAAGGATTTGTTTGCTGCTTGGTAGCCTGCTATATGAAGGGGAAAAGGAGGATTGGGAGGCGAGAGAAAGGGGTTAGCCCTTTGCTTAATCTACATTTTCACAGCTGTCCAACACTTGGCCAGCCTCCCAGCTCAACCCATACATCCTCCTCAGGTTGTAGGCTGGTCAACACTGAGCAGTTTCCTAGATGCATTGATGAGACTCCAAAAGATGAAAGATTAGATCCTGATAGGATGCACCAACAACTGTTTAGCAATGCTCTTCTATTTAATAATGTAAAGTTTCAGGATGTGTAATTTGTCTTGTATTACATTTTTGTGTTGTTGTGTTATTGCCTTGGATAAATATAGTTGGCTTTCTGTATCCACGGATTCTACCATCTATGGATTGAAAATATTTTTCCCCTCAAAAAATAAATAAATCACAAAGCAAACCTTGATTTTACCTTTTTATATAATGGACGCCATTATACTACACCATTATATATAATGGGATTTGAGTATTGATGGATTTTGGTATCCACAGGGAGTCCTGGAACCAAACTCCAGCAGATACCAAGGGCCCACTGTGCACAGTATAAATTGTTAGAATGGTGTTGTTCTGATGGGGAAATGCATTAGATAAAGGAATCCTGTCTAAACTATAATTTTGCAAAAACACATAGCTATTCAAATTAGCTATTTACATGACTTAAAACTGTTAGGGGGTGTGAATATCTGTGTATGGTTGGGGGGGGGGGAATGCTAACTTCAAACCAAAAAGATTCACTTTGTCAAGACAGGCAGTCAAAACACAAGG
Organism: Gambelia wislizenii; assembly: GCA_030847615.1. Taxonomy (NCBI): domain Eukaryota; kingdom Metazoa; phylum Chordata; class Lepidosauria; order Squamata; family Crotaphytidae; genus Gambelia; species Gambelia wislizenii. Next base: position 115,287,861 of record JAUMIR010000001.1, on the reverse strand, counting down.
GAGGGAAGGAGGGAGACAGCAGCCATCATTTGAGATTTATACCAGTGACAATAAACAATTTCCTTTGCCCTAGGGATGGTCAGCAGGTGCAGCTCATCAGGCAAAGTAAATTATTGTGCCTGACTATGTTGTCTTCCAGCAGGGGAACATGATTTAAGTTGGTAATCATTAAATCACTCCTGCCAATTTAAAAACATGATTTCTTAACCCATGGCTAATGGACATGCTCTGTCAGAAGCTGGATGATGATCCACAAACACATATTAGAGGAATAACTAGCACAGTGTTTTTTAAAGTTAAAAACATGGCAGTTTATAGGAAAGAACTAAGTGCTATGTTCAGTTTTTGAATGTAGCTATGTGCACTTTAGTCTCAATGGATCAACTACTCAATGAAGACTGTACCCATGCTTTGAAGCAATAGGTTCTCCAGTTAGAATTAGGTCTTTAAACCAAAAGCCATTGCTGTTATACATTTAAACCAATAGTATATTTTGATTTACAAAAAAAAAAATTAGTGTGACTTCTTATTCTAGCTGCAGAAAAGCATCCAAAAAAAGTTGGTCTTAAAAAAGTTTGGTTTAGTGCTTTATGTAAATTGGGTCTATGGTTGTGTTTCTATGTATTGAAAACCTAGAGTCCTAGATTAATAAACTGCATATAATAGAATTCTCTGAAGATGTCAGCCACAGATGCAGGCGAAACATCAGAAAGAAACGATTCCAGAACACAGCCTCATAGCCTGGAAAAAAACCAAGGAAAATCTATGGATGCCGGCCGTGAAAGCCTTCCATTTCACATTAAATGGGAGGTCTTAATTATTATGGTTAAGTGTGCCAAAACAAGTCAGTATTCATAAGCCACCTTGAACAAGGACTTATTGTTTGCCTATGCATCATGTCACTTTAACATCTCCCTGCTTGGTTTACCAACTTGCAAGGAGGACTGAATAGGCTGCATATACCAGCACACAAGTTTTTTTATATCATGGATTGTTAAGCCAGGATTTCTTATCATTATGTGCAAATGAAACTCTTCTTTTCTGACAAAGATATATACCTCTGTAAACCACACTTCTGTTAGATAGTAGGGGAAAGGTATATCAAACAACTATCTATGTCCAGCATTTTGTTCACACAGTGGCCAATCAGCTAACCATGGCAAGCACATCAGCGGATACCTTGTGCAACTGCACCCTCTGTCTCATATTCCCCAACAACTGATATACAGGGGCATACTGCCTCTGATACTGGAGGTAATATAAACAGGTTGAGCACCCCTTCCTCAGAAATCTGAAATCCAAAATACTGTACTCCAAAATCCAAAATATTTAAGTATTTAAATAAAAAAAAAAATTACATTAAATTTAAAAAGTAAAAAATATTGTCCGTTGTATAAAATTACCTCCAGGCTATGTGTATAAGGTGTACAAGTATATGAAATGTAAATGAATTTCATGTTTAGACTTGGGTCCCATCTCCAAGATATCTCATTATGTATATGCAAATATTCCAAAATCCAAAAAAATAAAAAAAATAAAAAATCAAAACCCAAAAGACTTCTGGTCCCAAGCATTTTGGATAAGGGATATTCAACCTGTAGCTATTCTGACTAGCAGCCATTGTTAGCCCCAATATAAAATGAACTTATCATTTAACAAAGACTCCAACTGTTTTCCTAACCATCTGAGAAAATATGTGTAATGTCAGTTCAGCCACTAACAGGTGACTTGCCTGACAAAAGGTATAGCTGGCAAGACAGCCTCTACAATACGATTTTTATAAGGCACAAAAGGCTTTGTTTCACATGTATTGTGCTAAATCTCAATACAGAATCAGTAAACACAGAAACCCCCCACAAGGGAAAATAATCCAGCTGTGCAGCTCTACCTATTTCTGCTACTTAGTGTTGGATAGTTGCAAAGAATGCTGGACTTGGTGGACCTTGTCTTTATCTAAAATATTTTTTATGTTCTTAAACAAGAATACACCATCAGGATCACTTAATACATATTTATTTATGCCTAAACTGGTAATAGAGATAGCTTTAAATTTAATGCATACCAGTGGATATGTCTGCAATAATGAAGTCACTTCACCCCAGAGTAAGTTACAGAAAGTTTTAGCAATGCCTTGATTGCATGCTGTCTAGAAACATGTTGTTTAACTTATATTCTCTTTACCAAACAGTGTTGGCCCACATTAAATAATCATAAACAACAAAATCAGCATATAAGACTACCTTATGAGTGGAAAACCTCCTGTAAATTTTTTAATTGTAAGAAAATAATTACACAACTATACTAAGAAACTCCAAAATAGTGCCATAAAGAGGATGCTTTAATCACTCCACACGGCAGTTATCCTGACATAGGGAGTCATTCATGCGCAGCAGTCCACCACACTAGTGACTTGATTTTCTCCTAATTATGGTAAATGTGTGATCACATTCCACTGCAAGGGCTGGATGGTATCCAAACAACATTAAACAGGAATGGCCCCAAGAAGAATCATTGATTCCAGTGTCAAGATGGAATAATCTAAAGTTAAAGCCATAAGGCACATGCTGGCTGTGAGTATATTAAAAGAAGCCTTGTAATTTACTCAAATATTACTTTGTTTATTCAGAAATTTCTACCCTATACTTAGTGCTTATGTTCTACTCATGGCAGCAAAGAATGAGAAATAATACAGTAATATCAAATAAAAAAATAAATTCAATAAGAATACTGTATGAGTAGAAAAGATATGGTGGCTACACATAAAAGACGAAGTAGCTAGTTCCTAGAATATTTGTGCCTGCTAATTTAAATAAATCATAGAAAAGAAAGTATTAACATGTTTGTTTCTAAAAATACAAGAAATGCAGTACTAATATTGCTATTTTAGTTCACAAAGCATTTTTCCAAACACATTCCAAATTTAACACACTGATAACAGTCCAAATCAAGACCAAAATATACTCTTAAAAGCCACCAGAAGGCTAACCTCTAGTTTCAGCATGTTAAAGTTACCATTTGTTGTCAATACAATATAATTACCTAAACTATCCATGTGATTATGGCATTGCATACCAAACCACAAGTAGTTATTACTTTGGAATTTTAAGCAATTGCTAGCATTAAATTGAGTCTAGATATCTGCATCAAAAGGGTATGTATATACACATACAAGGGGGACAAACACAAAATATTCCCCATGTGCTGACAACTTTCAGAAGAATGAACAGCGGCAGTTTATGAGCTGAGTCTGAAGAATGTTTACAATTAACTTCTATAGTTTATGGTTGATATTTACAGAGTCTATGACTTCTGGCTGACACTGATGAGGCATTTCCTCTACTCTAGGCCACCCTTCACCCACTTTTAGCAGAAGACATGCACACTGGTTTGGACAACATTTCTTTATGGTGCCTCACCCACTTTCAGACAGCAGCATCCAGAGCAGAAAATGTAATGTGGAGAGGTTTATCAGCTTGGCCATACATTGATAAGGGTCTTGGCCACCCTTTCCCCAGTCTGCTTTCCAAACACTGAAACTGAGGAGGTTGCAGGGATCACTGTGCAATTAACAGGACAAACCTCATCCACCTGCCCAGTGTCAGTTTTGAAGAAAGCTAAGTGGTCATCAAAATGTGGCACTTTTTTTTAAAACTAGCATACCAAGATTGGTCAGCTAGAGCCTAGTGCAAAATATACACTTAGGGCTTGTCCAGAGCATTATGCTCCACTTAATCCAGAGCTAGTCTGGATCATTATGCTCCAAACTGGCCCTGGATCAACCACAGTGGTGACCACATGCACCAGGTTGACCTCAGTGCAATGGTACATCATTGTCCACACAGGCCAGCCGGACTACTACAGTATCAGCCCTGCTGGTTTATCCCCTTATCCCCAGTGCTGTCACCACCTTGCTAGTCAAGCAGCTCCCTGCGGAAGCCTGGCTGGTGGTGTCACCTCTGCTGAGGTCAGAACGGTGCACCCAGAAATGTGATCAACAAAGAGGCGGTCGCTCTAGCCCCTCCTCGTGGATCACACAGGTGCACCATTTCTGCCATCAGCAGAAGCGACCATGCCGGGTAGGCTTCCCATGGCTGCTTGGCTGGCAAGTTGGCAACAGTGGGAGCAGCTCTCCTCGGAGCCACTGCCTCCTCACAAGCAGGAGTCCCATAGAAAGCCTGCCTGGTGCACTATCACCTCTGCTGAGGGCGGAACGGGGTGCCCGTGTGGTTAACAAGGAGGGGATAAAGTGCCTTCCTTCTTGTTGATCACATGTCCCTTTCTGGCATCCCTTTCTGGCCTCAGCAGAAGTGGCAACACAACAGGCAGGTTTTCCACAGAGATCCAGCTTGTGAGGAGGTGGTAAGCAGCTCCAAAGGTAAGCCATCCCCTTTCCCTGCGCTGCTCAGCATGGGGAAGGAGGATGGCACAGCTTTTGGCATGTAGACAACTAGAGCCTTTAAACTGGACCCGATCTAGCTGTCCAAAAGCCAACAGAAACCACTCTGGAGTTTCTAGAAAACACCACTTTTCCCAACTTTGCTTAGTGCTGGGTAAAGTCCAGTTAAGGGCTAAAAACTGCATAACCTCCCCAGAAGTAGCCTTACATCGTGAGGACTGCCAGCACCGGGTTCAGGCTGAATACAGCATTTTTGGCCCATGTGGACATGGCCCTAGTATTAAAGCAAAATTGAATGGAACCTATTGTTTCCAAAATGCTCTACTGGTTGCCCTTTCACAGTTTTCATTATCAGTATAATATTTGAGGGAAGGGGGTTCATTTTGTTCTTGCTATTGTCAAATTGGGACAAATGACCCAGAGATCTGCCAATAGATTTAGAATTGCATTCTATTCAGCCCTGGTTTTCTGAATGGAGAATGAGTGGTCTATTTACTCAGGATTACTTTGTTTTTAAGTGTCTACTTCATGAATAAAAAGGAAACTACCCTATGCATCTGTCTTGAAAACGGCTAAACCATTGCTCCTTTAATTTAATAGTTATAACCATGATCACTTTCTTGATCCGTCTACTATAAAGCAGCCAGCCACTCAGTTCTTTTCAATTTTAGCTAAAGGTCTGATATGATTTATAACACCCTATAAATGCCATTTGGGGATGATATTCCATGCTATTTATAGGCATACGACATGAGTCTATGGAACACTATTGGTGTAAGATCTAGACCTCTTTCAAAAAACTTACCAATGCAAAGAAACACATTATAGGCATACCTCAGTTAACAAAGGAGATTTTCAGACTACACTGTTATAGTCTTACTATTCCACCTTAACTGCTCTGGCTTCCTCCTGTGGAATTCTGGGGTTTGTAGTTTAGTGAGGCCTAAGATCTCTCTGGCTGAGAGTTGTAAATGCCCCTCCCTAAACTGCAAATCCCAGGATTCAAGAGAAGGCAGCCATAGCAAATAAAGTGGAATAGTAACACTATAACAGTGTTGTCTGAAAATCTCCAAAGCTTCTGAGAAAGAAGCTCCTTTTTACAAAGTATTTTTTATGTTTGCCCAGCCCCCTTTTTTCCTCATCCTCTGTCTAACTCAAAGATTTTTAGCACCATCAGCATTGGGTAAATGCTGAAGGAAGGCTGGAGAAACACAGATAATCATTATCAAGTTGAAGTAACACATCTGCAGTAAACAATGCAATGAAGCTTAAAGAGGTGAAAAACAAGATATTCATCTAGCCAGTCCTAGGGAAGGTAAACAGCAGCTCCCTCAAGAATCCTTTACTGAGCATGCACGAAACACTAAAGGGGGAGAATAAATAAGCTTGCCTTACCAGCTCAAAAAAAGAGCATAGATCTATAAGTTTGGCCACAAAATGAAAATTATAAAGACGGTGGAGGCTGGTGAATGAGAAAATTGTCCCAGATGCATTTTGGAAGAAGCTTGTAAGTGGTCTTTAAAAGATTGAAAACATTTTTGTTTACTTATGCAAGACTTACTTGACTTGGTTGTTTCACTTCACATGTGCATATTGTTAGTTTTGGTTAAAATTTCTACTGAAACTTATTGAACTGTGTGGGGGGGGCGTAGGAATGTGTCCCTATTCTTTCCAGGTTTTTTCTACCTCTGGTACCAAAGTTTCTGTTAAAGAAGTCATTCCCAGGAACACATCTGCTTCGTTAACTGAGGTATACTGGTATAGTTCTCCAAACTACATTCAGTTTTGGAAAATATATGGATGGATTGGGTCATATTTCCACCTTCATGGAGAATGTCAAACGGAATGGTTCTGGAACATGGTTGATTATTACAGTCAGGAATTTCCTCACATTTGCCTTAAAGCTGTATTTCCTCATAAGTTTGAACCTAATCATCCTTAAGCACACTAACATTCAGCATGTAACTGGATGTTTCCCAAGCAAGTTAAACAGCAGTAGACAGATAAAGATTTTAGAATATAACTGTAACAAGCTCAAGAAGCACGTACAAGAAGGATGGAATCGGGGGTGGGGATTGTTTTGTTTTAAAGCATAATAGCACCACAGTTTCTGTTCACCTCCTCTATAGAATCCCTTAATACTTCCAATCACAAGCCAAACAAATACAGACACATATATTTTCCCAACCCATTTAACTACATAATTGACACATCCCAACCAAACTTTTTCTTTATATTTTTTATTCTAATTATCCTTTAGGGTTACCCATGAAATACAAATTACAGTAATTGGCAGATTTCCTTTTGATTAGTTATCTTGTATTGTTATATCCACTATCCGCACTATCTGCACTATCCACAATGCTGCAGCCTTATTTGAGAACTCACACCAAACAAGTCTTGAAGAGAAACGACAATGCAGAAAGAATCACAACCCGGAAACATCACCCAAGGAGACCTTCTGCTGTGCTTTCTGCAACTGGACTTATTTATCTCGGATTGGTCTTTTCAGTCATCAGCGCGCTTGCAGGAAGTGCGGGATGAGTCCTTCTTGAATCTTCATTTGCGAAAAAAAGCCAGAGAGAGAGACTGTTATATAGTATTCTTTAATTTTTATATTAAAAAATTGCACACTTCCATGTGTGTGTCTTTTTAAAAGGGGGGGGGGATGTTATATGGAGATATGGGGTTGTGATAAATGGTTTTAACATATCCACCATTACAAAGGCTCCGTTCACTTTTATCTAATAGCCTCACAGGTGCAACAGTATCTTCTGCCACTGGTACAAAGGAAAGGGTAATTAGTATTACCACTCTCTGCTAAGACAATCAAATGAGAAGGGTGGAATCAGAATTAAAATAAGATCCAGAGGACCAAGAAAGAGGAAAATGAGCAATATGCATGATTTTAAACCTTCAGAACAGACGTCTGTTCCTCATCTCTGTTCTCCCTATTCCTCTTTTACTCTGCCTGCCAGCTCCCAGCTTTAACATTACCTCCACTGCTTCACAGAAACCTAAATTCCACAGCAATCCATACTGATATTCTATTAATACATCCTTGTGTGTGTGTTCATTGAAATCACCTTCTAAAAAATAAACAGGATCTTTGTAAAGGAAAGGCACCAGATCCTGACTGATCATGGAAGCTAAGCAGGATCAGCCCTCATTCATACTTAGATGGGAGATCACCAACAAATACCAAGTGCTACAGGCTATATTTCAGAGGAAGCAACTGGCAAAACCACCAGTTTTGAGTATTCCTTGCCTTAAAAAAAAAAACCTATGAGTTTCATGGGGTTACCATAAGTTGACTTATGGCACATGGACATACATACACATGAAGCAGGATACAAAAAAACCTCCCTATAATATTTGGAACTAAGAAGTTTACTTGAAGGAGGCAATTAAATAATGTAGATGAACTTACAAAGGAATCCTAACATAAATGAGCACACTACTTAATTACTCAAACCTCCACCCTCCAAAATAAAATTAAGCAAAGAGCATCTTCTCATAATTCAATTTATTGCTCAACCACAAAGAGTTAATTTCAGTGAATATGAATCCTCTTTAAAGTGGTAAGCTTTAAATCTCAATTTCTAGAAACACAAGTCATTTTCCCTCTTATGTGAGCCACCATAACTTGTGGTCCTATAAACCCTGAACCGATAAACGATGCAAAATGGCTTTCAGTAGCTACACTGAATTAAGCAGGTGATATATATTTCAGAGGAAGGGTTTGCCAAGAAAACCTTGTGATAGGGTCACCATAAGCCAGAAATGACTTGAAGGTACACAACAGTAACAGTATTTGAAAGCATATGGGCAGTAAGTTCACCATGCTATTGTCCTCCATTTACTTTTTCCTACTGCCTTCTAACTTACCAAACAATATTGTCTTTCCTAATGAGTCATAGCTTCTCATGATATGTGCAAAGTACAATAGCCTCAGTTTAGTCATCTAGGGAGAGTTGAGACTTCATTTGTTCTTGGGCCCATTTACAGTGGGCCGCCCAGATCCACAGGGGTTTAGTTCTGAGATGCCCTGCAGATGGCAAAACCCAGGTTGCATCTCAATAATATTGAGGTTGCACTCAATATTATTAAATAGTGGCAACACGTGCACAGACGCATCAGTGCATCCATGTTTATGTGAACAGCATTTTAGATATAGGACACAACAATACGGAGGAGGTTGAAACTGTGGATTGGTAGCCTGAGGATCAGGAAAACCAACTGTATTTGTCTTTTTTGGCCATCCATGGTATCTGTATCTGTATCCAGCACCACATTTCAAATAACATGTGCAATACATGTGTGTAACCATCTATATGAGATGGTATATTCTACTTTCAGTAGTAGGAATTTAGTAAAACGTGAAACAAGTTTTGAGAGCCATGGAAGAAAAGATGGTAAAAAACTGAAATATATTGCTGCTGATTAGAATGAATATGAATATAAATAAGTAATAGCCTGGGGACAAGACAAGTCTATAGACCTCTTGAATGTAAAGTTTTTATAACATAGCATACATATCAGATAAAACAATTAGGAAAAGAGAGAAGTCTTTTGCGCCATTGTGGTATATTTACTTTCTGTGTAATTGAATGTCTGAGTCCACAAACCATGTTTATAATCAAGTCAGAAGAGTTTTATTTTCTATAGCTGTAAAATTTTGAATGATGATCACGTTCAGAGGTTGCTGGGTTTTGCTAGGCTAGTATAAATACCACATTAAATTTACTGAAGTATTGCAAAGTTATTATTCATTTTATGTTAGACGTTTCTTTATCTCTTTTTGATAGAAATTTCTAAGCTTGTTTATACAAAAGTGAAAAAGCATTAACAAACTTAAAATATGGGTTACTAGAAAAATTTAAATAACTTTCAATAGTGATGGTATGAAAGACACAATTCAGATTATTTTTGCCAGTGTTCATGAAATAGAATAGCTTTAGATGGAGTATGAAAGCTTCTCATCTCTTAGTAACAGCTTGTTTCCTACTTTAGACAAAAGCTTTTGCACGACAATTCATATCAATTTTCACCCTGGCCATATTTGGAAGCTTAAGACTTGAGAACTGTTAAAAGATGCAGGTGGTCCCTGTCTAATAGAACACCACAGTCATTTAAGATTTGTGTTCTTGATCTCAGGTTGTTTCATAAATACAAGCTGGCCAGATCTGTAGGACACAAGGAGGAAGGCCTAGGCTTTTCATGAGATGAGTATTCAGCAAACAGTAAGTAAGGGGCCTGTTTGCCCCTAATCAAAGCAAAAGAGGAAGACAACATTACAGGTGGATACACTCAATCAAGGAACCCCTGGCCCTGAGTTTCCAAGACCTGAAGGTCTGTTGATAACAGGGTGACTCAGAGGTCTCTCATTCAAAGGGTTACCATAAGTCAACTTTACAGCAATTAACAGCAACAATTTAAAGTGTATTTCAACAGCATTTATATTGGTGCGGGACAATATTCAGCCCATGGTTAACCCCGAAGGCTGTTTTTGCAGATTCCAGAGAATGTCATTGCTGAGGTTTCAATAGAAAATGCATGCCAAATTTTAGCAATAAGGCAGTAAAGGCCTTTAAAACAAGTAGATAATGCTTGCCTTAAGGTTTGTTTGCAGTTTGCTACTGAATTGCAATGGTACAGAAACTGTGGGTGGGGATTAGCCCTCAAAGATACCTAAGTTGCTCACCCCTGATTTAAATTAATCAAAAATTTCCATGGTTTCTTCACACAAATATACCTCTGTATATGAAATAGACACCAGCAATTACTACATGTGATGTCTACAGGAAGCAGTCTTTAAAAGTTTGAAGCCATCATCAGCTATACATAACATCTTAAAAATATGCTATCATTCCAATATATAACCACCAACTAAAGTCAACTGCACAAGCTCCAGTTATTACTTCCTGGGTTTTAGAACAGCCTACTATATCCCTCCCCCATTCCTCACTTTTTAAAATGCCCTGCAATCTCTATTATTGCGAGTGATTCAAGCTTTTATAGTTGCTGTCCAATTACAGGGGGAAATGGTTCTCTCCTCCCACCCCTTACTGTGCTCTGTACAATGAACTTCTTTATTTTATATAAGTCGAGTGTACAATAATGCAACAATCAAAATCAACTGACTATGTTCACCCTATCTCTCCCACCCCAGCACTGTCTGACTGTGAACTCTCATTAACAGAAAGTCTAGTGGAAATGTCACGAACAGATAACATACATCTTTATAGACCCAACAACATATAACATACTGATACATAAGAACATTAGACTTTCCAGTTTTGTCATCCGCTTATAATTAAAACAAAAGAGTCAGCTGCCAACCAAAGATCTTCAAACCATTTTGGAAGTACTGTGAGGCAACCATCTTCAAACAAAAAACGTAACATCTGGATAACACCCTCATAGCACTCCAGTGTATCTTGATTAAATTCTCTCCTATGTTCTGCTCCTCCTCATTTTCTTTCTCTTGGCTTTAAATTCAAACCACAGTTTATTTCTGTCCTACAAAACTGGTGATCTGGTTGAACACTGACTACATCTGCCAAAAAAAATAAAGAGAACATTGACTTCCAAGCATCCTTCCAGTGTTATACATGCTCTCTTAAGAACTGCCTTAAACACAAGGACAACAGGACAGCTGCACTAATTTGCTCAGTATAAGTAAGCATTTAATAACTACATTCTAAAAACATGTGATTTAATGTCCTTTCTAAGATAATCTTATGGAAGGGTAAACAGAGTCCAAATTTGAGCAAGGAAGGTGAATGGGACCCTTTCCTATCTTTAAGTAGTAAGGATGTTTCACAATGCAAAGCATGCTGGCTCCTCCTTCATTTACTCTCATGTTTTAAAAAGCCCAACCTGCAACTTAACACCTCCATGAATGAACGTCTTGCTCAGAAAACACCTGACTCTTTAAGAAAGTAAACACTTGACAAGGATAATGAGCAAAAAGCATTACATTTCTTCCTAGGTCACCAGAGCACTGTCATTCCATTTTACCATCTCAACAACTTTACAAGATAAATTAGACCAAAAAGTGATCAGCTGCTATAGTTTATAGCGGTGTAGTCATTTGAATGTTGGACTAGGACTCTGAAGATTAGGGTTCGAATGCCTGCTTAACTATGAAAACCCACTGGGGGGTCCATGGGCAAGACACACACTCTCCACCTCAGAAAACCTTGTGACAGGTTTGCCTTAAAAGTCACCATAAATCAGAAATGACTTGAAGGCACACAACAAGTAATTTGAATTTTCGCTTCTGTGGTCAATGCCCAACACTGTGCCATATATCACCAGACTGGTTCTGAACAAGATTCAGGGGGAACAATTGTGGCTGCCTTCTTGGATGTGTTTGAAAGGGGAAACAATCTCACATCTCATTTATTCGGATTACTGAGACCTGCCACTCTCACATGTAGTGGCTTGTTCTGTCCCCACCTACCTCTCTCCCTAAGATATCTCTATATGGGCCCTTTCACACTACACAACTGTAGCACTATGATTTCACTTGAACTGTGGAATACTGGGATTTGGAGTTTGGTTAGACCCTAGTTTGTCTTGTTGAGAATTCTAAATTATTGTTGTGTGCCTTCGAGTCGTTTCTGATTTATGATGACACTAAAGCAAGCCTATCAAGGGGTTTTCTTGGCAAGATTTCTATGAGGGGGTTTGCTTTTGCCTTTCTCTGAGGCTGAGAGTATGAGGTTCCATGGCAGTGTGGGGATTCAAACCCCGGTCTCCACAGTTGTAGCCCAATGCTCCAACCACTATACCACACTGGTTCTCCAAGAATTCTAAATGGTCCTCCCTAAACTGGATTCCCAGGATTCCACAGGATGCAGCCATGGCAGTTAGGAGTGGAATCACAGAGCTATAATTCTGTAGTGTGAAGGGACCCTATTACTGGGAAATTCCTGCAGTTGGGGCAAAAAAAAAAAAGTTACACAGGGAATTTCTCATACTGTGGGAGAGTCACCTTAAAGCCCTTTCATCAGATTGTTCTTGAGGTCACAGACAGACATCATGAAGCAATCATAAGAGAAAACAAGGTAACATTAGTCACCCACCACCTTTCTGGTGCTGAATCAATGCACAGGACCCAACACAAATCTAGGATCCTTCTATGGGCACACCTAAGAAATGCTGTTATCTTCCAGTAACATTTCCATATACAGACACTTGTCACTATTCCAAACAAGGGCTCCAAAACACAGACCATGGAAACAGCCGCAAGATTGCTAAGCAAGAAATCCTTACCTAGTGCAGCCTTCTTATTTACACTTTATTAGTCACCTATTAATGTTTACCTTGATTTGGTTTAAGAATCAATAGTTCTCAACAAACAGTAGCACTTAGCTTGGAACAGCACAGTTCATTTATAATGGACTACACTGTACCAAACATACCTAAAACAAGCAAATTTTGTCCAGTTGAACTTTCTTGTTATGAACTGTCACCACCAACAGTGAGTGCTTCTTGTACATTTCCCTCATACAGAGCCCCCGAGTTCTGAAAGCTTTGACCAAACACCACTCCAGACTGCCAGAACGTTAAAACACTTTTCAACTCCAAATGTAAACACAGCCCAGGGCAGCTCATGATAAGAACACATAATTGAATTGTCAGCTTCACATAAAGGAGGAGAATGCAAGCAACTTTGGTCTTTTAAAACCTAAATTTTGTATGATTTCTGGGGTTTGGCTGGAGTGACGTGGGTTTAAGAAGAGCACTCTCAATATAATTAAAGGGTGTTTCCTTACCGTGTTCCTTTCATTGCATCCATGGGTTATGAAAATCACATCCAAGGGTTTGGACTATGTCCGGGCTTTAAACTACATATTGGATTTTACAGATCTCAATTTCTGTCTTTCTCCAATCCACAAACCTTGTCAACAGGACTTCAAAAGAAGAGGAGAGGGGAAACTAGACTATGGGAATACTTAAATGGGATACAGCATATGAAAACCGTTTTGGAAACTGATTAGTGCTGCTTCCTAGTACATTTATCACTGGATCCATACAAGTGCAGAACAAGTTAATGGTTATAAGAGACTGAAACCAAAATCCAGTATCCAAGTTAGAACGTGGCAGCCATGGACCCTCTCCCATCTGCATGTGCCCTATGTAGTCTGGAACTATCTTGTTTCTCACAAGGAGTGCTTTCAAAACCTCTTAGTGAGCACTGGTGGGATATTTTCTCATTAAATTATTATAGTGTCTATGATTTCTAGTTAAAATGCCAACAAAATGACTACAGAGTTTGCAAGAGAATTATGTACTAAGAACATAGGGTGAGCCAGGAAATCAGTATCGTATTACAAAAGAAAAAAAAAGGAGGGGGGAGATGACACAGTTGGTAACCCACTGGATTATGATGATGATGATATGTTCTTTCAAGATATGCCAGAATGAATAATGATTATTTCAACATGCAGTAAAATCCTGTTATCTGTACTGGCAAGTCCTGATTAAATACTGATTTGCTTTATGTGATGTGACAAATAAAGCATATGATTGCCCTTAACTAGAAAATATATTTGATTAGGAAGAAGGAACAGCCAATGTTGGCAGCAGAGATTCAGAGAAAGAAGGGGTGATGTGATAGATCTCTCCAACTGTCACCCCACTCCTTATGGGGGGGGGGATATTGCCAAGGCTCAGGCTTGAATGCAATAGAGCTACATCACACAAAGTGATTGGTTCTGTGGGCATATACTACAGAAATGTATTTACCACTGTCAACAGATGACAATGAGGCCAAACCAAGTGCTCCACCCATGTTATAGTGCAGTGCTACTTGAAGTGGTCCACAAGACATCAGCTACTAGTTCGGAGCAAGTTTCCAGGACAGAAAGAAGGAGTTGTAGCCAATAGGTACAAATATGATAATGATACCTGGCACATTAGAAAAAAGATATTGCTCACGCCAGCCTAAGAAACACTGTTATAGTGAATGACATTTATAAAACCCAACAGAAGTGGATTGATACCCATTACTGCACATCCATGTACCCATGTTTGAGCACATTTCCTCCCCTTTCAACAGGTGAAGCAAGAGGGTTACCCCTTGTTTTATGTGTATCTCTGTTATGTACATGTACTCACACTTCTCTAGCCTTTTCTCTGAAGATGTTTGGATAATAGCTGTACCTTGCAAAATTAATCCGTCACAGCCCTTTAGACTTCTGCAATTTAAGTGAAATCTCTACTATGGGCTGAGTTATCACAATACAGCAACCATATTAAACAGCACTGAGATGAGAACATGTTTCATACTGGTAGGATTCTGAAGGCTGATGGTTTTTAGTAACTTCCTGCAAAGCAGCAGGACTTACTGTGAGGAAACACTTAGCACAGAGTCCAAAAGGTCAAATGAAAGGCAGATTGTGGAGAAAGTGGGACGAAGGGAAAAGGATTTAATGAAGAAAAAGATTACTAGCAACAATGAAATTTAAATTATTACAAATGCATTGAAAAACCAAAATAAACAAAAGGATCACCATTTCTGTGCTGTGGTCTGTAGGTCCAGCTTTCATCCTCTTCCATCTGCTGCCCACATATAGATGTGAGTTCACCATCACTGCGGAATAACCTTTTTGTCTGCTTGGACAGGGTAGAGAAGTTTATCCAGCTCACAGCACGCGAAAGGGATCCTGGATTAGGTTTAAACCGAAATGACTTCGAAGCAGCCTCTTTTTTCATTTTCTCCAAAACCACCTAAAGTGTACAACTTTTAAAAACAATCTTGTCCTTTCCCTTTTTCTCTGCTATGTTTCTTTATACTCAATGAAAACACTTGCTCTGTTTAAACCACATGGAGAACAGAACCAAGTAGCTGTGCCTGTACAATTCTCAGGAGGCTGCTTATTCCTCCGTACTTTGTAAGCTGCCAAGCAAAACACTGTGGAAGCAAGAAAAACAGAATGGCACCTTCAGAACAACCTTCATAAAAGCATATTAGGATTGTATGGAATAATACAGAGGCATACAGCTTTCACCTTTTTTCCAGTTTTCATTCAAAGTCCATCTCCCCTCCACGGTATTATTCTCCACCAATAAATTCTGTTCTTTCTTCTACCAGGTACATAAAAAGCCAAGAACAGCTCCTTGAATCAGGAAGACATACAGCTGTTAACAAGTTGCCAGACCAGGATATAAATTAAAACGTCTCCTTCCTTTGTCGGTGAAAATGGCAGCGCCCCTATGTTTCCTAAGAGCATCCATCCTGCTTGCCCTTTTAATGAAAAGCCCAGAGAAGGATCTCCAGAAGGATTCTCTTTAACAATAAAAGAGGCTGTGTGGTTGTAGCTATCAGTTAGGATTAGGGTGAAATACGATAGGCTCCCTCTCCAAAAGGCATGGCTATAGAGGCAGCAAACTCCTCCTTTCCATGGCAGACAGCTAATAGCAGTGCAAACTTCTGAGCGGGGGAACACAGAGAAGCAAGATAACTCAAGGGCATTTCAGTCGACTTACACAAGAAGCAATAAAAATAAACCCTCACAAATTAAACAGCACATAGTTTTCTGTTTAATACTAGGCTTACATTACACACATAAGATAGTTCTTGATAAACCTGTAAATCAGTGCTAGTTTTACTGGTAATGAGAACAAGTGTAAACAAACAGGAAGTTTTCAACAAACAACTGGAAACGTTCCTCCCCCCCTACTTTCACTATCATTAATCCAACAATCAATGACAGCATTTCAGATAGATTGTTTCCATCATTTCTCTTTTCATTACAAAAGTATTCAACCAGAATTGCCACATATTCTTCATTTAAAGTGGAATTTACTAATAAAGCAAACATATTACTGAACACTTCAGATTAATGTTCAACATTCTGTTTTCCTGAAGTTGTTGGATGGAGTCAGTGGGAACAGGGTGGAAACAAAGGTTTAAAAGTGCAAACAAAAGGTAAGGACTGCAAGGTCCAATGTTTTCACTATGTGATTGCTTTTGAGAATATGATTCCTTGGTGGTAATGTTAGGAACTTTTTTCTGGAAGAATCCAGTAGATTCTTGGAGTTACAACCAAAATTTCAAAGCATATTCTAGGTCAACAATCTTCTGAAGCGTCAAAGACTACAATGCAAAACCATTTCTAGAACAAGAGACCTTTTTAAACTCAAAGAAACATAAAACATTGTCAATTTTGCTGTCAGGGCACAGAACAGCTGCTGTGTATGTGCCTTCCAGCCACCTGTCAATTTGAACCCATCAATTTCATAGGGTTTTCTTAGGCAAGAGATACTCAGAGGTGGTTTTGACAATTCATTCCTCTGAAATAAAGGTCAAACCCCATATTTGCAGGAGATACGTTCCAAGACATACACACACACACACGTGGATACCTGAAACCATGGATAATAGGGAATCCTATTATTTTCAATGAGACAAACGCCGGAAGTTGATCATAGAATCACATTGGAGAACCTAGAAATGCCTATAGAGAGAACATATTTTTTCGGATGTGGGTAAGTGAAACTGTGTGTACTGAATCCGTGAGTACCGGGGTTGACCTGTATAGCATACAGCACCTGGTATTTGTTGGTAGTCTCCCATCCACGTATTAACTGGGACTGACCTTGCTTAGCTTCCAAGATCAGAAGGGATCTGCTGTCCTTAAGGCATTTAGGCTGTTCATTTATATTATTTGGGTCTTTGGAATAGCTGCTAGTACTGATGAAGTCACCCTTATGAAAGACACCAGCACTCAACATGCTTATGCATAGTTCTTCCCCTCCCCCAGCTAAACAGCACCATTTAAATAACTCCTCCTCCACAGAAAAGTTACGGTTCTGTGACTCATAATGAATGGGTAAGATTCAACTGCCTCCCTGGGAAGCAAACAGCTAAGTACAGTATCAGATTACCTATGAATCAGCTGAGCACACCAAAGTGACCTTTGGCATCTTGAACAATAGATTGGCCAACTGTCCTCAGTGAATAATTTAAGAGGCTGTACTTTTATTGAATCTCCTTTAAAGAAAAACACATTTCTCTTTCTCCTTCCCCCCTTCCCACCCCATTCCTAGAAGTAAATTATATAGCAAATACTAATTGCAGCTATGTACTGTATGAGAAAACATCAACAATACAGTTCATAAAACTATACTAACTATTGCTGCAATTAATAGATAAATATCTGGTGTGCAGAATGGCAATCTCTACTAGATTGCAACATACGTGAAAAGAATCGAGAAAGAATGCAGAAATCGAATCTTACACTTTGCAATTACATTTCAGAAGTAAAACTCCTATTCAGCCAGAAACCAAAATTCAAAGTTGGATAATGTACAAAACTGACCATATGATAATCAACATAGATTTTTCCCATTTCTATAACACACAAAAAAGCAATGATATGAAACTGGTGGGAAAGCAAGGCATCACTTTGCCATAAAATTTTACTAGAAGAGGAAAAAGAAGATGGGCCAAATTATTGTGATGAGGTCAGCATTGTTATAATATCCGTGTTCATGCAGATGAAGGAACAACTGCAATTAAAGAGTCTGCAAATCTAATATATCATATTTTTTCTCATAAAAACCTTTCCCTCGAAATAGAAATGCAAGGTGGAGAGAAACTGGTTTACACATTTGAAGGGAGAGGAAAGATATCAATGGTACACTATTTGTCAAATGTAATGTACACAACTAAAATTAAAAAGAAATGCTGGATTTATTTTACATTGGTCTCATTATATTATCAAGTGCTCTCGAGTGTCAGGGGATAATAGGACACTCAGTCCCTGGCAGAAGCCAAAAACTATCTCAGCAGACTTAATAGCAACCCGTTCCCAAGAATACTCACACACAGTGTTTGATGTCCAAATAAGCAGGAGGCACTTTTATTTTCAAAGTCAAGCAGTTGCAATATGTACAAATATTTACAATTGAAGGACAAACTGCTTCACCAGGCATCAGCATTCATAAGAAGAAGAGAGGAATGAGCTCTGTCCTGAGCTCTCTTATATAAACAGTTACAGGGCACTGGCTTACTCAATCACATCATCTTACACACCAATACGAACCCTCCTTCTGTAGCTGTGGCATGACTAGGCAGTTCCCCTTCCTATTTGCCCCTGAAGGTTATGGTCCTGTCTATATGGTCAAAATAATACATTCAAGGTCCAAAAGACTGGCAACCCATTCAAATGGCCATTCGCACAAATACGTATCATTCGGAAGGGTGGCAGCCAAATCCACCGCAAAGTCCATGTGCACTGCGTCCAGGGCTTCGTACAGATTTTCTGAAAAGCTCTGTACAATTTCTGAATGTGTGATTGAACACTCACGTTCACACAAACAGATACAAACAGGCAGTGCAATCTGATTGGCTGGACGAGCACAGGAGGTGGAGTAGCAAAGAGGGAAACCAGCTGCAGCCACCATGCTGGATTTTTGGCTAAGCAAGAGTCCGGTAAGTTGGTCAAACAGCGATGTTTACTCTTTTATTTATTTGTAAATACAAAGTGTTGGGAAACTTTTTTTTAATTGGCGAAGTAATGGGAAACTGTTTTGTTTGTTTGTTTGTTTGTTTGTTTGTTTTTTAATGGCAGTGACAGATTTAAAATCGAAAGTAAATCACTCACAGCAGCCAGGTAGCTAGGGGGGCATGCGGAGTTTAGGGGGGCTCTTTTGGCTGTGTAGGCAGATTGCATCATTGTGAACGCCTGCTTTTTCAGATGTGTTCGTATTTTCCCCCTCATATAGACAAGACCTCTGTGTGCTAAACAGAGCACTTCTGGAGGTCATTGGGGGGGAGGGGTTGGTAGAAAAAACTTCAAAAAGAAAAGTGTTAAACACTTCACCCTGTGGTCCTGGTCTGAGTAATCTCTCTTCCCCCATCTCCAACCTGGCAACTACAATTTGTGAAACAGAAAGGACTGTTTTAAATATGTGCTTCTCTTGAAGGTTGTTTCACTTTAACAGCTGTAAATGAAGACTCTGTGAGACTCATAAGAACAAAGTAAATACCTTTATTGAGATGAACTACAAATCCACAACAACAGAGTGCAAGCTTTAGGGTTTTCCAGAGTTTAGGGTTTTCACTCTTCATCAGGGTGGGGAAAGAGAAGCATGGAAGAATAGCAGGACCTGATTTCTCTGTACGGCCCTGAAAGCAGCCACCACTACCTTTCTTCCTACAGACAGTGATGTAGCCACCAGACCAGGCTTTATCAAAAGCAAGAATTCACTATATTTTGGTTTATAACCATGATATATGACTTTATACAGAATCTGTCCTAGCTAATTTTCAGGGAGGAAAAAAGTGACCCCGTCCCAACAACAAATGCTACTTAAAAAAACAAAAAACACACACATACAGAGAGAGAGGGAGGGAGGGAGCCATGTTATCATGCCCAGAAGAGTGTACATACTAAATGACTTGGGGACAAGATATCTGCAAGACTGCCTCCTCTCATATGAACCCAGATCAAATTTCAGATCCTCCACAGAGGTCCTAGTGTATGTCCCGCCACCCTGAGAGGCTAGTCTGATGAGCACACAAGACAAGGCTTTCTCTATAGTGGCTGTGGAAATATCTTGCAAGGGATATCAGGACAGCTCCATCGCTCTTGAGCAAGCAGCCAAGACTGTAATTTTTGTATAGCCTTTGGTTCTTAAAACCAGGGATGGCTTCTCTGTTTTGTGTTCAATTTTTTAAAAAAAATGATTAAAAAATGTTTTATTCTTTTTTTAAAGGATATTATTTACTTCTGGTTATCTTTTTTATTTTGTCTACATTGCCTCAGGAGTAGGCAACATACGAAGGCTGAGAGGTGGTAAACAAATACCCAAATAAAATAAAATACTGTTGTTGTTGTTGTTGTTGTGTGCCTTTGATTAATTTCTGACTAATGATGAACCTAAGGTGAACCTATCACAGCGTTTTCTTGACAAGATTTGTTCAGAGGGGGTTTGCCTTTGCTTTCCTCTGAGGCTGAGAAAGTGTAGCTTGTCCAAGGTCACCCAGTGGGCTTCCATGACCAAGTGGGATTTCAAACCCTGGTCTCCAGAGTCCTAATCCAATGCCCAAACCACTACACCATACTGGTTCTCAAAATACTATTAGTAGCTGACATATTATACCAGACTTCAACAAACAGGCTCAGCATACTTGCCATGGCACACATACTTGCTGTGGCACTTACGGCAAGTGTGGCAAGCCAAAAGCTTTTCCTCCAATTTTGAAGCTGGAGAAATGGCAAGGGATCATTTCAGCATACAGTCGGAATCCTGTATCTGCGGGGCTTCGGTTTCCAGAATTATCACAGATACCAGAAACCACAGAGAATTGCAAACCCTATTAAAATAATGGACCTCTGGTAAAGCACACCATAGAGTTGCCTTGGAGGACCTAGAAGATGTCTAGAGGATGCCTCTCTAACCATTTTCTAGGATGACTCTACGGTATGTGTCTGTTTGTGTCCTGCGGATAACTGAAACCGTGGATATCGGTTCTGCAGATACGGGGTCCAGCTGTATATGTAGATACCCTTGTTCCATCCTCAACTCCATGGCTGGAAGGAAAATTGTGGGAGGAAGTCATGAGATCACACTCTTACCTCTTTTTCCAGAAGGAAA
This sequence comes from Gambelia wislizenii, assembly GCA_030847615.1. Taxonomy (NCBI): domain Eukaryota; kingdom Metazoa; phylum Chordata; class Lepidosauria; order Squamata; family Crotaphytidae; genus Gambelia; species Gambelia wislizenii. The sequence goes on along the minus strand of JAUMIR010000001.1, from coordinate 115,266,845 downwards.
AAAAAAGGTGGGGAAGGGAGGTGGCTTGGTGGTAGACATCTGAGTCCACTAAAAGGAAGCTCCACAAGCCCCCATGCTCCCCTCCTCTTTTTCGTCATTGGAGAGAAAAGCAGATGTGGGGAGCTCTCCAGCTACTGCTCAGCAGGGTGTCTCTGAGACTTCCTTGGCAGTTGGAATATTCCCCTTCCACTGAAATCCTTTGCTGTTGGGCAGAAATATTTGCCTCCAGCAGAAGAAAGGGCTTGTGAGCCACAATTTTGGCTTAACTGCTGCTGTTGCTATGATGTGCCTTCAAGTGAACTCTGACTCATGGTTGTACACTCCTAGGGTTTTCTTAGCAAGATTTATTCAGAGAAGGTTCAACACTGCCTTCCTCTTAGGCTGAGAGAGTGTGACTTGCCCAAGGTCACCCAATGGATTTCCACAACGAAGTGATCCCTGGGCTCCCCGAGGTCTAGGCCAACACTCAAACCACTATACCATGCTGCCTGGCCCAAATTAAGGTACCAGATCCTATTAGATCAGAGAAGCTAAGCATAGTCAGGCCTGGTTAGTACATGGATAGGGGTGGCCAAGGAGTACCACGTGCTGTAGTCTGTATTTTAGAGGAAGGCAATAGCAAAGCACCTCTCAGTCTTCCTTGCCCTAAAACAAAAAACCCTATGAAATTCATGGGGTTGCCAGCTGTTGACAGACAACTTAAAAGCACATACACACACCCCCAAGGCCTGCTGAAAATGGTCAATCCCTCTCTTTTAAATAATTTTATAAATAAAAATACTTTAACTAAACATTATAGACCACGCCTTTAACATATTTAGTCATGTTACCTCCACATAGATCAGCTTAATTTTGTTTGACACGTTTTGTTCACTGAACAGGTTTTGTATCTCACACGCTTGAGGTTTTGCAACTGCTTTGAAGCCTATTTAATCACTACAATCCTTATACTTTCATCTTTGATGACTCAGCATGGCAGCTGGTGAACTTTTCCCTTAGGTTGCATTTTTTTTAGAAGTAAGCAGATTTTCTCAAAAATTCAACAATTAGTTTTCAGGTTTTAGAATGTAATGCTAGCAAGCCAGCATTAAATAATATCAAAATACATTATCCTGTTTCTTTTCAGCCTTTCACACACTTTCCTTAAACAGAAACAGAAAATACTAAGGCAGAATTAGTATGGCTTAAACTCGTTCACACACTGCTTTCTGAGAAAAGTGTCTAAACCTCAAACTGCTTAGAAGCAGAGATTGGTAAAGGTTTTTTTGTTTTGTTTTTTTGGACAACAACTCCCAGAATCCTTCATCCAGATGGTCATCCTGGCTGGGGGAGTTTGAATGTTGTCAGTCCAAAAATTAACTTTTCCAAACCCTGTTTAGACATTTACATAATCCTCCCAACTGAAAGCCTAATTCTCTGTGGCAAATTCTGAGCGACATGTATCCTGATCCATTTCTGGCCCTGAGCAAATCTTCCTTAACATTTATTTACCAATTGTAAAATGAGAGTATATAGAAATCTACTTCATATAACCATAGTGATTATGAATACTGATTCACATTGTTCTTTGATATAACCTTCTACTGGTGCTAGGTAGGATACAGTTGTGCACAGGAAAAAGGAGGAAGGAAGGGAGGTTTCCCTTTCTGTATTGTGTCAGCCCAAAAGGGAAATATCTAAGCAAATGGCACAAAGCAGGCAAAATATCCAGTCTTTTACTCAGGATGAGGAGATGTCTCACTTGTGAGAAGTATATCAAGTAGATGCTTTTACAAAAACTATCATTGTAAAGTCTTTAAAGCTTGTGAAGTCTTTAAGGCAATGTCAAGAAATATTCTAGCTCATAGCAAGCAATACTGCAAACACAGGGTCGGGCCACAAGATGGCAATGTAAAACAACAGGGTTGGGCCACAAGATGGCAATGTAAAACATTTCCTTGCTATAACAAGTTAGAGACACTGTGAAAAGTTGTGTGTGTGAATACAAGCAATAGAGGACGCTTGATGAAGTGGACAGTAGCAACCCAGAAGAAAATAGAACATATTTAAACATACTGTTGAGTGGTAAATGATAGACAAAAAGAAGCAGAGAGCTTCTCAAACTACTTCAAAGAATAAACTTTTAGATACTGTGCAGCATCTTTAAACAAGGGCAACAAATAAGGAAGAATAAAAGTACTGTATGAACAATCTGACTATTATGCCTGGTGTTTTTAACACTATATCATATCAGGTCCTTGTTTTCAATGTAGTTCACTGGGGCTGAGGGACAACAATCCAGTCATTAAGCAGCCTTGACAGACATTCAAGTTCTGTTTCTACTCACAATCAGAGTTGAAGTGGAGCCAGCATTTGCAGGTTGAAGCACTTTGATTAACAGGAAGAATAATTTAACTGTCCCTGTCCTCTGCCCCCTGCGTGTTCTTGTTCCCTCCAGAGTTTAGCTACAATCTTCACAACACTGCACATGTGGGAATTTCCCAAGGGGCGGGGGGAAATACTATACATGGTTGTGAATTATCCCTGTTGGAATAGCTTGGCCTTTCATCATTAATAAAGACCTGTTACAAGTAGAAATGAAAACTGCTAAAACTGATTTGTTCATATGGATCAACACCACTATCTGCATTTTAGACTTTTCTCAGGAGCACAACTATGGGAGTGAATCATGATGATGACCTGCACTTCAAAATCTACCACTACACATAACACTCCAATCCCTCTTTCCTTTTGCAAGTAGCAAAGCATTTGCCTAAAATCTCCTTATAAACAGAATTTGCACTCAAACTTTTCAGTATTACATCAATGTGCTGGAACGTCAGTTGCAGGGTAGAAACTGTAGGAAGGGGATACTTAACTATTCCTCTGTCTCCAGGGGCAGCACAACTAAAATAAATAAATGAATAAATAAAATCCTCAGCAATTAATGTCTTCTAGCATCCCCCTACCCCATTGATTTCCATGTATAATTTATCGCTGCTAAATAAAACGATACATTCATAGAGATGAATGTGATTGCTCACAGAGACCTTTCGTTCCATGGTTACTAAGACCTAAACTCAACATTCTGAAGGACTTCATTCTCCAATTTGAGCCTGCCCATTTTGAGATCTTCTGGAGAGGTCCTTCTCTCTGTCACATCACCCTCACAGGTACATCTAGTGGGATCATAACACTATAAATCTGCAGTGTAAATGGGCCACTGGCTAACAGTTGCAAATATTCCCACAGATTGATTTTTCTTTTAAAAAAAGAAAAGAACACACACATAGCTATACACACTAAAAAAAAAACTTATCATGCATGTTGCTTTGCAAGTTATGGTGAATTGTTTGTACTCTTTGTTTCAGCTTCTAAATGAATAAATTGAAGAGATGGCCTGGGAGAGTCATATAGTCCAAAGCCTGGCATTGCAAGCTATCACCTGGATTATCCTCCTCCACCCGCCCCAAATCTGCTCTATACTCCTTTTAAAATCACTACCAATGCCAATGAGGTTCTTCAACTAGAGATATGCCTTGTGGGGCAAAAAGCCTGAGGAAGGTAGCATTTGTGAGGGGCAATAAACAATCAAGGGATTATCCCTCCTTCAGCAAAAGTGTATCTAGAAACACTTGTTTTTATCCAACTGTTCAAGCTTTTCGCTGCCAGTGACCCAGTCTTCAATGGGATATTGAGCCCAAAGCCTTTTTTCCAGCCTAGTAATTAAATTTAATCTGATTTCTCTGGGGGATTTTTTCATTCAAACATGGCTTTTCTCCAGACAGGAGTCCCAAAAGAAACTACCACATCTAAGACTCTGCTGAGTTAGTATATCATGTTCCACATGTGTTCTTCAGGACTGGGTGTGGATGTGGTTGTGGCTTCATAATACAGAAATCTTCTGTGGCAAACTATCTTAGAGGCTTTCAACCACAAATAACTACTCCCTTTCTTTATGAGGAGGACTTAGCTATAGGGAAAGGGTTTCTTTTTTAAAAAATTAACTTTCTTATACATTATCAGAGAAACTGTATCAGACTGGACATCACATGATTTCATTTTCATCGTCTTTATGAAATCTAAAGTAGGTATATCTATAAAATTGCTTCTGTTTCCTTAAAAGACAGCTCTGAAAAAAAAAATAGTAATAATCCTACACCTCAAAATAAATATATATATACCATATATTCCGGCGTATAAGACGACAGGGGGGTATAAGACGACCCCCCCAATTTTCAAGCTAAAAAATAGTTTGGATATACTCACTGTATAAGACAACCCCCCATAACCCACCCTCCACGAAGCTGTGATCGGGCTCCCAGCAAGGCTTCCCCCCACCCCACCCAGCCTCGCTGGGTGGGGGGATCTCCTCCATGACTCAGAATCACGGAGGAGACCCCCCCAGCAAGGCTTCGGGAAGGGAGAGTGGCTTGAGGAGGAAGGCTTTCCAGCGACCACCCTTCCTTCCCAAAGCCGCGATCGGGGTGCCGATTGCTGCTTTGGGAAGGGTGGATGATGGTGACTGGAGGGGAGGGGCTGGAGGCAAACCACAACGTTCGCCCCCCTCCTCTGTCTTCGGTTGTTCCCCAAAGGGGGAGAAGGCAGAGGAGGGGGGCAAATCAAGTGGTAAACGCTTTGCCTCACACACACCCCGCCCAATCTTCTGCCTCTTCGCTCCATTTGCGAAGGGAGAGAAGAGGCAGGAGATCTGATGGCGGGTGAGGCAAACTGTATCCGGAGTATAAGACGACCCCCGAATGTTGAGGCTATTTTTCGGTGTTAAAAGGTCGTCTTATATGCCGGAATATACGGTATACATCAAGAATACAGAAGAATCTTGGAATGGGTGGGATGGTAGGCAAATTTAGAGGATTGCAGAGCAACCTTGCAAATGACTTGCTGTAAACATGCTAAGACTGTCCTAGGAAGCTGCCTAGTTTTTTTCCTCCAAATGATAGTGGAGGGTTGTGTTTAGAAATATATGTGTATATATGTAAAGGAAAAACTAGCAGTCTCTATATTGAAGTTTCTTTAAAAGCACCCTCATTCCCCTATTTATACTTGAAAAGGAAAATGTCAGCAATATCTTCACTTTGTTTTCTTTACAAGTTTCTGATTAAAAAAGAATGATGAACAACTGAAATGTATCATCTGTATAAGGTTTATTAACCCATTCAGAAAGTCCTAATCTTTTGGTAATGGCTATTGAAAATTTTAAAGAACTTTGTTAAAGCTTATCATTCTTATTCATCAACATTCTTTGTTTTGTATACAACCTCTGTTCTAGATCCTCCATCTGCAATCCTCTGTGTGTGTGTGTGTGTGTGTGTGTGTTCCTTCAAGTCACCTGCCACCTTATGGCGACCCCATGAATTTCACAGGGTTTTCTTAGGCAAGGAATACTCAGAGGTGGTTTTGCCAGTTCCTTCCCCTGAAATATAGCCTACACCACCTGATAATTTGTTGGTGGTCTCCCACCCAAGTACTAACCAGGGCTAGCCTACTTGGATTCCAAGATTAGATGGGATCTGGTGTCCACCCTAATGTAGCACAATTTAAATAATGAAGTTTAACCTTCACAACGAAGTGCTCCTTGATCTGAGGCAGAATGTTGGTCTATTTCTAAATAATAGAAATAAGATAACTGCAAAGGATGAAAATATAACTGTGGCCAATGACTTGATATTTTTCAACTCCCTACACACTTGCTGATTTAAAAAAAATGATTTATTTGCAAAGCAATGTGCATATGCACATATGTACACACACATAGCCCTGTAAAACAAGAGGCTTGAGCTGTGCCTGTACATATTTTGCGAGCACAGTGCTAGTCATCTGCTTATTAGACTGTCTGCCTATCGGCTTTAGGAGACAGAAGAGCATCTGTCTCCTACGTACTTCTTGTATAATTGCAATAAAATATTGATTAGAGTTGTTATAATGTTTAGAGTCACACATACCTCTTTTGTTTCCTCTCTGCTATTTTCTCAATATCCAGATTAAGCCTTAGCAGCTCAGCCAAAATTTCTTCACTTCACTGCAGTTAGAATGCAGATGACCTTCACAATATATTAGGAATTTAAATAGTTTTTCTGCAAGACCAAATTGGAATACATTACCATTGTTTCATAATTTCCGCATAAACTGATAGATGAAAGACAGGTCTCAAGAGAGTTACTGAGGAATCACCTTATATGTTAAGACTTTCCTTTCCATTTACAGTACTTTCAAAGCAGGAAAGTCAACCAGCACAAATGTACTCCAAGATGAAAGACAACACCAGATACATTTATATTTAAAACCATGTATCTGACAAATACAGATTAAAGACTAAAAGGCAACAAGAACATCCAAACTGATCATTTTGTGTCATTTTTAGCATTATTATTACCAAAGAAACTTCTTCCAAACTTCTTCCATCATTTTATTTATGTACTGCTTCTCAATATGAAAACAATCTCATATAAAACCGACTTCACTATTTTTGAATGCTTATAGTGAATTCAGGGACCTTGTTCAGTCCGAGGAAATACAGATCACTTGTTAATGAAGCCTTATTTCAGAGAAAAGCAATGAAAACTAATAGCAGCTAGCTAAGCAAACCTGTCCTATTATGGTCTAATGAAACTAATAAGATTGCCATAAGTCAAGTGACTTGAAGTTACATACACTCACACACAATTAGCTTGGGATAGAATGGGTAAAAGTGTGGGCCAAAGGGCAACACGCTGTGAGACAAACTTATATAATTTAATAAGAATGTCATAAAACCATTCTCAGCATGCCACTGCACAAGTTCTTAACATGTACCGTATATTTCGGCGTATAAGACGACTGGGAGTATAAGACCACCACCACCCCAATTTCCAGCCAAAAATCTAGGCTTAGGCATATATTCGCCAGATAAGACCACCACCCCAATTTGGCTGGCTGGCTGACTGGCTGGGGGAGCCTTGCCAGCTGATCCTCTTTGTTTCCCAACTCATGAGGATCTCCTCGTGAGTCGGGAAAGCGAACAGGATCAGCTGGCAGGGCAACATTCGCCCCTCTCTTCAACCTTCCAGTCAAACTGGACTCGAGGGTGGAGGAAAGGGGCGAAAATGCCCAGTTTGCCTCAGCAGCCCCCTTCCCTCCGTCTTGGCTCTTCCAAGGTGGGGAGAGGGGGCGAATCCCGGGTTTGGCAGCACAGCCTCGGCATCCTCCTCCTGGCTCCCTTCCAGGAGGGAGCCCAGGAGGAAGATGCGGAGGCTGTGCAGCCAAACGGGGCACGTTCGCCCCTTCTCCCCACCTTCAAGGAAGGTGGGGAGAGGGGGAGAATCCCGGGGTTTGGCTCCACGGCCCCACGTCCTCCTTCTGGGCTCCCTTCGGAAGGGAGCCCAGAAGGAGGGATCGGGGTCGCGGAGCAAAACGGGGCATTTTCGCCCTTTTCCTCCACCTTCAAGGAAGGTGGGGGAAAAGCGCGAATCTAGCGGTTTGCCTCGGCCGCTGCAGAGGCGATCGAGCGGCGGCCGCGGAAAACGCAACGTTCGCGCCCCTCCTCTGTCTTCTGTTGCTCCCCAATGGGGGAGAAGGCAGAGGAGGGGGGTGAATGAACTGCAAAACACTTTGCTTCACCCCCCTGCCCCATCCCCTGCCTCTTCGCTCCGTTTGCGAAGAGGCAGGAGATAGGCAGGCAAGCGAAGCAAAGTATATCCGGTGTATAAGATGACTGTTGATTTTGGAGGGCACTTTTGAGTGCTCAAAAGTCGTCTCATACGCCGGAATATACGGTATATTTAAGCAACTGACCAATACATCTTTGGCCATTAGTAAAGAAACTATAAAAAGATTTGATCACAAATAGATTTATCCTTTCAACCACTATTGGAAGAGGTAGTGGGGGCAAGGGCTGATACATGTCCAGACAAGACAGAAGTGCTCCTGGTCACTCATAAGGCAGACCAAGGAATAGGGACTCTGCCTGTGCAGGATGTGTAGAAATCTCGGGCCCGCAGCTTGGGTGTTCTGGACTATACTCTGAGCCTGGATGGCCAGGTTTCAGTAGTGGCGAGAAGTGTATTTCCTGTTGCGATACAGTTTGCTGGAGTCTGTCTGTGCTCAGGAGTCCAGCCAGCAATCAGGTTAGCAGAGTAGCAAAAGCCTGGTCCAGATGCTTCCAGCATGTTTAATGTTAAATGAGAAGATGGACACACTTAGTGTCTAAAAACTAACAGTCTTTATTGTTTACACCCTAAACTACAAACAAAATCACTGCTCTAATAGCTAAGCTTACAGTTAACAGTCAGTCAAAGAAGTCAGTTGAAGAAGTGAAGTGGGCTGCCTTGCACCATGACTTATATAGGATTTCCTAGCTGTTCTAGCAAGTTCTAGCAACTCCCCTTCATTCAACTGGTGACTGATGACATCATCTGACATCATCCCTAGCATGCTATCTCCCTTTTATTAGTCATATTGAGATAAGAGGGCAGAAAAACATCAGCTGACTACTTTACTGTGTAGCTGTTTAACCTTCAGCTTTGTCCTCTCCAGATAAATGGAATATATGGTTTCTCTTTATGACATAAATTTCCAAGGGTTACACATTCAAAACCCTAACATTTCCACAGTTACAACTAGTGCTCCAGCTGCACCCATTCCTTGAGATGTCAAATCTGGCCATGTTGACACATGACTTGATTACATCTCGTTTGGACTACTGTAACACACTCTATGTGGGGCTGCCTTTGGAAACCTCAGCGGGTCCAGAATGCTGCAGCCAGAATGCTGACCAGGGCCTATTATAGGGAGCATATAACTCCCTTGTTAAAAGAGCTTCACAGGCTACCTGTTCATTTCCAGGCACAATTCAAAGTGCTGGTCATGACCCATAAAGCCCTATACGGTGTGGGTCCAGACATTCTGAAAGACCATGTCTCCTGATATGAATCTGCTCGAGCTTTAAGCTCATCAGGGAAGGCGTTCTCTTGGTTCCACCACCATTACAGGCTCATTTGGTGCAGACATGAGACAGCATTCTCAGTGGCTGTTCCCATCCTCTGGAATGCCTTTCCATGAGAGGCTAGGCTGCCCCCCCCCCGCTTTCCTTTCACCAACAGGCAGAGACATTTCTGTTCAAGCAGGCTTTTAATATGTAATCACTCTCAAGGAGGCTTTTTATTGGGGGGGGGAGCTATGACTGCTTATGTTTTTAATTTTTCTATCTTTTTCACATAATTTTATACTGTTTAAATGAAATGATTTTAATTGTTTTTAAAATTGTATTGTTAGGTTTTAACTAATTTCATTTGTGAGCTCTCTTGGCTCCCACTCTAGGAGAAAGGTGCCATATAAATTATTTAATTAATGTGAACTTCTAAGATACTTCTAAGGACATTCCTTTTCCATTTTACAATGCTGAACTGAGAACCTATTCTTCATACAGCAAACAAAATTTTCTATGGAGTTCATAACAAAGCAATTCAAAGGACAAAAAATATATACATAAAGGTACAAATTGAAAGAAGCCTTTTGAGAAATTCTGATAATGCTTGGCAGTTAGTGATATTATGGTAGGGAACATCCTTTCTTCTGTACAAACCAGATCTATTTTATATCCAAGTACCAGGCTAGAAATGAATACACAGAAAGAAATACAGCTAGGTTACTTCCCAGTTTGGAGCAAGAGAAAGCCAAGATAAATATATCAGAAGAGTACTGTAACTATGGAAAAAATGTAATTGGCAGGCAGAAAGATACTGCAATTTGCTGGGAGAGTCTTTTGAAAGGTAGTGGAAACCCATTTCCTTTCCAACTTCCTGAAACTATTTCCTTTACACATCTTTAACTCCAAATCTTATTGGCAATGTTGTTTATGAAAACCTCTGAGTATGCTCAAAACGTCTACATTTCACAATGTCTGCATTAGCTCAAAACAGTAAACCAGAATTGCTAGAAATTGTGCTCATTGATAATGAGCCCAAATATGCTGCTTGCTACCCAACACCTCTGCAGCTGGGAATGACTAAAGCAATAATGAGCTCACTCGCAATAAAAAAGCTCAGTGTTATTATATCTCTTGAGCCTGGACTCCTGCTTGTCTCTTTTCTAACAAGCCAGAGTTTGAAGCCAGGGTTTGTGGCTGGCTTATGGATCTTGGCTTCTTAGGAGATCAATGATCCAAGCTCTGGGTATGGACATAACACTAAATTTTCTACTGCTGGTAAGCTCTCGGCTATTTTAGGTCAGGAGTGAGCAAGCAATTTGGGGTGCCCAGGCTGGATCACCACCACGCTGGCCACATGCAGGCCAGGAAGCATAAAACCATGACTATGTTTCCCAAGTTCCCTGGCAGCCAAACTAGCCACAACATCCAACCAACACTACAGCTGCAGATCTGGCTTTGCTCTGTCCCCACTTTCCCCATGGATAAGAAAGGTACAGGTTAGCACCACCGCCCGTATCCATGGAGGATATGTTTCTGGACTTACCATTTATAAGTGAAACTGTGGATAATAGCGAAGCCTAAAATAAAGGACTTCTGGGTACAAACATACCATAGAGTTGCATTGGAGGACCTAGAAGATGCCTAGAGAGGATGCCTCTCTAGGCATTTTCCAGCACAATTCTATGGTATGTGTCCTTATTTTTTTCAGCAGCAGATAATTGAAACCGCAGATATTGGTTCCATGGATACGGGGGGTGACCTGTAGGAGGAAAAGCAGTTCACAAACTAAAGAACCTGCTGCATGAGCATTCATGCAAACAGCACTTTGGTCTGGAAAGCTTCACACAGGTCAAACCTGCCCCCCTCAGGAATATGTTGCAAGTGCAAAGCTCTCCACTGTTGTCTCCAATAAGAGACAGGAAATAATTGCCAAGTCCTCTACATGCCACTGAACCTTTCTAATTTGGAAGGGATATATCAGTATCGTATGATAACAGGGTGATTCCCTTGTCCCCTCTCTTTTTCTAACTGACCTAGTGAATGGTATGGAAGGAAATCCGCCCGCCCCCAACCAGGGCAAAGAATATTATCACCCCTTTGCGGGTGGATTAAGATTATACATAGACCAAACTCAACCTATGGCTGGTTCCTTTTCCCTGCTTTAGGTACTGCCATTTGCAAAAGCAGCCAAGCAGAAACAATCAAAGCAGAGAGCACCAACTCACAAACATATGATAAGCCAGATTTCTCAGCAATTCTGGTTTACCAAAATATGCAAATGCAACCAATAGGAATTTACTGAAAACAACAACTACAATACCACATGTACTTAAGCAGTGACTCCCAGTGTATATCATGTCATCCTGAAGGAAGTAAACTATCAACAGTGACTAGTTAGACATTTCTGGAAAGCCCACAGGCAAACTCATATTTGTCACCAGTGACTAATATTCACTGGCAAAATGTATCTGAAGGATCTATTTACCATTGTCAATAGTCTTTGGTAGACCTATCCTTGATAGATTTATTTAATCCCCTTTTAAATTCTATTTTTTTTCTGCCACTTCCATCATGCGCTGGTAACTTCAAGGCTTGACTTCTGTAATGCGCTCTACATGGTGCTACCTTTGTGCCTGCTCCAGAAACTGCTCCAGCTGGCCACCATGAGTGATTTACCCACGATACCAAACTAATTTTAAATCTGTCGCCGCCTTTTTTTTTAAAGCTTCCTCTGGTGCGCACAGGCATTATTTCGTATTTACAACAAAAAGAAATAAAAAAGAATAAAAATTGCCATTTGATCAACTTACCAGACCCTTGCTTAGCCAAAAAACTAACATGGTGGCGGCAGCCGATTTCCCTCTTTGCTAGCCCGGCCCCTTGTGCTTGTTCGGACAATCAGATTATGCTGCCTGTTTGTATACTTCAGAGTATAGAAAATATGTTCAAAAATATAAAATTAATTTTTCTGGTTTTCACAAGCATATGAAACGTTTTGCTCCTGTATTACTATAATCTGTAGAAATGCTGTTTTGAAAAGTACAGTACATAATCTGGCAGCATAATCTGTTCGTATATGTTTGCATATGTGCAAACATGAGTGTTCAAATAATCGCATATTTGCACGTCGTATGGATCTTTTCCTAAAATCCGTATGAAACCCTGGACACACCATGAACAGACCTTATGGTGAACTTTGCGGCCCCCTTCTGAATGATACATATTTGTGAAACGGCTGTTTGAATGGATTACCGTTCGTTCACACGCCGTTCTTTCTTTTTCCGTTTAGACAGGCTGTTTATTAAGCGAAGTAAGAGTGGCATACCAGCCACATATTCCCCCAGGCGAGCTCACTTTGGTTTAAAAAGGCAGTCCTGCTATTATCATGTGTCCTATACTTGGCATTATTTTTGGCCACATGGCATGGCTACTCTGTTTTTTTCCTTCTTGTCATGCATATGAATATGCAAATATGCAAATAGGCAGAGGTGCACTAATAATGATGCACTAATAATAATATACAGGTCAACCCCCATAACCATGGATTCTGTATCCATGGTTTCAGCTATCCACATCTGAAAAAATATGTTCTCTCAAAGCATTTCTAGTTCTTCCAACATGATTCTATAGTCAACTTATGGTGTTTGTCTCATTGAAAAGAATCCCTCTCTCTCTCTCTTTCTGGTTTTTCTTCGCAAATGAAGATTCAGAAAGGACTCATCCCGCACTTTCTGCAAGCGCGCTGGTGACTAAAAAAACCAATCCGAGATAAACAAGTCCGGTTGCAGAAAGCAGAAGATCTCCTTGGGTGACGTTTCCAGGTTGTGATTCTTTTTGTGTTGTCATTTCTTTTCAAGACTTGTTCGGCGTGAGCTCTCAAATAAGGCTGCAGCATTGTGGATAGTGCATCTCCAAGCCTCCCGATGTGAGGCCAGGGCGGACCATTTTTGGTGATCAATTTGGCCGAGCCTGAGATGTTGTTTCAGGGAGTCCTTGTATCGCTTTTTTCGATACAAAATTTTTTTGTATCGCTTTTTTGTAGCGCCCCTCTTATGCTGAACCGTGGCGAGTTCACTGTAGAATACTATTTTTGGGAGGCGATCGTCCTCCATCCTAGAAACGTGCCCTGCCCAGCGCAGCTGTGTTCTCAATATCATGGCCTCAATGCTGGTGATCCCTGTTTGCTCAAGGACAGCAACATTCGTCACATAGTCAGTCCAGTGTATATTTAGGGTTGTGCATAGACAGCGCTGATGAAAGCATTCGAGGAGTTGTAAGTGGCGGCGATAGGTGACACATGTTTCAGACCCATAAAGGAGAACAGACAGTACAATGGCTCTATACACACTGATTTTTGTGCTTCGCCTCAGGTGTTTATTACTCCAGACTCTTTTGTAAAGTCTTCCAAATGCACTATATGCACTTTGCTAATCTGTGATCGATCTCTTTGTCAATCTTGGCATCTGAGGAGATGATGCTTCCCAGGTAGGTGAACTGTTGAACGGACTTAAGCACAGATTTGCCGACGGCAATGTGGGGATGATGGTGTTCGTCCTGTGGTGCAGGCTGGTAAAGAACTTCCGTTTTCTTCAGGTTGACTTCCAGCCCAAACAGCTCTGCAGCTGTTGCAAAGCAGAATGTTAGGCACTGAAGAGCTGCTTCTGTGTGGGCAACAAGGGCAGCATCATCAGCGAAGAACAGCTCACGGACTAGATAGTTTAGAGTGTTAGTGCGCACCCTCAGATGGCTTAAGTTAAACAAGCTATCATCAGTACGGTAACCTATATAGATGCCGTCTTCTTCTTCGAGCTCTGCTGTAGCCTTTTGGAGTTTCATGCTGAAGAAGATTGTAAATAAAGTTGGAGCAAGAACACAACCTTGCTTCACTCCATTAGTTATTAGAAAGGGCTCTGAAAGAGCATCACCAGATCTGACTTGACCGTGCTGGCCCTCATGTAGCAAGATAATCATTTTAAGGAATTTGGGGGGACATCTTAGTCTTTCCAGGATCTGCCACAGACCCTTTCTACTCACAGTGTCGAAGGCGTTGGTGAGGTCGACAAATGTTACACAGAGTCCCTTGTTCTGCTCTCTACATTTCTCTTGCAGTTGTCTAAGGGCAAATACCATATCTGTAGTACTCCTATTGGCTCTGAAGCCACATTGGCTTTCAGGAAGAAGTTCTTCTGCAACAGCAGGAACTAATCTGTTCAGGAGTATCCTTGCAAGGATTTTTCCAGCAATAGAGATGATGATGACTGCATCTCGGAGATCTGATGGCAGTTCCCCTTTTCCCCAGCAATTCACAAGGAGTACGTGGAATTTAACATGGAGTGCATGACCTCGATGTTTCCAAACTTCAGTTGGGATTCCATCAATCCCAGCTGCCTTGTCATTTTTCATCTGCTGTATGGCCTTAAGGGTCTCTTCCAAAGTGGGAGCTATGTCCAATTCATTTTTCATCGGTTTCTGTATCATATGTTGAAAATAATACGGTTCCCTATTATCCACGGGGGGGGGGGATAATCTTGGAATATATCCCCCATGGATATGGGGGTCGACCTGTACAGGTATCTGCACAAACACCACTTCAAAAAATAATAGCAACTGCACGCTAGCAACACATAAATACAAAGGAAGTAGCCTTTCCTGGCAAGAATGATCAGGTTTCCCAAAACCCCACCCGCCAACTCCACACCAAAGCCAACTTGGAGGTGGCCACACGTACAATAAACCAGTTTTTCTGGGAAAGTGTAGTATAACAGATAGTTTTTTTAAAAAAAATCAGATCTAAGTCCTCAGGCACGAAACACAACTTTATTTGATTCAAATCTTCAAGGACGTTCTACCAACCCCCTGTACGATGTGCGTGTGCATGTGTAGACAAGCCCTAAATTGAACTGAAGTCCTAATTTTACACTATGTTTCATATGCAATGCAAGTTTAGATTAGGGCATCTTCATCTAATTTTCAATTCCTTTCCTTATAATACCTGGCATGAAATCTGCATCTTTCCAGCTGACCAAGCTAATGTACGCTACCCTCCATAGCCCAAGATTTCTTTTCCTGATTAGCCATTGCCAGTTCAGCCCACACATGTAAGAGTAGCATTTTTTATTTTTATTTTTGCCTAAATGTGCATCGCTTCTGATTTATTTAAACTGAGCCTTATTTGCCATTTTATTGCCCAGTTTGGACAAGTTCAGTGCCACCTGCTTGGGGTTTCAACTTCTTTCATCATCTGCAATCTTGGCTACCTCACTTTTAAAAAAAGGCATGGGGAGGGTATACAGTAGGTTCTCAGATGAACACCAAGTGACGATAGTGTCTTCATATACTTTCAACATTCAACACTAATCAGCTTCTCCCTGCCACCAGCAAGGTATCCTCACAGGCACACATAACTTAAACAGACAGTTTTCCTCATTACCTATACCTATTAGTGTTTAATCTCCCTTCTTTATTAGATTTATAACATTTCTAGTTATCAACTAATGCTAAGATTTACAATCTCAAAAGTGACTATTTGAGCAGGAAGGTTTCAGGAAATTTAAGAATATTATAGGTATATAAGGATAATGTGTCTTGGAGAGCAAGGGCTTTAAAGAAAACAAATCTACTTGTTAGGATTACAATGCCATACTGAAAAATCATTTTTAAAAGCTTAGAGCAGTATTAAATTTGCTGAAATATACGAAGGTCAGGAAAGCATTTGCAATTGATACAATCAAAACAGAAACTATGGAATGTGCTATGTTAATTTAACCAAGCTGACCTGTTCCTAATCATGGGAATCGCACAAGATAGATGCATTTTACATTCAGGTGCCAAAAATTTCTGCTGCCAAATAAAAAAGTTTACTCAGAAAGCCATTTGGAAATATGCAAATATTTCTGTATTATTATACTGTGCTTGACAGGCAGTTTCAATTATCATGTGACTTGTGCTGCCTTCTGGAAAAATTCAACATAAACCAACATAAACATAATGTCCATCTGCCATCTCAACAGTGAATTCCTCAAACCTTTACATTTGGGGAAGATTAATAAGAAAGATGAACAGGTAACATGGAAGAAAATACCTACTATACCAGACTAATTTGATAATGCCCTAGTTATTATCATAGCATAAACAATTGTCTTATTGAAAAGATATAACTTCGTGTTATGATAGAAAACTTATACATCTCTAAACTTCCAAGTTTACCTATTATTTAACAATGAACAAAAGCCATCAATATATACAGAATACAGAACTCTGCATACTTTATTCAATAACACACATCTATATACAGTATAAGACTCCTAAAGCATGTGTAACTTATTTATGCCACAGATCAAATTAAAAGCTTTCTCATTATAGCTAGCACCACTTAAGAAATCTCCATTCACGTGTAAAACAATACTGGATAAAATTTCTGGCTTATCAACATCTATGTCATAGCAATCTGTGCTTCTCAGTAGCCATTCCCAGAAGAGAAGCTCTTACCTGCCACATAAATAAAAAGCGATTATGCTAAGAGGACAGATAACAAATCTAAATTAATTCAATGACAGTATAAGGTGGAATGGAAGAACTGGAAATAAAAAGAATGGGGTGAGCTGTAATGCATCTGCCATGAGCACAAACCTTCCATTTTGGTAAGGCAGATCCTGGATCCAACCCACTCTCTCTCAAGTCTGTCTTACCTCACAGGAGAAAAACATACAACTGAACGTAAAGTGGCCCTTAGCTACAATAAAATTGTAATGAATTAGATTTTAGTCCTTAAATAGACTCTTCAAGAAATGTTGGTATAATCCAGGGGTGGGAAGCCTTTGGCTCTACAGATGTCTTGGTCTACAACTGCTCTATCAGTCTCATCCAGCATTACTCATGGTAAAAGATCATGGAAGTTGTAGTCCAAACCTTCTGAAGGGTCAATAGTTGCTCACTCTAATAATGCTTCATGGCATGCTTCACGGCAAATATACACATTTACTTGTGAAACAAAGAAAGCTACCAGTATTGTCTGCTATTTAAACAGAAAATGGAAAACCTCAACATAATCTAGCACATAAAATTTACATCATTTAAGTAAACAGCTCCATGGTACTTCATGACCATTAAAGTCAATTTTTCCCATTGTCCAGACTGTTTCTTCCTGCAAATGCATCCTTTAGCGTCGCAAGAATGCTTACAAACTTGCAGAACAGGAGTGAGAATCATATAGCTCCCCAAATATTGCTGGACTGCAACTTTCAGCACTCCATACCAATAGCTAAGCTGGATGTTGGGACTTGTAGTTAATCAATTTCTGAAGGGTCTCCGCATGCATTAATGTGCAATTTGAATCCACAGCCAAATAATTCACTTCCATCCAAAGTTTCTTGTAAGAGGCTTTTCCCTTTTTACTGTCAACTCCAGTTCTCACCAAAAATGGCAACTGTTTCAACTCTTAAAACACCATTAAAAGCAGCCCTGTAAGAACCAAGAAATCAAATGAGGCGTACTCTTCTAGGCATCTTGTCATACTTTAAAACATTTCTATATAGCTTCTTCTCATACTAAATGTTATAATTTCCTCCATCTGGAATGAGTTAACACAGGAATACTGAAACTTATTTGGCTCTGCTGTAAATCTAAAATCATCTTGAGACTTTCAACCCAATTTTTAAATCCTCTCCTGATACAAGTCTTACTAAAGTATGTGAGGCTTATGGAGGCCACTAAACCCACTTAAGATTGCTACCAGTAAGTGTTTTTTTTTTCCCCCAGCTGATCTTCATTAATTTTTGATTACCAAACCAACTGCTCCTATTTATCTGGACTGTTATACATTCAGCTAGTGGTAGAAAATCCAAAAGTGCTGGCTTCTGGTTAAACACTGGCCACTATCTACATTTTATTTGTTTGTTTGTTTATTGTCATCTCCAGTACAAAAATAAATGACCAGTCAAAAGTATAAGTTCAATTTGATCTGAAACAGCAGGGATCACAGCTAAGAAAAGTTGCTTTTTAGAAGTATTTTCCAAAACGTAACTTCAGTCAGCTTGACTGAAGCAGCACCAATTCATCCCTTGTCTGTCAAACACTACCCCAACTTACCAGGTACAATTAATGCAATATGGGGAAAGTTAAACTTTAAAAGAGTCTCATTATTCTGTCATACACTATACAAGACCAAAAAATGACCAAGTACGGATCAATTCGCTATTTTGTTACACTTATATCCCATTTCTCCTGCAATGGCACATACATGACTCTCCTTTCCACATTATCTTCATGACAACCCTATAATGTAGGCCAGATTGAAAGAGGGGATTGGTCCAAGGTCACTCAATGAGTTTCATAACTTGGTCTACTGAGGCAGTCTTGAATTCATATACTGTACTATGAAACTGGTACTTTTCCTTCTCTTGATTCTGCACAATAGAATCCTATATGCCTACTCAAAAGTAAGCCCTACAAAGTACAGTAAATGTGTGAATGCAAACCTAAGGCTTACCTACATGGGCAATTTACCCCATCATGAAACCCAACAGTCCTGATGACGCAGGGCTTTTGCCCCATTTCGCCAAATAAATATATAAATAAATAAATAAAAAAATAAAATAAAACTTGTCTTATCTGAAGAAGACTGCATGCATTCTCCTGCAATTTACAACAGTTGTTAGATCTCTAAGACTATCACTTTTCATTTTTAAACCCTCTTAGCTCTAACAAGAGAGAGAGAGAGAGAGAGAGAGAGAAAATTATTATTACTATTATTTTATTTATTTAATTGGCTTATTTATATGCCACCTTTCTCCCAGAAGAGACCCAAGGTGGCTCACAAAATCACATAAAATATAGTTTAAACCCATTAAAAACCTCACAATATAAAAATCTAAAACTACATAAAATACATAAAAGTTAATAAAAATAAGCAAAATAAAAAACACATCCCAATAAAAACCTCCATAAACTACATATTAAAAGTTTGCTTGCATAAAAACACCTTTGCCTGCCAGTGAAAAGAAAGCAGGGAAGCAGTCAGCCTAACCTCCTATGGAAGGGAGTTCCAGAGGGTGGGAGTAGCCACTGAGAAGGGCTTGTCTACACTGGCCAGAATACTCTGCCTTCCAGCCTCTGCCTCTGCCTTCTGGTCCTGGAGCTGGCCCATTTCCCCTGCCCCATTACCAAGAGAGAACAAGCAGAAGTCTGCGCACACACACACTGGCCAGTATTGGCAGGTACCTCCCCCACAGTCATGTATCACATTCTCTGCAGCTGGGAATAATAATAATTATTATTATTATTATTATTACCCTGCCCCTCTGTTAAAAATAATCAGGGCGGCTTACAACAATTAAAATACAACAATACTGACTAAAATCCCTAAGCCCCACCCACTCCACCCTCCCCCATAAAAAGATATTAAACTACTATCAAATTAAAATCCACCTAAACTAAAATCACATAAATAAACAAATACAAAAATCAACAGCCAGTGAGACTAAAAGAGGCCATGAGACACAGCTCCTGAGGCCGGGATCTAATCAGGAAAGGCCTGCCAAAAGAGATCCGTCTTTAGTGCTTTTTTAAAGCTACTCAAGCTCGTCATCCGACGGATCTCATTCGGCAGGCCATTCCATAATTTGGGGGCGATTACTGAAAAGGCCCTCTGGGAGGTTGCAGACAGCCTAGATTTTTGTGGCTGAAGCAAATTCCTCCCAGAGGACCAGAGTGCGCAGGAAGGATTGTATGGGAGGATGCAGTTCGGAAGATGACCCAGGTGAGGGAAGGAGGCCCTCAGTGTGTGATCAAGGCTGGTCACATGCAGGGGGCCTTGATCACATGCTGGGGGCCTCCTTCCCGGCTGCAGAGTGACACTAGTGGTGGTGGTGGTGGCATCAGTAGGCATGCAGGTAAGGACCCTGCATTCCCACACCAGACTCATCTGCATAATATGGGTTTTCCTGTGTGCTAACTTAAAATGTTTTAAATGGGTTTACTCCAGCTTCCCCCCAGCTTTGGGCATCTTCAGGACTGCACAGAGGCAAATTTTGGGGCAAGAGCCCTGTGTCGTTTGGACTGCAGGGTTTCAAGACAGGGGGGGGCAGGGTAAATTTCCCATCTAGACAAACCCAGAGAAAGAAAAGAGAGGTGGAGAGGGGGAACAGATGGCAGTATGTCTTTTAGGCCTTCACAGTCAAAAAGAGTAGATACTCTCAAATGTACAGTTGTCCCTCCATATCCACGGATTTGGTATCTACAAATTTAAGTATTCACGGCTTGAAAATATTCTTTAAAAAATAATAATCCAAAAAGCAAACCTTGATTTTGCTATCTTATATAAGGGACACCATTTTGCTATGCCACTGCATATAATGGGACTTGAGTATTCATGGATTTTGGTATCTATGGGGGGTCCTGGAACCAAACCCCAGCAAATATAAAGGGACAACTGTACATTTCAAATCTTGATATTTCTAAATAACTCTTACCATTCAGGAGTTACTTAATGAAAACTGAGCTGTTCAAGGCTCTCAGCTACTCAGGTGATTGAATGACTTCATAGGTTAAAAGGGGTCATGCTGCACCACCTAACATGCCAAAAATTGTTTCCAGAAAATGAATTTCTGAGCTGCTGAAATATCACAGGACTAAAAATAGCTTGGCATGAACTATATTCATGCAAGTGTAATTTCTTACATATTCTTGTAATATGCAAAATGGTGAACAACCGCATTCCTGGCTGTCCTGCATGATCTTGGCCCTTATTGGCAAATAAGGCATGATCTTGCCTTATTTGCAGCCCAAAAGCAGCTGAGGAACTAAAGTAAATGTACAGGAAAGGACTGATCAGAATCTGGAGGTCACAGGAAGCTTTCAGTAGCAGGGACAGCCAAAATGCAAAGTTTCAAACAGAAGCTGAGATCATACTTGAAAAGAGGCCAATGGACACCATAATCTGATAGAACAGTCATTGTATAAAGCCAAGCTCAAATACACTGGGAAAATCAAAGAAGTAAACTAGAACTGAGGGGCTTCTGTAGGCTGGCCTTCCAAAGTCCCACTTGGAGCCAACTGAAATTATCCCAATCCTCAAACTTGCCCTCTCCTGAGGAGGCTCTTGCTGTTAAGAAGCCCTTCTGAGAAGATGGGTTTCTGAGGCCAAAAGCATGTGGGCTGAGGAAAACAGACCATTTGGGCCATCTGGTGCAAACCCCATTTTTAAAAATTAAATTGCATTTTTTAAATTAAAAAGATTCACAGGCCCTTTTTTTTTTTTTTTGCCCAGAAATGCTGCTAAAAGGTCACAACCACTGAAAAATGTAGTGTTTTTGTTCCTACAACCCTTCAAGCCCCCGCCCCACCAATAGTTCAAAAATCGGGGAGGAGGGCACTTTGAAAATTGGCTTAAAATCAACAAAAATGAAAGCAGAAGTGATCTCACAATATTGAGGGTTGTGTCAGATATGTTGGTGTGGACACTGGGGTACAGGGATGAACAATGGCCTCTGCAGTTGCCCAGCCTCAAGCTTGTCTCTTTTTCTGATTTCAGGTAGTTTCAAGAGGGCCATATAAGGAAGGCCCTTTCATGACCATTGTTGCCAAAGGGATGGGTATGGCTTTTTCCATATTGCCCAGTTGGCCAGGAACCTGTATTCTAGACATACAACCTGGTATCTAAAATCCAGGTATGCCATTAACTGGTGCGGAATCCAAGCTTTCACTTAAATTTAAAAAAGGAAAAGTACGTTTGTAGCCTTCTTGAAACTGCCTTGTGGGGCTAAACATGCAATCAATATTTCCCAAGGACTAAGCCTGTTACTACAGCAATTAAGTCTGTTCAGTTTGATTGATATTTTCATGACCTCACAGATTTCATTGAATACAGTACAGTATACTGATCTCTGTACTGCAAATTTGCACAGCCCTGCCTGGCTCTGATATGCACAAGGTGCCTGTCAGGCTAGTCTGGGGGCTCTCGGCTTGGAACCCCCAGAGTTAGCTTCCCTCTAAAGGCAATCCTGAGCGACCTTACTCAATAGCACCCCCTAGAGGCCAAAATGCTGCCACTACTTGCTGAGTTCCTCCCTTTCCAACACAGTGCCGCGAGAAGCTGTGCAGGGTCTCTGATTAACCAGTGGGACTACTTGTCACTGCAGAACTAACCAATTCCTCCCTCCTACCCCAGAGAGAGAGATAAATGTAGCAATGACCAAGAGATAAATTCACATGCAGCATCACGTATAGGAAGATTAGAAAAGCTTGTTTTATTCAAGCAAGTTCAAGTCATGCAAATCTCTCATGAGGGCAGGCACCTTCCATGCCCTCAGGTACACTTTAGATTTACAGAAATAGCAAAAGTATGGAATTACATTGCTACATTCTGCTACATTCAGCCAAAGTTAGAAATCAAATAGAAATGCCCTGACGCAACATCTAATAACAGTCCCTAAAGATTCTACTCATAATATCAAGGAGTAATACATAGGATGCAGTTCATATCCATCTGGAATCAGGGAAGGTCATGAGCTTAGCTGGCCAGCCATCCCAGGCCTCTAAAGCGTGGTATCCATCAACCCCCTTTGCCTCTCTCTGCCATGTGCTCACACAAAGCATTTATACCTTATTTGGAACTGCCTCTCTGGCACTCCTGATTGGTGTGCCTCTGGTGATCTGACATCATGATGATGCTTAATCAGGAGATGCCCTTCACCTCTCACCTTTGGTTCCTTTAACCTTTAACCCTTTGTTTACCTGATGTCCTGCTGGCAAGACCAATTCTGTTTGCAGATAATGGGACATGTGGTCCTTGCAGAATGATGGGAGTGCCATCATCTTTGCAGGATTATGGGACTGCCTTCATGACAGTGTCTTACATCTTCTATTATTCTTATGAAAGGCCACTGATCAAATATGTTAAGGCTCCCTGAACAATCAATGAAATGGTATTGTTGATGGGGGAACATGTAAACACACAGTGATGGAGATGAGTTGCAAATATATTCCTGAGGCATTTTCCATGACAAATTTCCAGTCTCTTTTTTCAAGGCTTGCAACAGTTTCTGCAAGAAAAAAACCCTGGTATTAAACAGTTGCAATGCAGTTTCCAATGCAAATTTCAGCATGCCAAGCAGGCACTACATTAAGGTTAATATTTTGTACTGATATACCTGCCGACCCTCTAATATGTCACAGATGAAAACCAGGACACGTGACCAAGCAACATCAGAATATGGTCAAGATGTCCAGTTATTAATGGACAAGAACACATGAGCTAGGAGAGCCTGCAGTAGTTGGCTTTTGCCTGAGCCTACTGGGAAGGGTAGGATTCCACCCCTCCTCTCCCCCTTCCCTCTAATGAGTTAATTGAGCACAAACTACTTTTGCACTTTGAACTCAGTTTGCAGCAATAGAAGTAAGCTGAGGAGAAAGGGGGGGAAATGGGAGGAGAAGAGAGAAACTGGGACATTTTTAAAAAGCTGTAAAAGTGGGACAACAGAGGATTAATCTGGACTATCCCTGCCAAATAAGGACAGTTGGAGAGTATGCTGGCAGTCCATGATCTCCAAGGGGGTGTGTGCTTAGGGTGTCCTCAGCCCACTGTGGAAAGATGAGCTTCCCATACCTTATACTCTAATTCTAATTTTAACACTGAATTTTCCCCTTCCGTAAAACATTATTGTATGACATTTTAGCTAACCCAAATCTCCGTGTAATCATTGTTAAATGAGTGTGACATGATAGCAGGGCACAGGCATGGTGAGCAGCAGGAGGCAAAAGTCCCCTAGGGCTAAGGAGGTATCCAGCAAGAGAACTAAGAGATAAGCAACAACAGTACCAACTGTTGCCCAGGTAGTTGACTTGGGCTTCCTCTCAGAATCCCTGTCCTGGGAACCAGTAGGTGGGGGAGAGACATAACAGCACTCAGAACCATTCAGTCTTTACTGTGCATAGCTCATCACAAGGGACAGGTGCTTCTAATGACCTATCAGCTATTGACACAGAACCAGCCCAATTTACTTCCATGTTGATAGAAATCTAAGTTTCCACATTTCCCTGATCAGAGCTAGCAAAAGCTTTCTTCGAGGTCATACTGCCAGGTAAACATCAGCAGAATGTTACCAAATGCTGGAGACAGCTATGTGCATTTGACTTGTCTAAGGTTAGCAGCAGCCTTAAAAATTTCTGTCTGATAAAGCTTTACAAGAGACTTTGACATGTCTTGCCTGAAGGCAAACATAGGATCAATAAGCACAGACAGTTTTAACACTTCTGTAAAAACCATCTAATCTTTTTGACTCATTGTTTTAGCTTTAGGAAGGATTAATGTCATACACAGTGACAAAAGGCCAATACTGTTGCTGACACATCTGTAGCAATGGTACATTACTAGGGCTCCATTCAGAGAGCACAGAACCCCAAGTCAAGTTGAAAGACAAGAAATGTATTGCACACCACCTGCTCCGTCATCCCATTTCACAAATATTCTTCCTTTTGTATTATTTAAAACAATGTGATTCTGATTGCTATGAAAAGATATGCAAATTATTTAAAATCTTTATATTAAAATTAAGCAACAGCTGGGATGGAAGGGGGACCTATGGTTCTCCAGATGTTGTCAGAGTCAAACTCCATCAGCTGCAGATAACATGGCTAAAACTTAATGATGATAGTAGTCAAATAACACCTAAACGGTCAATGGCTCCATACCCCTCCGATTACACATTCACACTTACCTATCATATTCATGGAATAACAGGACTAAATCCAATGTTAGCATTACTTAAAATACACTAAATGTATTATCATGGCACTAGTAACAGGTGACCACTAATCTCTCCTTAAAGGCCTCTAATGAAAGGAAGTTCACCTCCTTCCATAACAGTTTGTAGCATAAGGAATTCCTTCACACTGTTTAGGTAAAATCATTTTTCCTATAAATTGAATCCACTAGTCCCTACACACTGTAGCTAAAAAAATTACCTTGACTGTGTGATTCCTGCATGGCGGGAGTTGGACTGAAAGGCCCTTGTGGTCTCTTCCAACTCTATGATTCTATGAATTTGATCCATCATCTACCTATGTGACAGATAGCCATTCAAATATTTGAAGAGGAGTATTATCATCTTCTCTCTTTTGTATATTATTCCAACCTGCTATAACCTGCCTTGAGAATTATTCAGTTCAAAAGCAGGGTATACATCTTCAAAGTTGTTTTTTTTTAAGGTAATAATATTGACTCGATTTGCTGTTGTTGTTGTTATGGATGAGAGCCTTCAAGGTGACTCCAACTCATAGCAAGCCTATCCTAGGGTTTTCTTGGCAAGATTTTTTCAGGTATGTCATCACCTTCCTTTTGGGCTGAGAAAGTGTGACTTACCTAAAGTCACATGGCTGAGTGGAGTCAGAACCCTAGTCTCCCTGATTCATTGTCATATTCAAAAGCATCAAGTCCACCAGATAGGAAACAAAAGCAGCTAGTGAGCTTCAGATGTTTTGTTAAGCACAAAGAGCATGTTATATTGTATCTCTCATCTTCTCTGCCTGTTTTAATCCAGGCATTAAATAAAAATGGAAGAATGCAACAATTCACATACAAAAAATATTTATGCCTAAATCCAGTTGTTGGCCCTAACTGAAGTAGATCCATAACATCAGTTAAAGTTATGCAAGTATTGCCTTACCTGGTTTCCAATGACCCAGTGGTTTTAATCTAGTTGAGACTAACAAATGGATTTAAGTATTAATGGTGAAATCATACATGACTTGGTATCAATATCACCTAAGCATTAATGCTCAAGGAAACAGCATGCATCGCTGTACTGTTTAAAAACATTACACGAAACATCAGTCTTATGTGGTGGGGGAGACAACTTCTTTAGTCATTTTACCCAGCTCTTGAACAGCAAATAAAGAGAACAAGTAAGACTTACAGAAGATGTTCTTTAAAGTGGCTTATAGTTAACATACACCACACTCATTCTTACTCTGCCCCCTCCCATCTCTCAGTATATGTAAGATCTAGTACATGTATTCCTTCTTTTGTCATCCAAGGAAACAAGGCTTTAGAACTAAAAACTGTAATTCAAAAGACCATGATTGATAAGTGATGACATTTAATTTCACCCCTCCCCCCAAAAAAAAAACCCAGTTCTGACTTTGAACATTCTAATTTTGTCTTCAAATTCCATCAGCATTCAGCCTTTAGGAGTCATCATCATTCAGTGACACCACAGAGGCAAAACCTATGGCAATCAGAGAAACCCATGGGTCTGTTGCTATTTAGACCCAATCCAATTATTAGAACAGATCAATCAACTAATCACCTTCTCTGATATCAACAAGTTTGTGCCAGTAGCACAATGCTAAATAGTTCAGAACAAAGGGATCTGTAAAGCTGTTGTGAAGTATGCTCTCCTCGCCCCCTTGCCAAACAGGATCTTAAGAGAGGGTTCATTCCAACCAGCCAGCCTTCTTCAGATCCAAGATACCATATGCTGTAGCAGGTTCTTCAGGCAAGCAACTCACCCTGCTCCTATCTGTTCTCTGCCTTTCTTTTCCAACAGATGCTCAATATTCTGTCCCTCCTAAAGCCACAGAACATGCCCAACTTTTACTGGGCTAGGGGAACTGGCATGGGGTAGGAGAGAGCCCTTCTACCTGCAAATCTCACCTTTCCTCTAAGCATAAATAGGTACCACCTTCTTTTTTCCCAAGTGGTCCCATTTTGGCTACAAAGGTGCTACTGTAATTCATTACCAGAAAAGCAACTGAGACAGAGAGTGAAAAAGGAAGTTGGTTGGGGAACCCAAACCAAGTGTGCAGTGATGGGCTTTCATAAGCATGCTAAGAAACAGGCACACAATTTTTCAAACAATATAGCCTATATCCATATATATACTGAAGCATTATAAAAATATTATTATTCACTATTACTGTTACTATGGCAAATTCAGTTTGGAATAATTCTGGAACAGAGTGTTGCCCTAAATGAATATATGCAAGGGGATATGCCTTCCAAAGTTTGTAAGTCTCTACAACTGCATATTTGTAAAATAACAGAAACCTCACTCCCAAAAGTATGTTAAACACTTTGGAACCCTTTTTACTCAAATTCTGTGTACTATCATTAATATGCCATACTTAACTTGTGAAAAAATATTACTTTCAGTTTTGACGGACATTTTTCCCATGTCTAATGGGAAAATTCCATGTCCAATGGAATTTTATTGCTTTGTTGGAAACCACAGCTCCTCTTCATAAAGTTTCTCTTAGTGATCCCACAGGCTTTAAAAAAAAATTCAAGATTCCTGATATACATCCAATATTTCCAATCTAAAATGATCTAAGTAGACTTCTCCAACTGTTCAAGTCAAATACTGATTTTATGAAGAAAAAAAAATCTGTGCTTTTACCTGATATCTGAAAAAGCAAATTCAGCAGACATAAACAGAACCTGTGAAATAGTTAATTATTAATTAAAAAAACAAAACATGGGACCCTCTGCCTTAACTGGTAAATCTGAAGAACAGCTTTATTACAGGTTGAGTCTCCCTTATCCAAAATGCTTAGGACCAAGAGGTATTTTGGATTTTGGAATATTTCGGATTTTGGAATACAGTACTTGCATATACATAATGAGATAACTGAGAAATGGGATCCAAGTCTAAACATAAAATTTATGTATGTTTCATATACACCTTATACACATAGCCTGAAGGTAACTTTACATACAATATTTTTTAATAAATTTGTGCATGAAACAAAGTTTGTGTATATTGAACCATCAGAAAGCAAAGATGTCACTATCTCAGCCACCCAGGTAGACAATTTTGAAATAGTTTGGAATTTTGTATAAGGGAGGCTCATCCTGTACTGGTTCAAGCAAGACAACAATCTGTAGTTCAACATTACATGAATAACCAGAGAAGTACCTTAAGCTCATGCATTATTCCATTCTCATGTCAGCAGTTCCCTAGCCTTCGTCCTATTTCAGGTTTGCCATTGTCTTTGCCATTGTATTTGAACCGACAGCCATGAGTTTGTGCTTGCCTCACAAGTCAGGCATCAGGAGCACCTAGGCACCCAGAGAGAGAACCAAAAACCCACAGACTTATGTATGGTTCCCCCTTGTGATGATCTACCAGAACTCCAATTTGGAGCATCCTGGTAGGCATTTTAGGTGTTCTCAAGTTCTGGACTATCTTGTCCCCATAAACAAGAACTATAAAGGGTCCCCTGTTTGGGCAGGGTCTTTTCTGGGCTTCTTCCTCGGCCTCGACTCCTCACTACAATATTCTTGATTTCTACCTCACTCTGACAGCCCCCTATAGCTCAACCATGACATAAATACATAATGCCAAACTATCATGTTTCATCTGAATCAACCAAGAACAGAGGTCAACAAGTGAATTTTTCAAGACATAATTTTAGTGTCAATAAAGGGTTAGGGGGTTAGTGTCTTCCCCAAAAAGCTACCACTAGCACTTTCCTACAGGCAAGCATATTGGGAGTTCTGTGTCACATTCTCAAATTTATAAAGGAAGAGGTTTATTTATTTAAGAATATTTTCATACCATTTTTCAATTTTGTTAAAAACAATCTCAATGTGGTTTACAATAAAAGCAAATGCAACAAACACAAATGTTAAAAATAAAAAAACAATAAATAAATAAATAAATAAATACTTAACAATTAAAAACAATGAATTGTCAATGAACAATCACATAAATAATTGTGAAAATTATTGGCCAAATAAATAAGTGTTTAGCAGGTGGAGAAAGCAGCCAGGACTAGAAATCTGCAGATATTTCTCCATGTGTTTAGCATCACAACACAAAAGGCCCTCCTCCATACTGCAACTAAATGAATCTCACTAGGCCACAGTGCAGCAAACAGTGTCTTCTTCTCAGAGCATAAAGACCAGGGTGGTTCCTATGGGAGAAGGCTGTCTCTCAGATAACCTGGTCCTTAGCTTCATAACTCCAAAGTCACACCTTGGACCTATAGTGCAGCTCTTTCAGTACACTATTAATGGCACTATTTGCAGATCCAGAAAAGCCAATGCAATTCTAGGCTGCATCCATAGGAGTATAGTGTCTAGATTGAGGAAAATAATCGTGCCACTCTATTCTGCTTTAGTCAGACCTCACCTGGAATATAGAAGGTACTTTCTGTAGGGAAGGTGGCAGGAACAATCTGTTAGCATTGGGAAACTAGGACTGCCCAGCATAAGCAGGAAGTTGATTTGTGCCTCTGGAATTTGAGTCTTTGTTCTCCACTCCTCCTTTCCACGAGGCCAGTTCTCTGACTAGCAAAGCCCTGTAAACAGAGTGAAACTCCAACCTACAGAAAGAACAATACATGTTAATGTGGAGCCATACCTAATTATGTGGCCCCTGGGCCTGTTGGTTCTCTGCAGTCACAGGGTGGGTCAGATTGTTCCTGCCACCTTCCCTACAGAAAGTACCTTCACGGTAAGTACCCAATGTAACATTCTGTAGGTGAAGGTGGCAGGAACAATCTGTTAGCATTGGGACGTACCCAAGCTTGTTTCTGACTTAGGGCGGGGTGACTGCAGGCGTTTATGCCTTATGAGCGTGCCACCTCGTGCAACACCCTTCTTCCGAAGGTAGCTTCTGCTGATCTGAACTTGTCCACCTTGTAGTGTCTGACTCCTTGTCGCCACCTGCAGATTTCGGTTATAGGTGCATTTGTTGAGAATACAGCCGATGTGGCCGCTGAGCACGCTGAGTGCGCTACTACCCCTGATGGTCTTGGAGTGCCCGCCACGCCGTATGCCATGAAGATGCATGCCTTGATCCATATCGCTAGGGTCTATCTCAACACTCGGTTCCCCATTGATGCCGGGTTGAAGGAGACAAAGAGGGAATAGCAGCGTCTGAATGCAGATGTGCACTTCATGTAGATCCTAAGCGCCCTTCGTACATTGAGCTCGTGCCACAACTTTTCCGTAGGGTGTGACTGTTGGGGCGTAGAAAGACATGCTGTGTCCACCACGACCACCTGCAGAGTTGTTCCACGTCAACAGGACGCCAAGGAGAAAGTTTTCTGGAGAGACTTCAGCAAAAGACTTCGGGCTGAGAAGGAAAAATTCCTTCACCCCAGCACACTGCCTTGAGCTCTGGCTTGCCAAATAAAGACAGCAAGAAGGCCAGCCTTCTCTCAACTTGAGGGCTTTAATCTTTGTTTGCAGTATATTTACAATATATATACAGAGTTATAGGACATCCGTCTCTAATACTCATAAATCTCTCTCAAACCAACAAACTGCTTCACCATCCACAACAAACCCACACTGGAGATAATTCCCATCTCCTTTTTATAGGCAGTTAAACAATGCCTGTTACATCAGGCATCTCAGATGTGCATACTCCCAAGTGCTAACTCACACACACACCTGCCACTAGAGTGTAACTACTTTCATTACTAAGCTTACAGCTCCATCTTGTGGTCACATCCATGTCATTTCCTGACATCCCCCTCCAAATGGCATGTGGTGTGTCCCATGTGTCATTTACACCTATCCTTTTATATACTGTGACTTTACTCGCTGATACCTATAGAGTCTGAGACTCCGTTCCCAATATTTACAATGGCACAGTGTTTTCCTAGACCTTGATAGCCCATGCTACTGACCCACCCAGCTCTGGCTTCCCTGGTGCTATCATTTGTCAATTTCCTTTTACTTACAGGCCTGACCATCCCACCAAACATATCCTGGCTATACTCTGCCACACACACCAGAGCTTTGGTTTTCTTCCACCCCTCCTGCTTAGTGCATGTTCTCCTGGCTCTTTCTGGAGTGTTTTCAGTTCTTTTTACTGCTGCCACAGAAGAGGCTTGTCCCTGCTTTACTATGAAGAACATTCCTTTCTGAGACCTCATGGGAATCAGGAATGTACCTTGACCACCCTCAGTGTCATTGCTACTAACATTGGCCTGAGTGTCTTGCCCATGAGTGTCAACTTGTTCTTGTTTCACAGTCACTATCTCTGGCTTTGGTTGCAAGTCTAATGAAGTGCTAGGCTCTTCTGGAGTACCAGGCACCTTCAAAGTGCCCTGTTTACTCGAAATTCCAGGCTGTTGTGACACACCTGGTTTCTCATCTAAGACATCCCTGGATGCATGTACCCCTCCATTTCCGTTGTTCTTATCTACCACACTGGCTTTCTGTTCTGCAACAACATTCTGGTCAGGGTACACTCTCTTCCACCCAGCATGAGTCTCAAACTTAGCACTCCTTGAATACAAAATCCTGTTCCCATCCATCAGGAACCTGTACTTGTTTCCCACATAGCCCACAAAACACAACCTTTGGCTTTTGGGCTGGTTCTTTTTCCTGAACTGAGGAGGAATGTACACTGATGTAAATTGTCCAAGCACTCTTAAGTACTTTAGGTCTGGTGCTCTTTCATACAATAAGTAGTATGGTGTTTGGTTTATCGCACTGCAGCATGACCTATTTACAATATGACAAGCAGTTCTTGTTGCTTCTCCCCACAAATTAGCTGGTGCTCCAGAATCCTCTAACATACAATCCCTTATTTGGTTTATCATCCCAATCCTACATTCAGCCAAACCATCCTCAGCTGGACATCCGGTATTTGTAGTTTTATGTTGGATCCCTTTCCGCCCAAACCACTGCTGCAAATTACTACTTAAGAATTCCCCGTCTCTGTCAGTCACAACAGTGCCAACCTTGTAGGGAAACTCCCTTTCAACAGAATTGACCCATTTTTTTTATCATTTCAGCAGCCTCACTTTTGGTTTTGAGCATTGCCACATAGGTAAATCTGGTATGCCTATCTACTATCAATAGGGTAAACCTGCTACCCCCTATACTCTTTACTTGATGTGGCCCTGATATGGGTTATGCATTTGCTCACCTTCGCTACAGGGTAAGCCTTGACCTTTACCTTTTTGCAAATAGCACAGTCCAGGTAACTTTTACAGTTCTCTACCTTGAACTCTGGGCAAACCTTCTCTAGGTTTCTCAAACCTTTGAAGCTTATATGGCCCATAACTCTATGAAGGTAATGAGCACACCCATCAAGCACTGGCTTATTTGTTACATTCCCACACTGCACCTGCGCTACCATTTGATAAATGTGATTTTTCTTTATGGCTTTACCACATACTACTCCCTCCTTGGACACAACCCCCTCATCTCCTTTGAAAAGAATTTGATATCCATCACTGGTTAGGGATGCCACACTTACGAGGCTATTTTGTAGTTTTGGAGCACACAGTACATTATGAAATACCTTGTTTAAACCAGGGATTAATACAGACCCTTGAATCTCTACACTGCGAGATTCACCATCTGCAAATACCACAGTGTCCACTGGTGCTGGCTTTGGGCTCTGTAGTTTTTCCCTATCAGGGGTCATATGGTGACAACACCCACTGTCCAAAATCCAGACAGACTGGTCCTTTTTCTCATTTACAACTCCCTCTACAGTAGTAGCAACGCCCCTCCCATCTTGGGGCTTGTCTTTTCTTTTTCTTTGTGAGTTCTGTCCTTTCTTTGCTGCAGAGACCTTAGGACAGTTCTTTATCAAATATCTGGTCTCTCCGCAGGAAAAACATCTCCATGTTCTGCAGACAGCAGCACTCCCTTCCTCAGACAAGGACGTGGATTGGTTGGTTGGTTGGCTCCTCCAGCTGGTCACTCCCTTGTAGCACTCCTCTGAGTCTCTCCTCTGGGCCTCTTCCAATATTCTGGATGCCACGAGGTCGACATTTAAATCAGCTTCGGCTACTCCTTGGAGATTGTACATTAGAAACTTCCATTCATTGTTTATGATGAAGCCATGGTTTTGCAGACACATGATCATTTCCTGCATATCCTCCTGAGCCTTGTTCATTATGGGTGCCCTCAGAAGGATATCATCCAGGTAGGGGTATAGGTGTATCCCCCTTGTCCGGAGGTGTGCTATCAGCACCACCATTACTTTGGTGAACAACCGTGGGGCCGTCAAGAGGCCGAATGGGAGAGCTTTGTACTGGTAGTGTTCCTCTCCAGAACTGTCTGCTGCCTGGGTGCATTCCGATGTGTAGATAAGCTTCTGATAAATCCAGGGAGGCCAGGAAGTCGCACTCCTGAACTGCCTCCTTTATTGATGACAGGGTTTCCATCCAGAAACATATGTATGTGATGAAGGAGTTTGTGAACTTCATATCTAGTACTGACATGATGCTTCCATCCTTTTTGGGTACCGTGAAGAAGTAAGAGTACACCCCTGAGAAACGTTGTGAAGTTGGAACTTCTTCTATGGCTTCTATCTCCAGTAGGTGGTCTATTGCTGTCCTGAGATTCCATGCCTTCTGTCGATTGGATGGCACTGGAGCGGGCAGGAACCAGTTCCTTGGTCTTGTGTCGAACACCACCTTGTAGCCCTGGGCTGCAGTCTGCAAAACCCACTTGTCTGTGGTGGAGGTCGACCAAGAGTCTAGGAACGTTGACAGCCTTCCGCCTACTGGTGTCATCCCCGAGTCACGATTGCTGATGGGGGGATCACCTCTGCATATGGGTCCCCCCTCTGTGGCTAGAGACTGAAGTGGAGAAAGGGCGTGGAGTATGACGTAGTTGGCCCTTGACCAGGCCGGTCTGGTTGAGTGGAAATCCATTCTTCTGCCACTGCCCTTGGAGCTATGAAATGAGTTAGAGTATTGAAGTGTGCGCCTTGGCGTTTTCTTGTCTTCTTTCTGCTTGATGAGGGCATGGCCTGTTTCTTATCCTTTGTCTCCACTAGAATATCCTTAAGCACTTCCTCACCAAATAGCTTGGCCCCTTTGAAGGCTGCAGTAGTGAGGGCATTTCTGGACTGAGCGTCTGCGTCCCATTGCTTAACCCAGAGGGACCCTCTTGCCAGGTTCGATGCTCCTGCCACACTGGCCGCATATGTCAGGGAGTCTCCGGATGCATCTGCTATGAAGTACAGTGCGTGTTGAATCCTGTTGACGGCTTTCTGCAGTGATCTTGTGTCCAGGTCTCGCACTTCCATGACCTCTTGTAACCATATAATAGCTGCACAAGAAATCAGCGCTGTGGCCAGTGAGACCCTTATCCACAGGGCTGAGGCTTTGTATGATTTGTTCAGCACTCCATCTGCCCTCTTTTCGTCAGTATCCTTGAGGGATCCTTCCTCCTCTTTAGGCACCAACGAATTGGATACCATGGAGACCACCAGCTGGTCGACCACCAGGGTCTTCAGTCTGTCCAGTACTTCCTGTGGGAAGTTATAGAACCTCTGTGCTGCGGCCATATCTCGCCTGCCCAAGGTGGGCTTGTCCCATTCCTCAGTCACCAGGTTCCAGAAGGACCTGGGAAAAGGGAATATAAGTCTCTTTGGTTTGGACAATGGCATTAGGGCTGCCACCTTCTCACTTTTCGGGGCATGAGGGTCTCCTTCGTTGTCCTGTTGAGAAGCAGGAGGTGTGATCTCCAGGGCTGCTAAGGCCTTGTTCAAGAGGTAAGCAAATTTCTCCCCTTGAAAGATTCTATCCGTGGTCTCTGGTTCTGATGTGGCCAAGTCGGAGTCAGAAAGCTCCCCAGCCTCCCTGCCTGTAGGGGTATCCTGGTCGTTGTCTCTCATGGTGATGTCTTCCAGCGTTGTACGCCGGATTAAGTCCTCCCCCTCTGAGGACCCATACGATTCCTCAGAAGAGTGCCTAGAGGGGGGGCTCTTTTCTCTTTTTGTTACGTGTTTGCGCGGGGGTGGTGGTCCCCCCTGCCTTTCGGAAGTGTTGACCAGCGTCACGCGACCTCCCTTGTGAGGGCCCCAGGGCCTCTTTGAGTTGGCCTGTGACTTTAGCCTTTTTGGGCTAATGGCCCCCTTTCTCCCTTTTGGCCCTTTGTGGGTGCCTGAGGTGCTAGGCTCTGTTTCGTGGTGGTCTTACTGATCAGATAAAAGGGCTTCCGAAAGCATTTGGAGCGCCATCCTGATGGTCTCCTTTTTGGCTTTACCGGACACCCCTCTTCCTTCCTCCTCTGAGTCCTGAGAGGACTCTCCACTCTGGGGCTCATCTAGCTCCCCCTTGTCGTCGTCCCTGGGTTCCTGCTCCACCACTTCCAGGGAGCTATCTCCATCCCGCTCCCCCTCTGAGGACTGCTCTGCCGCACTTGGAGGAATCCTCCTCTGCAGTCCGGAGCATTCCTCCCCCCCCCCCCGAC
Source organism: Gambelia wislizenii (assembly GCA_030847615.1). Classification (NCBI taxonomy): domain Eukaryota; kingdom Metazoa; phylum Chordata; class Lepidosauria; order Squamata; family Crotaphytidae; genus Gambelia; species Gambelia wislizenii. Next base: position 115,231,764 of record JAUMIR010000001.1, on the reverse strand, counting down.
AAGGGCCCTTTTACCTTGTCCTGGGTCTTCTGGTCTGTTTCTCCATGGTCTCCGTGTGTTCCTCCGCAGTCTCCGTGGTCACTGTGGGAGCTCTGAGGGGCGCTGGGAGGACACCTCAGCCCCCGCGATTCCCAGGGCCTCTAGCCACTGGCCTCCTGCCGCCTCTTTCGTTCGCAGCTGCTTTGCCTTTGGCGCGCTTCTGGAGCGGCCGCCGGCTAGGTCCTTCTCCACCTCAATGGCTGCCTTCCTCTGGGCCACCGGTAAGGCCTGAGTGCTGGAGGAGGCGGAGGCGGAAGTCGTTGAGGAAGTCTCTCCATGGCCGCCATTCTGGGCGCCGGAGGTCTCCATGGCTGAATCCCGTTGCAACCGCGTGTCGCCCTGCTTGCCACTGTCTTTGTTTCCTCCCATATCCTTTTGCCAGTGCAGGATCAGGGAGGCTGAGAAGGAGCGTGAGGATGAGGCAGCAGTAAAGGAGGAGCAGCCGACTGGAGTGGGGTGGGAAGGAGAAAGAGGTGAGGATTTATTATTATTATTATTATTATTATTATTTTAGGCAAGTGGGGGGAGAATGGAATCGAGAAAGGATCAATCAAGGGAATTAGGAGGGGAAAGGTTTTAGATAAAGTAAAGAGATAGGTCAGAGTCCGGAGGAGTAAAAACCTGTCTTTGCTGGGCGAAGTAGGAAGTTGAACTGGCCTTGTGGAAAGGAGGAGTGGAGAACAAAGACTCAAATTCCAGAGGCACAAATCAACTTCTTGCTTATTCTGGGCAGTCCTAGTTTCCCAATACAAACTGATTGTTCCTGCCACCTTCACCTACAGAAAGCAAACCTTGTTTTTGCCATCTTATATAAGGGACACCATTTTGCTATGCCACTGCATATAATGGGGCTTGAGTACTCACAGATTTTGATATCCACAGGGGGTCCTGGAACCAAACCCCAGTAAATATGAAGGGACAAATGTACCTCGAAGTAAGTTCTGGAGAAGTCAATTGTTGATCTCATTATGTTAATTTTTCTGACTCACTCCTGTAACTGACAGTGTTTCAGCAACAACAAAGACTGGGAAAAGGCACATTGAACAAACAGTAAATGAGTCCATTAATTTTTTTTATTAAACAATTCCACAGCTTAAAGAAAAGTACCACTTATTTCAATGGAAGCATCTTCTATTATAACATGCCTATGTGTTAAAAAGATATTGTGGTTTTTACTAATTTAAATTAAACATCATGAAATTAAACATTGGAAGGTATCTTGTTTTGTTATAAAAGGTGATCTGTTAGAACAAATTCAAACTTGTTGATTCACACAGCAAAAACAGGTGAGCTATTCAGCATTTTTGTAAAATAGAAAGGAGGGGTAAAACAAAGTACATAATACTACAGTCTAGAAAGTTAAGAAGGCAGACCACAGATGAGGAATTTCCATGATGGGGTCACACACACACACACCCCACATATATCTTAGTTTTGTAACAAAATGAAGCTAGGAAAATTACCTCTACAAGAAATTTTTTTTGAGAATATCATGGCAGATTATGAAAGAAAATATCCCTGTTAATTAGCTACTCTGCATGCTTCCTTAAACTTCAGTTATCAAATAATTATGTACTGCTCTGTTTCTGCCTGGCTGCTTACTACTTTAACCTGATTGACCCTACATTCCTTCCTAGGCAGTAACTTGGCTAACCTACAAACTTTGGGGCTGTCTAACATTAATGTGTCTGACTAGCTCATGTTCCTATGTTATTAAGCAGAGAAGATATAAAGAAAAAGCATTGTGCCTGGAGAAATCAGTGGGTGAGAACCCCCCTCTTCCCCATGTTTGGACTCCATTTTTTGCCCCATATATACGTTTATACCCTAAAAGTAACATTCCTTGCTGTTTTTTAAAACTGGTGCTAAATTACATCACCTTACTGAAACTACTCAGATCTTTTGGTGGTGTCCAGTTAACTCTCCCACTGATACAACAACTCCTGTCAGATGAGCAGGGAAGTCAGCATGATACTCCTTCTCCCTTCTATCCAGTATGCCCTCAAAATCTAATTTAGAGAGATGAGGGGGGCCTCTGAAAAAGATCTGGGAGGTACAGGATGTGACACAGGAGGAGAGGAGGTAAAGATCACCTTGCATGAGCAGGGAGACCATTCACACATTAATGGATTTAGTAATCACCGCCGTCATGCATTTATAATAACGTACCCTAAAGGTACCAGATCCTATCTGATCTTGGAAGCTAAGCACGGTCATCCTTGATTAGTACATGGATGGGAGACCATCAATGAATACCAGGTGCTCTAGTCTATATTTCAGAGGAAGGAACTGGCAAAACCACCTATGAGTATTCCTCGCCTTAATAACCCTATGACTTTCATGGGGTTGCCATAAATTGACAGGCAACTTGAAGTCTCTCTCTCTCTCTCACACACACACACACACACCACAATTATATTTGAAATTCCATTTTTTTCTTCTTTTCAACATGCAAAGTATTCAAAGTGCGCAAGTATTAAAAGATCTGTAGTTTTAAAAGATAAAAAGAAGAAAAATATTATGAGCATTTCAATTCTATAACACCTGAGAGATTACAAATCTGTCATCTTTCCAAAATTAACAACCCAGGGTTATTTTTGCACTGCACATTCATTTGGAAACCAGCTATGTATCAAATGTTTTTAGCCAAACAAAATAAATATTACATGTATGGTTACACAAAACTAAAAGCATATGTGCAGATATGTATATGAAATATTTTTTAAACGTTATGATTTCCAACACGGGCAAAATTAACACCTCTACAAGCTTGCCAGCTAACTAATAGAGCAGAGTAAAACTAAGGAGTGGAACAACTGTAAAAAGACTTGGTATTTTACTTGTCTTCTCAAACAACAAATTATTCCCTGGTGCAAAATTGCTGATTTCAAAACTGCAGAATCAGGAGCAGTTAATTAATCCAGAACCTGACAACTGAGTATATGGTATGAATAATCTTTTAACCCAAATAGGAAAGTTAGGTTAATTACCATTTGATTTATTAACAACTGTTCATAAATACTAAGAACAGTACAGCAATCTGATTCATGCAAAGTGTCAGAACTCATGATGTAGTAACTCAGTGGTTTCCAAACTTAAGTCTTCCAGATGTTTTGGACTTCAGCTCCCAGGATTCCTGACTATTGGCCAAGCCAAGCTGGGGTTTCTGGGAGTTGAAGTCCAAAACACCTGGAGGGCCAAAGTTTGGAAACCCCTGTATTAACTTCAAACACCTCTGTATCCGCTACTTTCTTGACTCCTACCACAACGATACATGTATATTTTTGTTCCTGTCCTGAAAGTTTTTAAAATGCAGACTTTAATACAGACCTTACTTAATTGCATGCTTAGCACAGATTTTCATTAGGAGAACCAGAGAGTGCATGGAGTGGATAAATTAAAAGGAAGATGAAACATGTTTTCATCAGCTTTTTATTGACTATGTTCCTCTATGCTTCCTCAATATGGGCTACTTTAAAAAAACAGTACAGTACTTTGGATGTGCAATGTGCTTATTAACACTATGGTTATTAGTAGTCCAAGCTATTCTCCCTACTTATGTGGGCCTCTTTTTGACATTATTCCCCTCCTTGACATTAAGGGGATGTCAATGTGAGCCAATGTGAAATTCATATATATACTGTAGTTGGCCCTCCACATTTACAAGTTTAACTTTTGTGGATTTTATTATTCTTTTACTATTTGCTGATTATTTGCTGCTGCCTCCGCTCCTATTCTATGCCATTTTTAATTTTATTTATCTAATAATTATTTATTATTATTTATTATTATTTTTAATAGGGACTGCAAGCCTCATGAGACAGAAAGACTGAATGCACAATGTGGCTTGTAAGTCCCTATTTAAAATGGTGTAGGGCTGCAGCAGAGGCAGTGGCAAATCCTGCCAGCTGCCCACTTCTGCCTTGCAAATGAACCCCACTGATTTGAAGGCCTCCACAGATCTGAATAGGCAGATCATATTTTGTGTGTGCGCATTAAATATTGTTTGGGGAACCCTAGAGATATTAATGGTTTTTCCACTTTTGTGGGGGTCCTGAGCCTCTAGCCCCAGCGAATGTGGAGGGCCAACTGTATTACCTTTAAATATAGAGAAACTGAACAGCAGCATTAGTAACGTTTGCTTGTGTCCCCAATCACCAATGAATTAAGATATTGTGTATTCTTTTGCATTCCAAAATATATATATATGTTTAAAGTCTTAGAAGCCAAGAATCAAAACTTTAACATCCCAAATGATTATTTGTTTGGAACTTTATTATTATTTTATTATTTTATTTATTTATATCCTGCCTTTCTCCCTATGGTGGGACTCAAGGGGGCTGACAACATTTAAAAACAACACAAGATAAAAATACAGTACAATAAATAAGAATTATTTATAAGAAATAAAAATTTAGAATGACTTTAAGTGGATCATGATTAGGGGGAAAGTGCCAAAAGCATGCTAACTGTTGAAAATACTGGAGGCTTAACGTTTTACTGTTCCTGGAAAACTGCCTTTGATGGCCATGTAATATAAAAGAATATATCATAGAATTTATCCACGATGGGCAAGAAGGCTGAAAGATCATTTGGTAGCTTGTAGGAAGACAAGGTTCCATAAAGAAAAACATCACAGAATACAGGACAAGACAATCAACTGGACCCTGCAAAAGATACTGTAGTGGTTTAAAGTTGGCGTGAAGATGGGTGGTTTTCCCCTAAAAATGTTTGGCAAACTCAACCATAATGGATTTAGAGAGCAACAAAACTTTAATTAATATGGCATCCCTATTGGTTTCTTAGGGGTCAGTTAAACAACCATCTTTAAAGCAAAAAATGCCAGCTTACCTCCATTTCAATACAGAGCCAAGCAGTTTACATGATTTTGGCCTTTTGGATAAAACCCGATGAAGTAGCAATCTTGCAGTTCACATGGGGGGGGGGTGGTTTGACGTCCATGACTGACAGTCACAGAGGCATATTTCTGGCGCAGGGGCTGAAAGGGCGGCAGCGGCAGAGAGGTCCGGCGCCCCCTTCAGCTGGTGAAGGGGGAATGGGGGTGCAGGGAGGAAGAGGCTTCAGCAGCGGACAGATGGCCAATGGGAGTGACAGTCCCATTGCAGCAAAGCTGTAGCCTCTTCCTCCGTGCTCTCCCTCCCTCCATGCTCCCCCTCTCTTCCCTGTTCACCAGCTGCTGGGGCGAACAGGGAAGAGAAGGGGAGCACAGAGGGAGAGGCTGCAGCAGCAGACAGGCAGGCAATGGGACTCACAGTCCCATTGCCCATCTGTCCGCCGCTGCCGCCTTTTCCTCCCTTGGCCCCCCTCTCTTCCCTGTTCGTCAGCTGCTGGGGCAAACGGGGAAGAGAGGGGGCAGCACAGAGGGAGGGGGAGCAGGGAGGAAGAAACTGCAGCAGCGGACAGGCAGGCAATGGGCTGCTGGGGTGAATGGGGCAGGGAGAAGAGGCTACATCAGCGCCCACACCATCACTCAGCAGCCCAAACTCTCGGACCTCTCTGCCGCTGCACAGGGCAGTGCAGGCTGCTGAGGGCTGGCATGGGCGCAGGGCAGAAATGTCGGCAGCGGCAGAGAGTTTGGGCTGCTCTGGCGATCGGGGATGGGGAGATCACTGGGGCCAGTCTGTCATTTAAAAAATGGCAGATCCTGAACCCATTGCAAGCCTACTCCCTTTGAGGTCAGACCAATGATAACTCAGCTCTGCTGTGAGCCCCTGTTTCAAAAAGGTTGCTGGTAGATCACACAACCAATACTGCGCAACCTTCCGAATTTTTTTTTTTAAGTCGGAAAAAATAGTGACAGCTGTAACTGCGCAACTTATGGGTTTTTTGTTCCCCCTACTTCTGAATACTGTGACTTTGACCCGAAAGTAGTGTGAACTATTAGGTATCTGGGCAAATTATTATTGCATTTTTTTATTTTTATTTTTTGCCATGTAAGTGGCCCCTTAAAGAATTATTTCAGACCATTTTTGGTTCTAAGATCTGTGCCACTTATGGATTTTCAAAGGTCAAAGGGAACACTATTCCATGCTTGCTGTAACATTAATTATGAAACTGACAGCCAAGCACAGATGCTATCAATGGTAGCTCATGGACTGAACAGGGAGTACTTTATTCTGAATTGAGGGGTACACCTCTGCTTAGTCCATGAGCCCCCTGATGTTGCCATAATGGCACATAACATCAGTCCTTTAAAACTTTAATCTTTTAAATGAGAGAAATGTGGGTACTTTAGCCATCACCCAAGTTTATTTTAAAACAGTATTGAATAAAAAACACGAATATCTAGGAGAGGAATTTCCAAATGTTTTCTTTAACCAAATTGGTCCAAAGTAGCTGCTTCTACTGGCACATTTAATTGGATAACTGTAAGAACTATGAAAGAATGGCTCACCACTTCACTAGATGTTCAGTATTGTATGTAGAAAACAACCTTTCATAGTTTCCCATACATTTCTCACAGATAAAAAAGCCAGGAGGTTTGTAATTTCCAAGATTTGGGATTTTAGTGTTTAAAAGACTAAGCAGCAACTTGTCTTTTCAGAAGTTCCACCTTAAATATACAACATGGTTGCATATAAGTGTGTTAGACCACAGCTAGAACATCTAACATCAAACATCCTCTGACACAGTGCCCAGGGCATAAAAATAATCCAAAGTATTGGACCTCAATAAAATAAATGTAAAGAACCCTCCTAGCCAACAAATGCTAAATCTAAAATGTCACTGCATCCTGTATCTTACCCTTCTAGAGGTTGTTTTTAATTCTTTTATTTGTTACATCGTTTATGCCTTTCATTATCTAACTCATGTGCAACTGAAGGTGTGTCTCCTTTGGCATGACATTACAGCCTAAATGCATTTACTTGTTAATCAGTTTCCTGTCTTTGGTAGGGAATCCATGAAGCAAATATTTAGTGCTAGGCTACAAGCCAGGCTAACAACAGAAAGTTTTTATACTTTTGCCAAGATTTCTTGCTCTCTTTTTAAAATGAAAATCGTGACAATTATGTTGATGCTCCTTCTGAATTAGATGTGCCTTTAAAAGACAAGAGCCTATTTGGAGCTTCCAATACGCTGTTTCACAAGCTCATTCATTTATGTTTAAAAGGCAGCTTACATACTGATTTAAAGGCTAATGTTCTTGTCTGAAAACATTCGGAACCAGTCAACCTGCAGCGATTTTCAGGCAGTAATCTTGAAATAGCAACTGAATGAGAGATAAAAGAATTCAATAGAGGAAGAAATCTATTGGCACTTTCAAAAATACATTTATTGTTTCTTGGTCAGCTTCCTTGCTTTTGCAGTTATGCAATTAGACAGCTTACTCTTCCAATGCTTAACACTTCAGCATTGGGGCCAGGGTGGGAGGGGGGAAACCCTCACAAAGAATGCTTCATTTACCAATAATTTTAAAAAACCAATAATCGCAATCCCCATACTGCTCCAAATCCACATCTATACCCATATTAATGCTTTGTATAATAGTGTAAGGGGTCTAAAAATGTAGCTCCAAATGGTAGCAAAGCTGAAAAGTAAAATATATCTACCATAGGTGATCCACTACTCAACTGCAGTTCTTCTGTTTCTTCCTTAATATGAACACACCACTAGATCAACAGAAACAAAATCTATATAAACTAAGTAGCAATACAGTTCTGTTATAAAGTACACTAAAACAGTGTGACTTGAAGGGGCGGGCAGTCAATGTACTGGTGCTGACCTGTGATGCATCAGATGCTAGTCCCTGGAGAGCTTCCAGGAAAGAAAGAAACATTTTAGCCAATGGGATAAAAATATTTTACAATATTTTAGCCAATGGGCATAAATATGGTGCTGGTCCCTCGCACGTTGGAGGAAAAAAGCCTGCCAGTTTCCCACATGAGATTGCTTAAGAAACACTGCACTAAAGCATATAAAACACTAAGCAAAAACAATAGCAGAGAATCAAGGAACTTAAATTACTTCAGAACTCAGTTGAATTCTCCTGTTATTTATCAAACCCATTAAGAATCCACAGGAGATTCTACCATCTGAACTATTTAAAAGATTCTTAAAGTTGCTATTAAAGACATGTGCATGGCTCATACAGACTCACAAATCTATAGGGCATTTTGAATCTGAAGGCATCACGGCTGACAATCTGGATTGCAGCTGTGCATTACAGAAATTTATGATAATTACTGGGCTGATAATCAGAATCAATGGAAACACAATTAGTGGTATAGGGAAGCTCTGGTTACTCCATACCAATACAACAGATCTCCATCTTTATTCTTGACTATTCCATCTGCAAGTGCAATAATTTAGTTTACGTTGCCATATTGGTTGTTTTGACAGAATGAAGACGATTCCAAGACCAGACATGTTAATGAGTTCCTGGACACATTTTGTGTGTAGAATTTAATTTGAGTTAATCAAAAGGCTGCTATAATATTGTTCTAGTCCGATTTTAAACGGATTGCATTCAATGAGACTTAGGGGTTGTCTACATGTGGGGCAAAAAATCAAAATGGAGTTTTGCCCTCATGCCCTCACATTTCCCTCGAAGCCCTGCGCATTATTATACTCTACAAGGACATGTCTTCACTGTCCCTGCAGTTTCATCTACTGCTGCCACCACTGCCGTGACCAATTTCAAAGCTCTGGAGCCAGTTCCTGGAGGAAGGGAGAGGTTTCCTCCCGTCCCTTGGCTCAGCAGCGTTACTTCCATTCCTTCTCCTGCTTGCCAATCACTTCCTTCAAGTGCTTCTGTTGCTTTCTTCAAGTGTCTCTTCCTGCAACGGGCAAGCAGTGGCAGCGCTGGTATTAGTGCCAGTGGCAGCAGTGGTGCGGCTGCAGCAGTGGATGAAACTCCACAGAAAACCTCGAATCCCACATACTGCACATTCCGGTAGGATATCCCAAAATGCTGCAACTCTGGGCCATGACACATGTGGCTGGGTAACCCAGTCGGGGGAAAGGCCATGCCACATGTGGCCTGATCACAGCACATCTGGGGGCATTTGCATGAAGATTCGGGATATTTGATGGTGTAGACAAGCCCTGAGTTTCATATAAACATACTGAGGACTACAACCTCAGCAATATTATTTTTAAAATGCAAACACTTTGCTTCTTGAAACAACATGTAAGCAACACACAAGGAACTGAAGTACTGTACCTACATCCTTCTAAAATGTGGAAAGAATACTCTTGTCATTAAAGACCAATAGCCATTTAATAGTAAAACAAAGAAATAATTGATTACCTCTTGAGACTACATTTAAATAATTAGCTTATTTACAATGGTAATTCTGGCTGACAATAAAAGTACCTAATTCACTTAGTTTCCAGGATTTACTACCTAGACTATTCATCTCATCCTGGAAATGGCTTCAGATGCATTTCTCTAATGTTCTGGTTGATTAGGAAACAATGTACAAGGAGTTCTACAAAACATACTCATAAAATTTACAGGAACAAGCAGAGAATCATTGTTACAGAATTGTAGCAATAAACCAGGGAGAGTTTTTTTTAAAAAAAATAATAATAGTAATTTAATTCCCCCCCCCCATTGATTACAAGTGACAAAATAATGCAAGGCATCTGGTCAGTTGCCGAAGTGTTTATCATCGTTGTATACTGAAAGTTCCTCGGGGGATGGGAAAGCTGCCTTTCTGCTTACATTATTCCACAAAGTGCTATTTATACAGATGGCTCAATATAAAGTTACTGATGACAGAGGTGATTTTTTTTATTCTTGGAGCCACAGCCTTGCCTAAATCACAGAGCAACTCATTAAACGATTCACCTATTAATTCTGCTTTTCTACAAGACTTGCTACATATATGTTTTCATAGGCAACACAATATTATGAACAAACAAACACAATCATAACTTTATACTAAGCATTAAAATACAGAATGTTACTCTATGTGTGTATGTGCCTTAAACTTAGGGCAACATCTTAAATTTTTCATGGGGTTTTCTTAGGCAAGGAATACTCAGAGGTAGTTTTGCAAGGTCCTTCCATTGAAATACAGCCTGCAGAACCTGGTATTCATTGGCAGTCTCCCATCCAAATACTAACTAGGACTGACCCCTGCTTAGCTTCCAAGACCAGACAGGATCTGGTGCCTTTAGTACTACTCCCATTTTAATTCACTCTATTAACAGACAAAGAAATCATATGGATCAAATGTGCTGAGAATGACAGAGGAAGATATGCTGCTGTTCTGCTAGCAGTATAATCACAATATCCAAGTTAGCCTATGGGGCTTACTACACTCCAAAGAAAAGCGGCAGTGCAGCAGGAATGTCCTGTCTTCTGTGCTGCCTTACCGCATAATGCTGTTGTTCTTTCATTCCAGTCTCATGAGGGACTGAGGGAAAACCACGTCTTTTTGCTAACCAGAAAAAGCTATTAGCAGAAAGATAGTTTTGCCTCGGTCCCCCACAAGACCAGAACAAAAGAGTGCCAGAAGAACGAGGATCTCATGCAGTAAGGCAGCACAGAAGACAGAACCTTCTGCTCCCCTGCCACTTGACTTTGAAGTGCAGCAAGCTCCTAAGTGGTGTTTATGTTCTGGTGATGGTGCAGAAGAGTGCCACTCTTACCGGTGGCCCACGGATTGGTGCCAAGCTGTCCCTAGAGAGTTTCCAGGAAGGAAAGAAACTGTTGTAGCCAATGGACGTAAATATGGTGCTGGTCCTTGGCACATTTTGGGGGGAAAGACTGTTGTACACACACCCCATATCAGGTAGCTTAAGAAGCACTGATATACTGTAAAGTGAAGCGAATAGGAGGGACATTCCTTAAATCAGGTTGAGAGGTAGTGTAAAGCTGCCCAGCCAACTGTAATCATGGTTGTTAACTGGAGTGCAGGATCTAGCATAAAAATTCTCCTACCCTATGCCCCCAATCCATTTATATCTCCACCCTTGTTTCAACTGCTATCCCAGGATATTTGGGGATTAAGATAACTAGGTCAACAGCTTCCCATTCCATAGCACTTCAGGACCAAAACCAGTGTATGGAGCATTGTGCACTTACAAGGGGCTGGGCCCCTTGTGTAATCTTTGCAAAATAGTATGAGTGTATGTGTGAGAGAGAGAAAGAGAGACAGACAGACAGAGAAGGGTGGATGAGGCAGACAATGTGGATTTCCTCTATTACTCCTGAACAAATATTTAAAACATAGAGATGGCCGGAGAAGATATAGTTTTGTACAGGCATATCTCAATTAACAAATTCTCTGATAGTAAATATCTCTTTTTGTGAAGTCTTTTGTGCCCTCCGCCCACCACTCTTTTTCTCCTTGTCTTACTGTATCTAGCTACGAGTATTTTGTTAGCAGTTTCAGCATTCAACTGATAGTAAAGGAGGGCTAGAGAAATAGACTTTTGGTGTCAGTTGCAGCAGTTTTTCTGCAGTAAACAGTGCAAAGAAGCTTGAACTAGGAAAGAGCAGGTCTATCTAGTCTATCCTACTGCAGCCATGTGTACCTTTCTACAACAGGCAAAATAAACAGCAGCTGCCTCCAGAACAGCAAAACAGAGAAAAAAGGGGGGACACCAGATGGGCCTGTTTCACTAGCTACACTAGTATGTTGTTGTTGTTGTTGTTGTTGTTTTAAAAAGGCATAGATCTATATGTTTTTCATGGTGGTTTTTTTCAGGCTGTGAGGCCATGTTCTGAAAGAGTTTATTCCTGACGTTTCGCCTGCATCTGTGACTGGCATCTTCAGAGAATGGTTGGGTAGGGTGGGGGGTTTATATACTGAGTCCCTGTTGAAGAGGATATGAAAATTTGTGTATTTGAATGGCTACTTCCTAGGGTGGGAGGATATGCAAGGAACTAGCCATTCAAATACACAAATTTACATATCCTCTCCAACAGGGACTCACAGTATATAAACTCCACACACCCCTACCCCACCATTCTCTGAAGATGCCAGCCACAGATGCAGGCAAAACATCAGGAATAAACTCTCCCAGAACACGGCCTCACAGCCCAGGAAAAAAAATCATGAAAAACCTGTGGATCCCAGCTGTGAAAGCCTTCGACTTTACATACATCTATATGTTTAGCCACCAAAATGGAAGTCATAAGAAAAGTGGAGGCTGGTGAAAGAAAAAGTTATCTCTGGGTGCATTTTAGAAGAAGTTTTCAAGTGGTCTGTAGAAGATTCAAAACATTTTTGTTTCCTTATGTAAGCTTTACCTGACATTTTGTTTCACATGTGAGTATTGTCAGTTTTTTAATACAAAGTCTGCTGAAATATATTGAGTTGTTCTTTTTTGTATTCTAGGAACCAATCCCTATTCTTTCCATGTTATTTTTTCCCTCTGATCCCAAATTTTCTGTTAAAGAAGTAATGTTCAGGAACACATCTAATTTAACTGAGGTATACCTATACAGTATAAGATAATATTAACCCACCACAGTCTTAGCATGGCACCCAAGTTCTTAAGTCAGAATCAAATGTATCCTCCTCTAGTGTCAGCTCCCTTGAGATGTATCTTCCTGCAGAGAGATTCAGAAAATGTCAACCAGCATCTGGGATCCTGGCATTCCTATGGAGACATTCTACTGGCATCATCTTTAACAGTGGCAAATATTTGTTACTGCAGCATATCAAGGCTCCCCTTGAATACTATTAGTCCTTCGGCAGCTGCAAATCGATTGTTCTGTAAACCTCTGTGTTTGATACAGTGGCCAGGCTCTCATTCAGACACTGAGACCTTAATAAGCACATCTCTGCATATTAATGTGTAGACTTGCAGGATAAAATTATCTCAGCCTTCTCTGACCTAGGCAGTAATTCAACCCTTCTAGAATATAATGAGGTAAAGCTCTTGGAAACAAAAGGTCTTTGAATGCAAGGCTCATCAACCCAAGGGAGGATTCTTACAACATAACTACAAAGACACATCTTGATATAAATTAAGTTCACACAAGCCTAATTGTGTTCTTGTAGAAAAGCTTTAAGCTCTTAACCAAAAAAACCTAAGGCCCAATTTTACAGTAGGATACCATACAAGCTATTATTTCTTACATTTAGAAAACAAACAAATAAACCCACAACTTTTCCTTCCTACTAAAAATGCAACCTTGAAAATAGTTCAACACTGAGAATCAGTGATAGTTCAATCACTGAGAATCAATTTCTTTCATTGATCAGCTCAAACCTCTCTCTGATATGCCACAGACATTTGCAATTATTTGGAGGAAGGAAGTCTATAATATTTTACTGTAGAAAAAGTGTACCGGTATAATTTCAAAGAATATAAATTTTCTGGCTGGTTTGAGATTGCTAAACAATAATTAAAACAATTTTCAGCAATAGCAATAGTGATTTAAATAGAGGTCAAATACTGAACAGCAAAACCTACAGGTGAGACTAACTAACTACTAGTCTGATGTTAAAGGTAGTAGACATCATGACTAGCAGCCACTGATAAGACTTGTCCTCCATGTATTTGTTTAGGTCCCCTTTTACAGCAGCCTCAGTTGGTAAGTATCTTATGACACCAAATTCCACAGTTAACTAAGCTGTTTGAAGTTTTTTTCATTTATCTGCCCTGAAGTTTCAACCACTCAAGTGAGTCAAGTTCTATATAATGATTATGAGCCAAGTTCTAATCTTATGAGAGATGGAAAACTTCTTCCTGTCCTCTTTCTCTACACCATACATAATTCCATACAACTCTTATCCTCTTATCTCTTACTGTTGTTGTTGTTTTCCTGAGTGTCACAGCTCTAAACACTCTAACCTTTCCTCACAGGGGAGTTGCTCCAGTCCCTTGGCCATTTTGGTGCTCATTCTGTACCTTTTCAGTAACTTTTTCTGGGGAAAGCTCCTGAATCCTTTTTCAGGCAAGGTGACCAGAATGGTACCCACTGTTCCAGATGTCATCACAGTAGAGTTTGTATAAGGGTAATAAACAGAGGGTCTTTTAACACCTTATTTCAACAAAATCCACAGATTTTCAACGAAGGACCACAAAATATATCATGCAAGTTTTCGAAGATTCACTGGCTTCTTCATCAAGCAAAGATGTTTAAAATCATATAGGAGTAGAAAAGTGGTGTTAGTCACAAGTCTACATTTCATCTTGGATTTACTACGGTTATCAGTTAAGATGGTCTAGAGCAGTGGTTCTCAACCTGTGGGTCCCCAGATGTTGGACTACAGTTCCCAGGAGCCCTCTGAGGTCTCACCTTGACAGCCAGGTGGTCCTCCCAGTCATTAGTGAGGCTGTAGGATTGAACTCACAGCCTCACTAATGACTGAGAGGACAACCTGACTGTCAAGGTGAGACCTCAGAGGGATCCTGGGAACTGTAGTCCAACAACATCTGGGGACCCACAGGTTGAGGACCACTGGCCTAGAGGGATATTAATGCAGGCAGAGGCTACTCCTCTTCTTGGCCACACAGACAGCACGCAGAAAGTCCCTTGAATGTGTGAAAACTTGTGAATATACCCCCACAAGCACCAAGAGCCCTGTCCTACCGCCAAATACCCCAGTCTTCCTCTGCAGTCCTTCTCAAAGTGATGAGAAGACAACAGAGCTATTTAGGCTTACTGTGGAGGGTGCATACCATGGGGGAGCTGGGGGAGGGGGAATTGGTCCATGGCCCCCTGCTATAAAGGCAGTTTTCAAGGTGTGCAAGCAGTTCAAGGTGTGCAGGGCACTCCATAGATAGAGAGAAGGATTCCTTCCCTGTCCTACCTTCAGTGAAAGTACCCCACTGAATCATAGTTCAAGACTCTCATAACAAAAAAAAAACAACCTGAGTAACACATCTGCTTCCCAATATACAGTTGAAACGTGCTAGATTTATGGCTTACTTACAGTGAGGAAGATAGTGGGTTAAATATGAGGAGCTTATTGTTCAGCATTAAAAATGCAACTTATCCTCACTTTAATTCCCACACAGACCATAAAGCTCTAGCAGTGAAATGTCAGGCTCATAAAATTATCCAAGATTTTATCTGAAGGAACAAGCAATGCTGGGCTCTACCTGTGTCGCAAGCCTGAGATTGGAGTAGTGTCTATATTTAGCTTGTTATTTTTAGCCAAATTAATTTATGTGCAAACACCTATTATCAAATATTTACTTATCCTAACGGGAGGGAATGATAAAGAAAAACAACAAAAAGAAAGATCTACAACTGATTTGCCTCTGTCAGAATAAAAAGAAAACTCTTTGAATATTTTCATTAAGTTCCAGGCAGGACATGTTAGGCCGGTTCAGCTGCACTTTTAGCTGATGCTTTGAGATTTGATGCACAATGGCAGATATTCATGTCTAGACTAGATGTAACATGTGTCATGTTAATTCAACTGAACATGCACGGTGGAATTCAGACAATATTTTGGGCTACTGAAATCAGTGAAATACGTTTGCCATGACACGGGCCCAATGTCTGTTTGACTATTCTGGATCCAACCCATGTAACCATAGATAAAACCAGCTGTAATTAATTTATCATGCATGTTGAGATACTAGGGCACTTTAAAACTTTGTTTTAAAAGATGAAAAGAATTAAAAATCCAGAGTTTTCAGTTAGTATGTTTTTAGAAAAGCATACAACACACATATGCATATTAAAATCTCCTAGAACAGAAGCCAGGCTGGGCAATTAGAAAATTATTTTCACAGACTTCATGTTACTTCTAGTTATGCTAATAAGGCTGTGAAGTATCTTCAAAAAAGGCAATACCTGCTTACCTGCTTTGGAAATATGGGTATTCAGACTACCTCAGAACCCTAAGCAACTCAGGACTGAAGTGATGCAGGCTTAGCCCAAGTTTTTGGATCTATCTCTGAAAGATCCATCTCTGTACTTTGAGCCCAACTTCACATATGTTTGCTTCTTTGCAAAAATACTCCACGAGCAAATGGGAAGGTAATTAAGGGTTGTCATTTTGTGACTGACAGTTCTAGGATGGCTTTACCAGGGCAGAGATTCCTTCTACACTAGAATACACAAACCTTCCTTATAGACAGAATAGTGGTCCAATATTGTAAATATTTACTGACAACAGTTGTCTAGAGTTTCAGGCAGGAATTCTTCTTGCCCTACCTGGGAATGCTGGCAACAAACTTCCTACATGCAAAGCAGGTGCTCTACTGCAATCCTTCTTGAAAGATCAAATAAAATCAGTGTTATAGGCTGGGAGCAGAAAGAACATATTTCAGAAGTTTTCTCTCAGATTGCAATCTGGAACCTGGAACCAAGTCCCATTGGACTCAATGGTTCTTTCTTCTGAGTAAGCGTGCATAGGAGTGCACTATGCAGTACGTCTCTGCTCTTTGCAAGCTGCCATCCAGCCCCAAATTATCATTCCTAGCTCTAATCCTCCTCTGCTCTGAGCAATGCTCCACCATGGCCTCCCCTGCCTTGAGAAGAGATACGGGGAGTGTACAGTCGAAGGCTTTCACGGCTGGCATCCATAGGTTTTCTGTGGGTTTCTTTCAGGCTGTGAGGCCGTGTTCTGGAAGAGTTTATTCCTGATATTTCGCCTGCATCTGTGGCTGGCATCTTCATAGAATGGTGGGGTAGGAATGTGTGGGGTTTATATACTGTGAGTCCCTGTTGGAGAGGATATGTAAATTTGTGTATTTGAATGGCTAGTTCCTGGGGGGGACATATGCAAGGAGGATTAGTGTCTGTTTGGCTAATGGTCCATTGTCTGCTGGAAGTCCCCCTGTCCCTGGGTGAAGTTAATTTGCATGTGCTGAGCTTTGATTTTGGTGTTTTTCAGGACTGGTAGCCAAACTTTGTTTACTTTAAGGGTTTCTTCTTTCCTGTTTAAGCTGTCCATTCTCTGAAGATGCCAGCCACAGATGCAGGGAAAACATCAGGAATAAACTCTTCCAAAACATGGCCTCGCAGCCTGAAAAAAACCCATAAAAAACCTATAGATATGGGGAGGCTTGTTAGTGGGGAACTGCAACTTGAAGATGCCTTGAGCACTTTCCAGTAGTGGGATACAACAACCCTCCCCCACCCAGCCTCTGGGTGAAGAGGCCCATTTATTTATTTATTTATTTATTTAATGTGTATGCCGCCTTTCTCCCAAGATGGGACTCAAAGCAGCTTCCATACAACAACAGATTAAAAATACAATATACAATTAAATATATACAATTAAAATGTTTAAAAATCAGATTAAAACATGTAAAATCTAAACCATACAAAATAAAACAAGGCTTACTGCTTATACATTAAAAGCTTGCTTGAAAAGAAAAATCTTTGCCTGACAGCAAAAAGAAATTAGAGAGGGGCCCAGCCTAACCTCCCATGGAAGGGTGTTCCAGAGGGTGGGAGCAGCCATTGACAAAGCTCTCTCAAGTTTTCACCAAATGAGCTTGTGATGAAGACGGGAGAGAGAGAAAACCTCCTCTTGATGACCTTAGGGCTCTGGAAGGATTGTATCAGGAGATCCGGTCTTTCGAATAGTCTGGACCCAAGCTGTTTAGGACTATATAGGTCATAACCAGCATTTTCAATTGTGCCCAGAAATGAACCAGTAGCCCAGAAACAAACTGGTGAAACTGTTTTAACAGAGGAGTTATATGTTCCCTGTACATGGCCCTGGTCAGCATTTTGGACCCGCTGAAGTTTCTGAACAGTTTCCAAAGGCAGCCCCACATAGAGTGTGTTACGGTAGTCCAAATGGGATGTAACTTGTGTTACCATGGCCATATCTGGTATCTTAAGGAACAGGAGCAACTGGCATACAAGTTTAAGCTGTGCAGATACATTCCTGACCACTCCTGAAACACAGGCATCCAGGCTTAGAGTGGAATCCATGAGAACAGCCAGACTGCGAGCCTGAGATTTCAGGGGGAATGTGACCCATTCAGCACCCATTCCCTGATCTGCCTTTTGACTGACCAGAAACACCTCTGTCTTGTCTGGGCTAAATTTCAACTTGTTTGCCCCCATCCAGATAAAGCAACAGTGCGTAACTGAGCCAGGAATGAGAGGCAATTTTCAACCCCTGAGACCCACCTACAGTGGACCACTCTGGGCAAACCAGAAGTGATCAAAATACATTTCTGGTTTTGTTTTAGCTTTATTTTCAGCCGATTTTGGATTTTGTTTTCCTTTCAGGGAGGGGTAGCCAAACCAATGAAGACAAACCATTGCATGTTGGTGCAGCTTGGGCAATTTTCAGGCAGTTTTTCACCCCTTTCCTCTAATTTGGGGGGGGGTCAAAGTCTTCAGATTTGTCCTGGGGCATTTGGGGGTCAGAAAAAAGGTGTAGTCCATGGGTTGCACTTTCTTCAGCCCTAATTTAGAGCATGCCTGCTGCACATACACACACCTGGTCCCTTGCATGCACAACTAGAGGTACTCTATCTGTAGCCAGAAGTCTTTCCCTCCTGCTCTCCTTACAGGCTTTAGCCACAGCAGCACTGTAATTGGGCTGCCACCACCACAGACATGTAGACAGGAATACATAGGGGAAGCTTTCAGCTGCTCCTCACGCATTCCCCCCACCCCCTGTACTTGCTTGTAGGCTTATCCATGCTGCAATGGGATAAGCCTGTGAGAATGCAAAAAAAAAAAAAAAAAAAGCTGACAACTACAGCCTCCTTCTTGCAGGCTTACCTGGAGATGGCAGCCCTGTTACAGAGCTACCATTACCAAGTAATCCCTCAAGTGAGCAAAATAGCTTAGCCACCATGACCCATGCTCTGATAATCTCTTGTTTGGATTATTGTAATGTGGTTTATGTGAGACTGCCCTTGAAAACCATCCAGATATTACAACACGTACAAATTGCAGTTTCCAGGATGCTCCTAGAGACAACTGTCAAGATTCATATAACATTGATTCACAGAGAGCTGCAGTGGTTGTCCATCTTTATTGCTGAATTCAAAGTTCTAGTACTGACTTTAACAATCTCAAACTACTTGCAAGACAGGAATCTGAATTTCTTTCTGTAGCAACATACAAATGCCTGTAGAGAAGATGGGGAAGAGTCCTGGTTCCTTGTACCATGACTACAAGAAGCAAACTGGTGGTGGTGGCATTAGATGAGGCCTTCTCCATGGTGGTGCCCTGACTTTGGAATGTCCTCCCACAAAAGATACCAACTCCTCTGACATTTCAGCCCCTGGCTGTTTGCCCAGAATTTATAAAAAGTTAGTTGATGCTGCAGAAAATATGACTGGATCTACCCCTGCAAGAGCCAGCATGGTGCAGTAATTTGGATGTTGGACTACCACTCTGGAGACCAGGGTTCAAACTCCTGGTCGGCCATGGAAACCCAATGGCTGACCTTGGGCAAAGCACACTCTCTTAGCCTCAGAGGAAGGCAAAGGCAAACCTTCTCTGAACAAACCTTGCCAAGAAAACCCCATAATAGGTCTGCCTTAGAATCTCCATAAGTCAGAAACAACTTGAAGGCACACAAAAGCAAACCCTTGTCATACTCTCTGGTTATGTTTATTGGCTGTATTAGTTTTCTATTTTATCACTGGTTGTTCTAACTTTGTTGTGCATGCCCTGGGGTTTTCTTAAAGAAACAATGGGATAGAAGGAAAATTAGTAAAATAAATAATATATACCTTAGTGGTCTGATAAAATGAAGACTGATACTCTCTCTCTCTCTCTCTCTCTCTCTCTCTGGCTTTTCTTCGCAAACGAAGATTCAGGAAGGACTCATCCCGCGCTTTCTGCAAGCACGCTGATGACTAAAAAGGCCAATCCGAGATAGACAAGTCTGGTTGCAGAAAGCACAGCAGACGGTCTCCTTGAGTGATGTTTCCGGGTTGTGATTCTTTCTGCTTGTCATTTCTCTTCAAGACTTGTTCAGCGTGAGTTCTCAAACAAGGCTGCAGCATTGTGGATAGTGCGTCTCCATGCCTCCCGATGTGAGGCCAGGGCAGACCATTGTTGCTGATCAATTTGGCCAAGTCTGAGATGTTGTTTCAGGGAGTCCTTGTATCACTTTTTTGGAGCGCCCCTCTCACGCTGACCCGTGGTGAGTTCACCGTAGAGTACTATTTTGGGGAGATGATGGTCCTCCATCCTACAAACATGCCCTGCCCAGCGCAGTTGTGTTCTCAATATCATGGCCTCAATGCTGGTGATCCCTTCTTGCTCAAGAACAGCAACATTTGTCACATAGTCACATGCTTCACTAATGGAGTGAAGCAAGGTTGTGTTCTTGCTCCAACTTTGTTTACAATCTTCTTCAGCATGATGCTCTAAAGGGCTACGGCAAAGCTTGAAGAAGAAGACGGCATCTATATACCGTACTGATGGTAGCTTGTTTAACTTAAGCCATCTGAGGGCTCGCACTAAGACTCTAAACTATCTAGTCCATGAGCTGCTCTTCACTGATGATGCTGCCCTTGTTGCCCACACAGAAGCAGCTCTGGAGTGCCTAATATCCTGCTTCACAACAGCTGCAGAGCTGTTTGGGCTGGAAGTCAACCTGAAGAAAACGTAAGTTCTTTACCAGCCTGCACCACAGGACGAACACCACCATCCCCACACTGCCGTCAGCAAATCTGTGCTTAAGTCCATTCAACAGTTCACCTACCTGGGAAGCATCATCTCCTCAGATGCCAAGATTGACAAAGAGATCGATCACAGATTAGCAAAGGCATATAGCACATTTGGAAGACTATACAAAAGAGTCTGGAGTAATATACACCTGAGGCAAAGCACAAAAATCAGTGTGTATAAAGCCATTGTACTGTCTATTCTCCTTTATGGGTCTGAAACATGGGTCACTTATCACCAACACGTACGACTCCTTGAAGGCTTTCATCAGCGCTGTATACGCACGATCCTAAATATACACTGGACTGACTATGTGATAGTCACTCCACACCTTTCACAAGTGATGAAAAGACTGGTGGATGCAGCAGCACATGCTGGACAGTCCAAGTGATACTGAACACCAAGACAGACCCATTCATTGATAGCAGGGCATTGACTGCAATCTCCTCAGTCCATTCCTGCACAAAACATGGCCTTGCAAATTCCCACAGGGAAGGCATCAAAGCTTTTGCTTTTAAAAAAACAAACTCAAACTGTAAAGGTCTCTTACATAAAAACTGTGATACCTATTTATATGAGATGCCACAGTTCCATATGAATCCAGTAGCACCTTTGAAACTGAGAAAAAGAAATTTCTAGCATAAGCTTTCATGGCCTCCAGTCCACTGTATCAGATGTACTATATCATTCAGGTGCTACAGGATGTTACAGGATTTCTTTATATCTTTACATGAAAAAGTAGAGTATTCATGAACCAGCTCAGCCAATTAGGAGTCAAAATTATATTACCACAAAGTGCAGTACACTGTATTATACCAGCATGGCTTGTAAACTACTTCAAAGCATGAGCTAACAATCTCAATTTTTTTAAATATCTATCTATATATTTCCACTATACATGTACTAGCCTCATGGGGGCATGAAAAGATAACAATCTGGGTATCCACAGCAAGAGCATGAGTTCAGAGGGTATTGCTTTCTGTACACAGTTCTGTATTTTTCCAGCCATTTGGTTCATTGTACTTTTTTTTTTTTTGCCACTATCACATTTCAACTGCAGAGACAACTAGAATCCCTAAGATTTTGCCCAGATGTACAAACCTATATCACCCAGATATATGGGGAGAAACATATGACATTTGTTTAATAGGTGTTTATTGTTGCTTTACTTTTTTTGCATTTATTGTTACATTAATTCATTTGTAAACACTGATGAAAGACAGCATATTAAAGTTTTTGAATAAATAACTTCCCACAGTAAACCAGCAATCCCTAAGTCACTGCAATCCAAAAAGTATGCTTCAAAAGGTCTCCATCTTAATGTGTTATATAAGTTGCAAAGATTATAGAGAGCTGTTGCATGATTAAGAGATAATTTAAGGTCAAATCAGCTTAGCAAACAAGATTTAACATTACATATTTAAACCACGCTGAAATAGTTTAAATGAGTTTATACAATGATTTTTCTTAAAAAGGCATGAATGCTTGGTGCAATTGCATCATTTCTCAGTGGACAACTATTATCATGATAAAGATCCCGGACACCTGACCATTTGACCATTTATGGGAAAGAGGCCCTGACCTGCCCCCATAAGCATGATTCTGACAAAGCCTGCCTGACAAGTTTTATTGTATGTGTGTAATAATTAGTTTTAAGCTAATAGCTGGAGAAAGTGGGTGTAGTGCTGGTCTTGTTATTTAAAGAGCTATTTCAGCCAGGTTTCCCCCGCCCCCATCAAATCTTTCATCTCCTTCCCATGCCACATCTGTACAGAAGCCTTCTGGTCCTCATTAATATTTGTCCCCACCCCGTTCTCTATTGCTTGTGCAGAATGCAACAGACACACACACACACAAATCAAAGCAAAGCCTAGGAGATGGGAGAAGCAGATGTATGTGTGTGTGTGTGTGTGTGTGTGTGTTCAAGTTGCATGTCGACTTATGGCAACCAGACATACTGCCTCTTATATTTCATAAAAATGGGTGTGACCCAGCTCCCTACATGTTCATTGCAGTCCAGTTTTTTTTCTGTTTTTCTTGTTGATTTTGAAACTTTCTAATCAAAGGACAGCCACCCATGGGCAACATGCATCCTCTCCCCAAGGACCCTAAAGTATCCCTCACTCTGTGCCCTCCTTGTAGAAACCTTTTTTTTAAAAAAAGGGAAAAAACTGCACCCACCAACATTCATAGGGGGACGGTTTCACCGGTCCCTCCACCCAGAAGCTGTTTTAGGTCCAGGGGTGCTTTTTTCAATACTGAAAGTGACTATGTCATTTCTTGTTTCAAAAACAAAAAACCGTCTCTAAAATAGAGAGTAAAACAGGGAAAGCAGGCCCCAAAATCTTAACAAAATATCCCCACGGCCCTCAAGAGTGTGAGAGGGCTTTTTTTCAATTTAAAAACAATTAACCATTTTTCATGCAGAGATTATAACCCTCCCTGGTCCAGGGTATGTGGGGTGTGTGCACCCAGAGCCTATATTTTGGCTTGAGGTTAAGTCAGTACAACATGCATCAAACAGAACCCTACTGTGGTATAACAGAATGAATCTGAGCCAATCAAACTAAAGTGCTCAAAAGCAGACAAAAGCAGAGAGCCCTGTTTTTAAACTGGCTTCACAATCTGAATGCTCAGATTTGTAGCAAAAGCAGAATACAGTGAATGAAAGATCTATGTATCTCTCTCATATCCCCTCTTCCTGAGCAAATTGTTTATTCTTGCATTGTCAAGACCCAAGAAACTTGCATTGTAGAGACCCAGGTGCAGGGAGAAAATAAAGGGATAGAAGAACAGATCTTCCATTTTACTGCTGTGCCCTCATGCAGTGCTTGCACACCCACTTATATGTGCTCATGCTGGTGGACAAGACAAAAAAAAAGAGACACTGTTGAGCTCTATCTTCTCCACTTATTACACTTATGCTCAAGCAGACCTTGGAAGTAACTAGTTATAAAAAAAATCAGGTACTTGTAATTAGTTCATTTTTCAGTAAAGTAGGTATACCTAAGTATTCTTGTAACTTACTGTATGACTGTAACTTAAGAAATTCGCAAATGAAGATTCAGGAAGGACTCATCCTGCACTTTGTGATGTAAATGTAACATTTAGTCACTTATGGGGTGGCCTTATTAATTGGTGGAAGAGAACTACAGGTATATCTCATTTAACCAAGTACTGTAGATGTGTCCCTGGGCATTACTTCTTTAACAGAAACTTTGGTACTAGAGGGAGAAATAACATGGAAAGAAAAAAGAAGAGCAAATAAGAAGAGCAGCTTGAACATATTTCAACAGACTATTTATTCAGAACTAAAGATGTACATGTGAAATGAAACAACCAAGCCAGGTAAGCATTGCATGAGTAAACAAAAACATTGGGAATCTTCTAGAAACCACTTCAAAGCTTCTTCCAAAATACATCCAGGGAAGATTTTTTTTAAAAATTTCGCCAGCCTCTACATTTCTAATAATTTCCATTTTGGCAGCCAAACTTATAGATTTTTTTTAATGTGCTGATGATAACTGGTGAGGCTTATCTGCTCTCCCCCATCTCTCTGTTTCACTGTTCATGTACTCAGTAAGGGATTCCAAAGGCAACTGCTGTTTACCTTGCCTGTTGTAAGGAGGCACACATGGGTACAGTTGGGTCAGCTAAAGTAGAAGCCTGCTCTTTCCCTGCTCAAGCTTTATTGCACTGTTTACTGCAAATGTGCTTCTGCAACCAACACCAGAAGTTTGTGCTTCTCCAGCCCTCCTTCACCATCCTTCCCAATGCCAATGTGGCTAAAAAAAACAACCCTCTAGGAGGACAAATGACTGAGAAGAAAGGAAGAATGGGCAAGCATAAAAGACTTTGTAAAAAGAAGCTTCTTTCTCAGAAGCTTTGTCAACTGCGGCATGCCTGTAGCTCCATCATAACTAGGCCCACAGCTGATAAAAGGCCCTCCACCCCAACTGCCATTGCTGTGGTCTCCAAGGTACAAAACAGAAGTCAGCATCTGCTGGACTTAATTCCCTGCCCCCACTGTTACCCCTTTTTCTTGTATGTCATGTCTTTTTAGATTGAAAGTCTGAAGGCAGGGAATTGTCAAGTTAATAACTGTAAACCACTCAAGTAAAGTGCTATGTGCATTGATGGTGCTATATAAATAAACAAATAAATACATTGTTATTGTTATTATTCAAGTGCTGTATAATTCTATGTCTCATGCTGCTGCCTCATGGTTTGTTGTAAGAGTTGAGCCAGCAATGGAATAGATGGGAGGAGAATATTGTACCATAGACCAGAAGCTTGTAGCATTTAGATTTTTTAAAAAAAAAAAAAACTAACTAAAAGTAGTTAGTTACTTTTGGGGACCAGGACAGTAAAAGTAACTTATAAAAATTATCTACAGTATAACAGTAAACTGGTAACTCCAACTAATTCCTTTTAAAATAATTTTCAAATCTTCTGCTCAACTAGATTAAGTCCAATGAGTTTTGTGGAGCGGTCTGCATAGGTCAGCTTTCAAAGAAGTTACCAAACAGGATTTTCAACAAAAGAGGGGCAAATTAATCAATTTGGTGTTGGTAGAGAAAGGAGAAACATGCATGCTTAATTTGAACATTTTCTCCACCATGTAACTGAAAGAGTCAATAAGCTAGAGAAAGCCCACTAAGCCATCTTCTCAAGTCTTCATGTGCCATTTCTGAAATGACACCATCTGTTACCAAAGCCATTCCTAATTGAAACAAAACATGCGGAGCAGGTGCCAAATTGCAAGAAGCTGCAGAGCAATGAAAGAGTAAATCAATACAAGATAAATTAGACTTGGTGAGACAACAGAGTATTTTCCCATTTTAAGTCAGCAGCAATGCTTTCTAAGGATTACTGTTGAAAAAGAGAAAAGTCTAAAATTGTTAGACACAGTACCTGTAGCTTGGGGTTGTTATAATCAATAGGCTGGGCCCAGACTTCAGTCTTACTTAAGAATAGGCCCACTGAAAGCAATGAGACGTGAGTCACGATTTCAATAATTCTATGCATGACTGTGTCTAGATCTAACCCACTGCATACAAGAATTCTCATATTTAAAATATATTCAAAATTCTGTCTATGACTTACAGAAAAATACATACAAAGTTATGAGCTCTTCGCTCCCTGTTGGTTCAAACACTCAGCAGCTCAATTTTCAGCATAATGGCTACTCACAATAGTCACTATCATTATAAAGATAACTCTAAGGATTTCCCAACCTTTGATCCTCCAGGTATTTTGGATTTAATCTCCCAGAAGCCCTAGCCACCTTGGTCAACAGTCAGGTATTCTGGGAGATGAAGTCCAAAACATCTGGATGACCACAGTTTGGGAACCACTGTTCTAAGCAGAGGTACCTGAAACTAGGGTACAAGTCAATAACAGCAAATACTTTATCTAAAATTAGAGGCAGAAGGTGATTCATTTGTTGTGACCAGAGATATAGATTCCACATGCCTCTGAGGAGGCAAAATATCTACATCTCTAGATTTGATTACCACAGACACATCCTTCAATGGCCTAAGACAAACACTAAATGAATAAGCAATGGCAATTTACTACTTTTTTGTCAACTCAGAAACTCTCAATACTACACCTCGTACTTTATCTAATAATAACCCTTAAAAAGCACAGCATTTCCATACAGAAATAATCCCATACTCAAGAAAGAGATAACAAAACATTCTCAAAGTAATGCCATACCTGTTACACCTGACTTGCAGGTACAAAGGGAATGTTATCCAATATTTCATGTAACAAGTGCCTGACAATCAAAGGTAAGATTTATTCACTCCCTACACCCATTAATTAATGCTGTAATTTGGAGGTTGGTTTGATTTGTCAACAGGAACAAAAAAATACAGTTTTGATAGTGTCTTACTGATAAGTACTCACTCAGAAAACAAACAAAAAGAATAATTTTAATAGTAACTAATTTCCAGAGCAAATTTTCAAGACTTTCTCCCAGTGAAAAAAGTACTAAAGCAAACTTGTAAAAATTTAGTCATCACATGGCAAACCTAATTTACATGTAACACTGTAAACCTAAGCAAATGTTTTGCAAAGGAAATACCATTTTAAACAAGTAAAAACAGGATTGGCTTATTAATTTGTTTACAAGAGACTTGTAAAAATGATACCGTACCTATTATAATCTCAGAGTGATGCCAGCTAACTTCAGGTACAGTATATGAAATACAAAACAAATGCAACATAAAATGCAGCAAATTAGCAAATGATTCTAATCAGCAACATTAAGCAAGCTTTACCCATCATTTTCAAAGACCACTAAATTTATATATTCAAAGCAAGCCAACTGAAAGAGTTCCTGGTATATAATAGACATAGAACTTCGGTTTCAAGTTACCACTCAGCTACTAAATTACCTGAGTGATTTACAACTGACTGGTCAGTAGCTCTCAACCTTACTTATTTGATCGGGTTGTTAGGAAGCTAACTCCACATATACAGTAGGGCCCCCTTATCCACTGGGGATTGGTTCTAGGAGGGCCGTGGATACCGAAAACTGTGGATAATAGTGAATGTCATTGAAAACAATGGGACTTCCGGTTTAAAATACCATAGAGTTGCCTTGGATGACCTAGAAAATGGCTAGAGGGGACACATTTTCTAGGAAGACTCTATGGTAGGGTATGCTGTTTTGTGTCCCATGGATAATTGAACCAGTGGATAATGATTCAGTAGATACGGGGGTCCTACTGTATCACTCTATCTACATAATTATAAACAATTATAAACTTCTGGCGGGGGTGGGAGTACAAAAAAATGTTTAAATCACTAGCATGCTTCTTTTCACTTTTCAAAAAATATTAATTTCTTCTTTATATCTGAGCTTCTTATTTTCCTGATGAAGAAATAAAACATAAGTGCTGTTAATTCAGCTCACTGTAGCTCTGCATTGCAATGCAGACTGTGTCCAATATTATACATCCCCATTTATCCAATAAGACTGGATGGAGGCCCATGATATTAACTGCAACTTTGCATTTTAACATTCAGTCTTAAAGAAATTTAAACAATGTTGGTGGGTGCAAGGGACAATTATTAGGATTGGGGCAGGCAGGGAGAAGGAATTTAGTCATGTAATGCTATTGAAGAATCCACACATCCCTAACAAATACCAGCTCAGAAAAAGTATTCTCAGAATAGTACAGGAAGAAAGGGTTCCGCTCCCTCTCATATAATCCTTCACTAGCTGATGCCATTTGCATTTTTTAAAATAGAAACATATAATGACATATTTCTGTGATTTGGCTTAACTATCAAAGATTACTACTGTGGTGTTACTAAGGCCGGTGTCACCCTGCCCTCTGACGGTGTCACCTAGTGTGGTTTTGCCTCTCTGCATCCCCCCCCCTCAATGCCACCAATGGATTACTGGTTAGCAATGGGACAAGTGTTGCAGCTGTAGCATGCCTGGTCATCAATCATAACTCCATCTTTAATAGAGGGTGCTTTTTAAAGTTTAACAGAAGCTCTGGTAATAGAAGGGTGCATTATAAGACTTAATAACGTTCCCTTTAAGCTGCAAAATTTCAGATTTCAAATTTTAGCCTAAAATAATTTCTGGACAACCTCACAATTTATTCAAATTCGCCTTGCCACAACACAACAAGGGTCTGTGCCAGTTTCCCTGTGGGAAAGGGTTTTTTTGTTTTGTTTTGTTTTGTTTTGTTTGAATACAACCTTTCATCATGTCCTAGTAAAGTTCCTTGAACAGTAAGGCTAGATTTCAAAAAATAATGAGTCCTTCTACTAAGCATCCTTCTATATAATTACCAAATGAGGCTTGTTAAGGCCAATGAACTCCATTTCCACAGTGGTTTTGTAATAAACCATTTAATGTTATTTGGACGGTACTCAACATTCTCCAGGTAATTTTGTGGTAAATTGAAAAGAAATACAGATTATGTTCAGAGCAATAACTCTGGCATCTTCAGAGGGCCACAGCCAGTCCTCTGTCTGATGCCTTCTGGATGTGTAGGACTTATAATTTTGATTGTCCCCAGCCAGCATAACAAAAATTTGGGAGATTTAGATAGGATATTAGCATTCTAGTAAGTATTTTAGAACAGGAGTGATGAATCTTAGTCCCGAAGGCTTAATTATTAAGCCACTGTCTGTTTCCTTTCTGGCATCTAGCATGTCTCTAACGGTTGCTTATTAATTTGTTCTTGATTATGCTCAATCATCATGTTAACAAGAGGCAAGGAAAAGGAAATAGGCATGGAAAACCTCACAGGGGTCTTATCAGCTGACAAGCATGAATACAGAAGAAAAATAAATTGTTAAGATTAAACCTATTGTATTATAGAATAACTCACTTCAGCACTGGGGGTTTTCCAAAGCAAATTACTACAAGAAGAAAAATATGGATGGAGGGCATATAAGAGAAAATCTTTCTTCCTTTTTTATACCTCCCCCCCCCACAACCCCTTTCTTTTCCATTCAATACAGAGGAAAAACCCTCACACAGTATTTTTCTTTGTTGCAGCAGGAGGTGTAGAGAGCCAAATGGGATCTTCCCTACGGAAACAGATGACTCCAAACAAAACAAAAACAGTCACAGGTTGCATTGCACAGCATTTCCTCCCTAATACTGGGGGGGCTATTGAGGAGGTATGAGCTGCAGTCCTTCAATTGCATGAATCACTGGAATAAATGGGAAAGGAAATGTTCATTCCAACAAAAAAGCTCCTCTGCTTTGCTCCTACATTTTATACAAAACAAAAAACAAAAAACAAAAAACCAACATGATGGGAAAAGAGAGAAACTATTAACCCTCACAGGATGTTGAATAAAATGACATCATGAGCTCACTTACAAACAGTCAGAGCAATAGTATACCAAGTCACCACCATCACCACCCAAAAAAAGCCTATCATTTAGCATCCTGTAGAACAGAAATGGGCAACTGGAGTTCTCTATTTTATTTTATTTTTAGGATCACAAGTCCCATAATTCAGTACCACTAGCTATGTTGGCTAGGGCTCATAGAAACTGTAGGCCAAAATAACTGCCCATGCCTGCTGTATGTCTTTAAATGCAAAGTGAACATATTTTCTCCCCATGTTGTCAAATGCTGGTGGGGTTTTTTAAAAAAAAAGGCAAAAATAAGATGGACTGAATACATCTCCAAAATTTTCATGCCAGGAGAAAACTTTTAAAATTTAAGTTTATATGTTTAGGATTATTTGTGGGCTTCTATAAATGAATTCAATCCAGCTTCATACTTCTTGATGTTGTTAATTGCTGTCAAGTTGACGTCAACTTATGGCAACCCTATGAATGAGAGATCTCCAAGTCACCCTATTTTCAAAAGCCCTGCCAGCTTCAATACCACTATGGAAACATATGAAACGTCTTTGGTATGGACAATGGTCCTGCCATGGAACAACTTGTGCAGAAACAAAAGTCAATGTGAAAATGCAAATGTAAGAAACTATCATCTAGTATGAATCTAAACTACTTTTATCACAACAACAATCTCTAATAAAACATCAACTGGATATCAGCAGCCTAAAAAATGATGTTTTCCCCTCTCAACATCTTACAAAACTGATTAGGATATACAATTGTTCCTTCATATTCGTTGGGGTTTGGTTCCAGGACCCCCTGTCGATATGAAAATCCGTGAATCCCATTATAAGTCCCATTATATGCAATGGCATAGCAAAATAGTGTCCCTTATATAAGATGGCAAAATCAAGGTTTGCTTTTTGGATTATTATTCTTTTAAGAATATTTTCAAGCCATGAATACTTAAATCCGTGGATACCAAATTCGTGGATACGGAGGGACAACTGTACACTATGTCAGTAATTTTAACTGCTGTGCATATTTTCATATGCAATCCTTTCCCAACACTCCTTCCTACATGAAGTACCACAAGATTCCCATACAGTTAGTACATGGGGAAGGAACATTATATAATTAGAGTATTTTCCAATAATAATGCAAAACCTTCATCATTTGTGCATATGCCTGCTTTATGACTGGTCATAGCAAAGTAAACTGTACACAAAGGTAATTACAAGTTTTCTTAATTCCACAAAACCTTTCTTTCAAGAACCCAATTTTTAAAGCCTATAACATGTTGAATTAATAATACAGATATTAAATAGCAAGAGTCAGTCAATATATTCATATTATGTAGAAACGATGCAGTCTCTTAAATAAGAGACAATTGTACATCAGAGCAATTTTAAACTGCAAATTAGTAGATATGGCTATAGCACAATCAGACAGGCAGTGCAATCTAAACATACAACAGAGAAAAATATTACAAAACACCATACCATCAGGGATGTGTACATTGAGAAGGAATAGTAGACAATATTAGAACACTTAATAAGATTTATAAACACTTAGGAAGAACTACACTAATATATACACTTACAAATGTGGTCAAATACCAAGAGACACTGAAGGAAACAGCAGATATATGAGCATATAAATGCTGTCTACAGTACAGCTATACACTGTGTGCCATACCCAGTGCTGGACTTCTGATGGTTTAACAGCAGAATCCAGAGGACTAGGAAGGGGATGGTCTCCCTTTCCAACTACAGCCCCACAAATACCCCAAAAGCCAGCTCTAGAGAGGTGTTATGGGGACTTTCTCCAAGGACTGCAGGGGAGGTGACCAAGGAAGTGTCATCCTACCAGAGTGGCAGCACAAGCACAATTTTGGATTTAGACCTAAATTAAACAGCCACTTGATCAATATAAAGTGGGGTCTATGATACTTAAATCCATGACTTACACCTCTTTCAATACTGGATTTATGGCAGAGCAGATTACTATACTGTACAGTTAAATTTCAAGAGTTCATTCCCCAGTTTCGTTTTAAAACCACACAATGCAGACAAATATGAGAGGTAAATGCTTCCTTCCACAGCTTGAATTTAGAGATCTTATTAATGCACTGCTAGACCCATTTCAATCTGGCTTCAGGACTATGGGGCAGAGATAGCTTTGGTCACCTTGGTGCATGATCTATACAGGGAACTGGATAGGGGGAGTGTGCCCCTGTTGGTTCTGCTGGAACCTCTCAAGGATTTAAATACCACTAACCTTGCTTCTGGGACAGAACTTGAAGGCACAGTTTTCCAGTGGTTGCAGTCCTTCCTGGAGGGGTGAATTTAGAAGTTCTCACAAGCCTTTGACCTGTGAGGTCCCTCAAGGCTTGGTTTTGCCCCCCATTTTCTTTAATATCTACATGAAACCTCAGGGAAGGGTAACTTGGAGTTTTGGATATGCTCCAATATGCTGTTGACACCCAACTCTCTCTCTCCTTCCCATCAAATTCCAAGGAAGCTGTCTTGGTTCTGAACCAATGTCTTCTGTCAGTAATGGACTGGATGAGGGAAGACAAACTGAAATTTAAACCAGACAAGACAGGGTTGTTCCTGATCAATCAAAAGCCACATCAAGGAATAGGCATCAAGGAAGTGTGCTGGATGGGCTTATACTCCCCCTGAAATCTCAGCCACAGCTTGGGTGTTCTCCTGGACTCAACTCTGAGCCTGGATGCCCATGCTTCATTGGTGACCAGGAGTGCATTTGTACAATTAAGACTAGTGTGCCAGCTACACCTGTTCCTTGAGAAGTCAGATCTAGCTATGGTAACAGACCTTAGTTACATCCTGCTTCAACTACAGTACAGTAATTCACTCTACGTGGGACTGCCTTTGAAAACTGTTCAGAAGCATTGGGGCCAGAATGTTGACTGGGGCCAGCCACAGGGAGCTTATAACTCCCTTGTTTAGATAGTTCCACTAGCCACTGATTTGTTTCCGGACACAATTCAAAGCGGTGGTCATGACCTATAAAGCCCTATATGGCTTAGGTCAGACTACTTGAAAGACCACATCTCCCTATATGAACCTGCCAGGGTCTTAAGATCCTTAGCAGAAAGCTTTCTCAGTACCACTACCATCACAGATCCATTTGGTGAGGACATGGGAGAGAACCTTCTAAGTGACTGCTCCCACTCTATGGGAGTGCTAGACTGCCCCCCCCTCTGCTCTTCTTTCTCCAGCAGGCAAAGACCTTCTTGTTCAAGCAGGCTTTTAATGACTAATTGCTTGTGGGAAGCCTTCTTATAGGGGCAGATAGCAGTCTAATTTTAACTGTTGTAAGTTTTTAAATGATTTTATATTTAATTTAGGATTTTTAAAATTACCATCCTTTAATGGTGTTTAATGTTACTTCCTGTGTTTTCAGCTAATTTTGCTTTATTGTTTGTGAATCACCTTCGGTCCCACACTGGGAGAAGGCAGCATATAAATGTAATAAATAAATACATTCACCTATATTGTGTCTTGCATAACAAAGAAACCTAGCGCTACCGACTTTAAGTTTAAAGTTCAGTTATGACAAAGAATTAAATGTTGTTCATCTAAGTAAACCCATGCCTGAAATCTGGGGAACCTATACTGGTCTAAGACACAAGGATTTGTATGCATTGTTGTATGTGAACCACTTTGAATATTATAGTGTGCTATATAAATGATAAATGTTAATATTACTGTACTGTATTTCCATCTGAGACTTCTTTTTCTAAACATAAACAGAACACCATGCAACATATACAATCTTCTAGCCTTGGAAATCAAGGTAGACACATAAACATCTTATTTTATTAACTGCTGTCAAGTCAACTTTGACTTATGCCAACCTTATGAATGAGAGACCTCAAAGTCGCTCTGTCCTCAACAGCCCTGCTCAGGTCTTGCAGACTCAGGGTCGTTGCTTTCTTGACTGAGTCTATCCATCTGTAATAGAGTCATCCTCTTTTCCTACTGCCTTCTACCCTACCAAGCACTATTGTCTTTTATAGTGAGTCATGTCTTCTCGTGATATGTCCAAAGTATGACAGTCTCAGTTTAGTCATCTTGGCTTCTAGGGAAAGTTCAGGTTTGAGTTCAGGCTTAATCCCCTGCCACACTGCCATCCCCTTTTCCTTTTGTGTCATGTCTTAATTAGATTGTTCGCCAGAGGCCAGGGAACTGTTTTGTTGTTCTTTTACTTGTAAAGCGCTATGTACAGTGATGGTGCTAAATAAATAAATAAATGGTGGTTTGTTCTACTACCCATTTATTTGTCTTTTTAGCAGTCCACAGTATCCATAGAACTCTTCTCCAGCACCACATTTCAAATTTATTCAAATGAATAAATATGGTTAGGTGGTTGTATGTTTCTCTCACAATTAACAGATTGGGTAACTGACCAATAAACATGAAATGCGGTATTACCCCTGTATCTGCAGGGGATTGGTTCCCCCCCCATGGATACTGAAATCCACAAACAACAGCGAACACCGGACACCACCCACCACCACCACCCCGCCGCCACCACCGGAGCCCTTCCGGGAGAAGTGAGAAAGGAGACAAGCTCTCCTCCTCCTCTCCCTTCCCTGCCCTCCGCCTTGGCTCAATCTCTCGCTCGCTCACCTTGCCACTGCTGCCCCCCATGTGAGGATCGCTTGCCTTCCCTTGCAGAGGCTATTGCTGCTGCCAGTGCTGCGGGGGAGGGGCACGAAGTGGAGGAAGTGGGAGAGGTGGAGGGCTTTCACCCAGGCTAAGTCATGCCGCCGCCGCTATTGGGAGATGGGTAAGGGAGAGGAGCCACACACACCCAGCCGCCACTACCACCGGAGCCCTCGCAGGGGAAAGGAGAAGGGAGGTGAGACCCCCCCTTCGCCCCCGCCATCACCAACCGCGGATAACTGAATCAGCGAATGGAGAATCAGTGTATACAGGGGTGCTACTGTAAAACATTAAATACAAATACTGTGCAAGACGTGGATTATCTGAATAAAAGACTAAAATGAACACAAGACAGAATATAAAATATATGTTAAGAGAAGTAAATTATGTAAAGATTTAACAAATGCCTATTCATTCAGTAGTAATCCAGCAAATGTATTATTAGACAAAAATGAACCAAAATTAGTTACAAAAAGATAGGCTTGGATCTTGAGTGTTCTCATAAACAAATAGAATTTCTGAGCAGAGTTCTGTAACTTTTCCAGATGTCTTTCCTCCCTGTAGCCCTTACAAATATCTGTTCTGGATAATTAGGGGAACCCAAGAAACAGTATGGAGAAGGGACTACATAGACCCAAAATCCCACCCATGCCTCTGCCTCATCTTTTGCAGGTGGAATCCATTGCTATGCTGAAAGTCTTTCATGAATGGAGCCCATCCATTTTCAGAAGTCTAACTTAGGATCCAAACCACTGTGCTGAAAGAATCAACACTGAAGCTTTTCAGATAAATGTACCACATGTGACTAATTTATTCTTCTTGCTGTTGTTGTTCTGATATTTTTTGTTATTTTAAATTGTTTTGAACAACTGGCTGCAAATGGAATTAAACTGTTATGTTTTATAAATAAATGAAAATGAAAAGCTAGTGAAAAGAAGTAAAATACTCTCCAAAGTCTAGTGAGCCAAATGAAACCAGAAAACAGATATTCATCAGAAATGCTGACAAACAAGCTTCTCTACTCTTTTGAAAGCTCCATCCTTCACACACTGTAAGCCTTGCATTTTACTGAGAGAGCAAACAGAAAAACTGTAACGGGGGAAGGGCAAAGAGGATATATGCACACACAGACTGAACATTTCATAGTACAGAGCTAGCAGGAAATTCCAAACACTCCACACAGGAGCTAACAGCGTTTCTACAAAAAAAACGCTGTAAGTTGCAGTGGGAAAACCAGCATCTATTGCTCTGCCTCTGAACTTTGTAGTTCAGAGTCTCCAACCATGCCTGCCCTGAATAATCACAGTTAGGGCCCAAATGCTAAAAATGCACTATGTAAACATCAACTTATTATTTATATAATATTTACAAACGTGACAGTTTTTTCTTTCAAAACAGATAGAACCACATGACAGCTTCTAACTCTAGAATTCTGGATAATCCCTGTTCATAATGTACAAAAGAAGACTAGCTACTTTATTTTTTTTATTATTTTCTTCAATGTCGGCTTCTACAAACTCTGTTAACAGCATTCATTGAAGAAAATAAATATATAAAAGTCAAAGCATTAATATCCCTATGCAAAATGTATATGTGTATACATGCCTTCAAATTGTCTGTCGATTTATGACAAGCTCATGAATTTCATAGGTTTTCTTGGGCAAAAAATACTCAGAGATTGTTTGCCATTGTCCTCCTCTGAAATCTAGCTTACAGCACCTAATATTTTTGGCAATCTCCCATCAAAGTTCTAACTAGGCCTGACCCAGCTTAGCTTCTCAAATAAAAAGGATCTGATGCCTTAAGAGTATTTAGGCCATAGTATAGCTGTTTTTAATGTTGGCCTATGATTCCAGGAGACCAGGGACTGAATCCCTGCTCAGCCATGGAAGCCCACTGGGTATCTTTGGACAAGTAGGGCTTTCTTAGGAAAGGAATAGGAGGTGTTTTGCCATTGCCTTCCTATTAAAGACACCTTATAGTACCTGGTATTCCTTGATGGTCTCCCATCCAAGTACTCACTAGACTTGATCCTGCTTAGCATCCAAGATCAGATGGGATCTGGTACCTTCAGGATGTTTAGGCCCACTTATGTGTATCATACAATACACCAAAAAATACTAACCAACAGCAGTGCATTTATAAGCATACTTAGAAGTAAATCCCATTGCAACCAACGGGGTTTATTCCCAGGCAATTTTGTGCATAGGATTTTGGTCATACAGTGCTTTTTAACAAGGAATGAATTGCCTATGTTAAGTTAATTCAATATTTGCAAACTATCTTGAAGGGTCTTAAGGTATGCCACAGATACTTCAATTGAATGGAGGAGAACAGTAAGAGCACAGTATAAAATATTAACAGTTGTGAGGGAATTCTCTCCAGAGAGAGGTTTATAGAACCTCTGCTCATTCTTTTGACAAAGAAGACATTTTTAAGACAAATTTATTTATTTTTTCTAATAAAAGTTTTTTATCTGCCCTTTCTACTACAGGGCTTCAGAGCAGCATGCTACTGTAAAATATAAAACTATAAAAGCAACAGATTAAAAGCAATCAAAGCAGTGCAAATAAACACTGATATCTATTACTGAGCCACAAAAAAAAAGCAATTATAACCTAATTATCATGAAAGATGCAGGTAAGAACCACCATGCCAAGGGAATCTATTCCAGAAGGAATTCTATAACAAGGGCAGCATCAAGACTATTTTCCCAATTCCCACCAAAGGAAGGTCTCCTCAGAGAAAGACATATGTTGCAAATCTCAATTTACAGACTGGTTTATAAAAGAAAATCTCCATCCCAGACCCAATTAGGGCTTCATGCATGTTGTACTGTTCTAGCTGACCTGAGCAACAAAAGCCAGTGCAGATTTAAGTACTGAAAAAAAAATGTCCATCTCAGTGAATACCTATTAGCACTCCGGCTGCTGCATACTGGACCAGGTAAAATATTCAAATCATTTTTCAAAAGCAGCCCCACATATACAGTAACATGTTGTAGCAATCAAGCCTGGATGTTACTGGAACATGGGTCTCTGTACCAAGATCATCTCTTTCTAGAATGGAATGGAACTGGTGTATCAACTTCAGTGGATGAAAGGGTTTTGGGGGCTGAGGACATCACTTGTGCATCCAGTAACAAAGCTAGATCTAGAAGTACACTCATTTCACTCTTTTGTGACATTTTGGTTAGTCCTAATTAAAGGCTGTTTTTTCTCACCTATTAGCTCAGATTTTTGTTCTGATCAATGTACAGTAGTTCACTCACAGAAAAGTCAAATATTGAATTTAGACTTATCTGTGAAACAGTCCACAGTAAAGATATACAGAGTACAGCTTGGCTTTGTCCACTGATTCCAAAAAGGGCTTAGACTGGCATAGATGTCTCCAAATTATGCTCTATGTGTTTTACGTTTTTTGAATGACATTCAAAATAAAGATTCTAAATGAGTTTTTAAAGTTAAAAAAAAAAGGAAGACAACGGTTCCTCTATTTTGTAAGTCTATTTATTTACTTGTTTTTCCAAAACACTGTGTTTTACGATGTTCAATCTTTTTGGTTATAAATGAGTCCTTGGAGTGGACACTCCTCAAACTTTAATATTACCAAAACGAGCTTCCTGAACTAACCAGATCAGAAAGGAATACTGTATTACCATAAACACAAAAGAACTGTGAACCTGTTTTGTGTTTCTTTCCATTTGTGTTTCTGCTGTTTTTCAAATATAAAGGTGCACACACAAAACAGATGCAGTCAGATCCCCCATATTTTCAAGAGAACATTTCCAGTTTGAGACCATCTGAGGCCTGCTGCATCACCTCAGGTAATCACAAGAGTACAGTCCACAAGGAAATACAGTAATCATTAAGTCTGACCAAAAAAAATGCCTGTGTATCTCATGGTATGCACGCCAAGTACATGTGTCCCACGTTGACACATGAGGAGAGAACCTGATCCCATCCAGATGACCTTAGGGGAGGCTCCTCCTGATTTCAGAAGACCTCAACTAAGGCTCTTCTGCTTGCTCTTGTTAGCATTTTGCAACCAACCTGGAAAAGCCAAAGCAGCCTTTCAAAAGCAATGCCACCAAACCCATGGAGCCTGCAGGGATTGCAAGAGATGCCTGACTTCCCCCAACAACCCACTCAAAGGTCAAGCTGCGGTGACAAGATTGTGCTGGGCCAGACTCTCAGGTTGGGCTGGAAATAAACAGTAGCTGCAATTTCTGACTGGAAAGTCAGGTGGAGATTGAGTCACAGATCTTCTTCATTATCATCATCATCATCATCATCATTTATAGATCATCATCATCTTTATTTATAGCCCACTTTTCCCCCCCCACTGCTGGGACCCAAAGTGGCTAACAGTTTTAAAATACATTTTTAAATACATTTTTAAGATACTAAAAGTGCACATTAAAACAGAATTAAACCAATTACACCATTATATATCATAATATTTAAAAGAATAGAACATACCTAAAAGTATTACAATCTTTTTTTAAAAAAAAGATAAAACGCTTTTAAAAACCACACACCACCCTCCAGCCTGTTCTTTTAAAAGCCTGCCTGAATAAAAAGGTTTTGGCCTGCTGTGGGAAAGACAACAGGGAGGGGGCCATTCAGGTTTCCCTGGGGAGGGAGTTTCAGAGTCTACAGGTAGCCTTTCTCAACGGGAGGAACCCTTGAAATAATTTTCATGT
Organism: Gambelia wislizenii; assembly: GCA_030847615.1. Taxonomy (NCBI): domain Eukaryota; kingdom Metazoa; phylum Chordata; class Lepidosauria; order Squamata; family Crotaphytidae; genus Gambelia; species Gambelia wislizenii. Next base: position 115,192,946 of record JAUMIR010000001.1, on the reverse strand, counting down.
CTCAGGGAGCGCCTGCATAAACATTATTCTATATACTGCTATTGCTTTGCCAACTACAATCAAAATCTCTTGAGGAACCCCTGGCAACCTCTTGGGGAACCCTACCTTTCCAGGGAAACCTAGGTTAAGAAACACTGGTCTAGGGGCAGCCACTGAAAAGGCCCTGTCTGGTGTCCCCACCAACCCTACTTGAGATGGTGGTGGGAGTAATGCAGGGTCTCTCAACTAGGGTTCCCCAAGAGGTTGCTAGGGGCTCCCTGAGATATAAAGATTGAAAAAATATCTATATTGTTTATTTATTTATTTAACGTATTCAGCCACAAAAGCTCTCAAGAGTGGCTTACAAATTGTTAGATGATAGCACATTACATATCTGCCACACATTAAGTGGTTTCCAGTGTGTATTAGCTAATTGCCCCCACAATCCCTACCCCTAAAAAATAAACTTTTTTTGGAGCTGTAGATATCATGATTTTTAGGTAGGGTTTCCCTGAGACCTGGACATGGTTTCAAGAGTTCTGCCAGGGTAAAAAAAAAAAAAAAAAAAGGATTAGTAGAGCTGGACTGATGTATTATGGGTATAGTTCTGCATGTAAAAACCCCTCAACATTTTCTTCTGGAGTCTATTTCTCTCTCACCCATACAGAGACCCGTTCACACTCAGAGCCCCAGGGGTGGTGGTTGTGGGGAGGCCAGAGGGCGCTTGGACCAGAGCCCCAAAGCCTGAGCCGGGCCCCAGTGTCCGCTCGGAGCCCCTGCCCACCCGCTCCCCACCTCTCCCTGCCGCCCCTTGCTTTGGGGAGACTCACGGATTCGGACTCTGCGGTGGTCGAGGCGGGCGGCGAGCGCCTTGAGGGCGTCGAGGCGGCGCTGGAGTTGCCCGCTGCGGCGCCCCAGGCTCTCGGCTTGGCTCTGGATGCCGCCGAAGACGTCGTTGGCGCAGCGGGAGAGGTCGGAGAGCTGCCAGAGGAGGGAAACCAGCGAGTGGGCGCAGACCTCCTCCAGGGAGCCGAAGAGCAGGGCGACGCCGTCCCCGCCGTCTTTGTCCCTCGGAGTGGCCGAGGCATCCTCGGCCAAACGGCAGAGCCGGAGCGGGGCCACGGTCCTCAGAGGGAAAGGCATCGTCCTCCCGCGCCCGCTCGCTTTCCTGGGCAAGAAAAGGCAAACGGCAGCATCCAAGAGAAACGACAAAGACCAGCCAGTCCAAAAATTGTTGAATGTGTGTGTGTGTGTGTTTCCCCTTCACCTTTTTTTCCGCCCCAAAATAAAAAATAAATAAATCCTCAATATTTGGCTCGGTGAGGAAAAAAAGCGATCCAACCCAAACCAAAAAGGGGTCGAGAAAGGGGGCTCACGTGAGGGAAACCCGGGCGCCCAGGGGGCCGAAGAGGCGGCGGCGCCACCACAGGTACATGGTCAGCCTCAGCGAGGCTGGAAGGACCCGGCCCGCCTCCCCCTGGGCTGCTCGGTCCACTTTTGGAAAAGACGCGTTTAAAAAGAGAAAGAACGAAAAAGCAGGAGGCAGCTCTTGCCCTGGCCGGCGTGAGGGAAATCCAGGACGCCTGCCTGGAAGAACAAGGCAAGCCAGCCCAGTTTCCCCTTGAAGCAGAACTGAGGGGGGAAAGGGGGCGAAGCGGCGACGACGCCTCAGCAGCTGGAAATGCTTTTTCTCCCTCCAAAAAGGCGCAGAGGGGAAGCGAGGCGGGAAGTTGAAGAAAGGGAGGAAGGCGACCCCCTCCCCAGACACACACACCCGGTCACCTGGGCTTCCCTCCGCGCTCTCGGAGGGACTCCGGCCAGATACAGCCGCCCTCCAAACAAACCCGGAAAGCGGACGCCCCCAGGCAGAAGGGGAGGAGAAGGCCGAGCAAGGCGGCTCTCTCGACAGAAACCTGGGAAAAGAGAGCGAGCCAGAGTTTGAAAAGGAGGAGTACAGGAATCATAATAAAGGCCGCCGCCTACCTGTGGCTCTCCCAACCGGAGCTGCTACTCCCTGCCCGCCAGCCAGCCCAAGGTGGACCGCCTTCCTGCCTTAACTCTTTCTGCCCCTTGGTGTCAGAAAATAAGTCACCCTCCATTGCCCAGGGTTCCTCTTTCTCCCACCCCACCTCACCCTCAAAGCGAATTTTTGGGGATAAGGACTGTCTCCTAAATAATCTCATTTTCCAGGTCCCTGCTCTCTACTGTGGCAGACGACAGGATCAGAATCCAAAATGACTTTAACAGATTAGAAAGCTGGGCCAAAACTAACAAAATGAATATCAACAGGGAGAAATGTAGGATACTACACTTGGGCAGTAAAAATGAAATGCACAGATACAGGATGGGTGACACCTGGCTTGAGGGCAGTACATATGAAAGGGATCTAGGAGTTTTAGTGGACCACAAGCTGAACATGAATTAGCAGTGTGATGCAGCAGCTAAAAAAGCCAATGTGATTCTAGGCTGCATTAATAGGAGTATAGTGTCTAGATCAAGGGAAATAATAGTGGCACTCTATTCTGCTTCTGTCAGACCTCACCTAGAATACTGTGCACAGTTCTGGGCACCACAATTCAGGAAGGATATGGACAAGCTGGAATGTATCCAGAGGAGAGCAACCAAAATGGTTAAAGGTCTGGAAGCTATGCCCTATGAGGAGTGGCTTAGGGAGCTGGGCATGTTTAGTTTGGAGAAGAGAAGGTTGAGAGGGGACATGATAGCCATGTTTAAATATTTGAAGGGATGTCATACTGAGGATGGAGCAAGCTTGTTTTCTGCTGCTCCGGAGACTAGGACATGGAGCAATGGGTTCAAACTAAAGGAAAAGAGATTCCACTTAAACATTATGAAGAACTTTCTAACAGTAAGAGCTGTTCAGAGTGGAATACACTGCTTCGGAGTGTGGCGGGGTCTCCTTTGGATGTTTTTAAACAGAGGCTGGATAGCCATCTGTCGGGAATGATTTGATTGTGCATTCCTGCGTGGCAGGGGTTTGGGCTGGATGGCCCTTGAGGTCTCTTCAAACTGTATGATTATGCGATTCTATGATTCTTCTTTCCCAGTTGTATCTGGCAATATTGAGTCCCCAAAGGTAATTAAAAACAAACACCAAAACCACTGGCAGGCTGTGTTGTGTTGATTCAAGATCTACAAAGTGAACAAGGGGGGAGCTGAGACTGATGCCTCTACAAAGAGAGCTTAACCATCAAGGATTTGTTGTTATTGTGTGCCTCCCAAGTAGTTTCCAACTTGTTATCTTTTGTATTTGCTCTACCTAGGCAACATGCAAAGGCTGAGAGGTGGTAAACAAATACTAAAATAAAATACTATTGTTGTTGTTGTGTGTCATCCAGTCCATTCTGAGTTATGGTAACCCTAAGGCAAACCTATCACGGGGTTTTCTTAGCAAGATTTGTTCGGAGGGGGTTTGCCCTTGACTTCCTCTGAGGCTGAGAGAATGCGGCTTGCTCAAGGTCACCCAGTGAATTTCCATGGCCATGTGGGGATTCAAACCCTGGTCGCCAGAGTGGTAGTCCAACACTGAAACCCTTACACCAGGCTTCTCTAATATTGTGCACAATATTATCCTTGTTGTATCCTTGTTTGCAACTTACCACCCAATACTCCACATTTTGCATTTTTCTTTCAAACTCAGATCCAGATGAGTTTGCCTCAGTCCAGCAAAGATCACTTGCTCTGTCCTGGTCCCGTAGTACTTTATGAAACATACGTGCTTTATTGTGTTGCTAAAAATGTCCTGTGTTGACCTGTGCCTGTTGATGTGTTGCTCAACTGGTGTCATTTTTGTATGCAACAGAGACTTGTAATGATGGGAACTTTTTGTTTTGTGACTTATAGGAGCATAGAATCACAGAGTTGGAAGTGACCTCAAGGGCCATCCAGTTCAACCCCCTGCTATGCAGGAATACACAATCAAATCATTCCTGACTGATGCCATCCAGCCTCTTTTAAGGCCATCCAGCCTTAAAAACCTCCAAAGAAGGAGACTCCACCACACTCCCAGGTAGTGCATTCCACTTCCAAACAGCTCTTACTGTCAGAAGTTCTTCCTAATGTTTAGGTGGAATCTCTTTTCCTGTAGTTTGAACCCATTGCTCCATGTTCTAGTTTCCAGAGCAGCAGAAAACAAGCTTGCTCCATCCTCAGTATGACAAACCCTTCAAACATTTAAACCTGATTTGCTTCATTAGTCATTGATTTAAAAAATGAAGTCAAAGGGTAACCTATCATATTCCTTTACTCACATGATATTGCCAACCTAGAAGAACAAAGGTTGTGGGAGCTTGAATTTATTGTAGGATCAGGAAATTTAAGCCACTTCGTCTAACACTAATATATAGATATCTTCATTCACAAGATGCAGTTGTATAGTGCCACAGTACTACTTAATGTCTATCTTTGGCTTCATACTGACGTTTGATCAGAGGTTATTACCTTATGACTAGACTCGCTGTCCAGACTTGCTGTTGTAACAAAACACGTTCCATCTGCCCGACTACTTGACAAAAATATTAAGTCATAAGGGAATGTTTCATTTTCTTTTACCTTCCAACTCTACAATTCTATGATTCTATGATCTTTTACCATCACAATATCTCTAACTTATACAGATCCATGTCCCTTGTATTCAGCTAAGGTGTTATCATAGAATTAGAGGAGAATACAGTTTGTCTAAATGCCATCCCACATCAGTCTGCCATATTCGGAAGGAGGGGGGTCAAATCCACCAAAAACTCTGAAGGAAACACCTTTGCAGCTTTTCCTGAAGTTTTTAAAAAGCTCAATGAGGAATGTGCATTCCTGCTCGTTGAGACAATCCTGTTTGCATTCATTTGCATTCCCGGTAGAAGCAGAAGTAAAAAGGTGATTGGTTGGACCTGCGTGGGGGCAGAGCTTGCTAACAAGGTAAGCGCCTAGAACCAGCACATTGGATTTTCACCGTAGCGCTTGTGTGCTGAGGGGATAAAACAGCCTTTTTTTAAAAAATAGGCAAATATCGCACTTTCACACCTTAGATATGCTTTAAAAAAATACTGTTCAACGGTGGAAACTGGTGAGTATAAAAACACAAGTAATTCACTCACACCCACCATCTTGATTCACAGGCATTTTGTTAAGACAGCAAACGTGGATATCTTTGCTTGCCTGCAATTTTGCCAAAAAAAAAGTTAGGACAAATCAAAGCTGCTTTGAATTGGCGTTAGTGTGCATCAATCCACATTTTCCCCTTCGTATAGACAACACCTTAGTTTAGTCCCAGATATGCCAACACAGGATTGGAGGTTTAGCAGCTGAATTGTACTGCTGTGTTAGACACCTAGAGCATCAAGTTGCCAACAAAGATGTCTAAATAGCACATCTCCCTATATATGCCTGCTGGTGGATTCAGGTCTGCTGGGGAAATCCTCCTCTGTATCCCACCACTGCGTTCAACACATTGTGTGATATGTGAGAGAGGGCCTTCTCAGCAACAAAACCACAGGGAAAGCATGGCCTGCCTTACAAGGAAAAGGATGAGATAATGAGGCCAGTTGTGCTGACTTACATCTGGCTATAAATAGTACAGCCAAAGCTGTGCCTTGCTGCAGAACAATAGCTTCACTATCTTTGGTATTGTGCTGGGCCCTACACTCTTTAGTTTCCTGAACCAGGCCTTTCCTGATTAGATCCCGGCCTCAAGAGCTCAGTCTCCTGGCTTTTTAAAATTATGTATATATTTGTTTTTAAATGTGTTTTTAGTTAGAAGGTTTTAATTTTATAGTGTTTAATGTCTTTTTATGGGGGTGGGTGGGGGTGGGTGGTGTTTTTAGTCATTATTATAATGTTTTAATTGTTGGAAGCCGCCCCGATTGTTTTTAGCAGAGGGGCGGGGTATAAATAAATAAATATTATTATTATTATTATTATTATTATTATTTGGACTCTTTGGTTAAGGGTTTTTGACTGAGCCCATACTGCTTTTTGTTCTTTGATGTCAGACTGCTAATATTATTATCATTATTTATCTCTTGCCTTTCTCCCAACAATGAGACTTAAGGCGGCTAACAACATCTTTAAAACAATACATGTTAAAAACAATACAAAAGTAAAACCATCAGTAAAAATATTTTTAAAAATTAAAAAGAATTAAGCAATTTGTAAGTTAAAACCATTAAACATCAAAAATATTTAAATGCATTTTAAAACTCTATAAAGATTTGCAAATATATTTTAAGATATCTTTGCAAATCTTAAAAATTACTTCTGTTCTCTTTTGGATCATCTGTGTGTGACTCTGGACTGGCTTGGATTCTCCTTTGTTTCTTGAGCATACTCTCCTGGGTACTTGCCACCCTGGAAGAGGGCACCGGCTGCTAATATGCTTCAGGTCTGAATTCAAGGAGCTTGTGATGACACTTAAAGCTCTAAATGGCCTGAGAACGTGATACCTGTGGGGGCACTTCTCTATATATGAGCCTGCTTGAAAGGTTGAGGCTCTCTGGAGTTCCCTTCCTCTGTGTTCCACCAGTGAGATCATACACTGTGTGAGGATGTAGGAAAGGGCTTCCAAACGATGGTACTACAATTATGGAACACTCTCCCCTTGGCGGCCTGATTGGCACCAATTGTTATTGTTGTTAAGTGCTGTCAAGTTGACTTTGACTTATGGTGACCCTATGAATGAGAGACCTCCAAATCATTCTATCATCAACAGCTCAGATCTTGGAGACTTGAGGCCATAGCTTCCTTGATTGAGTCCATACATCTGGAATGTGGTCTTCTTCTTTTCCTACTGCCTTCTATCTTATCAAGCATCATTGTCTTTTCTAGTGAGTAATTTCCTCTCATGATATGGCCCAAGTATGACAGTCTGTTTAGTATCATCTTGACTTCTACGGGAAGTTCAGGCTTGATTTGCTCGAGTACCCTTTTGTCTTTTTAGCAGACCATGATATCCATAGAATTGTTCTCCAGTGCCACATTTCAAATTAGTTTATTTTCTTCCTGTCAGATTTCTGTACTGTCCAGCTTTCACAACCAAAACATAGACACTGGAAATACAATAGCATGGACAATCCTAGCTTTAGTATTAATTAATATTAATTGACTTCAGGACCTTGTCTAGTTCCTTCATAGAAGCCCTTCCAAGTCATAGTCTTCTCATTTCTTGATTGCAGTCTCCACTCTGATTAATGACTGAGCCAAGGTATAGAAAACCTTGAACTATTTAATGTCTTTCTTCATTGCCTAAAGTTATGTAAATAATTGGTGGTCATTATTTTTGTTTTCTTAATGTTCAACTGTAAACATGCCTTTGCACTTTTTTCCTTGACTTTCCTCACTAATCGTTCCAAGTTTTTGCAATTTTCTGCTAGTAGTATGGTGTCGTCTGCATATCTTAAATTGTTGATGTTCCTTCCTCCAATTTTCTCCAAGTCTAATCCTATTTTATGTATGATATGTTCAGCATACGAGTCAAACAGGGTGATAAAATTCCTGACCCCCTTACCAATTGGAAACTGTTGCAACAATATATAGAGAACTACATAATGCACACCCCTGAATTATGATATGGGTTATTTATCTATTTGGAGCTTTGTCCTTATGTAGGATAAATGTCATGGGCAGACATTGTTGATACTCTGTGAATTCCTATAAACTCCTGAAACACATTAAAAGGAAGGTTTAGTAGGAATTCTCAAGGGAACTGGCTCCATACCACAGTAGTAACTGGCAACAGCAGCTTATTTCTTGAATCTGCCCAACTTTCTGATGGCAATGGCATTTTAAGCAGTGTTCTCAGATCATCTCAGATCATTTTTGGATATATTTAGGAGAACATGTATATTGCTTTAAAGGTTACAGCCATCACAAAATACACAGAATCCAGCCATTTGCCCCTACCCCTGTCCAGGGGGTATTGGAGGTGTCTCATTCACAGGGTCACTGTGAGTTGAAGTCAGTTCAAGAACAGCTAACAACAACAACTGTCCAATTATCCATAGCTTTTGGCTGGGTTCAGATGTCCAAACGATTATCACTATAACTACATAGATTATAGACATCCTTTTGATTCTCAAAGCTCCTTGAGGAAAGGCCAGAGGTTTATCTGAACCTCAAACATCAACCCTTTCCTTGATCATCCAAGCTCCGAATACCAACTCTGCGGCTTTGGCCACTGAAAAATCTTGACTGAACTACACCCCAAATCACTACTGTACTTTAAGTTAAGGACAAATCAAGCAGTAGATCATCATCTGATTGCCAAATTCATTAGTCTTAATAGAGTGTTGAATCGACGAATCTGCAAACAGTTGGAATTGCGGTGCTTGTGATTTTATCATAACTCTGAAGGAAAATTATTTCCTTCAGCCACTAGTGTGCTTCTGTAAACCAACTTCCACAACAGTTTCTCTCTCTCCTGCTACAGCCTTCCATATTCCCAAAAACCTACTGCAAGGGTTTCCCAGCCTTCTGGAACATGTTTTTAGGGTGTACACATAAAATGGGCTGAGGGAGCAAGGGATTGCTCATTCTGGTGGAAGCAATGGGAAACCAGCAGTACACCATGGTATCCTGATATCCTTTTCTAATATCTCATCTGATTTTCAGGTAACCTTATTCTGTTTGTTATTTTTACAAGTTTCCCCTTTTTCAATTTTTTTTCTTCTATTCGTTCTCACTGGTGTAATTACCAGTGCACTTAGTCACGTGACTCTCACTGTATAGCAAGATTCTAAGTACTGTACTCTGTATGTTCCAAACCAAATCAAACTGAGATCAGTAGTAGTTACTCCCCAGTAATGATGCTTCACATTTCACCCTTAGTTCCCATGTATAAAATGAGAATAATGGCTTACTCTAAGGACATGTTATAAGGTGGCAATAAGAGCAGCAATAATAAATAATTTATTATTAATAATAATAGTAATATATTGTGGCTTGAATTTAATAAAACACCAACCAAACCCATTGAACTCTTAAGCGCTATTGATTTAAATAGCTCTAGTCTTAAGTGTGACCTAATTCTGGATCCCAGTGTATGGAAATTAAAAATGTGATATACAATGTTTTTGATATCATACTTTTTCTTCACATGCAAATTTAAATGGCAGACTAAACATCTGTACAGATCACAACACTGAATCCCTAAGTGTTTTCACTGTCTTTATTTTATTTATTTATAAAGTTATACAACCTTTTACTCTATCCTCTCAAGGCAATCAAAGATAAAAATATGAATAGCAAAACATTTATAAATACCATTAACTGAAACAGTAACATTAAAATACCATTCTAATGCAATTCAAACATGAAATTAACAGTGACAGACCGAAGCTATAAAATGTAAAATATGAAGTATGTGACAATATCTGTCAGAAGACTAGAATGTCCAAGGTTTTAAGGTCCATTGAAAAGTAGCTAGAGGAGTCAGTTGTACTTCCTTTGTAATCACATTCCATGAGAATGTGACCATGTGGCAAAAAACCAAAAATATCCTAGCTCTTAGAGCCTCAGCAATTTCATTCAGGTATAAGTGGCCATTCAGATAACCTGATCCCAAGCCTTTAAAACTAATGGATAGTGCAGCTGGTTTGTTGCTGTTGTGTGCCTTCAAGTCATTTCCGAGTTGTGACGATCCTAAAGCGAACCTATCATGGGGGTTCTTGGCAAGATTTGTACAGAGAGGGTTTACATTTGCCTTCTTCAGAGGCTAAGAGAGTGTGATTTGCCCAGTGGGTTTCCACGGCTGAGCAGGGAGTTGAATTCTGGTCTCCAGAGTCATCATCCAATGCGTAAACCACTTCATCACACTGGCCGGTACAGAATTTGCATTAAGCTCTATGATTTGTAGCTCCCACAACCAACCAGTTGGTCTCCCAGCCTATAGAAGGTGGTTGGAGGTGAACCTTTATTTAGACATCTAGCAGCAAAACAGATAATGTCTTAAAATTACAGTGCTTCTTAAGCTATCTCATGTGGTGAACCAGAAGTGTTGTTGTTTTTCCAGCAACATGCCAGGTACTGGCACTATATTTATGCCAGTTAGCTACAGCTGTTTCCTTCTGCCTTAGAAACTTGCCATGGACCGGCACCCAAAGGCTCACTGCCTGGCACCAGTCCATAGACTACCACTTTGAGTAGCACTAGTTCAGAATACAAGAAAGAATAAACGTTGAATACCACATACTATAAAAATGTCTTCAGTAATATGAACAGTGCTTATTAGATAACACTTGATTCTGCACAAAATAATTTTTCTTGCAACCTCAACAAGTCTGATCTATTAAGGGGTGGGAATTGTGTGGCCCTCCAGATTTTGTTGAACTGAAACTTCCAGAATACCTCCCCATTGCTATGCTGGTTAGGGAGGCTGGGAGCTGCAACTCAACAACATCTGGAGGACAACACAATTCCCATCCCACTCCATTGTATGATGAAAGCTTTATGGTCCCATGTAAAAGATGTTGATCAATAGCAGTCTTCTCCAGTTTCTTCTCCTCCAACTGTTCCTGGCCATCATCATTCTCAGACAACATTATGGGGAAGATACATTATGAGAGGTGTGACCCAGCACTTCCAGAAGGCATCAAATTGGGGAAAGATACATCAATAGATAGGTGCATATTGTCTTGTGCTAGCACAGAAATTTCATTTTAACTATGTAGGTGTAGTGCCAGGACCAACTAAACTTAATGGGCACAAGGAGTATCATGTGATCCTATCCCACACATTTACCATCTTTATCAAAGATAGGAAACATGTAAATTTGATTCTGTGTTTGACTTTTCAAAGAGCTATTGTTCTGTAAGAATGTCAGGGAATAAATAATTAAAGATATCAAGTAAAAGAACCCTACGAATCAACAAAGATGAATGGAAACTCCTTGCCCTGCTACTGAATATTATATTCTATTAATATATATAGATATTGTATTTGGTTCCAGGTAATTTCAACATTGGGAAGACATTATCTACTCAAAAGAACATAACAAATATCAGAATCAATTGATATGAGTCCTACGGTGTATGATTGGTAGCCACCTATTTTCTGTCTCAACAGGTAATTTTTGCCAACTCATTACAAAGTAATTGCCAGATGAAACTGATCAACATGACATTGCAAATGACCTTGAAGTAGCTGCTTCACCAAGACAAATAACATTTCTTGTCATGGTACAAGATAATCAGCCAGCCATTCATTAAGGTGAAGCTCAATAGAAACAGTGAACTACATGGATATTTCTGGTACTGGAGTTGTTTATGTGTGTCTGCGTATTATTATTTTTTCCAGTCATTTTCCCATCTACAGCTTTTGTACCTTCTGAAAATCTGTTTCAGAACTGGGGGAATCTTCTAAAGCAATGCAGAACTGGTGACAGGGTGTACAGAAAAAAATGGCTAAAATCATCATTGCTTTCTCCCAATGGGAACCTTCATTGGATATCTCTTCCATTTACAGAAGGGAAATGCACAATTCACTTCTGTAAACTATTTAAATAAACAATATTTTGACCAGATATTGCTGTTAGTATGACCAGTATTTAAACAGTTTTTATATTAAGATGTCATCATGAAGAACTAATTATGAAATAAAGGCCATCCTTAAAACTGGATAAAGATGATAATAAGACATTCTATAGTAAGAAAGTGTGCAAGGGAGACATATAGTTGTAATGAAAACTTCTGGGAAAAGCAGCAAGTGAGTAGAAAACCAAAGATTATGCTTTAAAGTACTCTATGTTCTTTGATTTTTAGTAGTATAACATCTTCCAGTCTTTCAGGGGCACATGATATGCTTTGAAGTATATTATTTGATTTGATTTCTGACATTACATTCTAGACCATCAGGCTCATTATCCTGAAGGTGCTAAATGTTTCCCACTGGTTCTGGAGGTGGAGGAGTCTCAAGGAAGATTAAACATGAAGGCCAGTTTGAGAGAGAGAACACATTCTGCTGACTGGACAAAAAGATGACCAGAGCAGCAGCAGGAAGGCCACCATCAAAACAAAAATGCTGATATATATATAAAAAAATGTCCACAAACAGATTAAATAAAAAATATGTTGAGATCATGCAGTTCCTTGGGGTCACACAGAAGTTCTATGAACATGTTCCAATTTCAATAAGACAACCTCAGCTACAGCATTGTCTGATGTTTTGCCATACCAGAATTGTGGGGTTTTCTTTGTAATGTCAAATTAGCAAAGAAAACTTAAGTCTGACAAGTACAGACATCAAATGTGCAGCTCTTAAATATTCAACATTTAACGTCCTTTTAAAGCAAGTCTGGAGAATGTGGCTCTTGCAGATGCTGTTGAATTCCAGTTTCTAAACATTGCCTGGCAAGCTGTGAAGCATGATAAGAATAGATAGTCATCAATATCTGAAGAGCCACAGGTTCCCCATCTGTTGTAAAGTTTCAGTACCAACAGCTATTTGAGCCCTTGAACAGAACACATGGTAGCCACTGGCTTAGAATCATAGATAACAGGTTATATTTTCTTATTTGATTATAGGTTTTATTTTCTGGTCATGTTGGACACTAGTCAATGTGTACTGAAGTCTGAGAATTACCAACAGAATTCCTGTTCTGTGGTCAACCATAACAAGTGTCTAGGTTAGTAAGTATATGAGAGTGAGCTTTTTTTTTCTTTTTCTTTTTTTGTAGCAGCACTTCAATTGTAGAACTTCCTACCAAGGAAAGTCAAGGTAGCTCCAACCCTGTAGAGTTGAAAGGAATTTAAACTGTATTACTGAATATCATCTGGCCATTGGTTTTTGATATTGGGTTTTAATCTGTTTTAATTTTTTTAAACTATATTTTATTTACTATATTTACTATATAGTTTTTACTATATTTTTATTATAAATTATAAATTAGCAAAATTATATTTTACTATATTTTATTGTAATAAAATATATAATAATAAATAAAATAAATACATCACTTTGGGTGATCTGCTGTGCAGAAGAGCAATCAGAATAATTTAAATACATAATTCTGTTTGCCATGGAGACTTCTGAAAGGGCTACCTTGTGCTTTGGAGCTAGTTTACATACATTTTCAAATCACTCTAGAAAGAGCAGCCTAGTCACTATCCCTTGGATGCAGGCATGTGAAGGAAGTGACATCTGACCCTAGCTTTCCAGAGGCAACTTCCTTTCTGTCAGTGACAATACAGCACAGTAACTGAAAAACACGTCCTCTGGCGACTCAGCACCAGGAAGTGACAGCTGTATCCAAGGATATACCAAGTTACAAGCTACTTCTTCCCACAGTTTTTTCCTTTGGGATGGTTGAGCTATTCAACTGGTATCAGTCTGAACAAACATATAGAATCAATATGTGTAGCTGAAAAAATATACTTCAGTATGTTAACTTCAACTAAAATCTGTAATTAAATATGAACCCTTTGGCCTGTATTTAATATACAATTAAATGAACCCTCTGCTTCATAGGGTTTGCAAACAGAGTCACAGCTTCCATTTTAAAATCTGATGAAGTCAATGAAGGTATCTTTGAAACCATCTATACTTATCACCTCCACCTAATAATGGCACAAACAATTAGATCAGGGATGGGGATCAACCAGCATGGCCAATGGTCAAGGATGACAAGAGCTGTACTCCAACATCTGGAAGGATATAGGTTCACTACTCTGGACTATGAAAACTTTTGCAGGGGGGAAAATTCCCAAGAGTAAGATTCTATAGCTCTGAAAAGAATAAATTAAGGGTGAAATACAGAGCAAGAACTTGTGATTGTAGTGACTACACATGAATTGCTCTGTCAAAATCTGTTTCTATAATTTTGTCCACAGTTCTAAGTAATCATTTTCAGAGATGCACCACCAAACCCAAAACATACTGGACAGCTTGTTTCTGACTCTGAGAGAATTAACAGAATCAATATTGAGAAAAACAATATGCAGGTCCCCACCACCACCTTCAAAGTCTAAACTGCAGCAGTCAGCTTGGTTTCCACAATTCTCTGCTCTGTACCGCCATGGCCTCACATCAGGAGGCATGGAGACGCACTATCCACAATGCTGCAGCCTTATTTGAGAACTCTCACCGAACAAGTCTTGAAGAGAAACGACAACGCAGAAAGAATCACAACCCGGAAACATCACCCAAGGAGACCTTCTGCTGTGCTTTCTGCAACCGGAATTGTTTATCTCGGATTGGCCTTTTTAGTCATCAGCACGCTTGCAGAAAGCGCGGGATGAGTTCTTCCTGAATCTTCGTTTGCGAAGAAAAGCCAGAGAGAGAGAGAGATGTGATAATAGCTATGCTTGCTTTTCTGCTTCATCCACCTTTTAAAAATGGATCAGTTAATTTTTTTACAAGGAAAGCTGAAAGTAGAAGCCAGCATGCCAGCTTTGCCGCCTCCCTGTTTCACCTCCCAGTGCTCCATCATTGCAGGTACCTTCCCACCCAGTTTGGCTTTGACATCAGAGGCGACCAGCCTGAGAAGACAAAGGAAAGAGGGTAAAATGCAGAGGGACAGGGTAGTAGGGACTGTGCCAGGAGCTCTGTCTTCCCCACAGTGCTTGAAAAGGAACCCTGGCTTCCTTCAGGCTTTTTGAGTGATTAAGCCTGAAGGCGGCCTCTCCTTCTCTGGTGCCTTCCAGATGTGTTAGGACTAAAATGCCCACTGTCCTCCTCTAGCTATGGATGATGGGAGTTTTAATATGCAAAAGGATCTTATAGTATCTTTGAGACTAATTGAGAGAAAGAAGTTGGTAGCCTAAGCTCTTGCAGACTTGAGTCTACTCCATCAAATGTGTGATCTGATAAAGTAGACTTTGGGTGCATGTACATTGTAGAAATAATGTGGTTTGACATCACTTTTAACTTCTATGGCTCCATCCTACAGAATCCTGGGATTTTTAGTTTTGTGGGGCACCAGCACTCTTAGGCAGAGAAGGCTAAAGACCTTGTAAAACTACAAATCCCAGGATTCCATATGATGTGGCTACAGCACTTAAAGTGGTGTCAAATTGCATTATTTTCTGTAGTGTAGATGCCCCCTTTGCCTAGGAAAGCTTATCTTACCAACTTCTTTCTCTGCTGGTCTCAAAGGTGCTACAAGATCCCTTTGCATACTGATTAGAGCCGGGGTTTCTCAACCAGGGTTCCCTGGAAGGGTTCCACAAGAGGTTGCTGGGGGCTTCCCTGAGATACTACAGATTGCTGGGGGCTTCCTTGAGATACTACAGATTTAAAAAATCTGTAGATATAATAATCTTTAGGTAGGGGTTCCCCTGAGACCTGAAAATGGTTTCAAGGGTTCCACCAGGGTAAAAAAGGTTGAGAAAGGCTGTATAAGACTAACACGGCTATGTTTTTGGGTCACTGGTGCAACAAAGAAAAAAAGCAGAACAGACCGAAAACAAAAAGTGAGGGGGGGGGAGTTAAAATATTTTTTAAAAATAAAAAAGAAGAGAAAGGGACCCCCATCTTGTCAAGGGGGAGGGGGAGATAAACCTTGGAATTTTGGGGGGATTAGGAATTTATTTATTCAAATAAGACCATTCTACTGAAAAATACACCTGACTGACTGCAAACGGCCATAACAATAATGCAAAAAAAATTTTGTTTTCCAAAATTGTTTTCCTCTTTTCTTACTAATACAAAAATTAAAAAAAACTATTTATGTTAACACTAATACAGTACATTTTTCCTCATACTGTAATCTAAGCACACTATAATCACTCTTTTTTTCTTTTCCAATGAACATTATATTTGCACCTTTATAATAAAACTAGAAGTTACACATTACAATTATACATATTTGGAAAAATTATTAATTGAAATTATTATTATTAATAATAATACACAAATACAAATACAATAATAATAATAAGCTTGGAGGTTATCTCAGAGGTGGTTCTGAGCCTTTCCCAGCTGCAATGCTAGTCTGCCTGGCACACTGAGGAGGAGCTGCTCCGCCGCCAGGGAGGGAAGGGAGAGGCAGCCGGGCCGTCGTGGGGGGCGCCGGTGGGGTTGGGTGGGCTGTGAGGCACCTCAATCTAGGACGCAGCTCCTGGGGGCGGAGAGGGAAGAGGGGAACAAGCCCTTCCAGCTCCCCCTCTCGCCAGCCTCCTCCTCCCGGGCCTAATCCCAACCATCCTTCTCTTGGGCCGCCAGCCCCGCTCGCCCGGCGTCGGCGGGAAGATGAGGGCCGGACTCCATCGCCTCCCGGCTTAGTCCACGGAGCCAGCAGGTAACAGCGCCCCGTCAGCCGGGCTGCTCAGCTTTGAGGGCTCGGCCCTGGCCAGCCTCCGTCCTCAAAATGGCCCCTGTCTCCGAGGGAGGGAAGGAGGGCGGGCGGGAAAGAGGCAGTCGAGACTCGTTTCGGCTCCGAACCGATCCCGAATAAACTCTTCATCTGGTCACGTGTCGGTTGAAATGAGTGGTCTTGCTCTGGGCTCCGTGGATGTCCTCACAGGCTTGAAGGCTGCTTGGCCCATCTCCTCCCTGCAGTGGAGTGGCCACAGGGCAGGAGCCAAGGAGGGAATCCACACGACACAAATACTCCAGTTTGAAACTGGATTAGTTGCCTAGCTCCTCCCTATGGAATCCTGGGATTTGTAGTTTTAAACAAGGTCTTTAGCCTTCTCTGACAAAGAGTGCTGGTGCCTCACCAAACTGCAAATCCCAGGATTCCATAGGAAGGAGCCATGCACATAATCCAATTTCAACCTGGATTATTTCTCTAGTGTGGAGGCAAAGGCTGGCTGGCTTGGCCTGCGCATTACCATTCCACTCCAGCCACAAATTTCCAGGAAGGAGCAGAAGAAAAGTCTTCCCTACCCCCTCCAGTGCCTCTGAGGGAAAATGTAATGGATGGCGTAATTGTTTTTATTATTATTATTATTATTATTGGTTTTGTTGTTGTTTTAAATCTTAAGTTAAGTCTTAGGAATTTTTGGGGGGGAGATTAGGAATTTGTCTTAGGGGTCTGCAGCAATAAAAGATATTTAAAGGGGGTCCCTGGTAAAGCAAAGGTTAAGAGCCACTGAAATAGAGCCTGGGGATGCTTTTCAAGATTAAGTTGTTGTTCACCTTCAAGACTGTTTTATGGATTAATGACTTTCCCCATCGAATTTTATTCTGAAAGAAAACACTGAAAAGAACAAGTGCAGGATGCCTAAAGAAATATAGAAACTGACTAATTGTAATTCTTACTATATCATGGATAGGCTTATGGGGTAGCTTGAGTAAAATTCCCTCAGAACAAGAGTGTCCTCTAATAAAAGAGTGCTTACCACTTAGAGTATATTAGTCATACCATTTTAAAATAAGATATGGAACATATAATATGAAAAAGTGTAAGACATACATTATTTAAAATTCAACATTTTACAGCCCTGAACTGTACCAATGTTTGTTGATTATATGAACTTTTGACATATTCAGATACTTGAGAGATGCCAGATGTATAGTTTAAACTACCTATATTCAAGGAGATCAAATTGATAAAGAAAAGGTTAAGAGCCACTGGTTAAAATAAAACCTGTTTCCCTATGAAAATCATTTGTATTTTCATTGGGGGAGGGGTATGCAAATAGTAACACAGAAAGCTGCCTCATACTGAAGCAGACCTTGCTCCATCTAACCTAGTAATGGCCACACACACACACACACACACACATATATTTATACAAATATTTTTATTCATCACAGACATATTCACAAAATCATAACATCAAGCATTATAGTCACATCTTGAGATCATGAACAAATATAGTTCTT
Organism: Gambelia wislizenii; assembly: GCA_030847615.1. NCBI lineage: Eukaryota > Metazoa > Chordata > Lepidosauria > Squamata > Crotaphytidae > Gambelia > Gambelia wislizenii. Next base: position 115,175,198 of record JAUMIR010000001.1, on the reverse strand, counting down.
TGAAATAGTAATTTATCTATAAAGTTAGAATCCTCAGAGTTCTTGTCTTGTATTTTGTAGCTATTACATTTGAAAAAGAAAAGAATATATATGGGGGGGGGGGAAGATTAATAAAGAATTATATAAATGGCCACTTCTGAGTGGCAGGGATGGCTTTCCAGGGCTTGAAGCAGGGAACTTTCCTAGCCATACCTGGAAACCCCGGGTTGATTCCATCCAGGTACTAGCTAGGTACCTTCCTTGGTATCCAAAAATCGGATGAGATCAGAGGACTGGTCACACATTATACTGAATACTTATGCATACTGTCTGTATCTGTGTCCAGCTATTTATTGTGTACACGTGCAGAAAGTTACTCAGAACTGGTGTTTTTCAAGGGGACTGATCAGTTTACGCTGCTGCTGCTGCTGCTGCTGCTGGTGCCAGCAAAAGGGAATGGCTTCAATGACGCTGAATAAATACCAATTGAAGTATTTCCTTTTTACTGGCATTCTGGGTCTTCTTTCACTTCCTGAAACAGTTTCCTGCCCAAGCATAGAATTGGAAAGAGCGTAGAGAGAGAAACTGGTAAGTACTGTAATTTTGATATGGTCGTTGTTCCTGTTCATTGTCTTGTGTTTTTTGTTTTTTGCTTTCTTTTAAACTTTAACTTTTCGGAGCTATAATTCAAAGCTCTGTAGCTATCACAATTCTAAATGTTAAAATACTTTTAATATTTCAGAAACTACTGGGGCTTGGGGCAGAGAATAGAGGGCTAGAATGGTGTGTGTGCATGTAGAAATTGGCACAAAAAGTGTCCTATGAAAGGAAAAACTTCTCCAGTTGAGGAATGCTGTGGGTGATTTCAGAACTAAACACTGGAATAATCTTTATCACAAACGGCTGAACAAAGGTACAGACAGTTTGTACATATGTCCAGTATGTGAGAAAAGCCCTCAGGTGTATGATATGATATGATAGTCAAGGTAGGAAGTGGCTAATTCTGTCTGAAGTAATTTTAAACAAATCTTTTATTGAACAAATTAAAAGAAAAACTACACACAATCCAAACAACCAATCTAACAATGTTACCATATAACCTAACACACAAGATTCGTCTCTCATACATTATACAATATACATTATCGTAGATTCTATAGAGTTATTGTTGGTTAAATATCAATAATCCATAATTATCTTCTTTCATCATACAGTCTTACTTCTTTCTGCACTTCCCATTAAGTTATCACACCAAATTAAACTCATATCTTTCCTATTGTCCTTACTCGAATTTACCATTTAATTATAACAGCAACATCTAAACTATGCTGAAATTGAAGCAGAAATTACAACTTAGTTTTGTAATACTAATCAGCCAAGGAAACCCATGTTAGCCCCCAAATTTCTCTGTGGTGTGATTTTATTAATTCTCAATCTTTCTCAAATGTATTTACATTTCCATCTTTTATTATTTGGGTCGAATTATCTAAATAAACCATTTACATTAATTCAATAGAACACTCTTCTATTGAGGGATAAGATCAATATAAAGTAATAAATAAATATAGCTTGGGTAGCACCTTGGGGGTGGTGACCACTGCTTGTCCTGGCAATGTACAGCCCAGATGAAGAGGGTCCAGCCAGTCATTTCAGAAGCACCAGCAGCAAAAGGCCATGGAAACTCTCGGCCAAGATACTAGCCTTAACAGTGAACATGAAACATTGTCTGTCTATTGTTATGGATCCAAGTGCCATCAGTATGGACGTGATTTTGTGTGATACTGACATAGGGGTCTGTAGAGGTACAGAGCATATAGGATTTGGTCGCCATTCTATTGGTATGGCTGCTCTCCATCGCCAGAGTTCACTTATGAGGAGTTTGAGGAGGACTGGTATCATTCCAGGGAATTTGATTCTTGCTACCATCACAATGGACGGTTTTGTAAATTGGACCTGCAGCTTCACAGGACAAAATATTTCTTAGACTGTACATTTCCTTTCTGCCAAAAGTGGTGACAGCCTTTCACATGAATCAGGACATTGTATTTTTTCCCCCAATCTTTATTACGGACATCAACCAGAATAATAAGTTTCACCATTAAATGCATAAATCATTATGAAGTGCAACAAATACAGTATTTAAAAACTTGAATATGTAAAATACTTTAGCATTTAAAATAGTAAAATATTAAAATTTAATTGTAATGATAATAATGCTAAAACTAGTCAAAGTAATTCCATATATAGGCTAGTACATTATCTAAATCCATATATTACCCTACTTCATTTTGGCTCCCTTGGCTGATTGGGTCTGTGCTGTCTTGTGCTACTACAGTCGTCCCTTCACATTCACAGGGGACAGGTTCCCCAGACCCCCATGAATGTGAAAATTCCGCGAATAATGACTGCCCTCCCCCGCCAAAGCGACCATGGGGCCTCTGGAGGCCCCATAGTCGCTTTCCCCCGCCTCCCTTCCAAGGCCTTCACGGGGCCTCTGGAGACCCTCCCGAGGCCCCGTGGGGGCTCCCCGGCCCTCCCCCTCCCCCCAAGGCCTTCACAGGGCCTTCGGAGGCTCCATGGAGGCCTCCCCGGCCCTCCCACCAGCCACTCGTTAAAGTCCTCAGTTCACTCTTTCATTCAGTCAATCCACCAGTCTCTTTCTACTACCTTTACAATGTTACACAGATACATTCCTTCTGTTCAATTCATGAACAAAATCTCTGGACCCAGATGACCCTAATCATCTTTTACTTTGACACCAACATCCCCCTAACTATACTCTTGAAGGAGCTCACAGAAGTTAAAACATACATAAAAATGCACAAAATTAGTCTAAAACAGTATTGAAGTACAGTTGCCCCTCGACATTCGCGGCTTTCACATTCGTGGTTTTGATAATTCGCGGTTTAGCCCCAGCCCCTTAGGGAAGGCTGCCGAAAGGCGGGGCAACCTCCTACCTGCACCTTCTCCGGCCTCCCAAGGGTGGCTCCGGGGCTTCAAAGCCCCGGAGTCTGCTCAGGAAGGCCAGGGGGTGGGGCGGTCAGCCTCTCTCCGTCCGCCTTTCCAGGCCTTCCTAAGGGGACTCCGAGGCTTCTAAGACCCGGAGTCCCCTCAGGAAGGCCAGGGAGAGGCCGGTCAGCTTCCCTTCCGCCCACCTGCTGCCTTCCCCGGCCTTCCTAAGCGGGCTCCGGGGCTCCAAAGCCCCGGAGTCCGCTCAGAAAGCCTCCTCCCCACTCGCCCGCTGCCTTCCCCTGCCTTCCTGAGGGGACTCCAAGGCTTCTAAGCCCCGGAGTCCACTCAGGAAGGCCGGGGAGAGGAAGATAGCTGCCTGCCTGCTGCCTTCCCCGGCCTTTTTAAGTGGGCTCCGGGGCTCCAAAGCCCCGGCGTCCGCTTCGGAAGGCTGGAGAGGCAGTGCAGCCTCCTCCCCACCCACCCGTCTGCTCACCCGCCCGCCCGCTCCTGTCCCCAGCCTTCCGAAGCGGGCACCAGGGCTCCAAAGCCCCGGCGCCTGCTTCAGAAGGCCGGAGAGAGGCAGCGCAGCCTTCTCCCCGCCCGCCCGTCCACCCGCTGCTGTCCCCGGCCTTCTGAAGCGGGCGCGGGGGCTCCAAAGCCCCAGCACCCGCTTCAGAAGGCCAGGGGGAGGCAGCGCAGCTTTCTCCCCGCCTGCCCGCCCACCCACGCGCTGCTGTCCCCGGCCTTCTGAAGCGGGCGCGGGGGCTCCAAAGCTCCGGCGCCCGCTTCGGAAGGCCGGGGGGAGGCAGCGCAGCCTTCTCCCCGCCCGCCTGCCCGCTCAATCGCTGCTGTCCCTGGCCTTCCGAAGTGGGCATGGGGGCTCCAAAGCCACGGCGCCCCCTTCAGAAGGCCGGAGAGAGGCAGCGCAGCCTTCTCCCCACCCGCCTGCTCACCCGCTGCTGTCCCTGGCTTTCCGAAGCGGGCGCGGGGGCTCCAAAGCCCCGGCGCCCGCTTTGGAAGGCCGGGGGGAGGCAGCGCAGCCTTCTCCCCGCCTGCCTGCCGACCCGCTGCTGTCCCTGGCCTTCGGAAGCAGGCACAGGGGCTCCAAAGCCCTGGCGCCTGCTTTGGAAGGCCGGGGGGAGGCAGCGCAGCCTTCTCCCCGCCCGCCCACCCGCTCACCCGCTGCTGTCCTCGGCCTTCTGAAGCGGGCGCGGGTTCTCCAAAGCTCCGGCGCCCGCTTCGGAAGGCTGGGGGGAGGCAGCGCAGCCTTCTCCCTGCCCGCCCGCCCACTCACCCGTCCTTGATATCAAAATTACGCCCTTGATATCAAAACAACAACAATGAACATGGCTTTGAATGTGGACTTAGTTTGACATGCTTTTTCATTCTTGGTGAAGATGGTGTTTTCCAGTGCATTGACTGTCATTTTGTCTCAGGATTATATTGGAAGATCCAGGTTTCATCACAAGTGATGATTTTTTGGAAAAGGTTTGGGTCTGCCTTAAGTTGCTGCAGAGTGTCAGTGCAAATTTCCTTGTGGCACTCTTTTTGCTCTGGTGTGAGAACCCTAGGGGACCATCTTGGTACAAACTTTTCTCATGTTGAGATCCTTGTGCAAAATTTTCCACACAGTCAATGTTTGTCAATGTTCACAACTTCAGCTATCATTCAGACAGAGTTGGTGGTGTCCTGGAACAATCTAGCTGATTTTTTCCACAATTTCTTCAGTTCTTGAAGTGGAAGGTCACCCAGGGCATTCATCGTATTCCACATTCTCACGTTCTTCTCTGAATCCTTGTGCTACTTAAACATATGCGCATGAGACATGCAGTCTTCCCCATAGCCCTCAGTAAGCATTTGAAAAGATTCTGTTGTTGTTCTCAATTTTACTAAAAAATTCAAATTGACACATTGCTTGACTTTTAAACTTAGCATTTTTCCAGCACACAACAGACAACACAACTGCTTTAAATGGCAACTGACAATTAACTGAACAGCAGAGAGTGTTGATGTTTGTCATGCAGGTTCAGTTTAAAAGTTTAAAAGAAATTGTGGAAAAAATCAGCTAGATTGTTCCAGGACACCACCAACTCTGTCCGAAGGTCACCACTCAAGTGTTCACAATCAGTTCTCCCTGATTTGTCTGAAAAGTAGAAACACAGTCTTTTTACTTAATAGACAGACCTTGTACATGAAATGCAAAGGGGCAAGAGCAGATAAGCCTGCCTTACCAGCTCTCCCTGGTATGTTAAAAAAAATAGGGCATAGATCTGCAAATGTGGTGACCAAAATGGAAATCATAAGAAAGATAGAGGCTGGTGAAAGAAAGGATTGTCCATGGGTGTGGAAAAAGCTTTCAAGTAGTCTCTAGAAGGATGGAAATGTTTTGTTTACTTTAAGGCTTACTTGGCCTGGTTGTTTCACTTTACATGTGCATATTGTTAGTTTGGGATAAAAAATCTGAAATTTATTGAACTGCTCTTCTTTTTTGTGATGTAGGAACCTGTCCTTATTCTTTCCATGTTATTTCTGCCTCTGGTACCAAAGTTTCTGTTAAATATGTTGTGCCCAAGATCACATCTACTTTATTAACCGAGGTATACCTGTAATACTATTTTATTTATGTTAACTTTCCTTTTCCAGAGAACAGATAACTATCCTCTCCCATACTATAGAGGAGCATTAACTTTTTGTAAAGCAGTAGTCTGTGAAAATGGAAGAAAGAAAAAGCAAGAGGAGGAGTCCCAAGTCATCAACTTCTCATGTTACTCAGGTTGTCAACAATAAGAAAAACTCAGTTCCTCCTAGTAAAAGTACAGCATTTTCAAATCCTGCACCCCAGCCACCTTTACAAAAACCAAAGCTAAAAAGGTAAGTGCTCATATGGTACTTGCTGTTGGCCATCAAAGCTGACTATACTGAAGACCATACAGTTTTGAGGCAGAAGTAGATGATACATGGAGGTTCAGGTTGCATTCTTATACCCACATATGTGAGGGTACATCTTATTGAACTTGGTGGATCTTGCTTCTGATTAGATTTTGGAGTAGCATCGTATACTACCGCGGTTCTAGTGAAGTCAGAAAAAGTATAAAAAAGAAACTAAATGGGTTCACCTTTTGTTTTGTTTTTACAAAATGTATCACATGCCACCCCCAGAGCAACCAAGGCTAGATACAAGCAAATAATATAAAACTACTAAACAAAAAGAAGCGACATATTAATTTAAAATGTCTAACAAAAGAGAAAAATCATTATCCTGCACCTAATCTCTATTCATGTGGTTATTAACTGAAGACAGTGCTTTCCCTCCAAATTAATATATAGTTGATTACATTCACAACCTGCTTAAGCTGCAGGTACTATACATTTTCAGAATTTGGGGTAGTTTTAACTTTGATCTAAAACAAAGGTTGCCTGAAATACTGATTTAAAGAAAGGAATTCTTTGTGAAATCAAAGGCTTTCACGGCCATCATCCATAGATTTTCCTTGGTTTTTTCCAGGCTATGAGGCTGTGTTCTGGAATAGTTTCTTTCTGACATTTCGCCTGCATCTGTGGCTGGCATCTTCAGAGAATGGTTGGGTAGGAGTGTGCGTGGAGTTTATATATTGTGAATCCCTGTTGGGGAGTATATGTAAATTTGTGAAGTTGAATGGTTAGTTTCTGGGTACAGAAATGCAAGGCTGATTAACCCTCTGGGTTATGGGATGGCGCTTAAGGTCTCTTCCAACTCAATGATTCTATGACATCCAAGCCCTGCCAATAAAGTACTTATCCACTGAGTTCTCAAATTTTCTGTGTTAAGGCAGGAAATATGAAATGGATTATTAACTCAAGTTTAGGCAAAAACAAGTAGGCACCCATCACAGATCTTCCTGCTTAACACAAGGATATTAAAAGAAAGTGTGTGTGCATGTTTGTGCTCGCGCTTTCATTTTTAGTCTACAAATGAGCATGCAGAACATTTTCATGTGACTCTTCCGTTGGAGACGCTCACTTCCATTGGAGGCGCTCACTTTATGGGCACCTGGAACAATAGGAGCACATCTAAGAGCAAGAGGAGGATGGATGGGTGGTTGCTAAGAGCCATCAGTTTTTTCAGTGCAGAATCAGCATATTTTACTCTGGACAGGCAGTGTAGCAGTGATGAAACAATGGCAATGGAAGCTGTTGGACCCTAGTTGTTGTGTGCTTTCAAGTAGTTTCTGACTTATGGCAACCTTAAGGCAAACCTATCACATGGTTTTCTGCCTCCTGTATAAGAGGATGATCCTCCTCCCAAAGATTCTGGAATGTCTTTCGTGAATCAAGGAGAACAAAAATACAGTAAGCAATTTCTGTTTTTCCTCTTGATAAGGAAGTTGTTTGTACCATCATTATTGCCATACCTGTAGTTTCAGAAGTTGATACTATAAATCATGGAATAGAAAATAAACTTTGCTTACAACATGATGGAATTATTCATATGTATGTATTACTTTGTCCCAGGATGGCTTTCTGTTGAGGATATTTGCTGATGTGTTGCTGATATCCTAATATAAATAACTGTGTTCCTCTCAGAGGCATAAAAGAGAAAGCCAAAGCACCTGGAGCAGAAAACAAAGGAGCACAATCAGCTCCAATCCAGCATTCATTTCTCACTGACGTGTCAGATGTTCAAGAAATGGAAAAAGGACTTCTGAGTCTTCTAAATGACTTCCATTCTGGCAAACTTCAAGCATTTGGTAATTGCCTTCCACTTCTCCCCACAATAAATAGTTCTTTCAAATACAGTTGTGCCTCCACATTCGCGGCTTTGACTTTTGCAGTTCTGTTTTATTTGTGGCATTTCTCCGCCCCCCCCCTTCCTGGGAATGCACAGCTTTCATCGGCCTTCATTCCCTGGGGGAGGGGGAAGCCGAAGCCCATGGAAGCCACTGCTGTCGCTGCCAAGAAGCCTAGTTTTAAACACACTCACCTTGCTACACCCAATGTCGGGGGTGCACCCGAGGCCCTCGCCATCCACCTCTTTTGCCGCCGAAAATCCAGGGACGGTGTGGCAAGGCAGGTGTGTTCAAAATGAAGCTTTTCAGTGGTGATGCCTAGCCCAGTGGTGATGCCTAGCGTGGCCCTCCAATCCCCCCCTCCATGGGGGGTTTAAACGTAAGCCGCTTGCTTAGAAGGCGGTGGCAAGGCACGGGCATCAATCCAAGAAGCCTCATATTAAATGCACTTGCCTCACCACCCCCAAGGTCAGGAGGGGCACCCAAGGCCCACGCCATTCTCTGCTGTCCCCACCAAAAATCCAGAGACAGGGTGGCAAGGTGAGTGCGTTTAAAATGAGGCTTTTCCACGGCGATGCCCGGCCCTTGCCTGGCCCTCCGATCCCTTCCTCCGCCTGTCCGCCCCCTTTCCCCTTCGCGGATCGTGCCGTGGGTGAAGGGGAAACGGGGGGAGGGAGACTTTGCCTGTCTGCCCCCTTTCCCCTTCGCCCAGGGTTCGATCCATGCTGTAGCGGATCGGGCCATGGGTGAAGAGGAAACGTGGTGGAGAGACCATGGTGGACACAGCGGTGGAGGCTCCGGAGGTATGGTGGTTGGGGGTGGCAACAGCGGCATGATGGCAGTGAGGAGACAAGCGACGGTGGTGGGGGTGGTGGCAGAGGCAGCCTAGGAGACATAGGTGGACCAGGTGGCGGTGGCCTGGGCTATGAATCTCTCTCCCTCCCTTCCTCCTCCTCCACAGTGTTCCATCCATGCACCCCCCCAATGAATCTTCACATAAATTTTAATTTGCTTTTTTGTTCACTTTTACGGGGGTCTTGCGCCCCAACCCCCACAAATGTGAAGGGACAACTGTATAAACATTGGTTATATGTGTAAGTATATGTGGAGGGTATGCCTTAATGTGCCATGAAAAAAAGAGTTAGGAATGACCTATGGAAGCTGGAAGATCACTGGCTAAACATAAGGGAGGACACAGAAAGAATTTAGGTGCTCTGAGTTTTGATTACAAAGTTAAAATGAACACCAACTTCATATATGTGAGCTAATTTTAAAAAAATCTTCATGAATATTATGCAAAGATGTTCCTGATAATACTATAAATACCTATCAGGTAACAGACACCAGAGATCTAGTCTGAGTAAGAACATTTTCATACAGACATAATGGAAATTGTAGTTTCTTCTTTTATTATTATTATTATTATTATCGTTTTCACAAATACATCATACAGCTTTCATTATGTTCTCAACATATATATTCATCATGCTTATTTTTTATTAATTTCTTTTTTTCTATTTTAATAGTAATGTAGCATATCCATAACTTCTTTATTTTTGTCATTTTGATGCCTTGAGACATTTGCTATATTTCTATTACACAAATGATTTTTGCTTATTTGAATTTTTATATTACATATTTCAGCTCCAAATACAAATATTTTTCATATTTGTATATTTTCTCTAGTCCTCATTCTTCTATGGTCTTTTTCTTTCTATACCATTACGATATCTTGTATTTCACCCTTTTCTTTCCAATAATCCAATACTTGTTTCCATTCATCTCTCCATTTAGTTTCTTTCTTATTTCTTAGTTTATTTGTAAATATGTCTAATTCTAACATATCTATCAATTTAATTTTCCATTCATTTTTTGTAGGGCATTCTTTCATCTTCCATTTTCTTCCGATGACCAATCTGGCCGCAGTTATCATATAAAGTAAAATTCTCCAATAACTATTTTCTTTTTTGTTTTCTAAATTCTTAAGCATGTCTCTTCCAACTCTACAATTCTTTGATTCTTTGATTCTATGAAATATAGTTCTGGTGTAAATTCAAGGTTTATTTGTAGTATTTCTCTAACTGTTTTGTGTATTTGTAACCCAAATCTCTTTATCTTCTCGCGTCACCACCACATATGAATAAAAGTGCCTTGATTTTTCCCACATTTCCAACATCCTTTTGAAGTTGTTTAATTCATTTTACTTAATCTCATATGTGTACAATACCACCTTAAGGCAAGTAGTTTCTTTTTTTTAATGCTTCCAGGTCTTTGACTTAATACTGCAATGTTTTGTTTACTTCAGGAAATGAATGTTCCATAGAGCAAATGGAACACGTAAGAGGAATGCAGGAAAAGTTGGCTCGCTTGAACTTGGAGCTTTATGGAGAGCTGGAGGAACTTCCTGAAGATAAGAGAAAACTAGCCAGTGATTCCAATCTGGATAGACTGTTGTCAGATGTAAGTATAAATAGAAACCAGTTGTCACACACAGCATTTGGAAGTTTCAGCCAGGCATAAGAAGAGCTGAATGAAAGTTGTAACAATGCACTTTTCTTCCAACTGCTGGCTAAGCAGACCTAAGAATGTGGCTGGATCCGCTTGGTTCTGAGCTGAATACTGGGAAAGGTTGTAGCTCTGAATTAAACTAGTAATCCATTTGTTAGCTCGACCAGAAGAATTTTCAAAAGTCCGCAATAATGCTGATCTGTGCTTTTATTTCTGTGAGCCTGGGTTTAGTTCTGCAGTAATTCTTTGATACCACTACTGGGCTGAATCCAAAGTTTCCATAAGGAACTCTGCTCATGGGATGTTCCTCTCTAGAGAAATACAGAGGAGTTGATTTTTACTGATTCCTCCCTCCCTTTTCAGCCTTGTGCAAACCTGCCCTTGGGAATTGGGGGACCCCACTAGAACAGTGCAAGTAAAAGGCGGTATTAGGGGCTCCTGGAGAATTGGAGAAAATTGCTTTCCCATTTTCCTTTACTTGGTGTTTGCCCTGGATCTCATTCCCTTCTGCAAATGGGAAGAGCCCTTTCATTCATAGAAGGGAACCCCTAGAGCCGATTGATTGAAAATTAAGTGTCTAGATAATCCATTAATAGAATGCTAAGTTCAACTTTCTCTATTTCCTTGTTTTACAGCTGGAAGAACTGAATTCTTCTATGTATCCTTTTTGTGAAATTTGCTATCCTCACAAGAACAGGTATAAATTGTCAAAAGTTTATACAGTATTCTGCTTTCAAATTATAATAGATGGAGCTCAAGCCACTCATAAAACCTATTTTCCGCCTGCAAACCTGAAACAATTTAAAGTTTGTTTACAAATAATTTTGTATTAGTAGTTATTAGTAGTTCAAAAATGAGTGGTCAAGACTTATCCTGTATATTTCTAAGTTCTCAAATATGTGGATGGTGAGCACAAATTGCCACTAGATGCTTTCTACCTGAGGGGGCAGGATTGAAAAGTGGCCCTGTGGGGGTATCTTTGCCTCTCTTTAATATGGAGATTCCCAAATTTTACAGTAGTTTTATGGAAACATAAAAATGTTTATATACTTCTAGATGTAAGAAGGTGCAATAAGTTAAATTAGTTAACTAACTTAATTAAACATTAGTTAAAATATATGCAAAATATTTTTTTAAAACAGGGGTAGAGAATGATGAAAACAAGCCACTTTTCCAAAGAATCATGCAGTGTTAAACTCTTGGTTTAAAATAATGTTTTAAGTTCTCTCAGCCTCACTTATCTCACAGGTAGTTGTGAGAGGCAGGGAATTATATGATATTTTGAGATCCTTGGAGAAAGAATAGGATAACAGTGTCAGAGATAATGGGAGTATTTTAAAAAATAATAACCAGGGAACATATTTCCTTATGTACCTGTACTTCCTTCAAAACAGTTCATTCTCCAGCCATTCTTCCAAATTGTGTTTGTTTCCAAAGTAAATAATACCAGAAAAACACAATTCCTTGACGGCTTATTTCAGACAAAAACTTCATTTAGCAGATGTTCAAGATGTTCCGAATACCAGCACAAGCTAAAAATGCAGCTTTCTTTTTTTGTTGTTTTTGGAATGCCAGAGTGTCTTGTTTAATTTGCAGTGGACTGCTTCTTGCTTTTGAATCAAAACATCCAAATACAAGTGAATATGTTCACACATTCCTCTTAGCAGATGTGAGTGCTGCAACTTTGTCAGGGTTGAAGTTTAAGGTACGATATGCCTGTGTCTTGCTGCTACGCTTTTATTATGGCCTTATCCACCATAAAATGTTGGAAAAAACTGAAAGTGCATTTTTATAATATACTCAGTTTTGGTTAAGTCAGTAAAAGAGTGTGGTGTTCCTATTGCCTTTCCCACAGTGTAGACAATCATCACACAAGTTGATGTTGTGAAGCTGTTAAATAAGTGTATAATTTATTTTAGCAATAAAATAATTTCAAAGGACTACGTCTTTCTATCATTCATATGAGGTTCTCTGTTGTGGCATGTATTTCAAATGAACTGGGTGGGTAGTTAGGAATTTCGTTACACAGTTTCCATTGCAAGTCTTACAGTATTTTACTTCAGTACATAACCTAGGACACTAATGATTTTTAAAATACTGTAATGGTAAAGTCACTACTTGTTGAGAACTCTTATTGGTTTATTAAGCCAAATGTAGAACATTTACTAAGAAAACATTATCAGTGGTTGCTCTCTAGTATATACATTCCAAAAAAAGTGCAGAGGTACGCCCACAAACTCTTCAGTTCCTATGACGAAAGACTTAGGGAGCTGGGTATGTTTAGCATGGAAAAAAGATGGTTAAGGGGCAATATGATAGCCCTGTTTAAGTATTTCAAGGGGTGTCACATTGAGGATGAAGCAAGCTTGTTTTCTGCTGCTCCAGAGACTAGAGCACGGAGCAATGGATGCAAGCTCCAGGAACAGAGATTGCACCTCAACATTAGGAGGAGCTCTCTGACAGTAAGAACTGTTCAGCAGTGGAACACACTCCCTTGGAGCGTGGTGGGGTCTCCTTCCTTGAAGGTCTTTAAACAGAGACTGGATGGCCATCTGTCAGGGATGCTTTGATCATGATTTCCTGCGTGGCAGGGGGTTGGACTGGATGGCCCTTGTGGTCTCTTCCAACTCTACAATTCTATCATTCTATGATTCTGTGTTTACAGTGGCTGATTATTTTCAGTTTATTTTTAGTGTATGGTGAAAACCAGGTACTAGGAGATAATCATTCTGATGTGAGTTGAGTCACTAGCTGCACATGAAGGCCATTATCGCAACATAGATATGGAATTTTTAAAAATATTTGAAAGAGAATTTTCCAGATCTGTTACTAGTGGAACTTCTTTGGTCATGACTGTTTTTTAGTCTCTGGATTTCTCATGGACCCTTTTTTCATATAGCTCTGTTATTTCAAGTTCTTTATTGTTTTATTTTTCAACTTTTATTAAAGTTCACGTTAATTAAGCTATGAATTATAACCTGCAAGGCAAAGGAAGGCATTCAGTATAAGTAACTTTTAAACAAACTATATTGGCACATGTGTGTGTTTTTAAAAATGCAATCTCATACCAAACATTCTTCTGTCAGGACAACTCAGTTCAGCAACATATACTTCAAGTGTACCTGGATCTTAGTTTTCTGTAAGTGAAGAAGAAAGGAAGAGTTGAAGCACTGTTATGCAGTACTTCATATATTTATATCTAATGTGCTTCCCCCCCTGTTACAAGCTGTATTCCCTTGAAGGTAATCTGTCAGGCCTAGGATGAAGCCAGAGCCTAGAAGAGACAAGACCACCCTCTATCTGTCTGTCTGTCTGTCTGTCTGTCTCTCTCTCTCTCTCACACACACACACACACCTCTTCTCATCTCCTCCTCTTTTTCTCCACTTAGGCTGCTGGTGAAAGGATAGATCATTGTTGTAGAGGCCTAAACTGCAGAGACCTTTTGAAACTGGGCTGAGGGACACATGTGGCCCTTGGGCCATTGCTCATCCTCGATGCGTGTTGTCTTAGCATTCAACACACCTTCCTCCAAAATGTGCCATGATTATTCTCTATAGAATGGCATAATGATGTGGCATGAGCTGTAGTTGTGACGTTTGTGGAATCTGCTTCCACAAGGGGGGGGTGTCTTTTTTGTGTCACAGGCCATGTGAGTGTGTCTGTGTGGTTGTGGGATTACTGGCAACAGCTGATGCCAGGATACATACACACAGGCCTAAATCCAATTGCTAGTTCTCACAAGAACAAATCCATTGAATCAGTTACCTAATAGTAAACCAGTACTTAGGTAAATCCCATTTTGGTGGGTCTACTGTAATTGGGATTAACAATTTGATTTGAAACACAGATTCATTTTCTGTCGCACTCTTTCCAACACACTCACAATCTCACCCCCCCTCCCACAATCTTCATCAGATTCTTGGGATGGGGTAAATTGGATTCCCCACCCACCACCCTGAATGCAACTATTCAAGGTTATTGTTTAGCAGCAAGGAAACCAATCTTGATCCAGATTGCTGAGCAAAGGAGAGTCTTATCTCTACTCCATCCCCTTCAGCTCTGATTAAGGTTGCTGTTTCCATTCTGCTAACAGCAGCAGTGAGGGAATAGGTTTGGAGAGACTGATATGTTTGCTGCTTCCTAGCTGATAGTTGAATAGCTGGGTGGCATAGAAAAGTGGGTGGGACTCCTTGGGCTTCTATGGGCCATACAGAGATCAGCTGAGAGCCACATGTAGTATGCAAGACACATGTTGCCCACATGTGACTTCAGTGCCATCTGATCACTCGGGGAGTCCTTGGGATTGAGACTAATGTTAAAGAAGGTGTTTGAAGACTATACAGGTGCTTGCTTTTGCTTTTTACTAGTAGAATGTATGCTAATTGGTTACATAACATTAGCTATGTCCTCAGTCATGTTCTACTCTGTCACTGACTGATTGTCATTTTTTTATTCCCCTACCATGGGGTGGGCAATTGTGTGCGGTCCGGGACCAATTTTTGTCCTCTCAGTTCTCACGTGGGCTGCACACTAGTAAGGAAGTCACTTCCAAGAAACATGTTGGCCAATGTTTGACCTTCCTTCCTTCCTTCCTTCCTTCCTTCCTTCCTTCCTTCCTTCCTTTCTTTTTTTTTGGGGGGGATCTTTTTCCAGCATTCAGGGTAGGTGAGTGGGTGACCAAAACCACCACCTTAGTTCAGAGCCATTTTGGTTGATTTTGGGTAAAAAATCACGCTTAAAATGGGAATTAAAAAAATAAACACCTTTGGGGGTGGGGGCTTTCAGGGTGGTCAACAGTGTGCATTCAGGGAATGCAAAACTGGACTTGGGTTGCACGTGGCCACATGTCCCTCACCCCTGCATACAAGGCAGAAATCGGTGAAATTTTCCCATTATTGGATCTCTGTTCCAGGACAAACATTACCTGCTGATTTATGTAAAATGCATAAAAGTCCAGCAGAAGAAAAAGTTATAGTCTAACCAAAGATAGTATGACATCCACACATTTTATTTCCACTAAAACTTCAGTGCAATTTGGTTCAGAATTAGGACAGAGTAATAAAAGAATCCCTTTCCCTTTGGTCCTGCCTCAGCCAATCTTGGCTGTAAGCCTAGAGCTTGTTGTGTTGTACACTTTGGTTCCTATGGAGATGGAGAGAAGTACAGTAGTGACCTTCAGCCAATTCTACAACTGTTCTGGCTTTCACACAGCAGGTCTCTAGTGCCCTCCTTTCAGCGGGAGAAACATCACTGCTTCAGGTAAGATACGATTGTTCTTCTGATTACCTGTTCCCTTGGGGTACAGTGTATAGAATATACATTCTTTTGCTTTGTTATTCTGTGTTTCAGAAATTGCAAGGAGTTCATATTCTTACTCTTTCTTAGACTGAATGGACAAAAATAATGTGGTAGCTTCATCTATCTTCAAGGAAAAAGAATTAAAATCAAGAATGTATCACCATAACAAACTAAGTGTGATACACAAAGGATTAATAGTAGTGACTGTCTTTAACACTCCAATAGAATATCAGTCCATCAATTAATTTGCTATTGTATCAAAAATGTAGAGCAACAAATATAATTGTCTTAAGCATTGGAGCTTTCAAAACAATATGCTTTAGAGTCAGCCTAGCAACAGAAGCAATTGAAAACAAGATTGAAAGTCATTCCTGATCAAATCTGTTGTGTCACCTTTGTAGGCCATGAAAGTCTCATCTTTGAAAGAGCAGGCCTTCTGTGGAGGAGAAGCTTACTTTAAAATGAAAACAATAACAACTAGAGTGATCGTTCTTTTTCCCTATAGCTGCTGACTTAGCAACTGTTCAACAGGCTAGATTCTGAAATTTAGGGAAAGCACTGTTCGGAAAAATGCTGAAGGAATAGTTTTAGAGCAATAGCATCATTTACCACCATCTGGAGATGTAAAGGTTGATACGTTAACAAGTGACACTTCAGTATTATACATGGGCCCTGGAACAAAGGGCTTGGGTGGGCTTGATGCCCCCAAGCCTAGACTGGGGTAGCTGAGCCCCTCTGAAATGATCAGGCAAAACCTGGCTACCCAAACTCACTGTCTTGCCCCAGGAATTATGCAGCAGAAGTGTATAAGATTAAGCATGGCCCCTGGGGGTGGGTGGGAAGGAGGGTCCAAGGTCCCTTATGACTAATGTGTGCCTCAGCTCCCCCTAAAATGTTAAGTCCTGTCAAGAATTAACAGAAGTATACTTACATGGTTAAGCACAAAAATGTTATTAAGACTATTGTAGTTGAGTCCTCCCATGAATAACGTGTCCTATTCACATTTACGTGGGAGTAAATTATATTGAACACACGGAATCTAAGACATTCCAACCATGACCCCCAGATCTCTTGGTCAGTTTCTGCCAGCTCAGATCCCTTCAGTGGATATGCACAATTGGGATTTCCTCCTCCTCCTCCCACTCAAATGCATCTCTATGTTTCACTTACTTTTTGTGTAGCATCTGAAAGCCTGTTCTCCTAGTTTAGAGAGAACATTTTGGAACTCTTCACAATCTCTTTTTATTCTCACCAACCCAAATAATTTATTGTCATTGGCCAACATGACTACTTTACTGTACATCCCTAATTCAAGGTTTTGCATCAGGAGAGTCTCTGTACCTCAAGCTTGGTACTTCAATACATGTTTGACATTTTCTTTTGAGAGTATTGTGTGTGCAATCTTGTTAATCTTTTAACATGTCTCCTCCACAGCTTTTGCTTTTAAAACTGATTTTTTTTTTAAAAAAAAGTGCCTTCAACTAGGCAAAATAAATGACCTTCCTACCAATGTTGAAACCCTCCACCTTAAAAACAATCCGGGGGCTCTGAGATTAAGACAGCTATTGTAGTTGAGCCCTCCTAGGAGTAATTAAGCCTGCATGTAATCTATCCTATGCACACTTACTTGGGAGTCAATTCCAATTAAATCATGAAGGAGACTTATAAGCAGACAGTGTTGTTGTAAGAGTTCATAGTCAAGGCTGATTGAATGATAATGAAATGAAGAAATACAATAATTTGCTGTCCACATGACTATGGCCTCAATGATAACCTAATTAGAGACTGCATACAGCAACAGGTGTTTTCTTCCACCTCCAGTTGCCCTAGGAAACATCAATACTCTTTTACAGTTGTTTCCCTGAGCCAAGGATGGGCTTGCTTTGTGAAGGAGAACAAGTGGGAAAGCACCCAGCAGCTGTTTTTACTCTGTCAACAGCAGGGAAAGTCTAGGGTGTGGGGAGCTTGTGGCCTATGAACACTTGCATCCAAATGTTGCTGTGTGCTTTCAAGTCATTTCCAACTTAAGGCTACTCCTAGGCAACATAAAATTTTCATGGCAAGATTTATTAAGAGGCAGTTTGTCATTGGCTTCCTCTAAGACTGTGATAGTGTGACTTTCCAAAGATCATCCAGTGAGTTTCCATGGCCAAGTGGGGATTTGAACCTTCATCTCCTAGAGTCCTCGTCCAACACTCAAACCACTACACCATGCTGGCTGGTCTTTCCTCAAATATATCTCTAATTTTTCCAAAGCCCTCAGACTTAACTGAGGAGTTTTGCCTGAAAATAGCCCTGAGTACCTCAAAACCACCCCAAAACACAATGATTTACCTTCGTCCAGACACCAAAACCCACAGTTAACATAAATTTAAAGTTCTGATAATATAGGAAATTAAAATCAGAAGTGATCTCTGAGTCATATTTTGAATCAGATTTTAGATGAAAATGCAGTTGTGCAGGCCATCAAGGGAACACAGGGACAAAAGTTGGCCCCTGTCACAGTTGTCCACTCATATTAGTACATGCTTGAGAAAGACCTGTACAAAATGGTGGCTCAGAGTCATCCTTGGGTAGCATCTAAATGTTTTTTTCCTGCTATTTTTATTTGTTCTATTCATATTTTCTGGGATCAGTGTCTCTCAGTGTTCTATGGTTTGGGGATGATCTCTCATATTTGAGAGACCTTGTTGTGCCTGATGTTGACAGATGAAGGCTGTATTTTTATATAAATATGTTTATATAAAGCATATGTTATGCTTAAGCATATGTTATGCTTAAGCCCTTTGCTTCTCTAAAATTTAAAATTAGTTTTTGTTCCATAGTCATAGTGACATCATGACCAGCATAGCATCAGGTGACACCGTCAGGGGAAGGGGTGACACCAGCCTTAGTGATGCCACAGTTCAGACTGAAACTGTTAGGAATTTATAAATTCCTGGTGTCACCCTTCCCCTAAGGCTGGTGTCACCTGGTGCGGTTTGGCCTCTCCGCACTCTCTTAGTGCTGCCACTGAGTATGAAGAAACCAAAGGACTGCAGGCAAAATGTATGTACAGGTACCTATTAAGAAGGAATTTAAATGTAAGGGTGCCTCCCCTCCCCTTTTTTTCTGATCTCCTTACAGATTTTTCTTTTCCTTTTGGTTAAGCTGTGCAGGACCTCTCCCAGAAAGTAAAGGGAACACCATCTTTTTCTGCTCATTGCCTAGACCAGGAGGATGCTCTCACTCTTCCTAAAAATACAGCTTTTGCATGAGCTATATTTTTCTATATTGCTGATTTTTCCTAAGTTCTGTTTAGTTTTAAGAGTTCAAGAACCTCTGAGAATCTTCAAGAATGTGCCAAATTCTTTTATGTAATTCATAAAGAATATGAATTAGAGCCGCCTGTCTAATTCATATTCTTTCCAAAAATTGGCCAACCAGTTGCCTATAGCAAGTCTGTCGGTACAATGTGACTGAACCCTCTGTCTTGTATTCTCCAGCAATCAATACAGAAAGGTATGTGTATGTGTATGTACCTTCAAGCTGCTTGTCAATTTATGACAACCCCAAGAATTTTGTAGGTTTTCATAGGCAAGGAATACTCAGAGGTGATTTGCCATTGCCTTCCTCTGAAATGTAGACTACAGCATCTGGCATTCCTTGGCGTTCCCCCATCTAAGCATTAACCAGGCCTGTCTCTGCTTAACTCAGATACTAGAGATGATATATAGCCATCCTAGTAGCCACTGATGGCCTTTACATCCATGAATTTATCAAATTCCTTTCTGAAGCTGTGTGATTGGCAGCCATCACTACATCTTGAGGCAATGGATTCCACAGGTTAGCTGTGTGCTGGGTGAGGAAGTACTGTACTTTTACTTGTTCTAACTCTTCTACCATATGGTTTCAGTGGATGCCTCTGAGTTCTAGCATGATGTCTCCCTTCATTTGCCTTTTGTTACCTTATCTGAACAACCCTGAACAGTCTTACCTGTGCTCATAGGCAAGTTGTTTAACTCCCTTGGCCATTTTGGTAGTCCTTTTCTGTATCTTTTCCAGCTCTACAATATCTTTTTAGCAGTGGTGACCTGCAGTGGTGACCAGAACTACACACAGTATTCCAGTTATGGTCATACCATGAATTTGAATAAGGCAGTATGATATTCAAACTTTTATTTCTGGTTCCTTTTCTATTTGTACCCAAAATATTTTTTCCTCTTTCCTTACAGCAGCCACACACTGGGTCAACATTTTCATCAAACTATCTACCACAATGCCAGTTCACTATTCTTGCTCTGTCACTGTCACTGTAGATCTTATCAATGTATATGTGAAGTTGGTGGATTTTTTTGCACCAAGATGCATCACATTAAACTTCCTTTGGCTGAATTTTCATTTGCCATTTTAATGTCATGTGTCCAGTTTTCAGAGATCCCTTTGGAGTGCTTCACAATCCAATTTTGTTCTCACCAACAAAACAATTTATTGTTGTTCCCACACTATTAATCCTGAACTACAGGTCCTGTACATGAGGATTCTTTACACATTTAGCTTGGTAGATATACATGTTTTGCATTTTCTCTTCAGAGGACTTTGTCTGCAATCCTATGCGTGCTAAATATATCACAGCTTTTGCTTTTTATTCTGACTTGTGTTGGTTGAGGTGTGTGTCAGGAGACCTTAAAACCACTGCTATGGCCACTTAATAGGATTTTTTACATGTTTGCCTTTGCTTGAGATATTGATTTTATATGTTAATCAATTTTGAAATATTTCATTTATTACTTTGACATTGTACTCATGGTGGTAACCTTGTTAATTGCATCAGTTGGTGTATTGTTATTAATTATCATTGTTGCTATTGTTATTTTAATGCAGCATATTCAGGGTTTTCATTGTTTCGTAACAATCGCACCTGCAAGTAGGCAAAATTCATAAGGACCTGTCTGCCAGTCTTCAGCAGCCACCACCTTAAAAGTAATTCCAAAGTATCCTGGCATCATAAGCATCCTGCTTCCTGCCTTGGGAAGCATAGCTAGGATACATAGCTATGAGGTCTTCTGATGCTACCCTCCAAAATCCTATCTTTGATGTCTTGTTGTCCCCTGGCAACATGGCCATTTCTGAGGCACCGGAGAGCGGGAGTGGGAGTAATGATGTGTCCAGCTCTCTTTCAGTCTTGGGGTGCACTGAAATAGGCAGCTGCAGAGACCCTTGTGGGGTCCTGCCAGGATCCTGTTGCAGCCACCTGTCTCAGTGTACCCCAAGACTGGGAGAGAGCTAGACACATCACTACTCACCACCCTGCTCTCTAGCACCTTGAAAATGGCTGTGTTGGGAGGGGCTGTGTGTTGCTTCAAAGGCAGGATTTTAGGGATGCTTTTAATCATTGTGATTATGCAACAACTCTAAACATGAATGGCAATAATTATGGTGTCATAAGTCAGGCTTACAACACTGTAATTACTGAACAAGATGCCAGCTAATATTTCAGAAGAGATAAAACTACTGCATCTATCATAAGGGTGGGCAATATGTGGCTTGTGGGACACACATACACATTTTTGCTGACCCTATCCAACCCTGTTGGCCACTATGGCCATTAATGAAGGATGGGGGGAAAGCATTTGGATCATTCCCTAGAAAGGAAGGAGTTGCCCTCCTGTGCCTGTCTGTAGGTCTCTATAGCACCTTCCTAGATCATAGAGAGCCACCACCATGAAATCTCAGCTGTGCCTGCCTGATTTTGGTGGTGGCAGCATTATAGCCCCTGATGAGTTTTAGAAAGTGCTAGGTGGCATAGTACTACCAAGAGGTTCCCCATCCTTAATCTATATCTTGAAAAGCAACTGATAGGCTGCTGAATCAATTTTGAGGACAAATTCAATTTTTCACACATCCCTGCTACTGTTTTAGTGATACCATGATACTGATACAGTGCTGTAACACAAACTGACCAAACATTTAATGAGTTTTTCTAAATCCAGAGAGAGAGGGAGGGAGGGAGGGAGTGTTTTCTATGCTTTGGAATTTACTGAAAATCAAAGGTTTTTATTTAAAGGCATTTATTTGCACAACAATATAATATTGTACATGTAAATAAATAGGTGTTTGCCATAGGGACTATCTGTGAAGCTTTTCAAATCCATCATATTTTTATACATTTACTCCATTTTAATGGAAGATTAATATCTCTTTCTTCTCCAGCACTGCTGCCCAAAAGTCTGTTAATGCAGAATATATTTTAATTACAGTCCCACCCCTACTGGTTTATGCGAGCCTTTTACACTCTTAATACAGGTAGAAGAGCAAGAGAATCTGGATGAGAAATGAATTGCACAGTCCAAATGCTCCCTCTGTCTTTTAATACTGTTAAGATTGGGACCCAAAGACTATTGCAATCACATTAATTCTCCAGTCACACCCATCTTCTGTTTTCAGGAAGCCTCTTGCAGCAGCTTGTATGAAATATATAGCAGAACTATTAACCACGGAAACTGTGCAGCTGGTTGTACAATGGCCACAACTTCCACATCACCTATACCACACAGTGTTAAGCAATGGCAGTTGGAAAGCTTAGGGCTTCTTGTAGGAGGCCCAAAGACCCCAGACCAAATTCAGGAAGCGGAACTCTTGCGTACACGATTCAGCATGTGGACACCTATGAAAAACAAATCTCTTAACAATCAGGTAAGTTAAAGTTTACTGATCACAAACAAATGCTCAAATAAGGTATCTTGAGTGGTTAGGTGGCCTTCTGTACTTTTTCCTGTAAGAAGTGAATGTAGACCACTGGACGGACCACTGTGAAGAATTTGCACAACGCTTTGCAGACAAAATTGCTCTTTGGAGATGTTTCAATTCACACAGGCTGAGGATGTGGACAGTATCGTTACAGAGGTGAGATCTACGATGTGCATTCTGGACCTGTGTGTAGGAGGAATGAGTCTAAAAATAAAAATGTATTAAAAATTCCAGGATCTAGTCCTTTTAAAAAGACAATTAAAATATCTTCTTTAAAAGGAGTTAAAAATCATTTACTTTCAAATTAATGCAGAGTGCCACTTAAGAATGCAGACAAGCTCAATTAACATTTAAAAGTGTATTCTGAGGTCTGTGGTCTGATCTGATCACCCATTGAATTAGACTCATTACAAAAACAAAGGAGTCAGTTTAAAATGCAAATCAAAAGTTTACTGAAAGTATATCAATCTCAATCTACATACTAAAAAACAAACTTTAAAAAGAGTGTTCCTAACTAACTAGGAGGATTTAGGGTAGAAAGACTCACCCAGCCTTTAGCGGTAGTGGGCTACATGGTGATTTGAAAATCAAACATCATAGCATGGTTTCATAGCATGGCAAAGACAAAGAATGGCTAAGAAAAGATCGCTACAGCCGCATGGAGACTCTAACTTAAAAGAGAACTTGCAAAGAGCAATAACATTTAAATTAGGTCATGTGTTGAATGACCCAGCACTCCAGTTGGCTGGAAGTGCCCAGTGAAATAAGAGAAAGGGAGTTTGGGAGAACAGAAGCATGCAGGGAAAATTCCTAGACTTATCTTAGGATGTGAATGGGGTACGCAAGATTGCTTTACATTACAACAAATAATTATTTCCCCACATACTACACTGTGCCCTTTCTGTTTCTTAAAAACATCCAGAGGGGGACTGGCCAAGTGAGTAAGGGGAGTTGTGAATGCCCCACTGTGACAAGATAGCTTCCCAACCTGTCTAAAAGAGGCTGTGATGAGGCTATGACTGAAAAAAATGCTCCCTGATCCCCACCATACTAGAGTATTACCTGCCAGTCTCCAATATCCCTTTCCTGGGCAAGGTTTGAGTGCAGAGGTGGCCAAAGTGCAGTCTGTGGGCTGCATGCATTCCCTTAGGGCTGTTTTTGTGGCTCTCAGGGGCCCCCAGGGGTAAAATACATCAAATGATATCCTGGGGAACCAGTGCAGCTCCTAGCATTCCATAGTTACCCACCCCTGTTCAAGAGCATATGGTAGCCTCCCAGCACCAGAGGTTCCTGGATAAAATGAATTATCTCAATTCATTTCAGTCTTGCTTCAGGCCCAGCTATGGGACAGAAACAACTTTGGTCACCCTGGTGGATAAGTGTGTCCCTATTGGTTGTGCCAGATCTGAGCCACATCTCTGGAATGGGACTTCAGTGTACTGTTTGACATGGTTCCAGACCTTCTTGGAGGGTCAGAGGAGAAACTCAGAGGAGCCACTGAAGATTTCCTGTTCAGTACCCTGGCATTGATTTGTGGGATTCCTTGGGGCTCAGTTCTGCCCTATGCTGTTCAACATATACAGTTGGCCCTCAACTTTCACAGGGGTTGGGGTGCAGGGCCCCCATGAAAGTGGAAAAAACACATGTCTTTAGGCTCCCCAAACTGTATTTAACAAACAAAAAAAGTACCTGTACTGGAGGGGTTGCTGAGCATGGCTACTCATGCAGAGGAGCATGAGGAGGAAGGACACACACATTCCCTCACTCACTCATTAGCTCAGGTAGGAGGGGATGGGAGACAGAAAGGGGACACCCATCCCCTCCATCTGCATGAGTGAGTAAGGGAATGTGCACACCCTCCCTCCTCATGATCCCCATCCCCTCACTCCATGCAAGTGAGTGAGGGAATGCCTGTGCTCTCCCTCCTCATGCTCCCCATCCCATCCTTTTCCCCTCTTCTGGATGAGAGAGCAAGCAAGGGAATACGCAGGCAGCCAGGCCCAGCAACACCAGTGTTATTGAAGTCCCCATTAAAAGTGGCATAGGGCAGCAGTGGAGGCAGCAGCAAATATAATAATCCATGAATAATCAAATCTATGAATGCTTAATCTGCAAATGTGGAGGGATGATTGTACATAACACTGCTGGGAAAAGTTATCTGGAGTTTGGTGGTTTGATGTCAACAAATATGCTGATGACACCCAACTATATCCCTCCTTTATATCTAATTTCAAGGAAACTAAACCAATATCTGTTTTCAGTAGTAGAATGGATGAGGGTGAACAAATAGAAGCTAAATCCAGATAAGACAGAGGTGCTCCTGGTCAATCATATGACAGGTTGGATGTGGTTACACTCCCCCTGAAATCTCAGGCTCACAGCTTGGGTATTTTTTGAGCTTAACTCTTGAGCTTGGATGCCCAGGTTTCAGCGGTGGCCAGGAGTGCATTTGCACAGTTAAAGTTTGTGTGCCAACTGCACCCATTCCTTGAGGCATCAAATCTGGCCACACTGACACATGCCTTGATTATATCCTGCTTGGACTTCTGTAAGACACTTTACTTGGGGCTGTCTTTGGAAATTGGAAACTTTAGGGGATCCCAAATGCTTTGGCAGGGGTTAATTACAGGGAACATATAAACTTGTTGAAACAATTTCACTGGCTACTATTTCATTTCTGAGCATGATTCAAAGTGCCTATTGTGTCCCATATCGTATGACTTCTAAATCACAGTGCTTTAGGTAATAATTTTGATTGCTTCTTCCATATCTTACATGAATCCCTTCTCCCCTACTCCCATGCATATCCATTCACACTGTCTTAATTTAAATAAAAAGAACTTAAGGGTTTTCTGATAACAATGAATTTAGTATCTCAGTGTCATTGTAGCCCAGTAGCACATGTCACCTGATAACTGTAAATCCAGTGTAAAATTCATCCACCTCATTGCTTACTGGCTCCATTCAAACATCTCCTTGGGAACTCCTTCCCAAACATCAACTGCATGGTGGCTATTGTAAGGACTTGTAACTTAGCATATGCTTGCCATAAATCTTAGGAATTGACTGGAGGCATGTTTGACCTGTTACAGCTACTCTCATCTTCCTGCTATCATTGGTCCTAAAGTAAGGAGCAAGCATAGGCTCACAATAAAATGGTGTAGTTTTAACAATATTAAAGTGTGACGTCCAACTTCAATTTTTCTTACTGTACAATAAAGTAGTTTAAGGGAAACATCTATAAACCTTCTTTTAAATACAGTCAGACCCCCATATCCATGGGGGTTCTGTTCTAGAACTTATCACAAATACCAGAAACCACAGATACCAGCAATCCTTATTAAAATAAAGGACATCCAGTAAAAACATACCATAGAGTTGCATTGGAGGACCTAGAAGAGAGGACAACTCTGTAGGCATTTTCCAGTGTGACTCTATGGTACATGTTCCTGTTTTGTGTCCTGAAGATAACTGAAGCCACAGATATTGGTTCTGTGGATACGGGGGTCTGACTATATTCAGAAATTTTTTTCTGTACAAAATTACACAGTTGCTTCTAGTAGCTGTTGTCACTATTTAACTGGGGAAGGGTGCTAAAGAGCAGAGATGCTGGTAACCATTATGAGGCATTCTGGGTAACCTCTTTGTTCTCTCAGTGGCAATGTTATCTTCTGTTTATAGAATATAGTTCCAATTGTGGAAAGATTATAAAGTTACCTATATTATGAACTTTGTTATCAATATGGAAAACTAGAAAACAGTCTTGCAAAGTAGACAGGACTTTGATATAATTGCTGTTTTGGCTATACTTGCCCATTTGCTCCAACTAAGGGACTTTCCCAACTTCTCCCATCAATTCACTGAGTAGGAATTTCTGTTGTAGAAGCTTCTGATTATTTTTTTTCCCCCTGATTGGCCCCAACCCTGTCCTGAAAAAAGAAGCATCTTCTCTTATATATCTAACCAATGGCAAACAGAAAGAAATAACAAATATCTTTAGTTAGAGTAAAAGTGGGACTTTTAAAAAAATCTACCACCAGCCTCTTACATTCAGGATATCTGTCAGCACTAAAAAACTACAGCACTAAAAAATTACAGCACAAAACTATATCTTTGCCATAGCTTTCAGTTACAATAGTAAAAGGGCCTCTTTTTTTGTCTCACAATAGTGAGAGAATGCTCATGGATCGTTTTCTTTCCTCATGCAGTGACGAATCCAATTCTCTGGAGCTATTAGAACTTGCATCCTCACACAGAAACAAAACAACTTGCGTCTTCACAAGGATGTAGTTGGTGGGGGTGAAATTGTAGGTATAATCAAAGGAAGTATGTCCAGTGTCCAAATTATGTGTTTTTCATCCTCCTCTCAGGAAAAGGGGCTGGCTACTGCTTGGAACAATGAAAGCAATAACACTGAGGAGGCTTCCTGCCATGGGAGCCACAGTTGCTTGAGATTCCCGGAGAAAGATGAGTGTCAGGGGAAATTTAGGAATGCTGACTTTGCTATTGTAAAAGACCCACCGGCCAGCCAGAACTTGGTCTTACAGCAAAGAGATGTCATTCAATAGTGTTCTAGGAATAAGGATATAAAATGGTTCCATTACCAGAGAATACAGGCAGCAAATGGAAAGATCTAGTGCCGTGTGCTAACTGAACAGCCCTTCACAAGAACTGTGTGGCTTTGTTTAGCTCTTTCAGGAAAGAATCAGGCTTATAAGTCACTGGTTTGACCTGTGGACAGACAAACAGCGCAAAGAGTTTCTCCACCGGATATTCACCAAATGCAACAAGTCACAAGTGAAGTAAGTGAACAGCAAGTGCTGTTTTGTGAAAAAGGAAAGAAAGGTGGCTCCTATACAATGGTTCTTTTTTTCAAGCCAATGCTTATGTGTTTGTGGATCTCACACTATTGTCAGGATGTGATCTTAGGAGCATGGGAAACTGCCTTATACTGAGTCAGATGCTTGGGTCTTCTAGCTTAGTATTGTTCATTCTGATTGGCAGCAGTTCTCCAGCATGTCACACCGGAGATTTCAAATTATTTAATAGATCTAGCTGGAGATTCCTACTATTACCTAGTGGTCTCCCATCCAAGTGCTACCACGGCCCAACCCTCCTTAATTTGTGAAACCAGATGAGACTGGGTATGTTAATTATGGAGTGGTGTTCTTCTCAGATGGGCCTTTAAACTGAGGTGCTTAATTCACCAGCAAAAAGCCTAGTGAAATGCAGACTGATAAAGAGATAAACATTTTCATTTATGACAGTTTAGAGGGAAAGCACAGTAAAGTTTTCTTAACCAAAGCAATACCACAGAGAAATTATTTGTATCACATGGCCAGTGAAATCTTTAAAATTCAGGCAAATCCATGACTAGCAGATGGGGTGGGGAGGGGGGCTACCTATATAGTCTAACAGAAAGTTGTCTGTGCCTGTGAAAAATATGACTGATATGCAAAAGTCCAGCAGGTACAACTCTAACCCAACACCACATACTTGGTGTCAGGAAAAGTGTCTCCTATTGATTTTCTGCTTGTCATAATCTGTGGGAACAATGGCACAGAACCTCTGGTCAGGACATATAGCTACCCTAAATACAGAGCTATAAAACTGGAGTAATACTTATTTAGCTGTCTCTCTAGGACACAATAGACCAAATCTGATTTTGGGAAAGAAGCTTAGAATTACTAACTATTTTCCAGAAATGCTTCTCTGTCAACTTGTAACTTGCAAAATAGCCTTGAGTTTTCTACAGCCACAAGCATTCAGAGAAATTGCTCTGAACTTCCTGAGGGAATGGTGGGATGCACAACATGTAAGCCAATGAACCAGGATCTGAAACCATAGTCTGAAGCTAGTTTTTAATGGAAATGTAAGTTAAAAAGCAGAATGCTGAGCTGATGAAATAAAAAACAGAAAAGTACCTAAAAATATTGTGATTGCCTAAGTTTTGGAAGCCATGTTTTGCTTATGTATGGAAAACGAAACAATGTTGGGGCTCGTAACTATGCCTAGAACAAACCATGGGTTATTTAAAATTTGAAACCAGCCAATATTGCAGTCTCACGTCCTGGCAACAATCCTCCCAGATATTCAACAACTTCCTAAACGAGGACAATGAAAACATTGCCAAGAATGTAAATAAACAGAATGGCCCTGTTTCTCCTCCTTTACAGATTTGCTGAAAAATGGCTTTTAGAAAATATCCCTGTGACCAAAGTGGACTTCACCACCTTACTGCCACGATTCATATCTTTGTATATCTTTTCCTTTCTCAACCCAAAGGATCTTTGTGCTGCAGCCCAGGTCAATTGGCACTGGAGGTTTTTAACTGAACAGGTAAGCTCAGGTTGCCTGTAAGCCTTACAAGAGCCAATAGTAGATTTTCATTCAGTACAAAACAAGACATTGCTGCTGCACATTCAAGCCATGCTTTAACCCTGCTCAAGCACCATTGCTCTGACATCGTGTGTGCTGAAGAGACCCTCCTAGCCTCTGCATTTACAGAGTGGATCTTGGGAAAGTTAGTGTGATGAAATCGCCAACCAAGTTTACCTCAGCACCAACACCAACTGACTTTTATAACTGACATTCAGTCATTTCATACTCTCAGAAAACCCCTCCCATCACAGTTCCTTGCGCTGGAATTGGCTCCTACATTCTCTCATCTCATTCATTCAGAGGCCCATCCCATCACAGCTCCCTGTGTTGGGATTGATTCTCTCGTTGCTATGCATTTCAGCTCTAGTTCTCCACAGTTACCTTTTTGGACTACATCTCCCGGCTGGGGTGATTTTGGAATTCTTGTTCATGAAATAATGTTAACCAAGCTCTGGCACATAGCAAATGTCACCAGGGAATGGCATTCACATGTAAAACCAGTTAGTGTGGCCTTACTCCTGTATTCCTCTATGAGGGAGCAATAACCCCCCCCCCAATAGGGCTTATGTTAACTAATAAAGCTGGGCTGCTTTATTTGTCTGTTTCTTTCCATGTGCTCAAGGCAGTGTATGTGGTTTTCCTCCTCCTCCCTTTCTTCTTACAGCCACCCTGCAAAGTAGGTCAAGCTGCGACTGGTTATTTGCTGATTGTGGCTGGTTGCTTCCATATCAGCAAGGTGGTAAATCCACTCCAGGCTTTAGTCTGAACTTTGACACAGCTATCCTAGGTGCTGCGTACCATCTCCAAAAAAGGTCAGCTCTATCAGACTAAAACCCACAGCAGGGTCACCACCCCACTGACACAGGAGCCCCCATCAGCCTTGGTGTTAGGTGTGTTGGAGTGGAGAAATCACATTTGAATCAGAGGTGGAAGAGAGGGCGTGTGATCCTGTGGAGCCTGACTCCAGTCCCCAATTCTTTATTCACTTGTAGTCATATCCCTCTACTCAGATGGAAATGCCACTGTAATCAATAAATGATCGTAGGGAAATGACCTGACAAGCATCTCATAAATATAAATAACCAAGAAATATAAGATTGCCAAAGAATGGAACCCTGCTTACCTACTTCTCCATCTAACAGCCACACCAAAGTAAAAAGAAAGCAGTTACACTCTTAAACCCAGGTTCTCCAAGTTAGTGTTCATGCTTTATTTCAATTCAAGTATCACTTTGATGCCAGGTACAAGGGAGTGGCAGGAATTTCTGTGCATGAATCCATGCTCAAATCTTGATTCTTAATCCCTAGTTTTCTTGTAAACCTAACCCCGGCCAATTCATGATGCTTCCTTTAATTAAAAAGATGAAGTCATGCTTTCCTGTGTGTTTTTTTAAAAAACTGTTTTAATAGGAGCTTCTCTTTGGAAGCAAACCTCTATTTTTTACTTTCTTCCTACAGGATTGTTTGTGGATGCCAAAATGTATTACATTAGGATGGTTTCTTTACTACACTCCAGAAAAAAATGAACATGGGGCTTGGAAGCAACATTATATTGCCTGTGCAACTGATGTGGGTCACTTCACTCCCAGGGAAGCCACCGGAACCCTTGAAGAACATAAAACAGAGTATGAAGAGCAACAAGAGAGACAGCATGCAGAACATCTACGAAAAATTATTAGAGAGCAAATGGCACTGCACAAGAGTAAGTTGGGGAAAACTATTACTTTGTCCAGTTTTAGTAAAGGACTTCTCTAAGAGTAAAGTGTCATGGGACTCAATGGGACTTGTTTCTCTGACTAGGCATGTATAGTAGCACTGTGGAATGCAGAGCCCTCCAGATGTTATTGGGCTGAACGTCCCATCAGCTAATAGTGAGGGATGATGGATTTCAGTAGCGCCAAGCCTTGGGATATAGGAGTGCATTGTTAACATTGGCCCTAATGATTCACAACGGTTCCATTGCTGTAATAAATACATTGGACCACATTTAACAATTATTTTACACAGACAAGCACTGAAGGTTATTTGGCTGTGGTATTGCTTGCTTCTCTTCACACATGCATTTGAACAATAAGAATGCTCAGGAAATTTTCTTTTAGAAGAGAAACAACAGGCAAGGAAAAAGAGTTGAGGTTGGAAAATTGCCAAGGAGAATATACAAAGGATATATACAATGGACAAATAGATAAAGGAGCCTTTACTTACAGAGGGATATACTGTAGCTTTCAATGGTTCTCATATTTACAACTGTATGAAAGATTTAAGATAGATGAAAAGAATTATGGTGTTAAACAAAATAAATCAGTGTTTGAATTACAGTTATGATGATAAGGATTTGATTGTGAAATATTTAAACTCTTGTTCAGATTTGAAATGGAAGATGAACATAATATGGTAAAATGGGCTAGGAACTTTGGATATAATATACAAATGGAGCAATAGAAAAGGGCATGTAGTGCAACGGGTTGAAGTTTACATTGTGTTTCAATCTTATAGAGAATTCTTATAAAATGAAGTATTGTTGGTATATGATGCCAGAAGAGTTGTCTAGAATGTGTAAGGGAGTCTCAAATGCATGTTGGAAATGTGAACAACAAGAAGAAACATTTTACCATATGTGGTGGACATGTGAGAAGGAAAAAAATGTTCTGGGTTCAAATACACACTTTGATTCAGAGGATACTAAAGATTAGCATACAGCTAAAACCAGAACTGTTTTTCTTTTGGGGCTTATGGACAAACAACTCGAAAGGAGCCATAGAAGGATGTTTCAGTGTATGATCACAGCAGCAAGACTGTTGTATGCCCACAATTGGAAGAATTCAGAAGTACTCATGGTGGAAGATTGGTGGTCAAAACTGAATGAGTTAGCAAAAACTCATGGGTTTGATTAGAGAAAAATCATTAGAGACATGTTAGGCTTTTTGAAGGAAAAAAAGAAAACAATTTAATAACGGTTGGTTTTGAGAACTAATATGGGGACAACCTTGGGCAAATCAGACACTCTCAGCCTCAGAAAACCTCATGATAGTTTCACCTTAGGGTCACTGTAAGTCAGAAGCGACTTGAAGGCACACAAGAAGTAGTTATCAGAGGAAGTATACTTGTACGATGTAGTTTGCAGAGAGTGGGGCAGGATTATTTTATCATATGTGTCTATAGCCAATGAAAAGGAAGTCATCCTATATCTTTATCTATATTTATATATCTCCATTTTTATATGTTATTTCTATCTACTTTTTTCTTTTTATCCTTTGTTCTTTTCTTTGTTGGTCTGGTGTTTTGTTTAAATATATGAATCTTTTATTGTGTATTGAAAATTCTTAATAAAAATGATAAAACAAACAAAAAGAATAGTAATCAGGGCTGGTTAAAGGGCTTTGCAGCACCTGCAGGAGCCCTCTGTCATTGTGTGGGGGGCCTTCCTAACCCTTCTCCTGAATATCCTGTACTGATAATCTGAATATCCTGTACTGTGAATAGGTTAGGTTAGGTTAGGTTACATTGACCTGAGATAAACATATGGGGCCCCAGAAACAAAGCGTTGCAGCCCCCCCCCCCATTCCTTAAACTGGTCCTAGTAGTAAGAATGCTGTGGCACAATCCCAAAAGAATTAGCTCTGCATGTACTCAAAAATATTGAGAGGGGCTTGTGGAAAGCCTGTATTTTTGAACATTTGCCATTAAGAATTAGCTCTGCATTTGCTCAAGAATATTGAGAGGGGCTTGTGGAAAACATGTATTCTTGAACAGTTGCCATTCTTTGTATAGAAGAAGGTGCAAAGGAACTTTGTACAGGGACTTGGGTGTTCTGGTATATTTTCCCTTAGGCCAGTTCATCTCAAGCTATCTGATGTAAGGGACTGGGAATACTTCTTGCTGATGTGTTAATGACTAGTAACATTTCCTCCCTTTCCTGGAAGTTCACCAGGGCCCCACAGCTGGTGGACCTGGTGAACTTCCAGGAAAGGGAAAAAATGTTACCAGTTGCTAACACATCAGCAAAAAATATTCCTATGGACAGGCACTGGTCTGGGGACCACCATTTTGAGTAACATTGCCTTAGACTGTGTCCAATGGCTGTGAACGCAGAAGACAGGTTCTGTAACTGAACTTTGCCTTCTCTTCCCCAAAACTGGTTTACCTCTTCCCTAAGCCTCTGCTGATGAAAGCTTCCTTTGTTTAATTTTGGACAATTCCCACTGCAGCCCTATATGTTCCTGTTCACAACATTCAATAGCTCCACCCTGTAGAGAGGCTTTACATGGGGAAAATGAGGGGGGAAATGAAAAATTGGGGGAAATGAAAAAAGATGTCAGCCACAGATGCAGGCAAAATGTCAGGAATAAATTCTTCCAGAACACAGCCTCACAGCCCAGAAGAAACCCATGGAAAACCTATGGATGCTGGCCGTGAAAGCTTTCAACTTCACAATGAAAAATGGTTTGTACATATAAGGTGCCTTTGGCTCCCACAGTCATTGGATACAACCCACAAATGTTTGTTGCATTTTTTAACTTCAGAGGTGTGGCAACTGCCTCAAAATATATTGCTTAGATCATAGACTGGAACTTGTAAGTGAGACTATGGACATTTTCAGGCGCCCCTTACTGCGCAAGCAGCTTCTGGGGCAGTACCAAGGCTGCTGCGCAGCAGGGGGTCCTTTTTGGATGCCGCCGTCCCTCTTCCGGGACCATTCGTGGCACGTACGTGAAGCTTTGGAAGCGGCCGTGCCATATTTCAATCACGGAAGTTGCTCGTGATTGAAATATGGCACGGCCGCTTCCAAAGCTTCACGGACATGCCACGAATGGTCCCGGAAGAGGGACAGCGGCGTCCGAAAAGGACCCGGTGCCACTCAGCAGCCTCGTTACTGCTCCAGAGGCTGCCTGCGTGGTAAGGGGCATCTGAAAATGTCCTGTATCTAACACTAAAAAGTGATAGTGGTTTGATAGTACTTCTAATGGTCATGGCTCCATCCTATGGAATCTTGGGATTTTTAGTTTGATGGGTACTCAGAATCTTCTTCTTAGGAGCTCTATGGCTGTCATTCAGGGGAGGGCACTAGACCTTTTCAGGAGAGAATTCTAACTATCTCATCATATTACAAATCTCAGATTCCATAGGATGGCACCAAGACAGACTGCCATCAAGCTGCAAAAACGGTATAAGGTGAATGTGATGGTACCCAATATGCCAATTTTTAGATACTGAAAATAATGCAGAATAAGGGGTTTGGGTGAAAGTAAACATGGCAATGTGAACATTCCAGACCAAGGAAATATTCCATTGTCAGCTCTTAAAAAAAAAAAAAGGGGGAAACCAATTCAATCTATTAGCAAATGCAACACTATCAAGTATCTAATTTGCAATCTGGAGATAAGGAGAGAAGAATTTCTAAGCAACTTTTACAAAATGGTTTCCCTGCAAAAGAAATCAAGGGATAATTTGAACAAATAGTACAAATCCTTTGCGGTAATTTATGGGAATATAAATACAATGAGAACTTTGAAATTCTATTTTTATGTGATACATTTTTCTAGCTTAATGGTATATGTCGCTGGCACATTGTTTCCTATGTATATGTCGCATCTTTGGAGGAGGCCTATAATGTGTGCAACAATTTTACTCAGCTTAGCTGAATTTAAAACTGTCTGTATAGAAAATTGGTTTTGTAACTGGTTGCATAATGTGGCAATTCCAGAGAGATACACAGACAGCATGAGATTTGTGCCCCTTTTGAAATCTGTAGGATTAAATGACATTGTCTGATGTTTTCTCATTTTTCAGAGGAATTGTTGAAAGCTCGTCCCCCTTGGCTAAGTGGGACACGAAGCTCAGGATTTTACAGACATGGATACCAATTGAGTTTGTCCCAGACCATCCATGACCGAGCTCGATTGCCTATGGCAGTGTTACTGGCAAAGGTATTATACTCATTATAGTCACTATATAGTTTGCTTTTGAGCATGCTGACAGGGAGCTTAATTTGAGTCTAATCTCTTTCCAAGAAGCTATTTTCAGTAAAAGCGCTTAGCACTTGAAGACATGGAGAGTGCCTCTGAGTGCCAGCCCCTCCTGCTGCCTATGATTAGGATGCCACTTGGCTGGAGTCCTGCCTGCCTGGCAGGAATTACATAATCACTGTCATACCACTCTGAACACACCAATATAATCTGATTTTGGAGGCAGAGAAGGGTGGTCCTGATTCTTGGATGGGAAATCAACAAAAGTCCTTTCATGCCACACAAATATAACACGATGATTCCACTTGCATTGCCATGGCTACATTGTGTGGAATCCTGGGACTTGTAGTTTGATGAGGCACTAGAGCTCTCTGGCTGAGAATTCCAAATGACTAAACAAGCCAAACAACCACAACAAGCTTCAGACTCTACAGCAACAAACCAATATTACAGGTGTAAAAATAAATAAACCTGGCAGATGAAATAACACCTTCAAATAATTAACTTTTTACACATCTGTATTACTCAAGAAGTGGCAACATTCAAGGATATTTAACTTTTTATACATCCATAATAGGGAAAAAAATCATTGTGTTTTTAATGTAGGTGAACATATCAATATAATCTAGACAATCCAAAAGAGAAGCTTTATGATTTACAATAAAGAATGTACCAAAAATGTTCATATCTAAAAATAAATTATGATCAATGACATCTCTTCTAGGAGAACTTCATGTCAGGGAGTTATAGGCACCAGTGCGTCATATGTCACAATTGGAATTTGTTATATACTGTATCTGAAGAAGCCTGCTGGGTGAAATGGAAAGAATACTACCCGGGATCTTCTATCAGCTCCTCTTGAGTTGCTACCTCTTGAGCTACATCGGTTGTGAATGATTTACCATTTTGTTTTTCACATTGGTTATGCTTTATTCTTAGATATGATTTTTTTGTACATTTTTTATTGTAAATTGCAAAGCTTTTATTTAGGATTGTGTAGATTATATTGAAGTTCTTGATAAGTTTACATGTATTAAGAACATAATAGTTTTTTCCTACGATGGATGTATAAAATGTTAACTATCCTTGGATGTTGCTACTTCTTTATATATATATATATATATATATATATATATATATATATATACACATATATATAAAATTAAATATTGAGAATTCCTTCCTTTAGCTGCAAATCACAGGATTCCGTAGGGTCATGGCAGTTAAAGTGGAATTATAGCCCTATAATTGTGTAGTATGAAAGAGCCCTAGGTAATGCCAAGGATCCCCAAGCTAGGAAAAAGAATCCTACCTGAAATCAACAATAGTGAGCTACATGGGCCAGTTATTTTGCTCAGTGTAAGCAGCTCCTTGTGTTTCTGTGTGCTGGTATAAAACAATGAAAGGCCAATCAACTCATAATTCTCGCTGAGCACATGTGAAGCCCATCTGAATCTAGTTTTGTTAGCCCTTGCCCAGAGTGGATGTCCAGTCCTTTAATTCAGTAAGGCACTCAATAAGGCTGCAGTTACTGTTGTTCTCATGATGCATGTATCTTTGGCTTGGACTTTCCACACGAACTGGCTACCCCAGAGAGTGGAAGTGGGCAAGACACAAACTGTTCAGCAACCTCTTTGCTCCGACAACAAGGAGGAAATAGAGGATGTTGCTGGGATTTCTCACACTTCCTCCACCTGGATCTGCTCCTTGTTTCCTTGCCTGGTTGGGAATATCAAAAGAAAGCAATAGGCAGATGGCAAGCCTGGTTTAAGGTGGCAGAGATGCATGTTGACTCATGTTCAAGATGCCTGCGTTTGTGTGGGAAGGAGTAGATAGTGACAGGCTCCACAGACTTCTGGACAGTCTGTTGAACCTATGCTGACTGTCCTTCTGACATAGGATGACATTTCTCATGTTTCTGATGTCACTTTCCTTCTTCCCCCACATCCTCCAAGAAGGAGAAGACATAATAATTTTGTTCTAAAAGCAAGGGTTAAGCATGCCTCCCCTGGCTCTTCAGCCTAGCTAATTACTTAGAACTGAATTTATCTTTCTGCCTCTGTATATTTCTCTTAATAAAGATGAGTTTTCTTACTTAAATATGAAAGTAGACTTGGGACTTTTTCAGATGCTCTAAAAAACCCTGTGGAGGTTGGGAGGAGGATGGTGCTGTCCCGCTTCCAGCGATTGATTTCGCATGACGCCGTCCTCCACCGGTGCTTCCTCCATGCTGAAGGGACGAGAAAGATGCTGCTTTTCATTGATGGAAACTTCTGTCTTCAGGGTTCACTCAGCCTCCCATCCTTTTGTAGGTCGGTAAAATGAGTACCCAGATTGTGGGGGGCAATTAGCTAACACACATTGGAAACTGCTTAATGCAGTGTAGATGTGTAAATTGCTATTGCTTAAAACAATTTGTAAGCTGCTCTGATAGCCTTGTGGCTGAAGGGCGGGGTATAAATAAATAAATAATTTTTTAAATAAATTGAAAAGTGGTTCCTTTCTCATCCCTCCAGCACAGAGGAAGCACAGAGGAAGGACAGGAGGAGTGAAATCGTGTGAAATCGATCACTGGAAGCGGGAAAACACTGCCCTCCTCATGACCTCCACAGTTTTTTTTTAGAGCATCTGAAAATCTCCTTGGAGTCTTTTCACACAGTACAATTATAACACTGAGGACTTTATCAGACGCATTAAATATGTCATCATAACGATGCCACATAAACACGAAAGGGCGCGCATATCAGACAAGGTCGCCCTTTCGTGTACTAGGCAAAACCCATACTTTCTTATTTTATGTACTGGCCAAAACCTGTACTTTCTTATTGACGGCTGAAGCTGTCAATTGATTCCCTGTGGTGCTTTTGTGCCAGCATTGCCGGCATGTGAAACCTCATGCCATTGTACTCATGTGAATGCAGTGTGAATGGTTGGTCCAGCGCAAACACTTCCGGGTGAGATTGCAACATTCAGGTGAGTGACACACTTTTTATGACCCTCCCTGGGTTACTTGTAAGTTTTAAAGTGTGTGTATGTGCTTTTGAAAACTTTGTGTGTGTTGTTTTTGTTTGTTTGTTGAATTTCCCACGCAAGTCTCTTCTCGCGAGAATCCGTGGGATTTTGAAAGAGGAAGTGAACAGATCTCCATTCACTTCCTCTTTCATTGCCAGGAAGCCTTTCTATGGGAGGCAAGGTAAGTGCAGCATGGGGAGTTCTTTTGCCGGCATAAAAATAGAAAAGTTATGCTGGCAAAAGAATGGACTTTTGGCGGGGTGGTGTGATAAAGTCCTAAGATTCCCCTTCATCTACTCTGACTCCATCCTGTGGTATCCTGGGATTTTCAGTTCAGGCAGAGGCATTTAGAATTCTCAGTCTGAGAGTTCCCCCAGTGCTTCACCAAACTACAAATCCCAGGATTCCATGGGATTCAGCCATTGCAGTTAAAATGAAACCATAGCACTAAAACTGTGTGGTGCAAAATGGGCTGCAGAATGCTTGCATTTGTGGGGGGAAAGGTCAGCTCTTTAACTTATCTGTTACTCAAAGGGGGCTCAGTCCACATACATACATGCTGTGGAAATTGACACTCTGTTGTTGTGACTTTGGCTGGTAGAGTCTGTGGCTGACCTGCTTGTCTTCCTTTGAAAATGGTGCCTCCCCCCCCCCCACTTCACCCATCTTATTACTCTCCTAGACATTACAAGCTCAATACCTCCTGCAGGCCCAGATATACTGTCAGACCCCCATATTTGCAGAACCAATATCTGTGGTTTCAATTATCCGTGGCTGAAAAAATAGGGATACATATCATAGAGTCATACTGGAAAGTGCCTAGAGAGGTATCCTCTCTATGAATTACTAGGTCTTCCAATGCAACTCTATGGTATGTTTGTACTGCAAATCCTTTATTATTAATAGGGTTCACTATCAGCTGTGGTTTCTGGTATCTGCGGTAAGTTTGGGAACTGCACCACCGTGAATACAGAGGTCCGACTGTATATGTTCCATTTTTTCCAAGTATACATTCACCATATCTCTGGCTCCTCTCAGACAGCTCATGTACTATTTTCCCCTTTTAGAAAAGAATGCCTTCCTCAAATCATATGCTTTCAAAACATTCTTCTGAAGTGAAATCTGAACTGAAATTCAGCTGGGAAGCAGAGAAGCAGATTCTGTAAGTGTTGCCCTATTTAAAACCTTTACCAAAAATGTAAGCAACTGGACTTGATGTGTAAAGTTCCTGAGAGAATTAAATACAGGTTGAGTCTCCCTTAACCAAAATGCTTGGGACCAGAAATATTTTCAGATTTTGGAATACTTGCATATACATAATGAGATATCTTGGAGACTGGACCCAAGTCTAAATACAAAATTAATTTATGTTTCATATACACCTTATACACATAGCTTGTATGTAATTTTATACATAATATTTTTAATAATTTTGTGCATAAAACAGTTTTTTATTATCTTTATTATAATTTTCACACATTTCACACATTTCACACATTTACACCGTTTCACCATTTCACCATTACAGTTCTACACAATTTTATCCCTTATAAATACAACCGTACAACCATACAACCATACTACCGTGCATAAATAAAATAGGTTTAAAGGATAAACATAAATTAAAAAAAAAACATGAGAAAAGAGAAAAAAAAATTGAACATATACTACACTCCGCTATCAACCATACTTCCTACCATACTGGTTCATAGACTTGCTATTTGTATTACTCGTTTTTCCCTTCCTTCCCTTTACTTACTGCCTCTATACAGTATCAATGTATTTCCACTTACTATTATCTAGATATTCCAAAATCTATATTTTAATTATCTGAGGATAGTTCGCAACCCTTCCTTCTTTTTTAAATATATATCTGCGTAGATATTTATTACTATTTATAGTTATCTATTTATTCTTCAGCTGTATTGACATTTGGTTAATAGTCCCATATTTCTGCAGCTTCACTCCATTCTGATTTCAGAAATTCTATCCACTTCTCCCATTCTTTCCTAAATTTGTCTTTCGTTTTATATTTAATCCATGCGGTGAGTTCTTCCATCCTCGCTATTTCCTCCATTTTTATTAGCCATTCTTCTATCTTCGGGACAGTTTCTGACTTCCAATATTTGGCCAGAACTATTCTCGCTGAGGTGGTCATAAAGAATAGCAA
Source organism: Gambelia wislizenii (assembly GCA_030847615.1). Classification (NCBI taxonomy): domain Eukaryota; kingdom Metazoa; phylum Chordata; class Lepidosauria; order Squamata; family Crotaphytidae; genus Gambelia; species Gambelia wislizenii. The sequence goes on along the minus strand of JAUMIR010000001.1, from coordinate 115,135,437 downwards.
GTTCCATTGATGTTTTGGGATTTCCTTACCAATTAAATTTAATAAAAGAAGCTCTGGTGTAAATCTTAATTCAATTTTTAATATCTTTTTTATCCAGTTATAGATGTTTATCCAAAATTTTTTCACTATTCTACATGACCACCACATATGAAAGAAGGATCCTATTTCTCTTTTACACTTCCAGCATTTTGGGTCATTTTCTTTATAGATTTTAGCTAATTTTTGTGGCGTCATATACCATCGAAACATTGTTTTATAACAGTTTTCTCTTAGTTCAATGCAAGATGTAAATTTTTTATTTCTTTTCCCTAATTCGGTCCAATCTTCTAATTGTATATTATGTCCTATGTTCTGCGCTCACTTTACCATATATTCTTTAACTATTTTTGCTTCGAATTCCAAATCCAGTAGAATTTTATATATTTCCCGGGTTTTTATTTCTCTATCTGTCACTAGAAGTTTATCCAGAGCTGTCTGTTGTTGCTCTATTCCAACTAAGTTGCTGTCCATCTTATACCTCTCAAGAAGCTGCCTATGTTGGAACCAGTTGCATTCTATATATTCTTTCTTTAATTCTTCCATTGCTTTCATTCTATACTCCCCACTTTGAATTTTTAACAAATCTTTGTATCTCAACCAATCTCCTCTACTTATCATTTCTGTTCTTCTAAAAGCTTCTTGAGGGGATACCCATAGGGGGAGTTTCACATATAGTTTTTTCTTTACCTCTTTCCAGACCGACAGCATTGATTTCCTAAGAATGTGGTTGTTGAATTTTTTTTCTATCTTTTCCTTCCCGTACCAAAGGTACGCGTGGAAGCCGAATTTAATGCCAACCTCTTCCAATGTTAATATTTTGTCATTTTTTAAGGAAAGCCATTCATATAACCAAGTTAAGACTGATGAGTTATAGTACAGCCTTAAATTTGGCAGACCCAAGCCACCTTTATGTGTCTCTTCCTGTAGGACTTTCCAGTTTACCCTTGGTTTTTTTTTTGCCCATATAAACTTTGACATATCTCTATCCCATATTTTAAATAAATTCTTATTGAATAAAACTGGGAGATTTTGGAATAGGAAAAGCATCTTAGGTAAAATCGACATTTTCACAGCAGCAATTCTCCCTAGCAGTGATAAGTTTAATTTATCCCATCTCTCCAATTCTTTTTTCATTTCTCTCCATGTCAAGTTATAATTATTTTCTATTAATTCTAAATTATTATTAGTTACTATTATGCCTAAGTATCTTGTTCGCTTTACAACTTTATATTGGGTTAACTTAGTTAACTCCTCATCCTCTTTTTTAAGTAAGTTTTTTGTTAGGATTATGGTCTTTTCTTTATTTACCTTTATTCCTGCTACCTGTCCAAATTCCCTTAATTTTTCTTGAAGTTTCTCAATGGATTTTATTGGTTCCTCTAAAGTTAAGGATAGATCATCTGCAAAAGCTGATATTTTATACTCCTGTTTCTTTATCCGAATCCCTCTTATCTCCTTGTCATTTCTAATATTCCTGCAAAAGGTCTCCATACACATTATAAACAATAGGGGTGACAAAGGACACCCCTGTCTCACTCCCTTTTCTATTTTTATTTCCATAGTTCTATGTCCATTCAATGTAATTTGTGCTGTTTGTTTTTTATAGATTGTCCTAATTGCTTGTACAAATTTTTCTCCCAGTTCAGCTTTCTCCATTACAGCCAGCATATATCTCCACCTAACGCTGTCGAAAGCTTTCTCTACATCTAAAAATGGGATATCTAGTTTCTTATCTGAATGGGTCTCTCCATATTCTATAATATTTAATAATCTCCTGATGTTGTATCTCATATATCTTCCTGGGAGGAACCCCGTTTGGTCAGTGTTCACCCACTCACTTAGGACAATCTTCAATCTTTCCGCTAAAATTATCATTAAAAGTTTATAATCAGTGTTCAGCAGAGAGATTGGTCTATAATTTTTTATCTCATCCGGGTCTTTGTTCTCCTTTAATATTAATACAATATCTGCATTCAGCCATGGTAGTGGTATATCGCCTCCTTCCATTATTTTATTAAACAAATTACATAATGGAACCTTTAACTGATCTCTAAAGATCTTATAATAGCTGGATGAAAAGCCGTCCAGGCCCAGAGTCTTTCCTGCTTTTAGAATTTTAATGGCCTGATCAATCTCCGTGGTGGTTATTTTTTTATTTAAATTTTCTCTCTGTTGAGCACCTATTTTAGGGATTTTTTGATCATCCAAATACTTTTCTATTTTTTCATACATTGTTTCATCCTGTTGTGTCTCTTTAAAGAGCTGTGTATAGAATTCTCCAAAGAGCTTTCTAATTTCTTCTTCATTTGTCACTACTTTATCCTTATCTTTATTCTCAGTATTTGTTGTTTCTCCTGCGCTTTCCTCAGCCTGTAAGCTAGCCATTTGCCCATTTTATTACTTTGCTCATAAAATCTCTGTTTCGTGAACCTCATTCTCTTTTCTATTTCTTCCATTGTATCTGTCTTCATTTGATTTTGTAGCATTTTTAGCTCATTAATCACCTTTATATTTTTGGGGTCCTTTTTTAGTTCTTTTTCTTTCTGGCCTATTGCATCTGATAGTTTTTGCATCTTCTCCTTCAATTTCTTATTTCCCTCATAATTTATTTGCATCAATACACCCCTGATAACTGCTTTACTTGCATCCCACAGGCTTTGAATTGTCACTTCCCCTTCCTTGTTTTCATTGAAGTAGTTTTTTTAGGGCCTTTCTAACTCTCTCTTGACTGCTCTCATCCTGTAATATTACTTCTTTTAGTCTCCATCTGTAGCTTCTTTTCTGACTTTTTAGTTTTAAATTTATCATATTATGATCGGAAATTGCTCTTGGAGATATTTCCATTGACTCTATATTCCTCATCATGTTTCTGGAGACTAAAAACATATCGATGCATGATAGTGAATTGTGCCTATCTGAAAAAAAGTATATTCTCTAGTATTGCTGTAGAGATGCCTCCAGACATCAACAATAGAAAGATTCTCTATCATCTCAAAAAAAGATCTGGGGAGCTTTCCTTGCTTTTCTTTTATCGCTTTACACGATGCTCTATCCTTGGATGGGTCTATCACCCCATTCCAATCCCCAAGGCATATTAAGCTGTCATATTCCTTCTCTAAAATAACTTCCAGTAGATTGCTGTAGAATTTTTCTCTATTTTCTGAAGGGGCATATATTCCCCAAATCAGGGTTTTTTCGCCCATGATATTTAGTTCTATGCCAAGATATCTTCCTTTATCGTCCTTTAAAGTTTCTTTCGCCCCCAGTTCTTTTTTTACATAGAACACAATTCCTCTTTTTTTCTTATCAATAGAGTTCACAAATTCCTGGCCTAGTTTTTTTATTTTTCAGCAGGTTTTGATTTTCCCCCTTAATATGCATTTCCTGAATACAGATAACATCAGCTTTAGTTCTTTCCAAATGGTGGAAGACTAACTTCCTTTTACATGGTACATTCATACCTCTCACATTCCAAGACACTATTTTAAATGCCATCTTTAAATAGCTTTTATTAATAGGTTTATTATATTATGAATATACAAGTTGTTATTTTCTCAATCAGTCTCTGCTTCTTCCTCTTTATCTATTTCATTATCCTCCTCTCCCTCTGTTCCTGAATATTCTGATTCATCCACTATTTCACCTTCCAGCTCCTCTTCTGGTTCCCCATCATTCTCTTCATCTGATTCTCTTCTATTGACCTTATGCTCAATCCTTAATTCCTCCCTACTGCTTCTCATTTCTTCAATGTCTTCCTCTCTACTCTCTTGCTCTTCTTTTTCTTATTGTACCTGCTCTCTTTTATTTTGTTTTTCCCCATTTTTCTTGACCCTCTTCGATATTTCCCTTGATTCTGTCTGCATTTTACCATGTTGTTCTTCTTCTTTATTATCCAAATCCTTCCCATATTTAATTACAAATTCTTTTGCTTTTTTTAACGTATTCAACCTATATCTCCTTTGTCTAAAGTTGAAAGAAATCCCCTCAACTTTTTCCCACCGATATTGAATTCCATTTTTCTGCAGTTTCCCTGTCAGAAATTGATATTCTTTCCTTTTTTAAAAAATTTGCGGTGGAATATCCTTATAGATGGCTATCTCATTTTCCTCAATAACTAATTTTTTAACATAATTTTTCTCGAGAATTTGATCTCTAACTTTACCTCTTGTAAAATATACTACGATGTCTCTCGGTAGTCTTCTTTGTGTAGCTACCCTCGAGTTTATCCTGAATACCCTGTCAATTTCTCTCTCCATCCTTGCTAGAGGCATCTCGATATATGCAGCTAAGCATGGGGTTAACCTGTCATATAAGTCTTCTTCCTCCACTTCCACCAGTCCCCTTAATTTCAAACACTTCTCTCTTAGCCTTGTCTGTATATCTAATTCTCTCATCTCCCCTTGTTCTTGATTTTCTTTTAAATATTCAGTTGTTTTTTCTAAGCTTTTAGACTTGCTATCTAAGTTTTCTACTTTCTCACTCAATTGTTTCACATCTTCCGTAATTTTATTTAAATTCTTTCCAAAATCATCCAACTCTCTTTTTATGTCTTTCCTTATCTCTTTCATTTCTAAAGACATCTCCTCTCTAAATTTCCTGAATTCTTGTAATAGAAGCTGTTGAGTATCTGTAATTTATGTCGATAATCTTCTAGTTGTTAAGGTGTGTACTTGTGTGTTTTTCTTAACCAGCATATTGTCTATTCCCGTTTACCTCTCTATCTTCTATTAATTACTATATTTTAATTTTGTTCCTATAGCAAAGCAAAGCATAAGCAATTTACAATAATAACCAGTTTTCCAAGCACTTCCTCAATGCCCCCCTCAAATTTCACCATCTAGGTCCCAGGCCTGATTTTTTTTTCCTATTATTTACAATACGTTTATCTCCAATACTGTACACTTTGCCAGTAATATCGAAATATATTTTCTAAGCAATGTTACTTAATCAAAATATTCTCTCAGTCTCAAATCTTATATCTCTTACATAGATTACCATTCACCAATTTATATCTGCTGACCATCTAACCTTTCAATCCTCTGCTTTTATTTCTATGAATTATTTGGGAGTATTCACCAAACTCTTCATATTCATTAATATTAAGTATTCATTAGTATTACAGGAAGTTATGCATTCACTCCTTAATCTTCAATTAGACTTTCTGTATTCCAAACTTCTAAGTTTCTGCCCTAATTAGCCTCTATATCTGATTCCAGTCCACCTTTTCGAACTCTCAGATATAATAAGTTTACTGCTCCAACTTCTCCTCTTCAATCCGCTCTCCTCCGTTGACCTTCACACCTTCGTATCCCCCCAGTCTTCTCTTTGTCGCTCCGTTCAGTCAAATCCACTCCTCCTAGCCACTCCTTCTGCTCCTCACTCCTCTTGTTCGCTATCACTTTCCTTTCTATTACACCCAACCGTTTCAGTCAATCTTACTCCACTTAGCTCAGTTTTTTTTCTTCCGCTTCTTGTTTACTCCACCCTCTAACGTCTCACGCTGTGCAACTGTACAGCTCCGTTTCTATTTCCTTTACTCTTATACTCCAGTGTCCTTCGTTTACTGTTCTTCCCACTCCTCTGAGCGTTCTTTTAGACAGTCAGTCTGTTTATACTAAGTCAGCACCTTTAATGGTCTTCCGTCTACCCCAGTTTCCTTTTATTTACTCACTCCTTCTCCGCTCCGCCAGGTTTCAATGCTTATTTACTCAGTTTTTCTCCGCTCCATCAAAGCTCCGCTCCATTCCAGAGATCCACTCCAGCTCTTCCAATTTCACTCCGTCACCACGTAGCCACTTTCCTGCGCCAGCGAATTCACCACAGCTGACCTACTATCTTTGGAAGCTTACGTAACTCAGTCCTCCATTTCTCAAACTGTATAAGGATATTGCGAAGGGTTTTCCCAGTCTAATAACCAGTAGGTTGCTTATTGAATATTTGGCTGTATTATTGTTAAAAGCCAGGGAAGTTGCTCTGCCCCTTCTCCGAGGGGTGTCCAACCAGGGTCGTTGCAAAGCTTTAAGACCTTGTCGTGCCGTCCTCTCCCTTCCCCTTCCCCCTTTCCAGAGAGAACTAGGGGGGGTGGAGGGAGATGCACCTCCTGGTCAAGCAAGCCCACTCAGGTTCCCCTTATACAAGGGGACACTCTTTCTGGTTTTGCTGTAATATTTACCAGAAAAAAAGCCCTGGTTGGTGACTGCAAGTTCTCCGACTGAGCTTCTTGCAGCCGCTCTCAACCCCGTCGCTGGCCAGAAGTCCATGCATAAAACAAAGTTTGTGTTCATTGAACCGTCAGAAAGCAAAGCTATCACTATCTCTGCCACCGAGGTGGACAATTTTGGAATATTTAGAATTTTGGAATTCTGAGATCGAGGGATACTCAACCTGTACCTATTTGTAAGCAACTCCCTTTCAAAATAAAACCCACAGGACTGGTGAGGCTCTGGACCATTAGACATTCTGCATCTAAGAGTTTTGTGCATGGGGAAGTCTTTTACTGGCCAAAGCTCTGAAGTTGTTTCCTTAAGGAAAAGTGGTGGAGGTTTTTAAACAGAGGCTGGATGGCCATTTGTCTGAGGTGCTTTGATTGTGTGTTCGGCATGGCTGGGGGTTGGACTGGATGGTCCTTGTGGTCTCTTTCAACTCTATGATTCTATGAAAAAACCATCACCCAAAGCTTCTGTAGTGCTTTCAGAGCCAAAGAAAGATGTATCAAATTATGTAGAATAAATATAGTTTATCCAGGTCATCCCTGAGCTTAAAAGAAGCCCCTCAAAAGAACTTGGGGCAGAAATATTGCAAGCTCATTTCCCACTCTGTTGCCGAATCTATCATAGCGGGTTGACAAGGAGACCAAATGGGAACTCAGGGTGAAATCCCAAGATCTCTTGGTGCTCTCCATGGGTCCCTTTGCCTGACAGTTTTCACAAAGCTTGAGACAAGGATCTGAAAATCTGTCACTTTCATTGTCATTGTGTTTCTCCCACAGCATCCCTTTCCTGTCTAGGTTCTGTACTGAATTGCAAGGCACTTTTAAAATTTTCTCACATAGAAATCTGTACGTATTTGGTACATAATTGTCCTAATGTCCTCACTTTCATGCATTTTCTTAAAGTATTCATTTTTATGTATTTTCCCCATTAATTAAAGTATGGTTGGTAAATATTTTACAAATGTGATTTTTTGTATTTGTTTGCATTTACTTGCATACTTCTTCAAAAAGAAGAAAATAGTCTGATGCTCATGGGTGTCCCTAAGAATGGGAAACTGAACGATAGCCTTTTAATAGGCTAACAGAATAAAAATTGGATGAATTCACTCTAAAATGTTCACTTAATATTATTTTTTCCTGCCCCTAACCTGGGGGAGAGTGGACTCTGAGGCTGCTTGTCTTTTGCACCCTATTGTGATATGGCTCTGGCCTCCTTAAGGATCTGCTCAGACTTCTTGGGTGAGGAACTGAGAAAAACCATCCCACAGCCAGCCATTTTAACTGCTCCACTGACGTGGGAGCCACTAGTCACCACTCTGTCTGTCCATGTGTTCCTCTCCCCTGCCTGTCTTTTTGGTTAATGGAACCCAAAGGTGCCGCTTTGGGAAATATGGGGATTGAAACTGACAGCTTTGATGCTAAGGCAGTGGTTCTCAAACTGGGACATACTCTTCTTCCAGAGGTATGGAACACCCAGAGGAAAGCAGGATAAGGGTGGGAATAGTAGCTTCAAAGAAATAATAGAATCCTGTGACAGGAAGGATGCCTTTCTCCCCCATAGGTGTGGCATGGGGAAATGACTTCATAAGAAACTTTTTAATGTGTGGCATGGGAGGGATTTAGATGTGAGTTGTATATTTGTGTCTTTCATTTGATTTTGCCACCAAAGTCTAAGACATTTCTAAGTATTTTGGAGTAAACATTGTTAACTCTGTATGTCACTTTAACTCTCATTTTTCAACTGTATTCTTACAGAAAGAATGCTGCTAATAGCAGCTCTAATTCTATAATGCCTCGCAGACATTGTCGGACGGTTTCCCGAAGCTACCCTCACAGGGAGCATGCTCTTCAGCCACACCTGATCCTCATATCATCCCATGTTCCTGCTTATGAGGTTTGTATTTTCCTCCTTCCTTCCTTTAAAGGATTTGATCTCATCACCCAAAGCAATGGGAGGGAATTGGGGAAAGGTGAGCCAAACTGGATGTAACTTTGACCTCTTCTTGTACAGTAATAATGGTTTGTGAATGCCATGGGGGACTTGGCCAAGGGGGTGAAAGGAAATGGTCAATTCCTTACTACAACAAGACAGGTTTCTGACATGCCTAAAGCAGTCAGTTACAGGACTGTTGCTGAAAAAGTCCTCCCTGAATCCCATTTTATTGGATACCTACCAGTCAGTTTTCAGTATTGACTTTCTGGACAAAACACTGCTACCTGTAGTGGTCTCTCAACTTTAGGAGATCCTGGATTGAGTTGGATTATCTAGATCTAGTTCAAGATGGCTTCAACCATGGCTATGGGATGGAGACAGCTTTGGTTGCCTCGATGGATGATCTGTGATGGGAACTGGACAGGGAGAGTGTGTCCCTGTTCATTCTGTTGGACTTCTCAACAGCTTTGGATACTGTTGATCATAGTATATTTCTAGGCTACCTTGCTGGGATAGGACTTTGAGGCACTAGTTTACAGTGGCTTTATTCCTTTCTGGAGGGGAATCCCAGAATGTGATGTTGTGGGACTACTGTTCTCCCCCCGACCATTGACCTGTGACATCCCTCAGAATTCACTTTTGTCCCCCATGCTATTTAATACAGTCATGTGAAAAAGAAAGTACACCCTCTTTGAATTCTATGATTTTACATATCAGGACATAATAACTATCATCTGTTCCTTAGCATGTCTTAAAATTAGGCAAATACAACCTCAGTTGAACATCAGCACATGACATATTACACCATGTCATGATTTAGTCAACAAAAATAAAGCTGAAATGGAGAAGCCATCTGTGAAAAGCTAAGTACACCTTATTATTCAATAGCTTGTAGAACCAGGTTTAGCAGCAATAAAGTAATTGTTTCTGTATGACAGAAGTAATTGTTCTGTATGATTGAAGTAAAATTGTTTTCTGTATGACATTGTTGTGGAGGAATTTTGGCCCACACTTCTCTATGCTTCAGTTCATTGAGGTTTGTGGGAATTTGTTTATGCACAGCTCTCTTAAGGTCCCGCCACAGCATTTCAATTGGGTTGAAGTCGGGACCTTGACTGGGCCATTGCAACACCTTGATTCTTTGCAACACATTGATTCTTTTCCTGCCCCAGGTTAGGGGCAGGAAAAAATAATATTAAGTGACCATTTTAGCGTGAATTCATCCAATTTTTATTCTGTTAGCCTATTAAAAGGGTATCATTCAGTTTCCCATCCTTGATTCTTTTCTTTTTTTAGCCATTCTGTTGTAGATTTACTGGTGTCCTTGAGATCATTGTCCTGTTGTATGACCCAATTTCGGCCAAGCTTTAGCTGTCAGACAGATGGCCTCACATTTGACTCTAGAATACTTTGGTATACAGAGGAGTTCATGGTCGACTCAATGACTGCAAGTTTCCCATGTTCTGTGGCTGCAAAACAAGCCCAAATCATCACTCCTCCACCACTGTGCTTGACAGTTGGCATGATGTGTTTGTGCTGATATGATGTGTTTGGTTTTTGCCAAACGTGTCGCTGTGCATTATAGCCAAACATCTCCACTTTGGTCTCGTCTGTCCAAAGGACATTGTTCCAGAAACGTTGTGGTTCTTCAGATGCAACTTTGTAAACCTAAGCCATGCTGCCATGTTCTTTTCAGAGAGAAGGGGCTTTTTCTTGGCAACCTTTCCAAACAAACCATACTTGTTTACTACTGTTATGAGCTTTAACATTGAACATGCTAACTGAGGCCTGTAGAGTCTGAGATGTACCTCTTGGGTTTTCTGCAATTTCTCTGAGCATTGCATAGTATTACCTTGAGGTGAATTTGCTGGGATGTCTACTCCTGGGAAGACTGGCAACTGTCTTGAATGTTTTCTACTTTTGAATAATTTTTCTCACTGAAGAATGATGCACTTTAAATTGTTTGGAAATGGCCTTATAACCCTTCTCAGATTGATGTGCAGCAATAATTGCTTATCTAACATCATTGCTGATGTATTTGTTGTGGGATGATAGGACACTCAATCCCCGGCAGAAGCCAAAAAAATCTCAGCAGACTTAGCAGCAACCCGTTCCCAAGAATACTCACACACAGTGTTTGTCATCCAAACAAACAGGAGGCACTTTATCTTCAAGCTCAAGGCAGTTGCAAAGGCAGTTGCAATATGTACAGATAAAAACAGCAGACAGACAAACTGCTTCACCAGACATCAAGGTATTTCAAGAGAAGGAATGCTCTGAACTGAGCCTTCTTTTATACAGATTTACAGGGCATTGGCTCCTTCAACCACATGGGTGCATTACATCAGATTTTGCACTCCAGACTCTATCCTGATGCTACACCCTGCAGTAACCTTCTTGTGCAGCTATGGCCTCAAGGCTAGCATGACTTGGCAGTTCCTTGGCCTCGGCTAGCAGGACTTAGCAGTTGTTTGGCCATTTTCTGTGGAGTTCAGTCTCTGACTCCTGACAATCCCCTCCAAAATGGTCAGACTACTGCGTAGGACACATGTTTTCATCACAACATAGCAACATCGTCTAGATACATTGTTAGACATTCATCTTTCGGTTGACCTTCCCTTATGATGCCTCCACTTTACACTCTAGTGACAAGACCCAACCTCTTTGCCAATTCATCATGGCTTCCTGCTGGAAGGGCTTTTGTGAGCAGCTCTGCAATGTTGTCCTTGGATGGACAGTAACACAGACATAAGACACCCTCTTGTATTAACTGCCTCACGTTTTGGTAGCGTACTGTAATGTATTTTGTCCTACATTTCAGGTTCTCTGCTTCTGCCATAGCTATGAAGGCTTAGGAGTCCTTGTGCACCTCAACAGGCATGTGGCACAGCTCTCCAAGATCTGCTAGCATCTGCCTTAACCATTGTACCTCACTTGCCATCTCAGACAAGGCAGATCACAGAATAATGATTAGGAATTCAGCTTGTGCTGGATGGGATCACACTCACCTTATAGACACAGGTTCACAGCATAGAGCCATTTAAAGCCAGATAAAGCTTGTGTGTCAACTGTGCCTCTTCCTAGAGACCTCTCCTCTAGACATGGTGACACATACCTCAGTGACACACTGTGCAGAGCTGCCTTGTAGAGTGTTCAGTTATGTCTAAAGAGCTGCAGCCAGATTGTTAACTAGGGGTGCTTACAGGGAGGGTATGACTTCTTGTTAAAACAGCTCCACTGACTACTGATATGCTTCTCGGCACAGTTTAAAGTGCTGGTAATGAAGCAATAAAACTGGTAATAAAGCACGAACTAGTTCAAGTCCAGGTAATTTGAAAGACTGTATTCTCCCATATAAGCCTGTCCTGGCTTTGAGATCTTCAGACATGGTCCTCTTCTCCATCCCAGCACCCTCTCAAATGGTGGGAATCTGCTCCCAGGATATTTATGGAGAGATTAAACTGGTTCCCTCCATGCTATTCTTCTGGGAGCAAGTGAAGACATTTTGTTTGATTGTTTCAACAAGCTTTTGGGAACTGATAGTTTATATGGGAAGGACTTTTAATAGGATGCTGTACTGTCTTTATGTCTTGCTTTTTAATGCATGTTTTAAATTGCTTTTAATCCTGTTGATAGTTTAATTGTATTTTAACATTTTACATGTTTTACTTAAGCAAGCTTTTCTTCAACTCTTTTAAAATATTATGGAAGCTGTCTTGAGTCCTAGGACAGGGGAAATAGATAGATCAACAGATAGACAGACAGACAGACCACCATTACCAGGCAACATAAAACCTTGCCAGACCAAAACTTCATGGGATGAAATAAAGTTCCCGGAGTAGAATTTTTAAAAAGATCACCAGTCATGCAATAATTGTGTACAGATGATGAAAGAATGGTAGTACAAGAGAAAGAGAGAAGGAATCAAGTTCATTTCTGCAGGTCTTTCCCTGATCACTTGTTGGCTTGTCCTCTTGGCCATTGCCCTACCTCTCCAAAGCCTGGACTCAAAAACAGGCAAAGAACTGTATGGTTGGAAGCATGTATATATGTAGTGTTATTGGTGGCTAGTGACTCCCAAAGCAGTGGGCAGTTTTTTACTTTAAATTTTAGAGGAGCTATCCACAGTGCTGAACCCTGTCCTTAAAATGGGCTCAATACCTTGTACAGTATAGCCCTTTTAAAGGCACTGGCTGCCACTGTCTAAGAACCTGCTTAGGGGTCCTCCTTACTCCCACACCCTTGCTTATCACAGTTATGGACATTTTGCTAGTGTATGCCTGAATACCCTAAAGGCACAAGATCCTGTCTGATCTTGGAAGTTAAGCAGGGTTGGTCCTGGTTAGTACTTGGATCGGAGACCACCAACGAATACCAGGTGCTGTAGGCTATATTTCTGAGGGAAGAACTGGCAAAACCACCTCTGAGTATTCCTTGCCTAAGAAAAACCTATGAAAAATTCATGGCATCACCATAAGTCAACAAGCAAGTTGAAGGCAAATACACACTCATGTATAAATATCTGATATGGGGGAAAACATATCAAACCAAAAATCTCACATAATTAGGAAGTGAATTATCAAACTTTGAATGAACCATAAAATGCAAATAAGCATATTTTAAACTCTGTTCAATCTTGTCATTAAAAAAAACCCTAATAAAAAAGAGAAAGCTAACCAATAGCAGATGTTCATCAACATGCAATACTAAAGTGCTGGAGCCCTTTGCTGAAAATTAATATCATTGACTTCTATAAACCAACTTCCTATCCATGTTTACCTCTTATTTGACAAAATGTATGATGCTTTTTATTGTTACTATTCTCTTTCTTGAGCCAATGGTAGTGTAGTGGTTTGAATGCTGGACTAGGACACTGGGAGACCAGGGTTCGAATCCCCACTCAGCCATGGAAACCTGCTAGGTGACCTTGGGCAAGTCACACTCTCTTCGCTTCAGAGGAAAACAAAGACAACTCCTCTTTGAACAAATTCCTCCAAGAAAACCCCATGATAAGTTTGCCATAATTCAGATATGACTTGAAAGCACACAACAACAACTCAGTCATGTAAACTCACCGGGTGATCTTAGGCAAGTCACACTCAGTCTGAGCAGAAGGCAATGGCAAATCTCCTCTGAATAAACCTTCCAAGAAAAACCCCATGATACGGGCACCATAGGTCAGAGGTGACTTGAAGGCATATAACAACAAACAACAATTATCTTTCTTTTCCTTTCTTTTTTAGTTGGTTGTGGACAGTGTTAAGCCTGGAGTCATCCCCATAGTGTATGAGCCTAGCAGCACCACCTTGGAAAGCCTCCTTTTCTATGTGCAAAAGGCCTTGGATGGCCAAACGTCAAAGAGTATTGGGATTTTTAGCAATGGAAACTCCAGGGGGATTAACCTGCTTCAAGGTGGGATTCATTTAAAATAGTAAGACCTGAACTGATCACACATTATTTGGTCTTACAGAGCAATATTGCATGGAAGAGATACATGTATTTGGCAAGCTTTTTTCTTCTAATAATAAGCTTCAGTCACCAGGGAATCTGATCTCACTTGGAGATACCTGGAGTCAATGAAATAAACTGGAACATTGTTCTCATTCACCTCTTTCCCAGGCAAATGTGCAAAACAGACATTCAGCAAAAAGAAGGCTAGCATGATATGAAATATGATTGTTAAAATAAGACAACACCGTTTGTTATTATTAATAGCACTAAACCCTTGCAGACTTGAATTCAGCAAACCTGCCCTGAGCGATCCCCATAGCTATTTCAAAAGCACCAACACTTACTTTTTATTTCCACATGTTCCATGGGATGTGCTAGTTAAATATGCAGAGCGTGGTGATAACTGGTGACAAACAACTAGTTACTTGTAATTGTTCCTCATTCCTATAAACAAAGGTATAACTATGGGCTTGTCTATATGAGCCAATAAAATGTGGATTGATATGCAGGAACGCCAATTCGCAGCAGCTTTTGTTTGTCTCCATTATTTTTTTTCAAGATCTCAGGCATGCAAAGCCATAGGTGTTTGTTGTTCAAATGGGCATGCCTACAAATCAAGATGGCAGGCGTGAGTGAATTACTCGTGTTTTTATTGTCACCAGTTGCTGCTGCCGAACAGTATTTTTTTAAAAAGCGAATTCAAGTGTGGAAGTGTGATCTTCCACTTAAATAAACAGAAAAAAAAGGGGGGAAGGCTGTTCCGTCACCAATTTCTATGGCGAAAATCCAACATGGCGGTTCTGGGTGCTTCCTTGCTGGCAAGCTCCACCCCCTGTATATATCCAACCAATCAGTTTTCCACTTCTTCTCTTATTAGGAAAGCATAGCAAAGTGAATCAGCAAAGTGAGTCCCAATGAGTGGGAATGTGCATTTCATTCGGGTTCTTAAAAAAGTTGGGGAAAGTTATGAAGGCTTTTCCCATGGCATATTTGGAGTTTTTCGCCCCCCTCCTTCTGAATACAGTGAAATGATGCAGGTTCCCATTTAGACAAAATGTATTTTCCTCAGATTCTATGAGGAGTATTTTCTCCATATAGACAAGCCCTGTATTATGAGTGCAATTTCCTATGCCAAATATAACGACAAGCTAGCACTTAACAGTAGAGGCAGCCTTTATGATAACAGCATCCACGTCTTTACAAAGAGAGAATGGGCTTCAGAGGTTCCTCCTCCAAAGTGCTTACAATCTAAAAGTATAAATAGGAGAAACAGAAGAAGTTAGAATATAGGGAAAGGATATACTATACTGTACAGTTAATTTAAATGTTTCCTGTTCCCAAAAATGGTTCTAGTTTGGGTGTATTCTTCAAGATTCTTAATTTAATAGGCCAGCATTTATGTCATGAGATGGAACCCAATTACCCCATTGTTTTCCTTGTTGTCTGACTTAATTTCATCCAGGCTACAGAATCAATATCACGAACCTGCTTAAGCCTGAAATGAGAGGCTTTTGGGAGAAGTTAAAAAGCCGTGTCACTTCTGCAGAAGATGGTGGCAGTATAAACATCTTTGTTCCCTTGGCAGCTTCAGGTCAGTTTGCCAAAGTGTCTAACATCTTTTGCTTTGCTTGCAAAAGGCTTTGAAAAACAAGCACCCCCTTCCATAGATTTTATTCTGCTTTAAACATCAAATGCTTGCTGTTAAGCTGCCCCCTTTTAGTGAAGAAGCTGCAATAATATACAGTGAGCCCTTGGTATCTGCTAGGGTTTGGTTCCAGAAACCTCTGTGGATACCAAAATGTGTGGATGCTTAAGTCCCATTACTGTATATACAACGGCATAGTAAAGTGGTATCCTTTATATAAAATGGGAACAGGGCCGGTTTAAGGAATTTTGGGGCCCCCTGCAGTGCTTTATTTTGGGGGCCCCATATGTTTATCTCAGGTCAATGTAACCTAACCTATTCACCGTACAGGATGTTCAGATCACAGTAGGGCCCCCGTATCCATGGATTCATTATCCATGGGACACAGAACAGCACACCTACCCTAGAGTCTTCCTAGTAAATGTGTCCTCCCTAGTGGTTTTCTAGGCCCTCCAAGGCAACTCTATGGTATTTTAAACCAGAAGTACCATTTTTTTCAATGGTGTTCAGTATTATTCATGGTTTTCAGAATCCACCCCCCCGAACCAATCCCCAGTGGATAAGAGGGGCCTACTGTATTACATAATTTGACACCAATAATTTAGTTTAAAAACTATATTATAGGCACTAACATAATATTTTTAGTTTATTAGCAATTAATGTAATGATGCAGATTTCCTCAAAGAAAAGAAAGAGTGGACTACAAGCTAAACATGAGTTAGCAGTGTGATGCAGCAGCAAAAAATGCCAATGCAATTCTAGGCTGCATTAATAGTGTCTAGATCAAGGGAAGTAATAGTATCACTCCATTCTGCTTTGGTCAGACCTCACCTGGAATATTGTTTCCAGTTCTGGGCACAACAATTCAAGAAAGATACCGAGAAGGATGTTGGGAGGTCTGGAAGCCATTATGCCCTATGAGGAACGGCTTAGGGAGCTGGGCATGTTTAGCCCAGAGAAGAGAAAGTTAGGAGGGGACATGATAGCCATGTTTAAATATTTGAAGGGGTGTCATACTGAGGAAGGAGCAAGCTTGTTTTCTGCTGCTCCAGAGACTAGGACACGGAGCAATGGACTCAAACTATAGGAAAAGAGATTCTACCTAAACATTAGGAAGAAGTTCCTGACAGTAAGAGCTGTAAGGCAGTGGAATACTCTGCTGCCTGGGAGTGTGGTGCACTCACCTTCTTTGGAGGTTTTTAAGGAGAGGTTGGATGGGCATTTGTCAGGAATGCTTGGATTGTGTGTTCCTGCAGGGCAGAAGCCAATCGGATGGGATGGCTGTTGGGGTCCCTTCCAGCCCTATGATTCTAGGCTGCATTCAGAGCCTGGGAAAGTTACTCTTGGATTACACCTCCCAGAATCCCCCTGCCAGCACCCTTCTCAAGATCTGGTTGCATTGTTCCTTTTCCAGCATTCTCTAGCCCAGTGGTTCTTAACTTGGGGACCGCAATGTCCTCACAGGGGGTCCACAAAGGCTTGAAGACTGCTTGGCCCACCTCCTCCCTGTAGTGGAGTAGCCATGTGACAGGAACCAAGGCAAAGTCTGGCTGGCTTGGCCTGCACATTGCCATTCAATCCACTCCAGCCACAAACTTGCAGGAAGAAGCAAGAGTGTCTCTGAGGGAAAGTTTAATGGATGGTGTAATTGTATTGTTGTTGTTGTTAGCTATTATTATTAGGGTTTTAAATCTTGAGTTAAGTCTTGGGGCAACAAAAGATATTTAAAGGGGGTCCCTGGTAAAGAAAAGGTTAAGATCCACTGCTCTAGGCCAATGCCTCTCACATAACACTACTGGATATTGGTGTTTTAGTGACAACAATAAAACCATTGTTCCCAGTAATATTACTCCAAATTTTAATTTATATTCTTTATACAGTATTCTTCTGTTAAAAGAGTTAAGAGTGTTGTAAAAGTTTCAGCATTGCACTATGACTATGGAGACCAGGGTTTGAATCCTTACTCAGCCATGAATACCCCACTGGCTGACCTTGGGCAAGTCACACTCTCTCAGCCTCAAAGGAAGGCAAAGGCACACACCCTTTGAACAAACCTTGCCTAGAAAACCCCATGGTAGATTTGCCTTAGCCAGAAATGACTTGAAGGCACATAGGCAAACACACACAAATGCAGGCTGAACTCAGTTGGCAAGGGCAGGGAAGGGAAGGGAAGGGAAGGGAAAGAAAGAAAGAAAGAAAGAAAGGAGCCCTTTCCGAGACAACCCTCAAATTCCCTGTCTCTCTCATAAACACACACTCACCGTCTCCGCGGTAGCAGCAAACTCCCTCCAGCTTCTGCCACGGAGGGCTGCTGTTTCTTTCACTTTCTCTTTAGTTTTGGAGACATTTTTTTGGAGGAGGGCGGGAATGTGGTGGAGTCTCCTTCTTTAGAGGTTTTTAAACAGAGGCTGGATAGCCATCTGTCTTGACTCCAGCAACAAGTTAAAAAGTAAAATAACCACCCCACTGTGCATGGCAGCCCCCCCCCAAGATCCCCGCGGCCCCCTGAAGACAGTCCCTCACTCACACGACCAGCTGCTCTGCCTTTCCTCCTTCACAGCAATGCAGCCAGGGACTGTCTCCAAATTACAACTTCCCAAAAGCAAACCTTTTCTCTATCTCCCGCACGAGCTCAGTGCTATTGCCATGCCCTGCCTGAGGAGGGAGGGGGAAGGGGCTCCAAAGGAGCGGAGGAGCCGGCTGCTGTCTCCTGGCTGTCTCCTTCATCAGATAAGGGCAACACTCACCAGGGGGCCCCCTTCACCCCCGAGGCCCCCCGCCAATGCGGATCTGGCAGACAGGTTAAACCGGCCCTGAATGGGAAACAGCAAGGTTCGCTTTTTAGATTTTTTTAAAATTCAGGTCATGGATGGTTGAATCCGTGGATAAAGAATCTGTGGATATGGAGGACTGACTGTATTCTGCCATTTCCACTTCCCTGCCTGTATCTGAGATGACTATCACTGACATCCAGAACTGCCTGGCACTGTTTTAGTCAGTTGGTTATCCTTTCTGTTTATGTTGTCAGGAAATCCTCACAGTATCAGTTCAACACACTTTACATTGTACATCTGTAAGCCACTCATTCTATCCTTATCATTTATGGGCTGCAAAATTTCTTTCAGAATTGACCTTGAAGTGCAACATTTCCGTTGCTTTTATCCCAGCATCTTTTCCTCCTCCTTTGTTTTCCACTGACAATGATAATGTCTAGAAATCAGTTTCACCCCCTCTGTCCTCTGTGTTCCACCTCTATATAGAGATATATACTCTCTCTATATACACTCTAGGGTATTTCTATAAAGATCTGGATATGAGTTTTCTGTTAATATACCTGAACAAGGTAAAGGAGGATTATCCACTGATAATGTACAATTACTTCATCCTCTAATGTCCAAGGACATTATCACACCAGCCTCCTTTCTTGCAGCAATCACGTTAGTGAAGCAAACAGGAACATACCAGTATTGAAGCCAAAACTATTGCACCTCCTCTTCACTTATGTGAGTGTGCTGCAATTGTGCTGCTTTGGCAATTTCTGTCCTATTACACCAGCTCCATATCCCCGCCACTTAGTGCATATGTGCCTTTCTTTTTTTCTTTTTTTGCAGTGATTGCATAATTACAGGGACATTATAACAATATTTTTATTTATCATTTTCCCATAAATATGCAAGCACAGAAAAAGAAAGAAAGAAAGAAAGAAAGAAAGGAAGGTAGGTAGGTATGGAGAAAAAGCCATTTTTACCAGCTTGGAACAGAAGACATTTTCAGACACTGTTTTATCGTACCTAGCGCGGGAAGAGCTCCTGGGAGAGGGACAGGGCTCTTGTGCGGCAGGGGGTCATTTTCGGACGCTGCCGTCCCTCTCCTGAAAGCATCTGTGTCAGTTCCGTGAAGCTTCGGAAGCCGCAGAGCCTGTCTTTCCCTCTTCAAAATTTAAGCAAAGTTTAGGCTTACATGACGAAGTACATTTGAAGGACAGTATAAATAAAAATCTATACCGAGTTCTACTTTAGTGACATGCACTTATTACATTATGTAGAAAAAACTGTATTTTTCCAGAGGCAGAACTGGAAGTCATTTCTCAGCTCTCTCATCTAACTGGAGTGTTCATAAGGACTCCCACTGGAATAGCAACTGGATCATACCAGCACAGTAAGTAAAAGTAGTCTATGTACTTGGAATGATTTGTTTGAAGGGTTTGATTTCAAGTTTATTTTATTTTATATTCTGCCTTTCTCCCAGCATAGGATGCAATGTGGCTTACATCAAAGCCAAAACGAGATGGATCTAAAAACCTGGTGTTAAAAAGTAAATTAAAACACAATTAAATAAGCTACCATGTTAAAACACCATTAATTTTAAAAGCTTGAAATCATTTAGAGACATTACAATAAAGATAAAAATACTGCACACACACCCATGAAAAAGACTCTTCTGCATAACCAGTTACACATCAATTATCTGTTTAATTTTTTTTTTTAAAAAAGGTATTTCTCTGCTGCTGAAAGGAGTTCAGGGGGGGGGGGCACCCTGATCTCCTATGGAAGGGATTTCCACAGGTTGGAAGAAGGCCTTCTCCTGTGTGTTAACCAAATGGGCCTGAGATGGTGGTTGGACCAAGAGAGAGCCCTTGCCAGAGGATCTTAAGACTTTGGCAGGTTCATATAATTGACTTTTAAATCTGATACAACCAGTTTTATTCCCCATCCTATGACTCTTTGGGGCAGAAGGAGCAGCTATGGAAAAAAACACAGGCATTGTCTCCCAAGCCAACATTGTAGAACTTCTAAAAGTATCTGTAAGCCTTTGCTGTGGGCTTTGGCTTATTCATTTATAATATTCATTCATTGATTCATTGATTCATTGATTCATTCATTCATTCATTTTATATGCTTTATCCCAATATGGGACCCAAGGTGGCTTACAATACAAGTTAAAACAAAATGCTTAAAACAATAAGAACCTTGTTGTTGTCACATGCAGTCGTCTTTGGACTCAGTAAGCAAAAAGCCTCAGAGTTAAACAGTAAGCCTTATTACTTAGACAGATTGCCAGAAGAGTTTACTACACAACATTGTTGCTTTGAATGAAGAGCAAAGGGAAAAGCAGTGATATAAAAGTATTTACAAAATAGGCAAACTTGGCATGTCTTTGCCTCATTGGCTGTTTCAAATATTTACAACTCTCTTCTCACCTCATACCCCCACCACCATTGTTATTTTGAGCTCCCTCCCATTTGGTCTCCGAAGGAACTCTCGTATTTCTGGCCATGCCAAGCACCTGAATCTTTAGGATTACAAAGGGAGACAAAGGCACAGATGCAAATGGCAGGAGAGGATCATTTGAAATCTGATCTTGACAGTTGTTTGGTTTTTGAGAAGGTGAGACCATTCATAGCTTAGAAGGCAGGGAAGAAACTGCCAGTGAGGGCTGTTGCCAGTCAGAACAATTCAACTGGTACAATATGCAGCTGTTTACATACTAGGAGCAGCCAAGTCATTACATCATGTGTCATCTCAACTGTACCAGTTCCATTGGTTGGCAGGGGATATGAAGGCCTAGAGCAACATGGTGGTGATGACCTTTAAGGCACTGAACAGTTTGAGGCCAGGTCACTTGAGGAACATGTTCACCTATTGCAACCTGCCCACAGTTTGAGATCAGCATTACAGGCCAGTCTCTGTACTAGGCTATAAGGGCAACTAGCCTGGCAGGCACAAGGGCTCTCTCAGGAGTAGTGCTCCCACTTCTGATGTTCCAATTGATGCCCACCATGCTCCTTCACTACAGGCCCTAAATCAGGGCTAGGAAAAGTATTTGGCCCGTGGGTCTCCTCTGGCCCCAGATCCCCACTTTGGTGGCCCCTGAAGCTCCCCTTGGGATGCCCAAAGCCCTGCAACCCTTATAAAAATATATTTTTTGTTCATTCCCCAAACCGACCAAATCAAGTAAGGGCCAGGTGCAAATGTGTGATTTACTCTCTTCAACCCATAAGAGCCCTCAACCCCCTGAAAAAACAACACCCCCCCAACCCAGCTGTAAATTGATCAAAATGGTAGCAAGTGGTGACATAATGTTACTTGTGGCAAACAAAAATGCCATGGCACAGCCCACCAGGGAAGGGAGGGATTCTGGGATAATGCTCCTCTGCAGTTGCCCACCCCTGCCCTAAAGACTCACCTGGTTTGCAGCTAAGTTAGGCTTCTGTTCAGGCAATTGTTCATACAGGACTGCCTGATTTAAGTACTAATTTTGATTTTACAGTTGCTTTGTTATTCTTAATGAATTCCTATGTTTTGTGGTTTTAATTTTGGTTGTAGGATGCCTTGGGATGGTTTACTGTAAAAAGTGGCTTATGCATTTTTTAAAAGAAATAAAATAGACTGTACTGACACTAAATTGGTTAATCCAGTGATCTGATGTGGTATAAGGCAGATCCATGTAAACTTGGTTTTCAGTTGCACATGCTGTATTTATTTCTAAGGGCTGGGGAAAATCCCACATTTGTGCAAAAAAGAGAAAGAAGCAGAATCTTCCAGACAGTGTACAGTACTTTTTTTCCTAGGTGAGGAGCACAGGGCAAATATGATTGCTTGTCTAAGATCAAATGCCTTTTACAAAGCAACTGAATGTCTGTGTGTGGGAAATTAGAAGAGCCAGGTGTCCAAAGAACAGATTTTGAATGGTGTAGAGTGGAGGAGAGAGGGGAGACTTTTTAATGCACGTTTGCTTTGATTTGCGGGCACTACCTGATGCACTATCAACACAATTATCAATTATTTCAGTTTTTCAGTAATAATTTAATTAAATACATAATGCCATCCTCCCCCAATGTGGTGTCCCCAGATGAATTGGTGAGACTTCCAGAATCCCTTATCTATTGATGGGAGTTATAGTACAACACATTTGGAGAGAACCAGTTTAAGGAATCCTGCATTATGGTCACCAACATGTACAGTATGTATTGGTTGTTCCTTTTCTCTGGCTTGCACAAATGTATTCTTGGGATTAAAAGCCTGCTAGGACAACATGAATGTATCTGTTCTCCTCTGGTAGTATTAAGGAAAATTCAGTTTCTATATTTGCTTTAAAGACATATTATCTGGAATGTATGGGGAATAATTCAAAGGGCCTGTTTTCATTATAGTCCTCAGTGAATGGCTGGGAAATCAGAAAGACTCCTCTCCTCCATCCCTCTACTTCACTGAAGTAAAGTTGCAGGTGTGGCTTAGGTTCACAGAACTTCTGGAAGATGCACTAAAAGCTGTCAGAAAAAACCTGAGACCATATTTCTCTGATCTGAAGAAAAATATAGTGTGCAAGGTTTTTGGTAAGCCCTTCCTTCCTTCCTTCCTTCCTTCCTTCCTTCCTTCCTTCCTTCCTTTCTTTCTTTCTTTCTTTCTTTCTTTCCACACCTGAAATTAGAACCCTTTTGCAAAATATTATGCCACAGTGTTTTCATAAGGTGGTTGAACATCACTTTTTGTTCCCCAAGGTATGGCAAAATTAGCAATCTGTTCTTAAGTGGGCATAGTGGGCTGTATCCACATTGTACAATTATAGCACTTCTATACCACTGCCAAGGCTCTAATCTGTAGAATCTTGGGATTTTTAGTTTCCTGAGGTCCTTAGAACCCCTGGTCAACAAACTCTAATGGTGTAGTTTAGGGGAGTGCATCCCCAAACTACAGATTCCAGTATTCCATAGGATGGAGCCATGGCAGTTAGAGAGATCAAGCTGCTATAATTTTGCACTGTAAATACATCTACTGTTGTGTATCTGATGAGTATCTCTGCACTTTTTGTGGGAGACTCATTTGATCAGGTTCTAATCACAAGAGGTGACTGAGCTTTGGCTTTATCCATGGATAGTCTGGACCACATGTTCCTTCTGTGAGTTATGTGGTAATTTTGGTGCCTTTGTGAGCTGGTTATCCATTTGCTGCATAAGCCAACAATGCTTTTTGTACATTTGGCTGTATTTTTTATTCTCTAATCCCTTGGAAACCCACTGGGTGTTCTTGGGCAAGACATACACTTTCAGCCTCAGAAAACCTTGTTATAGGGTCACCATAAATTGGAAATAACTTGAAGATCCAGAGTACTACTCCACCCACCCATTGCTTCTCGTGTGCACGTGTTTTAATAATCAAAATATAGACCCTAAATGAAATAGAGATCAGAGATCAAAATGTGCAGAACATAATGCTCTGCGTGCACAACTCTGTGGTCTTCCTCTGCAACGCATTGCCATGTTTACTGACAGGGGAGAAGTGAAGAAATGACCCAGCAGCACCTGGCTAAAGACTCTCTGGAGATCTGGAAGAGTGACATCATTTTCTTCCTCCAGCACCAAAACTGCAGCTGTGACAGCTCTGCTCCCTACCTAGGGTACCCCTAGGACATCTTTTGGACAGTCACCTTGCAGAGGGATGTTGTGCAAAGAGTTAATGAATAGTTCCTTGTGCAACATCCAAAAACAATGGATGCATAACTGCAAGTTAAACCCTCATATGTCACTAACAAGACTCCAGTAGTATCATGGAGTGTTGCAATTATTAGATACCTTGTTACTTGACTGCATTCCTAAATACACCCAGGCCTATTTGATGTATTAATGAGTCAGTTAAAAAGTATGACCTAAATCAGGGGTGGGCAAAGTGTAGCCCAAGGGTCACATGGAGTCCCCTGTTTTTATGGGCTTTCCTGGGGTCAATTAATCCCCTCCAAAATGCCAAAAAAAAAAAATCTCTAGGGGGTATGAGGGCATTTTCACTACATTTGGAGACCCCCTGGGCCCCCCAGGAGTCAAAATAATCCCCCCCCAAATTAACCTTAAAATATGCTAGTGGGATCTACCAGTAATTATGTCACACATGACCAGCTGCAACACCATGGATTTGAAGAGTTAGTTGATGCCCTTTGTAGTTGATAATTAACTGAAGTAACTGTGATGGCTTTCCAGTCTGGTCTCTTTGGACAATCTGATTTACTGCAAACTGCATGAAGCTGTCCTTCAGTGGCAAACTTGTTCCATCTTAAATTGTCTAACATTTCATTTATGAACTCATACATGCAGGTCAAATTATGTTTGATACACTGAGCTGGTCTGAAGTTCAAGACAACCAGAGAGTAGCCCAGGTTTTGGCTGATGGACTAGTTGAACTTTCAAGAGGAAAACATGTAAGCTAGGCTTGTTATTTTTAAGTATATTAAATGTACCAATGTTTTATTTGTTGTTTAAAACAGTGCTGCTCGAAGTGATGGTCCAGGAACTGGTGAGTTTCCAGGAAAGAAAGGAACAATTTTAGTCAATGGGGACAAATATGGTACCAGACCCCGGCGCATTGGGGAAAAACAGTACCAAACCTGACATCAAATAGCCTGTGTAGCACAGGTTTAACATTGCTTTTTACTGCGGAAGGCTGCTGTCAACTTGATGGGCCCTGTCTTGGGTGTGGGAGAATATTCTCATTGTGCTGGTGCTGAGACTGGATGCACCACACCCTTGGTTCTAAGTCATCTGGCCATCATTGATCCTGTAGGACTGTTGGCTATGGAACAGCATCCTCTAACCTGGTGATGGCGAACCTATGATGCGTGTCAGCACTGACATGCATAACCATTTGTGCTGACACGCGGCCGTAGGCCTCCTCCCCCCCACCCCTGCCCGCAACCTCACCACCTTCCCTAAAGTGGAGATCCGGGCTTCAAAGCCTCACTTTAGGGAGGGGGGACGAAGTACCGACCACCACTTTAGGGAGGGTGGGAGGGTGGAACAAAGTGGTGGGCAGGGCTACGAAGCCCTGATCACCACTTTAGGGAGGTGGGGGGGTGGAGCCTCCCCCACACACTTAGCCACCACCACCCCTGAGCCGCCTTGGAAGGGCCAGGTAAGGTGGCTGGCAGGCAGAACTCTGCTGGGGAAGGCGGCGGGTGAGCAGAAGGGTGGCCGCCCGGCCTCTCCCTGGCCTTCCCAAGGTGGCTCTGAAGCCTTGGAGCCACCTCAGAAAAGCCGGGGAAGATGGCGGGTGAGCGGGAGGGTGGCCGCCCGGCCTTCCAGAGGGGGCTCTGTAGCTTTGAAGCTTCAGAGCCGCCTCGGGGAGGCTGGGGAAGGCAGCGGATGGGAGGGAGGGAATCTACCCGGCCTCTCCCCAGCCTTCCCAAGGGGGCTCCGAGGCTTTGAAGCCTCGGAAAAGCTGGGGAAGGTGGAGGGCAGGTGGGCGTCTTATTTGAGCCCAGGGCACCACACGCAGCTTCTCCAATGGAGCCCTTCTAAATAGCTCCACCCAGAAGAGCTGCCAAAAGAGGGAGAAGGGAGAATGCACGTGTGCATGTGTGTGTGTGCATGACATTGTGGGGAGGGGGAGTAAGTGCTGTGAAGGGAAGAAGCCGAGGGTCTGGGAGCTGAGGAGCTGCCCACGTAATTGCTCCCAGGCTAGCTGGCAACACATGCCCTGCTCCATGGCTAACTCAGGCTGCCTCCTTGTCTCCAACTCTGCCTTGCTCCCACACTCGCTACCGTGCCCCCCACCCTTCCTCTACCTCCAGCAGGTAAGTCCACCTCTTTTATATCTTTCCCAGCTTCACTCGTGGGTGAGGTATCCCCCTCCAAATAAACCCTTGGGTCAGAGGGAAGCTGGGGGAGGCGGGGGGAAAGTAGTGATGGGACCTCCGAAGACCCCGTTGCCACTTTCGGTAGGCCGGGGTGGGGGGTGGGGGTGGGGGTGAAGTAGCGATGGGGCCTCTGGAGGCCCCGTTGCCACTTTCGGGAGGCTGGCAGGATGGTGGTGGGAAAGCAGCGATGGGGCCTCCGGAGGCCCCGTCGCCACTTTCAGGAGGCTGGGGGAGGTGGGGGGGGGGAAAGTAGTGACGGAGCCTCCGAAGGCCCCATCACCACTTTTGGGAGGCCGGGGGGGCTGCTATTATTCATGGATTGTTCACATTCGCGGGGGTTTTCAGAACCTAACCCCCATGAATGTTAAGGGGTGACTGTACATTTTGATTACTTAGTTGTCATATGAGTTGTGACAACTCATTAATTATTAATAAGCAATTAATAATATTGTTGATTAAACAATAAATATAGTGAAATAATGTTTTTTCCTCAAAGTGACACACCACCCGAGTTATGCTCAGTTTTTTGGCGATGTTTGACACACCAAGCTCAAAAGGTTGCCCATCACTGCTCTAAACTATTGTCTGAGAGCAGCAGTCTAGCTGAGAAAGTACAGACCAGATCACATGGACCAAGACAGCCCTCTCCTTCAACAGTATCCTACCACTCTCTGTCTATTAGCATCTGCTGCTTGAGGCTGTGCCACATACTGTCCAATGACGGGTTAACCTATTTTTTCAGCAGGGGGTTAGAAAAACGGAGACATGTCTTTCTGTGTAAAGACTATCATAACTGTTGTGGCATAGGTTTTTTGTTTGTTTTGTTCTTTTGTGGAGCAGAACCCATTGTATCAGAGATATGAAGTGTTGTGGGTAACCACTTATAGGCTTTTATTAGATTAAAGCCATATGCAGGTATTACAAGCAAAGAAGTTGCCCTCCATAGGCAGGGCTGAATACATTGGGTGGTGGGGTGAGAGTGTGCTTCCTAGCCCCTGACTAGACATTGTGAGCCCCAATGGCTCTGCTACTGATGTTTCTGCATTCACAACAGTGTCTGTAAAGTAGCCCCTGCATGCATTCAGCTACAGGAGTGCTCCTTTGCTGACCTCAAAATGAAGACACCTGTTTCAAAGATGCATGTATGAGATCAGCAGTGGGCCAGATGAGCAGCATGATCCTCCTGCTCTCCTCATTTTTACACATGTATAAATGTACATGTGGCAAACATCTGAAGACTTTCACCCTTTTACGTCTCTCAGGGCTTAAGACAAGGGTTGCCATAGGCCTCTGAACCCCACTTTTGTGGTCCCTGAGACCCCTCTGATTGCCCAAAGCCTCCCAACTTCCCATTTTTTTAAAAAAAAGTGTAATTTCCAGACACGTTAGTCACCAATCATGCAGAAAGCCCACAAAATGTCAAAACATGTGTAAATACTCTCAGCTGCCCCTACAAGCTCTCCAGAACCTGTACCACACCCAATAAGCTCTGTTTTCCTCTGCAGTCCCTCTCAAAATGGTAATAGGAAGTGACACAACATCACAAACAGAGGTATTTGGGCTTGCTGGGAGAGAGACTGTGGCTCATGAGGGAAATTGGCCCCTGGGTCCCATGAAATTGCCCACCCCTGCTTAAGATATAAGTGAGGGCGAATGATGATGATGATGATGATGATGATGATTTCTTACCTGCCTCTCCTCATGGATTGAAGGCAGGAAACGACAAATCAACATACAAACATAACATTAGTTAAAAAACACTTGTCAGTTAAAAACATATACTGATTTAAAAGAACAGGTAAGATTAAGACATTTTAAAAAGAATCAATACACAGTTTAAAATTCATCATTTAAAATCGTCTGGATAGGCCTGCCAGAAGAGACTGGTTTTTAATGCTGCTTTAAATTCCAACAGTGTATTCAGCTGTAGTATCTCTGTTTCATTTATGACATAGAGCTGGGCTTTGCTTTAGTGCTGCTGACAATTGTGTCATAACAGTTTGGGCCCAAGAGTGGAGCCTGGAGCCTTGGTGGTGCAGTGGTTAAATGCCAGTACTGCAAGTCACCACGTTGCAAGTTCGATTCCAGCGGGCTCCAAGGTTCACTCAGCCTTCCATCCTTTCGTAGGTCGGTAAAATGAGTACCCAGCTTGTGGGGGCAATTAGCTAACACATTGGAAACTGTTTAATGCAGTGTAGATGTGTAAATAGGTATTGCTTAAAACAATTTGTAAGCTGCTCTGATAGCCTTGTGGCTGAAGAGCGGGGTATAAATAAATAAAATAATAAAATAAAGAGAGTAGGGAGCTTCGGCTAAGCTCATGGAGAAGAGATCCTTCCTTCTGGAGCAACTGACCCAAACCATCTGTGTGTTTGCCCTTATTGTATAAAATGGACCCAGTGTCTATTAGAATCCAAAGGCCATTACTATGAGAATAACCTATTATAATACAACTCCCACACAGGAAAACTACCAGAAACAGTTCTGTATGACAGGGGCGTCAGTTGTAATGCAATGTTTTTTTGGAAGCCACTTGCCCCATTGATTGCCCTAATTTGTTTCTGGGAGCCACTGCCATGGCTTATGTTCTTACAAACGATGGGAAGTTTATTCAGGGGCACTTTTCACACTACAATTATAGCATTATGATTCCGCTTTAACTGCCATGGCTCCATCTATGGAATCCTGGGATTTGCAGTTTAGGGAGGGGCATTTAGAATTCTCAGAATCCTCTGTGGCACCTCTACAAATCCCAGGATTCCATAGTGGAATCATAACACTATAACTGTGCAGTGTGAAAGGACTCCAGGTATATGTTCAAACTTTATGGTGCCAGCATTGGAGCTGCCATTGCACAGAAGGCTTTCCAGTGGCAGTTGCATTCAGAATCAGCCTACAGGATCAGATCGTCAGATCTTACTATTGTGCAAACTCTCTTTATTACCATGAGCTGGGCCTGTGCAGGTTGGTTGAATCCCAGCTTACTTTATGTCTCTTTTTGGTTGACTGGGCAATAGCTGTATCTGCTTGGGAAAAGGAAGGTATATGTACCATACTGAATACTTACCTTTATGATTTCTTAGGAAAATCCTTTGGAATTTCTATCACATTTCCTGATGAAGAAATATACAAAAAATGGAGAGCTCAGAAGTCAGATTTTCTTGACTAAAAGCAACTCAGAAGCAACCCTTGGTGTATCAGTTAAGGTACAAAAGAGAGAAGCTTTGGACATATCCTGTATTCAAGTATTTTTTTTAAAAAAATATTTAGATATAAGTCATTGCAAAAATGACAGCGTACTCTGGAATGTCTGTTATGGAAAGTATAGACTAAAATACAAAAAGGAAGAATAAATACATGTTCTAATAACAGAATTGGGATCTAAAACACACCTTAAAACTTAATATTAAAACTGCTCACAAACCTGGCCATTTCTAGGAATGACAGATTCACTGGCATAACCAAAGGTTTGAAACACATGCTGGCTGCAATCCTGTAAGGCTCAGCATAGGGTAGTAGGTCCATATGCCACTCCTGACTTACTGAACAGCCTCTGAAGCCCCCTGGGCAGTCGTTCCTTGCTTTGTGGGGAGTGGATAAGGATTACAGAAGCATCTGGCTATGTCCCTGTAGCCATATGCTAAATGATTACAGCGGCACTAAGACCACTGAAGGACCCTGATGGATGTCAGTGCTGATACCATCATTTTCCATCTGGCTACAAAGATGTAGCCAGTCCTTCTGTGATCCTTCTCACTCCTCATGAAAAATTGAATGGCTGGGTAGGAGGCTTCAGAGGCTACTCAGTAAGCCAGAGGAGGGTTTTGGTTGCTGTGAGGGAGGGAGGAAATACCAACCCCTACAGTACTCAAAACAGGCACATGCACGCATAAGGAAAAGGCATGCGTGCGTGCATCCCTAACATGATCCCAGCTGTTAAATACACATTACTTATTGCATTTATAAATACATGAAACTTTTTTTAAAATGCAGCCAACTTGTGTCTCTATACTTTGATTTGCAGAACAGCCAGCCTCACGAGGACACAGCAGACAAGCGCAAAAGCTTTGCTAGAGAGCTTCTGCTAAGTGAGAAGAACTATGTGCACACTCTGGAAATTGTAAGGGATGTTTATGTTAAGCCACTGCAGGCAGCCTTAGCCTCAAACCGAGCCATCCTAAGCTATGTCAATATTCAGGTCATCTTTGCAGATATTTTGGACATCTTACAACTGAACAGGTAAATTACCCTAACTTTGAAGCATATTTGAGTTAATTTTAAAAATCATTAAGGTTCCCATTCAAAAAGAAAAAAGAAAAGAAAAGAAAAAAGTAAATGATTTAAAACAAATGGCTAGTCCCAACTAAAACAGATCAATTGCATTGATTGGAACATAGCAATTCAACACTTATGCAAGTTGCATTGATTCAGTGGGTCTCTTCTTACAGGGGACTAAGAATGGCAAGTAAGACAATGTGTTTAGGATTTGGGATATGATACTTCTGAAATGACCAGCTGTAGGCCCTTTTTGTGAATCTTTAGTGTGGAAAATGTTCTTCTAGTCTGGGGTTTTAGAACCAGGAGTAACCTTGGGTTCTGCTTTGTGGTCTCTGTGATTCACACAACTGGGTTATTCCTGTGCCTGTGCAGTGCACTTTGGAACCTTCTAGAATAGTTAAATAATGGTTTTTGGCCGTAGCTCTGCCCATCCCAACGGTTCCCCTCATGCATTCCCACTCATTTACCTCAGTTCCTTTTCGTCCACTGCACTAGCAGCACCTAGGAATTTTCTCTCTGCACTCGATAGCGCTTTTCATGTTTGTTTTTTTTAAACTACGGTTTGGCTCTGGATTTCACTTTTTAAGTGATTTTCTGGTTGTGATTTACTCGGACTGTGTGTGTGTGTGTGTGTTTATTAAGTTTTTCAGCTGAATTTCTCCTGCATTTGACTTGGACTGCTCTTGGGCTTTCTCTGTTTGCTCCTTGGCTTTGTCCTACTCTGATTGCCGGCAATGACTCTGGTCTGTTGACAATTCTGCTCTCTGCTTGACGATTTTGTTCTGGTTGGGTAATTTGTCATGGTTCCTCCTCTGGCTTCCTTTAAATGATGTACAGAGTATGCGGCCAAGTTGCCAGGTTCTGATGGGCATTCCCAGTGTCTTCTATGCCTGGGCGAGTCACACAATGTCTCCTCTTGCCTTCACTGCAAGGCATTCACCACCACCCCCGGCTCGTAAGAACCGGCTATTATGCCTGAAGGCTCTTCTTTAAGAGCAGGCCTTGAAGCAGACTGTGCCACCTTCTGTGATGGTCTCGATGCCACCAAAGGATTTGGGCGAGTCAACACATCATTGTTCTCTGACCTGCAAAAGGGCCCATACCTCGAGCCCCAACAAACACCATCACCTGGATTCAGCTACTGAACCTGACCTCTTGAACCCTGGGGGCTCTTTTGCTCTGCCTCAGTTGCAGGCTGCTCCCTCAAAGCTAGGAGGGGAGAAAAAGAAAAAGAAGATGAGGCATGCCAAAGCACTCATCTGAACATGGATCCTCACAGCACTCTACTGTACCATCTGTGGCTTCTGTGGTCCATGTCCTGACCCCTCCTTGGGATTCTTCTCCTTTGGGTTCAGTCCAGATAGTCAATGTGGACACAGCTTCAATCTCCGAGGGTGAGATAGCTGAAACTTCACCAGCCCCAAACCCCCATCTGGTGCGGCATTCGCCAGCCCTGGCAGTTTCTCAGGAGGAGCTTCTTGGGTTCTATGATTCTGGGGTCACTGTTTCCCCCTGCCAGGACATAGTGGGTTACTATGAGGTCTTCTCTGCACCATTCCAGATTGAGGTCTCAATTCCCGAGGGGTCAAGTGCATCCTCCTTCCCAATTGAAACACGAGGGTTTCCTTGGGGTGCACAGAGCAGCTTGGGATGAATCAAGGGATGATCAATCTCTCTCTCATACCATCCCTTCCGTGGTGAACTCCGCTTTGACAAAACAAGGGAAGACTACATTGTGGAGGAGGATACTATCTACAACATCCTGGCACACCCGGATCCTCTGGACTTCTGCCCTGGAGCTCCCCATTCACTGGCCAGGTCCTTCATCCTTCCGCCCAGTCCGATTTGACTTTGTCCTCTTGAACCTGCCCGGCCTGTGTTGAAAGATGCAGTGATTCAGGTTATGCCTCAGTGCCCTATGCCTGAATTGTTGGGTCCTCTTTCGGAATACCCTCCTCGGGTCCCTCCTCATACATACTCTCCACCTGGACCGATGGGAACTGAGTAGATCCCCTTCAACATCTCCATCTATGGGATCTTCTTCGTTTGACTTGCCTCATTACCCACCCACCCCCTTCCCGTCTGGTGGATGATGACTCTTCATCCCCAACCAATGATGTGAGGGTGTTTTCTGAGCAGATGATTCATGTTTCAAATGCCCTGGATCTTAAAACTACCCAGAAGGAATCTGACCCCTTGGATCCAATATATAGCAGGATCAAATTGAAGGCCCTACCAGTGGCAACCCTGCCCATTTTGCCTTCCCTTCTGAAACTGTCCAGGGGTTCGTGGGAGATTCCTTCCTCACTTCCTTCAACACCGAGAAGGGTCGACTGCCTGACTGCCTGCACAGGGTATCTGGTGACAAGATTGACTGGCTCCTGGAACACCCAAAGTCAAATTCAGTGATCATTGAAGCCTCTCAGTTTTGGACACTCCAGCGCTCCTAGGTGACCCCAGTTGACAAGGAAGTCCAGAAGTTGGATGTGATGGCAAAGAAGCTGTACTCCTCTGCTGCCCTCAGTTTCCACATCTCTAATTACTCTGCGTGCATGGGGGTGTATTAGCAGGTATTGTGCGACCGTTTCTTTCCTTTCTTGGACTATCTTCCCAATGAGGAAAAGTGGCTCACTCATGCCATCCAAGCTGAAGCACAGTCCCTAGCTGGACAGCAGATGAGTTCTTCCTGCCGTGTGGCTGACTGCTCTGCTAAATCCATCATGGGCTCCATTGCTCTCCGTTGGCACGCATGGCTCTGGTTGTCTGGCCTGTCACCTCAGGCTCATGCCACAATAGAGGATATGCCTTTTGACCACTCGGGCCTGTTCCATCAGTTGACGGATGAGAAGTTGGAGTTCACAGAGAAGATGCAGACCACAGCCAAGAAATATGGCATGCCATCACAGTCCTCCTTCATGCCCTGGGGTTGCACTAGTTGGCAGGGTTCCACTTACTCACATTGGCGAGCTGTCATCCTCTTCCCACTGGTTGTGTTACCCCTCACAATCCTCTGTCTCCTCAGGAAAGCACCAATCCTCCACATCCTGCTTCTGCCAGCAGTTCAAGCTGTGCGCTAAAGAACAATCCAAGTGGTACCTTTGGATTTTCCCATCCTCCCATCTTCCTTCTGCGGGTGCACTTTGGAGATCACCTGTCCTTCTTTTACGAAGCCTGGTTAACCATCACAACGGACCACTGGGTGTTGCAAATAATCCAGGAGGGTTACTCTATCGAATTTGAGGATTACCCTCTGACAGGGCAAATTCGTATAATGTTTCCTTCCCCGGTCTTACTTGAGGAGGTGCAAACTGCTCCAGAGGGGTGCCATTGAACCAGTGTCTCCCCAGCTTTGACAACTCTGCTTCTTCTTAAGGTACTTCCTTGTGACCAGAAAGGATGGAGGGCTTTGAGCCATTCTTGACCTCCAAGGGGTGAATTCATACATCCTCCCAAAGCACTTCTGCATGGTCACCCTGTTGTCAGTCTTACCTCTTCTCCAAAGGGGCAACTGGTTTGCTACCATCGATTTGAAGGATGCATATTTCCATGTTGGGATTCATCTGTCCCACAGGTGGTTTCTCTCCTTTCAGATCAGCAATGACACCTTCCAGTTTACTGTCCTACCCTTCAGCAGGGCTACCGTGCCCAAGGTATTCACCAAGTGCATAGCGGTGGTGGCAGCCTGGCCTCACCAGCAAGAGTCATCAACTTTCCATACATTGATGACTGTTCCTAGTTGCCAATTCGCATTTCCAGATTTTCCGGGGCATTGGTGTGACCCTGCAGCTCTTCAACTCCCTCGGTTTAGTGATCAATGCAGAGAAGTCATATCTCGATCTGTGTTAGACTGTCCAAGTCATTGGGGCTTCCTTGGATTACATCACCGCAGCCGCCAATCTTTTAGAATCCAGATTCTGTACCCTGTCAGCTCTCATCCATCAGTGCAATAAATTTTCTAGTGGTTCATTGTTACACTGTGTCCTTGTCCTTTCTCTTTTGGTGGGCATGACAATCCCTTCTCCTGTGAGAAAGCCTGTTAGTCTCCCAGTTGTGCGAGTCACAGAGACCACAAAGAAGAAGGACAAGTTGCTTACCTGTAACTGTAGTTCTTCAAGTGGTCATCTGTGAACTCACACAAACCCACCCGTCCTCCCCTCACTGTCCTGCTCCTTTGTTAAGTTATGATGCTGTTATTGCGGTGTCCTTGGAACTAAGGTAAATGAGCGGGAACGCCTGAGAGGAACCATTGGGATGGGCATAGCTACTGCCAAAAAGATCAGAAAAATCAGCAGTAGCAGAACATGGTATAATCCAACCTGGACACAAAATGTTATTTAAAAACACAGAAATTCTGGACCAGGCCAACAACTATCATGTCAGAATGCACAGAGAAGCTATTGAAATCCACAAACAGCTGGACAACTTCGACAGGAAAGAAAAAAACCCTAAAAGTAAACAAAATCTGGATCCCAGTTTTGAAGAACAATAGAATAAAAACTCAACACTTACAAAGGAATTCCACCCAGGGACAGGGGGATTTCCAGCAGATAATGGACTATTAACTAACCATTAGCCAAACAGAGACTAAGCCTCCTTGCATATCTCCACCCAGAAATTAACCATTCAAATAAACAAATTTACATATCCTCCCCAACAGGGGTTCACAGTATATAAACCCCACACACTCTCCCACCCAACCATTCTCTGAGGATGCCAGTCACAGATGCAGGTGAAACGTCAGAAATAAACTCTTCCAGAACACGGCCTCACAGCCCGGAAAAAAACCAAGGAAAACCTATGCTTGCTGAAAGTTGGAGCACGTGTTCATTGACTTCTATCTCAATTGGAAGGCTCCTAAAATATAGAATACAGTACACAAAAATAATTCCAGAGGCCACAGTGCCCATTGATCAGCCTGGGGTAGAATCCGACATCACACAAGTGGAAGTCTATTTGCAGGAGGGACTTGCTTTGGCTCCCTCCTTTCTGTGGCTCTCCACAAGTTTTGAAACTATACAAGGGGGCTTCAAGGAGGAAGATGAACCCTCCTTGTCCTGCTATGGGAATTGATTTTTACCTTTGGGATGTTGGGTTGCAATGTTATGTATTGTTACCTTGAAATGAAATGAAATACCTCAAGGGCTGCTACAAAGAGGAGGGTACTGGCTTGTTCTCTGCTGCCTCAGAGGGTAGAACTAGGTCTAATGATTTTAAGTTACAGGGGGCTAGATTTCAGTTGAACATAACTTCTTGAGTGAGCAGTTTGGCAATGGGACCAATCATCGGAGAGAGGTGGTGGGGTCTCCTTTACTTAGATGTCTTGAAAAAGAGGATGGAGGGCTACCTGCTGGGGATGCTTTAGCTGGAGATCCTGCATTGAGCAGGGGGTTGGAACTGATGGCCCACAGGGCCCTTTCCACTCAATGAGTCTATGATTCTACTTTGGGAATACAGTAATTCTTATGGAACACAGTGGGACATCTGAGTAAACATGGATAGGGAGACACTTTTAGAAGATTCTGGTCACCTGTCAAATGTTGAGGCAAATTTTATCCCCTTCCTACTTCCATACGGATGTATGGTGACTAGAGATGTAAAAGTTCTGCAGTTTTGAAAACATTTCCCCCTTTTTTCTTTGGAGGAAAATGAATAATTTTGGATAATGTGATATTAAGCACTCTTTACCAAATGGAAATCAGATTGCTGTTTTAGTAGTTTACAATGGATTATAGATAACTTGGGGTGACATCAAATTATCATGTTTAATACAGTAGCACCCCCGCATCTGCAGGGGATAGGTTCCGAGCCCTCCCACGGATGGTGAATTCTGCGGATAATAGCGAATGGCTTAACAGGAGCCATCCCGGGGAAAGGGGAGGGCAAGATCATTCCCTTTACCCCTGCATTGCCATTTCTGCCCTGGGAGTAATCCCAGGGAGTCATCCCCAGGGGCAAAGGGAGGAGGGAGGGAGATCTTCCCCCCTCCCTTCATACCTGCATCGCCAGTGTGATGTACCAGAGACACACGCTCCCATTAACTCAATAATATTTCTTTATCAAGCAAGGAAACGTGGGTCAGTAACATAGGCAAAGCCAGAACCAAACACAACCTAGTACAGCCTCCAGATAAACCCTTACAGTGTGAGAATGGTATGTGGGGAGGGCTGTAGGAGGGCAGCCACCTCCAGGTGCTGTGGCCTTGAAGCTGCCCGAGGAACAGCGTTCCCAGACCCAAAAGGCAAGCTGGCTGCCGTCCAGAGATAGAGAGGCCCAGGCAGGGAAAACAGGCCAGGAACCAAACTCATGTCAGGCCTATTACCAAACTCATGTCAGGGTCTTCCATGGAGTCTACTCTAATACTCAGAATCCAGGGATGAGCATGACAACTAGTCTGAGAAGCAGGCAAAAATAAAAGAAATAAAAAATTAAATTAAATTAAATTATTTTAAAAATCCAAGAGCCAGAATTATTTATCATGGACTACATTACATCTCTCTCTCTCTCTCTGGCTTATCTTCGCAAACAAAGATTTAGGAAGGACTCATCCTGCGCTTCCGAGATAAACAAGTCCGGTTGCAGAAAGCACAGCAGAAGGTATCCTTGGGTGATGTTTCTGGGTTGTGATTCTTTCTGCATTGTCATTTCTCTTCAAGACTTGTTCGATGTGAGTTCTCAAATAAGGCTGCAGCATCGTTGATAGTGCGTCTCCATGCCTCCCGAGGCCAGGGTGGACCATTGTTGGTGATAAATTTGGCCAAGCCTGAGATGTTGTTTCAGGGAGTCCTTGTATCGTTTTTTTTTTTGGAGCGCCCCTCTTACGCTGACCCATGGCGAGTTCACCGTAGAATACTATTTTTGGGAGGCAATGGTCCTCCATCCTAGAAACGTGCCCTGCCAAGTGCAGCTGTGTTCTCAATATGCCTGGCCTCAATGCTGGTGATCCCTGCTTGCTCAAGGACATTACATGCAAGCTACATTACATACATTTATGTCATCTTAGCTATGTAGCAGAGGTGCTAAGAAAACCTGTTAGTGAATTGCTTCTTCTGAGTTTTTTTTAATAAGAACAACCCCTCTTTTAGTGCTTCCCCACCCACTGGACCAAACCAACAATTCTC
Source organism: Gambelia wislizenii (assembly GCA_030847615.1). Taxonomy (NCBI): domain Eukaryota; kingdom Metazoa; phylum Chordata; class Lepidosauria; order Squamata; family Crotaphytidae; genus Gambelia; species Gambelia wislizenii. Next base: position 115,098,139 of record JAUMIR010000001.1, on the reverse strand, counting down.
AGGGGTTACATAATTCAAACATTTCATTCATCAATTGAAAATAAAATATTCCATAATCTTATTTTTCCTCATTTTTCTGGGGGGAAAAAGGCTTTCAGGAAAAACACTTTTTCTTCTTCTGAGTTGTTCTGTGCCCCCACCCACCCACCATTTACATCTTTAGTAGTGATAGGGGCTGGAACCCTTTGTCACGGTCTATGTTACATATCTTACATATTCCGGGGCTTGTCTATACAAGGCAAAACGAAATGGATTGCTCCACAGTAAAGGCAACTTGCAACAGCTACAGTTTGTCTTAATGGTTCTTTGGGGGGTGGGGTTAGAAAGATCACAGGCATGCAGAGCTATCTGCATTTGCTGTGCAAATGGGGATGCCTGCAAATCAAGATGCCAGCCATGAGTGAATTACTAATGTTTTTACTAACCAATTTGCCACTGCAGAACAGTATTTTTTTTTAAAAAAAAACTATTTCCAAAGGTGATAGACTGATATTTCACCTTTTGCTTGAAAAGCAAACAAAACAAAAATTGCTGGGTACCAACATTATGAAACTGTCCAATTCTAATTCCTGAAGATGTAAGTCCACTTATGAAGACCTAAATCCCCAACAGGATTCCAGCCATAGTTTGGGTACTTGAGTGTTTAACACTTTTTGGATGCTCAGTTTCTTGCAGAGCTTATCTGTGGTATGTTGTTATCTGGCAAGAGTCTTCTGTGTTCACACTGGGTTCCTGTTTGGCTAGTGCATACAACCAGATAAGGACTTCACAATTCACAGCCAAGGTAACATTTCTGAGACAAGCCTTCAAATGCTTGTGTCACTCAGACTGGAAAATAAGTTTCTCCTGAAACCTGTAAACATGTTGTCATCATTGTCATCTGTTTGAACTTGCCTGCAACCAGATGGGAAAGAGAGGAACACCCTTCTGTCTGTTTTAAACACAGGTGGTTCTTAGATGAGCTAATACAAAGACTTAACGAATGGAGCCCAGCCCAAAATTTAGGAGACCTATTCATTAAATTTGGCCAGCAGTATCAAACATACATAAACTTCTACAACAACTATGCAGTCATTCTGAAAACCATAGACAAGGTAAGACTGTATCACGTTCACACATATAGGGTGTTTCTTCCAATATTCTGTTCCATTTTTAGGTATGTGCTGAATCTCAAGCCACTCCTTGAAGCCAACCAACAATAAAAACTGGTTGTGTCTGTTTCCTATTTATAGCTTGTCAGTTGTGGAACTCTGTGGGATTTTTATTGTTTACAATTAATTTCTTTGGGATCCTTTCTCCTAATCTCTTAAAGCCCCAAAGGGATGTCTGGTAACTTCTGCTCACATGTTGAGGATTTTCAATTTCTTCTTGCTAGAGCAGGTATGACAACTGTGTGGCCCTCCAGATGTTGTCAGACTGTTAACTCCCAGCATCCCTAGCTAGCATAGGCAGTGGTGCAGAGTGCTGGGAGTTGCTGTCCAACAACATCTGGAGGGCCACAGGATTTCTATTTCTATTGTAGATGCTGGTGTATGTTGTTTTTGAATGCTCTGTTTTTCCTGCAGTCTAAGCTGGGAGCAGTGCTAGCTTTCACCTGAAATAGCTCCCATGACACTCCTTCCTCCCACTCATTACCTGCCCCGCCCCAAATCCTCTATAAATTTGGCTCTCTGCACCTGCTCCCTGCTCATATTTTGAGCATGTATAGGACATATATGGCATGTGATCTATCAAACCATGTATAGCTCACTAGTCACAGAGCCTGACTGCTCACTATTGTACAGTATCAGGCAGCAAGAAATAGCATTACCATACCCTTGGTGTCCACATTCAGTTTGCAAGTTGTGCAGGCCTGCTTTAGAACCATCTCTACAACTGGCTGCTTATAACAGAGACGAGGGAGCCTCATCCCCAGGCACAAATCCAGCCCTCTGGGCATTCCCACAGGGCCATACCCCCATCCCGTGATACCATTATTTGGTGGTTTTCCAGCTTTCCTATGATTATCTCACCCCAATTCTAAAAAGTGGCTATGTCTCTCCTAAGGCTTAGTTGCTACAGTATGAGATTTAAGTGAAAGGATGATGGAATTTTTGGTTTCACTCTTTTATCTTTGGCCCTTCCCACCTCTGGAGTGTGGCCCCTGAAAACTTCACTGAAACAGGATTTGGGTCTTGGGTTGAAGGAGGATCCCTCTTTTTGTTGTTGTGTGCCTTCAAGTTGTTTCAGACTTATGGCGACCCTATCACAAGGTTTTCTTGGCAAAATTGTTCAGAGCAGGTTTACCTTTGCCTTCCTCTGAGGCTGAGAGAGTGTGACTTGTCCAAAGCCATCCAGGAGATTTCCATGGTTGAACAGGGATATAAACCCAAACCTCCTAGTCTAACGCGCAAACCACTACACTACACTGGCTCTCATTTTTGCTATACCCTTTCTCTTTGGCATTTCTTCGCAAACGAAGATTCAGGAAGGACTCATCCCGTACTTTGTGCAAGCACGCTGATGACTAAAAAGGCCAATCCGAGATAAACAAGTCCGGTTGCAGAAAACACAGCAGAAGGTCTCCTTGGGTGATGTTTCCGGGGTGTGATTCTTTCTGCGTTGTCGTTTCTCTTCAAGACTTGTTCGGTGTGAGTTCCCAAATAAGGCTGTGGATAGTGCATCTCCATGCCTCCCAATGTGAAGCCAGGGCAGACCATTGTTGGTGATAAGTTTGGCGAAGCCTGAGATGTTGTTTCAGGGAGTCCTTGTATTGCTTTTTTGGAGCACCCCTCTTACGCTGACCTGTGACGAGTTCACCGTAGAGTACTATTTTTGGGAGGCAATGGTCCTCCATCCTAGAAACGTGTCCTGCCCAACGCAGCTGTGTTCTCATGGCCTCAATGCTGCTGATCCCTGCTTGCTCAAGGACAGCAAAATTCATCACACAGTCAGTCCAGTGTATATTTAGGATTGTGCATATACAGCGCTGATGAAAGTGTTTGAGCAGTTGTAAGTAGTGGCGATAGGTGACCCATGTTTCAGACCTGTAAAGGAGAATAGACAGTACAATGGCTCTATACACACTGATTTTTGTTCTTCGCCTCAGGTGTTTATTACTCCAGACTCTTTTGTAAAGTCTTCCAAATGCACTATATGCCTTTGCTAATCTATGATCGATGTCTTTGCCAATCTTGGCATCTGAGGAGATGATGCTTCCCAGATAGGTGAACTGCTGAATGGACTTAAGCACAGATTTGCCGACAGCAATGTGGGGATGGTGGTGTTCGTCCTGTAGTGCAGGCTGGTAAAGAACTTCCGTTTTCTTCAGGTTGACTTCCAGCCCAAACCGCTCTGCAGCTGTTGCAAAGCACGATGTTAGACGTTGCAGAGCTGCTTCTGTGTGGGCAACAAGGGCAGCATCATCAGTGAAGAGCAGCTCATGGACTAGATAGTTTAGAGTCTTAGTGCGAGCCCTCAGACAGCTTAAGTTAAACAAGCTACCATCAGTATGATAACATATATAGATGCCATCTTCTTCTTCGAGCTCTGCCGTAGCCCTTTGGAGCATCATCCTGAAGACGATTGTAAATAAAGTTGGAGCAAGAACACCACCTTGCTTCATTCCATTAGTTATTAGAAAGGGCTCTGAAAGAGCATCGCCATATGTGACTTGACTGTGCTGGCCCTTTGCTATACAGACTAATATTAAACAGAGAAGGGCCTTGCTTGGTGAAAACAAGTAGCATAAGTGAATACTGTTTCCATATACTTTAAGGAACCTTTATCTTGGAAACGGTTTAGTATTTCTTCACGCTTACATTATCTGTCATAGCTCACCTCAGCAGACCCTCACCACATGGTTTGTTTCCCTTTCCAAGGCAACTCTTTCTTCTTGCTTGTTTTAACAATGCTAGTTTTAATGGAAACCTACAAAAAACACAAACCTCTAATTAACATTGACAGTAACATGATATCCTTAAGGCACACAGGACTTTCAGTTAACTCCTACATTTTGGCCTTTGTGAACTGCCTGGCGTAAGGAATCAACATTCATGCTGTGATGAAGCACTGACAAACTGGGGCTCTTGGAAATTATCTGCAGCTTTAGCAAAACTGAAAAGGTGCCAATTTCTTGTGCCTTTAGGAGCAGGAAAACAGTTCTTAAGATCAGAACTGGATGAACACAGAATGGAACAATAGTTATTTTGGCAAAAACAGGACTTGCCTAGCAGGTTGCATGATACCGTAACAAAGATTCCAGGTTTTTTCCCCCCACACTAAACAATTATAGCACTGTGATTCCACTTGAAATGCCATGGTTCCACCCTGAGGAATCCTGAGGTTTGAAGTTTGGGAGGGGGGAAGTTTAGAATTCTTAGCCAGAGAGCTCTGGCAGACTATAAATCCCAGGATTCCATAGGTGGAGTATTTTTGGCCTTCTAGATGTTTTGGACTTCAGCTCCCACAAGTCATAGCTACCATGGCCAGTGGTGTGAGATTATGGGAATTACATAGTCCAAAACATCTAGAAGGCCAAATGTTCCCCACTCCTGGTCTAGACCAAGAAAAGCTGTACACTCTTCCCAAAGTATTGCTTTTTCATAAGCTATGGTGTGGTGTTTTTTTTTTTGTATTCTTGATTTTTCAATTTAGTTTTAAGAGTTCTTTAGAACCCCACAACAATGGAGCTCAATCATCACATAATGAGCATCTCAGTCTGTGTTTATTCATTTTTTCATTTACTCAAGTTTGTATATTTCATTTATTATTTTGCCATTGCTTTCATGGTAGTCAGACTGTTACCAGCTTTCTGTTGTTTATTATTTTATTGCAATGGCTTGGTATTTTCATTGTTATGTAAATACATACCTGCAAGTAGGTAAACTCAATAATGACATCTGTGGCAATGTTGAGCCCACTACCACCATAAAAATAGTTCTAGGGTCCCTATGTATTCCTAAATGCTCAAGTGAACTTTTAAGTTGCTACAATGCTAGAAATTTGGGGACTGAAGGAAAATTTCAACACCACCTCAGCTACAGCCTTGAGAGTAGATTACGGAAAACCTGTAGATTACAAAAATCCTTGTAGATTTCAAAAAACCTGTAGATTACAAAAAAGCTCTGTGTTTGGTCTATGGTTCTGTGGATGAAATTACACAGATGTGCTTTCCAAAATCCATTTCTTCTCCAGTCCAGGGAGACTATCCCAGTATTCCGTGCTTTCTTGAAGAGACATGACAGGACTGTCATTACTACCATGAGGAGGTGAGCCTTGGAATTTAAAAAGAGATTAAGGACTGGCAAAAAAATATCTAAGCAAAAATGTCGATGTTTTGTACAGACTTCTTACAGGCTAAGTTTAATTTTTTTCCTGGCTGTGTCTTCAAACTGAACACAGTGGGGGTGGAGGAACCACAGTAGATGAACAAACCAAATCAAAAACCACAGGAGAGGAGCACATTTTTTAAAGAATTGAACTGCAGTTGATAGGAACTTACTTGTGGTGTCTCCTTGCCACTGTCTTGGCAGGAATCAATCTGGCTGAGAATGCCACAGAATCTTGTGTTACACTCACAACAAATGGTAATGCTCGATAAAAATTAACTAGATCTCTATGCAAGGTTTGTCTGTTCAGATTTTCCATTTTTTAAAAAAAAAAATCTAAAGTCATATTTTGTGGATTCTGACACTCCACCAGCCTGAAAATGGGTTCCATTAGGGTCTCTCATACATTGCAACTAAACTTGTGAATAGTCTTAGTAGGTGTGTTAGTTCTACAAAATGCTAATGCATGAAAGTAAAATGATGACTTCTTAGAAACTAGCCCAAATAGTTCTTTAACATTCTATGTTTTAAGTGTTTCTCTAAATCTAGGCATTGACAGCAAATTCCTCCTGTTCTACACACAGGAATACAAGAATTGGGGAAGTCAGGTTCCTGACCAATGGCTAGTCAATTATATATGTAACCTACACTTCAGCCATGGACTTAATGATGTCAAGGGGCATAGTCCCATCCCTGACATCTCCTGGTTCCTGTGGGGATGCAAGGCTGGAGCATCCATCTACCCAACCTGAAAATATTACCTATCCCTGGACCTTCACAGTTAATCTTGCTGTGCTGTGACTCCTTAAAGCTGACAAACAGTTTTCAGTTGGGAATGAAACATAAAATAATATGTGCCCAGACACGAGGGAGCATAGTGACTTGCACAGTGGTAGAGCTCACATTAAGGATCCCAGACTGGGCAAATTGTGGCTGGCATCCTGTTAATAACATATGTATGCATAAGTCATGCTGCACCTATGGAGTGAATTAGTCATCATAATGCAACAGACTTATTCTGTTGACAATGGTGGAAACAGAGTTGTGTATACAGGAATGTTGAATATTGTTGTTACACATGGTGCACTGAGGTTGTGCATTGCACATTGCCCAACATCAACCAGTCATTGGCATCTGTTGTACAATGCTGCTATCTTGCATGGGGTTGCATAGTATGTTTCCACCTGATAATATTTACACTATGCTGAGGGGATGTTGGATTGCAGCTGGTGTACAGAAAAGTAGAATTTAGAGTATAGCTTGGCATATCTTTTAACATAGGCCTCTGTCAGATTGCTTTGACCAGCAGAGCTATGCAGCATAAAACTTGGAATATACCTATCCTATATCTATTGCTTTTCTAATTAAAACATTGTGTTTGTGTATAATAATGTAGCCTACACGAACTCCTCTTGTTCCCTTCTAAGAGGATTGAAGAATACATCACTCTCCTTTATGCTCTGAGGGTTCACACTCCTGCAGGACACACTGACCGGGAAGATTTGACTACTGCAATTAGTCTAATGAAAAAATGCAAGGATTACGTAGATCAGGTCTGTATATTACATTCCTTTTAGTATGAAAACCTTTGCAAAAGTCATGAAGACAAACTACATTTGTAAACTATGTATGATTAAATCTCCCAGTGTAGTTTTCATCTCCTGAAAGCAACTGTGTCACCCCAACAAGTTTGTATTACGGTCACTTTGTACATGTTTAAACATTTCACTCTCTGCACTATAAAAACATACAAGAGGAAATATGGCTCATTCTACGCTGTTAGTGTCCGCTTGCAGCTTTCTCAGCTTGACAATAAATAGCTGGCAGGGAACGCTAAAGGACATTCTGTGTTGAACACTTTAAAGGGTCATAGTTTTTAGGAAAATTATCAATTTGTTGTTGATGTTATATGCCCCCAAGTTGACTCCGACTTATAGTGATCCTATCATAGGGTTTTCTTGGCAAGGTTTGTTCAGAGGAGGTTTGCCATTGCCTTCCTCTGGGGCTGAGATAATGTAACTTGCCCAAGTTCATCCAGTGGACTTCCATGGCTGAGTGGGGATTTGAACCATGTTCTCCTGGAGACCTAGTCCATACAATACTCAAACCACAACACCATGCACACCTAGGCTTAAATCCTATTGTTACTCTGAACAACTCCCCAAACAACTTACTTATATAAGTATAGTCAAACCCCTGTATTTGCGAAACCAATATCCACAGTTTCAGTAATCTGTGGGACACAAAATAGGGACACACACCATGGAGTTGTGCTGGAAAATGCCTAAAGAGGCATCCTCTCTAGACATCTTCTAGGTCCTCCAATGCAACTCAATGGTTTTTACCAGAAGTTTGCTTCTGAAGAAGTTTGCTTCTATGCTCTGGTTTTTACTAGATGTTTTAACAGAGTTTGCTGTTATCTGTGGTAAGTCTGGGAACCAAACTGCCATGGATATGGGAGTCTGACTGTATTGACTTACCAAGTTCCCAGTGATTCATTAGGTCTACTCTGGTTGGGAATAACATTTGAGTTTAGGGCTCAGTCCTTAATCTGGTATACTCTTTCCAAAGAGGTATCAATTTTTGGATGGGAATTCACTCACTGAAAATGCCCTTTGGAGAAAACATTGATAATCAAAATTTATGTATGAATTTCATGTCAGTGTCCATTTTCAGACTAATGACTCTGCACATGGATACCAAGTTGGTTACATGATAGAACTATGCCACATCTGCAGGTGAAGATCTGAGTATTTTGGAGAGACAGAAAGCAGAGCCGGAACCCCAAAGCAGAGTGGAGAAACACCACTGATACCTTGGCCTCAATTCAACATCCCCTCAGTAAAGAGCCACATTCAGGCCTTGCACTATGCTGATCCATATGCAACCCCTCTCCATTTACTTTAAAGCCCTGAAGTCACCTCATACAGGCATTAGATTCATTACTGTGAGCAGGAGGGTCAGAGAAGGTCCCTCATAACCAGACGTACAACATCAACACTGAGATCCACGGAGGTCCTCCAGAGGTCTTAGCACTTCTTGGCCATAGAATCATAGAGCTGGACTTCTGTAATCTTTGTGTGTCCAGCTTGGTTGGGGTGGCAATTGCCAGAAGCTCTTCCCATCCTGCCTGTTCACATTGAAATATGGAATGCCTGTGTGAGGCATTTGGGACTTTAAAGTAAGTGAGGTGAGGGGCTTGCAGCACTGCATGGAGATGACAGGAATACCAACCTCCACAGAACCCCAAGAATCAGATCTGCATGTATGTGTGTGGATGTTCCAACCTGAATTCCAGCCCTTGTATTTGACAACAAAGTCAAATTTATCTGTACTGTAATGTAAACTTTCCCATTCTGTTTAGAAGGGAACCTTAAATGATGTAGTACACCTTATTTTAAAGCTTGCTGAAAACAAAGAGATACTGTAGCTCACATATTTACCAAGATAGTCTTTGGATAAAAGAATAAAATATTTGTTCCTCATCCATGGAATGTTTTCACTCTCTTACCTTCACTGTATTAAATTTCTAGCTAAAACTAAACATGGGCAGAGATGATCAGCTATTAAGTACACAAAGACTCATCCAAGGATGCCCTGTAAGTACAACATTTCTCTGTATCTAGTATGGGAAACTGTGGCCCTGTAGATGTTTTTCTACTGGAGCTCCCATGATCTTTCATCAGTGCCATGATGGCTGGGGCTGTTGGGAGTTGCGGTCAAACAACAGTCTATTAGTCATCCCTCCACATTTGCGGGGCTTAGGGGCTCAAGATTCCCGCAAATGTGAAAAAACCATGAATAAAAAAGGCCTCCCCCCACCCACCAGCAACCCCCCTGCCTTTCCAAAGTGGCGATGGAGCTTTTCGAGCCCCATCACCACTTTGGGAAGCGTGGGGGTGGCTAAAAAGCCTCCTGCCTGCCTGGCTGCCCCCCTCCTGCCCCATGCTGCACTTCCCGAAGTGGCTATGGGGCTCTGAAACCCCGTAGCCACTCCAGGAAGGTCAGGAGGTGGTGGGTGGGTGGGCAGGAGGTTGACCAGCCACCCCTGCGCTTCTCAAAGTGGCTGTGGGGTTTGAGAGCCCCATAGCCGCTTGGGGAAGGTCGGGGGAGTCTATGGCCAAGGGAGGGGTGAAGGAAGGGCGGCTGAGAGGCTGTTCAGCCGCCCCCATCCTCCCAAAGCTGCGACAAGTCTTGAAAAGCCCCATTGTGGCTTTGGGAAGGGTGGGTGGTGGCGGCTGAAGAGTGCCTTTCCCTTAACTCTCCACTCTCTCAGGGCTTGGCTCTCCACCCCAAATGGAGCCAAGCCCCAGGAGAGCGGGGAGCTGGGCACGTGGTTTGCTCAGGGAGCAGTCCATTTAATTGGCTCCCCTCCCTTGTGTGTGAGGGAGAGAAGCTGATTTAAATGGGGTGCTTGCTGAGCAAACCATGAATAGTCGAAACCGTGAAAGTGAAAGCCGCAAATGTGGAGGGGCAACTGTACTGGTTCATAGGAACTGTAGTGCAGAGGAAAGGTATGGTGTTTGTGTGATAGAAGCAGAATAATCTGTCCAAAAGCAATTTGTATGTGTTTGTTAATAAATGACAAAAAACACATACATTTAATGAAGAAGATCGAAGTCGCTTTCAGAAAAATGCAGCACATGGCATTAGCACACAGAAGAGGCATAGCAAAACACATGCATCTGTGTGAAAGGCTGATATTAAGCCAACAGAATAATATAGGATAGGCATGTCTGAGTGTAAAAGTGAAAATGAGAGAGAAAGAGTGTGTTTTTGCACCAGTGTGACATTTTAGTGGTCCTAACAAAGGTATCATCTTGGAGAGAAAGGCGGGATATAAATCCAATAAATAAAATAAATATTATGCAGCTCTGACTAAACAGGACAGTATCACACTGGGAGTTACGCTTGTATTTTAAGTTTGTAATCTCATAAAGACTTTACTGAATGTAAGCCCCAATGAATGCAAAGAGGCTTATTGCCATGAAAGCTCATACAGGTCCCTTGGTCATAAAGGTGCTTTGTTATTTTACTGAGTAAACACGCATAGGATAACTCTGGAAGTGATCCTATATAATAATTAAAAGTAGCTCCCATATTGCAGGTTGAGGTCCTGGGGAGACTGAGAACCATTGATTTAGGAGACAAACTTTCACTGTACGTATTTTAACATAGGTAACAAATTATTGTAATTGGACTACAATTATTGTTCTAGGAAAATATTATTTTTTAGTTCTTTGCCACAAGTCTTTGGGCTTAATTTATGACCTAAAAGTATACAAAAATATTAGTAGAAATGATTTTAAAATTTCTTTATATAATGTAAATATAGGTATGCCTCAGTTAATGAAGTAGGCCTGTTCCTAGAATTTGGTACCAGAGGTCAAAGCGACATACAGTAGAAAGAATAGGGATAGGTTCCAAAAAAGAAGAGCAGTCCAAAATATTTCAGCAAACTTTTAATCAAAACTAATAATAGAGCCCTGTGGTTAAATGCCAGTACTGCAACCACAATGTTGCAAGTCCGATCTCAAGGGCTCCAAGGTTCACTCAGCTTCCCATCCTTTTGTAGGTCGGTAAAATGCGTACCCAGCTTGTGGGGGCAATTAGCTAATACACCTTGGAAACTGCTTAATGCAGCGTAGATGTGTAAATTGCTATTGCTTAACAATTTGTAAGCCTCTCTGAGAGTCTTTGTGACTGAAGAGTGGGGTATAAGTACCTTCAATAAATAAATAAATTATATGCACATGTGAAAACAATATTTTCAGGCAAGCCTTGCATAAACAAAAACATATGAACTGTCTAGAGACCACTTGAAAGCTTCTTCCAAAATGCATTCCAGGATGACTTTTTCTTTTACCACTTGCCATTTTTCTTATCATTTCCATTTTGGTGGCCAAACAGATCTATGCTTCTTTAGTATAGGGGGTGGGGGGTGGAGAGATAGCTGGTGAAACAGGCTTGTTCGCTCTCCTCTTTTTTCTCTTTTGCTCTTCATACATGCTGAGCAAGGGATTCCGGAGAAAGCTTTCCTGTTGAAGGCAGGCACACATGGCTACAGTAGGAATGGCTAGCAGAGAATCCCATTCTTTCCCAGTTCAGGTTTTTATAGAATTGTTGACTGTAGACACACTGCTGCAATCTGACACCAAATATTTGTGTTTCTTCAACCCACCTTCACCATCTTCCCAATGCCAATGTTGCTATTAAACACACACACACACACACACACACACACACACACACACCTTACAGCTAGACAAAGGATAAGGAAGAAAGAAGCGAGGCACTGGGTAGGCATAAAAAGGAGCTTCTTTGTCAGAGGCTTTGTTGACTGAGGTATGCCTGTATAATAGCATTTTGAACATGTCATAATACATAAGCTTCTTATGGTATTTAAATGCTTCAGAAATCTGATTAACATGCAGCTATCAAGTACAAGTTACATATAAAAGATTGAACTTGGTTGGCATAAAGTTTAATCACTTAATGTTTAATTCACAGAAGTTACTGAAAGCCAGTAGGTACCTAATCAGAACACAAGACGTAGCCCAGCTAAACTGCTATTCTGAAAGAGTTACTATGCCATACAGGTAAATGGCTCAGTGAAAATCATAGTAAGGGAATGGCTACTAATTTGTTTTTCAAGGTTTGGTGTAATGCTATAGCAGGATGGTTTTATTGACTACTGAATTGTTTGCATATGACAAATGTTTCACAATTGCTATAATACATCCAACCATTCAGTAGTTGTTGTGTTGTGCACTTGCCCTTCTTCAGACAGACTTGGGTGAACTCTTGTTTTACCAGAAATACAGAAGAATGATCTTGTAGAATTCATTTTGCAGCTGGGATTATATAGTTAATGTATCTTCATTATTTCTGGATCATAGTATGAAGGCATTAATAATTCTTTCTTGAAAACTACAGAAATACTAGTCTTTATCAGCTTTACTATCTGATTCCTAAGATATAGCTGTACAATTGCCTTAGGAGATTATCAGATGTGGCAAAACCACTTTAGAAGATCGCAATGAGAACAGGAAGGGGTGAGATTATTAGGTGGTGGCATCCTTCAGTGTCCTGGAGACGTAGTGAAGCCATGAGTAAGGCATCCATTTTTATTAGTGGCTTGTCCCTGTCAATACAAAAGGAAAGCCTCATCTGTGACAGCGCTACGCCCCCAGAATGGCTGAAGGACATGGGCCTCTGATAATGCCGCCCTTTCTGTTCCTGTCATGTTCTTCTGATGTGGTTTGGAACGCGGTTTTTGCCACATTCCACCATGTCTGATAATCTCCTTAATCTAAAACATGTTTACTTTTAGAAATGTTAATGTTTAAAACTAAAAAAAAAATTAACAAAGTTTAACTTGAATAGTAGCACACTGAAGTATACTCTACTTGGTAGAGTGCCAGTCTGTTCCTTGTTGTATATTCTTCTTTCTTGCTCTCTCTCTCCACACACACACACACACACACACACACTTTAGAGCACCACTGTTTAACAATCTATACTGTACTATAGTTTCACAGAAGTATTAATATAGAAGCTGCCTTGGATCACTTCATTGAGAGAAAGACAAAATAAAAGTAAACACTCTTCTATTTGAAATAGCTGGAAAGACTGATCTTTTGCTTTTCTTGCTTGCAGGATCTACGAACACACACATGATCTTAGCCTTTTCCTTTTCAATGACATTCTTGTCATCACACAACGCACCATTTCATACAAGCCTTTTGAATGGAGCTCAGTAACAACTCATCAGTTTTTGTCAGCGGTAACACTTCATCAGCTCCTTGTTGAAGATATTCCAGATTCTAAATGTATGTCTTTATCACTCTGAAATGGTGTAAATGTTGAATACACTTTCTAATGATTTTCTTAAAGAAAAGACATCCAGTTAAAATGATTCATAATGCAACATAGGAGTAGCATACACCCTTTCTACATCTAGCTAGGTAAAATCCACCCATTATAAACAATTTAGGCCACACTAAACACCTCATTCATAGGAAATTCAGCATGAGTTTAAACCACTGCTCCCCAGTTTTGGGTCCCCAGGTGTCATTATAGTCAAACTCCCAGAAATTCTGGTCATTAGCCATGCTGGTGTGGCTTCCGGTCCAAGAACATTTGGGGACTCCAGTTTGGGAAACACTCGTTGAATAAATCAGGACCCAATGTAAGATCTGCTTCTCCCTGTTTGGGGGCTAGAACTAAACACAGCTCCATAAAGAAATATGACCAGAAAATCATATTCTAATTTGAAGCATTTGTTGTGATACCTGGCATGGGATTTCAGCATTTTTCTAGACCAGTAGCTTTCACACCATACCAAATTGCTTTGAAAAGGTTCAGAACTAGTTTAGAATGTACTCCGGTGAGCTGCTCTTTGGAGAAATGCAAGCCCAAAGCTCCAGTAGGCATTCAGAACTAGTAATATGCTCCTGTGGATCCTGACCAACGTTTCTTTACTGAACATGCCCTCACACGGCTCTCCTTTGATTGTCTGTTGAAGCAGTGTCTGGGTGTCTTTTTCACACAGGGCAAAGCTCAGTTTAGGACTTTCATGTATGCTATGCATGTAGAGGCTGACATCCTGTTGGTGTCTTATGCATACATAAGTTCTCTTACACAGATGGAAGTTCTCAGCTGAAAGTTACAACAGTAGAGTTATGCATGTGGTTCCATGGCACATTGTGTGTGCTGTGCATTGCACATCCTATATCCACCCAATCCATTGTGCAGTGTGCATTTAGTTGCATAATAAGATGGCGCTGGACAACTGCCGCATAATTCCATGAGTATAAAGCTATATTATATCTGATGCACCTCTCCATTGACACCCCCTTGTCGCGGAAGAGAGGCTTGCGTACCCTAATGATGTTTTGAGCTATGCTGGCGATGGCATACTAGCCACCGGTAGGGTCTCCCATGCCAGACAGGTCAAAATCGAAGGGTCTGACAAAGAGCATCAAAGGGCAGGATGGTCTCTCTAGCCTTATAGCAACCATCCTAGGAGAAGGAAAACTCTAATCCCAAACCCGGGCAGATGGTGCTCATCAAACCCTGTAAGGTCAACCATCTAAGAGAAGGAAACTCTAATCAAACCTACGACCCGAGGACCTCGCTGCTACCGTCCATGCTTGCAAGGCCACAGCTGATGAGCCTTTGGTTTAAAGGGTGAGGCCAGTTCTGTGCACGCTGTGCTCCACCAGAAAAATCCATTGCACAGGCTCGAAGGACAAATCCGATTCTGAAAAAGCCCTGTAGCGATAGGTGAGGGACAAAACAGCAGGTGCCACGGCCAATGGGCATCTTCTGATGCGGTCGAATCAAGGCAAAGAAACAAAGGCACACACCGGCCTCCAAAGTGGTAAATAAACTGACACTTGCATGCTGGAACATCAGAACCATGCAAGACTCTGAAGATAGTGGATGGCCTGAGTGTCATTCTGCTCTAATAGCCCATGAACTATCACGACTTAATATTGACATCACTGCTCTTAGTGAAGTTTGTCTCCATGAGGAAGGCAGCCTTAAAGAACACGGCGCTGGCTACACACTTTACTGGTCTGGCAAACCCAAAACTGAAAAACATCTTTCAGGAGTAGGCTTTATGATTAAAAACTCCATTGCCTCCAAACTCGAAACCTTGCCAACAGGACACTCTGATCACATTATTTCCTTACGCCTCCCACATGTTGTTCTCTTTAGTATATATGCTCCAACTATGCAAGCCGACCCTGAAGAGAAAGACAAAATCTACACAGACCTACGCCACCTCATACAAAAAGTCCCTGTAGAAGATAACATTATTATCCTTGGTGACTTCAATGCCAGAGTAGGAAAGAACTCCAAAACCTGGAAAGTCTTAGGCAAGCATGGTGTTGGAAATTGCAACAATAACGGATGCCTCCTGCTAGAGTTCTGTGCAGAACAACAGCTGACTTTCAGCAGAAAGATAGCTTGAATACAACCTGGATGCATTCCCGATCCAAACGTTGGCACCTCATTGACTATGTTCTAGTCCACCAGAAAAACATTTGCGATGTCTGTCATACTTGAGTGAAGTCCAGTGCAGAATGCCAAACAGATCATTGCCTCATCAGATGTAAACTAAATCTTCATGTTAAGTTCAAACCTGAGAGGGGTGGTATCTTAAAGCCGAAACTCCAAGTCAACAATCTTCAACGAGCTACCACGAGAGACAACTTCCAGACAAATCTGCAAACAAAACTTGAAGACCATCCTACAGATCCTTCTCCTTCAGTGCTTTGACAACATATCAAAAACAGTATCCTCCAGTCTGCAGAGAATCCCTCAGGGTCTCCCACAAGAAAAATCAAGACTGGTTTGATGAAAACAACCAAGAGATCCAGGAGCTGTTGGCAAATAAGAGAACTGCTCACCAGGCATACCTCGCCCAGCCAACTTGCCATGTAAGAAAAGCAGCTTTCCCCCTCACATGTAGTAAACTTCAACAAAAACTCAGAGACATGCAGAACAAGTGGTGGATCAATATAGCAGAAAGGGCACAACAGCTGTGCAGATCTGGGTGATCATAGAGGATTTTATGAAGCTCTTAAAGCAGTGTTTGGACCTACTTATCAGGTCCAAAGCTCCTTATACAGTACAGATGGTCAAACATTAATTACTGATAAAGCCTCCATCCTGAATCAATGGGCTGAACACTTTCAAAGTCTTTTTAGTGCCAACCGAGTAGTCCAAGGCTCAGCTATCCAACATATGATACAAAAACCAATGAAAAATGAATTGGACATAGCTCCCACTTTGGAAGAGATCCTTAAGGCCATACAGCAGATGAAAAATGGCAAGGCAGCTGGAATCAATGGAATCCCACCTGAAGTTTGGAAACACGGAGGTCATGCACTGCATGATAAATTCCACGAACTCCTTGTGAATTGCTGGGGAAAAGGGGAACTGCCATCAGATCTCCGAGATGCAGTCATCATCACCCTGTACAAGAAAAAAGGAGCAAAATCCAATTGCTCAAACTATTGAGGCATAACACTGCTCTCTATTGCTGGAAAAATCCTTGCAAGGATACTCCTGAACAGATTAGTTCCTGCTATTGCAGAAGAACTTCTTCCTGAAAGCCAATGCGGCTTCAGAGCCAATAGGAGTACTACAGATATGGTATTTGCCCTTAGACAACTGCAAGAGAAATGTAGGGAGCAGAACAAGGATCTCTATGTAACATTTGTCGACCTCACCAAAGCCTTCGACACTGTGAGTAGAAAAGGTCTGTGGCAGATCCTGGAAAGATTAGGATGTCCCCCCAAATTCCTTAAAATGATTATCTTGCTACACAAGGGTCAGCATAGTCAAGTCACATATGGCGATGCTCTTTCAGAGCGCTTTCGAATAACTAATGGAGTGAAGCATGGTGGTGTTCTTGCTCCAACTTTATTTACAATCTTCTTCAGGATGATGCTCCAAAGGGCTACAGCAGAGCTTGAAGAAGATGGCATCTATATATGTTACTGTACTGATGGTAGCTTGTTTAACTTAAGCCATCTGAGGGCTTGCACTAAGACTCTAAACTATCTAGTCCGTGAGCTGCTCTTCGCTGATGCTGCTGCCCTTGTTGCCCACACAGAAGCAGCTCTGGAGTGCCTAATATCCTGCTTCGCAACAGCAGCAGAGCTGTTTGGGCTGGAAATCAACCTGAAGAAAGGACAGGTTGCTTACCTGTAACCATAGATCTTCGAGTGGTCTTCTGTGAATTCACACAGTTGGGTTACTCCTGCGCCTGCGCAGAGCTTCGGAAACTTCTAGAAACGCTAGGCAGAATGTGCTTTGATACATTTTTGGCGGTAACTCCGCCCATCCTAACGGTCCCTTATAAGGGCTTCCCGCCTAAAATCCCCTCAGTTCCTTGAATGACGCCGCAATATGCAGCATCAGGAACATTAAGCATGTTGATATGATGTAATAGGACATAGAGGGGAGGATGGGCGGGTCTGTGTGAATTCACAGAAGACCACTCGAAGATCTATGGTTACAGGTAAGCAACCTGTCCATCTTCTTCGTGGTCTCTGTGAATCACACAGTTGGGTGTAGACTGGCAAGCTTCCATTCAGGAGGTGGGTATGTCCTACACCTATATACCATACACAACAACCATTTGAGAGTAAGATACTAAAAACACAATGTTAATTGAAATGAACAAAACAGGTAACAGTAATGACTTGGCCACCAAGACACTCACTCATTGTATGGAAGATAACAACACAGCCTTCCCAAAGGCCGCGTCAGTCCTAGAGCGAGAATCGAGTCTATAATGAGATATAAAAGTCAAAGGTGACGACCAAGTCGCAGCTCTGCAAATGTCCTCTAGAGGCACTCCAGAGAGAAAAGCTGTCGAAGTAGAGACAGCTCTCGTAGAGTGTCCTCGAATTCGAGAAGGCAGGGGTTTCTTTGCCAGTTCATAGCAAAGGGCGATGGTCGATGTCACCCACTTGGATAGTCTCTGTGAAGAGATGGGCTCTCCCAGCTTCGAGTCGGCATACGACACAAACAGTTTGGGAGACTTTCTGTGGGATGCAGTCCGTTGAATGTAAAAAGCCAAAGCCCTCCGAACGTCCATCAGATGAATGGTGCATTCAAAATCATCCTTCGGATCCTGCATCAAAGCGGGGAGAGTAATGGTTTGATTCAGATGAAAGCTGGAGACCACCTTCGGTAAGAAGGATATGTCCGGACGGAGGACCACTTTGTGCTTGTGGAAAGCCGTATAGGGAGGATCCGACCTCAAGGCACAAAGCTCACTAGCCCGACGCGCCGAAGTGATGGCCACAAGGAATGCCGTTTTCCAGGAAAGCAGTCGAAGATCTGCGGAAGCCATCGGCTCGAAGGGTCGGCGGACAAGCTGTGAGAGCACCAGTTCGAGGCTCCACGGCGGTGTCGGCTCCATCACCGGGGGATGGAGGTTCGCAAAGCCCTTCAAGAACCTCTTCACCTTGACGTCCACGAAGGGGGAAGGGAGACCTCTCGCCTGGAATTCAGTAGAGATGGCCTCCAGGTAGCACCGGATCGAAGACAGTGACAGACCCGTAGAAGACAGGTGGAGAAGAAATTCGAGGACTGTCGGGATGGAGAACTGGGCAGGGACTGGATCCCGGGATGACAAGAAGCTTTCATACTTCTTCCACTTATAGTGGTAAGATCTTCTGGTGGACGGCCTCCTCGCCGCATCGATGACAGCTTGGACGTCTGGGTGTAGAGGCGTAGCTTGTCTCGGTACCGAAGGTGAACCCGAAGTGGCCGAGCCCGAGGGGAAGGTCACAGGGTCAACCTCCAGGCAGTCAGGTTTAGAGAATCCAGGTCGGGATGTCTGACCTTGCCTTCCTGAAGGGTGAGTAGATCTGGACGGGATGGAAGGCGTATGAAACGGCGATTCGACAAGCGAAGCAAGGTTGCAAACCACGGTTGTCAAGGCCACCATGGAGCGATGAGGATAGCATTCGTTTTGTCCCGACGCAGCTTGGAGATCACTCTTGTCAGCAACGGGAACGGGGGAAACAGGTAGAGTAATGGTCCCGACCATCGAAACAGGAACGCGTCTCCCCTCGAGTTCCGAGCTGGGTACCTCGAGCAGAATTGGGGACACTGGGCGTTCTCGGGGGAAGCAAAAAGGTCCACTTGAGGGAACCCCCATGTCCGAAATAAGTCTAGAGTGACCGACGTGTGGAGCTGCCACTCGTGGATGGAGAGACTCGAACGGCTGAGTCCGTCGGCAAGAGTGTTTTCTTCCCCTGGGAGATGGATGGATTGGAGAAACACCTTTCTTGTCACACACCATTCCCATATGTCCAGCGTGAGTTGAAGAAGCTGCGGGGATCTCGTGCCTCCCTGCTTGTTTATGTAGTACATAACCGACGTGTTGTCCGTCATCACCAGTACCGACTTGCCCCTTACCAGAGGCTCGAAAGCCCTCAATGCTTTCTGAACTGCAAGAAGCTCCAGTACATTGATGTGGAGGGTTTGCTCCTCCATGGTCCATGAGCCTCGGATCTCGTAGGAGTCGAGATGCGCTCCCCAGCCTTGCATCGACGCGTCCGTTGTCAGAGAGGTGTCCGGTTGCGGAGGGTCGAAGGGCATGCCCGCCAAGACATTGTCCGGAACCAACCACCAATCTAGCGACCTCAGGACCGCTCTTGGCATAGTGAGCATCTTGTTTGGAAGGTCGCGAAGAGGATCGAATACCTGCAGGAACCAATGTTGGAGAGGTCGGAATCGCAGTCTGGCAAGTCGAATCACATAAGTTGTAGTGGCCATGTGACCGAGGAGCACCTGGACTGAGTGTGCCGGAAGCCTTCTTGACCGACGGCAGGTGTAGATCAGGGAGCGTAGGGTGTCGAAGCGGTCCCGCGGCAGGTAGGCTGTCGCAGTTAAAGAGTTCAAACGTGCACCAATGAAATGAATCATCTGCGTTGGCAAGAGTTGGGATTTCTCAATGTTGACAACAAGTCCCAGGTAGCCTAAGACATCTAAGGAGAGGCCAATATCGAGTTCGAGCTGATGACGAGTCTGCGCAACAATCAGCCGGTCGTCGATGTAAGGGAAAACTTCTACGCCCTGCTGGCGAAGAAAGGCCGCCACTACTGCCATACATTTCGTGAAGACACGAGGAGCGGTGGAGAGACCAAAGGGAAGAACTCTGAACTGGAAGACGTCGATCCCGACCTGAAACGCCAGGAAGCGCCTGTGGGCTGGGTGGATCCCGATGTGAAAGTAGGCGTCCTTCAGGTCTATGGAAGCGAACCAGTCGTCCCGCCGCAGAAGTGGAAGGATCGAAGCTAAGGTCACCATCCTGAACTTCCTTGGCGTTATGTACTTGTTCACTCCGCGAAGATCGAGAATCGGACGCAGTCCGCCATCTTTCTTGTCGACCAGAAAGTACCTCGAGAAGAAGCAGAGGTGATGGAGATTGGAGTCGACGGGTTCGATGGCCCCTTTCTGCAGCAGAGTGTCCACCTCCTCGAGGAGGGGAGGGGAGGGCGGTGTTGAACGAACCCGTCCCGTCGGAGGCAGAGTGTCGAACTCTATCCAATAGCCTGTTTGGACGATTTGGAGCACCCATCGATCCGAAGTCACTGAAAACCAGGCGGCTTGGTAGTTGGACAGTCGACCTCCGAAGAGAGGAGTCTAAGGAGAAACAAAGAGATCATCAGACAGGAGGGTTAGAATTTCCTTCGACCCTGGTCCCTGGGCCGTTGCCTTGGCTGTTGCCAGTGCCTGGAGCCCGAGCCCTGGCTCCTCACCGAAGAGGCTGGCGATGTGGAAGGGACATAACGGGAACGCCGGTAGGTCTGACCCGGATACCCCCGCCTGGGCTGTTGGCCAAATGGTGAAGCCTGCCATGGGAACCTCCCTCTGGACCGGTAGTGGTATGTGGAGGTGGAGCCCATACCATACTTCCTGGCCGTATTTCTCATTTTCTGCGCAAATTCGAGCTTGTCATCGGTAGAACCGTTGAACAAGCCCGACTCGTCAAAGGGGAGGTCTTCAATTGTTGCAGACGCCTGGGGCGTGAGGCCAGAAGAACGTAGCCAAGCATGTTGTCTCAGCGCTACCGAACCCGCGATGGCTTTTGCAGCGCAGTCCGCCATGTGTCTGGCCGAGTTCATCTGAAGGCCTGCGAGAGATTGTGCCTCGGATTGTATGGCCTCCGCCATTCTGCGCCGTTCTTCAGGGAGATCTTTGATCAAGAGGTTCATTCGTTCCCATAACACTTGCTGGTATGCTCCCATGCAAGCCGAGTAGTTAGCGACCCGGAAGCTCAACCCAGCCGCCGAGTATATCTTTTTGCCGACGATGTCGAGTTTCCTACCCTCAGGGTCTGGAGGGGACGATAGGGGCCGGCCTTGCCTTCTGTTTTGAGCCACCTCTACGACCACCGAGTTCGGTTTCGGGTGGTTTTGCAGCCAGTCGACATGTTCTCCACCCACTCTATATAGCCTGTCAACCTTTCTGGATGTGGATTGTATCGATGAAGGGTTTTCCCAAGACCCTTGGGCTAGCTTCAGCAATGAGGGCAGGACTGGTATGACCGCAGCTGGTGGAGCTTTTGATTGAATTCTTTGAAAGATGGGATCCACAGGATCAGCTGGACGCTCCTCGAATTTCAAGTCCAGAGCGTGTGCCATCCTAACCATCTGCTCCCCAAAGGCTCGAACATCATCCGTTGGGGAGGAGGAATCGTCATCCATCAGCTCTGACTTCGGGGATGGTAAATAGGGCCTGTAGAAGTCCGAGGAAGCAACTGACTCCGATGAAGATGCGTCAGGCGAACGGCTTCTAGGCCGAATCGGCGTCAGAGAGCGAGGCTGCGGGGTTGGTGGGGTCCGTGGCAGAGGACGGTGCTCAGGTGGAGAAACCTGAACAGTGGCGTCTCGGTGCGAAGCAACATCCAAAATTACCGGCGAATGAGAGCGTGGTCTCGGAAGCGAGGGTTGCGGTATCTCAATAAGATCTCCTCTGGGGTTAAAGATCTGTGACCCCGACGGAGAGCCCAGATGAGTTCTGCAGATGGAACGGGCCAAGTCATATGCAGAGGCCGAGGCAGGTCTTCGGATTCGACGATCTCCACGTCGACGTCCGAGGAGTGACGTCGGAGAAGTTGGTCCCGTGACACAACTAGAGCTGGCAATGATTCAGCCCGCTTCGCAACATCCACGTCAGGGGAAAGCTCAACAGTCACAACATCCAAAGGTCGAGGAGGGGTACGCAACTCACAGACTGCCACATCCGGAGTAGGTGGAGGTGGAGGGCGAAGAAACGCCTCGTCCGAGCCCTTCGGATCCCGAGGAGGGACTTGTGGAACTGCACGTTCCGCCTGCTTGGCTTTCTTGTCTTTGTCTTTCCTGCCCTCCGAATGTTTGGAGAGATGCTTCTCCTTTTTCTTCTTCTTAGCCGGTTCCGAGGTCAAGATAGGGTCAGTGGAAGAGGGCTCCTTTTCAACCAAAGCCTGCTTAGAGGTCAAAGGAGCTGGCTCGGTAGGTTTCACCAAACGGTCTCGAGTCGAATCCGAGGATACACGTCGATGGGTGGAGTGTAGAGCCTCGGGGTCCGACGCAGTAGAACGACGCCTCGAAGGGCTTCGAGACCGACGGCGCTTCTTAGCAGATGAAGGTGGGGACCTGGAGCGTTCACGGCCCCGAGACTCCGATGGAGGAGCCGATGCAGAGGCAGGCGGTGCGGACGGGAGCAAGGCCTTTTCGTATAAGAAAGATTTAAGGCGTGAGAGCCTATGCTTCCTGGCCTGCGGGGTGAAAGCTTTACAATGGACGCAAGCGTCGACATTGTGAGACTCGCCCAGACAGATCAAACAGCGGGAATGCCCATCCGCACTCGGGAGTTTCGCTTGGCAAATCACGCACCGCTTAAATGCCCCTTTAGAAGACATCATAAATCACAGTACCACACAAATCGTCAAGGAAGGAATCGTCGTCAAGCCAGTCCAAGGTCCGTAACAGAGAGCAGAAGTAGCGACAAGCCGAAGGAGCGAGCAGAAATCGTAGTCAAAGCCGGAAGAAGTGGTCAAAAGCCAAATACCAGAGTCAGAGAACAAAACCGTTAGGGGTAGTGAAGAAAACGTCGTCCAAAGAGCAAGCCAAGTCAAATACCAATAATCTCAAAAACACCTAGCGCACAGAAGTTCCTTAAGCTGCTAACGCGGCGGAAAGAAAGGAACTGAGGGGATTTTAGGCGGGAAGCCCTTATAAGGGACCGTTAGGATGGGCGGAGTTACCGCCAAAAATGTATCAAAGCACATTCTGCCTAGCGATTCTAGAAGTTTCCGAAGCTCTGCGCAGGCGCAGGAGTAACCCAACTGTGTGATTCACAGAGACCACGAAGAAGATATGGAAGTTCTCTACCAGCCTGCACTACAGGATGAACACCACCATCCCCACATTGCCGTAGGCAAATCTGTGCTTAAGTCTGTTCAGCAGTTCACCTACCTGGGAAGCATCATCTCCTCAGATGCCAAGATTGACAAAGAGATCGATCACAGATTAGCAAAGGCATATAGCGCATTTGGAAGACTTTACAAAAGAGTCTGGAGTAATAAACACCTGAGGTGAAGCACAAAAATCAATGTGCATAGAGCCATTGTACTGTCTATTCTCCTTTACGGGTCTGAAACATGGGTCACCTATCGTCACCAGTTACTACTCCTCGAATGCTTTCATCAGTGCTGTATATGCACAATCCTAAATATACACTGGACTGACTATGTGACAAATGTTGCTGTCCTTGAGCAAGCAGGGATCACCAGCATTGAGGCCATGATATTGAGAACACAGCTGCGCTGGGCAGGGCACGTTTCTAGGATGGAGGACCATTGCCTCCCAAAAATAGTACTCTATGGTGAACTCGCCACGGGTCAGCGTAAGAGAGGTGCTCCAAAAAAGCAATACAAGGACTCCCTGAAACAACATCTCAGGCTTGGCCAAATTGATCACCAACAATGGTCCGCCCTGGCCTCAGATCAGGAGGCTTGGAGACGCACTATCCACAATGCTGCAGCCTTATTTGAGAACTCACACCGAACAAGTCTTGAAGAGAAACGACAACGCAGAAAGAATCACAATCTGGAAAAATCACCCAAGAAGACCTTCTGCTGTGCTTTCTTCAACTGGACTTGTTTATCTCAGATTGGCCTTTTTAGTCATCATTGTGCTTGCAGAAAGTGCGGGATGAGTCTTTTATGAATCTCTATTTGCGAAGAAAACCCAGAGAGATATCTGATGCAAGATCGCTGCCATGATGTCCACACATTGGTATCTTGTGTATCTAGAGGCAGGGTTAGTCTGCATATACCATGGCAGGGGCAGAATAAGTAGTCCTCCGATATCACTGCACTGCATTTCCCATCAATCTTAGCATAGGAAGTGATGAGAGAAGATGCCAGCTGCAGTCCAATAGCCTCTGACCAGATATTCTCCATCCCAAGCATTGGCAGTCCATCACACTCAGTCCACAACAACTATTCTGAAAAATGTGCTATAACTGTAATAGTACAGGCATGGATGATGTGACAGTGGATGAAGTCAGAGCACACAATTTGTTCTTAGGGACTTTTAACTGCAGGTGAGGTAGATCACTGAAATCAGAGAATACTTCAACACTGGGGAAATTGCCACCATCATGGAATCCATGGCTGGATTATTGTAAATGGACTCAGTCTTTGATGAGGAAAGGTTGACCAAGAAACTCTCCAAATTGCTTCCAGATTGATGTGTTTTCAGGAATGACTTTGGTAGAGAGGAGTACATAATCCTTTAAAGAGGATAAGTTTGGCTACAGTTCCTTCTTATTTCAGAGTCCAACTTTCAAATTAGCTTGCAGTGCACAAAATTGTAGCACAACAACCAAAACAGTAATGAATGCAATGAATGTAATGAAAATTGTAGCACAACAACCCAAACAGTAATGAATGCAAGCAGCAGTTGGATTTATAACTACCGCAACTGTCATTTTTTACAGAACCAAAATATATGTTAGGTACTGTATAGAAGGAAGCACATTAGAAGGAAGGAAGGAAGACAAGGCTGAGGAAAAATAAAGAATTAATAGTGGGTACTGGGTATAGAAAGCAGCATTTAAATTTCCCAAACATGTTGAAAATATGACTGTAGTGTATGCAATCTTTGCAAACATCAGCTCTTCAGTATTGTAATTATACATGTTGCAACATAATCTGTGGTTTGGGAAATCTCTGAAACTTGCTCTTATTATTTAGGTGTCCAAATCCATCATTTTGAATATCAACTCTAATTTATTTTTACAGATATCAAGAATGCCTTTCTGCTGCAAGGGCCCAGGGGTCAATGGATTTGTTGTACAGAGGAAGATGACAAGTTTGCATGGCTTTCTGCACTACAAAGGGCAATTACTTGCAGTTTAGAAGAGGATGTAAACCACTTTTAAATTTTCCCAGATTGATTAGTTGCTTGCTACCTCTATGGGCACAGAGGACTGTAACCATTTAGTTAACCTTTGTTCAGAATCTCTCACTATAAACACAGTTGTCTAAACATAAGTGACTCTCCACCATCAGTGATGCAAATCTTGGAATTTCTCAACTTAACAGTAAAAAACCTGGAACTTCTAAGTAGCTTGCTTGGGGATGGTGGTAAATCTGTAACTGAATGAAGTATGGATTGACTTAGTGTGAACGATCATTCTTGGGAGGTGCCAAAGATCAAACCATAAGTAAGGCCAGCCTGAGGTAGGAGGCATGTATTTTTACTCTCCTTTCTCTGAGCCCCTTCCTCCAGTCATTATTTGTCAAGCCCAATAAAAGCCATATGAGACATTCACTTTTTAAATTCTACTTTAACTCAATTGCATGTGAACACACTGAACACTTAAAACTTTGTAAAATAATGTTAAATTGAACAGATACACTGAAAACCAAAAGAGTAACTTTTGCAGCCATCTAGGGTGGGTGTGAATTGATCCTGTGCATTTCCTAAGATTGAGCATTCACAGTAAGTGAATCAACACTTCTGTCTCTGGTTGGGGCTGAGGATAAATCTACTAGTATGGGACATACCCAAGCCCAGTTCTGTAACAGGCTTGGGTGAGTATTATTTAATTTCAACCACTGTCTGTAAGTGCCCACCATTCTAGAAGTCCTTGTTCTTATGTTCTGCAGACATCTCAATGGTGCCATGTTTTCTTCTTTGGATGCTTCTGTTTTGGACAGAATGAATGTAAGTGGATTTCCTGCGACAAGGGAAAAGAAGATAAGGCTTTTGAAATGAAAGATGGGTTCATCCTCAATAAATGTTGATTTTGCAAATGGGTTCTTACTGGCATTGCTGTCAGTTCTGAAATTTAATTATGTTAAAGTTACTGTGACTAGAAAAGACATTGACAGTGATCTTAAAGGTACTGTATTGATTGGCTCAAGCAGTTTGTGCATTAGAACACAGAGAACAAATTCCACAGAAAAAAATCCAGTTTGGAAACTTATGCCCAGTAAGACACAAGAATGTTGCCTCTATGTGATGAATAAATAGTAAAAGGCACCAGATCCTGTCTGATCTTGGAAGCTAAGCAGGGTGAGCCCTGGTTAATACATGGATGGAAAACTGCCAACAAATACCAGGTGCTGTAGGGTATATTTCAGTGGAAGGAACTAGCAAAACCACCTCTGAATATTCCTTGCCTAAGAAAACCCTATGAAATTCATGGGTTGTCATAAGTCGACAGGCAGCTTGAAGGCACAAGCACACAAACAAGATACGCTCATTTATCTGTAACACTGCTGTTGATGTTTCCATACTTGGCCTTAATCTATGTTTAAACCTTTTTGAAGGAAGGACAGTGTATCACATACTCCTAGTTCTAATGGACTTACAGAACTGGAGCTGCAGCCCTTTTAGAGTGGAGCCCCATGTATTTGTTAACCAATGCTTTGAAGACTCCATAGTATTGAAGGCCTTGCAGTTGATGCAATGGAGGGGAGCTCAATGCTGGGAGACAGGTCATTATTACATTTTTTTTTTTTACAAAGCAGTGAAAATACACAATACACTACATTAAAACAACAGTAACAACAACAACAAACAAGCTGAAGGAGGTACAGTGACTAACCATGAAAGCAATGGCAAAATAATAAATGAAATATTACAAAACTAAGTAACTAACACATTAAAATTGATATATCAAGCAGAAGAAAAAATATGTTAAGACCCTATTAAGTAAATGCAAAGGTGCCTGTAAGGTCTTCTAATCCAGTGCTTCTCAAGCTAACTGATGTGGAAAACTAGCCATTCCCTCCAGTCTGACAGGGTTGGTGCCATATTAACGTGTTTCTTTCTTTGGTGAAAATTTGCCAAGGACTGGCAGTGGCCCACAGGTGACTCCTTTGAGCAGCACTGTCCTAATACACCTAATCCTCCAGTACGTAATTCTGGGAGCAAAGGCTGTGGCGATGTTAAGAGATAGTGGATTGAAGACAAAATACTCTCAAAATCAAAAGATGTATCTACCAAGCTTGAGGTAGAAAGAATGTTCTGAAAGAAAACTGAATGTTAGGAATGTCTAGTGAGCTGACCATGTTTGCTAATGATAATAAATTACTTTATACAAATCCATGTTAGGTCCACCTCTAGAATGCAGAGTCCTGGTCACTACAATTAAAAAGCATATTATAGAGATGAAAAAGGTGCAGAAAATGGCAATCAAAATTTTCAAGGACTGGAGCAACTCATCACTGAGGACTGATTGCAAAGTGTTTAGTTCAGAAAAAAGGCATGTACTGTAAGAGGAGAAATAATAGAGATGTACAAAATTAGGGGCATCCACTCATACTGAATGGTAGGACCACCAGGATAGATCAGAGTAAATACGGAGCTCATGGTTAATGTGTCAAATTCAAAAAAGAGAAATATACTGTAGAAAAATACAGATTATATAAAAGCACAGTTTTTTGAGAGAGCCAACATGGTGTAGTGGTTTGAGTGCTGGACTATGATTCTGGAGACCAGGGTTCGAATTGTCACGCAGCCATGGAAACCCACTGGGTTACTATGGGCAAGTCACACTGTCTCTGCCTCAGATGAAAGTAAAGACAACCCCCTCCCCTGAACAAATTTGGCCAAGAAAACCACACAATGGGTTTGCCTTAGGGTCACCATAAGTCAGAAATGACTTGAAGGCACACAACAAGAACAACAACAAAAACAACAGTGTCTGGAAGAGTTAGGACTTCTGCCTGTTCTACCCAAAGAGGAGCAAAAGATGCAATTCCCTTTCCTTTCTGGGAGAAGTCCCACACATCCTGATTCAATCCAAAAGAAAATATGTAAGCATGACACACACAGAGAGAGATAAAAGGAACCTTGATATTTGCCTCTCACCATTCAAATATTTTGTACAATGCTTTTGGTTCTCTCTTATTGGTGCTGTTAGGATTTTGTTCCAGATAAAAAGCATGTTGATGGGTCAGGTTGTCACTGTGACTAGATCACAAAAAATAATTTTACGTTTTAGAGAAACTAAGCACTTAAACATAACATTTTAATGAACAATGCAGCCATTTTCTGCTTATTCTGCACACAACAAGATCATTTAGAAGGTGGGAGTTTTAAAGCAGAGGATGGATGGCCACTTCTCAGATATGCCTCAGCTGTGGATTCCTGTATTGGCAGGAAGTTGGATGATACGGCCTTTGGGTTCCTTTCAAATCTATGAATCTTTCACACACATCTGAGCCACCAATGTGCTACATCACTAAAGTACTGAAACCAGCTACACACATTTACAAAGTGCAAACACCAGTTACAAAAAAATAGCAACTTTATGGCTGATACTCACTCAGGAATACTAAGTCACAATGCTGTAGTTGGACTTTTTTCCCCTCCAGCACACAAAGTAATCAAATGGCTGCTGCAAGTTCCTCTGTCCCTTTCTCCTACTCCAGTAATCAAGCCCACTCCTGGCTCAGTCTTAGATGTTTCCCAGGGCCACTGAGGGTAGGACAGTCTACCTCATACTGTAATCTGGAATCTCTAGTCACAACAGCTATGATAAAGCACGGTCAGGGGGGTGGGGGAATTATTTCCCCATTTATTACCATTCAACCAGCCTTGACTATGAGCAATCTGACAAGTACATTTAAAAGTCCTTTCCAAGTAAGTATGCATAAGATAGGCCATATGCAGCTTTTGTCTCAACTCCAACAGCTATCTTAATATTTGTGTGCATGCGCATAATTTAGATTGATCAATCTCGAGGGAGCTTGACTGTGTAGCAATCTTGTGGTCCAATGTTGCCTGATCAAAATTATCAGCCTAGTCTTAACCACCACCATCCCGGGCCCATGCACAGTATACAGTAGTAAGTCAGAATTACTTAACAGTTTTAGAGTCTCTCAACTCAGTTTCTATGCGGTCAGGTTCAATCAGCCTGGACTGTGATGTAGCACTGGACATTGCTGGATGTATTGCATCTTCACAGTATTCCTGCGTATATCGAGTAGTAACAAGGCCAATTAAATTGGTTTAAATTACAGGACGTAACACAACAAAACATGGAAATGTCAAACCAATATGTGTGTGCAAGGTACCACAGGTATCTCCAGTGAATTAATGTCTCTAGTGCCAGATGAACTGCATCCAAGGCTACTAAAAGGTTGGGGAAGTGGTATTAGACCAGGCTGGTTTAAAAGCTTTTGTAGGTGCATGTACAAAAGAATAAGATTAAAGGTTTTGTTAAGCAAAAGCAAGAATAAGATTTACCAGTAATAGAGACAGACAGACAGACAGACAGACAATTATGAGAACCTTACTCTTATTTTTGGTCTCAACCTAAATATTCTTCAACTCTTTCTTCCTGAAGAAGCAAGCTGTTTTAAAAGGAACTGTAGCCAAATTTCACCTGGGACAATGTTTCAATGTTTAGCCAATGGCTGGCAAGCTATTATAGTGGTTGTGATAGAACAAGCTGCAAAAAACAAAAGCATCACGAACAGTCTCCTGTCCCAAGGAACAGGTTTTATGGTGTTTAATGAGCCAGTTGAATAAGCTGTTCATATTCACACCTTTTATTATTCATAAGATCCTCAATCCAAGTTAAGTCATAAATAACTAAGATGCCCAAGATGGTAGTGGCTTCATTCACATTTAATAAGATTATGTTGGGAGTGCCTCTTGCTCTGAAGTTTTAATGGAGTGCTTCCATCTCTCATGTCTACCTGCTGTCAAGGAAGGGTCACTACAGGAACATGAATGCAGGGATAGGCAACTATGGCCCTCCAAATGCTTTTTTGGCCTCTCATAAATTCTAGCCAGCATAACAGATGTTGAGATTATGGGAGTTGCAGTAGTTCATGAACATCTGGAAAGCTATAGCTAAGAACCCTGAAGTGATGGGACTTTAGGACCCTCCACTGTGCCATGGAACAGAATAAAATATCTGAATAACCCTAGCAGATATTTCTCCTGAAAGAGAGTAGGCCACTCTACCATGATCAGTTTATCAAAAGAAGAAAGAAAGAGATCCTACTCTTCAGGAAACAATTTGGCTTAAGGGGTCCTGTTGTGTAATCTCATTCCTAAGGGAAACAGACCCTTAAGTAATAAAGGAAATAAATTACTCATGTCAAGCCTGTTTGGGACTAGATATCTCAGAAATCTGCCTAATATTTGACTATTCCTGTAACTCTGGCCAGCTCAAACCTGGAGTCTAAGCAGAGATTTGTCACTCCTTGAGTTTCAGGCAATTTACTTAGTGGGTGGATAATGTTAGAGGCATCAGATATGTTATGCTGCACTAGTATACCATGACACTGGAAATCACAGCTTGGCATATTGTCTAGTGTGGCAAACTGGTGTTTTTTATTAGCTTGTTCTGGAGAATATCAACTTGGCCTAAATGGGTGAGTCAGCACCCTGATAGTTGCCAGTGTTGCAGTTGCAAAGATGGAGGGGCTGATAAAGCCGTCTCTGCTTCACTGGAGATGAGAGGTTGATACTTACTATGCATGGTCATTCTAGGAAGGCTGAGGGAGCCACTGGGTTAATCCCTTATGCCAACTGATCAAGATACGAGACCAAAATTCTAAACCATTTTATACATTGCGCCCTTCTTTCCCTCCTTTTAGTTTTGTTAAAGCCACTCGGATTTAGCTTTAAGAGGTAGAAACTGCCAGACCTTCCCTTCCTTTTTGTAAAGTACAGCCATAGGTGGAGTTGGATTGCTCCTTCAGCCTTCCTAGACTGATCATTCATGGAAAGTATCAACCTCTCATTCTCAGGAGCAATTCACAACCCTTGGGACCCAAGCCAGTGCCATGTCCCTTAAGGGTGGGAGTGGCTGCTCAAGTCTACAAATCAGTTCATCCAAAGGCTGCCTGACCCGACTTAAATTTATCCACTTTGTGCCTTATGAATATTGATGGCTCTTTCTATCCAGCCACTTTGCATACATCTTCCAAGGAAGATGTTACCCTGTTTGCTGTTGTAGCCACCACTGATTTAGTCAAATGCATCCACAAACATCCTATACTATCAGCATATCAGTGATGGGCAACCTTTTGAGCTTGGTGTGTCAAACTTCGCCAAAAAACGGAGCATAACTCGGGTGGTGTGTTACTTAGAGGAAAAAGGAACGTTGGTCTTACCTGTGATACGTCCTTTTCCAAACCTGACTCCCCGAGTCATGCCTGCTGGATCCTGCTCGCTGGAAGGATCTGCCTGACGCACCTCCGTGATTTCTGTGCTGTGGTCTGGAGTCCCCCCAGCGCTGTCTGAAGCCTCTACTGTCCCTCGGTTAAAATCCAGAGCTTGAGGAAGAATCCGAGCGGGACCTATAAGACCGGAAGGGACTAAAATTTTTGGAAAATTTTCTGTCCTCTTTCTTCTTAGCGGAAATCAGCACCTTTTTCTTATCCTTCCCTTCTATCAAGACCGGCTCCAGAGATTCTCCAAATAATTTTTCCCCTAGGAAGGGAGAAAAAACTATGTTCTGCTTGGACTTAAAATCAGCCTGCCAGCCCTTGAGCCACAAAAGATGCCTTGCCGCTACCGCCGCGCCCTGTGCTCTAGCGGAAAATTGAGCCGCGTCCAACGTGCTATCTGCTAGAAAGGCTGAGGGTCGTGAGATTTTGTTGAGTCCCTGGCGTAGCTTTGTGTTAGGTTTGGGAACTTCGTCTAAGAGATCCTTGGACCACTGCAGGGATGCTCTGGCCACCATAGTGGCCATAACAGCTGCCCTGATAGCAACAGATAGGGCCTCATAAGTCCTTTTTAGGGCAGCATCTTTACGCCTATCCTCTGGTACCTTGAGAGTATCTTCACCATCGCGGCAAAACACAGCGGATGAGACCAGTGCGGAAACTGGTGTGTCAATAAGAGGGGTCTGCAGTTTAGACATCACTTTCTTAGGCAATGAATAAAGCTTTTTAACAAAGGTAGGTTGAGGATTGTTAGCTGCCGGTGTAGCCCACTCATCCTTCAATACTTGCATAATGTTAGCTGGGACAGGCATCTGTAAAGACGCTGGGAGCGATGATGGGGAAAAAAATCAGATGACATGCTAGGGAGGTCAGGATCCACAGGCTGGTCCTGGCTCTGAAACAGAGAAAGTCCCAAAGTCCTGGCTGTTTTCCTAAACAGCACTGAACGCTCCTCCTGTTTAAAAAGACGTGCCGATGAACGGGCTATCTCCTGTTCTGTCTCCTCCTCAGCTGAAAATTCAGCCTCATCTTCCTCTTGATCCATGTCCTCTTCCCCTTCAGAGACCTCCCCTTCTTCACCCGACGAATGCTGGGCATCAACCTCCTCCTCTTCCTCCGACTCATGAGCCTCAGTCAGAGCCCCACCATTGCTCATCTTCCCTCTCCCCCCATTCCTCTCTGTGCATGCAATCCCTCCTGGTCTCCTCTCCTGAAGGACAATTCCGTCGGGACCTTACGGTGCCCTGTCTAGCCCGATCCGCCTCCATTCCGCCCACTCCATGCCGTGTTTCCGCGGCTGCCTTGCCCCCTTTACTCTTCTCTGGGGCCGGCTTAAGAGGCCATTTGGAGTCTGCGCAGGTGCGCTTGTGAGACTCCCCCGACTCCCCCTGCTTCTGGGTCTCTTTACTGGAGGCCGGGCTGGTGAGTGGGGTGAACAGCGTCCCAGAGAGGCCAGGGGCACTGGCCGTACTGGCGGTAGGCAGGGAGGTTCTGGGGGGAGGGTGGGTGGCAGTGTGGGGTCCGGGGGGAGGGTGGGTGAACGTCCGCTGTCCGGAAGGTAGCGCTGGTCCAAGGGGCTCGCTGGAGCTGCACCAGTGAACAGGCGGGGAAGGGGTGGCGATAGGGCCTGCTCTGCAGTTGGGAAGCAGCCACGCTGTGAGGACGGTGGTTGCACCGTGTCTTCTGCCAGGGCCAGTCCCCCTGGGACAAGTGGCAGGGACTGAGGCGGTGCGGGTAGCGACGCGGGAAGCCAGTTCTTCGCTATCTGGGGGGTTTGGGTGATAACATTCCCGCGAAGGGTGGTGTGCCCCCTCTTGCCAGAGACCAGCCAGGCCTAAGAGGGCTGGTTGCACAAGCCCCGCGGCCAAAACCCCCAAAGCCTCCCTGGCCACAAGGTCCTTGACCCAGGCCGCCAGGTTTGTACGTGGCTCCAATGCCCGTGGCCCTGATCCCGGGGGCCCACTGTTACTCAAGGTCTCCTCCCGACCCAGGACCTGGTATGGTGGGGGATCCGTCTCAGCCACGGCAGCACGGGGTTTCCCTTCAAAGCCGGTGCCCCCAATCAACTCCTCCTCCGGGACGCTGCCCTCTTTGGCTGCTTCCTGGCTATTTCCCAGCTCGGTAGGCTGGGGTGCAGGCACAGCATTCTTGATGGTTGAAGCGGGAGGCTTCTCTCCCTTGTTCGACAAGGGATCCACGGGGATCGCGTGGGTCTTGTCCCCCTTATTAGATCCCTCCATCTCAATTCCCTTGGGAAGCTCCATCTTGGTTCTTTGTTCTAACTCGGCCACGTGGCCAAAATCAGGAGCAAGCACAAATGCGACCACCAGGAGCGGTAGGGAGGAAACAACTGACCAGAGGTGGATCGCTCCTCCCCAGATGACATCAGAGGAAGGGGCTACCAAAGGTCCTTTGTTACCTGCCTACCAAGAGTGAATGGGCGGAGCTAACCCAATGATCTACAAGATGCTCCGGAATCTCTCCACTGGGAAAAACATTTCGCGATATTTACTGTTTAAATAACATAAATGTATAGTTGCCTCTCCACATTCGCAACTTCGACTATTCGCGGAAAGCCTCCAACCCGCATGTTTCCCCCCCTCCCTTCCCAAGGCACCAATGGGCTTCTCACGAAGCCTGTCGCTGCCTTGGGAAAGGAAGGGTGGAAAGCCTCCCACCCCCATGCTCTCCCCCCATCCCTTCCCAAGGCACCAATGAGCTTCTCATGAAGCCTGTCGCTGCCTTGGCAAGGGGAGGGTGGAAAACCTCCCACCCGTATGCATTCCCCCTCCCTTCTCAAGGCACCGACGGGCTTCTCATGAAGCCTGTCGGTGCCTTGGCAAAGGGAGAGTGGAGAGCCTCCCACCCGCATGCTTTCCCCCCTCCTTTCCCAAGGCACCAATGGGCTTCTCATGGAGCTTGTTGCTGCCTTGGCAAGGGGAGGGTGGAGAGCCTCCCACCCGCACACTTCACCCCCTCCCTTCTCAAGGCACCGACGGGCTTCCAAGACTCCCGCCCACCCACCCGCTGCCTTCCCTGGCATTTCTGAGGTGGCTCCAGGGCTTCGAAGCCCTGGAGACCCCGGGAAGGCCGGGGAGAGGCCGGGCAGAGTCTCTCCCTCCTGCCAGGCAGCCCACCCACCACCTTCCCCAGTCCCACCCACCCACCCGCCTGCCCGCTGCCTTACCCAGCCTTTCCAAGGTAGCTCTGGGGCTTCGAAGCCCCGAAGCCCCCTTGGGAAGGCTGGGGAGAGGCTGGGCAGACACCCGCCCAGTTGATCGTGAGTAAAAATCAGCTAAATGTAACACTCAAATGTCCCTGCGGTACCGCAACAGTACCGGCAGGGACGGGTGTCATCCGAAAGGGACGCCCTGCAGCGCTGCAGCCTCGCAACGTGGCGAGGCTGCTTACGTTGTATTTTAAACGTCCGAAAAAGTCCATAGAGTGCTTGGCGTCCAAAAAACAGGAGGTGCTTTTTAATCTTCAGTAGTTTCAGTATGTACACACAAAGTGCTAAGCCAGGCATCTCAGGATCATAGGAAGAGAATGAACACTGATCTGGCTCTCTTATATACATCTCAGCACAGCATTGGCTTACCCAAGCACATGGTTACATTGCATCAGATTTCCATACTACATGGCTTTGTACTCTAGTAACCCTTCTTCTGATGCAATCGTTCTCATGCACCTGTGGCATCATTAGGCATGACTGGCAGTTCATGGAGTCATGGAGTCAGTCATCATGACTCAGCATGATTTCTGCAGTTGTTTGGCCATTTTAAAACTTAGGGTTCAGTAACCAATTCCTGACAGATATGACTTGTCTGCACCCATTAATACTGAATTTTGTTCACAACACCTCTGGACTGATCTCCAAGTGGTTTCATACATACATTGAGTCGATTGGCACCTAAAAGCCAAAATGGTGTTCAGAACTAGCTCTGTATATCCCTGACGTTTTAGAGATTGCAGCTCAACCTCTACACAATCTTAACCACTGCGGGTCTGGATGATTTATTGGACCTTGCATTAATAGATCTGGTCTCTGAGGAAGATGATATGGCCCCTCCACTGACATATCCAACAGTAGCAGACACCACGACCTGTGTGGGGCAATTAAGACTACCTCTGCCTTCTGATTTTCATTAGAATCCTCTGCATTTGTGGCAGTGGAGGGGAAACATATAGTAGACCCTTTGGCCAATCCAACACTAATGCATCAGGCCTCTCTGCCCCCATGCTTAAATGTACTGAAAAATATCTTCTTAGTTTGAAATTCTGCCCTGACGCAACAAGGTCCACCATAAAATGGCCATATCTGCTCTCTAGGTTGTTGAAAGCTTCTTGGTTCAAACTCCACTCCCCTGGACTCCCCTGGATCCTATTTCTACTCAAATAATCCACTGTCAGATTCAGAGTCTTCATAAGATAGACTGCTATTTAAAAATTCAACAATTTTTTGGCCCATGACAGTATTCTCAACAACTTTCAGTAACTGTTGTGATCTCATTCCACCTTGGTTGCAAAGATAAGATTTGACAGTGATGTAGCTGGTACATTCCTGCACATTCTTGTTTTTATTTTGCTTTAAAAGCTCAACATTGCCAACCTGACTGCCCTCATCTCCAGAAAATTTATACTTACCGGTAGTCCCTTAAAAAAAAAATTTACAAAAGATACATAAAAAGTAAAAAGAAAGCATCTCATCATAGATACAATACATTTTCTTACATTTCTCTTCATCCTTGGTTGAAGCATGGATAGTAAGACATATTTACTGTCTAATTACACATGCTACTTTCTAAATGTATATATTTTTAAATATAGACTTCCTTTCTGGGACCTCCTAATATCTCCTTCCTTATCTTGTACATCGATTTCATGTTCGGACATTAAACCCTGGTTTCTATATTTTCATCTCTATTTCCCCTATGTATCATATTCTTGTTATATCATATCTAAATGTATTTTCATACTATAAAGAAAAAATAAATAAAAGTAAAATTAAAAACTATAATGATAAAATGGTCATTTTTGTTGTTACTCATTATTATTATTACTCATTATATTGTTACAAACCCTTCAGATATAGATTGCTGCTATTTTACCCCATCTGTTTGTTAGATATGTGACAATGATTGTCCAATCTTTATCATAGTTTCCCATTGTTTCTCCATTTAATAACAATGTTAATCTATCCAAATTGAGAGACTCATATAATTTTTCCAACCACTGATCTAATGTTGGGTACTCTTTGTTTTTCCACAGTTTTGCAAACGTGATTCTAGCAGTTACCAGCATGTAAAAAATTTCCCATGTTGTCTCTCCAGACTATTTTCTATCATTCCTAACAAGAATACCTCAGGTTTCCATTGCAGTTGAATATTCAGTATTTCTTCTATTGTTTGTTGAACTTGTTTCCAAAATTTATTTGACTTTCTACAGTTCCACCAGAGGTGGAAGAATGTTCCGTTTTTGTCTCCACATTTCCAACAGTTATTCTGGGCTCCTTTGTACATTCTGGAAAGTTTGCTGGGTGATAAATACCACCTGAAATACATTTTATTTACGTTTTCTCTTAGATCTTGACTTAATGTTCTTTTAATTTGTTTTGTCCACATGTATTCCCAGGTTTCTAATTGTTTTGTGTGTCCAGTGTTTTGTGCCCAGACTATCATATTTGGCTTGATTATTTCTTCTTCTGTATCCCATTGTAAGAGTAGTTTAATAAAATCTTGAAATCATATTTTTATTTCCTGATTCAGTAATAGCTTCCCAATGTGAATTCTTTATCATGATGCCTGTTAACTTAGCATCCATTTTATATCTTTCTCTCATCTGGGTATACAGATACCAATGACAGTCAAGGCCTCCCTGTTTCAATTCTGCTTGAGTTTTCATTGTTTGTCTATCTCCTTCTACTCTTAATATGTCTTTATACCTCAACCATTGTTGTGTCGAGATGCCTTCCTAAGTCTCAACACTTAGTCCCTTTTTTTGACTTCGACCATTCTCCCTGAATTATTTGATTCTGACAATGGGCACCACAGCTATAAAGACTGGCATCAGTTGTGATTGTTACTTTGTACCGGGGACAGAACAGCGTCCCCTGATCAAAATTGCCTGGTTTGATCTACCAAAGTAAATCTCTTTTACTTGCTCCAGTAACATTAGGAAACATGTAATGTCATATTTATTTATTTAAACTCTGAAAGGTCTCATGAAAACTTGCAATGTCCTTGTGTGAAATCTCGCCTACAGGACTAATTGATTGTTGAAACTGAAATTCCTGTATCTTGGCCAGATGCCTTAAATTTACTACCTTCACTTTCCTCACCTTTATTTCTTTATTCTTTTATTTTATTTCTTATTATTTATTTTTTTTGAAAGAAAAACAGAACGCTTCTGTGTGTTTGCTTCTGGCTTGAGATGAGTTATTTATCCTCATTGCCATTAATTGACACTTTTTGTAATTTACTAAAAATCTGTAAAATCTGGAGACAGTCTGAGGTCGTGTTCTGCCTTTCATCTGCACTCAGCTTATTGTCCAACCAAGGAAACTCCCCATTGCCTCAAGAGTACTATCAAAGGGACCAGAACCTTGGTGGAAACCCTGGGTGCAGACACAAGACCAAATGGAAGAAGCAGGCCACGAAAACTCTGGCAAATTATTCCCCCCTGCCAGCACCTGTAGAGGGTTCGAAGGGGCCTTTCTGAGCAAATACTTTAAAAATTCAGGGTGGGGGATGTGCAGCTCTTGGGTGTGTCAGGGCGTGAGTGCAGTCCCTGGATCTGGGGAAGTTTGCCACTGTTGCCACAACAAGCATATAAAACTATATTTACAGGCTACTGAAAGAGAATTCCATGAGTTATTAAACTAATTAAAACAATTCATTCAATTAAAATATTGTGCTGTTTTATTGGTGTAAAAATCACACAATTGCTAGTTCTGATTCTGCTGAGATACATCCATGCATTTTAACATCTATGATCTCACAGCCAGAATAAGCCATTAAATAGAATATCTGCTGTTAGTCAGCATTAATGCAAATTTACAGATGAGATCAAAAGGTGTGTATTATACAATATACAACAAATCCTAATACAGTACATCAACCTGAATAGCAGGATACACTCAGGAAATTTTTTGTGTTAATAATGAAACCTGTCTACAAGCCAGAAGAAGATGGCTTGGAGACATTAGGAAAATGGTCACCCAACCCTTTGAAAAGAACAAAAAAATAAGTTTGTGAGAGGAGAGGCTGGGAAAGAAGAGCTGAGGTACTGACACATTTCTTGACCATAGAGTACGTTACAGTAAAGTCTGGTGGATGTGTCAGTTAATAAAGAGTAATGTGCAAAGCATGCAACTACAGGTGGTGTTCAGAACATGTTCATGACTGAGATTAACACCCAATCTTTTCACAGAAGGGATGCACTTACGTGCATGCTGCAAAATTTGGGTCATGAATGAAAACATTTTAACAACTGTCAAGCTGTGGTCACATATGAAATACATAAACAGGAAAGGACAACCAAATTCATTTGGTATGGCAAGGTAGTTAAAGAACTTGTGTGGCACTTGGAAGGTATAAGGTTACTCAAGATGGCAGGCAGTTTGAAATCTCATATGCCTTGCAAGGTTGCAAAATGTGGTTTGGAGAGAATTAATGACCACAACTATCAATCTTCTCTTACACAATCAAAAGATTGTAAAAAGCCTTTATGATAAATATATGTGCTTCTGAGTTAAAGACAGATGTCCATTTGGATATCTAGGATGTTTTTATTCATGATATCTGACATGAAATATAGAAAAATCCATTAGGTAATCAATTCCAGTTTGGGATATAGGCCACTGAAGTTGTAGAAACCTTGCTCCAACTTAAAAAGAGTGTCCTTCCCCCAAAATGGGAAGGTTGGCAGTGCCAATATATAGAACATTCAAGGAAACACATATTCCATTGTTTGTATTAAAATTATAAAAGTTACTTAAATACAACTGTAGACAGAGGACAAAACAATCACAAAAAATGTTAAGAGTGCACTGAGCTGAACATATGGGTTTTTAATTAGGCTTTTTGCCCAATTTCCCCTTTCAGAGTTAATTAGTTCACAGTTAACGGCAATTGGCTTATAAGTGAGAGAAAGGTCGAAGCTGTTCCAGTTGAACTTCCAGTGAAATTCTCTCTTCAAGAACATCCTACAACAGAAAGATCTGTCCATTACATACTACAATGCAAAAGGCCATTCTAAAAATTAATAAATCCCTTTCATATGCAATGATTACAGTAAACAGGCTAGCCTTAAGTCTGATATATGCATATGTCCCTTTATGTTCTAGATACTATCTAATTATTTTATACAAGCCACATTGGGGATCCTTTTGGAAAGAAATCAAATAAATCTAACACAATTGTTTATTGTTGCATTTTAAGGGGAAAAGCAGGTACAGCATAGAGAGAGTAAGGGCTTGTCTACACAACAGGAAAAACTCGTAACTCCCCTCCGAATCTGTTGTGATAAGGCCACATGCCGTGCAGCTTTATCCTCAAATCTGGTGCTATAAGGCCACATAACATATGGCCCTATCCACACCAGGGTATAGAATCTTAAACCTGGGTTTTAAAAACTCACTGTTTTCTCTGGAGTTTGTAGAAAACTCTGGTGTTTCCTGTAGTGGGAACAAGGCATCCACCCTGGATTTGGGTGGGGTGGGGAAGGACAGATCACTGCCTGGCAGGCACCACCATTTACTTCACCAGTTCCCTGCCCAGAATGGTTACAGAAAGATTTTTCCTTCTTTGATGTTGCCACCACTGGCGCACAGCTGCTTGATCTGAGGTCAGAAACGGGGCGCCCAGATCACATGGCTGGGTGCCTCATTTGCCTCAGAGCATGTGACTATGTGCCAATGGTGCTGAAGAAGGAAAAATCTTTCTGTAATTGTTCCAGGCCACTGGTGCCCAGACATTGAGGTAAGTGATCTGTCCTGGCTCTGCCAGGGAACTGATGAAGGAAAGGAAGCAGTGGCAGACCAAAGCAACACTGAATGCAGGGGCACATGTCGATAACTACCCAATGTCCCTGTGGAGAAACAGGTAGCGGAGTGGCTCTGGGGCAGAACAGGTTAGGGAGTACATTCAGACTTTTGCCCCTAGTGTAGACAAGCCCTGGGCAAGAGAGATTTCAAATAATGGACACCTGAAAGAAACAGGAACAGAATCTCTAAAAGCTTAAGAAAAATTAAAAGCCCAGCCTATGTTTAAGACTTGGATTTTCTGATATGGAAATGATGAACTCCAATACCTTCAAAAACACATAAACAAAAAATGTGGTTCTTAAGAAATTTGCATGGTTGTACAGTGTCCTTAATGCAAAGGTAAATGAATATTTTTACCTTTAACTGCTGCTGTAATTCACTATTTAGTCTGGCCAAAACAGTATTCGTCTCCTTATTGCGTCTGATTGATGCCTGAATAGCCTTCTTGTCCTTTCCTACTGACCTGAGGAGATATTTTAAGAAACAGTTTTTAGAGACTGCAGAATACAAGCTGCCAAATGACATAAAATTCTCTGAAATTAGTTATTCAATTCCTTGACCCTCTTTAAAATATATGGTTGCAAGGTGGTAAATAAATAAAAACATACATGCACGCAGGTGCACACACAAACGAATTTCGTAGTCTTGGCATATGGTTCTTTCAATGGCCACAATCTACACAGCTACACTTAAAATGTTCATCCACTGTTGTACTGTACTATCTTTGAAATTTTCTTATTTCAATTTTTTTTACTGCAAAGACAAAGCTGTGTGTTCTGTTTGTGCATTTTTTTCTGGCATGTGGCCTTTGTGTTTGTCTCAGTAAAATTTACTAGCTTAGAATAACTGAGCATGGTCCATAACATGCAGGTTGAACTGCTGTTACATGCTGCATGTATTTGCTATTGTGTGCCTTCAAGTTATTTCTGACTTATAGAGATCCTAACGTGAACCTATAATGGGGTTTTTCTGGCAAGATTTGTTCAGAGGGAGTTTGCCCTTGCCCTGAGGCTGAGACAGTATGATCTGCCCATGGTCACATAGTGGGTTTCCATGGCCAAGCAGGGATTCAAACCCTTGTCTCCAGAGTCACTGTCCAACACTCAAACCACTACACCATGCTGGATATATGCTTCTATATAATTTATTCTATTTCCAAAATGTAATTTACCCAAAAAGGTGTAATATTTATTAATTTAAAAATGGTTGTGAATGAGGGGGACAGAGAACAGCATGACAAGAAGTGATAAGAAGCCCAGCAACAGTAGCCTTTTTGAACTGAAGCCACAGCCCTGGTCACAGAGGGAGCCTCTTCAACTCCTCTGGAACTAGAATGTCA
Source organism: Gambelia wislizenii (assembly GCA_030847615.1). Classification (NCBI taxonomy): domain Eukaryota; kingdom Metazoa; phylum Chordata; class Lepidosauria; order Squamata; family Crotaphytidae; genus Gambelia; species Gambelia wislizenii. The sequence continues at coordinate 115,056,218 of JAUMIR010000001.1, read as the reverse complement.
GTGCCAAATTCTCCTGCTCAGTGTATGCAGCTCTGTTTATAAGAAACATGGTAAGTATGACAGAATAAACTGCCTTTGCAATTAAAACCAGATTCTCAGTGTGATTTTAATTATTAAAATTTAACAGAAAGATTTCTGTCTGCCTTTACAGATTGTTACTGTTGTGCACAAAATACTTTTCATTTGTTCTCTTGCATTACGATTCAAGTTTATTTACACCATTTCCACTTAGCAATTCAATGATTCAAACATTACAGATTATTTACATTTCTCTTTTATGATATTTAGGACTTTTTCGGATGGAAGAAAAGTAACGCTAGCAGCGTCGCCAGGTTGCGACGCTGCAGCGCAAGAGGGCGTCCGTTTCGGACGACGCTCCTCCCAGCGGTACTGTTGCAGTACCGCTGGGACATTTGAGCGTGATATTTTTCCTGCCCAGCATCATATTTTACTCGCGATCAGTAAAATGCCCTCTTGCATTTTACAAGAAACGGACGCCCTCTTGCGCTGCAGCGTCGCAACCTGGCGACGCTGCTAGCGTTACTTTTCTTCCATCCGAAAAAGTCCTTAATAGATAGCTATTTAAAATGATAATGTCTCAGTATCAGAGGTACTCATAGACATCTTGTGTTACCTAGGAATAGATGGCTGTGAAGCAAGAACAGCAGCTATGACACCTGTTTTCTGTGAATGCTCCTCAGCTTCAGGTCTCAGTTCATCCTCTGATTTTGGCCTTCTACGTATAGGCTTTGGTGGTGGTGCTAGAGGAGTAGTGCCTTTGCCCTGGAAGAACAGAGTTCATTAATACATACTGTAATAGAATCCATCAGCCATCCCCACAGCCCAATAAAATTCATTATAACCAATTTTCAGTTTAAATACTTACGTATAGTTAATAAAACCAATAATTAATTTTAATAATGTACTAACAACAATGGGAAATTGGACTCATTTGGCTTTCTTTCTGATAGCAGGTTAAAACATTTTTGTGCAGTGTGGTTTTTAAGATTGTGAAGGGTCTTCATACAGTTTTTAATGTATTTTAATATTTTTAACTTATACATTGTTTAATTCTTTTTAAAATTTTGTATTTATACTGCAATTTTTACTTTTGTATTGTTTTTAGCTTGTATTGTTTTAAAGACGTTGTTAGCTGCCTGGAGTCCCACTGGCAGGAGAAAGGCAGGATATAAATGAATAAAATAACAACAACAATAGCAGCACTGGTTTTTTTAACCTTTTATAATATAGCTTTTTAGCTAATTTCTACTTTAAATTATTGTAAGCTGCCTTGGATCACATAGAAGGACAGGTTGCTTACTTGTAACTGTAGTTCTTCGAGAGGTCATCTGTGAATTCACATAATGTGCAATACCTATGTCTGCATAGAGCACTTCAGAACCTTCTAGAACCTCATTATACTGATTTTTGATGGTAGCTCTGCCCACGGTCCCCTGACCTATATAAGCTCCCTTCCCGCCTAAACACCTCAGTTCCCAACAGCCGCATATAGCAGCACTCCAGAACTGAAAAGGCAGGACACCAAAGGAAGGATGGGCAGGTTTGTATGAATTCACAGATGACCACTTGAAGACCTACAGTTACAGGTAAGCAACCTGGTCTCCTTCTTCGTGGTCTCTGTGAATCCATACAATGGGTAGACTAGCAAGCTCGCATATGAAGGAGGAGGGAGTGTCCTGGTGCAATAAACCAAGACACAAGAAAGACACAAGCCAGATAACTCCAACAATAATATATTGAATCAGAAAAGCACCAACACAGAAACAGTTTATGCAACACATAAAAATAGGACAGCCCTCCCCAGAGCAAAATTATCAGGTGAGGCAGAGTCCACCTTATAGTTCTTAACAAAAGTCAGGGGCATTGCCCAGGTAGCTACCTAACAAATGTCCTGTAGGGAGACACCATGAAGAAAAGCGGTAGAGGCTGCAGTCACCCTAGTAGTTGCCTGCAGACAGACTCATGAACAGATTTGTTCATAAGTGGGTAGCACAGGTGAATAGCCGATGCCAGCATTTCGAAAAATGCTGGGAGGACACAGGAGAACCTCTCCATTGACCCGCAGAGCAGACAAACAGCTGACAGGAACAGTGAAATGGCACACTTCTGTCCACATAAAAGGTGAGAGCCGAACGGACATCTAGGGCATGTAAGGAACACTCCAGCTCCAAAGAAGGGGCCTGGAAAAAAGCTGGCAGAATGATATCCTGATTATGGTGAAAAGAAGACACCACCTTAGGCGGGAAGGCAACATTGGGTCGGAGCACCACCTTGTCACGATCGAACCGGGTATATTTGGATGAGCCACACTGTAGGCTTCATGGTGATGGTGATCAAGTCTGGGTGAAATATTTGCCCGTCCTGCAGAGAGGAGAGCCTGGTGAAGAGGGAGCTTCTGGTAAGTCTCTCCCGACATCAGCAGCAGGAGAAGAGAACCACGCTTCACATGGCCACCAAGGTGTGATCAGGATACAGTGGGCATTGTCTTGGCGAAGCTTGGCTACCACCCTGGCCACCAGCAGGAAGGGGAGAAAGGGGAGAAAGGCATACAGGAGAGAAACGGAAAAGAAAAGTATCCCCCAGGTTGTGCTAACAGGGGTTCCCGGGAGCAGAAGAGGGGACACTGGGCATTCGACATGGTTGCAAAGAGATCAATGGAGGGGTGCCTCCATTCACTAAAGATCTGTCCAAGGATGTCCTGAGCCAAGGACCACTCGTGCCTGAAGGTCGACAAGCAACTCAGCATGTCTGCCATACCGTTCTGTGCGCCCGGAAGGTGAATAGCTGTGAGAAAGATCTGATGCTCCACGTACCAGTCCCATATCTGGATGGTCAAGTTGAGCATAGTGCGAGAATGAGAACCAGCTTGTTTGTGGATGTAGAATACAGCTGTCGTATCCTCCGATGTCACCCAGATCAGGTGACCCCTGAGGGAAAGATTGAAGGCTCTGAGAGCTTTGAAGACAGCCAGAAGTTCCAGCACATTAATGTGCAGGGCACTCTCTGAAGCTGACCAGTGTCCTCAGATTGTTAATCCGTGTGAGTGAGCACCCCAAACCATTAGAGATGCATTGGAGGTGACCAACCGAGTAGGCTGAAGGGGGCTGAATGGAAAGCCACACTGAACAACCTCCAGATTTGTCCACCAACTTAGACCTCAAAGAATGGACTGAGGAATGGAGAGCAACTTGACAGGGCTATTGAGAAGAGGTTGGAACTTGGATAGAAACCATGACTGCAGAGGTCTCATCTGGAGCCTGGACAGCAGCATCACCACAGTTGTTGAGGCCATGTAGCCTAGTGTTTGCTGAATGAACTTGGTTGACATGCGTCTTTGAGAGATGCAACACTGAACTGCTGCACTGAGGGTAGCAAAGTGATTGTCTGGGAGGAACGCACGTCCTACCATCAAGTCTAGTTGGGCATTGATAAAACATATGACTTGAGAGGGCTGAAGGTATGATTTCTCCATGTTGATGACAAAGTACAAATCGTGAAGCAGTGAAAGGGTCAGAAGCATGTCTGATTGAAGCTTGCCTCTGGAGGGTGCAGCAGAAAGCCAGTCATTGAGGTATGGGAACACAACTCAGCGTTGTCTGAGCCAGGCGACCACCATGGCGACACAGTTGGTAAAGACCCTGGGGGCCATACACAGTCCAAAGAGTAGCACTCTGAAATGGTAGGTGCGAGTCTGGATGGCAAAGAACAGGAAGTGCCTTTGCAGAGGGGCGATGGAGACGTGAAATTAGGCGTTGCGAAGGTCGAGAGTCGCTAACCAATCCCTGACTTGCAAGAAGGGAAGAATGGAGGCTAGCAAGACCATCCTGAACCTTTTTGGAAAGATGTACAGATTCACATGGAATAACTCCAGGATGGGCCGAAGGCCACTGTCCTTTTCCTGCTGACCAGAAAGTAATGGGAAAAGAAGCCAAAAAGAACAGGCTCTATGGTCCCTTTTCAAAGGAGGTAATCTACCTCTTCCAAAAGGGGGATAGAAAGGGGAGTCACCCCGTATACCCCAGAAGGTGGGAGCTGGTTTAATCCTATGAAATAGCCCCTTTCTACAATGTTGAGTACCCAGATGTCTGAACTAATAGCCTGCCAATGATGGAAAGAGGTGCGAAGGCGGTCAGCAGAGGAAAGGACAGGTGCAGAAACGGGGCAAGGAAGACAATGATAGTCAAATACGCCTGCATCTGACTTCTTCTTAGTAAATTGGGGACATGTAACGAGCTGACCCAAGAAACTTCCAAAAAGACTGGAACTCACCAGTAGAAGGTTGCTGCAAACAGGAGGGGGCTGAGCTGTATCTACGTCGAAAGGGAGGTATGTATCTTTTACCCACAAACCTCTGCCGTGGCCCCGAATGCACAGATGGAACTCCAAACTTCTTCGCTATAGTGCACATCTTCTGGGTGTGTTCCAATTTCGCATCAGTTTCTGAGTGGAACAAGCCCACCTCGTCGAAAGGTAAGTCCTCAATCACAGCCTTTGCAGTACTGAAAAGCTCCAGGTATGATGGCACATGGCGATAAAACTGGCGATGATCTTCCCAGCGCAGTCACCCAAGTGCTCTGCGGCCTAGCACTGATGCCCTGCCAGGGCCCGACCCTCTTCTCTAAACATGATCCGAAGCTGCAGGTCTTGCTCAGGCAGTTTAGCAAAATAAGGAGCTACCTTGTCCCAGAGCAACTTTGGTATGCCATGCACGCATTGTATGTGGTAATCTTGGTAAGGAAGCATGCTGAAGAATAGAATTTTCTGCCAATCGCATCCAGCTTCCTCTCCTCCTTGTCCACAGGAGTGGAATAGACCTTCTGGGATGTGCACGACTGCGCAGTGTAAACAATCACAGAAATTGGTTTGGGATGTGACACAAGCCAAGGAACCGAGTCCTCTGATACCTGGTAAAGGTGACTGAGACGCCAAGAAGTTGGAGGAAGCAAAGAGGGGTTGGACCAAGCATCCTTGATGACCTGGAGCAAATAAGGTAACACTGTGTGGGCAAAGAAGGAGCATGTCTTTCCAGATCACCAAAAATAGGGTGTTCTAGCGTCTACGCATGCGAGAGAAGTAAACCCAGTGTCCCAGCCATAAAAGCCATGAGATCGGCAAATGCCTGAACATCATCTGTTGGAGTTTAGCACCCCATGGGGCCGGGGACACCCTGGAAGAAGTGGACTGGGATGATGAAGTCTGGATGAAGTCGTAGAAACCCGTGAGAAGGAGCATCTGTGAGGCACCTGACGAGGCAAAGCCGGAGGCTCGACCCAGCAAAAGCAGTCCTGGAAGGGCCAGGAGATGCCCGTACCAACTGGTGTGGTTCCCCTGGGCGTGTCTGCTCAAGCTTGCCCTGCATATTGAGTTGGAGATCAACGGGGAGAAGCAGATGACCGAGATCAGGAACGTCCCCTCGAGCATGAACGTTCTTCGCCCTGACGAGCACGATCCTGTGGGCGGTTCCAACCCTTCGAGGAGCGGTCTCGTCGATCCAGGGAGCTGTAATAGGAGTGGTGGCTGGTCCCAGAGCGGTCCCCAGGGTAACAGGTCTATTCGTCTGTACGAGAGCGGCGTGGAGGAGGAGACGCACTGGCACAGTCATCATAGTAGTGGAAATGGGAGAAATATCAGAATCCAAATAATACCGCTCAGGAATGCGATGATGAAGAAGAGAATCCTCTCTAAAGCACATCCTCTTATGCACGCCGCTTATACTAATCCTAGAAACGATTTTCTGAGTACCCTGAATAGTCAATTCCTGTGCCTGCGCAGAACACTCAGAACCTTCTAGAATGGCTAGGTGGAATTTTGGCAGTAGCTCCGCCCACCCCAACGGTCGCTCTGAGCCTTTACCGGTCATTCCCCTCAGTTCCATGAAGGACGCCGCAATTAGCAGCACCATATTAATTTAAAACATAGCTAAATATTGAGGGGAGGATGGGTGGGTCTGTGTGAATTCACAGAAGACCACTCGAAGATCTATGGTTACAGGTAAACAACCTGACCATCTTCTTTGTGGTCTCTGTGAATCACACAGCTGGGTAGACTAGCAAGCTTCACCTTCAGGAGGTGGGAATGTTACGCTAAATACTTATCTTATTAAGTTACTACTATCCAAATAAATAATAAAATGACACAGATGTTAGTGTCTCAGCCAAATAACTGTGTATTACATAAACACCAGGCATGCAACTGATTCAACATTACCATCAATAAACTTAATATGAAGGTTGAACATCAAACTTCCATGTTCATTGAATGGTAGATAGCAAAACAGCACTCCCAAAAGCAGTATCAGTTCTGGATTTGTGGTCTAATCTGTAATGAAATATAAAGGTTAAAGGCGAAGACCATGTAGCCGCCTTACAGACAGTCTCAACTGAGACACCCAACATAAAGGCAGTTGATGCAGCTACTGCTCTAGTGGAATGTGCACGTATTCTGGATGGCAAAGGTCTCTTGGCCAGTTCATAGCACAGAGAAATCGTAGACACCACCCATTTTGATGAACACTGTGGAGAAATTGGTTCACCTTCCTTCTTCGCCAAATAGGGCACAAACAGTTTTGGTGATTTCCGAAATCCCAGCAGTTCTTTCAGTATAAAAGGCTAACTCGCCGAACATCTAATGAATACATAGTTCTCTCAAATTTGTCTGATGGGTTCTGCATCAAGGTTGTATGGAGAATAATGTGTACTTTGAGAGCAGGACCTGGACCTCCGATGGGAACCGATGCAGAGAGGAGCCCAAGACCACAAGTCATCTGCAGGTCCATGAGCGGGACCATGAGTGGGTCCTTGTGTGAGATTGTGAGTGAGGTCTTAAGCAGGATTGTGAATGTGAACGACTCCTCTGGCAGAGGATGAATCAACAGTCTCTGAAGGCACTGGGATGGCACATCCTTAGGCGACAGCTGGGCACAGCAAATCTCACTCCCAGGTGAAACCTGCATGATCTGTACATTTAGTGATGAATCACGGATTTCTCTTTCAGAGACAGCAACGGGAACAATTATCTACAGCCATTGGGGACTCATGATGAGGAAGAGGGCTCCTGTGGGACCTGAGAGGAGAGGCTGCTGGAACCCGATTCTGCCTCAGGGAAGCCGTCTTCTGCCAAGGAACAGAGCCCTGGGAGTGGTCAGCCCATCACTTGCAGGACCGTCCCCGGCAAGGAGAGTGGTCTCACATTTTCTTGGAATCCTTCTTCTTGAGCTTCTTGCAAGGAGGCTCCCCAGAAGTGGCCACTTATAAGGATGAGGCTGGGCTGGTTGTAGCGTATGAACCCTCACTGGCAGTCAAAGAGGTGGAGAGACGGACAGCCTTGTGGTAGTCTCGAGCCAACATCACAAGTTCCTCAGCGAACACCGGGGCGGTATCATGAGCAGTACCGGAGTTCTGAGTGGTATTGTGGGAACAAGGAGGGACTGAAGCAGATCCTTGATAAAGCTTGCTAAATCTAACTGGGACAGCTCGGGAGTTCATGGAATCCATGACAAACATGGGCCTATCCCAATTGGTTGTCAGGCCTACTCACTGTGCAGGTCATACCCTCAATGCAGCCTTTAGTACGGAACAGGAATATCCGTGGGCGGAGGTTATTGAAACCTCCACATTGTCATGGATGGATCATTTCCTGGTCAAGAGGGAGCTAAGAGCCACTGTCTGCCCCACCGGCTAATGGAACCAATTGGTCCGCCCTCAAAGGCTAATGGAACCAATTTGATTCCAGAAAGCCTTAGAGGGTTTAATGGCTGGTAACGCCGGTGATTCTGTTGAAGCTCTGGTTAATATTTGGAACACCGACCTCACCAAGGCTATTGACACAATTGCTCCCAAGCGTCCTTTCCAGCCTGCTCCTAACCGAAAACCCTGGTACTCAGAGGAGCTTAGGAAGATGAAGCGGGCTGGACAACAACTAGAGCGCACCTGGCAGAAGACTAGACTCTTAGCCGACAAGACTCATCATAGGAATTTCCTGGATTCTTATCGAGAGGCGATACGTGCAGCGCAGAAGTCTTTCTCCGATGCACGTATTGCATCTGCAGAGTCCCGTCCAGCAGAACTGTTTAGGGTGGTGGGGGAGCTGACGCAGATTCCACCTGCGCAGAACCCCTTACTCAACCCAACAGCCTGCTGTGATGCATTTAACATCCACTTTGCAGATAAAATCTCTCGGATAAGAGCCGACTTAGATGCCAGTGTTATGACTGAATTTATAGACGAGGTGTCCAGCAACTCCGTTGATGAAATTTTATTGGATCAACTTCAATCTGTGAGTACTGATGATGTGGACAAGCTCCTTGGTAGAGTGAGCAACACGACCTGTCCCCTTGATCCCTGTCCATCTTGGCTGGCCACCGAAGGGGGTGACGCATAGAGAGTAATCCTTAGGGATATTATCAATCTGTCCTTCAGGGAGGGGTCCGTCCAAGCGGTGGTTAAGCCGCTCCTGAAAAAGCCTTCCCTGGACCCCTTGGACAGGAACAACTATAGGCAAGTCTCCCTGCTGCCTTTTCTAAGCAAAGTGATTGAGAGGGCAGTTGCTACCCAACTCCAAGCTGTCTTGGATGAAACCGATTATCTAGATCCATTTCAAACTGGCTTTAGGACGGGATATGAAGTGGAGACTGCCATGGTTGCTCTGGCTGATGACCTCCGCTTGGGGATCGACAGGGGTAGTGTGACCCCTGTTGGTGCTCTTGGACCTCTCAGCGGCCTTTGATACAATAGACCATTCCATCGTCTTGGATTGCCTGAGGGAGTTAGGAATTGGAGGCACTGCCTTGCAGTGGTTCCGTTCCTTCCTCTCAGGCAGATCCCAGAGGGTGAGGCTCGGGGACAGTTGCTCTACCAGAATAGAGCTTAGCTGTGGTGTTCCTCAGGGTGCCATCCTATCCCCGATGCTATTTAACATCTATATGAAGCCGCTGGGAGAGATCATTGGGAGGCATGGAGTGCGGTGTCATCAGTATGCTGATGACACCCAGATATACTTCTCCATGTCTCAGTCATAAGCTTTGACTTCAGATGGCGTCTTTCCTCTCAATGATTGTCTTAAAGCAGTGATGGACTGGATGAGGAAAAACAAATTGAGACTGAATCCAGACAAAACGGAGGTACTAACAGTTACAGACCCGAAACCAGGTCTGGGAATACAACTTCCAATCCTGGATGGAACTACACTCTCCGCCAAGGATTGTGTTCGCAGTTGGAGTGCTCTTGGACCCGTCGCTCCAGATGTCTAATCAGGTTAATGCGACGGTCAGGAGTGCCTGTTATCAACTTCGGCTGATACGCCAGCTGCTCCCTTTCCTGGAAACCAGGGACCTCGAAACTGTGGTACATGCACTGGTAACCTCCTGTCTGGATTTCTGTAATGCGCTCTACATGGGGCTACCCCTATGCTTGACTCGGAAACTTCAACTAGTTCAGAACATGGCAGCCAGGTTGATTTCTGGCATTTCCAGAAGAGAGCATATAACATCTGTGCTAAAAGCTCTCCACTGGCTGCCTATTAGTTTCCGGGCACAGTACAAGGTGTTGGTTATGACCTTTAAAGCCCTACATGGATTGGGTCCAACTTACCTCCGGGACCACCTCCTTCCGTACTACCCTCCCCGCGCACTTCGGTCCTCTGGGAGGAATCTGTTACAGCCTATGAAAACAAGGCTGTCGGTGACCTCCCAGAGGGCCTTCTCTGCTGCTGCTCCCAGATTATAGAACGGCCTGCCGGACGGGATCCATTTTATTACCACCTTAAACAGCTTTAAAAAAGCTGTCAAGATGGATCTTTTCCGGCAGGCCTTTCCTGAATAATTATCCCGGCCCTAGACTTGGCTGTCCTTTCTGGCCTGTGATTGTATGTTTTATTTTTTTTTCTAATTTATATATTTTTAATTATTGTATGTTTTTAATCCTTCATAATTTAATATTATTTTAAGGGGTGGATGGGCTAGGGTATTGTGATTATGTTGTTTTTATATTGTAAGCCACCCCGATTGCGTTGCAGAGGGGCGGGATAGAAATAAAATTTTATTATTATTATTATATTATTATTGATGCCCAGAGCCCCGGGAAGATGACAAAGTCGCAGCCGACATCTCTGACAAAGAGGGTTTCGTCACAGTACTGGTCCCTGGAGACTTAGCTGAAAGGAGAGGGGTGATGGAAAAAGCATGCTCACAAGAAGAACCTTAAGTTGCTTGTTCTGATTCTGTCTAGCCTGGGGGGTGAAAGCCTTTCAATGGCGACAAGATCGAACATTGTGCTTTTCAGCCAAGCAGAGGAAACACTTAAGAGTAGCCATCTGCCTCAGGCATCTTCCCAGAACAAACCAAACAGGTCTTAAAGAACCCTGTGGAAGTCATTTTACAAAGTGACTACCTCAGGCCGAAACCACCAGCCAAATGCACAGTAAATCCAATAAGAACAACCACCAGCCAAGGATCAATCAAATCATAGTCAAAAGGACAGTCCAAGGTCAAAGTAAGGCGATAAGCAAGTCAAAGTCAAGTCAGTCCAAAACTCAAAACGTGAGGAGAAAATCAAGGTTCAGCAAAGTTCCTAGATGCTGCTAACATGGTGGGAAAAAAGGAAATGAGGTGTTTAGGCAGGAAGGGAGCTTATATAGGTCAGGGGAAGGTGGGCGGAGCTATGCCCCAAAATCGGTATAATGAGGTTCTAGAAGGTTCCGACGTGCTCTGCGCAGGAATTATCCATCGTGTGGATTCATAGAGACCACTAAGAAGTAAGGGTGTGTGTGATATAAATAAAATAAATAAATAGGAATATGTTGATTGAAGGGTTACATAAATTTTAATTTTCCTGGCAGTGACACTAGTCTTCTCCTCCATCTTGGTGCTTCCACATATTTTGGATTTCACTGCCTGTGATCCTTCATCATTGGCCATGTTAGCTGGCATAGACAGGAGTAGCAGTTCAAACTATCTGAAAGGCACCAGGGAAAGGTTAGACTAAACAATTTGTTGTCTGGTTTAAATGTAATGCCATGTGTGTAGAATTCTAAGTTTTATCCCTATGAGAAACTACATGCTTAGCACCATGATTAAACTAGGTTACCATGCATATGGATGCAATTCTAACACTAAGTGCATGCAAAGTGTGGAGGTACACTTCTTGAGTGTTTTAATGTTGGACCCACAGGTATCAGCACCCTGGTATAAACACAATGTCCGCTGGGTGAAATTCTGCATGGGCATTTTTAAAAAACAACTTCCACACCACCACATTTTATCTGAGCCACAGAGGGATGCCAGCCTAATGTCCAGCACGTTAGAGAACATAAGCCTACTCCAAATAGTATCTAGAAGTAACAGTGGCTTGTGTCTCTTATGGATGGGCAGAAGCAAGTGAATATTCGTTACCACCACTGAGTCTTACAAAAGTACACTTAATAAAATGGGATTGGTTTGTTATCGCTTAAATATCATAACGTTAGAGAGCACACAAACTCCTTGGCCAAAGAATCATAGATTTGGAAGAGACCACAAGGGTCATCCAGTCCAGCCTCCTGCCATGCAGGAATACACAATCAAATCATTCCCAACAGATGGCCATCCAGACTCTGTTTAAAAATCTCCAAAGAAGGAAACTCCACCACAGTATGAGGCAGTGTATTCCACTTCTGAACAGCTCTTACTGTCAGGAAGTTCTTCCTAATATTTAGGTGGAATATTTTTTCCTGTAGTTTGAACCCATTGCTCCATGTCCTAGTCTCTGGAGCAGCAGCAAACAAGCTTGTTCCATTCTCAGTATGACATCCCTTCAAATATTTAAACATGGCTATCATGTCAACTCTCAACCTGCTCGTCTCCAGACTAAACATAGAATCATAGAACTGTAGAGTTGGAAGAGACCACAAGAGCAATCCAGTCCAACCCCCTGCCACGCAGGAAATCTTGATCAAAGCATCCCCGACAGATGGCAATCCAGCCTCTGTTTAAAGACCTCCAAGGAAGGAGACCCCACCACATGCCCAGCTCCCTAAGCTGCTCCTCATAGGACATGGCTTCCAGACCTCCCACCATCCTGGTCGCCCTCTGGATACGTTCCAGCTTCTCAATATCCTTCCTGAATTGTGGTGCCCAGAACTGGACACAGTATTCCAGGTGAAGTCTGACCAAAGCAGAATAGAGTGGCACTATTACTTCCCGTGATCTAGACACTATACTCCTATTAATGCAGCCTAGAATTGCATTGGTTTTTTTAGCTGCTGCATCACATGGCTGACTCATGTTCAGCTTGTGCTCCACTAAGACTCCTAGATACCTTTTGCATGTACTGCCATCAAGCCAGGTGTCACCCATCCTGTATCTGTGCATTTCATTTTTACTGCCCAAGTGTAGTATTCTACATTTCTCCCTATTGAAATTCATTTTGTTAGTTTTGGCCCAGCTTCTAATCTGGTCCTGTCCTCTGTGGTATTAGCTACCCCTCCCAATTTGGTGCCATCTGCAAACTTAATAACCATACCCTCTATTCCTTCATCCAAGTCATTGATAAAGATGTTGAATAGCACTGGGCCCAGAACAGAACCCTGTGGCACCCCACTAGTCACTTCTCTCTAGGATGAAGAGGAGCCATTGGTGACTACCCTTTGGATTCGGTCAGTCAACCAATACAAATCCACCTAACAGCTGCATTGTCTAGTCCACAAGTTACTTTTTTTGCAAGAATATCATGGGGGACCTTGTCAAAAGCCTTACTGAAATCAAGATACACTACATCCACAGCATTCCCTTCATCTATCAAGTTTGTATTAGTCCTACCAAGGCAAACTCCTTTGGAAGGATTTCTTAAGAAGCTTTCTCTAATCAAATATATATTTGATCTCAAAACCCTTATCAGTATGCCAGCTTGCCATTAAGATTTTGTGGTATAAAAACCTTAAAATGAATGTTTGTGTGGTTTATATATTTTGTTATGTGTCTGGCTTTTGTAGTTTATAATTTACTTGTAAATAAATCTTGCAATTTACTCAGCTTGAAAAGGGATGAACAAACATTCGAAATTATGCATGTTTGTCCTAGTGATTCCTCAAAGAAAGTTGTAGCAATGTTAAGAAGAACAGGTTGCTTACCTGTAACTATGGCTCTTTGTGTCGTCATCTGTGAACTCATACATACGGGCAACCTGCACCTGCACAATGTATCTATCAGAACCTTCTAGAACTATGCAACACAAGTTTTGATGGCAGCCCCTCCCATTTCCCACACACTTTTCACCTAAACCCTCATTTTCCTGGATGCTGAAGCAGCAGCCAAGAAAGGCAGGAGACAAGGGAGGAAGGGTGGGGTTGCATGAGGTCACAGATGGCCACACAAAGAACCGCAGTTACAGGTAAGTAACCTGTTTTTCTTCTTCATAGTCTCTGTGACTCACACAAATGGGAGACTAGGAAGCTTCTCACCACAGGAGGAGAGATTATCATGCAACACAGGAGAAGAGCACAACCCTCCAAAATGCAGCCTCCACCTGGGGCCTTGTGTCCATTTTATAGTGTGACCCATTTGTGTGTGACAGAGACCACGAAGAACCAGCATTTCACAATAGGATTTTGACTAAGTTTAAAGGGCACTGATGCATGCAGTTGCCAAAGCTCTTCTGCTAACTCATTCCCTCTGTTTCTAAGCAATTAAAGGAATCCAGGAGAATTACAGCCAAAGATGCTAGCAGAAAAGAAAACAAACTGAGTTGAAAAGACTGAAGAGTCTACAGCCCTAACACTGATTGAAGTTGAAAGACAAGATCCAAAGCAAGTATTTGTATATGCCACACATAGATGGTGAAGCTACAGAATAAACTTGAGTTGCAATTCAACATAGTATTGAGAATCAGAAGGCAAGTTCATACAGAACTGCTCATTACTTAATTGCTGTATCAACACATGGGGATTGAGCCATCAATAAATCTTGTCACCGTAGCCACATTTTAATAGAATTATTCATGCTTTTATAAAGTGAAGCATTACCTTATCATATACATGACTGCTTGCAGCCAAGGCATTTATAAAACAGCGCAAAAGCACTGTATCATGAAAGCCAATCAACATAGTAACCAGCTTGCACTATTTTAGTTCAATCACTTAAATCAACAGCAACTTTTTAATTTTAAAATTTATAGCCTATCGATAACAAATAATAACCTTGATTTAATATAAAATAACTATAATAAAATATGGAAAGAGATAAAGAAAGATCTAGAGAGATGGGAAATATTAGGTCTGTCAATCATGGGTAGAATCGCGGCTGTGAAGATGGTGATACTACCAAAGATGTTGTTCCTATTTCAAAATTTGCCAGTGTTTTACAATTCAGCAGTATTAGTTTGGCTACATGAATGGTTTGTATTAAATAATGACAACATATTAACATTAGAAGAAGTGGATATAAAGTTTGGTTTTCATGCCTATCTATGGTATGGGAAGGATAAGATAGATAAAAAATTTAAAAATCACATCTTTAGGAAATCAATGCTGTATGTTTGGAATGAGGTTAAAAAGAAACTATACTTCAAATTGCCATCGTGGGTCTCACCCCAAGAAGCTTTCAGGAGAACGGAGATGATAAATAGAGGGAAATGGTGGACATACAAAGATTTGACTAAAATGCAAGCTGGTAAGATAAGATTTAAAACAACAGAAGAATTACAGGAAGATCAGATAGATTGTAACTGGTTCCAATATAGACAGCAAGTGGAGAGATTTAAGATGGATAATAACTTATTCAGAATAGATTACACGGAATTAGATAAGGCTTTATTGGAACAAAAAGAAATAAAAATCTCAAATTTATATTAGAACTTATTAAATCTGGAATTAGAATCTGAAAAGACCAAAGAATACATGGTGAAATGGGCGCAGAATGTTGGGCACAATATTTCATTAGAGGACTGGGCAGAGGTGTGGAAAAGAAATATTAAATTTACATTGAGCATGGAACTAAGAGAAAACTGTTATAAAACAATGTTCCGATGGTACATGACACCACAAAAGCTTGCAAAAATTTATAAAGAAAAAGACTCAAAATGCTGGAAATGCAAAGAACAAGAAGGATCCTATTATCATATGTGGTGGTCATGCAGAATAGTGAAAAAAGTTTGGCTAAATATCTATAACTGGATTAAGAGAATATTGAAAATCAATTTCAGGTTTATACCAGAGATCTTTTTACTAAATTTAACGAATAAGAAAATACCAAAAGAATGTAAAAATTTGTTATTCTTCATGACCACAACTGCCAGGATAGTGTTGGCAAGATATTGGAAGCGAAAAGAAGTACTACAAATAAAGGAATGGGTATTAAAAATTGAGGAAACGGCAAAAATGGAAGAACTTACCTCGTGGATTAAATATAAAACAAAAGATAAATTTAGGAAAGAGTGGGAGAGATGGATTGAGTTTTTGAAGCTGGAATGGAATGAAGCTACAGTAACTTGGCTTTCTGACTGATATAAAAATGATAAACATTTATAAATGGCAATTAAAACTGATGGTTGGTGGAAACTAGAAACAAGGCTTTATGTTGGTAGAAATACATATAGATTGTCAGATTTATTCTTATTTGTCAGAGGGTATGGTTCCTCCTTGGAGAATGAAATACAGGCTATTTGGTTAGATGGCAAGAAGCTTAAACAGAAATCAGGCCAGCAATTACATAATGGCTGTATAGAAACAGAGATATGAAGGAAATTAAGTCCTGATGGTTAAGAAAGGTTAAAATGAATATAAAGAGCAAGTTCCCAACCCTGTAAGATAGGAAGTTATTCAATGTTTCTTTCTTTCTTTTTCATTTTGTTTGTTTTGTAGTTTAAACTGTAGTGTAAATTATGTATTTTATTATTGTTTAGTATGTTTGTTTGATGTGAATTTGATGTATGTATTTGTGGGGATTGTTTGTCGGGTGGGTTATTGTAATATTGAGTGTAAAACTTTTTAATAAAGAGAATAATTAAAAAAAATATAGCCCATGTTTTCTGTGATAAATTATATTCAAGAAAGCTTACGAATGAAAACATAAATCACTGCAAAATAAAGACTCTTTAAAAAGCAACCAACAATGCACAATATTAGGTAGAAAAACCATTTGTAGAACCACACTGCTCAAAGACTTGAATTTTGAAAGGAGGAACAGGTACTGGTTTTGTAGATTATAGAAAACTCTAGTAATAGTTAGGAGCTATCCTGTGGCAATTAAATTTTTCACTAAAGAAAGCCTTTTCTTTATTAAAAAAAACCCAGCTGCTTTCTGAATGAATTTCATAGGCTATTATTTCCTCTCACAAGTGTTATTTCAGGAAACATGTTCATGGTTGTCTTCACCAGGCAGTTTGGGAGCAGTTCACTGACATTCAAATATCCTCTGACAATCGCCTTGCTTTGCAGCATACATTTGTAGTAAGCATTGCTTGGCTGTTGTTGTGTGCCTTCATGTTGTTTACAACTTATGGCAAACCTATCACAGGGATTTCTTGGCAAGATTTGTTCAAAGGGGATTTATTTGCCACTGTCTTCTTCAGAGGCTTGTCCAAAGTCACACAGTGGGTTTCCATGGCCAAGCAGGAATTCGAATCCTGGTCTCACAGAGTCCTACTCCACCACTCAAACCACTGGAGCATACTGGCTCAAGCATCCCTACTCAAAGCCATGTAATTATACAAAGTTGTTTTTTTTTTAATTTAAGAGTAAGGATTTGAACTCTGATAGTGACACCTACATGGCTTTCAATACTGCTGTCAATGTATTTTAAGTTAAGTTCATATGGGAAACAGACATGTAATTGTAGGCTTGACATACCACATTTGCTGGGGTACTAGAAACTGCCTTATCCTCAATTCTTCCATCTGTTTTGGCAACTCTAAGAGGTCCTGTGGAATCAGAGGGCTTTTCTACCTGGAAAGAAATAACTGCTTCAAAATACTCTTCAGGTTTACAGAAAGATTGAACCCAGATAGTTAGGATTAAATGCTAGCATTTTACTAGACCCAAAGCAGCCAACTCAAGAGTCCAATGATGCTTTTTTAGACTGCTGTGGGAAACTGTTTTGAGTTAGTAAAACAGCTGTAATCTTTCCTAAAGTTGATTTGTCCACTCACAATACCTTGGTGATATTTATTTAGCATATATATATATATCGCTCTTCAGCAGAGCTTCCAGTGAAGTTCATAAAACAAGACAAAACTGACTTATAAAAAACAACCTACAAAATCAGGTTCCCAAACATGGGTCTCCAGATGTCAATGAACTTTAAATCCCAGAAACCCCAACCAACTTGGCCAATGGTCAGGGATTATAGAGATACCACCTGGGACCAAGTTCAGAAGCCACTTCATTAAACGATAAAATATTAAGAAGCCTCCCTAGATAATTCCATAGATTATTACATTACTGTAATGCACAATATGTGGTAGCTGTCCTGAAAATTATTCATAAACTAAAGCCAGAATCAGAGTTGTAGCTGGAACATAGAATACTACCCAACATTTATTCCATCTGCACTTCCAGTTCATTTCTCATCTGAATTCAATAATTACCTATAAATGCTTAAAATTATCCTTCCCAACCTGATGCCCTCCAGATAACTAAAATACCCAGCATTCCTGACCATTGACCCCACTGGTTAGGCTCAAGGGCATGAGGACACCTGGTTGGGAAAAGCACTCTAAATGCTCAGGATCAGGCTAGTTGAAAGTTGGCCCTGTCCTTTTGCTTTTTTTTTTTCTGAGGTGAGAAATAACTTTTTAACACTTTGCTGTCTTGTTATGTTTTAAAAAATATTTTCTGCTGATGATTACATTTCACTGGGTGTGTTTAAATGTTCTGTTGTTAGTACTAATTAAATCTGTATCCTGAGTACTTGTAAGCTGCCTTTGTTTGAACCAGAAAATGGAATACAGTTTTATAATAAAGATTTGCCTTAAAAATATATTGCATCTTAGTTGTCCTGCACATGTTTGCAAACCAGATTTCCATTTGGATCGTGGCTTTTTTAACTTAACTGATAGAGACCATGAGACTGAAACATGCATGGCTACTAGGACTTCTATCAACCTAATGCTTCTTTATGACCACCAAAACTATTTTTCTAATCCGTTATGACATTACTGAAAATATTTTCAAGTTGAAATAAATACTGCACACTTGAACAGTACAGTTGTCCCTCCACATTCGCGGGGGTTATGTTCTTGAGACCCCCGCGAATGTGGAAAAACCGCGAATAACAACTGCTTCCAGCAAAAAACCACCCCCAGAGGGAGGGAGGCGACTGGAGAGTGTCTGGCCAGCCTGGCTGGCCTCTCCGCAAGCCTTCCTGAGGGGACTCCGGGCTTTAGAATACCCGGAGCTTGCTTAGGAAGGCCGGGGACGGTGGCAGGCGGGTGGGGAGAAGACTGTGCTGCCTCCCCCTGGCCTTCCGAAACAGGCGCCGGGGCTTTGGAGCCCCCGCTCCCGCTTCGGAAAGCTGGGGACAGCAGCGGGTGAGTAGGCGAGCGGGTGGGGAGAAGGCTGCGATGCTTCCGCCCGGCCTTCTGAAGCGGGCCCCGGGGCTTTGGAGCCCCCGCGCCCGCTTCAGAAGGCCGGGGACAGCAGCAGGCGGGCGGGCGGGCGGGCGGGGAGAAGGCTGCGCTGCCTCTCTCCGGCCTTCTGAAGCAGGCGCCGGGGCTTTGGAGCTCCCGTGCCCGCTTTGGAAGGCCGGGGACAGCGGCGGGTGAGCGGGCGGGGAGAAGGCTGCACTGCCTCCCCCCGGCCTTCCAAAACGGGCGCCGGGGCTTTGGAGCCCCCGCTCCCGCTTCGGAAAGCCGGGGACAGCAGCGGGTGAGTAGGCGAGCAGGTGGGGAGAAGGTTGCGATGCTTTCCCCGGCCTTCTGAAGCGGGCGCCGGGGCTTTGGAGCCCCCGTGCCCGCTTCAGAAGGCCGGAGACAGCAGCGGGTGGGGAGAAGGCTGCGCTGCCTCTCTCCGGCCTTCCGAAGCGGGCGCCGGGGCTATGGAGCCCCCGCGCCTGCTTCGGAAAGCCAGGGACAGCAGCGGGTGAGTGGGCGGGTGGGGAGAAGGCTGCGCTGCCTCTCTCCGGCCTTCTGAAGCAGGCGCCAGGGCTTTGGAGCTCCCGCGCCCACTTTGGAAGGCCGGGGACAGTGGCGGGTGAGTGGGTGGGTGGGGAGAAGGCTGCGCTGCCTCCCCCCGGCCTTCCGAAGCGGGCGCCGGAGCTTTGGAGCCCCCGTGCCCGCTTCGGAAGGCCGGGGACAGCAGCGGGTGGGCAGGTGAGCAGGCGGGCGGGTGAAGGCTGCGCTGCCTTCCCCCAGCCTTCCGAAGTGGGCGCTGGGGCTTTGGAGCCCCCACGCTTGCTTCAGAAGGCCGGGAACAGCAGCAGGTGGACGGGTGGGTGGGTGGGGAGAAGACTGCACTGCCTCCCCCCGGCCTTCTGAAGCGGGCGCCAGGGCTTTGGAGCTCCCGCGCCCACTTTGGAAGGCCAGGGACAGCAGCGGGTGAGTGGGTGGGTGGGGAGAAGGCTGCGCTGCCTCCCCCCGGCCTTCCGAAGCGGGCGCCGGAGCTTTGGAGCCCCTGCTCCCGCTTCGTAAGGCCGTGAACAGCAGCGGGTGGGCGGGTGAGCAGGCGGGCGGGTGGAGAGAAGGCTGCGCTGCCTCCCCCCAGCCTTCCGAAGTGGGTGCCGGGGCTTTGGAGCCCCCACGCCTGCTTCAGAAGGCCGGGGACAGCAGCGGGTGGACGGGTGGGGAGAAGACTGCGCTGCCTCCCCCGGCCTTCAGAAGCAGGCGCCAGGGCTTTGGAGCCCCCGCGCCCGCTTCGGAAGGCCGGGGACAGCAGCGGGTGAGCGGGTGGGGAGAAGGCTGCGCTGCCTTCCCCCGGCCTTCCGAAGCGGGTGCCAGGGCTTTGGAGCCCCCACGCCTGCTTCGGAAGGCCGGGGACAGCAGCGGGTGGGCGGGTGAGCGGGTGGGGAGAAGTCTGCGCTGCCTCTCCAGCCTTCCGAAGCGGACGCCGGGGCTTTGGAGCCCCGGAGCCCACTTAAAAAGGCCGGGGAAGGCAGCAGGCGGGTGGCTATCTTCCTCTCCCCGGCCTTCCTGAGTGGACTCCGGGGCTTAGAAGCCTTGGAGTCCCCTCAGGAAGGCCGGGGAAGGCAGCGGGCGGGCGGGGAGGAGGCTTTCTGAGCGGACTCCGGGGCTTTGGAGCTCCGGAGCCCGCTTAGGAAGGCCGGGGAAGGCAGCAGGTGGGCGGGAGGGAAGCTGCCCGGCCTCTCCCTGGCCTTCCTGAGGGGTCTCTGGGTCTTAGAAGCCTCGGAGTCCCCTTAGGAAGGCCGGGAAAGGCGGAGGGAGGGAGGCTGACCGCCCCACCCCCCGGCCTTCCTGAGCAGACTCCGGGGCTTTGAAGCCCCGGAGCCGCCTCTGGAAGGCCGGAGAAGGTGCAGGCAGGAGGTTGCCCCGCCTTTCGGCAGCCTTCCCTAAGGGGCTGGGGCTAAACCGCGAATAATCAAAACCGCAAATGTGAAAGCCGCGAATGTCGAGGGGCAACTGTACATTTTTCTTTTTGTTTCTGTATATATATGTTCATGTTAAGATGAGATTATATCACTCAACCCATCTGCTCACTATACAATTCTAGTAACAAAAAATACCAGCTTCATAATGGACTCTGATCCCTACTAGACCTTTAACCACTGTCTGGAGACAGTGAAATTACTAGAGTTGGCATTCCTACATCAGGAAAACTACAGACACTCAGAGAAGTTAGTTGGATAGGCAGTTTTTTTAAAAAAAGATCAGTATCTTAATGGACATACCCAAGCCTTGGGGTTGATCAAAAACCAGTTCAGGCCCCAGGTTATGTTTGTTACAGTAACATCTTGCAGTATCAATCAATTGATAGTGCTGCACTGCTACTTTGAAAATCTATGATGTATGATCACAGCATTTAATCGAGTCATGCTAAAATAGCAACAGTTAAAAGATACTTGTGTATAAATTATTAGAAATACATAACAATGATTGCTAACCTGCAAAACCTCTGGGTGTTTCTCAATTTCTTCATCCTCTTCTTCATTTACACTTGATGCTGCAAAAACCTCAAAATGGCTAAAATCTGCAAAGTTTGGCTGTTCTGGTATTTGCTGAGGTGAGGTACTGGGATGAGCTATTATACCTTCAGCATCTGCTGAACGATGAATGTGACCTCCAGCCTACAATAGAATAGGGTGAGAGGCAAAGAATTAATTCACTACTTTTGGAGAAGTTATCAATGCAACATTTTGGCCAAGGGAGGCACCAAATACTTGGTAGAAGCACCTTTGGCAGGAAAACAACTGTGACAAGAATGCCATAAATACATACCATTGAACTATAATTCTGAAAAGAAATCAAAGTATACCTGTGAGGGCTGAGGTCTTGGAGGCACTGCAGGGGGATAGGCAATCACTCCAGCCTGCTGTTGACCTGAAAGACAGTGAGTTTTAGATAAGAAGAGGTAGATGTAAAATTTCTGGAAGTGTTAAAGCCAGGGGTGGGTAGTGGGTGCCCCCCTGTTTTTTCCCAGGAAAAAAAAACACACTGATTTTTTTTTCTTGAAAATTTGAAAAATGCAATACTAGCACCCTTTAAAGACTGGAAGTTACTTTATTACTTTAGGCACTTAAAATGTATTTATGATTTAGTCTGTAATAGAATTATCATGTTTAGTATGTCAAAAGTACAATCAGTAGGACACAAGGTTCATCAGTAAGTTCAAAAACCCGAACCCCAAGCCCAGGGAAGGAATAATGTAGCCCTCCAGATATTTGACTATAGCTCCTAGCAACCCTTGCTAGTATAGCATAGTGAGGAACGCAGGGAGTTGAAATCCAGCTCTTTGTTTGCATTGGATTTTTCCCACTCCAGTGCCTGGACGGTTACAATTTTTATCTCTGATCTACAGATTAAGCTCATGTAATCTAGACTATGCACGCCTACTAGTGAGTAAACATCTACTAAAGCCAATGCAACATCTGAGGAAACATCCCTTTAACTGTATTGGCAGCACACCACAAGAACATAGTGGGAAGTATGCTATAACAAACTCCATACAGAAATAACTGCTCCAGATGATTCCAACAAAGAATACAAGCCACATTTTAAAGAAGGCCCGTCCAACATAGTGCTCTCTAGATGTGTTGGGACTACATTTCCCATTCCCAGCCAGCAACAATACATTAGAGAAATTCATCTTGGAGAAGATAGGTTACTATTAATAATAACATTCCAGGACATGAAATCTAATTCTTTCCTGTCTGTGCCCCCACCAACTCCTGTCACAAACATGGCTGAACATACAGGTCTTCTCTAAACTGCCTCTACAAACACTCAGTGCCATTCTAAGCAGGCATGTGGATAAAGTAACTGTACTCTGAACTTCATTTATAAATGACATCATGGAAGGCTTTCCAATCACATTGCCTTGAGCACTCACCAATATTTTGTAACATATACACCCCTATGTACATTCCAACTCACCAACCAACCAACCAATCTGCACATTCAACATTTTGACACTTTTGTGACTTTCCTATGATTTTTTTTAAGTCTTGAAAAACCTGACCCACAACAGATAACAATGTTACTTCACTGTTGTAAGGGCAATTACCATATCAATCATTTTATATGCTAGAGAATGTTAAGATAAGTATATTTACATTAAATGCCACTACTATTAAAGAAGTTCTGAGTAAACATGATCAGGACTGAGCCTCAATTAGATTAGTCTTTGAATAACTTTATTCATTGTTTAGTATCTCACTCTATACAACTGATGATTGCTAAGTTCAAACCTAAAATTCTCTGAAATTGGAGATACTTTTTTCTAAGCTTGCAAAGTTACTGTATATTTCAAGTAAAGTCCTTTCCAGCCTGTCTTAGAAGTACTGCCATGTTAGCTTGTTGTAGTAAAAAAGCCCTGTTACATTCTGAACACCACATCTAGTGATCTACATAATGAGATAGCTTGGAAATGGGACCCAAGTCCAAACACGAAATCCATTTATGTTTCATATACACATAGCCTGAAGGTAATTTTATACACAACATTTTTAATAATTTTGTGCATGAAACAAATTTTGTGTACATTGAACCATCAGAAAGCAAAGGTGTCACTATCTCAGCCACTCATGTGGACAATTTTGGATTCTGGAATTCTGGATAAGGAATACTCAACCTGTACAAGAATCAGAACTACACCTACCTGGAGTAATTGTGAAAGTCCTGTTCATATCTAAAGATGATGACCGAGAGTGTGAGGGATGAGGTCTTGGTGGTGGTGGTGGTGGTGGAGCAACACTGTCTGGAGATGTCCCTGAATGTGACCTGAAAAAAAATGGAACTACAGAAAATCTATTGCAAACTATAACTCAGAAGACCTAAGGCAACCAAAAAGTATTATGCTGAGCTGATAACCATCATCAATATTACAAAGAGAATGTCTGCTCATCAGGATGAAAATCCACTATATTGCAAATAAACACCTTGTTCAACACACAGGCCCATTTTTCTATGGATTACACCAGCATGAAAAGAGATATTGTATGTCCATTTCAGAGAAATATTTCTACAAGGCCTCTTCTCACCAACTACTATGAAAAGTATATTCCTAGTACGTATATTCTTTGGTGATACTGCAAAATAATTTGGAACTACTAGAGCTTTCATTTGGATTCTAGACCTTTCAGGTACACTGCAATGCTATCCACAACTTTGTATCATCAGGCTAAGCATTAGAAGTTTACTTAAGGATTCTAGATGAATTGTTGATCAGAGATTTGACTTGAGGACTGTTACCCTGTCCATTTTCACTTCAGGTTGCAGCATAGTCAGCCATACTGGTTGGGGATGATGGGAGTTCACTGGTCTAACACATCTAATCCAGTATATGTCCAGACAGTGTCAGGTTGTGGGAGGCTGTATTAAAGACTTCAGGAGAGACAGGATTACATCCAGCTCCCCCCTCAAAGTCATCTATAAGTAATCATTCCATTAGGCTACAGTACAGAGAGAGAGAGAGAGAGAGAGAGAGAGAGAGAGAGAGAGAGAGAGAGAGAGAGAGAGAGATGGGGCTGTAGAGCCAGACCATCATTCCAAGAGACCAGCTACAACCAATTCTTTCTCTCCTTTGACTGCTCCATTCAAGCTGGGCATTGTAAGAACTCTGTAACCTGAACTCATGCCTGAATTGATTCTTCACCCCATACCACTCCCGTCCTCCTTCATAAACACTTGTTAATTTTCTGTTCTGCTTATTAGCTTGTAAAGCTAGCAGTTAGGATGGTCTTGTTACTGATCTTACGTAAACCACTCTTAAAGAGTCTTTTAGGGTAAAGAGCAGGGTAAACATGCTACAGTAAAGAGGAGGGACTTCTGGCTCTTTAGATGTTGTTGGATATAACTCCCATCATCTCTTATCACTGGCTCTGCTGGCTAGGACTGACAGAAATTGTTCTCCAAAATATGGAGAACCACACATTGCTCTACTCCTGCTTTAAAACAAACATGTATTTTGGCTATAAGTGTACACAACTTGCAAGACTACTCAAATATTGCCACAACATTTTGTTAAACCAGAAAAATGAATGCAATGGCAATGAATACAGTGGGCCTTCCAGAACCATGGGGATTCAGTTCCGGGACACCTGTGGATGCCAAAAACTATGGGCGGTCAAGCCTTGTATTATTCAGTGGCAGCAATGTGAACATGCACACTTCAGCATGTTTGCACTCACAACACCAGTGAATAATATGGGGCATGGCGATCCACAGACAATCTGCGGATCATTAGCCCACCAATACAGAAGGCCCACTGTACACCAAAAAAAAAAAAAAAAAAAAATAAAAAAATCACAGTTGAATATAGTCAAAATTTCTGTATAACAGATCAACAGCTTGAATGATGTAATGACTCAAGTATCTCTGTTTTGTCTTTTTTTCAATTTGCTCTGGAACCTAACCTAATTACTTAAAACTGTCTTTCTGTGAATGGTTAACTTCTAAATGCATACTGCTCTAGCAATCCACAAAATAAATACTTAGGAAGCATTCATCAGTTCTTATGTCAATTTCTCTCTCCCCTCTGCCATACTAAATGTCTAGTGCCATTTCTCTTAACTAGGTGGACACGAATAGTATACTATTTGGCAACACACTCATTGCAAAACTATACAATTCCTCAAATTGTCACTGTAGAATGAGAGGAGTAATAATTAGAATGGGGTTCAGGGAAATGCACTAATTGAACATCCTCAAAATGAAAGCAACTAATTACCGTTGTCTAGTTACAGTGTTTCCAATATGTTCTGGGTCTGAAGTAAAGGAATCTGAGCTGCTGTAACCATCTGCTGACACAAGAAAAATACAGTCTCACACGGCTTGTTGATTAACCACATCTTGATTAGTCTACAAAACTGTAAAGCATACAAGTTTATCAATAAGTAGTGTTCGATGGGCATAAATGACACAAAGTCAGCAAAACAGGTTACTTTATAAACATATGCCTAAACAAAGAGATCTAACAAAATTTATCTGGGTACAAAAAAACCACCAAGAATTAAATGGAAAATAATGGAAGATGCCAAGGAGAGAGAGGAGGTTTAAATATTCCAAATTTAAAAATTTAGTACCAGGTATGCTGTATGATGTGGATAAGAGACTGAATACTTCTCAAAGATAAAAAATTATTAACATTAGAAGGAGCAGATAACATTTATGGGTGGCATGCATATTTATGGTTTGATAAAAGGGTGGAAAATGGAGAATTTGATAATCATTGTATTTATTTTATTTTATTTTATTTTCCGGTATACCCCACTCTTCAGCCACAAAGGCTATCAGTTGTAAGAGGAAGACGCTTATAAAAATATGGCAAAAAGTTAAACTTCAGTACTATAGAGAAATACCTGAATGGGTGTCACCTCATGAAGCTTTTGTAAAGCAGGACTTAATGAATCAAGAAAAATGGCTAACTTTTAAAGAGTTAATAATTTGGGAAAATAATAAGCCTAAAATGAAAACTAGAGAAGAACTATGTCAAGAAGGAATAATATGTCAGTGGTTTACACATAGACAAATTTACAAAAAACCAAAAATGGCAATTAAAATGATCGGATTAAGCAAAGAAAAATCAGAACCAGATGAATAAATATTAACAAAGGAAAATAATCTGATTTCAAAATTGTACTATAGGTGGTACATAACACCAGCTAAACTAGCTAGAATGACCAAAAAAAAAAAAAAAAAAGGAGATGGGAAATGTTGGTAATGTGGAACCGAAAAAGGAACTTTCCATCATGCAATGATGGTCATGTGAAAAAGCATGAAAATACTGGGTTAAAATCCATGACACAATATCTAAAATACTAATCTCAAATTTTGAACTAACACCAGAACTATATTTATTGAACATTACAAATAAGAAAACAGAAGGGAAATAGCTTATGGATAAATTGACTATACTAATAAAAAATCATTCACTCAAAAGTTTTGATGATTAATGGTCAAAAGTAGTGGATTATTATAAGAAATATTGGAAAAATAGGATAATTTAATTACAGAAAGGTGAAAAATAAATACATTATACAGATAGACAGATAAAATACTAATGAGAAAAATCAAACATTTGAATAATTTAAAATATTATTTTATTAACTTTACAAATTTCCCTTATTTTCTTATCTTTATACATATAAACAGAAATATATATAAGTTGATCTTTTGAAAGGAGATGTATCTTCTATGGGGGAAGGGAAAACTATATATATAGTTATATATAGAATGATATTTGGTATTGATCATAAGCAACTGAAACTTTAAAATTATGTAAGTTTGCACATATATGATAGGGTCTCGAATATAATAGAGATATAAAGAGGTAAACAGGAATTAAAAAATGGTAAGTAGCTTGTCAAGGTTTAACACGAGAGGAAAAAGGGAGGTGGGAAGCACAAAATGTATGGAATGATATTAATAGCTTCATGTAAAGTGATAGCCAACTGTGTTATTTAATAATATTTTATTTGACTAGGAAAAAAAAGATAATGTAAGAAGAATTATTAAGAAATGGATAATGTAATATAATATGAGTTTTATTTTCTGTAATCATACATTGTTTTAATAAAGATTAATAAAAATAAAATAAAATCTGGCCCCATATGTAACATTACACCTGTCTTTCCTAAGATTATCAAAAGTATCTGATTCTGTATTCTCATGATCACTATTCAGTTAGTAATTCCAAGTTAATCTACAGATGTACACTGGAACAATGGAAAAGCATTAACTCTTTCCACCATCCAGACCTTCTACATGTATACTTCAGTGTTGTGGTTGCTCCTATATACAGTGGTTGCTCCTGTATACAAAAACTTCCAGCTTTGCAACTCCTAACAGATCAGCATATTCCAAAGGGGCATGGCATACAAATGTTCTGCCGTATTTGTGCAGCCCCATGGCAGGTTACTCTTCTTGCCTCCCTTGAGCTAGCCTGGGTGCTCCACTGGTTTTGCTCACCCCATTTCCCCTGTGTGCTGCCCTGGTGAGTTCAGTGCTTTCTCCATATGCCCTGGTGCCCCTCCATTTACCATACAGCAGTGGAAACAGAACAGA
Source organism: Gambelia wislizenii (assembly GCA_030847615.1). Lineage (NCBI taxonomy): Eukaryota > Metazoa > Chordata > Lepidosauria > Squamata > Crotaphytidae > Gambelia > Gambelia wislizenii. Next base: position 115,028,559 of record JAUMIR010000001.1, on the reverse strand, counting down.
TCCCCTTTTCCTTTCTTTAAAAAGATCTGCATCTTTTGGCAGTGGTAGATATCTGGGCACCCAGCAAAAGTCCAGCCAGTGCCTCTGGGTTGGCTAGCCACTTATGTTGCTTATATTTGGTTTCTCAAATCATGTTATCCAGAATAGAGAAAGAATGTATGCTATTCAAAAAATTACAAATACTTTAATTTTCATCCTGTAATTATTTATCATGTGAAGCAACTCAAACTGCTCCAAGGAAGCACTGGGGATTTAAAACAATATCTACAGAATATCTAGATACAAACAATATCTAGAAAACATTTCCAACAATACTGTCTCTTATTCCATGGGACAAAATTTCTAGCTCAGCATCTGCTTAGCTTGGGTGAAAGGCTAGGCTGTAGAAAACCGCAAATATAAGACCTTAACAAAAGCACACTTTAGGTAAAGTAGCATAGTGTATTTTTTAATGAAACCATAAACTGGAACAGTTGAGTTGCAGGTACTGAAAATTTTCAGTGAACTGGAATGACTGACATCCTAGTGGGAAAGTAAATACGGATACTTGCCAACTGTACTTCCCCCTACAAATTTTACAGATGCACTCATTTTACTTTCTTCTGCAAGATCAGGTGACTTCACAAGTAAAGGGCTCGTGGGATTTGTGTGATCTAAAAAGGAATAAAAAGATATATTTAATGAGTAGCAATAAGTTTATCTAGGTTTCTTGTGATGGGAAGTTTCAGCTAATTCTCAAATTTTGTCATATTAATAGAAACTTAAAATTCTAAGTACTGTGGGTTGGATCCTACATTGCTATCCTGTTTCTGTGTGATTTCTGCTACTTCCTCCTACCTACTTGCAGCCTGAAATTCTCTTGAACAGATCTGCAGTTGACTGCAGAGGGAGGGGGAAGACAGAAAACCTCCTGTATGTAATCATTAACTCTGTTCTGTTCCTGGAGGAAAAGTTAAGGTTCAAGTCTTTTTCTTCCTAAGGGTTTTTTCGCCCGCTAAGTGAGTAGCATTCACAGATCAACATAAGCAATGGGAAAATAGTATGAAAAGTCACACACCTTTATTTGCATAGAAATCTACTTCACTCAAATACCAATGACAGTATATCCAATTCACTGTACATAATACATGATGAAATGGTATGCAAGAATATACAAAGTTAAATTTTCCAATGAAACTTGCATGTTCTTGAACTCTACATGTACTGGCTTTTTTCTAATGCTATCTCAATTACCTCTATCACACACACCCCAGTCTACCCCCACACCTGCAACTTTCACCTCTCAACAAGCCTGTTAAAGCTAAGTCAAGAAACTGTGGTCTGATTGACGTATACAGTATGACCCTGTATCTGCAGGTTCACTTACCAGTGTCAGAAAAGATATGGTATCTCTAGGCATCACCTACGTCCTTTAGTGGGATGCTATGGTATTCTTGTGCCTGAAGCTGACCACAGAGTCCTGCTGGAGAACCTAGAAGATACCTAGAGAGATGTTCTCTCTAGGCATCCTCTAGGTCCTCCAGCGCAACTCTATGGTATGCTTTCATTTTAATAGAGTTTGCTATTATCCACAGTACGTCTGGGAACATATCCCCTGAGGATACAGGCACTGTACTGTAATGCTAAACAATATTTAGTATTATGTGAATGAGGCTCAGGTTCAGCAGCTTCCACACTTATCTTTCAACCTCTGAGGTGACTGTAAGATTAGAAGCTTTAATTTGTGCTCTCAATTCAGTGGTTTCTTATCACATATGCATCCTAACCTGTGGTTAAACAAGACTTAAAGAAAGAAGCAAATGAGATGTTGATACTCACTGTCGTCATTCTAGGGAGGCTGAAGGAACAATCCACAACATATGGATTAATCCCTCGTGCCAACCTGATCAAGGCAGGCTCTCCAGAATTCTACAATTGTTATAACCATTACTCTCCACTCCCTTTCTCCTCAGTTTTGTTATATAGTCTTGATGACCACTCAAAACAAATTCCAATGATAGGGTTCTTTTTAAAAAAAAAAAAAAACTTTATTTCCCTGGGTAGGAGGTGGATTGTCCCTTCAGCCTCCCTAGAATGACCATTCACAGTATCAACCTCTTATTCTCAGTGAGGCTGAAGGCACAATCCACAACATATTGGATGTACCCAAGCCACCATCTCCAGGGCAGCACTAATTATTGTGTTCATTCACTACAGCCTGAAGCACTGTTCTATCAAAGTGTGCTTGACTAAATCTGAATTTGTCCACTTTGTAATGTTTCACAAATGTTGACAGCAACCTTGCAAACATCTTCAATCAAAGTTGCCACTCTATAGGATATTATCAATGCCATAGATCGGAAGGAGTGAGCCTAGATCTATTTTGGTCTAAGAACTTTCGCCAAGTCATAACACTGATGAATGCAGCCTTTCAACCATCTTGACATCATCTGCTCAGAAGCTTTGTGCCCTACAGCTTGTGGACTGAAGGACACAAACAGTGCTTCTGTTCTAAATCGTGTTGTCCTTTTCAAATAGTCTTTTACAGTTCTCCTGACGTCTAATGAATGCCACTTATCCTCAACTGGACGCCTTGGGTTTGGACAGAATGTGGACAAATCCAACACCTGACTACTTGCTCTCATTAACACAAATTTTGACATAAAAGTTGGATCTATAGCTAAGGTCAACTTGTCCTCTTCAAATCTACAGAGATTTAGATAAATGGACAGAGCTGTGAGTTCTGAAACCTGGCATGCCAAAGTTACGGCCGCTAAAAATAGCACCTTAAATGACTAATACTTCAGGGAAGCTTCCCTTAAAGGTTTGAAACATTTGACACTAAATTCTGGTCCCAAAATGGAAACATATGAACTGACAATGGAACAGAGATTCCACCTCAACATTAGGAGGAACTTTTTGACAGTCAGAGCTGTTAGGCAGTGGAACACACTCCCTCGGAGCGTGGTGGGGTCTCCTTCCTTGGAGGTCTTTAAACAGAGGCTGGATGGCCATCTGTCAGGGATGCTTTGATCAAGATTTCCTGCGTGGCAGGGGGTTGGACTGGGATGGCCCTCGTGGTCTCTTCCAACTCTGCAATTCTATGATTCTATGATTCTAAGGCCAAAATATCTTTAACTGAAGGTCTTTTGCATTATTGAATTTTCTGAACACCATTTCCCAAATAGTTTCTATATATTCTCATAAACAGTGTTGATTTCCTTTTAATTTTACATGGTGTTTGTTACTGATTTGGAATAACCTTGACTTTCTAATTTTCTCCATTCAAATTCCATGTGGCTAATTTTTGCCAACCTGGGTCTGGATGTGTTACTTGCTCCTGCAAAATCTTTACTAGCCATAGACAAAATGGAGCATCTGCTGACATTCCCATCAGCAGTGGGAACCATGGTTTGGGAGGCCAATACGGTGCAATCAGAATTACCTGAGCCTTCTCCTGCATTATTTTCTTCAGAACTCTCTGAACTATCAGTAGTGGAGGGAAGGCATACAGCAGACCCTTTGGCCACTCTACTGATAATGCATCTTGACATTCTGCATTTGGACTTCCATCTATTGAAATGAACCTTTTTACTTTGGAATTCTTGCCAGAAGCGAAAAGGTCCATACTTTCTCTGCAAAAGATTGAACACTACGTTGTTCAGGCTCCATTCCCCTGGCATCAATTTGTTTCTGCTCAAAAAGTCTGCAAGAACCCTTTCAGATGAACTGCTGTTAATGACAGTAGATGTTTCTCTAACCACTTCAAAATTTTGTTCGATTCTTCTATCCATCTCTGAGAACAAGAACATCCCTGGTTGACATATATGTTTTCACTGATACATTGTCCATGCAAATTTGAACAGCTTGATTCTTCGAACAAATTTGAACAGTTTGATTTTTTATCAATTAGGAAAAATGAATTAAATGTCAGCCTTACAGCTCTCATTTCCAATAGAGTGATACTGAGAGCTGACTCCAAAACATTCCATCAGCCCTGTGCATAACAGACACATCCTCTGATCTTAAAGAATGGTAGATCTGGGGGAGGTGTTTTAATGATGGGCATGGAGACGAGCAGAGGGGTTGGCCAGGGCGTAGCTACGCCCTGGCTAGGAGGAGACAGGGGCGGGGCTGAGGCAGGGCCTATTTTACCCTTTGCCGCCCCTGGCTTCCTCCTCTTTTCCACTGGATTGAAGAAGGGAGAGCATCTATCACTTGGAACCTTTTCGAACCCGGAGGGAGAGCTAAGTTGGCTGTGCTGTGCTTGTGGGGTGGTATGACTGAGCAGCAGCCCAGCAGTGTGGTTGTGTTATTTCTGATTGATTTCTGATTGAATTTACGTACTTTTAAATGATAGACTTTATTACATTGGTCAGTTTCTTTGTTTACTTTGTTTCCCTTTGTTCTCCATGTGGTCGACCCCCACCCCACCCCCACCATTTCTGATTGAATAATTAATTTTAACTGGCATTTTCGGATTGCTTAATTAATGTGAATGCATTTTTGATAGATTGATTTTAATTAATTGATGGATTGATTTTACTGAATTGTTTCACTCTTTTGTTTCGCCACGCAGTCACCCCTCCCCCCTCCCCTCCCCCACTGGCTGTTTTAATTGATTGATCTGAATTAACTGAACGTATAATTGACTTTTGAATTAATTAATCCTTCGTTAATTAATTAATTAATCTTTTGTACTTTGTCCCCCCGGGGGGTCAGCTTCCTCCACGTGGGTGCCTAACGCCTCCCCCCCCCGCCGCTGCTGGCCTCTCCCCACCACCGATTGGGCCCATTTGTTTCTGGCCTGCCTTTATTTTACACGGCTTGGCCCGCGCGGCCGCAGCGCCTCCGATCGGGCCTACTCCCAGCCTACTTGCCACCCCCCCTCGTCACCCCCCTTCTGGGCCTCCACGCGGCTTATATCCTGCGCTGCACCCACACCCCACTGCAATCGCACCCGGGCCCAATCCCCACCAAGTGGCCTGCCCTAAGGCAGGGCCCGACTCTCCCCGGCCTCCAAGCGGCCTTGCTGCCCGATGATCCCGCCGCGCTGGCCTCAAGCGGCTCTGCTGGTCCCCGCCCTTATCCCAGGGCCGCTTTATTGTTGCTGGCCGCGGCCGCCGCTCGGGGCCATTGCCCAAGGCCCGATCCCTGCCAGGTGGCCTGCTCCGGGGGCCCGATCCTTTCTGATCGAGCGGCCCCCTGCCGGGACCTGCTACGCCCCCGCAAGGGCCTTCCCCCCAGGCCTCCTGGCACCGCGGTGGCCGCTCGGCCTTTCTCCCCTCCCAGCACGTGGCCTTAGGCCTCCATTGTGCCGCCCGCCGTGCCGCAGCCCCGATTCCCGCTGCGACCTGATCCCAGCGCCCCACGTGTCCTACGTGCCACCTTTGTTTGGCCTTCTGGGCCTTTGGTGATTTTAAGTTACTTTTACGTGCTTTTTGTTTTGTTTTTGTTCAATTTAATCAATTTAGGTTGCTTTGCTTTTTTTTTGTTTTTGTTTTTGTTAGAGTTAAATCAATTTAGGTTCCATTGCTTACTTATTTGTTTGGCTTAATTATTTGTTTTAATTTTGTTTTACTTTTGTAGCTGCCTCTTTAGTTGACCTGGTTGCCATTGTTTAGCATGAGTGTTTAGGTTATTTTATTAGCCTTTTAATTTGCTTGATTGTTTAGCTAATTTTAGTTGCCTTTTAAATTGTTTAGCTAAATTTAGTTGCCTTTTAATTTTGCTTGACTGTTTAGTGATTTTAGTTGCCAGTTAATTACTTTTGAGTTAATTGCTTTGTGGTTTAACTTGTTTGAGTTGCTTGGAATTGCTCTTCTTTGGGTTCCTTGCTAGCACCATTTATTTAGTTGCTTTTAGTTATTTTTTGGTTGCTTTTCAATTATTTGTCCAGTTACTTCAGTGACATGGCCCCCAGAAAGGGCAAGAAAGGTGGTAAGGGTAAGGAGCCCGCTGAACCCGCCCGCCCTCGGGACCCAGTTGAGGGCATGTTACAACAAATTTTGGACTGCCTACAGGCCTTGGAGGAAACCCGCCTATCGAGGCCTCCCAAGCGGCCGGCAAGAGACAATCCGGGGGTGGGTGGGTTGTCTAATGATGTCGCTAACCAACTTCTTGCTCGCATCCAGGCCTTGGAAGAACAAAGGGGAGTGGTGAACCATGATGCACAGGATGATGAGGAGTCGCCTGGCGAAGCACCCAGTGGAACACAGCAGCCAGCTACCCTTGCTCAGGGTGAGTTGCCAAATGACACTACCAACATGCCGGCTTGGCCGTGGAGCCAGCCGGACTCCAACACTGATTCTAACACTCAGGGATTCGCTAGCCCCCCCCCCGGGTAGCCTGTCCAATGCAATGTTCAGTTGGTACCCGGGTATGCTGGGTGGAGTGCCAGTAATGCCTATGGGGTCCCCTACACGTTGAACCACCTGGGTTCACCTTCCACCGGAGGCCAAACGCCAATGGTGCTTCCACACAGTCTCATAGGCCTTGAGCAGGCTCCTGCTTTGGGCGAACATTTGGCCCAGGCTACCAAGGACAAAATTTTAAAAGGGGGAGTATGTGGACATCTTCTCACTCCTTTTCCATGAATTGGACAAGAAGGAGAAAGAGGAATTGGATGATAGGGAGAAGGAAAAGATAAAATGGAGACGCGTTGATAGGACGTGGTCCAACTGGTTGGCAGGCTTCCTGATATATGCTGGTGTAGTTTCCCACAGCCAGCCCCACAAGTCTTATGCCCTCATAAGATACCTCGACATTATGTACAGGGCTTATGTGGATTTTGCGGGCCCGGCTTGGCTTCAATATGATGAATCGTTTAGGCAAATGGCAGCTTCCTACCCAACTCTGAGGTGGGATATTATCAACTCGCACCTGTGGTTGCAGCTTATGTCCCTAAGCCATGCCATACTGGGTGAAAGGGCACAGAGCGGGCACCTACTGCAGAATGGCAGACCTGGCAGTGCTACATGCCAGTCCACCCAATCGATTCAGCCGGTAACGCCAAATCACCGGCTATTATGTTGGGAGTTTGGGTACAGAGGGGCCTGCTCCCGCCGCCCTTGCACTTTTCGTCACGAATGCTCCATTTGTGGCGGAGGACATTCATTCCGCAATTGCCCCAAAGGGAAGGGACAGTTTGGCAAGGAACAGCAGGGAGGGAGAAAGGGCCCAAACAACCCTGCCCCATAGGGAAAAGGGACCCAGCCCAGTTAGGTTGGATGTTATTGCTGCCTGGCTGTGTGTGTACCCAGACCAGTCGGCAGCTCAATACTTATGGGATGGTTTTCATGAGGGCTTTCGCATCCCTTACCATGGGGTGCGCAAGCCTTACATGACACCTAACCTTAAATCTATATGGGGATTGGAACATGTAGTCAGGTAAAAGATTCAGAAGGAGGTTGCAGAGGGACGGGTCCTAGGCCCATTTACTGACCCGCCTTCCCCTTGTTTGCGTGTCTCGCCTTTGGGTATTGTCCCAAAGAAGACACCGGGCAAATTTTGATTAATCCATCATCTGTCTTACCCTAGGGGATCAATCAGTTAATGATTTCATCCCACAGGAATTGTGCACTGTTCAGTATACCTCATTCGATGCAGCCATTAAAGTTATTAAGGTGCTGGGAGGTGGTGCGCTGAACGATGGCCGAGCGACTGGATTGGTACTGGCGTTACCTCCGACCTGACTTTTTTGGAGCTCTTTCCAATATTGGTCACAGTCAGGTTGTGGGCGCACGAATTCACCAATTCCACAGTCCGTTTTTGGTGTGATAACATGGCCACAGTTCAGGTAGTTAATTCTCTCACCTCCAGATCAAAAAGGGTCATGACAGTAGTTAGAGCATTTACGCTCCAGTGCTTGAAGTACAACATTCTGTTTACTGCGTCCCATGTGGCAGGAGTGGACAACGGCATTGCCGATGCTCTCTCCCGCATGCAGATGGATCGCTTCAGGCAATTAGCACCAGGCGCCGCCGAGATGCCGGATCCGATGCCGGAGGATTTGTGGGAGCTTGGACTGGCAAAATAGTTAAGGCTATCAGCCTTTCCATCACTCCCAGCACCTGAAGGTTATATAAGCGAGCCATTCAGGAATTTTTTGAATTTCGGAACACCGTGCGTCTACCTAACTCCTGGCCAGTACCAGTCCCACATCTTCATTTCTGTGTATCCCTTAAGGAGAAAGGCCTTGCCCACCAGTCAATTCGATCCAGGTTGGCCGCCTTGGCTTTCTGGAGTAAGGCCCAAGGCCTGCAGGACAACACATCGGATTTTAGGATAAGAAAGGCACTGGAGGGTTGGGCCAGACAGCGAGGTAAAGCAACCCCTCTCCCCAGCAATTCTCAAAGGTCCTCGTTAAAGGTGCAGAGGTGTTCTCGAATTGAGAGATCTCCTAGTTCTGAAACCCTCCTAGCCGAAGTAATAGCAATGAGGAAGGCCACCTTTAGGGTGAGCATCCTTAGGGGAATCTTCCTCAGCAGTACAAAGGGTGGTTAGATCAGTTGTCTGAGGATGAGGGGGAGGCTCCAGGTTGGGAAATGGTGCCTCACTGGAGGGGATATGATGGTCACTCCCTGAAGAAATCTCCTTACATGTAGATGGGAGGAGATCGACCCACCTTGTGGAAGTGAGACAATTGATGATAGTGCTGCAGCTTGTCTCTTTAGTGTGTTTGGTCTAAGCCCTAGGTCCAGACCTTTTTGTGGAACGCTAGGACGTGCTTGAGGGCCACCTGCTCCTGTGGAACTGAGTTCTGTTCGCACCAGTGACGTAGGGCTTGTCATGTGGCTTTGTATATTTTATTAGTTGATGGTTGTCTTGAAGATAAGAGGGTTGATATAACCTGCTTGTCGTAGCTGCATTCTGTCAGCGCTTGCCGCTCAATCTCCAAGTGGCTAACTGCATCCACTGTACCCTCCAGCATACAAGAGGTCCTTGACATAGGAGGTCTTCCCTCTGAGGCAGGTGCCACGGTCTCGATGTTGCTAAGTCCATGAGGTATGAGAACCAAGGTCTCCTCTGCCAGTACGGTGCCACTAGAACCACCTGTGCCTTTTCGGTTCTTATTTTCCTCGTGATCTTCCCGATTATGGGCAGGGGAGGGAACAGGTATAGGAGACCGTTCAGCCAGGGACTCCTCATCACATCCATCCGCTCTGCATTGCAACAACAGAACCTGGTGAAGAACTGGAGTAGCTTGGCATTGGACTCTGAGGCAAACATGTCCACCTCCATGGTGCTGAACTTGTTTTCTAGTTGAAGAAAAACCTCTGGATGAAGTTCCCATTCCCCTGGAAGGTTCTGGTGTCTGCTGAGAAAATCTGCTTGTTCATTGTCTGATCCCTGAAGGTATCGGGTCTGTGAGGGAGCAGACCATCTTTTCTGCTCACAGGAACAGGCGGTCTGCCTCCTTCTGCAGCGACCAAGATCTCAATCCTCCTTGTTTCGTGATGTAGGAACGGGCTGTGGTGTTGTCCATCAGGACCAGGATGTGATGTTTTCTCAGGAGTGTGGAGAAGTGATGCAGGGCCAGTCTGGCTGCTCTCAGCTTCAACTAATTGATGCTGTGGGCCTACTCCTCTGGGGTCCACATGCCCTGGATTACTTCCCCTTGCAAGTGTGCTCCTGAGCCTGTCAGGGTTGCGTCTGATGTGGCCGTTATTATTTATTTCTGGGTGAATTTGGACCCCTTGGCAATGTTCTCTTCTTTTGTCCATGAAGCCAGGGACAACTTGAGTGAGGGTGGGACTAGTAGGAGTAGGCAACTGCACATGGCGATCTGCTGCTGAAAATCCTTGAGGAATGCCTGCAGGGCCTGGGATGAAAAAGAGCCCAGGGAATGATTTGGATCACCGCAAGGCCCAGGAGTTTGGCTAAGGTTGATAGGGAAACCCATGTTTGGTGTCGGATTTTCTGCGCCTCTTTCCTGATGACACGTTGTCTTTCATCTGAAAGGAAAATCATTCCTTGTTGTGTCTATCTGTGTGCCCAGATGGGATATAGATTGAGTTGGGTTCAGCTGACTCTTCTTGAGGTTTATGACGAACCCGTGCCTTTGAAGACAGAGAATAGTCATCTGTACATACCTTTGGGCCTTTTCGAATGATGATGCCCTCAGTAGGATGTTGTTGAGGTAGGGGTACAGGTGGATGCCTTGGTTTCTTAGGAGAGCCACTGGGACTATCAGGACCTTCGTGAAAACCCATGGTGCTGAAGCCAGGCCAAAAGGAAGAGCCCTGAACTGGAGGTGCTGGTCCCCGAAGGCGAACCTGAGGAACTGTCTGCTCTCTTTGTCAATCTTCATGTGAAAACAGGCCTCTGCCAGATCCAGCGATGATAGGAAGTCTCCTTCTTGTAGGGCTTCTCTGATGGAAGAATGAGTTTCCACCTGGAAACTCTTGTAGGTAAGAAAGGACTATTTGTGTATTTGAGGTCTAAGATGGATCTGGAGTCCCCTCCCTTCTTTGGCACCGTAAGGAAGAAGGAGTAGACCCCTGAGCAGCCTTGTTGATAAGTGACCTCTTCTATTGCCCTTATGTTCTCTAGATGTTGGATAGCTGTGATATGTGAATTTGCTTTTTGCAGGTTCTTGGGGATGGGGGAGGGTAGAAATCTGTTCCTTGGTTTCTTGTTGAACTCTATGCAGTATCCCTGTGTCACCGTTGATAGAATCCATTGGTCCATCGTAGAGTTCATCCAAGCGTCCTGGAACAGGGCCAGCCTGCCCCCTACTGGTGGGTTTTGGGCATCAGAAGCATTGTCTGGTGGTTCCCCTTTGGGATTGGTGGACACTTCTGCAGCTTCCCGAAGGTTGGGCTGTTGTTGACTGTCAGATGATGTAGTTGGATCTTGCCCAAGATAGCCAAAAGGAGCAAAAATCTCTCAGCCTGTTGAAACTTCATGGGTTGCGAAAGGAAGGAGAGGGCTGAAAAGGTCTTTTGGGTCCCTTCCTGTCTCCTGAGTGGCTTGTGGTGGGCATGGCTTTTTTTCTTGTCTTTGGTCTCTACCAGGATGTCTTTTAAGGCCTCTTCTACGAAGAGACAGGCCCCTCTAAACAGTTTGGTGAATAAGTTTGCCCTAGAGTGTGAGTCTACCTCCCAGTGTTTAAGCCTGATAGAGCGTCTGGCCACCGCTGCTGCTCCTATGGATTGAGCTCCTATGGATCACTGAGTCCTGTGAAGCATCAGCTATGAACTGTAGTGTTTTGTAGACTTTTGTCATGAACCTGTGAAGGGTTTTTGCATCCAGCTGCAAAAACCCAGACGAGTGCCATGTGAACAGGGAAGTTGCTGCCAAGGCCCTGATCCCAAAGGCAGAGGTCTCATGGACTATTTTGAGTGCTCCATCTGCTCTCTTCTCTTCTGGATCCTTGAGGGAGCCCTCGCCCTCCTTGGGCACGAGCAGATTGGTGACTAGTGATGCTACTGGCTTGTTGACTGTGGGCAACTTCAGGCTGTCTAGAATCTGTTGGTTGGGAGAGTAGAACTTCCTCGCCACCATAGTGCCTCTCCTCCCTTGCATGGGCTTGTCCCATTCTTCCTTGATGAGCTGACTAAAGAGTGATGGAAAAGGGATCTCCTTCTTCTGAGCCTTGGAGAGGCCTCAGCACTGAGGCAGCTCTTTCGCTTAGTTCTTGTGATGTTTGCTTTTCGATATCCTGAGGTGTAGGTGCTGCTGAGATACGTTACATGGTTGAAACCTTTGTCAATAGGGGGTAAAGTCTTCCATGTGGAACAGTCTATCTGAGGGTTCTGACTCTGCTGAGCTTGAGACTGACCACTCACCCTCCTCTTTTTCTGTATCTAGCTTTTCTACCTCGTCGTGGAAATCTCATGTGGTTTCCCCTAGCTGCAACTCATCTGGTGAATTGTAACCTGAGCCATCTGAGGAGTGAGGGGATAATGTCGCTTTGTGTTTAGTCTGGAGGCCTGCAGGTGACGCTAATCTGCCCCAACTGATAGGCCATGAAGGAGGGGGATTGTCTCTAGTGGATGACGGCCCCACTATTGGGTGTTGAGTCAAGGGCTCGTCTTTCTCCGCTGCCTCTAATCTGGAAACCTCTTCCTGTTGAGGCTCCTTTTGGGGCCCCCAATAGTTCTCCCCAATTTCCCTCCATTAACTGTGCTATTGGCGTTTGATGTCTGTGCTTCTGGTGGCGCTGGGTGACTTTCTGGGGGGTTTGGGAGCAGCGCCTGTGAAAGTAACTGCAATTTGCAGTTCAAATGGCGGTGTCTCTCTCCGTCGTCGTCCCCCCATACGCATTCGGACCCATGGTGTGTGTGTGTGTCCAGTGGCACAGCATGGCTGGTGGGAGGAGGGTAGAGGGAGAAGGTGGCAGCAGATAGGGCGTTCACTATTATCCGTGGAATTCACTATCTGTGGTGGGGCCTGGATTTTCACTATCCGCGGTGGTGGGGCCACAGAATACGGGGGTCCTACTGTAATATAAAAGAAAGTGTTTGTTTTTCTCCTCTGCTCTCAAAGCTGCGCCTTAATTGACATGCATAACAAAGAATAAAAAGCCAAGGTATTCCTGGCTTACAGTTTTCAGCTTTGGCATCTAGGATGGCAGGCTGGACTACAGGAGCTCTCCATCTTCTGCCACAGCACTTGCCGCCAGAGATGAGAGACAGAGATCAGTCTAACACCTGCTGCTTACCATTTCCAGTTCTTTTAAGCTCCATCTCCTGCATGTGAATTTTGCTTGGAGTCATCCGAATAGGAACAGGATGGACAATGGCGGTATCCTAAGACACAGGAAAAAATTATTTAGTTTAAACTAATCTTTCTAAGCTGAGTAGACCTACAGTGGCATATAATATTTTCCATTAAAAGCTTGAATCTTTAAAATAAAAACTGTCAGCAATTTTGACCCACCACAAGGATACTATACCACTTCACTCCCTTTCTGTCCACACTCACTTCTGCCTTGTTTGCATGTTTCTAGACTTAGAGTCACTAGGGACAGAGACCTGACCTGTATTCTGTATAAAATGTTATATCCATGGATTGTGCCATATAAATATGAACATTATACTTTCTCTAGGGAAGATTTACACTTCTCATTTTTTCTGATTATGTCTCCCACCTTGTGGAGCAGCAAAAATACAGAACATGGTCAGTCCTTCTTCAACATGGTGCTTTTTTTATGATAATACCAGAAAATGTATTTTGGGTGCATTATAAAAAGGAAGTGTGATAAAGAAGTTGTTATTGCTCTTCACTTATACGCCTCTGTTTTAGCAGGAGATCACAAAGAAAAATTGTCCCAAAAGTGAACACCTAGTTTTCCACTGATGAAATCGAGTATATAAGTATAGATGTAAGCCAATACCACATCTCTTTTTAAACATATATATATATATATATACTATTTATAAAGTCCTATTCCAGTGTTCTGAGCAGGGAATATATGTGAGTAAGGAGGATGCATAAGCTGATGCCATCCTGCAATACTAGGTTCCCTGGAGGAGTGTGTACAGTTCTATTCATGTGTGTTTAAATCTGACTAATCTGCATAACTGGGAACACTAATAAAGCAGGGTGCGTAGTTGTGTAGAGGCTTTTATTTCAAGTGAATGTAAGCAGAGGTCTCATGCAGATTTCCCCATTCAGTGCACAAAATGTTAGTGTGGTGCTGAGTATGTACCTGTCTTACTCCAATACTTTTTACTTGTATATGTATTTCCTATTCATGTGATCTCTTGCTCCAGTTGCCCATACTCATATTTATGATAATACAGCAGTGTGCATTGTTTTTTTTCACCTGGCAAAGGTGCATAATACCACAATTTGAAAGACTGCTTTGGATGGTGCAGACCATCAGACCAAAGTGAGCAGTCACTACTAAGCAAATATTTGAAACATTAGCAGTTTGCACACAATATAAGATTTCTAAAAAAAAAATGTTCAAGGCTAAATTATGAATCTTTATAGTGAGGTAGGTAAATATACAGTACATCAACATCCACTGGGCCATAGTGTAACACACTGTTTTTATTGTATGGCAAGGAGACTTAATGATATAAAAACTTTACTTCCATTCCTCCAAGATCAAAGATGGGGCTAGAAAACTATGTCACTTTTAAATATATGCATACATCTTTCAAAGGCAATGAGACAAATGTGTGGGGACCGAGGGCTAATTTCACATCTGCGTCCCATCCCCTATGGGCTATACCTACTTGTCCAGGCACACCAAAAAATCACATTGTGTCACCCCCAGTCATCATTTTTAATGAACACACAGCTGAAAATGACATGGGGTCAAGACTGAGGTTCTGGGGCTGGAACGAAGCACCCTCCTTATTTCTGGGCAGTTTGTGTGTATGTGTGTGTGTGGTTTGGCAGTTTTCAGGCAGAAAAATCACTCAAAATTGAACTGTGAGATTTTTTTTAATGGAAGTTTCAGGAGGCTTTGGGGAACTGCTGGGAGGCTTAAGGGGCTGCATTCAGCCTGTGGACTGCACTTTCCACCTGCTCCTGCTCCAAAGACATGCAAACGTACCAACTATAGAAGGATATACCATGCAGGAGGAAAGCTCAAACAAAGGTTTGAGAAGAGGGTTGCTATCTGTGACATGAAGTGGCACAGTTACTATCAAACAAAAACCTACACATTAAAAATGTAAAAAGAAAATACTTTTTTCTTATTTGAAGAAGTGTTTTTGCTAAACTACAACTAAAACTACATAATTGGGAAAGAAGTTTAAAGATAGCTTTTTGGTCCTTCTTGAGGGTTGAGGGAAAAATCTTCCCTAACTATGAAACATAAATCCATAGAGGAAAAAACAATGCCCCTGGGCAGAGCAGGGAGAAGATAATAAGAGCTGGTAGAATCACTTTACTACCAGAAAGTTTAACAGAACAACCACAGAAGCTACAGAGAGTCAAGGAATGTGGAGCACATGGAACTCCTCCTGAATCATTTCCTGGCTAGTTTAAGGTGCCAGTGATTTTATTTTCTAAGAACATTGTGGGACTAATGTTTTTGCACACAAAGCACTGAATTATATCTGGACAGCTGTCTGCAAAGATTCTGTGAAACAACATGCTAAAGACACAGCAGCCAATACACTGGAGGACTTAGGGCAGAATAAAATTGCAAACAGGCTCAGGCTCAAAATGATAGAGCAATATGATATTAGGGAGAATAAAGATGCATGAATCATTTGACAACACTATTCGTTCTGTTAGGGTCAGTAATCACATATAGGGCAACATCCCTAGGTGCAGATCAAATTGAGAAGAGGACCCTGTTAGTGGCCATGCAATAGCATGGACTGAGAAGGAATCAAAGGGCGAAAATAAGTGGTTATTTCACTTTATAATGCTATACAAC
This sequence comes from Gambelia wislizenii, assembly GCA_030847615.1. NCBI lineage: Eukaryota > Metazoa > Chordata > Lepidosauria > Squamata > Crotaphytidae > Gambelia > Gambelia wislizenii. The sequence goes on along the minus strand of JAUMIR010000001.1, from coordinate 115,013,231 downwards.
AGTAGCTCTTAACCCTTTTCTTTACAGGGACCCCCCATTTAAATCTCTTTTGTTGTCATGAACCCACTAAATTTAAAACCATAATATTAATACCTGATGATGATGATGATACAATTACACCATCCATTAAACCTTCTCTCAGAGGCACTGGAGGGGGAGGGAAGACTTTTCTCCTGCTTCTCTCTGCAAGTCTGTGGCTGGAGCGGATTTAATGGCAATGTGCAGGCCAAGCCAGCCAGACTTTGCCTTGGCTCCTGTCACGTGGCCACTCCACTGCAGGTAGGAAGGGGGCTGAGCAGCCTTCAAGCCTCCGTGGACCACTTGTGATGACATTGTGGTCCCCTGGACAACAGGTCAAGAACCACTGCTATACAATATAAAAGCATGTGTGTTGTGGGAGGTGTAGCAGACAGAGGGTTGGATCTAAGTAACTTGAATAGCCTGTGCATGGTGGCTTTTTGCAAGTCACCTTATTTTTCTGATAGCAACCCTATTTCAGTGCAAGGCAGCTATCAAGTCTCACAACTATTAAAAAACATATATTTGTAAGGGTCATTGAAATGAGTAAGAATCTGATGACATTCTGCACAGTGAAAATGCTCCCCCAATGAAAGGATCTTCCATTCTTGCATAGATGTAGAATATAAAATACAGTATTGAACATTTTTATATGAAGTAGTGTACAAATACAAGACCCTCCCCATAAATTATAAGTCAATTAAAGATAATCAGGATTGCCACCATTATCCACCAAGCGTTGTAGAATCATGCATTAACAGGCAAAACACAATTAATTAAAATTCAGAGTTAATAAAATTAATGTCAAATCAAGCGAGCCAAGTGATTGACTTACAGGATCAGCTGGTGCAATGTTAGAATCAAATTGGGTCAGGGTTTGTGAGCTTGAGGAGCGTTCACTAAATGTCTCCCACTGCTGAACAGACAGAGGAAAGACAAGTCAGCATGAGAGACAGAGTAAAGGTTCTCTAAAGAAGATTTAGCTAAGTTCAGAGGTTGCACTAGCTGTTGTTTTACTTCCAAAAATTGCCAATATCCACATTTTAAAGGCATACTTGGGGGGCGGGGGTGTTGAAATTTTTCAAAAGCAACTAGGATTATTCATCTGCCTTGTGGTCTCTTCCAACTCTACAATTCTACGATTCTATGATAAGTATGATATGGGCTAAGCAAATGAGTATGAACAAAAGTCAGATATTGCTTATGTGAAAGCAAGCATGTGATTTTATTAATAAAATCAAGCCAACAAAAGTGGAAACCTTTGAATATATTTGATGCTATTATGTAATATGAAACTTCATATTTTTGGAGTTTTGTACATTTTCCCCACTTAAATGTAAAATTAGGCTTAAGTTTTCCGTATAAAATACTGGAAATGTTATATTGTGTATTACAAAAGCACTAAGAGAATCATATCTAACTTTTCAATGCAGTTGTTGAAAATGTTTTTGATCTGAATACATTTTATGCAGATGCAGGAATACTTAATTTATAATTGAAACAATGCAAAGGATTAGCACTTCAAACTCTGTAAATCAGTAAGGAAATTTGCTTTGGCAATACTGTAATTTCAGCAAGCTACAGGATATGCTAAGGAGCCAGCATGGTGTAGTAGTTTGAGTGCTGGGCTACGATTCTGGAGACCAGGGTTCAAATTCATGCTCAGCCATGGAATCCCACTGGGTGACCTTGGGCAAGTCACACACTCTCAGCCTCAGAAAACCCCTTGATAGAGCCTTAGGATCACCATTAGCTGGCAACAGCTTGAAGGCACACAACAACAGGATATGCTCTATCATAAAATATAACTGCCAAGTATGTTTTTCATGTTCAACCTCTCCTCCCTCAAGTGATGCAGCAGAAATGAACCAGTTATAAAAGCAATTAAGAATTTGGTCTAAGATTAGAAAGTTAGATTACATTATCAGAAGAGAAATGTTACTGTTTCTCAGTTAGTGGAATGGTAAGTAATTATTAGCCAAATCAAAACACAGGAACAAACCCATTTCAGGCAGCCTTTATATGTTTACCTGGTAACCCAGGAATTGCTTATATATAAATAGCTGCTATTTGACTGACCAACCATGTGAACAGGGCCTAACTACAGGAATAGCTGCTCTGGGAGAGTGTATAAGAGATATTTTAGGTAGGTTAACAAAAAATAGGTAATTTCTACATGGAAATTTGTCATTAGCAAGAAATCTAAAAATTAAGTATTTCCTATCTTGAGAACAAATATTTCCAGGTACAGAACAGAAAATTATGTGCCATGGTAACAAATCGTGTAATGTCTATTTTTAGTCTATTTTTATGATGTAAGCTGCCCCGATTGCGTTGCAGAGGGGCGGGATAGAAATAAATTATTATTATTATAATTATTATGAAACATTCCCAAGTATTAAACATAAATACCAGAATGCCAAAACAGAGGAGTTAGCTCACTGTAACCTGAAGGTGTTTTAGCCTTGAATTTTCTCAACAGAAGTTCGCATAGTATATGCAGGGAGCTTCAAAGCAGGCTGCAATTTTAGCAGTTAAAAAAACTCCACTGTGCCAACACAATTACTGTGCATGAATCTAAGCAACTGTTAGATCCTGAATAATATATAGTTGGCTATCCACATTCACTGGGGTTAGGGGGTGCAAGACCCCTGAGGAAGTGGAAAAACCACAAATATCTCTAGGGCCCCCAAGCCATAAGCTTGAGGGCTGTTTTGTTGTTCTTCTTCTTGTAAAGCACCATGTACATTGATGGCGCTATAGAATAAAAGATGGTGATGATATACAATAAATAAGATCCACAGATTCAACCCACTGTGGATGCCTTTGAATTAGTGGGGTTTCTTCACAAGGCAGAAACAGGCAGCTGGCAGGGCTTGCTGCTGCCCCAGCTGTTGCCAAACACCATTTTTAACAGGGACTTACAAGCCTCGCCACATGTTCACAGTCTCTCTCAGTCTCATGAGGCTTGCAGTCCCTATTAAAAATAGCACAGGGCATCAGTAGGGGCAGCAGCAAATAATCTGTTAATAATCAAATCAGCAAAAGTGAAAGTCACAAATGTGGAGGACTGACTGTACTCAGAGGCTGTAAAAATTATTTTGGATTAAATTTTCAGAAACTGACAACCGGCATGGCCACTCTAAAAATGATTTTTGATACATCTGGTATTTTAATCTTAAGACTTTCTACTGATGTCTCTTCTCCACCCTCCCGCAAATAGCTGCTTGAGAGTTATGTCAGTAATCTTCAAAAATCAAACCAGGAACTTAGGAATCGGAAAGCTCACATCCTACAGACAAAGACAGTGAGAGCTCTACTGCTTGAACTGCCACACAGTGTGGTGTTGCTTTTGTTGTTTATAATACTTGGTGGCTGACCCTGGCCAACATAAAATTCTCACCTCTTTATCCAGTTTCATAACTATATACTACAACCCCAGTGTGACTCTGCCTATTTGTTTCTTCCTGGCTACTCCTGGCTGTCAACCTAACAATGGCAAACTGAAGGATTTTGTATTTTATCTTGCTCTTTAAAAAACAAAACAAACCCTGTTCTTTTCCCACCACAACCCAATCTTAATCTTGTACTGATGTCTAATATGTATTGCATTCTTTGGCCCTGACTTCCAAGGACTGATCATTTCACTTAGAAAAATACTTAATGTTGCTGCAGAGAGGTATACAATTAATGTGCTTCTATTTTCTTGAAATTAATATTAATTAGAAATATTACTGAAAACAATACTAAAACAAAACCAAAATATTCTTAAAATAGTTAATTATGCTTTTTAGGCATTTTAGAATGTCATGCTTCCAACGATTTACTGCCAATAATTTTATCTAGTCACCTGACGTGTAAGTTACATGATATTTGGAATTACATACACACCATGAGAATTAACACGATATTGGCAGGGAAAGAAACCAATGGTGAGATTTAAGGTAGTATAAGATGATAAACAAAGAGATGGATTACATTAAGAAATTCGGAACTGCTTCAACTGGAAGGTTTTGATATGAGATCTGGTTGGCATGGATATTTGTGGTATGAAAAAACTAAGGGTGATGCAGATTTTAATAATCATTATATAAGAAGATCCTTGTTGAAAATCTGGAATAAATATAAAATCAGATTTTATTCTAGGTTGCGCTTATGGGGTTCAACTCATGAAGTGCTATTTAAGAGACAAACTTTTTAAAGTGATAAATTGGTAATTTATAAGGAGCTACTTATATTAGAAAATGGGCAAGATAGAATAAAAACAAATGAAGAATTAGAGAAAGAGGGTTTTATACTTCACTGGTTTTCTTACAAACTGTTAATGGAAAGGTTTAAGATGGACAAAAAGCTTTATGGTTTTGAGACAACCAAACCTAAATTTGAAGTGTTACTTTGTACAAGTTAAATGGTGATAATTGCTAAAATGCACAAAATGTTATTGAAACTGGAAATGGAGGAAGAAGTAGTTAAAGATTGTACGGTTGAACCGTCACAATGCTGGTTCACAATTGCACTTAGAACAATGGGAAAAGATGTGGACTAAGAGTTTAAAATTGACTCTGAGTTATGATTTAAGGGAAAATTTATGCAAAATGATGTATAGATTGTACTTAACTCCAGAAAGGTTGTATAAGATGTATAAGAACATTACAAATAACTGTTGGAAATGTGGCCAAAAACCAGGATATGGTCAACATGGAACAAAGCACAGAAATTTTAGATTCAAATCCACATGATGTTGGAAGATATTTACAGAAGCAGCCTGAGATGTACTTGTTGGGAATGCTGGATCAACAAGTGGAGGACTATGGAAGAATTCTACAATATCATATCAGCTGCAAGAACAGCATATGCAGAGATATGGAAAGATGGTGCTTTACCAACAGAGGAAGACTGAATAGTGGAAGAATGTGAACTGACTGAAAGGGTAAGTTGACAATGCTAATTAAGGAAAGTTTGTTGATCAACTTTAAGAAAGATTGGGAACTGTTTAAAGTGTTTAAAACAATGATGGGGGAAATATATAAATTTTTGGGTTTGAAAAATAATGGAAATATATCATTAGTAGAAGTGTATTAAGGTAGTACATTTAGAAGGTCTAACATTATTAACAAATATAACCCTCTGCTGAAGGAAAGGAAATCATAGTTAGTGTACGCTTGTAGATTTAGGTTGTATGTTAGAAATGTATTGTTTTTTGTTTCTTTGGATGTCCCTATACTTTTTTTATACATAAAAGATGTTTTTGTGTATATGTTCCAATAAAAAAATTGCTACTGAGTTTGGACCAACAACGTTTGAGATACCATGACTTTGGAAATTGGTACAGATGATGATCTCTTCCAAATGGAAAGATCAGTATCTGGTAGACAGTTTTCACTACTAAGTCAGCAGAACTCAGAGGCTCTTCCTAGACAGACAGTGCTTCTTAAGGTGTTGTTTTGTGAAGCCCTTATAGATCAAACAAGACTGAATATTATGTCCCTCCCCCAGGCAGAGCTGATATTCAGAATGCCTATCAGAAGGGGCAATTTCTCTCTTGGAGGAGGTATACATCCAAAGGCCATCCAAAGCTGTCCATGAAGAACAGGATGAAGATTCCAAAATGATGCCAGCAACAGAAGACAAATGAACATGAACTATGACTGATACAAAGTCATTGTATACAACGTATTTATAATCCCAAGAACATTCGCCCTGATGCTGATCACACAAGGGATAAAAAGGACCTGAGGGAATAAGCACAACGAGACAGCGGGTGTAGAGTTCCTGCTGAAATCACTCAGCTTTAGAATACCGGTACTCTATTTGTGGCTCTATACAGGCACAAGACATCTTTCATCTGTTTAAATGAATCATGGAGACAACAAAGAACTTCAGTTTTAAGAAAAGATATAACTGAGCATATGTTGACAATCCCAAAGTACTTCCCTAGTTATTATAGACTGAGAATAAGATTATAAATTAGGACGAAGAAAGTGCACTGTGAAGCTCACTTTTGTGGTTCCCAAAGCCCCCTGGCAGCCCCCAAAGCCCTCTGAGAATTCCCCCCAAGTTTTAAAGCCAATTTTCAGTCAACTTCCCCCCCCCCAACAGCTCACAGCCCAAACTATAAAAACAATAACGTTTGCAAAAGAGTGGTTTCTCTTTCCCATGCACCAACTCGAACCCCCCTCAGCCTTTTTTCAGCTGAAAGTGGAGACCAGAGGTGACATGACATCACTTCCAGTGAGTTATGTTGGTGCAGCTTCCAGAGAGGGGCAAAAACTGTTCCCCTGCATAGCTGCTCACTCCTGATAGAGATAGCTTGCTGTTTACTCCAGTGAAGCCTAAAAATGAAGTAGACAATGTGAGCGTTACAACATTTAAGCTACAGTATGCCATGTATTAACTCTTAAAGTAAGAAACTTCCAGAAAATGAGAAGACTGTTTTGCTAACCTCACTGCTTTGATTCAGTTCAGGCCATGCTTGATTTAGTGATGGCATTGATGGTGATTTGCTTGGAGGTGCTTCTGCTGGTGAACTTGCATAACCTACCTCACCAGACTGATCTCCCACTTCTGACACAGGAACCACTATGAATGCCAAACACAACAGTTTGTTAATGTCTTACAGTTCTGTATTAATGTTGAATTACTCACCTTAATTTGTTCCATGCATCAACCTCCTTTAATGACTACAGAAATTAACACAATTAACACAAGATGTTTATTTGCATTCACTGGCTTTGATCTAGAGCTGCATTCTGAAGGCAGAAAAGCATTGGTGTAAGCACCAGTCCACTTTGCTCCATCACATACTATTTCATGGGGTCCCTCAACTATCAGGAGTGGCTTGGGATGGAGAACAGAGGGTTGTGGTAAGGTGAACAAAGGATCCAACCCAGTACATACAACAAATGCAGAAATCGAAAATCCTTTCAAAGTTATGGCAGACAAGGAAACTAGCACTATTGTGTCAAAATGCTTTCCTATCAGCTAACATTCTTACCAATTTGATTTTGTATTTACTGATATATAGAATCATAGAATTGTAGAGTTGGAAGAGACCACGAGGGCCATCCAGTCCAACTCCCTGCCATGCAGGAAATCTTGATCAAAGCATCCTCGACAGATGGCAATCCAGCCTCTGTTTAAAGACCTCCAAGGAAGGAGACCCCACCATGGTCCGAGGGAGTGTGTTCCACTGCCGAACAGCTCTTACTGTCAAAAAGTTCCTCCTAATGTTGAGGTGGAATCTCTGTTCCTGGAGCTTGCATCCATTGCTCCGTGTTCCAGTCTCTGGAGCAGCAGAAAACAAGCCCGCTCCATCCTCAGTGTGACACCCCTTCAAATACTTAAACAGGGCTATCATATCGCCTCTTAACCATCTTTTTTCCAGGCTAAACATACCCAGCTCCCTAAGTCTCTCCTCATAAGGCATCATTTCCAGACCTTTCACCATTTTAGTCGCCCTTCTCTGGACATGCTCCAATTTGTCAATATCCTTTTTGAATTGTGGTGCCCAAAACTGGACACAGTATTCTAGGTGAGGTCTGACCAAGGCAGAATAGAGCGGCACTATTGTTTCCCTTGATCTAGACACTATACTTCTATTGATACAGCCCAAAATTGCATTGGCCTTTTTAGCTGCCGCATTACACTGTTGACTCATGTTCAACTTGTGGTCTACTAGGACTCCTAGATCCCTTTCGCACGTAGTCTCGTTCAGCCAGGTCTCTCCCATCCTACATCTATGCATTTCATTTTTCCGCCCTAAGTGCAGTACTTTACATTTCTCCGTGTTGAATTTCATTTTGTTAGCTTTGGCCCAGCTCTCCAGTCTATCCAGGTCATTCTGAATTTTGATCCCGTCCTCTAGGGTATTAGCTACTCCTCCTAATTTGGTGTCATCTGCAAATTTGATAAGTATGCCCCTAATTCCCTCCTCCAAGTCATTGATAAAGATGTTGAATAGCACTGGGCCTAGGACAGAACCCTGTGGCACCCCACTGGTCACATCTTTCCAAGATGAAGAGGAGCCACTGCTGAGCACCCTTTGGGTTCGGCCGGTCAACCAATTACAAATCCATTGAACAGTTAACTTGTCTAGCCCACATTTTACAAGCTTGTTTGCAAGAATGTCATGGGGAACCTTGTCAAAGGCCTTACTGAAATCAAGGTATGCAATGTCCACAGCGTTCCCTTCATCTACCAAGCTGGTAACTTTATCAAAAAAAGAGATCAGATTAGTCTGGCATGACTTGTTTCTCTGAAACCCATGTTGACTTTTTATGATTATGGCATTGCCTTCTAAATGTTCACAGACTCTCTGTTTAATGATCTGCTCTAGAATCTTCCCTGGTATTGATGTCAGACTAACTGGACGATAATTGTTGGGATCCTCTTTTTTCCCTTTTTGAAGATGGGGACGTTTGCCCTCCTCCAGTCTGCTGGGACTTCTCCTGTTCTCCAGGAATTCTCAAAGATTATTGCCAATGGCTCTGAGATCACATTTGCCAGCTCTTTTAATACTCTTGGATGTAGTTCATCTGGTCCTGGAGATTTAAATTCATTTAGATTAAGAAGGTATTCCTGTACTACCTCTTTGCTTATTCTGAGCTGGATTTCCCCTATTGTGTCCTCTGTTCCATTCTCCTCAGGTTGGTCCCCCCTCTCCTTTTCTGAAAACACTGAGGCAAAGAAGGTGTTGAATAATTCTGCCTTTTCTCTGTCCCCTGTTAGCATTTTGCCATCTTCTCCATGTAGTGGCCCTATCATTTCCTTCTTCCTCCTTTTGCTGTGGACATACCCAAAAAAACCCTTTTTATTGTTCTTAACCTCCCTAGCAAGCCTGAGCTCATTCTGCACTTTAGCTTTTCTGACTTTACTCCTACACGTGTTCGCTATCTGTTTGAATTCTTCTTTGGTAATTTCCCCCTTTTTCCATTTTCTATGCATGTTCCGTTTAAAACTTAGCTCCACTGAAAGTTCTTTAGTCATCCATTCTGGTTTCTTGAGACACCTCCCATTTTTCTTCCTCAATGGTACTTTTTCAAATTGTGCCTTCAGTATCTCCCTTTTGAGAAAGTCCCATCCATCTTGAGGTCTCTTCTCTTTTAGTATTCCTGACCATGGGATCACCCCCAGTATTTCCCTGAGTTTATTGAAACCAGCCGTCCTAAAGTCAAGAATGCGTGTCTGACTGTGCCTGGCTTCTCCTTTCCACTGTATAACAAACTCCAGGAGAACGTGATCACTCTCACCTAAGGATCCCACCACTTGCACTCCATTAACCAGGTTATCTCTGTTGGTTAGGATCAGATCTAAAATAGCTGACCCCCTTGTTGCCTCTTCCACCTTTTGGACCATGAAATTGTCTTCCAGGCAAGTCAGGAATTTGCTAGACCTTGAAGTTTTGGTTGAGTTAGATTGCCAGCAAATATCAGGATAGTTGAAGTCACCCATCACTACTACATCTCTCCTTTCTGCATGTGTGTTCATCTGTTCTAGAAAGGCATCATCCAATTCCTCTGTCTGACTTGGGGGTCTGTAGTAGAGTCCCACAATAACATCCCTGTTGTTTCCCTCCCCTTTAATTTTTATCCAGATGCTTTCCACCTGGCTTCCAGTATTGATGTCATGGATCTCTTCACTGGTATAAATATCCCTGACATATAATGCTATTCCTCCTCCTTTCCTGTTTGGCCTGTTTCTCTTATAAAGGTTATACCCCTCTATTCCTACATTCCAGTCATGAGACTCATCCCACCAGGTTTCAGTAATGCCTATTATATCATATTTGTTTTGTAGTGCTTGGAGTTCAAGTTCATCTTGCTTATTTCCCATGCTCTGTGCATTAGTGTAGAGACATCTAAGACCATGTTGTTCCCTTTACTTGCTGCCTGTGCAAAGTTTTTTTTTGCCTCCCACTGTTGGGTCCTTGCGCTGTTTGCCTTGTTCCCTCTATGACAGTTTGACTATTTTCTCCAGCTCTTTTGCCTTCCAGAATACTGTCTCCCTCCCCCATATGACTCAGTTTAAAGCCCTCCTGATCAAATTCTTGAGACTGTTGGCAAAAATGTTTCTTCCAACTGTCGTAAGATGCACCCCATCTCTTGCCAGAAGTCCCCCCTCATGGAAGCGAAGCCCATGATCCAAGAATCCAAATTGTTCTCGGTGACACCATCTATGGAGCCAGTTGTTTACGTCGGCTATTTTCCTCTCCCTTCCTGGACCATGCCCTTCAACTGGCAGAAGAGACGAGATGATAACCTGTGCGTCCATTTCTTTCAGCTTCCTCCCCAAGGCCTCATAATCTCTTCTGATCTTGGGAAAGCTGTGCCTTGCAGTATCATTGGTTCCCACATGGACCAAAAGGAAGGGGTAATGATCCATAGGCTTGACAAACTAAATGCTACAGAAAATGGAAAACCAGATGCTTCCTTGGCATAAGTCATGAACAAGGGGACAGTACTGGCTGAAATCCAAAAAGCTCTGAGTGTGAAACAGACTTCAATAGACTTTTACAGGGATTATAGGTGCTGCCAATTTTATATCAGCAACTCGTCTTAGAACATTGCTCTAAAAAATCCCTTCAAGAGCAGACTTTGGCTGTCAATTATCATACTATGGTCTTTTTTCCTTAAGTTTCTTTGTCATATCACAGGGATTTCATATGTTGTCTTGAAAATTATGGCAATTCTCACAGGTCAAACTCCTTGGAAATAGTTCATCTACAGCATTAAAAAACAATGCGATTTATTGTAGAAAGGAAGCTGCTATCTTGACATTAAGTGTGCAAGATTATATTATCAAAGTGTTCTCCGACTTACTCCCATTATATGTTCAATAATTCATCCAGAACAGTCAGGCTATGCAGTATTGTTCTAAGAATGCAGAATAACTTGTCTCTTGTAAAACTCAAATATGTTATTTAAAAGATTCATAAAATTCACTCAAACAGATTGACAAACTTTCCATTTATCTTTCAGGACATGATCTAAAAGGACCAGTGAAGGGTACAGAAAGTCTGGCCACATCTTTACTATCCCTATCCAATATTCTAATCCTAGATTCCTCCATATGTACTCTGAACATGACTGATGTATGGGAGATTTTCTATTTCCTGGACTATCAAATCACATTAAGGAAATAATTAGTTAACCTACTTAAATTATTTACATTGCCTAAAATATTTGAACTGTTTTGATTATTTATATTTGATGAATTCATTTTATTTCTTAAATTTTGATGATTTAACAATGATTGAATTCCAGCTTGAATCTCTGCTCTAATTAATTCCTTTAAAACATTTGAAACTGCAGAATTAATGAACTTATTATTAATGTTGAATTGGTATTTTGTATTGGAAGAGTTGACTGAAATGATGAATTGCCCATCTGAGTTGAATCTGCTGTTTTTGGCCTGGATTCTCTTAAATGCAAGCTAAATAGTTTAACAACTGGATATGTGTGCTAGACTTTGCTGCTTGTCCATTGCTCTTGAGCCTGCAATTCCTCGTGTGTTAGTCACAGTGACTACCAAACTCACTAGCACTCTCTGATTGGTTAACTCCATTTTTCAGTTCCACCCTGTTCTTCCAGGAGGAATCTCCAATTCCAAGATGGTGACCAGAAGTTGCAACTGTGCTTTTCACCTCTGTTCCTTCGCTGATCTTAATGGACTTACAAGGTATGGGCTTATCCTTAGCTAATAATTTGATTTTGTCTTTTTTAACCTAACCACCATGTGGTGCCTCTATTTTCTTTGTTTTTTCCAGTATTACTCGCTGCTAAGAAGACCAGCTTTCTGTTTCACTCTCACTAGATGAGAGGAATATTTTCTTCAATACTGACTCCCCTCCTTGCTCGGAGTCATGTCACTCAGACAGCTGTTGGCTGAAATTATTATTTTCATTGTGAATATCACCCTCCATGATCTACTTACTAGCAGCCTTGAGGGGGAAAGTAGCCAACAAATTTTCTTCCTCTTGACACCTCCACTTCTCTGAAGGCCAACAGTACTCATCAGACACGGCCTCCAAATAATTTAGTTTTGCTTTCTTATTTGCCAACACCAACAACATAACTGGTATTCAGTTATATAATGTAATAGATAGAGGGAGGGGAGAGAAAATTTGCTTGAGCTGTTGGCAAGGCAGAAATTTAAAAACTGGGAGGAGAGGTAATGCTCAGCAACAGTCAAAACGTTTATGGAATTCTAGAGATCCTGGCTTGACCTGGTTGGCATAAGGGCTTAATCCATATGTCATGGATTGTTCCTTCAGCCTCCCTGAGAATGGTTGCATGTGAACAGTAAATATAAAGGACCAGCACAGGGAATAGAAAGTCTGACCACATCTTCACTATCCCCATCCAATATTTTAATCCTAAATTCCTCCACAGGTACTTTGAACATGAATAACTTATATAGAAAAGAGAGCAAGGACCAGACTGATGTATGGGAGATGTTCTATTTCCTGCAATAGTCCCTTTGAGTGCCTGTACCATGGTTGTAGGATTACTTAACTGAGAAATAACATACTTCTTATTCCATACAAGACAGTAAGAACCCTATCTTAAAGTGGCACAATTTAAAGCAGTACATTTTAAATTACCTAGATATAATATACTACTTTAAATAGTATTTTTAAAGTAACAATCCCAAATGTTTGAGAAGAAAAAATACCTGTTGAGTCCTCCAAATCAATCAGCTTGGGCATTAAACTTTCAGGTAGTTTTTCAGGCAAGTCATATCCATTCTTCCTAGCAACTACTAGATGGAAAGCAGCACAGAATTCATCCAGTGTTAATGCACCATCTTTATCAAAATCAGATAACTCCCTGAAAATGATAAATAAAATTATCATTTTTAAACATTGTTTTTATCATATTCTTCTGAAAATAATGTCTCATGTAATTTCAGCTCTCCTTCAAATGTACTTGTAAAATTTTATTAATGGAGATAAGCCTTTCTGAAAAACAAGGTCCTACTAGGAAAAACAAGATTACACAGTGTGGCACTGATTCTAAAATATACTGGCTTGGATGTAGCGATCTGAACACATGGGATGCTCGTGATGGTAGAAGGGAAGATGCATTTTTAAACCAGTTCCTATACAGTCCTGTGCCTTCTGAAAACTGGCTCCAACAAATTGAGGCGGGGCCAGGGGAATATCAAGGAAGGGGTTATTCCCTTCCATCACATTTTGCTAGCAGGAGTCCCCACTGGATCAAAGGTACATTCATTTACAAAGAGGAGCAAAGCCACTATGTGTAATCTTGTGGATGCATCAGTGGCGATCAGACTGTCTGAGTGCCCTTCTGACAAAAAGAAAGTTAGATTGACATGCTGTGGTGTTGTTCCTGCTGCTTTAATGTACAGAAAGTATTTGTATGAGGAAATTTAGTTAAATTCCCTAAACTTGCATGGAACTGTCACAGTCTAGCACAGAGGAGGCAACTGTTGGGGCTAGGCTGCCCCCACAGCCCCTGAACTCAGTGGTGGGTGACGTTAACCTTTGGTGTGAAGGTGGAGCCTGTGTGTACCAGACTCTCATACCCATGGAATAAGGATATCACTGTCTTTCAGTGTAAGGCTCCCTGCTCCAAGACTCTCTTAGCCAAGAGAATGGCTACCATGAATATTGTCTTTATGTTTGGAATCCTGAGGGAAGTTGCCCTGGTGTTCAAAGAAAGGGCCCCACAAGTTTGGGAGCTGTACAGGGAACAGATGACAGTCTTAGGTTGTCCATCCATGGCCTAATAGATAGAGGGTCCTATCTTGAATGTTACTACCACCTGAAGATGTACCACAAAATCCGCATCCCCTTAGCACAGCACAGCACAGAGTACAACACTTTGATAGCCTCCCAGGAAGAGAGCCCAATGTTAATGGCTTATGGCACCCTTTTGCCATGATGAAGAGGGCTTGGGGGAGACCTTGCCTCTTCCTCTATTACTGCAATCAACCCACTCTCCCATCTCTAACACAGTGGTCTCTGGTCACGCATGGGCTGGGTAGGAATTCCCCTCCTTTTCCATGTTTTGTTGTTGTTGTTGCCTACCCTACACTGTCAAAGGGGAACTGGAGAATTGGCTTGAAGGATGGAGTCTTAAATAGTCAGTCACAGGTGTGGGGTGAAAGGGGAGTTTGATGAATACCTATGGCACCTTTTGGTGTAGGACAGGTCTCTGGAACTAACCTTACATGTCATGTAACATGGAGTGGGTGGGGAAGAAGAATGTCCTTGGGGCTGGCCTGAGGGTTTGGTCCTTGCTAGAGCTCATGTGACTTAAGGGTCTTGTTCTTGGGTTGGCCTTACTGTAGATGGCCGGCTGGGGAGACAACCCAGCTTCTGGGATACCCCCTGGGGCTCACAAGTTTTGCCTAGGGGTAGAAGGTCTGAGTGAGACCACCTGTTCCCGCTGCTCCTGCATAGGTATCCACCCTTCTTGCTCTTCTCATGGAATAGACCAAAGCAGGTGATAAGAGTAAATAAAGTGGTCTATATTTCAACTCAACACATTGTGTGAAGTCATATTTCCTGGGTTAGTCACAAAACAGATTTTGCTAGTGAACACTATTCTTGATAGGAGTGGGTAGCAGTCTGGCTAAGTAACCCTGCTTTAAGGATTCAGTGACCCCTAAAAAACATCAAAGAAGTTGCACAGTGAACATCCCACTGTGAGACATTGGCCAGGACGCTCAGGCCGATCTATGTTTCATTCTGTCTCTAAGTGCAAACTGAGCTTGTTGCACCTGGGCACATATATGGAAGAATAGGAAGACCTGAAGGAAACAAAAAGGTTTGCTAGCCTGGTAAAACCCTTGATTTTTTTCTTGTCTCCACTAAAATCTTGTCGAGGGAATCACCAAACAGCTGTGTGTGTCAACTTATGGCAATTCCGTGAATTTCATAGGGTTTTCTTACTCAACGAATACTCAAAGGTGATTTTACCAGTTCTTTCCACAGAAATCTAGCCTACAGCACCTGGCATTAGTTGGAGGTCTTCCATCCAAGTATTACCTTGCTTAGCTTAGCCCCTCTCCAAATAGCTACCTACCAACAAATGGAAGACTTTGTACCCATAACCCAATTCCAGAACCAAAGATTCTTTCTGGACAGTACTCTGGGTGGCATGGCTCTGGCTAAGAGTGAAGGAGCCACAGAAATCTCATGGACTGTTTCCAGGGTCTGTATGTTAGGTGAGGTTCATGTGACCCTCCACTGATATTGTTCAATTTCAGTTTCTAGAATTCCTCACTACTGGTTATGTGGATTGGACTTCTGAGACTTGCAGTACAACAACATCTGGAGGGATGTATGATTCTCATCCCCTGTTTAGGTGTTTCTTTAGCAGAAGACCATTAGCCTTAATGAAGATGCCACAATGGTCTCACAAAAGTACAGCTGCCCCTCCATATTCGCGGCTTTCACACTCACAGTTTTGATTATTCGCGGTTTAGCTCCAACCCCTTAGGGAAGGCTGCCGAGAGGTGGGGCAACCTTCTGCCTGTGCCTTCTCTGGCCTCCCAGAGGCGGCTCCGGGGCAGTCTGCTCAGGAAGGCCGGGGGGGGGGCATGGTGGGCAGCCTCCCTCCCTCCGCCTTCCCTGGCCTTCCTGAGGGGACTCCGAGGCTTCTAAGACCCGGAGTCCCCTCAGGAAGGCCGGAGAGAGGCCGGGCAGCTTCCTTCCCACCCACCCGCTGCCTTCCTCTGCCTTCCTAAGTGGGCTCCGGGGCTCCAAAGCCCCGGAGTCCACACAGAAAAGCCTCCTCCCCGGCCGGCCGCTGCCTTCCCTGGCCTTCCTGAGAGGACTCCGAGGCTTCTAAGCCCCGGAGTCCACTCAGGAAGGCTGGAGAGAGAAGGCAGCCACCTGCCTGCTGCCTTCCCCGGCCTTTTTAAGCGGGCTCCAGGGCTTGAAAGCCCCGGCGTCCGCTTAGGAAGGCTGGGGAGAATCAGCGCAGCCTCCTCCCCATCCGCCCACCCGCCTACTCACCCGCCCGCCCGCTGCCTTCCCCGGCACTACATTTTGAAGCTAGGGCAATCACAATGTCCAATTTTGCTCTGGGGGTATTCAGATGGAAGTTACTGTTTTGAACAAAATGGGAACAAATTTAAGCTTCCAAGTACCACTGATACTGAATGCGATGTTTTAACACAAATGATAAAAGGTGCTTTACTATCAAACAAATGTGATTCTTAAAGCAACTACCCCAACCTAATTATATTTCATACTTACCAAATGTGCGAAAGTTCAAGAATAGGAAGTTTTGATTTTGTAAAAAACTCTTTAGCTGCAGACCCTGAAAATATCAAAACAATAATGTTTAACTTTGATTCTAGAATTATAATCTTAAGGGTTTTAAAAAGGTATAATAAACTGTTGTGATTAATTTAGCTTTAATTTTTTTCCAGGAGCCATTTTATACCCCAAAATTAAGTGTAGTACTCATCAGAAAATTCTAGATTTATTTTTAAAGGCCACAAAAGCAGGAGGCTGGATCCTAAAATACCTTTCCATGAACAGAAGATTCCCTTCTAT
This sequence comes from Gambelia wislizenii, assembly GCA_030847615.1. Lineage (NCBI taxonomy): Eukaryota > Metazoa > Chordata > Lepidosauria > Squamata > Crotaphytidae > Gambelia > Gambelia wislizenii. Next base: position 114,996,682 of record JAUMIR010000001.1, on the reverse strand, counting down.
TCTTGGAAAGCCATTTGATCTAGCAGTCTACTGCAAATAGAAGGTGGGTGGCAATTTCCCCCTTCTCTCTGTAGCCTTCCTTGTTATTATATAGAGACCTTCAACCCTATCCAACAGATTTTTTTTCTGGTCACAGGTGGCTGCAGGAAAGAAGGTGAAACAACATAACTACCCAACACCACTGGTGGTTGAACATGGCATTCAATGAATGGGACTCCCCTTGTGGAATTTCAAGAAATCAACCCATTCTCTCTACTAGTAGAAAACTAATAAGAGTACCTGTCGTACCTGTTACAACATGTGCATTTAAAGAACTCACCTGGGATATATCCATTTAGATCAGGCTGAATGGTTTTAAACTGATTTACGTAATACTGCCTTTGTTCATCTGTTATTTTCCAAGGATCATCATAACTACTTGACTGCCTACGAATTTCATTTGTTGTTGTAGCTGATGCTACAGTTCGTATTGTTGTCTGGTCCTGTAATGAAACATTGTTCTTCAGCATTACCTAAATTCATCAGTGGTCTATAATTTTCTACATTATTGCCTATGAAAAGAAACAACTGTTATTTGACGAAATAGCTTTAGTTGTGTTCTGGTCAGTGCTAGTTGGGTAGATCTTTAAAGAAAATATTCTGAACATTTAAGTAAGTAGACAGAGATGGTAACATCCATGTATGCAACAAAAAGTTATGAAAAATATGCAGGGAACAGCTTTTTTAAAATTAAGCACAAAGAAAAGCTGAAAGCTTGCATTAGCAAATGTTGGCAGCTTTTTAATACAGTTGTCCCTCCATATCCACAGATTTGGTATACACGGATTTAAGTATTCACGGCTTGAAAATATTCTTTAAAAAATAATAATCCCAAAAACAAACCTTAATTTTGCCATCTTATTTAAGGGACACCAGCATATAATGGGGCTTGAGTATTCATGGATTTTGGTATCCACGGGGGGCCCTGGAACCAAACCCCGGCGAATATGGAGGGAGAACTGTATAACAATTCCTTTACCAAGAATCTTCAGCGGCATTCACTCACTGACACATTTCAAATTATCAAAAATACATAAGAAATTGATCTCAAACACATTCACATTCAGAGTCACAGCATGAATCTTTGGTAACAATATGAAAATGACTGACATAACTGGAATGAAGCAAATAAAAAAATACCAATAAAATGTCACACCTGGACAGAAGCAGGATGCATGGCTAAAACAGTACTGGTTGGTGTGTTATCTGCAAAACTGACCCAGGTTTCTTGATGTGGTGGTGGTGAATGGCCAGACCACACTGGATCACCAGCATTAGAGGAACCTGAAAATCAGAACACAGTTCATTTTGAAAATTTCCACACAACTTATTCAAGAAAAGACTGCCTTGAAACACTTTTCCGAGACATATACAAATACACCATGACATTTCTTTGCAATGCCATGACCAGGAACAACATTGAGAGGTAGCCATATTGGCCATGCAGCAAAACAAAAATCGAAAATCAACAAAAAAGTGATACCTTTATTAGCCAACCAAATACAAAACACATGATGCAAGCTTTTGAAGCTCTACTGGCTTCTTCATCGAGCAAATGATGTTAAAAAAGATAAGAAAAGACACGATGTTGGAGTCATAGCCCTACATGCTGTCTCATGTAGTCACAGCACATAGGCCTGTGACTCTTTATGTTGTCACTTTTTTTTTTCCTTTTTAAACATCTTTTGCCTTATGACTAATCTGTCAGGGGATGATAGGACACTCAATCCCCAGCAGAAGCCAAGAAAATATCTCAGCAGACTTAGCAGCAACCCGTTCCCAAGAATACTCACATACAGAGTGTTTTGACGTCCAAATACACAGGAGGCACTTTTATCTTCAAGTTCAAATAGTTGCAATTTATACAGATATTTACACTCGGCAGACAAACTGCTTTGCCAGACATCCAAGAATAGTAAAAAGAAAATGAGCCCTGAGCTGAGACTTCTTCTATAATCATTTACAGACATTGGCTGACTCAACCACATGGGTGCATTACATCAGATCTTGCACTCCAGAAGCTATGCCCTCTAGTAACCCTCTTTAGCAGCTGTGGCTCCAAGGCTACCATGCCTTGGCGTGACTTGGCACTTCCTTGGCCATTTTCTCTGGAGTTCAGTTTCCAACTCCTGACAGAATCCAGTAGAACTTCAAAAGCTTGCATCATGTGTTTTGCATTTGGTTGGCTAATAGGTATCACTTTTTTATTACCAGGAACTGTTTAACATGTTCTGTGAGGCCACAGTCTTCAAGGCTTGTCCTCTATTCCCCATGCCATATTTAAATGCACTTTTTGAAACTGAAGGGAATTGGTATGGCAGAGGAGAGTGATGCGTTTATAGAGAAATTAATCTAGAAGCTTGACTTGTAAGAGCTAAACATCTCTTTGTACCCTGGCCTAATTTTACTAACTGGGAGATCTGACGTCATGATTTCATAATCAGAACACTAACCTGGGAATACACACAACAATTCTCTTCACACTTCTCTCAGTCCCCCCTCCATCCCTGGCACATCTGGTGAGGACAATGATAAACCATTGTTATGATATATCTATGGCTAAACTATGGTTTCTGTAAACCATGGGTGGGTAAGGTGCAGCCCGTGGGCAGTGTGCAGCCCTTGGGACCCCCCAGAAGACCTCTCCAGTCCCCAGCCCCAGCCCCAGCCCCAGCAAAAAATAATATTTTTTTAAAAAATTTGGGAGCAATTTTTTTGCTCCCAAACAAGCCAAAATTGCCTTAGAAATGCAGCATCCCCCCCATACCCTGCAAAGCCCCCCCCCCCCCAAATCACACAAATAAAAGGGAAAAATCAGTTGGAAATCAGTGAAAATAGTAGCCCGAAGTGACATCAAGCCACTTTGGGCACTCTGAAATTCACTGGTGGAGCCCACTGGATGGCTGCAGGGAGGAAAAATGGCCCCTGAGCACTGTGTAGTTGCCCACCCCTGCCGTAAATGAAAGAAATGAGATTCCACTAAATATTACGAAGAACAACCTGATGGTTACAAGAGGCTGACAGTGAAATACACTACCACTACCACTGCTGCCAATCCGTTTCCCGGCAGAATTCAAAGTGCTGGATATGATCTTTAAAGCCCTAGGTCCAAACTACATGAAAAACCATATCTCCTTATATGACACCACCTGTGCTCTATTATCTGCAGGGGAAGGTCTTTTCTCAGTTGCCCCGTCACCCTAGGCACATCTGGTGAAGACACAAGAGAGAGCCTTATTCGTGGCTGCTCCCACGTTGTGGAACTCCCTTCTCTAGGAGGTCTGGTTGGCCCCCTCCTTGCTGTCTTTCCAGTGGAAGGTAACAATTTTTTAAAATTTATTTAACAAGGTATTTCACTTTTAGTATGTTGCAGAAGACTGAGGTTTTAAGCGGGCAGTTGTAGTGTTTTTATTTTACAGTTGTCCCTCTGTATCCACAGATTTAAGTATTCACGGCTTGAAAATATTCTTTAAAAAATAATAATCCAAAAAGCAAACCTTGATTTTACCATCTTATATAAAGGACACCATTTTGCTATGCCATTGCATATAATGGGACTTGAGTATTCACGGATTTTGGTATCCACGGGGGGTGGGGTGTCCTGAAACCAAACCCAAGCAAATATGAAGGGAAAACTGTATTATGTTTTAAAAGTTTTTTAATGCTGTTTTTAACTTGTGTTTTTAATTTGTATTTTTAAAATCAATCAATTGTGTTTTAACTTTTTGTACTAAGTTTTTTAATTGTATTGTGCTTTTAGAACATTGTACACTGCCCTGAGAGAAAAGTGGGATATAAAATAAATAAATAAATAATGGTGGGAATGGTGGACTCTCCTTTGTTGGAGGCTTTTAAACAAAGAATGGCAAGCCATCTCTTAGGGTTGCTTTAGCTGTGCATTCTTGTGCTGGCAGGGAGATGTTCTAGGATGATTCTTTAGATCCCTCCCAACTCTGCAGTTCTATAACTCCATGCCTCACAAGTGAAACTTTGGCATTCTTATGCTGATAAACATCAAGACCTTACACATAGTATGATTTGCACTTAAACAACAGATTTTAATAGGATATAAGGCACTGAACAAGAACTAGGCCCACTCTGACACAGATTAAGGCCTTAGCAGGCTATTATTCTTTTTCTAGGAAACATCACATGTTTCTAACCAAAAGAAAATTAATGTCTCTACAACAGGGACAGACAATTTCTACAGGGGCAGGAGCCATTCTGAAGGCTGGGCAAGTACGCGAGGGGCACAGCTTAGGGGAATGGGTGAAGCTTTGCAAACCTTTAAAAAAAAAACAAATAGACCTCTTTTCCATTTATACTTTACAGTAGCACCCCCATATCCATTGATTCATCATCCGCTGATTCAATTATCTGTGGATTGTGACAATGGGGGGGATAGATAGGGGAGGGAAGGGAGGAGGAGAGATCTCACCTCCCTTCACACTCAGGATTGCTCCTGTAGTGAGAATGGTGATGCAGGGGCGAAGGGAGGGGAGGAGAGATCTCGCCTTCCTTCTACCTTCACTCCCATGGTGGGAATGCTGACATGGATGCGAAGGAAGGAAAGGTGAGATCTTGCTTCCCTTCTCCCTTCACCCCTGGGATAGCTCCCGTGTGGGAATGGCAACGTGGAGGTGAGGAGAGGAGAGATCTTGCCTCCTTTCTTTCACCCCCGGGATTGCTCCTGTGGGGAAATGGCAACACAGGGGCGAAGGGAAGGACGAGATCTCACCTCCCTTCTCCCTGGGATCGCTCCCATGGTGGGAATGGCAACAGGAGTGAAGGTAGGGGAGGAGCAGATCTTGCCTCATTTCTCCCCAGGGATCGCCGCTTGGGATTACTCCCATGGTGGGAATGACGACTGGTGCCATTCACTATTATCCACGGATTCCCTTATCCAGGGGAGGGGCCTGGAACCAATCCCCTGTGGATATGGGGGTCCTACTATATTTTTATAGTTAAGTTTTATGAATAATAAAAAACAGTCATATTTATTTAATTAGTATTTGGAACGATTCATTTCATTCATTATTAACAAACAGTATCTCTACTATACTTGATTGTTTTTTGTTATTAACAAATAAACCCTCTTACTTGATTAACTGTTGTTAAAGCATACATGGTTTGCATCCAGGTTACTTATGGGAGCTCCTTCTCCAATATAATCCACCTCGTACACTCAGGTCCTCTGGGAGACATTTATTTCAGTCAGCCAGGACTAGGTTGCCAACTGTCACCCAGAGGACTTTTACTTCATCTACCCCTAGACTGTGGCAAGAGCTGCTAGAGAAGATTTGACAGCAGAATATGCTGCCTGAATTTAAAACAGCATTAAAGACCAGGCCTATCCAGATAATTTTTAGCTCCCTCCATTTTTTCTCCTCATCACAAAGGCTCCTAATCTGAAAGAGATATGGTACCCTAGCTGTAATAGCATGACCTGAAAGCAATACAATTTTGTAAACCCTCAGAGATAATCTAGCGAGGTGGCAATGCCATAAATAGTGGCACCAGAGCCAGCAGGGAGTGGAGTTATTGCTTGCTCAATGTGTTTTGCTAGTGGGTTCCTCCCTAAGTTTTGTTTAGAAAAAAGTATCCCTATTTTAACATGATCCTTTCCTCATGATCCTCCTGTGACTTTTCAACCCAAATTTTATTCATATAGAATGCTGGGGGAAAAAAGGCTGAAAATGCAGTTTTTCAAATGTGGACTTCAAGCCTGCACTAAATTCAAAGACTATACTTCTACAGAATTCACTGTTTAGAGCTTTAATGTGAAGCATCTTTCATCTTTGCAGGCATGTGCTAGCTGTCACTAATGAATCCATTTATCACGGGGGTGGGGTTGCAATTCCTGAAGTGATCACAAAACAAAATAGAATATAGCCCTCATGTTAAGTTGAAGCATCTGGTATATATAACAATTTTTAAAAACCAAAGGAGAAGTTGAAATCCAGAGCACCTGAAATTAAAAATACAGACAAGTCCCAATGACTCCCAAGAATTAAGGTGAAAACAAAAGAGTGGGACACTGTACAACAAAATACTAAATGCCTTGATTAGGATAAAAGGAAAGTGCTGCTCACATTGAACACGGTCTCTATTCAAGCCACACTAGGACAGACCACAATGGCATTCAGATGCAAGTCTCTCATTAGGGGCTTTGAGTATCACTACACATACTGGAAATTACAGGTCTGTATTATCTCACTTTTTAAAAAACAATGTTCCACAACTTGAGGAAACACTTAGAAAGTTTAATACAAGACATTTCGTTATACCTGCTTGTGCTTCACAAAAAGGAGTCCAAAAAGGTCCTGGTCCAGCAAGAGGTCGCTCATTATTTCCACCGCTGGGATGTCGGCTGTGCTTCCGCCATGTATGTGGAGAGGTTGGTGGGGACTGCTGTGGTGACACAACTGGAGATATCGATTCCTAACAAAACAAAGAAACTCTTTATGAATTTTTTTTCTTAAAAACACTGTATTGAAGAATAATTACAACTTTTTTCATTAGGTATGGTTAACTGATGAACTGTAAAATAAATAATAAAGTTTATGTGCACGTTGAAACATATTCATACAGCAACTTGATGAAAGTTTACTATAACTTGGAAACAACATTAACATCTAATTCTTGTAAGGACAGACTGCTTACCAGTAACTGTAGTTCTTCAAGTGGTCACCCGTGAACTCACACAAATGGGTTATCTCCGCTTGTGCAGTGCATCATTTAGAACCTTCTAGAGCTGTTACATTAGCTTTTTGGCAGTAACCCCACCCACTCCTCACATGCCACAGCAGCACACTTCCCACCTAAACCCTCAGTTCCCTGGATGCCAAAGCAGCAGCCAAGGAGCTAAGAAAAGGCAGGACACAATGAGGGGAGGATGGGCAGGGTTGTGAGAGTTCACAGATGACCATTTGAAGAACTATAGTTAAGGTAAGCAACCTGTCCTCCTCCTTCATGGTCTCTGTGATCCACACTAATGGGATACTAGCAAACTACTAACCATAGGAAGAAGGAGCGTCATGCAATACAGGAGAAAAGTACAGCCCTCCTGAAAGCAGCCTCTGCCTGAGACCTTGTGTTTAGTCTATAGTGAGAAATATAAGTTCTAAGCTGAGACCATCTGGCAGCTTTACAAATATCGTGCAGAGGGACCCCGATAGGAATGTGCCGATGATGCTATTGCCCTGGTCAAATGACTTCTTACTTGGGCAGGAGGCTGTCTGCCTGCAAGCTCATAAACCAGGCAAATGGTAGCTGCAACCCATCTGAAAAGCCTTTGTGATGAAACTGCAAGTCTTTTTTTCCTCAGTGTTTAACAGACAAAGTCTCTAGGTCTTTCAAAATGAAGCCAAACAATCAATGTAGAAGGTTAAGGCCGGACAGACGTCTAAAGAAGAGGTGCACAACTGTGGAAGACTAGGGGGGCACATTAGCTGTCCAGGAGACCTTGGAGGGCTGCACATGCTCCTGCAAAAATATCAAATTTTCAGCACCCAAACACCCCCTACAGGACATGGAGACATGTTTTGAGGTTCTTTGCCAAGATCTCCCAACGTCGTTTTCCACTCGAAGGTGCAATGAATTCTCAGTGCGGCAAAGAATAACTTCCAAGGGAGGTTTGGGTTTTTCCCCCATTGGAAAAGTTAGTTCTCTGTTTGGAAAGGCAAATCCTGAACAGAGAGGTTGTTAAAAAAATGTGCAGAGAAATTCTTAAGTCCAGCAGTGCCTTTAAGAAATAGGATATGGACACTGGGCCATCTCCAGGCTAAAGCCAGGCCTCAGCTAGCTAGAGAAATGCATGGCAACGATGAGGGCTGGGGGGGGGGGACAATAACGGCGGGGGTGTGCCTGCCCTTCCCTGCACTCCTCCTTGCCTTCTCCTCCACCCAGGCTCACTTCCATCAGCCCCCCCCCCGGTGTCCAGGTTGTAGACCACTGTCTTGGCCTCCATCTTCTTCCAAATCCAACAAGGTAGTGAGCCGGGTGGTGGCAGTGGAATAAAGGGGGACAGGAACAAGGAGAAAGAAGGGTGACACAAAGACGTGACAGAGGAGGAAGGAAGAGGAGAAGCGGTGCCGTTCTCCCCTTAGCGAAAACCAGGAGGCGGCGATTCCTGCCGCTGCTGAGGGGCTGTCCTGTTGGGGGTATCTCCTCCGCCCTGAGAGGAACTCCACTTCTGCTTCCTCTTTTTCCACTGCCACCACTTCTTCTCCTCCCCCAGGTCTACCCGATGGGCCCAGACACCTGGACAGGAGGCCTCTGGTGGGCTGCAGAGGCCGCTGTTATGACAGAGGGTGGGGCTTGCAGTCCTCCTCCTCTTTCTGCTTCCGGTATAAAAGTTGAGGGGAAGCGCTGATGTCCTGGTCATTGTCGCCACTGCTGCCACCTCTATTGTTGCCACTTCACACACAGGGCCCCACTGCCGCCACCATCACCACCAGCACAGTGTTTGTTGAGCAGACAAGGAAACACATTTCATCCACTCCTGCTCCAATGAGGACAAAAAAGAGGAGGGAGAGGGTGGCTGGGCTTAAGACTCCTTTGGCCCTGCCTTCTGCTCTCCTGGCAATGGCGCAGGCACCAAGGCCAGAATTATAGGTCTCTTCCTGTGCCAAAAGGGGGTTCCTACCAGCGCAACTCCAGTGCTGGGAACCCCATTCTTTTTCAACATCCCCTCGTGGGCTGCCCAACATTCTTTTTCAACATACTCTTGCAGGCCACCCAAAATTTTGGCGGGCTGCATGCAACCCGCAGGCCATATGTTGTGCAAGCCTGGTCTAAAAAGTGGAAGGAGTGCTCCAAATCAGTGGTAGGGTTCTGTAGAAATGCCAGAAACACAATGCCTTGGTTTAGATGGAAAGCAGACAACGCATTTAGAAGAAAAGAGATGTCAAGCCTGAAGACCACTTTGTCTCTATGGAATGGCGGAAAAGTTATCAACCCATAGACCACACAGCTCATTAGCTCTTCTAGCCGAGGTGACCAAAACAAGAAACATCATCTTCCAGGTGAGTAGTCTTAAGTCACAGGAAGCCATTGGCTCAAAGGGTTTCACAGGTGAGACAAGACCAGTTGTAAACTCTGCAGTGTGGGACCACGTACAGGTGGGGTGAAGGTTTTTATATCCATTTAGAAAGGTTGTAACTAAAGGATCCTAGAAACAAGATTATTTGCTTAGGTGTTGGAAATGTCACAACACAGCCCAATAAATAACACTTGATGGAAGACAGTGACAAACCACTGTCCGACAAGGCTCTTAAAAAGTCTAGGACAAGTGCACACCATGCATCTTGTGGAAAAAGATGATTTAACTGAAGGACCTCAAGGAATTTAGACCAGTGGTTCTTAACCTGGGGTCCGTGGATTCCCAGCGGTCCGTGATGTCCCCACAAGGGGTCTGCGAAGATTTGTTCCATGTGGTATAAGCTAAGGAGATCTCTCAGGTAGTAGTGCAGAAGAATCAGCACGCGTGCATTCAGGCGAAGGCCTGGATCCCACAGATATAGGAACTGAGGACCCTCTCTGCACAGTTTGGCTCATAGACTTGTATTGAGACTCTTGTTGGATTAGAGGGGTTGGTTCCAAGTGCGTCTGAGGTGAAGTAGGAACCAGAAAAGAAATATACAATTGTTGACCCTTATCCTTGGTATACTACTACTTCTTATGCTTCCATTGAATAAGAGACTCCATCTCCACTTCCAAGAGTCTTCTTCTGGCAAGTGAGAGATTCCATCTTCAACTCAATAGACGTTCCTGGTGTAGTCAGGACTGCAACATGGAGAGAGGCGCTGGATGCTGGTACAGGGGCAATTCTAGCCAATCTAGAGGCACTGGAGGAAGCCATAACAGATGAGACCTCAGTATGAAACTCAGACTCACAAGCATCACTAGAGGCCCTCAAGCTGTTCTCATATAAGAGGACCTTCAGCCCAGAAGCCCTACTACATCAGGCAGGCTTGAGGCATAAATGCTCTGCAAGCAACATTCAACTATGTGTTCTTCTCCTAAGCAGAGAAGATACTTTGAGTGACCATCTCTCGTATCTTTGCTCCACAGGAAACTTCTTGAAAGAAGCCAGGGAGGCCATAAGGCCCGAAGGGGCACAGCAGCCTGTAGCACTAACGGTAGCTTATCCAAAAGGCAATCAATAACCAGTCCAAATCAAACTGTCAACAATCAAGCCAAAAAGCATAATCCAATGTACAGTGGGCCCTTGGTTTCCCCCGGGGTTTGGTACCAGGACACAGTGGATACCAAAATCTATGGATGTTCAATTCCCATTGTATACAATGGCATAGTAAAATAGCATCCCTTATATAAAATGGTGAACAGCAAGCATTGCATTTTGGAATAATTTTATTTTAATATTTTCAAGCCACGGTTGGTTAAATCTGTGGATAAAGAAACCATGGATATGGAGGGCCAACTGTAAATGAAGCCAAAGTCAAAACGATGCAGAAAATCAGACAGTAAGGAATAGCTCTAGAAAATGTTCTTCTCAATGCTGCTGTTGCAGCAGTGGATGAAACGGAACTGAAGGTTTAGGTGGGAAGCGCGCTGGTGTCGTGCAAAGCAAGTGGGTGGGGTTACCACCAAAAAGTGTAACAGTTCTAGAAGGGTCTGAATTACGCACTGCGCAGGTGCAGATAACCCATTTGTGTGAGTCACAGAAAACAAGAAGAATTTAGCACATATTTTCACTTATGGTACATTATTAGACCCCAATTCTTAAGAAGCGGACTTTTTTTGTATGATTCATTGTTCCATATCCCCTCTCATTTTTTTAAATCTCCAAGTACATCATTTTATGTAATTTTAAAGCTCTAATTCCCAGACAACAAAGGCTTTTAAAACACAGGTTCTGCCTGTAAGCTTCTGACATAAGGAATCATATAAATGATAAATTAATCAGCACCTGTCTATGATTGAACGATCTAAAAAACAAGAATGGCAGATGCTACTTGTAAGAAGACACAGTTATCGGAGTGTTCACAAAGGTTTTAATGTAATGAAATTTATGCCTCCATTGGACAATTAGAGCACATAACAAAAAGTATTTGTCTGAAAAATGGCGTGAAAACAGTGTATTGAGCCAAAGGGTTTACAAATATCTCCCCCATCTGTCACAATCCACTGTCTCGTCCCACCCCAGAAAGCCTGTCCTAAGTTTTCTTGGGGGTGGGAGTACCTCACAGATGCATATCCATAATATTTTCAGCAATTTTCAAACAGCAGCCTCCCTGTTCACTAAAGTCTATGCTTTTAGGAGCGGTACTGGCCTACCATAGAGGCTTGTGGTGGTGGTGGAATTAAGAGGTAATAGGATGAAAGTGGCCTATTAGATCAAAGTCAATTTGTTCAAACAATTTGCAGCAAGAGCATATCAAGTGGTTTCAAAGGAACACATCACAATATGATGTGGTAGTGCCATCATAGTTGTACAAGTAGAAACATTTAGCTTGTGGGTGCATAACTTTAAAATAGATTATCAGTCTGTAATCTCCATTCTATGTTAAAAACAATTGAGAGACAGTATTAATCAAACACAGAGAAAAGATACTATACTACAAATGCCACCTGTACTTAGCAAGTTGTTTAAAGAAGCATAACTAATTTCAGTACAAACCAGAGATGCATCAATCTGGATTAGGTATTATGAAAATAGCAGGTAGTCATGTCAAAATACTAATCTTTCATAGCATAATCCTGTTTTATGAAATAAGAACTTGAAAAAAGCTAGTAATCACAGGTTTTCAAGGAAAAATAAAGCATCTGAAACCAAAAAGGGCTACTTGTGATTTTTTTAATTCTAAAAAGTAAACTGAGCTCTACGTTTCAGGCCAAGATTAAAAGCAAGATAAAGCACAGCAAAAACAGACAGTAATTAACACAAGACCTAATCACTGTAGACAGGGCCAGTTTAAGGAATCTTGGGGGCCCCTGCAATGCTTTATTTTGGGGGCCCCATATGTTTATCTCAGGTCAATGTAACCTAACCTATTCACAGTAAAGGATGTTCAGATTACAGTAGGACCCCCGTATCCACAGATTCATTAGCCAGGGAATACAAAACAGCACACCTACCACAGAGTTTTCCTAGAAAATGTGTCCTCCCTAGCCATTTTCTAGGCCCTCCAAGGCAGCTCTATGGTATTTTAAACCAGAAGTCCCATTATTTTCAATGACGTTCACTATTATCCACAGCTTTCAGAATCCTTGCCCGCACAGAACCAATCCCCAGTGGATAAGGAGGGGGGGGCTACTGTATTACATAATTTGCCACCAATAATTTAGTTTAAAAACTATATTATAGACACTAACATAATATTTTTTGTTAATTAGCAATTAACGTAATGGTGTAGATTTCCTCAAAAAAAGAAAAGAAAGCCTGGACTGCAAGCTAAACATGAGTTAGCAGTGTGATGCAGCAGCAAAAAATGCTAATGTGATTCTAGGCTGCATTAATAGGAGTATAGTGCCTAGATCAAGGGAAGTAATATTGCCACTGTATGCTGCTCTGGTCAGGCCTCACCTGGAATACTGTTTCCAGTTCTGGGCACAACAATTCAAGAAAAATACTGAGAAGGACGGTGGGAGGTCTGGAAGCCATGATGCCCTATGAGGAGCGGCTTAGGGAGCTGGGTATGCTTAGCCTGGAGAAGAGAAGGTTGAGAGGTGACATGATAGCCATGTTTAAATATTTGAAGGGATGTCATACTGAGGATGGAGCAGCCTTTTTTCTGCTCCTCCAGAGACTAGGACATGGAGCAATGGGTTCAAACTACAGGAAAAGAGATTCCACCTGAATATTAGGAAGAACCTCGTGACAGGAAGAGCTGTTTGGAAGTGGAATAAACTGTCTTGGCGTGTGGTGGAGTCTTCTTCTTTGGAGGTTTCAAAGCAGAGGCTGGATGGCCATCTGTCGTGAGGGCTTTGATGGTGTGTTCCTGCAGGACAGAAGCCGACTGGATGGGATAGCTGTTGGGGTCCCTTCCAGCCCTATGATTCTAGGCTGCATTCAGAGCCTGGGAAAATTACTCTTGGATTACACCTCCCAGAATCCCCCTGCCAGCACCCTTCTTAAGGTCTGGTTGCATTGTTCCTTTTCCAGCATTCTCTGGGGTCCACAATGTCCTCACAGGGGGTCTACAAAGGCTTGAAGGCTGCTTGGCCCACCTCCTCCCTGCAGTGGAGCAGCCACATGACAGGAACTAAGGCAAAGGCTGGCTGGCTGGCTTGGTCTGCAGATTGCCATTCAATCCACTCCAGCTACAAACTTGCAGGAAAAAGCAAGAGTGCCTCTGAGGGAAAGTTTAATGGATGGTGTAATTGTATTGTTGTTGTTGTTAGCTATTATTATTAGCTATTATTGTTAATGTTATTAGGGTTTTAAATCTTGAGTTAAGACTTGGGACACCAAAAGATATTTAAAGGGGATCCCTGGTAAAGAAAAGGTTAAGAACCACGGCTCTACCCAAAGGCTCTCACATAACACTAATGAGATACTGGTGTGTTTAAGGAAGGAAGGAAGGAAGGAGAGAGAGAAAGAGAGAAAGAGAGAAAGTCAGAAAGAAAGAAAGAAAGAAAGAAAGAAAGAAAGAAAGAAAGGAGGGAGGGAGGGAGAGACGGGGATAAAAAGTGAGAAAGAGGGGAGAGAGAAAGAAAGAAAGAAGCCCTTTCTGAAGAGAGAGGAAAGAGATGCCTCGCCCCCCCTTCTCACAATCACCCTCTCCCACACGCCTGGCTGGCTGGCTGGCTGGCTGGCCTTTTGAGGGGCGAGTGAACAGCAAACTCCCTCCAGAATCAGTTTCGCTTTCTATTTGGGAGATGCTGTTTTTTTTAAGCCAGCAAGAGATTTTTGCAGGAGGAGAGTTAGGACGGGTGGGGGCCCTGGCTGGGTGCCCCCCCCCGCAAATGCTGATTTGGCAGACTGGTTAAGCTGGCCCTGACTGTAGAGCAAATAGAAAGAATTACACAGGCTTTCCTTTATAGTAAAACAAGGCATCATCTTTTCTAGCCAGCCACAATTCTAAGTAAAACTATGCACAATATTCAGGTATTTTAACCCATCATCAATGGACAGTTATCCCTTCATATTCACTGGGGTTTGGTTCCAGGACCCCCTGTGGATACCAAAATCCATGAATACTCAAGTCCCATTATATGCAATGGCATAGCAAAATGGTGTCCCTTACATAAGATGGCAAAATCAAGGTTTGCTTTTTGGATCATTATTTTTTAAAGAATATTTTCAAGCCGTGAATACTTAAATCCGTGGATATGGAGGGACAACTGTACTGTAATGATATGCAGTGGTCTATATTTCCTCGATACTTTGTTTCTAAATATAAAATGTATTATTGTACATGACAAAACAGCTCAGTAACATAATACAGTAAATACAGTTGCCCCTCCACATTCGCAAACTTGACATTCGCGGTTTTGATTATTCGCGGTTTTGGGCCCCCCCCAAACCGTGACAGGGGGCCTCCGGAGCCCCGTGAAAGCCCTGGGAGGGAGCAAAGAGGGCTGGGGAGGCCTCCACGGGGCCCTCGGAGACCCTCTGGAGGCCCCACGAAGGCCTTGGGAGGGAGGGTGGAGGGCCGGGGAGGCTTCCGCGGGGCCTTGCGAGGCCCCGCAAAGGCCTTAGGGAGCACCGGGGAGGCCTCCGCGGGGCCCTGCGAGGCCCCGCGAAAGCCTTGGGAGGGAGGGGGAGGGCCGGGGAGGCCTTCACGGGGCCCCCGGAGACGCTCCGGAGGCCCCATGAAGGCCTGGGAAAGGGGTGGGGAGGGCTGGGGAGGCCTTCACGGGGCCTCCGGAGATGCTCCGGAGGCCCCATGAAGGCCTGGGGAAGGGGTGTGGAGGGCCGGGGAGGCCTTCATGGGGCCCCCGGAGATGCTCTGGAGGCCCCATGAAGGCCTGGGGAAGGGGAGGGGAGGGCCGGGGAGGCCTTGACGGGGCCTCCAGAGACGCTCCGGAGGCCCCATGAAGGCCTGGGGAAGGGGTGGGGAGGCGATCATGGGGCCTCCGGAGATGCTCCGGAGGCCCCACGAAGGCCTGGGGAAGGGGTGGGGAGGGCCGGGGAGGCCCCATGAAGGCCTGGGGAGGGAGGGGGAGGCGGGGGAAAGCGACTATAGGGCCTCCGGAGGCTCTGTGGTTGCTTTGGCGGGGGAGGGGGAGGGCAATTTTTATTCACGGATTTTTCACATTCGCGGGGGGTCTGGGGAACCTAACCCCCGTGAATGTGAAGGGATGACTGTACTAGCTAAACTGAGCAGTTGCAACACTGTAACAGGTAGGCATTTTTTTTTTCAGGTTACTACTACTAAGAAGCTCGTATAATAAATAAATGCATTGCTCTCTGGTAACAGATTTGAGCACATTCATTTAATTTTAAAAACAGCATGAAGAAATGAATGCTGAGGAATGAATACTGTGTATATATGCAAGTGCCTTAATAAAAATAATTTCCTTATTAAACTGCTAAGAAATAAAATGTTACAGAAATTCATAAAACCAAAAGAAGATACCGTACTTCTTGGCAAAAACAAAAATTAAAGGGGAAAAAAGTCCTTTAACAGTGGACATTTATAAACTAAAGTATAACTTTATTGTTACAAAACTGGTGCATGCTTTTGACTTCTGAACTTGAAAGTTCATACTGGCTGTGCACCGCTTTTGTTAACATTTTAGTGGCCCTAATAAAGGTACTACCAAAATCTGATTTTTTATTTTACTTTAAATTTCACGGCTACTTTGCTTTACAATCTTCAGAACATTATTGAAGAGATTATAGGTGGTGAACCAATAGTTTTGCAGAACTCCTTAAAATCCATGGTATATTTTCTTCACATGTATCCTGTGATATTACAAAGTACTAATAGTTTTGCAGGGTAGTTCCCCCCACCCACCACCACATTCAAGATCCTGGGGAGACAAGAGTCAGTATTTAGCAGAGCATTTCTACTGACAGATGTGTTTTCCACAAGCAAAAGCAGAAAAGAAATGAGGGGAAAAACCTGACAAACTCTCCAGAACAGATATTCAGTGCCACAGAGGGCTGAAAGAAAAAGGAGGAGGAGCCCAAAATTCTGATCCTACCATGAGCATTCCATTGGATTTAGGTCAAGAGTTCTCTTACACAGCCAGCTCAATTCTTTCTACTCCAGAGAAGCATAATCAGAACCTATGATATTATTTTTAAAAGCTAACAGGCTATGTTACTTTTTCAAAAGAACTAGTATTTATTTGAATTCAGAGACATAGCCGTGCTAGTCTGGATCAGTATTTTAGTAGCTATTCACCATTTTATAAATAACTTGTGCTGCTTTTAAATATTTTTTTTCTTAATGAAAACATTTAAAATATAAAAAATGATCCTAAGTCCCTGGAAACTTATTTGGAAGTAATGAACAATAACTCACTACACTGAACATAACAATGTTATCAGTTGTTTTGTTATTACAAAGTCATTGCTTTTACTGTGTTACTTCCAAGTTATGGACATATTCTGTAAAATAAGCGTCAATCCAAACTCTCGCTGTTCCATTCCACATTAAATAAAGCTAATATTAACATGGGATGTTACCCAAATGTGGATAACCTTGGAGAAACTGCAGCTGGCAAAACAGGAGATGCTGGTGAAAGGTACTCATGATACACAGAAATCACCTGGGCATGACAGATTTGCAGAAATGAAAGAAACTTCAACTGTAATTCTTTTATTAAACAGCAAATTCCACTGAACACTACGAATCTCGTTTCAGAGTGAACATGCTTGGAATAACTGCACAGAAGTAATCTTTCTTTTACTTACTAAACAAAGCACAGCTAAGCTTACTGCCCTGATTAAAATTTCAGCCAATTACTTCAAAGAGGTCTAGATTAAAATACCAAATAAACGCAAAAGGGAATAGATGGAGATCATTTGTCAGAGTAAAGTTTTTGCAGAGAAGAATAAACTACAGCAAATAATCACTTGCAATAAGAACAGATTATCAACATCATGTATTGTTTATGAAAGTACCTACTGAATTTTTTATGCACTGTATACAAATAAGTTTAAGCAGTCTATATAATTTCTGGGGATTTGAAATGTCAGTCTGCAGATTAATCAGTGTCAAAATATTGAGCACCTTAAGTAATAATTTACTTAAGAATAAGCTCAGGGAAAGTATTAACATGCAAAGTACAGATTTATCCACATAAACAACACTTACCTGGGATAGATGAAACCAACCCTATAGAACTATTCTGGGTAGATCTGTGGCTACAAAGTCTCAGTACATTGGTTTTTTATTTACCCATAATAACATTCACACTCCTAAATTTTAGGACTTGTTCATTGGCAAGAAAATCTTCCAACCACATTTCCCTCAAGATGGGTATTTTCCATTAAACATCCAAACAGTAGTATTTCTTACAAATCTAATTTGATAAAACTGGACTAAAATAGGAAACTACATTCACACAAAGAAAAATGAAATGTGACCAACTTTGTATATATAAAAACTCTAGACTAATACTTTTACAGTATTGAATGTACAACCTAGTAGCAATAGATATTTAGTTGTTTTAGACTAAAATATACAGTCATTTATAGAGGGGTAGCCATTATTAGTCCAATGCAGCAAAAACAACTAAGTCTCTTGTAGCACCTTAAAGCTTATGTAACGTGAACTTTTGTAGACTACATCCCACTTCTTCAAACCCATGTCTATATATCTATCTGCCTACTGACATTACACTCCATGCATCTGAAAACAGCCCTGAAAGCCTATACCAAATAAAACTGGTTAGACTTTAAGGCGTCACAAGACTCCTCGTTGCTTTATCAACTGTTGGGTGTCTAGAAATCCATATACAGTTGTCCCTCCGTATCCACGGATTTGGTAATCACGGATTTAAGTATTCACAGCTTGAAAATATTATTTAAAAAATAATAATCCAAAAAGCAACCCTTGATTTTGCCATCTTATATAAAGGACACCATTTTGCTATGCCATTGCATATAATGGGACTTGAGTATTCACGGATTTTGGTATCTACAGGGGGTCCTGGAACCAAACCCCAGTGCTAGAAAGGGGGTGCTACACAGACAAAACAAAGAGCTCAGAACATTCCACAAATCATAATGACAAGCAGCAAACAACCAAGATATTAACAGGGCCTAGTCCTTGATGGATCCAAGCAAGGCTTATAAAACGAAAAAGTCCACTTGCATCTCAGCATGAAAAGAAGTGCAAGTCCAGAAGTTCTCCTTCAGTCCACTACAGAAAATAACCAATGTGCTTTCTCTATTCCTACTTTCAACTGTCTATCTATTCCTTGCCTCTCTTCCACACCCTTACCTTCTCTGCTACATGGATATGGGTCTAATGCTTGGAAAATTAACCCTGCACTCTGAATCTGGAATGAAGTCATACAAGAAAAAACAAAGGTAAATGAAAGGAGGAAGAAGGCATATGAATAGGCAGGTAGAACACCAGGTGGTCATGGAAGACTTGGAGAGGAGATGGATTCTTTTACTCAAACTGACAGTCAAACATAAGGAACCAAAACAGGCTTGCAAGTACAGTTGCCCCTCCACATTCGCGAACTTAGCATTCGCGGTTTTGATTATTCGTGGTTTTGAGAGGGCCCCCCCCACCCTCCCAAAACCGCAACAAGATGGGAGGGGGGAGGGCCAGGGAGGCCTTCACAGAGCCTTGGAAGGCTCCGGGTGGGAGGGGGGAGGGCTAGGGACACCAGCTGGCCTGTGATCACAATATCTGAAGAAGTGCCTGTTCTACAGTTATCTGTCTTTAAGCCCATCCTCTGTGTGGAACCAGCGGGGGCAAGACATTATGGAAAGTTTTTTTGGGGGGAGACCTTTTCTGCTATAGCAGTGCAGTTGTGGAATGCCTCCTCTTCAGAGTCCTGACTGGTGCACACACTGGCCACATTGCAGAGGCAAGGTTAAGCTTCCCATTAAAGCTTTTGAGGTCTAGGGACCACAGTCTAATCAGGGCATGGAAAGATATAAAAGTTTTAAAACAGTTTTTCAATTAATACCTGGAACCTGTCTTGAGATCTTCTGACACACTTGAAGACATACATACATATATAGCCTGCCCATCCATATTTACCACTCCTGTGGCGTTACTAAGACCAATGCCACCCCTTCCTCTGACACTGTCACCTTGTGCGATTCAGCCTCTCTGCAACCGCCCCCACCCCAGTGCCGCCACTGTACCACTCCCATCTCTATTAACCCAAGTCAGAAGTCAGATTTCTCCACTTTCTACCAGGGACAATTCCAAGTTATGTTGAGAGTTTCACATTTCATCATGCAGTTCTACTTTTAGTATGAGAAGACTGATTGTCTTAGAGTGACTGTATCTGGGAGCTGTCTTGTCTGAGAGAACGGCAGCATACAAATGCAATAAATAAATAAATAAGAGCTAGGCTGGGGATGAGGTAACTGGGGTCACAAAGCACTGCTAGTACATCAATTTTTCTTACTATAGCACAGGCATAGCTCAGTTAACAACGCCTCTGACAAAAACTCCTTTTTTACAAAGTCTTTTTATGCATGCCCATCCTCTATGTAGCTGAAAGTTTTTTAGCCACATTGCCACTGGGAGGAGAGCAAAGGAGGGTTGTCAGGTTGTAGCAGCATGCCTGTAGCAAACAATGCAATAAAGTTTGAGCTTGGAAAGAATGGGATTCACCTTTAGCTGATCCTACTTTAGCTGTGCGTGCCTCCCTACAACAGGCACAGTATACAGCTGCTGCCTCCAGAATCCCTTACTGAACATGCATGAACAGCAAAACAGAGAGAAAAGGAGAGAGCAGATAAGCCTGCCTTCACTAGCTATACCCAGCATGTTAGAAAAGCATAAATCTGTAAGCGAGACCACCAAATTGAAAATCATAAGGCAACTGGAGCCTGATGAGAGAGAAAAAAACATATCTGGATGCATTTTTTAAAAAGCTTTCAAGTGGTCTCTAGAAGGTTCAAAATGTTATCCAAGGCATACCTGGACCATTCACATGTGCATTTTTTATTTTTATTTTTGAATAAAATGCTTACTGAAACATGCTGAACTGCCTTTCTTTTTTCATGGTGTAGGAACCTATCCCTGTTATCTCTGCCTCTGGTAGCAAAGTTTATGTTAAAGAAGGAATGTCCAGGAACACATCAACTTCATTAACTAAGGCATAGTCCAGATGCTGAAAAAAACCCTCTTAGAATCTGTAGAATCTGTAGGGAATCCCATGTATCCAAATGGGATCCCGCAGTGTTCCATCCCTTTTGGAGGGAGGGAAAACAAAAGTCACAGAAAGTCTATGGCAGAAGCATCCAGGACTTTTCCCGAGTTTTTTTTAAAACCCCAACGGAAATATGCACTCTTGCCCATCAGGACAATCGAATCGCATTGCATCACATTGCTGAAGAGGACAGCTGATTGCAGGGGGTGGAGCTTGCTAAGATGGCAGATCGCAGAACCGCCATGTTGGATTGTCACCATACAGATTATGAGCTGAGGTAACGAAACAGGCATTCTTTCCTTCTTTTTTTTTCATTATTTAAGCAGAAGATCGCTCTTTTGCACCTTGGATTTAACATTTTTTTTAAAAAAAAATGTTTGGCGGGGCAAGTTGGGTAGTACAAAACCACAAGTAATTCACTCATACCCACCATCTTGATTTGCTGGCATGCCTCCATGTGAACAGCAAACACAGAGAGCTTTTGCACACCAGCAATCTTGCGAAAACGTCATTGAGACAGATGACAGCTGCTGCAAATTGGCATTTCTGCACACCAATTCCCATTTTATTCCCTCATCTAGACCGGCCCTGAGGTTTATCTGTATTACCCACATTCTGAAAATGGTTGAGATTTTCTCTAGGGTCAGACTTCTGATATACTATAAAGTGCTAACCAATACTTCCCAAGAAGGTTAACTGTAAGTTAGCTGCAATTGTATGAAATAATACTGTTTAACTCCTACCAAGAGAAAGGGTCATACTCCCATATTATGTAAACATGAAAACAGAATCCAAACTGTAAGAGCAACTTAACCAGAATAATTATGAACGATTATAATTTCTGGCCTGAAACATACCAGAAGTAAATATTATAGTTATGAAGATAAGACCAAGCAATCATATTTTGTTTGGCAAAATTTTTTCAAGATCCTCATTAAATAGAAGACGTATTGCTAATGCTGCACTGTCCGTTGTATTTTAAAATCACAGAACTACAGTATAAAAGTTATTAAGGACACCAAAGACTATCTAGTGTTAGTCTTTGTATTTCATTACCTGCTGATCTGTTGTTGGACGTTGCTGGACCGCATCATGGCTCACAGAGCCTTTTTTAACTTGTATTCTGCCTGGTGGGGGAGGAATCGCACCTGAGTAGGAGGATGAGTTATCAGCATCTGAAGAATATGAATGCCTCAATTCCTGTTCATTCTTTGACATAACAAATCTGGGCAGAGGAAGGTCTTTAACTGTTAAAAATAATAATGTACATGATTATAAGAATTTTAAATTACAAATTACAGGTTGAGTATACCTTATCCAAAATGCTTGGGATCAGAAATGTTCCATGTTTTAGAATAATTGTACATACATAATGAGACAGATATCTTAGAGATGAAACCCAAGTCTAAACAGGAAATTCATTTTTTGTACGTTTTATATACACCTTATACACATAGCCTCAAGGTAGTTTTATACACATTTTTAGTAATTTTGTGCATGAAACAATGTTTGTGTATTTTGAACCATCAGAAAGCAAAGGTGTCACTATCTCACAGCCACCCATGTGGACAATTTCTGTGGAAACTCCCTAGCAAGGGAAAACTCAAGTTACTATAGCTCTCACAGAAACGTATAAACGTATTTCCTTCTGTGAGGCAGGCCTCCTTGTTCTCTCTGTGCATGCACGCCAGCACAGAGTGGAGAGGAAGGGTTTGCCGTGTTTACAATCAGTTTAGGAGTGCTCCTGCTGAGAACTCCTACCCTGATCTCTCTGAGACACACTCTAAGGGTTCCCTAACCTGGAAATCCCTTAGAACTATATCTCTCCTCAGGTAAGCTGCCACCACTCAGAGGTAGTATTTTCTCAGACTGCCAGGAGACAATTGAGTTCTATGGTTAACCAGTGGAACTTCTCGCTGTTAAAATGTTACCACCACCACCCTTCTCTATCCCCAGTGAAGAGTCAAGATAGCCAGGACCGAAATAGAGTGCATGTAAGGTGTGGCTTAATAAGGAAAAAACAGAATGGCTTATTTTTATTTAAGCAAGTTAAAACAAGTTTAAGAAGGAAATCGTTTCATGAAGAAAAGGCTTTTTTTCTCCAGGCTAAAGCTTAAAGTTACAGAGATAGAAAGCAGGCATACATTCAGTCCAGGAAAACAAATAAAAAGTAACCCTGATGCAATCTAACTCAACTATTCCCTGCACAAAGAAAACTACAGCTGTCCCTCTGTATCCATGGATTTAAGTATTCACGGCTTGAAAATATTCTTTAAAAAATAATAATCCAAACAGCAAGCCTTGATTTTGCCATCTTATATAAGGAACACCAATTTGCTATGTCACTGCATATAATGGGACTTGAGTATTCAGATTTTGGTATCCACAGGGGGTCCTGGAACCAAACCCCAGCAAATATGAAGGGCAACTGTACTTATATTACAGTGTCTCTGAGGGTTAAATCTGGTGTTCAAGCTGGCTGAGCCACATGCTTTTCCTAAGCCAGGCCCCAGCCACGTGCTCACTCAGAGCATGGTTATCTGAGGTACTTCCATTCCCTCAGAGAGCTTTCTGTGTCTCTGTCTCTCTCTGGCCACATGGCCCAGGCAAGTATAAAACCTTTTCCAAATTACCATACCCAAATTCTCATTGGCCAGTCTAGTGTCTGGTGATCATTCCCCAATTCCCATTGGCCATTCCAGTGTCAGGTGATGTGATGTCATGATGATGTTGTCTCAGGAGATGATCTTCATCTCCCACCTTGGTCTTAACCCTTAGTTTCCTGGTCCTGTTGATCAGACAATCACTGTTTGCTGATTGGAAATGTAGTCATTGCAGAATGATGGGAGTTCCACCGCCTTTGCAGGAGGATGGGACTTCCATCATGACACCTTCTTTCTTAGTTCTGCAAATGTTCTCAAATGTACAAACAGAAGCAAACATTAAGCAGCTAGTATTTCTGGTATTTCCATTCCATTTTTTTCCAACTCTGAAAGATTTGTTTCTTTCAAAGCTGATGGTGTATAACATCTCACTTGTATCTGCAGACAATTTACTTAGCTATTTGATTTTGATTTAGTTTCAACAGGGTCAGTACAGGTAACACTGCAATGTAATGTCTATGGGTTTTCTAACTAGTAAAACATTTACTGAATTCCAGCAAATTCCAGGACAGGGTATGGTGAGGAAGCTCAGTAGTCCAAGGTTTGCTACATGCCGTCCCATTAGTCCTTTGTCTTGACAAACACACTGTAAATTAAGTATGAGTGCTATAGACAATAATGGTTGCCTTATTTTGACTCCTATGTTCTTGGTTCAGACATAGTACATCACAGTTTAACTGGACCAGGGGTGGGCAACTGTGGATGAGTAGGGGGGCACATTAACCCCTCAAGAGTCTTTTGAGGGCTGTACCTCCTTACCCATTCCTGGGGAAAAGATCACCAAAAACCCTCTAGGGGACATGGGGACATTTTCACCAAGTTTTTGGGCTGTCCTAAGCCATTTTAGGCCCAGGAGAGGCCTTTTTTAACAACAGAAAGTCAGCAGAAGTCACTTCTGCCCCCTCCCCGCAAATGTGGTGGAAATGCCCCCATGTTCCCTAGAGGGCATTTGGGGGGGGGAAATTGGGGGAGAGAATTTGTGGAAAAAAAACATGTAACAACATCTGTTAGACTCTGTTCTGTCATAGTAGGTTGATTAAAACTACCCTGCCACTTACTGTGAAATTCTCTGTGTATGAGGAACAAGATCCGCCCACATTATATTGTGTTACTCTAAATTGTCAAAGCACAGGGAGTCATTCTGCTGAGCATCTAATTCCCCCCATCTCTGTAGTACTCTCAAAAATTAGTTTTCCACCACCAAAACTCTCTAGTGAAGAAAAGTCCTGTGATCGAGGGGGTTCCTCCTCTCTAGGGGGACTTAATGTCTTTCTATTTGGCTCTGCCATCAATAATTAAATGATTATTTTTTTCTTTTACAGTACACCACTTCTGCCTTTGAAACAAATAAGCACCTTTGAGGCCCTTCTGTAGTGCTTGTGCTCTTTCATTTCGAAGGCTGAAGCAAGCAGCTGGTGTGCTCCCTGAAGGCAGGGGAGTCTGCCCACCATTGGCTTCTACCTTTGGAACAACTGAGGAGAAGCACATTTCCTTTCTCCTCGCTTGTTCCAAAGGCAAAAGAGGTGGCTGACATGCTCCCTGGAGGTGGGGGCAGCCTGCCAGCCATCTGCTTCTGCCTTTGGAATGAGAGAGCACAAGTGCCACAGCAGGATCTTGAAGGTGCTTGCACTCATTTGTTACAAAGGCTGAAGTGGGCAGCTGGCATTAAATACTAAGAGTGAAGGTTTGGGAGGTGAGCTTGAGATATTCATGGTTTTTCCACTTTCATGGGGGTCCTGTGCCCATAACCCCCACAATTGTGTAGGGATGACTCTATTTCAATACCCATTCTAAACTTACCAGAATTTAAGCTTTCCATTCGTAATGGGAATCCAGACTGAGCCACTGCAACTAGTTTTAGAGCAATGTAGAATTGGCTTCTTCCAAAGTATCCAAGTCTTGTTGCACCACAAAGTTCCCTGATCTGAAGATAAAACAGAACATCTAACATGAAATTACAACTGTAGACTAAAATTGGTATTATGTATGCCCTTCTACCAAAGCAACCAACAATTCCATGAATCAGATCTAAGGCAGCAGCATTGTGATGCTGGATTATTTGTCACTAGATACACTCTGCAGTAAAACAAAGCTATTCTACTAGTTTTCTCATATGTGATCTTATGCTGCATGGCAGCGTGCATGCTTCTGTACATGAGAAAGCAGGCAACTCTAAAAGCATATTCTAGCATGCAAGATTTAGGGTAAAAACCCTAAATCTAACAAAAATGGTAGAGTGTCCACCTACAAGAAATCTGAACAAATTTCAGTTTAAGTTCACTGTATCTTATGCATACTTCACATTCTCTTTAAAGGTACGAGTAAAAACTATGCCAGAAAATCACATATGTACTCATTTTCTTTTTATTCATCATTTTATCATAAAAACACTTCACAACAGGCAAAGAATGTCCCCAAACTCCTAATTGTTTTCCCCTCAATTTCCTTTGTCTCATCATGATTGTTGCGACAACTAGTGTGACTGAACTACAGTCCTCCCTTCACATTTGCAGAGGTTAGGGGAACAAGACCCCCAGAACGTGAAAAAAAGTGAATAAAAAATTATGTAAAGATTGGTTGGGGGAGTGCGCGGATGGAATGCCCTGTAGGAGGAAGGGAGGGAGAAAGGCTCGTGGCCCAGGCCACCACTGCATCCTGGCTGCATACACCTCCCAAGCTTCCTCCTCTGCCACTGCCACCACCATTGCTCACCCCATCACCGCCACCATATCGCTGCCACCCCCAACCATGCCCCTGCCACCATACCTCCGGTGCTCTGCGCTGTGTCTGCCATGGTCTCTTCACCCCCTTTCCCCTTCGCTCATGGCCCGATCCATGGCACCACAGGGCCTTGGCGGAAGAGGAAAGGGAGCAGACAGGCAAAGTCTCTCCACCCGGTTTCCCCTTCATTCAAGGCCCAATCCGCAGCGCTGCAGGGCCTTGGGGGAAGAGGAAAGGGGGCAGACAGGCAGTCATTCCTCCGTTTCCCATTCGTTCAAGGCCTGATCTGCTGCAGCGCAGATCAGGCCTTGAGTGAAGAGGAAAGGGGGCAGACAGGAAAAAGTCTCTCCTCCCTGTTTCCCCTTCACTCAAGGCCCAATCTGTGGTGCCGCGGGGCCTTGGAGGAAGAGGAAAGGGGGGGGGATAGGCAAAGTAATTCCTCCCCATTTCCCCTTCACTCAAGGCCTGATCCGCTGCAGTACAGCTTGAGCCTTGAGTGAAGGAGAAAGGGGGTGGGCAGGCAAAGTCTCTCCTCCCCATTTCCCCTTCACTCAAGGCCCGATCTGTGCTGCAGTGTGGATCGGGCCCTGAGCAAAGGGGAAATGGGGCAGACATTTCTCCCCCTTCCCTTTCACCCCCCCCCAATCCCCCCGCTGCCTCTCATGCCACTGCTGAGCACTTGGACGTTTGGTTTTGCGGGGAACACGGCAGGGGGCGCTCTTGTGCTTTGCCTTCTAAGAAAGCGGCTTCAATTTAAGCCTCCCACGGAGGAGGGGATTGGAGGGCCAGGCAAGGGCCGGGCATCACCACCAAGAAGCCTCGTTTTAAACACACTCACCTCGCTACCCCGTCCCTGGATTTTCAGCAGGGGCAGATGGTGTGGGCCTTCCTTGGGTGCCCCCTGACCTTGGGGGTGGCAAAGCAAGTGTTTAAAACAAGGCTTTTCCACAGCGATACCTGCCCCTTGCCTGGCCCTCTGATCCCCCCTCCATGGGGGGCTTAAAATGAAGCCGCTTGCTTAGAAGGCAGCAGCAAGGGCAACGCAGCTGCCTCGCCATCCCCAAGGTTGGGGGGGGCACCCAAGGACCCACGTCATCTGCTGCTTTCAACGCCAAAAATCCAGGGACGGGGTGGTGAGGCGAGTATGCTTAAAACGAGGCTTCTCAGTGGCGACTTTTGTGGGCTTCAGCTCCCCCCCAAGGGAACGAAGGCCAATGAAAGCTGCGACTTCCTGGGGGGGGGGAGGAAATTCTGCAAATAAACAGCACCGTGAATGTCAAAACCGCAAATGTGGAGGAAAAACTGTACTGTATTTTGACTTCTATTATTAATTAGTTGATGTATCAAAATGTTGCTACTACCAATGGTAAATACAGGAATTTGACTGACTAGCCCCATTTTAATCCACTTTTTCACATCTTTTCCTCTTATTTTCCCCCTTTCCCTATCACAACTGTTAACTGTAACATTTTTGTTCTACTGTGCTGAACACACCAAAAAAAAAAATGTTCTTATAAAAGATAACTAAGCTGTTACAAGCTGAACTGGTATTCAGAACATATCTATCTTGCTACTCTAACAAATTTAATCTAAATATGCTAAACAGTTTATTCAACTTTGCTAATATAGAAACAATTCTGCTTTCAATAAATCGGGAAGAAGGTGTAACAATGTTACAGAAAACATACATTTTGATTTTTTAGTCAAGTATGTTTGCAAGGGACAAACCAAGTTTTATCTAGTTGCAATATCAGCATCAACTCACTTAAAGTTGCTCCTCACTGCTAAACTGCCTTGCTGAATTCTGGGACATGTGGTATAATTTTGTTTATAATTTTATAATTTTGTTTAACTTAGTGATTCAACACATAATTATTGTGTATTCAATATAAATGTAAACATACAAAAACCACTTCTACTTCTACATATGGTACTATAAGGTAAATTTAGTAGAACAGAAAATGGTGCCCAAGGCACAGCAAATGCTAACAAATTATCACTTGTTCTAACAACATGCAACATTATAAGTAAAAAGGGGACTATTTTTAAAAAGTACAATGTAAACAAGAACCATACACGCCTTTAAATTAAAGCACAAAAAAAACAGTCTACATTTTAGAACTCACACTTCACAAAGCCACTGAATGCACCGTGATCATACAAATGCAAATAACTTCCCAGCAAAGTAGATCCTGTGGATTGGAAGAATGACATCCTTCTAATTGTCATGGCCACAAGTACCACTGGATCTCTAGCCTTGAAACAGCACAAAGCTCCTAAGGTCTCAAAATCACAATGGTACCTGTCAGATGAGGTGTGCAACTCTGATGGGTCTAGGGGCCAATTCCTGACCATTTGCACCTGTTGCAGGCCATACCATGCCCTCCTGCAAAAACTTAGCCTACTTCCTTAAAAAAAAAAACACTCATTTTTCACTAAAACAAGACACCCATCTTTCTGTGCTAGCACCAGTCACTGAAAAATAATCTCTATATTATGAGCTACTGATAATAGCACTGGAGAAGGAAATAAGCAGAAGCAGATGTTATTAGATTAAGCAAGTGAAATAAGTTAGCCTGAAAAGGCTCCACCTACAATCTTCTTCCAATAATTAATGACTGAAAGCTGTACTGTTATAGTGATTCTCTGTACATAAATATTCAATGTTGGTTTGTACCCCTTAAAGATATTAATTTTCTCATTCTTCTAAGTCCCTTAGAAATAACCAAATAAGCTATGCTAAACATTTCTATGGAATGGGTAGGCAGATTTTAGGCTTGCAGAATTCCATTCTTTTTTTTTTTTTACTAGAAACTTTGAGATCCAACAGCTGAAACTGAGAGCAAAAGACTTCAAATTAAAGAATCCTTTTGCCCAGCAACTGAACTGAGTGTACAGTCTTTCCACATAAAAGGTTACCCCCAGCAACTGTCTTCATTTCATCAGCATAATTTTAAGAATGGCAGGCATTTGCAATTCTCATTGTTAAATACAGGTCAACCCCTGTATCCATGGGCCTGGTACCCACGGTTTCACTTATCCATGTCCAAAAAAACACATGTCCTCTCTAGGCTTTTTCTAGGTCCTCCCATGAGATTCTATGGTAAGCTTCTGCCAGAAGTTGAGCCAGAAGTCATTCATTTCAATAGGATTTGCTATTATCAATAGTTACATGTTTCCCCCGCTGATATGGGAGGCAACCTGTACAGGAAATTCACACCAAACTACTCCAAATCATCCAGAGATATACCAGTAGATGACAATCAATCCTCTTATATTCCCTGATCTATTTTTTCCACTAATCATAGCAATGATGGTCCCATTAAACAGGATTTTGTTCAATTGAAATACTCAAATGGCAGTCATAACTAATGGTGAAGGCTTATGAGAGCTGGAGTACAAAAATGCTTGGAAGGCCACACACACCCAATTTGTTCTTTAAAGGCATATCCCATTAGACAGGTCAGTTTTCATAGCACTGAGTTCCTTCTGTAGGTGTGTAATACATGCACTTAACAAACATTCCAACTATGTCCTAAGATTTATAGACAAAACATTGACTGAAAATGCTTGAGAAGCAGACATTGAAACATTATATCAATAACTGCACCAACCTCCCTATGCTACTTATAAATGGCTCAAAAATTTCCAATTTGATTACTAGCAGGTAAATATGATCCAGCATTTTAAAATACTAATAGTGCACCAGATATATTCACCCCTTTTCATTCTCTCTGTTGCATAATTTTCTAAAAATATTGTCAAAGATAATGTGGTTCAACACTAAATAATTTAAAGTGAGGTGCTTTTTTAACTGATCAGGACTCATCTACCATTGAGTGTTCATTACAAAATACAAAACGCAGAGAAGAAATACTACATGCTATTTTACAATCTTTTGTAATATGTATAGCTATCTTACCATAATCATTCCAGTAATGTTAGTCACAGCAGGCTTAAAACCAACAGCTGTTGAACTCTGAGAATATGTTCACCTTCCTTACCAGCAGCAATTTAAGACAGTTTCTATTACTGGTTCCTGACCATAGGAAGACAAATGCCCATCCCTACTTTTCTCCCCCTTTTCACAGTTTCTGCTTTGCACACCATTCCTGCTTGTCCACATAATGTAACTGAGACATGACTTGAGACTTCCTAAATGAATTCATTGGTGTTTTCACTATGCACTCGTGCTGCAGCACTTTCCTCAGTCAGAATTATGACAATGCAGCTTGATTTGGATTTTTACTGAAACCCAACTTTACTTTGTATGGAGTTGAATCTAAACAGAGAACCTGACATACAGCAGCAGACCATAAAAGAACGTTACTGTTTCCTCTCTGTTCAGAGCAAATTGAGAAATCTGGGTAACAAAAAAAGAGAGATTGTACTTGTTCGATGAACATCAGCTATACAGACTGCTACTCTGATGATGTACATACACATCAAAGTGCAGAAAGAGAGAGAGAATATTTAATTCTGAACTAGTACAACTGCTATTGAAACCCTGTTATTGGGCACAGGGCGCTATATACGAGACAGCTTGTTTGATTCAACAGTGCCTTGCTAAGGATGAAATCTTACACCTATATGGTTGGAGTAAGCCCTACTGAAGTCAGTGGGATTTTCTTTCCAATAAATAAGCAGGATTGTACTGCAAGTACTGATGAATAAAGTGACAACTCCTCTCACATTTAGAGAGACCTAGGAATGCATAGGTTAAAAATGAGAAAGCTGTTGACAGAGACAAAGGAGACTATGGAGATTTTCCACGGGCTATATATCCCATGGCAGGAACAGAACAGGGTCGGGAAAGATTTTCCCTTTCAGACAACGTTGACCCCGTTCTGTCCTGCATCCATCCTGCTCCCGTGACTGTTCCGAAACGATGTAATCACAATTTTCCATCGTGAATAGACCTCCCATTCCGTCGCTATCATGCAATCACAGGTGTGTGAACAGGAGCCCTGTTCCTGTTCCGAAATGACAGCCATGGAGGGGAGGTCCATTCCGAGCACTTCCTGGTACGATCTGGACATCCAGGTAAGTGGCACCCTTTATTTTACCCTCCCTGTTTTCATTGTGTGATTTAAAGTGTGTTTTTGTGCTTGGTGAACTGATTTTATGTTTGGGAGAGTTTTATTTTTAAAATTTACTGCCCGGGCGTTATCACACGATAACATGATAATGTTTCAGACCGCCGGTCGTAAAAGACGCCTTACGACGGCTGCATTTATGGCCAG
Organism: Gambelia wislizenii; assembly: GCA_030847615.1. Taxonomy (NCBI): domain Eukaryota; kingdom Metazoa; phylum Chordata; class Lepidosauria; order Squamata; family Crotaphytidae; genus Gambelia; species Gambelia wislizenii. The sequence goes on along the minus strand of JAUMIR010000001.1, from coordinate 114,965,745 downwards.
CCAGTGAGGGGATGGAGAGCCCATTCCTGCCACAGAATTAAGGTAAGTGTGTGAAAGGTTTATGTTATTCCATGGCAGGAACGGGAGAGGAGGTGGCGGGGCAGTAACGGGGCATTTTGGCCCCGTGTGAAAATCTCTATAGAATTACAATTTGTGACTTACGTCAACACTCTTTTTCTAATCAGCAACCCTTTGAATAATTACTTGCCACTAAAATATACATCAGCGTTAACTGGAAATATGTTTGGATATTATATGCATTTTAAGATAGTGGTGAGACACATGAAACATTTTGTTTAACGGTCTCATCATTACTGAGCAACACATTCAAGTAGATGTTGTTACCTCAGATCTTAGTGACAGTTACTCTTAGTGACAGTTACTACCTCTGATTTCCTTAACATCTAAAATAACTTATCTCCAAACACTGATAAAATTTACAACAAACAAGAGTGAACATGGCCTAGTGGTAAAAGTTAGTTGTCATTGTACAAACTATTTACATTACTTAGTCTTCCAGTTTATCACTTTTACCAAACAAGAGACAATCCACTTTGAGTACCTTAATGAGCTGAAAGTTCTAAGATAGAGCACAAGTGTACCCAATATACATGCTATAGTAACTGTGGGTCTCAATCAATTGTAACTGAAGATTGCACATTCATGGGCATAATAACAGTTGTGTACATAAGTAAACAGAATGAGATCTGCCAGAGAATTTATCTTTTAGAATGATGAACTCCAATTACGTCATGCTTCAAGGCCATGTCCATATTATACAAAGGTCTTTTAAGTCTTTGCATAGCTCCTTTGTATGTTTCTGACAATAGCTTCTTAACACATGGCTCAGATTTACAATACATTGAAACAAGGTAGGACAGCTCTTATTTCCCCAACCATACTCATGAGCTAGGATTCAAAAAAAATTTCTCATGAGAACCCTGCTACTTCTGTTCTCTAACACTTTTCATCTAGACATTTAAAAACAAACAAACTTGTATTAGAAGTACATAAACATACACTAACGATAATAATCAAGTAACATCTTGCGTCTGCAAACTTACAGTAATCACAACCTACCACAATACTTCATGTCTTCTTGCAACTAAACTGCAGCTGCAGAAGTAGTGATAACAAAATTAACGGAGCAGTTAGCAATCATATTTGCCATTAGACTAATCTAAATAAGCGAAAGCAAAAGGATGTATCTCGATACAGACATACCTCAGTTAACAAAATCTATGACAAAGAAACTTGTTTTTACAAAGTCTGCTTATGCCCACCCAGCCCCTCACTTCCTTCTTGTCCTCTGTCTACATGGATAAGCAGAATCTTATATTTAGCAGAATCAGCATTAGGAGGATAGTGACAGAGGGCTGAAGAAAATGCAGACTTTCGCTATCAGATTGCAGCAGCTTGTCTGCAGTAAACAATACAAGAAAGCTTGAACTGGGAAAGAACACGATTGATTCTACTTTAGCTGATCCTACTGCGGCTGTGCCTGCCTCCCTACAACACACAAGGTAAACAGCAGCTGTCTCCAGAATCCCTTACTAAGCATGCATGAAGAGTAAACCAGACAGAAAAGGGGAAAGAAGTTAAGACTGTCTCACCAGCCACCTCCCAAGAATGTTAAGTTTGGCTATCAAAATGGAAAGCATAAGAAAAGCAGAGGCTGGTGAAAAAAAAAATCATCCCTAGAAGAAGCTTTCAAATGGTCTTCAGAAGAATCAAAATGTTTTTGTTTGTTTTACTTATGTAAGGCTTACCTGACTTGGTTGTTTATTTCACATGTGAAAATTGCTAGTCTGGGGTAAAAAGTTTGCTGAAAATTGTTGACCTGCTCTTCTTTTTGTGGTATAGAAGCCTTCTTTCCATGTTATTTTCCACCTGGTACCATTTTTTTAAAAAAAGACATACTGCCCAGGAACACACCTACAGTATTTTGTTAACTGGGGTACACCTGCATTCCCCCCCACCAGATTTAAAGATAAAGTTTATTTATTTATTGAACTTATATCCTGCCTTTCTCCCAGAAATGAGATTTAAGGTGGCTTACAATAATTTAAAAAGATGCCATTAGGTTATTTCATGTGGGATACCCAAATGACCTCTAAAGTCCCCTAGAATCAATCATAGCTGGGTTACCTCCATTCACCTCATCTGTCCACTCGTTTTTCCCCCCTTGTGTAGCCTTTATTTTTAAAACAAAAGATTTATATTTAAACAAGAAAAGGGAGGGGAGCAGAAAGCACACAATACCCTTTAAAGATGTTTCATTATACGGTCTAGGACAATGGTTCTTAACCTGGGGTCCGGGGTCCCCAGGGGTATGTGGTATCCTCACAGGGGGGTCCGTGGAGAGTTGAAAATTGCTTGGCTCATCTCCTTCCTGCAGTGGAGTGGCAACATGACAGGAGTCAAGACAAAGGCTGGCTTGGCTGGGCCTGTGCAGTGCCATTTAATCCGATCCAGCCACAAACTTGGAGAAAGAAGCAGGAGAAGTCTTTCCACCTCCTCCAGTGCCTCTGAGGGAAAGTTTAATGGGGAGTGTAATTGTATTATTATTTATTATATACTGTATTTATGGTGTGTGTGTGTGTATCATAATTATCAAGTGTTATTATCAGGTGTTGTTGGTGGTGTTTTAAATCCTGGGGGTCCTGGCAACAAAAGATATTTAAAGGTAAAGAAAACGTTAAGAAGCACTGCTTTAGGAAGCGATAGGGGTTTCAGAAAGAAGAAGGACCACTAGGGAAACGAAACTCTGGGTGGGTGGGTGACTCTTTTCATAGGCACACAGGAAAAGAGCTCCCTCACCCACACCCTGTGAATGTCCCTGGTACGCCGCCACAGTGCCCGAGCCCTCCTGACGCCTCCCCTCCCTCGCGGGTCAGGAGTCCTCCTCGGCCAAAAGAGGCCCGAGTGGGCGTTAAGTAATGCGGGAACCGGGGCCGGGGGGGAGCAGAGAAGGGACTTGCAACCAAACTCCGGCCTTTGGGGAGAGGGAGAGAGAAGTCCATCCTCCCGTCCTTTCCTCCCTGAAACGTACTACCAAGGCTGAGGAGAAGAGGCGGCGGATGATTACTATTATTATTATTATTACTCTTAGTGTTGCTATTACCTGCATGACGACCTCGCTGGGCAGCTGCGCGGCGCGGAAGAGCTCGAGGACCCGCCCGTTGGAGGCGATTTTCTTCGTGCTCTCGGTGTCGCAGTAGGAGAAGAGGTCGCAGTAGTAGCGCTGCTCTGTCTCGCTCAGGGTCAGACCCTCCATCTTACGCACCAGCCCGGCCTCGGGAATCGATCCTGCGCCTGCCTGCCTGCCTGCCTGGCTGCGAAGGCGGGGACTGGAGCGGGGCCGCGCTCACTCACTCCCTCACAGGCGCGGGGCCGCCACCGCCGCGCCACCTCGCGCCGGTGGCGGCTGGGCAAAAGCCGTGGCGGCGGTTGGTGGCAGTTGGTGGCGGGGGAGGGGGCGTGAGGCCTTCCGCAGAGCGCGCGTGCGCCCTGCCCTCCTTCCCTCGCGCGCCGCCTCAGCTGTTCCTCGTCGATCTCCCGCCTGGGAAAGGTTTACACGGCGCAGGGGAGAGGGAAGCGCCACAACCTCCGGGGAGGGCGTGGGGGTGGAAAGGGGCGTGGCCCGGCCCCTCAGCGCAAGCGCGGGCGGAAGCGTCCGCGTGTGTATTCCAATAAAGTTTCCCTACGTCTCTTTGGAGCGTCTCCTATTGGCCACGCCCCCTAGAGGTCGCGCGCAGCAACGGCTGAGGGCCCCCCTCCAGTTTAAGTCTGGCGTCTCTGGGAAAGAGGGGAAACGGGTCGAGAACTCGGGTACAAGACCCGGATGCAAAGCTAGGCTGACGTAGAATGTCAGTCATGCTCCACCTGTCCCCGGGCTGTTGAATGGTTAGTGGAGGAAAATTCCTCCGCCTGCCCCCTTGCGGCTTGGAGGGCGGCTGCAGCGCTTCTGCCGGGTAGATTCCCTCGGCTAGAATGGCTGGCTGGCTGGCTTGTTCCCAAATGGGGCTCTGTTGAAACTCACCCTTTGACAAGTTAAGCCAGTGGTTCACGATATCCTCACAGAGGGTCCCCGAAGAGTTCAAAGTTGCTTGGCCCATTTCCTCCCCGCAGTGGAGCGGCCACATGGCAGGAGCTAAGATAAAGGCTGGCTGGCTGGCTGGCTTGGCCTGCACATTGCCATTCAATCCGCTCCAGCCACAAACTTGCAGTAGCAAGCTGCTGCTCTGATGGCTGAGCTGGAGATTTGGACACTTGCCTTTTCTCTTACCTGGAGCTGAGCAAGACGAAACCCTTGTCTCTGACCTGGAGATTACCCACAAAACCCTGGAGACCCAGGACCAGGGCCTGAGATGTGGCAGTCCTGCCTTCATATGATGCTGGACTGGAGGTCCTAGCAGCTCCCACCATTGGTTATGCTGACCAGTACTGCTGGGAGTTACAGTGAAACAGGATTTGGGGAGCCAAAAGTTTCTTAACTGTCAGTAGAGCAAAGACACATAATCATTTACAGCTGTGGTGAGCTAGCACTGAAATTGCACACTGGCCTTTCAGGAAGATTATAGTTTGTGATTATATAAATTCTGTACAGTTTATCACATTGTGAGCCTAGCTATATGAGAGTTAGTAGATACAAAGCAGAGAGATTTAGAGACAGTTATGTACATTGCTGAAATATTCACCGGTGCCAGTTTGATAGTATGATCCTACTGCTAGAGTAAATCTCATAGATTTGCAGTCTTAACAAACACATGTTTACTCAAATACATATCCTTGAATTCATTGGGTCTTCCTTCCATTAAATTTGCATATGTTTTCAATCTTAATGTTCAAAACTGTGTTGATTATCAGGTTTTCTACCCTCAAAGTTCAGTCTTCTATGCATCTACTAGAAGTGAGTAACTCAACTATTCAATGTGTATAGAGTTGGAGCCTCAATGGGCCATTTCCACATCAGTTTGTCAGCTTCAGAGGAATCCATGCATTACTTACTTTGACTTAGAATTTTAGTGTAGCATAGAGGATTTGGGGGCACAATCTGAAATATGCACACAGTCTGTGTGACATCCCTAGCAAGGCTGTCACTGTCACCACTTACAAACTAAACCTAAACCTAAACCTGTGCCTGCAACATACGCAGTACTCTCCTGTAGCTACTGGCAGCATGCAAAGTTTCAGTAAAGCTTGCTTACCATTATAGCTCTTATTAAGAAATCTTCCTAGGGATGATAAGGTTATTTGATAGCAGTTTGAAAATCAGTAGAAGGGTATTGCCAATGAAACTTATAAAATATGCAGATGCATGGGATTTTTGATGGCATAGCTGATGCACTATCAATGCATATTTGGGGAGTGGATGACAGGTGTGTTACAGGGGTTGGTTCCTAGGTCAGTATTTCTGCTGAGTGATATAGAGAACAGCAGTTTCAAACAGGAGATTGTCTGTAAATGTTGGCTGGATAGGCTATATAGTAGATTATGGTGGTAAAATAATCTACTATATAGCCTGTCCAGCCAACATTTACAGACAATCTCCTGTTTGAAACTGCTGTTCTCTATATCACTCAGCAGAAATACAGGTAAGTGTGCACAGATACCAGACTCTATTACCTTTTCCAACAATAGTTACAAAAAATTGTACTCTACAGTCAAAACACATTGTCCATCATATTGGAAAACAATATCCTCATACAAAGGTCCTGTGTTTGTAGGAATATAGAAATGGCATAGTTTTGGTTCTTATTTGCTGTCAAGTTATTTTTTTCTTATGGTGACCCTATGAATGAGAGATCTCCAAGAGACCCCATCATCAACAGCCCTTCTCATATGGGTCGATACTACAGTGAAATGGACAATGGGTTTTGACTGTACAGTACAATCTTTTGTAACTATTGTTGGAAAAAGTAATAAAGTCTGGTATCTGTGCACACTTACCTGTAAGCCATATTGAATGCAGTAGAATTTATTTCTCAGAAAACATTCCTACATTCAGATTGTAAGTGCTTGTTTGTTTTTTATTGGTCTTCTTCAGGCCAGGCTACTGGCTTCATTCCATCAGAAGACCTAGTTAATAATGGGTAATACCTCTGTTGTATACTGATGTCATTATACTGACAAATTAAGTTCTACTTGACACATTCCATTAAACTGAAGAGACCTGTTCCCAGCAGTCCTTCATACAAGCTCAATTCTGAATTAAAATGCTAGAGTACTTTCATTACCTCTTAGTCCTTGGTGTAAGGCAAGCTAGAAAACAAAGAGATTTTGCCTTCCACAATAGTGTCCTCTTAAAAATACAATACAATCCTGTGAAATGGGAAGTAAAAGGATTTTTTTTTTTACTAATAACCATTACAATTTTAATCCCATCATTTCTTCATTGAGCTGAGAATGGCCTACGTGGATGTCAGTTATTTCACATTGTCCTCACAAACAGCTTGTAAGGAAAGTAGTCAGGACAGAAGGTGTGCTGTAACATCATTTGTGGAGAATGGTATGATCCACCCTGGTTCAGATCTGTAATAGTGCCATATTAAGTGTCTCAAAAAGTTACACCTTGTCCACCAACTTAGCCCCCCTAGTCAGTTATAATGTAAAATAAATTTTAATTATGTGACATTATATTTAACTGGGCCAAAAATAGACTGGGTCATCCATGCTATAATTATCTTTCTATAATAGCCCATTGTGCCACATAAGTTATTACAAATGTACATGGGTATGTTCCTAGGGAAAGCCAGTGTGATGTAGTGGTTTGAGTGTTGGACTAGGATTCTGGAGACCAGGGTTTGAATTCCTACTTAGCCAAGGAAACCTACTGGATGACCCTGGGCATGTCACACTCTCTCAGCCTCAGAGGAAGGCAAAGGCAAAGCCCCTCTGAGTAAATTGTGCCAAGAAAACCCCGTGATAGGTTCACCTTTGGGTTTCAATAAGTAGGAAACAATTTGAAGGCACAGAACAATGTTCCTAAGAGCCAGTGTGGTGTAGTGGTTTGAGTGTTGGAGGAAATAATGCTCATTCCTGTGCATTATTGCCAGTTCACAGCTGCATTCTTTTATCTGTATGATGTTTTACAAAAACAATACCCTGAGAAGCTATCCACAGTTTGAAGTTCAAATGCCTGCGAATCAAGATGGCAACCGTAAATTAGAATCATAAATGCTGCTGCTGCTGCACAGTATTTTTTTTTTTAATATTAAAATAGAGGCATGCAAGTGCGACCTTCTGCTAAAAGAAATCATTTGGGCAATTGGTGGAGCAAAAAAACACATGATCGCTAACTCAAAAAATCCAATAGGACGCTTGCAGGCACTGCCTTGCCGGCAACCCTCCCCCGTGCATGTCCAACCAATCAGATCTCTGGTTCTGCCCTCTCTGAGACTGCGGAGCAAATCGAATTAGTTGTCTTATCAGGCACTAATGCACATTTCCTATTGTTACTATTATTATCATCATTATCTTTATTTCTACCCCACTTTTTTCCTGATTTGGGACTCAAAATGGCGTATATTAAGGCATTGTTAAAATCTGCAAAATGCAAAAGTTAAAATGGAATTAAACAACAAAAAGTTAAAGACAGCAAAAAAAAATTAGAACACACACATACACATATACAATACACACAAATACCCCAGCACAACCATTAGCAGAGATAGGCAAAGGCCTGCTGAAACAAAAAAGTTTTTAATTGGCTCCAGAAGGAAGACAGGGAGGGTGCCACTCTGACTTCTCTGGGCAGAAAGTTCCAGAGTCTAGGAGCAGCCACTGAGAAGGCCCTCTCCCGAGTTCCCACCAGATATACCTGTGAGGGTGGTGGGGCAAAGACAAGGGCCTCCCCAGTGAATCGAAGAGCCTGGGCTGGTTCATAAGGGAGCATATGGTCCTTCAAATAACCTGGACCTGAGCCATGTAGGACTTTAAAGGTCATAACCAACACTGAATTGTACCCGGAAACAGACTGGCAGCCAGTGGAGCTGCTGTAACAAGGGGGTTGTATGATCCCTGTAGCCAGCTCCTGTTATCCATCTGGCTGCAGCTTTTTGAACCAGCTGGAGTTTCTGAACACCCTTCAAAGGCAGCCCCACATAGAGCGTGTTACAGTAATCCAACCGGGATGTAACTAAGGCATGTGTCACCATGGCAAGATCTGAACAGGCGCAACTGGCACACAAGCTTTAACTGTGCAAATGCACTCCTAGCCACCACTGAGATCTGGGCTTTGAGGCTCAGAGCTGAAACTAGGAGCACCACCAAGCTGCAAACTTGTGACTTCAGGGGGAGTGTAACTCCATCCAGCACAGGCTGAATCCCTTTTCCTTTATCTTCCTTTCAACTGACCAGAAGCACCTGTGTCTCATTTGGATTAAATTTCAATTTGTTCACCCTCATCCAGTCCATTACTGATGCCGGGCACCAGTATAGGACTGAAACAGCTTCCTTGGCTTGTGGTGGAAATGATTAATAGAGTTGGGTGTCTTCTGCATAATGATGGCACTGAACCCCAAAACTCTGGATAACCTCTTACAGCAGTTTCACATATATGTTAAATAGCATGGGGGAGAGACCTGACTCCTGAGGGACCCCACAGGCCAGTGGCCAAGGGGTCAAACAGGAGTTCCCATGCACCACCTTCTAGGTTCACCACTCCAGGAAGGAATGGAGCCAATGTAAAGCAGTACCTCCAAGTCCCATCCGAGCAAGGCAACCCAGAAGGATACCACGGTCGATAGTATTGAAAGCTGCTGAGAGTCCAGTAGAACTAATGGGGACACACTCCTCCTGTCCAGTCCCTGCATAGGTCACCCACAAAGGTGACCAAAGCTGACTCATAACCAGGCCTGGACCTGGGAGACTACCACATGCTCTAGAACCTTGCCTAAAAATGGAATGTTAGATACCAGTCGTATTATTTTAAAAAGTATGGGGAAAGCCATGAAGACTTTTCCCACACAGTAAATTGAGTTCTTTCCCTCTTGCATAACAAATGCCTTCCATTACTTCTTATCATAGCCAGTTTGTATATTATTTAATGCTTTTTGGAAAAAGAAAAAAAGAACAACAACTACTGCTGAGTTCTAGTTATAACTACCTTTTGAAATTTATTGCAAACCCTCTTTACTGACATATAATTATAAGCCCTGCTAGCCTGCTTTCTAACATCATTTATATATTTACTGTTATTGTGTTCCCTCTTACTTATTTCCTTTTGAAGATAGCCCTGCCCTAGGATTGTAGTCACATTGTTTGTAATCCAATTCAGTGGGACTTGTGTCTCAGTTGACACATGTAGAATTGTTTAAGGCAGGTTTGAGCACCCTGTTTCTGGGGACACTGTACTGTCCAGACACTCCTCTAGGAAGTAGAACAAATCAGCTTCTCAGGCTTTATAATAAATTTGGTATCTCATACCATTAGGGTCTTTACTTAGATGATATGAGGTAATTGCTTGTTCAAGGGTCTGGGGAAATGATTCTGAAGCAGCAGATTGCAGTAAAATGTAGAGTCACTGCCTCTCTTTATATAAATTAAGCATTGAGCAAACCTTCTGCCATACCATGATTTCAGTTTGGCAGAGGTTAACAATTTGACATCCTTGTTCAAGGTACTCTGAAGAACAGGGTTCAAATCCCTGCTCAGCCAAGGAAACCCAGAAATTTTCTCATTTTGTGTTATAACCTGGAATTGAAATGTATTTCGCGGGCTTGATACCATTTGATGTACACAAAATACTTAACGCTGTAAAGGTGAAGGTGTGAGTCAGAAAAGTTAAGTAAACAAAAGCAAATTGGCACTTCTTGTTGCATAAGTACTGTATTTACTGTCCTGGTTAAGTACTTGGTAGGGCCTAAATAAGGTACCCTAAAGGCACCATATCCTGTCTGATTTTGGAAGCTAAGCAGGGTCAGTCTTGGTTAGTACTTGGATGTGAGACTACCAATGAACACTAGGTGTTTTAGGCTATATTTCAGAGGAAGGAACTAGCAAAACCACCTCTGCGTTTTCCTTGCCTAAGAAAACCCTGTGAAATCAATGGGGTTGTCATAAATTGACAGGCATCTTGAAGGCACACACAGGGCTTAAATGCCCCAAAGATATCAGATCCCATCTGATCTTGAAAGCTATGCAGAGTCAGACCAGGTTAGTACCTGGATGGGAGACTGGCATCAAATACCAGGTGGTGTAGGCTATATTTCAGAGGAAGAAACTAGTAAGTTTTTCTTGCTTAAGAAAACCCTATTGAATTCATGGGGCCACATATGTACACACAGAAACACCTTTGGCAACAATTACAGATTGGCATCATTTGGGGATGTCTCTTACCAGCTTTATGCATCTGATCCTGCAGCTTCAGCACATTCTTCTTGGCAAAATTGCTCCAGGTCTGTCAGGTTGGAAGGCACTGTTGGTGAACAACAACTCTGAAGTCCCGTCATAGATTCTCAAAGAGACAAAGGTCTGGGCTTTGAGTGGGGCTTTCTAAGACTCCTTTACATGGCAATTTTTTTTTTTAAAAAAATCCTCAGCTGATTCACCCAGAATCCTAATAGTTCACATGAATTTCAGGCCAATGTTGCCATATTCAGAAGGAGAAGGGCCAAAATACCTGCGAGATGTGCAATATAAGCTTTTGCTATATTTTCCTGACTTTTTTGAAAAGTTCTGTAAAGTTGTGCACTATCGGTTGTGTGAATTACCAGCAAAAATTCTGAAGCAGGGGCTTAAAACAGAGCTGATATGTGATTGGTTGGACCTCGGAGGGGGCAGCCTTGCAAGGGGTGCCTTGCAATACTGGATCTGCCATTTTTTTTAGGACGGACCAGGCAACTCCAGCACTCTCCCCTTCCCCGTTCGCTGGCTGTGGGGGCAGATAGATGGGCCTATGGGACTGACAGTCCCATAGGCCCATCTGTCCACCACTGCTACCTCTTCCTCCCTGCGTCCCCCTTCCCTGTTTGCCTACAGGACTGTCCCATAGGCCCGACTGTCCGCCACTGCTGCCCCTTCCTCCCTGCACCCCCCCTGTTCACTGGCTGCTGGGACAAACGGGGAAGAGGGGGCACAGGGAGGAAGAGGCTTCAGCAGTGGACAGATGGGCCTACAGGATTTTCCCATAGGCCCTTCTGTCTGCCGCTGAAGCCTCTTCCTCCCTGCACTCCCCCTTCCCTGTTCGCCCCAGCAGCCAGTGAACAGGGAGGGGGGTGCAGAGAGGAAGGGGCAGCAGTGGCGGACAGTCGGGCCTATGGGACAGTCCTGTCGGACCGTCTGTCCGCTGTTGAAACCTCTTTCTCCCTGCCCCCTTCCCCTGCCCATCTGTCCACCGCTGCCACCGTTTCCACCCTATACAAGAGATAGGCCTCCGTGACTGACAGTCACAGAGGCCATGCCCCCCAATGTGAACTGCAAAATCGCTAATTTATCAGGATTTATTGGAATGGCGAAAATAGGGTAAATTGCTTGGCTCGGAATCAAAAGGGAGGTGAGCTGGCATTTTCTGCATTAAAAATGGTCGTGTAACCGACCCCTCAGGTTCTTGTTTTTAAAACCCTCCAGTATTACTTCAGCTGTGTGTTTAGAGTCATTGGAAATGTTTACCCAGTAGTAGTGACTACTTTTTAAGTGTACAGATCTCCAAAGTTATTCATTGCCTATTGTGTCATACCTTAAGCCTTGCTCATGTTGATTCAAGCCTACTGGCATCCTGGACTATACCCATAATTTATTAGATTATACAGAAGATGAGAAGTTTGGTTTACAAGTTACAATGCTAGAAGTAAATAAGAAGCCTTTTGATCAATTGCCCTCTTCTCTACTTACACTTGTAAAGGAACCATATATTTAATAATATGATAGCAATTTTTTAAAGAAAATGTGGCATCTGCTTCCTCACTTTTGACCTCATTTAATGTTCCCAAGCACTATATTATTATCTTAGTAAACTACATAGACAAGTCCTAAAATCAATAACAAGTTTCTAGATTTAGAGTAGAGAAACAGCACAACAGGGAAAGGATAAAGCCAAGGAAAAACCTTAGGCCTTCTACTTAATTCCAGCCTTCCTGGAAGGAGAAGTCTTAGTTCTGATCCACCATTCAAGAAGATATCAGAGGTGAACAAAGTGCAACTCTAGCTGCTGTTTTTGTGAGTCCTCTCTTCCTCCCCCCTGTTTTTTTTTTTGCAAAAAAAGGAAAAGGAAAAGGAGGAGGAGGAAGAAGAAGAAGAAGAATCAGTCTCCTTTGTGAGTTAACATTAAAAGCCACTCTTATTTAAAATTAGATGCAGGCTTCCAGCTACTTCTGTTCTGTCACTCTGGGTTTTTTCTTGGTGATTTTCTTTTTTGCACTTTTGGCATCTGTGCCATTTTCTAGATCCGGGGTAGGTAAAAACAAAACAAAAAAACAAAAAACCAAAAACCCTGCCTGCAAAGCTGCCAAAGTTGCTTGCCCCTGGTATAGAAAAACACCTCGGAGACACTTTTATGATCCAGTCCTATTGAAGCTAATCAGTAGAATCACAGAATCATAGAATTGTAGAGTTGGAAGAGACCACAAGGGCCATCCAGTCCAACCCCCTGCCATGCAGGAAATCACGATCAAAGCATCCCTGACAGATGGCCATCCAGCCTCTGTTTAAAGACCTCAAAGGAAGGAGACCGCACCACGCTCCAAGGGAGTGTGTTCCACTGCCGAACAGCTCTTACTGTCAGAAAGTTCCTCCTAATGTTGAGGTGGAATTTCTGTTCCTGGAGCTTGCATCCATTGCTCCATGTTCTAGTCTCTGGAGTAGCAGAAAACAAGCTTGCTCCATCCTCAATGTGACACCCCTTCAAATACTTAAAAAGGGCTATCATATTGTCCCTTAACCGTCTTTAAGCACCTTTAAGACTAACTGGTTTTTATTTTAGCATAAGCATTTGTGGATATATAACCACTTCTTTAGATGCAATAGAGTGATATTCAGGCCTTAGGCTATAATGCTTATTTACACATTTATGGGAGTGGGGTGGGATGTAATGTAATAGGATCCAGAAAGAGGCAAACCATGACCCTTGCCCTATGTTGGAAAATATAGTTTGCAGTCCAATAAGTGGAAATGGTTTTGCTACTGAAGGGTTAACTAAGAAACCATATAGGATGAGCTGATGTAACTTCCTGAAATTTTGTTATTGGAGTTCTGGGATGAAGGGGAGTGTCTAAGTTTGGTTCTTTGTTCCAGAAGCCATGCTCCTTTAACAAACCATATGGCATTCGAAGGGAGAGGACCCCAGGAGGGGAGTCCTGAGTATTGTTTTGTAACAATGTACCGTATATTCTGGCGTATAAGACGACTTTTGAGCACTCAAAAGTGCCCTCCAAAATTGACAGTCGTCTTATACGCCGGATACACTTTGCTTCACCTGCCTGCCTATCTCCTGCCTCTTCGCAAACAGAGCGAAGAGGGAGGAGATCAGGCAGGGGGTGAAGCAAAGTGCTCCTCCCTGCCACCCGCCCACCCCCTGCGCTTCCACCCCCCCTCCCGAAAGTCGCGGAACCGCGGCTTTGAGGGGGTGGCTAGGAAGCCCCCTCCTCCCTTCCCCCCCCCACTCCCTGTGCATCCACCCCCTCCCTGAAAGCAGCGGAACCGCGGCTTTCAGGGAGGGGGGGCGGAGAAGCCCACTCCTCCCTTCCCCCCGCCCACCCCCCCGCTCATCCACCCCCCTCCCTGAAAGCAGTGGAACTGCTGCTTTCAGGGAGGGGGGGCGCGGAGAAGCCCCCTCCTCCCTTCCCCCCGCCCACCCCCCCGCTCATCCACCCCCCTCCCTGAAAGCAGCGGAACCGCTGCTTTCAGGGAGGGGGGGCGCGGAGAAGCCCCCTCCTCCCTTCCACCCGCCCACCCCCCGCTCATCCACCCCCCTCCCTGAAAGCAGCGGAACTGCTGCTTTCAGGGAGGGGGGGTGGAGAAGCCCCCTCCTCCCTTTCCCCTGCCCACTCCCCATGCATCCACCCCCCCTCCCTGAAAGCTGCAGAAACACGCTTTCAGGGAGGGGGGGTGGCGGAGAAGCCCCCTCCTCCCTTCCCCCCGCCCACCCCCCCGCTCATCCACCCCCCTCCCTGAAAGCAGCGAGGGGGGGCGCGGAGAAGCCCCCTCCTCCCTTCCCCCCGCCCACCCCCCCGCTCATCCACCCCCCTCCCTGAAAGCAGCGGAACCGCTGCTTTCAGGGAGGGGGGGGCGTGGAGAAGCCCCCTCCTCCCTTCCCCCCGCCCACCCACCCCCACTCATCCACCCCCCTCCCTGAAAGCAGCGGAACCGCTGCTTTCAGGGAGGGGGGCGCGGAGAAGCCCCCTCCTCCCTTCCCCCCGCCCACCCCCCGCTCATCCACCCCCCTCCCTGAAAGCAGCGGAACCGCTGCTTTCAGGGAGGGGGGCGCGGAGAAGCCCCCTCCTCCCTTCCCCCCGCCCATCCCCCGCTCATCCACCCCCCTCCCTGAAAGCAGCGGAACCGCTGCTTTCAGGGAGGGGGGTGGCGGAGAACCCCCCTCCTCCCTTCCCCCTGCCCACTCCCCATGCATCCACCCCCCCTACCTGAAAGCTGCAGAAATGCGCTTTCAGGGAGGGGGGGTGGCGGAGAAGCCCCCTCCTCCCTTCCCCCCGCCCACCCCCCCGCTCATCCACCCCCCTCCCTGAAAGCAGCGGAACTGCTGCTTTCAGGGAGGGGGGGGCGTGGAGAAGCCCCCTCCTCCCTTCCCCCCACCCACCCCCCCGCTCATCCACCCCCCTCCCTGAAAGCAGCGGAACCGCTGCTTTCAGGGAGGGGGGGCGGAGAAGCCCCCTCCTCCCTTCCCCCCCCACCCACCCCCCGCTCATCCACCCCCCTCCCTGAAAGCAGCAGAACCGCTGCTTTCAGGGAGGGGGTGGCGGAGAAGCCCCCTCCTCCCTTCCCCCTGCCCACTCCCCATGCATCTACCCCCCCTCCCTGAAAGCTGCAGAAACGTGCTTTCAGGGAGGGGGGGTGGCGGAGAAGCCCCCTCCTCCCTTCCCCCTGCCCACTCCCCATGCATCCACCCCCCCCTGAAAGCTGCAGAAACGCACTTTCAGGGAGGGGGGTGGCGGAGAAGCCCCCTCCTCCCTTCCCCCTGCCCACTCCCCATGCATCCACCCCCCCTCCCTGAAAGCTGCAGAAACGTGCTTTCAGGGAGGGGGGGGTGGCGGAGAAGCCCCCTCCTCCCTTTCCCCTGCCCACTCCCCATGCATCCACCCCCCCTCCCTGAAAGCCGCAGAAACGCGGTTTCAGGGAGGGGGGGCGGCGGAGAAGCCCCCTCCTCCCTTCACCCCCCGCGCATCCACCCCCCCTCCCGAAAGCCCCCTACTCCCTGCCACCCTCCCACCCTCCACCCAGCCCCCTCCTTCCCCAAAGGCTCGCTTTGGAGAGGGGGCTGGCTGCGAAGCCCCCTCCCCCCTGCCACCCTCCGCCCAGCCTCCCCCCTTCCCCAAAGCCCCGTTTGGCCGCACAGCCTGCGGATCCCCCTCCTGCGCTCCCTCCTGGAAGGGAGCGCAGGAGGGGCATGCAGAGGCTGCGCGGCCAAACCCGCGATTCGCCCCTTCTCCCCACCTTCCTGGAAGGTGGGGAGAAGGGGCGAACGTGCCCCTTTTGGGCGCACAGCCTCCGCATCCTCCTCCTGCGCTCCCTCCTGGAAGGGAGCACAGGAGGGGCATGCGGGGGCTATGCGTTGGAAGAGGGGGGTCGTCTTATAGGGCAAACATGCCCGGTTTGGCCGTACAGCCTCCGGATCCCCTTCCTGCGCTCTCTCCTGGAAGGGAACACAGGAGGGGCATGCAGAGGCTGCGCGGCCAAACCGCGATTCGCCCCTTCTCCCCACCTTCCTGGAAGGTGGGGAGAAGGGACGAACGTGCCCCTTTTGGGCGCACAGCCTCCGCATCCTCCTCCTGCGCTCCCTCCTGGAAGGGAGCGCAGGAGGGGCATGCGGGGGCTATGCGTTGGAAGAGGGGGGTCGTCTTATAGGGCGAATATATCACAAACTCTGCATTTTGCCTTAAAAATTGGGGGGGTTGTCTTATACGCCGGGTCGTCTTATACGCCGGAATATACGGTAGTTTTTAAACATTTTTAAGTAGTTTTAGTTTATTTTGATGGAGTTTCTTGTACCTGCCATGAAAGCGCTTTCTAACTGTAAGTAAAGAAGTTTTTGTACTTTTTAAGCTAACTTTTGAGTCTTGAGTGGTTATTTTGCTAGTTAAACAACTTGGGAAAAGACAAAGGGTTTTTGGTTATTTACTAAGCTGTGGTTTTCATGTTTATGCTAACAATCTAACGCTAAATGCTGCTAAATCGGTTGTATTCTCCACTAGCGTGTGAAGTACAGTGTAGATGTTTAAACAGGGACAACATACCCTGGTATTTTAAACAATATATTTTCCAATAGGTTATGGGCACCAATTTATGAATGTTTAAGCTGCATATTTTGATTCTGAATTTTGAAGAGTTTTGGATTTTGTGTTTTGCTTAGATAACCAAAATTTTTCGTGGTTTGTTATTTTAAAAGTAAAGAAAAGCATGTTTTTTTTCACCCTTTCCCAAGTGAGGCTGAGTTTAAACAAAAGGCAGTTTTGTTGCTTTCCCTGAGGGAACAGTTGAGAGAGCTGGCAGAGAGAGATATTTTTAATGGCTCCTGAGTCATAAAGGAAGTAAAAGGAGAGCCATTTGCTGCTCATTTACATAACAGAGACAAAGGCAAGCTTCCCCCTGTATGTGAGAGAAGAACCGCTGCAGCAGAGGAGCTAAGATTTAAAAGAATGGTGGATTTCGAGCCAGATACATACCAGTTGTGGTTAAAGTTTGTACAAACACGAATTGAAGCAAATAAGTTTTTAGATGCAATAAGAAAACCAGAGCCACGAGATCAGGAAGAGAGAAGAATTTGGCATAATAAAGATGCTGGGGCCAGAGAGATAATTCTCCAAAGTTTAAGATCTGAACAGCTGATTTACACTGTGGGTTGTGCAACAGCTAAATCTATGCTGGACACATTGAGAGAAATATATCACGTTGATTCACCTAAAGTGCAAAATCTGGCCATTAGAGACATGATGAATCTAAGGATTAATTCTAAAAGAGACTGTGAGCCACATATCAGAAGATTTCTAGGCATATTAGAAAGGATGAGTGCTATGAATTTAACTGGAAGTGAAGGGCAGAAATTGCCTATTTTACTGGGACATTGGGAAGGAATTTTCATGCATTTCAAAGTTTGATTGATAACACAGCTGGATTAACAATGAATGATGTATTGGCACATTTTAAGCTTGAATGCTTAGATCACAGTCAGCCATCAGAGAGATATGTTGCTGAACAAAAACTAAGTGTGTCAAGTTACATGGCTAACAAACAACAAAGGAATATGCCTCCCACAAACAAGCAAAAGAAAATGCGTTGTTTTAAATGTAATGAAGTTGGGCATATTGCCAGGATGTGTAGAGCACATGGAGATTTTAGCCAGAGGGGGCAGCATTCTCCCCAAACTGGAAACAAAGTATTGCAAAGGACCATGCTTGCTCAAAGTGAATTTGCAGAACCAGTTTCTGTTGAGAGGGGGCAGTGTGTACAAAGGAATTCAAACAGAGACAAAGAGAAAGTGAGCATGTTTGCTTTAAGGAAAGTTTTTCATGCTCTGGACAATAATGATAAACAAAATAAGAGTAATAATGGGAAAAGTGAATGGGTAGTGGACTGTGGGAGCTCAGCTCATTGCACAAATTCTGCAAGCAATTTCATAGAGTTTAATAATAATAATAATAATAATAGAGAGTTGCAAATTGCTGATGGATCTAAAATTCCCATACAGGCAGTTGGGACTTGTAAATTGAATCTTGCAGCACATGATGGACGTGAATCACAAATACTGGAGAATGTCAATTATGTTAAAGAATTAAAAACAAATCCTTTGAGTGTTTCAGCTTTGGTGGCAAGAGGATTTTCAGTATTGTTTCAAAGAGATGTGTGCACTGTATTTAATGACAAAAATAGAAACATATACTTAAAGGTACATAAGGGTAATGATGGTCTTTTTAAGTTTTTTACTCCTCCAGATAAACAAGCCTATGTAGCGCAGACAAACAGTACTAATGAAGAGAGCATGGATTTATGGCACAAACGTTTTGGGCATTGTGACTGCAATGCAATTATGGAACTTCAAGAGAAAGGTTTGGTAACAGGAATCAAGGTAAAAAGGCAACAGAATAGAGATGCATAGTGTGTGTTGGACAAAAGGCAACAAGGCCTTCATTTCCAGAGAGAACTGAGAAAAGGTCCAACAGAGTCCTGGACCTCATTCATTCTGATATAATGGGACCAATGAGAGTGCCCTCATTTGGAGGAAATAAATATATATTAACCTTCATAGATGATTTTTCCAGATACAGCGTGATGTACCTGCTCAAAGAAAAGAGCGAGATGTGTGATGCACTGCGTGCGTATGTTGCCATGGTGAGAAATATATTTGGAAGGAATCCCAAAGCTTTGAAGAGTGATCGAGGTGGTGAGTACCTATCAAATGATACCCAACAATTCTTGAGAGAATGGAATGCAACATATTAAGACTGTTTCTTACACTCCAGAAATGAACTCTGTTGCTGAAAGAAAATTTTGTACACTAATTGAGATGACAAGATGTCTTTTGGCTAATGCTGGACTACCTAATAATATGTGGGGCAATGCTGTTGCTACAGCTAATTACTTACAGAACCGCCCACCCACAGAAGGCACAGAGAAAACACCTTTTGAGATTTGGCATAGGAGACCCCCATCAGTTAAACACATTAGAACATTCGGGTGTATTGCATATGCATATGTTCCAAGGGAACTCAGAGGAAAGCTGGATCCAGCAACTGAAGAGATAATGCTGATTGGATACGAAAGTGGAACAAGAAACTACACAGTGATGAACTTAAAGACTGGTAGAGTATGTAGCAGACATGTGGTATATTTTGATGAAAGCAGAAAAGTTGATTTAACAGGAACTGTGATTGATTTTCAAGAAGAGGATAATGTTGATTTCTATGAACAGGAGGATAACATGTCTGTGATTTCAGAAGCAGAGAGTGAATATTTTGAGTAGCATTATGTTTCAGAGAATCGTGTGGGAGCTGATCTGATTGATCTGGACAGTGGTGAAGCAAATGTTGAACAGGAAGTAAGTCACCAGGATCGGAATCAGGAACCTCCCAGGTATGAACTCAGACCTAACAGAGGAGTCCCTCCTGAGAGACTTGGCTACCTTGCAGGGGTGACATCACATGAGAAGTCAACAGAGGAAATGGTGAGCAAATGCCTACAGATGAGGCAACAAAGCATATGGAATTGATTTCTATGAGACTGTTTCTAAGTTTGGCTGCATCTAAACAGATGGATGTCAGAAATGTTACTATGAAAAGTGAGAACTTGCATACAACACTGGGGAGTTTGGGTTTTCAACAAGGAGAAACAAATAAAAGGCTGTATAGCAAAGTCCAAGATGAACTGTTTACATATGTGCTTATTAATGATGGTGATGTGCTTATTGCTACTCAGAGAGATGCTGACTACAAACAGATTGTGAAAAGTTTGAAAAGAATTGCTGAGCTGGAGGAACATGGAGATGTAACAGGATTTATGGACATTGAAATTGAAAGAGAAGAAGATGGATCTTTCCTACTGAGTGAGAAACAGAGAATTGCTGACTTGTTAGAGCTTCTAGGATTGCAAGATGCACATCACATTGCCACGCCAATGATAACAGAATTCAACAAGAGTAATGAGTACAGTGAACTTTTGCCAAACCATAAGATGTACAAGAGAGTTATTGAGGAAGTGAAATATTTAACCAGAGGCACCAGGCCTGATATTGCCTATGCTGTTAGAGTTCTTAAAGAAAAAAGTAGATGCGCCAACACAGAAATTTTGGAAAGGAGTGAAGAGAATTTTGAGATATTTAAAGGGATCCATAAATGTACAGTTAAGGTTACCAGCTAATGCTAATCCAGATCTTGTTTGTTTTACAGATGCAAATTGGGCCAGATTGTAAGAGGTATGAGTCTAAAAATAAAAATGTATTAAAGATTCCAGGAATCTAGCCATTTTAAAAAGAAATAAAAATATCTTCTTTAAAAAAGTTAAAATCACTTCACTTTCAAAGTCATGCAGAGTGATGCTTAATAATGCTGAGACAAGCTCAATTAACATTTAAAAGTGTATTCTGAGGTCTGTGGTCTGATCACCCAGTTAATTAGACTCATTACAAAAACAAAGGAGTCAGTTTTAAAATGTGTATCAAAAGTTTACTGAAGGTATATCAATCTTAATCTACATACTAAAACAAACTTAAAAAAAAAGAGAAAGGTTCCTAACTAACTGGGAGGATTTAGGGTAGAATGACTCACCCAGCCTTTAGCGGTAGAGGCTGCATGGTGAACATCATGGCATAGCATCATAGCAAGGCTTCATAGCAGCATGGCAACATAACATGGCTACAGCTGCATGGAGACTCTAACTTAAAAGAGAGTCACACAAAGAGCGATAAAATTTAAATTAGGTCATGTGTTAAATGACCCATCACTCCAGTTGGCTGGAAGTGCCTAGTGAAATAAGAGAAAGGGAGTTTGGGAGAACAGAAGCATGCAGGGAAAATTCCTAGACTTATCTTAGTATGTGAATGGGGTACACAAGATTGTTTTACATTACAATAATTATTTCCCCACACACTACACAGATTCAGAAGGGATTCAATATCCACAAGTGGTTGCCTGTTCATGTATGGTGATGGACCAATCTGCTGGGATAGTGTTAAACAGAATGTGGTAGCTTATTCTTCTACAGAGGCAGAATATGTTTCTGCGGCACATGCATGTAATATGTTAAACCATCAAGCAATTTTGTTTGTTGACTTTTGCATTTCAGGACAAACGCCTGTGACTGTATTTGAGGATAACCAGAGTTGTATTAAGGTATCTGAGAGTGGAAAGAAAGTGACCCCACGAAACAAGCATATAAAGACTGAGTTTCATGATGTTAGAAAGCTGGTAACTGAAGGTGTAATTAAAATGAGATGTTGTCCAACAGATGACATGACAGTGGACATCCTGATGAAGCCACTGCCAAGAGATGCGTTCCAGAGACTACGTGCAAAGTTTGGACTTATATCTCACTTATTGGACTGAGAGGGGGTGTTGGAAAATATAGTTTGCAGTCCAATAAGTGGAAATGGTTTTGCTACTGAAGGGTTAACTAAGAAACCATATAGGATGAGCTGATGTAACTTTCTGAAGTTTTGCTATTGGAGTTCTGGGATGAAGGGGAGTGTCTAAGTTTCCTTCTTTGTTCCAGAAGCCATGCTCCTTTAACAAACCACATGGCATTCGAAGGGAGAGGAGCTCAGGAGGGGAGTCCTGAGTATTGTTTTGTAACAATCTAGTTTTTAAACATTTTAAAGTAGTTTTAGTTTATTTTGATGGAGTTTCTTGTACCTGCCATGAAAGCGCTTTCTAACTGTAAGTAAAGAAGTTTTTGTACTTTTTAAGCTAACTTTTGAGTCTTGAGTGGTTATTTTGCTAGTTAAACAACTTGGGAAAAGACAAAGGGTGTTTGGTTATTTACTAAGCTGTGGTTTTCATATGTATGCTAACAATCTAACGCTAAATGCTGCTGCGTTTGTTTTGAACTCTGCTAAATTGGCTGCATTCTCCACTAGTGTGTGAAGTACAGTGTGGATGTTTAAACAGGGACAACTTACCCTGGTATTTTAAGCAATATATTTTCCAATAAGCTAAATGTTCATAGGGTTATATATAGTGAGTGATACAGGTCTTTCAGAGCTTTACAGTGTTCAGTTAGTATTGCCATGAAAGCAACAGATGTGTCCCATGTTCGCTTAAAAACAATATTGAAATAAAGTAACAAGTTGCCATCTTGGAAGAAGGCAACCTAAGTAGAAAGACTTCAGTCAATGTGGGACCAATAGTGTTTAGGGCATACTCTGTGTAAAAGACCAGCAAACCTTTTCGTCAGCAGTCAGTATCAAGCAATATTTAAAAGGTGTCCAGGAAACACATGTGAGTGACACACCCAAATGTAAGGATGTCCGAAATCAAGGCATGGGGGAAGCGTAGTCCTGTTGCGTTTGAGGGGACTCCCAGTGTCTGTCCGTCCAACAGCAGCCCCCACGGAATGCAAAGGACTGTCAGAACGCCTGAGGGGTTGTAGCTGGAGTCCGAAGTCCAGCAGGCGCGGCTTCTGGCTCTGCAGCCCGGCGGGGTCGGCAAAGAAAGGCGCGTCCCGGAAGGGAGGCTTCGGGCCAGTGGTCGCCCGCAGAGAGAAGGGCCGTCGCCGGGGGCCTCCCCGTCGAGCCGCCTGGGGCAGAGTCCTGGGAGCTGCCTGAGGCGACCTCCAAGTTCGGGCGAGCCACGGTGGGGGGCTTTCCACGCAGGGGAACTGCGCCACGCCGCGCGCAGAAGGGTGGGTGGGTGGGTGGGGGCGCGAAGGGACCCGGCCCTCTTGGACAGGCGACCCCTCGACACCAGGCCAGGGAGCGGCGGGGATGGAGCCCCTTTCGCACGTGAATGCTGCCAACCCCGAAGCCTCTTCTGGGCCGGACCCTCCTGGCGCCCCCTCCCCCCGCTTGCCTTCGCCCCCGTCCCTCCGAAGCCCCCCCACCCGTCCACTGGTGAGGGCGGCCCCTCCGGTTCGGAGCCTTCGGACCTTTTCCCCCGGAGGGTGTGTGTGTGTGTGTGGAAGCGGCTGGCCTCGCCTCCTGCCCCTCCTCCCGCCGAGGCACACTCCCTCCTGCCGAAGGCGGCTCCTCCTGGCCTCCCCGAAGAGAAAGACGAGGCTGAAGGCGGCGAAGAAGCCGGCCAGGTCGGTCTGTGTGTCTGTCGAGGGGAGCCCGGGCGGCGGGCGGGAAGGCCCCGGCCCCGGGCGAGGCGCCCCCACGAGGCTGAGGGGGGGACCGTCGGGTGTCTGCGTGCCTCTGGCTCCCTGCGCGCTGCTGGCACTGGCAGGGTGTGGGCGGTGGAGCGGCTGGTGGGCGAGCCTCCGCTTGACGGGCTGCCGGCCGGTTGCATTTCGTCTCTGAAAGCCCCAAGCCGCGACTTTTGGGGTGGGTGGCCGGTCCTTTCCCTCCTCCCCCTCGAAAGGAAGGGGGTGATTATCCCACACTTCAGCACCGGCCTCCCGGTGTAGCAAGCGGGAAGGTGAGCCACGGGGAGGAACCCCGGAACTGTTGTTAAGCGGTGGGGAGAGGGAAGGTAAGGGTTGCCAGATTGAAAACTGGAGGGGGCTCCCCTGCCTTCAACGGCGGTGGAGAACTGGGATTTCGGCAGGCTTTGCTCGTCAGCAACCGGGTAACAGGCAGTACCTGCTGGAATGCCCCCTCGTGTACTGGAGAGGTACAGAAGCCCTCTCCAGTTTTCACTCTGGCAACCGGGGTGGGGGAGCTCAACGTAGGCAGGCAGGTTGCTACTAAATTTGCCTGTATTTGCGCGGGGAAGGCAAATTACTCCCCCTCCCCTCCATTATCATTGGAACATTGAAACAACAGCACAGCAGGCGCTCACAAGCACAAGAGGCGTTCTGTGTAGCTGACTTTCCAGCAAGTGTGCACAGGACAGATTGCAGGCAGGCAGGCAGGCAGGCAGGCAGGCAGGCAGGCAGGCAGGCTTTGTGAATTCCCGGGAGGGCTGAGGGACGATGGCTCTCTTAATATTTCGCAGTGTTCCATTATCTAGGACGCTTCTGACGGATAATTCTCCAGGAGGCTTAGCTACACAGGAGTCTTGGTGGCCCAATTTTCCCAGATCCTAGCGGGGGAGGGGGAGAATCAAGCCCTCCCCTTGCCCTCATTCCGGGGTCCCTATCCACGGGGATCTTCTGCCAATGAAAGACACCTCGCCAAGAGCCCTATGTCCTGAAGACCCTTGAAATAATAACAACAACGATTAAAATGCACCAGGGTGGGCGGCGCATCCCCCGCCAGAGGAGGGCGAGGGGTCTGTCCCGGGTCGACTCCAGCGTCACTGCTTCCCCTGATGGCTTCATGTGCAGCCTGATCATTCATAACCCAGCCTGATCTCGCCCTGGCGGCGAAAAATCATGCGAGAACGCGGCTCTTCCTCTTAAGCCAAACCTTGCTTATTGGAATCAAAGTCCGAGTGGAAACAATAGGGCTCCCTCCTTCCAAATGAACATGTGGACGGTGGTAGAAAGCTGGCTGGCAGGCCTTTTGCATCCTCCTTTCTGGCTTTTCTGGGTGCCTGCCGCTGTCTCCACGCCAACAGTTCCCACTCCTCTGTCGCTGTCTCTCTCCCTCCCCGGCACACATCCTGCCTGCGATGCTTAGGTTTCTGACATGCACATTGCTGCCTCCACCACCCTCTCTTCCATTCTCTTTTCGGGCGCAATGCACAACGTGTGGCATGTGGGAGTTCTTGACAAGACACAAAAGCTGTTTTGTCAATCCTGCCAGAAGGACTGGAAGGAGGGAAAGATGGATCTCTGGGAAGAAACAGTGGGAACAGACAGTGGTGACAACTTGGCTATCTGCAACACCCTGACCAGCTGAGGTTGTGTGTGTGTGTAGAGCACTAGGAAGGAAGTTACTCATCACTCTGCAGTTCCTTCGCCTTTATGCATACACAGCAACAAATTATTGCCCTATTTGGAGTGCTCACAAAACACAGAATGCACACACCCATTTCCCTTCTTTCTCACAAAGTAACAGGATTTGGGAAATTCCACCAGAAAATGGTTATTTCTGCCAGCTTGACAGTTGTTATTTGTATGGGGAAAAAGTACCAGCACCCAAGGTCAGGGTTTACATTCACACGTGCCAACGTGTACTGTACATTTAGACAGCTGCTACTCCCAATCCATCTCTACCATTTTGAGGAACATGCTTGTTCCTTGTGTGTTTGTGTGTGCATGTGCTTGTGTGAATTTAGCATTTACATTGTAAATATGGAATTAGAATTCAGAAGTTTTAAGTTGTGCTCCTATACAGTCTGGGAGTAAGCCCAATTTAATTCCATGGGACTTACTTCTGAGTGGATATGTATATATAGGATCATCATGGCAGTATTAGATTTTCTTATCTTGAAAGAAGACAGTTCTGTGTCTGTCATGGTTATAGTGCCAAAAAGTGTAATCACAATGAAGGAACAGTATTATAAAGCTTCTGAGTTTCTTCTAATGTAGAGTTGTAGTCCAGTGTTAAACTGATCATGTGGATTTTGTTAGCTCTTTTCAAGGTGTTCAGAGTAAATATGCAAGTAGGCTGTAGAGCCATGCATGCTGGGATTGCTCTCTCAGTGCATACCAGTTGAGACCCTGCTGGGTTGAGCAGTGCAGTAGGTTAGTTCTCAGGAAGCTGCATTGCCTAACTATCAGGGTTGCCAGGGATCCCTTATTGTAAGGGGTGCCCCTATCTGAGGGTTGAAAAGCCTTTCCTTTTATATAGGCTGAATGAAGTGCCAAAAATCCCATATTTTGAGGCATGAGCTCTTCATAAAAACAGAAAGGTGTGCATCATGCAGTTTATGAATGTGGACAGTATGTTAATTAACAGAGAAATACATAGCTAAGTTAACAGAAATCAATATTAGATTTTCCTTGGTTTTTTTCCTGGCTGTGAGGCCATGTTCTGGAATAGTTTCTTTCTGACGTTTTGCCTGCATCTGTGTCTGGCATCTTCAGAGAATAGTTGGGTAGGAGCGTATGTGGAGTTTGTATGCTGTGAACCCCTGTTGGGGAGTATATGTAAATTTGTGTAATAGAATGGTTAGTTTCTGGGTATAGAAATGCAAGGCTCGTTAGTGTCTGTTTGGCTAACTGGCAAACACCTGGACAACTTCAACAGGAAAGAAGAAACCTTAAAAGTAAACAAAATCTGGCTTCCAGGTTTGAAGAACAATAGAATCAAAACTCAACACTTGCAAATTAATTCCACCCAGGGACAGGGGGAGTTCCAGCAGATAATGGCCCATCAACCAACCATTAGCCAAACATACACTAACGAGCCTTGCATTTCTATACCTAGAAACTAACCATTCTATTACACAAATTTACATATACTCCCCAACAGGGGTTCACAGCATATAAACTCCACATACACTCCTACCCAACCATTCTCTGAAGATGCCAGCCACAGATGCAGGCGAAACGTCAGAAAGAAACTATTCCAGAACATGGCCTCACAGCCCAGAAAAAAACCATGGAAAATTTATGGATGCTGGCCATGAAAGCCTTCAACTTCACACAGAAATCAATATTTTCATTTGATATGATATTTCAGAAAACAAACTTGTTAACAGCTGCTTCCTGACTATCATCCCTGCTTGTTATGAATTTCCCTGACTGCTGTTTTGAAAACCTGGCAACACTCCTAACAATACGCTATAGAGGCCCATTGAAGGTGCTGTGAGTGTGTTGGCTAGGACCTGGAAACTTGTTGAGTACCTTCTCCCTTATCTTGTTGTTGTGTGCCTTCAAATCATTCCCAACTTATGGTGACCCTAAGGTGAACCTATCACAGGGTTTTCTGAGGCTGAGAGTGTGTGACTTCCCCAAATCAGTGGGTTTCCCCAGCCAGGGATTTGAACCCTGGTCTCCAGAATCATAGTCTAGTGCTCAAACCACTATGCTATGCTGGCTCTCCCTTATTGCCTGCTTGTTAAGATCTAGTGGGGATGCCCTCATGACAAATCTGAATCTTCCAGGGATATGATACACAGCAATCTGTATCAACATTTTGATACAGGTACCCCAAACATGGAACTCCCTCTCCATACAGTCAATGCCAAGTCTTACAAGGTTTCAACTCATCAGTGTTTACTGATGTGTTTTGTGACTTTATTCATTGGTATTGTATCCTTGCTGATTCTTTTTTGAAAAAAACAAACAAGTATGATAAATAATAATAATAATAATAGTTATTATTATTTAATAAATGTGTACAGACAAGAAGTGGGAACAGCATTAGTTCATGGCTTGATGTTTGCCTAGGACTTTGGGTACCTATCATGTTCTTAAACATAAATAATAATAATTTCATCTAGTAAAAGCATCATTTGTTGGGAAAGAAGTAATTTGCTGAAGCTTGTTACTATAACAGGCATGCTGCTAATATGCTGTCATTTGGCTTAGCACATTTTAAAGAGGTGGTCATGCCCTGGCATGTGTTTTTGGAGTGTTGTAGTACCATTACATTTGTTTATTTGTTAAAAGTTGGTTTCTTTAAGCTTTTACAAAGCTTTTTATAAAGCAAAAGCCAAAGAAACTGGACACATCCCAATTAAATCTGATGAAAAGGAGAGGGTCTCAAGCTGTGTGTGTGTGTGTGTGTGTGTGTGTGTTGGGGTAATTTTCTGGAAGCGCCCAATTAATTTTGGCCAGTTTAATAGATTATATGGTCATCTTCAGTAGCTGCATTCATAAACCACTATGACATGTTTCAATTACATATAGAGGCTGGAATCCTGTTGCTACCTTATGGATATATAAAATTCCTCTATGGAACCATTTGGACATTTTTGTCTTCTACAGAATGGGCATATTCAGCTCAAGGCTGTGGAAACAGACTTGCACATGTGGTTGCACATTGTGCATGTTGCACATGGATGCACATTGAGCTTTACACATATAGACTTTCAGTTGTATAACATTGCAATTCACTAATGTGGAAATATTGTACAACTGCTGGATAACTCCATGAGCATACAGTTACTTGTTGTGGGATCAGGGCCACAGTCACAATTGTCGTATACTACCAATAAATGATCAGAGATCACTGACAGATTGTTTCCAAATTCCATTTAAAGGCAACTGACAATATTCTGGGAGCTTACGTAAAATTGTTCAAAACAATAAAATTGTGTTTTTCATGTGGTGTGCTTAAATCCATTTTTGTTTTGTTTCTCTATAGACATGTGGTGGCATTTGAATCAAGGTAGAGATCACCTTGGCTTGGCCATTGCAAGGTGAATTGTATGATTGCAAGTCACCAAGCAGTGATGATGCAGAAATTTTAAAAATTAGTGGTCTTAGTACCTCAGCAACTCACATTCATAATCCTAGATTTTCTCAGCAACAGATCTGACTTTCAGAAAAGCAGATCACTTTGCAAACTAAATAATGCCTAGCTAGTCTCTTTGAAAGTTATAGTTGCTGAACAGAAGACTTCAAAGAAAACTCTTGGTGGTTGTTATGTGCCTTCAAGTTGACTCCAACTTATGGTGACCCTATCATAGGGCTTTCTTACCAAGATTTATTCAGAGGAGGTTTTCCATTGCCTTCCTCTGAGACAGAGATTGACTTCCCCAAGGTCACCCAGTGGGATTCTATGGCTGAGTAGAGATTTGATCCCTGGTTTCCTAGACTCCTGGCCCAACACTCAAATTTTCCTACTGATAGTTTTCCTACTGATGTATAAATTGATGCTTCTTGAACAAACTGATTGGTTTGGTGCGGACATGAAATAGAACAAAATGGAACCAGTTATAACTATTTCAATTCATGAATTCAATTAATTTGCAGGCAACAATGAATGTTGAAAATGAAATCAGCCTTTTAGTGGAAGAGATTCAGCGACTGGGGACTAAAAGTAAGTACTTAGAACTTTGAGAGTTTTTTTAAAAAGAGATCCTGTCTCATGGAAGAGACTGAAGGCACATCAACAAAGATTTTATGATGTATGTATGTGCATAACTGTTTTAAAAGAAATGAAAATCTCATATATTATGCAAACATAAATCAACAACTAAAATAGTGATTTAAATGAAATCTGTTTATCAAATAAATATCAGACAATAATTCTGACAGTTATTGACACCCCCGACCACACGCTTTGCTATATACTATCATGTACATTATGTTAAGCTAGCATCTACTCAACAAATTGAGAGTCCATTCAAAAAATATATTTAAATATATGAGCTAGATAGGAAGATACACCTTGGGTCCAGGTTATTTGAAGGACTGTTGGAGGTCAGATCATCTGGAGAGGCCCTGCACTCTGTCCCACCGCCCTCTCAGACTCATTTGGTGGGAATGAGGGAGAGGGCCTTCTCAGTGGCTGCTCCTCGACTTTGGAACTCTCTCCCTAGAGAAGCCAGGATGACCCCGGCTCTGCTCTCCTTTTGCAATAAGTAAAAACATTCTTGTGCCATCAGGTATTTATAATCTGATGGGGTTTGGACTTGTATGTGCTGTGTAATTCGGATTTTAAGGTGTATACAGTTTTGTTGTATTTTAATATTTTTAATGTTTTTAAATGTTTTAACTCTTTGAATTGTTTAATTTGTTTTTCTAATTTCATGTTTATATTTTAATGTTAGTGTATTGTTTTAATCTGCGTTGTTTTAAACTCACTCTTAGATGCACTGAGTCCCTGCATTGGGAGTTTATAAAATACTACTACTACTAATAATAATAATAGAAGAAGAAGAAGAAGAAATAGGGCTGAAGACCAATTTCTTTGTAGTTTCTGTTTTAACTTCTGCATTGTGAAGATATTTCTCAGTCATTTAAATAAAAAGTGTATTGTATACAGTATATATAACACCATGAGCATAATGTAGGCAAACAAGACTTGGTGTAAAAGATTTCTGCACTCACTTTCTGGCATTGACTCAAATTTTACAGCAGATGATCAGAGGTTTCCTGTAGCCAGGGCCGGTTTAACCAGTTTGCCAAATCAGCATTGGTGTGGGGCCCCCAGCCACAGTGGGGGCCCCATGCGTCCTCCTCCTCCATCCGCTCCCTCCAAACCCAAAGCCTGTCCCCCCTGCCTCAGCTCGGCAGTGGTCCCACCACCTCCTCCTCCTCCTCCCTCCATCATCCTGGCTCCCTCCCGCCAGGGGCTGGTGCCAGGGCGTCCCTCCAGCCAGCCACCTTCCCTCCGCCTGGCCGTCCGTCCCTCCTTCCCCCCTTCTCCATCTCCTCACCCCACCCGGGCTTCAGCCTTGGGGAGTAGTCCCAGGCTGGAAGAAGAGCCAGCCATGGAGGGGGGAGGGGGAGGCGGCAGAGGCTCGAGCCAGGGGCCCTCAAAGGAAGAGGAGGAGCAGGAGGCTCCCCCACCACCACCCCAACCCTTTCATCCTGCAGCTGAGCTGCCTGCAGAGAGCAAAGGTGAGGTGCCCAGAGCCTCTGCCTAAGGGGTGTGAGGGGAGCTCTGGGGAGGCTTCTTTGGGGAATGTGGGGTGCCTCTGTGTGGACCGGGCGGGAAGTGGGACAGTGTGTGTGGGGGAGAAGGGCGTTCTATGTGGGGAGCTTGTGCGATGGGGGGGGGGGAGATGACTGACTGGTTGTGCCCGTATGGAGCCCCCCAAATCCCTTAAACTGGCCCATATGGGGCCCCCAAAATAAAGTGTTGCAGGGCCCCCCAAAATTCCTTAAACCGGCCCTGCCTGTAGCCGTTTCTATATGTAGCCTGCGCATACTCATAATCTCTCTCTGGCTTTTCTTCGCAAACGAAGATTCAAGAAGGACTCATCCCGCGCTTTCTGCAAGCGCGCTGATGACTAAAAAGGCCAATCCGAGATAAACAAGTCTGGTTGCAGAAAGCACAGCACAAGGTCTCCTTGGGTGATGTTTTTGGGTTGTGATCCTTTCTGCGTTGTTGTTTCTCTTCAAGGCTTGTTCGGTGTGAGTTCTCAAATAAGGCTGCAGCATTGTGGATAGTGCGTCTCCATGCCTCCCAATGTGAGGCCAGGGCGGACCATTGTTGGTGATCAATTTGGCCGAGCCTGAGATGTTGTTTCAGGGAGTCTTTGTATCGCTTTTTTGGAGCGCCCCTCTTACTCTGACCCGTGGTGAGTTCACTGTAGAGTAGTATTTTGGGGAGGTAATGGTCCTCCATCCTAGAAACGTGCCCTGCCCAGTGCAGCTGTGTTCTCAATATCATGGCCTCAATACTGGTGATCCCTGCTTGCTCAAGGATAGCAACATTCGTTACATAGTCAGTCCAGTGTATATTTAGGATTGTGCGTACTCATAATACAGACAAACTTAAATAATAATATGAACATAAGGAGACCCTTGCTGGATAAAACCAAACATATCTTTAATTCAGAGATTTGAAAAGCTAAGGTTTTTTGGACTGCAATCTTCAGACATACCCAAGAAGCATGGCTACTGTGTTCTGGGAGTTGGACTAAAATAACAACAACAACAACAATGTTTTTGAGTTTTCATCACCCTGCTTACCACAGGAACCTGCCAGATGCCTCTTCAATTCTAACAGCATTCTGTCAAATGGAGCTGTCAAGTTTTTTTCTCTCAGGGTTCCTGTGCTTCTGAAAACTGAGTACAGAGGGGAGAATAAGTGTACATTTTTCTATCGTGACAACTTTATGCAGGTAGAACTGTGTATGTTGTATTTCCACCCGTTATTCCAGGTGTGTAGTATGTGTGGTCCTCTAGTGTAGTGGATTGTAACTTCTACTGGCCCTAAACACAGGGCTATAGCTACTGGTGGGGAGCAAAATGAGAGTGTTGTCCCCAAATAAGAATTCTGCCCCCACATAAAATTTTCTTTTAGTCCCCAAATTTCTAGCATTGCTGAGAGTGAGACACTGAAAATCATTCCCACCTAGAACTCTTATACTTGCTCTGTTCACATTCCCTTGGTGACGTTGCCTGCCACTTTTCTTTTGATGCCTAAACTATATTTCTAAATGCTCATTGAAGTTTTAAGTTATTGCAGTACTAGAAATTTGGACTCCAAAAGACAATTTTTTGGGGTGATGGTGGTGGCAGCAGAATCCTTACTAGGGGGTAAATGCTTTTATTTTGCCCTCTACTCCCTCAATAGATACACCCCTGTCTAGCCAACATAGCCAATAATGAGGAATGGTGATAGCTGGAAGTTCAAAAATACAAAATATGTCCCCATCCTTGTGTTCTGCACCATGGGAGCCTTTCAAGAGCAGAGAAGTAACCCCATAGTGATAAGCAACTTTTCACTGCTCACTACTGCTATAGTCCCAACTTGTGGTATGCATGGTATGGGGCTAGGGTACAGAAAATCATTGCCTCAGTGAATGATGATGAGAACAGAGCTTTGTAAAGCTACTTGTTTACTGCTATCCTCAGAATTGTCTGCTGGGATTAGTAGCTGAAAAAAGTAACTTTTCCAAGCTCATTTCTGATTCCATAAGGATTTTGGCGGCAGTAGGCTTTTGCCAGCTCAACAGTATTGTAAATTCATTATATTGTCATTCTTTTCAGGGAAATCTCATCCACTGGCCATGACTTCAGGTGGATGACACTGTGGATTAACCTAATCCAGCCTGAACCTAAATGATTTCACGTTTTGATATTATTAGTGCACAATATGATTCCAGAAGAATATTTTTGATTTGCAATATGTGTCTACCATCTTTCACATGAAGCCATTTCATAAGCTGGTTTATCTCTCTGGCTTTTCTTCGCAAACGAAGATTCAGGAAGGACTCATCCCGCGCTTTCTGCAAGCGCGCTGATGTCTAAAAAGGCCAATCCGAGATAAACAAGTCCGGTTGCAAAAAGCACAGCAGAATGTCTCCTTGGGTGATGTTTTTGGGTTGTGATTCTTTCTGCGTTGTCGTTTCTCTTCAAGACTTGTTCATCATGAGTTCTCAAATAAGGCTTAAACATTCAGAAAAATGATATGACAGCAGTTGATTCAAAATTTAAAAGCCAGGTAACAAATTAATTTTTAAAAGCATGTTTTTTTTTAAAAAAATGAAAACTACACAAAACATTGAAAGTCCCCACTCCAGTTCCAAATGCCTGTTAGAATGGAAGTGTTGGTATGTCACTCTGTTGCAATCTTTTATTTTCTCCAGATCCTGATGGGACACTGAGTGTGAAGTTCGGAGTACTCTTTGCTGACGAAAAGTGCGCCAATCTTTTTGAAGCTTTAGTGGGGACTCTGAAAGCTGCAAAGCGAAGGAAGATCGTTAGTTATCCTGGAGAACTGCTTTTGCAAGGAGTTCATGACAATGTTGATATTTTGTTACTGCAAGATTAATACAGCACTATGGCATTGTTGTTTTTTCAGGTAAATGAATATACTGTACAGAGTTCTATCAGACCAATGCATGTTTGCATGAAGATGTATTTTCTTATCTTTCTAACAAAAATGAAATGTTTTTCTTTGGGAAGCCTTTAAAAAAATGCTTGTGAATTGGTCACAACAAACTATTGTTGGATAAAATGATACAACAACCCTATTTTGGTCTCAGGAATTGCATTTTAAACCAGTCTGACTTATTGTTAATATTGGAAAAACTGAGATTTTCACAGTAATTTTTGCTATGTTTGCAGTTTCTCAGAATCAGATGACTGCAATTATTTTTGTATGTGTGAGTATATCTTTGTCTTTGCTTTTATTTCTCTTCTAGTAGCAGTTGCTCTAGGCAAAATGAAGCAGTAAAACAGAACGAGTGAGAGTGTATCTTGAAACTTGATATTTAATAGAAACATCACATGTGAAGTTTCAAACACACAGCAGTCTGATATATCTCTTTCTGCATGGCAGAACTTCAGAGAAGTTGTTGTAGGATATAAAGATTTAAAGTTTCTTAGACTTGAAGTGAGGCCAGGAAAACAAAATGAGTACCAAAATGTTTTTGTTTTTCATGACTGAAGTGTTGGGAGGATTGTCCTTCCTAGTCTACCAGAGATTCCAAGTTCCTGCATAAAGGGTTATAATATGACTGTGATCTTCCATTGGGAGAGTGTACATTTCAGGTCTAAATCCTTGGCTTGGCCTATTGTGAAAACAAAAAACACATATTGTAAGGGGAACTTTCTAACATGAAGCCTTTGTGGCAGGCAGCATATGGATAAAGCCTTTTTTTTAAAAGGTCAGGGACGTCTTTGAAGGCAGGATGAGACATAAAAATGAGATGGTGAGGAGAATAGGAAGATGAAATGGAAGTACTCTCTGCTGGTGGAATTAGCCAAGAAACCCTTCTATAAATACATCCTGTTCTCCATTTTGCCTCACAGGATAACTGAAGTGCTATTCACATTAGTATCAGCCATTCAGTGAATTCAGATAATGTTTCTGTCCCAATAAACATTCAGAAACCAGATAAAATCCGATGGAGAGACAATGCCCTTTGTTTTGCTGCTGATCTTCTGTGGTGAAATTCACTGCAGAGTTCAACCAGGCAGTTGAAATGCAGTGACTGTTATACAATCATGGAGTTGGAAGGGACTACAAGGGCCGCATAGTTCAGCCCTCTGCCATACAGGAATACACATAGAGCAGTCCCATCCAAACTCGGTTTAAAGATAGATAATCTGCCATCATCTGAAGCACTCTTCCTCTGTCAAATGGCTCTGACAGTTAAGTCCTAATGTTTAGGTGGAAACTTCTTATTTAAATCTATTGGTGTGTGTTCTAGTCTCTGGAGTAGCAGAAAACAAGCTTGCCCCATCTTCACATTCCTTCAGATATTTAAAAATGGCTATCATATCACCATACAATCTTCCGTTCTCCAAGCTAAATATACCAGCTCCCTACACTGTTTCTGGTAGGACTTGGTTTCCAGACCTTTTACTATCTTGATTGCCCTCCTCTGGACACATTCCAATTCATCAGTATCCTTATATCTGTTCTGCATTTTCTTTTTTGCCTCCATATTAGTCTTCTGTAAAAGCCTAAAAGGGCTTGAAAGCTTCAGCTAAGATATTTCATTAGTAAATAAACACACATCTAAAAATCATTTTTACTTAGCTTATTCTGTGTGAAAAACAGTTTTTACTCAAGAGACTTTATATGTTTGGAGCTGCAGAATTTGGCTCAGTAAAAGATACATTTGTTTTTTTGAGCTACAATAAAATACTTGCAAGTCTGGACAGCACTGGGGTTTCTCTTTGATGACTGGAATGCTCCAATTGAATACTGGAAATACATGTTTTGGTGTGGTTTTTTTGTGAGCACCGGAAACTCATATTCACTCTCCCAGGGCTGATTCACATAAGCAAATGAAAATGTGGTTTGCTTCCTTTGAAGAATATTGCTTTGAAGAGTAAGGTGAAGATTGGAAATGAAAAATTTGTGATTAATAATTATTGTGCTAAGGGGTTGATGCATGCAGCACAATAGAGTAATACTGTACCACTTCAGAGTAGGGGTGGGGATGCCTTCTTTGGACATTATCCTGTGTAAGGTAAGCTCAACAGACTAGTTCATCAGAGACAACAGATTTATTAGGTCTTGTCTATATTGGGAGGGGGGATACAAACACATCCAAAAAAGCAGGGCATTCCCAACGATGTGACCTGTCTTCATGGTCAAAAGAGCCCCCCCCCATACTCCACATGACCCCTAGCCAGGATAGCGGCCATGAGTGATTTACTCATGATTTTAAATCTGCCACTGCCAATTTTTTAAAAAAAGTTTCCCATGGTGCGCAGAAGCGATAGTTTGTATTTACAAAAGAAAGAAAGAAAGAAAAAGAGTATAAGATCACTGTGCTATTGACTTATGGGACCTTTGTTTAATGGTTCCCTGTTTGCTAGCCGCCTCCACGCTCATCCAGCCAATCAGATTACGCTGCCTGTTTGTATCTGTGTAAATGCGAGTGTTCAAATTATTGTACATTTGCGTGCCATACAGAGCTTTTTTAAAAATCTGAACAAAGCCATGGATGAGAGGCTCACGGGTTTTGCAGTGGATTTGGCTGCCCCGCTTCCTATTTATGCGCATGTCCATATGAACAAATCACTGTACGTTCACATTCCATTTGTACTATTTTGACCATATAGACCTCAGTTTAACTTTATCCCTATGTGTGTATGTGTCTTCAAGTTGCCTGATGACTTATAGCAACCCCATTAATTTTCATAGGGTCTTCTTAGGCAAGGAATACTTAGAGGTGGTTTTGCTAGTTCCTTCTTCTGAAATATAGCCTACAGCACATGGCTTCATTGGCAGTCTCCCATTCAAGTACTAGCCAGAGCTGGCCCTGCTTAGTTTCCAGGCACAGATGGATCTGATGCCTTTAGGGTATTTAGGTTGCTCAACTTTATCCCTACTGATATTCTCCTTGAGGGACTTTAAATTTTATATTACAGAGCAGAGCATCAAAATGTAGTCTGAAGTGGTATAGAATAATAGTATAATAGAGTTGGAAGAGACCACAAGGACCATTCTGTCCAACCCCCCTCCCTTGCAGGAATACACAATCAAAGCACCCCCAATGGATGGCCATCCAGCCTCTGTTTAAAAACCTCCAAAGAAGGAGACTCCACCACACTACGAGGCAGTGTATTCCACTTCTGAACAGCTCTTACTGTCAGGAGGTTCTTCCTAATGTTTAGGTAGAATCTCTTTTCCTGTAGTTTGAACCCATTGCTCTGTGTCTTAATCTCTGCAGCAGAAAACAAGCTTCCTCTCTCTTCAATATTACACCCTTTCAAGTATTTAAACAATAATAATAATAATAATAATAATAATAATATTTATTTATACCCCGCCCCTCTGCTAAAAACAATCAGGGTGGCTTCCAACAATTAAAACATTATAATAATGACTAAAAACACCACCCACCCCCACCCTCCCCCATAAAAAGACATTAAACACTATACAATTAAAACCTTCTAACTAAAACACATTAAAAACAAATATATATATAATTTTAAAAAGCCAGGAGACTGAGCTCCTGAGGCTGGGATGTAATCAGGAAAGGCCTGGTGAAAGAGATCCGTCTTTAGTGCTTTTTAAAAGCTACTCAAGCTTGTCAACTGATGGATCTCATTCGGCAGGCCATTCCATAATTTGGGGGCGATTACTGAAAAGGCCCTCTGGGAGGTTGCAGACAGCCTAGATTTTTGTGGCTGAAGCAAATTCCTCCCAGAGGACCGGAGTGCGCGGGGAGGATTATATGGGAGGAGGCGGTCCTGGAGATAAGTTGGACCCAAGCCATTTAGGGCTTTAAAGATAATAACCAACACCTTATACTGGGCCCGGAAACTGATAGGCAGCCAGTGGAGAGATTTTAATACTGGAGTTATATGATCTCTCCGAGATGTTCCTGAGACCACTCTGGCTGCCATATTTTGTACCAACTGAAGTTTCCGGACCAAGCACGAGGGTAGCCCCATGTAGAGTGCATTGCAGAAATCTAGACGAGAGGTTACCAGCGCATGCACCACAGTCTCGAGGTCCCTACTTCCAGGAAAGGGCGCAGCTGGCGTATCAGCCGAAGCTGATAACAAGCGCTCCTGAGTGTTGCATTCATTTGACTCGTCATCTGAAGCGATGAATCAAGGAGCACCCCCAGACTGCGAACACAGTCCTTAATGGAGAGCGTGACCCCGTCCAGGACTGGCGGTTGCAACCCAGCTCTTGGTTTTGGGGCCTCTACCTTGAGCACCTCCGTTTTGTCCGGATTTAATCTCATTCTGTTTTTCCTCATCCAGCCCATTACTGCTTTAAGACAGTCATTAAGAGGAGAGATGCCATTGGAATTCGAGGCCGATGATCGGGACAAGGAGAAATAGATCTGGGTGTCATCAGCGTACTGATAACACCCAGCCCCATAACTCCGAATAATCTCACCCAGTGGCTTCATATAGATGTTAAACAGCATCGGGGACAGGATGGCACCCTGCGGAACACCACAAGTAAGCTCCTTTCTGCTGGAGCAGATGTCCCCAAGCCGCACCCTCTGGGACCTGCCCAAGAGGAAAGACCGGAACCACTGGAGCGTAGTGCCTTTGATTCCTAACCCACTCAGGCGATCCAGGAGAATGCCATGATCTATCGTATCGAAAGCCGCTGAGAGGTCCAGAAGCACCAACAGGGACACATTACCCCTGTTGATGCTTAGATGCAGATCATCGGTCAAGGCAACCATGGCAGTCTCAACTCCAAATCCCATCCTGAAGCCAGTTTGAAATGGGTCTCGATAATCAGTTTCATCCAAGACCACTTGGAGTTGAAGAGCAACTGCCCTCTCGATCACTTTGCTCAAGAATGGTAACATAGAAACCGGCCTATAGTTGTTCATGTCCAGGGGGTCTAGGGAAGGTTTTTTCAGGAGCGGCCTAACCGCCGCTTCCTTTAAACAGGATGGAACACACCCTTCCCTGAGGGATGCACTGATGATGTCCTTAAGGAAAACCATCAAGGTACCCCCCCCCGGATGGCCAGCCATGAAGGGCAAGGATCAAGAGGGCAGGTAGTCTTCCTCACTCTAACAAGTAGCTTGTCCACATCCTCAGTACTCACAGATTGAAATTGATTCAGTAAATTTACATCAATGGAGTTGCTGGACACCTCGTCAGTTGTTTCTGTCAAAATGCTGGCATCTAAGTCGACTCTTATCCGAGAGATTTTATCTGCAAAGTAGTTGTTAAATGCGTCACAGCAGGCCATTGTTGGGTTAAGCAATGGGTTCTGCGCAGGTATAACCTGCTTCATCTCCCTTACCACCCTAAACAGCTCTGCTGGACGGGACTCTGTAGACGCAATACGTGCAGAGGAGAAGGATCTCTGTGCTGCACGTATTGCCTCTTAATAGGACCAAAGAAAATTCCTATGTCGAGTCCTGTCGGCTAAGAGTCGAGTTTTCCGCCAGTTGCGCTCTAGTCGTTGTCCAACCCGCTTCATTTTCCTAAGCTCTGAAGTATACAATGGCTTATGGTTAGAAGCGGGTTGGAAAGGACGCTTGGGAGCGATCGTGTCAATAGCCTTGGTAAGATCGGTGTTCCAAGTATTAACCAAAGCTTCGACAGGGTCACTGGCATTACCAACCATTAAACCCTCCAAGGCTTTCTGGAATCCTATTGGTTCCATTAGCCTTTGGGGGTGGTCCACCACCCCCGGTGGGGCGGGAAGAGACTCTTAGTTCAATTTTGACCAGGAAATGATCCGTCCATGACAATGCGGTGGTTTTAATAACTGCTGCCCACGGATATTCCTGTTCCGTACTAAAGACTGCATCGAGAGTATGACCCGCACAATGTGTGGGCCCAATGACCAATTGGGATAGGCCCATGTTTGTCATGGTTTCCATGAACTCCCGAGCCGCACCAGTCAGATTTGTCAAGCTGGTCTCGAGTGGAATGTTAAAGTCGCCCAGAACTAAAAGTCTGGGCGACTCCAACAGCAACTCAGACCAGCTGTGTCAGCTTGGTTAGGGAGTCTGCTAGACAACGGGGTGGTAGGTATACTACCAGAATCCCCAAACTATCCCTGGTCCTCAGGCTAAGGTACATACACTCAAAGTGGACTGTGTTTTGGACAGGTATCCTGGTCAAGGTCAGATTGTTCTTATAAACCAGAGCCACTCCGCCCCCCCGCCCACTTCCCCTCACCTGCTCACTGACAGAATACCTGGCTGGGAGGGCCTGCGCCCATGTGACAGCACTATCCTCTTCCAGCCAGGTTTCTGTGAAGCAAGCCAGGTCGGCATCCTCATCCAAGAGAAGATTGTAAATAATATGAGTTTTATTCTTAACCGACCTGGCATTGCAGAGGAGCAAAGTAAGGTTCTGTGGAATGGTTGGTACACTCTCCAATCCATTCCGGGAAACAGAGTGAACTGAAGGTGTGATAGCTAACAAACAGCAATCCCGCCTTCTTTTGTACCATCTGTTCACTCTGTTCTGACCATACCTCCCTTTCCCCAGCACAACTCCAATTTCCGCCCCCAGTCCATTCCCGGCCTCAGCTGACTCCAATTGCTGGCTTCAAGTCCTTCTGGTTGCTGGCTAGTGTTCCTGAGGGGGTGGGAGTGGCTTAAAACGCCAGCCAGTCCTGGCCATGCCCCCTCCCGCTGCTGCCTTGCTGCCAAGAAGTCCTCAGGGCCCCACTACAGCCTCCTGGCCCGGTGGAGTGGGGTGAAAGGCTGCTGCAGGCTGGAGAACCTCTGGCTTGCTGGCCATTCATGACACCTTTTAACCTTCTCTTCTTCAGGCTAAACATACCCAGCTACCTAATCCACGCTTCATAGGGCATGGCTTTCAGACCTATAGGCTATGCGTCTTCCTTAGACTCTGCCATTGTAGCTGCTGAACAGGTAGACTAGGGGCCCATTCATACTGCACAATTGTAGCCCTATTATTCCACTTCATGGTTCCATCCTATGGCATCCTCTGATTGGCAGTTTAGCAGAGGAACATTTAGAATTATCAGCCAGAGAGCTCCTCTGGTGTCTCCCCAAATTCACAAACCCCAGGATTCCATAGGATGGAATCCTGACAATTAAAGTGAAATAACAGCTCTAGTATTGTGTAGTGTGAATGGTCCTCAGGATTCACATGCAGCTCCTTACTGACTATTTATTATGCATGTGTAAATGTGCCCTCATAATGAGAATATTTTATAGACAAGAACTATGACCCAGGGTAATTCCAGTCATGTCAAATAATGTACATTTAACATGAGTTCTGTTGCCTAGAATTGTTAATGCCCAAATGGGTCAGCCAAAGCAATAACTTTCTCTCCACACACAGTCTGTACTGTAGCCTCCCCTGACCTAGTATATTCCACATGTGTTAGAGCACAGTTCCCATCATCCTCACCCAGCACTTCTGTTGTATTAAATTGGTCATGTGGTTGGGGTTATGAAGTGTTGGGAGGTATGAGTCTTAAATTAAAAATGTATTAAAAATTCCAGGGATTTAGCCCTTTTAAAAATAAAAATATCTTCTTTAAAAGTAAAAAGCGCTTTTTTTTCAAAGCAAGCAGAGTAAAGCATCCAGAATGCAGACACAGCTCAATTAACATTTAAATGTGTGGTCTGATCACCCAATCAATTAGACTCATTAAAACAACAAAGATGTCAGTTTAAAAATGCATATCAAAAGTTTACTGAAGGTATATCAATCTTAATCTACATATTAAAACAAACTTAAAGGTCCCTAACTGACTAAGAGGATTTAGGGTAGGAAAAGACTCACCCAGCCTTAAGCGGTGTGGGCTACATGGTGACTTGACTAAAAGGACTCAAAAACTTCTAAGACACTGCTGAGATGGCTCCAGCCACATGGAAACAAAAAATAAAAAGAACTTAGACAAAGTGTCCTATAATATTTAAATTAGGTCATGTGATGAATGACCCATTGCTCCAGTTGGCTGAAATTGCCTAGTGAAACAGGGGGTGTGAAAGAACTGATGCATGCAGGGAAAATTCCTAAACTGAACTTAACATGAGATACACAAGATTGCA
The DNA here is from genome assembly GCA_030847615.1 of Gambelia wislizenii. Classification (NCBI taxonomy): domain Eukaryota; kingdom Metazoa; phylum Chordata; class Lepidosauria; order Squamata; family Crotaphytidae; genus Gambelia; species Gambelia wislizenii. Next base: position 114,924,538 of record JAUMIR010000001.1, on the reverse strand, counting down.
TTGCATTATAATAATGATTTCCCCACATACTACATGAAGTGGTTCTCTGTAGACAGTAGTGTTAAATTGACAGGATAAAGGTGAGAGAAGGGGCTAAGCATTTCTCACTGTGAGCCTTGCTGTGCAGAGGAGGGCAAATCCACAGGTTGCCAAGCCAACGAAGCCAGAGGTTTAGCTAGCAGTTTGCTGTGGCTGCTGATAACCATAAGCATCAAAGCAGACAGTCCAATCTCGTGCTTAAAGAGAGTGTGCAAGAATGCACAGCATACTCTCTAACATTTCACCAGTGACAACTGGGACACTAGTGGCCAAGCAACATCAGAGTGTGGTCAAGATGGCAAAAGTTGTGAATGCGGAGCAATACATAAGCCAATATAGGCTGCAACAGTTTGCTTTTGCCTGGGCCTACAGAGAAAGGCAAAACTCTACTCCCTGCTCTCATCTCTCCCCCCAACAAAGTAAATTGAGTGCAAACTAGTTCTGCCCAAAGTAAATTGAGTGCAAACTAGACAAACCGGGACAGTTGGAAGGTATGGCATGCCCTTTGAACTCAGTTTGCACCAAATTAAGTAAGCTGAGGACAAAGGAACAAATTGGGAGGAGGAGAGAAGAACGGGGACATTTTTAAAGCAGCTGAACAGGTGGAATGATAGAATTGATTGGGGCTGTCCCTGACAAACCGGGACAGTTGGAAGGTATGGCATGGCAGTATCAGCCCTCCCACACAATCTCTGCTTCAGATGCTAGATGAGGAGGAATGAGGAGCCATGGTGAGGGCTCCAGAGACAGCCCCCCCCCAAGACCCACTCTGTCACTGCAGCAAAAGCAGCTGTCCTTCCATTGCAAATAGCAGATGCCAAGCACCCCAGTTTGCATCAGGACCACAATGGAGGCAAATGGTTAAAGCCACCCTACCCCACCATCCTGTTCCCCTCCCCCCTGTCTTTCACACACAGGCTATTTATATTTTTAAAAAGCAGCCCTGCATCTAGTTTGTATCCAAGTCAATGTGAAAAATGTTCCTTACTGAAAACATGGGTCTGAAAGCACATTGGAACCCTGGTCTATGACCAAGTATTACTAGGACTCACATTCTGCATTGGGCAAGTTCTGAAGGGCAGAAATATTGGTTAAGGTTCACTGCTTTAACAAAGTCCCTTTCACACTGTGAATAATCCAATCTTTTATTTATGCACTAAAGATATGGCAAAGCCATGAAATAAGGGTGGGAGAACTGTGGTCTTCCAGATGATGTTTCTCTCCAATTCTCATCACATCAGCTCCAGCCAGTTTGGCTAATAATCAGGGATGAAGAAAGTTGGGCGTACAGAAAGATCTGTAGGACTACAGGTCCCCCACTCCTACAGTCCATTGTCAGGGCTCGTTTACAAGTTGGTTCAGATATAAGGTAGCTAATGTTTATGGCAACAGAGTGGGTAGAAATGGGGAGGCAGATATGTCTAGATTTGGGTAAAATATACTGTAGAACCGTGTCTCATACAGATCATATTTGTCTGTCCCAGCTAGTATTGCCTATTCTAACTGTCAGGCGCTCTCTAACTTTCATGTAGAGCTCTTTCATATCAGCTGCCACCTGATTCTTTTAACTGGAAATATGTTAATAACTGAACCTGGACTAATTTGTGAAGTAGTATCTGCAAATATGCAGGAATTAGACCCAGCTTTTGAGATGCTAGCTGCTCATTTTGTAATTAGAAGCATTAGCAGCAAGAAGTGGCTGGCTAGAAGGTTTGTATAAATCCTGTCAAAGACCAGGATGAGAGAACTGAAACAACCTGGAAAGAAAAAAAAAAAAAGGAAAAGGTAATGAGGGCAGAGACTGAATGAACGAGAGCAAAGATATTGTAAACACAGGGATAAAAAGATATGTCAAATGATTCACCCTCTTTAATATATCATACCCAGCTGTCTTTGATAAATACTGTATGCACAACAGAGTTGCCAGCTGTGATGCAATTTTTTTCATTTTTTACAAGTATTCTAAAAGTGTAATTGTAGACACTTATGATTATAGTGTTGGTCATGCATTACTCATCATTCCCCTACAAAGGGCTTCATGCAATTGCATGTGTTTTTTAAAACTCCATAAATAAGCTATAGCTTGACTTCAGATCTTGCTGAGCTGAACCTTGCTAGTAGAAAACCTGTGGGAACAAATAAGGAGACTGCCAGGAGAGCAGGGAGCTACTGGTGTGCATGTAGGGTAAATCAATTACATTCCCTAGGGAGGCCTTTAGTTGTCTGAAACATCTTGTTTTAGCTGGTATATGTGATGTTTGTGTGCTGCCCGTGGATATGGTCTTTTATTATTTCACTGCTATAGCCTTATGGGCTGACAGGTAGTCCCTGGAGGGCCTGTATGCTATGAAACAACAGAAGTTAGAATTCTGTAAGTCTCTGCATTTCAGAGGCACAGTGAATACTGCCGTTTTCACAGCTCAGGCTTAAAGCCATTTTTGCTTTGATCAATTCAAACCTCATTTCTGCTCTGAAACAGAAGTCTGCTGAAATCTCATTGAGAAATTTCTAAGCAATAGCAGAGGTCCATAGTAATCTGAATTTTGGTGTATTTTAATTTATAGTTAATGGATAATCCTCTATGATTTGGAACGTTGCTCTGAAACCATCACATACCAAAAGAAATAAACCAGTTCATCCCTTCCCTATTTGTTCCCCCACCACCATTGTTGACTGGTAGTGTAATCAACTGATTAAAGCCTTCCTTTAGGTTTAGGCTGCTTCAAATATAGAAGTTTTAAAAACCCATATTTTAAATGAATCCACAATGCTGGCTGAGGAATCCTGGGAGTTGTAGTACAAAAAAGTTTCCAAGCTGATTGCATTCAAAAGTGTAAAAGCTGAGTTCAAATGTAAGAAAATGTCACACACCTTCTTTTTCACCTAGGGTGGCCAGATCTCAGGGCTTGACCTGACTCTCAATTTTTTATAGGCCGTCTCTGGACAAGAGGAAAGAACTGTGTGCAAATTTCCAGCTCACTAATAGAGCAGCTGTTTCCTTCACTTTGCAAGGCTTAATTGATGTGTTGCTGCAAAGACTCTTGGGGGGGGGTGTCTATGTATTTATTTATTTACTTATCTTCCTCCTTCCCTACTAATAATTGTGGTGCCAGGCTTCACCCTGCACTCTACACCCACCTTCTAGCTATAAGCAGGTAGACTAGATTAAATCTTCCTTATCTCATCTCATCCTAAATAAATGAGAAGAAATAGTCCTTTCATTTCACCTTGATCTGGTAATAGTTCTTTTAATTAAGATATCTGTCATAATTTCCAAACAGGAAAATATAATATTTCCCTGACTCTGTATATATGTATATGTTTGAATTACAAGCTGTGACCAACTCTGGTTGGTACTTAATGCCTAATGCTTAATGACATCATCGGGGGCTGTCCCTAGGATTCAGGTTTTGGCCCGGAAACCTCACGGCTTGGGACGATCGTGAACTGGCAACCCTAAACTGTACATTGCTGTGGTAGTATACTGCTTCATACAGTCTGGAATACTGTAGACTGAACCAGACAATCCTGTTTGGTCTTATCTTTCCTCAGCCACCTTCTCTGTATGTTGATGTCCAATACAATCCCATCTTGTTTCTTTGCTCTTCTTTCCCATACTTATTTGCCTCCTTCCATCATCACTCAGGGAAGAAATAAACGCAGCTTCAGCTCCCCATTTGGGAATTTAGGAAGGGTAGCATTTGGAGGCCCATTTTCTCCTATAAATGCCCTCCCTACTATCTACTCCATCTTGGTTGGGTCTGCTTTGTTTCAAACCCTGGATGGGAGGAAAAATCTGTAAACCTGCCCCAGGAGGTGCTAACTGGAGAACTGGAAGTCACAGGTCACCTCAACTGTCATTTCTGCAAATGCTAGGCCTGGCATTCCCAACAAGGTGGTTATATAATTGTATGTATCAGTTACATTTATACCACATCTTTCAATGAGTTCAAAACAGCATAGATGATCCCCGTCCTCTTCACTTTTCCTCTTTATCCTTACAAAAACCATGTCAGATAAATCTGTCTGAGAGAGAATGTGATTGGCCTAAGGTTGTTAGTAGGCCCTACAACCTGTATCTCATAATTGAAAATATTTGGCTGGGGCAAACCAAAGGTCAGTTGGAGGTCACAATGACCTGGGATGTGTCTTAGAAATATAATGGCAGGAAAGCCCAAATTAGGATTGTGTGGAAGCCCCTTAGTAAACATAGTTGTTAAAGAGCTGTGTGCTAATCCTTTCTTCCAGCCCTGGGTATCTCAGCAATGATTCAATCAAACAAATTAAGTGACCATTCCTAAATCTATTCCTACAGAAATCTTTCCTATACCCCCTCCTGTTCAGTCTTGCAAAGTTGTTGTAAACCCATAAATTCTTATCTCCCAGTAAGTAAAGCAATTTCATTTTCCTTTGTCTCTCTGTCTCAGAAGAGCTATCTAGCCATTGTAAAAGCCAGAATTCACCTTTAAGGCATGAAATGGGTTATAGATATTACCCCACTATAGCAAAGTGTGTTGCAGAGGGACCTGGCCACTCTTTTTCTTGACGCATCAAGAATTGGGGCTCTACTCTGCTACCCTCAGACACCAGTCTGAGTTCCTTTGCTACATGGAATGTTCTTCTCCCACGACTGGTAATTATTTCCCTCTTACCTGGACCTCTGTCTCCAACCCTTCCCACTTTTTTCTGATAGCCTCTTATGGTCTGTAAGAGTATAGATTCTTGTGTGTTAGTCCATGTTTTTCTAATAAAATACTTTAGTTTACCTCAACTGGAACCTCCTCTATAGTTGGTACTGGTATACATAGGTGAAAAGATCCTCAAAGTTACCCTCCTCTCGCAGGCCAGTCATTCGAGCTAATATTTTCCCCAAATAATAATAGAGATTCTGGCATCACAGGTGGGCTCTAAAGCACCCCCACCTCTTAGGGTAACAAGGTGACCTAGTGAGTTTCCTGGTATTGTCGGGACTTGGACCTGGATCTCCCAATTCCATTCAGTTCTAACCACTACAAACAATATGAGAGAAGTGCAAAATGGGAATGATCAGAAGCCCATGATCTAAGCAGAAAGGGGGACACATCCCATCATTACACCCACATTCCTTGGACCAAGGTAGCCAGTCCTGCTTCTGTTTTTCTCTTTTGTCCTCAGATTACTTCAATTGCTGCAAATGATTCAAAATGCAAGAGCAGTTTGCAATCAATTTACTCAGCAGGGGGAAGAGGACGGGACAGAATCTTGCCCTTCCCTGTAGATTCCAACAAAAGCAAACTGCTGCAGCCTTTCCTAGATTGTCTGTTCTGCCGCATGAATGAGCTGTGTTACAAACAGAATAAATAAATTAATTGGAAACAGTTAAGAACTAGATTTATATTTGCATATAGTGACTTAAAGTAAATTAGACAACAAAGTTTAGTTTCACATTTCTTTTCACATCTGGAGGAAACAATAGAATAAATATGGGAACTGCTGTTAATACATCAATTGGCACTAGGCTGGAGTGAAAAAATAGGATAGTAGCAGTAGTTCTCATCATCATCATCAAAATATAGTACAGTAATTAGAACTTTGTTTCACTTTTTTTGTATATAGTTAGTTTATTGTTGCATGCCTTCAAGACATTTCTGACTTATGGCGATCCTAAAGAAAACCTGTTGTGGGTTTTTTTTCTTAACAAGATTTTTTCAGAGGAGGTTTGCCATGTGCCTTCCTCTGAGGCTGAGAAAGTGTGAGGCATTGCCTAAGGTCATCCAGTGAGTTTCCATGGATGAGCATGGATTCAAACTCTGGCCTCCTGGAGCCCTAGGAGATTATCAGTCATGTAAAAAATGGTGTTATAATGATGCCATGAGATCGCAAAATGCTTTCCTTATCAGACAACATCATGCCCCAGCGTTATGCAAGCATTCTGCCCCTGTTATGAGGGAGTTCTTTTTTATTGATGGGAAGAAGTCAAGAATTGATCTCCCATAGCATTTGTGTTCCAGATTTCTGTGTGTGCAACAAGTTGCCCCATTCTACTGGCACAATTCCAGCATCAATGGGTGGTCCTGCTAGAACACTTCCGGGTGCGAACGGGAAAACTAGGTACCGTATTGCTCTATTTATAAATCTCCCCGTCATGCTTGCAAGTTTCTGAACATGTATCTGTGCTTTTCTGAACGTTTTCTTTGTTAATTTTGGTGTTTTGGGGCTTTTTAGTGTATGTTTTCTCTTGAAATGCACCGAAATCATGTTCATGGAGAAATGTAGAAGTAAGTGGCACGAGCACTCGTATTGCCAGGTTCTTGGGGCAATTCTGTATTGTTTTCACAGCAGCACGCGAAAACGTGTGTCATTGTGCCAGAACACGAATGCTATAAAACATAGTGCCATAATAACATTTTAAGGCACTCATCTGATAATCTCCTTAGTCCAACACTCAATACCACTGAAGCATATAGTTAGCTTATTAGGTAATATTTCATGATATGCATAAGGAATTTTCAGTGGAAAGAAAAGTATTGCTAGTTTCCAGGCTGCAGTTTCCTCATTAAGAATCTAAGAGCTGGTATCAATTGCAGGCTGGACTGGAGCACATCTAAGTGTGACTGACAGTGCAGTCCATCCAATACACATCTCTGTTCAGAGCCAGATAAACAGAGTTAGGAAATCAATAAGTGAAACCTAATATTTAGGAAAATTTTGAATGAATAAATTAAAGAGATAAATTATCAACAAATACATATACAGTAAACTAGGACCCCCGTATCCTTTGGAAATTGGTTCTGGGGGGCCTTTGGATACTGAAAACCATGGATAATAGCAAACACCATTGGAAATAATGGGACTTCCAGTTCAAAATACCATAGAGCAGGGCCGGTTTAACCAGTCTGTCAAATCAGCATTGGCAGGGGGCCCCAAGGTCAAGGGGAGCCCCCTGTTGACCTCCTTATCTGACAAAGGAGACAGCCAGGAAACAGCCGGGAGGAGCCGCTGCTTTGTAGCCCCCTCCTACCCTCCTCCTCCAAAAACTTCCTGCTGGCTTTTTAAAAACAACAACAACAAAAAAAAAACCCAGCGTCTCCCAAATTAGAAAGAGAAAGAAGCAGCAGCCCTCCGTGGCAGAAGCTGGAGGGAGTTTGCTGCTGCAAAATGCAAGCCAGTCAGGCATGTCGGAGAGGGGTGAGTGTGTGTGTGTGTGAGAGAGAGGGGGAATTTGAGGGTTGTCTCTTTCCCTCAGAAAGGGTTCCTTCCTTCCTTCCTTCCTTCCTTCCTTCCTTCCACATAAATCCCCTCCAGTCCATCCTTCCTGCTGCTCTTAACATGTCCTGGTTCCTCTCTCCTCCCTTTTCCCCTTGGTCTTTTTCAGCTTCCTCCCCTTGCTGCCAACTGAGTTCAGCCTGCAAAAGAAATTTGTGTGTGTTTGCCTATGTGCCTGCAAGTCATTTCTGACTAAGGTGAACCTACCATGGGGTTTTCTAGGCAAGGTTTGTTCAAAGGGGGTGTGCCTTTGCCTTCCTTTGAGGTTGAGAGAGTATGACTTGCCCAAGGTCAGCCAGTGGGTATTCATGGCAGAGTAAGGATTCAGACCCTGGTCTCCATAGTCACAGTGCAATGCTGAAACTTCTACAACACTCTAGCTCTTGTAACAGAAGAATATAAAGAATATACATTAAAATTTGGAGTAATATTACTGGGAACAACGGTTTTATTGTTGTCACTAAAACACCAGTATCCCATCAGTGTTATGTGAGAGACATTGGCCTAGAGCAGTGGTTCTTAACCTTTTCTTTACCAGGGACCCCCTTTAAATATCTTTTGTTGCCCCAAGACTTAACTCAAGATTCAAAACCCTAATAATAATAGCTAATAATAATTTTTAAAAAATAATAATAGCTAACAACAACAATACAATTACACCATCCATTAAACTTTCCCTCAGAGGCACGCTTGCTTCTTCCTGCAAGTTTGTGGCTGGAGTGGATTGAATGGCAATATGCAGGCCAAGCCAGCCAGCCTTTGCCTTGGTTCCTGTCACGTGGCTGCTCCACTACAGGGAGGAGGTGGGTCAAGCAGCCTTCAAGCCTTTGTGGACCCCCTGTGAGGACATTGCAGACCCCAAGTTAAGAACCACTGGGCTAGAGAATGCTGGAAAAGGAACAATGCAACCAGACCTTGAGAAGGGTGCTGGTAGAATCATAGAATCCTAGGGCTGGAAGGGATCCCAACAGCCATCCCATCTGATCGGCTTCTGCCCTGCAGGAACACACAATCCAAGCATTCCTGGCAGATGGCCATCCAACCTATGTTTAAAAAAAGCCAAAGAAGGAGACTCCACCACACTCCAAGGCAGTGTATTCCACTTCCGAACAGCTCATACTGTCAAGAGGTTCTTCCTAATATTCAGGTGGAATCTCTTTTCCTGCAGTTTGAACCCATAGCTCTGTGTCCTAGTCTCTGGAGCAGCAGAAAACAAGCTTGCTCCTTCCTCAGTATGACATCCCTTCAAATATTTAAACATGGCTTTCACGTCACCTCTCAACCTTCTCTTCTCCAGGCTAAGCATGCCCAGCTCCCTAAGTCGTTCCTCATATGTAAATTATTTAATACATTAGGCCCCTCTTATCCACTGGGGATTGGTTCGGGGGTGTGTGGATTCTGAAAACCATGAATAATAGTGAATGCCATTGAAAATAATGGGACTTCTGGTTTAAAATACCATAGAGTTGCCTTGGAGGTCCTAGAAAACATCTAGGGAGGACACATTTTCTAGGAAGACTCTATGGTAGGTGTGTTGTTTTGTGTCCCATGGATAATGAATCCATGGATATGGTGGTCCGACTGTAATTGAGCAGCCTGTACGGTGAATAGGTTAGGTTACATTGACCTGAGATAAACTTATGGGCCCCCCAAAATAAAGCATTGCAGGGGCCCCCAAAATTCTTTAAACCGGCCCCGCCATAGAGTTGCCTTGGAGTACCTAGAAAATGGCTAGAGGACACATTTTCTAGGATGACTCTATGGTAGGTGTGCTGTTTTGTGTCCCATGGATAATTGAGTCAGTGGATATGGGGGTCCTACCGTAAATACAACTAAGCACAAAGTCAATAATTTAACCAAAGTATATACAACATATGTTTTGTTATAAATGCCAAAAGTATTAAACCCAATTCTATATAAGTGATGGTCAACTCAGCATAAATATCTGAACTAATGGAAGGCTAATAAGTACTGTAGTGTAAACAAACAAACACTTTGAAAAAGGCCAGATGTATTTGTTTTGTCTTTATTTGTTTTCAGTCCAGAGAAAATCTCAAATTCATTCAATATAATCATTAATGGAGTAATCTCTTGTTGAGGATCCCCAAGAGATATAACTAGATCGTCAGCATACATTTTCAATTTAAATTTATGTTTTTTTATCTTGACTCCTTCTATTTCTTCTTCTACGTTGATTCTTTTACTTAACATTTCCATTATTATTATGAATAACAGTGGTGATAAAGGGCATCCTTGACGCGTGCCCTTTTGAATTTGAATAGGTTCTGTTTTTTCGCCATTTATTATTAATTTCGCCGATTGACTGTTATATATTCTTTTGATCCAATTTATAAATTTTGGGCCTAAATTTATCCAGTGAAGAATTTCAAACATTGTGTTCCAATCCACATTATCAAAGGCCTTCTCAATATCTAGAAATATTAAGGCCAGTTTTTTATCTTTACAATTCTCATGATACTCAATAAGGTCCAGAACATGTCTAACATTATCTTTAATATATCTATCTGGGAGAAAGCCTCTTTGATCTTCCCCAATCCATTCTCGTAGTACTTTTTTCAATCTGTCAGCTAATATTGACGCAAATATTTTATAGTCAACATTCAATAATGAGATCGGACGGTAGTTCTTTGGGTCTTGCGGATCTCTATTTTCTTTATGTATAATGGTAATAAATGCTTCCTCCCACGTTTTAGGATATTTGCCTCTTGTAATAGCTTCTAGGGTATTTTTATAGGGTAGCCAAATTTCATCTTCCATCACTTTATAAAATTTAGCAGTAAATCCATCTGGACCGGGCGCTTTCCCTTCTTTCAGCTTTTTAATAGCCTCTGTTATTTCCATTGTTGTTATTGGTTGATTTAAAATTTCTCTTTGCTGGTTTGTACATTTCTGAATCAATTTCCCATTTAAGAACTTTTGTGAGTTATTGAACATTATTTCACGCCTTCTGTATAGTGTTGCGTATAAGTGCCTAGTGCAAGAGAAATGAACCTATTTACTAGTCTCATAAGTGGACATTAGTCTTGAATGGGAGATTAAAGCTGGACAATTGCTTGCCAAAATGACCTAGTTGTTTTTGTGGTTTAACACCAATTTGAAATCCACTATATACTGTATGTTTAAAGAGTAATGAAGAATATAATGAGTTGCAATGTGTAAATGATTTTGGGAATAAGATGGGATATAAATAAAATTAATAACAATAATAACCCTTCTACTAATCTGCGGCTCCAGAGAAAGGGCAATGGATTCAAATGGCAAGAAAAGATATTCCACTTAAACAATAGGAAGAACATCCTGATGGTAAGACCAACAGGTTATCTACACATGGGCTAAATTCCCAGCTTCACTGCGAAGTATAATGTACCGGTTTGACTCGTGTTAGCACCACATGCGTCTGTTATAATCTGAACTCAATTTATTAGTTGGCCACACTCTTTCCTTGCTAGAAGTCAGTTCGAAGCAAAAGGGTGTTCCCTAGCTTTCCTGCTGAATTGGATTATTGTCAGTCACATGATTGCATCTGATTCTGTTTTTTTTTTTTAAATTCTCAGCATGGGTTAAAACTATCAACCAATAGCCTTTCTTGTTTTCCTGTCAATCATACAAGCCACCTTGCACTCTGACTGGATGTTTCCCCTATCCAATCCCACCCACCCCTTTTGTGCCTCAGTGTGCAAGTGAGGGAACTTTAAATGTCTCCCGACACAGGAAGCCCAAGAAGGAGACAGAAAAAATAAAATGTTTCTTCCCTTGCTTCCCTTTCCACTCTTAATCCTGGAGTTAAGATTCCATCCCATCACTCAACGCTGCCTCAACTGCAGCTTCCACCCTTACCACAGTGGACTCCTTGCTAGGCTTCATCCTGGTCAGCACCATGGCAAACTGAGGGGAGGAGGAGGACACACACCCCAACTTAATAGCCAGCTTAACCCTGCCAGAGTAACCCTGCCTGAGTAAAATGACCTGTAGAAAAAGTGGGATGGCAGAGCATTAACTGGAACTGTCCCTGCCAAAGTGGAACAGTTGTACAGTATGAGAATGTGAATCTGATTGTTTCACACTGGAAGGAGCAGGGCAGAAGCATTGCTGGGGGTGATAGGGGGTCCTTCAGGTAGAGGGGGGCATTAATCCCTGATTGTTCACAACTTGTGGCTGGTAAGTGTAGGGTCAGCACTGCAACATTTTTTCCCCAGTTCAGTGTATTTAAAATGTCTGAAAGAATGGCTCTGTTTCAGAAGCTCTGCAAGCCTTTGGCTGTTTGAATAGCAGACTGGATCGCTGACTGGAGTCCAGCTGTTGTAGTACATGGTGGGGGAAAGAAGACCAGACAGCCCAGATTCCAGACAATGATCCAGTTTGCATACTCAAATTGTCACACACCATGGCCCCCACAAGGGGGAGGGTGACAGGGCTCTAGCCTGGGCGTGTGGGTGCCCCGGGATCATGCTTTTTGGAAGAAGATGCCAAGGTAACCTCCCACCAAGTCCCACCCTCCAAGCACCCCCTATTCCACCCCAATCCTGATGTGGAGTGCAGGGCACATGTAAAAAATAGCAGCACAAAAAACAGTTTTTCCCCAGGAAAGTCCAGAGTAAATAGGGACTTTTAGAACATTGTATTAACGCCTACAACATGCGGATTCACTTTGACATCAGTCATACATTGTGTATTCTTCCAGCACTGGTTGCAAGGTATGATTTTTTTTCACCATTGTAGACAATCCCCTGTTCTGGAAATGACTGCCTCAGAGTGTGGTGAACTCTCCTCCAATGGAGGTTTAGATTAAGAGGAAACATATATAAGTGTTAGGATAGATAGTTTTATTTTTGTATTAGTAAGAAAAGAGGAAAACAATTATTATTTTTGCATTATTGTTACGGCCTTTTGCGGTCAGGTGTATTTTTCAGTAGAATGGTCTTATTCCAATAAAAAATTCCTAATTCCCCCGCCCCCAAAAAATTCCAATGGAGGTTTTCAAACAGGCGTTGGATGGCCATCTCTCAAGATGCATTTTATGTGTGTATTCCTGCATGGCAGCAAGTTGGACTAGATGGCTCTTGCAGTCACTTCCAATGCTATGATTCTATGTTGCTTAAGCAGGAGTAGGGAAGAAACACCTTGTTCTGGAATGTTGTGACCACTAATAACAGTTACTTGCTAATCTCTGTAACACAAGCTAGGCTAAACTTATTCAACATTCTGACCATTTTGGCAGTTTAGCAGTCACAGAAATACAGGGCTGGGTGTTCCCAAGAGAATATCCAGCTTAATCCTGAACTCCGTAACAGTATTTGCAAGTGGGCATAGCTCAGTGGTAGAGCATTTGAATAAAGAACAGATGGACATAACTGGGTTTGCATGAATATCCCATTTCTGTTTTTCTTCAACCCTGAAACCACCCATTTTTCCCTGCCTCACCACTACTTGAAGAATTTCAACCAAAACTATCCTCCTTTCACTGTGTTAACTTATCCAAACAAACAAAAAATCTAAGAATTTAAATGCTATGCTGATATTTGAGACAGAGTTTCTTTTGGACATATACATTCAGTTACAAGGAGGAACAGCAGAAACCTTTCTGCCTCGAGATTTCTTTTGTCAGGGAAGAGTGAAACAGTATGCAATTTGTGGGGGCAGGAAGGTTAGCTCAGTGGTAGGGGCTCAGTTCTCCTCCAACAACTGATATTGGGAAGCATACTGCTGCCATAGAACCATAGAACTGTATAGTATGAAGCGACTCAATGGACCTTCTAGTATATGCTATGCTGGAGGAGTAGAGTACTGTACTGTTTCTCAGACTATCTGACATGGTAAACCAGCATTCCCACCCACGCCACCCCAGCAAGCTAGGGATCAGTATCATATTTGTGCTGTTTGGTGCTACAGTACTGTTTCCTTCTTTGTCAGAAACTTGCCATGGTCAGGCACTATTTACACACCACCAGCTTGAGTAGTATTGGTATAGAATGTTTGGATATTTCTTTTGAATGTCTTTGGATTTTAGACTACAGAGCTCATAAACTTATTATGCTTCTTATGTATTGCTTGTCTGTTGAACTTTCCATGGAAAATGACAGGAGAAAGAAGGTAGAATGGGAATGAGCATGGTTGGTTACTAAGGAGATCATGCAAGGGAGTACGCCCTGCCACCAACTGTATCTCAGTGATGGAAAACTTAATAAGAAATCTGAAACCATGGAAGAATATATTTAAAAATATAAAGCAATTATTTTTGTTTATTTGTTTACAATATATTTGTTTATAAATAGGTTTATTTATAATGTTGTTTTAGTCAGTTATCTACATATTTCTTGTTTACCTACCTCTTTTATTGGGTTAATTTTAAAATAAACTACTCTTGTTCTTGAGTAAAGGGAGAATTGGTTTATTTTTCATACAGGCCCTATGTTAGCAGAGTCTGAACACCCCTACCTACATGCAAAAGTATCGTGGTATCTCCAGAACCAGTGTCTGTGCTTAAGAGAGAAAAGCTGAATATGGGAATAAGGAAATCATTGTGGAAATTGCTGCTACAAGTTACTGATTAGTTATCAGTAAAATCCAGAGAATATTAGAGTTGAAAGAGACCCTAAAGATTATTTAGTCCAGCCCTCTAGTACACATGCTCTCTCCAAGGCCTCCTTCAACCACTGCTGCAAAATTTATAGAGACAGAAAAGTTCCCGACCTGTCCCAAGTTCACTGGGCCAGGTGATATGCAGAACATACACACCTAGAGCCTGCAGTTGCATTTCACTATGGTTCTTTGGTGGAATTAAACCTTGCTACCCATTGCTATTGCTTTGCTAACCCAAGCTGAAGCAGTTCCCAGGCACTTAAAAAAAATTAAAACAATGAAAGTATTGAGAGATCAGATAGTCACTTTCATAAGTGTCAGCTTGTAAGACTTGGAAAGGGAATCAGACATGGAGAGTAAAGCTACCAGTGGCTACTTATCATGATGGTTGTATTACCTTAGAAGACATATTTATTATTTATTTTATTTTTATCCCACCTTTCTGCCAACATGGGACCCAAAGTGGCTTATAGCAAATTAAAATAAAACTAGAATTTGAAATTAACAGTTCAGAGAACTAGGCTCAAGCTAAGAAAATGAATTTCCACAGGAATAAGTGTAAGGTATTATATTTAGGCAGGAAAAATCAGATCCACAAATACCGGATGGGTAATACCTGGCTGAATAGCAATACAGTTGTCCCTCCACATTCACGGATTTGGCATTCACGTTTTTTAGTATTCACGGCTTGAAAATATTCTTTAAAAAATAATAATCCAAAAAGCAAACCTTGGTTTTGCCATCTTATATAAGGGACAGCATTTTGCTATGCCATTGCATATAATGGGACTTGAATATTCATGGATTTAGGTATTCATGGGGGGTCCTGGAACCAAACCCCAGCGAATGTGAAAGGGCAACTGTATATGTGGAAAGGATCTAGGAGTCTTAGGGCTCATCTACACGAGCCACAATAAGGTGGCTCCCCACAGATCAGGGCCGTTTTTCCCCTGTTACCGCCTCCAAAGGGGCCGGATTCCACAATGGCCCATCACTGCAGCAGCTGCCACTATCATTTCCCTTGCTGCCTGGAAGGCAGGAAGCCAGCCTTGGTCACATGCTGCGGAACTCCTTCTTGCCTTCCAGGACAGCAAGGCAGATGATAGCTGCAACGAGGGCCAGCCTGCTGGGATGGGCTCCTGTGATCCATTTCCTCTTGACAGAAACAGAATAAAACAGGTATTATTTTAAAACTGCATTGGGCCCTACCCTGTCTTCCCCATCCCCACCCCGGGGGTGGTGAGGACTGCTCCGGGCAGAATGAAGCAAATGCCCTGCATCATCAGGACTGCAGGGCTCTGAAACGGGGGGGGGGCAAAGAGGGGGTATACTGCCTGTGTAGACAAGCCCTTAGACCACAAACTAAACATGAGCCAACAGCATGCTGCAGGTGGAGGCTAGTGCAGCAATTCTATTCTGCATTAACAAACATAGTTAATCAAGGCTAGATCAAGGAAAATAATGGTGCTTCTGTAGGCACCACAATGTAAGAAAGATTTTGACAAGTGGAATGCGTCCAGAGGAAGGTGACCAAGTTGGTAGAGTCTAGAAACAAAGCTCTGTGAGGAATCATTAAGGGAGAGTTAGATATGGTTAGCCTAGAGCACAGCCTCTTAACCTTTTCTTTACCAGGGACCCCCTCTAAATATCTTTTGTTGCTGCGGACCCCCAAGATTTAAAACCCTGATAATAATAATAATACAGTTACACTATCCATTAACCCTTCCCTCAGAGGCACTGGAGGGGAGGGAAGACTTTTCTCCTGCTTCTTCCTGCAAGCTTGTGGCTGGAGTGGATTGAACAGCAATGCACAGGCCAAGCCAGCCAGACTTTTCCTTGACTCCTGTCACATGGGCTGAGCACCCTTCAAATCTTCATGGACCCCCTGTAAGGACATCTCAGCCCTCTGGGAGTCTGTGGACCACAAATTAAGAACCACTGGCCTACAAGGGGCAAAAAAGATAGCCATCTTTAAATACTTGAACGGCTGTCAGAGGAAACATGGAACCAATTTGTTTTCTGCTGCTCCAGAAGGTGGAATCCAAACTGTTGGATTCTAATGTCAAGAAAGGAGACTCTGGCTAAACATGAGGAAGGATTTCCTGGCACGAAAAACTGCCTGAAAGTGGAACAGACAGCCGTGCAAGATGGTAGGCTCTTCTTTGTTGGAGATTTGTAAACAGAAATTGGATGGACAGGCTACTACCCCATTCCTCTGTGCATTCCTTCACTGGCAGGGACTTGGACTAGTCACTAGACCTTCTCCCTGACCCAACACGTCAAATGATTTTTTGAACAACACAAAGGAAGGGCAGCCATGGAAATTATTGGAAGAGAAGCTATGAAGAAACTAGACAGGATCCAGAAGTGTCAAGATGTATCATTGAATACTAAAGTCATGATTGCCCATGCTATCGTATTTTCCATTTCTATGTATGGTTGTGAAAGCTGGACAGTAAAGAAAGCTGATAAGAAGAAAATTGGGAGAAGTGCTCTACCAATACCTCCCTGGCTTTTCTTCACAAACAAAGATTCAGGAAGGACTCATCCCGCGCTTTCTGCAAGCGCACTGATGACTAAAAAGGCCAATCTGAGATAAACAAGTCCGGTTGCAGAAAGCACAGCAGACGGTCTCCTTGGGTGATGTTTCCGGGTTGTGATTCTTTCTGCATTGTTGTTTCTCTTCAAGACTTGTTTGGCGTGAGTTCTCAAATAAGGCTGCAGCATTGTGGATAGTGTGTCTCCATGCCTCCCGATGTGAGGCCAGGGTGGACCATTGTTGGTGATCAATTTGGCTGAGTCTGAGATGTTGCTTCAGGGAGTCCTTGTATCGCTTTTTTGGAGCGCCCATAGCGAGTTCATCGTGGAGTACTATTTTTGGGAGGCGATGGTCCTCCATCCTAGAAACGTGCCCTGCCCAGCGCAGCTGTGTTCTCAATATCATGGCCTCAATGCTGGTGATCCCTGTTTGCTCAAGGACAGCAACATTTGTCACATAGTCAGTCCAGTGTATATTTAGGATTGATACCAATACCATGGACTGCTAAAAGGACAAATCAGTGGGTCCTAGTGCAAATCAAGCCTGAACTCTCCTTAGAAGCCAAGATGACTAAACTGAGACAGTCATACTCTGGGCATATCATGAGAAGACCTGACTCACTAAAAAAGGCAATAATGCTTGTCAACGTAGAAAGCAGTAGGAAAAGAGGAAGACCGCATTCCAGATGGATAGACTCAGTCAAGGAAGCCACAGCCCTGAACCTGCAAGACCTAAGCGGGGCTGTTGCTGACAGGGTGACTTGGGGGTCTCTCATTCATAGGGTCACCATAAGTCGAAGTGGACTTGAGGGCAGTTAACAGCAAACAGCAACAAAGGAAGAATCTGGAAATCACATAACTCCAACTATGTGGAAAAAACAACGCACAGAATATCTCTCAAAGGGCTGCAGGTCCACTCATGACATTTCAGACCCCTGCTAATAAGCCTTTCCGTTTCCGAGCCGGGAAGGACCCTCCTCAAAGGAAGGCTGCAAACTTTCGGATTCCACCCTCGGAGCCGTTGGCAGAGGAGAAAAGAAACCAGGCGCTTCCCTTCCCCTGTTTATGAGGGAACGTGACTCACCTCCCAAGGCAGCCTCCCCAGAGGTGGTGGCCCTATAAATACCCTTTAGCACCCCTCCTCCTCCTCCTGGCTCGGAAGGGGCCCTCCCTCCCCAAGCCCCCCCTTCCAGCCGAGGCCCGCCGCGCCCTCCTCCCCTGGTGCGGGCCCAGCCTCTGCGCGGCGCCTTCTCCGGCCTCCGCGCCTCCCTCGCCGTCGCTCTCGGCTTTCCGCTGTCACCAAGGCCTGAGCGGAGGAGGCGGAGGCGGCGGGCGGGGAAGGGAAGGGAAGGGAGGGAGGGAGGCGAGCAGAGCGGCGGAATCAAAACAAGCGAGACACGCCTTTCGCCTGCTTGCGCTCCTTCCCGCGGCCAGGCGCTGTGGCGTGTGCGTGTGAGCGAGTGTGTGTCCGCGCCTGAGAGGGGGAGGCAGGCGGGCGAGCGGGCGGGCTTCTCCGCCTGACAATGGAGCTGCAATAAGCCCGGGCTTGGGAGGTGCTGGGCGACGAGCACCGCCAAGAGCCTCCGCCGCCAATTCCCGCCGGTGGTGCTTCTGCTGCGGCTGCGACCCGCTCCTCCTCCTCCTCCGCCGCCTCCTCCCCGGGCGATGCCGAACCAGAAGAGTAACAAGGGCAAGAAGAACAAGCGCGCCAACAGCAGCGGGGACGAGCAGGAAAATGGAGCCCTGGCCGCGGCGGGCGCCGGAGGGGGAGCCTTGGCCGCGGTGGCCGCATCCGGAGCCGGCGGGGCAGCGGCGGGCGCGGGAGGCTCCGGGGGAGCGGCGGCGGCGGCGGCAGGAGCAGCAGCAGCGGCAGGAGGAGGCGGAGGGGTGGCCGCCACGGGCTCGGCTTCGGCGGACGCCAAGAACGGTAGGGAGGGAGCGGAAGGGCGACGCTCCGGCGCGGCAGGCAGGCAGCCAGGCAGCCGCGCCGCTTCGCCCTCGCTGGCTCATCCCGCCTCCCTGCCTCCTCCTTCCAGTGGAAAGCCGCCCGGGCCTTCGATGGCGCAGCAGCCGGCGGTGGGAAAAGCAGCAGGGCGGGCGGGCCGACAGGGAGGCCTGGGCGGCTTCCATGGGCTTCGGCCTCCCGACGCTCCTCCTTGGGCTGCGCTCAAGCAAGGCTGTCTGCGGCTCCTCGGCTTGCCTGCGCGCCCAGAAAGAGGGTGGCGGGGGCTTCCCAAACTCGCTGGCCCCACCGAGAGAGAGCTTAAGGCCCCACCGAGGAGGAGGAGGAGGAGGGCTGTGTGGTTTCAGGGCCGGTTGAAGGCACCAGCATCCGCAGGGGCCCCATCATGGGGGGCCCCTACTAACCCTCCTCCTGCAAAAACATTATTAGTAATAATCTGAATATCCTGTACTGTGAATAGCTTAGGTTGAGTTAGGTTACATTGACCTGAGAGAAACATATGGGCCTTCCAAAATAAAGCATGGGGGGGGGATTCCTTAAACTGGTCCTGTGTAGTTTCAGTACCTTTTGAAAGGGTTTTGTTTCTGCCCTCCCTCTCCCCCCCCTATTTTTTTGTAATGTACCTACAAGGAACTGAAACTGTTGCGGTTGAACAACACTCCTCGCCCCCCCAATCCCCCCCCTCGGTTCCCTTTTTGGTCCTGAGGTATTGACCTCCTCCTCCCCAACAACCTTAAATCATGGCCTAAACCCAGTTGCTAGTCCCAGCAAGAGCAGATAGATCCACTGAAACGTTGCCCAGTGGTAAGTAATTGCTTGTTTGAATCCCATTGGGTCCTCTCTTCTAGACTAGCAATCGGATTCAGGCCTCATTTTATTTATTTATTTATTTATTTAAACCCTGCTCTTCAGCCACAAAGGCTCTCTCTCAAAGCAGCTTACAAATTGTGAAGCAGTAGCACTTTACACATCTACACTGCATGATGTGGTTTCCAGTGTGTGTTAGCTAATTACCCCCACAAGCCGGGTACTCATTTTACCGACCTATGAAAGGATGGAAGGCTGAGTCAATCTTGGATCCCTTTGGATCAAACTTGCAACCTTGTGGCTGCAGATTTGAGGATTTCCATTCAAGCTTGTTTATAAAATCAGAGATTTTATGTACATCTAATATCCCTGGGAATTACTTCTTAGCATTGCAGCATATACTAGACATGTAATATAGAATTCAAAGATATAGCCATGTTAGTCTGGATCAGTATGCAAAGGGATATTGTAGCACTTTGGAAACTAATGTCTCTGATGAAGTTGACCCAGTCTACAAAAGCTTATGCTACAACCTTCTTTCTCTCAGTCTCAAGGGTGCTGCAATATCCCTTTGCATGTAATATGTAGAAATGTTTATAACTGTCCTCTGTGGCAACAGGCCTTGTAGCTGCTGAAACATTTTATTTTACTGAAAAGTTGACCTGATAATCCAGAAACCTTGGAGAGCTGCAGCCATTTGTTGGACAGCTGATCATCTGGTGGTGTGACTCAAGACAGGGCAGCTTCATGTGTTCATCTCCTCCACTTGTGTGGGACACAGAATTTCTACCCATCAGTATGTATTGAGTAACAGCATGCATGCAGTCCCTTACTCTGAAACCTGTTTTGCTGTAGTGTCAGTGACTCTAAACTATTGCCCACCAGGCCTGTCTGCATATCTGGTTTATTCTGGGTGCTGATTTGTTTCTAGGTACAATTTAAAGTGCTAGTTATGACCTATAAATCCCTATAAACATCAGGGTTATTTGAAGGACTGTATCTCTACTTTTGAGCCCACCTGTGTTTTGAGATCTTCTGGGGAGGCCCTCCCTTCTCTCTGTCTCATCACCCTTAGTGTTCTAGTGGGAACACAGGAGAGGGCCTTCTTGGTGGTTGCTCCCAGTTCCCTGAGAGATTGGTGTCCTCTCTGCTATCCTTCCCTACGCAGGTGAAGATATTTTTGTTTCAAGAGGTCTTTGAGGGCTGATTGCTCAGAGGAAAAGGCCTTTCAGAATGTATTGTATTGCTTATTTGTTGTTTTCTTTTTAATCATCACAATTTATAACTGCCTTTATTTCTATAATCAGTTTAATTATATTGTTTAACTTTTGTATGATGTGAATTTTTAAGCTATATCTCTTTGTAAGCTACCTTTAGTCCTGGACTGGGACAAAAGTGCAATGTAAATAAATCTAATAATTATAATATTAATAGATGATAATTTAATTTTTAAAAACAGTATAGAAACCACTTATAAAAATAGTGCCAGATCAGTATGTAATAAACAGAATAACAGTGGATTTTAAAAGATAAATTGGCATAATATAGGAAGTGTGTAAAACTTAAAAGATGAAAGCTAAGAAAGAGCATGGAAAAAAAAGTGAAGTTGATCTACAAGCTCTGTTTAAGTTCTTGAGCCCAGGTAGATGGCTGTTCTTGCCTTAAAACAGCTTAAATGATGGGTGTGAAGTGAATGACAGAAGAATTCTTCTGTGTTTGCAAAAGGACTAGTACACTCATACACCTTCCCCACCCCAGATTGGTCTAAACTAGTATTACATGAAGCGAAGTCCAAGTGGTATTGTGTTCTCTTTTCCTTTTCCCCATTAACATAGGTCAGGCATGGAAGAAGAAAGCAGTAGTGCATGTAACAATACTGATGCCTTATGTTATTGATTCTTCAGGCTCTTTTGGAGCTTGGAATGCCAGTTTAGAAAAAGTAGCAATTTTAAGTAAGATCAGTGTAGGTGAAAAATCACCTTATTTTCTTCTTTGGCCAGCCAGTGACAGCTGCTTGAATCTCTGTCTCTATATGTGACTATATCAATGTAAAAAAATATTTGAGCTCTAAATAATGTTTGGGAAGCATTTGGTGTAAGATTTTTTTCACCTGCAAATATTTGTTCTATTTCTTGTTGTGTATCATGGTTCAGATACTTGGATGAATAGTGTTTTCAGGAAATGGGAAGAATTCATGTTCTTTTCCTGCCCACTGCTGTGAAATACAGTAGAGCCATTCAAAAATACTTGTCTTTTGTTCACTAATGCACTTTTTTCAGTAAAAGCAGAATTTTAAATTCTACAGTCACCAGGAATAACTTTCGGCAAATTGCCCACTACTGACGAAATAAAGCAATCTGATAGTTCGTACTAAATTTAGGATGTGGGTTCTGATGTTCAGCACATTTGGATGAGGTCTGATACTGCATGTCTGTAAGGATGGCTATTTTTGCATCTCTGTCAGTGTATGTTCCCAGACACTGGCTCCTCATCTACAAATTGGGATGGCTCAAATCAGAGTGGCAGGAGGGAAGGAAAAGGGGCAGCAGGAGGCTTTGCAACTTTTTGGCAGCTAAAAATCAGAGGCGTCTGTAGTACCTGTGTTCAACCTTTGTGTTGTTTGAAAGAATGCTTAGTCCCGCTCGCCCCAGGTATCTTTATCCTACCACAGTGCCAGCTCTGTTAATAGGACACTTTTTCTCTTTCTTGTTTTTTGTATCTTTTATAGAAAAATTACTTAGGGATGGGTCCCATGTAACCCAGAGAAGCACGTTGAATTGTGTGGCCCATGGGCTTCAATGTAGTCCTCAGGAGCCCCTGACTGCCTTGGTTTTTAAAAATTTATTTATTTTAAACCACTCCCCTTTTTACCATAGAAACCCAATCTCTGGCTGAAAAATTATTCTGAAGGTGCAGTGTTTGATCAAATACTGTTGGAGGGCCTTCCACCCTTTAACAGCCGCAGTTAATTAAACAAAACAAAACAGGAATCAGAAGTGATTGCAATGCCACTCCCTCTTTTGGAAAATGAAAGTGTGCAGCCCACACAGGGTTGAGAGTACCTGAAAATGACTCCCACTCCAGCTTTCTGCTTTCTATGCAGAAATCAAGCAAAAATCACACTGAAAAAATGAATTAGAGGGGAGGTTGCGGGCTTGGTGGGGACTGGCAGGTTTTACAGTGGCCACAAAGTGGGTTCCAGAGTCTGCATGTGGCTTGTAGTTTGTATTTTCCCCACCACTGTCCTAAAGAATATCAGGCTTGCAGTAAGTAGCTCAGGGTGCAGAGATACTGAATTTTGAAGTTGTCTCTCATTTATAAGCAACCTGTATATATGTGGAAAATCAGCATGTTAACTCAATGCCCACACTGATTTCCTTCTGAAATGGTATGGACCCCTAAGACCAGATTTTAAAAAGCAAAAAAAGAGAGTGCATTTACTGACTGCCTACTTTGCTATGATGACTTTCATTTTAACTACACCCACTATATAAGCTTTTTAGCTCTGAAAGAGAGGACATCCAGGAAAAGGAGGATGTATGCTAACCTTACCTAAGAAGACTGACTGTACTAGCATGTTCAGATTGGCTCTTTGGAGTGAAGCACGTTTGCAGTTGCTGTCTCATTACTTCATAGCTATTGCGCAGAAAGTAACATTTTTATTTAACATAAATCAGCCTTGCAAAATGTTACATATCCCAGACACCTAAAGTCTGTTCATTTGGCTTGTCAGTAAAACAAGTCCAGACCTGCAAGGTTTGCCATTCAGTTACTACTTTACAACTATTTGAATTTTGCCAGGATTGTTACTAATGCCCTACTTGGAGACTTGTTTCCTAAATCAAACCCAACTGCTGGTCCTAACTAAAGTAGACCATTGAATCAGTTACTGAATGGTAAGTAAGCACTTACGTAAATCTTATTAAATTTACTGGGCTTACTCTAGACTGGACGAGCAATTGCATCTAGGCCCATGTGTCTCCTTTAGGAAATCTTTTGACATTGTAATACTCCAGCAGAACAGCTCTTAGTACTGATTTTGTGATACGTAAATTAGGCAACTTAATTGTATCTACTTAATACAGTACAAATTTGACCATTGGCAACCACAAGTTACTGTTGCTATTGAACAAATTATGTTACGGAGTAACTAGACATTGAGCCAAATATAGACTGAATTTTAGGAAGTGAAAGAATTGTCTTTCTTTCCTTCCCATTTTTATTTTTCAGAATAAGAAACCATGATGCAATAACTTAAAAAAATTATGTTAATAGTTTGCCTGGAACTGCTTCTACAGGCAACAGTGCAAATAGAAGTGTACTTTTGAAGCTGAGTGCTGAAATGGCATAAAATGAAAGCACAAGCAGATCCAAACCATGGTCTGCCCAGTCATTGGTTTGGAAGATCAACCATATTTTGAGTCCTTAACTGTTATAACTATCCATTCTTCGGATGGAGCAAATGTGTTGGGAGATGATGGTGTTTTTTGTTTGCTTAAAAAAAAAAAGATCCAAAGGACATTTTTCCAATTACACAGGATTTCAGTCTATAGCCTTTTCTCCTTTTGCAGAGCACAGGTAAATCTCAGTTAATAAAGTAGATGTGTTCCTTGTCATTACTTATTCAACAGAAAATTTAGTACTAGAGGAAGAATAACATGGAAAGAACAGGGATAGATTCCTACAGTACAAAAAGGAAAAAAAAGTTCCAGCATGTTTCAGAAAACTTTTTATTCAGTATAGATGTGTGAAATGAAACAATAGGTTAAGTAAGCCTTGCATAAATAAACAAAACTACAGGTCAACCCCAGTATGCTTAGAGAATACATTCCAAGACCCCTGTGGATACCTGAAACCATGGATAATAGGGAATCCTGTTATTTTCAATGAGATGAACACTGGAAGTTGATCATAGAATCACATTGGAGGACCTCAAAATGCCTAGAGAGGACAATTTTTTTTTGGACATGGATAAGTGAAAACATGGATACCGAATATGTAGATGCAGGGATCGACCTGTATTTAGAAACTTGAGAGACCACTTGAAGGCTTCTTCCAAAATGCACTCAGGGATTACTTTCTTTTACCAACCGCCACTTTTTAAATTTCCATTTTGGTGGTCAAGTTTATAGAGTTATGCTTTTTTTTTAACATGTTGAGTGTAGCTGGTGAAGCAGGCTTGTCTGCTGTTATTTTTTTCTCTTGGTTTTCTGTTCATACACACTCAGCAAGGGACCCTGATAGCAGCTGTTCTTGGCCATGCCTGTTGCAGATAGGCACATCTAACTACTGTACATTGGAATGGTCTAATATAGAATCCCGCTCTTTCCCAGCTCTTGCTTTTTGACATTGCTTACTGCAGACATGCTGCTGCAATCTGACACTGAAAGCCTGTGTTTCTCTAGGCCTCCTTTACCATTTTCACAAAGCCCATATTACTAAAAATAAAATAAAAATCCCGCTAGACAGTGGATGAGGAAGAAAGGGGGGGGTGGGACAACCATAAATAGTTAGCTAACACACGTTGGAAACTGCTTAATGCAGTGTAGATGTGTAAATTGCTATTGCTTAAAACAATTTGTAAGCCACTCTGATAGCCTTGTGGCTGAAGAGCGGGGAATAGATAAATAAATAAATAGATAAGCCTTTGTAAAGAGCAGCTTCACTGTCAGAGGCTTTCTTAATTGAGGTATGCCTGTATTCGAAAGTAAAGATTGAGTATCCCTTGTCCGAAATGCTTGGAACCAAATGTGTTCCATATTTTGAGTTTATTCAGATTTTGGAATACAGTACAGGTATTAATTATATGCAGTACCTGCATATAAAATGGCATTAAGGGAGCAGTGGAGGTGACGGTGAGCCCAGGCTTTGTAAGCCCAGGCTGCCAAGCGTGCATTCTTTGGGCTCCCCTGCCTCCAAGGAGAGGAGCAGGAGGGAGGGAGATGTGACTGAGTTCACAGCCAAACTTTGCACAAGCAGTGTCTGCTGCTGCTCCATCCCCTGCCCGGCCCGGTTAAAGCATGGTCTAGAGCTGGATTTGGCAACTGTGGCTGCTGGCAACTGTCTCCAGTCTTGGCCTGGAGGAGAGCCCCACCCCCCCCCAGTCCCTATCACCTCTCCCCCCTGATTCCACCACTGGAGTTTGGATCCCAGTCAGTGCTTTTCCTACCCAAGTATGGGTAGGAACCCAGCCTTCTGCTTTCACCTTCAAGGTAGTAGCTGCGGTATTCCTGCTTGTTCTTTCAGTTGGAGAGATATACAAGTATCTGTGAAATGGTGGGAGGCGTGGATTCCTACCATTTCACAGATCTTTGAGCCTCTCTTCTGCTGCATCTCTAACCACCCTCAGAAATACAGTAAGGTTTTGGATTTTGGAGCATTTTGAATTTTGGAATTCCAGATAAGGGGTACTCAGTCTGTATTTTGTTGCTACCTAAATGGTGAGAGTCTTTTTTAACCAATAGATTTGGCTGTCATGTGAATTGTGAGAAATTAAGTAGGTGTGTCCAGTTCTTTACTACTCCTCTTTTCAGGATGTTTCCACCCTTTTTCCGATTTCCCTTTTATCCCCGCTTCAACTTCTTTTAATATTTTTAATCCCCCCCAATAATGTTCTAGCGCCTTAGCAATAATGCAGTACGTTAGATCACACACACACTGACACTACTAGCCAATTCAAATTTGGGAAGAAACTGCAAGATCTGGAAAGGGGTGAGGAGTAAATGGAATCTTTCCTGAGGTTGGTTGTTGCACATGTGTTTATAGTGCTTGACCTCTGAAAAAGATATTTGTAATATTCCTATGTTTGTTTCCTTGGAGCAAGATCACCCCCACCCAATGTACTCACTTCGTGTGTGAACTGAGGCATCAGAGGGGACTGTCTATAGATGAAGTGCATTGTGTATGTGTATGTATGGGACCTTGCTTCAAGGAAACAAACCCATGATAGTACCATTACGCTATATCACTTTGCACTATAGCTCTAGAGATTTTTTTTTAATTGAAAAAAGACATTTGGAGAGAAACAAGATCATGTGAGGATTGCAATACATCTGGAAACACATCGGGGAGGGTGTGAGACACACCCTCATCTAACGTCACAACCCATGTCACAAGCAAGCTGTCCATAAATGAACTAAAATGTGCCACCTTTTTCTTGAAGCTTAAAAAATGGGGAATGTTTGGATGGAGAAACATCAAGAATGGTCAAGAAGTTTGATTTCCAAAACCAGATATGGTTTTGTGGCTTGTTTGTTACATAGAGAATTGGTCTTTGCTTTTGATCCTGTGGTCTCTGTTAGAGGGCCATGGGCTCATTTTTGAGTGGGCATTTTACCTTAATATATTCATAGTAAAGTCAGGTTTTATTAAAAAAGAGGCTGCTTTGAAAATCTGAATGCATGCTATATTTGAAATTTAAAAACAATAATGTCTTTAAATCATCAGTTTTTATCCATCCTGTACTTTCCTGAGTTCTTTTCTTATAAAACCATTTGAAATTCACATGGAAGATTTGTATGAACCCTTCTATTTATTCATACATGTATCATGGCATAAGATAAGAAAAAGACAACTGTTTTTCCAATGAAGTTAAATTCTAAATTTAGACAATGGGGTGGCGAACACAAGGCAGACAGGCTGGGATGCAGTTGGCAAGGATGACAAGTATGAAAGGAAGAGAAACAGGAGGACAAATAATATGAAGGATGAGCAGAAGCCGGTGCTGTAACATATTTATTTCAGGTAGAGATTAGGACAGTTATGGGATAAATTCAAAGAATTTTATCTAAAGAAATCCTGAAGCATCTGATCTGCAGTATGTTGTCAATAGAGCTGCAACATCTATTTATTTAGATTAAGTGAGACCAATTAAAAATAATCAAAAAGGTGCTGATTAATAATTTTTAAAACTCTTCTTTTAAAAATTGTTACCTAAATTGCAAAGCAGCATTTTAAAAGAGGCCTCCCTCTTTTTACAAGATAGAATGTTTCTTCTGCATTTAAGCTTGCCATGGCCCTTGCATAGTCAAAAATAATGTTTTCCTTCAGAATGTTTCTTTTTATTCTTCTGTGAATTTAAACCAGCTGTAAATCTAATATTTTGAATGGGTAACAGCTCTTGCAACTGATTGTTAGTTTGGGGAACTGTGTAAAAGAGAGATCCTCTCTGAACACTGGGCATTTGTAGCTTTTATTTTCTTCTGATGTGGGATTAGGAGAATTGGTTTAACCAGAGCAAGGTCACATTGTGTTCTTATTCTAGATATTCAACCCAATTTATTCCCCCTCTATTTATTAGTCTTTGTAAAGGTACCACTTTCTTCAAGATCAGGAAATACAGTTTCTGAAAGTTGGCTTGTTGAGGCTTGCAGAAAGTTGGCTTTTTCCTTTAGAATACACAGAGTGCTGGATCCTATTATTAATCGTAGCTAGTAGATTAGACTCATTCAGTTGGTGGGATTTACTTACATGTAAATCTGTCTTAATTAGAATATGCTTTTTTGAGCCAAAGAGGTTAGCTGATTGAAGTTCTTCAAGTGTATTAAAGGTCATGGGAAATTTCAGAGATAGGAATGCAAAGCATCTTTTTTAATTTTTATATCACAGAGTTTGGGAAGATCTTCACACATTGGCTTGGCTTTCCTTAGCTGCATCTGCACGCACAGATTAATGTTCAGTTTAGTTGGATTTGATCCATGTGGCTTGACTTAATTTAATAACGTCTTCAGTGCACATTTAGTCGGTAGACCATGTTAATAAGAGTTTGATTATGCTCTACCTAATTTGGGGCTTTATTATATATATATATATATATATATGGACTGCTTCCTCTGAGTTGGGAATAATTACTTTTTGGACTGTAATGACTCCCAGAGTCCCTGTCAGCATGGTCACTGACTTGTACCAGTTGGGAGGTTCTGGGAGTTGTAGTCTCCCCAAAAGTAACTTTTCTAAGCTGTGTTCTTGAATTGATGAGCTGTATTATGAATTTCAGCAGGAAGAAATGTAACTACATCTAGAAATAAATAAATACAAAAAAATGCAGAGATATAGGACGATGACACCTGGCTTGACAACAGTACATGTGAAAGAGATCTGAGAGTCTTAGTAGACTACAAGCTGAACGTGAGTGAACAGTGTGATGAGGCAGCTAAAAAAGCCAATGCAATTCTAAGCTGCATCAATAGTAGTATAGCGTCTAGATCTAGGGAAGTAATAGTACCACTCTATTCTGCTTTGGTTGCTCCTGACCTGTATCCAGTTCTGGGCACTGCAATTCAAGGAGGATATTAACAAACTGGAACGTGTCCAGAGGAGGGAGAGCAAAATGGCGAAAGGTCTGGAAGCCATGGCCTATGAGGAGCGGCTTAGGGAGTTGGATATATTTAGCCTGGAGAAGAGAAGGTTAAGAGGTGACATGATAGCCATGTTTAAATATTTAAAGGGATGTCATATTGAATAGGAAGCAAGCTTGTTTTCTGCTGTTCTGGAGTCTAGGACACAGAGCAATGGAGTCAAACTACAGGAAAAGAGATTCCTCCTAAATATGGTCATCCCTTCCCTTTTGCGTCTTTCTGATTCACCGTTTTGTGTATTTGCAGTCTGTTGCTACTGCTGGAATACGCCAACAGTACTGTTATTGCAAGATCTTGTCTTCCTTCCCCTTCCCCACCTCATGTCTGGAAAAACCACAATCTCCGCACCACCATGATTCTGTAAGATTTGCAAGGTCCCTCTGCCTCCCTCCACTCTAGCGGTAAGATTGGCTTCACCCCCAACCCATCCTCATCCTCCACCTTCTGTTCCTCCACTCCAGTCAACAGCATTGTCTGTTTCTCCCTTTCCCACATTTGAATGAGCGTTCCCAGCTGGCTTCCAAAGCGAGTTTCCTCTTTAAAACTCAGATTCCACCCACAAACCTCTCACTCCTCTCTGTCACCCAACAACCACCACAACAACATTGCCTGTACTTCTTGTACCCAGCTGCCTTCCAAAGCTCCCAGCTGGCATGTAAACAGCTTTCAAGATTTGCAAATCCCCTCTGCCCCCTTCCACACCAAAGCTGATTTTTGCAGCAGCAGCTGCTGCTGCTGCTGGAGGACCTACCTCCCCACCCTTTGGGTGGCACAAAGGAGGTGGATGGGACTAAGGATTAGATACCAGCACAGGCATTGTGGCTCCCCACTTGACCATATTCCTGACACACAGTTCTTGCAGGACAGTTATGACACTTATACAAGGTTCAAATAAACAACCATTCAACCAATATTTATTGTAGCTTAGCTTAACAGTGTTAATTTTAGCTCTTATTCAACAAATGTAAGTGGTCAGGGTGTTCATCCTGGATCTCTTCTACAAGTTCCATATGCAGAGGAGGAGGAGGCGGCGACTGGGTGGTTGCAGAGGTAGCAGAGGTGGAAGGGTTGGAAACGGAGGCAGAGGTACTCCATGTTACCTTCTGGAAAAACATTGTGATTTCTGTTTGCTTTTTTGCCTCTTCATTTCTTTGAAAATGTTTGTGTAAGTTGATATTGCCTCTTCTACCATTTCCTTACACTTCAAAGAGGGTATCATAGCTGGATCATAGATGTTGCAGCCCTGAACATACACAGACCCTGTGCAATGTTGTCCAGTGTAAACTTGTCTTCCACTTCTACTTCCTCTTCTCCTTCTTCATCTGTTACCACCTCTGCCTCTGGAAGGGTCAGCTCCATTAGGTCAGCCTCAGTTAACTCACTGGGGCTGGTAGCGATTACTGTTGTCTCTTCATTTTTGCGGTTTTGTATATTCGTGGAAAGTCCTGGCTCCCACCCCACAGGGAATGTGTTTGGGGGGTGGAGCCAAATCCAAGAAAAGCCCCTCGTTTGCCGCAAAGCCACTGAGCCTCCACGTGCTTGGTGGAGGGAGCATGGTGGAGGCGGTGGCATGGCGGACACAGTGGTGGAGGCCCCAGAGGTATGGTGGCATTCTGTTGGGGGGAAGGGCCAAGCCCAAGAAATGCCATGAGTTCTGTGGCTTTGCCCAGAATGTACGGCATTCCCTGGGCTTGTCTCCCCCCACCCGGCACTGAACCCCGAGCAATGGCCGCGTTCAGGGCCAGGTTGTTGAATGTGGCTGGTCTTCGGGCTTGGCTTTCCCACCCCAACCGAATTGAACCCCCAGAAACCACCAACGTGGCAGTTCCTGGGAGTTCAATTCAGTTGGGGTGAGAAAAGCAAGCCCGAAGACTGACCACGTTTGGTGACTTGGCCCTTAATGTGGCTGTTCTTTGGGCTTGCTTTTCTCACCCCAGCCGAATTGAACCCCCAGGAACTGCCACTTTTGGCGGTTCCTGGAGGTTCAGTTTGGTTGGCGTGGAAAGGCAAGCCTGCAGAATGGCTGCGTTTGGTGACGGCTGTCCTTTGGGCTTGCTTTTCTCACCCCAACTGAATTGAACCCCTAGGAACTGCCACTTTTGGCGGTTCCTGGGGGTTCAGTTCAGTTGGGATGGGAAAGCCATGCCCGAAGAATGCCTGCATTCAGTGACTTGGCCATTCTTCAGGCTTGCTTTTCTCACCCCAACTGAATTTAATCCCCAGGAACCGCTGAACGCAGCCGCTCCTGGGGGTTCAATTTGGTTGGGGCGGAAAAGTCTTCTTCCATTGACTGCACAATCCTCTGCACTGAGTAACATGTGAAGTGTGCCTTAAATGGCCTTTTTACTCCCTGATCGAGAGGCTGGATGAGAGATGTGTTGGGGGGCATGTAGACAACAGTAACATCTTCAGTGTTGAACTCACTGGAATCTGGGTGTCCAGGGGCATTGTCCAGTAGTAAGAGGACCTGAAATGCCTTTCCCTTACTGGCAAGGTATCTTCTGCCCTCTGGCACAAAGCACTGGTGAAACCACTCTAGAAGAAAGGTTCTTGTTGTCCATGCCTTCTAGTTATGCAGCCAGAAAACTGGCAGCTGCAACTTCCCCTTCCCCTTCAAGGCTTGTGGGTTAGCAGCTTTATAAATTAGAGCAGGCTTTATCATATGGCCAGCTGCACTTGCACAAAACAGCATGGTTAGCCTATCCCTTGCTGCCTTAAAGCCTGGCGCACGTTTCTCTTCCTGGGTGGTGTATGTTCTCTGAGGCATTTTCTTCCACAACAAGGCAGTTTCATCTCCATTGAAAACCTGTTCTGGTTCATACCCCTTCTCTTCAGTAAGTTCCCTCAAGATGCCAGGAAACCTACTGCCAGCCTCATGGTCAGCAGAGGACTGTTTTCCTGTTGTTTTGACAGTGCATAGGCCAAATCTTTTCTTAAAATTCTCAAACCAGCCCTTGCTGGGTTGAAACTCTGAAGAGGTAGACCCTTCACCTTCACTGTCCTTCAGGGAAACATATAAGGACTTTTCCTTTTCTCTTATCATATTAGAATAAACAGGGATGCCTTTTTTATAGCAATCCTGCACCCATATGAAAATGGCACTCTCCACACGAGAGATATAAGGATTTCTCACCTGATGCAGAGTCTTTGCACCCAATGGTATAGCTGCAGCAATGGGTTTATGAGTGTCACCTTCTTTTTTCTTTATGTACCTTATAGTGGACTATAGTGCCATAATGGTGGGCAACCTTAGCAGCTGACTTCACTGAATGCAGCATGTCCAATAATTTTACCTTTTCTTATAAGGTCATCACTTTCTTTTGCCTCTTGGGTGCACTTTCAGAAGCAGTAGAAGGACCACGCTTTGGACCCATGATCAGCTTTATATTGGTTTCAGTTATTATAAAGGAGAGATACTGCACAGAATATGCTGAGAGACAAATCTCCACAGTGAGGTTGGAGGCATAAAACACATGAAGCAGGATATTGGGATAGAACACGTGATTGAGCTTGCCTTGCTACCACTTGTAGCAGTTGTGAAGTTGGCAGGAAATGGGATGGAGAAGCATACCCTCCAGTGCCTTGGCTGGCTCCATGTAACATTGGAAGGAGCGGGGAGTGAGTTTTCTGTACAGCATAGAACTGTACCCGTGGACTGTACATTACTGAGTGTTCCAAGGTGGCAAAGCTCACTTTGGAAGGCAGCTGGGAACAAGAGGTACAAGCAATGTTGTGGTTGTGGTGGTTGGGACACAGGGAGGGGTGGGAGTTTTGCAAGTGGAATCTGAATTTTAAAGAGGCAATTTGCTTTGGAAGGCAGCTGGGAGGTACAGGCAATGTTGTTGCTGTGGTTGTTGGGAGACAGGGAAGAGGGAGAGGTTTGTGGGTGGAATCTGAGTTTTAAAAAGTTTTAAAGAGGCAATTCACTTTGGAAGACAGCTGGGAACAAGAGGTGGGGTGGTTTTGTGCCAGGATAATAGGACTGAGAGAAGTGTAAGGCCTAGGAACTTTGCAAATGTTGTGGCATCATCATTCAAACGCGGGAAAGGAAGAAACAAGCAATGCTGTTGGCTAGAGTGGAGGAAGAGAAGGCGGAGGATGAGGATGGCATAGGTGGGTGGGCAGAATCTGCAGTCTCATTGTTGGTCACAGCTGCAGCAGCTGCTGCAACTAACATACAATTTGGAGTGGAGGGAGGCAGAGTGACTTTGCAGATTGGCTGAGGCATCATGCAAAGGCAGGAAGGGGAGGTTCTGGCAGTGCTGTTAGTGGGAGAGGAGAGTACAGCATGTTTGGGGTGGGGCATAATTTATTTGCAGTTTTTTCACTTTCGCAGTGGTGCTCTGCCCCTAACCCCCGCGAATGGGAAGGGATGACTGTGTTAGAAAACACTTCCTGACGGTTAGAGCTGGTTGACAGTGGAATACTCTGCCTCAGAGTATGGTGGAGTCTCCTTCTTTGGAGGTTTTTAAACAGAGCTAGATAACCATCTGTCGGGATTGCTTTGATTGGCAGGGATGGATGGCCCTTGTGATCTCTTCCAAGTCTGTGATTCTATGAGGATTTTTCCTTTAGAATGCACAGGGGTTGTCTAAATGGTGAAAATACTCCTCATGGAATGTGATGAGAATCCTGCCTATCTTAATGGGATCCTGTATCCTATCACCTTATTTGGAAGGAGGGGGGCCAAGAAGGCCTTTGCAGGTTTCTCCAGAGTTTTAAAAAGACAGCGAGGGGAAGGTGCATTCCTGCTCATTGGGACAAGCGATTTGCTCTGAATCGCTTTCCCATAGGAGAGGAAGTACTGATTGGCCCGATGAGCACGAGGGCAGGGCTTGCTAAGAGGGCAAGCGCCCGGCATCCCCATGTTGATTTTTCACCTTAGCCTGGCTATTCGCTTGGAGAAGAAGGTGTGTGGGAGGGGGGTTCCCCCCTCTGAGCGGCTGGCCAAACGGCTACTGACATTCCTTTTGAGTCTCCAGTCCTGGGAAGGGAAACTAGCTCCTTCAACTCTCCTGTGCAAGAGGGCATACGAAGTTTATGGGGGCTGTAAGACCATTAAGACATGTCGCAGCTGCTGTGACTTGTCTTTGCTACAGGTCACTCTGGTATTTTGGGGCTCATATAGACAGACCCACAGAGTGCTGAATTCTATTGTTAATCGTGACTAGAGTAGTGCTTCCTGTACTCTCACAATGTCTACATGGATTGGCCTCAGTTCCTGTTATCCCATCCGTGGTGGCAAGGGATGATGGGAGAAGAGGATTAACACACATGGAAGTCACCAGGTTGGGGAAGACTGAGTTAAATGAAAATAGTAATATTCTGGTATATAAGACTGCTTTTTAACACTTGAAAATCTCATCAAAAGTGGGGGGTCGTATTATATGCCCAGCAGATCTTTTCCCCTGCTGTGAGAATGACTGCCTTATCTTTGAAGTGTTAAATTCCCTGGGCAGTTTCCCCAGCAGATCCTTCCCCCTGCTGTGAGAATGTCTGCTTTGCCTTTGAAGTGTTAAATTCCCCTCCATTTAGCTCAGGAGAGAAGAGAAGCAGTCTTTAAAAGGACATCAAGTTTTGTCTATGGTGAAATTCTCTTATCTGAATAAAAGCTTCTGGCAGAGTTAAATCATTCTTAATTGCAAGGTATTTATTATGGGACTGTATTTTGGTAAACTTGCCGGGAAGATTCCCATTTGCATAGCTTTGGGGATTTCCTCTCCAGGAGTTTGCAAGTGGCTCTAAAATCATTAATGTGCTCATTCAAAAATGTGGGATTTGATAGCTTCATATTGACCAGCTTCATATTAACCAAATTAATTATTAATGCAACCTTACTTTCCAAAGATTGAACACCACAGAGATTTT
This sequence comes from Gambelia wislizenii, assembly GCA_030847615.1. Classification (NCBI taxonomy): domain Eukaryota; kingdom Metazoa; phylum Chordata; class Lepidosauria; order Squamata; family Crotaphytidae; genus Gambelia; species Gambelia wislizenii. The sequence goes on along the minus strand of JAUMIR010000001.1, from coordinate 114,890,122 downwards.
TCAAAGTATCCCATGCTTTTTTAGCTGTTCTCAATCCTTTAATTTCACAGACTATTCCATCATCTACAGCCACTGAGTTGGCTGGCTGGGGGGGGAGGGGTAGGATTTCCAGCCGGGTGGCTGGCTGGACCGGGGGACGACGACTCTATTTTAACTTAAAAATTGGGGGGCCGTCTTATACTCCCAGTCGTTTTATATGCCGGAATATACGGTATTCATTTCTATTAAAGTACAGTTTTCATTTACAATGTATAAATGTTGGGTTTAATTGAGCTCTAGTGGTTTTTAACTGGAGTGAAAGAAGCATACCTCTAATCCCACTCTTTCCACAGCAGCCCCTCCAATCCCCTGAGAGAGCGAAGGGATCCTGCTGAACAGGGCAAGATATAAAACTTGTTAAATTATTTTGTTATTGTTAGAAGTCCCTTCCCCACTCTGGCAATCTTGCACAAAACATTCCTCAAACCTTCCGCCACCTCCTGCCCAAAAAGCATGGAAGTGGACTTAACAGTCATTTCTGGTTTCAATTTTTTACTAACTGTTCATTTTTGAGACTGTTGTGGCCTCTGATGGGCCTGACTCTAATGTTGCCCATCACAGACTTAAGCACTGTGAAGAATAAAGCAAAGCCCAAGAGGCTGCAATGTATAAGTTTACAATGACAGAGCTGCTATATATGCTCATGTATAAGTCAACCTCATATATAAGTCAAGGGCAGGTTTTGGGGCCAAAATTATGGATTTTTATATGACCCATGGATAAACTGAGGATCATTCTGTGAAGAGGAAAAATGCCAGCACCGCCTCAGGGGGCCAGCCTTCCCTGGCTGCCACTGCTGCCATTTTTCTGCCCAGGTAGTCAAAAAGGCCTTTTGCCACTCTACTCAGAGAAGTGGATAGCTCCTTTTTTGGTAAGAGTTCATGTACAGTACTTACATTGACCTGTAGATAAATCAACCTAGGTTTTTGGGTCGATTTTTTGACTAAAATTTCTAGACTTATACATGAGTATATACTGTATGTTGCTGACACGATCTGCAACCACCTTAGAGAGTTGCAATGATGCTCAGTGGAGGACTGTACAAAATGTCCTGTTATGTAACAGAGGCTCCCACCACCCAATAGGGCTCCACAGAAGGTGGGAAAACTTTTGCATCCAGGCTCAGGACACCTATGACCTTTCATTGCCCTTCATTCTGGATTACCAATGCCCTGTGGGTCTGTTGGGGGCCATTGCCCCCCTTCTCCTTGTACTGTCATTGCACAAGGCAGCCAGTCCTGCAAAGTGCTGTACTGTTGCACATTGTGACTATTGTGCAATGGCAAGCTGCTTGTGCAGTGCATCCAATGGCACAGCTGTGACATCACTCTCCTCCAGGAAATATGACTACAGTGGAGCTACATAATTCTAAACTGCACAATCATAAGTTGGTTTATGTTGCCAACAGGAGGCCAGCCATAGTTCTATGCATAACGGTCTTGCTATACTCTTCCATGAAATGAAATGCTGTGTATGCACACACTGTTTCCCATTGCACATTCCTCAGTTCATAGAAGAGAAGCAAGGGTGTGCAAGTATTCAGGATTAACTTCTCTGTCCAAAACATTCGACTAATAAAATAAAATTTGCCAATATTTAGTTTGCATATAATAGATCTGACCTGTTTCTCTGTTCTATGTTCCACAGAAGCACCTTGTGCTACACCACTGATATGTAGCTTTGGACGTCCTGTCGACCTAGAAAAAGACGATTACCAGAAAGTTGTATGCAACAATGAACATTGTCCTTACAGCACTTGGATGCACCTTCAGTGTTTTTATGAGTGGGAGAGCAGCATTTTGGCCCAGTTTAACTGCATTGGGAGAGCAAGGAGCTGGAATGAGAAACAGTGTCGACAAAATATGTGGACCAAGAAGGGATATGATCTTGCTTTTCGTTTTTGCTCTTGCCGATGTGGTCAAGGACACTTGAAGAAAGACACAGACTGGTACCAGGTAAAACGAATGCAAGATGAAAAGAAGAAAAAATCTGTCTCTGAAAAGAGCAGTGGAAGATCAACATCAGAGTCCTCAGAAGATGTTAAAAAGTGCAGGCCTGCCAATAAACCACAGAAAGGTTTGAACCATGATATCCAACGACGGCATTCAATGGATAGACAGAACTCTCAAGAGAAAAGCAGTGCCAGCAGTAGCTATGCAGTCCGCTCTCCCTGTGGTTCTCCTGGCCAGTCCCCTCCGGCAGGTTATTCTGTCCTTGCCCCCACACATTTCAGTGGGCCCCGCTCTTCACGATACTTAGGAGAGTTTTTGAAGAATGCCATTCACTTAGAACCTCACAGGAAAAACATGGCCAATAGTGGCATGTTCAGAAATGCTCACTTTGATTATGGGGCATCTGGGCTACAAGCTCATAGATCAGGACATTTTGATGCCCCTGTACAATTTCTGAGAAGGCTTGATCTGTCTGAACTCCTTGCTCACATACCCCGGCATAAATTGAACACTTTTCATGTCCGGATGGAAGATGATGCCCAGGTGGGTCAAGGAGAAGATCTTCGGAAATTCATTCTTGCGGCACTTAGTGCTAGTCACCGAAATGTTGTCAACTGTGCATTATGCCACAGAGCACTGCCAGTATTTGAACAGTTTCCATTGGTGGATGGAACCCTGTTTCTTAGCCCATCAAGACACGATGAAATTGAATATGATGTTCCATGTCACCTTCAAGGTACTGGATGCATATCAGTCCCCTGTTTCATTTCTTAACTAATAACGCTGCATTTTAAGCTCCTGTTATTGTACTAATTTTATGGCAGAAGGACACTTTCATGCAACTGTGTATGTAACGAAACTAGAGTGCCACTACTAGGGGAAAACAGCTCGGCACAAGAGATAGATTTGAAGCAGAGAAGATGCATGTACAAAAGGGATATATTACTTGCTTGACTGTCTATCAGCTGTTCTTGCCCCCTCTAGGTTTCAGATTTGTATTTGCTTTACAAATACACATGGAACCTTTCCATGGGATTGGAAGAGAAGCAACCTGGGTAGAAGATGCTCTTGCTACTTCTGTGCTCTAAATTGTCTCCTAAAGCACACTTAGTTAAAACAAACCTGTGTTGGTGTTTTGATAAATGAATTTCTATGTAACGATTAAATACATTTCTGAGCTCTCAGTGGATGAAAAGCAATGAAAGAAAAGTTGCTGTTTACACAAAATAATTAATTAATTTAGAGTGTTTATGCATCCCCTTTACCCAAAACGGTTCCTAGATCAGCTTAGAAAGATAAGTAGCACGACAGTCCTTGTTCTTGTAGACTAAATTTCAGAAATGACACAAAAGGAATAAGGGATGGAGAGGGAGGATGAAAAAAGAAAGTTCAGGTTACAGTTCTGATGATAACCACCTGGATGCTAAGTGTTCAGTACTGTAGTCTGTTGGAATTGCTGCCACTAGGTGGCAGTTGAGCAATAGTCAAAGCCATTTAATCCCCTAGCAGAAGCTGTGGACTACAGTATTTTGTTTCTCAAAATCTTCCCCTGCTTGAATTATATATCTGGGAAAACTTTAAAACTGACTGTCTGTAGTATTACTTTTGAGGCTTTCTTCTGGAGACTATTGAGCAAATATTTTTTTTAAAAAATTATTTATTCAATTTCTATCTCACCTTTCTCTCAAATGGGACTCAAAAGTGTCTACAAAGGAGGATTTGTATGAATAAAAAGAACGAGAGTTGTATTTGCTGTTATAGTGTACTTTCACAGGCTTATTTGCTAGAAATCTTACAAAGACGCATCCTAATATTGTATAAAACAACTGGGGCCCATTCATAATACACAATTATAGCACTATATTCTACTTTAACTGTCATGGCAACTTCCTATGGAATCTTGGGGTTTGTAGTTTGATGAGGCACCAAAGCTCTTTCTCTGAGAATTCAAAATACCTCTCCCTAAGTTGCAGTTTCAGGATTCCATAAGGTGTTGCCATGGCAGTTAAAGGGGAATCATAGTGCTATAATTGAATTGGAAGTTGTGGGGACAGAATTTATATACAATAAAGGCAAATTTGCTGAAAGAACTCACGCCATATTGATAGATGTATTTCTCTGTTGATCACAACATATGACTGTCTTGAAAGGTCATATGTACATATAGTCTGAGCATTTAGAGAAAGAAAACTTCAGGTGAAATAAAAGAAAAGAGAAGTCAAGAGCCAGAAAAGTCTTCACAGGTTGTATGTATGTCTGAGAAGCATCTTCTACTGTCTGTGAGAGATAGGGGTAGTTTGTTGGGGACCACCAGCAACAGATGGAGCTGAACCCATTGATCTGTGAATCCAGAAACAAAAGTGGGCATTGCCATACATTTTCTTTCTCTTTCTGCTTCCACCTTTTCTTTTTCTCCCTTTCCTTCTCATAGATAAAATTTACAGAAATTGTTATGGTAGTTTTATAGCACAGATCTGAGTTTGGTATGCTCAGAAGGTTAACAAAGCCAGATTTCTTTAAAACAAAAAAACAAAACCACACATGCCTTGAAAACAGGACAGTATTACTTCCTTCTCTCAAAACCTAGAAGAAGAAGGATGTATGTAGAAAAAGGCTGAGCAAACCATGGCACAAATAGGTTTGAACATTTGGCTGTGGAAGTTTCAGGCTGCCTACAGTTTGGGGAAGAGTCTGAACCAGAAGAGTAAGTCTGAAAAACAAGACTTCCACCTTTTATTATCCCTGGTCTTTGATAAGAAATGGCTGTGAATATTTTGCATGCTAAACATATACTGTATTTCTTGTGTTTTCTAACTGAATATAATTACAGGTACCATATTTTTCCTTATAAATCTTTTATTTTACTCCCCACAGGAAGGCTTATGCATCTCTATGCTGTTTGTGTAGACTGTTTAGAAGGGGTTCACAAAATTATCTGCATAAAGTGCAAATCTCGGTGGGATGGAAGCTGGCATCAGCTGGGAACCATGTACACTTACGACATTCTAGCAGCTTCTCCATGTTGTCAGGTCAGTATAATGAAAGACATTGTATCTTGCTAAATGAGTTTTAATTGGTATGAGTCATATTGATTCAGAAGTTGGCCAGAGGAAACAGTTTTGGAAATCATGTTTGTTTTTGAGAGACTTCATGGTAGAGATTTGGCATTATATGCATTTTGGGGGGACATAGGGATCAAGGTTGACAATAAAGATGTATAATTTTAAAAATCTGATTAATAGCCTGATATTTTTGTGTGAAAAAAAATGGTTAGAAATTTAAGTTAAGACATGATAACATGAGAATCACACATGTTCATATTCTTCCTTTTCTTTCCACTTGCAATCTGGGAGTTTTCATTGGCGTGGCTTAAAGGTTTAAGCCAAAGTTGGGTAAAGCGTAACCTTATATATGTTGGACTTCAACTCCTAGCATTCCTCCCAATTGACTGTGCTGGTGAGAGCTGATGGAAGTTGCAGTCCAGCAACATCTGGAGGGCTGCACATTGCCTACCCCTGTTTTAAGCTCAAGAGCCACCAGGTGATAGTGCAGGAGCTTGAATGTTCTTGGGGAAGTGGAATTTGGCGAAGGGATGTATGCCTTTTCTCCTCTTTAAGCCCTAGCTCCTTCATCCCAAGGTGAATCCTTGACATTTGTAGCTGGAGGACATCAGGGTTGGGAAAATCCTCTGTATGAGACCTCTTTCTGGAGAGATGCTGGTAGTCATAGTAGACAGATGAAAAGGTATTTAGTTTAATACCTTTAAATTAGTTAGTTTAAATTGGTGTGGAGTCGTATATTGGTAGGAACAAAAATGAAGTATTCCCTTGTCCGATCCAGGTTTAGGGAGAATTAAGATGAATATTCCAACAAAAACGAGTATGGTATTTGGTTTTGAAATATGCCAATTCTGCTATATGGTAAAACTGTAAGGAAGTAGCAGACCATGTTTTCCATGTTTATTTCAGGCAGTGTCTCCCCCCCACCCCGAATAAGGAGAAGATATATGCTAGGTGAGAAATCAGAAGGACTAGAATGCCAAATACAGGTTGAGTGTCCCTTATCCGGAAATCTGAAATATTCCAAAATCGTCCACATACCACAACAGCTGATATAGTGATACCTTTGCTTTCTGACGGTTCAGTGTACACAAATGTTTCATGCACAAAATTAAAACTATTGTGTATAAAATTACATTCAGGTGTACAGCATATGAAACACAAATGAATTTCATGGGTCCCATCTACAAGATGCCTCATTATGTATATGCAAATTCTCAAAAATCTGAAATCCAAAACACTTCTGGTTCCAAGCATTTCGAATAAGGGATACTCAACCTATACTTAGGTGTGTTGTCATGCATTTAAATTAGTATTTTTACTAAACTGACTTAGGGAAAATATTGAATGATCCACCTTGGTTACAAGTAAAAATTCGGCTTTCTTTTCAAAATGTGGAGGCCTGAAGGGGAAAAAAAAGAAAGAAAAGAAACAGGGTTTCTTCTCTCCTTCTCCTAGGAGGTTATTTCCTGTCTCTTCACATATCTACTCCTTTAAGGAACAGGCAAAGAACAGCAAAATGCAAAGATTTTATTAAACAATATTTTTTATTGTTGACTTACTGTAAATACCTTGGAATAGATAAGATCTAAGTCTGTACTAGAGCTATCCTGTTGCTGAGCTGTCAACAACTAGACAATTCTAGTATAGAGATAAACCATGGAATTAATATTTATTAATTATTTATTTGATTGATAGGACACCTTTCTCCAAGAATGGGACCCAAGGCAGCTCACAACACATAAAAACAATTAAAATACAGCAGTTAAAAGTTACAAAATTAAAATAGTTACAATTTAAAATTATACAAAAACATATAAAAGTTAAAACATTAAAGACACATCCCCATAAAAGCCTCTGTGCCCACAACTACAAATTAAATGCCTGCTGGAATAAAAATGTCTTTGCTTGCCAGCGGAAGGAAAGCAAGGAGGGGACCAGCCTATCTCCCCACGGAGGGTGGGAGCAGCCATCACAGAGGTGCTCTCTTGTGTCCTCACCAGATGAGTCTGTGATGGTGGCGGACTGAGAGAAAGCCTTCCTCTAATGGTCTTAAAATTCTGGCAGGTTCGTACCGGGAGATATGGTCTTTCAAATAGTTTAGACCCAAGCCATAGAGGGCTCTATAGTTCATGATCAGCACTGTGAATTGTGCCTGGAAACAAACTGGTAGCCAATGAAGCTGTTTTAACAAAGGAGTTCCATGTTCCCTATAACTGGTCCTGGTCAGCATTCTGGCTGCAGCATTCTAGACCCGCTGAAGTTTCCAGTTTCCAAAGGCAGCCCCATGTAGAGTGTGTTACAGTAGTCCAAATGGCATGTAATCAAGGCATGATAGATTTAGGATTTATTTCTTAACAATATAATTAGATTGCATGGAGATGTTATACAGTTGTTGCAGGATATTAAGTAAATCAGATTGAATTAATTACAGAAAGAACCTTATTAAAGTTTCATTTATTTATTTTAATATTTTAGTATTAAAATAGGACTGGTTTTAAAAGGTTGTATGATAAAATGAGGGTGAGAATTGACCTTTGTACTTGCTAATGAAATTTGAAAGCTTTTATTGATTAGTATATAGGAATTTTATATGCATCTCCTTTCTTCCAAAGTGGAACCCAAGGCAGCTTCCAGAAGTAATAGTCACTAGTACTTGCCTTAGATCCACCATGTTGTAGTGGTTTGGCTGTTGGACTACCAGGGTCCCCGCTTGATCATAGAAACACACTGGGTGACCTTGGGCAAATTGTACTCTCAGCCTCAGAGGAAGGCAGTGGCAAGCCTCCTCTGAAGAAATCTTGCCTCCTCTTGCCTCCATGTACGTGCATTTACCTTGGGCTGCCATAAGTTGGAAATAACATATAGATGCACAATAAGGGTTTGCCTTATTTAAATTTGGAATTAAATTGTTTCAAAATGTAATATAGTGGCATTTGACCCAATGGAAAATTACATTTAACCATGGAGATGATGGAAAATACTGGTTTTCTGATGACATAGAGGTAATTTCACCAACATGTAGTGGGGATGTGCAGAGGAGGTTCCCTCTCTTTCACTCTCTCACACACAGAGACTTACAAGTACTTTGGACTGACAATTATTTATGTGGCTGAACATGGACAGGAAGCCAGTAATACTAGTACTGGTGATATAGGTCCCTATGACCAGACTAGTCAGCAGCCCAGCTGTATTTTGAACTAAACCAATTTTCAAAAGCAGCCCCCATGTACAAGGTGTTACGGTAAGCAGTCCTAGATGCTATCAGAGCACAGATAATTGTGACCAGGGCACCTCTCTCCAGGAGATGCCACAGCTGTCATTAGAGATTACCAGAGTCCCCAGTTACTTGTATTTCATTTTTAAAAAATGCTTCTTAAATTTCATTTTTAAAAAGTCTCAAAGCTGTTTATAAGAAAATGCAATAAATCAATTGGTAAAATAGTAAAACAATGATGAAGTTCATTAAATCACTACAGTTAACTGACAAGCATCTAAGAAAGAGCCTGACCCTTTAGGAGGAGTGCATGCCACCCAGAACAGGTTGGATGTCATCTGTCTGAACAACAATTCACCTGGAACGGAACTTCTAATGCAGTGGTTCTCAACCTTTGGTCCTCCAGATGTTTTGAATGTTAGCTTCCAGAATCCATCATCATTGGCTATGCTGGTAGAGGCTTCTGGGGGTTGAAGTACAAAGCAGCTGGAGGATCAGGGATTGAAAGCTCTAATACCAGGTGTCGTGGTGGTACAGTGGTTAAATGCCAGTACTGCAAGCCACAAGGTTATGAGTTCGATCCCAGAGGGCTCCAAGGTTGACTCGGCCTTCCATCCTTCTGTAGGTTGGTAAAATGAGTACCCAGTTTGTTGGGGGCAATTAGCTAAAAAACATTGTAAACTGCTTAGGGAGTGCTTTGGCACTGATAAGCGGTGTATAAATATTAATGCTATTGCTATAATAATATCAGATTTGGCCCTCATCCAGCCCATTAATAATTCATAATCCTGATGAAGCACATTGTGCTGCCTAATCCTCATCCAATGAAAAACCAAGGAGGAAAGAGCTAGGTGTCACAGTGATCTGTACCAACTGTTTCCTGTGAAGGCTAAAAACCAAGGGAGAGAATGGAATGCTTTGGGATGTCAAACCAAAATGTAATGTAGCCAAGCACTACTTCCTTTCCAGACTGGCCCTCAAGGTAGGAGCAGAGCCATGTCTCTGACTCCAGACCCAAAAAACCTATCTTGAAGGTTCTTTAAAAAAATCCAGTAACTTCTGCAGGATCCAAGAAAATACTCTTCCTTCTTTCTCACTCAGGTTGATTAATGCTATCTTTGTACCAAAAACAGTCCTGAAACCATATTGAAAAGGCTCTAGATAAATAACCTCATCCATGAATATCTGAACTTATACATCTGTCACATCTAGTGTACATTTAGCACCACAACTCTAGATAGGCATACTTAGTTTTGTGGGTTATGTGAGAGACTACTTGCTTTTGTCCAGATAACCCTGGTCTTTACTTTGAGAGGGAAGCCCTGGTTAGTGAACTGCAGCCTACTGAAGTTTATTCACAGTGCTTCTCGGTTGTGGAACCCACTGCGTAGAATGATCTCCCCACTTATATCATCCAGTGCTCAGGGTGTTTCCACTGCTAAGTCTCATATGTACTTGCCAGGTGGATGCTTGTCAGTTACCCATAGTGATTTAATGAGCCATTTTACTGCTGTGTCATTATTTTACTATTTTACCAGTTGACATTATTGAATGAAAAAAAAAATTTTTAAAAAATGAAATACAAATATTTTATTAATAAAAATTGATTCTTGTGTTCTTTTAAAATGACCTACACCCCCCCCCCGATTGTGATAAGCAGCATAAAACATATTAAGTAATAACATACATGGATATGAGGCAACTGATATTACCTCATAGTATTTTCCTCGCCTGCATTGTGGTCTCTTAGTTATTGAGAAATATTACTACTTTATATACTTTTAATGTTGGAAGCTTCCACCAAGGCTGCTCAGTACTAATAGAAAAAGGTAAGTCAAAATATATCTAATCCTAAACAGGCTTAAGTAACTGGATTAGGCTCATAGAATCAACAGGTCTTTGACCCCTTTAATTTGAGAGAGTGGGAGCATTTTGAAAGTAGTCTGCTAGATTTCAGGGTATTGTGAGCCATACTAGGAATTTGTTTGAAGGAAGGGATGTAGTATCAAATCCTTTGGTAAGTCACTTCTTTAGAATGGGCAATGTATAACCACTGGACGATCTTTTTATGGCTAGTATATGGTTGTAATTTATGGCTCTTAAGCTGCTTGTGCTCATGCTACTGGTTAATATAATTTGTCATTCCACCTGATCAGCCATTATCATCAATGATGTTGCTTTTGGAGCTGTGTGTGACCAGGGATAAGTGTCAGTTTATTGTTGCCCATTTACTGATTACGACAACCATAGTCACACCTTCAGTCTCTAGACTTACCGTAAATGCACCTAGGGAAAGGGAGCTGAGTAGGATTGTGACAGCGGTTCTCATCCCCAGTCCAGACGTGTTCATTTGAAGGTCTGCACCAGTACACATGTTAGTGTACTTATACATGGCAACCTCTGTGAGGGGAGGGTGCCTGAAAATGTAGGGGTCATCAAAAGTCTAGACTTGGGTAGGTAAAATGCAGCCCACAAGCCACAGGTGGCCCTTTGGGGGCTGTTTTTGAGTCCCACAGGACTCCCAAATGTCCCAGAGAGGCCTTTTTTAAAAACAGGAAGTGGCATATGTTAAAACCAATGTGTCTCTTGTTTAAAAGAGGGGGTAGGGGCAGAACATGTGGCAACCTGAACCAGTCCTTTCCAGGTTGTTGCTTCAAAGTCTTTGAAATGAATGAATCAAAAACCTATCCATCTTGAAGTCCACACACACATGCCATTCACACTTGTTGGGCATATACATGTATTTTGTTACCAAAGCATGTATTCTCAAGTACAAAACATGAAGTTCCATGAATATTTCATGACATGTCAATTAATGGGTAAATTAGTAAGTGATGTAACTTGATGAGCAATGGAAGCAAATTGCGATGTTATTAGAATTGTGTCTGTTTTCTCTCGTTTCCCCCACCCTCCCAACAGGCTCGACTGAACTGTAAACACTGTGGGAAACCTGTTATAGATGTACGTATTGGGATGCAGTATTTCTCAGAATACAGCAACGTTCAGCAGTGTCCACACTGTGGAAACTTGGACTACCATTTTGTGAAGCCATTTTCTTCCTTTAAAGTTCTGGAGGCTTATTGACAAAAGCTTTGCCATAGTAATAGCTATTTTATGAGTATTGTTCCTTTTATTTTACATATCTTTTATAAGATCTGTTCTGTGAGGGGGAGGGGGACCTTTTTTTTGTAACAGAAAGAAAGTGCAGCAGCTTTGTGTGATTGTGTACATGTGTTCCTATGTAGACGTGTCCTCTTGCCATGATTTCAGTGAAAGTTGGTCATGAGGCAGCATACTGTCTCTCCTTTACATTCATCTAAGCTAGGAGGAAAATTCCACACTTCTCCCCACTTTTTAAAATTAGGGCAATGCAACTTCAAGATATGGAGATATTATAGAAAACCAGTATCTGGTTTTTAATGTCTTTTGGGAGGTAGATTTGGAGAGAGAAGAGGAAATCTTCATAAATAGCTTGATGTAACGGATGGGAATTTGTCCAGTTGAGTAGACTGTCAGTGGAACTGGTTCCAGGTCAAGGAGTACTCCATGGTTATTTCTGCCTTACTCCACAGCCTAATATAATGAGAAGGAGGTACACTGTAGGATCTCACGTTGTCATACTCTCGCCATTGCCTGATTCACAGACCTCACATTTAATGCTCAGATCCTCTCTGTGCATTTGCTTTGCCTGGACAAGACAGGTGATCATACAGGATGGTTAGAGACAGCACATCTATGAGATTGTCCCTGTGTGTGTTTCTCTCTCATATGATAAACTTGTTTTTGTTCCCTGTTGAATTTGCTTTCATAATTCCTGGGACCAAGATCAGGTCTTCATAGTGTAAGTAGTGCTAGCTAATATACTTAGAGGTTCTGTCTGATGAGGTAAACCTAAACATTGACAAATGAATGTAATGCTATGTCAGAAAATGCACTCTTTTAAAAATTATCTTATTTTTGCATAGTGTCTTCCTGGAATATATATTTGATAATCACAATTACTCTCACTGACAGATCATACTGTTTCCACTAACATTGTAATTCTAGCAGTCAGGGAAGTTGCTTCTACCAAAACAAGTTTCATATCTAAGCTGAGTTACTTCAGTTTCTTCACAGGCATTTTAATTCTTTCCTGTCATGCGCAAAAAAATTATAAGCTCTGAGCAAACCTGCTAAGAGAGTACATGCACCATAGTCTTTACAGTTCTTTTCATTTTGTTTTTTTACCCTTGTCATTCATTGCACGGTTGCAGTAAACCAGGTGCAGACTAGATTATGTTGTTTCAGGTGGTCCACTTGGCACCACATGTGTGGATAAATTCATGTGTTGGTGAAAACCAGGAGGTTATTCCCGTACTAAATTAAATGAAGTATTATTTAAAACGAATCATTATCAGAGCCACAATCCAGTTGGTTCAAATATTCCATGAATAAAACTATTGGTGGAGTCTAAGGTTGTGTGTATTTGTGTGGGTCATGTATAAAGAGGTATGGTGGACTCAGCAGCATGTGCTCACATGGAAGTAGATGATTCCAAATTTTTTTTTCCTTAGGAGTCACAGAGGGGGTCTGCAATAATTCTTTGAACAACAGGCCTCTGTGTTGTATCACAAACAGCTTTTGAAATTCCCTGCTGCTTAAGAAGCATGTTGCCATGTGGAGTGAGGAGTACTGTTGTTCAAAAATGAAACAAAATAAGAGCAACAACAAGAAGAAGCCTAAAAGCACCCTTGATAGAATTAGTTCTGTGTTTATTTTGGAACCTGGCCATGGGGATAAAACTATGAAGGTAAATACAATTCATTCTAAAATGGTTGAATCCTATTCTTTGGTATTGATTTTGAAAGGGAACTTAGGTATTAATTTGTTGAACTCTAAACATATAACATCAGTTTGAGGGTTTAAAAGGTACAGGATTCAAATGATCCCTTTGTACAGTATTCCCAAAAGATACAGAAACAAATCAATGAGATTAAAGAAGAAAACAACATTATTTTTTTGGTATTTTGAACGTTTCCAGTATGAATATTTTGCACCTTTTTTTAAAAGAAAGGAAAAATGTTAATTTGTTTTTGAAATTTGATAATCTAGATGCTTTTCTCAACACAGATCTCTTCATTCGCCTAGCAGAAATGAATGATCTGTTGAAAAACAGAAATGAATTTCATGGAATATAAAATGGCATAGTCATAAAATTATTTCTAAAAAGGTGTAGGTAAGGGGAAATAGAACATGCGATTTTCTTCTAGAAGCAGCTGGCTTGGAGTATAATTGGATACGTCGACAATGTGGAGGGAAGGATCTAGCACTCCCTGTTACTTTTTCAGATCTCCCTTCTGGAGTTGCTGTTAGCTATACTGTCTAAGGAAAAGATGTAGGTGCTAACTGGATGTCTGCTTTATTCTGCTGAATTAGTAACATCTCTGAGGGAGGGGTAATTTGAAGAGGGGGTTAGCCCCAATCTAAATCTCCAGTTGTTTTTAGGAAAGAAAATGACATGGGAAGACTTAATCAGAATGCTCCATGGATCTAGCTTGTTCCTGAATCTTTGACCTCAACCAGTTGCATGATCATATACACTTAAGCACTGTAATCTAATCACCCCAAACTACACTAGATAATAAAAGACTGTGCAGCTTGGCAAAGTACAGAGCATTAAAAGGAAAATTCTCTGTTGTATTTATGGCAGGTTGTATTTAAACATCCTCGAAAAAGGCAAAAAAGAAAAGTAATGCATAGTGTACTGTCAGGTAAACTAGAATTTCTGCTTGATTTTAAAATAGCCCATCCCTGCAAGTGCATTAATGCTTGCATAGCTGACATAGTACTATATGTTTGAATTAAAATAAGGCTGGTTAGAACTCTAATTTTCAAAAATAATTTTAAAATGTTCTGAATTATTCAAGACAGGTCAACTGCAATTAAGGGCTTAACTTGTATTCAGCTGATCTGGCTTATTTACGTGAAAGCACTTCCAGGTGTTATTTATCTTCCACTTTGCATCCAGCATCCAGTTCTACATTTTGCATGGATTTCCAATCATGTTGCACTGATGTTTTTGCATACGGAGAAAAGAATGCTGGCAGTTCTACAGTCATATATTTAACTTGTTAAGGCCTGAAGGTCCTTCTGAGTTTGCATCTTTGCTTGAAAACAAATTAATTAATCATAGAGACTCTGATCTCATTGATATGCATGCTTGGTAGGCATGCTAACTCCCCAAACTGCAAATAGTCCTATCATTTTGTATGCCTAACATTGCTTGTAACTAGTTTTGAAGAAGAATTGCTATGCAGAAGGCATAGAGGATAGGCTGGGCCATCCCTCCCTTTCCCCCTTCTTCAGTATGGACCACCATTGCCATAGTCTCCAGGCTCTTCACATGATCTGTCATGCTTTGGGGTTAGCTGCATTGGGTTCTTACATTGCTGATCCTTAGTTTAGGATAATTCAGACCTAAATCAGAATTGCAGGAATACATTTGATACTGAAAGTACAAATGATGATGATACAGGTTGCCCCTCACCTGTATCCATGGAGGATATGTCCCCGGACTTACAGTTTATAAATGAAATAACTGATAATAGCAAACTCTATCAAAATAAAGGACTTCTGATACAAACATACCATAGAGTTGTATTGGAAGACCTAGCGATTCCTACAGAGGACACATCTCTAGGCATTTCCAGCATGACTCTATAGTATGTGTCCCTATTTTTTCAGCTGTGGATGTTAGTTCTGCAGAGACTGGAGGGACACTTGCATTTGGGTCAAAGAAAAGTAAATTTTGAGTTAAGGACTAACAACAAGAGAACTGTAGAAAAGAATATGGAAGGTTGTGCACAGAAATTGGGCTTCATGTGAAGCAAATATGTATAAAGTCTTGCACAGAAGAGCATTTTTTCTTTAAAGAAAATGCACAAGGAATTACTGATACACATTTCATATTGCTTTTCAACAGTGTTTGTTTTGAAACCTGAGTGGGTTTTTTTAAAAAAAACCCATGCAGTGACAACATATAGAAATTTTAACTGAGCTATCTTTTCTTGTCACATTGCTTACAGGGAGGGATGGCCCACTGATCCCTTATAATCTGGAATCCCTCCCTGTACCAAGCATTGGAGAGGGCAAAAGCATGGTATGGTTCCTTACTTGTCTCTTAATGCAACTCCTGCTCTCATTTCCTGTTGGAAGGAATGCCTGCCAAGCCTGCAGTGGCTCTTTCCCAGCTACTTCTGGCCAACTTACTTCCTGTGCACGTGCGTGTGGGAAGCAGCCGGATGAAAAGTAGTGTGCAAGGGAGCTGCCACATCACTGTACTCAGAAAGTTTTCCTTTCATCAAGAACTAAGAGTTACTTTGAAGCCTGTGTCAGATTGTGGCCTTTGTCATTGATTGACATATAAAGCAAGTTAATTGTGGAGAGCCAGAACAAAGTTTGAGGCAACATGTGATTCTGTCAGTATGTTCTTTGGATAGGAAGACATGTCGTGAGTTTCTTTTCTTTTCTTTTCTTATTTTATTTTATTGTACGAGGTATTCAGGGGCAAAGTGTTGTGAGGCTACAAGCCAGTCCTACTATGTTTGTCAGAAAAAAAGCCTCTCTTTTTCAAATGGAAAAAACAAAAACCCAACCAGTTTTGGATTGCACTTTTGCAGAGAAAAGAAGATGTACATAGTAAATGAATGTTGATGAAATTGAAAATAATTGGTCATGATGCCATTTTTGTGTGGTGTTAAGTTTTTTGGTTGTGATTTATCTGTATTAAAATAATAAATTGCATTTGATTGTGACTGTGTTTCTTTTAACCTGGTGTAAACAAGAGGTCACAGTGTTGTTTAATTCCATTGTGTAGTATACAGGCAAATCTCAGGCCCCGTCTAAACGGTGAAAATACCCCTCATGGAATTCGCTGGGAATCCTACCTGTCTAAATGGGATCCAGCACCAATCCACACTATTTCACTTTATTTTGTATTTTATTTAGTTATTTATACCCCACTCTTCAGCCACAAGGCTATCAGAGCAGCTTACAAATTGTTTTAAGCAATAGCAATTTACACATCTACACTGTATTAAGCAGTTTCCAATGTGTGTTAGCTAATTGAGAAGGAGGGGGGAGGCAAAATGGCAAAAATATCGGGTTAAAAGCCTTTGTAGATTTTCCCGTACTTTTCCAAAAACCATGAGGGGGATGCACATTCCTGCTTGTTTGGACTATCAAACAACAAATAACCTGAAGGGAAGCACAAAGCTGATTGGCTGGGTGAGAGTGGGGGTGGGGCTTGCAAGCAAGGCAAGTGCCCACTGCCGCCATGTTGGATTTTTGCCTTAGCGATCACTCTCTTAGGCAATATGATAGGATGAATATTTTCTGTTTTGCTGTCCTATGAAATTGGAAAATCGCTCTATCGCACCAGTGCACCCTGGGATTACTTTTTTTTTTTAAAAAACCCAGTGGCGGTGAAGAACTAATGCAAGTAAATCACTTGCACCTGCCATCCAGAATGTGAGGCTTATGGGGGCTTCTGAGGCAAGAAATACCATTTAGACATGTTGCTGCTGCTACAAGATGCCAATACTATGAGGTACTTTGGATTTTTTCCCTTTGTGTAGATGGGCCCTCGAAGTCTCTGCTTGCTTATGCTTACTTATGGTACTTTATTTTGATATTCATGGTTGTTTCCATACTTCCTCCAAGTGGATCAGGGAGGGATATATGTGGTTTCTTATTTTACTGTTGCAAAACTCGTGTGAGTTACATTAGGTTGAGACATGGTTACTGGTTCAAGGTCACTCAGTGAGCTGCACTGCAGAGATTATTTGATTACGCCAACAACCCCATTGGAATCCAAGGAAGATTATTGCAGCTGTGGCTAAAGTGGCCTGAAACACCTAGATCTCTTTGTATCACAAATGGTTGACTCTTAAAGGTTGTAAAGATAGTTAAAGAACCGATAGAACTGAATGGAGTATCTAGGAATTGAACCAGTTGGCTTAAGGGAAGAACGAAACAAAACATAAGATGTGTAGATTTGCAGAAGTAAAGACTGTTTGCAAACTGCTTAGAGATCCACACGGGGGGGTGGGGAAGCATGTAAATGGTTAATGCACCTGCCTTTTCTGCTGTGTCAACAATAAAGATGTCCTACAGTGTTGCATATTGTGATTGTTACAGCTCAACCTTCCATAAAATCCCTACACTTTTCGTTCAGTTGATTCTCCATGCCAGATTTCACTCTGATAGTACAGAGCTTGATTTCCCAGTGGAGAGGAGAGGAACATCCTGATGTGGGTGTATCCTCCCCTTTCTCTGATAGGCAGGAATGCAGAGGCCATTTGAGAGTGCCTGATTGGGGCAGGGGGAGAGCAGCCCTGTGTCCTATATTCCATTTAGCAAGTGTCCCAGGAATCAGTTGGTTAGAATACAAGAGCTGTTGAGTAGTAAATTCAGTCTACGTCAATCACGGTATTCACCAGGATGAAGGGAGAAGCAAGAGGGTGGCTGTCAGCTGGTCCTGGAGACATTCAGCAAGTGAGTAGCCCATATAAACAAAGCCAGAAAGAAGCAAAACAGTTGTAAATTGTAGCCAGTCCAGTCTTTTCACCCTTCCAGAGGCAGTTTTTGTCAGGAGATGATAGGACATTCAGTCCCCGGCAGAAGCCAAAAACTGTCTCAGCAGACTAGGTAGCAACCGTTTCCCAAGAATACTCACACACAGAGAGTGTTTGGCGTCCAGAAAACAGGAGGTGCTTTTAATTTTCAGTAGTTCCAGTATGTACAGAGACAAAGTGCTACGCCAGGCATCAGAGGATCATGGGAAGAGAATGAACACTGATCTGGCTCTCTTATATACAACTCAGCACACCATTGGCTTACCCAAGCACATGGTTACATTGCATCAGATTTCTACCTTACATGACTTTGTACTCTAGTAACCCTTCTGATGCAATCCTTCTCATGCAGCTGTGGCATGATTAGCAAGCATGACTGGCAGTTCATGGAGTCATAGAGTCAGTCATCATGACTCAGCATGATTTCTGCAGTTGTTTGGCCATTTTAAAATTTAGGGTTCGGTAACCAACCTCTGACAATTTTTCCTCCCACTTTGTCTTCTCTTCAAGACCAAGAGACTTCAGAAGTTTCAGACAGCAATGGAGGAGCAGAGGTTCCAGTCCAAACAACAGCACTATCAGAGCACAGGAAGATCTTAGATGGGTCCCTCCAACAAGGGACAACGCAAAAACCAACAGGCCTGATGCCAACCCACCAGTAGGGAGCAGGCTTCAGGGATTTGTGAACACATGGGAGCAAACAATGTTGAATCAGTGGGTGTTAAACACCCTCAGCAAGGGCTACAAATTCAAATTTACACAGATGCCCCTGGATGCCTTTATAGCATCTCCCAGATCTAAGAAACCTCTCAAACACTACCTTCTATTAAAGGCCATCAACCATCTTGTTCAGATTGGGACAATAGAGGAAGTGCTTCACTTGCAGAGATTCAAAGGATGCCATTCCATTATTTTTCTTGTCCCCCAAAAGAACTGGTCATGGAGGGCAATCCTAAACCTCAGGAGGGTAAACAGATTTATCAGGAAGCAATGGTTCAGGATGGAGAGTGTGAAGAGCTATCCAGCTGGGCAACTACCTGGCATTGCTTGATTTAACCAAACCTTATTTGTACATTCTGGTCCACTGCACTTCAAGTGCCTCTGTTTCACCTATACAAGAAAGCATTTCCAGAATAAGGCCCTTTCCTGTGGCCTGATTTTAGCACCCAGAGTCTTCATTAAGATCATCATGGCTCAGGTGGCAGGATGGAGGTGAACCCTATCCACATCTGGCCTTATTTGGACAATTTGCTGATCCTCTCAATATCCTTCCGTCAGGGCCATGAGGGTGTGCAGTGAGTACTGGACTCATTAGATTGCCATGGTTTTCTGGTAAATTGTGGGAAGAGCCACCTTGTCTCTTCCCAGGAGATCTAGCATCTACCTGACAGGTACTACACAGAAGAAAGGAAATACAGAGATATAGGATGGGTGACACCTGGCTTGACAACAGTACACGTGAATGGGATCTAGGAGTCTTAGCAGACCACAAGATGAACATGAGTGAATAGTGTGATGCGGCAGCTAAAAAAGCCAATGCTGCATCAATAGGAGTATAGTGTCTAGACCGAGGGAAGTAATATACCATTTGGTCAGACTTCACCTGGAATACTGTGTCCTGTTCTGGGCATCACAATTCAAGAAGGATATTGACAACCTAGTGTCAGGGATGATGGGAGTTGTAGCTCTTCACCTCTGGCTCAAACTCACCACCTTGTTATGCAGCAGAGCCAACCAGCTTAGATCAGTGGTTAATGCTTTCCTCCAAAGCAGCAGAGTTTCAGAGAATAGGCTGAAGATCCTGACAAACTCTCCAAGCCTTCTCACTCTTCTCCAGGTGTCTCCAAAATGTCTCCAGGATTCACTCAGGCAACTCAGTAGTTTTATATAAAACCTACTTTATTCTTCTATCTAAATATACTATATGGTCAACAAATCACAATCTCTATACACTACACCACCTCTACTCCACACTACTCCAACTCTACTCAACCACAATACATTGGCAAACATTGCAGTTTTATAGCCATTGTTTATCACCACCCACTAGTTAGTTTCCACCCAGTGGGTGTGTACTTCCATTCTGATTGGTCCATGTAGTTCCACCCATGCCTAAGACCAACCCATGTATTTCAACATTTCACCTTGTACACTTAATGATTCTCAGGTGTTTCCAATCTGCATTCAGTACCTCTGTCCTTGGCTCTCAGGCCTTCTAGATTACATTAGCAGTTTCACCTGTGTAGCCCCATAATTGCTCTTGCTTAGTCATTGTGACTTTCACATACATATTTTATTTCTTTCACTGTATGTCCCATGTTGCATTTTCCTTAACAATCCCCTCCGAAATAAAATATTGTATGTGTCTTACAATGTCATTCCAACCATTTGTGTCAGCCTTTCATGTTTTTCTGCTGTCAATGCTTTTGTGAACAAATCTGCTATGTTGTGTTGTGTTTCTATATATCTCAATTCTATTTCACCCTTCTGAACCATGTCTCGCACATTTTGATATCTTACACCAACATATTTTGTTCTGTTCTTCAGACTTTCAGTTTCAGCCATCGCTATGCATGACTGTGAATCTTCCAGAATTTCCACTGGTATCTTGTAACTTTCATTTAAATCATTCAGCAATTGCTTAATCCACTGTACCTCATTTACTATCTCATTCAAAGCAGCGAATTCTGCTTCCGTTGTGCTTAACGCTACATTAGTTTGTTTTCTACTTCTCCAAACTATTGGACTTTCACTATATTTAATTATCATTCCTGTAACTGACTTTTTGTCTCCTAATTCTGATGCAAATGAACTGTCTACATAACAATCTAGATCTGAACTATTGTTTCTTATAATCAATTTCCTATCTAAGGTTCCTTTCAAATATCTCAATAAATGTTTTACCGCTGTCCAGTCTTCAATTTTTGGATCATTAACCCTTCTAGACAATACATTTACAGCATAAGAAATGTCTGGTCTGGTGTGGCAAGATATGAATTGTAAAGATCCTATTATACTTCTGAAGAAAGTCTTGTCCTCAAACGCTCTAGTTGTTTCCTCAGACACAAAACCAGTTGTCATTGGAGCTCTTACTATTTTTGCATTCTGTAATCCACACTTTTCAATCAGTCTTTCAATTTTATTTCTCTGACTTAACAAACACTGTCCTTCTTCTGTCCATTCAACGCAAATACCTAAATAAGACTTCAATACGCCTAAGTCCTTCAAAACAAACTTCTCAGACAATTCTCTTTTTACTGACTCAATTTCCTGTTTTGACTTTGCTGCTACGCACAAATCATCTACATAAATCACTAATACTATGTCTCCTTTTGTATAAACACAAGCATCTGCAATGCTCCTCTTGTAACCTAGCTTAACTAGCTCATCATTGATGCACAGATTCCACGCTCTGGCACTTTGTTTTAAACCATACAACGCTTTCTTTAATTTATATACTCTCTGACTACCATTTTCTTCGAAACCTTGTGGCTGTTCCATAAATATTTCTTCATCCAGAACCGCATTCAAGTAAGCTGTCTCAAAATCAAAATGTTCTACAACTAAATTCCTTTTTACTGCTACAGCTAGAACCATTCTCAGACTTTCTGGCTTTGCAGTTGGAGAATATGTCTTATCATAGTTCTCATACTGCTGTTGTGCAAAACCCTTAGCTACTAACCTAGCTTTATATTTGATACTTCCATTTGGCATTTCTTTCCTTTTGTATACCCATTTACAACCAATTATTTTCTTGTCTTTGGGTCTGTCAACAATTTCAAAAACATCTTTATTTACCAGGCAACCAAACTCATTATCCATTGCATCAAACCATCTTTCCTGTTCTTCGCTAGAATAACTTTCCAATTCTTCAAAACTTTCAGGCTCTTCTACTGCTAAACAAGCTCTTGCCTTTGTCACAACAAACCTATCTGGAGGCTTTCTAACTCTATGACTACGCCTGGGAATAAAATCTGCTGTTCTGTCTCTTTCATCCTCACTTTCTCTACTGGGAGTTGTAGTTCTATGACTAAATCTCTTGTCTTCAGTCATTCGAGTAGTAGTAGGCCTAGATGCTATCTCATCATCAGAAGAACTACCACTGCTGCTAGGTGATGCTTCCTGCTTAACTGAAACCCCTCCGTTTCCTGAGATTGGTTCAGTTTGTGCTTCTGGCTCATTTGAACTCCCTAATCTCAAAAACACTTCTTTATTGGCATGCAGTTTGTCCCAACCAGCATGTCTCTCAAAATTTGCAGACCTAGAATACTGCACTTGTTTTCCTCCCAAATGAAACTTGTAGCTATTTCCAGAATACCCCAAAAACCTAAGCCTTTTGCTTTTGGGTTCTCCTTTCCTCCTGAAACAAGCAGGTGTGTAAACATGAGCAAATTGTCCAAAAACCCTTAAGTACTTGTAATTTGGCATTCTCCCATACAATACCCTGTAGGGAATGTCTTCAATTTCTGAATGATACAATCTGTTACTGATATGTATTGCAGTCAAAGTTGCTTCTGCCCAAAAACTATCTTTCACCCCTGCATCTGCCATCATACAAGCAGTAATTCTTTTTATATCTTGTATTTTCTTCTCTGCTAACCCATCCTCACTAGGACAAGCAGGGTTTGTAGTTTCATGCCTTATTCCCACCTTTTGAAACCAGTTAAACAATTGATTATTTAAAAATTCTCCTCCCCTATCAGTAATAATGGTGCCTACTCTGCTATCAAATTGTCTTTCCACCATTCTTACCCATGCTTTTAAACTTTGCCCAGCGTCAGATTTGTTTTTCATTATTCTCACAAATGCAAACCTTGTATACCTATCAACAATTACTAGGAAATACTTGCTTCCCCCTAAGGACAAGCAATTAGCTTGGGCGACATCTGCATGTACATACTGAAATGGTCTTTGAGCAATTCTTTTTGTTTTCTTAGCTACTGGAAAAGCTCTGACCTTTACCTGTTGACATACCGTACAATCTAAGTGGTTTTTGCATTCAGTAACTTTTAAATCTGGACACATACTGATTAAATTCTTTAAACATTTGAAGCTCGCATGGCCGAATTTTCTGTGAAGCTCGTGTATGCAGTCTTTGTGGATTGGAATATTTTCTATGTTATTAGCTTCTTCAACCCTGTAGCTATCAATATTGTCCTCCAAATAATAAAGTTTGTCCTTTTTCAAACCTATGCCACGCAATTCCCCATTCAGTTTTATCTTACACATGTTCTTTTCAAAGATTACTGTGTAGTCTCTTTCTGTTAATCTGCTTACTGATAACAAATTATTTTCTAACTCCTTTACATGTAAGACATCATTAAAATTCTCTTTTAGCCCTGGAATGTATACAGTACCCATTTGATTTACAGTACTTAGCTCTTTCCCATCAGCCAAAACTACAGTATTTACATTAGCTGATTTTCTATTACTTATTAAATTTATATCATTACACATCAAAGATGAGGCTCCTGAATCAACTAGCCATTTAGAATTTGCATTTTGTTTTTCCTTAATCATGGTTGCAAACCCCTTTTTATTACCACTGTCCCTCAAAAATGGAGGTCTGGACTGTTTTTGATACTGCTGCGGCTGCCATCTGCTCTCTGCTTGCTTGCGTCTCTCAGCTGCAAAATGTTTACAATGTCTCTGCAGATGACCAATCTTCTTACAATAAAAGCACCTCCGTTGCTCCCTTGTAGAGGCTGCTTCCTCCTGCGTTCGCCAGTCAGGAGTTGTTTGTTGTTTTGGCACAGTCTTTAAGCTTGCTGAGTCACCCTGCTCAGACATTCTTCTCTGGCTCTCTTCCAGTATTCTGGCCACAATTAAGTCTCTATTAAGTTCAGCTTCTGGCAAGTTCTGCAAGCTGTTCGTTATGTTGTCCCACGAAGAGTCTAGCGATTCTACTAAAATGTAGCATTGCTGCTCTTTGCTAATTTGCACTCCCCTCAGTTCAGCTTGCACAAACAAATCTTGCATTATTTTTAAATGTTCTATCACACACTGCCCTTTAGTCATCTTTTGCCTGTATATTCTTTTAGACCATAGCATTTTTGCAAAAGCAGTTGAAGGAGTGTGTAATCTCTGCAAGGTATCCCACACATCCTTGGCAGACGTTTTATCTCTGACGTCATTAATTAAGTCTTCTTCAAGCATGAGATAAAGACAGGCTTTTGCTTTACTATCTCTCTCTTTAGTGGCTTCATCAGCATCAGCTGCCAGCCCTGTTTCAACTGTTGACCACAGACCTTCCTTTACTAGTAGAGATTGGGCATAAATCTTCCAGGTAGAGTAGTTGTTTCTATTCAATTTACTAAACTTTAGAATTTCCATCTTGAATTGTGCAGTGACTCAATTTGACACAGTCCTTCTGAGTATGCACAGCCGACCCGTCTGGGCTTAAGCAAAACACAAAATGATTTACTTCCAAGGCTTATCAGTGCAGCGCAAACAGCTTGCCCTGATCTATCGTCCACAAAGCTTTCTTCCACTCTCTGGAACTTTTAGCTTCTGTGGATGCTGGGTGCTCTAGTAACTGGGCCCATAACCCTTGTCAGGGATGATGGGAGTTGTAGCTCTTCACCTCTGGCTCAAACTCACCACCTTGTTATGCAGCAGAGCCAACCAGCTTAGATCAGTGGTTAATGCTTTCCTCCAAAGCAGCAGAGTTTCAGAGAATAGGCTGAAGATCCTGACAAACTCTCCAAGCCTTCTCACTCTTCTCCAGGTGTCTCCAAAATGTCTCCAGGATTCACTCAGGCAACTCAGTAGTTTTATATAAAACCTACTTTATTCTTCTATCTAAATATACTATATGGTCAACAAATCACAATCTCTATACACTACACCACCTCTACTCCACACTACTCCAACTCTACTCAACCACAATACATTGGCAAACATTGCAGTTTTATAGCCATTGTTTATCACCACCCACTAGTTAGTTTCCACCCAGTGGGTGTGTACTTCCATTCTGATTGGTCCATGTAGTTCCACCCATGCCTAAGACCAACCCATGTATTTCAACATTTCACCTTGTACACTTAATGATTCTCAGGTGTTTCCAATCTGCATTCAGTACCTCTGTCCTTGGCTCTCAGGCCTTCTAGATTACATTAGCAGTTTCACCTGTGTAGCCCCATAATTGCTCTTGCTTAGTCATTGTGACTTTCACATACATATTTTATTTCTTTCACTGTATGTCCCATGTTGCATTTTCCTTAACACCTAGAACATATCCAGAGTATCCTGTTGGGGTGTTGCATGCTACTAAGTGGACTTACTTGTGTGGGAAATAGTATTGTGAAGATACACAACATTTGTGTTCAGTAGAGGGCTGCTGCTTATAACTATGCAAAGGGACTGTTTCTTAATACACAAAGGGACTGATACACAACAGGACACCAACAAGGGGATTCTGGTGCACATTGGGCACTCCTGCTGCACATCACTTATGCATCTTTACAATTCAGTAACCAGGTTTCTCTGCTACTTACATGCTAATTTACATTGCATGAAAGGACATACAGGATTCCAGCCTATATTTTTTTCAGATTCTACTCTGGATGTAGATTAAGTCAAGGGGCAATTTGTTTTGTTGCTTTCAATTGATCTGGGGCAGAAAAGAAGAATGATATTTCTGCTAGCATCAAGCCAGTGTCTCTAAAAAGTTTACAAAGAGCATTATAGAGAGGAGGAGGAGGAACAGGCAATTAAATTGTGGGTTAAGAGAGACAAATATTCATCTTAACACACTGGTATATCAGCTAAGAATACAAAGACTTGCATGACTGCATTCAGTTCCCACTTGCGTGACTTTCAGTTCAGTTACAGTTCACTTACAGTTCAGCTAGTGATGGCATGAAGAAAGAGTTGCTCTCATTTAAGCCATGGTTTATGATTTTGGGTTTATGGGGAGGGGGGCAGGAGGTCAATCTTTGAAAATGGGAAGTAATCTACTGTACGAATAATAAAGTATGATTGTTGTTATTAAAACATTTGGAAACTTCAGTTATAAGAGTAAGAAGCTTGCTGTTTTAGAACTTCTGCAGTCAGCACACACTGCTTTCCATTTTTGTAGATGACTTGGCTATTGAATTCCATTTTGTATGGCATAAAGAGTTGTACATACTGAGGGCATTCATAATGCTTTTCTGCCCAGTTCCCAACAATAGCATCTGCTAATACCAGCAATGTTACACCCTTCTGTTGAAACTGAGAAAATAGCAGCTTTCAGAGATCAAGAGCATGAATCACTTGACTGCTGAGATCAAGATGTAAGACTAATTTCTACTGATCATCCTGCTTTAAACAAGGTAAGCTATTTAATTGCAAAGGGAAGGAGCTGTGCATGTGGATCACTGGCACCTGGTTGCAGGTGTTTCAAAATCAGGAAAACAAGCTGGTTTTGTTACCAGGTCAGGAATTCAAAATGATATTCAGATAGGTCACGAACGAAGATAGCATTCTAGTGTCAACTTCATTGATGGTGGCACAGGTTATTGCTTTCTTTTTTAGGTTCAAAATTGCATACTGCCTGGTCTGCTCAAAATGTGGTGGTAAATGCTGGCAGGAAACAAGAGTAGTGTTAGAGCTTTGGCACCACAGACTTAAAACTGGTGTAACAGCCATACCCTTTTCCCAGTCAAGATGGAGTTTTGAGCTCTGTGAAGGACTTTTGAAAGGATTTAGCAGCACTTTGGCCACCCCACAGATCCCAGTTATTACTTCCATGATACCGGTAACTAAATGGATAAAAAACCCCTGGTATATATCTATGTAGATATGTCCCAAGATTCTACAAAAGGGCATATTATTTATGTAACCAAATAGAGGAAGCAACCCTCTTTGTTTGAGGGAAGGTAGAGGTATGAGAGTTCTTTACAAACTTGAGTATCTTAGTTTAGGCTGATGGGATTAGCCAGGTGTCCATGCAAGAGTTGCCTGGAAGATTATCTTTCTGTGGAATTTGGTCTGGCCCCTCCTTGGTTCATACCTGACTGAGTCTGAGTGCTGATCTTTTTGAGATTCCTGGTTTTGGGGAGTCCTAGTTCACTGGCCACACTTTTGGAAGGCCGCATTTGGCCAAATTCTTAAATATTGCCAATTATTACATACTGGGGTGGGGTGGGGTCATGGTAGATACGTCAGGGTAGTGTTGGGGAGGAATTATGGTGCAAAGAAAAACACATACTTTTGTGTGTGTGAAAAAACCATGGTTTCTTCTCAAAAATCTTACGAGTTTTCCTCCACACAATAAATGCCTCCACAACACTTCAGAATGTTCAAAAACAGGAAAAATGCTACAGAAGACTATTTTCTCTCTCAGTGTGGAAAAATCTACAGCAAAAATAGCCAAGGATATACATGTCTACTAGTCTGCAGAACAGTCTTTGCAAGAAAGAATCTGGAAATAATATGCAGAGAAACAATGCCTTTTGCACATTTTCATATGCACCCTTCTTAATTCCCTTCCTTCTTTATTTGCACCACTTTCAACATCAACTCTCCCTCCCCCCTCTTCTTTTTCTCTCTCTTTGCTGTAGACATCAGTGGAAATGTTTTATACACTCTGTTTTATTATCTTACTCCTTTTTTCTCCATCTCCAGTAGTAGGTGGTACATTTGGGACACAGCTGAACCTGATGTTCTTCCAATATCCACTGGTGTAACAGTTGAACCTGATGTTCTTCCAATATCTACTGGTGTAATCATACCTGTAGGTTTATACAGTTGTCCTTCCATATCCACGGATTTGGTATCCACAGATTTAAGTATTCACAGCTTGAAAATACTCTTTAAAAAATAATAATCCAAAAAGCAAAATTTGATTTTGCCATCTTATATAAAGGACACCATTTTGCTATGCCATTGCATATAATGGGACTTGAGTATTCCTGGATTTTGGTATTCATGGGGAGTCCCAGACCCAAACCCCAGCGAATATGAAGGGACAACTGTAGTTGTTAATTCCTGATTCTTCAGGTACAATACTGCAGCAGGGTCACAGAAGGTAAGTCATTTACATTGGCTAAGTACAAGGGAGGAACTTGAATTCAAACAGTGAGAGGGTGTGAACAAAATTGCATTATAGTTATCTCATCCCATTTCTGTCAGTCATTTCTTCATTCAGAAGGCTATCCAAGGCATGGCATAATCTCACAGTCTGCACGTGTACAGAGAAAGACAACAAGTACTGGACTGTGGATGGCATTACCTTTTCAATAACTGCGCTTATGTGTGTGCATATGCATCTTACATGATGCTTCAAGAAAGGAAAGAAGGTTGCACTGCTTAAGAAGAGAGGGGGGTGATGTCAGGAACTGGCGAAGGGCATGTCTGTATGAGGTGGGGGGATATGTGGATTACACACATTTTGCAGCTTCCATTTGTTTTAATGGTCCCCCCCCCGGAAGATTTCAGGCATGTGAAGCTATCCGTGTTTTTGGTCAAATGGGCATGCCTGTGAATCAAGATGGTGAGTGTGAGTGAATTACTCACATCTTTATTGTCACCAATTGCTGCCACCAAACAGTATTTTTTCAAAAGCATATCTAAAGTGTGTAAGTGTCATATTCTGCTTAAATAAATAGAGAGGAAAAGGCTGTTTTGTCACTCAGCACACACTCACTAAGGTGAAAATCCAACATGGCAGTTCTGGGCGCTGGCCTTGTTACCAAGCTCTGCCCCCTGTGCACGTCTGACCAATCAGCTTTCCACTTCTGCTTTTATTGGAAATATGAATGAATGTGAATTGGATTGTCCCAACGAGTGGAATACACATTCCCCGCTGAGCTTTTAAAAAATATGGGAAAAGCTATGAAGGCTTTTCCTGTGGAGCTTTTGGTGGATTTGGCCCCCTCACTTCCAAATATGGCGGATTGATGTAGGATGGCATTTAGACAAATCGTATTCTCCTCAAATTCTATGGGGAGTATTTTTGCCATTTAGACAACCTCTAAGGAAGATAGTTGTGTAGTACTGATTGGTGGCTGCACACTCCCTGCTCCCTCCATACAAGAATTTTCAAAAGTAATGCAATATTTCTAATGGACATATAAGTTAATATCTCTGTAGTGTCCAAGGGCAGTGTACCCTTCTTGACCAGTTGCCAAGACAAATCAGTTTGACATCATAAGAATCCCTCGCCTTCAGAACATTGACATTCTGGTACCAGCAGAATCCACCATGGATTTTGCTGGCAACTCTAGGCAGGAGCATCTATTTTTCTGGACCTGTGCCTAGTTCTCAAAACCTCTGTGTACAGATGTGTTCCCAGCATGATTGCATGATTGCTCCTGCTGTCTCCCTTTCATTTCTGAATTGCAGGTGTGTCTGCTGAATCACAGACCTCTGGTACAGACTTGCAGTCCATCAATCATTCACTTGGCTTGTCATGTGGACTCTACCTGGGTATTGTGGCAGGTGGGAATATGAAGAGAACAAGAGGGAAAGGAGTTCATTTGTGTTACTCTGTAGCACATTTCTCCCCACCACTCCTGCTTTGTAAGCTACTTTGGATAAACACCAGCTCTCTCACACCCAGCAATTTTCCTTGACATAAATCAGGATATATTCATTTTCAGAGTTTCAGATTAATTTCCCATTGCTTAATACTAGGAGCAAGTCTATTCCCGTTAATGCCTATGAAGTAGACTTGTCCTGAAAACTGCCCGGGTTTCTCCCAGGTAAACTTGAAGGAATAAAAATCCAGTGGTGCAAAGAATTAATCAAGGAAAACTGATATTATTTAAGAGGTGCAAGATCATGAGAACTGTGACCCACAGTTATTGCTGGTTCAGATCTCTTTTTCAGCTATGACCTAAGCAAGCCATTTTTGTATCATTCATTTGTATCTAGAGTAGAAAAATAATCTCAACCCATTTTATTGGTTTATTGTCCTCATTATTGAAATCATGTATGTTTTATAATTTGACCATTCTAAAAAGCTTCATTAAGGCTGATTTTTTTTAAGCCCTAAAGGAAATTTCTATCCAGAACTCCCATTAAAACCTTGCAAAGGTAACAATGTTTTCCTCACAACAGTTATCTAATAAAAGAAAGAAACCAGGAGAACAACTAAAGTAGCAGCTATAGAAATTGTATTAGCTCAATGTTTACATTATTAATAAGGTAATAAACAAAAATGTTAATAATCCAATTCTGGCTTTAATTCTGCAGCTGTAATTCATTCATTTCTAAAAGAAAAGTAAATAAATACAAGTATAATTAGGCAGCCCACCCAGTGAGTGTCCCATCACAAATTTGAGTCAGTGGAACTTAATGACAAAATAATGTGTTGGACTGCAACTGCAAACGCTTAAATAATTGTAGTATAAACAAGGTAAAGTGTTGAAAACAAGGCACATCAGTGAGTAGCATGAATGCTACAAGAATGACTTTATAGAACAATACAACATTTGGAATATGGAAGTAGGAAATACAAGCTAAGTATTCACTTTTTGTATAAAGGATTTTCTAATGCTGCAGCAATTACAATCCATCTTGAAAGGAAATACCCATTATAACACAGAGCAAAAGATGAAATAGTATAGCTATTCTGAAAATTGCCAATTCCCATATTTTGTTTTAATCCCTAGATTTTGGGGAGTCCAATGATTTTCATTTGATAATTTTACACGTTGCGGCCTGATCTTAAGAGCAGAATACAAACCCTAAAAAAAAAAAGAAAAAAAAAGTGTCAGGACCCATCTTTTTGGGTGGTACCACCTCAGAAAGCCTATGAGGGATCTTTTATTTGAAAGCAATTCTCACCTCAAAAACTCCTTTCATGTGTAAAGCTGACATGGCCATGAGGATTTGTTTTAAATGGTGAAAGGTACTTTCAAACACAACAGTGAGGAACCACCAAGAAAAAATCACAAGCTGCAGCTCCTGTCGGGTCACTTTGTCCTCTGTTTGAAATGCTAAAGATGTTGTGAATAGGTTCCTGTTTGAAGTGACTAACTCCACAATCCTCAAAAGAAAGATGAAAAGGAGTCCCCTTGATTTCAATTCAACCATATTTCAAGCATGTGTACTTAGCTATTCCACACTTAGCAACTTGGATAGTAAATTCAATACATTTCTTCTTCTCAAAGATGTAGCAAACTTTTCTAGTCACTGGCTAACTCACTGGGTTATATGTATTGGCTGGACTCCTGTATGGCAGTTACATGCTCATAGAATCATAGAGTTGGAAGAGACCACAAGGGCCATCCAGTCCAACCCCCTGCCATGCAGGAATACACTATCAAATTATCCCTGACAGATAGCCACCCAGGCTCTGTTTAAAAACCTCTAAAGGAGGAGACTCCACCACACTACAAGGCAGTGTATTCCACTTCTGAACAGCTCATACTGTCAGGAATTTCTTCCTAATGTTTAGGTGGAATCTCTTTTCTTGTAATTTGAACCCATTGCTCCATGTCCTAGTCTCCGGAGCAGCAGAAAACAAGCTTGCTCAATCCTCAGTATGACATCCCTTCAAATATTTAAACATGGCTATCACGTCCCCTCTCAACCTTCTCTTCTCCAGACTAAACATGCCCAGTTCCCTATGCTGCTCCTCATAGGGCATGGCTTCCAGACCTCCCACCATTCTGGTCGCCCTCCTCTGGACACATTCCAGCTTCTCAGTATCCTTCCTGAACTGTAGTGCCCAGAACTAGACACAGTATTCCAGGTGAGGTCTGACCCAAGCAGAATACAGTGGCAATATTACTTCCCTTGATCGAAACACTATACTCCTATTTATGCAGCCTAGAATCACATTGGCTTTTTTAGCTGCTGCATCACACTGCTGACTCATGTTCAGCTTGTGGTCCACTAAGACTCCTAGATCCCTTTCGCATGTACTGCCATTAAGCCAGGTGTCACCCATCCTATACCTGTGCATTTCATTTTTACTGCCCAAGTGTAGTATTCTACATTTCTCCCTGTTGAAATTAATTTTGCTAGTTTTGGCCCAGCTTTCTAATCTGTTCAGGTCATTTTGGATTCTGATCCTGTCCTCTGGGGCATTAGCTACCCCTCCTAATTTGGTGTCATCTGCAAACTTGATAAGCATACCCTCTATTCCTTCATCCAAGTCATTGATAAAGATGTTGAATAGCACTGGGCCCAGGACAGAACCCTGTGGCACCCCACTAGTCACTTCTCTCCAGGATGAAGAGGAGCCATTGATGACTACCCTTTAGGTTTGGTC
This sequence comes from Gambelia wislizenii, assembly GCA_030847615.1. Classification (NCBI taxonomy): domain Eukaryota; kingdom Metazoa; phylum Chordata; class Lepidosauria; order Squamata; family Crotaphytidae; genus Gambelia; species Gambelia wislizenii. The sequence goes on along the minus strand of JAUMIR010000001.1, from coordinate 114,858,035 downwards.
AGTCAGCCAATTACAAATCCACCTAACAGTTGCATTGTCTAGCTCACAAGTTACTAACTTTTTTGCAAGAATATCATGGGGGACCTCGTCAAAAGCCTTACTGAATTCAAGATACACTACATCCACAGCATTCCCTTCATCTATCAAGTTTGTAACTCTCAAAAAAAGAGATAAGATTAGTCTGGCATCACATGTTTTTGAGAAATCCATGTTGACTTTTAGTGATCACAGCATTCCTTTCTAAGTGCTTACAGACTGTCTGTCTAATGATCTGCTCTAGAATCTTTCCTAGTATTGATGTCAGGCTGACTGGGCGATAATGGGTCTTCTCCTGCCCCCCCTTTTAAAGATGTTGACAACATTTGCCCTCTTCCAGTCTGCTGGGATCTCTCCTGTTTTCCAGGAATTCTCAAAGATTATTGGTAGTGGTTCTGAGATTACTTCTGCCAGTTCTTTTAATACCCTTGGTATCATCCCAAATCTAATTCCCTTTAAAAAAAAGTTTTACTCTAAACAGAGTTAATTGAAATAAACAAACAACAGTTTTCAGTGAAAATACAGGCCAAGTATGACCAACTTAAACAGAAGCAGAAGTAATAAACGTGTGGCCTGAATGTGGGATGCTATTGGTCCCAGAAACATATCTCAGAGAAGTGTGCACCTTATGGTTGCATGGCTTCTAGACCTCCCACTATCCTGGTTGTCCTCCTCTGGACTCCTCATGACATGCCCTCCTCATGACTGCTTACATATTCATTCTCTCTATGTAGCTCCTAGTTTATGGGCTACTTAGGGACTGTGAAAGTCTCCCAATCTCTGTTTACCAGAAAGCAGCTGCTGTTGGGCCTATTCCCCAACAATTAGGAAGAAGCTGGCTGCTGCTTCCACCCCCCTCATGTGAGTGATCTGTGGCATGAGGGGGAATTACAACAGGAACCTTGTTTCTGCCTATCACAATGGGGATCACTCATGGGAAGGGATGGAAATGGTGACCAGCTGCTTCCTGAGTGACAGAGGAACAGACCTCCTTCTACTGCAGTGGCTGCTTCCTGGTAGGTGGAGATTGTGGGAGTGGGAGGTTTAAGCTGAATTCACTGCTTAGCATCATAACTACAGTGCTTACACATATGTAAAGACCATATAGGATTTTGGCCACCATCTTTTTCTTTTTCTTTGTATCTCACTCTCTGGGTCTAACACACAGTATTAGCTTAGGTGAAACAATATTCGTCTTTGTGAGAAAGAGGGTACTGAACTGGTTGCGATGGTAGGTGGAAATCAAAGGATCCGTGCCCCAGGGTTACTGCCTGAGGTTGAGTGAGCAAATCTGAAAGAGGTAGCTTGAAGAGCAGAGACAGAAATGAAAATACTGGCAGAGTTTCTCTTTATGCACATAAAGAGCAGTTTGGACTGACTGGTTTTGTCATACTGTACCTTATTTTTCACCACCCTCTACACTTATTAGATTTAAAACTTGCCGTCATGGCTTTTCACATTTTATTGTCCCAAGGAAAATGGGTCCACCCTCTCCCAAGGTATTTCATCCTGCATTTAAAATGATTATTTTCTGTTAAACTAGTATGAACAGCTTGTGTATTTGAGAGTACGCTGAATTAAAATCATTCTTAAAGTAGGAGAACCTATGAATTTATTGAATGCACTTTGGAGGGCAGTGTGGTGCCCTGCATTTTTCCTTCACGTTAGGAAAATGTTTGTCTTTGATGATATGAAGAACTAAAAGGTACACTGAAATCCTATCTTAAATGTGATGAGTCAATAGCAGAGAGGTAAGACAGACATCATGGTTCTGTGGAGAAAATCTGTGAATATTGTTCAAGCCACATAATTCCTTTAAAAAAAATATAGGAGAACAAGATAAGGCCATTTTGGAAGAAGCATGCCATTAGTTTACTACATCCTTCACTAATCAACTCCTTCCATGTCAGCATCTAGTAACTTCAACACTGTATGATCTTGAGCCTGTTGTTCTGACGTGTCCCCTTCATGTTCCTCTGCTTTAGGCATAGATGCTCTTGGCTGAATGGAAGGACTCCCTGCATCTTGAGTTGCAGGAGATGGGAGAGGTGGCTCCAAGGGACAAATTGGGCTGCCTGTTTGTAGGTCTTGCAGTTCTTCAGTGATAGCTTTGTCAGAAGTTACCATGGGTATTTCCACATGATGGGTTACCATGAAGGCTGCAGCCAGATCTTTCAGGACATTCTCATTAGCAGCAGATAGCTCAGCAGCCACCTCACCTGTTACAGATGAGCTTGTGGCAGTTTCCTTTTCCAAGCTGGGTTCTCTTCCACTCTGTTCTTCTCCTTCTTCTTCTCCTTCCTCCTCCTCCTCTTCCTCTTTTTCTTCAGGGAACTGTGCATCTTTTATTTTTTTGTACAATATATTCCTTTCATCCTGCAGAGCTCTGCAGAGATTCTCTAACCTTTGAATTTTCACTACAAAGCACTCATATTCCTTGGCCCTCATGGCTTTCTGTGAGAAAGAAAATAAAAAAGCAAATTGTTTGAAGGCTGAGATGATAAATGGCACAGAATAATCTGAGGGGCCACATTATCTATTTCTCCATTTTTGTTTCTCTTAAGAGCACTCCTTGAAAAGTGACCCAAAGAAAATACCATTGGCTTGGTCACTTCTGCAAGCACTGTAGAAGTTACAGGTACCTAGGGTCTGTTCACACCACACTGTTATAGCATTGTGATTTCACTTTAACTGCCACAGTTCCATCCTACAGAATCCTGGAGTTTTGAGTTTGGCCAGAGGCATTAGAAGATCTTTCTGGCTGAAAATAGTTAAAGGACTCCTTTCTACACTGCAAAATTATAGGATTCAATAGGATGAAACCATGGCAGTTAAAGTGGAATAGTCCTATAATTCTGTAGAGCTTGCCACATTTTACTGTAGTTAATGGGCCTATATACCATTACTATCCCCAGTTAGAATAGGCCCATGTAATCAATAGGATTTATGTAAGTGTTGGCTTGCCATTCCATTGTTGATTCAATGGATCTACTCTAGCAGGGACTAGCAAATGATTTAGACTAATGTTTATTATGTGATGCAAGATAGTGTGTTGATGGAGGAGGGAATGAACAAATCATAGCCTGTACCATATACTGCCAGATATGTGTGAAGCTAACAGTGTTCATTAACAAGGGATTACATTTATGGTCATCATTAAAAATGATGATCCCTTCAGCCTGGTGCTACCTTTCTTAGTGAAAATATTATGGGTTGGGTCTAAGATCTACCCTCCGTGTAGGATTTTTAGAGGTTTGGAGGAGCTGCCATGGAGGAAAGGGTGGCGAAATCTCCTTTCACCAGCAAAGTTGTGTGTGTGCACATGTGCCTTCAAGTTGCCTGTCGACTTATGGCAATCCCCATTAATTTCATAAGATTTTCTCAGTCAAGGAATACTCAGAGGTGGTTTTGCTAGTTCCTTCCTCTGAAATACAGCCTACAGTACCTTGTATTCGTTGGCAGTCTCCCATCCAAGTACTAACCAGGGCTGACCCTGCTTAGCTTCCAGCAAAGTTGCAAGTGACTAAATCTGGTTCCAACTCTAAAAAAATAATTTTCTTGTGCACACAATAATCTATGCAAATGAAGGATCATCTTCTCATTTTTTATTCCACTACCACATCTCGGTGGCTACAACACTGTCTAAGAAATTACCATTTCGGGGGGAGGAGCCAAGCTTCAATGGCGTAGGAATAAATTCCCAGGATGGGTGCTCAAGGTAATGGAATTAAATGAATAATTTCCCCTCAAAAAGGTATGAGGAGAGCTTTGAGGGAAGATTTATGGCTGTGAATCACTAAGGAATGTTAATGGAAGAGAAAACTGCAGTTCAAAGAAGCCTAAAATAAACAAATAATTACTTTCGGTTTTGCCCGATATTGGAGCTGCCTAACTAAAAAGAACATTTTGCTAATAAATCACTAAGGTTGGAGGAAGCAGTGAACAATTGTAGGCAAATGAAAAGGATGATTTAACAGGAGAAGGAATAATTGATCTAACTGGAGAATAAGTGGAAAGATTTTTTAAAATAATAAGTGGTGGAGGAAGGAGGGGCCATACACAGAAGGGGAGGAATGAAAGTTTGGAATGTTTTGATTTTCTTATGTCTAAAAAAAGAAGAAATATTGCAGGAAAAAGTTGGTTGAGGCCACAAACATTAGATAAGCCATCGGATAGATCTCATAAAAGATTAGAAAAAATATCTCCGGAAGTACAGAATAGCAAGGGTGAACCAGAAGGGCTAAGTATGGAAAAGGAAACAACCCCCCAAAAGAGTGCTCTTTCAAGTGCCTCTGCTTCAGATCCTCTACCCCCAAGGGGGAGGGAAAGAAGGGGAGAAAGCACAGAGGATATTAAAACTCATATGGATTCTCTCTTTACAAAAATGATGACAGAATTTAGAGAAGACAAAAAGAGAATGTTTTCAGAGTTTGCAAGTATAAGAGAAGAAATGCAGAAGGAGAGGAAAAGATCTGAAGAAAGATTTGTGGAAATGAGTACCAAAATACAAGGAATACAAGGAGATATTCTTAATATAGTAAAAGAGAACAAAGAAATAATTAAAACCCAAACACTTCAAAGCAGTCAGATCCAGGACAATATGAAGAAAATCACAGATATGGAAAAAAAATTGATATACATGCAAGATTATCAACACAGGAATAACTTTAGAATAAGGTTCCTGCCAGAATCTGTGGGGAAAGATCAAGGATCTAATCTGAAATCTGAAGTGTTGAAATGGCTATAGCAAGTGACCCCAACTGTGAAATGGAGGGATAAGGACATTGAGTGGATCCATAGAGAACTGACAGGAAGGAGAAGTATTTTGCCAAGAGATGTTATTGTTAGAGTTATTAATTACAATAACAAGGAGGAATTGATGAGAACAGTCAAGAAACATCCAGAGAGACTGAAGTATGGAGATGTAAGGGTGGAATTATATAATGACTACTGTCCACAAACAGTAATTTGGAGAAAATCGATGAAGCCTTGTATTGCTACTCTTTTGAAAGCTGGTATAAAATATGCTTGGGAATACCCAGTGTTTTTGAAATTCAAATGGGCAGGAAAAAGATATAGAATGGAAACACCAGAAGAAAGACTGTGATTGTTGGAGGAGTTGGGAGTACATAAGAAGGAGTATGGAGCTGATGGAGGAGTGGACAGCAGAGGAGAAAAAGTTTAGACAGATGAAGAAAGCAGAAGGAAGAAGAAAAAAAAGGAAAAAAAATTACAGGGAAAAAAAAGAAGGGAAATGTTTTTATTTTTTATTTTTATGAGCACTCGGGGGGAGGGAGTTGTTCTGGGCCATTGGATGATCTCTTCACCACTCCTCACCAGGAAGACCTGGGGTCATGAGCAAGGCAATTTGCCTTGGGAAAACAAGTTGGGGAGGTAAAGAAGGGAAAGGGGGGAGGGGGGATGGAATGGGGAAGAATTGGGAAGGGGTGGGTATGGGGAAGGGAGGTCACTTTTTGGAGCCAGAAGATCTTATAGAAAATGTAATAAGGAATCTAATGGTTAATAAATTAAAGATATCAACCTTAAATGTGCATGACCTTGGCACAGTAATAAAACGAAAAAGGATTGAAGCACTATTGAAGAAGGATCAAGCGGATATAATATTTTTGCAAGAGACACATCAAAAAAGGGAAGGAGTAAATGAATTGAAATTGAATTGGGTAAGAGTTTATGAAAAAGCATATGGGAATTCAAAAGCTAGAGGGGTAGCAATATTAATAGCAAAAAAATGTAATTTTGTCATTAAAAAGGTGAAAAAAGATGAAAATGGTAGATATATTATCTCTGGCTTTTCTTCTCTCTGGCTTTTCTTCGCAAACGAAGATTCAGGAAGGACTCATCCCGCGCTTTCTGCAAGCATGCTGATGACTAAAAAGGCCAATCCGAGATAAACAAGTCCGGTTGCAGAAAGCACAGCAGAAGGTCTCCTTGGGTGATGTTTTTGCGTTGTGATTCTTTCTGCGTTGTCATTTCTCTTCAAGACTTGTTCGGCGTGAGTTCTCAAATAAGGCTGCAGCATTGTGGATAGTGCGTCTCCATGCCTCCCGATGTGAGGCCAGGGCGGACCACTGTTGGTGATCAATTTGGCCCTGAAACAACATCTCAGATATATTATAATGCAAGGTGAAATGGGAGAAGATAAATAAGTTCTAATGAATGTATATGCTCCAAATGAAAAACAAGAGGAATTTTATGAGAAAGTATTTAAAGAAATGGAGAATATGCAAGAACAAAATATTGTTGTAGCAGGAGATTTTAATATGGAAATGGAAAGAATAAAAGACAAATCAAATTATTCATTAAGGGATAAATATGATAATATTACAAATTTAAATAAAATAATAAAAAGAAAGGGGTTGAAAGATGTGTGGAGACTGGTAAAGGGAGATGAAAGGAAATATACATACTTTTCAATGGTACATAAGAGTTATTCAAGAATTGATTATATTTTTGTATCAAAAATCTGATTGATAAAATCATAAATTCAGAGATAGAAAATATAAAAGTAACAGACCATGCCTTGGTCAATGTGGAGATTATAATGAAGAGATATTATGAACAGGTGAAAAGATAGAGGTTGAATACAAAGATTTTAAATTATAGAGAAATAGTAGAAAAAATTGAGCATGAATGGCAAGAATTATGGAAATTAAATGATAAAGAAGTATCAAAAGCAATTTTGTGGGATACTATGAAAGCTGTGACAAGGGGGATATGCATAAAAGAAACCTTTAACTTAAAAAAAAGGCAAGGAGAAAGAAAAGGTAAATTAGAAAGGGAAACAGAATTATTGGAAAATAAATATATATTAAATAAGGAAAAACAAACTTATATTGAGTTACGAGCAATGAGGGAGGAATTGGATAAAATGGAAGTAGACGAAGTACAGGAAAATTTAATTTATTTAAGAAGGGATCTTCTGAATCTTCGTTTGCGAAGAAAAGCCAGAGAGATTTTGAATTTAGTAATAAAAATTTAAAAATGTTGGCTAGATCCACACAGAAGAAAATGGAAAATATGATAAATGGGATTAGAGACAAAACAGGTAAAATGTGTAAAACAATGAAGGAAAAACTAACAATTTTTGAGGATTTTTATAAAGACCTGTATCAGTCAGGGAATAAATCAGTGATACAATTAGAAAAATATGTAGGGGAAAATTGGAAGATTAAAATAGTAGAGGAAGATAGGGATTTATTAGAAAAACCAATTATGAAAATGGAAATAGAGGAAGCAATAAACAATTTAAAAAGCGGGAAAGCTCCAGGAATGGATGGGTTAGGACCAGATTGTTATAAAGTATTTAAAAAGAAGTTGATACCTAAATTATTAGAATTATATAATAATATAAAATGGGAGACAAAGTCCCTCCATCATGGCAACAATCATTGATAATATTGATACCAAAGCCAGATAAGGACTTGTTGGACCCTGGATCATACAGGCCTATATCATTGATAAATCAAGATGCAAAGTTATTATCAGCAATAATGGCAAAGAGAATGAATAGTCGTATGTATAAATATATACTAAAGGACCAATGTGGATTTGTGAAAGGAAGACAAATGTCAAATTTAATAGGAAGGGTGTTAAATAAAATACATATAATTGGCAAAACAAAAGTAAAAGCAGGGATATTAGCATTAGATATATTTAAAGCTTTTGACTGTGTGGAATGGCCAACATTAAAAATAATGTTGAAAGAATTTGGAATGGGGAAGAGGTTCAGAGGATTAATAGATCAATTGTATTCTCATAACACATATAGTGATGGTTAATGATGGAATAACAAGATAAATAAAAATAACGATAGGAACAAGACAAGGTTGCCCACTTTCTCCAATATTGTTTGCAATGGTAATAGAAATTCTAGCAAATGTGATAAGAAATGATAATAGTATAGAAGGAATTGGAGTAGAAACAAAACATAAGATAAGCTTGTTTGCTGATGATACATTGCTAACAATTAAGGAACTGATTAACGGAATAGAAAAAAATTAAAGAACATTTAAAATTATTTGGGGAGATGACAGGCTTACAGGTTAATTGGAACAAATCAGATATGATGTTGTTTAATTATACTAAGGAAGAAGAAAATATATTTGTAAAAGAAAAAATTAGAAGTAAGATTAAAAAGTAATATTAAGTATTTAGGAATAAATATTACAAAAGATTTAAAAGAACTAGAGGAGAAAAATATTATGGTACTAAGGAAAGAAATGGAAAAGAAGTTGGAAGAATATAAAAATATTCAACTACCACGGTTTGGAAGAGTAGCTTTAGTTAAAATGAAAATATTACCTAAACTAAATTTTTTGTTAAGAATGTTACCAATAAAAGTATCAGAAATAGAACTGAAAAAATGGCAAAATATGTTGAATAAATATTGTAATGGAGGGAAAAGGACAAGATTAAATAAATTATTTTGGTATATATCACAGAAGGAGGGAGGACTTAGTCTTCCCAAAATAAAAGGATATTATGAAGCTAATCAATTGAGATATGTTATAGAAGGAATTGTAGGACAGGGGGATTTAGAATGGTTAGAGATAGAAACAGGGAGAATAGAAAAGAGAATATGGAACATATTTTTTGATAATTTTACAAAAAAGGAAATTAAAGGAACTGAGAACCCATTTCTGCAAAATATATGGGAAATATGGTATAAATATAAGAGAGAATTTTTGCCTATTGATTCAGTATTAACACCGGTTATAATGGGGAAAAAAATTCCCAAATAATTTGAAGGAAAAAATGGGAAAGGAATTAAAGAAAAGAGGATTAGATAAAATAGAGGGATGGATAGGATGGATGAATGAGAAAGGGAGTATAAGAGAGAAATTATGTGGAATGAAAATTTCATGGTTTAATTGCATACAGTTAGAACAATGGATTAAAAATTGGAAAAAGAATCATAAAGAAACAAGGGAATTTACAAAATTTGAAAATTTCGTGAAAAAAGGTGAAAAGAGGGATGATAATGAAAGTATGAAAGGTATTACAAGTGAATTATATAAAATATTGATAAAAAATAAGGAAAAAAAGACAAAGGGGAATATTTAAGGAGAATATGGGAGGAAGATTTGAAACAAAAAATTGGAGATCATGAATGGGATAAGATATGGAAACAAAGACATCTAAAAATATGTCGATACGGATAAAAGAAAATTATTATAAAATAATATGGAGATGGTATTTGACACCAGCAAGATTGCATAATATAGATAAGAATAACTCTAAATATTGTTGGAGAGGTTGTCAAGAAATAGGTACATATATGCATATGTGGTGGAATTGTACATTTGTATAGCAGTTTTGGGAAATGGTTTTCATAGAAATAGAGAATATTCTGAATAGAAATATAGAAAGGAAACCGAGCATAGCATTGATGTCAATTTATAATGGAGAGAATGGGAACCAAGCAGAAAAGGATTTAATAACAAATTTATTAACGGCAGCAAGATTAATTATAGCAAGACATTGGAAAATGCAAATAAATGTACAAGTGGAGAAGTGGTATAAAGAAGTTTGGAAGATGGCAATAATTGATAAATTAACATGTAGAATTAAAGTAAGAAGAGGAAGTTGGAAAGAAAGTGACTTTGATAAAATTTGGAAAGTATTTGTTAAAAAAGTATTACAGACAAAAGATGGGAGGTTACCTCCACGAGAAGAAATGAGATTCTGGAAAGATTAGGTAAGGGATAATGGCTCCGGTGAAGGGGAGCACTGAGGTGTGGGGGGTAGGGGAATTAATATTTTTGAATAGAATTATAGTAAAGAATCTATGTTAACTTTTGAAATTAGTTCATAGAAAAATTGCAATGTTTATAGTAATTTTATGTGTTATACTAACTAAGTATTGATTGGATAATATAATGTTTGATTATAAAATTAATAAAAATATATTACAATTAAAAAAAGAAAAAAAATTACCATTTCTACTAGTGGTTATACTATCTTAGTCTTAAGGCTGACCAGGAGCTTGGGAAAGTTACTGTTTTGTCAGGTCCCAGAATTGCCCAACCAATATAGCCCTGGACATCCTGGTTGGGGAATTCTAAAAGTTGCTGTCTTAAGAAATAACATTTCCAAGCTCTGGCTTTATCCGTTTCCTTCAGTACCTGTTCTTCAATATGTATTCTTGTCACTTAGTTCCCCACATGCAATAAGAGACTACTCTTCCTTGCTCTGTTCCTCCATTTAGTAGATGCTGTGAATCAACAAAAAAAATGAAGATGGCTTTATAATTTACTTCCCCCAACAGATTTCTTAAGAATGGAAGGTGATGTCCTATGCTCCATATGACTGGTGACCATCTTTTTGCCATTCTTAAAATCACCCTGAATGGGTAGATAGGAACGTGCAGAAAACACGATGTTTTAAATGTTTCTATAATTAGAGGTTGGAGAAGTTACTTTTTTGGACTACAGTTGCAGAATTGCTGAGCCAGCACAGCTATTGGCCATGCAGGAGGACTGAGTATGGACCTTATAGTCCCAAAAGTAATATTTCCATCCTTTGTCTCTAATTCTTATAATAGTGGTTTTGCCATAGATCTTTTAGTAAACACATTTATGGGAGTATCTTTCAGGTTTAATAAATAAAAAATGTTAATGGACAATTGTTCATGTTTCTTACCTCTTCAATCATATCCAACAAAGCTTTATTGCAGTTCTCAAACCTTGCTTTCCATGTAGCTGTGTCCTTTTCCAACTTTTTCATTTTCTTTGTCATCTGTTGAAGCAAGAGAAATGTCCTAATACATTAAACTAGAACTGATTTTTTTAAAAAAAATCCCAAACAGCTCAACCTGTTTTCCTTCAAGTTACATTTGTAGTATTGTCAATGCAACTTCTGTGCACTTCTCCCCCATTTTAATGGATCTTGTATAGCACTACAGTATATATCAGCAATGGGAAATGTTATTAGTACATTCTTAGAGCACATATGTGTACTCATGTTCTGAATATACATGCCTGTAAAGGCTCTTGGCTGTAGTACATCTTTGGTAAACTGAACACAGTAATCAACTTCCATAGGAAGCTATCTAAAGGGGAATTTTACGGATCATACAAGAATCAAATATACATAATGACAGCACCAGGAAATAGCAAATATTGTGGCAGAGCTTCATAAGAAGGAAACAATGAATTGATAACACAAATAACTAGTTAATATAACACACTTACCTCAGAATGAGGAGACACTAAGTAAAAAAGCTCAAACTCAAAATGGCTGAAAGGCTTAGATAACTGAGCTCTTACTGAAAAGTCAGGGAGCATTACAAAGGGCTGGATTCAGAATGCAAGAGGTGGCAGGGGTTGAAGTGAAGCCATTTGGGGTTTAGAGAGTGATGAGGGGAGAAAGAAAAAAGAGACAGAGGGGTTTACAAGTGGGGGCTATAAAGACCTTTCTCTAAACCAAATTACCAAAAAAGGTGGGGGTTTCTGACAAAGCCCTCCTGGAAAAGTAGATTTAAGGGTGAAAGAGATCACCTTTCCTAAATCTTGCTGACTTTCAAGAAGAGGAGCTGGGGAGCATCACACATCCAGTTGGAACTATGAAAAGATGAGGACAATTTAACCAAAATCCTCTGGGTGTGAAAAAAGATAGAAAAGAATAATCTAACCTCATCTGGTTAAATCCTAGATTTGGATGGTGATGGTGTGTCAGACAGTGCTCTTACGTAGTTTCAGCTTAAAAGGAGCTAGGTAAAACTCAGCAAGGGATTTCAGCAAAAGGCCTTCAAGAGCTGGAGCCAGGAGGCTTCTTCCCAGGAATCCGAACTTTTTGTTGAAGATGAAAGCAGCAAGCAAGCAGCAAGCAGACTCCTAGCCCAAAATAAATTATTTTGACCTTTAGCCTCTCTTTTATGAAGATTTTGGATGGGAAAACTCCCTCTCTAGTTGATGTAGGTCCTCTAAAACAAAGGAACCCAGAAAAAAAAAAGGTTTTCCCTGAGAAACATTACTAGATACTGAACAAAAAGATGGTAACAGCTAGCATCCTGTTAGTGACATATGCACACATAAGTGTGGCTTAGGCATGTATGTGTTTCTTTTTGGATGGGGAGCAAGAAACTGTTCTCTAGTTTTTTTGTGTGTGTCCAGTCTAAATCCTCCTCCGGCAGCTATCAAGCCCAGTCAGGGGGCATTGTTGCTGCTGCTACTTAATGGTGGAGAGGAGAGAGAGGAGTGAGGCAATTAAGAGGAGGAAGTTGCAACTACAGTTGTCCCTCCACATTCATGGATTTGGCATTCACAGTTTTAAGTATTCACAGCTTGAAAATATTCTTAAAAAAACAGTAATCCAAAAAGCAAACCTTGATTTTGCCACCTTATATAAGGGACACCATTTTGCTATGCCATTGCATATAGTGGGACTTGAGTATTCACGGATTTGGGTATTCACGAGTGGGGTGGGGGTTCCTGGAACCAAACCCCAGCGAATGTGAAGGGGCAACTGTAGTTTCAGCCCCAAGGGAAAGGGAAATGAGATTGTGCTCCATCTGGAAGCCTGATTGTTTCTCCAGCTCTCCCCTGGTGAGTAAATGGCCATGGTAGGCTCCTTGGGGTTGAATGATGTCTGGGGGTAGGGAGGAGAGATTCAGAGCTGCAGATGCAGAGCATTATGTTCTACATGCCTTCATACAGGGTCTCGGCTAAACTGTTTACATGAAAATGGCTACGGGGGTACGGTAGGTTTGCTTATACTGGTATTAGTTACCTATTAAGGAATCCTGTTGCTCTTAATCTTATGAAATCATATGCCATGGAGAAATGGGTACAAACTCTGATTATCATAGCAATATATGCCACCAGTCCTCTCTTAAAACACCTGACTGTCACATTTCAGAAGCTAAGCTGGATCTAGTCTGGTTAGTGCTTGGAAGGGAGAACATGTGTGAATGCTGAGGTAGGGTTAGGAAAGGATAATGCCTAAAAATCTAGATCATCCCAGCCACTCAAATTTGACAAGACAGGTTTAGATGGACCAATGGTCTCACTCAGGATAAGGCAGCTTCTTATGTTTCATTTTGTTAATCTTGCATTGGTACAAATAAGTATGCAAGACTAATAGCAAGGGTAAGAAATTCCTTGATTTTGCTTTGTAATTGCTCTTTGTGGCCAAAGACAAAACAACTCACTAGTTAGTATACTTGGGAGATGAGATTTAGATTAACCGTTTCCTAGACACCCAATGATTTTTTTCAAAGAAAACCCCCGTTGAATCAGAAATAATACATAATGTGAATGTAGACAGTAACAAAAACAATAAGAAAATGTATATGAAATGCACAGGTAACACTATAAGACATACACTACAATCAGTGCAACACATGTGAGTAAAGCAAGTTATACACAAATGATAAATCAGGTGTGGCCTGTTGAACACTTTGGATAGTGGAAGTAAACACAACAAACCAAGGACTGAAATTATAAGGTTTTAATATAAGTTTATGGTTTTATATTGTGGCGTCAGTAAGGTTGGTGTCCCCCTCCCCCCAATGGTGTCACCTGATGCAGTTCGGCCATTCTGCACCCCTCTAGTGCTGCCACTGGTTTTATATTTTTTTGTACCCTAGCTACTAATCTATCAAACAGTCTGGAGTATTTAGTGGTAAGCTTTGGCTATGTATTAATGTTGGTGCTCCCGCTGTAGAGGATATTACACATATCTTGTTCGACTGTTATATTTATGATAACGAGAGGTGCCTTTTTTTACAACCACTTTTGGTTAGAATGAACAACTGGGATCTTGCTGTTAAATTGTCCCATTTCCTTGTTGGAGAGAATCTACAACTAGTGCGATGTACTGCAAAATTTACCATAAAAGCTGCCCACCTAAGAGATCAGTTTATAACACAAAATGGGGTTCCGTGCCATGGTGACGAGTTTATTTAAATCTTCCTATAGAGCTCCTTTAACCCCCTCATTTTAGCTTGTTCTATTTCACATGACATTTTATTTTATCTTGTATTTTATTTTATCTAATTTATTTTATCAAACTTTTATGTGTTTCTTCATATCCCCAATTATAGGGTTTAATTTCCTAGTTAATTTTATATATGACTTTTAGCTGTGATCTAATTCATTTTTGTATGTACTTTGATAATCAGATACTTTGTATTCTATTGTATTCTACTGTTGATATGGTCAGTTGACTAATAAATAAATTTGTTGTTGTTGTTGTATTAATGTCAGTTGGCATGATGTCTTCTCAGCAGTGAAAAAATTCCACACTTTCCCAACCGTTGAAGAAGTGAGGGAGAATAGGAGGATAAACATTTTAATCTATAGTCCCCAATAAAATGTAAGTAAGGTTAAGATGTATAAAGGTCTTAATAGTAACTGTTGGAAATGTGGGAGACATGAAGGTACTTTTTTCATATTGGTGATCATGTGATAAAGTGAAGAAATACTGAGAACAAGTACAGAGACTATTGCCATTAATTTTGAAATGTAAGATTGGAGTAAAACAGGAATTATTTTTACTTGGCATAGCAAAAGCGAAGTTTAAGAATATTAATTTTAAAGTGATGCATTATATAATTATAATGGTGAGACTATTGTATGCTAAGAATGGGAAGATGGAACATACTCCTTCAGATGAAGAGTGGATTGTTAAAGTCTTTGACTTGATGGAGATAGATAAACTTTCAACTTTAATGAAGGAGAAATCACCAGATAACTCTTTTGATGGACTGGAGGGGGGGTCGTTTTGATGTTTTTGAAGAATAAGAAGATTTTAGCTATGAATGTGCTGTTTGAAGTGCTTTTTACAAACTTTTAGGTCAGAAGTAGTGAAGTAGATGATTTTTTTTAAAGAAACCTTCTATATTTAGCATCAACATTTCTTGAGTTGGGGTCAAGTCAATTTTAGTTTGTGTATTATGTTTAGTGTGGGGAATAGGTGGGTTTGGGGGGGATTGCTAATTGTTATGTTCTTTGTAGTTGTATTGTGTGATGTGCTGTAATGCTGTTATTATGTTTTAAACTCAATACAAAAAATTATTTTAAAAAAGTGAATTGGCATAGTCCAGAAAGGCTCTGCAAACTTCAAAGCATAGGCCAGTTCATGATCAAGTACTGTAGATCCTTTGATCCTTGAAGGGTTAGAAAGAACAAGTAGTCTTAAATAAAGACTATTTCTTCAGTTTTGTTACTAAATGAACAGGGACTGGAAAGACATGAGATCTCAATATAATATTTTCTGAGTTTGGCTCTAATAGAGCCTGCCAAATATCACAGAAAAATGATAGCTAGTTTTGCTAGCTAGTTCTATAGTATAAAAGTCTTGATAATCAAAGCTAAAGAATCTGCAGGAAGTCCAGCAATCTGCTCTGCCCACATGGAGAGCCTCAAAAATAGATCTTAAAACTCACCTTATCCATCTCTTGCTTAAAGCTGGCAAACACTTCATTGCTTTTTGTCAGCGTTTTCTGAAATTCCTCAAATCGTTCGGAATAAAGAGTAAGCTGCATTAACAGGAAGAAATTGGGATCAGTTCCATGTTAATAGTTTCATTATAATATTTATAATGGTGCACCTCCAAATTTTCAAATTATTTCAGGAAGACAATAAGATGGAAGAAACTATATGGGTAGCCTTCTTCATAACCTGGTACCCTCCAGATGGGTTAGGGATACAACTCTCATCATCCAGTGGCCGCTGGATGATGTGAGCTGAAGGACACTATATTGGAGAAGGCTGTGATAAGTGATCCTGGTAAATTCTTACTGGGGGAAGGTAAATAAGAAAAATAATAGTATAATTATCATCGATCACCAGTGGTTACAAATGTGATAATTCTAAGTGTATGTTGAATTTTACATACGTTGTAGATTGCAACATAGATTGCAAATATTTATTTGGTATTTAACACAGTGCATGCTTCTTTTGTATGGCTGCAGATGGTATGCTGTGATGAAGTGTGAAACACAAAAACATAGGGCTACCACATTTATGAATGTCTCCCACATTTATGTGTCTAGTACAAGGAGCATTGTCAAATGAAAAATATATACTTCACCTGGGCCTGGAGAATTGTTTCTTGCTCTTTCAACATTTTTGCCTGAAGTTTCCACTCTGCAGCTTGGTTGAGTAGCTGTGTTTGGAATTGAACAATAACAACCCACAATGTAAAAGCGGCACTTTATTTCAAACCAACCTAAATTTTCTGCCACTTGTGGACATTTTATATAGCATGGTATCATTTGAAATAACCAACAGAAATCCTAGAGCAGGTAAGCTACATACACAAGGGTTTTTTTTCCTATGGTTTACAAAATGCTATGTGTTTTTCCCCTCCAAACACTTTTCCTTTATTGAAGGCAAAAAAGGAGGGAGATTAAAATAAAACCCCTTGGGAGAATGACAGATTGGTTGTGTTCACTATGAAATAAAAGTCTTCAATGCCCCGAGGGCCATCAGGTTTCAGGCTAATAATTAATCCTGCAACATCTCTTGGCTTTAATGCTACTTAAAATTTCATCAGGGCTGCATAGTCACATATTTTAGGTGGGATGCTGCACTAGCCACATGACAGATCAGTAACAAAAACAAAATGGAGGAGGCCAAAAACTTTTTTGCTGGTAGTCAGTTGTGGCTTACTATTAAGTTTTCCTTCTCCAGTCTTATTAATGTCCTGCAATGGATGTGTCTAATGTATTTTTAAAGGTAGTGTTACCTTGTAACCGAAGCAAAGGCTCAAAGTAGTGTTTTTCAGTTAGTAAGTACAGGTCACCCCCATACGTGCAGAACTAGTACCCACAGTTTCAATTATCCATTATCTGAAAAAATGGTCCCTCTAAGCATTTTCTAGGTCCTCCAGTGCAGCTCCATGGTAACTTCTGCCAGAAGTTACCACAGAGTTGCTCTGGAACTGCCTAGTGAGGCAGCCCCTCTAGGCATTTCTTAGAGTGCAATTCTATGGGGTTCGCTTGTACCCACAGTTTCAAGTATTCACAAAAAGTCTGGTAATGATGTATCCCCTGCAGATATGATGGGTAACCTGTACAGTAAAAACAAACAAATAGACATGAATAAACAGTCTAGGATAAATTTAAAAAAGAAAATGGGTTATCCACACACCAATGCTAGAATTTTATTAATAAAATATGAAGTAGAAACAAGGAAGTACTCGGTTCATAAAAAATATACAGTATAACTATTGAAGGTAGGTTTTTTTTTTTACACAAATAGACTGCTCCTATTTGCTCCTAGAATTACTGAAACAGCCAAAGAATCTTTTTAGGATTGATCTGCTTGAAGCCAGGCTTAATGTAGCCTCAGAGGGATTGTCCCCTTTTTTGTGAACTTCTTTATCTAAACTTTGTACTTTAATTAAAGACAAGATGTGGGAAGTAACTCCTTTTGGGGGAAAATAAGATCTTCAGTTCAGAGCCAACTTCTTATATCTACAAGCAACATTTCTGAGTGCTTGAGAAAGGCCCTCTGAGGTCAATTTCAAGATATGTGGATTCTCTAAACATAGACCAAGGCAAGCTGCCAATTACAGTAGCCCAAGGTGTACCTGTGTACTCAATACCTGGTATCAGTCGTGTTGACAGCATTCCCACTCACTGTCCTGATTTGGCGGGGACGGTCCCAGTTTATCCACTGCCATCCAACTTTTCAATTGCTTTTAAAATGTCCCAGTTTCTCTCTCTTCCTCCCACTATCTCCCTTTCAGCTCAGCTTGTTACCACTGCTGCAAACTGAGTTCAAAGTAGAAAAGTTTCCACTCAGCTCAGCAGGGGGGAAAGGAGGAGAAGGGGTGAAATCTTGCCCTTCTCTGTAGACTCAGGCAAAAGAAAACTGCTGCCACCTCTTCTAGCTTGTCTGTTCTTCCTCATAGCTATCTTGACCACACTCTGATGTTGATTGGCCACACTTGTCCTGGTTTTCATCTGTGAAATGTTGGCGGGTTTGCGAGAGCAGGTGCTGCTTTGGGAAATTCAATGCCATTCAGTCATGACAGAGACATTTCAAAGGGTTCTAAACATATTACTGAGGGAATTACTGAGCCCATTGGAGACCTCAGATCAGCAGGGAGAGGAAAATAGCCGATGTAAACAACTGGCTCCGTAGATGGTGTCGCCAAGAACAATTTGGATTCTTGGATCATGGGCTGCACTTCCATGAGGGGGGACTTCTGGCAAGAGATGGGGTGCATCTCACACCAGTTGGCAGAAATGTTTTTGCCTACAGTCTCAAGAATTTGATCAGGAGGGCTTTAAACTGAGTCATATGGGGGAGGGAGACAGTATTCTGGAAGGCAAAAGGGCTGGAGAAAATAGTCAAACTGTCATAGAGGGAACAAACCAAACAGCGCAAGGACCCAACAGTGGGAGGCAAAAACACCTTGCACAGGGAGCAAGTAAAGGGAACGCATGGTCTTAGATGTCTCTACACTAATGCACAGAGCATGGGAAATAAGCAAGATGAATTTGAACTCCTAGCACTGCAAAGCAAGTATGATATAATAGGCATTACTGAAACCTGGTGGGATGAGTCTCATGATTGGAATGTAGGAATTGAGGGGTATAACCTTTATAAGAGAAACAGGCCAAACAAGAGAGGAGGAGGAATAGCATTATATATCAGGGATATTTATACCAGTGAAGAGACCCATGACATCAATACTGGAAGCCAGGTGGAGAGCATCAGGATAAAAATTAAAGGGGAGGGAAACAACAGGGATGTTATTGAGGGACTCTACTACAGACCCCCAAGTCAGATGGAGGAATTGGATGATGCCTTTCTAGAACAGATGAACACACATGCAGAAAGGAGAGATGTAGTAGTGATGGGTGACTTCAACTATCCTGATATTTGCTGGCAATCTAACTCAACCAAAACTTCAAGGTCTAGCAAATTCCTGACTTGCCTGGAAGACAATTTCATGGTCCAAAAGGTGGAAGAGGCAACAAGGGGGTCAGCTATTTTAGATCTGATCCTAACCAACAGGGATGACCTGGTTAATGGGGTGCAAGTGGTGGGATCCTTAGGTGAGAGTGATCATGTTCTCCTGGAATTTGTTATAGAGTGGAAAGGAGAAGCCAGGCATAGTCAGACACACATTCTCGACTTTAGGAGAGCTGATTTCAATAAGCTCAGGGAAATACTGGGGGTGATTCCATGGTCAGGAATACTAAAAGAGAAGAGACCTCAAGATGGATGGGACTTTCTCAAAAGGGAGATACTGAAGGCACAATTTCAAACAGTACCATTGAGGAAGAAAAATGGGAGGTGTCTCAAGAAACCAGGATGGATGACTAAAGAACTTTCAACGGAGCTAAGTTTTAAACGGAACATGTATAGGAAATGGAAAAAGGGGGAAATCACCAAAGAAGAATTCAAACAGATAGTGAGCACATGTAGGAGTATAGTCAGAAAAGCTAAAGTGCAGAATGAGCTCAGGCTTCCTAGAGAGGTTAAGAACAATAAAAAGGGTTTTTTTTGGGTATGTCCGCAGCAAAAGGAAGAAGAAGGAAATGGTAGGGCTACTACACGGATGGCAAAATGCTAACAGGGGACAGAGAAAAGGCAGAATTACTAAACACCTTCTTTGCCTCAGTGTTTTCAGAAAATGAAAAGGGGGACCAACCTGAGGATAAAGGAACAGAGGACACAATAGGGGAAATCCAGCACAGAATAAGCAAAGAGGTAGTACAGGAATACCTTCTTAATCTAAATGAATTTAAATCTCCAGGACCAGATGAACTACATCCAAGAGTATTAAAAGAGCTGGCAAATGTGATCTCAGAGCCATTGGCAATAATCTTTGAGAACTCCTGGAGAACAGGAGAAGTCCCAGCAGACTGGAGGAGGGCAAACGTTGTCCCCATCTTCAAAAAGGGGAAAAAAGAAGATCCCAACAATTATCGTCCAGTTAGTCTGACATCAATACCAGGGAAGATTCTAGAGCAGATCATTAAACAGAGAGTCTGTGAACATTTAGAAGGCAATGCCATAATCACAAAAAATCAACATGGGTTTCAGAGTAACAAGTCATGCGAGACTAATCTGATCTCTTTTTTTTTTGATAAAATTACCAGCTTGGTAGATGAAGGGAACACTGTGGATATCGCATACCTTGATTTCAGTAAGGCCTTTGACAAGATTCCCCATGACATTCTTGCAAACAAGCTTGTAAAAGGTGGGCTAGACAAGTTAACAGTTCAATGGATTTGTAATTGGTTGACCGGCCGAACCCAAAGGGTGCTCAGCAATGGCTCCTCTTCATCTTGGAAAGATGTGACCAGTGGGGTGCCACAGGGTTCTGTCCTGGGCCCAGTGCTATTCAACATCTTTATCAATGACTCGGATGAGGGAATTAGGGGCATACTTACCAAATTTGCAGATGACACCAAATTAGGAGGAGTACAGTAGTTAATACCCTGGAGGACAGGATCAAAATTCAAAATGACCTGGATAAACTGGAGAGCTGGGCCAAAGGTAACAAAATGAAATTCAATACGGAGAAATGTAAGGTACTGCACTTAGGGCAAAAAAAATGAAATGCATAGATATAGGATGGGGGAGACCTGGCTGAATGAGACTACATGCGAAAGGGATCTAGGAGTCCTAGTAGACCACAAGTTGAACATGAGTCAACAGTGTGATGCGGCAGCTAAAAAGGCCAATGCCATTTTGGGCTGCATCAATAGAAGTATAGTGTCCAGATCAAGGGAAGTAATAGTGCCACTCTATTCTGCCTTGGTCAGACCTCACCTAGAATACTGTGTCCAGTTCTGGGCACCACAATTCAAAAAGGATATTGACAAATTGGAGCGTGTCCAGAGAAGGGTGACTAAAATGGTGAAAGGTCTGGAAACGATGCCTTATGAGGAGAGACTTAGGGAGCTGGGTATGTTTAGCCTGGAAAAAAGACGGTTAAGAGGCGATATGATAGCCCTGTTTAAGTATCTGAAGGGGTGTCACGTTGAGGATGGAGCAAGCTTGTTTTCTGCTGCTCCAGAGACTAGAACACAGAACAATGGATGCAAGCTCCAGCAACAGAGATTCCATCTCAACATTAGTAGGAACTTTTTGACAGTAAGAGCTGTTCGGCAGTGGAACACACTCCCTTGGAGCGTGGTGGGGTCTCCTTCCTTGGAGATCTTTAAACAGAGGCTGGATGGCCATCTGTCGGGGATGTTTTGATCGTGATTTCCTGCATGGCAGGGGGTTGGACTGGATGGCCCTCGTGGTCTCTTCCAACTCTGCAATTCTATGATTCTATGATGAACATAGGACTGCTACTGAAAATAGCAAACCAGTGTCAAAGTCCCTTCCTTTATCACATGTGGATGATATAAGAAATTTTGCATTTTGACATTTTAGTATTTATAGGGCATTTCCCCTCACACCAAACTATTGGCTGTGGTGGTGGCACCAGATAAAGATATCTGGATATAGAGTGAATCATACTACTTTGACAAGGTGGAAAGGCTAGTGTCATGCCCCGTGAGTCTGATGAGGGTATGGAATCCGAGGAGGAGGAGGACATGGCAGGGAACGGCCCTATGGACCCTGGCACAGCTTTATCTATCTTTATCTTCACAGCTTTGGAGGCTTGAGCAGAAGAAGAGCCTGGCTCTAGTGGGTTGGCACCAGTCCCAGCAGAGAGCCCTGCCAATTCAGATAAGGATGAAGAACGAACTTACCTCTACTACACAGGCAGCAATCTCAAAAGGAACCTCGAAGGAGATTGCTGAAACTTTATGAGAAACACCTGCTCGTCAAGAAGCACCTGGCAAAGCTTTGATTGCTATAGATATGCTTTGGGGAAATGTGGAGGCTTTGTCAGAGATCAACTGATCTTCCTGGAGAAAGCTTCCTGCTGACTCCTCTTGCCTTGACTTGTGCTTAGACCTTGGACTGTTCCTGACTGATTCTGTTGACCCACGGACTTGTTTTGGACCCAGACTGACTGCCATAAGCCCCTGACTTTTTGGACTGTGTTACTGGACTACATCTTTGCAGGACTGAGTTTCCATTCTTGTATGCTAATTAATTATTGGCTACTTTCCCAGATTTTGTTCTTCATACTTTGCCAATATCTAGTTTTCTTGGGCAGCTAGCTTGGCCAGGGGCCCTAGTTTTTGGAAGTACTGTAGTCTGGTGTGTCTTGAAATATGAAAGTCTGTCAGAGTTATAATTCAGAAGTCCAGAAAACATGAACTGAGTCTTACACCTCACTGTTTAGAAAACCAACTACACTTGGCCCTCAACTTTTGTACGGGTTAAGGATGCAACAATCCCACGAAGATGAAAAAACTGAAGATATAGGCCCACTATTTCTTTTAACCTGAGAGAACATTTCTTTAGGTATTTGTAGGTCCTCCAGCGCAATTCTAGTCAACTTCCACTGGTGGAAGTTGAGCATAGAATTGCGCTGGAGGACCTATAAATGCCTAGAGAGAACATATTAATCAAATCTGTGAATAAAAAATTCCATGAATGCTTAACCTGCAAATGTGGAGGGACAACTGCATACTGTGAGTGATAAAACAAACAGACTATCATGAGATCATTACAGGCATGTGAACAATAGGACTGCCTGCTACTTCATTTATTCTGTGACACATAAGTCTTTCATGTTGGGCCCTGTGATGCTGTCTCATCTAGCTCCTTGCTTAGTTCCCCCAAAGCCCAGGGTTGTGAAGGCAACAGGTGCTGGCATAAAGGTTAGAGGAAAGTGAAAACTGAACATCTTTCCAAACATTTTTTAAAAAGTGATATGGGGCAGGAAAATGACACTGAAGTCTGCTGCATGAAGTACAAAGCTGGCCTGGGAAATGGACTAGTGATAACAGCACCTCTGTGGGCATTTATATGTGTAGGCATGTGTTCATGTGAAACCTGGATCTGATCCTAGACCATAATCATACCTTCTAACTGTCCTGATTTGGCAAGGAGAGTCCCAATTAATCCTCTCTTGTCCCACTTTTCAGCTGCTTTTAAAATGTCCCAATTTCCCTCTACTCCTCTCATTGTCCTGCTTTGTTCTGAGATTACTTCAGTTGTTGCAAACTGAGTTCAAAGTGCAAAAGTAGTTTGCACTCAGTTAACTCAGCAGAAGGGAGAGGAGAGGAGGATCTTGCCCCTCCCGGTAGGCTCAGACAAAAGCAACCTGCTGCAGCCTCTCCTAGTAGTTTTTCCTCATTAATATCTTCTGCCATCTTGACTACATTATGATACTGCTTGGCCACATGTGACCCAGTTTTCATCTGTGGAATGTGTGTGGGGGGGTATGTGACAGTCCTCTATCTGTGTTTCTCCAAATGGCATGATGGGCCCAAGTCCCCTGTTCGTGTTTTCAAATCACCTCCTTTCAGTTATTACTTTTTGATGCAAAGACACTGCACAAATGGAGCACACACAGAAGCACCTTTGGACTGAGCCAGAGAGGTCTGGTGTTAGCTGGGAATGAGTGGTGAAAGCCCAGGCTTCAGAGGCACCTCAGAAATGAGGATCAAACTTTCTCCTTTTGCCCTGGGATTTGTATCCCTGCCTTGAGACGCAGAGAAGCACAGTCATTCCCTGAGACTTCAGCTGGCACTGTGAACCTGGCGACCCTATTGCCTCTTTCCCAGATCCCCTCTTACTATGCTAGCCTCCCAGAAGGCTTCCCTCCAGATCGAACAACTGTCTTACAGGGTATAACCACAGGTTCTGATTCATAGTCTTATTCATAGAATCACAAGTCCTGTTTACACCATAAAAATAATACGAACAGCGTTTGAAAGATCAATTAACCATTCACATGGACGTATGCACAAATACGTGTCATTCAGAAGGGGGCCTGCAAAATCGCCTGTAAAGGCTGTTCGTTCAGCATCCGAGGACTCATCTGAATGTCAGAATATGCTCCATATGACTTTCGAATGAGCGATCGTTTGACCACTCACGTTCACACAGATACGATCAGGCAGGGGAAACTGATTGGCTGGAAGAGCACAGGGGACGGGGCTAGGAAAGAGGGGAATTGGCAGCAGCCGCCATATTGGATTTCTGGCAAAGCGAGGGTTCGGTAAGTCTGTGAAATGGTGATTTTTACTGTTTTCTTCTTTTTTATAATATTGTTAAAATGAAATGATGGCTATGCGCACCACAGGAAGCTTTTTTTTTTAAAAAAAAGGTGGTGGGAGATTTTAAAATCGCGAGTAAATCACTCATGGCAGCCAGCTGGCTAGGGGGTCATGTGGAGTTTAGGGGGTACTTTTAGCCGTGTATGCAGTTTATATACTTGCCAATGCCTGCCTTTTTGAATGCATATGTATTATTTACCCCTCATATAGACAAGCCCACAGAATCATAGAGTTGGAAGATACCACAAGGGCCATCTAATCCAAACCCCTGCCATGCAGGAATATCCAATCAAAGGAGACTCCACCACACTCTGAGGCAGTGCATTCCACCGCCAAGCAGCTCTTATTGTCAGGAAGTTCTTCCTAATGTTTAGGTGGAATCTCTTTTCCTGTAGCTTGAGTCCATTGCTCCGTGTCCTAGTCTCTGGAGCAACAGAAAACAAGCTTGCTCCATCCTCAGTATGACATCCCTACAAATATTTAAACACGACTATCATGTCACCTCTCAACCTTCTCTTCTTCAGGCTAAACATACCCAGGTCCCTAAGGCGCTCCTCAGAGGGCATGGCTTCCAGACCTCCCACCATTTTGGTCACTCTCCTAGCTTAATTCACAGCTCCATTCATAACTTTTCTGCATCATATCAGCAGAGAAGGGCTTTGAATGAGCACTGAGGCAAAGCTGGCCAGGCTCGCTATCAGAATTATGCATACCCTCCAACAAAAACTGGAACATATGTGAACAAGTAACACCAAAGAGTGGTTAAGTGAGTGAGAACCCCACATCTCCTCTCCTCCCTGCTGAGTTAATTGAATGCAAATTACTTTTATACTTTGAACTCAGTTTGTAAGAATTTATGTAAGCAGAGGACAAAGGGGGAAAGTGGGAGGAGGAGAGAGAGACTGGGACATTTTTAAAAGCAGCTGAAAAAGTGTTATGGCAGAGGATTAATTGGGACTATACCTGCCCAGCTGAGACCATTGGAGGACATGATGCCAAAAGTGTGGTGACTCATAAGCCTTTTTGTTGCAAAAGCCTGTTGGGAACTGCAGTCTGGGGGGCAAGACTTCCCATTTGGCTGGCAACGAGCCTCTCACAAGCTGCTGGAGCTGCAAAGGGCCTGAAACAACTCACCATGTATGCTGTAGGCAAGAGCGCACAGGATGCAAACCTTGCAAGAATGGCAGCAGATGCTGACCCCATTTTGTTATCTGGCTAGATGCTGAAAAATGCCTGCAGCTTTTTCCTGTCTCTGGATTGTCATGTTACTTGGTAAGGCAGGTTTTACCCCAGTTCTAGGCCTAGTGCCCTTGTGTTCATTTCTATAACTAGCTGACTCCAAATCAGTCTGCCTCCTAAATCTTGCCTACTCCATCCTTTGTAACATCACAAGAACCCACCTCCTATGATACTACAAGGCCCTGCCACCTCATTTTGGTCTTGAAATATCGGGGAAGGAGGTGTGGCTGTCTGGCAAAAGGCCAACAGACAAGACAAGAGGACAACAAGTCAGAGCTACGTCTGTTAGGGAGCTGAGGCTGACATTCTGTTTTGACAGTGATAATCTGTTAATGATGGATAAAAGTTAATAAGTAAGTTAATGAGCATTGCATAAAAGACTTCAGAACCTTTGTTTAACAAACAGGATAAGGTACACGTGGGGTATGTATTGATGTGGGTGCGTCCCTGCCTCAGTAATTGAGATATTAAATTATCTTTGATAACAGAATGCATAGGGCTACTGAAATGGAGGTGGGTGGGTGTAGTGTTAGCCCTATCAATCATCTAAAGTGCCACAAGACTCTTTACTATTTTTGTTAGAAATCCAGGAAAAAAAAAACCCTAGACAAACAATATGAGTGTTACTGGTAAAATATGGGCTAAAATGTTGTAAGGATAAGATGGGATACACTGAACTTTATATTTTTGTAACATGACCACCACTGTTCCTTTACTGGCCAGCAAAAGCTAGTAAACAAACTGAATTTGTCATGTTTCAAGAGGAAGCAAAAGAAAACCTTCTCCAAGGCCACTGGGAGGCAGCAGAGCTATTCTATTATGGATGCAAAAAGCCGAATAGGGACAGAGGCCTTGCTCTAGTTTTTCCAGAACAAAAGCAATTTTGCCTTTTGAATAAAGTGAGACACTTATCATCAGATTTATGTAAAAAGCCAAAATGCTGCAGGCATTATAAAGAATTGTTTTTGAGCATTTGTTGGCTCCTGAAAACCATGGTCCAATTAAATTGTTTCACTGTATCAACCTTGCAATATTTGCACCTGTAGCATTGTTAATGGATTCTCTCCTTCATCCTGGCTTACTCAGGAATCCAGAAAGCCCTTGGAGGCTAGCGTACTAGACCCATAACACTGAGAGCACTCAGAAGAAGAACTGGAGAGTACTTTATGCAATTATGAACATTCAAACAGCCCAATGTTTGCTGGCCTTTGGAAGGTTCATGGTTAGGATTTCTGAGGAGATTTTCAGACGGGACAAAAATAATGTCCCCGTCTTGCTATCTTCTCTCCCGCCCCCTCCCATCCCTGTTCTGACACACATACGAACAGTTTCACTCTACCTTGATCGTGCGATGTTCCTTCCCCTTCAGCAGTCCAGGAGTGAATGCAGCTCTCTCAGAGCTGCATTCACTTCCTTGTTTGAAATCCTGGACCGTTCTTGCAAGAGGACAAGTGCACGGGAAATTCAAAGTTTAAAGGAAAAAGCCACTTTTAAAAATGACAGCAAGCACAAAAACACACTTAAAAAATACCAAGTAACCCAGGGAGGGTACAAAAAAGTGTGTCACTTACCTGGATGTCCCAATCGCACCCAGAAGTGTTCTGGAATGGACTCCCACTGACGCTGGCATCGCGCCAGCATAACGGGGCATAACCTTTTCACTTTACTGTCATTCCATGACAGGAACGGAACGGGCGATCTATTCACAGCTTAGCCCATTAATTAAAAGGAGTGCCAGGGAACAGAATCAGCATGGTAGCATGACGACCTGTGAATGACGTCATGTGAAAGGGAAGCCCATTCGCAACTTCCTGGCGTCATTGTCACGCCATATATAGGGTGTCTGATAATCTCCTGAGAGTCCCAGCATAAAGAAATATACACTATTTCCTACATTCCCCAATTATCTCTCATAATCTGAGAACTCACTGGGGGCTCATCTACACAAGGGGAAAAAAATAGTATTGGCATCTCACAGCAGCAGTGATATGTCTAAACGGTTTTTCTGGCCTCAGAAGCCCCCATAAGCCTCGTATTCCTGATGGCGGCTGTGAGTGATTTACTTGTGTTAGTTCTTTACCACCACCAGTTTTTTTTTAAGTCATCCCAAGGTACGCTGGTGCGATAGAGCAATTCTCCAAAAGCAAAACAGAAAATATTGATCCTTTTTATCACCTTATCGAGTGATAGCTACAGTCAAAATCCAACATGGTATCAGCAGGCGCTTGCCCTCCTAGCAAGCCCCATCCCCGCTCTCACCTGGCCGATCAACGTTGTGCTTCCCTTCGAGTGTTTTTTTTATTTTTCTATAGTCCAAACGAGCAAAAATGTGCACCTGCCTTGCGATTTGTGAAAAAGTATGGGAAAATCTGTGAAACCCATTATTTTTGCTGTTTTGGACCCCCCTTCTTTCAAATAGTGTGGATTGGCACTGGATCCTGTTTAGACAGGTAGGACTCCCAGCGAATTCCATGAGGGGTATTTTCACCGTTCAGATGGGCCTTGGGTGACTGCTATCTCAATCTAACAGACCTCTCAAACTTTCTGTGAGAACAAAGCCACATGCATCCCTTGATCTCCTTGACGGAAAAAAATAGGGTACCACTGAGTGAAAGAAAGATAGTTTTGCATGGGAATGCCATATGCTTCCATATTATTCTAGTGAAAACAGAGTGGCCATCGCCAAACCTCTGTTGGGTTGGGAAACCACTAAGACTTCATGGGTCTTAGTTTAGATCAGGGCAGTGTAATTAAAATATGGTGGTAGTATTTTAGAGGTGGTCTTAGCTTACATATAAAAAAGTAAAATAAGTACATATTCCTTCTCTCGCTGATGCCGATCCTCTGCTTCTTTCATCACCTCCTGTGATTGTTCCAGCTTGGCATCCACCAGTTTCTGCTGAAGCTCCCTGTGCTTGAATATCTTATCAAGGTGCTGAAAGGGAGTGTGAGAGAAGGATTATAATGTTATTTTTAGACACAGTGATTCTCAGTTCTGATACAGGGAGGTAAATGGGGGAAATTGGCTACAGTACTTGATTAAGGCTGCAATGCTTGTGCATCACTGTATGAGGCTAAGCCTCAATGAACACAGTGGGACTTATTTTTAAGAAAACATATATGTGATTGTGTTGTTAATGGCATCTATAATATACCAAATTATTTGAAACATTTGAAATTCTACTGGTATTTTATTAGATGGAAAGATTTATTAATCATAACCCCAATAAAACATAATAATCAAATGAATAAGCTACAAATTTGTGCTACAGATTCAAGGACATAAGGCAAGGAGGGTTCTTGCTTTACACATTTTTGTTCCTTGATCCCTGCTTTTGACGTTTAATTGTAATGAACTGAAAATACATATCTATGCTGCTTCCTGCTTTGAAGGGCTGCCTATAGATGCAATGAATAAACTGAAGATCACAGGGACTAATCTGAGAGACATTTTGTTGTTCCCATACAACCCTGAGGGTGCAGACTTGTTCTCTGCTGCTTCAGAGGGTAGAACTAGGAGGGTAGATTTCAATTGAACATTAGAAGGAAATTCTTGACAGTGAAAGTGGTTCAGCAATGGAACCAGTTACCTGGAAAGGTGGTGGGGTCTCCTTCTCTGGATGTGTTTAAAAAAGAGGCTGGCCAGCTACCTTCTGGGGATACTCTAATTGAAGAACCTGCAATGAGCAGGGAGTTGGATCTGATGGCCCACAGGGCCCCTTCCAACTCTATGATTCCAAGGTCTGCCATTGCCTTACTCTAAGGTTGAGAGAGTAGGACTTGCCTAAGGTTACCCAGTGGGTTTCCATGGCTGAGCAGGGATTTTAACCCTGGTGTCCTGGAGTGCCTAGTCTAGCACTCAAACCAAAGCACCATGCTGGTTCTCTTAAGACAGTTCAGTTAGACTTTGGCATTCTCCTTCCTTCACTTCCTCTTTGAGATGAGGTGGGCTGAAGGGAGATTACATGGCTCTCTCACCTCTTCTCTGACTTCATACTGATCTATGATGCTTTTCAATTTTTCTGCCAGCTCAGTGTTTTCCTGGCACAACTTCATGTTCCTCTCACTTTGCTGCTCAATCTGGGCTTGGATATCATTCAGTGTGCCCTGGAAATGATTTGTGATCTCCTTCCTTTTTTCCTCTTCTTCTCTCGCCCGCTGGAGGGTCTCCTCCTGTAACAAAACACTTAATGCATTATAGTGGTTTCCTTTCCATACATACAGTGCAATTAGCATTCACTGGACTAGTGTCAGATGCAGCCTTATGAGGGAATGTAGGTGTCACACTTGGTAGATTTCAGATCCCATACTGTCTGAAACAGGGCAGAGAAGGAGGTTGCTGCTGAGGTTTTTTTTTTAATGGTTAAGTTTCTTGGGCCTCTGCCATAAAAAAAAAAAAAAGGCAGGCTAGCCCTCAGGACATAGATAGGAAGGGTTATTTATGTATTCAGCTGTGTCTCTTGCTCTCACTTGAGAGCTTGGGATGTGAAACAGTAATTAAATCAAACCAAATGTTATACACACAGATACACACAAAGTGTAGCTAGGGAAAAAAATCAGCTTATAAAGAAAAGCAAGACTTTCTTACATTTTAATTTCCTGCTTCTGCTCCTCATTTATTTTAGTGGTTAAAGCTAAAAATCCTACACATGCTTACCAGGGAGAAAATCCCATTGAAGACAGTAGGACTCACGGTACAGTAAACAAGCAAAGGACCATACTGTTGTTATAGTATTGTTTGGATGGGTGTTTTTGATAGCATTTGCATTATTGTAGGGTGACTGTGTAAAAGGTTATAAACCCCCTTGAGGAGGATTAAGGTTAAAAGGTGTGGTAAATGTATGTAAAAACATACAGACATGAAAGAACTCAGGAGACAAATTCATGGACGATAGCTACTAAAGGCGACTCATTCTGAAGGCTATGCGCTACCTCCAGGATCAAGGAAAGTGGCTGCTGGTGGCTCCAATGTCAATTGGATGGCAAATCTGCTCTGGATTTCAGTCCAAACTGCAAAGGAGCTGTCCAAGGTGTTTTCAAGTGCATATTAAAACCTGGAGTGGATTCACTGACCCTGGAGCCACCAACTGCAACTGATACAGGCAGCATGCTTCTGAAGAATGCTTAGAATCCTTTGTTAAAGATGTTTAGCTGCTTCCTTTGTAGGACCACAATTGCCAGACTTCCTGCATGAAAAATCAGGGGGTCGTTTACACGGGCAAATATTCCTCTAAATATACCGCTAAGATAGCTCATAGTTCCCACGGATCACAGCACAGCATCGCCTCATTCAGAAGGGGGGAAGGTAAAACACCCAAATATAGCGTGCCAAGGGATGTCACTACTTTTGCCGGTATATTTGCAATGTAGTGCATTATTGGCAGTGTAAACTACCATTCCACTAAGGGTTAAAGCACAGCTGCATTGTGATTGGTTGATGATGCAGGGGTGGGCTTAAAAGAGGGGCAGGGAGGGAGGGAAAGACAGTAGCGATTAGAGGAAACTTTGCAAATATCCTCTCTGCTATTTTACAAGCCAGTTTGCAAACAAAAAGGATTCCCAACAATTTTCATTCAGGGAGCATTCCTTCTCATCCTCTCTGCTGTTTTGAAAGTATGTAAAAGCTCGTTCATCACCTTTTATCCTGTGCATGGGGGAGGGAGAGAAACCATTTCACAAAGGGCTGTAGCAAGCTGAACTGCTATTCCCCCCCTCTCTCTCCGCTTTCCTCTACTTGGCAGTAAATGCTGTTTTAAGCAAGGAGGAACACCTTCCCTTTGAATTGTGGAAAGGGAGTGGGGGGGAGGGGGACTGCCTCTAAGCTGTTGTTTTCCCTCTCTCTCTCTCTCTGGCTTTCCTCTATTTGGCAGAACATGCTGTTTTAAGCAAGGAAGAAAACCTTCCCTTTGAATTGTGGAAAGGGAGTGGGGGGGATTGCCTCTAAGCTGTTAAGGACATGGAGTTGGGGCCAGGGCAGACATTCCTATGGCATTCCTTTCCCTCTCCAATGCTTGGCCATGCCCCCAGTACTTTTGGCTGTGTGAACCTCAAAGCAGAAAAAATCAAAGAGCCACAAAATATAGCTGTGTAAACATATACCATGTAAACTACCCACCACTAATGCAGGAAAGCGCTAAAGTGCAACTTAACGCAATAAAACCTGCCGTGTAAACCAGCCCCAGGACAATTTATTCAAGAGCTTAGTACTGCGGACCTTTTTTTTTTTTATCAGTCTCACCTTCAGGGTTTTGTTGTGTCTTTGGAGCTCCCTGCAGAGACTTTCCAATTTGCTTCGGGCAAGGATGGCTCGGCTATGTTCACTCTGCAACTGGTCCTTCTCTTTTATCATCTGTGCCTGCCTTTTCTGCAGACATTTTAACTTTTTCTGTTCAGTACGATGTTCCTCCAACTGAAAGATTATGGATTAAAATATAAAGAGGCAAAGCAGTAAAACGTTTTCTCTACAATAATTTTTTTGGTCACATACAAAACTTAAATCACTTTTTCAGGACTGTTTTGATATAGCAAAAATGGTTTTGCTTTGGTTTTACACTTGCACAATTGCTGACGTTGTTGTCAAAAGTGTTTCATGTAGACATTTTGACCTTTTAGGGTGTTTCAAAAACATTTAATTCTTCTTGGTGTTCCTTAGCCCCCACCTTATAGCCCAGCTTAGCCCTGGAAGATATAAGATTATATGTGGCACAAGGATGCAAGTGTTAGACTGCATCCACACTACATAGTTACAGTAGTTTCATACTACTTAACTGCCATGGGTTAACCCTATGAAATGCTGGGATTTGTAGTTTGGTGAGATTTTAAAGAATTCTCTGCTAGGAAGTTGTACAGTACTGCACTGTAGGGATGTAGCATAGATTCCCTCGTAGTTCTAAGGCTGCAACTTGGGGATTACTGCTAAATCTTTTAAGATCCCCAATGAGCGAAATATGACGGCATCAGAGATTCTACTGCCCATTATGCACCCTCCAATTCCTTTATCCACACCTCTCACTTCCAGTGGTGATCTTAAGTAGGATTCCTGAACAGTATTTATATCAGTATTACTCATCACTGTGGTCCGAACACAGTATTGGTCCTCAAGCTATTGTATGTTGGTCTGTAGTAAGTTTTCATGAAAAATTTATTGTTGTGTGCCTTCAAGTTATTTCTGACTTATGGAGACCCTTAGGTGAATCAATCACAGGGTTTTCTGAGGGCTGAGAGTGTGTGATGTGCCTAAGGTCACCCAGTGGGTTTTCATGGACAAGTAAGGATTCAAACCCTGGTTTCTAAAGTCATAATCCAACGCTCAAACCACTATGCAGCATAATATGGCACAAATATGATACTAGTCACTGGCACATTGGGGGGAAATAGCCTGTCCATTTTATCAGATAGTGTGAAAAGCAGTGATCTACACTACACAATTACAACAGTTTGATACTGCTGGTTCCATTTTTTGGAATCTGGAGATTTGTAGTTTGGCAAGGTATGCAGAATTCTCTGGGAGAGCACTTTAATCAACTCTCCTGAATTACAGCAGAGGAGCTGTCTAGCAGAAAGATCTAAGTATCTCACCAAACTACAGATCCCAGGATTCCATAAGAGGAGCCACAGCACTTAAGTGTGTGTGTGTGTGTGTGTGTGTGTGTCTGGCTTTTCTTCGCAAACGAAGATTCAGGAAGGACTCATCCCGCGCTTTCTGCAAGCGCGCTGATGACTAAAAAGGCCAATCCGAGATAAACAAGTCCGGTTGCAAAAAGCACAGCAGAAGGTCTCCTTGGGTGATGTTTTTGGGTTGTGATTCTTTCTGCGTTGTCGTTTCTCTTCAAGACTTGTTCGTCGTGAGTTCTCAAATAATGCTGCAGCATTGTGGATAGTGCGTCTCCATGCCTCCCGATGTGAGGCCAGGGCGGACCACTGTTGGTGATCAATTTGGCCAAGCCTAAGATGTTGTTTCATGGAGTCTTTGTATCGCTTTTTTGGAGCGCCCCTCTTATGCTGACCCGTGGCGAGTTCACCGTAGAGTAGTATTTTTGGGAGGCGATGGTCCTCCATCCTAGAAACGTGCCCTGCCCAGCGCAGCTGTGTTCTCAATATCATGGCCTCAATGCTGGTGATCCCTGCTTGTTCAAGGACAGCAACATTCGTCACATAGTCAGTCCAGTGTATATTTAGGATTGTGCGTAGACAGCGCTGATGAAAGCGCTCGAGGAGTCGTAGGTGGTGGCGATAGGTGACCCATGTTTCAGATCCATAAAGAAGGATAGACAGTACGATGGCTCTATACACACTGATTTTTGTGCTTTGCCTCAGGTGTTTATTGCTCCAGACTCTTTTGTGAAGTCTTCCAAATGCACTATATGCCTTTGCTAATCTGTGATCGATCTCTTTGTCAATCTTGGCATCTGAGGAGATGATGCTTCCCAGGTAGGTGAACTGCTGAACGGACTTGAGCACAGATTTGCCAACGGCAATGTGGGGATGGTGGTGTTCGTCCTGTGGTGCAGGCTGGTAAAGAACTTCTGTTTTCTTCAGGTTGACTTCTAGCCCAAACAGCTCTGCAGCTGTTGCAAAGCAGGATGTTAGGCGCTGCAGAGCTGCTTTTGTGTGGGCAACAAGGGCAGCATCATCGGCGAAGAGCAGCTCACAGACTAGATAGTTTAGAGTCTTAGTGTGAGCCCTCAGACGGCTTAAGTTAAACAAGCTACCATCAGTACGGTAACGTATATAGATGCCGTCGTCTTCTTCAAGCTCTGCCATAGCCCTTTGGAGCATCATGCTAAACAAGATTGTAAATAAAGTTGGAGCAAGAACACAACCTTGCTTCACTCCATTAGTTATTAGAAAGGGCTCTGAAAGAGCATCGCCATATCTGACTTGACCACGCTGTCCCTCGTGTAGCAAGGTAATCATTTTAAGGAATTTGGGGGGACATCCTAATCTTTCCAGGATCTGCCACAGACCTTTTCTACTCACAGTGTCAAAGGCTTTGGTGAGGTCGACAAATGTTACAGAGAGACCCTTGTTCTGCTCCCTATATTTTTCTTGCAGTTGTCTAAGGGCAAATATCATATCTGTAGTACTCCTATTGGCTCTGAAGCCACATTGGCTTTCAGGGAGAAGTTCTTCTGCAATAGCAGGAACTAATCTGTTCAGGGTTGCAAGGATTTTTCCAGCAATAGTATATATATATATATATATATATATATATATGCCTGCGCGCCTCGTAGTAGAGGAGAGCAAATTATAAAGCTAGGGAAAAACAAGCAGGGGAAAAAAGAAGGAAAAAGGCTGGAGGAGGTAGAGGTAGAGGTGGAAAATAATCTAGCAGAACCTTTGAGACTGATATTTTAACCTGATCTTTCATGGATATCAATCCACCTTCTTCAGATGGACTGGTGGGGTGGTATTAAAGCCATAGGTATTATACCTGTGGCTTCAGTATCACTCCACCAGTGCATCTGAAGAAGTACCCCTTTTTTCTCCCCTCCCCTTTTATGCTGAAACAGACTAACATAGCTATCTTTTTGAAGAAGGCAGGAAAAGACTATGCTTGAATATTTCCCGCTCTTTAAAGCATGGTATAATCCTCTAAGATGCAGGACAAACACAGGACGTATTTGTAAGCAGTGTTTTCTCTCCCACCTCATAACTGAGATACTTACCAATTCCGCATACTTCTTAAATAAAACATCCAGCTTCTCTTCAGGTGTATTCAGCTTGTTCAAATGTTGCATCAGCAGGGTCGCTTCTTTCCCTGAAGGGAGTAATATAGACTGTATATAAAAACCCATTTTCACAGAGAGTATATTTCAAATCAGCTTAAGATATGCATGACAGTGTACAAATATTGGCAATGTGAAGGTTTCATCTTTTTTTTTGCTTCTGCATTTTGCAAGCATGCTATATGCCATATTTCTGTTCAAATCTATTCCTGGTGCTTGTGAAGTAAGATTTGGAATTTTTGGAATTTTTGGAACTTTTATTGGAATAAGACCATTCTACTAAAAAATATACCCGACCACAAAAGGCCATAACAACAACGCAAAAATAATACTAATTGTTTTCCTCTTTTCTTACTAATACAAAAATAAATCTATCCTAACACTAATGTATTTTTCCTCTTAATCTAAACACACTATTATCACATTATATTTACACATTGCAATTATACCCATTTGGTAATGAAAAAATCAATAAAAGATTAATTAAAAATAATAATACAAAATAATACAAAAATACTAAAATAATAGTAAAATATTTATTTAAAATATCATTTTATGTTATTGCTGGGGTCGTCTCACTAAACCACAGCCAAAACTTTTTCCAACGATAGCTTGGCAATTTCTCTTTTTCACTCAGAGCTAAATTTTCAATTACGTTCTTCACATAATAGGCAGTGCCTTTTACATCCTGCAGATTTTGACTTTTCACCTCCTTTTGTCTCTGGAAAACTAACCCTAACATCACATAGAGGTTGACCAGGCGCACCGTGGACCAGGGCACTTTCCAAAAACTCTCAGCCACAGAACCAGACTCCTTCCTCTTCCTCTTTTGGCCCGCTGACTTTCTGGGTCCCCTGACACCCTCTGGAGGTTCAGTCCCCGAAAGTATTGTCTCCCAAGCCTGCTGTGCCAAATCTGGCCAATCCAGGACCCGGGCCACCTCCTCCCATGTTTCCCAGGCACTCGGGCAGTCCTGGACAAAATGTCTGATCGTCTCCTTTTGTGCCACGCCACTCAAAATCTCAGCCTTTTAACATTTCAGACGAGGACAAGTTTGCTCATCCTCTGCGGTCAATGGTTTCTTTCCCCTCAGATTAAGAACCTGATGGTAGAGTCTCCACCTCAAGTCCCACAACTTTTTGAGGACCCTTTTGTCCATGAAATACTCAATTGGGTTAGTCTGGTGATTTAGGTATTCTGATAAATCTAGTTTGGCCTGAGGCTTTTGTAAAAACAGGTTAACATAAATCTCCTCCACTATTTTCCTGTACAAACTTCTCTTGATGCTCTGACCTGGTCTGTCTTCCCCCTTCAACTCCTCAGCATGAATTCTATATTTCTTTATGTAAAAAACAAAGTCTTTCAAATAATCTGGTGCTTTCAATTTTTCAGGCAAAGAAAACCTAAAACTTAATGAGCCTTCCTCCCACCATCTTTCCCCATCTAGTCCCTATCCAGCACTCACAAAACAAAACTAGCCAAGCCTGAGGATGAATCTGAGCCTTTTGTAACAGAGAAACTTTCCCAAAGTTTTGAGCAGAAAAGATGGCGATGAACTTGTGTCCCAGGGCTGGGAAGTCCAGGCCCCCTTGTTCTACCTGCCCATAAGCCACTGCCCTTGCCAGGGGGAATGTGGCCATTCCTCAAAGGAACTTGAAGAGAACCCAATCGGCTTCTTTAATCACTGAATCTGGAGGTGGGAAAACAGCCGCCAAGTTGGCTGCCACCGGAAGCAGGTAGGTATTTACAAAAGCGGCTCTCTGGTAAATGGTCAGCTTCCATCTCTGCCAGAGGGCCACCCTCTCCTTCACTTTTTCCAACCAGCAATACCAATTTTCTTTCCATCCTTCCGGAGCCACCGCAAAATTCAGCCCCAGGCTCTTCACCCTATCCATCTTTGCCTCTTGCTCTGCTTGCCACCCTTCCTTTTCTCCAACTATATCCTTTAGAGGAATAGCTGCCTCTAAAGGACATAGATTTGGGGTGGCCTCCAACTGTATTTTGCTGTAGTGACTCTATTCTCACATCTTTTGGAAAATGCTGAAGCAGTTATTAATATCATCTGCAGCACTGCAGTAATATACCCTCTAGAAAATGATAATGATGATTTATTTATTTATTTGATTTATATGCTGCCTTTCTCCCAGAATGGGACCCAAGGCAGCTCACAATACATAAAATACAACATAGACCCACTGTTTGTAGCCTCACATGCAGCACTGTGTGTTTCACGCCCTACTATACAACTTGGGTGTGATATACAGAATTGTCCCTTTTATCAGAATTGTCTCTTTTATCAGTCACCATCAGTACCACCTGATTATTCCTACTTGTTTAAAAAAATAACTTTTCTCTCCCTTAAAAAATAAAATGGACAAATAAAGGAAATGATTTAGTGGTATATGCAGGGGTTTAGGACTGAGAAAGTCAACAGTGAAAAGGGGTACCAAGAAGTGAGAGAAACTATTAATAAGATATTCCACATTACAGGTAATGGACACTAAAATATCTTTTATAGCCATCAGTGGGGATTGAGGGAGGGTAGGAGGGGGGATGAATTGTTTTGTTACAATACTGAAATAACTTGTAATGTTTTATTATATAAGTTGAATGGTATTATTGAGCTTAAAATTAACAAATATAGCAAAAACCAACAAAACTTTGTTTAAAAAATAACTAATAGGGAGAAGGCTTATTTTCAACAAACCCAACCTTTCTTCCCCTATGAAGAGATGAAAACATGTGCTATCAGTGTCAAGTAGTGAAACTCTACAGGGACTGCCGTGGCGCCCTTCCGATATAGCCAATGAGTCACATTACATCCTTCATTCCATTTATGCACGTAGCTACTTGCCTAGTCCCCTTAGGATTTTCTTTTCCAGTTTTTGTTCTTTATGAACAGTGATGGACTCCTTCGACCCAGAGGCATCCCCAGAAGTGATGTGTTCTTTCTCAGCCTCCTCGTGGGCATCTTCATATTCACCATCTTCATTATTAAATGATTCTCCTTTCTCAGGTTTGTCTGTTGCTTTAGCATTTCTGTCCTCCACCAGACTGGCAGCTGACCCGTAGGTTTTAATAATGTCCTCCAGCTGTCTGCTCAGTTCTTCAGATATATCACAGAGCTTTATTTCAGGCTGGGAATGAGCTGCATTCTCAGGGGACAGAGGCCTGGGAGGTGATTTTTCACTTTGTTTCTCTAATCCATTCTGAGTAGGGAGCATATCAGAGCTGTTCACGGAAGGTGTTGGCTGGTCTTCAGGTTGATGATCGGCATCACCACTTGTGACCTTGATGATTTGGTTATCCTCCATCCTTGAGATATCTGGCAGCAAACAAAGTTACATTTTGAACAGAAACACACATGAAATGAAAACAGGCAGCAAAAATTGCAGTTGATAGCATTAGCACTCATATTTCATTAATTTAGCATCATTTTTATACTGCTTTTTACTTAAAGAAAATTACCTCAAAGCATTTTACAGTAAAAATGAATACAGTGAATACGGTTGCTAAAAATAGCAAAACAACAATAAAACAGTAAATGATTCATTAGAAGTAATTCATTTAAAACCAGGCAAACAGCATTCACAATCAGAGACGTAACCAGGAACAATTTAGTATAAGCTAATTGCCATCTTGTTCTCAGAAAAGGTGAGCAAAAGTCTTAACCTATAGAGATTTTATACCATTGGTGCTTAGAGTAATTTTTACTCACCCTCAGCATTGCTTGTTGGGAAGTGAGGAAGATGTGACTCAGCAAATGTTGGTTGACTGCAGCACCAATGGTCCTTCACCCATAAATGGTTTTGGAGAATTGCAGACTAAATTTTGCCCATCCCCAGTCTACACTGACCAGCAAGATTTCAGACAAAGGTCTTTCCATTCCTACCTAGAGATGTCACATACTGAACACCACTAATTGGCAAGTTATTCTTACACAATATGTGGACTTATTTTAGATATTTATATACTAGCTTTTATTTATTTATTTTTTAAAACCCCAAACTCTAGGCACTATATAATAAAATCATAAACCCACAAACAGGGGAAAAACACACATTAAGCTATTCTATAGCATGCCGGATCATGGGTCTGTCTAGCCCAGTACTGCCTTCTTCAGCTGTCTGGCAGAGTCCCCCCCCCCCCCGACAAACTTGCTGTCTAAAGTTCTTTACCTGGATATGCCAAAGACTATTCAGAGCATTCTCTCAAGCACTCTGTGTCACATCTCCTATCTCTAATTGCCTAGTGTTTCTTGTGTATTCTAGCCAGAGCCTAGAAAAGTTACTTTTCTGAAATGCAATTCCCAGAATCCTCCAGTTATCATGACCAGTGGCCAAGATGGCAGGGGCATTCTGGGAGTAATACTTCAAACAAATAACTTTTCAATGCTTTGGCTCTAACTTGTTCCATCTCTCATTTATGATTCTTCTCTTGTCCCAGGCTCTTTCTGCAGTCTTTGTGCTTATGGCATCTGTGCCAATACTTGGTGTGGTGACCTGTACACGGTCAACCCACCACCTTAACACTCTGACTTTAGGAAGGCAGTCCTGTGGGGTCTCTTGCATCTCACTACTGCCCCCAAAAGAATGGGCAAAGCCCCAACCACTTTCTATTGGGACAGCCCTTTGTGTCCCTGATATCAGGTAGCGTGGTTTAAATTCAACAGAGGCCAAGCAGCTTTAAACTCTAATGAAAGTTTATTGAAAAATATAAAACAAATAAACTGTAGTTGAGTATTAAAATTGTTAATCTTCTTAAGGCTTAGTTACATCAGATTCCTTTTAAAATAATAACATCAATCTAGATGCACCAGCACTACTAACTCAGGACAAAGTCCTAACTCCCCTTTATATACTTGACTTGCTCTGAGCCTCTCCTTACTACTCTCTCCAAGTCTATTCAGTCCCTCTCTGGACCCTTCAGACCCTTCTGTGGTCATCAGACTGAAAAGTTCCCTCAGGAACTCTAAGAGCACACCCTCCCTTTGGTGTAACGCTTTCTTTCCAATCAAACCTCAAAAAAATTAACCCCCCTCACTCTCTGTCAGGCCCCTTTTATAGCCGTGCCCAGCTGCCTTCCTATTAGCTGGGCACCTGCTGCACTGAGATTGGCTAAAAGATTGGCCTTTTCATAACACTTGGTCTTTCCCTTCAATTTACATCAGGGCCAGTCAGCTTCCAGTTGAGGGGTTACATCGCCACCCTCTCATACGGTGTAACTGGAGTAAATGCTCTCAGGTCCTCAATGGAAAAAGGCCTCATGCTGATACAGCACACACACCTTCTTTGTGCTATGATTCTGTCAAGAAAGGATTGCTTCTAGGATGGAGGAATCTGTAGGTCTCTTCCCTCTCAAATGGCTGGTAGTAGTCACTGTGCCACTTCCCACCCAGCTGGAGAGGATGTCAAGAGATGAGCAGCATGTTGTTGTTGCTGTCTCTGAGACTGGAGTCTTGGCAATACCCACTGGGGGTGGTGGTGGGAGAATGGTTAGAGTTGGTTTCTCGCTTCGGCCTGAAATAAGCTGGCTTTGGCCCTAGGAAGGGCCTCTCTTAGCCTGGCAGCATCGCCAAGCTTCAACTATGAAAGTCCAAACATGCACTTGCACACAAAGGGGACCCTTGGTTGAAACTGTTCCAGCAGCCCAACCATCTTATATTGCAGCCTTGGAACCCACAGGAAGGATATCCCCACATCACTGTCGAAATGTTTTATGGCTCTTTTAAATGTGTGTATGTGTGTGTGTGGTAGCAGTAGTGCAGTGGCAGACTTAAAGAAAAAGTGGTGCTTAACCACCACCACCCCAACAATGCTATAACAGCAGCAAACAGAGCAGCTGCAGCAGGGATCCTT
This sequence comes from Gambelia wislizenii, assembly GCA_030847615.1. Lineage (NCBI taxonomy): Eukaryota > Metazoa > Chordata > Lepidosauria > Squamata > Crotaphytidae > Gambelia > Gambelia wislizenii. The sequence continues at coordinate 114,817,050 of JAUMIR010000001.1, read as the reverse complement.
GGGAGGCTGGCCAAAACAATCTCACTTGTAGACCACTCCTAGCTTCCATGGTAGCTAGGGGATGTTGTGCTAAATCCCTGCTGGTAATATTTGGCTTTGCTTTATAAGCCTCAGTATCTCTGTTTAAAGACAATACAGTTTTGTGCTTGATGGGAGGAGTTTCTGGTCCTACTAAGTATAGGATTGCATGGTTTCCCTCTCTATTCCTGAACACTTTCCAACAGTATAACTACAGTATTAGCGCAAACACATGGAGTTGTGTTGTTGTAAACAACAGCACTGGTGCAACATTCTGGTTGTTTTTCTTCACAAACCGGTAGCAACTGATGGCTTCCATGTCAGTAGGACAGTAAATCCAGTCAAGGTTTTAATCTTGCCTTGAAAGGAGCTCTCCAAAGTCTTGAACCCAATTCCTAAATAGGGGTCAACATCTTGGATAGCTCTTTTAAAGCTAGCCAACATCTGAACTTCATTTACACAGCAGATTTATTGCGGCAAATTGCGCTTTCGTTTTTTCCCACAGCTGTGCCAGTCAGTTACTTTTGTAAACTATGTCGCTTTATGGTTCAGGCTGGCAAAGGTGCAGGGGTGTGGCCTCCCAAGCAGAGGAGGGCTTTATGGGGAGGAGGATAGATCCTCCGTGACTGAAAGGATTGGAAGCCTGCATTTTCTTGCTAAATAAAGAATCACAGACTGCCAAAATAGCAGGGAGGAGGGGGGGGAAATCAGATAAAAGTTTTTTTTTTCTCTCTCTCTTTCTCCCCCAAGCAGAGAAACAGTGATCGCAACTGAGGAGAAAGAGGAGGGGCTTTATGTGGGGAATAGATCTTCCCTGACTGAAAGGACTTGGGAATCCTTTTTCTTGGCAAACTGGATTCACACAGACTTGCAAAATAGCAGAGAGGATTTTTCAAAATTTCTTAATCGCTACTGAATCTCCCTCCCTCCCTCCACCTCTTGTAAGCCCACCCCTTCATCATAACAACCAATCACAGTGCAGCTCTGCTGCAGCCCTTAGTGAAATAGTGTTTACACTAGCAATAATGCGCTACTTTGCAAATAACTTGGCAAAAGTAGCGACATCCCTTGTCACGCTATATTTGGGTGTTTTACCTTCCCCCCCTTCTGAATGAGGCGATGCTGTGGTGCGATCCGTGGGAACAATGAGCTATCTTTGCGGTATATTTAGGGGAATATTTGCCCGTGTAAATGAACCCCTGGAGTGAATTCACGATCCCATTGACTTGAAAGCCAGCAGCCACCATTGGCATACATCCCAGGGCTCACAACAGCATGACTGTGGTGCAATGGCTCTTGCATCTAAACCCATCTACTTGCGCTTTGCATAATACATAACCTAGGATCACAGATATGTCTACTGGATTTTTTCTTGACAATATGCATTATATGGGAATCTGGGACTAATTATACCCAGCAAGACAAGCATATTCTACGCTAGGGGTGGGCATAGTGCAGTCTGTGGGCCTCATGGCTCTGTTATATCACATCCATCTTTTTCTGTTTGCAAGGGTTTGCATGCACTATTGCATGAATTCTGCAGTACTGGGTCAATCCTGAGGATGTTAAACTGAATCTTGAAACTCTGTTGTGATCAAAGCTATTTTCTAGGCATTCTAGACTCCAAATACCAACCACGCAGTCCCCTTCACACACACACACACACACACACACACAGTATAAGATTTTAACGATTAGTGGTAGCTGTAATCCTAAATGCTTGAAAAACAATCCTCCATTTAGCCAATTCTCAAGGGTCAAATTTAATTGTTCTAGCCATCATGATTATATTAAAGAATTCAAAACTACAGCACACAAATTTGGCAACACATGTTACTCATCCAGATTGTACATTTAAGCCATGCATCGGGTTAATACTCTGACCGTTCTACTTTACTATCTCCTCAAGAAAGAACCTCCTCTACTTATTATTAAATATGATTCCTTGTGTTTCCTGATGTAACTCAGTCACCCAAAATTTACAAACCTATATTCAATCTGTTTGGCACCTGATGCAAGATGAATTGGTTTTTTTCTTTAAAATTTGCAGTGGCATTTAAGAGAAACACACACCGAAATACAGATTGGTGCATGCTGATTTCACACATACGATACTGAAATCAAGTTACTCCACTGTGTCCCAGTCACCATGGTCTCTTCCACATCACACAATTATAGCACCATGATTCCACTTTAACTGCCATGGCAACATCCTATGGAATCCTGGGATTTGGAGTTTAGGGAGGGGTATTTAGAACATTCGGTCAGAGAGCCTCAGTGCCTTGCCAAAATACAAACCCCAGGATTCCGTAGGATTGTGATTGCAGGACACCATAGACGATGCATTTATTTACGATTTAGTACTAAGATGCCTCCATTTATTCAGCCTGTTCATGTTAAAGGTGTGCCAGTCCATGACTTTCTCACTGATAATAGTGGTAGTGTCAGGTGGTGGCTGGAGGATCCCATGTCAGTGGGTCTGTTAAACTGTCCTGGGTTTTAGTCTGAATTTTAGGGGAGTGGATTCACCACCTCACTCATATGGAAGTTACCAGCTGCTGCTGATTAATGTCATCAATGCTATTCGGTGTCTCTGCAATAAAATCTGGGAAGGGGGCATCTAGCCCAGTGCTACTCAAAGTGATGATCCATCGACCTAAGCCAGTCTGCAAGCTATTGGCTGCTGGTCTTCAGCAAGTTTCCAGGAAAGAAAGAAACAGTTGTAGTCAATAGGCACAAATATTATGCCGATTCCTGACACATTGGGGAAAAACTCTACCAGTCCCTCATTTCAAATAGCATAGGAAGCACTAGTCTGGATTTCTTGAGTGAGAACAGAAGAACATGTAAGCCAGCTACATCATCAGCACACGAGTGCTCCTTTAGTTAAACACGTTGTTGCAAAACAACACAAATGTTAATTGCCGTCAAATCAACTTTGACTTAAGGACACCATATGAAAGAGAGACCTCCAAGTCACCCTATCATCAACAGCCCTGCTTAGCTTTTGCAGACTCAGGCCCTTGACTTCCTTGAAACAATATGAGATCCCGCCCCCACTTCCACACTAGTAAATGCATAGAGTGGAAGATTACTAAACAGGAGGAAGGTGTGGGTTTTTTCTTTGAAGAATCTAGCCTATAGGGTGTTTGAATGAGGAAGAAGCATTTGTAAAATTGTTTGCTTGCAATGTTTCTTTCTGTAACCACTTGTGACCTTGAGGTCTGGCTTGCTTTCTGATTTCAGCAGTTTTAACTTTTATCGGCAGTAAGCTAGAGTGTGATTATTAGCATTTCTAACTAATGAGCGCTGTGTTCCTTTATAAGAATGTTGGTTTGATCTTCTGACAAGACAGCCAAAAAACCCAGACCTTCGAATGGTTCTAAATAGATTCAGCCTAGAAACTCCTCTCATTGTTCAAGCCCTGTGTCCATATCTTGAGCAGGGCAGGGAGAGAGGAGTTACAGCTTCATCAACATTTTCAGAACTGCTAATTAACATCTTGCCTTTATCTATGCACACAGTGACTGCAAGACATACTTTTAAATTGCTTCATAATTTTCTATGATACCTTTTTGTAATATGCTTCAAAATTCTGTGTAAGTCTGTTTGTATGAGTAAGCATCAATTCACATTCCTACCCCTCGTACAGATGGGCCCTAATTTTTAATTGAATTTATAGCCTGCCTTTCTCCCAAAATGGGATTCAAGGTGGCTTACAATAATTTTTAAAAGATCTAGCTAAGCCAGTAAGTTATTAAAGTTAACAATAATTAAATATCAATATTAAAAACATGATTAAAAACAGTTTAAGACACATAAAACATACTTCCAACAATAGAGAAAGAGAATACAGCACACCACTTTATACACACACTGTGTGTATGCATATGTACCTTCAAGTCACCTGTTGATTTATGGTGAGCCCATGAATTTAATAGGGTTTTCTTCGGCAAGGAATACTCAGAGGTAGTTTTGCCTGTTCCTTCCTCTGAAACATAGCTTACAGGACCTGGTATTCATTGGTGGTCACCAATCCAAGTACTAAACAGGGCAAACCCTTCTCAGCTTCCAAAGTCAGACAGGATCTGGTGCCTTTAGATCTTTTAGGCCTACACACAAACTATAGATCCATGATTAAAATTCAACTAGCTGGACATGGCATACCATATGCCATTAAAAAACTTCCCCCCATGCCCAGGAGTCCTCATGACAACCCTTTGAGGTAGGCCGGTGGGTTTAACTCGCCCTCCTGTTGCTCATCTTGGCCCCCCTGCCGCTTGCCCTGCCCTCCCGCTGCTCACCTCCCCTGACGGTCTCCCCACCACCACTCATCCTGCCCCCCGTTGCACGCCCTGGCCCCTATGCTATTCGCCCTGCCCCCCCACTGCTCGCCCTGGCCCCCCGCTGGTCCCCCCAACCAGTTCCCATGGTGCCCCCTGCCGCTTGCCCTCCCACCTCCAAACTCCCCCCCCCACCGCTGAAGTCACCCCTCCTCCAAACTCGCCCCCCTGCTGGTTGCCATCCTGTCGGGAAACTCATCTCCCACGCCGCCAAATTCACCCCCCTGCCGCCAAACTGGCCCCCTACCTCCTGCACTCCGGCACACACCACATCCACCCCCATGCTACTTACTCTCCCTCTGAAGCTGCCATGTTTGAAATCTACATGGTCCCACCCCCAGTGTGCTGATTGGCTGCCCAACAGACCTGTGATTGGTTGGTCAGTTCCCTAAGCAGCCAATCAGCATACTGGAAACAGCAACACACCCAAGAGAATTATATTTATAGAAGGCCTGCCTAAATAAAAACGTCTTTACCTGCTGGAGGAAAGAGAGCAGGGAAGGGGCCACAGGGAAGGTGGTGGGACTGAAAGAAAGCCTTCTCCTGTAGATCTTAAAGCTCATACCGGCTTATATAAGGAGATGCAGTCTTTCAGATAGTCTGGACCCAAGCCATGTAGGGCTATAAAGGTCAAAACCATCACTTTGAATTCTGCCCAGAAATGGACCAGCAACCAATGCAGCTGTTTCAACAGGGAAGTCACATGATCCCTGCACCAAGCCCCAGTCAACAGCCTGGCTGCAGTATTTTTGACCTGTTGAAGTTTCTGAACAGTTTCCAAAGGCAGCTCCACATAGAGCACAACACAATCATTAAACTAGGATGTAATCAAGGCATGTGTCACTAAGCCAGATCCGACTTCTCAAGGAACGATTGCGGCTGACACAGTAGTTTTAACTGTGCAAATGTACTCCTGTCCACAGCCGAAACCTGGGCATCCAGGCTCAGATCTGAGTCCAGGAGCACACCCAAACCGTGAATCTGCGATTTCAAGGTGAGTGTAACCCCATCCAGCATAGGTTGAATCCCTATTCCTTGATCTGCCTTCCAAGTGATCAGGAGCACCTCTGTCTTGTCTGAGTTAGGTTTCCATTTGTTCATTCTCATCTAGTCCAGTATTGACAGCAGATACTGGTTTAGTATGGAAACAGCTTCCTTGGAACAGAATAGAAAGGAGGGATCATGGCTGCATCCAATGGAATCCTATCTTTTGTAGTTTGGTGAGGGACTAGAACAGATCTCCAGCAGAGAATTCTGAACTCCTGTCTATACTGTCAAAATAATACAAACAAGATGCGAAAGTTCGGCGATCCGTTCAAATGGCCATTCGCACAAATATGTGTCATTCGGAAGGAGGGCAGCCAAATCCAGCACAGAGTCCATGTGCACTGTGTCAGAGGCTTTGTATGGATTTTTTGAAAAGCTCTGTATGACTTCCGAATGTGTGACCATTTGAACACTCACGTTCACACAGATATGAACAGGTAGTGCAACCTGATTGGCTGGATGAGCACAGGGGGCAGGGCTAGCTGCAGCAGGGCTAGCTGCAGCCGCCATTTTGGATTTTCGGCTAAGCGAGGGTCTGGTACGTCAATCAAATGGTGATTTTATACTTTTTATTGTATTCTATTTATTTGTAAATACAAAGTGTTGTTTGTGCACACCCTGGCAAACTGTGTTTTTTCCAAAAAAATGGTGGCGGCAGATTTAAAATCGCAAGTAAATCACTCACAGCCGCCAGCTGGCTAGGGGGTCATGCGGAGTTTAGGGGGGCTCTTTTGGTCACATTGTTGCAAACGCCTGCTTTTTTGGATGTGTTTGTATTCCCCCCCCTCGTACAGACAATACCTAAGCGCGTCTCCCTAAACTGCCGATCCCAGGATTCCATAGGATGTTACCATAGCAGTTAAAATGGGTTCATAGTGCTGTAACTGTATAGTGTGAATGGACCTTTGTTTACTAATGTGCTCCTAACCTGCTTATCTATATAGGTCTTCATGTCCAAACCCCACCTGTGGCCTCTTTGAGGAGAAAATGAGAACTAGATAAGATATATTGGTCAGGCATCAAGGCATTTATTTGACAGTGTTTGTGATATCATTGGCAACTTATACAGCCTTCTCCCATTGTTTAAAGTGTTCATTTTATTTATTCATTGGAGCAAGGTACTTCAAAATAATCAAGTGTGGATGAACTCATACAACTGGGACAATCAACAACAGCAAAGCAACTTTTCCTCCATAGCACTGCTCTCCTTTCCATCAACTTTAAAAATAGTTACTGCATGTAAAGCCTCTATTCATCTCTTTCTTAGCTCCTGGGTTCATGTTATGTATGAGCGAAAGAAATGGCCATATACCAAATCTATTGATCCATCTTGGGGTGCATCTACACTGTAGAAATAATGCAGTTTGACACCACTTGAAGTGCCATGGCTCCATCCTACAGAATCCTGGGATTTGTAATTTTGCGGAGCACCAGCACTCTTTGGCAGAGAAGGCTAAAGGCCTTGTAAAACTACAAATTCCAGAATTCCATGGGTATCAAGCTGTATTATTTCTACAGTATGTCAGGGGATGATGGTCCACTCAATCCCCAGCAGAAGCCCAAAAGGCCTGTCTCAGTAGACTCAGTAGCTCCCAAGAATACTCACACACAGGGTGTTTGACGTCCAAAGAAGCAGGAGGCACTTTTATCTTCAAACTCAGCTGCAATATATACAAATATTTACAATTCCAGAAGAAACTGCTTCACCAGGCCTCAGCACTCACAGGAAGAAGAGTGAGCTCTGCTCTGAGCCCTCCCATATACACAGTCACAGGGCATTGGCTTACTCAATCACATGATCTTACACACCAATAAGAACCCTCCTTCTGTAGCTAAGGGAGACTAGATAGTTCATGGAGTCAGCCATTTTAACTACGCATGACTCTGCAATTTGTTTGGCCATTTTAAAATAGAGTTCTAACTCCTGACAATCCCCTCCAAAATGGTCAAACTACTGCGCAGGACACATGTTATCATCACAACATAACATCATTAACATACATTGTTGGACATCAATCGTCTGTCATTGACCTCCCTTTTGACACCTTTCACTTTACACACTAGTGACAAGGCCCAGCCTCTTTGCCAACCCCTCATGGCTTCCTGCTGGAAGGGCTTTTGTGAGCAAGTCTGCAACATTGTCCTCAGATGGACAGTACTTCAGACACAAGACACCTTCTTGTATCAACTGCCTCACATTTTGGTAGCATACTGCAATGTACTTTGTCCTGCATTTCAGGTTTTCTGTTTCTGCCATCGCTATACAGGCTTGTGAGTTCTCGTGCACTTCAACAGGCATTTGACACGGCTCCCCAAGGTCTGCAAGAATCTGCCTTACCCATGGTACCTCACTTGCCATCTCAGACAAGGCTGCGAATTCAGCTTCAGTGGTACTAATGGCTACACAGTTCTGTTTCCTTGATATCCACACTGTGGGGCTCTCTCCATACCTGACCACCATCCTGGTCACTGACTTCCTATCTGAAGTCTCAGCAGCAAATGAAATGTCCACATAGCACTCAAGGGTCACCTGACTTCCTGTCAGCTTCAAGCTCATGTCCCTGGTCCCCTTGGGAAATCTAACTACTCTCTTCAGGGCTTCTCAATCCACCCTCCTTGGCTTGGAGACTCTTCTGCTGAGCAACCCAACTGCAAAACTGATGTCAGGCCTTGTGCTGTTTGCAATAAACAACAGACTGCCTACCACTGAGTGGTACAGATCAGGCTTTTCAAATTCCTGTTCTGCCTCCAAGTTCACAAAATCAGTGGTCATTGGTGTCCTGACCACCTTAGCCTCACTAAGCCTACACTTGGCCACAAGACTGTCAATCTTCTTCTTCTGGCTTAGGAAAAATTCTCCAAGATCAGTTCTTTCTACACCTAAATAACATCTCAGGCTGCCTAAGTCCTTTAACTTGAACCGGTTTTCTGCACTTTATTGACATCACTGGCACTCTTTGCCGCCACACAAAGGTTGTCCACATAGATAACTAGCATGACAGCACTATCACCTGCCCCCTTGGTGTACACACAGGCATCTGCAACGCTCCTTGTGTAACCTAGTGACACCAAAACTTGGTGTATGCACTTGTTCCAGCAACTCTCTAATGTGGAGTCCTAGGGACTTTATCAGATGACCCCCCCCTTTAAACATTCTTTTGCCAGCATTTAAAAATCCATTTTTCTGCTGGCAAAAGAACGCCCCCACTGCACTTATCTTCTCTCCCAGCAGAAGACTCCCCAGCAATGAAGAGGAAGTGAACGAAGCCCCACCTTCTTCCTTGTTTGAAATCCTGTGAGACATCATCACGTGGGAAATTCAAAAATAAAACACAAAAAGTTACAACAAGCACCTAAACACTCTTTAGAACTTCCAAGTAAACCAGGGAAGGTTTTAAAAAGTGTGTCACTTACCTGGATGTCGCAATCTGACCCAGAAGTGTTTGCACCTGACCGGCCATTGACGCTGCATTCACGTTAGTTAAATGGCCTGAGGTTTCACACGCTGGCAATGCCAGCACCAAAACGGGATGCACAATCTATTCATGGCTTGTCCCATCAATAGAAAGAAATGCCGCAAGAATGACAGCAGAATGCAAAAGAACAAAGTCGTGTGATATTGGTGTCCTTTTGCATCTACTGTCATTATTCTGGAGACACATCAGCTGCGCCTGATAATCTCCTAGGAATCAAGGTTGGCAGGGAGGAGCCCTCCCCTCCAGCATTTGTATGTTTCACTGCCCTCTCCCTTTTGGGACTCAACGAGTTACAGGAATACCTCAGTAAGGAAGCAGATATGTTCCTTGGCATTTTTTCTTTAACAGAAAATTTGCTACCAGAGACAGAAATAACATGGAAATGACATGGATAGGTTACTACACCACAAGAAAGGAAGAAAAATTCAGCATGTATTAGGAAACATTTTATTCAAAACAAACAGTATTCACATACGAAATGAAACAACTTAGTCAGTTAAGCACTGCATAAGTACCGTAAACAAAAACATTTTGAACCTTCCATAGACCATTTGAAGGCCTCTTTCAAACTGCAAGATGTCTATTGTTGTGTGTCTTCAAGTCATTTACAATTTATGGAGACCCTAAGGTGGGTTCGTAGGGTTTTCTTGGCAAGATTTGTTTAGAGGGGGTTTGCTATTGCCTTCCTGTCAGGCTGAGAGTGTGTGACCCAATAACTTTCCATGGCTGATCAGGGATTCAAAATCTGGTCTCCCAGAGTCCCAGGCCAACACTCAAACCGCTACTCTTAGGATGTCTGCTTTGCCTTTTTCTTTTAGCACCTAGCATCTTACTGTAGCAGTCTAAATGAGCATACTAAGGCTTGTGTTAAAGGATTTGGGGTAATTCACTGAAAACCTGAACACAAAGGGCTAACTCAACTAGGATTCCCTGGAACCCCAGAGTTGTGCATGAGGTTGCTAGGAGTCCTTGAGATACTGTGACTGGAAAAAAATAAAAAATGTTTGTGTGTCGGGGGTATAGATATAATGATTTGTATGCAGCGGTTCCCTAAGATCTGAAAATTATTTCAATGGTTCCTCCAGGGTAAAAAGGTTGAGGAAGGCTTTCCTAGTGAATTGGGAGGAAGCTCTGGGACTTGCCTAAAGTCACTTCCTGTCTCTTTCTCCACACAGAGTTAAGCTGCTCTATCCTGTAATTACATATGTTTTAGTTCCAGTAAACCTTTGTTAGCAAGCTAAATCTCCTGCCCATCCACTGCTACATTTGTTGTATTAGTTATTGCTGTGTGTCTTCAAGTCATTTCCATCTTATGGAGACCCATCTTATGGAAACCCTATCACAGGATTTTCTTGGCAAGATTTGTTCAGAGGCTTCCTCTGAGGCTGAGAGAGTGTGACTTGCCCAAGATCACCCAGTGGATTTCCATGGCTGAGCAGGAATTTGAACCCAAGTCTCCAAGGTCATAGTCCAATGCCGAAACCACTACACCACACTGGCTCTCTCCACAGCTACAGATAAAGAGCTAATTCATCACAGCAACTTCAAGCCTGGTGGATAGGCTGGCACTACTGGAAGGCTTTTCTTCTACATCAAGGGAGAACAGTGGGAATGATTCTGCTTCTAGCCACCATGTGCACCCAAAAAGCCCCTGTAAAAATAAGCTTCACTCTCAGAGCTTCGATAACTGAGGTATGTCTCTATTTTTACTTTATAAAAGCTGTTGGTCGGTTAGTTCTTGACAGGATAGGATCTTTTCAGGAACCAACCTAACTTTCCTCTTTTTGTGGGAATGGTTTATTGTGTTAATAGCACTGCATACTTCCTAATATACAAACAAAACTTGGGATGGCTACTTTTTTTTGGACTACAAGTCCCAGAATCCTACAGCTGAATATTGCCTGAGAAGTTCTGGGAGTTGTAGTAAAAACAACAAGTAATGTATCCAAAAAACTAGCATTGTCAATCCCCATCCTTTTGTCATCTGAAGCAAAACAAAACACCACAAAACAAAAATTCCTCAAACAACCCCCACGTTCCTCTTAAACATTCTGGCTTTAAGCATTAACGGGATCACCTGATTTGGAGATGTAGGCTCTCCATTGGCTCCAGTATGAACATAAGATTAAATCAGTGGGGTTGGTGTTCCAAGAACTTGAAGATCTCATAAGCTTTCAAAAACAGAGATTAGTGAATGACCCCAATACCTGGTGTGGGTTACATGGCTGATCTAAGATGATGGCCAACTACATTGATATGCAACTTTAGCATAAATGAACATCTTACCTATCAGGAGAACAATAAATTCAGCCAGCTTCCTGGGATGGCTGCAAAACAGCTTCAATCCATATAAGCAAACAGTATCTGATGAACTCTAGTTTACAAATGCTTGTGCCACAGTGAACCTGTTAAGTCTTTAAAGGTACCACAGACTGGTTTTGCTGCTTTACATGAACTTGGCTGGCCCTCTGGAAATTGTTAAATGATCACCACAAACAAGAGAAACTATAATCATCTGCTCTTTAGTCATGCAACATCAGAAATATTATTGACACTTCTTGGCAAAACCACCTCTGAGTATTCCTTGCCTAAGAAAACCCTATGAAATTCATGGGATCGGTATAATTGACAGGTAGTGAATTAGGAAGTTCAGAAAAGGTAAGAGTGAAATATAGTTCTAGTTCTCCGGCAGGTAGTAAACCCAAATCTCTATGTTACAATCAGACTGCAAGTGAGGAATAGATAGGTATGTTACTGAGAAGAAGATTTAAGTTAGAAGGATCTGAGTTTACCTTGTTCTGAGGCACAGCAATTTTATTTATATGTTTTTGAATTAACTGAAATGGTGGGGGAAGAGAGAAGAAAAGACTGAGGAAGAAAAATTTCAATTTCAGACCTCTTCATCTGGATTTCCAAAACTATCTGGAAAAACAAATACTGTGTATGGATTAGAAAACAATAGCAATCTCATGACTGTGTTCCTTCAGCAAATTATTTATAAAGAAAAATGCCACTGATATCACCCTTCACTCCTTTACTGTAAAGAAAGTAAGGGAAACTCAAGTTATCTGAGAGCCTGTGCCAATATAAGCTAGTAGTATATGGAACTTACATGGGTGATACTCCTTCACAAACTGCTTTCATACGTTACAGATGCTATGCAGAAGACTAAATTACACAATACTTTAAAGAAGTAGCCAGCAGTTAGGTCATTCTTTCTTGCTTCCTGTAGAGTAAATGCAGGAGACATGATCAAGAACCTAGCATGGGGGAGGTTATATCACGCTACACTCTTATTTGTGGAATCCTGGGACTTGCAGTTTAGGGAGGGGTATTTAGCATTCTCAGCCAGAGAGCTCTTAGGCCTCACTAAACTTCAAACTCCAGAAATCCACAGGAGGCAGCCACAGCAGTTAAAGTGGAATAATAGCACTATTTAAGAGTATAGTGTGATAAAGTCACTTCTTGCCACCAATGGTGGTCCTAATCCAGATTGGGTCCAGCCTGTAATTTTTATTGCCAAAAAGTGATCTTTTGGTTTTGACTTTTTTGTAATAAAGCAGTGCTTGTGAAAGGATGCCACTCTGGACAGAGAGCAAGGCAGAACAAAGAATTAAAGCTTCTCTTTGATTTTTCTCTCATGTTCTATGATCCTGATTGTCTAGCTTAATCCTCACATTCCAGAACATATGAAGTAACACCAAAACCATTTCAGACAGTGCAGAAAACAACATTAGAAAAGAAGGTTCAAGAAAGAAAGGATCTTGCTTGACTCCTTTCCTCTTGACTCTAAATTACCACTGGTACGCCCAACTAGATTTGGGGGGAGGAGGTTGTTGGCAACCCCTATTCTGCAGACTGTGCAATCAACAAATTGCAGATTTATGAAGCTCTGTCTTTGTCATTTTATGACTGCAGCCTCTTCAGTGAAGGATGAAAACAGAGCAGAAATTCTCTGACTGACAGAATACCTATCATCCTGGGTTTACAGAATGCCTTTTCTACAGGATGGAGGCTTCTTAACTCTGCCAAATAAACACTTTGTGGAGCTGTTGACCTTTCCCTTCTTAGGACTTTTTCAAACCTGCTGAAAATGCCCCGTTCCTGCCTTGCTAGCACCCTCCCGCCCCACTTCCATCCCTGCCACAGAATCTCTCTCTCTCTCTGGCTTTTCTTCACAAACGAAGATTCAGGAAGGACTCATCCCGCACTTTCTGCAAGCGTGCTGATGACTAAAAAAGGCCAATCCGAGATAAACAAGTCTGGTTGCAGAAAGCACAGCAGAAGGTCTCTTTGGGTGATGTTTCCGGGTTGTGATTCTTTCTGTGTTGTTGTTTCTCTTCAAGACTTGTTCGGCGTGAGTTCTCAAATAATGCCGTGGCATTGTGGATAGTGCGTCTCCATGCCTCCTGATGTGAGGCCAGGGCGGACCATTGTTGTTAATCAATTTGGCCGAGCCTGAGATGTTGTTTCAGGGAGTCCTTGTATCGCTTTTTTGGAGCACCCCTCTTATGCTGACCCATGGCGAGTTCACCATAGAATACTATTTTTAGGATAAATAAAAAACATTTGCCACCTACCTTTAAGCGGTAGAGAAACCGCTCCCCCTCCCCTCAGCTTCCTTGCAGTAAATGCAGCTGTCATAAAGCTGCTTTTACTACAGGGAAACCAAATCCTGCCTGTTCTTGCAAGAGAACGATCGCACGGGGAATTTAAAAAATAAAAGCAAACCAAACATCAAAAAGCAAAACTAAGCACCTGGACACACTTTAAACTAAACAACCAACCCGGGGAAGGTAAAACAAAAAGTGCCATTCACCTTGATGTCCCGATCTGGACCGGAAGTGTTTGGAACAGACCTCCCCCTGTGGCTGGTGGCACACCAGCATAATGGGAGAGGAACGGGGTGCTTTCAGACCACCCATGATTCTGTGACAGTAACAGAACGGGTTGTCTCTTCATGAAGTTTCCGTGAATAAAATACCACTATGTGTGGAAGCACTCAAAGAGGACACCCAAGTATAGATGTCCTTCCCAATCCCAAGCAACAATACTTCCTTGTTGTCTTCATCTTAATTATATAGCATAGCTGCACCAGAGTGCAGAAGGTGATACTTTTTAGCTAGGAAATGTTTTAAATGGAAACTTACATGGAACCAGGATGTTAGAAAAGATGGTATCCTTCTCACTGAAGAGAACAAAGACTGCCATCCTCTGTGTAAGACATTATGGATAGACAACTAGGTGTACAGAACAAGCTTACATTAGGGCCTAGCAGGAGTTTTGTTGTAAGATGTATCTGCATGGCATACAATCTGTATTCATTATAGTTTCCCACCACTCAGTAGTTTTCAGGAAGGTTCAAACATATAAATGGCCAGAAATAAATTGAAGAAACACTGGAGAGAAAGCCCCCATCATTCCTCCCATGTTAAATGGAGGCATCCCAATGTGGAAATCAAGCAGTTAGGTCTATCAGTGGTGTAGATTGGTTGTAAGAGGAGCATGACCAGATATGTAGGAAGATTACTGACATGCACAGTGATCAGAAATCCTGTTCCTTTCTAAATGCCTGTGGAGACACACCTTTGACTGTTTTGCCTGCTTTGGCTTCTGAGTTAATCAACTGAATGTTGGTTCTGAGTTCTAGTGCAGAAGGAAAAGCATGCAAAGAACTGTGGAGATTGCTTGCATCTGTAGTTGCAGAAAAGACTGACCACAATGTCTGGTTTTAAAGGTTATGAGAAGCCATAGAATGTCTTTTTCAACTCCACCCCCCCAATTTATTTTTTTATGAGAGGGGAGCATCCCTCAAGGAAGTGCTCTTTCTAAACTGCAGGAATTGCCATTGGGCCATAAAGAAGGAATGAGTCCCAATGGCATGTCAGCCACACATCATTGGAGAGCAAAAGACAGGCCACCATGTGCTACAACAGATGCAGATTCCAAGAAGCTTTTGAGGGCTGCCCATTATAGAGTACATGCCGTCATTTACTAATACGTACATATAGTAATGCCCAGCTTCAGTCTATGCACCCGTATTGACTTGTGATCACTGCCTAGTAGAATCACAACCCATATATGGTACATTGGAGACCACCTGTTTAGAGTCACTATGCTGTTGGCCTGTATATGACATTCTTATCAGGAGGTTAAAGCTGTAAACAAAACCTGGATCCACTAATAACTTTGTTGTTAATAGTTAAAAGTTGTTATCTAAGGTGTTTAAAAATATCTTTTTAAAGAATATTCTATAACAATAATTTTCTCCCTCTCTAGCCATAATGTAAGGCACTTGCACTATAATAAACCAGAGCTTGAGCTGTTACTTTTGAAAAGTAATTAATTATGCAATTCATTATAGATCCTTCAAAGTAAGTCATTACTATTTTAAAGAGTGCTTGTTGCAGTGCAATCACATTTTAAAAAACCCTAAAGATCAGTAAAACCCTATGGGCATTAAACCTGGAAAATTCCACTAAAGATGACTCTAAAATACCTTAAAATGCATTTTAAAATAATAATAATAATAATAAACCAAAAAATTTAAAATGCTCCTATCCATTACATTACTTTTGAAATGTAACTTCCTTATGTTCTTGATACAATGCCGCCCCTCACAATGCTTCTTACAGGCAACTGTGTCATCTGTAGCTCATTACTTCCAAACTCTGGTTTAAATTTCTCATACTAATTCATTGCCTGGTTTCTTTTTATAGCTTTTAAACAACTGGTTGGCTCCAAAAGAAGGCTGCAGTTTTAAAATTGTGTGTTTTGGTTCTTCCTCTCTGTTGGTGGGATGAATTGTGAAAAATGTCACTCTCCTTGTGACAAGGACTTTTTTTTTTCAGTAGGAGAGTTCAAGAGTTTGCAGGAGTTGGCTATTTTTAGTTCCTGGCTCCCCCTCCCTTTGCCACCCCATGAATCCAGCACCTGCTCTGAAGTCACAGTTATTTTAAACCCCTCACAAAAAAAAGGGGGTGGGGGGGGGAAGAACAAATGAAGAAAGAAAGAAAAAAGAATGACAGCAATTACTCTAGATACTGACTTGATCCTTGATATGCATCTGCAAAACAAACAAACAGTGACTCCCACTATATGACTATTCCTCAGCATAATCCTGTACATATTTACTTGGAAGCAAGTCAAATTATGCACAGTAAGACTTATTGCCCAAGTAAGTCGGCTATGGATTGTACCATCAGTCATCGAGTACTAATTAAAATGTAAGTGCTGGAGTGAAAAACATACAGTAGGCCTCTATTATAGTTCATGTGTGGAAAAGAAAAACAGTTTTGCCAATATCCTGCTCTGATTTTTTTGTATCCAGGTTGAGTCTTCCTTTTCCAGAATTCCAAAATTGTCCACATGAGTGGCTGAGATAGTGACACCTTGGCTTTCTGATGGTTCAGTGTACACAAACATTTCATGCACAGAATTATTAAAAATATTATGTATAAAATTACCTTCAGACTATCTGTATAAGGTGTACATGAAACATGAATGAATGTTGTGTTTGGACTTGGGTCCCATCTCCAAGATATCTCATTATGTATATGCAAGTATTTCAAAATCTGAAATATTCCAAAATCCAAAATACCTCTGGTCCCAAGCATTTTGGATAAGGAGACTCAACCTGTATAGATGTATGATAGCTGCAACTCTTTAGGTGTTGTAGTTATTTCTACCACTGTCAAAACAGATGGTAGAAGGGGTATTGTAGATTAATAATGAATTCAAAATGTTGGAGTCACTAATGGAAAGAAACTATTCTCAGTACATAGATAGGCTTCCTGCCTTGTATTTTTATCTTCATCATGATTATACATTTGGGTTGGCCAAAAGAAGAAAAAAGAGAAAGCATTACAGTCCTTTCATATCATATGAGAACAGTCTTTGTTTCCTTCTGGTTCTACTCCCCTTTTCCTTAAATATCCATTTTACATTTGTTTAGTTTAGGGGGAGCTCCAGCAAGGTTGCCAGTCTGAAGTCTTTCCCCTATACTTGCACAATCATATCAGCCTTATAGGAAGAAACACATGGCACCAATATTTAAAAACAGTAGCAATCTTTCTATATCTTCGAACCATGCTACCAAGTATGAGTGGCAAGAAAAGTCTCAGTCACACTTACCTGAGGTTAAAAAAGAAGTAGAAGAGAAGAAAAAAGATAAGGGGCAGCCCCAAAGAAGGAGAGAACAGGAGAACCAACAGCAATGGGACACTTTCTGTCTGTTCCTGCCACAGGGAAAGGGAGGGAGGAGAGAGAGAGGAGGGGATGACACAGCAAGCAAGAACACATGTTTGAATGGGAACTTCCAGGACCAAAGGCAAAAGAGACTAGGGCTCAACGACCTTCCACAGCTGTGCAAAATAAAGACAGGCATTTTGGCAGGTGCAGCTCAATGAGCAGCAAAGGTAAAGCTGCAACTACTGAAACGCTGTCTTTGTTCAACTGTTAAAGGAAAAGAGCCTTGTCCTGTTTTGGAGATTTTCAGATGGGAACAAAAATAGCATCCCTGTCTTGCTATGTTCTCTCCTGCTCCTCTCCTGTCCCCATCCTGGCATGTAAACAAAAAGTTTCACACACCTACCTTTGTCTTGTCTTTCTTTCCCTCCCCCCTCCCCGCAGCCCAGGAGTGAATGGAGCTCTCACGGAGCTGTATTCACTTCCTGGTTTGAAATCCTGGGCCATTCTTACAAGAGAGGAAAATTCAAAAATAAAAAGCAAATTAAACATACAAAAGTGACAGCAAGCACAAAAACACACTTTTAAAAAAAGTAACCCAGGGAGGGTACAAAAAAGTGTGTCACTTACCTTGATCTCACGATTGTACCAGGAAGTGCTGCGCCAGCATAACGGGGCACCTATTCACTCACACGTTGTTCTGTGACAGGAATGGAATGGGTGATGAATTCACAGCTTAACCCATGAATGAAAAACAATGCGGGCTGAATGGAAGCAGCATGGGAGCATGATGACCTCGGAATGACGTCATGTGAAAGGGATCTCCTAGTGTTGTCATAATGCTATATTAAGCATGTCTGATAATCTCCTGTTTAATTAATAGCCCAGATAACATTCCCAAGTGCAAAGCTGTTTGTGTATTAGGAGGCAGGAAGGTAGACTGTCTGTTTTCCCGTAAGATTTACCATCTTGGAGCAAACTGTACTGCCTAGTTCTTGTGGTGGATACCCTCTCTTGGGAGCCAGGCTTTCAAAGTATAGGCAATGGGTGGGGGGGTAGCAGTCTCTTTCTCCTGTTTGCCACTTCTGCTACCACCTTGCCCTTCCTGAGTGAGGGCGGGGGGGGGGCAGAGACACGTGCATCATGGCCCATTAAGTGAAGGCTGTGCCCCTGGAGGACTTTCTTTTGAACATCAGGACTGGGTGGAGTGCATAATGCTACTTCTGCAGTTATACTTCTGCACTCCTTGTTTAAAACAGCTTCACTAGCTACCTGTTCATTTCCAGGCACAATTCAAAGTGCTGGTTATGACCTATAAAGCCTTATACAGCTTGGCTCCAGACAATTTGAGAGACCATATCTCCTGATACAAACCTGCCAGAACTGGAAGATCATTAGGGGAAGGCTTTGCTGAAATGCATGCTGAAACTTTCTTAAATGGAGTTTGCTTAGCTTATGTGAAGTTAAAGTGAGATTCTGCTGACTGATACAAACCTTTAGGACTTATAACATTTTACCCAGTTATGAACATAATGAATTGGTAAGATTGACTAATTTTACCTGAGAATATGGGCTTTCGGACTCTTGGGCAAGAAGGAATAAACAGGATGAAGCTGGCTTTGTGGTTTTGATGCAGGAAGAGAGAGCAACAGATGGGAGAGGGCTAGGCATATATATTATATTTGATTTTTGCAAAGGGAGCATGATGTAGTGTCACAAGTACCTTACTAAGGATGTGGTGATGGGCTTACTGGAGATTTCTGAAATGGTCTTGAGAAATGTTAGTGTAATAACTTCATCAAATGGGTGGTTATGTAGAAGGAAAGTATGAAACTGTAATGAATGGCTTTGTTCATTTGTTCTCTAGTAGCATAGACCTGAATCTGTGCTGGTGGGGACTGTGTAGATGTAAATATGTTTTGGCTTTCCCAGTTCTTCACTGTCAGTCCCACCAGGATTCAGATCTTGGGGAAATCATAGGACCCAAGCTTTGTTTGGGCATTGGGCAAGATTTCCTCCTTTTTTTAAAAAAAAATAATTTGCCTGATATCACTTTATCTTAAGTCTCTCTCTGGCTTTTCTTTGCAAACTAAGATTCAGGAAGGACTCATCCCGCACTTTCTGCAAACACGCTGATGACTAAAAATGCCAATCCGAGATAAACAAGTCCGGTTGCAGAAAGCACAGCAGAAGGTCTCCTTGGGTGATGTTTCTGGGTTGTGATTCTTTCTGCGTTGTCGTTTCTCTTCAAAACTTGTTCGGTGTGAGTTCTCAAATAAGGTTGCAGCATTGTGGATCGTGCGTCTCCATGCCTCCTGATATGAAGCCAGGGCGGACCATTGTTGGTGATCAATTTGGCTAAGCCTGAGATGTTGTTTCAGGGAGTCCTTGTATTGCTTTTTTTTGAGCTCCCCTCTTACGCTGGCCCGTGGCGAGTTCACTGTAGAGTACTATTTTGGGGAGGCGATGATCCTCCATCCTAGAAATGTGCCCTGCCCAGCGCAGCTGTGTTCTCAATATCATGGCCTCAATGCTAGTGGTCCCTGCTTGCTCAAGGACAGCAACATCCCTATAATATGTCTTGTGCAGCTTCAGATTGTTAGCATGCCTTACTACCCCCTCCCTGTGATATCTCATAATTGGAAATATTGGACACTTGTTGGGGTCAAGTTGGCTGGGGTGAATCAAAAAAAGGTTAGGTGGAGGTCACATTGATGTGGGATGTGTCTCAGAAATATTTTGGCAAAACAAATCCATATCAGGATTGTGCAGAAGCCCCTTGGTAAACAAAGTTTTTAAGGAGGTATGTGCTTTTTTTTAAAACTGAAAAGTCAAGGTTTCTTTAAAAAAAAATAGGTTCCAAAAATTTAAAAAGGATTACCTCTCATTTCTTCTCTCTTATTTCTCCCCAGCAAAGAGTGATGAACCAATTCCACTTGAGGAAGACCCCTCTCCCTTTGGCCTGGCGCTCTGGGAGTTGCCACCGGTCAGTCATTCAGTTCTGAGATTTCAGTGATAGCAGCAAAATTGATCTATTCTTCCCACTCTGATAGCTGTCGCACAAAGCCCCAGTTGGGTCGCATGTTGCACTTGCACTTCTGGAGAGAACTGCAAGCATTCTTTAAGCAGAGCCTGCACGAATGGATCAGGTAAGCCATTACTGCTGTGCTGCTCTGGCTGATGCCCAGAGTGGAAAAAAACAGGACAGATTCATTGTGCATGCAACTATCAATGAAGTGGCAGATGTCGCTAAAGAAGGGAAAGATATTTGCCTTTGGAGAATCCGGGATAGAAATGTGAATGAGCTCTCTCTTCTTTTTGCCATTATAATAGAACCTTTAGCGACTCTAATTAGAAACAATCAAGATATTAAGGAAATAACTATAGATGACCACCAGTACAAAATCTCACTCTATGCAGATAACATCCTGCTCTCCTTAATCACTCCAAATACTTCGCTCCCCCTGCTAAAAGCCACACTTGAGAGATTTGGAAGATTCTCTGGCTTTAAAATATTTTTTTCTAAATCGAATATGCTTTGCTTTAACACCACAGGTGACCAACAATGTCAACGGCAGTCTCTTATTGACATACAAATTTGCCCATCTGTCTTCTCTTACCTAGGGATAACAATTACCAAAGACCTTAAGCATCTTGTACCAAGGAATTATAATCCTTCCACCACCTGGATGATACGGAAATTGAAATCATGGTATTCCCTACAATTGTCACTTCTCGGCAGAATTGCCCTTGTCAAAATGTTTCTTGTTCTCCCTCTTTTCTTTCTTTTTCAAACTATTCCTCTGCATCCCTCTCTGAAATGGCAACGAATGATCAATCAGTATATTTTTAATGGAAAGAGACCTCGCTTTCCTAAAACCACCCATTACGTGGGTTTGAAGTATGGAGGCCTAGCCATCCCAGATCTCCCTCTTTATTTTCAATCATTTCAGCTCTGTCAATTTGCTCAGCTTTTAGCTGAAAATAAATCCACACACTGGATTGACATGGAACTGGCAACACTCAAACCTGAGAAATTCCCCTATCTTTATACATCAACCACCCAAGCAAAACTCAAAGCAATTACTTATCCATTTTTGAACAATTCGTTACTCATCTGGCAGAAATGGGCTCAATTTCTTGCTCCTACTCCTACCCCCATCTGCCCCTTTCTCTTACATCCTGCCTTCTATTCACCTGATAAGTTTAATCAATACAAACTTTTTAAACAAAAAGGGCTTTACCAAGTTCAAGATCTTTTTGTAAACAGGAAACCCAAATCACATGAGGATCTACACTCTGATATACCACTAACCGCCTCGACTGGCTCCAATTCACTCAACTCAAATCTTTCCTTGCCCACTTAGTTTCCTCTGGTGAACTTCCCTGCATCCCTACCTTCTATGAAAACAGATGCACATCTTTTAATCTCTGCAAATGGGACTTCGCTGCACTCTTCTATAAAACCTTATCTGACACACAATATGGTAAAGACCAATGGATGCGCACGGTTTGGCAAACAGATTTAGATCTCAATATAGATGAAAATGAATGGGACCGTATTTGGATCTCACCCCCTTATAAATCCAGGTCGACTGCTATTAGAGAAACCACAATGAAACTCATAAATAAATGGTATCTAACCCCGCTTCATTTTTCTAGGATGGGACACACCATGATTCCAATATGTTGGAGAGGTTGTGGTGGAAGGGGATCATATTTACATATGTGGCTAAACTGCCCACTTGTACAAACTTTTTGGAACAAAGTTGTGATATACATTTCTAACATCACTCAACAGCGAGTTAAACCCTGCCCAGTACTATTGTTATTGTCCTTATATCTAGAGCATAATAAATCCCTAAAGCATAGAAAACTGATTGCCTTTCTATTAGCTGCTGCTCAAAATGAAATAGCCAAACATTGGAAAACTGGTAAATTTTCAATTGAGGGTTGGTGGGGGAAAATATGGGAGTCTTGGCTATCTGAAAAACTGTCACGTTCTATTAATGTCTGTAATGGTCATGTGAAGACCACTGCATTTTATGTGAACTGGTTTATTTTGATAGAATATACTGTATTTCCAAACACACATGACACCTTCAACTGCTGGGAAACCAATGGCACCTGTGGAAAGATGTTTTTAATGCCTCAACGTGACTTGAACCAGTTTCTGTTCTACTTCGGATGTGACTGGACTTTTACCTTTGCACTTGTGGAGAAGTAACAAACACTCAATGCTTCAATTACATTATACATCGTGGCTTTTTTCCTTGGTTAAATGTTTTGTATTTTATTATAAAACAATAAAATATTAATTAAAAAAGGAGGTATGTGCTAATTCCTTCTTGGGCAACTCAGCAATGAATCATCCAACCAAACAATCAATCAAGTGACCTTTCCCAACCCCAATCCTAAGGAAATCTCACCTCAGAACCCCCTCCTGTCCACCATTGTGAGGCTGTTGTAAACCCATCAATTCTATCTCCCCAGCTATCAAAGCAATCAGTGAAGTTTTGGTTTCCTTTGTTAACCCAGTGGAAAACCCATCCAGGTTTTGTCCTAGCCAGAGTACCCCTTCAGGATATGAAGCAGGGTATAAATACTTGTCCCCTGGCAATAGAAAGGTATGCCACAGTGGATGAACCTTGCCATTCTCTTTCTCAGTGTGCCTCTGGATTGGAGCCTTTGCCACCCTCAGACTCCTGTCTGAGTACTTTGCCACCTGAAACTCTGCCCTTCAAGAGTGGGAACGATTGCCCTGTTTTCCCCAAATCTCTCCCTCTATCGAATCTTTCTGCCTTACTCCTCTATAGCCTTGTGTGATTCTTAAGAACATGTGTGTCAATGCATTTTGTGTTATTGCCAATAAAATAACTTTATTTCACTTTAAACTGGAGTTCTCTACAGTTAGTACTGGTATACATAGGTGAAAAGATCCCCACAGTTAACCTCTTGCAGGCATACTGTTTGAGCTAATAATTCCCCCAGATAAGAATATAGAGTTTGATACCACAGACGGGTCTCAAAAGCATCCCCCCACATCTTAGAGTAACAAGACTTTCCTTTCACCTCTGAGCACTTCAAGAGTTGAACATCCTTTCAGCTTGAGTCCATTTGCATCATTAGCCACAGTGCTACTTGTAGCTGTCTTCTGCTGCACCCCAGTAGCTCATTGAGTGCCATTTGACCTGGAGTCTCATCTTCTGGCACTATCTCTTGTTTCATTTGGATTGTCTCATAGGGTTTTCACAGTGAAGGGTACTCAAACGACCAATGCCTCCTTCTGCGCAGTACAGTAGCACCCCTGTATCTGTGGGGGATTGGTTCCGGGGGTCCTCGCAGATGCTGAAGACCGTGGATAGTAGTAAACACCCTGCAACGGGGGGGGGGGGGAGGAACAGTTATGGAAGAGGAGAAGGAAGAAAGGGTGGCAGGCAGGAAGAGGAAGTCATCCCAATGGGTTCCTGCCATGGAGAGAGGTTAAGGAGGATGTGAGGGGAGGGAACTGGGCTGGAGGAGGGTGAGGGGCAGGCTTCCCTGTCCACCCCCTGCCACCTCTCCCTTCCCTGTCCACCCCCGCCACCTCCACCGCGCTGCCGGAACACCCTTCAGGGAAGGGAGAAGGGAGGCGAGCTCTCCTCCTCCCCCTCCCCCATCCACCCACCGTCACCTCTCCCACGTTGCAGGACTCCCCCCCCCATGAGGAAGGGAGAAGGGAGGTGGGAGGTAAGCTCTACTCCTCCTCTCCTTCCCTTGTCCACCACCTGCTGTCACCAACCGCAGATAACTAAATCAGAACAGACGTGCGACTGTACCAACAAGGGTTAGCTATGGTGGCCCTGCCCTTGTCTCTGAGATATCCTCCACCAGTGTCACCCCCACTACTGGTAACTGTTTGGCACATTTAGTCTAGCTCCTTAGCAAAAGCCTGTCTGACATGGGAGACCTTGCCAGCAACAGTGTTGCTATGAGCATCTAGCCTCATAGGAGCAAACAATCTTACCACCATGGAAAGGTAGTGCTGTGATGAGAAATGTCTAGGAATAAGGAAATGCATCTTTAAGATAAATACAGTAAATGCAACATAACTTGACCAAGGTATGCAGGGTATTTAGTATATTAAATAACACGACGTAACAAAAACTAGTGGTCCACAGTAGAATGTCTTGGGCTAAATTCAATTTGTTCAGGCACTAGTAAGCTGTTTTCTATCAACCAGACCTCCAACTTCAGAAGCAGATGTTTTGCATGAAGTTTTTCTATGACATCAAGCAAACCTACCGGACTGTCATTGGCTGGTTCATTATGATGTCTTCTCTTAAAGATGGGTACAGCAATTGAGGAGGTCCATTCTTGCCAAATTGATCTAAATAAGTAAATAAAGTGGGTCAAAAAAGGGCTCACCTCGAAAAGCTTTAAATATGTTGGGGGCAGGAAAAGAAAATTTCCTCTGAGCTTCCTTGTTCTTAATTGTAGCAGTTGGATATTTTATTTTGATAACTGTAACAGAAGGCCACAAAGATGAAAAAATTGATGGTGGTAATATGAGGGGTTTATCCATATCATTCACTTGAGAGGTGTCATTAAAGAAATCATTTTACAAATGTTCTTCCCAACATGCCATAGAATCTGAGTCATAGTGGATTGTCCTTTGGAAGTTGCAAACAAATACCATAATTTCACTATGGAGATTATCAGACACGTTAAAAGTGGCATTACAGCAACGTCAGGAGATAGCAGAAGGGCTCCCTTATCAGACAATGTCGTACCCCATTGGGGTGGAATCTCTTGAACCCATTGCTCCGTGTCCTAGTCTCTGGGGCTGCAGAAAACAAGCTTGCTCCATCCTCAGTATGACATCCCTTCAAATATTTAAACATGGCTATCATGTCACCTCTCAACCTTCTCTTCTCCAGGCTAAACCTACCCAGCTCCCTAAGTGGCTCCTCATAGGGCATGGCTTTCAGACCTCCCACCATTTTGGTTGCCCTCCTCTGGACACATTATGTAGCCACAGAACACACCTTTGTTTCCTCATGCTTAACCATTCCCTATCAAACCAATTTCTATTGTTTTGAGTCTTAAGACATTATCACACCAGCCTCATATCTCAAAGCAATCATGCTGTTAAAAGAAACAGGAGCATATTAGCTCTAAAACTTTTATTATCAAACCACCCTACATTCTTGCAACTGCTCGTTTGGCAACCCATTGGTGTGACAGATCGCTTCAGTTCTAAGATGACTGCTATCACATGGCATGAGGGGCTTGATTCTCCTCTCCCCCTCCCCATCCCCATTCCAAAGCAGGCTGCCTCCCTGCTGATTTGGAATAGCAAGGGGAAGGGGGGAAAAGGGGAATAAGGTCCCCTCATGCCATGTGACTGCAGTCATCCTGGAACTGAAGCAAAGGGACCTATGACACTGGGGGCAGCAGCAGAACAATAGCGATATTGGCAGCTATTGATAGGTTTTCCCATCAATTGAAAGGGGCCCAACAGTAATGACAAGATTGCAAAGCACCAACAGATACCATGATGTGATCTGATGTGATAAGTGCTGGCCAAATTAATTTCTATCCCACTGAAATGCTGCTTTAGCAGCCTCGTGTGATAAAGTCCTTAGCATTTATCAGTTTAATGTTCTCAACCAGAAAAGGCCTCAGTATCTTAATTAGATGGTGGTATAGTACCAAAGTAGAGTCAATCTCTTGGGATACATTATTTTTCTCCTCAGTTAAAGAATCAATGGCCCCAGACAGTTACAGTGGGACATAGGAAACTGGGCTAAGAAACGTATTGAAATAGAGACATAAAATTCAATTTCCTGCTTCAATCCTAGAAATCAGTTTATAACCAAATATCCAAACTGTATGGAGTGCCAGCTACATCTAGTGGCTGTAGGCAGGTTACTGCAGATTTCCATGGCTTTTAATTTATCATGACTAGTTTCCTGTGTGTTCTGAATTCTGAATCTGAACACCTTCCAGACTTAGCATTCCAAAGTGTTCTTGATAAATTTATATGATCATTGAGACGTGAGGTGGGAATCACACAGTCCTCCATATGTTGAACTGCTACTTCCAGCATTCTTTATAATTGACTATTCTGTAGGGCTGCTGGGATTTGTAGTCCAATAACATCTGGAAGGCTGAACACTATGCCTGTTTTAAAATATAAGCTTAAACCAGCCACTTTTATTTTGAAGAAAAAGCAGTTTTGAAGACAATCTTGAATTCTTGCAAGAGCTGGGAATTGCCCTTATGGAGCTCTCTTCAGCCACTGTGATATAGTAGTTTGACACTGAGAGACAGGGTTTGAATCCCTGCTCAGCCATATAAACCCATTGGGTGACCTTGGGCAAGTCACACTCTCTCAGCCTCAGAGAAAGGCAAGGACAACCCCCCTCTGAACAAATTCTTCCAAGAAAATCCCATGATAGGTTTGTCTTAGGGTTGCTATAAGTCAGAAATTATTTGAAGGCACATAACAACAACAATAAAGCTCTCTCCCAGTTAGTTATGTAACAGTGCTGCAGAAAAGCCATAGCAGGTTTTTTTAGCCGGCTTGGGGTGAGGAACCTCAATCCTGGGTTCAACTCTGACCTTCTGGGCTTCCCTAGATGGCCATGACACCACTGTTTGAGTTTTCCTTCTCCTACTTTTTAAAAGGTTGAGCAGCTTCTCAACTAAACTAAGGTTTAGTTATTGGAAGTAAGAGCTTTAAACTAAAATATATTGGCATTTTGGTTCAAGAAAAAAAATGAACTGCAAAAAAGGAAATAAAATTCAACTCAAGATAATCAAATTGCTATATAAAATTGGGATGCGCCTAATGAATAAAGTCTAAACAAATAAATGTTTTTTTAAAAATAATAATTTAAAAATGAAAAAAAAATATCAGTATTAAAATTTAGTATCCATGAAAATCAAAGTTGCTACCATATGCTATATTATGAAGATAAAACAAAAATAAGCTAAGCTGAAAAGAAATAAAAATATAATAACAACTAAAGTACCAATATATGTACAAAACCATAAATTTGCAGGGTGCATATGAAAGCAAATACATTTCAATATACAGTCTTTGTCAGCAACTGTTGAATTAAATAGCTGAAGATAAAAACATGTAAGAAAACCAATACTTGAATAGGAAAAAAAATAGCTCATACTGAGATGTGACTAATCAGAATGAATAAATTATTATTATAGGCAATAACCCTAGTCCTTTAAATCATGAATTTTCACTTATGGGGATAGAGACCAAGAAGTCATTTCCTGTTCACGTCTGTTTTTTAAAATTCTAAATGTTTACCTACAAATTCTTCCAAATGTCCTCTGGGGCATTTGTTTCACCACATTTTTGCCTCCCTGGTCCATTTTAAGCCCATGAATGCCTTTTAAAAATCTCTTTCTCTGTGTGTGCAAAAGAGAGAAAGGACTTTGTCAGATGCAGGGGAACGTGGCACAAAACCGCTACAGGAACAGAAGAACGCTATACGAACAGAAAGGGTGACATTACCAGACACCCATGTCCTTCAGCCGTTCCGGAGATGTAGCTCAGGCGTGAATAAAGCATCCTTTTTTTTATTGACGGGGCTAATCCATCAATAAAAAGGGACGTGTTATTTACGCCTGTGCTATACCCCTGGAACAGCTGAAGGATGATGTCTGGTAATGTTGCCGTTTTTGTTCTTATAGCGTTCTTCTGGCATGTTTTTGCTGCATCTGATAAAGTCCAGAGATAGAGAGAGTTAGATTATCATATTACACTGTTATAGCACTATTA
Source organism: Gambelia wislizenii (assembly GCA_030847615.1). Classification (NCBI taxonomy): domain Eukaryota; kingdom Metazoa; phylum Chordata; class Lepidosauria; order Squamata; family Crotaphytidae; genus Gambelia; species Gambelia wislizenii. The sequence goes on along the minus strand of JAUMIR010000001.1, from coordinate 114,789,190 downwards.
TTCCACTTTAACTGCTGTGGCTTCCCCTTGTGGAATCCTGGGATTTGTAGTTTAGGGAGGGCATTTAGCATTCTCAGCCACAGAGCTCTAAACTACAAACTCCAGAATTCCACAGGACTCAGCCATCAAGTTAAAGTGGAATAATAGCATTGCAACAGTGTCATGTGATAAAGTCCAGAGACTACACTGTTATAGTGCTATTATTCCACTTTGACTGCTATGGCTGCGTTCTGTGGAATTCTGGGGTTTGGAGTTTAGTGAGGCCTAAGAGCTCTCTGGCTGAGAATGCTAAATGCCCCTCCCTAAACTGCAAATCCCAGGAGTCCACAGGAAGCAGCCATAGCAGTTAAAGTGGAATAATAGTGGTATAACAGTGTAATGTAATAATCTCCAGAGAGAGAGAAAGAGAGAGAGACTTTATGAAACAACATGGACCCTGTAGCTCATACTGTAGCTCCTCATAGATTGAAATGATCAGTCACCAATAAGTTGGTAAAAGTGTCTGTCTTCAACTTGTTTCCTACCAATGGTGATGCAGATGAACCAACTGCTGAATGCAGCTAGTGTCCCATCCTTTTGCCTTTAGCTCCACCTATCACTACAGGTGCATTCTCCTGGCAAGGCACTTGGTTGAAAGCTATTCCCATTATTGTTCCAGGGCAGGGGCAGGGAAATTCCTTTGAACCTTGGAGGACTACTGACATCCCCTGCACCCCAACTTAAATAAAAAGTTTTACAAACTTTTTTTTTAAAAACTAGGTTTTAAAAAACTTTTTAAAGCTTTGTACCCTCTAGGGAACGGGAGGAGAATTAATTTAGCCATACGTGCCCTGTCCTGTTTTAGGTCTAGGGATCCATAATTTTTGTTCAAAACCAGACACAATTGTAAGTCAATCCTCATTTTGAAAGAAGAATCTCCCTCCTTATATGGTGCAAGAGTCCTTTTAAGAGAGATTGTTTAAATGGGATCTTGGGAGGCATAGCGGGGTGAGGGCTGCATCCAGACCACAGCTGGCTCACCCTACTTCTAACGCCAAGACATCTCTGGAGAAAAAGGAGTTAGGCTGACCAGAACAACAGTCCCATCTGGAAGAAGGAATCTGTAGTATGTGGGGAAATAATCATTGTAATGTAAAAGCAATCTTGTGTACCTTATTCACATCCTAAGATAAGTCTAGGGTTTTTCCCTGCATGCCTTTTGTTCTCCCAAGTTCCCTTTCTCTTATTTCACTGGGCACTTCCAGCCAACTGGAGTGCTGGGTCATTCCACACATGACCTAATTTAAATTTTATTGCTCTGTGTAAGTTCTCTTTTAAGTTAGAGTCTCCATGAAGCTCTAGCCATCTTAAGCTATATTATCTTTGTTTAGCCATCTTTCCTGCAACCATGCCATGATGTTCACCATGCAGCCTCTTACCGCAGTAGGCTGGGTGAGTTTTTCTACCCTAAATACTCTTAGTCAGTTAGGAACCTCTTTTTAAAGTTTGTTTTAGTATGTAGATTGAGATTGATATACCTTCAGTAAACTTTTGATTTGCATTTTAAACTGACTCCTTTGTTTTGTAACGAGTCTAATTTAACTGAGTGATCTCAGACCTCTGAACACACCTTTTAAATGTTAATTGAGCTTTACTAGTCTGCATTCCCAAGTTGCACTCTGCATGAATTTAAAAGTAAATGTTTTTAAGTCTTTTTTAAAGAAGATAATTCTTGCTGCTTTTTAAAAGGACTAGATCCTGGAATTTTTTAATACAATTTTATTTTTTAGACTCATTACTCCTACAGAATCACCATAGAGTAGCATAGAGAACCTTGGAGGCCATTATGTGGTCTTGTAGATTCTTCCCAGGTACACCAGGTACCTGCTGAGCTTGCAATCCTTCATTAGTTGTGTAACATGCCTCTCTAGCATGGGCTATACCCTCCTGATGCAGTGCAACCAAAATGGAGAATTCCCACCTTGGGGGAATTTTCTCCCTTACAAAACCTAGCCAGGCTCTAGTTCACCACAGTAAGCTTACAGGGATCATTTATGAATGAGGGCTGGTCTGTGCAGCTGAAGCTTCTGGAGGGCCTGCTCTTCCCATGTGAAATGGCCAGCAGACGTGTCTTCTTGTATCACAGGTAACAACAGGAAGATGCAGAGACTGGATGCTAATTCATTTTGAATAGGAGTAACCTAGAAAGGCAGGCAGGAGAATGATGTTTTAATTGTTAAAAAACAACAACAAACAGTTGGTATATTTTATTTTTAAAGATTACCAAGGAAATATTCCCCAAATGAGAATTGGACACCATGCTCTTGAACCCCCAAATGTATAAACTGCTAAAAACTTGCTTGCCTTCAGCTTCATATTCAAGTAAAATATGAAAGTGCTTTTCTTACTAAGATAAGAAAACAGGGTTAATCATCAGTGACTGCTTTCTGTTCTTTTCCCTTGAGCAATAATGTTCTCAGTTTCCATCACTGTGAGGAATGCTTTGCATGTAGCAAAGTTTGGTATGAGATCTAAAGAGTTTTCATCTTTTTTTCTGTTTTAACTTTGTGTATTTTATTGAATTGTTGGGGTATTGCATTTCTTTATTTCCTTATTTTATGACTGCTGCCAGCAAGTACTCTTCTGCCACTAGTTTGTATGTTCCCTCATGAGCACCTTGGATCAAAAGGCTATGTTTTAAGCTAGTAAGGAGATATATACAGTATATATATATATGTATGTATGTATATAATGCATTTGAAATTCCCACCAAATCCTTCCACTGAAATGTACAAGGGAATATTTACATCAAAGACATATTGCCAGCCAAGGCATAACAGCATATGGTGTCCTGAATCATGCAAATCAAGATGCCCAATGTCAGGCAGATACATGATACAGAAAATCTTACAAATTCCCTCTCCTCAATCCTGGCAATTAAAATACAATATAAAGGCAAATAACTTACAATTTGTTGTCTTTTCATGACACCCCAAAACTGCTGCCCAACGTGGTCACCTTGCTCCACTTCATAATAGGGCTGGCCATGTCCACGCTGTCAACGTTTGCACAGTACCTTCTGAAATGGTTCCACACCATTCCATTGGTTCCTAATCTGAATAAAGGGGCACTGTATCACTTACTGCCTCACTATGAAGGGCATTACAAGAAGCACTTGGAACGCCAGCTAACTGATGAGGAGCCAGTGTGGCGTAGTGGTTTGAGTGTTTGACTATGACTCTGGAGACCAGGGTTCAAATTCCTGCTCAATGAAGAAAAACCCACTGGGTGACCTTGGGCAAGTCACACACACTCAGCCTCAGAAAACCCTGTGATAGGCCTTAGGGTTGCCATAAGTTGGAAATGAAGGCACAGAATAACAACAACAAGGAAAAGGTTGGAGCCAGCATGATATTGTGGCTTGAGTGTTGGACTAGGACTCAGGAGACAAAGAGGCTTATTGCATGCTGAAATAAAGCGGCAGGGCAGCTGGAAGGTTCCGCTTTCTGTGCTGCCTTACCACAGGACGTTGTCGTTCTTCCAGTGTTCTGCTGTTCTGGTCCTGTGGGAGACTGAGGTAAAACTGTGTCTTTTTGCTAACTGGAAAAACCCATTAGTAAAAAGACATGGTTTTACCTCTGTCTCCCATGGGACCGGAAGGGAAGAATGATGATGTTGTGCAGTAAGGCAGCACAGAAGATGGAACCTTTCTGATGCACTGCTGCTTTTCTTTGGCATGCGGTAAGCCTCCAATAAGCAGCTGTGTATCTCAGCTGCAATTGTAGCCAAGAAGACAAATATGATTGCTCTCCCAGATGGAGAGCAACCTTGATTTTCTTCCCTTTGCTGCCGAGATGGACAGCTTTGGGCGGTTTGTAAAAGCCTTAAGAATTCTTTTGTAATGTTGAAACAGGCATAGTTCCCTAAAGTCCAGCAGCTTGGTCACCTGAGCTTCCAGATTTGTGGACAACAGTATTGTCTGATGTGCAGTTTCTAAAAGCCTAGCTATCTGGCATTATCAGATATGGTACTTATCTTACAAATAGCATAGTAGGTGCAAACTGCAGTGCAAGCAGTTGCAAACTGATTACTTTTTCTCTCTTTTGGATCTGCTTTTATACTATCTCAAGTTCTTGCTATCTATTCATCTGTACTGATCAGGAGTAAATGTTCACTGGTTTTCTGTAATCAGCCAATTAGTGGCAAGTATTACTGGTCTTTTGTTCCCAGCCAGTTGGACAAGACTTGTAATAGTCTATTTGTTCACTGTCAGTTGTCACCCAATTGGAAATTAGATTTTACTGGTCTTTTGTAAAAGGTAACTACTCATCGAATCATTGCACTTATCCACTCACATAAGACTAACTGGGCACCATTATCCTAGCTACCTGCCAGCGGGTCATTGAAAGGTTAAACTGCACCTGTTTTCTTTCTTGGCTACTCTCCAGTATTTATTTTATTTTATCTTATTGCTTATATTTAGGTGGCTGAACATCCAGAACTGGCTTTGCTATGTTCTGTTATCTCTGGCCACATCCAGACTGATTAAAAAGTCCAGAAAGTCCTGATTTTGTTCCTGTTTTTTCCAATTTTATTTTGAAGATCCATTCATGTTTTCTTTATCCCAGAATATTTTCTGTCACCTCCCAATACAATCAGAGACTTTTTATTCCAGCTTCCCAGGTCAGTTTATTTTAACCCAGTATAAAATCAGTAAGAACAGGGACAAAATTTGAGACTTTTCAGTCATTCTAGAAAATGAGTACCCAGCTTGTGGGGGCAATTAGCTAACACACATTGGAAATTGCTTAATGCAATGTAGATGTGTAAATTGCTATTGCTTAAAACGATTTGTAAGCTGCTCTGATAGCCTTGTGGCTGAAGAGCTGGGTATAAATAAATAAATAAATAAATAAATATAAAATAAAGACGCCCATCACAGAGTACACTTATTGCCATTCGTTCTTCCAATATTCAAGATTCAGGGCTTAAATTTTGCAAAGTGTATACAAAAATATAGCACCTATGCTCTACTGTTTTTATTCATTTTTACTGAAATTCCTCTGGTCAGTGTTTCTGTAGCTTCTAATTTGAATTTGTGCGCTTTGTTCATTGATTAAATTGTATGTGTCCATTTGTCTCCACTAGTAGTCCAAAAGCCAACTATTAATTAAAAAGGTCTTGTCTAGCCTCAGAAAAGCCCTGTACTGAAGCCTCCCATTTCCTGAGATTTTAGGGCCAAAACTTAAGGAGACAGACCTTGTGCAACAGTTGCAAAACATGCACATACTCTCTCTCTCCTCCTGTCTGTCTGTGCATGAAAGAGGGAGAGAGAATGTAGACTTTCTGTACTACTTTCAAAACAAATATTATATACAGCAGGGAAGGGAAAGGGCAGGTTCCCTTAAAACTGGACCATTTTTCTTCTGGCAAAAAGGGAAAGAAAATAAGAAGCAAAGAAAACAGAACAATTTGTTTAGCATAAAAATGTACTGTTTTTATTAAATTTCAACCAGAAAGTTTTTATTAACTTTCATCGCATCTCCAAAAAGTTTCATTGTCCTCATTCATTTTACACAAGTGCAACATACCTACAGACCCCTTGAATCTGAGCCAGGGAGCCTTGGCACCACTGGGGAGTGGGAAAGGGATAGGCATCTAGGCTTTAAAACCACCCTCACAATAAAATAAAACTTTGCTCTTCTCCAGCATGATTCATCCTGAGTTTTGACTCCCCATCTGGGGACTCAGGGAAGCCAAGCAATTCTCTGAGATTTCAGTTGTTGATCTGAGACCTTGTAACTCCTATGTGTGGGTGACCTTCTACATGTGTGGTGTTACCATACCCTACCACCCCCCCCATTTCATAACTGCACATAGTGGGCATTGTTCGGGGCTATGCTGACCAGACACTGTTTGGGGTCAAGCAGACTGTAGGACAGTCAGGGTCAAGATGACCTGAGATGTGCCTAGAATATTAATGGTGAGAAATCCAGATGAGATTATGTGAAAACCCCAGCCATTAATGGGTTTCTGCTAATCCTCTCAAACATGCAATCAGTTATCTCCCCTCACCCATACCCTATGGAAATCTCTCCTTTACTCCCTACCTGACCAAATATTAAGAGGTTGTTTCCGATCCATCAACATTTTGTTACTCCAGAGGTAAGGCAATCAGCCTGTTCTAGTTCCTTTGTCCATTCTGTGAGAAAGCCATCCAGGCTTTGTCATAACGAGAGTACCCCTTCCAGGGTATGAAATGGGGTATAAATATCCTAGCCCCAACCCCAAGTGCCACAGATTGGATCCACCATTCTATGTGTCACCTCACCATTCTCTTTTTCAATGGACTGGAACCCCTGTGCCATGCTCAGATGCTGTCTGAATCTCCTTGCTACTCAGACTTCTTTCTCCGAGATTGGTAACTATCACCCTTCCACCCCTGACTTCTCTCTATCCAATCCTTCAGCCTTTCCCTTCTATAGCCTTGTATGGTTCTTAAGAGTGTTTGTTCTTGTATGACAGTTTATCTCTTCTGTTAATTCCAATAAAATACTTTCATTTCAACCAGAGTGCTCTCTACAGTTAGTACTGGTATACATAGGTGGAAAGATCCCCAAAGTTTTCCTTGTTTTTTTCCCCCCGGGCTGTGAGGCCATGTTCTGGAAGAGTTTATTTCTGATGTTCCGCCTGTATCTGTAGCTGGCATCTTCAGAATCTTCACCATTCTCTGAAGATGCCTGAAGAAGACCTGAAAAAAAAAGGTGTTTTTCAGAGTGCATATGGTTGGGTATGAAAGCTAAACTGAACAGAAGACCTTTAGCTTTACTTACAGATCACTCCTTTACTAAAAGCAGGGAGAATGATTAACCTCTAAAGAAATTCAACATTTGATTAAGAAAAAAAATTGCTGACACAATGTATTGGCCTAACCTGCATTCAGCTGGAAATTTGCTATTAGAGCGAGCAAAATGAAAGGCAACTATTTCAGAAAGAGAAAACTTGCAATAAGATTAAGGAAGTCTTGGTATTAGTGATTAAAATGTTTTAAAATGCATACAAAACCACAGCCTTTTTAAAGCAATGTTAATTGATTCGAGAAGTTTTTAAAACTGGGATCCTATACACCACTTACTCCTGGAACTCAGTGGAGCTTGTTCCTAAGTAGGTATCACATTCACCATGTGCTTAAAAAAACCCAAAACAAATATGAGGATTGCAAATAATACATTAAATGAAAGACAGTCAGTCTGGTGCAGTGGTTTGAGTGTTGGTCTATGACTCTGGGACAACGCTTAGCCATGGACAGTACAAGGTGTTGGTTATCGCCTTTAAAGCCCTAAATGGCTTGGGTCCAACCTATCTTCAGGACTGCCTCCTTCCATATAATCCTCCCTGTGCACTCAGGTCCTCTGGGAGGAATTTGTTACAACCTTTAAAATCTAGGCTTTCTTCGACCTCCCAGAGGCCCTTTTCGGCTATTGCTCCCAGATTATGGAATAGCCTGCCAGACGAGATCCATCATAGCACCACCCTAAATAGCTTTTAAAAAGCTCCTAAGACGGATCTCTTCTGGCATCCCTTTCCTGAATAGATACCCGGCCATTTAAAAAAAAAAAAAAGAAAGAGGAAATCTAGCTTGTCCTGATCTCGCCATGTCCACAGTCCATTGTTATTCTTTATTTTTATTTATTTTTTGTATTTTCTTAGTATGTTTTAATTCCTAAATTATTTAATTGTATTTTAAGGGGGGTGGGACTGAGGGTTTGGATGTATATTTTAATTGTTGTAAGCCGCCTTGATTGCGTTTCAGAGAGGGGTGGGATATAAATAAATAATAATAATAATAATAATAATTATTATTATGGAAACCCACTGGCTGGCCATGGACAAGTCACAGGCTACGTATGCACTGCAGACACAGTCCAGTTTGACATCTCTTTAACTGCCATGGCTCAATGCTATGGAATCCTAGAATTTGTAGTTTGCTGTGGCACCAGAAGTCTTTGATAGAGGTTAGATATTTCACAAACCTACAAATCCCAGGATTCTATAGCGTGGAGCCATGGCAGTTCAAGTGGTGTCAAACTAGATTATTTCTGCAGTGCAGATGCAGCCATAGTCTCTCTCTCTTCTCTTAGAGGAAGGCAATGACAAATCTCTTCTGGATAAATCTTGTCAAGAAAACCATAGGATAGGGTTGCCTTAAGTTGGAATCAACTTGAAGGCCCATAACATCATCACCACCATATTGGGATCAATTATATTCCCTTCTCCTGCCCTAAGGACATAATTTGGCCCCACTGAAGAATTACTCCATTATACCTTTACCTTGTAGCTCTTCATGGTTCTTTTCAAACTTAGCAAAGACAGTTGTGTGTGTGCAGGGAGGGGGGGGAAATTTGAAAGCTGTTCCTTTTTGATCTCCATTCCACAAGGTGGCACCAACACCTAATATAATCAAGAACAAAGAGTGTTTACGGTACATTTCAAAACTGACCACCCATACCAGATTAGGGGATTAATATTTTGATCTAAAGGATCTGGCCTTTACTGTTGACATCAATTTATGTGCAGACACAGGCTTTTGCAGTTGTAAAAGTCATTCAGACTATAAACTGCACAATAGATGTCAATTTATGCTGAGTGCACCTCCCTTGAGCACCTCATAAACAGCTGTGAGGAGCTCTTGCCGGAGCCATCAGAGCAGTGCAACTTCTTCTCAGCACCAGTAAAAGGAGCTGTCACCAGTAATTTTTTCCTCCTGCCACCAGAGAGTGACGTTGCTTTATTAATCAGCACCTCTCCCCCCCACCCCCAAGTGTCTTCTGTGTTGCTTCTGTGCACAGTGGCTTATCGTTGATCTCCATTGCAAATAAAGCACTGTGTCTATTTATGGCCAGGGCTTAAAGAACAGTAGAGCTCATGTACACCATATTAGAACTTTTTGAAAAAACGCCAAAGCACAGAGGTCAAGTTTCCTGTGCCATAAGCAACTTAGACAGGAACAGCAACACCACCATGACCTCAGCCTGGTTTGCAAAATAATCTGGCAACAGCTAGTAAAGTAGGTCACTGCCCACATTATCATTAAAGATTATGGCTAAATGTAAATATGTGTTTGAACATTTTTAAGAGAAAAAAATCATTTGGGGTTAATATGTAGCAGCTTGGAACTGATTTTTCACCCCAGGAGCTAAAAATCCAAGCTTTGTTTATACTTCCCCCAATTTCAGTTAACCTCATCAGTTTAAAAACTGATAGGTTCTTAACTGTTGCTTTTTTAAAAAAATGGTTCAATAATATTAAAATCATAAGTCATGTTATGATTTTACAGAAGCCTTCCACATAACAGATACTGGAGTAATCTGATCCCCAATATAGTTTAATCTCCTCTAGAACTTAAGAGCTGCTAAATACAGTAAGATCTTTTAAGGTTGCCATCCTAAACACAGTTACTAAGAACTAAGTGGTTCTTGCAGCTGATTGGGACTAATTTTCAAGTCAATGTCTATAGGACTGCACTGCAGAGGTACTTTAGAAATGTGTGAATGGAATAAACACTTGTCATTTGCAAGTTTGGCAAGCAAAAACTACACTAATCCTTAAATTTGGGCTTGTTGTCCCATAAAGAATGAAACTGCCCTACCTTTGAAGACGTTTAACAAACTTTAAAACTACAGTAGGTGGATATTTTTATTCTATTTGACAGCAGCATTTCTGGGAGCTTGATATCATAGTGGCTACCAACTTCCACCTGTTATGTAGCTTTGGTGCAGGTAAACAAGTTTTTTTTTTTTTGCATGGCCCCACAGTACTTACTACGGAATGGAAGGACTTACTGCTAAAAGAGCCTGGTATAAGACCCAAAACAATTTTATTTAAAAAAAGCCATTATGTTCACTCTGAAGCAGAAGACTATTACAAATGGCCTACTGCAGAATATTTAATTTCTAATATTGGAAGCATGATTTTAAAGTAAAAGGTGAACAAAATAAAATTGATTACAAATCTAAGTTATTTATAGAACTATAGTGTATGAAAGATCTCAAACTATCCTATTCAAAACTTGACCTCTTGTCACGTTTAAGATGTAGATTACTGAAACTGTCATAAAATAAACTGGTACAAGATATTAGTGAAGCCATATTATATTCCTGTGTATACTATATGATTTGTTGTTGTGTGTCTTCAAGTCATTAGCCACTTATGGTGACCCTAATGTAAACCTATCAGGTAGTTTTCTTGGCAAGATTTGTCCAGAGGGGGTTTGCCTTTGTCTTCCTGTGAGACTGAGAGTTGCCCAAGGTCATCCAGTGGATTTCCATGGCTGAGTGGGGATTTGAACCCTGTTCTCTAGAGTCTTAATCCAACGCACAAACCACTACACCATACTGGGTCTCACTATATTATGTACTATAAAAAGATTACCTTCTAATGTAATGGTGAGGCAGTTAGAAGCCTATGCAATTATTGTTCAGAACTGAGCATGTACAGCTCAGATATTGACTACTTGCTTATGTCAATATCCATGCCCTTGTCAGCTCCATATTCCTTTTGTTTTGTTGACATGAACCTAATATTTGGAATGTTTCTAATGTTATGCAGACTGAAGATCTGCCAAGTTACCTCCTTCAAAAGAGAGCTGTTCATTGATTCATCCAATTAATGTAGCACTCTATCCCAATGCTACAGCACCCCGCTTTAGAAGAAATGGTCCTAGATAACATAGGCAACCCCAATCACAACATAAAAAGGGAGAGAAATACAAGCCAGGAGAGAAGAACATTTTGAAGTTCACAGTCTCAATAGCAAGTGCAGTAAATGCAGTATTAGGAATGATCCCAGAAGGCTGCTTTAAATCTCTCAATCAGCAAACTTTCCCCAGTCTGATATAAACTTCCATCATGAAATCTGACATGAACAGCTCTTGTAGTTCTATCATGTTTTCCCACAAAGAAGTTATGTCAAAAGAGGGTGCTATTTCTAATTGCCTACAACAAACTGAAAGACGCACAAAAATAGACTGAGAAAGATGTCATTTGATCAGATTTAAATACCTGATCTGTACTCGTGTTAGTATTTAAATGACACTCCTTCACTCCAATAATAGCAAGATCAAATAAACCATACTTTTCCAAGAATGTAAATATTTTTCCACTTTCCCATGCCAAAAGATGGAAGTTATCCATTTTCAGAATCAGTACTCACATTCTAAACTATAATAAAACTGGTCCAACTTTGCCAAACAAAATATTTTCCACCAATGCCAGAGTTCTGCTTCCCATCTTTTTGCTCCCATCCGTCCCTAATAAAATCTCATGGATATCAACTTAGTGCAGTGTTTTTATAGTTTGCTAAGCTCATCTGTACACAAGAAATTAATGGTGATACAAAATTTGCAGTGTTTTTGTGTTTACATAACCCTTCTGTCTGACAGGAAATACATTTACATAATGAACCAAGCCTTATAAATGAGAATACTGTATTTATAAAATTAAAGTTTAATAGATAAATAGAATAAATACTTTATGCATCATAATTCTGGACAACTACATTTAAAAGCAAGTAAGTTGGCAAATCACAAAGTTGTTGCCTCTTGGCATTTTTCCACTTTTTGATAAAATCACACAGGCATGTTACAATGTTACTTATGAAACTTGATGTCATAATTAGGCTTAAATCCTTTTTACCTTCTGCACTGATTGTGACATAGCATACAATGGTGCCAAGTAGATTTTCCTTCAGAATGTTTCACAAAACCCAACAGTTCAACAAGTTAAATGGGTTATATGTATTAAAACACTGCATGTAGAAGTGGGGGTTGGGGGAGAGAGAACAGAAAAAAACCCCAGGTAGTTGATAGCTAAGGGGGGGGGGAAATAAAAAATTCTTAACTTTTTATTGATGTTGGCAAATAAAAATAAATTAACAAGTATGTTCTAAAAAAAATGTACAAAAATACTGTCAAATTTCCTAAAAAGCTTTCAACACAGTAATTTCTCCCCCAATATACTAAGAAGGTACATACGGTAAGCACAATGCCAAAATAAAAATGTGCTGAAGAAAGGAGAATAAAAGGAAAACAAAAACCAGTGAAGTATTTTCCCAACAACTAGAGACCATTCGATTCACACTATATTGTCTGTACAGATGGGGAGAGGGGAGGGTTCAGGAACAAACAGCAGAGTTTAAGTAACTATTATTTTTTCCTAATCAGGAAGGGTTTGGCCCACATTTGTCAAGCTTTCAGGTTAGCAGACTAAAAAAATTAGCATCGCGTCAATGCATAGTTAAAAACAAAGCAAGAGGGCAGTGTTTGTGCAGGAATCTACCCGAAGTTCATGCAACCAACTAATGTAGCATTTTCGTCCTTTAACTCAGAATTTGACTGCAGTTTTTAGTCCTGTGAAATGACAGCCTACAGAAAATCCACAAGATTTAAGCATTTTGCCAATATATCTAATAATTGAAATCATTAGTAAGTTTCCAGTGAAGAAAAATGACGACAGAAAGGGTGGGGAAGAAGAAGGAGAAAGACAGGGAGAGACATACTAAAGACTGAGTTTAAATTATTTTTAGGGAAGGGAGGGCAGAATTGGGTGTCCAAGCTTAAAAAACAAAAACAAAAACGTGGCAGCAAATTAAAAAGGGTGGAAAATTATACAAGCTCATTGTTTACTCTGCTTCCCAAATAGTCAAGTTCCTAAAAGCCTTTGAAATACTGTTAGAGAGGGAATGTTTTCATTCATACAGATTGAAAAAGTCCTTCTTTGTGTGTCTGTTCTGTTCTTGTGAGAAGTCAGCAGCTCACCCTGCTGGACTGCTGTTTGCAAACGAAGTCTGTCATGAAATCAAACTCGTTCTGTCCCAACCAGAGCTCAGGCAGCTCCTTGATACGATCCAAGCCCATTTCGACGACTAAGGACATAAGGACTTCCTCATCGATGAAGTCAGTGTCTATGACGTTGGGCGGCAGCATTGCTGCAGGGACGTGGGGCACCGAGGAGGGCACAGCGCTGCTGCCGCCGCTGCTGGTCGTGCTGCTGGTGCTGTGCTTCGGGTTGCAGTCCCTAAAATGCTGGGTAGCTCCGTTGAGCTGATGGCTGGCAGGGTGCAAGTCCGGCATGTAGTGGTTGTGAGGATAGGGGTGGTGGCTGAAGTACTGGTTGTTGAGCTTTTGCAACTGCATACTGGCCGTCAAGGGCCCACCTTGGGGGGCAACTGTAGGAGCCATGAACTGAGAATTGCTAAACCTCCCTGTCGGCGGCAGGGTGCCCGGCGGGTGCCCACCATTGACATTCCCGGGCCCCATGGCATGCCTGATCCCAGCGTTTGCACTCATATTCCCGCCTCCGTAGTGTATATGGTCGCTCATCAAGGCACTGAAGGCGTGTTGCTGTTGCTGATGGTGGTGGGTTGGAAACTGACCCATTCCCATTCGATGCGCCGGGTGGTGATGCATCCCATTGGTTCCGTCGGGGAAGCGCCCGTGATTCATGGCCATCATGTGGTCTGCCATTGCAAGCCTTTTAAAAGTTAATGTTTACACAGAGAGAGAGGGGGGGGGGAAAGAGAGAGAAGAGATAAACACTTTTGCCGCCAGTGTCTCTCCTCTGAGCCCCTTAGGTCTTTGGAGGAGGCAATCTGAAGTCGCCCTGTGTGTGTGTGTGTGTGTGAGAGAGAGAGGTTGTGCCACCCCCCCTCCCAAGCTGGCTCTTCTCCTTTTTACGGAAATATTCCTGACAAGGAGAAAGCCGGTTGGAGGGTTGTTCCCTCCGGTTGTGCAAGGAAGGAGGCGGGCGAGCACCCTCGTGCAAAAGGGGAGGGGGCCGACAGCCGCAACTCCGGCACACACCCACCCAGCCCACCACGCCGCCCCCCTCCCCAAGGCAACACACCTTTTCCTCTCAGCCCAAATAGGTTTCCCTCCCCGCGGCACCGACAAAGCAGGTCCATTTTAAAAATACACACACAGGATGTCATGGCACAAAAACCTTACATAAGACCTACAGATGCCACCGAGCCGCCCGACCTTCTCTCTCTCCCCGGCTCCTTGTCAACAACTTTAGGAATTAGCGTCTGCAAAGACGGCTCGTGAGAGAGCCCTAAGTGGATTAAGGGGTCTGGCTGGAAAACCCTCCCCTGACCCCCACCCACCCCCTGCCCTCCACACAGCCTCGCCGGGAGGAAAAGGACACCTTCGCGCTCTTTCGCTCTCACACACACAACACGCACCCCACTCACCTCACGCCCTCTTCTTTCTTCTTTCGCTCCACGCGGATTAAAAGGGGAAGGGGGGAAGAATCAGTCAGTAAAGCGCTCCCAGCATAGAGCAAACTCTTCTTCTTTCCCTCCTCTCTGTTGGCGTGGACCAGCTACGAAGAGGATTAAAAATAAAAATTATTGCTCTTGTTGTTGTTGTTGCGGCCGTGCTGCCAGCCTCCAAGCCGTTGCTTTTCGCTCCTGTGCAAGTTCCTCCTCAGCCCTTGCCAACAATGAGCTGTGTTGCTTTCCCTGCTTTGGCCGCAGCTAATATAGGATTTCAAAAGGGAGGAGCGAAAGCCCGCACAGGCAAACCAGAAGGAAAACCTGGAGCGAGCCAGCCAGCGAGGCGAACACGAGCCCAGGCGGAACTGGAAGGCGGCCAAGGAGCTCCGTTCCCGGCGGCTGCCGGGGAGCCAGAGAGCCGGGGGCTGGGATGGGGGTTGGGGCGGCGGGCAAGGGGCCCTCCGTTTCGCGGGTCTCGAAGGAAAGGGCGGCCGGGAGGGAAGGAGAAACCCCAGAGAGCCGGCTACGGCTCGCTAAGACTTTTTTGGGGGCGTGTGTGGGTCTCCTTCCACGCCCTCTTTCCCCCCTATCTTAACAGGCGCTGAGGCGCTGTCCCCCCGGGCGGCTGCTTGTTTCAGGGTTATTCGCCGGCACCCATTGGGAACCGCTTCATGTGGTGTAGATGTGGAAAGTGCTCTTGTTTCACAATTTGTAAGCCGCTCTGAGAGAGAGAAGAGCCCTTGCGGCTGAACAGCGGGGTATAAATTCCAAAAACAAATAAATATTCACTGTGGGCATGAGGGGAAAGAAAAAAAAGAAAACCCACACCAAACCACCCGTTTTTCCCCGAGCCCTCCCGCTGCGGAAAAAGAGCGCCAAGCAGCTTAAGGAAAATTCATGGAAAGCACTGCCAGGCGCGTTGTGCTCCCCGCCGTCGCCTCCTCCTCGGCGTCCGACCACAATGGCTGCGCTGCCATTTAGCGCATGGGAGGCGAGGGGGACAGGCGCCCAAGGGCGGGAGCGAATGCCGTCGTCCGCCTCGCCGGTCCGCCGCCTCAGGCGCCACAGGCGGAGCCCGCGCCACGCATCCCGAGGGGGCTCCTCTTCAAACCATTTTCAAAGCATTGGTCTTCCAGGATGAGCACGGGCGCGCACACACACAAATGCACACCACACAGATCCAAGCCAAGCTTTCGAGGTGGACATTTTGCCTTTTGCCTCTCCGGCTAAGCTTTGGTTATTCAAACGGAGGCGTCTCTCCGCTCTGCAAACAAACTCCGGCCAGCCTGGCTCCAGAGGAGAGCCGCCTTCGCTCCCCGCTTCCTCTCTCCCTTTCCCCCCACCTTTTGATAAACACGGGCACCCGAGGGTGTGGATGCAGGACTTGCCCTTGCTAGGGGTGGGCTGGGCAAAAGCGCCTCTGGCGGCTGCAACAACCTGGGCAGCCTCCTTTTATATTTCTGCAGAGAAAAGAGGCCAGAGGTTTTGGCAGGTTTATATTGCTGGGGCGAGAGAGCGAGAGAAAAGGCAAGGCGGACCTTGCTGGGGAAAGAAAAGCGCGCCCGTCCCCCTTGTTTCGCCGACGGCCGGTGCACTTGCTGGGCTGCTGACAGGATCGGTGCCACTGAGAATACCAGGAGAAAGAAAGCATCAAGCGCAGTTGCCTGGCAGCTACCTGGCCACTCTTCCCCTCCCCACGCCTGAAGGAGAAGGAGAAGACACAGGGCTTGTCTACACGGAGGGAAAAAACACCCGACTGCGCCACAGTACTAGCAAGCTGCAGCACCTGCGGCCTGTCTTAATGGTTTTAGGGCCCCATAAACTTCGCATGCCTGTAGGGAAGTGGATTACTCGCGTTTTTAAATCTGCTGCTGCCAAACTTAAAAAAAGAACGAAAACACCTCTATTTCTGTGGTGCACACAATCGATATTTCACCTTTCCAAAGAGAGAGAGAGAGAAAGTTAACACAAATCTCCCATTTTATCGCCTTAGCAATCACTCACTAAGGTGACAATTCAACATGGCTGCCCCTTGTGCTAGTCTGGTCAATCAGGTTTGTGCTTCCTCTCGTTTGGGCAAGCAAATCAGATCGTTTGTCCCAACAAGCGGAAATGTGCACCCTCACGTTGTTGCTTTTAAAAAAATGACAGGAAGAGCCACAAAGGCTTTTCTGGCAAGGTTTTTGCTGGTTTTGGCCCCCCTCCTTCACAATATGGTGAAATCAGGCTGGATGCCATTAAGACAGGTAGGAGTCTCCTCAATTCTGTGTGGAGATTTTTCACCGTTTAGACAACCCCAAAGAGGCAAGCAAGCCCAGTCCAAATGCGTACCATCCTGAACTTGATGCAGAAAGCTCAGATTTACTTTTCCTCAGGGGGGGGGGAGAGAGAACATGGGCACCACTCATGATTGTCACCTAAACAGTTATCTGGAGAGGAGAAAGGGACTAGAGACCTGGACGCACCTGCAGAATTTCCCCAGTTATTCAGCCTGGCCACCTCTACACTTCCACTGCCACCTTTCAGATTCCCCTTATCCCTTCTTTGGACTGGGGTCTGACTTCCTGTGGATAGTATATTGAATTGTGTGTACTAAATTGGTAAGCATGCCTGATATATGTCTGTGAGGGAAATCATTCACAAGGAGTCTGGATTTTATCAATAAAACAAAAAGATTGGTTTATTAACTGAATGTGGTAACAGCAATGCTTTAATACTGTGCCTACAACTTTATTAATGGCACAATATCTCTAAGTCCCACTCTGTGGTGACTGATTATATGTAAAAGCTCAGATGATATTTCTTTGAGCCCTTGGTAACAAAACCAGAAACTGCCAGATTCAATCACTCGTTCTTATACTCTTAGGACTTTACCAGACACACGAAATGTGTCATAATGACACCACATAACCGTGAAAGGGCATGCGATCAGATGATGTTGCCCTTTCATGGTTAAAAACAGCCCCAAAACTGTATTTTTTAATTGACAACTTAAGCCATTAACAGACCCCCTTGCTGCTTTTTTGCTGGCATTGCCAGCGTGTGAAACCTCGGGCCATTTAAATCTCATACTTACCCCGACAATTGCCAGACCAGGCAGAACACTTCCGGGTCAGATCAGGACATCCAGGTAAATGATGAACTTTTTTTGACTCTCCCCAGGTTACTTGGAGGTTTTTTAAATGTGTGTGTGTGTTTGCTGTGACTTTTTGACATTTTTGTTTTTATTTTTGAATTTCCTGCATGGTGAAATCACACAGGATTTCAAAAGAGAAAGTGAAAGGAGCTCCGTTCACTTCCTCTTTATTCACGGAGCTGCCTTTGCCAAGAAAGCAAGGTAAGTGGGGAGGGGCGTTCTTTTGCCAGCATACAAATTGATTTTTTTTTAAATGCCTGCCAAAGAATGTTAACAAGGGGACATATGATAAAATCCTTAATTTCCATTCACTACAAAATCCATTCAGCCTCAGCACTCTCTCAAGCACAGACCATACTTTACACAGTCATCACTTAACTGCACTCAGATCTCAAACTTCAAACTGAAACTCTCAACTTTCATACCCATAGGTTTTTTGTGGGTTTTTTTTCCAGGTTGTGAAGCCATGTTCTGGAAGTTTTTTCCGACATTTCGCCTGCATCTGTGGCTATCATACCCATCTATCAAAATTCTAGGAAACCCCTCCCATAACAGTTTCCTGCTCTGGGATTGGCTTCCTCATGCTTTCTTCCCATTCACTCAGTGGCATTCTATCAGGGATTCCTTATCATTCAAATCAAGGGGCGGGGATACTGGGTACCATTTGGTCTGACAAGAGGAGAGCTCTGAAGCAATAGCCTGCTGAGCTTGGAAATGAGTTGGGACTCCAGCACTCAGACCCCCCAAGTAGCCAGCATTGTGGCCAGGGGATTCTGGGAGCTGTAGTTCCAAGCCATCACACAAGTTGTGGCAGGATTTGGGCAAAACCAATGTGGCCCATAGTGCCATACAGTGATCATAGAACTGAAGAGTTAGGAGAGACCTTAGAAGTCATCTTTGGACTGCTTGCTGTAGGAAGTATGATGTAGCAAGAAGTCTCTTTCAGTTTGCTCTAAGGTGGCTCTAAGCTGGAAGAAATGTTCCTGCAGTTTCTCAAAAACTGGAGGACAGAATACAACTACTATATAGCTCTGTTAACAAAGCCTCTGACAGTGAAGCAAAGTCTTTTTAAGCCTGCCCAACTCCCCTTTCCTTCTTATCCTCTGTCTAGCTGGAAGTTTTTTTTTAAAAAAAGTTTCATTGGAGGAACACAGGATTTTTGGTGTTATGTTGTAGCAGCATGTCTGCAGTGAACAGTGCAATAAAGCTTGAGCTGGGAAAGAATGGGATTGTTCTTTAGCCCTGTATGCCTGTCTGCATCAGGCAGGGCAAACAGCAGCTGCCTCTAGAATACCTTATTGAGCATCTGGAACAGCAAAACAGAGAGAAAAGGAGAGAGCAAATAAGCCTGCCTCACCAGTTATCACAAGCATGTTAAGCATAGGTCTACAAGTTTGACCTCTAAAATGGAAATCATAATAAAAGTGGAGGCTGGTGAAAGAAAAAATAATCCCTGGATGCATTTTTAAAGAAGCCTTCAAGTGATCTCTAGAAGGTTAAAATGTTTTTGTTTACTTATGCAAGGCTTACCTGACCTGGTTATATAATTTCACATGTTAGAATACTGTTAGAATAAAAAGTTTGCTGAAACCTGTTGGACTGCTCTTCTTTTCTTGTGGTGTAAGAACATATCCCTATTCTTTCCATGTTGTTTCTGCCTCTGGTACCAGTTTTCTGTTCAAGAAGGAATGCCAAGGACCACTTGCACTTCATAAACCGAGGTAAACCTGTAGTGTGAAAACTCCAGAACTGGTTCTCTTTTCTATAAGCCACATTAAAAAGCCAGTGATTGCACAACTATTTGTCCTTTGCACACTGTTGCTATCCCGCTTGTATCTCATCAGCAGAAGATGTGGGTATACTTTTTCCCAACTTGGTGATAAGCTGCCTTGTCATAGGTGATAAGCTGCCTTGTGTCCTGTGCTGGGAGAAAGTTGAGACATAATTTAAATAAATAAACAATTCATTGATGGGTCAAGTTTCCCAAACAGATGCCCTCCAAATAAGCAGAGTGTCGGCTGGTTGCTCCCATGTCAGTGGCATGTGAATTTGTTTTGGGTTTTAGTCAGAACTTTAAAGGAGCTGTCCAAGGTGCTGAATCTATTTTAGTGGTTGGTTTGGCATAGGTAGCTCCTTTAAAGTTCTTAGGAAACATGAGAGTCTATTCATTCAATGTGCAATTCACCAGCCATTGGTGAACCACAAATCCCATCATCTCCATCCATCATGGCCTTGGGAAGGCTTTCCCCACCTGTTCTCCCCCTCCTTCTCCATATGTTAGGTGTCAAAAGTTAATCTTTTCTCTTTTGCATTACAGTCTCCATGCTCTATTTGACTTTAAATTGCCCTGAACTTATAAGGATAATGATTGTATACTTTAACTCTCTTTTTTTTTGCGCTCTCTCCCAGCTACTACTGTACAACATTTGCACCCTTTCCTCCAAGATTCCCTTCTTTTGTCCCATTAAAAAAATGAACTTATTAAAAAAAATTGTACAGAACCTATGCTATTTTGGGCACTTAAAAATAACAATGATGATGATATATATTGACGACAACAACAGACCACAGTCATTACCTAGCCTAGTACTTAAGATGGTTAAGTACTGTCCAGAAACTAAGCTTAGTTTTCTACCTCTGCTACTTGAATCCATTGACTTGTATGAACCTGGGGCTTTATTTTACACATTCAAAAACTGAATTATTGGTCCTTCCATTGGTCCTGTGGTCAGAGCTTGGGAAACTTACCTTTAAGGATAATAGCTCCCCAAATCTTGCAGCAAACATGACTGTAGAATAATCCCCAAATCCCAACCTGGAGAATTTTGCCTACCTAAAAAATGAGGAGGATATGCTAGGCGTAAATGGTCACATAGGCTGGCTAAAATATGCCAAAATTAAACAGTGCATCTTATGAGCAAGGTCAAGAGAACATGATCAACCACTCACTTTGTTGTTGGAATCAAAATGAGAAGATTCTGGTGGAAGAAACATCAAAACTGTGTTGTAGTACCAGATCCTGGGAAGTTATTTTGAAAACTAACTAGTTACTTTTATTAGTCCAAGGTTCCCAAATTAGTTGTGGATTCTCCAAGGAGTTTGGTGCTGTAGGCTATATTTCAGAGGAAGGCAGTGGCAAACAGCCTTGGAGTATTCCTTGACTAAGAAAAAACCCTCTGAATTTCATGCAGTCACCCTAAGTTGACAGGCTTAAGGTACATACCCCTCTCCTTTGGTTACAATATTTAAAAAGCAAACCTTTTAGCACTTTTAATGTACTTTTTAATTACCTGAAAAATGTGAATTCTACAAGCTGTTTGGTTGTGTTACAAAACATATTATAAAGTCAAAGAGTCATCCTCCCATTCATCTCATTGTTGCCTCAATAGCCACAACCCAACATCTCAAGACACAGGACAAACTGGTACTTGAACCACATAATATTCTTTAACCTTCAACTTTTGAAAGACTACATCCCCATAATGATAAAAGAAACTAATAGTTATACTGCAAAAGAGATTAAGTTGTCCCTTAGTAAGTTGTAATATGATATAGCTATAGGTCAAGTCAAAGATTGGGAACATGGGGCTCTCCATACAGTATGTTGGACTGCAACTTCTAGCAACCCTACCAAGCTTAGCCAAAAGTGAATACTATGAATTGCAATCTGACAATATCTGGAGAACTGCTTCACTCCCACCCCTGCTTTAATGATTTAAAAGCTGAAGTAATTGCAAGTAACTCATCCTGTATCACTAAATGAAGTTTGAAAAGCAGAGAAAGAATGAACATTAAGCAATGCTCACAACAAAAATTGCTTCATTGGCTAAAATAAAGAAGATGACCTGTGTTTGCCACTTTCCTAGTAACAGAACAGAAATGACATTGGCCAAAATCCCATTGTTAATCCCAGCTGAAGGAGACTCACTGAATGTTGACATGTTGACTTACCTTCTTCCTGTTGAATTATTGGATATACTCTAGTTGATACTTTTAAAGCCATCATGTGCTGGCTAAAATCAGTACAGCAATTTAGCATGCTTTACCTTGGGCAACGGCCCAAGATCAAAGTTATAGATGGATAGTTACTGACATCTCTGATAGCAGATGTATACTTTTTTATTATGCTCTGTGAGGAGAAAAATTATACATATGAAGCAACCATGAATGCAAATGAAAGCAAGAGATCCTTATTTACATCTTTTTTTTTTTTGCATTAGGTGGGTTGTTACTGATATTGCCACTATACTAGTTGATATGTTGCTTATGGTGTGATTGCTTATGCTAGTTGATAAATGGGGGCGGGGGAATGCTATCCAGACTCTAATCTAGATACCAGTATCTCACATATTTTAAAGACATGGCAAAATGAATGTGTGTTTATCTCTTCCAATTATATCTACTGGAGGTTTTGGTAGTTACAGAGCTTGGAACATACCTTTCAAAAAGTAACTCATGATTTGGTGCTTTTAAAAGTGAATGCATTACTTGTTATTAAAAGAATAACTTTGCCTTTTTATTCATGATGTTAAGGGGTTGCTCCCTGGCAGTGAAATTCTCAGGCTTTGTAAACTAAGGGGCTTACTTCACTCTAAAGAAAAGCTTCAAGGGAGCTGAATGTTCCATCTTTCCTGCTGCCTTACTGCATGGCATTGTCATTTTTTGTTCCGGTCCCATGAGTGACCGAGGTAAAACCGTATCTTTTTGCTAACCAGATGAATATTTCTGCTGCCTTGCTGCTTTTCTTTGGAGTGCAGTAAGCCTACAGCTGTTTATAAAGAAAGGGTTTTTAGTAGCATGTACAGTCGGACCCCCATATCTGCTGGGGATTGTTTCTGGGCCCCCCCGTGGATGCCGAAAACAACGGATAATAGCGAGAGCCATTGAAGATAATGGGACTTCTGGTTTAAAATACCATAGAGTTGCCTTGGAGGACCTAGAAAATAGCTAGAGAGGACACATTTTCTAGGAAGACTCTATGGTGGGTGTGCTGTTTTGTGTCCCACGGATAATTTTATTTATTTTATTTTATTTATTTAGTTATTTATACCCCGCTCTTCAGCCACAAGGCTATCAGAGCGGCTTACAAATTGTTTTAAGCAATAGCTATTTACACATCTACACTGCATTAAACAGTTTCCAATGTGTGTTAGCTAATTGCCCCCACAAGCTGGGTACTCAATTTACCGACCTACGAAAGGATGGAAGGCTGAGTGAACCTTGGAGCCCGCTGGAATCAAACTTGCAACGTGGTGGCTTGCAGTACTGGCATTTAACCACTGCACCACCAGGATAATGAATCAGTGGATATGGGGGTCCTACTCTATTCTGCTTTGGTTTCTTACTTTCTAACAGATACATTTTAAATTCTTAATTGTATAGCTAGTTTAATTACATTTTAACAATAACGCTTTGTATGGTTTTACCAACATGTGTGGGTATGTTTTCAAAATCTTTGTCTTTAATTTTTGTAAGCTGCTTTGAATTTCAGTTCTTGGAAAAAGGCTGAATGATGGTGGTAGTGATGATGATATTACTTTTTATTTTCTTTCTTTCTTTCTCCTAATATTGAGACCCAAGGTGGTTCACAGCATGATTAAAAATGCAATACTGTACAACTAAATACATTATAATACTAAAATACAATAAAAAGTATACAGTATGCTCCCCATGTCCACAGAATCCATATCTGCAGATTCACTTACCCATGTCAAAAAAAAGAGGTCTCTCTAGGCATCTTCTAGGTCCTCCATCATGACTCTATGGTATACTTGGGCTGGAAGTCATTCATTTTAATAGGGTTTGCTATTTTTCATACTTTCCATGGTAAGTCTGGGAATGTATCCCCTGCAGATAGGGGGATTGTGTTATAATAGAAAACAAGCTATTATATAAAAACATCACCCAAATTAAAAAAGCCAAAACAGTTTAAAATTTCAGACCACTCAAAAACAACCCAAAGTAACTTTAGTTACTTTAAAAATCATGAATATATTTAAAATTGGCTAAAAAAATTCTGCCAAATGACTGCAGAAATAATATTTTGAGAGTAAGATTTAGTCATTTTTATGGAGGGAAAAGTATGAAGTTTGGTAACATTGTGGGCATTAGTGGTAACATTATTACCTGTAATGCATTACTTGCAAGCTCTGCTCACCTAGCAGCATAGATAGCAATAGAAATAGCACTGGCATTTCTATACCGCTTTATAGTGCTAAGCGTTCTGTAAGCGGTTTACAATGTGTTAATTGCCCCCAACAAGCTGGGTACTCATTTTACTGACCTATGGAAGGATGGAAGGCTGAGTCAACCTGGAGCCCTACAGGATTAAACTCACAGTATTGTGGCTTGCAGTATTGGCATTTAACAACTGCGCCACTAGGGCTCCTTTGACCCACTCAATGTGGAGGGGATTTCATGACAGCCAGTTGTGATTTCATTTTTTAGGCAGCCTAACCAGCAGCTGACCAGTTTCATGTGAAGATTCCTGGTAGATGGGGATTCTGTTAGCGTAGCACCCAACACAGGGCTTTAAAAAGTCCTTCCTAAGTTTATAAAGTTATTTCAAGTGTAGTCTTGGAGACCCCAGCCTGGTGGTCTTAAGAGATTTTGATATTCATGCTGAGACTCCCTCTTGGCTAGTGTGGCTCAGAATGACATGGCATCTGTGACAAACATGGCCAAACTTGCTCCATAGGAATGGACATCCTAAATGTGGCATTTTGTGCTAGATAGAATGGAGGTAATGCAGATGTGGGAAGAATTTTTTTCTTTGGCCTGGGGACTGAGTTCCAACTTGTGAGAGGTCTTGAATGTGGATTCTAACAGTGGGCAGGGCCAAGAACAGATTATGTGGGGCCAAACCAAAGTGTATAAGAAGTGGTAATTCTTTCCAATTCAGACAGTTCCTCACTGTCTGAATTCTATGCTATGGTATACACCCCAGTGCAACAGCTTTCCCCTACCCATAAAGCTCAGCTCAGTTCTATGCCGGTGTATTTAAAATTTAAACTGATTGGGGATGATAGCATCTATTTGTGGCCTGGAAGTTCTCCATCCTTACAGTAAGGAAATACAGTACTATAATTCTCCTGTCACAAGCAGATCACTACCTGGTTAGAGTTAGACTTATAACAGTTAATCAACCCTACAAATGAGAAGAATATACTAGGATGTTTCACTTTCAGAAACTGATGTATTCAAAGAGGAGGTTTTTTTTAAAGGTCTAAAGGATTTTTTTTCTACTGATATGGCTGTCAGTTCTGTCAATGTCCCGGTTCCTTTTTGGAATTTGAAAATGGACTGGACAGTTAACATAATCGCTTTCAGACACCTTTCCCATTCTAGTAGAGTTATGGCCCACTGGTTTACCACAGAGCTGGGACTGATGAACAACCTGGGATGTTGGTAGAAGAAAATTCATGAGACATTTAATCATACATAAGCTAGAGCCATTTTGATGACAGTGCAGAAATCTTAATTTCTACTACCATTGCATATATCATCTGTGCAAGACAATGGAGCTATTCTGATTGGCAAATGGTAAGGAATCAAAGACTTACATATTATTTATTATGAAATGTACTGTTAATACTATTGTTACTAAAATGTTCATTAGTAGGGCATTTAAAAAAAAAAGAACTCTTGCTTTCATAAAATGCAAGTGAAATGAATACAATATTTATGTGAACCATGTAATCTCAATGATTCTCCTAGATCTTTCAGGGTCAATGCATATTTTACTTTAAAGGCATAAAATTTATGCCTTTTCCCATTCCCCCAGTAGCAGAGGGGCCTCATTTGGACATGTATTTTAGTAGGTGCAAAGAGAAGGTTTTAATATTTTCTCCCATGCTAACTTTACAGACTGCATCTGGACTTCCACACTCAGAATTTATACTGGAAGGGTGACTGACACCTACACTGCAGTTTTTCAGCTCTGGTGGAAAACTGTGTTCTTTGCCTAAGCGTTTATCTGTTCCTTTTCTTTGTTCTGGTTATTTTTTTTTTTGAAGAGTTTTCATTGTATTTATCATATTGTATTGTTCTAACAGTGTTTAACTTCAATGCTTTTGGTGAAGAGCAGTTTTAAATGTTACAAAAACTAAGCACATATTTTAACAATGGATACCTGGGCTCTCCAGTCTGGGTTGGGAGAGGAAAAAAAATGAGCCAGTGTGGTATAGTGGTTTGAGAGTTTGGACTAGGACTCTAGGAGAACAAGGTTCAGTTCCCTGCTCATCCATGGAAACCCACTGGGTCACCTTGGGTAATTCACACTCTCTCAGGCTTAGAGGAAGGCAATGGCAAATCTCCTCTGCATAAATCTCGCCAAGAAAACCCTAGGATAGATCTGCCATAAACTTAAAGAAAGGTAAAAACAGCAAATGAGAGGAAAGGATTAAAGTCACCCGTGTTTCCCTACACTATATTCCTAATACAGATTGGGAGCCTTCAATTTACTCAAGAGTAAATATGAGGTAGGAGGAAGGATGTTGCTGCTAGCTGCTGTACATCTTTGAAGTCTTATTTTGTTTGGTCCCTTGGCAGCATTTGATACCATTAGCCATGATATCTGTCTGGACCTCCTCAGAGAGATGCAGTTGGGGTGACATATTTCAATGACCCTGACCAATCTAGGAGAAAGAGCTACAGGATCACCACTGTAGCCTGTTATTAATGCAGCAGGGATCAATTTTATTCTTCCTGTTTCTCAAGTTTAACACAAAACTACTGTGTGAATTTTCTAGAAATTTTTGCTGAGGTGATACCTAGCTCCATCTCTCACTTTGAACCATTTATTTACTTATTTTTGCAATCATGAAGAACTGAATGTGGGGAAACAAACTGAAACTTTCTATGATAAGGGTGAATTTGAGCTTCATGCAGAGTAGGGTTGGGCAAATTGTTCTGGGTTATTTGAGTGATAGAATTCCCATTCTTTTTCACTGGTTATGCTGATGGAAGCTAGAATCCAATAGCTGGAGGACCATGGATTGCCCACCCCAATGGTATAGTAGTCCAGTCTGGTAGAGTCACAGTGTCCAGATCTGATTACTCCAAGGAAAAATTGCTGCTACTTGAAGGTCTAAAAACAATATCAGATCAATCACGGAGCTTGTAAAATTAACTGTTTACACTATAACTCTCAGTGGCTGTGCTAACCAGAAATTTCTGGAAGTTTTAGTTGAAAGAGTGAATTTTCCAAGCTCTGTCAAGGACCACCATCAGGAGAGCCTGTATGTATAATTCATCCAAGACAAGTTGAACACCTGTCCATGGTTTTGCTGCTTCCCCAACTGGGAACAGGTATACAGTATATCTTGGATGGGTTTCACTCCTCTTGAAGACACACAGCTTGATTATCAGGTGCTTACAGATGCCTAGCAAACTCCTTGCTCTTCTGAAAAACATAAAGTTGCTAGCTGTTTTACTTTTCTCCTGCTTCCATGACTGATAAAAACTGCATAGCCAATTGGTATGCTGCCTTTTACATCTACGTTTTGTTTGTCAGTTTTGGTATTTTGTCATTTTGCTTTTTATTTTGATAAATTAAAAAAAATTGTTCTAATTAATTGAGTTTATTAGCCTCTTTAATAATTGGAAAGAGTCATAATGCTCGGTAAAGTTAAAGGCCATGGGAAAGGAGGATGACCACGTTACAGGGCTTGACTACACCAATCACAATCCCCCCCTTTGAATCTGACCCAATAATGCCACATGATGTGCAGCCTTTCCCCTGAATCTGGTGTGATAGTGACACATGCTTTAGGGCCCTGTTTGCACCAGACTCAGGGAATACTCCCTTAATCTAGGTTTTAGATAACTTGCAGTTTTCTCTGGAGTGTCCTAGAAACTCTGGAGAAAACTGACCTGTGAACAAACTATCCACACTGGATTGGGGTGGATGGGGAGAAGAGGAAGGACAAGCACTACCTTGGATGAGCTATAGTCAAGGGTACTAAAAGAACTGGCAGAAGTAATTGCAGAACCACTGGCAATAATCTTTGAGAAATCCTGGAGAACAGGAGAGATCCCAGCAGACTAGAAGAGGGCAACTGTTGTCCCCATCTTTAAAACGAGGAAAAAAGAAGACCCAAATAATTATCTCCCAGTCAGCCTGACAACAATACTTGGAAAGATTTTAGAGCAGATCAATATACAGACAGTCTGTAAGCACTTAGAAAGGAATGCTGTTATCACTAAAAGTCAACATGGATTTCTGAAAGCAAGTCATGCCAGACTAATTTTGGACTTTATCAGATGCTCTAAAAAAACTAGTGTGGAGTTTTTTTAGACCTTCAAGTAGCAGCAAAAACAAACAAACAAACAAAAAAACCTTTGTCAAAAGCCTTACTGAAATCAAGATACACTACATCCAGAGCATTCTCTTCATCTACCAAGTATGTAACTCTATAAAAAAAAAGAGATAAATGACTTTATCAGATGCTTTAAAAATCTCTCGTGGAAGTTCAATGAAAAACAGAACCTTTTTCACCCCTCCAGCATGGAGGGAGAATGAATGGAGGATGGGAGGAGGATGGGGTGTGCAGTAGCGACCGGTGGAAGCAGGACAGTGGCGTCCTCCTCCCAACCTCTGCAGGAATTTTTTTAGAGCACCTGATAAAGTCATTTATCTCTTTTTTTGGATAGAGTTACATATTTGGTAGATGAAGGGAATGCTCTGGATGTAGTGTATCTTGATTTTAGTAAGGCTTTTGACAAAGTCCCCCATGATATTCTTGCAAAAAAGTTAGTAACCTGTGGGCTAGACAATGCAACTGTTAGGTGGATTTGTAACTGGTTGACTGACTGAACCCAAAGGGTAGTCACCAATGGCTCCTCTTCATCCTGGAGAAAAGTGACCAGCGGGGTGCCACACGGTTCTGTCCTGAGCCCAGTGCTATTCAATATCTTTATCAATGAATTGGATGAGGAAATAGAAGTCATTCTTATCAAGTTTGCAGATGACACCAAATTAGGGGGGATAGCTAATACCCCAGAGGACAGGATCAGAATCCAAAATGACCTCAACAGATTAGAAAGCTGGGCCAAAACTAATAAAATGAATTTCATTAGGGAGAAGTGTAGGATAATACACTTGGGCAGTAAAAATGAAATGCACAAATATAGTGTTACCCAAACTGCTCCTGGAAATTACAAGAAAATATTGAGTTTCTAATATGTTGGGGAAATTAGCAGCAACTTGACTTTAGCAATGCAGTAGGGGGCAACAAGGGGATCTTGAACCTATGGATACCAGTACTAGCCTTGATGGAATACACAGATGTGAAATTATTTATGGTTTTTATTAAGAGTTCAAAAATTAACACCAAACACACACACAGTCACACAAGAAGCATTCACACAAGGCTATAGAAAGGTGGTAGGAAAAACTTGGATAGGGGAATAGCAAGAGGATTTGCTGTGGATTATATGACCTGTCTGGAGTTCATTGATTAATCTGGCAGAGTGGATGGATGAATCTTGGAGTGGCTACACAGGGGGACAGTTTCCTCTGGAAATTAGTCTGTGAGCTAAGGCAGATTTTGAAGGTCATATTTATACCCTCAAATATATCCTAAGAGGAGGGGATGTTTCATGGGTTGAAACAATAGTCTGTAAAGATTGCACAATGACTTCCAGGAGACCCCTGACCTTGACAATAGGTGTCTGACGATGCTAACATGTTGCAAACTATCCTTAAGGTCTGGATGATTGGATTTAAAAAGCTTGAGCTGCCTCTTTAATAGTTGAAGATTAAGTAGAGGAAATTTTGAAACCAGCACACAAAGGATTGCTCCAGGCATTCATCATCTCCCTTTCAGATGTAGTGACCTTTTGACCTTTAATACTTCCTTGCACCTTCAAAATAGTCTTAGCCTTTCCTGGGGCAAAGCATGGCACTCAGCTTATCTTTCTGATACCATCCTGCTTTTTCCCTTGTGGAAGGCCACATCATGAACCAGATTATTAATGTCAATTTATTATACACCAATTTTTGGGGTTTCTGGAGGTGGGGTATCAGCCTTGCTAACAATAGGATGGTGGACACCTGACTTGATGGCAGTACATGTGAAAGGGATCTAGGACTCTTAGTGGACTACATGCTGAACATGAGTCAGCAGTGTGATGCGGCAGCCTAAAAAGCCAACGTGATTCTAGGCTGCATAAATAGGAGTATAGTGTCTAGACTGAGGGAACTAATAGTGCCATTCTATTCTGCTTTGGTCAGACCTCACCTGGAATACTGTGTCCAGTTCTGGGCACCACAATTCTAGAAAGATATGGACAAGCCAGAACGTGCCCAGAGGAGGGCGACCAGGATGGCGGGAGGTCTGGAAGCCATGCCCTATGAAGAGTGGCTTAGGAAGCTGGGTATGTTTAGCCTGGAGATGTTAAGGGTGACACGATAGCCATGTTTAAATATTTGAAGGGATGTCATACTGAGGATGGAGCAAGCTTGTTTTCTGCTGCTCCAGAGACTAGGATATGGATCAATGGGATCAAACTACAGGAAAATAGATTCAATTTAAACCTTAGGAAGAACTTCCTGACCATAAGAGCTGTTCAGCAGTGAAATGCACTGCCTCGGAGTGTGGTCGAGTCTCTTTCTTTGGAGGTCTTTAAACAGAGGCTGGATGCCGTCTGTCGGGAATGTTTCAATTGTTTATTCCTGCATGGCAGGAGGTTGGACTTGATAGCCCTTGTGGTCTCTTCCAACTCTATGATTCTACCTGAGGCACCAACAGTTTCCCCCCTCCTCGGTGCCACTTCTCCTTCCAAAGGCAGAGCCCCAGCTGTAGTCGTTCTTTGTGAGGTCAGGACCCCTGGCGAGCTCCACCATTGCAAGACTAGCCACCTGATCTGGCTTCAGAGTGGGTGACTACCACTGGGGGTTGGGTTTTTCTGGCCCATAATCACTCCTTTGAGCTCCAGGAAAAGCAAAGCACCAGCAGTAGGTTTCCAGTCTGGCTCCAGAGAGGGTACTACGGCTGGTGCTTTGCTTACAATGACCACTTTGAGTTCCAGGGAAAGCGAAGTGCCAGTGGTAGCCACCCAGTCTGGCTTCAGTGTGGCTACTACCACTGGCACTTTGCTTTTCTTGGAGCTCAGAGGGTCTATTGTAAGCAAAGCACCAGTGATAGTTGCCCTCTCTGAAGCCAAATTGGGTGCCCACCATATCATCATGAGGCTAGCCACCTGATCTGGCTTCAGAGAGGGTGACTACCACTGCTGGTATTTTCTTCTCCAGTGAGTTCTTGGAAAAGCAAAGGGCCGGAGGCAACTCTTGCTGGTGCTTTGTTTTTCATGGAGCTCAAGAGTCAAGCATGAGTAACAGCCTTGAATGGGAGCCCAAGTTAAAATCTGAATGCAGATCCAGTTTTGGCAGGTGTGGTTCTGAAATCTGGGCTAGAGTAGCCCGAATTTCATGTGCCATAGCTCTGGGCCAAAGTACTCTGAATCTCATCTGGATTTTTACACACACACACACACACACACACACACACGACATGTACTTAAGCTCTCAGTCAAGGAAGCTTTGGCTGCTCTGAATTTGCAACACCTGAACAGGGTTGTTAATAATAGGGTCTCTTGGAGGTATCTCAGTACGGTAACAACAAAACTTCTTTAAAGAGAATCAGGATACACAACCCTAAAATAAAATAAGATGGTTGAACACAAGCTTTGCAGCATTCAACAGGGCAGCAACTGGGGGGAAAGGCTGCCCATTTTCTAGCATTTGACCTTGCCAAAATAATAGATTTAGATCAATAGTTGGAACGCTGAAAGTTCTCACCCAGATTCTCATAAAATAAGGGTCACGCTGGATTTGATTACAGCTAATTCATACTTTTAAATCCAGATCTGTCATAATCATATGAAATATGTGGGAAGGCATTGGTTTGGGTGGGGAGAGAATGACTTTGAGGAACAAAGATAACACAGAGAGTTTCCTCCAAGCGGAGCTCTATAATGAAAATGCAGAAAGAGAAACTCGCTGAAGGGTTCAGCAGCTTCCCTTAACCCACATAACCTTTTCCCCCTTCAGCCAGGATGTTTTCTATGCGATTGTGACATCATATCAGGTTTGGTTTTGACCAATGTAATATGTGTAGAATAGCACATTTTACATTGTTACACATTTGATTAGCAAGGCTGTGAATGACCTTTTTCAGTTCCATTTCAACAGCTTCAGTAAACTGGCTGCTCCTAATATCTACTGAAATTGCATGAGTCAAAATCTCACAAACTAAAATGGTGGATGCTAGTAGTGGAACATTTTTCTGGGAACAGAAGTTGGTTGACAGCATATTGTGTTCACTAGAAATCCAATGTTTTTTTTCCCCATATGGCTTTGCATTATTTAAAATTACATTTTAGAAAAGATGGCATAAATGGACTAATGAAGGCCCCATTCAGAGGAGGCTGTAGTAGAAAGAGATTGGGTAGAAAGAAGAACCATTCCATCAACTCTGCAGTACTGAAAAATTGCTTGTTTTCCCCCCTTCTTTCCTCATCACCTCCTTTTTTCTTTTGTGTCATGTATTTTTAGACTGTAAGCTGTAAGGATTGTTCCTTTTTTTTTTTTTAAATCAAGTGTATGGAAGCCAGCCTGAAAGTCTTTTTGGTTGAGGTGTGGGATAAAAATCCTATAAATAAATATGTCCACTCACCTTTTCCACTGGAATTTCACATCATACAGTTAATCTCGTGAAACCCCTATAAGGGGAAGTACTCTGTGTGAGTTGATGTAAAAATTATATGAACCTTGTATCTGTAGTGTTGTTTTACACAGACGAATAGTTATTCAAATGTTGTGGTCATTATGAGATGAACATTAATGTATGTGAATATTCATGAACTAGGTGCCAAAGTGGTTATTGTGTGGAAGTTCTATGACTAAGATATTTTTTGTTGACCAGGGCCAGGAAACTGGATTGGAGAAATACCTCTGTGGGACTTGGGGCATAAGCCCTTCATGATCATTTCACCCTCTGCCCTGCTATATTTACCATGCTGGGTGGGGGGATACCTACATTGTATCTAAAAGAATGGTGTCTTCAGACATCTAAAACATTGTTTTATATCTATGTCGTCCTCTTCTACCCAAAGATTTGGAAAGAGTTTAAAGACGGCCATGGTGGAAACAGTTACTCAGCTCCCCTCCAGTGGCCTTGATCCAACACTTTTCCACCCTCATATTTGTAAAGCTACTGAAGATAGGAAGAGATCCCATGGCATGACTAGTTTGTCTCTAACCAGAGCTGAACTAAATTAGATTGAATATAATGGTTAAAATACAAATCTAAGGAAACAATAATGACTGGGAAATAGGATATATCTGAAATTTGTGAGTGTGTTAACAATTCAGCATGCTGCTGAATTTAAATCACAAACAAAATATTTCTACTTACACCACATGTTTTGTTTCCATCAGGTTCCCTCCCCCCAACTGCCATGCTTAAAATGTATTTTCTGTTAAGGTTAAAAGGACTAATTTCATCAGGAGGCTAGCTACTACACTAGCCTAATGTTTGTCGCTTGTTCATTTGAGGATAGGCAATAAATATTTTCAGAACACTGAAGACAGTTGGAAAGCAGGTCCACTGGTTATAGTCTGCAGATTCAGCTCACTTTTTGAAGAACTGAATACTGTATATGTAACCATTACCAGTAATGTATCTCAAGAAATTCTAACAATCAAAAGTAAAAGAGGAGTCATATAAGAACACAGATCACTGAGGCCATATTTCATGCATAGCAGATTATTTTCAGTTGTAAATACTGAAGTATACAAGCTAGGAAACATACAATGGAATTTTCCTTAGTGACCAGTGTTCTTGTCTGTCTCATTAATGATTCTGTCTATGAGTTACATGTCAGGATTTAGAAACTGAATTCCATAGAAAATGGCCAAACAACTGCTGAGTCATGGTGGCTGAGGCCAAGGAACTGCCAAGTCATGCTAGCCTTGAGTCCACAGCTGCAGAAGAGGGTTACTGGAGGGCATAGCCCCTGGAGTGCAAAATCTGATGTAATGCACCCATGTGGTTGAGTAAGTCAATGCCCTGTAAATGTGTATAAAAGAAGGCTCAGTCCAGAGCATTCTTTCTCTTGAGAGTCTGTGATATCTGGTGAAGCAGTTTGTTTGTCGAGTGTATATATCTGTATATATTGCAACTGCTTGAACTTGAAGATAAAAGTGCCTCCTGTTTATTTGGACGTCAAAACACTCTCTGTGTGAGTTTTCTTGGGAACGGGTTGCTGCTAAGTCTGCTGAGATATTTTTTTGCTTCTGCCAGGGATTTAGTCTCTTATCATCCCCTGACAATGGTTATGGGCCCAGTGATTGATCTCAAATTAGATAAGGTGCACCCGGAAAAGTTCCCAGAAACTCTTTTGTTTTGAGTGTTTTTGGCTAGTTGGCTGTGAAACAGTTAAGTTTCAGCCAGGTCTCTGTAGTAGACACTATCTTCAAGTAATCTTGAAGAGCTGCCAGCTGCTGGGTTTGTTTGTGTTTCATAGCTGGAGAATTTTTGATTCCAGGCAGCACAATGGCAGAAACTAGCCTCACTTGTTTTGAGAAATTGGCTGATGGCAATTATCCAGCCTGGAGCATGTATATGGAGGCTTTATTAACTAAAGATAATTTGTGGCACATTTTGGAGAATGAAAGTGTGGCCCCAGCTGGCTCAGAGGATGAAGTTGCAGCATTCCGTTTAGCAGATCAGAATGCTAGAGCTGCTATTCTCTTATCACTCAGCCCCTCCCAACTGATACATGCCGCTCAAGCACAGACTGCTTTCCAGCTTTGGGCGGCTCTGAGAACAGTGCACCAGAGTTCATCTTGCCTTTACAACACAAACTGTGTCCTGGGGGCTGTGTGAAAGCCCATTTGAAGGAGATGAGGCAGCTGTTCCAGGAGGTGGCTAACAGAGGGGTGGATATCCCAGAAGCGTATTATTGGGCAATTTAACTAAAGATTGGGACTTCCTCATGTACAGTTTGCAGACTATCAGAGAACGTGATTTGTCCGTGGATCTGGTAGCTGGGCGTGTTCTAGAAGAGGTTCAACGGCAGGAATTTGACTCCCGGACGGAGGGGAATAAACAGCCACAAATAACCAGATGTAATCAAGAGAGCACAGCAACACATCCAGAGGCATCTGAAGTGGAGGAGGGAGCCTGAAGCTATGTGAAACGCTGCTTCAGATGCTTCATCCCCTTACATTGCAGGCATTTAACACTATCCCTAAACATGTTCCCAGGATTGTTACTCATAGAAAACTAAAGACAGGTTGAAAATACCATTATTTAGAACAAGGGGATGCATTTTACTGTGTTTATTTTCTTCCACTTCTGGAGATTCAGGCTAAGAGGAAAGTGAGGGGGATAGGAGAACCATATATTCAGGAATTACTGTTTTCTCAAGCTCTGGCCATGCACAGTTTTGCCAGTTATGTATAGGTGCTGTCATTACTTTTTAGGCTTTTTTCTTCTAGTGTCTGAACAGAAGAAGAAAATGAAGTTTCCATCTGCTTCACTAAGCACTTTTGCTGCTAACAACAGACAGAAGCGTGCTTGTAGGGATACAGTTGATTATTTCAATCAGTTTGGATCATTGTCAAATTTTATACAAGGTGAAATTTTACGCTATTTAGTGTCAAGTCCCAACTTTTATTTGCACGTGCCATGTCACAGGAAATCCCCACCATGCATGGGAGAAAGTACAAAGATGCCCACTCTAGTCTCAACACTTTGAATGGTGATACATATTATGTAGTGTGATAAGACAAGCACTTTAACTTTCATGACAATGGTTCTTACAAAATACATGTTAAGATATCTTTAATAGCAGTGGGTGCAATTGTCAAGTAAGATACCTTGGATATTCATTTTCAGATCCTTGCAGATTGGCTAGCTGTTCATGGTGGTGACCTAAAGCCTGTAATTAGAAAGGCATACAATAGGTACCAACAATAGGTTACTGTAGAAGAAGAAACAGGATAGTTTTTCAGCATAGACTTTCACTGTCGGGCAAATGATAAAAGTATTATTCAATAGCCTTGGCAGGTGATTGATAATGCACTAGCGAGCATCTAGAGAACATCTGATATTTGGATTCCATTGTGTTAGAAAGATTCAGGATATGCAGATGTACTGAGATTCCAGCAGGAGCACAATGAAAAATGTGGTGGTATTCCTGGTCATTAAAAGTGTCTAAGATGTGAAGTATGCTGTTTGACTCAAATGGTCATTCAGAAACTCACAAGCTGTAAAAAGTATGAATTAAAGACCCTCATTAATTTCAATAGCTGTTATCAGATGTGCCACTACAATACATTTTGCGTAGGTAAAACTATGAAACTTTGAATACTAAGATTTTGGAAGACATGAGCAGAATAAAAAAATAAGACACTGGATACTTGTAGTTCAGCATAATACCATGTATATATAGACCCGAAACACCTATAATGCAGTTGTTTGTAGATAATCTACAAAATGCCAAGTGGCTGTTTGTTTTTTCATTACATATTTTTATTTGCTATAATACTGGGCAATTTGCATTTTGTATTTTTAAAATTGGGGATGCCAATCTGTTCTGTATTATTACTGTGATTATTATTACAAAAAAGTAAAGTAATATGTGTTTCTGTCACAGCTGGTCTGTTATATATCATAGGACATAAAATATTTTTTATGAAAATTGTTTAATCTTGTTTTTTCTCTTATCAATAAGACAATAGGCAACATATTTCTGTTTACACCAGTGAGTTGTCCACATTCAGGACTTTATCAGACGCATCAAATACGGCTTCATAACAACACCACATAATTGTGAAAGGACGCACATATGAGACGACGTTGCTCTTTATGTCCCTGCCAAAACCCATGATTTTTAATTGACGGCTTAAGCTGTCAATTGATTCCCCTGCCATTTTTTTTGCCAGCATAGCTGGCGTGTGAAACCTCATGTTCTTCCCACCCACCCCATACTTACCCCGTCAGTGGCTGGTCCGGCATGAACACTCCCAGGTGAGATTGTGACATCCGGGTATGTGACAGTTTTTATGATCCGCCTTGGGTTACTTGTAAGTTTGAAAGTGTGTTTTTTTGCTTTTAAAAACTTTTTTCATGTTACTTTAGTTTGTTTTTTTGAATTTCCCACACAATCAAGTTTCGCAATATTTCAAAGGAGGAAGTGAATGGAGCTCCGTTCACTTCCTCTTTCATTGCTGGAGCTGCCTTTGCCAGATTTGAGGTAAGTGCTGGGTAGGGGGAGCATTCTTTTGCTGCCATAAACATGGACTTTTAAAAATGCCAGCAAAAGAACGCTTTGAAGTTATAGTCTGATAAAGTCCTCAAAATTCTTACCTGGAGGTCATGCAGACTTTTCAGGCAAACTGCAAAATACCCCCTTTATACAGTATAGTAGTAACACAGGGAATACCTGCCATAACTGATGGAATAGAACAGTGTTTCTCAACCAGGGTTCCCTGGAAGCCTAGGATTCTCCAAGAGGTTGCTAGGGGTTACTCAAGAGATTGTGATTGTCGGGGGAAAGCAATAGCAGTGTATAGAATAATGTTTACACAGGGGTTCCCTGAGACCTGAATTTTTTTTCCAAGGGTTCCTCCAGGATAAAAAGGTTGAGAAAGGCTGGAATAGAATGTGGACTACATTCTATAGTCCACAAAAACTTATCCTGTAATAAATTTGTTAGTTTTTAAGGTACCACAGAACTGGAACCCTATTCAGCCATTTGTTACCTGGTTTCAATCCACATGTGAAAAGAAGAATATCTAGCCTGCCTCTGTCCTTTGACTGTTTTTTTATGTGGAAAGCAACAATACTGCTTAGGAGTCTCTCCTGCTAATATGAATACTCTCCAACAAAGATGGTGGAAAATCATGGTTCTGGCTCATATGGAAATTCTTCATACAAATGTTTCACACTAGTTGTTTTCCACACGAGAAAAGTGAAAAACAGGGCAGGTCTAGGTTTCCCTCTTCATGTGCCGATTGAAACAGGGAAAGTGACACCTGAAAAGGGCTTTTGTATTTGCTCCAACAGCTGAACAAAGCTACTCCAATGAAATCTGTTTATACTGTACCTTTGCTCATGTTCTAGCAATCTCTGATTGAAAAGCTAAAGTATTTTCTGAGCTAGACCAGGCCAACAACTATCATGTCAGAATGCACAGAGAAGCTATTGAAATCCACAAACACCTGGACAACTTCAACAGGAAAGAAGAAGCCTTAAAAGTAAACAAAATCTGGCTCCAAGTTTTGAAATACAATAGAATCAAAACTCAACACTTACAAAATAATTCCACCCAGGGACAGGGGGATTCCCAGCAGATAATGGGCCATCAACCAACCATTAGCCAAACAGACACTAATGAGCCTTGCATTTCTATACCCAGAAACTAACCATTCAATTACACAAATTTACATATCCTACCCAACAGGGGTTCACAGCATATAAACTCCACAGACACACACACACCTACACAACCATTCTCTGAGGAAGCCAGCCACAGATGCAGGCGAAATGTCAGAAAGAAAACTATTCCAGAACACGGCCTCATAGACTGGAAAAATCCCAAGGAAAATCTATTTTCTGAGCTCTTTATACTGTAAGAGAGGTCTTTTGAAAAACAACACTAATCATCCAACAACACCCCAACTCTTGAATACAAAATACTGTAGAATCTAGAATATACTGTAGAATATTAGATGCTAAGAATTCTAGCAGCCTTTTTTCTGACATGCCATTTTCCTACACTGAGGTATTTTGTACAATAAGTAATTCAATTAGATAAGCTCCCAGCTGAGGTTTCAGGTGCATGAGTTGAGAAACAGCTATGTCTCCTTCAGACTGATTCTGAGAACTAAGCCTTTCTGCACATTTTCCATGCATTTATCCTAGTCTATATATTTAAATGCTTCCAAACAACTTAAATATTTGTACGTGATTATGATCCATACATAAGAGTAGTTGACTACTAGCTATGCAGAGCATTTGTTAGGTTTTAGTTTCAATCCATGGAAACACCTGTTTACTTATTTTATATGGAAGAAAGTTTTCTTTTAGTCCCACCAATGTCACAGGTGCATCTAGTGAGTACACAGAAAAGAGCCTTCTTAGTGGCTGCTCCTAGGCTGTGGAATTCCCTTCCATGAGAGGCTAGGTTGGCCCCATCTTTGCTCTCCTTTTCAAGTAGCTAATATTCCTTGCCTAAGAAAATCCTATGAAATTCATGGGGTTGTCATAAGTTGCCAGGTGACTTGAAGGTACATCCGCAAAGACTTTTTTTTATTTAACTAGGCATTTGATGATGAATTGGTTGTGCAGAATGGTCTTTTTGGTGGCTGTTGCGATACGGTATACAGTCATCCCTCCACATTTGCGGGGGTTAGGGACACAAGACCCCCGTGAATGTGAAAAAACTGTGAATAAAAATAGGTCTCGCCACCGCCCCTGCCCTTCCCAAAGCAACGATGGGGCTCTGTGAGCCTCGTTGCTGCTTTTCGCCCACCTTTACTTGTTTGGGAAGGGCAGGGGGTGGGGGAAAAGTGGCAATGAGGCTCACAGAGCCCTGTTGTTACTTTGGGAAGGGAGGAGGGGGTGGGAGAAAAGTGACGATGAGGCTCCCAGAGCCCTGTTGTCACTTTGGGAAGGGTGGAGGAGGGGGGTGGGAGAAAAGTGGTGACGAGGCTCGCAGAGCCCCATCGTTGGTTTGGGAAGGGCAGGAGCAGTGGCAAGACCTATTTTTATTCACAGTTTTTTCACATTCACAGGGGTCTTGTGAAAGGGAGGAGGGGGTGGGAGGAAAGCGGCGATGAGGCTCCCAGAGCCCTGTCGTCGCTTTGGGAAGGGTGGAGGGGGTAGGAGAAAAGCCCTTACCCAGCCCACCCCACCCACTCACGGGAGCACTCCGTTTAAATCAGCCTCCTTCCCTTGTGTGCAAGGGAGAGAAGCTGATTCAAATGGGGCGCTTGCTGAGCAAACCGCAAATAGGTAGAACTGCGAAAGTGAAAGCCACGAATGTGGTGTGATAACTGTATTCTTATCTTTTTTGTAATATTTAAAAAATAATTTTGTACTTTTTATGTTAATTGTGTTTATACCATGCTTAGTTGTGCTTCAATTATTTTTATCATCAGGTTTTCAGCTTTTATCTTGTTTTAGCCTTCTTGTAAGCTGCCTTGGGTCCCATGTCAGGAGAAAGGTGGGATATAAAATAAGATAATGATAAATAACATTCATTAAATTGCTTGTATTACTATATGGTCAGCGCTCAACTTTTGAGAAGGTTAGGAGTGGAGGACCCTGATGAAAGTGAAAAAAAGTGAATATAGGCCCACTATTTTTTTTAACCTGCGAGAACACTTCTCTAGGCATTCTCTGGCAGAAGCATACCATAGAATCATACTACAGGACCTAGAAAATGCCTAGAGAGAACATATTTAGTAATCCTCAAATAATCAAATCTGCAAATACTTGCCCGCAAATGTGAAGAGATGATTGTAAAGTCAATACAAAATTACAAATATAAAATGTCCTTGAAACCAACAGAACTCAGGTGAATTTCATTTATATGGATTTCACCTTGTATATTAAATATTTTGATATTTTGGGGATATGATATGCTACACTAATTCACATTGTTTTTCTCCGTGATCATTTGATTTTCAAGAGTGTATATCTCAAGCTAATAAAATAAGGTAAATATTCATAATAATTAGCAGTAGGAGGTGAAAGAGCAGTCAGCATATATTGGTTTCTGGTTTTATTGAAGATTAGTTGGTTAAATTCTTTCTACAATTAATTTATCACTTCCAAACTCTTGCCAGTAATTCCTTCCCACACTAACTTCCTCTTATTTGTCTCTGTTTTCAGATACTTGACATCCAGATTCTTCTTAAATACTTACATTATCTTAAATTATCTGCACTGTTAGCCCTTGGGGCCTTCCTTTACATGTTCAGAATCAATTAGCCCTGCCAGCATGGCACTGCTCTCAGTTTCTACCTAGTAAACTCTCATTGGAAATTGCTTACCCAATTGTCAGTTTACTATGGTTAATCTATAGTTTTATACTCAAACAAAACAATAGCAGTTATAAAAAAATAAAAATCAAGTCTTCCATAATAAAATTAATCTTTGCTTTTAAGCAGGTCAATCAGGTAAATAGTGTTTAACCATAAAATCCTACACATAGTTACTCAGAAGAAAGCCCCATGGTGATCAGTGGAGGTGTGTTTAGGATTGCCAATTATACCTCATGGGATTTCTGACGAATAAAAGTAATCAAGTCAGTGGAGTTGTCTCAGCTCCAGGTGCTTCTGATGCAGTGGATTAACTAGAATTGGGTAGCAACCTGTGGCCCTCAGCATAATTCAGACCATTTCAGACCACTGGTAAGATTAATATTTGCTTCTTCCAGCAGGCTGCTGGACAGAGGGGAAAATGTGCCTGAAGACAAAAAGAAAGAAACAAGGATTAAAGGTGGTGGCAGGAATAGTGTGAGTAAAAAGAAGTGACCTTGCATATTTCTGGTTCACCACTAGCTTCAGCTCTGCCCACCACAGGTATGTGACCTCAGACAGATTACCCTTGAGGAAATGAGTCCCTCCATAGGAAAAAAATATTGCTGATTGTATGAATTGCAATCTAATTTCTAGCCAAGATTTCAGAAAGAATTTGCACAAGCTCATTATCTGTATAATACTAGGAGGGAGAAAACAAGGGGTGTAGCTCTGCTGATTCTCATGGATATTTTAGCAAGAGGAGGGTGACTAAAATGGTGAAAAGTCTGGAAACCATGCCTTATGAGGAAAGACTTAGGGAGCTGGGTGTGTTTAGCCTGGAAAAAAGACGGTTAAGGGGTGATATGATAGCCCTGTTTAAGTATTTGAAGGGGTGTCACATTGAGGATGGAGCAAGCTTGTTTTCTGCTGCTCCAGAGACTAAAACACGGAACAATGGATGCAAGCTCCAGGAACAGAGATTCCACCTCAACATTAGGAGAAACTTTCTGACAGTAAGAGCTGTTCGGCAGTGGAACACACTCCCTTGGAGCGTGGTGGGGTCTCCTTCCTTGGAGGTCTTTAAACAGAGGCTGGATGGCCATCTGTCAGGGATGCTTTGATCGTGATTTCTTGCGGGGCAAGGGTTGGACTGGATGGCCCTTGTGGTCTCTTCCAACTCTACAATTTTATGAGATTTGATATTTGTATGGATGATCACATTCTTCCAGATTAGTTGTGAGTGACTTACTCTGCAGTGGTTAGTTTAAAAGTGTTTAATTAATTACAGTAGTTTTAAATTTTTAGTAGTATGCTGTAAGCCAGTCTGATGGCTTTCCTGGTACAAAAATAGACAATAGTTACAATCATATATGAATAAATATAATCAATGACAAATACATCACCCTTAGCCATTTCACAGAAATGTGGCCAGTTGATTTCAGTAGTATGTGGTTCATCCTCCCCTCCCTTTGGCCAGATAATCCTAGTCCCACAATGGTCAGGATCTAATAGGGTTATTCTGGTAAGAATATTTGGTATTTATGCTGGCAAAATATGGAAGGCAAGTGCAATGAGCTTTTGGCTGAAACAGGAGAACTGGATGCTTGTCACAAAGGAAAAAATATGAAAAACTCAAACGTTTATAGTTTCAGGAAGTCCATGCTGAAGACAGTACAGGAGAGATTTTTTTACAAAATGGACAGGATATTTCAAAGCATCCAAATGGGTGTGTTTGTTTGTCATGCACTATTAATAAATAAACACATAAATAAAATTATTGGAGCTTGGAATATTAGGTTTGAAAATTAATTTATTAATGTTGACCATTAGGGATGGGAAAATTGTCATTAACATTAACAATTGAAATAGCTTGATTCATATAATTACATTAATTAACTCTTTACTTAATCATTAGCTTTTAAAAACAAATTATAGGACTTACAGAGAAGGGCATGTGTGTTGTTACAATCGACTCTTTGTGGCACATTTTGTTACTAGCTTCTTCAAAACTGCCCTTTTTGTTATTTTAAAGTTGCCTTCTCTAACCTGACACTTTCCAGATGTGCTGGATTACAAATGGCTAGGGATAGTGTGATTGTAGTGTAGGGGAGCTGTATTGTATTCAAACATGGGATCTAATAACATGTTCAAGTAAGTTTTATGACTGATCCGCATATCTGTTCTTTCCACCCCACCCACCCACTAAGATGCATGCTGTTCATTCACTCTTTAAACACTGTCTTCATCAGGACTGGAAAAGATCAAGGAGGGTAGATTTGTTCATTACACTAATAAGACACCAGTACTGAAATGCATCAACATGTAGCTGCAAAGATTAGTTGATGAATCAGAGGATGGGATTTTGAATCTGAAATACTTTGAGTGCCTCTGAGCATATATGGAACATTTTTCTGCATTATTAAATAGTTGCATTCCTCTAGCTCTTGCTTCACTTGAATCAAGAAGCGTGGCCTACAAAGATCAATGATACAGCACAGTTTTTCATGCAAGGGCTAGGGGTCTAAAGTCAATCCCTATCACCTCCAGTTTCAAACAACCTCAGTGCTCTCCAACTATTCTCCATCTCTTGAGGCTATCACACCAATGAATAACAAGGCAAAGCCTCTTATTCACTGTACCACAGGGATAGTGACTGCAAGTTTACTTGTTAAACCATATGGGAGGGGAAGAGTGAGCAAATAATTAGTTACATTTATCTAGTTATTTCTGGACTCTGATGGTGAGTCCCTTCTAACCAACAAATTTAATTTATTAAGCATTATTGGCAGAAGGGGTATGAGGGCATCACTAGTTACATTTAACCAGTTACTTACATCTTGTACTCATTATATTGTGTTTTTGTATTAGTTTATTTTTGTTTATTACACAACTCAGGATGTAATTGTAGGAAGACAAAATGAGCAGCTAAAGTAAGCCATGATAGTATATCCTTACTTTAAATTTAAAATAAAAATAGATGAATGATTTCAACCAGACAATGTTGAGATATTCTACCCCATATCAAATGCAGTACAAGTATGTGGTCATTTTTTATGTACTTTGCCCTGAAAGAATAGAAAACTACTGTTGTAGTTGAGTGAGATAAGATGTCATTTTTGGCATGGTGGCTGGTGTGACA
Source organism: Gambelia wislizenii (assembly GCA_030847615.1). Lineage (NCBI taxonomy): Eukaryota > Metazoa > Chordata > Lepidosauria > Squamata > Crotaphytidae > Gambelia > Gambelia wislizenii. The sequence goes on along the minus strand of JAUMIR010000001.1, from coordinate 114,745,624 downwards.
TATATATCATTAGTGTTTGCCAAGGTTGTGAAGCATCATGTCTAAGTTCAACCCACATTGAACTATCCCAGAAACTATCAAGAACACTACAGGTTGATCCCCATAGCCATGGGGGATACGCCCCTCCCCGGGGATACCTGAAACCATGGATAATTGGGAACCCTATTATTTTCAATGAGACAAACGCCAAAGTTGACCACAGAATTACACTGGAGGGCCTAGAAATGCCTAGAGAGAACATATTATTTGGACATGGATAAGTGAAACTGTGGATACTGAATCTGTGGATATGGGGTTGACCTGTATAAGATAAAATCTTGGTTTGTGAGAATGTGGTAAGTGAATACTATATACATTTTTGCCATGGCACAAAATAGGGAATGGCTGTCTAAAGTTAATATATAAGTTATATTTAGTGAATAAATTTCTACATTTTTCTCTATTTCCAGGATTATGTGAGTAGTTCTTCTTTTATCAAGGCTAGGGAAATGAGATGGTGACTGGGCCAAAGCAAATACAATCTGGAGTTCCATGTTCTTTCTCCTGCCAGTCCAGCAGGTTTATTAACAATGAAAACTGCTGTGTTTGGCTGTGAATCTGAATGAAAAGCAGTAGAGGAAGGCTGAAAATACAACAATAAGATATTAGAATTGGAAGGGGCTGCAACAGCCATCTAGTCCAACCCCCTGCCATGAATACACAACTAAAGCACTCCTGGAAAATGATGATGATGATGATAATTTCTTACCCACTTCTCTGTATGTATTTAGGAGGGGAACAACAAATTAACATATAAACATAATGTTGGTTAAAAAACACATATCAGTTAAAACATATCAATTTAAAAGAGCAGGTAAAAGAGACATTTTTAAAATAGTCAATACACAATTTAAAATCATCTGGATAGGCCTGCAGGAAAATACTGGTTTTAATGCTGTTTTGAATTCTGACAGTGTATTCAGTTGTCATATCTCTTCCAGCAGGCCATTCCAGAATCAACCAGAATGGCTGGAGCAAATGTTCCCCAGAGGACCTAAGTGTACGGGGCGGATTATACGAGAGAAGGCAATCTTGTAGGTAACCTGGACCCAAACCATGTAGGGCTTTAAAGGTAATAACCAACACTTAGTGCTTTGCCCGGAAACTAACTGGCAGCCAGTGGAGTGATTTTAGTATTGGTGTGATATGGTCAACTCCTGGATGTACCAGTGATTAATCTGGCTGCTGTGTTTTGAACCAATTGAAGTTTCCGAACTTGGTACACAGGTAGCCCAGTGTATAGCACACTGCAAAAGTCCAGCCTTGAGGTTACCAGTGCATGCACTACCATCTTTATGTCCTCCAACTTTAGGAAGAGGAGTAGCTGACATAACAGCCAAAGCTGGTAGTAAGCACTCCTGGCTGGCACATCTATCTGAGCTGTCATTTGGAGCAATGGATCCAGAAGCACTCCCTGGCCGCGAACAGTCTTTCAGGGGAGTGTAACCCTATCCAGGACTGGTTGACATACCTCCAAACCCAGGTACCCATCTAGCCTCTGTTTAAAGACCCCCAAAGAAGGAGAGTCTACCACCTTTCAAGGCCGTCTGTTCCACTGTCGAATAGTTCTTACAGTAAATAAGTTTTCCTAATGTTTTGGTGGAATCTCTCTTTTTTTTAATTTGAACTCACTGGTTTGTGTTGTAGTCTCTGGAGCAGCAGAAAACAAGCTTGCTCCATCTTTTACATGACACCCCTTCAGATATTTAAAAATGTCTATCATGTCACCTCTCAGTTTTCTCTTGTCCAAGCTAAACATAACCAGCTCCATAAGCTGTTCCTCATAAGGCTTGGTTTCCAAAACTATGATAATCTTGGTTGCCTTTCTTTGGATACGCCCCAGCTTGTCAATATCCTTCTTGAGTTGTGGTGCCCACAACTGGACACAGTATTCCAGGTGAGGTCCGACCAAAGCAGAATAGAGTGGTACTATCACTTCCCTTGGTCTAGACACTATACATACACCTATTGATGTAGCCTAGAATTGCATTGGCTTTTTTGGCTGCCACATCACCCTGTTGACACATATTTAGCTTGTGGTCTAACTAATCCCTTTCACACATACTTTTCACATATCTTCACTCTTTTGCCACTGGCCTGCTAAAACTCACACTAGGATATGAGGCTCCATTGCCATTTTACTCATAGGGATTGAAGATCTTACAAATTGCAGAAGATTGGTTAAGCAGCTCCCTCCCCTTCCTGTACTTCAGTTCACATTTACAACCCATTGAGACTGTTTTTTATTTTTAAAAAATCCCAAGAAAAAAAAGACTCAGATTTCCATGTCACACATAGTTTGGCCCTCATACATTCTTCTTCTAAATACTAATCCTCTATTTTATAACATGAGCCAGTGGCAGCACCTAGATGTCCAGTTAAGTCATGGTTCCCTTGTTCTCTTTCTGGTATTGTTCAGGCCATCCTTGTTTAAGCAGTGGTGGGTGGTTGCTTCCATCTCAAGGGTCTGATGAAACTATTGTGGGTTTTATTCCAGACTTTAAAAAGAGCTATCCATGGTGCTGAGCCTAATTTGGTGATAGGATTCTGCACCTTGGATACCCCATATAAGTCTGGATTAAAACCCAGGGCAAATTTACTGCTGCTCTGGTGAGGAAGCCAGTGGCTACTTGTACCTAGCAAATATATTAAAAATTTAATGCTGTGTTTCGGAAATGTTTGGGTAGGTCTCCTCTCTGCCTAGAATATCAATGAAAATGATGCAATTTTCAATTTAAAAAGGTGGATTTAGTTTTCTGCTACATATCATTGGGCATATTTTTTTTATCGTGTACTAATTTCTGGCTTTTTCCTTGGCCAGTTTTTGAATCCTTGGCCAGTTTTTGAATCCTCCTTTTTGACACCTTTATCTAAATGGATGGCACTAGGCTCTTGATTTACCAAGATAGATAGAGTTTTGCTCACAATTTTAGTAGTCAGAGCAGTGTGGAAAAAATTGTTGTGCCAGTTACAGCTTGATGCATTCACCCATGCTAAGTTGACTTTAGGGGGAATCCTGACTTAAAGATTGGCAAGAAAACATGGGCAGACAGTTGGATTTTCACTTTAAACCAATTAGTTGGTGCTGATGATGAGTGTATACCTTTTTCAACTTTGCAAGATCAGTTTAATCGACCTTCAACAGCTAAATGGCAATATTTACAATTGCAACATTTGGTTCTGATGATTTTAGTACTTCTGAAACCCTTCCACTATTGGAAATGTTAATGGAGGCTGACTAAGTATTTTGGCCAACAATTTATATAAACAAATTCCTATTATTTATGAAAAAATACGATATGTGAGGTTTACAGAAGGATTGGAATGAACAACTAGAATGTCCAATTTTGACAAATTTGTGACCTGCTAAATATGGCTATAGACCTCTGACTATGGACTTTATCAGATGAGTCAAATATGATGTCATAATGACACCACATAACCGTGAAAGGGTGCACAGATCAGACGGCATTGCCCTTTCACGGTTATATTCTGCCCCAAACCTGTACCTTCTTATTGATGGCTTAAGTCGTCAATAGATCTGTCATGGCGCTTTTCAGGAGATGGATGGGAGAACGGGACGAAGCAAGGAGACGGAGACGGAGAAGGAGAAAGAAAGGCCTAGGAGAATGAGAGAACGGGAGTCCAAAGGACCTAAGAGGCAGTGAGAAGCTAGACACGAGGAAGATATGGGGTTGACACATAAGAGAAACTGGTATTTAAGTTCTCATTCAAATGGTAACATGAAATGTTTGATACTGCTGCAATTTGAAGTGCGAAATTAGCGTTCTTGCCCCTCAGTGATTGGGCGGATATTGGTTGATTGTATGCTGTTCTGTTAATGAGCTTATCATTACTCGTTAATTAATCTATTAATTAATTAGTCTGTATGAAATAGAAATCAGTTAAGGATATTGGTCGATGGTATATGTTCTGTTAATGAGTTTATAATAATCAGTCTTTATTAACTCTATTTAGGTTTATTAACCTTATCTACCCCAATTATAAACTATAAGTTATAAATATTCATTAATTAAATTATTAATTAATTAGCTTGTATGAAATAGAAATTAGTTAATGAATTTGTTAGACAAGGTGATTGGGGGGATCTTAAGGAAATTTGATGAAGTGATTGAGATAAAGGCAACTGCATTTGAATGTATAAATTTATGAATTAAGCGTTATTGATTGACCCACAGGATAATTTATAATTTAATGAATTAATGAACCTATGAATTTAAGGTTTACAACAGAGATAAAGAGACTGACAATATCTAATTATTTGAACTGATGAATTATGCATCTAGGTAGTGTACAGGGGTCAATTTATGAATATATGAATTTATGATTTCAGGATTTCATGAATTTGAGGTGCATGATTGTGGGGAGACTTTCTTATTGAGATAAAAGAATCCATGAATTCTGTCTTTACGAATATATAATATATCATATATGATAGTAAATTATTTGTAACTAACTAACTAAATAAATAATAGTACAAACCTTGAAACTGCAGGTGACTAGAGAATACAGTTTAAAAGTAAGAAGAGACTGGTAACATAGAGAAGATAGAAGGAGTCTATTTAAGGGACAAAAAGGAAAAAAATAGAAAAAAAGATAGTTAACAAAGTGAATCTTAGTTTAATAAAAGAAACGTACTGTGATATAATTATAAGATAATATATACATATATAAGGATGGCGTCGGGGAGAGATCCAGGGCATATACAGCAACACAAACAACATTGACAAGAAGAGGTTCAATAGAAATGCTGACTAAACAAATAGATATAAACACACAGATACTTCAGGAACTGAGAGAATTCAAACGGGAAATGAAGGAGGATTTTAAGAGTCTTAAAAAAGAACTAAAGACAGACATTGAGAAATTGGGGAAAAGGATTGATAAATTAACAATGGAAATGAAAGAGGTGAAAAATGAGGTGGAAGAAGTCAAAAATAGAATGCAAGCACTGGAAGATCAAACTGATGTCCTTATACAGGAACAAGAAAAAGAAAAAAATCTTAATTTGATTCAGGAATTAAGGTATCGTGAGAAATGTATAAAACTAAGAGGAATATCTGAAAAAACAAAAGAGAATTTATATGATAGGATAATTCCGCCTGTGGCACAGTTTATGGAAACGACGGAGGAAATAATAGCACAATTTATGGACAAAATATTTAGAATAAATACAATAGCTGCAAAAGAGAAAAAAGTGCCAAGGGTTGTCATTATTACATGTACGAAGGCGTCATTTAGAGACAAAATAGTGCAAAAAAGTTATCAAAACAAACTAGAAATTGAGGGACAAGACATACAGATCTTTAAGGACACCCCACCAGAAATATTAAAAAAAGGCAGGAATATAAACCACTGGCACAAAGACTTACAAAAAAGGGCATTACGTATAGATGGGAACGTATAGAAGGTATCTCATTCAGCTACTATCAAAAGAGATATAGAATTAATACAACGGAGAAAATGAAAGAGTTTATGGAGAAAATGAGCCGGGATGAAAAAAAATATGAGAAAAAACGGCGGAAAAGAAATAATCAAGAGGAGGCTCAAAACCGCAAGGAGAAGGAGGAAAGCGACAATGAAAGAAAATTAAAGAAATATGGATCCAAACAAGCTGTCATGAGTGAAGGTGGACTAACTGGAACACAAGTAGATAATGTGGAAAATGAGAAAGATGATGATGAGGGAAGGCGGGGAGACAGTGAGATAGAAGCTGAGGAAGAAGAAGAAGAAGAAGTGGAAGTTAGTAACGAAGAAGAAACAGAATAAAATGTCAGTGTCAATAATAACATGGAATATAAAAGGAATGAATACTCCCGAAAAAAGGAAAAAAATATTTCATTGTTTAGAAAAACAGAAAGCGGACATTATAGCCATACAAGAGACTAGGATAAAAGAACAGGACAAGAAATTTCTCTGTAACAATAAATTAGGGCAAATGTTTTACTCCTCCTCAATGCAGAAGAAAAAGGGAGTGGCGATTTATGTAAAGCAGAAGTATAAAGTAAGAGAGATTTTGAAAGATAAACAAGGTCACTACATAGGGATAGAAATAAATCTGCTAAATCAGATGTTAAATGTGATTTTGATTTACGGCCCTCAAGAAAAGAAAAAGCAATTCTACAAAGCTTTGAGTAAGGACTTAGAGAAGCTGGAAGGTAATAATACTATCATTGTTGGAGATTTCAACGGGGTCTTAGATAGCTGTAGAGACAGAACAATGCAAGGGAAAAATGCCAAGTACCACGGAAATCTTCCTGAAATATGTAAGGATATAATGGAAGAACATAACTTGGTAGATGCCTGGTTATATAAAAAAGGTAATGAAAAAGGGTACACATTTTACTCTGAGGTGCATAATTCATGGTCGAGGATAGACATGTTTTGGGTGGCGAAAGACCTAAGCACCAGAATAAAAGATATTGAAGTTCAACCCAAATAATTTCAGATGACAATGCGATAAGATTAACATTGCACATTCAGAGGAAAAACTATACTTGGAGATTAAGAGAAAGCTTATTGAGAGATGAACAGTTTATTGTTAGAATGAGAAACGAGATAAAACATTATTTTGAATTAAACAACACTGAAGAAATTCAGAGTAGAGTAATCTGGGATGCCTTCAAGGCGACTATGAGGGGAAGATTTTTACAAAGAGGCGCAGAACTGCGCAAAGAAAAGAAGGAAAAAAATGAAGCATTTATGATGAAACTTAAAGAAAAAGAAGAAATAGCAAGAATGAAACCCAAAAACATGAAAATTCTGAATGAGATAAAGATTCTACAAAATGAGTTAAATCAAGAGATGATTGAAGAGATAGCACTTAAGTTAAAAAGGATTAAACAACACTACTTTGCAAATGCCAATAAAGCAGGAAGGTGGCTAGCTTATAGGCTAAGAAAAGAGATGGAAAAGAAAATTATTACTGAGATCAAAGATGGGAATGTAACTTACATGACACAGAAAGAGATAATAAACAAGTTCAGTCAATACTTTGCGAACCTCTAGTCAGAAAAGTACAAGGAGCTCCCAAATGAGAAAGAAATGGAAGAATATATAATCAATAGCAAAACTGGAAGATTATTATTAGAGCGAAAAACCAAATTAGAGGCCCCAATAGCTAAACAGGAAATATCTACAGCAATAAAGCAACTAAAAACAGGAAAATCCCCAGGGCCGGATGGCTTCATAGTTGAATATTACAAAATATTTGAGGAAGATATCCTGGATTATATGCATATAGTATTTAATAAGATAAAGGAGGAGGGCATTCCAGAATCTTGGACACAGGCAGAAGTCGTCTTAATACCAAAAGAAGGGAAGGATATGACGGAAGTCAAGAATTACCGACCAATATCATTATTGAATACGGATTATAAGATCTATGCTACCATCCTAGCTAATAGACTTAAAACAGTATTAATGGAATTTATACACCCTGATCAGAACGGCTTTCTTCCAGGCAGAACATTAACAAACAATATAAGAATGGCACTTAATATAATGGAATACTACGAAAAAAACAACGAGAAAAAAGCAGCCCTGATATTCGCGGATGCCGAGAAGGCCTTTGACAATCTTAGATGGCCTTTTATGATGAAAGTGTTGGAACTGATCGGTGCGGGAAATGGATTCTATCAATACATTGAACGAATATATCAAAATCAGAAAGCACATATAGTAGTGAATGGGGAAAGATCACAGGAAATAACTATTCAAAAAGGCACAAGACAAGGATGCCCTCTGTCACCCCTGTTATTTATAACTTCAATAGAGATCCTTAATAATCAAATTAGGAACAACAAGACAATACCGGGCCTGAAACTTAGCGGTCAAGAATACAAAGTACTTGCATATGCTGATGACCTGCTGCTAATACTTGAAGAACCCATAAGTAATATGGAGAAATTGTTAGAAACTATAAAGAACTACGGGAAGTTAGCTGGCTTCAGAATCAACAAAGAAAAAACAGTGATAATAACAGCGAATTTAACAAAAGTTGAATTAAAGCAATTAGAAACCATCTCGGGATGTAGAATCGGGAATAAAGCAAAATATTTGGGAATTTGGATTAGCAAAAGAAACAGAGAACTATTTGAGATTAATTATAAAAGAACATGGAAACAAGTGAAAGAAGATATAAAAAGATGGAAAAAACTGAACTTATCTCTGTTAGGAAAAATTGCTACAGTCAAAATGAACATATTACCACATCTGATATTCTTATTTCAAAACCTCGTTATAATAAACAATGAGAAAGCATTCAGAGAATGGGCAACGGATTTAAAGGATTTTATATGGAATGGGCGAAAGCCCAGAATAAAGTGGACAACTTTAATAGATAGTAGAGATAGAGGTGGTACTGCTCTCCCTGACTTTAAGTTATATTATATAGCCTGTGGGCTAAAATGGTTGAGTGAGTGGGTGAAACTGGACAATATCAGGCTCCTAAATTTGGAATGTAATAATCTTAGATTTGGCATTCATGCATACTTATGGTATGATAAGGCAAAAATAGACAGAGAATTCGAGAACCATACTTTTAGAGGACCATTGTTAAAGATATGGCAAAATATAAAGCAAAAATTTTACAAAGGTACTCCTACCTGGTTATCCCCTGTAGAAGCAGTACAAATCAGATGGACTAAAGAAGATGACTGGATTAGATATAAAGAACTGATAAAATGGGAAAACGGAGAGGAGTATGTTTTGAAAAAGAAAGAGGAATTACAAGATCAAGGGATTAAGATACAGTGGTTTAAATATCGGCAAATAAGGGAGAGATTTAAAATGGATAAAATGATCTACGGATTTGAGGAAGAATGGAACAAAATAGATAAAGTTTTCTGGGAAAAAGATGAAAGAATAATCACTAAATTGTATAAGATCCTCTTGGAAAGAGAATTAGAAAAGGAGATGGTAAAAGACACAATGGTCAGATGGGCTAGAGATATTGGAGAGCCAATTAGTTTAGAAGAGTGGGAAACTGCCAGGTCAAAAACAAACAGTTTCACAGCAAACCAAGATCTGAAGGAAAACTACCTCAAGATAGCTAGTAGATGGTATCTCACACCCGCAAGGTTGAGTAAGATATATAAGCTGGAGGATAAGAGGTGTTGGAGATGCAACAAAGAAATTGGCTCTCTACACCATATGTGGTGGGGGTGCACAATTATAAGGAAATTTTGGGAAAGAGTACATAAAGTAACACAAAAGATGTTGGGTTTTACTTTTAGTATGGATCCTAAACTATATTTGATAAGTATAACATCATTTCTGGAATCCCAATATGAAAAGAAATATTGGAGGGTGCTATTATATATAATTGCTGCAGCTAGACTTAAAATAGCAGCTAAGTGGAAACTGAGGGACGCTCCAACAATAGGAGAATGGATGGATAAGTTATTAGAAATGAAAAACAATGATATGTTAACACGAATAATTAATAAAAGAGATCCAGATGAAGTGACTGAAGAATGGGCCGCAATTACAGAGTATTTTTTATAAGAGATGAAGTATTGGAAACTTGGATTAGGCTGAGATCCAGAAAAGAAAAGATTAAATAATAAAGGATTAATTAAGAAGGGCAAACTAAAGAATTGGAAAAAAACAGGCAGAGATGCTTCAAACACAATAAATACATAAATAATAACTAAGTAGAGAAGGAAAGTTGGAATCGTGAATACATAAAATCTTTAAGGTAGTAAAACGTAGGAAGGTAAGAAGGAATAAAAAGAAAGAGTGTTTAATGCTGTAATGATTTTGCTTGTAATTGGTCTGTTATATTTGGAATAATAAGCGACTCACCAGACAATGATTCTTTATAGCATTATTATTTTATTTCTGGAACGGACATGTTATGTGATTTATGTTATGTACATTCTATAAAAGCAATAAATAAATAATGGAAAAAATAAACCAGCCTGGACACAAAATGTTATTTAAAAACACAGAAATTCTGGACCAGGCCAACAACTATCATGTCAGAAAGCACAGAGAAGCTATTGAAATCCACAAACACCTGGACAACTTCAACAGGAAAGAAGAAACCTTAAAAGTAAACAAAATCTGGCTCCCAGTTTTGAAATACAATAGAATCAAAACTCAATACTTACAAAATAATTCCACCCAGGGTCATGGGGATTCCTAGCAGATAATAGCCCATCAACCAACCATCAGCGAAACAGACACTAATGAGCCTTGCATTTCTATACCCAGAAACTAACCATTCAATTACACAAATTTACGTATACTCCCCTACAGGGGTTCACAGCATATAAAGTCCACACACACACCTACACAACCATTCTCTGAGGATGCCAGCCACAGATGCAGGCGAAATGTCAGAAAGAAACTGTTCCAGAACACAGCCTCACAGCCTGGAAAAAACCCAAGGAAAATTTCTGAGATTTGCTTATACAGAGGAGCAGGTAAGACAACATTATCCTTCTGTTTTCCTATTTCTGCTGTGATGTTACCAAAAGACTTGGGAGAGTATCAGACCTCTAAAAACAGCATTATGATGCCAGGAGATTTCTAAAGGGCTTCCTTTTCAGATGACGTCATTCCCCTCTTGTAATGCTCCTGTTCTACTGCTGTCCTGCCGGCACTGCTTTTTATTGATGGGAGAAGCTGTCAATGGATCCCCCATTCTGTTCCTGTCATGGATTTTAAAGCATATGAAAAGGTGCCCCCGTTTCGCTGCTGAGATCCCTGTGTCAATGGGAGGTCCCTGCCAGAACACTTCCTGGTGAGATCAGGACATCCAGGTAAGTGACACACTTTTTAAAAATTCCTTGTTTACTTGGAAGTTTTAAAGTGTGTTTTTGTGCTTGCCATCACTTTTACTGTTATATTTTCCTTTTTATTTTTGAATTTCCCGCACTCTCATCTTCTCGTGAGAATGGGCAGGATTTCATTCCAGGAAGTGAACGGAGCTCCGTTAGAGCTCCATTCACTCCTGGGCTGCCCTGTACACATGAATAAGGTAGGTCTGAAAGGATTCCTTTTTCTGCTGGGGCAGGGCTGGGGGAGGGGGGGGGAGAGGAGATTGTGGGACAGGAATGCTTTTTTTGTTCCTGTCTGATAATCTCCTTGGACCAGAGGGCCCTGAGCTCTATGGCTTACCCTGGCTTTGTAACTAAAATGACAGATGTCACACCAACGAATAAAACTCTAGTTCATTCCACTGATTCAGACACTTCAGTAGTTCATTCCACTGATTCAGACACTTCAGTCTGTGCTGCAGGTGGGCTGTCTGCCTATGCTTTCTAAACAAAACACCTTGTGCCGCCTGAACAATTTTTTCATCCATTAATCTTCACTATAAAAAGGAGGGGACACTCCTTAGAAGTTAAAAACAACCGTGGGGCTGGGAGGGAGATTTGGGAGGGGGAACATTGGGATATAGAAGAGTCAATCAACATGATACACAGCTAGCATCTGCTTGAAATGCAGACGCCAGGTGGTTTTTTTTTTCCTGGAGAGGAGTATAGATCCAGAGTGGCCATATTTACACACAAATGTTACCTCTATCTTCAACCCAAAGCTCATGAAATGTATGTCTCTGCCCTACAAACGACAACACAAACTTTTAGGATAACTTTTTGAATGATGTGGAAGCATAGAAAAAAAGAACATAAAACTGACACACACAACTTCTTGGCCCTTTGTTTAGGGGGAAATTATTCCTATGGATATATGAGCTTAACCAACCATATAGGATCTTCCATAAAACTCATGGATACTCTAGAAGCATGAAAAGAGTGCATGGGTCACTTGCATATCCTGTTTGTTTACTAAATGCTTTCAGTGTGCATGAATTAATTGTGGATCTGTCCCAAAGCTAATGTTCGTAAGTGTCCTTCAGTTAAAGAGTGGGAAGTGATAGGCTACTCATGTGATCAATTTTTGCTCATGCCTGGAAGGAAACATTAAGAGATGAACAAGCATTTTAATTTGTCTGTCCTCAGTAAGGAGATTAGCTCTGCTTGTTCTAGTGAGAAGCAAATTGCATTTGAGATGCTCTCAATGCCACACGCTATCCTAATTTTTTTTTTACTCACTTCCCTTGTCTCTTTTTTTTTTTAACTGAAGACAAATTGTCCAGTGGTTTACAAAGCTTTCTCAGTACTTTAAGAACTACCATTCATATATGTATTAAAGACAGTTAGCTAAACAATTAAGTAAATAGGTGAGTATGTTTGATACTGCTTTCACAAGTAACTGGCTAACATGTCTATTTCTACACTTTTACAAGATTTTTTTTTAGGCAAACAAGGTAATAATGTATCTCACTCGGTATTTTATTACCTTGTTTACCTTCTTTCCTTCCCCTTTTTCTCCTTCTTTGTCAGAAAAAATGGATGGGAGTGCAGAGAAGCATAGAAAGATGAGTAGAAAAAGATGCTAAAACACAGTACTGTAGTAGCTGTGTTGCCATAAGGAAAAATTTAAAAAATGAGTTTGTGGTAATAACTTTATTGGACCAGCCAAGATACCAAAATCTGTGCAAACTTTAGAGGTCATCTGAGGAAATCTGTGAAAACTTCTGAAATCTCTTTGTATAACAGGTTGTTTCAAAAAGCATGAAGCAGGAAAGGGAATTTTGAAGGGAGGGGGGGTGATGTTAAAAAGTCATGTGATCTGTTATCTGAAGCTGGGCCTCCCTATTAAGACATAAGGTGTGGTATTGGTGTTAAGTTTTATGTTAAGTTACGAAGGAAGATTCCTCCCACCACAAATCTTTGATTCTCCATTTTGAAAACACAAAGCCCCCTGTACTTAAAACTGTCCATTTTAAGTACGTAACACTCATGAATTTCTTTGGTAGTGAAAAGCAGAAAGCCACAGTGCAGTCTTTATACTGACAACACTGGAGATAAATTTAGGTGCTCTGAGCCTCTCCAGCCAAATAGGTAAAGCTATCCAATTTGGCTTCTGTTCCTTTGCTTAATCCGGCACCTAAATTTATCCCCGGATGTGTCTGTATAAAGACTGCTTAGCGTCACTTTGATTTTCACCAACAAAGGGACTGTGAGGTTCACATAGGATGGAGACAGTTTTGAGTTTGGAGGAGCTTCTGTGTGTGTGTTTAAAAAATGGGGACTCAAAGGAAGTGTGTGTGCGTGTGTGTTTACTTTCTTGTTCCCAATAAGCCTAAAGACTGCTCTATGTCATTGCTTCACAGGCTATCTGATGTGGGGGACCCTCATTTTCCCCCCAGTGTGCCTGGAACTGGTTCCATATTTGTGCCCATTGTTCTCTTTTCACCTGGAAACTTCCCAGGGACAGGCAACTGATGGCTCATGGACTGACAGTGATCCATGAACCACAACTTTGAATAGCACTGCTCTAGGTGAGCTTTAACATCAGCAGCATATTTGATATAAGAGGGTGAAGACCCACCCCATCCCACAGAGAGCATGCAGATAATAGTTGTCCCAATAAATGTATTACCACAATGTGGACAGAGAAAGGTGAGAGATATAGAATGCTTACTTGAAACTTATCACTGGTCACTTTATCCACATTGTTATAATTGTTGCCTTGAGGGAACTGCTCCATCCAGAAACTTCAGCATAATTTAGAAGGAACACACTGCTTTTAACTGTTACTTTTTAATTGGCCCAGATTGGTAAGGTTGAGACTGGTACTGAAAAGAAGTGCCTTTATCACCAAGATACATGTTTTTAAAGTATATGAATATAGCTTTCTCAGTATATAATGTGTGGAACTATTATTTTAAATTCAAACACAAGTTCTTAGCTATTTGGTGAAATTATCACATTGTGTATATGAATGGGTTTTTTCCCCTCACAAAGTTATATGTGTGCCATTTCTAAAAATTAGTAGGCTTATGGCATTTAATATCAGGATAACAGAAAGGATGATACAGGTGTTATGGCTAAAGAAAAGGAAATGATGAGGCAACCTGGTGGACTTAAGAAAGAAGCAATTAGAGCTACAATTCTAAATTCACTCACTGGGAGTGAGTCTTATTAAACTGAATAGTATGTGTAATATGTATTGTGTTGTAAACCATGCATTTCCCCCAAGGATATATACGGTACTGAGTTAGGAGTATGAAAATTATACTTTGTGAACACAAAGAATAAAACTACATTTTAAAAATCAGTTAATTTTGTTAAATTCTTTAATACGTGTTTACTGTTTTTTGTTTTTTTTTTTGAACTGGGAATTGTTTGAAACTGCTTATGCTGTCTTGCTTGTGTGCCAACCTGAGAACCTTTTATATGTTGTGTTGTGCCTCCAAATCATTTTCAAGTTATGGTGACTCTAAAGCAGACCTATCATGGGGTTTTCTTAGCAAGATTTGTTCAGAGAGAGTTTTCTTTTTCCATCCTTATATGATGAGAGAGTGTGACTTGCCAGGATCACCCAGTGGGTTTCCACAGCCAAGCAGGGATTTGAACCCTGGTCTCCCAGAGTCCTAGTCCAACACTCAAACCACCACATCACACTGGCTCTCACCAGGTACAAACATCACCATCAAAATGTGTAAAATACAGAAATGAAAAAAGCCCCTGACAGAAATGAGACAGAAGGCTTGAATTAGTAGCAAGATTAAAAATGCATGCATTTAGTTGCTTTTCGGAGTTTGTCTCACTATTTCCCCCTTTAACCATAAGACCCCATTAAGCCTATTCTTACTTTTTGGTCCTAAATACTATAAACATAATGGTTATATTCAGAATTAATCATGCTTGTAGTATCCCCGTGGTGGAAATCATGTAGTCCTCCTGATGTTGAATTTCAACTCCAAGCATTCCTTACTACTGGCTGTGCTAAAGCTGCTGGGAGTTACAGTCCAACAATATTTGAAGGGTCACATGATTCTTACACCTGCAGTAGACCCACTAAAACCAGTAGGACTTGTTAGTCATGTGTAATTCCCACACTGACTCCAATGGCTCTACTCTATGTATGACTGGGATTAGTCTATTGTTTTCAACAGGGGACCTTTCACACTGCACTATTATAACATCATGATTCCACTTTATCTGTCATGGTTTCATCCAATGGAATCCTGGGACAGGTAGTTTAGGGAGGGGCATTTAGAATTCTCAGCCAGAGAGTTCCTCTAGTGCTTCACCGAACTACAAACCCCAGGATGCCATAGGATGCAGCCAGGTAGTCACAGTGGAATTATAAAGTGAAATCTGCACATACCAATTTGTGTCCACCTTGGCAATCTATTCTGAGTATATACAATGCATCCAGCGTTACTGAGCCTTCGGCTGTCACAGAGGTAGCTTTCTGGAATAAGATGAATAATTAGAACTGGGGTATGGCTAATCTCTATTGCACAGACACTCTTCTCTCCTTCAAAAACTTTTGTTTTGTTTACTGCCACTGTTTTTAACAAGGAAACCTTGTAATGCAATCCCTTGCACAACCTGCCTGGAAGTAAGGGCCTATGTAGACATAGAATAATAGAATTATAGGATTGTAGAGTTGGAAGAGACCACGAGGGCCATCCAGTCCAAACCCCTGCCACTCAGGAAATCACAATCAAAGCATCCCTGACAGATGGCCATCCAGCCTCTGTTTGAAGACCTCCAAGGAAGGAGACCCCACCATGCTCCAAGGGAGTGTGTTCCACTGCCGAACAGCTCTTACTGTCAAAAAGTTACTTCTAATGTTGAGGTGGAATCTCTGTTCCTGGAACTTGCATCCATTGCTCCGTGTTCCAGTCTCTGGAGCAGCAGAAAACAAGCTTGCTCCATCCTCAATGTGACACCCCTTCAAATATTTAAACAGGGCTATCATATTGCCCCTTAAGTGTATTTTTTCCAGGCTAAACATACCCAGCTCCCTAAGTCTCTCCTCATAAGGCATGGTTTCCAGACCTTTCACCATTTTAGTCGCCCTTCTCTGGACACGCTCCAATTTGTCAATATCCTTTTTGAATTGTGGTGCCCAGAACTGGACACAGTATTCTAAGTGAGGCCTGACCAAGGCAGAATAGAGTGGCACTATTACTTCCCTTGATCTAGACACTATACTTCTATTGATGCAGCCCAAAATCACACTGGCCTTTTTAGCTGCCACATGACACTGTTGACTCATGTTCAACTTGTGGTCTACTAGGACTCCTAGATCCCTTTCGTAGGTAGTCTCGTTCAGCCACATCTCCCCCATCCTATATCTATGCATTTCGTTTTTCCGCCCTAACTGCAGTACCTTACATTTCTCTGTATTGAATTTCATTTTGTTAGCTTTGGCCCAGCTCTCCAGTCTATCCAGATCATTCTGAATTTTGATCCTGTCCTCTAGGGTATTAGCTACTCCTCCTAATTTGGTGTCATCTGCAAATTTGATAAGTATGCCCCAATTCCCTCATCCAAGTCATTGATAAAGATGTTGAATAGCACTGGGCCCAGGACAGAACCCTGTGGCACCCCACTGGTCACATCTTTCCAAGACGAAGAGGAGCCACTGCTGAGCACCCTTTGGGTTTGGCCGATCAACCAATTACAAATCCATTGAACAGTTAACTTGTCTAGCCCACATTTTACAAGCTTGTTTGCAAGAATGTCATGGGGAAACCTTGTCAAAGGCCTTACTGAAATCAAGGTATGCGGTATCCACAGCGTTCCCTTCATCTACCAAGCTGGGAACTTTATAAAAAAAAAAATCAGATTAGTCTCGCATGACTTGTTTCTCTGAAACCCACGTTGACTTTTTGTGATTAGCATTGCCTTCTAAATGTTCACAGACTCTCTGTTTAATGATCTGCTCTAGAGTCTTCCCTGGTATTGATGTCAGACTAACTGGACAATAATTGTTAGGATCCTCTTTTTCCCCCGTTTTTGAAGATGGGGACAACGTTTGCCCTCCTCCAGTCTGCCGGGACTTCTCCTGTTCTCCATGAGTTCTCAAAGATTATTGCCAATGGCTCTGATATTACATTTGCCAGCTCTTTTAATACTCTTGGATGTAGTTCATTTGGTCCTGAAGATTTAAATTCATTTAGATTAAGAAGGTATTCCACTTAATATTATTTTAAGGGGTGGGTGGGCTAGGGTATTGTAATTATGGAGTTTTTATATTGTAAGCCGCCCCAATTGTATTGCAGAGGGGCGGGATAGAAATACATTATTATTATTATTATTATTATTACTACCTCTTTGCTTATTCTGTGCTGGATTTCCCCTATTGTGTCCTCTGTCACATTATCCTCAGGTTGATCATCCTTTTCCTTTTCTGAAAACATGGAGGCGAAGAAGGTGTTGAGTAATTCTGCCTTTTCTCTGTCCCCTGTCAGCATTTTGCCATCTTCTCCGCGTAGTGGCCCTACCATTTCCTTCTTCCTCCTTTTGCTGCGGACATATCCAAAAAACTCCCTTTTTATTATTCTTAACTTCTCTAGTGAGCCTGAGCTCATTCTGCACTTTAGCTTTCCTGACTTTACTCCTACATGTGTTCGCTATCTGTTTGAATTCTTCTTTGGTGATTTCCCCCTTTTTCCATTTCCTATGCATGTTCCATTTAAAACATAGCTCCGTTGAAAGTTCTTTGGTCATCCATCCTGGTTTCTTGAGACACCTCCCATTTTTCTTCCTCAGTGGTACTGTTTGAAATTGTGCCTTCAGTATCTCCCTTTTGAGAAGTTCCTTCTGTCTTGAAGTCCCTTCTCTTTTGGTATTCCTGACCATGGGATCACCCCCAGTATTTCCCTGAGTTTATTGAAACCAGCTCTCCTAAAGTCAAGAATGCGTATCTGACTATGCCTGGCTTCTCCTTTCCATTGTATAACAAACTCCAGGAGAACATGATCACTCTCACCTAAGGATCCCACCACTTGCACCCCATTAACCAGGTCATCCCTGTTGGTTAGGATCAGATCTAAAATAGCTGACCCCCTTGTTGCTTCTTCTACCTTTTGGACCATGAAATTATCTTCCAGGCAAGTAAGGAATTTGCTAGACCTTGAAGTTTTGGTTGAGTTAGATTTCCAGCAAATATCAGGGTAGTTGAAGTCACCCATCGCTACTACATCTCTCCTTTCTCTGTGTGTGGTCATCTGTTCTAGAAAGGCATCATCCAATTCCTCTGTCTGACTTGGGGGTCTGTAGTAGATTCCCACAATAACATCCCTGTTGTTTCCCTTAATTTTTATCCAAATGCTCTCCACCTAGCTTCTAGTATTGATGTCATGGATCTCTTCATTGGTATAAATATCCCTGATATATAATGCTATTCCTCCTCCTTTCCTGTTTGGCCTGTTTCTCTTATAAAGGTTATATCCCTCTATTCCTACATTCCAATCATGCGACTCATTCCACCAGGTTTCAGTAATGGCTATTATATCATATTTGCTTCGTTGTGCTAGGAGTTCAAGTTCATCTTGCTTATTTCCCATGCTCTGTGCATTAGTGTAGAATGTAGTGTAGTGCATAATACTTCCTATGGTTTACCTGTGGTTTAAAATGAGTTTGCAAATCATGATGTAATTTAAGAAGGGTTAAATCTACTCTTTTTACCACACTGAGAGGAGTACACATAAATCATTAATGGTTATGATGACCAAACTACCATGGGCATACTCTTGCTTAAGAACATTTTCCATTGAACACAAGAGGGCATATTTACCTCTAATCCTAGGTGTGTTAAACTTATTTCTGTTTCCTTTACATTCTGAATACTAAAACAGCAACTCTATCTATCTATCTATCTATCTATCTATCTATCTATCTATCATCTAGTTGATCTCAATTTACACTTGCAGGTTCTGGAGTTCAGCCACAATAAATCCAGGCTTAGGACCAATGAGATGGAATATGGCAATACATATGAGAGGAAGGTTCGATTCTGTTGGCTGACCCAGGGTGGGCTCTATTAGGTTTTTTTGGGCTAGTCTAAACAAGTGGATATAATGCTCATTCCTGCACATTATTTCAAATTCGCAGCAGTGTCCTTTTGTCGCCATGGTCTTTCAGCAAAAATGAGACACTGAGAAGCTATCCACATTTGAACTTCATACACCTGCGAATGAAGATGGTGGCCATAAATTAGTGGGTTATATGCTGCTGTTGCTGGACAGCATTTTTTAAACATTAAAGTAAAGGTGCACAAGTGTGACCTTCTGCTTAAAAGAATTATTTGGGCACCTTGTGGAGGGAAAAAGTGCATGATTGCTAATGTGAAAATCCAACAGAGCGCTTCTGGGTACTGTCTTGCCAGCAAGCCTGTTCGACTAATCTGAGCTCTAGTTCTGCCCTCTCCAAGAATGTGCAGCAAATCAAATTGGTTGTCCTAATGAGCGCTAATGCACATTTCCTCACATTATTTTTTTTAAAATCAGTGCAGTAAATTGAGTTTTTTTTTACCCCCCTCCTTCCTAATATGGCAAATCACTGTGGGATCCCATTGGGAGAAAAGGTATTCTTGAATTCTATGAGGACTATTTTCATCATCTAGACAAGTCCCTGTACATTTGATATTTTTTCTTTTGGAACTAGAGTTGAGGTTTCAGTCACAAAGGCAGGCTGGTACAGACAAAAAATGGGGCTTTTAGTTGGACAACTTCTCTGTGTTTGCATGTAACGGACTTGGCTTGGCTTGGCTGGAGACTGCTGCTTCATGTAGTTTAAGTTTTAAGTTGTTTTCCTTCGCCGCAAGTTTGAGGGAGGCAAAGCATGTTATTGTTAGATCTATTAACATCTGCTGCTGCTTGGATTACTTCATGTGTGCACAGTGTTTTTTATGGTCATCTAAGTTTTTGGTATGTTTAAATCGGGAGTGGGCAAAATGCAGCTTTCAAGCCACATGCAGCTCCCTAAGGCCATTTTGAGCCTGTCAAAGGCCTCCTAGCAACCCCCTCCCCATTTGTTTTGAAACAGAATATTTTACTAAAAGGGCCTCCCATGCACCCTAGGGAAGAAGTTGAGAAACAAACAAGAAAAGAAACAGACAAGGAAAAAAAGAAGAAGAAAACAATGAAAAGAAATTGGTGGTGAGGGAGTCTCATAGCAGGTCAGTGTACCTTCCAACCCTGGCAGTTGCTCACCCCTTTTTTAAATGAACTGCTAAATTGCAGAACTGCTGATGTCCTATTGCAGTAAAATATAATTTTTATTTGTTTTGACTTTTATGGTATATTGAAATTATCTGTTCGTTGAACCTTTGAGCCTAATGGTGGTGTGGTTTTTAAGATTGTGAAGGGTCTTTATAGAGGTTTTAACGCATTTTAATATTTTTAATGTTTAATATTTTAAACTTATATTTCATTTAATTCTTTTTAAAATTTTATATTTATACTGTTATTTTTACTTCTGTATTGTTTTTAACTTATATTGTTTTACAGATGTTGTTAGCCATCTTGAGTCCCACTGTCAGGAGAAAGACAGGATATAAATGAATATAATAATAATAATAATAATAATAATACATGTGGAAAACCCAGCCTATAAGTGAACTGTGATATAACTGTGTTATCAAATAAACTGATTTTAAATTACTGTCATTCCTACGGTATTTTTTAACAGAAAACACTGCTTCTGATGAGTGACCTGGAGAAGGTCATGGAAGAGTATATACTGCACATGCTCAACTCCTTTCCTGCCTGCATCTACCCCCTCACTCTTGAGTGAAGAGAAAAAGCAGTAATGGAAGAGGTAACCCATCTTTCTGATTCATATAGCCTCCTCTCTGGAAGTGGATTTTCCTGTTTAAAAAAGGGTCATAGGAATAATTCTGTTATTACTGATATTAAAATGCATCTGCAGATGCTGGCAACCAACCTTTGAGCCTCCAGTTGTCACCTAAGCAAAGGATTTTACAGGAAGTTCCAAACATTGTTATCTTCTAACCCTCTTGTGCTTTCCCACTTTTTCTGTTTTTCTTCTTAACAGAAAAAAAGTATGTTTGTAGAAAAGCTGAAATCTTTTGGCTTGAGGAGCCCTCCACCTTCCTTGTAATTTCTAGCTTAGCCTTTAAAATGAAGCTGTTTTCATATTAAGATCATAGAATCATAGAGCTGGAAGAGACCTCAAGGGCCATCCAGTGCAACTCCCTGCCATACAGGAATACAAAATCAAATCATTCCCGACAGATGGCCATCCAGACTCTGCTTAAAAACCTCCAAAGAAGGAGACTCCACCACACTATTCCACTTCAAAACTGCTCTTACTGTCAGGAAGTTCTTCCTAATGTTTAGGTGGAATCTCTTTTCCTGTAGTTTGAATCAATTGCTCCGTGTCTGGTCTCTGGAGGAGCAGAAAACAAGCTTGCTCCATCTTCAGTATGGCATCCCTTCAAATATTTAAACATGGCTATCATGTCCCCTCTCAACCGTCTCTTCCTGAGGCTGAACATACCCAGCTCCTTAAGCTGCTCCTTATAAGGCATGGCTTCCAGACCTCCTACCATTTTGGTCAACCTCTTGACACATTCCAGCTAATCAATATCCTTCTTGAATTGTGGTGCCCAGAACTGGACACAGTATTCCAGGTGAGATAAACCAAGACATTCTCCACAATCCAAATTTCCCTGCAATGTACATTTCTATACCCCATAACAGCAACCATCACATGTGTGCAAAAAGCAGAAAGGATGCTCAAAGGCTTTTAAACTGTCACGAGTAGAATGATGTTAAAAGTGTTCTTGCTGGTGTTGCTTTAATTTGGTCTATAATGTAGATACAGAATGACTGGAAAGAACAACTCATTCACTAGGTTCAATGGGATTTACTTCCCAATCTACAGTTTTCCCTCCATGTCCACGGATTTGGTATTCATGGATTTAAGTATTCATGGCTTGAAAATATTCTTAAAAGAGTAATAATCCAAAAAGCAAACCTTGATTTTTCCATCTTATATAAGGGACACCATTTTGCTATGCCATTGCATATAATGCAACTTGAGTATTCATGGATTTTGGTATCCATGGGGCGTCCTGGAACCAAACCCCAGCGAATATGAAGGGACAACTGTATATAGAGGTGCAGCCTGAGTTGATCTTTCATGAGTCAAATTAACAACAGTTATATGTGGCACAAAGAGGCTTCCAGACTCTGTTTTTTAGAAGTTTTTTTTAAGGCTGACACAGGTAAATAGCCTGAAAGAAGTCAAGTGTAGTAAAGACAAGGCTGGCACTGTTAAAGCTCCTAGCCTTTTTGATGAGTAGGGACTATGGCATCACCAACTGCCAACCCCTCTCTACTCCTCTGTTCCCCATGAGCTGATGGGCAGCCTCCACAGTAGCTGGAGGACAAATGAATTCTCCCAACATCCCTGGCTGAGATGAAATCTGCTGTGAACTGCAGTAGGAAAAGAGGAAGGCATTACAGATGGATTGATTAAATCAAGGATACCACAGAGCTGACTTTGCAATACCATGCATAGTGTTACCATGGGTCAAACCCAGCCTGACAACAAGTAACAACAACCAAAACAAGGAGGAACTGTTTTAGATAAATGCAGCTGCCTCCATTTTTGGACTGTCCATGGGGTTGATGCTACAGAAACTGTTCTGCTGAAGGGCTGCATTTTTACCACTACACACTGGAAAGAAGCCCTAGCAGCCTTTGCTAATATAGCTGTTTTGTCTCATGAAACCTGCCTGCCCATCTCTTCTCTCTTACTCCACCCTCCAGAACTGTATCAACCCTTTCACAGGAGAAAACCAGGATGTGTGGTCAAGCAACATGAGAATGTGGTCAAGAGGGCAAAGTTATGAATATCGAAGAAGACACAGCCTTGGAGAGGCTGCATCAGTTTTCTTTTACCTGAGCCAACTGGATGGGGTTACACTCCCCCTGAAATCTCAGGCTTGCAGCTTGGGTATTCTCCAGGACTCAACTCTGAGCTTGGATGACCAGGGGGTCGTTTACATGGCAAAATAAATCCTCAAAGAATGCGACAAGAAGCCTGATAGTTCCCACGCATTTCGAAGCAACAGCGCCCTTTTCAGAAGGAGGGGGTGCAAAAACCCCATAAGTTGAACAGTATCAGCTTTCGCTAGTTTTCCACACTTTTTTGATTAAGTTCGCAAAAATGCGCATAATTTATCGTGGGAACTAAGGATCGTGTAAACTGGCACCTGCCTTTTCAAATTACTGTGAGCAGAGCTGAATCCTGATTGGTTGGAGTGACCATTCTGCTTTATCCGAAAAGACTGAGGGGGTGGAGAGAAGAAATTCACCCTCCTTCTGCTTGCAACCCACTTTGGAAAACCGAGCCCTTCCTGTCTGTCTTTCGGGGGGTGGGTGGGTGGGTGGGAAGATGCTTCGCTGCTTCGCTGGTGTGTGTCTCTGTGTGTGTGTTTGTGCTGGGAAACAGCCGATTGCATGTTCGTTCTTTTGTTTGTTTGTCCTTCCATTCACTTGCCTTTATTCAAGGCTTCGGAGGGAGGGAAAACAAATGAGGCAAGCCCTAGTTCTGTGGTGTGTGTTTGTGTGTGCATGCATGAAGGGAATCGAAGATTGCTCCACCATGCTTTTGCTTGTTCGTGCTTTCATTGACTCCTTTCTTTATAGAAGCCTTTCGGGGCTGGGGAAGACGGGGGGGGGGGTTGACAGATCGCTCTTTCGATCGCTTGTTTGTTTGTCCTTTTTCTTTCCTCTCATTATTTATGGTCTCCATAACCCCCTCCTTGCTCCCTCCCCACCTCCTGCCTGGCTTTAATCATCTGGAGGCGATTCCCCCCCACACCTTTGCCTGTGTGAATTAAGCAAAACAGAAAGTTGCTGGATCTGGCTTCATCATCCGAAAATGCCAGGCATCGTGTGATTTATGCACTCCTGATGCGAAAGAACGGTAATCCGGAATCTGGTGAACTTTTTCCTGTTGTGGAACCGGCCCGCAGGTCTCAGCAGTGGCCAGGAGTGCATTTGCACAGTTAAAACTAGTGCTCCAGTTGTACTTGTTCCTTGAGATATCAAATCTGGCCATGGTAACACATGCCTTGATTCTATCCCATTTGGACTACTGTAACACACTCTATGTGGGGCTGCCCTTGGAAACTGTTTGGAAACTTCACTGGCCAGAATGCTGACCGGGGCTAGTTATAGGGAACGTATAACTCTCTTGTTAAAACAGCTTCACTGGCTACTGGTTTGTTTCTGAGCACAATTCAAAGTGCTGGTCATGACCTATAAAGCCCTATATGGCTTGGGTCCAGTCTGTTTGAAAGACTGTATCTCCTGATACAAATATGCCAGAATTTTAATATCTTCAGGGGAAGGCTTTATCTCAGTCCTGCCATCATCCCAGGCTTGCTTTGTGAGGACACGAGAGAGCCTTCTTGGTCACTGCTCCCACCCATTGGAGTGTCCTTCCATGGAAGGCTAGGCTGGCCCTGCTTTCCTTTTGTTGGCAGGCAAAAACATTTTTATTTAAGCAAGCTTTTAATTCGTAGCTGCAGGCACAGAGGCTTTTATTGGGGTGTGTTTCTATTATTTTTTATTATTTTATTATTTTTATGTGTATATGTTTTTTTAATATAACTTTAAACTGTTACATTTTAATTGTTTTAAACTTGTAATCGTCTTATTTTTTTAACTTGTTTTTATATGTTGTGAGCAGCCTTGGGTCCCATTCTGGGAGAAAGGCGGCATAGAAATTAATTAATGAATGAATTAATTAAATAAAAAGAGCTCCCCCCCCCCAGCTCTGATAATTTAGTGCAAACTGTTTTTGTACCTTGAACTCAGCTTGCAGCAATTGAAGGAACCTGAAAACAAAAGGTGGAAGTGGGAGGAGAGAAACTAGGACATTTTAAAAGCAGTTGAAAAAGCGGGAGGGCACAGTTGGAGAGTATGCTGTCACTGACAGGCAGGGCTGGTTTAAGGAATTTTGGGGGGCCCTGCAATGCTTTATTTGGGGCCCCCCAAATATTTATCTCAGGTCAATGTAACCTAACCTAACCTATTCACAGTACAGGATATTCAGATTATTACTAATACTTTTGCAGGAGGAGGGTTATAATGGGCTCCCCCACAATGAAGGCCCCCCCCTGTGGCTGCAGGTGCTGCAAGGCCCGTAAACCCGCCCTGCTGACAGGTTGGTAAACAGCCTGGTAGGCTCCATTCATGCTTTCATTCCTTCAAAGAAACTTTAGAAAGGGCAACCTCAAAACACAACCTTTGATGAATAAATGTGGCTTTTATCGGGGTGTGTTTTTATATGGTTTTTATCTGTTTTTTTTTTTACTTTGTATGCTTTAATTGGCTTTAATTCTGATTTTAATTGTTCTGTGTGAGTCGCCTTGGGACCCACCTTGAGAGAAAGGCGGCATAGGAATTGCACAAATAAAATGAATGAATGAATAACTGGTAGGCATCCCTCTCCACTGTAAGATGCCCCCTTCCTGCCTAAAGCTCCCCTCCCGCCAGGCCTGAAAAGTGTCCGCTTCTGGGCTGCTTCCCAGAAGCCCTGGCGCCCTGCCTTTCTGGTGGCCTTTCTCTCTCCTCAGCTCCCAGCCTTTCCCAGCTGTTCAGAGCGGGCGGGCGCTTGGTGGTTTGTCTTTGCCCCTCTGTGCACCTTTGCTTTTTGGCATTTGGCAAACTTTCTTCCCACCCCCTTCTCATCTTGACGGAAAGCTAGAAGCAAAAATGGGAGCAAAAGGGCTCGTGGGCAGCCCACCACCGTTTCTTTCTTTCTCTATCTCTGCCCTGTTTTTGTGTAACAGGAGCAGATGTGGCTGTTGCAGCAGCAGCAGGAGGACCTGGCATCCTTGCTAATGGCAGGAGGGAAGCCACACTGTGCAGAGGACATGTAGGGGACATTGAGTCTGCAGGCAACGGCTGTAAAGGAGGGCTTGCTCGAACCCGGGGCAGAGCGGCCCTTTGCTAAGTGGGGCTCCCCTCTTCTCTTTCCAGAGAAAACTCTCTCTCCACAACAGGTTGTTTTGTTGCAAAGGAAATCGTTTAGCATTTGTGGTGGGGGTGGAGTGGACTACAGGTCAGCTTCATTGGCGAGAGAAAGAGAGAGATGCAAGGTGTCAATTGTTCTTGGATTCCCCCAGTTCATTAACCGTCTGTGGTTTTGCAGTCACAGTGTCTTAATGTTCTGTCAGTTAGAATAATGTTTCACCCGTAACCATACAATGAATGGGACAAGGCTTTGTCTTCACCTGCCAGTTTTTGAGGAAACACAAAGGTTACACCCGTGTTTCCATTCGCACTTTTGGGAGCATCCAGGGCTCCTGTGCCTTTTACTGTATAGTGGCATCAGAGGTAGAAATTCAGATGGTATAGCTTCCCCATTTGCTGCTTGAGATAGAGGAAACAGTGGGAGTTAATGTTAGGTAGTAATTCAACTGGTAGTCTTGTATACACAGTCTTTGTGTTTGAGAAAGAGAGCATGGTGTGTCTTTCTGTCTCTCTCTGTGTGTGTATGTGTGTGTGTGTGTCCCCTAGTGTGCATTACAGAATTTAACGTAGGGGTGGAAGTACCTCTAGCCCCCTGGAACCCATGGCACTACTGATTTTGGCAACACAGTGGTAAAAAACAATAACATCCCATTCTGTGTTCAAAAAAGGCACACAGGGAACTCACAGAAGCGGGGGCGGGGGGGGGAATGGACTTCCAGTTGTTATCATACTGCTGAATCAGCAGAACGGTGGAATAGGGAACAGCCTATTATGGGATGAGGGCTGATCATGGCTTCTGAAGCCACCAAGTTGCACACCTCTCATGGCTATAACATCTGGCCTAATTTGGGAATTTCTCTGTTTCCCCCCACATCTTCTACCCTTTCCTACCGTCTAGCACAATGAAGAACATGAAAGCTGATACACTTTTGTGCTGCTGTGGTTGGTGCTAGTGAAGATATTGCCCAACTGTGGATTTTGTCTTTTTCTCATGGACTTGCTTGGCTACATTTGTTCTTTGATAGCCTGACACCAAGAATTTCTTAACACCCTGTTATTTGTGATACAGCAAGACAAAATGCAGCCATCCAGATATTGTTGGACCCCAGGTCCTATCTGCTCATTGTAGTGAGGAGCAACATGTGGAGGCATGGAGGGGGGCATGACAGGGCTCTAGCCTGGGGGCCTGGGCCCCCAGGATTAGGAGGGGGCCCCAGCGTGATATTATTGTAAGTTTTTATTATGTAAATCCATTTAATATTTTTAAAATGAATATAAATATTACTTGGGTGTCATCATTTAAACTGGCTTATTTTAATTTTTATCCTAAATCATGTAGAGCATCTCGCTGCCCTTAATCTTAGCAGTAGGTAGGGGGCCCACCAAAGATCCTGGCCTGGAGGCCCACTTTAGGATGTGGGAGCCATGTGTGGAGGTCTGTAGTTTGCCCACCCTGTGACAGAGACACTGAAGACTGAGTTTATAGGGTCATCCTCAGGAGATGATCTGACTGGCTGGCTTCTATGCTTGTGGTGGCAAGTTTAACATGCTGGTAGTTGCTGTTCCAAGGAAGATCCTCAGATCAGCATTCTCCACAGGTTGACATCACCCTTAGTTTTGCAGTGCTGAGGTTGTCATCTAAACTATGCAGCAGTTGGTAGGATGTTGGTTGTGCAAGAAGTCCATAAAAGGATTGCAGATTAGTATTTTGGAAAATGTTGCAATAGCTTATAGCATAGAAGAGAGTGCAAATTTGACTTTTCTCTCCAAAATGAATACTAGGCATTCTTTTAATATTTCCCAGATGTGTCACATATGGAGTCCTTTGAGGGTGAATAAACAGTTTACTACCCTTATTTTTTTGGACTGGTGGAGACAAAAGAGTCACTTAACTCTGTTAGTCCAGTACTGTTTGAATTTAGTAGGGAGGATTATAAATATTTTGAGCTCATATAAGTCTGTCTCTTTGATGCTAGGGGATAGGTGTTTTTCTCTATGTCAATGGCTCTTCTGTGCTGAGGAGTCTGTTGTACTTCCTGGGAGTTACCTGATACTGATAACTAGACTATCTAGGATCTTTCTAAATGAGGCTTTCTTTGTGCAATTGTCCTCCATAGAAATTTACAGAGGGTCCAGACTTTTGTAACCCTCCCGTGTTTTCCCACCATTTTTGCCATCTATTTCTTGTGTGTGTGTTTTTAAATTATGCAGTCACCATGCTTTTCACTCACAAACAGGGATCCAGGTATTGTCTTCCACTTGTAGCCCTCTTCTGATTGTAGTGGACACAAATGTATTAAAGGGAGGAAGAAAGAATAATTGCATAATGTCTTTTAATTGGTAACACTTAGAGCTGTCAGTCTGGAAGCAGTCCCACTGTTCAGGGCAATAGGCAAGTTTTATTCTGTGTGCAATATTGTCACTCACCTCCCCAGTTTACTATTCTATATAGGAATGAAGGACATCCATTTGTTTGTGTAAAAGGAAACAGGTGAACACTGTTTTGCTGTTACTGAAGCTGAACTTGTTTGCTGACCCCCTAGTAACATAAATTTTTAATCCACAAATACAAATAGTTCTGCTCAGTATCTGTGTATCCACACTGCAGAAATATAACAGTTTGACCTCACTTTAATAGCCATGGCTGCATCCTGGGAAATTCTGGGAAATGTAGTTTGATGAGGTGATATTATACTCTTGAGTTCTTCACCAGAGGATTGTAATGCTACATTTCAAGAGAGTGCACTAGAGAATTTTAAACTCCTCACCAAACTATAAATCTCAGGATTCCAAAGGAGGGAGACATAGCAGTTAAAGTGGTATAAAATTGCTATAATTACCGTATACAGTGTGGATGAACTTTGAAAGAATAATAAAATTATTCCTGAAACTGTTGATCTCTCTCTCTCTCTCTCTCACACACACATTAATTGTACTAATTGATTTCCCCCCCTGTAGATTTCACTGATCTCATATCTGACTGTTCTTAAAAATCTTATCTTGCATTTTGAAACTGTTGCTTAGAATATATAACTGCTATGTGGAGCAAGTGAAATGTAAAACATACTTTATATCATATAAAATAAAGACAGGCAATGAGGAGAAAGGCTTTCACTGCCATTTATCTCCTGATGCCAGCATTATAAAACAAAATATTCCATCTTGCTTCTTTTTCCAAAATTCTTATCTTTCTCTTTTAGCCCCAGATTTTTGTGTGTATGTATTTTTTATTGTTCTGAAATGAACCTATGATTTATGAAGGACAAAAGGAAATAAGATAGACATATTTTCTTAGTGACTAGAGGGTTTCTAACTTTGAAATATTTGATTTATTTTCCTGAGGTAAAAAAGTATTTTTCATCATGAATGGAAGTAAAAGTAGAGTTAACTTTTGTAACTAATATAATCTTTTTAAAAACATTCTTGCATTTTCAGTTTCTCATGTACAAACACTAGATTATTTTCCAATTGCAATACCCAAGCCATTCACTACAGAATAGTTTTGCTAAAGGAGAGGCAATGAGGTTCCCTTGACATACTTTGAAGATTGCAGCCTTTCATTTATCTATCTTCAAAATATTCTTGTCATTTCAGTGATCATTGTATCCATTTTGCAGATGGATAGCTAAAGCAGAAAAAAAGATTAGCAACGCATGATGGATGCTGGTGGAAGGCTCTCTGTTCTTATATGTACAAACACCAACAATATTCGATTTACCTACTTGGGGCAAAATATCTTGCTAGTTCTATAGAATTCTTTTGCAACTGAAGAAGAAAGCTGTATGTATAACTTGCCATGGATCAATATCCTCTGTAGAAAATGATTCCACATTGGAATGAGTATGATTGTTTCATTTATAAGCAATTATGAAATTAAAGTACAGCTTCTCCAGTCACACAATCTCTTGCAGTGGCAGGGATGTAATGAGATGCTAATGAAGCACTTTACCTTGCTGCCCATTGCTAATGTTGATGTGAACAAGTTCTTGAGTGTCCTATTGGCCTCAGTGGAGAAAGTATTTTATGGTCACAATCTACAAAATACTTAAAACTGTTGATAAAGGAGAACTCTGAGGAATCAAGATTTAAAAGGCATGTTACATGAAGAAAGGTTAAAGGGACAAGTGTTCATTTTGCATGTTTAACGCTATTATGTGGTAGAGTGGCCGCAGCTTAAACATCACTTCAGCATGTCAGGTTTGGTGTCATCTGGTATCATCAGTGGAGCACATTAAAGGTCCATCTAACTATACATTTTTTATTTTGTTGTTGTTTTGGAACAGCAATTCTACTTGTGAGTTTCCATGTCAATGTAGATGAGATTCTGACAAATAATATCAAAGTTCATTGGCCTTACATCAAATTTCTAGGAAACCAGCTCTTATCTCCAACATGCTTCTACGGCTCCTACACAACCTGGCCCTCTGATAATTTTCTACATGAAATCTTTGGCTAAATCCCAATTGTTAGTCCCAACCATAGTAGATTCATTGAATCAACAAAAACTCAGTGAATCAACACGCATGAAAGACTCATTGATTCAATGGGGGTACTCTAGTTGGAAATAGCAATTATTTCTTTATGCTGCAGTCTTTAGCCCTAAAACAGTCTCAGAGCAGGTAATATAACAATCCCTACCACCAAACTTAAAATGCAACACTCAAGGAATAAAATATGTGACCACTTAAGAGAATTTAGTCCTTCCAGTCTAACCTTTTATTATATACACAGCTCTCTTAGTCATGGGAGGAAGATGCAGTGGGGAGAGGGATATAGTCTTCCCTAAAAAGGGTCTCCTTTTCTAGAAAAATCCCTGGCTGTTTTATTATCATTTGAGGGAAGATGTCTTAAGAGCTTGTCTGTGCCACTCACAAACCCAGAACACCTCCCTCCTGAATCCAGCCTGATAATGCCACATGACATGTAGCCTTTTCCCTGAATCTGGTGTGATAGTGACACATACTGTGTGGCCATATTTGCACCAGACTTGGGGATAACTCCTTTTACCTGGATATTAGAAAACTCACAGTTTTTTCCGGAGTTTGCTGGAGACTCTGAAGAAAACTGCCGTGTGAACAATCCAACTGCACTGGATTCAGGATTGGGGGGAGAAGAAGGACAAGCTCTGCCTGAGGTGCTGCCATCCCCCCTTCCTCAGTGCCACTTCTCAGCCCAAAGGCAGAGCTCCAGTGGTAGTTGCTCTCTCTGAGGTCAGAACCACCAGTGAACTCTGCCATTGTGAGGCTAGCTACCTGTCCTGGCTTCAGAGTGGTGACTATTGATGGTGTTTTGCTTTTCCAGTGCACAGTCGCCCCTCTGAGCTCTGGGAAAAATCAAGTACCAGCTCTGGGAAAAATCAAGTACCTCTCTGAAGCCAGATCGGGTGGCTACCACTGGGGATTTGATTTTCTTGGTGCTCGGAGGGATCATTGTGCATTGGAAAAGCAAAGTGTCAGTAGTAGTTGCCTGATCTGAAGGCAGAACAAGCATCTGCCCTGCCATCATGAGTAAACCCATGTTCAAAGTGTTTCCTGCTGTCAGCAAGTGATGCAAGCCACGGGGAGCAAGCATCAGCTAAGTCCAAGTGTGAGTTGCTGTGAAGTTCCAGATCTGGTGAGCAAGGTAAATGAAAAAATAGATGCATATGCATATGTTTGAAATATGTTGTTAGGATTCTACATTGTCGATATGATGAAAAAGGCACCTACCATCAAAGTGCCCAGCAAACTGTGCAGACTGCCATGCTTGTCTGCCTTGTAAAACATATAAAACAATTTTAGGGCAGGGGCAGGGGGGTGAAGGGCCATGACCAAGTGCAAAGGAGTATGCCATTGTCCCAGGTATGGGATCCAGAATTGGAAGTGAACAGCTAGGACCCTTTAGGTGAGACATCCTCCAAATCCTCAGCAGCCTGGGTGGGAGTGAAGCACCTGATACCTTGAGCAGTGTCATGACATGAAAAAGAAGAGCAATCGCAGGTTCACATAAGGGGAAGGCAGCAAGACTTACCAGGCCTCCCACCCCATACTCTCCCTGACATATAGTGGGCCCTTATGATAGAATGTTTTTGTTCTTGATTATTATTTATAGAACTTTGCACTAACTGTAATCTTTTCTGCATTTGGGTTAATTTTGCTTTCTGTCTTGTCCACCAACTTTGCTGCAGGGTCATCATTCATTTTGCCCAGCATTAATTAAAAAAAAAACTCTCCAAAAGTGAATGTTAAATAACTAATTAATTCTATTATTTTTTCCAATATACAAATAGCAAGTACAAATAGGCAAACACAGTATTATATGACATTACAGACTATATTATTATACAAAGATAAATAGGGGACATGGGGAAAAATAACTTGAGGGGAAAGGAGGTAGTCCCTTAGAAAGGGGAAAAATTACTGGGGAGCCCCCGCGCTGATCGGGGAATGCCTGCAGAGTCCTGCCAGTTCTCCCCAGGTGTTCCTCCAAGGCTGCTATCCTCTGCTTTAGCTGCTGGACTATAAGGGAACGATGATGAAAAAGGGGTTGGGATTACAATGCCATAGGATTTGGCAACTTTTACAGGTGAATGAATATGCAGGGCACAAATAATGTTGGTACATAGCTGTCATCCTACCAGATGCCATCACCTCGCTAATCATCCCACATGTGATAGATGCTTACTGGTCACTCCCCCTCCCCCCACATCAAGCAAGGGTAATATTCTCTCATTTCCTGTTCTGCCCCTGGCTGGCAAAGAACCATACCGTATGGGTGACAGGGACCGACTCTTCCTCCGTTTGCCGCTCCCCTGGATGCCTATTTGAAGACAAATGTGCATTTGGGAAATTACTTTTCCCATGAAGCTGAGTGGACTGGCAGTTGAATTTTACTTTGGCAGTGTTGATGAGGCCATCCCCCACAACACCTGAGGGCAGCAGGCTAATTCAGGTGGTATATCTTTGTCTTCCACCCAAGCTCTGTCTTCCAAGCACAACTGTCACAACTTTTAAAAGAAATAACCAGCTTAGGTTGAATTAAGAGATACTGCCTCTAAAGAACAATTATTAAATATGTTTAGTGTCAGGAAATTAAGCAAGACATTTAGTGCGTTAGCAAAAGTCCACGTTCAAGAATAAGGAAACGGGAAGATGCTATTGCTGGCTGTGGAAGGAAAGTATGTTCAGTGCCTAAAGCAATTGTTCAAGAACATTTCATGCTTACCTCTTGACTGATTACTCTAGAATGCTGCCAAGGTCAGTGAAACCTTGGGTTATCTGTCATATGAATGCCAGTTTCATGAATTAGTGACCAAAAATATAGTAATTTAAGGATATGAGATTTTTAAAAGCATGATATATACAATTGTTATTTGTCTTAAATAAGACATAGTCCATCCCAAACTCCATATGCCTATTAAAACTATTTTAATATTTACAAATTATCCTTAACCACTCAAGTTCTATTTTGCCTTAGAAACAGAAACATTGCCTAATAATAAAAATCTTACTCTATCTCTACATTAGAAAAATGCTATTGAAAACAGTACTCTTGTCTGTCTCTTGTCTAGAACAGACTGTCTGGTCTGGAAATCAACAGTTCACCATGACTCAGAAGTGGGGGAGTGAGGGCTTTAATATAAGATTGCTTTGGAACTGTTCTCAGATTATTCAAGAGGATGTTACATCAAAGGCCTTACTTCAGTCTGCTTTAGATGCATAGCTAGGTAGCCAAAGACATTCTCACATTGTATTCTTTTATACCCTACAAGATTCCATGTAGTGACGGTTGCTTTACCAAATTTGTTTTTGTGTTTTGCCTTGATAGCCAAACAGAAAGTAAGGCATAGTAAATAACTATACTTTTGTGGGTGACAAAAGGGCAACCAAGTCACCTCCCAATAATGTAGTCACTGATAATGTCATTCCTTTTCTTGGTATAGTGAGTAATGTTAGCTCATTACCCCTAATGTGTTTCTTTTGTAGGGTCGTTTTAGGGGCTGGGGATCAGTTTTGGCCATATTTGTATTTTATGTGTATTTTTAAAGATAACGGCTGGAATCCCATCAGGGACTTATGTCTTCATAAGTGGACTTACCTATGTGGGAATTAGAATTGCATGGTTGCATAATGTCCATATTCAGTAGAGGGCTGCTATTTTATTGCCCATAGTAAAGCCAGCAAAGTTCCTGATGCTCATTGATGACCAACTAATGTGCATTGGTCCTGATGTGCACTGGGCACCAATGAGCATTGGGTACTCTTGATAGTGTCTTGTTAACACATCTTCAAAATTCAGTAGGGGTTTCTTAGCACTTCTGCTACATAGCTAAGTATATGTAAAGTTACATAATGTAACAGGTCATATAAGATTCTGGTGAAAGACAGCAAAAAAGTAACTCAATAGCTCTCAAACAAAGAGTCATACCAATAAATTATTTTAGGAAAGGTAACAAGAACTATATTTTTTAACATAATGGTCCAAACTCTGGATAGATGTGTCAAAAAGTTGATCCCTGTGTCAGTTTAGAAAAATGTAAATAATTTCTTTTCCTTATGATCTACAGTAGGACCCCCATACCTGCTGATTCATTATCCACTGATTCAGTTATACACGGGACACAAAACAGCACACCTACCATAGAATCTTCCTAGAAAATGCCTACAGAGGCATCCTCAATAGGCATTTTCTAGGTCCCCAAGGCAAACTCTATGGTATCTTAAACAGGAAGCCCCATTATTTTCAATGGCATTTACTGTTATCTGTGGTTTTCGGTATCCGCGGGGCCCTCTGGAACCAATCCGCGTGGATATGGGGATCCTACTGTATTTACCATATGACCCAAAATCTTGTTGTTACTCCCATCTACAGGAGTCCCATTAAATCAGTTAGATTAACCTATGTGTTGGTGACAGTGCTCTTGGATTTCTCTTGTTCACAGTATTGCCATAAGTCGAAGCTGACTTTGATGGCAAATAACAAATGTGTAAACTAACCATTCAGCAACTGATTTAATAGATGTGCTCTAGTTAGAACTAACCAACATGATATTGGGTTTAAACTGTAAAAATCAATGGATTCTATTTAAGGATCTACCTATAACATCACCACGGGTCAGGTGAATGCTGACAAAGCTGTCCACAGGAAGCTGATAGCTGGATGCAGGTAAGTGCTGAGAGGGAAGCAGAGATTAGGGAATGCAAGGCATGCATGGACTTTGTTAGAAATTATTTTTTCTGGAGAAATATAACAAATTATACAGTAAGAACATTAAGGTGTTCAGGGAAGATCTTGCTGTGTGGCTTTCAGAGTTAGTGCCAGAGAAATTCATGACAGTTCCAAGTGATTTCAACATCCATACTGAATCCATTTTGATAGGGCCAGCCATGGCCACCATTGGGTTAGATCAGTACATTGTTGATTAGACGCACCCTGGATCTGGTTTTTGCTGTTAGTTTATGTAGAGTGGTGGATCTCGATGACCCAGTCATTATGGAGTGGTCATTTCCACAGGAACAGTGACTGACTGTGGCAGACTCTCCCTGCAGAGGAGGAGGAACAATCAAGATAGTCCACCGGCAGAGACATAGGGAATCTGAAGAATTCCTGAGTGATTTGAAGGACTTTCCAGCTGAAATGGCTGGTGATTCAGCTGAGGCCTTGGTTTCTCTATAGAATGGTAAGACTGAAAGGGCTATTGGCACTATGCCCACACCAGCTCTGCTGAGCCCATAATGACCCTTGATACATAGATGATCTATAGGTCATTAAAGAGGCCACAAAGTGTAGTTATCAGGTATGTTCTCAGAGCACATACATGAACTCTCTTGTGTTCAGAGTCTGCAGATCTCCGGAGGATGTTTTTACTTTTGGAATAATGTGCCTTAAGCAGATTGGAGTCAATAACCCACATACACATGCAACAATCTAAAAGGACAATTTTATTGAATGTGCAATAATTAAGATATACACAATAATTGCATTGAGGAATAACAAATGCTCTTCATAAATGGCAGTCAATCCATGTAAAATACAAATGAATAGCTAATACAGCACAATTGCTTCTGGATAGAGAAATACTAATTCAAATGAGCAAACTAGCAAGGCAGAGAGGGTTTGAGGTCAAGCAATCTGAAGTTCAGGGGTTGCTAAGTGGAAGGGGAGAAGAGAGCAAGGGGTGTTTAAAAATTAGGGACTATAATACTTTCTCTAATCCACACACATCCAAGAGGAAGCCCCCCTCCCAATTATCTATTTTAGGGGTGACACTCCTTTATCCACCCCTTGGTCTCCTTTGGACCTTCCTGTGGAATGTGGTACTCCCAGTTGGAGTAGTACAAAGAAAAGGACGACCAGCTAATCAACGTCCTCTAAGTCAGACCAAGATTTTAAGCAAGGGAATAAGCTAACATGATTCTCTGGCCAAAATCACAGATTATAGCAGGATCTGAAAGAGAGAGATTTCAGCTGGAAAAGTAGTGAGCTCAAGGCAGTGATTCAGCAAGAGGCCTCCAGAAGACAGAGAATCAGAACTCTTGGTTAAGATGAAGCTCCACGTAGATGGAAGCATCAAGTAAATCCTTCCCTCAGAATGTTTCTTGGTCAAAGATAGATTCTGAGCTTTTGATCAGAATGACTCACTTTTGGATATGGCATCTTTTTAAATGGATTTGAGGCAGAATTTTTTTTAAAAAAATTGCTCAAGTTTGCATATTTCACAATCTTGCACTGTCTCAGGATACTGCATTATTTTACTGACTAAAGCTCACCTGAGAGAGAGTGTTAACTGTATTTTGAATAACAAAGAGAAAGAAAATCCAAGAAATGTTACACTCAGCTGTCGTAAAGGCCACCCAAGGATTTCTGCTGCCTGAAGTCCAGGGTTGGCCTTTTTTTCAATCCCAAACCCAGGGATTCCTCTTTGTTGCCACCACTCCCTGTCTTGATGGTCTTTTCTTGTCTAGGCAGGGAGATCATAGACAAGATGAATTAAAGAAACAATAATGTACTTTCCTTCTCCCCAGGGGAGTTTAGATTGCTGACCAGAGCAGGCGATTTGAGGCAGGGTTGAAAAT
Source organism: Gambelia wislizenii (assembly GCA_030847615.1). Classification (NCBI taxonomy): domain Eukaryota; kingdom Metazoa; phylum Chordata; class Lepidosauria; order Squamata; family Crotaphytidae; genus Gambelia; species Gambelia wislizenii. The sequence continues at coordinate 114,708,670 of JAUMIR010000001.1, read as the reverse complement.
AACACAAGCTTTTATTTCAGTTCCAGGGATCTATGTCACTTGAGAAGGTAAAACATTCCCAGGTTCAGCTTAAGGCTTATACAGTTTGCATTCATTCAGAGCACTTACAAATAAAACCATAAATCTAACACAATTTAACTACACATTCCCTAACTACTGCGTGCAGATTAATTTACAGTCTCTGTAGATGGAATTCAGAGTCTTTTTGGATCCTTTTGGAGGCCTTTGGATAGGATTGGCTACCCCCAACCCTTTTGGTATCACAGGTTGTCTTTTTTTGGGTATTTCATGGCTGTGTAGGCCATCTGGCCCCAGAGCTAGGCCATGGGGGTCAGAGTCCATCTTAGCTAGCTCTATCTAGCTGGCCATGTGCTCAGCCAGTCTGACTCAGAACAAAAGAAGGATAAAGAACTTTGAAAAGTCCTTCTTGTTGATTCCCGATTGGCTCCGCCAGTGCCCAATCAGAGTGGCTATCTAGTCAGGTGATGCGACATCATGTTTATTCAATGAGGTTCTTCCACCCACTTCCCATATCCAAATAAGGAGTGGAATTTTCCAATACTGATCCTGTGTATTGTGAAGGTGGGTTCCCATGATGGCAGAGCAAGCCATCATGACATCAGCGAAGGCCAAAAGAGACCCTCTCACAGCTGCAGGAGGTTACTGCATACCATGCTGCTGTGGACAAGTTTACATAGGGACCACTACACACAGTGTGGAAACACGAATCACGGAACATGAGAGACACTGCAGACTGGACCAGCCAGAAAAATCATCAGTAGCAGAACACGTTATAAACCAACCTGGACACAAAATATTATTTAAAAGCACCAAAATTCTGGATCAGGCCAGCAGCAATCATATCAGAATGCACAGAAAAGCTATTGAAATCCACAAACACCTGGACAACTTCAACAGGAAAGAAGACAAAGTAAACAAAGTTTGGCTACCAGTCCTGAAGCACACCAAAATCAAAACTCAACACATGCAAATGAACTTCACCCAGGGACAGAAGGATTTCCAGCAGACAATGGACCATTAGCCAAACAGACACTAATCCTCCTTGCATATCCTCCCACCCTAGGAATTAACCATTCAAATATACAAATTTACATATCCTTTCCAACAGGAACTCACAGTATATAAACCCCGCACACCCCTACACCACCATTCTCTGAAGATTCCCGCCACAGATGCAGGCGAAATGTCAGGAATAAACTCTTCCAGAACACAGCCTCACAGCCTGGAAAAAACCCCATGAAAAACCTATGGATGCCGGCTGTGAAAGCCTTCGACTTCACAAAGAGAAAGAAATGCTGAGCTGATCACCCTGTGCCCTAAATATTACCTTCCTTAGCAGTTTGAGTTCTTGTTCATAATCCATAGTTTTGCAAATTTCAGGATTTCATACTGGGAGTGACAGAACTCTGCCTAGGGGTATTCATTGTGTTCAATAATTTAACCATTATTCTTGTCACACCTGGTGATAGTAGTTAATGGAGTTATATTCTTTCAATGCAGATGTGAACTGTAGGATTCCCTGCCCTTTGCCATATAGTCAAGGAGTTCCATGTAGAACATACATTCATACACACACATGTATGCACACATGTCGTGGTGGGGGGTGTTGTATAAATATGACCATCTTGGCTAAAGCATCTAGACTGAAGCTGGAATATGTCATAAAGAAACTATGATAGAAGATTAGTAAGGATGTCACATCATGCCTACTATGTGGCAGGAAGGAGGTCAAAAAACATTTCTTATTTCATCTTTGACCTGCCACCCAGCAGAATTATTCTGAGTGATGGAGAGTTGGTTGAGATCCAGTTGAGAGAGGCCAGGAGTGGAACCCATAGTGACCTGCTGTGACAGTTTTACTATACACTTTGGGGGAGGGGAATCACTTGTATGGTATATGCTCAAAATCTGATGCCACAGATAGCAAAATCCAGAGTACCATCTTGTCTGGCTTCTTGGAATTCACTTCCTATAGTTTCAGCCTGATGACATAGGCAAGATGCTTCAATCAGTTTGCCCAGTCACATATAAATTTGACCTTTGCCCATCTTGGCTGATAACTAGCAGAGGTTTATTTGGATGGTAAATGCCACATTCAACAGGAGATGCCTTCCACTTTGAAAGTTATGGTAGCACACTCTTTCTTGAAGAGAACCTCCTTAGACTAAGAGGCATATAAAAGCTACTGTTGTGTCACCAATCTCATCTTTTGGAGGAAGGTGCTTGAGAGTGTAATAACTGGGAAGAAACCAAAGAAGCTGTTTCGACCTGTGTTCAGGCTGGGATTCAGTACTCAAACAGTGTTGGTCAACTTGACTTATGACCTGCTCCATAAGAAAGACAGTGGGAGTGCTACCCTGTTGATTCTGCTAGATCTCTTCACAACTTTTGGTTCTGCTGACCATGATAGCCTATCGGACAAGCTCTGTTAGATAAGAGGCAGCACTGTGTCAAAGTGGTTCCACTCCTACCTGAGTGGAGTCACACTGTTGGAATTTTGTTCACCCTGGTTGCTGTTAAGGTTCCATTCTATTTCCCTGTGCTTTTTAATATCTATATGAAGATTCTGGAAGAGCTCATCAGGAGTTTTTGAGTTGGGTGCCATCAGTATGCTGATGACCCACAGCTATTCTCCTTGACATTAGAGGCAGATAAGGATGGGGAAGTGCTGATCTGGTGCCTAGCCATGGTAATAGGCCGGATGAAGACCAACAAACTACAAATGAACCCTGACAAGAAGGAAGCTCTACAAATTGGTGGTTCCCAGGTCCAGATACTGGGTAAGCAATCTGTTTCAGATGGAGTACACCCCATGAATAATAATCTTTATCACTGGAGGATTGTGACATTCTGGACTTCTGTAAATGTGTTATTGAATATACATTAGAGGAAATATACATGTATATTCAATGTATATTAGACATAGATTATTGTTAAGTATTGTCCCTATAACAGAGATATTTAGAGAGGTACTCTGTTGTGAAGGTGTGTCAGCATGGAATATTTGAAGTTACTGGTGATTGGCTGGACATTTGAATGTGCTTATGAAAATGCAAGTGTTTTAGGGCCAGTTAGAGTTAGAGAACAGAGCTAGAACAGGGACAGTGGTCAGATCTGTCACGTTTAGACAGAATTAAACCTGTCTGCTCAGAGTATAAGTTTGTGTGAGACAGGAGTTAGAGTAAGTAGGTGAGTTAATATTGGGGGTGTTTAAATTCAGGGTTCCAATATCCCTGTTTAAACAGAGCATATAGCAAATGCTCTCCCCTCACTGCACTCCACTCCTGGAAAATGCAGCCAATTAAGCAGAGCACGCATGCAGCAGTGTTAGTGCAGCAATTTCAGCATACATGTACAAACACAGCTTATAAACAACCAAACACCGTTATCCTGTCCCAAGTTATTTGTGTAGAAAAATAAACACTCAAGGCTCATGAAAGTAGTTTAAAAGTACAAAACTTCATTCTACTTACAGTTTCAGAGCTCTATACATGGCAGAAATTCAGTACAGCATCAAAATAGACTAAAAGTACTAAAAATGTCTAAAAAACTACATTGTTACAAAAGAATATGCAGGACTCCCTGAGAGGGAGTTCTCTCACTATCAAAACATGGTGAGGTGAGGTGGAAGAGAGTGTGGAGAAGAGAGAGAAAGAGGTAACCCTCATCCTGGCTTCTAAGAACAAAGGAGGAAACTTTAGACACTCCCCTTTTCCCTAGAAGCCCAATAGGAAAACATGAGGAAGTTACATTCTATCAACACATCCTATTTGGCTTGTCAGTTAACCCTTCAATAGCAAACTATATATTCCAACAGTTAGGACAGTCCTAACTTGAATCAGTTAATTAGAGAGTGGAATTTCTGAGGTGTGTTTTGAGAAAAGCTAATTAGAATAAACGTATAAGCATATAACTAACTGTAACAACAAGGCTAAAACACCATCTTGTAACACAAACATTAAAAAAAAATTCTTAATAGTTTCATTATTTTTTTCTGTTAAATAAATTGTTTATATACACAAACACTTTGGTGGTCATCATACTGAGGAGATGACCGGCCACAGCAAATGTGGCATGATCATGATGCCAGTGGAATGCAAAAGGATGCCAATATCAGACGATGTCGTCCTTCTGCGTTCTGCTGGTGTTATGGTCTCATTCCTTTTTATTGACAGCTGAAGCTGTCAATAAATCACACATTCCATTTTGGTTCTGGCATTGCTAAAACTTGGGCCATTTAAATCCCGTCACTGCAGCAGGAATGGCCAGTACAGTGTGAACACTTCCAGGTGAGATGGGGACATCCAGGTAAGTTTTGCTGTTTTTATGACCCTCCCCAGATTACTTGGGACCTTTAAAGTGTGTTGAGGTGCTTGGGTGTAACTTTTTATGTGTTTATTTTTATTTTTAAATTTCCCATGCAATGAAGTCTTGTGGGCTTTCGAACAAGGAAGTGAACAGAGCTCCGTTCATTTCCTCTTTATTGCTGGGGCTGCCTTTGCCGGAAGAGGAAGCCCGTAAGTGTGGTGGGGAGCATTCTTTTGCCGGCATAGAAAATAGTATTTTCTTTGCCAGCCAAAGAACATTTTAAAGGGATCATCTGATAATCTCCTGAGATTAGGTTATTGATAAGGTCAGGTACAGTGGTGTCTTGTGGTGGCAGCAGATGTACAATTGTGGTTGCTATCTTTGGTTACTATTGAGGCATGTGGACAGGAAGCCACAAAGAAAGAGTCCCAAAAGGTGTTTGTTAGAAGAGGAAACAACAACTGTTTAAGCTGCATGTTTACAGAAGGTGGCAGCAGCTTGGATAATCAGAAGAGGATTATCACAGTGGTGGCACAAGTAGAGGTCCCACAAGGGTTAGGTAGACTTAGGACTTTTTCGGACGTCTAAAATGCAATGGAAGCAGCCTTGCCACATTGCGAGGCTGCTGCACTGCGGAGCGTCCCTTTCGGATGACGCCCATCCCTGCCGGTACTGTTGTGGTACCGCAGGGACATTTGAGTGTTATATTTCTGTGATTTTTACTCACAAAAGTTGATTTCTGTGATTTTTACTCCAAAAGTTGTGAGTGATTTTTACTCACAAAAGTGAGTAAAAATCGCCAAAATATAACACTCAAATGTCCCTGCGGTGGCGAGGCTGCTTCTGTTGCATTTTAGACGTCCGAAAAAGTCCTTAGTGGCTTGGAGTCCCTGGGTTGAACTTCTGGCAGTCTACTGGATAGAGATAATCTGGCTACATGCACTGTTTCTTGGTTAGACGAAGGACTTCATCAGACATGGGGAAAGGCAGCAAAAAACCATGTACCAAATTGCATCATAAGGACAGGACGATAAAATAAAGGACAAAATTATCGGATGTCTCTTCCTCAGCTGTTCCTGGGCCATAGCTCTGGCGTGAACAAAGTGTCCTTTTTTTAATCGACAGGATAAATTGTTAATAAAAAGTGACACCTTATTCATGCCCATGCTACGTCCCTAGAATGGCTGAACGATAATGTTGCCTAATAATTTTGCCCTTTTGTGTTATCGTCACATGCTTATGATGCATTTTTTCACATGTCTGATAAAGTCCTAATACAAATCACTCTATGCTAGCTTTGAAGATGACACAGAGACTGCAGCTAATGCAATCCACAGCACCTAGCCTGTTGATAGGAATACCTTATCTGGGTATTATAAGGTTCTGAAGGAATTGCACTGGTTGCTAATATTTTCCAGTACTGCTATAAAGTGCTGATAATGACAAAGGCTTGTTAATACTTGAAGGGGAGCCTTTCCATATATGCATTTGCCAAACATTGAGATCTGGTGGAGGGTGCATCCCACTACTAGAAACAAGACATTATCTAGAGACATTGGAGAGGTTCTTCTCTGTTGTGGCACACCAGTTGTAGAATGCCCTCTCCTTGGAGGATTGGGAGCCAAAGACCTTTTCCTGAAACAAGGGATCCATGCTTTTCTTTGCCTCAGTGCCAGGTAATCTATTAAAATCTTTTATTTTACCTGAAAGGTATTCTTGATTAATAGGCAGTAGATTTCAAAACTGTTAGGTTCTTTAATTCACATACTTCTACAAAATGGCAGATGCCAAGCACCATCTTAGACAACTCATTCATTTGAAAAAGAAGCTGTCTTTTTCCTTCACAGTTTTTGTTTTTATATAGGACTTTATCAGACACATAAAATACAGTGTCATAACGATGCCACATAACTGTGAAAGGGTGCGCAGATCAGACAACATTGCCCTTTCATGGTTATATTCTACCCCAAACCCATACTTTTAAATTGCCAGCTTAAGCCGTCAATTGATCCCTCATGGTGCTTTTGTGCCGGCATTGCCGGCGTGTGAAACCTCAGGCCATTTAACTCACATGAATGCAGCATCAATGGCTGGTCCAGTGCAAACACTTCCAGGTGTAATTGGGACATCCAGGTAAGTTTTGCTCTTTTTATGACCCTCCCCGGATTACTTGGGACTTTTAAAGTGTGCTTAGATGCTTGGTGTAAGTTTTTATGCTTTATTTTTTGTTTTATTTTTAAATTTCCCACACAATGAAGTCTCACGGGATTTTGAATGAGGAAGTGAATGGGGCTTCATTCACTTCCTCTTCATTGCTGGGGGAAGCCTTTTGCCAGGAGAGAAGGTAAGTGCAGTTTGGGGTGTTCTTTTGCCGGCATAAAAATGGATTCTTTTATGCTGGGAAAAGAACATTTAAAGGGGCTAGTCTGATGAAGTCCATACACTTTTGGGCATGTTTAATCAACTAATGAATTGACTAAAATGCCTATGATAAATAGATCCCCATTTGTTTGATTGTATGGCAAAAATGCAAATGATAATGATGATGATGTGGTATTTCGGTGTGATTCCCCTTTTGTTGGGATAGAACATCCTTGTGTATCCTCCCAAACCCACTATCTGAAGACTTATGTTTTTCAGTCAGAGACCATAGCAACCATATATTTTATCCACACATAAAGAATTTATGCCCAAGGTACAATTTTGACTGGCTGCCTTCAGAGTCACACATTTAGCTAATACAACTACTTGGAAAAAGCAGAACAGACCTTGCTGTGATAATACCTTGAGGGTTTGTGATCTTATCAGTATAGATAGTTTTTCCTTGTTTTTTTTTTCTGGGCTGAGAGGCTGTGTTCTGGAATAGTTTCTTTCTGACATTTCACCTGCATCTGTGGCTGGCATCTTCAGAGAATGGTTGGGTAGGACTGTGTGTGGAGTTTATATGCTGTGAACCCCTGTTGGGGAGGATATATAGAGTTGTGTAATTGAATGGTTTGTTTCTGGGTATAGAAATATAAGGATGATTAGTGTCTGTTTGGCTAATGGTTGATTGATGGGCCATTATCTGCTGGAACTCCCCCTGTCCCTGGGTGGAATTCCTTTGTAAGTGTTGGGTTTTTATTCTATTGTTCTTCAAAACTGGCAGCCAAACTTTGTTTACTTTAAGGGTTTCTTCTTTCTTGTTGAAGTTGTCCAGGTGTTTGTGGATTTCAATAGCTTCTCTGTGCATTCTGACATGAGAGTTGTTGGCCTGGTCCAGAATTTCGGTGTTTCTAAATAGCATTTTGTGTCCAGGTTGGTTTGTAACATGTTCTGCTACTGCTGATTTTTTGGGCTGGCCCAGTCTGTAGTGTCTCTCATGTTCCTTGATTTGTGCTTGTACACTGCATTTAGCAGTCCCTATATAAACTCATCCACAGCTGCATGGTATGCGGTAAACTCCTGCAGCTGTGAGAGGGTCTCTTTTGTCCTTTGCTGAGTGTAGCATTTCTTGGAGTTTCTTAGTTGGTCTGTAGATTGTTTGGAGGTTGTGTTTCCTCATCAGTTTCCCTATTCTGTCTGTGACTCCTTTGATGTATGGTAAAAATACCTTCCCTTTGGGTGACTGTTTTTCTTCTTCATTCCTGTGGTTTTTTCTGGGTCTGGCTGCTCTTGTGATGTCTGATCTGGATAAATAGTATAGATAGTCTCACTATTGATGCAGATTCAAATCTTTGTTTTCATAATTGCTGTGGCCAACTATGGCCACATAATTGCTGCAGCTTTTGAGAGCCAATTGTGTCACTTCCATATCACAGTAGTGTCCATATGGAGCTATTGGTGTAATGTTCTCATGAAGTAGAAGTTCAGAAGTATAAATCTAACTCTCTAAAAAGAAGTGGTTCTCCAATTCCTTCTCAACCTTCACCTCTCCTAGTGCCAGTTCAGACTTAGTGCTTCTTCTAGCCCTGTGCTCACCAGCAGAGCAATAGAAATGTCTGATAAATCATAAGATATGGGCTACAATATCTTCTGATACTTTTCTTTTTAGTACAACTTACATTTTCTCTGTTACTCAGATGGAAAAAACCCCTTCAACATGTAGTTTAATGAGATGTTTAAACAGCTAGATTTTTCACTTGAATTCATTTAACATCTACTTTTTAAATGCCTATTAATATGACACAAAGGAAGAATAGAGAGAATCCATTGTCACTGAAATAGACTTTTGTATTAATATTTTTACAACGGCTTCTTTAACTTCATTTATTTTTTTTAATGTCTATTGTGCAGTTATTTATAGAGCACTTTAAAAAGTGCCCTATACCTTAAATTAGGAAATGATGGCAGACAACTAATCATTAAAAAAAAAAGTTACCTGCACATTGTACCATATGCTCGGCATCAAACCGAAACTAGGGATGTTGACACTGACAGTTAAAATACCAGGTATCTGTGGACATGGAATGTCCTGATCTGGTATGTTAACATTGTACATATAGGTACCAGAAAAACTACTTTGAACAAGCTGATGCAAAACACATGTACCTCCCCCACAAAGTGTCTACTGACAAATAAATAATCAAGTAAGTATCTGGTGATAAACTAAGTTTAACTACCATAGAGCAACTGACCCACAGTGCTACTGTGCATATTGCTACCATATTTCTATAGTGGGAGATAATGACTTCAAACAGGCTTTGCAGTAAAAATGAAAGGTAGCCAGCTTCTTCACTGGACAGGCCACATCTGATGTTTATACTTATGTGTTCATGTAGAATCATCTGGAGGTTACCCTCTTGTCCCTTTGATAATCCATCCCATAGAGGGTGGCCAGGTCAGGGCTATCCTGGGCCCTGAAATTTCAGGGTCAAAATCTGAGACCTAGAGATGACCCCCCCTCCCTCCTGGTAATGTCACAGTGGCAAGCCCTGGTGATCTTATAAATTTAATGTTACAAGGGGCAGCACCTAGTGATGTCATTAAGCATGAGAAATTAAGCATCAACCACAGCTGTAGAGATAATTATTATACCATTCAAATAAAAAAAACACAACCTCACTGAGCCTAGGTAATGAGGAAAAAACATATATTTGCACACTTTTCAAGGAAGCAGTCTTGTGCTGAGATTTCTCCTCTTACCTTGCAAACTGGAAATCTGGGACTCCAAATTCCATATACTGACATTAATTCAAACTAGTAACTGGAGACTTATTCCCAGGTAAATACAATTAAAAGTTTGTTGTTATTGTGTACCTTCAAGTTGTTTCCAACTTATGGCAAGCCTAAGACAAACCTCTCATGGGGTTTTCTTGGCAAGATTTGTTCGGGGGGGTGTGCCTTTGTCTTCCCCTGAGGCTGAGAGTATGTGACTTGCCCAAACGTTCTATGGTTGAGCAAGGATTCAGACCATGGTCTCCACTGTTGTTGTGCAATTGTCTGTTCGTCAGGTTAGGAATTTCCCCCCTTTTCCCTGAGATTTTTCCCCCCTTTTTCCCTGAGATTTTTTTCTGGTTGGAACTAGAGTATTCAAAGTGAGAAGTCTTCTAGATGAGTGAAAGTGTCTTAGAATCATAGAATCATAGAGTTGGAAGAGACCACAAGGGCCATCCAGTCCAACCCCCTGCCATGCAGGAATACACAATCAAAGCATCCCTGAGAGATGGCCATCCAGCCTCTGTTTAAAGACCTCCAAGGAAGGAGACCCCACCACACTCCAAGGGAATGTGTTCCACTGCCGAACAGCTCTTACTGTCAGAAAGTTCCTCCTACTGTTGAGGTGGAATCTCTGTTCCTGGAACTTGCATCCATTGTTCCGTGTTCCAGTCTCTGGAGCAGCAGAAAACAAACTTGCTCCATCCTCAATGTGACACCACTTCAAATACTTAAACAGGGCTATCATATCGCCCCTTGACCATCTTTTTTCCCTAAGTCTTTTCCCATAAGGCATGGTTTCCAGACCTTTCACCATTTTAGTCGCCCTCCTCTGGACACCCTCCAATTTGTCAATATCCTTTTTGAATTGTGGTGCCCAGAACTGGACACAATATTCTAGGTGAGGTCTGACCAAGGCAGAACAGAGTGGCACTATTACTTCCCTTGATCTAGACACTATACTTCTATTGATGCAGCCCAAAATCACACTGGCCTTTTTAGCTGCCGCATCACACTGTTGACTCATGTTCAACTTGTGGTCTACTAGGACTCCTAGATCCCTTTCACATGTAGTCTCATTCAGCAAGCTCTCCCCCATCCTATATCTATGTATTTCATTTTTCTGCCCTTAGTGCAGTACCTTACATTTCTCTGTATTGAATTTCATTTTGTTAGCTTTGGCCCAGCTCTCCAGTCTATCCAGGTCATTTTGAATTTTGATCCTGTCCTCTAGGGTATTAGCTACTCCTCCTAATTTGGTGTCATCTGCAAATTTGATAAATATGCCCCTAATTCCCTCATCCAAGTCATTGATAAAGATGTTGAATAGCACTGGGACCAGGACAGAACCCTGTGGCACCCCACTGGTCACATCTTTCCAAGATGAAGAGGAGCCACTGAGGAGCACCCTTTGGGTTTGGCTGGTCAACCAATTACAACATTTAACAGCCCACATTTTAAACATACATGGCAGGGGGTTGGACTGGATGGCACTTTTGGTCTCTTCCAACTCTACAATTATATGATTCTATGATCTTAGGATTTTCTAGCTGACTTTCAGAATGTCTCTGGGGAAATTGTGTTATCTTTTCAGCTGTGGTACTTGATTTGGGAACCTGTTAAGCCTAATGTATTTTCAGTGGGTTTCCCAGCTTTTTGGATGTTGGTTTCTACTACCAATTTAAATCTGTATTCTTTGTTTTCTCCTGGTGGTACTGTTTGATGTGTTTACCAAATAAATTGATGTTTCATATTTTAATTCTGTTTCTATTCAATTCTATTTCTACTGTTGTTTTTTGCTGTGACTTTGACTTATGGTGACCCTATGAATTCTTGAGTTCTTGCAATTCCTGAGTTCTTCCAAACTCAGGCTTCTTCTTTTCCCATGTTATTGACCATTATTATCTTTTCCAGTGGGTCACATAGGCCTAACCCACACTACATAAATAATCCAGTTTGAAACTGGATTTGTAGTTTTACAAGGTCTTTAGCCTTCTCTGCGAAAGAGTGCTGCTGCCTCACCAAACTACAAATCCCAGGATTCCATTCGAAGGAGCCATGGCAAATAATCCAGTTTCAAACTGGATTATTTGTGTAGTGTGGATGCACCCCTCCAAGTCTTGTGATTAACTCTATTAGATACTCCAAAACATTTTTACCTGGACAACAGGACAGAAATTGCTTAAATAGCAAGTACAGTAAATTGTCAATTTTCAGAAAATATGCCCTTTGCTTTACTTTTTGAAAAATACAACTCTTCATGGACATGTCTTCAAGGCACATCTTTCACATTCTTAGCATTTGTGATGATGGGGTATCTCAAGAATCTGCCTGATTCTTCCTCCAGATCCCATTTTGTCAGGCACCTTCTCAGTCACCGTCTCCCAAACCACTTACATACAATTTAAATTTAACAAACAAACATCAACAGAACTTGGCTACTACCCTCATTTTATCACACCCACACTCCCATTCTGTCTGCTCACATAACCATCTGCACACACATCATTCTTATCCTGCACATTCATGTATGCAGAAGTGAAAGCTTACAAACTCTTATCAGTGGAACCATGCACACAATTTTGAAGCATCTGGAGGCCATCTGAATTCTTCAGCTTCAACACTGTGTATATGGCTTCACTGATAAGACAACAAAGCTCACACTTTGAATATATTAACATGCAGGATGATAAGTGCTACCTAAGTACTAGGTTTATTGGGGCAGCTGAGGAACTAACAGGTTTGGTGGATTGTTTTGCACTTAAGTGATGTTGGTATACAGCATTTTACCAGAAACATGCTTGGGAATGGGAACTATAATGAATATCACTAAGGCAGCAATCATATGCATACTTACATAGAAGTAGAACCTAGTAGGATTTAACAAACATGTACAGTATGGTTCTGTGGCAAATGTAATTCACAATTTTAGCAATTTTACTACCTTGATCAAGGTCTACATTACTTTCCATTTTAGCAAGTTACACTGCATATCTTCAATTAGCATGTCCTTCAGACTATATTCTGATATCACTTATATGTCATTTCATTTTTGTCATATTTCTGGCATGGCAGAGTAACTGCTTCATGTTCCAGCTTCATTTGTTTTAAGAAGCAGAGACAGTGAACACCAAGTGGAAATAAATGTTCCACCATGCTTAAAAGAAAAGAAAAGAAAAAAAAAGACTATATGGCGATACCAATTAAATATTTTTGAACGCATTTGAAATTTCACATTGCACCTGCCCCACCTCCAGCAATCAGAAAGGCACATCTCTGTTGGAGAATTACTGCTCCCAAGTGATTCTCCAAGCCAAATAATTTCCAGAGAAGTGTTGATGAATGGGCCTATTAGCAGCTCCTGCCTCACTGGAAATGACAGTACCTGTAAGAAGAAAAAAGTTATTTCCTAATTGCTCAGTGAAATGTAGGCATCACAGGTAATCATTCTTTAATAACCTACATTCTGATAAATATAAACTTAATCATAACTCAGCTTATTCATGCACTATTATTATTCATCAATATTGGGTAGATGCCTTTAAAATGATCAAGGGTAAACCTCTAGTGCTGATAAAATGATTTAGTTTTCACATGAGAAGTGCAAAAGAATGGGAAGTGGCCACATATGTACTGCTATAAAGTATAAAATCAAAATCCAACCTTCTCATCACTGCCCAGGACCAAATAATTATTTTAGGTATACCAAAGGACATATACCCAATGGGATGCTATTTTTTCTGGGCAGGTTATAATTACAGTACATATGTATCAAACCTATTTTTCAAGTAATTTCAGAAGAGTTTTGCAATGGTTCCAAAATCCAAGGGGTCCATGGAAGCAGTCATACGGATCCAAATTCAACTCTTAGTCCCAACTAGAGTAGATCCACTGAATTAATAGAACTTACATTAAGGTTGACTTACCAAATTCCCATTGATTCAAGGGTGTGTTCTAGTTGGACCTAACAACTGGATTTGGGCCGTAATCTTCTGATCCAGATCATATACAGCACAAAGGAGGGTTGTTGTTGTTTTTTGTATCACGGTGTAGAACAGGACAGATACTTGAAGCCAGATTTTATTCATGGCAATTTCCCTGTGTACTCTTAAGAGAATCAATGATCTAGGACGGCATGCTTTAATAGGTTTAATTGGTATATTAAACTGGGACCCAGATGTAAGTGGTCATAGTGAAGTATAAATTATTTTATGAGTCTATTTTCATTCAGGTGTTACACTGTAAAGTAAATAAAAAAGTAAATCTAAAACATGGCCTCTTTCTAATCAGAAGACTAGGACTTGGAAGGGCAGCTACGAAGGAACTAGACAAGATCTTCAAGTGCAACAATCTTTCTTTAATAACCTATCAAATAATTAAATATCAAATTCAGGATCAGCCATGCTACAGTATTTATGATATTTATGTATGGATGTGAAATTTAGATAGTGAAGGACGCTGAAAAGAAGAAAATAAGTTGAAATGTGGTGCTGGAAGAGAGTTGTACAGATAGCATGGACTACCAAATAAATAAATAAAAGGGTCTGAGAGCAAATCAAGCCTGAACTCTCACCGGAAGTCAAAATGAATAAATTGAGGCTATTGTACTTTGGACACATCATGAGACCACACGACTCAATGGAAAAGACAATAATGCTTGGTAAAGTCCAAGGCTGTAGAAAAATAAGGAGATCACTTATAGATGGATTGACTCAATCAAGGAAGGCATGGTCCTGAGTTTGCAAGATCTTAGCAGGGCTGTTAATAACAGGATATCTTAGAAGTCTCTCATAAGTCAAAGCCAACTTGATGGCAGTTAACAATAAACAGCAACAACTCTTTCTAACAATGATGGATAGACATAATTTATTAAATTTTAAATATCCTACATTTACTTCTTTCTAAAAAATAATAATCACCATTACTAGTTTTTAATGATAATTTGATTAAGTATAATTGACTAGTTAATTTAAACTCAGATGGTTAATCAACTAAACTCTTTAGTTACTTGACAACCCTAGATTTTAGAAAAAAAGATAGCCCCATCTAAACCTGTGGTAAGATAGTTTAAGAAGGTCTAAGTGGCTTTCCATCTCATCATTTTATCAACAGTAAGAGGGAACTTATGATTCATGGAACTTTCTGCACCATATATATAATTTTAAAAAGGAATCTTTAAAGCATATTAAACAAACGAACAAGCAAATAAATAAAATGCACTGAAATAGTTTCTGGTCATCCTCAGCTATTAAATGTATATCCAACTAAACTGATGAGTGATAGCCAGCTTGCCGTCATGATAGTGTCTACCAAAAGTGAATTTTAGACATTTACAAACTTGATGCTATGCATGTCTACAGAGGTATGTTCTGTTGAGCTCAATGGGACTTATTCCTGGAGAGTTTTGTATCCGACACCTAATGCAATCTTCAGTCATATATTTTGAGCTAGAGTAGTCCTGGAAGAACTGACAATATTATGTTTGCTTCTGAATATGTGCCTCAGTTCTGAGTCACTCATGGGTTGATTATGGACAATCTTTGGAGGATGAGAACTCCAAAACTGAGAACAGTAGAAAAAATACACAGAAAAGTTTTTGTGTGTGACCTTCCTTATTTCTTGGCAGTTCACATGGAAAGCACAACAAAGATGCTTCCGCCGACATTACAAAAGGACATAAAGGGATGAACCATTTCTAAGAGGTGTAGAGCCCAAGCCATGTTGAACTTTGCTTGTAAGATTTGCATGGTTAGTGCAAAGGATGGCACTACAAAAGGATTCATGCCATCAGAATTCACTCATTCCAATCAAATTCCTTCCTTCTTGACCTGTGTTAATAGTTAAAGCTCCTTAATAATTCCTTCAAGTCTCCCTTACTGTTGTTGTCCAATTGTCTGTTTGTCAGGTTAGGAATTTCCCCCTTTTTTCCTGAGTTTTTTTCTGGTTGGAACTAGAGTATTCAAAGTAAGAAGTCTTCTAGATGAGTGAAAGTGTCCTAAACATTTCTTATTAATTATGCAAGGTAAGCCCTGAGATAAAGGACTCTCAGTCAACTGAGATGGGTGCCATTAAGTGGAGATACCACAGTGTATGAGAGTTATGTGTATTGGGACAGCAGGATGTAATAGTGGGAGGACATACAGGAGGAGGGTGGGTGGGACAAGAATGGGCAAGCTGCCTTCTCTTTGTATGAAGAAGCAGAGATTTTGATTGCTACTCATGGTGTTGTCAAAGCTCTTGTTCTAGAATGCAAGTGATTTGTGATACCTATCTGGCAACATTATAGATGGAAAAAAGCAACCATCATATTTCAGAAACTGAGCATCTGAATCCAGCCTAGAGAATCTTTATTTTAGAATAATCCAGATGGGATCCTGTTTGAACTTGTTTTCTTGTTTATTCAAGGTTTTTTTTTTAAACAGCCTTCATATAGATATATCCCAGGGTAGTGTACTAATAAATGAAGTAAAAATACACAATAAAATTACACAATAAAGCAACCGTGTAATACAATTATGTATAATCTACCAAAATGTGCACAGTTAAAACATAAATAAAACAACAGCACTTTTCATGCTTAATACCAATTCAGGCAGTAGAATGGATAATTCAAATTTAGCATTTAAATATAGCCAGATTAAATATACACTCGGTTCTTAAAAATTCATTTCACTTAATATGCCCAAGAAAATCAAAATGTCTTAACCTGGCACATAAAAGATAATGTAGGTAGCAAATGAACTTCCTTGGAATATGGAATTTCATAACCATTTGTCAAGGAGAGAGGGGACTTATCTCTATTTGCTACCAACTGAAATTCTCATAGAGGTTGCATTCTGAGAAGAACCTCAATAACCTCAATTCCTATACAGCAGCAATGATGATGATGATGTTTATTTCTTACCCATCATGCCTCCTGCCATTTCACAGATCACCAGTCTCTCTCCAGCCTCATTATGTTTTATTATACATATGCAAATACAGCTATTCCAAAATCTGAAATACGGAACACTTCTGGTACCAAGCATTTCGGATAAGGGATACTCAACCTGTATTAAAAATTGTCCAGCATTCCATGGGTTCTTTTCCATTTTATATCTTGCCAGGGTCTCTTATAACAAGTTAACTTTTATATTAGAATTCCATGTTACACATTTCTTTTACCCTGCTACATTTTTACTAATTATTTTTCCCTCTGCTCCCTCATATTAAGCCACTAAAAAGTGGTATTTTATCCATGCCATCCCTTAATATTGGAACAATTCAGTGATAAACATTCATGTGAGAACCAGTTGCTATTTGGTAATAAAATACTTTGCTCAGAATTCTTGTTGTTTCTGGTATGAGTGCTGGGAGACACCCAGTTTCCAGGAATGTGGTCTGTATTGCTTGTAGTAAAACAGTAACAAACCACATTTCCCATGCAAAAACAGCATAGTTAGGGAAAAGTCCAATTATAATAACTGAAAAATATAGATGTGAGGCCAGCCAATGAGATAATATCACCTAAATCTGGACACCGACTTATTTGCACAAGAAAAGAGGCCCCCTGCCCACATTTCCAATATAACTATGATTCATACAATACAGGGAATAGGAAGAAATGAAAGGGAAATTAAAGAAAGTAGAATTAAAATGTGGGATTTGTGACAATATATCAGATTGTTGGTCCATGAAGTTTACGTTCTCAGAACCCTGTATCATAAAGGAATTGGCAAAATAAAATAAAATAAAATTTCCACATAGGATGAAAGTGTAAATAGTACTTCCCATTGCAGAGTACATAAATAAGAATGATAAACCATGATGATGACAACAATCATTGTTATCTGATATCCCCCTTTTCCCCAGACCTGGGATTCAAGACAGTTTACAAAAATTAAAACAGATAAAGCTAAAAGTACAGGTCATCCCCTGTATCTGTGGGTTATACATTCCCGAACCTACTGTTTATAAGTGAAACTGCAGATAATAGCCAACCCTATTAAAATAAAGGACTTCCAGTACAAACACGCCATAGAATTGCATTGGAGGACCTAGCAATTCCTAGAGAGAACACCTCTCCAGGCATTTTCCAGTGTACTCTATGGTATGTGTCCCTATTTTCTCAGTTGTGGACAACCAAAACTGTGGATATTGGTTCCACGGATAGAGGGGGTGACTTGTACCTATCATACAAAAGTTAAACTATAATTAAACTGTCAATAGAATTAGATGTACAGTCGTCCCTTCACATTCGCAGGAGTTAGGTTCCCCAGAGGCCCGCGAATGTGAAAATTCGGTGAATAATCACTGCATCCCCCTCCCCTGCCAAAGCGACCATGGGGCCTCCGGAGGCCCCATAGTCGCTTTCCCCGGACTCCCCACTCCCTTCCAAGGCCTTCACGGGGCCTCCAGAGAGTGTCCGGAGGCCCCGTGAAGGCCTCCCCGGGCCTCCCCCCTCCCACCCCAGGCCTTCACGGGGCCTCCAGGAGGCCCCTTGCCGCGGTTTTGGGAGGGTGGGAGGGCCCTCCCAAAACCGCGAATAATCAAAACCGCGAATGCTAAGTTCGCGAATGTGGAGGGGCAACTGTAATTGAAAGCATACCCATTAAAAATAAAAATAACAAATATAGGCAATATAGCACATTATCCTCTCCTCCCAAAGACTCCAAGGCCTGCTGAAACAAAAAGTATTCACCTGCGTATGGAAACAGCCAGCACGGTGTAGTGGTTTGAGTGCTGGACTAAGACTTGTGAGATCAGGGTTCAAATCCCTGCTCAGCTATGGAAACCCACTGGGCAAGTACTACTTGGGCAAGTACTACTCTCTCAGTTTCAGGGGAAGGTAATGGCACCCCCTGCCCCGAACAAATCTTGCCAAGAAAAGCCTGTGATAATTTTGGGCTTAAATAACCAGAAGGCACAAAATCCTGTCTGATCTTGGAAGCTAAGCAGGGTCAGCCCTGGGTAGTACTTGGATGGGAGACTGCCAAAAAACACAAGGTGCTGTAGGCTATATTTCAGAAGAAGGAACTGGCAAAATACTTCTGGGTATTCCTTGGCTAAGAGAACCCTATGAAATTTATGTTGACAGATGACTTGAAGGCGCACACACACATACACAGAAGGATAGCATGGAGAGTGACAGTCTAGCCTCTCTAGAAAGTAAGTCCCAGAGCCTGAGAGCAACTACCAAGATCTCCCTGAAGGATTGTAGAAAAGAAAGAAGGGCATCCCCAGAAAAATCTCAAAATATGGGCAGGCTCATATGTAGAGATACAGTCTGTCAGCCTTGATCTAAACCCACAGGCTTTATAGGTCATAACCAGCACTTTGAATTGTGCCTGAAAACGGAGTAGCAGCCAGTGGAGCTGTTGCAACAAGTGCATTTCCTGGCTCATCAGGAGCACCAGTTTGCTGCTGGGTCTGCAAGGGAATTGTGATGAGGAGCGAAAGCTGACGTGTGGTCGATAACTTGAAAAAAAATTGCATTCCAGTAAGACAGCTAAATTCAGTGACTACATGGGCTACGCCTCAACTGTATACTGATAGATTGTTTTGATGCTAGAATTATTTGGCATGATTAGACACTGTGAGTTTTCTGAAAATATTTGTTTTCCCATTAATGAAAGTTCCATTCCATTTGTTGTTCCTTCTGATGAGTTTTCTGCTTTTCTTTTTTGAACACACATTCCTCTCATTTCTGATTTGATGAAATATGTTCAAATGCTGAATTGGGATTAAGCAGTCTGATTTTTTTTTTAAAAAAAATAAAAGCATTTAACTTGCTATAAAGCTTTCACAGACATACAGTAAAGAAATCCAGCCATCTTGTACTTCTGTGTAAAATAAAATTGAATGCCAAATCCCATGTTTATGATGACTGGAGCATCTTGTAATCATCTGCTCATGAATGATGTGAGAGTGTGAGGAAGTTAATGCCTTGTGGCCAGCAACCATATAACAGTTTAGTATGTGGCATCTTGGTTTGCAAATAGCACAGGCTCATTGAAAACTATGCTTGTCATGCTTTCAGGGCATGTGATAATGGACTACAATAAGAAATATTTGTTCCTCTATTGCATTTGCATATAAAATAGACACACACCCAGCCACACACAACCATGTTTCTGATAGACAAAGATGAACAGCTAAGGAAGCAAATAAGCATGTTTGAGCCTGTGCAATGGATTTTTCTGGTGGAGCGCAGCGTGCACAGAACTGGCCTCACCCTTTAAAACAAAGGTTCATCTGCTGTGGCCTTGCAAGCATGGACGGTAGCAGCGAGGTCCTCAGGTTATAGGTTTGATTAGAGTTTCCTTCTCTTAGATGGTTGACCTTACAGGGTTGGACGAGCACCATCTGCCCGGGTTTGGAATTAGAGTTTTCCTTCTCCTAGGATGGTTGCCATAAGGCTAGAGAGCCCATCCTGTCCTTTAACACTCTTTGTCAGACCCTTCGGTTTTGACCTGTCTGGCATGGGAGACCCTACCAGTGGCTATTATGCCACCGCCAGCATGTATGCATGTATCAATGTATGTGCTCAGACATACCCTCTGCAATGGACAAGCCATAACATACCATATGAGTGGAAGGAAAAAAACAGTAAAACAGTGTACCCACACTCCTTTGTGATCTTCCCTTGTTGTGGTCTTTTCTACTGCCATCAGGTGGAAGTTTTTAATTCTTTGGCTATCTCCACCAAACTCACTACCTTAGACAATGTGGGAATGGGTGTTAACCATAGGGTTGTAACCAAAAGAGGAGGAGAGGAGTGACTAAATTTCACTTAATGAGGTTTCACATTTTACAGAAGAAAAACTTCAAAAGGAAAATTTTAAAAAATCTGACTAGATAAACATAGATACCAATCTCTCTCTCTCTCTGGCTTTTCTTCGCAAATGAAGATTCAGGAAGGACTCATCCCGCGCTTTCTGCAAGCGCGCTGATGACCAATACTCATGTGAGCAATAGGATAACAAATTACCAAGGAATAAATACATCCAGCTAATCTAACCACAAAGGAAAAGCTATTCCACCTAAACATTAGGTAGTACTTCCTGAAGATAAGAGCTGTTCTACAATGGAATATCCTGCCTTGGAATGTGGTGGAGCCTCCTTCTGTGGAAGTTTTTAAACAGGGGCTGAAGGGCTATCTGTTGGGGGTGCTTTGTCTGTGTATTCCTGCAGGACAGGGGTTGGACTAGATGGCCCTTGTGGTCTCTTCCAACTCTATGAGTCTAAGATTCTATGCCCGTGTTTTGTCCAGACCTCTTATTAATGCAAGGTATTGCTTTTCTTGGTCCAGTATTGCTTTTCTTGGTCCAGTATTGTCCACTGATTCTTCAGTTCCAACTCTTGATTCCTTCATTCTCTCTGGCATTTTTTTATCCTTCTTTTTTGGATACTCTATTGCTGCCTCTTGACTTTAATATCTTTCCTCCCTTCCAATTCCAATAAATGGGGGAGGGTGGTCTATTGTTCTCCCCCCCCCCCACCGCCAAGTTTCAACCTCTGTCAGAACTTTAAAATCTGCTTTTTTTCCCTTGGCTTTTTGACCTTTGATGAACTTCTCACTGCTTTCTGGGCTAAATTTTCAAGCTTCTCTGTCTTAACTGAACCATTTGACTTCTCTCAACTATATTAAATTTGTAAGTGAACAATTAACACAACCACTGAAATAATTAAACTCCATTTCACATTAGTATAAAACAAACTGAAATACAAAATGGAAGACAGTTCTGGAGGACAGAACCAGCTTGCGATTGGCTGTTCAGCTGATGGGAGTTGGGGAGCAGCAGGAGAAATACCTTCTAGAAATTGGACTTTTAAGACTAAAGTTCCCAGAATCCCCCAGGCAGCATAAGCACTGGCCAAGCTTGATAGTGGATTCTGTCTGGACATAGGGGTCAAAACATAACTTTTCCAAGCTTGAATCCTTTCATAGAAAATCCAGTTTATGTTAATGTACCTTCAAGTAAACTCAATCTCTGGCTTGTGGCAACCCCATCATATGGTTTTCTTGGCATGTTTATTGCGAGGAGATTTGCGATTGCCTTCCTCTAAGCTGTAGGGAGTGTGACTTGCCCAAGGTTACCCAGGGGGTTTCCATGGCTGAGTGGGGATTTGAACCCTGGTCTCCAGAGCCCAAGGCCCTTTATCACTTTATAGTCCTATGTTCCACTTTAACTGCCCTACCGACATCCTATGAAATTCTGGATTTGCAGGTTAGAGAGCAGTATTTAGAATTTCCACTCAGAGAGCTCTAGTGACTCATCAAATGGAATCCCAGGATTCCATAGGATGCAGCCATGACCAATAAAGTGGAATCATAGTGCTATAATTGTTTCACGTGAAAGGGCACCTAGTTCAAAATTCAACCCACTACACCACAGTGGCTCTCAGCAGAAAACCCAATGCAGGACTTAAAAAAAATCTACAGAAAACCCAATGCAGATTATTACCTCAGATTGCTTGCTAGTAATGCTAATCAGAGCCCTTTGATTTGCTGCCAGTGATGCCATCATCAGAAGAAGCCACTGGCAATAAAAGTGGCTGCCAGTAGTTCCAGACAAAGGCTCTGATTGGCATTTCTGGCAACCATTCAGAGCAAACCTGTGTGTCTGTGTATGAATTGAATGAAGCCAGATAGGAGTTGTGTTCCTGTTGATGGGAGAACAGCAGGAAAATGGATTTCTTACTGAGGATTAGGCAGGATTATAGTTTTAAAAGAAAGGCTTCACAGATCTCCTCTTATTGGGAGTGATTATATTTTGTGTACATTCAATGTCACTTACAGTTGTATGTGTGTATGTATGTATCCTTTTACAAACATAATAGTGATGGAGGAAATTGATGCTTCAAAAGATTGGAGACAAAGCTCCAAATGGAGAGCAGCAGAAAAGGGGGATAGGCAGGAGACAGTACTGCACATCTGTCTCTCTCCATTTTTCTGCTTAGAAGCAGGTCTCTTAAAATGCTTTTTCACAAACAGGAAGAAAGGCAGCTGTGTGTGTGTTTGTGGGGGGGAGGTGGCGGAAGATTCTAAGTGTGGGAGGGAAATGATTAAGCAGCCCCTCTCCTTACTATGCTAACACTCTCAAGTTCCCAAGGCAAATTAATAACTCCCCCCCTCCTCCTCTTCCTTCACTCCACCAAAACATCAACTGAGTTTGCTCACTGTTGCATCTGATAAAGGTGTTTGTTCCCTGTGTTTGGTTTTTGAGAGTAACAGCTACTTCTCAGTGAGGAAGAAGAAATTAAGGCTGGGGGTAACAGTGATAAGAGAGAGATTTTCAGACTACACTGTTATAGTGTTACTATTCCACTTTAACTGCTCTGGCTTCCTGCTGTGGAATTCTGGGGTTTGTAGTTTCGTGAGGCCTAAGAGCTCTCTGGCTGAGAATTGTAAATGCCCCTCCCTAAACTGCAAATCCCAGGATTCCACATGAGGCAAACATACAAATAATGTGGAATAGTAACACTATAACAGTGTTGTCTGAAAATCTCCTGTGTCTGTTTCTTCTTTGCTATCTGATAATGAAGAAGTCTGTGAATGTTGGTAATTCTTCTCAAAAATGAACTGAATGAAACTTTCAACCATCTGCTGTGGAGAAATTCAACAGGGACAGCCACTCCCAGGGTAGAAAGCACCATGATGTATTTGTGTAAGAGTCAAGCACTCAAATATTTTGATTCAGTGGGTGAATCAGAGCTTGCAAAGTTACTTTTGAAAAGTAATGCATGCCGTTAGTCATCACAGTGTTTAAAAAGTCACCAGTTATTAAACACCACACAGTGATAGGAAAAAAAGGCAATTTGTAATTTTGTTTGTTAGCTTGTCACTTTTAAAGAGCAAGCATGGCATAGTGGTTTGTGCATTGGACTACATTTCTGTAGTTCGCATCCCTGCTCAGCCATGGAAACCTACTAGGTGACCTTAGGTAAGTCACACACTATCAGCTTCAGAAGAAGGCAAAAGCAAACCTCCTTTGAATAAATCTTGCCAAGAAAACCCTGTGATAGGATCATCTTGGGGTTGCCATAAGTCAGAAAAGGCAACACCAACACTTTTATTTTCTTTTATTCTTAGGATTAATATGAGTTTTGTATTAAAAATTCCGTAAAAGTGCCTCCAAAATTCCTTTAAGTGTAACTTTTGCAAATAATTTAAGAAAGTATTACATATTATACCAATAAAATATCTTAGCTCTTATTCTAATTCTTCTCTTGTTTTTAATCTACTGCTTCCTTTTTGCACCTGTATTAAGTCTCCATAGGTCCACCATGTTTCCAGATGTGACATCTCGGTTCTTCTAAAGGCTTCTTGGGGGGAAACCCATAGAGGGATCTTTATATGCTTCTTGTTTTTTATTTCTTTCCATGCTTTCAATAGGGATTTCCTAACAAGATGGTTATTAAAGTTTCTATCTATTACATCCTTTTGGTACCACAAATGACCATGAAGACCAAATCTTAAATCAAATCCCTCCAGAGTTATAATCTTATCATCCTTTAATAAGAATCATTCGGTTAACCATACTATTGCGCATGATTGATGATATAATTTCAGACTTGGAAGATTTAAACCCCCTTTAACCTTTTCCTCCTGCAATAGTTTCTACTTGAATCTCGGTTTCTTATTGTTCCATATAAATCTAGATAAATCTTTGTCCCATTCTTTGAATAATTTGTCATTATTTAATATTGGCACATTTTGAAATACATACAACATTTTTGGTAGTATCATCATCTTTACCGCTGCTATTTGCCCATTAATGATAAATTTAACTGTCTCCAATTTTCTAGGTCTTTTCTTATCTCCTTCCATTTTACCTTGTAATTGTTTTCTGCCAAATCCATATTATTTTTTGTAATTATTATCCCCAAGTATCTGGTTTTTTTTTCTTTTTGGAAGCCTGATATTTCTTTTAGTTTTTCTTCCTCACTTTTCTCTATGTTTTTTGTTAACATTACAGTCTTATCTCTATTAATCTTTATTCCAGATATTTCCCCAAACCTTTCTAATATTTTCTGTAACTTTTGGATCGATTGTATTGGGTCTTCTAATGTTATAACCAAGTCATCTGTGAATGCTGATATAAGTATGTTTCTTTATCCGGACTCCTTGTATTTCTTCATTTTGTATTATTTCCTTACACAGAATTTCTAGAACTGTAATGAATAATAAGGGGGAGAGAGGGCATCCTTGACGGACCCCTTTCTCCATCCTTATTTTCTCTGTTCATTGACCATTTATGATAATTTGAGCCATCTGCTCTTTATATATTGCTTAGAATTAGAATTGGAGCAGATAAACTGTAACTGGTTCCAATATAAGCAAATTACGGAGAGATATAACATGGACAGAAAACTCATAGGAATAGAAGAGTTAAAAACTGAATTAGACGAATTGATTATGGAAGAAAAAACCTTTAAAATATCAAAGGTATATAAGTTATTGCTAAAACTAGATTTAGAAGCAGAGACAGTGAAAGAATTTATGATCAGATGGTTACAAGATGTGAGAAATAATATCTTAATAGAAGATTGGGAGGTTCTGTGGAGGAAAAACATGAAATTCTAACCTAATAGTGAATTAGTGTAGAATTGTTATAAAATGCAATACAGATGGTACATGACTCCTTCAAAGTTAGCTAAAATGTACAAAGCAAGAATCAATAATTGTTCGAAATGTGAAGCTACAGAAGGTACCTTTTTTCATATGTGGTGGTCCTCCAAAGCTGTGAAAAAATTCTGGAAGAACATACATAATCTGATAAGAAGAATTATTAAAATAGATTTTAGATTTAAAACAGAACTATATCTATTAAACATGCTTGACAGGGATTTCCCTAAGGAATTTAAAAGTATGATGCTTTGCATGACCACCACAGTGCGAATTGTCTATGCAAGACATTGGAAACTAAAATCAATTCCGGAAAGCGATGAATAGATGGGGAAATTATTGGAAATTGCTCAAATGGAACAACTCACTTGTTGGATAAAACACCAGTCTATAGATGAATTTAGAAAAGAGTGGAGAAGTTTGATTGAATATTGGAATGCCGAAGGAAATAGTATAAGAGCAATCTGGTTTATGGCTTAATGAAACTTAAGGAATTTGTAATATTATGGAGGAATACAGGGGGAATACGGGGGAATACAGGTGAAAGATTATATATAGTAATGTATTTATAGGAAAAAGGAATCCTGTTTCTATGAACTAATCGTATAATACAACTTAATAGAAAATGGATAGAAAGCCAGTGTTAGACACACAATCGAATTCAGACAACAGTGTAAAGGAAGTAAATGAAATTTTATTATTTGGAATATATTTAAAAATAATAATAAAAAAATATCTTAGCTCTTGCTTGTTACTTTTTTTAAATGTAACTTTGTTACACCCTCATTACCAAAAAGTAACAAGTCACTTTGGTACTCATTGCTAACTAACTGCCAACTCATTGCTAACTTGTTGCCAAAAAGTAACCCGTTACTTTAAAGTTCTGGTCTGTTTGCTTTCTCCAGCAAGCATTTTTTTAAAAAAAATACAATATCGAGTTCTTTTATCAGATTTAAGGAGAAATCTGTACATTTTGATATTTGCATTTTGGCCAATTCTTGTTTAAAAAACACAAATGGAACAAAATTCTCTCCTGTCCCAAGGGCATAACATACATAAGAATGGATGGCAAAGACATGTTCTTCAGAACAAATACAGTTGGAATATAACACTCTCAACATTGCGGTGGAAGGGCTTGAAGTTTCTGGCTGACATTAGATTCTGAGCAGTATAATTAATCTGGAACTGAAGAATACCACAGATGTTTAAAATTATTTTTCTACTGACTCAGTATCCTGCACATTTACAAATTGTAGGGTGTTGGTTAATAGCCCACAAGGTTCATTGCCCAAAAGGGCTGTGTTCCAAACTTTGTATTCTACACCAGGCAACATACACTTGGAGTCAGGCTGGTTCCAAAATTCTAACTGTAAAAATGGTTTAAGGAAAATAATATAAAGTGCCTGTCTGGTTTAATGTTATTCTGCACACTCCCAATTATTGGTTCCTTCACATGGAAACCAAACACTGTGAGGAAAACACACACACACACACACACACACACACACATTTGAGAGCCTGGAAAGAAGCCACATTGATGCTTGGGGTGTGGGTTTTTTGTTTTTTTTGGTCCTTTTTGGTGGAACTGAGGCTTAAATTGGGAGGGGTTGCTTATAAGCAAACAATGTATAATTTGCTAAGATCATTCAGAAGCAAAGTTATAGAACTGCCAGAAGATAGGTAACTTAAATTGTGAAATTAAAAGGAAATATATACTACTAAATGTTTAAATTCTCCAGCACACCAGGAATTACACCAGGGAAGCTCTTATTTCTAATCTGAAGAAATGGCTATGTTTCCTCAGTGGTGCTACAAGGTATTCTGTATGTGCTTGGATGCACTCTCTTCTTTGGTATTACTTATACTAAGAATCCTAAGCTGGCAATGGATTCAGGTGTTAAAGACTTAAGATCTTATCACATCATATTATATATATGGTACCATTGAATTATCGGAGGGCATACATCTGAGGTGACATGCCAGGGCAGTGACAGGAACTAATGAAAATCAATTGAGGCCTTGTCTAGATGGGTTATTTACCCCATCTTGGTCTCATCTTGGAGCCCTGCAGTCCAGACGATGCAGGGCATTAGCCCCGTTTTGCCCCCAGGCTGTCCACACAACTCCTGGGGCCAAGATGGGGTAAAGCCCATTACACCACTTCTTAAAAATGTCTGAGAAAAACTGCTTCAGCTGGCAAAAAAATGGATCGGGCCCTGCGTGACCGCAGGAGTCCACAGCTCCATGCTGGCCTATCACTGTAGGTGCTGTCTGCTGTTGTCCTTCTGCAGCCAAGAAGCAGGCCTGCAGCATGTTCCTGGTTTCAGAGAGTGGGATGCAGGTGATGGCGGCTGCAGTGACAGGCCTGGTCTGGACTCCATCTTGTTCCACGCAGGTAATTGGGAAGCAATGGCCCTGATCCGTGGGCAAAATACATTGTCGGGAAGCTGGCATATCCTGGGCCATGTAGATGAGACCTGAGTTGGAAAACCAATGAAAAAGGGCAACATAATTAAATTTCTTAATTTTTTTTACAAGAGGATTGACTTAAGTTGGAATTTTAGTATTAACATTTCTCCAAAATTCAGTTGTCATTTATGTCATTAAATAAGGAAATGAGCTACACTGCCAAACAGCCAACATATTTGGTAGGGGGTTGGACTGGATGGTCCTTGAGGTCTCTTCCAACTCTATGATTGTATGCTTCTATGCTTCTATGATCTTATACCCCCCATTTAGTTATTGCCTCTAAACCTAGTTCTCTAGGATGTACTCAAAATTAGTTCCAGTGAAATGAATGAGGTTAAGGGGTTTTTATAGCAGTGATGGAGAAAAAGGAGGGGCACTCATGACACCTTAAGCATCTTTGGAGAAAAGATGCAGTAAAAATGTAAATATTAAATGACTAATTAAATAAGCATTTTTCTCCAAAGAAGGATTTTTCTCCCACAAAGCATATTATGGCAAATTTCGGTGCAGCAAACACATCCTACTTCATTTAATGTGGGTTTAAAATAAAGTCGAACCAGATATAATACATGCATGTGTGCCTGATTATTAATTTCACCACAGACATAACAGCCAGCTTTATGGCTGTTGTAGCCAAATATGGATTAAGTCTGTTGTTTATATCCTTTCCTATCTTGGATATATTTCCTTAACAAATAAGGAAGTGGGGTTTTCATTTTACCCCACTAGAGTAATTACTTCTGTTTCTACTAAAAGCTCAATTGTACTAGCCCACTGCACTCTGCTTAGCATAAATTAGCAAATGTTCCCACCATGATCATATCTAGTTTACTGAATTCTCACAGCTCTGTCAGATGTAACTAGGAAAAAACAGCAGATCTGCTTATGAACACTTTTTGTTGATCTCTATATTGGTACAAGCATTAACACTCTTGATTGCTTAATCATGCACTTTCACTATGCAGAGATAATGCTTGTAACTGCATCATCTTCTCTCTCTTTAACTACAGTTTAAGCATTATGTTCAAGTGCAGTTAAAGCTCACCATTAAGTGTTAACTATTATTCCTGTTGTTGAATCATGAGTCATTATGAGACAATTGTGTTCCTGTACATGGTGTAGTGGTTTGAGTGTTGGACAACAACTCTGGAGACCAAGGTTTGAATCCCTGATCAGCCTTGGAAACCCACTGGGTGACCTTGGGCAAGTCACACTCTCTCAGCCTCAGATAAAGGCAATGGCAAAGCTCCTCTGAACAAATCTTGCCAAGATAACCTGTGATAGCTTTACCTTAGGGTCACCATAAGTTGGAAATGACTTGAAGGCACACAATCACCACCACCACCGCCAAATTTGATATGCAAATGAAACCTGGGCAAGTTCAGTTTACCCCTGAATAAGAGTGCATGTAACATCAACAAGCTGTTAAAACTAAGTCTTCTCAGCAATCTTTTCAAAACTAGGAATTATAATTTCTTTGAATTAATAATGTATTTCTTATATTGACACTGGGAGCTGTTTCATGTCCCTGTAATTGTTGTTCTTCTCTTTCTTCCTTTGGAATTAAAAACATCCCTTGTCCTAATGAGCATAAAGCTTTAGCATTGTATTATGGTTCCTTTCAGTGCCTATCTACATAGTTTGAATGCAAGTTAAAATAGAGGTTTCCAAAAATAGTTTGGACTTAAAAATAGCTCCAGCTTTGTGTTAGATAATTGAGAACCAAGATCTGTTTGATCATTTGCTCAGCAGTTTCCTCTTCTTACTCCCAAATGTGTATTTAGTAACTTTAATGTGATCATGGGTGCACAGTTTATACAATTAGTGCAGGCTCGTCCCTCTTTCATTTTGCTTTCTAAACCTGTTTTAAGCCCTTCAAGTCCTGTTTCCCAAAGCTCCCATTGTACCTTTGAGATCTTCCTGGGAACATCACCTACTGAAGAAGGATCATAGCCTTCTCCTGACTCCCACATACCTATACACCACACACCAGTTTATTTCTTGATATTTTGTACTGATCTTAATTATTTTTAATGCTTTTAGATCTCAAAATGAATTTATGCCTTCTAACAAATGTAAATGAATTATGCCATTTAGCTAGCTGGGTTTCGGTTCTGTAAACTTTTAATGGTAATTCCATCAAATTTGGCAGATTGTCAGGATTGTTCTGTTTTTGTATTAAACCAGGAATGGGCAACATGTGGCTGTTTCACTGCAATCATTACCATTCCTGACCATTTGCCTTGGTGTCTGGGTCTGATGGGAGCTGGAATCTGACATCATCTGAAGGGCCACAGATTCCTCACTTTGGTGTAAAATTTTCAACAAGCCTATCGAGCTGAGGGATTTAAGATGCCTATTTTTAATGCCTCGCCCTCTTGGAGATTATTGGACCGGGACAAATATAGCATCCCTGTCTCGCTATCTCCTCTCCCAACCTCCTCCCGGCGCAGTAACAAAGAGTTTTGCACATACCTTGATTGCTTGTCCGTCTGCTCCCCTCGGCAGCCCAGGAGTGAATGCAGCTCTGGAGAGCTGCATTCACTTCATGGTTTCAATCCCAGGCCATTCTCGAGAGAGGACGAGCGCGCAGGAAATTCAAAAAGAAGAAAAAATACAGTTTAAAAAGTGACAGCAAGCACAAAAACAGACTTAAAAAATAACAAATAACCCAGATACAAAAAAGGGTATCACTTACCTCCTTGTCCTGATCACACTCGGAAGTGTTCAGCAGGGACCTCCAAGTGACACTGGCATTGCGCCAGCATAGTGGGGCACCTTTTTGCTCACCCGTCATTCTGTTACAGAAATGGAACGACAGATCAATTCATGGCTTAAGCTGTGAATAAGAAGAAACAAGGGCAAAATGGGAGCAGAACAGGACAAGGACGTCATTGTCCGAAAGGGAAGCCCTTTGGAGATCTTCTGGCGTACCTGTAATACCATATTAAGGGCATCTGATAATCTCCCTTGATTCACTACACTTAGACCTTGACTACGAGGTGGAGGGGGAAAATCCAGCTGAGATCTGGACTACTTTGGCCCGGAGCCACAGATTTATGTGTTACACCTGCCAAAGCCTGAATCTGCATTGGATTTGGTTCCATTCAAACCTGTTACTCACGCTTGACTCCGACCTCCAGGAAAAGCAAAGTGCCAGTAGTAGCTGCCCGATCTGGCTTTTCTGTTACACAATTACTCTTCCGAGCTCCAGGCAAAGCAAAGCACTAGCAGTACTCGCCTCTCTGAAGCCAAATTGGGTGGCTACCAATGGGCTTTGACTTACCATTGCACAATTGCCCTATCTGAGCTCTGGGAAAAGTAAAGTTCCAGTGGTAGTCATCCTTTCTGAAGCCAAAATGGCTGGCTAACCTTGCAATGGCAGGGCTTGCCAGGAGTTCTGATCTCAAAAAGAGTGACTACTCCTGGGGCTCTGCCTTTAGAATGAGAAGTGTTGCCAAGGCGGGGAAAAATTATGGTGCCTTGGGCAGAGCTGGTCCTTCTTCTCCCTACCCTGCCCCCCCGCCCGGATCCAGTCTGGGTGGATTGTTCACATGGCAGTTTTCTCTGAGTTTCAAGAAAATGCCGGAGAAAACTGTGAGTTTTCTAAAACCTGGAATAAGGGGGTATTTCCTGAGTCTGGTGCGAATAGCGCCTTACAGTGTGTGTCACTGTGTGTCAGGGAAAAGGCCACACATTGTATGGCATTGTTGGGCCAGATTTGTTGTTGGGGGGGATTCAGGGTTTGTGAGTGCTGTAGACAAGCCCTTAGATGTTCTTTCCCAAAAACATGTTGATAGAAATAGCCAGCAGTTCACTTACATACGAAGATCCCAACATACCTATTCTCTGTTATTCACAAAGATACTTAAGAAAACACTGCATTTATATCACAAGGCAGAATCTAAACATTTTACATACACTACTTCAGTGTCTCAGGGATTATGACAGGACTGTTTGGTGCTCCAGTTGTTGAAGCTGAGCTTCACCTCTCACTCCTCACCTTTAGTTATATGGGCTTATGGCTGATGGCACTTTCACCACTTTCAACTACCTCAGGGAATGCCTTGTAAAAAAGGTAAACACATCATCATCATCATCATCATGTTCACAGTATAGAAATCTGATAATGAGAAAGAATGGTCATATCACAAGCATAGTTGGTGGGGTCACAAGGCAGGGTCTTCTCAGTGGCTGCCCCTGGACTCTGTAACTCCCTTCCAAGGGAGGCATGAATGATCCCCTCCAGCAATTAGCAGGCAAACCTCTTTTTATTCCAATGGGCTTTTAAAACATAAAGTGTTTAAAGAACAGGCTGAGGAGTGTTGTTTTGTTTTAAACTGAACTGTTTTTAATAGCTTTTAAAATATTTTTAATTGCATTTTATTCTTTTAAGTGTAGATTTCAATTGTTTTAGTACTGTGAATGGTTTAATTCCATTTTAATGTTAATTTTTTGTACGTTTTTAGCTGTATTGTTCTTTTTAAAATTGTAAGCTGTCTGGAGTCCCAATTTTTGAAGAAGGATGGCTTGCTACTACTACTAGCTAAAGTCAAAAGCTGAACCAGCAGTTTCCTTGCTCACCATTCAGAATAGCTCATTGTAGCTAATAGCTCATTGTAATGAGATGTACCCGTTATCACAAACTCTTGGTGCCGTTTACATGACAAAAAAAGCCTGAGAAGAATTCATGTTGATCACTGGTTGTTTACACACATCACAGGCTATTCAGAAGGAGGGGTAGCAAAAAGCCCACTTAATCCGTTACTTCCCACCCCTTTATTTTTCTGGACTTTCTGAGGAAAGTCCGAGACAGCCCGTGTTATTGTTGTGTAAACAACCTGGAACCATCCCAGGACAAAGGGATTTTCTCTGATTGGTTGTACATTGGAGGGGGCAGGCTTTCAAGGGAAGCCTTGAAATCGCCATTTTGTTATGCCCCCCAGGGCCCTCCCTCCCCGCGTAGCTTCCCCCCTTCCCTTTCAGCCACACGGGGTGGGGGGGTCTTCTCTGTGCCTGACAGTCATGGAGAAGATCACCCCACCCCCGCAGCTTCCATCCCACCCGCGCGGGGTGGGGGACTCTTCTCCATGACTGCCAGTCACGGAGAAGCCCTCCCTCCCTGCGCAGCTTCCCCCCATTCCCTTTCCACAAGAGTGGGGTGGGGGACTCTTCTCCGTGACTGACAGTCACGGAGAAGATCACCCCCCCCATGTGGCTTCCACCCCCATCACTTTGCAGCCATGTGGGGCGGGAGACTCTTCTCTGTGACTGCCATTTACGGAGAAGCACTCCCTCCCCGTGCGGCTTCCACCCCTTCCCTTTCCACCCGTGCGGGGAGGGAGGGCTTCTCCATGGCTGCCAGTCACGGAGAAGACCCCCCACCCTGCACAGCTGAAAGGAGAAGAGGGGAAGCCACATGGGGAGGGAGGGCTCTTCCGTGGCTGCCAGTCACGGAGAAGAACTCCCCACCCCACACAGCTGAAAGGGAAGGGTGGAAAGCCACAAATGGGGGAGGTGATCTTCTCTCTGATTGTCAGTCATGGAGAAGACACCCCCCCCGCCATGCATGGCTGCAAGGGAAGGGGGGAGCCATACAGGGTGGGAGGGGTGTTCTCCGTGACTGACAGTCAGAGAGAAGATCACCCCCCTATTTGTGGCTTTCCACACCCCCCCCCCCGTGGCTGCAAGGGGTGGGGAAGCCGCACTAGGCAGGAGGGGACTGTGCCTGGCAGGGTGGATTTTACCATTTCCAAAATGGCAGATCCAGCCTTGCCAGGCTTCAAAAGTCCTGCCAATCAAAATACTTCTCAGCTGTGTGCCCCTATACCGGGATGCAGGCACCAAGGACAAGAATTATAAAATACCGGGACTTCTGCTATCGTGATAAATCATGTAAACAACAAGGGATGAACTCGGGATGAGGGTATCCCATTTCTTCCCGTGACAAAAATAGTCGTGTAACTGGCACCCTTATCTTATCACAACCATAAGTGTTACACATAATGGCTGGAATCCTGTTGGTTAATCCCAACTAGAATAGACCCACTGAATCAATTGTTGCAGGAATCAAAATATGCATAAATCCCATCGATTCAATGGGTTCAAAACATGGCAGCCAGATTGGTTACAGGTGCATCCAGGAGTAATCATATCACACCAATATTAAAATCACTCCACTGGCTGCCAATTAGTTTCCAGGCAAGGTACAAAGTGTTGATTATTACCTTTAAAGCCCTACACAGTTTGGGTCCAGGTTACCTATGGGATTACCTCCTCCTGTATAATCTAATCTGCCCCATATACTCAGGTTCTCTGGGTGACATTTACTCCAGTCAGCCAGGACTAGGTTGGCAACTGTCATCCAGAAGACTTCTTCATCAGCCACCCTAGAATCTGGAATAACCTGTTGGAAGAGATTAGACAGCTGTATACACTGTCTGAAGTCAAAACCGCATCAAAGACCAGTCTCTTCTGGCATGCCTATCCAGATGATTTTTAAACTGTGGATTTTAAGTTATGAATTTTAAATAAGGATTGATTGTTTTAATAGTTTTTAAAAATCACATTTGCTTTTTAAATTGATGTTAGGTGTTTGTCTTTTGCTCCCCACCTTGATCCATAGGGAGAGGCAGGTAAGAAATCAATATTATTTACTTGATTAGAGTAAATTAATTAGGATTAGCAATATGATTTAGACCAGTGATTGGTGAACACATATTCACCATGGTGAGAACCAATCATGTATATGCAGCATTCAAAGAATCCAGCATGCAAAATCCACACACACACACTTTCTGAAGAGGCAGCAAATCATGCTAGTTGTATGGCTAGTTGTTTAGCTAAACTTCCCTTTGAAACAAGAGCAACAGGGACCAAACTCTTTGTAGTCACAGGGGAAACAGGATGTGGTTGTGTGTGTGTGTCATATAAATGCATGCATTAAGCAGATGCCACATCTGCTAGAAGTTTGAGGGTGTTGAATGAGTTCATCTGCTAAGTTATTACTTCCACTAATTTCAAATTCTACGAAAAATGTATTTGTAAATATCAAGTCGCTGAGAGAAGAGCTAGCCTTAGACATTCAGTAATGGACAAGAATGGTGTTCTCGGCTCCAATAGAAACTTGGATCTTGTATGTGGTTGATCAACTCTTCCCCATCCTCTGCAAAGTATCACTAGTCTATGAACAAATTTGCAACAACAGCAGCAAAACAGTAACAGAACAATAGCAGCAGCTGATGTTGTAAATGAAAACCATATTCCTTTTACAATCACCATAATGACCTATTAAAATGGGGGAGGATTAATTTAGAATTTTAGAGAATGAAAAAGTTTGTAGAAGAAATGGGAGTTCTCAAAAGGATGATACATCCCAAATGTTAAGTTTTATTATTTATAATTACTGTAAACATCATGGTTCTAGGCACTAGTGAAATATAGAATCTGGTCTTGTATTTTATACTGGAGGGAACCTCATCATTCTGGTCTTTTCTGAACAAGTTTTTGCCCTTTCAATTTGCTAGGTTTGTCTGCTGTGATGTTTAATTACACTAATTCTCTCAATAATTTTACAGGATGGTTCCCATGATCATGTTCCTGGGAACTGAGGTACAGGTTGAGTCTCTCTTATCCAGAATTCTGAAATCTGAAATATTCCAAAATCCAAAAGTGTCCACTTGGGTGGCCGAGATCGTGGCATCTTTGCTTTCTGGTGGTTTAATGTACACAAAGTTTGTTTCATGCTCAAAATTATTTTAAAAATGTGTGCAAAATTACCTTTAGGCTATCTGTATAAGATGTATATGAAACATAAATGAATGTTGTGTTTAGACTTGGGTCTTATTTCCAAGCTATCTCATTGTGAATATGCAAGTATTCCAAAATCTGAAATATTCCAAAATCCAAAATCCCTCTGTTTTCAAGCATTTCAGATGAGGGAGAGTCGACCTGTACTTGAGATGGTGTCCAGGAAAGCAGCCCAAAATGCTGGCAACAGGATAAACAAGATCTGGGAAAGCAGCCAACTCCCAGTGATAGCAAAGTTAATTAAGGGGAGCCAGATAAGGTTCGGAACAAGCAAGGTTCTGTTTCATGAAGAAGCAGCAGTACAGGCAAGAAGGCATACAGAGAAGAGTCCAGAATACAGTCCAAAGGTCAAGGTTTACAGAAGGCAGAGTAGTCAAGAAGTAGGTCCGTGGGTCAGCAGGATCAGGCAACAGTGTAGTCAGGAACAGTCCGAGCTCAAGGCACAAGTCAAGGCATCAAGGATGAAGGCAACAGAGTCAGCAGGAAGCTTTCTCCAGGAAGATCAGTTGATCTCTGACAAAGCCTCCATCACTTCCCAAGCATGTGTGTGTGTGTGTGTGTGTGTGTATGGCAATCAAGGCTTTGTCAGGTACTTCTTGATGAACAGGTTTTTCTCATAAAGTCTCAGCTTCCTTCAAGCTTCCTTTTGAGCTCACTGCTGGGTGTATGATTGTGGAGGTAAGTCCCTCTCTTCGTCATCATCCTTATCTTATCTGAATTGGCAGGACTCTCTGCCGGGACTGGTGCCAACCCACTAGGGCCAGGCTCTTCCCCTGCTTGAGTCTCCAGGTTGGCAGGGTTCCCTGCTGGCACAGGTGTAGATAAACCTGTGCCAGGGTCCCTAGGGCCATTCTCTGCCATGTCCTCCTCCTCCTCTGACTCTATACCCTCATCAAACTCACGAGACATGATAGACGGTACATTGGACTGTTCCATTGCTGAATCCACCTCTTTTTGCATCCATGTGAACTATATAAAGCATGGACTTGGAGATCACAACTGTGAACATCAGCAGTCTGTGTGACCTCAAAACTGTACAGTATTATAGAATTCTCAGATGATCCCCAAAGCTCCCAGCTTCTGTTTCAAATTCCTTGTGTGGGCAGATTCCTATGGATACACATACTATCCCAAAGCATCTTCTGTACTGCTCCATGACAATCCAATCCAAGTATGTTGAATGGAACTCATCCCTAAAAAGTGCAGAATAATTTTTGTTAGGACACGACCTGCCCTAGCTGAAGTAAATTTAAGTTCCCTTTATTGTACATGCAAGATTTAAGCAGATCAGTTTTATCCTCAGTTATTTATTGTACATATTTACTGAAAAATATATAAATAGATGATTACTAAGAATATATTTATCCATGACAGTTTAAGAATGAAGAATGAAGAATGAGATGAGCTTATACAGTAGCGTGTGCCTTAGCCACAGGGTGAACCTGGCTTCTTCCTACCTTAGGAAAGAGGAAGAGAGAAGAGAGAGGGAGAAAGATGTAAAACAACAAATCAAATGTTTTCCCAACAACAAAATGCCTTGTTTATGCATTCTTCATCTGGGTACTGTATTTAGTCTCTGTTTAATGTCCAATATATTACAGACTGGAAAAAGTTACCAGTTCTTTCTACCTGAACATCTAGATTTTTTTCAGCCAGAATGGCTGGAAGCCATGTTGGCTGAGATATCCTTGGAATTGTAGTCTAAAAAAATAACATTTCTAAGCTTTGCTATATTAAGTGCTGCTGAGACAGAATGTGTCTTCATTCAAAGGTTCTTCCCTTGTTCAGATTTCTTTGTTTGTTGCTGGAAGTCTTTCTGGATGATTAAACTAACACAGTGTAAAAGAATGAGAGGGTCCTGGGATGATCTCAGCAGCATAAGTTATTCACTGTATGGAGTTAATACTGGGGATTTACTAAATTAAAAACTTATTTTTAAACTCTATTTTCTGTGTGAATACCAAGTCTTCTGTAATTAGTATGAAAATGTGACCATATTCCTGTTTGAGTTACATTGTACCAACTGCATACTTAGATATTTGCTAAAAGACAATGAATATTGCTTAAGCTACCAGTTCCACACAATGAAAATGCTTAAAATAGTTTCATTGTGGCAAGCTACTTGCATTCAGAACCCTGGTGCTTCGCACAAAAATTTAGGCAATTTATCATGTAAATTCTGAACATTTCCAAGAGTTTTGGATCATTTAGCGGGTCCTTGCCACTGGTCAGCTAATTCTGGTTTATGTCTGGGGTCACCTTTATCAACTTTTGGTCATCAAAGCTTCCAGTTCAGAACAGTGGTTAAACCAGACAGTCCAGGTTAACATCAACACTCCACTTAAACATTTTCAAGTATGGGAGAGTCAGGGTATTTACATGGGAATTGAACAGGCTTTTTCAGTACTCTTTTCAGGTTATTTATTATAAGTATTCATATACGGTATATCAGTGTTTCCTAAACCGTGATTTTCCAGGTTTTTGGGACTTCAGCTCCCAGAATCCCTGATCATTGACTAAGGTGGTCAAGGCTTCTGGGAGTTGAAGTCCAAAACATCTGGAGGACTAGAGTTTGGGAATCACACGCGCACACACACACACACACACACATTCTCATCAGGGACAAACACAGACATGGCAATGTCTGGACAATGCAGCTTCACTACGTTCCATGACATTACAGGTAAGGCATAATTCCATTTTATTCTATTATAAAGCATCTTATATTCATCTTTATTTGTCTTATATGAGTTGTAATTACTTAAGCACATATGCACTCCTAATATAGCCTAGATGTCCATCTTACTAGTATTAACAAAGGGTTGCATGACAACATAACTATTTATAAATTAGTAATAGGCTGGAAAATTGGGACCAAAGAATACAAATCGAATTAGAAACTCTTCTAAGTTCAGAAGGTGTGCAACATCTACAACTGGGTTTGAAAAAGATACATAGTTGGTGCTTCTGCAAAATGCTATAGCTGTTCTACAGATTCCTACAGAATATTTTTTGCAAATATTTTAGCTTTCAAATCTATCACCATTCCTGAGTTTTAACTATCTATGTTTTCACCCTTTCATGCTTCCCCCCCTCCCTACTGGCGCAATTTTCCAAATCATTAATTTTCACTGGTCAGGCTTCAATTAGTCTAATCAGACATAAATGTGATTCCTTGAGATCTTGATGTTTATTTTCCACCTTATTTATATACTTTTCTTGATTCGATTACCAAACTGTTCACTTGTGAGATCTTGGATTTATAGTTCCACATTAACATCATGCCATGAAAGTTCCCTTTCCCCATTCAGCGATCCATTAGTGACACCAGCGGTCCTTTTAATAAGGTCTGGATTGTCCAATGTTATTCAAGCTATTTCTCAGAATTTTGATTTGCTGGAAGAGCTCAAAGTTTCTGACATGATTTTCAGTTAGGATTACAGGAGGGCTTATATGGAAATCAGGACAGACCTAAAATTTACTGCCTGCAGATACATGGAGTAACCATTGGCTACTGACCCTTACACAAGCAAGATGCATCGTACTGAACTGAATGCATTGTACATCAAACTGAACCAAGTTATTTTGGTATGGCCTCTTTCCCCATCCTAATTAAATAATTAAGAATTTATTGCATTGTTATGACGCCTAAAATCTGATGTCTAAGACAGCTGCCTTACTCTGTCTAATGCTAGGGCCCATTGTAATGGAATCATCTTATTGGGGACTGTAACATTTCCTGGACAGATCTGGAAATATTTATTTATGCATTCCTGTGTTGTTTAATCATCAGAGCTGGGCTTAGGCAGTGATAGTGTTAATCTTTCAAGTCCTAAACAGTTTGGGGACAGTTGTCCAATCAACAGACCATAATGCAGGGAAATTTTTTTTAAAAGAAGAAATAAATTGGTTACAGACCAAACCAAGGAAGAGCATATGGCAGTGGAAAGATTTGTAAGATGTAAAAAATGACAAATATATATATATTTTAAAAGAGCCAATGTTGTTTGAGCATTAGATTATGACTCTAAAGACCAGGGCTCAGATCCCTGCTCAGCCCTGGAAACCCACTGGGTGACCTTGGACAAGTCACACCCTCTCAGCCTCAGAGGATGGCAATGGCAAATAGCAATAGCAATAGCATTGATATTTATATACCACTTATCAGTGCTGATGCACTCCCTAGGTGGTTTACAATGTTTTTTTTTTGCTAATTGCCCCCAACAAGCTGGGTATTCATTTTAGCAACCTATGGAAGGATGGAAGGCTAAGTCAAACTTGGAGCCCTCTGGGATCAAACTCATAAACTCGTGGCTTGCAGTACTGGCATTCAACCATTTCAACACCAGGGCTCCCTCCATCAATGGCAAACCTCATCTGAACAAATCTTGGCAAGAAAACCCTGTGATATGTTCACCTTAGGGTCACCATAAGTTGGAAATGACTTGAAGACATACAACAGCAAGAACAGGTTTTTTTTTAACAATAAAAGACTAACATAGTCTTCACTTGCTTTTCCCCAGAAGGGTTACAATGTACCAGATTAAGCTCTCCAGGCATGATATTCTACCACCAGGGTGCCACCACTGAAAAGGCCCCACTCCTTAGTAGTTACTGACCTTAGTTCATTTGATGGGAGATGCTTGGAGAAGGACGAGTGAAAATGACCTTAGGGCCTGGGCAGAGATGATCTTACAGATAACTTTGTCCCTAAATTGTCTAGGATTTAAAAGGTTACTGTCATCACTGCCTCAGCCCAGTCCTTAAACTGTAAGTATCACAAAACTGTGACATAAAATGATCATATTAGCAAGTCCTTGCTAACAATTTCACTACCCTAACAATTTCACTGCCCTTGGCAGTAATCCAGGCAAGATGTTGCAGTAATCCAAATAAGAAATTACCAGAGTGTGATTCATTGTGGTTTTCCTCAAGGTTCTGTTTATGGATACAGCTTTAGTAATATTGCATGGATGGCTAGTTTTTATATAATGGTTCCAAAAGGGGATGGGTAGTTAATCACTTAAATTATCCCCATGAACATGGAGGAGGACAAGAGAAGTTGCCTTAAATGAGCCAGTGAACATCATCAATAAGTTTTGGATGCATTTACAAAAAGATTTAATGTATTGAACATCTTCCCTCTGCCCCAGCTTGCTACATGGAAATAAAGTAGCATAACTGGTATGGGGAGAAGACATGCGTATTTTCTATGGGGTACATGTGTAACAAAGTCCTACTCTGAGCTCTTTTGTCAGATGGTGGCATGTCTATATTTGTAGTTTTGTAATGCAAGTATTTGAAACCAAGCACTTATACCTTGTTGCAGTTTGCTTGCTAATCTCTCCTCTGTGTAGAACTGAAGGCCGTTTTGAAAAGAAGCTTGCATATGTTACAAAAATTGTCCTTAAATCATCAGAAAACTGTGGGTCAATCATATTTACAATTACTGGTCTTAATTTACTGTACTTAACTTTATGAGGATTAGTAATAGGCAGCAGAGATAAACAATAACTATCACTCCAGGTTGAGCTGCAAAAATTAAAGAGATTTCATTGGGTGTAAATGGACTAGGGTGAACTTTACCAGATCTCATAAAGTATTGGGGGGTACTGAAGAGGAAAGAGACAGGAAAGGAAGTAATTTAGGAAGGGAAAAAATGACATATTGTGAAGCAAAACACTAAAAATAAGTTAGTTTTAAGCGGAGTCTCAACATTTTCCAAACAGATTTGAGGATATTATCAAGTTTTTAATGTACTTTAGTTAGTACTGTATATAAAAATGAAAAGGTGGAAGAGAAATCTAGTGGCCTTTATTGAACCATTAAATTCCTCATTGGACCACCAGAAAGGTATGTACGGTACCTTTATTTGAACATTGTTAAAACACTAACTGAAGAGCCAGTATGATGTAATGGTGTGAGTGTTGGTCTATGACTCTGGAGACCAGCTTTGAATCCCTCAACCATGGAAACCCACTGAGTGACCAGCCTCAGAGGAATGCAATGGAAAACCTCCTCTGAACAAATTTTACCAAGAAAGCCCCATGACAGGTTCACCTTAGGCTCTCCATAAGTCAGAAACAAATTGAAGGCACACAACAACAACAACAACAACAACAACAACAAACTAACAGATTTATTTTAGCTACTAGAAGACACTACTAAAATATCCTCCTTTCCTTTTTGTACAGAAACAGAGTAACAGTGTGATCTCTTTAGCCGGGGTGTTATCAGACATTATAAAGAGCTTGGGGCTGCCTCTGTACTGAGCGCTTCCCCTCTTGTTCTGTAGCATGATCACACAGACAAACACCATTATGTTGAGCTTTCCCCACTTACTATTCCAGAACATTGGCTGTCACTGGTAAAGGCAAGGAAATACATAGCACAGTGATCATCAGGTCAAAGGTAGTTATACTGCAAATTGTGGAGGGTAAGGCAGGAAGAATTGCAGTGTTCAGCAGTATCCAGTGTTTGTTTGTGACATTTAGTTCCACGCTTTGGAAAACTGACATCAGTAATGGCCCTTTTTTCATCAGTGAAAGACCCAGTCTGCTCTCTCCTCTGACACAATAAAGAGAGAGGCAAAAGAATGACTTCAGGTGTGGTGGAAGCCCTCCCCGCAAGAAAACCCACTTCAAAAACTCAAGCCAGACTTGGAAAAGTCAACATTGTTTCTTCAGTGTGTGTTCTTAAGGGTGCTTAAAATAAGAGATAAATGCATTTATTATGTCAACAAAGGTGTCATATTTAGGCTCAAACTACTATCAGAGACAAGAGTTGTAAGCTTTTTGTTGGTTTTCAGTTTCAGGCAATATTGACAGTAAAATAATCATGAGATATTTACATTTTTCAAAAAGGATACATGCTGAATTTAATCTCTCTCTCTCCTTCCCTCCATGACTTTTAATTTGAATCCAGATTTCAAGAGCTGCAGTCCACTTACATAATGGCTCATAAAAACCTTACTTTTTATCTTCCTGATTTCAATTCAATTTTTCTGTAATAAGCATTTTTAACATTGAAATTGAAGGCTGGAATCTGGAGGACACTTTCATGGGAATGAATTCCACAGAAATATAGAACTTCTCAACAGTATGTAGAGATTTGAAGCATTAGCTGCAGTTTCACAAGGCAGTGAAGCATAGAGGATAGCACTGCTAAGCTCCTAAGTGTTTACAGTTTTATTCCTCAAACCATTTTATGCCAGACTGCTTGAACTTAATCTGGTTTAATCTACTGTCAGCTATCCGAGAGTCTGCAGGTAAGAGGGTTAGAAGCTCCAAGGGCAGTCCAGCTATAGCAACTGATGGCTTCCCATGCTGGCAGTAGGTCACTGATGACCAGCCAGGAAAATCAAGCAGGCAAGAAAGAATATATCTTCTGCTACTGAAGAACTGCAAGACTTGTTCATTAAAACTGATCCATAGCCAATTGCCAAAGGTTTTAGATTCTGTAGTGCTCATTTCAGTTTCATAACTAAAACTGGATAAATCGGCATTCTGGCTCATGAAAATATCAGATCAGAATAGGATTTTTAACAGTCTATTAATCTGAAATTATAATCTGGGTTACAGACTGCATTTATAAAGCAGTTTGTCTTCATTTAAAATAACTTGTATATTGAGGGTTGGGGATTAAGTAGCTTTTACACTTCTAACCCCTTCACCTTAAACTT
The DNA here is from genome assembly GCA_030847615.1 of Gambelia wislizenii. Taxonomy (NCBI): domain Eukaryota; kingdom Metazoa; phylum Chordata; class Lepidosauria; order Squamata; family Crotaphytidae; genus Gambelia; species Gambelia wislizenii. The sequence goes on along the minus strand of JAUMIR010000001.1, from coordinate 114,665,636 downwards.
CATTGTTGTTAATTGCCATTTGCGTTCAATTTATGGTAGACATCAAAGACACTGTGTCACCAACAACCCTTCTCAGGTTCTTCAGATTCAAGGCTGTGGCTTCCTTTATTAAACCAATCCTCTTGTAATGGGCACTTCCTCTTTTCCTGTTACCTTCCACATTACCAAGAATTGTTGTCTTTTCTAATGAGTCATGTTATCTCATGATATGTCCAAAATATAATAGCCGCAGTTTTTCATGATTTACACAGTCAAAAGCACAGGGTGATTTTTCTTCTGAAATTCTTTTGTATGCGTCATTAGTCAATGTAAGTTTGCAATATGATCACTGGTGCCTCTTCCTTTCCTGAATCCAGCTTGGTTATCTAGTATTTCTTGCTCCATATAAGTTATGAGGTCTGTCTATTAAATAATGAGACTGACACAATAATCCATCTTTATTTATATGTATTATAATTCTGACAATCTTGTTCGGCAGCATCCTGAATGACCAAGCAGCCTTTTTTAAGGAGAGCACTGCTTGCTCCATATAGAGAGGGGCCTAGAAAAGGTGGCCTAACGAAAGCTCATCCCCATCTACCTGGTTGGCTGAACGCAGCCAATGGGCATCTTCTGATGCAGTCAAACCAAGGTAAAGAAGCAAAGGCACACACCGGCCTCCAAAGGTGTAAATAAACTGACACTTGCATGCTGGAACATCAGAACCATGTAAGACTCTGCAGAGAGTGGACGGCTTGAGCGTCATTCTGCTCTAATAGCCCATGAACTATCATAACTTAATATTGACATCGCTGCTCTTAGTGAAGTTCGTCTCCATGAGGAAGGCAGCCTTAAAGAATACGGTGCCAGCTACACACTTTACTGGTCTGGCAAACTGTAGGAGTAATGAGTCTAAAAAAGAAAATTGTATTAAACAATTCCAGGATCTAGTCCTTTTAAAAAGTAACAAGAATTATCTCCTTTAAAAAGAGAGTTTAAAAATCATTCATTTACTTTTAATTTCATGCAGAGTGCACTTAAGAATGCTAAGACTGATAAAGCTCAATTAACACTTAAAAAGTGTATTCAGAGGTCTGAGATCACTCAATTAAATTAGACTCATTACAAAACAAAGGAGTCAGTTTAAAATCCAAATCAAAATTTACTGAAGGTATATCAATCTCAATCTACATACGAAAACAAACTTTAAAAAGAGGTTCCTAACTGACTAAGAATATTTAGGGTAGGCAAACTCACCAGCCTACAGCGGTAGAAGGCTAGATGGTAAAACATCATGGCATGGTTACAGGAAAGATGGTTTAAGAAGGCTAAAGATGAAGATGGCTAAAGATGGCTCCAGCCTCATGGAGACTCTAACTTAAAAGAGAACTTACACACAGCAATAACATTTAAATTAGGTCATGTGTGGAATGACCCAGCACTCCAGTTGGCTGGAAGTGCCCAGTGAAATAAGAGAAAGGGAACTTGGGAGAACAAAAGGCATGCATGGAAAAACCCTAGACATATCTAAGGATGTGAATGAGGTATACAAGATTGCTTTTACATTACAATGATTATTTCCCCACATACCACACAAACCCAAAACCGAAAAACATCTTTCAGCAGTAGACTTTATGATTAAAAACTCCATTGTCTCCAAACTCGAAACCTTGCCAACAGGACACTCTGATCGTATTATTTCCTTACACCTCCCACATGTTGTTCTCTTTAGTATATATGCCCCAACTATGCAAGCCGACCCTGTAGAGAAAGACAAACTCTACACAGACCTATGCCGCCTCATACAAAAAGTCCCTGTAGAAGATACAATTATTATCCTTGGTGACTTCAATGCCAGAGTAGGAAAGAACTCCGAAGCCCGGAAAGGTGTCTTAGGCAAGCATGATGTTGGAAATTGCAATGATCACGGACACCTCCTGCTAGAGTTCTGTGCAGAACAACAGCTAATTATTACAAACACTATCTTTAAGCATAAAGATAGCTTGAAGACAACCTGGATGCATCCCTGATCCAAACATTGGCACCTCATTGACTATGTTCTAGTCCACCAGAGAAACATTCGTGATGTCCGTCATACTCGAGTGATGTCCAGTGCAGAATGACAAACAGATCATCGCCTTGTAAGATGTAAACTAAATCTTCATCTTAAGTTCAAACCGAAGAGGGGTGGCATCTTAAAGAAGAGACTCCAAGTCAACAATCTTCAACAAGCTACCATGAGAGACAACTTCCAGGCAAACCTGCAAACAAAATTTGAAGACCATCGTACGGAGCCTTCTCCCACAGTGCTTTGGCAAGATATCAAAAACAGTATCTTCCAGTCTGCAGAAGAATCCCTCGGGTTCTCTCACAAGAAAAATCAAGACTGGTTTGATGAAAACAACCAAGAGATCCAGGAGCTGTTGGCAAAGAAGAGAACTGCTCACCAGGCTTACCTCGCCCAGCCAACTTGCCATGTAAGAAAAGCAGCTTTCCGCCTCACATGTAGTAAACTTCAACAAAAAGAGACATGCAGAGCAAGTGGTGGATCAATATAGCAGAAAAGACACAACGCTGTGCAGATCTGGGTGATCACAGAGGATTTTATGAAGCTCTTAAAGCAGTGTTTGGACCTACTTATCAGGTCCAAAGTTCCTTATACAGTACAGATGGTCAAACATTAATTATTGATAAAGCCTCCATCCTGAATCAATGGGCTGAACATTTTCAAAGTCTCTTTAATGCCAACCGAGTAGTCCAAGGCTCAGCTATCCAATATATGATACAAAAACTGATGAAAAATGAATTGGACATAGCTCCCACTTTGGAAGAGACCCTTAAAGGCCATATAGCAGATGAAAAACGGCAAGGTAGCTGGGATTGATGGAGTCCCACCTGAAGTTTGGAAACACAGAGGTCATGCACTCCATGATAAATTCCACGAACTCCTTGTGAATTGCTGGGAAAAAGGGGAACTTCCATCAGATCTCCGAGATGCAGTCATCATCACCCTGTACAAGAGAAAAGGAGCAAAATCTGACTACTCAAACTATCGAGGCATAACACTGCTCTCTATTGCTGGAAAAATCCTTGCAAGAATACTCCTGAACAGATTAGTTCCTGCTATTGCAGAAGAACTTCTTCCTGAAAGCCAATGTGGCTTCAGAGCCAATAGGAGTACTACAGATATGGTATTTGCCCTTAGACAACTGCAAGAAAAATGTAGGGAGCAGAACAAGGGTCTCTATGTAACATTTGTCGACCTCACCAAAGCCTTCAACACTATGAGTAGAAAAGGTCTGTGGCAGATCCTGGAAAGACTAGGATGTCCTCCCAAATTCCTTAAAATGATTATCTTGCTACACGAGGGCCAGCGCAGTCAAGTCAGATATGGCGATGCTCTTTCAGAGCCCTTTCTAATAACTAATAGAGTGAAGCAAGGTTGTGTTCTTGCACGAACTTTATTTACAATCTTCTTCAGCATGATACTCCAAAGGGCTACGGCAGAGCTTGAAGAAGAAGATGGAATCTATATACGTTACCGTACTGATGGCAGCTTGTTTAACTTAAGCCGTCTGAGGGCTCACACTAAGACGCTAAACTATCTAGTGCGTGAGCTGCTCTTCGTGGATGTTGCTGCCCTTGTTGCCCACACAGAAGCAGCTCTGCAGTGCCTAACATCCTGCTTTGTAACAGCTGCAGAGCTGTTTGGGCTGGAAGTCAACCTGAAGAAAACGGAAGTTCTTTACCAGCCTAGGCACCACAGGATGAACACCATCATCCCCACATTGCCGTCGGCAATTCTGTGTTTAAGTCCATTCAGCAGTTCACCTACCTGGGAAGCATCATCTCCTCAGATGCCAAGATTGACAAAGAGATCGATCACAGATTAGCAAAGGCATATAGCACATTTGGAAGACTTCACAAAAGAGTCTGGAGTAATAAACACCTGAGGCGAAGCACAAAAATCAGTGTGTATAGAGCCATTGTACTGTCTATTCTCCTTTATGGGTCTGAAACATGGGTCACCTATTGCCAACACTTACGACTCCTCAAACGCTTTCATCAGTGCTGTATACGCACAATCCTAAATATACATTGGACTGACTATGTAATGAATGTTGCTGGCCTCGAGCAAGCAGGGATCACCAGCATTGAGGCCATGATATTGAGAACACAGCTGTGCTGGGCAGGGCACATTTCTAGGATGGAGGACCATTGCCTCCCCAAAATAGTACTCTACGGTGAACTCGCCACAGGTCAGCGTAAGAAGGGCACTCTTAAAAAGCGATACAAGGATTCCCTGAAACAACATCTCAGGCTCGGCCAAATTGATCACCAACAATGGTCCGCCCTGTCTTCACATCGGGAGGCATGGAGACGCACTATCCACAATGCCGCAGCCTTATTTGAGAACTCACGCCATAAAAGTCCTGAAGAGAAACGACAACGCAGAAAGAATCACAACCTGGAAACATCACCAAGGAGACCTTCTGCTGTGCTTTTTGCAACCGGACTTGTTTATCTCGGATTGGCCTTTTTAGTCATCAGCGTGCTTGCAGAAAGCGCGGGATGAGTCCTTCCTGAATCTTCGTTTGTGAAGAAAAGCCAGAGAGAGAGAGAGAGATATTTTACTAAGTTTGCATATAGTTATAATGTAATTCAGTAACTGATGAAAGCTAAACCTTGAGCCTTCCTGTGCCCCAAATTCAGCATTAGTTTACTCTGCTTGGATTAACCTATTGTACAGGGTTTTTTTTTAACATGGTGACAAAATGTTTATAAAGAAATGCATACAAGAACAAAGACGAAAGCTTTAGCTTGGGCTATTCTGCTTTCTGATGATCTTCATGGTCCTTCCACCTCTGTCATTCTCAGTGAATGATATTAGTTGGCAACTGAGTCCTTGTACATGGAATAATAACTTCAGCTCCATATCTGTTCCAGTGAACAGACAAATCTGGGACTTGGGTTCACGCTCTGCCACTGACATCCAATTCCTAGGTGGTGTAAAGCACAGCACAGGAGTGTTGGGTTCTTATGTGGTCTATAAATTCTTTCTGTTTCAGTGTTGTGATGAATACATTTAATTTTAACCCAACTATCAAAATAAGCCAACCATACAAACAGTTTAGTTTGTTAATTTCTTGTTTGGAAATATTTCTGTACCAACTTTAACATCCATTGTTAGCACAAAGTGTTACCTAAACCATTAAAACCAGCATAAAACCTCGCTGTATTTATATAAAACCACTGGGAGAATAAATGGGATTTCCTTTGGTGCTAAAAAGAAAGGATGTCAGACAAGAAAAGACCTCAACAGAGTGGCATCCCAGGCAAAAAATAAATTTCTTGGATTGCCACTCATATCTCACAGTCCATTAGGGATCCCATTATTCCTGTGAGGCAATAACTAAAGTGGGAGAGAAGTACCTGACTGGTCTGAACTGGAGTAGAGAAGGTACAGGACCCTGGACAGTACTTCAGGTACTGGTCCAGAGATTCTTGGCTTGCATTCAGGACCATGGCTAGCAACCCCTGCAACTAAGGTAAGAAATCTCTTACTTCAGTACTGATTTGGAGCAATTTGGGCTTTATAGTTTGACGAGGAAGGCTATGTTGGGAGTGCCACCCTCTCAAGGGCTTGATTTTTTTAAAGGGCTATCACCTATTTCTGAGTCCTTTTCCTTCCTTTGGGGAGCAAGAGTCTGAGGAGTGAGGATTTGGTTGAGTAATGCTTTTCCAGGGCCTTCCTCTTCACTGAAGGAGTTCAAGAGTTAAATCTCTGGTTTTGAAGACACTGGTACCTTCCTCAGATCTAATGGAAGTGCTGATAAATCCAAGGTGGAATGCCCTATTAGGGAGCACCAGCTCTATCTGCCCACCAGGGCTGCTGTTGCTGCTGGAAAACTCAATTGGTTCTTCAGTTCCTGGTCCACGGCCATGACACCACCTGGGACATCTGGAGCAAAGACTGCAGAGATAACCTTTGACAGAATAGTATGGAAGCAGGTGTTCCTGTCATGCCCCGTGAGCCTGATGAGGGTATAGAGTCAGAGGAGGAGGAGGACATGGCAGGGAATGGCCCTGGGACCCTGGCACAGGTTTATTCCCTGTGCCAGCAGGGAACTCTGCCAACCTAGAGGCTCGAGCAGAGGAAGAGCCTGGTCCAAGTGGGTTGGCATCAGTCCCAGCAGAGAGTCCTGCCAATTCAGATAAGGACGACGAAGAAGAGAGGGACTTACCTCCACCATCGTATACCCAGGAGTGAGCTCAAAAGGAAGTTCAAAGGAAGTCTCTGAGACTTTATGAGAAAAACTTGCTCGTTAAGAAACACCTGACAAAGCCTTAATTGCTTTATATATGCTGGGAGAGGCGATGGAGGCTTTGTCAGAGATCAACTTATCTTCCTGGTGAAAGCTTCCTGCTGACTTCGGTGCCTGGATTCCGCTTATCTTGACTTCTGGTATCTTGGCTCTTGCTTAGACCTTGGACTGTCCCTGACTACTCTGGTGCCTGCTCCTGTTGACCCACGGACTGTTTTGGACCCACGCTGACTAACTGCTGTAAGCCTCTGGCCTTTTGGACTGTGTTACTGGACTAAATCTTTGACTGTGTGTGCATTCCTGTGAGCTAATTAACAGTTGGCTACATTCCCAAACTAGTGCTGTTTATATTTTGCAGGTAACTAGTTGCTTTCTCGACAGTTCCTCCATGTACACAGCAGTATTAGTTCATCGAGTGAGAAGGAGTGGTACTTCACCCCAAAATGGTGTGGGGTGGCCATCTCACTAGTGCCACATGCCACCCATGTTAACCAGATCTTAATGGTACAGGATTTTGTAGGTAGATACCACCACCTTGAACTGTGCTTATAGACTAATGAAGTAATTTTAACACTGGTTGTTTGTATTCTGATCAATCTAGCATCTGAACTTTGTAGTAATTGCAGTTTATTGTGTATCACTAAGTTCAGTCCTATGCACGCGCCCACATGCACACACCAGTCCATAGATATCTGTGGCAAGACTGTCTTTATCCAGATAAAGAATGCATTTGTAGAACTCTATATTCTGGTGCAGATTTTCACACTTGAAATGGTGGGCATTCATCCCAATTCTCATTCCCTCTGGCCCTGCAGCACCGTCTCCATTTTATCATAATCACAGTTGTCAGGGCACACTGAAATCAATGGGGCTTGCTTCCATGTAATGTGATTAAAGTTGAAATGACAGTCAGGCAATAAAATGTCACTTATAATGTGAGAAATCAGTTATTGTGACTATCGCTGAGGTGTTATGATTGTGCCATTCATTTATTATGGCCCGCCAGAATAAGGCTGTCTCTAAAAATGAAGCCAATACCAATAGCTGTGACTACTACCATATGGAGGAAGTTATTCATGAAGACATCAATGCAAAACTGAATATTAGCAGTCTTGAACATTTGTTTGATAATTCGGCTTCTGTACTGCAGATGGTGGATTTCTCAATCTAATTTCATTAGCTTAACATTTACAGTTCTATTAATAAACTGCAGTGAGATATATTAAGATGAGAAAGAGAAGAATCATACTCATGGGAGGATTATCACAGTAGTCCAACGAAAAGGTAGATCACCATCCTAATGTTGACCTAATGTTCATTGGAATCCCAACAGTTCTCTGTCTCTTTGGGGTAATGCTGCAAATCATTCTGAGCAAGCCTTCCTTTCTGCTCAGATTTCAATGCAGCATCTCTGTGCAGTAGCTGGGCTGAGCTGATTCATCTATCTTGTTTCTGATACAGTGCTAAAAATACATGGCCAAGTTTGTATTCAGTCTTTTGGGGAATCTCACTTGTATCAGTGGTGATTACTGTACTTAAGATTGCTGCTAGGCTTTGGAAATAACTAAGATGATGATCATGGTGATGATAATGTGTGAGTGTCTGAGCCATGACTATCTGATGTAACCTTGAAGTATAACTCTGAACCAGCTGTTTTCTGACCAATGATTCCGGGGCTCTAATAATTTCTTGTACCAAATTTGTACTGGAATTTTTGTACACTCTGTACAACCTCTGGCAACATGTTGACAATGGAAATGAAATTAATATTTTGCCAATGTGGATAAAAATAACTTAGTCTGCTTGAATTCCCTTTAAATTATTTATTTTACTGGTATAATTATGGGCCCTGTAACTTAGGAGATTTTCAGACGCCTCTTGCCGCGCAAGCAGCCTCCGGAGCAGTAACAAGGCTGCTGCACAGCAAGGGGTCCATTTTGGATGATGCCATTTCTCTCTTGGCGTCATCCGTGACTGTTGCGGCTAGTATTGGAGGCGGCCGCACTGTTTTTCACTCACGGAAGTTGTCCATGAATAAAAAACAGCGCGGCCGCCTCCAATGCTAGCCACAACAATCATGGACGATGCCGAGAGAGAAACGGCATCGTCCAAAATGGACCCCTTGCTGCGCAGCAGCCTCGTTACTGCTCTGGAGGCTGCTTGCACGGCAAGAGGCGGCAAGAGGCATCTGAAAATCTCCTTAGTTTCTTTCACCAATCCAACATGTTTTTAGTTTCCACTGCAATTCACACTCCCCTCTCCACCCACTCATTGGTATATATGTTTGTCCAGAAAGTCTTCACTCCATGCATCTGATAGACTAGATTCCATGAAAACCTATGCCGGAATAAACCAGTTAGTGTCAAAAGATTCCTTCCTTTCCTTCATTAGTCAAGATTACTGTACGTGAAAAGGCATTTGTTCTCAGTGGGTTGACTCATGTATCCTAAGGCTTAAAATATCATTGATCAAACACTTTTAGGGTGATGCATAGAATTTTAGGATTGCCTCTGTACAATAGGCTTGAATTCCTCTGTCCAGAGTACTCCTTCAGACCATGCTAGATTAAAGCAACGTAATAGGAATCTGATAAAGTCTAAGGTGTTAGATAATCTCTGCTTACTTATTTGGTAACAGATAAAAGAATGGTCAAGGCATCTCTGGTTGAAATATCACCTTGCCTATGAATCCCCAAGGTAGCTGAATGATGCATCCTATGCATGCCAGAAGTAAGTTCCATTGAGTTCAATAGGATTTACTCCCAAGCAAGTCTGTAGTCCAAGGCAAGCAATGATCAGTTCTCCATGTGCATGCTTCATGGAAGGTATAATCATGGTATCTTAATAGCTGTTATGTAGATTTCTATTAACTATACTTTAAAATACAAAACAGACAAACCATAAAAGCAATTAACAATACCACATTTTGGGAGAAAGGCAGAATATAAATTCAATAAATTAAAAGATTAACACATAAAGTTTTTTTTAAAAACCCAAATAAGACTGCAGCAGCAAATACAACCACCATTAAAAGCAGAGTCTACTTTAAAATCCTAAAGGCCAGCAAAGATGGGGGTCTATATGTACTTTCTAGGAGAGGCATCCAGAGATGAGAGGTTACCACCAAAAAAATCCTGTCTCTAGTACTCATCAGTGCCATAGCTCTAACTCATGGCTCAGAGACCATAAGAAAAGCCACACTGGATCAGGTTGAAGGCCTTTCTCTGGTCTGGCAGTCTGCTCACACAGTGGCCAAGTATGTGCCTCCAGCAAGCCTGCCAGCAGGCTATGAATTCAACTGCATTCTTCAACTCCCTTTCCCCAGAAACTGAATAAGGAGGTGTACTGTTTCTGAAACTGGAGCTGCTAAATCCCCATCCTGAGTGATAGTCATTGATGGTCCTAAACATTATGGATGTATCTAATCCCTCTTTAAAGTTGTTCAAGTTGGCAGCCATTGATACATCTTGTTGTGCTGAATTCCACAGTTTGACTGTGCACTATATAAAGAAGTACAAGTCAACCCCTGTAGCCACAGATTCAGTATCCATGGTTTCACTTATCCACTTCCAAAAATATGTTCTCTCTAGGAATTTCTAGGTCCTCCTATGTGATTCTATGGTCAACATCTGGTGTTTGTCTCATTGAAAATAATAGGGCTCCCAATTATCCATGATTTCAGGTATCTCCAGGGGACACACATATACCCTGTGGATATGGGGGTCAACCTGTAGTGTTGTTGATAATGTGGGTTGAACTTAGAGACATGATGCTTCACAACCTTGGCAAAAACTAATGATATATATGTCTCACCAGCCACCATGCCAAAAATGACATTTTATCTCACTCTATTGCAACCATATTGAGCTACAGATATGGGAGTTAACCAGTACTTCTTTTTTTCAACCTGTCCTGACTCTCTAAGCATTGAGGCTTATTGGATGATGCCACATTTTACTACTGTGAGAGAAGAAAAAAGCTCCTCCCTGTCCACTTACAGAGCCATGCAGAAGTATCCACCCCCTTTGACCTTTATATATTTTGTTTTGTTTCAACCCAAATCTGAAATGGGTTTAACTTGGTCAAACTGCCCAATACTCCTGGAGGTGTGGGAAATTCACCCCATGTTTTGGAAAAAAAATGTTTTGGAAGTGCTGGTGGGCCTTGTAGGCTTCAAAATGGATTCTTGGAGAGATGAGACCCATCACATGTGTGTTATATCCTTGCCCTTCCTGGCTTATTAAAAAGCCTACAGGGGAACTGACTGAATGGGTAGAGGGAATAGTTACTACCTCACTAAAATGAGACAGATTTCCAGCTTGCCTGAAGGAGGCTGATATAAAACCATTACTAAAAAATCCCTCCCTGGAGCCCACCGTTCTGGGCACAGTAGGCCCCTGGTATCCACTGTGGTTTAGTTCTAGGACCCCCCGTGGATACCAAAATCTGTGGATGCTTAAGTCCAATTATATAGAGTGGCATAGTAAAATGATGTTCCTTATATAAAATGGCAAAATCAAGCTTTGCTTTTTGGAACTCCTTTTTTGGGGAATATTTTCAAGTCATGGATGGTTGAATATGTGGATACAGAGGGCTGATTGTAATTATTGGCTAGTCTCTAACATTCCATTTTTGACCACGGATGCCCCCTAATGATGCAGAATTGTACACTGGACTGCCAATGCACAATCATTCAACCCAGAAATGTTTTTTTTTCTTCTTCATTCCATTTCCCCCACCAATATTTTTAATTCTTATATAAAGCAACAGGCTCTTCGAGATGGGTTTAAAGTGTGACCTCTCATGATACAGCTCCTCAGGTTTTGCCAGTTGTTGTCCCTTCCATGAAACTCTTTGTCCATTCTTTTGTAAGGCTGTTTGTAATGATTTCTTGGATCTGCTCCAGCACGCTCCCAAAGGTTTTGGTTTTTGTTTTTTTTAAGCAGGATGTAGTTTGCTGAGGTGGTCCTATGTGAAGGGAAAATGTTCTCCCCTCTGATTTTAATTCATAATAATGCCATTGTGCAAAGTTATCTGAGGCTCTGATGCATTACAGCTCATATATGTATGTATGTATGTATATATATAGATAGATAGATATAGATATAGATATAGATATAGATAAAGAGAGAATGTGGTGAAGGATACTTTCTTGTTGTGATACATCTTGGAATTGGAAAGAAACTCACTTGGGGGTAGGAATAAAATGTTGCAGCTGGAGCTGGGTTTTGCCAGAAAATAGTCTGGGACAACAGAAAAAAAAAATTTTTTTTAAAACCCTGAGAACTACAGCAACAAATACCACAACTTCCTCACAGATTTGTCCCATCTGGCAGAGCTCAAAGTTGAGTAAAACAAAGTTCAAGGGTAGTAGCCCTGATGTCTGTGGGCAGTGCATCTACTTTGGGGTTTAATCTGAACTTTAAAGAAGCTATCCAAGGTGCTAAACCCAATTCCCAAAATAGGTTCAGCACTTTGGATAAGTCCTTTAAGTTTTAGGGCACAACTTAGAGTGGATTCACTGCCCTATATACACTGGAGTCACCAACCTCTACTGAATTCACTATTTATAAAATGGGGCACCTGCCCACCCAATGCCTCCCATCTTAAATCTACACACAGCCTTCCTGTCACCCAGCCAAGTAAGATTTCTGATGAGCCATCCTGATCATATGTAAAACTCACCAGGGTTGTTCTATCCCTGGGCCTATTGGGATTTTAGATTTACTTTAAAACACACAGGGGCTTCAACAGTTTTGAAACAGAGGAAGTTTCAACAGCAGGATGTGACCTACACAACCCAGGTTCTCAGGAAATATCCCTTGGAACCCCCTCCTGTCCTACAATGTGATGTTATCATAAGCCAATCAATTCCTATCTCCCAGCCATTAACAGCAATGAGCTAAGTTTTGGTTCCCTTTGTTTACGTGGTTGGAAATCCATCTAAGCTTTGTCCTAACCATAACACCCCCTTCAGGATACGAAGCAGGGTATAAATATTAGTCCCAAACAATAGCAAGGTGTGTCACTGTAGACAAGACCTGACCACTCTCTGTCGGTGTTCTTCTCAGCATGTGTTATCTGTGTGAATGCTTTTTGTGTTATTTCCAATAAAAAACATTTATTTCACTGCAGTTAGTACTGGAATTCTCTGCAGTTAGTACTGGTATACACAGGTGAAAAGATCCTGAAGTCACCTCCTCTTGCAGCATTCTGTTTGAGCTAATAATAATAATAATAATAATAATTCCCCCAAATCTTAATAGAGTCTTTGGCATCACATGTGGGGCTCTAAAGCACCCCCAGCTCTTCAGGTAACACTTTGCTGAATCCTAAACAGTTGTTAAGTTCCATAAAAACCACATTATGAACCACAGTTGTAAATATGAACCAGACTTGGGAAGCCCTATGAGGAGCAGCTTAGGGAGCTGGACATGTTTAGTCTGGAGAAGAGAAGGTTGAGAGGGGACATGATAGCCATGTTTAAATATTTGAAGGGATGTCATACTGAGGATGGAGCAGGCTTGTTTTTTGATGCTCCAGAGACTAGGAAACGGAACAATGGGTTCAAACTACAGGAAAAGAGATTCCACCTAAACATTAGGAAAAAATTCCTGACAGTAAGACCTGTTCAGAAGTGGAATACACTGCCTCGTAGCGTGGTGGAGTCTCCTTCTTTGGAGTTTTTAAGCAGAGGCTGGATGGCCATCTGTCGGGAATGATTTGATTGTATATTCCTGCATGGCAGGGGGTTGGACTGGATGGCCCTTGAGGTCTCTTCCAATTCTATAATTCTATGATTCTATGATTCTATGGTTACTTCTTTTGTTTGACTCCAACTCCCCAAATCTCCCAAGCAGCACAAGACTATGGGAGCTGAACTCCCCAAAAGTAATGTTCCCAAATTTTGCTCTTAGCTATGCTTTTTCTGTATAACTTAAATGGAAACATCATGAAGGAATACAGTCTTGCAACATATTTGTGGAGTGGGGGGGGGAGGGAAGGGAGGGAAAGGAGGGACTACTTTTCTCAATATTCTTGTTTTCTGAGCACAAGTGAATGCCTGACACATGGATCGAGTCAAATTCCAAAACATAGCGAAAACACTGCCTGCATATTTGGCAGGAATAACAAGCAGTTCAGGTCAATGTCTGCTGCAGTTCTGAAAAGAGGAAGAAGTAGAAAAGAAGGTCCCTGCATGAAACAGGAGGAAAATAACTCAGAGCAAAACATGAGGAACAGCATGTGACATTTTGTTAAGTGCAGCATTACTATTACTCAAGGATCAACATTTTTACAGCCCCTCTTAGAACACTTCCTCCTATGCACTGAGCTGGAATGTTTTATTAACTGGGGGGGGGGGGTGAGTTTGCAAGGGAGAGCAGAGAAGAGGTGAGGAAGAGGTCAGAGCTTTCAAGCTGTTACCATATGAATGAGATTTTTTAAAAATAAAATGTAAGTTTTTATGGCTTTTTTAAAAAATAAAAAAAACAGCCATTACATCAGTCATAGAAAATTTGGGTTCTTAACTTTGTTCAAAATTGCTGGTGCATCAGTGGGCTGGGAAAGGCCATGTGAAGACACACGGTTGTCTGCGTCATGAAGGCTAGAAAGTTCAGGCCTTGATCTACCTGACTGGATTGGCAGAGCCTCAGTACTTTATAATGGGAACAATACATTGTAATGGGAACAGGGCTTAGAAAAGTCCCTTTTAGGGAGTCCAACTTCCACTGGACAGCCTGTGAGATTGTGAGAGGGGTAGTTCAAGAAAAGGGTGTGGGGATGGAACTTTCTCAAATCTTGGTGGGAAATAATAAATGACAAAGAAGGCGGATTGCAGTTTCCATGCCAGAGATGACTAAAGCAGCATTAAAAATCACAAGTTCTTTTAGGAAGGAACCTATTGATAAATTCCCACAACCAGGATATGTACAGTGGGTTTGAAGGTACTTATTCAGGCCTCTGATGCTTAGTGTGCCTATATGATAAAGTGAGGGGTGTACACACGATTATTCTTGTTGTGTGCCTTCAAGTCTTTTCCAACTTATAGCGAACCTCTCACAGGGTGTTTTGGGCATGATTTGTTCAGAGGGGGGTTGCCATGGCCTTCCTCTGAGGTTGAGAGTGTGTGACTTGCCCAAGATCACCCAGTGGGTTTCCATGGGTGAGTGGGGTTCAAACCCTGGTCTCCCAGTGTCCTAGTCCAATGCTCAAACCACTACACCATGCTGGCTCTCATATCACATGATATTTCTCATATTTACGTATGCATGAGAAGGCCAAGTGCTCATCTTATTAGTTCCCCTCACACACACCAGCCATTTCCACATGTTTGCCTGCAGAAAGAATTGCCCTATGCATATCTGTAGAGCTCTTCCATATAAGGAAGTATCCTCAGTCATGTCATAACATTTCTATCAGTGACCTACAGTGTGGCTGATAGGGTCTGTGGCAGGAGGATACATTGGTGTGGAGACAGAGTCTAGTTCTGTTTTTTGAGTGTTGTTCTCTTGTACTGGTCTTCAGATTTTCTTTCAGCAAGGAAGCTTGCTTGTTTCTGGTTTAATGTTTGTGTAAGCCTACTAGCAAACCCCAGAGTCAGATGAATTAGTAGATGAACAAGTTGTTGGTTGTTGTTGTTGTTGTATGCCTTCAAGTTGTTTCCAAATTATGGTGACCCTAAGGTGAACTTATTATGGGCATTTTTTTTGGGTAAGATTTGTTCAGAGGGGGTTTGCTTTTGCCTCCCTCTAAGGATGAGAGAGTGTGACTTGCCCAAGGTCACCCAGTGGGTTTCCACGGCTGCATGGGGATTCAAATCCTGTTCTTCAGGGTCCTCTCTCTCTCCCTCTCTCTGGCTTTTCTTCGCAAACAAAGATTCAGGAAGGACTCATCCTGTGCTTTCTGCAAGCGCGCTGATGACTAAAAAGGCCAATCCAAGATAAACAAGTCCGGTTGCAGAAAACACAGCAGAAGGTCTCCTTGGTGATGTTTCTGGGTTGTAATTCTTTCTGCGTTGTCATTTCTCTTCAAGACTTGTTCGGCGTGAGTTCTCAAATAAGGCTGTAGCATTGTAGATAGTCCATCTCCATGCCTCCAGATTGGACCATTGTTGGTGAGTGATTTGGCCGAGCCTGAGATGTTGTTTCAGGGACTCCTTGTATCGCTTTTTTGGAGCGCCCCTCTTACGCTGACCCGTGGCGAGTTCAACATAGAGTACTATTTTTGGGAGGCATTGGTCCTCCAGCCTAGAAACGTGCCCTGCCCAGCGCAACTGTGTTCTCAATATCATGGCCTCAATGCTGGTGATCCCTGCTTGCTTGAGGACAGCAACATTCATCACATAGTCAGTCCAGTGTATATTTAGGATTGTGCGTATACAGCGCTGATGAAAGTGCTCGAGGAGTTGTAAGTGGTGGCGATAGGTGACTCATGTTTCAGACCCGTAAAGGAGAATAGAACTACAATGGCTCTATACACACTGATTTTTGTGCTTCGCCTCAGGTGTTTATTACTCCAGACTCTTGTAAAGTCTTCCAAATGTGCTATATGCCTTTGCTAATCTATGATCGATTTCTTTGTCAATCTTGGCATCTGAGGAGATGATGCTTCCCAGGTAGGTGAACTGCTGAACGGACTTAAGCACAGATTTGTCAACGGCAATGTGGGGATGGTGGTGTTCGTCCTGTGGTGCAGGCTGGTAGAGAACTTCCGTTTTCTTCAGGTTGACTTCCAGCCCAAACCGCTCTGCAGCTGTTGCAAAGCACGATGTTAGACGTTGCAGAGCTGCTTCTGTGTGGACAACAAGGGCAGCATCATCAGCAAAGAGCAGCTCACGGACTAGATAGTTTAGAGTCTTAGTGCAAGCCCACAGATGGCTTGAGTTAAACAAGCTACCATCAATACGGTAACGTATATAGATGTCGTCTTCTTCTTCGAGCCCTGCCATAGCCCTTTGGAGCATCATACTGAAGAAGATTGTAAATAAATTTGGAGCAAGAACACAACCTTGCTTCACTCCATTAGTTATTAGAAAGGGCTCTGAAAGAGCATCATCATATCTGACTTGACTTTGCTGGCCCTCATGTAGCAAGATAATCATTTTAAGGAATTTGGGGGGACATCCTAGTCATTCCAGGATCTGCCACAGACCTTTTCAACTCACAGTGTCGAAGGCTTTGGTGAAGTTGACAAATGTTACATAAAGTCCCTTGTTCTGCTCTCTACATTTCTCTTGGTTGGGCTTTCTTCCAAATTTTATCATTTGTTTTTTTTTTTTTTTTGCTGAAAAATGCCTCCAACAGCTCCTTGAGAGATTGGAAGGCAATTGGGGCATGCAGGGGTTTGAGGGTACTTTTCTAATTTATTCTCGGTGTTGGAGGTACTGGGGGGGGGGCAGAAATGGCCTTTAGTCTGGATGCAGCACATGGGCCACTTTTCTTCACTTCTGCTGTACAGGTTGGCTCCAGTATAGGTTGGCTTGGTATGCTGAAAAGAAATTCATAGACCATTAATGGAGAACAAGGAGCATTCCTTGTAATGTCTTCCTTAGGTCCTCTAATGCATTAGGCCTGATCCAACATTTGTACCATACCTTGATAGCTGTCCAAATGTGAGGGGATTGGGCAGGCTTGGGGTGGGTGGGAGGAGGTAAGTCCATTTTTTTTCCTATTTAATTTTACTGTGTGGTTATAACACTTTGATTTCACTTTAGCTGCCAAGGAAACATCCTATGGAATCCTGGGACGTGGAGTTTAGGGAGGGACATTTTGAATTCTCTGTCAGAGAGTTCTAGTGCCTTACCAAACTACAAATCCCAGGATTCCATAGGCTGTTGCCTTGAGAGTTAAAGTTAAATCATAACACTTGAATTGTGTAGTGTGAAAATAAGTAAATACAGTGGTAAAACCCATGCAAATTAGATTACAAGCAGCTTTGTATCTAGTTAACATCATTTGTAAGATACTTTTTTAAAAAAGTACCAGGTGCATGCTCTTTGTAGAAAACTGGGCAGGGGAATAAGACATGTTTTTGAAGCATTGTAACATTGTGTAGGGAATGCTGTTTACATGTTTTCTTCCTTCCTTCCTAAAAACAACAATACAATTGTCCCTTCACATTTGCATGTTTCACATTTGTGGTTTCACATATTTGTGGTTTGTAGCTGCTGCTCAACTAGCTCAAACTCCAAGACCCCACTCTCCTCTCCTCTCCTCCTGTCCTGTAACAACACAACTCCATCTTGCTTTCTTACCTTGTACCAAAACAGTGCTGGCCATTTAAAACAGTAAGGCCGCTACTTTCCCAAACCGAAGCTAAAAGTTGCAACCGTAGCAACACCCACCCCCCATGCACAAACTATGCCCCTCATCCACACTCACCTCCCCCCCCCTAGCTCTCTCTCCATTTGTCCTGGCAACAAAACACTCCATCTTGCTTTCTTACCTTGCACCAAAACAGCACTGCCTGTTACATTAAACCTTACTGTTTTAAATGAGCAGCAGTGTTTTGGCGCAAGGTAACAAAGCAAGACGGAGTTGTGTTGTTGGCAGGGCAGAGGGAGGGAGAGCTGGTGGGGAGGCGAGTGTGGGTGAGGGGCATGGTTTCTGTGCCCAGGGGCAGGTGTTGCTACTGTGATGGCAGGTATCAGCAGTCCTGTTGGTGGGAGAGGAGTCTACAATACTGTAATGTAGCATGCATGTTGGAGTAGGACTTATCTTATTCGTGTTTTTTTCACTTTCATGGTGGTGCTCCACCCCTAACCTCCACAAATGTGAAGGGACGACTGTATAAATGTTCATGCTGTACTGGACTAATATTGTAAATCTTATACAGTACGACTCCCATATCTGTGGGGGATATGTTTCTGGACAAACACGAAACCACAAATAATAAGGAACCCTATTGAAATGAATGATTTCCAGTCCAAGCATACCATAGAGTTGTACAGGAGGACCTAGAGCTTCCTAGAGAGATCAACTTCTAGCAGAAGCATACCATAGAATCATGCTGGAGGACCTAGAAGATGACCAGAGAGAATGTATTTTTTTCAGATGTCGGTAAATGAAACTGTGGGTACTGGTCCTGTGGATACAGGAGGTTCTACTGTACTCACTTAGCTGGAAGTAAGCCTCATTGAACTCTATGGGGCACACTTTTGAGCAGGTATGCATAGACTTGCACTGTAAATAAATACAAACATCTGGATGGGAGAGTGGGAAAGTAGGAATGCATTTCTCATCACCCATGATGTCATAGCTGCTATCTCTTTAAGTGATGGAGGCAGCTGTTCACTATGCACACCTCTGGCAGTAACAGTGGTGTTTATGCTGATTTGGGCTAGTTCCTTCTTTTCCAACTGAGGAAACCAATTTGCCCAAGTGGGGACTCATTTATTTTTGTTTGACCTGCAAAACAATTTGCAAAACAGATCTGCAATGTCACCTCCAAGTGTCTACAAAGTGGTCTATGATTCTAATTTTAATTATGAAAAACACTGACTGTTGGCACCCTCCACCCTCCACACCCCCTCATGAAAGGCAGGTTTCCCTCGTATATATGAAACTGATAGCACTATGGTGCTGGTTCATATTGTACTAATTATACAGTATTCTTCTCAGAACAGAAAGAGAAATGCCTGTTATTTATGCAGCTTGTGCAAACCATTCTGTTTGTTTGAAGTGCCTTCATCTAGGCTACAGCAATTGTTTTCCAGGTCTATTTTTATGTTAGGATGTGCAGTGCATATTTCCTACCACGTGTATCTGTGACCCCAGTTTGGCCACATGGTTCATGTTCAAAACGGATTATGTTTTGTGTGTATGTATTCCTTACTTTCTCTCTCTAGCAGAGTTAAAACTGTCTTTGTTTTGGGAGGTGATTGATATGACTTCGGAGACAGGATCATATCACTTGTTATTGCAACACTTATTGGTGATAAAGTTCAGCCGAAAAAATTAAGCAGCTGCAGCGTTGCAGCACAAATTAGTTTAATGGAGGCAGTCAGGAGCAGCTGTTTGGCTCAGGACTTGGATTTCGCAGTGGGGGAAGGGTTCTGTAATGGTGGTAGTGTCCCCCCCCTCTTCTTCTTCTCCCTCACCCTCTCTCTCTTTCTACATAAACATTTTTTGGCTGTTGCAGCTTTTGTGCTGATCACGTGACAGAGTCCCTAGGCAGATAATTTATTTCTGTAGTGTTCATGAGCAATCATTAACCTTCAGACACTGAGCTTGCTTTCTGCTTTGTGGCATTTGGAGAGAGTGTTATATATTTTTCTTTAATTTTTTTTTGTGGATGTATTAACTAGTTTAATCCAGAGGGTATCAAGACAAAATTACTGTACAACCAATTGATAAAAGACTCTATTGTATAATACTTATGATTCTGTTAAATCTGACCATTGCTTACAAAGCTATTCATATGGTTTAGTGTGTATGGATCAGAATAATTATTTCCCCACCCTACCCTGATATAAGAGCATCTGTCCCCACCATACTTCCTTAGTATCTTATTCCAAATGCAAACCCACCATTAGCTGGCTCTTTAAAAATCCTGCTATGGAACCACCCTTTTGATCCCTCTCGCCCTTCCCCCATATGAGACAAAAGAGTCGAGGCTTCTCTAAAGATGCAACAGGGTGGCTTTTGTTACAAGAAGTATCAGATTTCCCCATCTGAAAACTCTTTCCTCTGTACTGGTTGACGTTGCTAATGGGTAGTCAGCAGCTGATTTAAAACTGAAGTGCCTTTAAAAAACAAACAAACAGAGGATGTTAATAGCTACTAGATAAGAGGTATTCAAATCGGCATCCGAAGAAGTAGGTTTATATCCACGAAAGCTCATGATCAAATAAAAAGCTGGTTAGTCTTAAAGGTGCTCCTACATTCCTTTTTTCTATCCTCCCTTCCTCCCTTTTACAAATCTCTGAACATTTTACAGACACTTAGCCCCAAATCTGATTTGTACAAGCAGCTCATTTATCAGAGCTTGGAAACCTTACTTTTGGGGCTATAGCTTCCCCAGCCACCATGGCCAATGGCTGCACCAAGTGGGAGGAAGGATTGTTTAAATTATGTAAACACCAGTTTAAATAGATTGATCCTACAGGTCTGGGCAGACTTTAGGTTTATGAGGTCTACTAATTTTTTGTTTAACCAGAAGCTCAAAGTTCATGAAGTGGACCTAGGTGCAAAATTGTGGTGTGTGTGTGTGTGTGTGAGTGTGTGAGCGAGTGAATCTCTGTGCAGGGCCAATCCAGGACTTTTTGCAGCTGGAGGAATAGTAGCATATGGTGCCACTCACCCACCTGAATTACATTGCATAGAATTCAAAACCAGACAGATTAGTTTTGCATAGGTGACAGAACATCTATCAAACACCTCTTCCTAATCTCTGTTCAATCAAATTGTTGTTGTTGTTGTTGTTGTTGTTGTTGTGTGCCTTCAAGTCATTTTTGACTTAAATGGTGACCCTAAGGCAACCCTATCACAGGGTTTCCTGAGGTTGAGAATGTGTGACTTGCCCAGGGTCAGCCAGTGGGTTTCTATGGCCAAGTGGGGATTTGAACCCTGGTCTCCAGAGTCATAATCCAATGCTATGACGCCACTATGCTATGCCACGCTGGCTCATTCTGTCAAATATCTCTTTCAAATCTTAAGCTCTAGTAAAAATACAATAGCAGTAAACTAAATAATTAGCAATTACATAGATAGCCTTTTCAGGACATACAAAATATTTTGCCTGCAATTATTGCCTTGCTCTGCCTTATTGTAGGGCCAGCACTGGGTGCACATGTATGTACTTGTGCATGTGTGTGTTGAAAAGCCAGGTGCAAATTGGTGGCTCAGGGGATTGACCCAATCACCTGCTTCAGCCTGTGAGCTATACATTGCAAAAATCTGCACATAGCAAGTACTAGTCTATGGCTGCTGACACCCTGCAGATATAATGCAGTTTGACACCAATTTAACTATTGTGGCTCCATTGTGGGATTTATAGATTTTTTTTGTGGCGCCAGAGCTCTCTGAAAGAGAAGGGTAAATAACTCACAAAACTACAAATCCCAGAATTCCATAGCATTAAGCCATAGCAGTTAAAGTGGTTCAAACTGCATTATGTCTGCAGTGTGTCAATAGCCTACATCTAACTTATTACACACCAGTGATTCAAAAATCCTAACTAAGAATGGGAAACTTTTTCTCCTGTTGTTGCTATTATTTTCACCTGCATGTGAGAAACCTTTGCTGTAAATTATTCTAGGTTTCTTCAGTAAGCCCCAGACTCCTTCTTGCCCAGCCTGCCTCCCAAATAGCTGGTAAATGGCCTACCTCCAATTGCTAGCCCCAAGTAGGTGGATTAATTGAATTAATGGTAACTTGGTAATTCAACACTTCTGTAAATTCCATTGATTCAATGGGCCTATTGTAGCTGGGACTAATAATTTAATATTGACTTGAGAAGCCCTAAATCCATCTAATTCTGGTTTGAACAGTTACACTGTTGACCTTGTAAATTTGTGGGCAGGGTTCACATAGCATGGATCAACTGTGCAGTGTGTAAAATTATTTTTGTGGCTCCCAAACATTCTTACACTTTAAACCCAGTCATATTACATCTCTTTGCTCTTGTGGAAGATAATGCATATAAACTTCCTCCTTTATACTTTTATTCTTTTTTTTTTTTTTGTATCTCTGTTTTAAGATATTAGGAGAGTGTCTCATTTATTATTAGGGATGGAAAGAATATTCACAATACCATTTTCTGTGCACAGAAAGATGTTTCTTGTGCAGAAAATGGTGTTTTCTGTGCTAAAAAAAATATGCAGATTTTGTGCAGAATAAGTCCCAGCTACAGCATTCTCTGTAGATTTGGTTCAAGGATCTCCAGCAGATGGCAAAAAAACACAGATGGTTGCACTCCATTTTATTATGCACCCATGTGCCATTTTAGGTGTGGAATGCGATGATTCACAGGAGGTTGAAACTGCAGATTGGGAGGGCCCACTGTACAGTTTTTAAAGACTTTCTTATAGCAGGAAGAAAATTAGTATAATTATTTGTTGCTTCCTTTGAGAATGAAATTAGTAAAGAATTACTTCCCTGTTACGCCATTTCTGCAGTACTAGATGGAAGATACTGGATACAAAGAGGCCTGTGATAACGATCTTATAAAAGAATGCTTAAAAATCTCACCTTGTATTATAGATAAAGATTTTAATCTTCATTGTGGTGGAGAGGATGGACAGAAGTGCTATGTTCAGGACAAGTTGCATACTTGTATTTCACTGAAAGGTAGCAGACACCTTAATTGCTCATGGTGACAGAGTGGGACTATGGCACAGCAGGGACTAGAATGCTTCTCATAAGTGACTACACATTGGCTCTGTCTCTTAGATCATTTTGCCTCTGTGGATTCAATAGCCGACTTGCTGATTATTGATCTTTTCATTGGGAAGCACATAATTTGTAGTAGACTAAGGATGCCAAATCCCAAAGAAGCTATCGTTACTTCCCAATATGACAATGACGGATATAATACAACTTCATTATAATAAAAAGATGGATAGAGAGAAATCACTGGGAACAAAAACCATATCTCTCATCCTCTGTTGATTTATTTAAAAATAATAAATGATTGCTGTTTTATTGACCCATCTTACATTTTGTTTGGTAGATGGAATGAATGGCTGCTTCACAAGAATGTTTTCTGAAATAATTTATTAAGCCACTTGATAAAATGGAACAGAATGGAACAAACAGACACACACAACTGAGGTGAGAATATGAATCATGGTAATGTGTTGGCTACATCTTTGCATTTGGTGTACAAGGCTAAAGTACCCATAATACTCAGTTGGCATGCAATTTATCCTTATCCTTTTGTTGTTGTATAAATTGCAGTGATGAAAGATGCAAATGAAAGGGACTTCCTAATAGTAGTACCAGTCAATAGATAATGTGCAGCCCTTCCCTCATTCTTCTTTCCGTAAAGACGTTTTTCTGGTAAGAAAAAAGATGGAGGAAGTGGTGAAAAAAACACAGAAGGGGTATAAAGAGAAGACAATATTATCTGGATCACATCACTGTGTCTAAAATTCCATGAAAGAGACAGAATGATTATACAATAAAAGTGTTATGAGAAAGCATTAAATAGAAGATCAACATGCGTGGGTGGATGGGTGGTTCTTAACCCCTGTCCCCTTCTATTATTTCACACTAAAATGGCTCCCCAAGCTACTTTAAATGTTATAAGTAACTTTGGTGTTGTCTAAACAGTGAAAATACTCCTCATGGAATGCAAGGAGAATACGACTTGTCATAGTGGCATCCTGCATCATATCACTGTATTCACAAGGAGGGGGGGCTAAATATGCCATATACAAGCTCTATCTATGAAATAACGAGACTGTTTCCACTTTCAGACAAATGAGGGAGAACTGCTTGTGAATGCTTGACTGGTGACCTTGAACATGTCTGAACCTGCATGACAAACATCAACACTTTTGGCTGTTCAGTTCATTGTCAGTCATCATTTAAAGCAGCTGTGTTGTCTGTTGTGTGCCAGAAAAATGCCAAGTTTAAAAGTCGAGCAACCTGACACTCTGCAGCAACTTGAGGTGGACCCAACCCTTTTTTCAAAAAAACATCACTTGTGATGAAACCTGGGCCTTCCAGTATGATCCTGAGACAAAATGACAGTCAATGCACTGGAAAACACCACCTTCATCAAGAATGAAAAAGGCACATCAAAGCTGAGAGAGAGAGTCGGGAGAAAAAAGGCCAGGACTGTGGAAAAATGGTTTCATTCTTCATCAAGAAAATGCACCTGCTCACACAGAACTTTCTGTGAAGCAGTTTTTGGCTGCTAAATGCATTACTACATTTGAACATCCTCCATATTCACCAAATTTGGCACCATGCAACTTTTTTCTTTTCCCTAATGTGAAATGGGTGCTTAAAGGAACATGTTTTGGGATAACCGATATGAAGAAAATGGCAGATGTGTTGAAACACATGACAGAAACTGATCTGTTCTACACCTTCTACCTTTGGAAAACAAGACTGCATCAGTGTGTCAGTGTGAACAGGGAGTATATTGAAGGGGACAAGCATTAGGATTGTAATACATATAAATAAATATGGCTTATTGTATCAGTCTTGTTATTTAATAGACAGATGTCATACTCCGCAGGAAAACCCTTCGTGGCCTTCCTGGAGTTTTTAAAAAACAGTGTGGGGAATGCACCTTTCTGTTTATTGGGACAAGCATTGTTAATTGATTCACTTTCCTAAAGGAGCAGAAGCTGAAAGCTAATTGGCCAGATGAGAGCGGAGGGTGGTTGGTTTACTAACAAGGCAAGTGCCCGGAACTGCATCCCCCCCCCTTAGTATGTGAGTGCTAAAGCGATAAAACAGGGGTTTGAGTTCTTTTGCTTTTCTGTTAAGGTGAAATATTATACTTTCACACCATATATATATAAATTTGAAAATACTGTTTGGCAGAAACAGCTGGTGAGAATCAAAACAGGAGTAACTCACTTGTGGCCACCATCTTGATTTGCATGCATACCGTTTGCACAGGAAATGTGGATACCTTCACATGCCTGTGATCTACCTACCCCCCGCAGCTGCTGTGAGTTGCCTTTACTGTGGAACAATCCATTTCTTTTTGCCATGTATAGACAACCCCTTAGTTTTTTAACAGGACATAACAGTGGGGGTGGCGGGTGGGGTATGATTTTAAAGCAGGGGTGACAACTGCAGGGAGGGGTAGTGGCCATTTCCTCCCCACATTCCCACATGGGCCACGTTTGCATTTCAGCACATTGGAAGTGATGTCATCTCACTTCTGAACCCCCATTTGGTAATTTTGGATTTTTGGGGATGGCAGTCCTGGTGAGGACTGGGAGTGGGAGGAAGTAAACTGCTGCACTTGCAACCAGTTTTGGATCAATTTGGCCAGATTTCAGACAAGAAAAACCCCATCTGAAAATTAGCACAAAATCCATTTTTTAACTTTTTTTGGTGCTTGTGAGCTTGGGGAGGGGCTTCAGTTTGGGGTTCATGGGTCACACTTTTCCCACCCCGTTTTAAAGGAAAGGAGTTAAGAACCCAACTCCTATTGGCTTGCCCCTTTCAGTCATCAGGACAACAGCTGAAATCTTGCGTGATAGATATAGCTATGATAGTGGAGCTCTGTTGTCATAGTGACTTCTGCTGATGCCACTCTGCAAAATCCCTACCTTTCCCACCAGGCAGCACACCAATTAAAGGGTTTCTGAGGTGCTGTAGACTGGGGCACTGGTAAATGACTTCTGTAGCACTGTCCTGGTCATGAGGCATATTGAAACAGGCAGCTGTTGAGACCCTTCAGGGTCCTGTCGCAGCTACTTTTCTGTGCTTGGAAAGCCCTGCAGCCATCATTTCCCAACACCTTGATCTTCAGAGATTTGGTTCTTCAGTTGGAGTGCTGCTTCAATTAAGAGGAAAGTTTTGAGGGATCATGTTCAGTCATTAGCAACCATAAACATGAATCCCAAAGGTTATGAGATCCTAAATCTAGGTTACAGTCTTGTAAATATTGAAGAGGCTTCCAGCCTATACTTTGTAAAAACAAAAGGTAGGTACCAAGCAGATGTAACTGGGACTCATGTGTAATGTGGCTCCTAATGAGACACATGCAGACACATGGAAGAAATGGACTGAATTCTGTTAGTTTTTCATGCATGTGCAAATTCCCTTATGGAAGCGGTTAGACATTTGCAACATCCACATTCAGTTCAAGGATGTAGAAATAGACTGTGCATGTGGTGCCACTGCAAAATTGCATGCAATTTCTTGGCCAATGTGCATCCGTATGCTCCTGCTGAATTTGGCAATAGTAATCTTTCAGCTGTACAGTTGGTTGCCCATTTGTTGCAAAGTTGCTATTCAATGCAAGGGTTGAGGAGCACTATCAATACATAACTCTAGATTCAGAGAGTTATGCTGTACAACCCAGTGGAGGATTTTGGCCATGGAATCATTTAACATGGAATCATTTTGGCCATGGAATCATTTCACACAGAAGTATCTAGAAATAAGGCCAATAGAGTCAACTCTAGGCTTCTTCCAGGCTGCTTCATTACGATTCTCCTCTTAGGGAACTGATATTCTGTGCTGTGAAAGATATTCTTTTCTTGGTTCTTTGTAAGCCTTGTTTTGAATTATTTATTTATTAAACATTCAGCTTGCTACAGGGGGCTTTCAGTAAGCAGTGAACAGGAGTTGTAGAATTGTTCCTGCTTCCTGTAGGAACTATTATCTACTCAGTTTTCTACTTATCCTTCTTGGTTATCTACTTATAAATAGTTATTTACTCACCTTTTTTGGTTTTACCATCCTGGATTGGATTATATGAGGTCTGGTGAAGTACTGTATGATATTAATCTGTCAGAGTTCTACTGTGGTCACCTTACATTTGAGTTTTTTTTCCCCTGGTGTGTAAACTCACAGTCTAGAAAGGCCAAAAGAAGCTTTCAGGATTGTGATTGGTATTGCATCCATTGATATGTTGACCATCTCAAGTAGATAGTGTCCATGATTAACCCATGACGCATAGCAATAGCAATGTCATTGCCATAACACTTCATGTGCCCACTTATGTGCCTGTAAGCACATGATTTATAGGCACAGAATTACTTAAAATTAAATCTGTCCATGTGTTTGTACATCTTTTGAGTTCTAGGGAGCTAGAAGGGGCAGCTGCAATTCAGAAAGCAGAGTGAGAAAGTTTTCTTTAACCTACAGTGCCTCACCAGCAACCCCAATACCTTTGCATAATGATTAGTTAGCTAATACCATTAATAGTTAGCAAGGCTAATCATACATGGATACCAAGGAGGAAGCTTTTCACATTGTTCCAAAGAAATAATACCTTGCATATGAGATAGTTTGATCAAGACAATTTCTTGGTACAACATCATTAACAAAAGCAACAAATATTAAACCATAATATTGAACAACCCCACAAAGTGCTTTGGAAAATATTCCCAACTCTGCTGTATCCATACAGTGTTCCATTTACTTTATTTTTATAGTTTGCTATCTTGTAATATAGCTTTAGGGAAAATGCAAAGGACACTATTTCATTTTTTTCTTTTAAAACTATACAACAGGATAGCCTGCTGACCAGAAGTATTAAAATACTGCTATTTTGGAACTAGCTGTTACCACTAGGATGACTGAATGAGCTGAGATGTTCACTAGAGAAAACGCCTCTTCAAAAGATAGAAATCCAT
The DNA here is from genome assembly GCA_030847615.1 of Gambelia wislizenii. Classification (NCBI taxonomy): domain Eukaryota; kingdom Metazoa; phylum Chordata; class Lepidosauria; order Squamata; family Crotaphytidae; genus Gambelia; species Gambelia wislizenii. The sequence continues at coordinate 114,638,055 of JAUMIR010000001.1, read as the reverse complement.
TTTTGTAAAGTGCAGAGGACTTGATGAATGAAGCCTTTTGGCCTTGATATGCATCAAATGTAGAGGGCTTGACCTGTTTGTGGGGGGAGGAACAGGAAATGGGAACAAAATATATTCAACAAAGCTATTTTTTCTCTGGAAAACAAATACTACCCAGGGTTGAGATGCAGCTAGTGAAATTTGAGACTGCAGATATTCTGGTTGGACTTTTGCTTAAGGTTATCTATCTGTGAGTTGAAAAACATACCTTTAAAACTTGGAAGGATGATTTGATTTATAAGTCAACCCTTTATTGTAATATACCTCTAGTAGCACCATTGTTTTTGGAAACAGAGATTTCTGAGTGGAAGTAGGGAACTAAGGGCTATGAACCAAAGCTACTGAACCAAATGTTCTTTGCCTGTCATTCCAAATCAAAAGCTGAATTTTTGGGAAAATACAGCCCTGGACCTGCACAGCAAACTGTGCCATGGGGGAAGGACCATCTTTGTTGGCCTCCATAACTGAGAGGCCAGAGGCTACTGGATCAGATGGAAGGCACCAGAATGTTATGCTTGGGTGTGTGTGGAGCCAGCAGCTATTTAAGGCCAGTCCGTACCTTCATGTAGCTCTTTGGATCTTCTTTGTGGACAGAGTGACAACAGAATGATTTAAACATGGTGGACAGCAGCTGGACACCTTTATTTTTTAATCCTAGTTTGGCTTTGAGGAGTGGGGGTTGGCAAAGGCAAAGTGGAAGGTTTCACATTCCATTCTGTCCCCATTGATCTCTGCTCTATCTGAGGGGTGGTTTTTTAAAAAATTATTCTCCTTTCCATGGGAAGCTGGGGGGGGTGTTGTAGTGGGCATTTAGTGGATTATTGCAGTGGATCTTGGGGCACTTCTCTTTTGAACTTCCCAGATTCTGGTCATGTGGTTGGGGCCCTAGGCTTCATCAGGCCATGTTTTGTGCAGGCCTCATGGCTAATGGGCCTTTAGGCCATGTGGCAGGCAGACTAGGTCTTGCTCGGCTGCTCTTCACATAGACCTTATTAGGCTCAGGGGTTTGGACATGCAAAAGACCTCACTTGGCCTAAGGGTTGATTAGTCCTCACCAGGACACTTTTCACACAAGCCTCATTGGGCCCAGGGGTTTTGGCATGCAAAAGGCCTCACTGGGCAGCTCTTCACATAGGCCTCATTAGGCCCAGGGGTTTTGGTGAGGATAAAGCTGTACCTGCTAGGTCTAAGGACAGACCAGGCCTCACTGGACTGCACTACACACAGGCCTCATTAGGCCCAGGAGTTTTTGGTGTGCAAGAGGCTTCACTAGGCCTAAACAAGTCAGTATTCCTTTGGAGTACACCTTGGTAGGGTGTGCCACATGTGACCTTTGTGGCCTGATAGCAACTTTGAATAGGGCCTTTACAGCCTCCATAGCCTAACACTAAATTGGGACTGAGGCATCCACAGCCTCAATGGATTTCTTTTTCTTTTTGGAATTGTGTGGTGTGCTGACATGAACCTTGAGGGCAATCTCAAATGCATCAGCCAACTTTACCTAAACGTTCAGCCTGGCCACCTCTACCTTCTGTTCCTGTCACCCTGCCTTTAGATTCACCCTGTCCCTTTTACTTGAACCAGGAATGAGCCCTTTAAACCAAATATGCGTGGAACTGTGTGGTGTTACTCTGGTAACTGTGCTGCTAACTATCTAGGGCAGTGGTTCTCAACCTGTGGGCCCCCAGATGTTGTTGGACTACAGTTCCCAGGAGCCCTCTGAGGTCTCACCTTGACAGCCAGGTGGTCCTCCCAGCACAGCTTCACTAATGACTGGGAGGACCACCTGGCTGTCAAGGCTGTCCCGGCATGCTCCTGTGCTGCTTCTGTTCCCTTCCATTTTTTTTAATTTAATGCCAAAAGTCATCAATAGATTGCCCATTCCATTTCAGTAACGGAATCATGGGTGAGCCAAAAGGTGCCTCGTTCCTGTGGCACGATCTGGAAGGTCCATGCAGAACACTTCTGGTGGTGATTAGGACATCTAGGTAAGTGACAGCCTTTTTTGTACCCTCCCCTGTTTACTTGTTTTGTTTTTAGTTTAGGTGCTTGTTTTAGGTTTTTGACTTTTATCTTTAGTTTTATTTTTGTTTTTCTTGCGAGAAGGGCCTGGATTTGGTCTCCAGGAAGTGAATGCTTGGGCTGCCAGAGGGGAGGGGAGGACTTTTTAAATCCAGGTGTCTGATTTTTTTTTTTACATCATTACAGGGATGGGAGCAGGAATTAGAAGGTGAGACGGGGATGCTATATTTGTCTCCGTTTGATAATCTCCTAGATGTTGAATGAATCACCAAAAGTCTGGATCTGAACAAAACAAGAAATAATTGGTTTATTGAAGGGCTAAAAATGGAACATCAATTAGTAAATCTTGTGCTTATAATGTTGTACTATCTGGACAGTCTGTCACTTGAGCATAACCGATCACAAATATCATAGCAAACCATTTGCCTTTGGTTATTCTAATACCTTCCCTTATAACCCAGACTCCTTTACTCTTTGTTCATTCAACATTCACATCCAGACTTCCAACCTCTACACACAATATTCCAGGATTCAAACCTCACCCATAAAGCACACAAGCCTCCATTCAGACTTCTCTGCACACACACACACACACACACACACCCAGAGCCTTCAGCTCCAATCAACCAACTGACAGCTCTGTCACATATGCCTTCAAATACCCAGAAAACCATCCCATTACAGTCTCCTGCTCTGGCACTGGTTCCTTTCAGGCTCTCATCTCATATACTCATCTTCATTCTCGTCACACATGGCCTCTGTAGCCTGCTTCTAAAGTTGGTTTGGGCCTTGGTGGCCTGTTTTTGGTCGCATGCTGTCCTTGGGACTTTGCAGCCTAGTTAGGTGGGCCTTGGCCCTTGGTGCAACCAGGCCTTAGGCCTTAGCCCATTCTCTGTTTTTAGGCCCCTGGCCTTTACATAGATTTGAGTGTTGGACTAGGACACAGTCCTTTCTTTACTGTGAGCCCCGGGATGGCATCCAGGAAGGGTAGTGGGGTGTCCAAGGTGAAGGACCCAACAAAGAATCCCCCTGCTAAGTGCCCATCTCCTGAGTCCTGAGAGGGAGAGGGAAGATGACCGGATGTTTTAGCTAAATTGGCAGAGTTGGAGATGATGTGGGTCCCTTAAGCTAGTGGTACAGGTATCTAAGGAGGCTAAAAGAGCCAGTAAAAGAGACTGGGGTTGAGCGAGTTTGCCATGGTGGTGAGGCTTGGGAAAAGAGGCCTTTGTTGGAATGGTTTGTTGCCTCTTTTATTTGAGGAGCACACTGGGCCTCCCCCTCATGCTTTAATCATTCACCTTGGTAGGAATGACTTGGGCTTAGAATCATAGAATCATAGAATTGCAGAGTTGGAAGAGACCACGAGGGCCATCCAGTCCAACCTCCTGCCATGCAGGAAATCACGATCAAAGCATCCCCGACAGATGGCCATCCAGCCTCTGCTTAAAGACCTCCAAGGAAGGAGACCCCACCACACTCCGAGGGAGTGCGTTCCACTGCCGAACAGCTCTTACTGTCAAAAAGTTCCTCCTAATGTCGAGGTGGAATCTCTGTTCCTGGAGCTTGCACCCATTGCTCCGTGTTCCAGTCTCTGGAGCAGCAGAAAACAAGCCTGCTCCATCCTCAGAGTGACATCCCTTCAAATACTTAAACAGGGCTATCATATCGCCTCTTAACCGTCTTTTTTCCAGGCTAAACATACCCAGCTCCCTAAGTCTCTCCTCATAAGGCATCGTTTCCAGACCTTTCACCATTTTAGTTGCCCTTCTCTGGACATGCTCCAATTTGTCAATATCCTTTTTTAATTGTGGTGCCCAGAACTGGACACAGTATTCTAAGTGAGGTCTGACCAAGGCAGAATAGAGTGGCACTATTACTTCCCTTGATCTAGACACTATACTTCTATTGATACAGCCCAAAATCGCATTGGCCTTTTTAGCTGCCCCATCTCACTGTTGGCTCATGTTCAACTTGTGGTCTACTAGGACTCCTAGATCCCTTTCGCACGTGGTCTCATTCAGCCAGGTCTCTCCCATCCTATATTTATGCATTTCATTTTTCCGCCCTAAATGCAGTACCTTACATTTCTCCGTATTGAATTTCATTTTGTTAGCTTTGGCCCAGCTCTCCAGTCTATCCAGGTCATTCTGAATTTTGATCCTGTCCTCTAGGGTATTAGCTACTCCTCCTAATTTGGTGTCATCTGCAAATTTGATAAGTATGCCCCTAATTCCCTCATCCAAGTCATTGATAAAGATGTTGAATAGCACTGGGCCCAGGACAGAACCCTGTGGCACCCCACTGGCCACATCTTTCCAAGACGAAGAGGAGCCACTGCTGAGCACCCTTTGGGTTCGGCCGGTCAACCAATTACAAATCCATTGAACAGTTAACTTGTCTAGCCCACATTTTACAAGCTTGTTTGCAAGAATGTCATGGGGAACCTTGTCAAAGGACTTACTGAAATCAAGGTATGCGATGTCCACAGCATTCCCTTCATCTACCAAGCTGGTAACTTTATCAAAAAAAGAGATCAGATTAGTCTGGCATGACTTGTTTCTCTGAAACCCATGTTGACTTTTTGTGATTATGGCATTGCCTTCTAAATGTTCACAGACTCTCTGTTTAATGATCTGCTCTAGAATCTTCCCTGGTATTGATGTCAGACTAATTGGACGATAATTGTTGGGATCCTCTTTTTTCCCCTTTTTGAAGATGGGAACAACGTTTGCCCTCCTCCAGTCTGCTGGGACTTCTCCTGTTCTCCAGGAGTTCTCAAAGATTATTGCCAATGGCTCTGAGATTATATTTGCCAGCTCTTTTAATACTCTTGGATGTAGTTCATCTGGTCCTGGAGATTTAAATTCATTTAGATTAAGAAGGTACTCCTGTACTACCTCTTTACTTATTTTGAGCTGGATTTCCCCTATTGTGTCCTCTGTTCCATTCTCCTCAGGTTGGTCCTCCTTTTCCTTTTCTGAAAACACTGAGGCAAAGAAGGTGTTGAGTAATTCTGCCTTTTCTCTGTCCCCTGTTAGCATTTTGCCATCTTCTCCACGTAGTGGCCCTATCATTTCCTTCTTCCTCCTTTTGCTGCGGACATACCCAAAAAACCCCTTTTTATTGTTCTTAACCTCCCTAGCAAGCCTGAGCTCATTCTGCGCTTTAGCTTTTCTGACTTTACTCCTACACGTGTTCGCTATCTGTTTGAATTCTTCTTTGGTGATTTCTCCCCTTTTCCATTTCCTATACATGTTCCGTTTAAAACTTAGCTCCATTGAAAGTTCATTAGTCATCCATCCTGGTTTCTTGAGACACCTCCCATTTTTCTTCCTCAATGGTACTGTTTGAAATTGTGCCTTCAGTATCTCCCTTTTGAGAAAGTCCCATCCGTCTTGAGGTCTCTTCGCTTTTAGTATTCCTGACCATGGGATCACCCCCAGTATTTCCCTGAGTTTATTGAAATCAGCTCTCCTAAAGTCAAGAATGCGTGTCTGACTATGCCTGGCTTCTCCTTTCCATTGTATAACAAACTCCAGGAGAACATGATCACTCTCACCTAAGGATTCCACCACTTGCACCCCATTAACCAGGTCATCTGTGTTGGTTAGGATCAGATCTAAAATAGCTGACCCCCTTGTTGCCTCTTCCACCTTTTGGACCATGAAATTGTCTTCCAGGCATGTAAGGAATTTGCTAGACCTTGAAGTTTTGGCTGAGTTAGATTGCCAGCAAATATCAGGATAGTTGAAGTCACCCATCACTACTACATCTCTCCTTTCTGCATGTGTGTTCATCTGTTCTAGAAAGGCATCATCCAATTCCTCCGTCTGATTTGGGGGTCTGTAGTAGAGTCCCACAATAACATCCCTGTTGTTTCCCTCCCCTTTAATTTTTATCCAGATGCTCTCCACCTGGCTTCCAGTATTGATGTCATGGATCACTTCACTGGTGTAAATATCCCTGACATATAATGCTATTCCTCCTCCTTTCCTGTTTGGCCTGTTTCTCCTATAAAGGTTATACCCCTCTATTCCTACATTCCAATCATGAGACTCGTCCCACCAGGTTTCAGTAATGCCTATTATATCATATTTGTTTTGTAGTGCGAAGAGTTCAAGTTCATCTTGCTTATTTCCCATGCTCTGTGCATTAGTGTAGAGACATCGAAGACCATGTGTTCCCTTTGCTTGCTGCCTGTGCAAGTTTTTTTGCCTCCCACTGTTGGGTCCTTGCGCTGTTTGCCTTGTTCCCTCTGTGACAGTTTGACTCTTTTCTCCAGCCCTTTTGCCTTCCAGAATACTGTCTCCCTCCCCCATTTGACTCAGTTTAAAGCTCTCCTGATCAAATTCTTGAGACTGTTGGCAAAAATGTTTCTTCCAACTGTTGTAAGATGCACCCCATCTCTTGCCAGAAGTCCCCCCTCATGGAAACGCAGTCCATGATCCAAGAATGCAATTTGTTCTCGGCGACACCATCTACGGAGCCAGTTGTTTACGTCAGCTATTTTCCTCTCCCTTCTTGGACCATGCCCTTCAACTGGCAGAAGAGACGAGATGACAACCTGTGCGTCCATTTCTTTCAGCTCCCTCCCCAGGGCCTCATAATCTCTTCTGATCTTGGGAAAGCTGTGCCTTGCAGTATCGTTTGTTCCCACATGGACCAAAAGGAAGGGGTAATGATCCGTAGGCTTGACGAGTCTTGTTAGCCGCTCCGTCACATCACGGATCTTTGCCCCAGGGAGACAACACACCTCCCGTGTCATCTTGTCAGGCCCACATACCACGGCTTCTGTACCCCGCAGCAAGGAGTCCCCCCCCACCACCACACGCCTCCGCCGAGGCTTCGCAGCTGCTGTTCCTTGCGGTGGTCCTCTCAAGGTCCCCTGCTCTACCCCTGAAGTCTGTCCATGCTGTTCTTCCTCGTTGTCCTTGATAAGGGAAAGGGCTTCGAATCGATTCTGTAGCTGCAAGCTGCTCGAAGAATCCCTGGATTTTCTTGTTCTGTGTGTGACATTCCTCCAGCTGTCTACTTCCTGTGTCTGTGAAGTGACCCTCTCCTCCACAGTCACTTCTGTGTGGTCTCCATCCAAGACTGTTCGTTCTGTTCTGTCCAGGAAAACCTCTTGCTCGCGAATCTGTTGAAGTGTAGCTACCCGTGTCTCCAGCTGGTGTACTTTCTCCTCCAAGAGGGCTACCAGCTTGCACTTGGTGCATGTGAAGTTCTCCACGTCTGTAGACAAGAAGACAAACATCGCACAAGTGTTGCAAGTGACTGCTGCAGTCCCCTCAGTGCTGAAGTGCAAGATGGAATAGCTGCAGAGTACCTTCTGACTGCTAGCATGAGGGGCCCTCCATCTGGAAATGTTCCCAGTGTGTGATTTTTAGATGCCAGTTCTTTACAAATAAATGGATGATAATAGCTGAAATGATTCCTCAGTTGCTTTTTCATGTTGTATTGTCATAAATAACTATTCCACATGTGCCAGGTATGTTAAAGGTACTTCATATATGGATGGTAAGTGTAATGCACAGTAATGTAATTGGACATTTTGCACACAAATATGTGAATGTGGAATTGATCCCTGAAGTTGTTTTCTAAACAGCTTTTGGAATACTTTGAATAAAGACCAGTTCTACTTATGGCAGTGGTGACTGGTGGCTCCCACATCAGTTGGGGCAGTGAATGCATCAGGTTTTAGACCAGGCATTAAAGGAGCTGTTGAAGGTGATGGCCCCTGGCCCCGAAATATGTTCAGCACCTTGGGCAGTGTCTTTACAGCTTAGACTAAGGAGATTATCAGATGGGTTAAATATGGTGTGACAATGACAACATGAGATTGCAAAAGGACTTTCAGAGCACGTCATCCCCGAGTCATCATGCTCCCATGCTGCTTCTGTTCTGCCAGCGCTCCTTTTTATTCATGGGCTAAGCTGTGAATAGATCACCTGTTCCGTTTCTGTAATGGAATGATGGGTGAGTGAAAAGGTGCCCCGTTATGTTGGTGCGATGCCAGCATCAGTGGGAGGTACATGCCAAACACTTCCGGGTGCAATCAGGAGATCGAGGTAAGTGACACACTTTTTTGTACTCTCCCCGGGTTACTTGTATTTTTTCAAGTGTGTTTTGTGCTTGCTGTCACTTTTGGATCTTTCTTTTACTTTTTTAAAAAAATTTCCTGTGCGCTCATCATCTCGCAAGAACAGCCCAGGATTTCAAACCAGGAAGTGACTGCAGCTCCGTTTGAGCACCAATTACTCCTGGGCTGCTGAGTGGGGGGGATGTACATGCTATAAGGTAGGTCTGAAACTTTTCATTTTTGTGCCAGGACGGGGATGGGAGAGGGGTGGGAGAGAACATACTGAGATGGGGACACTATTTTTGTCCCCATCATATCATCTTCTAAAACACAGAGTAGATTCCCTGCCACCTCTGGCTTAAATAGCAACACCCTGCCCCGCAAAAAACAGGGGCAGGGCAGAAAGGAACAGGCCTCTGCCACCAGAGTTTGTCAGGCAGAAAACAGACTGCTGCTATAAACAAGGGTGATTATATAGCACTATGATTCCACTTCAACTGGCTATATCCTATAGATCCCTGAGAGTTGTAGTTTGGCAAGGCAGTGGAGCTCTCTGCTGAGAATTCTAAATGTCCCTCCCTAAACTACAAATCCCAGGATTCCATAGGATGTTGCTATGGCAGTTGAAGTAGAATCACAGTGTTATAGTTGTGTAGAGTGAAAGGGCCCCTGGTTCAAAGAAACAGCAGTCAGGATATTAAGCAAGTTCTCATCTTTTGCTTCTCAACAAACAAAAATGATATGTGTTGGGTATCCATATGCAAGCCTGCAACCATAAGCATAGTTGTTTGGAAATAAGCCATATTGAACATCATAGGACTTATCCCTGGCCAAAGAAATTGCGCGGCATGTCAAGGAATCCAACTTCAATTCATGGATGTGTGTAGCATGTAGCACAAACATATTCTGGGGAGTGAAAAAAGTATAACTTCCTAGACTGTTAAATTTTGAAAAATTGGGGAAAGACTGAAAATAGGAAATATAGCTTCAGTTTTATCCATTTTATTATGCCATTCTTATGTTGATATAATTGTGTGGCTTTCAGTGCTAACATACTGCCCCACAACTATAGTGGGTAAAGGGTACTCTATTTGCAATGCATTTCTTTTCCCCATTATTGTTGTACCTGAGCATCTTCCAACAGTGCATTAAGCAAAGAGGGTAACATCTGTCACAACTGGCTCATTTCCTCTAGCATCCTTTCCCCAGAGGAAGATTGTGGATACAGTGTTGTAATGATCTATTTGGTAGACTGATCTTCGCAGTACTAAACACAACTCTGTCCAAATGTTGCTGGGTATGTAGTCCACTTTATTTATTTATTTTTAAAAAGAAGATATTCCTTGTTTCTTTCAGGGGGGAAAAGTATGAAAACCATGCAAAAGAGAGCTGAGACAGTTTTAGAATAATACTTTATCCCATACCTTTATTTAATGTGAAAACCTCTTGATTTCTGTTATGACCAAATGCTGATTCTGATGATCATGGTTCAAAATGGCAGAATCAGATAATGCTGATGTGAGACTAATTGTCCATCCACTAGAGTGGCATGGGTCTTTCTACTCTGACTGTGGAATGAATGAAAAGCACTTGGCATTCAGTTTTATTTATGTGACATTTTATTTTATGAATATTTAACAACACTAGTTATTTGAAATGGAATGACTGTTTATCTAAGTGTGTGCTCTTTGGTGTCCTATCCCTTCCCTGCATTTGTTAGCTGTATCCTACACATATCCTAAATCTAACTTCTCCAGCCCAGTGCCCTCTGTATTTCTCCTGTTGGGAGGTGCAGTTCAATAGATCTGAAGATTACCAGGTTAGGGAAAGCTGTCCCGAATGATCACATGTCTAGTAGTGTAAGATTTAAAAAATTGCTTTCTGTGACTTTGTAAAAAACACCTCTCAGCTTAGTCGTGTTGTCACACTGGATTGTATGGGACTTATTTGGTTTTCAAATCCATATTTGTTTTTATCAAACCTTCTTGCTTTATTTCTGAGAACTGAAAAAGCTAGGTAAATAGTCAAAATGGATAGACAAACCTGATATTAGATAAGATCTCTACACTGACCTGCCCTAGATGAAAACAGTCCTGGACTCCCCATGAGGCAAGCAGTCAAGAAAGCATAACACCATAAGAACATCACATGCAAAGTGGTGACCCTGTTCCTATCATGTCTCCTAGCATGTGTCATGTACATTTTATAACCAAAGTGGAAGAAGAAGGAGAGAACACAACAAACATTTGAAGTGATAAATAAATTTAGCTGAAAACTCCTGGAATTTGAGATGCTGAGTCAGAGTGAAAATGGCAAATGGAACTGATTAAATAACCAGCCCGCTGTCTCTTAACACAATCTAGAAGAACAAACTAAACATAATCTTCATTAGTAAAAATATACCAAGTAGATTATTCATAACCTGTTTCTGTGCACAGTGACAAAGGCTTGACTTGGAAGAAAGAAAAGAAACCAAATCCAGCTCCTTCATAGCTGGAGTTGCTGCTATTTAGCCATGTGGTTAATAATGAAGAACGCAAGAGAGCAGAGCAAACAAAGAAACAGGAAGGGGAGCTGCAAAGCAACTACCAAACAGGAAACTACACTACAGCAACTAAACCATGCCCCCTGCATGCATGTTAGCATGTAAGGTTGTCTATCTCTAACAAAAACAAGGTAAAAGAAGCAGCATTGATTCTGAATAACAAAGAGATTATTGCTATTTATTTCATGAACAAAAATGTTCTCCATATTAATATATTTTTTCTGGAAAAAAATTGCTCCCTGTTACATTGCTGTTACATTCCTTGTCTAAGGAGATTATCAGACACAGCTAATGTGGCACCATAATGATGCCAGAGGAACGCAAAAGGACACCAATATCAGATGACATCGTCCTTTTGCGTCCCACTGGCATCATTATGGTGTTTCTTTTTATTGACAGGCTGAGCTGTCAATAGATCCTCCACTGCGATTCGGTGCCGGCATTGCTGGCATGTGAAATCTAGGGCCATTTAACTCTTGTGAATGCAGAGTCAATGGGCAGCCATGCCAGAACACTTCTGGGTGAGATCAGGACATCCAGGTAAGTGACACACTTTTTAAAAACTTCCCTGGTTTACTTGGAAATTTTAAAGTGTATGTATGTGCTTTTTGTAACTTTTTTTGGTGTGTTTTTCTTTTTCTTTTTGAATTTCCTGCACTCGCATCTTCTCGCAAGAATGGGTGGGATTTCATTCCAGGAAGTAATCAGGAGCAGGGCCCAATAAACCATTACATAATAATATCCAGTTTAATCTGGTATTGCTGGCCAAACCCTTGATTGGGGCCTACGTGTCTGCAGGAGCCTGTCCGGCATGCTGGCTCTCACTGCGCTGCCAGCTTCCTGGTTTTCCCAGGAGCCAGGCAGGGTCCTGCAGCATATGACCAAGGCTGGTCACATACAAGGGGCCTTCAGTCACATGTTGCGGTCCCCTTCCTGGCTTTGGAGATAGTAAAGAAAATGGCGGCAGCTGCAGAGGTGAGCTGGCATTCCTGTGTGGACTCCAGCCATTTCATCAAAGTAATGGGGACAGAATGGGCCACCTCAGCAGCCAGGATATGCTGGCGGGGAGCTGGTGTATCCTGGCTGGTGTAGATAAGCCCTTAGTTGGTAGTGGCTGGTGATTTATATATCAGTGGAGTGGTGAATCTGCTCTGGGGTTCTTTTCACAATACAGTAGGACCCCCATATTCACTGATTCATTATCCACTGTTTTAGTTATCCGCAGGACACAAAACAGCACACCTACCATAGAGTCTTCCTAGAAAATGTCTAGAGAGGCATCCTCTCTAGACATTTTTAGGTCCTCCAGGGCAATTATGGTATTTTAAACCAGAAGTCCCATTATTTTCAATGGCATTTGCTGTTATTGATTTGGGGGTGTATAAGCACATATGCCCCCAAATCAATCCCCCATGGGTATGGGGGTCCTACTCCATACAATTATAGAGCAATATTCCACTTTAACTGCTAGGGCTGTGTCCTATGGAATCCTGGGGTTTTGTAGTATGGTGAAGCACTAGGGTACTCTGGCTGAGAATTCTAAATACCTTTCCCCTAAACTCCAAATCCCAGGATTTGACATGATGAAAGCATGGCAGTTAACATGGAATCATAGGGTTATGTTTGTGTGAAAGGGCCTTAGGTCTAGGCTGAACTGTAAAGAAACTATCCAATGTGCTGAACTCTATCCCCAACTAGATTCAGGTCCTTTAAAGTTCAGACTAAAAGGCAAAGCAGATTCACTGACCCACTAACATAGAATCATAGAATCATAGAGTTGGAAGAGACCTCAAGGGCCATCCAGTCCAACCCCCTGCCATGCAGGAATAAACAATCAAAGCATTTCTGACAGATGGCCATCCAGCCTCTATTTAAAAACCTCCAAAGAAGGAGACCACCACATGTTTTTAATTCATGTGTTTTTAACTATATTTTAATAATGGTAATTTAATTTAATTCTTTTTTAACTTTTGTAACTTGTGATGTTTCAGTTGTGTTTTTTTAAATTATTCTAAGCCACCTTGAATCCCATTTTGGGAGAAAGGCGGGATATAAATCCATTACATAAATAAAATAAATAAATAAAATGAAGGCCATCAGCAGCCTCAGGCTCCAGCATGAGTAAGCCAGGCCAGGAAGAAGCAGAAGTCAGCAGAAAGGTACATATTATGCAGAGTGTAAGTCTGCAATTTCAAGATCTCAGGGCTTGTAGCAGTGACATTTTTGCTGGTTGGGGACTCTGGGAACTTTAGACTGAACAAGTTATTTTTAGAAGGTCTGGATAGTGTGAATTACTACTATGGTTATCATTCACATCCTGGTATTTTAAAAAAATATCTAAAGCAAAGTGTACTTTTCTAATGGTTTGTAGAACATCTCATCATAACTGAAACTAAGGAGATTTTCACATGGGGCCAAAATGCCCCGTTACCGCCATGGAATAACATAAATCTTTCACACACTTACCTTAATTCCGCTGCAGGAATGGGCTCCCCCTCCCCTCGCTGGCTGGCTGTAAATGCAGCCGTCCTAAGGCTGCTTTTATGACCGGCCATCTGAAACGTTATCATGTTATCACATGATAATGGCCGGGTAGTGAATTTAAAAAATAAAACTCCCCCAAACATAAAACCAGTTCACCAAGCACAAAAACACATTAAAATACACAACCAAAACAGGGGGGGGAGGGTAAAATAAAGGGTGCCACTTACCTGGATGTCCAGATCGTACCAGGAAGTGCTTGGAACGGACCGCCCCTCCGTGGCTGTCATTTTGGAACAGGAACGGGGCTCCTGTTCGCACACCCCTGATTGTGTGATAGCGACGGAATGGGAGGTCTATTCACGATGAAAAATTGTGATTACATTGTTCTGGAACAGTCACGGGAGCAGGATGGATGCAGGACAGAACGGGGTCAATGTCCAAAAGGGAAAACCTTTCCTGACCCTGTTCTGTTCCTGCCACGGGATATATAGCCTGTGTGAAAATCTCCTAAGTTTGGGTACTTCTGAGTCAACTTATGTAATGTTGTATGAGTGATTAGTCATCTTTCATTCTGAAAATTCTTGGCCAGAGGTCTAGTCCAAAAAAGTAACTTCTCCATGCTCAGATACAATGGCAGTCATGGGTTTATATTGCTTCTGTGGCAAGAAGGCAAGTGTTATCATACAATGTTGGAATATTTCTCTATAAAGGAATATTTACATTTTGCATGGCTTGCTTAAATCCACGATGTTAAAAATATTACATTTTGCTTAAGCTGCCAAGTTCTTGGCTGAAGAGACTGAATATTAATATCACAGGCAAACCATACTTTTCTAGCACAAAGCAGAAGGCTACTACATATTCCTGTTGCATGCAAAGGAGACATTCTAGATACATTGGCCATGGTCCCTTCTCCAGATCTCAAATTGGTAGTAGTTCTCTCATCTGTCAGGAGAGTGGAAATTGTCATTATCCTTTACATTTCTTATAAGATTTTGGTTGAACTCTCATGCAAGCAGCAATGCAGTGGAACAATTATATTCTTAATGATTTCAAAGATGTGGATTTTTTCCCCTAGTGTTTGACCTATTTTGCCACTCATGCATTATACATATTGGGGAAATCTGTACTCATAAGGCATAGTCATTAGAGCTTAAAGTGAATCACTCACTTCTTCTCCTTCCCCCCTTTTTTGGTGTGTGTATGTGTGCAAAGTTTAACATTTCAAAACTGCCTGAATCAGTTATTTTCCCCCTGTTCCCTTTTCATGTCTTCATGCAATTTCTCCAGTGCTATTCTTAGAAGCTTAGTATTTTATTTTTTCAAATGGAAGAGATAGTAACACTTATCCTTTGTAGGGACATGGATATAATTAAAAAGATCCACACTTTGAGGAATGTAAGTGAAAATTAAATTTTGTTTCCCAGAGTCATTGCAAAGCATTGTATAAATCTGATTTATTGAAGTCTACCTATTGAATATCATGGCTGACATTTTCACCTTTCTAATAAGGAATTTTAGAGTACAGTACATGTGCACAACTTTAGAGTACAGATGTACTGCAAGCCTATATATTTACTTAGGCGTTGTCTAGGCAGTCAAAATACTCCCAATAGAATTTGTGGAGAATGCCTGCCTTTCTCCAAGACAATTAAAACAAGATAAAAAAAAATAAAATATAAGAAACCACCACCATTCTTAAAACAGAGAAAATTATCTTGTCTCCTCTAGTCTTCCACAGTGCCAAGCATTTATAAAGCATAAAAAAGTACTGAGAAAAGGGTACCAAGACAAGGAACTGCATTGATCAGATAATGTACATTGTCTTATATAAAAGTCTTTTAGAAATAATTTTGAGGGAGTAATATTCTATCTTAAACACTTTGTTCATCATTCTGAAAGAAAATATTCCAAAATTCAATTTTTCATTTTCACTTTTTGCACCTTTTTCAGGAAAAAAATGGCTGGGGTTTTTAGGGGAAAAAAACCCTATCTGGTTATCTTTTTGAATGTTTCCTGCCCCACTAGTCCCAGGCCTTCACTACTCTAGTTCCTCTACAGAAGTGGATGGACATTTTGTGGCACATCTGTTACATGGCTTTATACTCCCTCCTGTCAATAACTCATAATTTGGCTTATCAGACACTTCACATGGTTTCAAGTAAATCAGGACAACTCAAACATAGCATCTAGCAAAGGCCACTAGGGCCTACAAAGGTGTCATTGGAAATTCCCAGAATAATACACCCAGGATGTGATTAAACAAAGCTCCTTAAATAGTCACTCGGGAGGAATGTGCTAATCTCTCCTGGTCACACCTGGCAGTGAGTCATACTCCAAAAACAAACAGTGACCAGAATACCTATTATCCCCACTCATCCCAGTAAATGTCTTTCCTTCACACCTTTTCCACAATACAGATGAGGCCATAAAACCATCAACTTTAATGTTTTGACCATTAGCAGCAATCAACAAAGCTGGAGCTTCCATTGTTTAACTATGGGAAACTCACCCAAGCATTGTTTTACTCTCAAAACAGCCTTAAGGGCATGATATTGGGTGTAAATATTACCCTCAAATCATTGTCATGCGTGCACAGTTCTTCATACACCGGTACTCTGCTGGTTTTCTGTCACACCCTCAGATCCAAGTCTGAGTCTTTCTTCACTGCAAGAATCTCTGCTCTCTGGACAGGTATTTATGGCCCACTCCCTGAATCTATTCCTCTATCCAAATACTTCCTCCTAATTCTTTGTTAGCCTTGTGTGATTGCTTGTGAATGTGTGTGCATGTATGAATGCTTCTGTGATTATTTTCCAATATATATATATTTTTAGTCTATTTTGGCTTGGAGTCTCATCAGTGAGTACTGGTATACACAGGTGCAAAAGTCCCATATGTTACCCAACCTCTCACAGTCATACCTTTGAGCTAATTACAAATTCCCCAATTTAATATCATAATTTGAGTGTCACTAGTGGGTCCCCATGGACCCCACATAATTTGGGTAGCACATCTGCATTAAGTTCACGGTTGTGGAAGCAGAATTGCGGATATGGTGCTATTACACATGCAAATGCGAATGTGTATTTGGTTGCACGTTTGGTATCTTGTTTCAGTTATGCAAAGTTGCCACTTAGTACAAGAGCTGTGTAGCACAATTAATCCTGGCAACTATTTATAACCACTCCTTAGAATTACTAAAACTGAGAGAAGAAATAATCAAATGTTTACATAATTGAACAAAAAAATATATATCCAATATTACAATAATGAAAGATGTGTCTAATCTTTAAAACTGGTTTGAAAGGCTTATTTCCTTGTTTTGTTGTTGATGAATTTATCAATTAAAC
This sequence comes from Gambelia wislizenii, assembly GCA_030847615.1. Taxonomy (NCBI): domain Eukaryota; kingdom Metazoa; phylum Chordata; class Lepidosauria; order Squamata; family Crotaphytidae; genus Gambelia; species Gambelia wislizenii. The sequence goes on along the minus strand of JAUMIR010000001.1, from coordinate 114,621,533 downwards.
TGCCAAAAGAAATGTGGCTTGAATGCTACTTCCCTACAGTGGGGCATGGATTAAATGAGGAAGATTCAACCACATAGTTGTTCATACAGCATGTCAGCCTCTAAATAGAGTTTCATGGAAATGTGGCTTCCATGTGGAGGTTGTAGCTGTATGTGAAGTTATGACTATGATGTTATGGATTTTTGTTTTAAAATGTATTCACTAGGGAAATTATGGTAAAGTATGATTATGTATATTATGTATAGTAAATGTAATACTGCAAGTGATTTGTTTGGGGTGTGTGATCAAATAAGAATGTTGGGGGACACTGGTGATTAGCAAATTGTTTGGGATTTTAAAAAGTCTGGCATGTGTGACAGGAATATGTGTAAGAGATGTTAGGAGAGGATTAGAAGTGAGTGATGGGAGTTAGAGTCAGGAGAGTGAAAGTTATGAGAGTTGAAGCTAGGAATAGGAGTGAGAGATGTGAGTTTGAGTTAGTTAGTTAGGGTCAGTCAGGTTTTAGATTCTTTATAAAATCATAGAATCATAGAGTTGGAAGAGACCTCAAGGGCCATCCAGTCCAATCCCCTGCCATGCAGGAATACACAATCAAATCATTCCCAACAGATGGCCATCCAGCCTCTGCTTAAAAACCTCCAAAGAAGGAGACTCCGCCACACTCCAAGGCAGTGTGTTCCACTTCCGAACAGCTCTTAGTGTCAGGAAGTTCTTCCTAATGTTTAGGTGGAATCTCTTTTCCTGTAGTTTGAACCCATTGCTTTGTGTCCTAGTCTCTGGAGTAGCAGAAAACAATCTTGCCCCATCCTCAATATGACATCCCTTCAAATATTTAAACATGGCTATCATGTCCCCTCTCAACCTTCTCTTCTCCAGACTAAACTTGCCCAGCTCCCTAAGCTGCTCCTCATAGGGCATGGCTTTCAGACCTCCCACTATTTTGGTCACCTTCCTCTGGACACGTTCCAGCTTCTCAATATCTTTCCTGAATTGTGGTGCCCAGAACTCGACCTAGACACTATACTCCTATTTATGCAGCCTAGAATCGCGTTCGCTTTTTTAGCTGCTGCATCACACTGTTGACTCCTGTTCAGTTTGTGGTCCACGAAGACTCCTAGATCCCTTTTGCATGTACTGCCATCAAGCCATGTGTCACCCATCCTATATTTGTCCATTTCATTTTTACTGCCCAAGTGTAGTATCCTATATTTCTCCCTGTTGAAATTCATTTTTTTAGTTTTGGTCCAGCTTTCTAATCTGTTCAGGTCATTTTGAATTCTGATCCTGTCCTCTGGGGTATTAGCTACCCCTCCTAATTTGGTGTCATATGCAAACTTGATAAGCATATCCTCTATTCCCTCATCCAATCATTAATAAAGATATTGAATAGCACTGGGCCCAGGACAGAACCTGGCACCCCGCTAGTCACTTCTTTCCAGGATGAAGAGGAGCCATTGATGACTACCCTTTGAGTTTGGTCAGTCAACCAATTACAAATCCACCTAACAGTTGCATTTTCTAGCCCACAGGTTACTAACTTTTTTCAAGAATATCATGGGGGACCATGTCAAAGGCCTTACTGAAATCAAGATACACTACATCACCGCATGTTCTTCATCTATCAAGTTTGTAATTCTATATAAAAAAAGAGAGAGAGAAAGAGATAAGATTAGTCTGGCATGACTTGTTTTTGAGAAATCCATGTTGATTTTAATGATCACGGCATTCCTTTCTAAGTTATTACAGACTGTCTGTTTAATGATCTGCTCTAGGATCTTTCCTAGTATTGATGTCAGGCTGACTGGGCGGCAATTATTTGGGTCTTCTTATCACCCCTTTTAAAGATGTTGAAAACATTTGCCCTCTTCCAGCCTGCTGGGACCTCTCCTGTTCTCCAGGAATTCTCAAAGATTATTGACGTTGGTTCTGAGATTACTTCTGCCAGTTCTTTTAATACCCTTGGATGTAGTTCATCTGGCCCTGGAGACTTGAATTCATTTATATTGGCCAGGTATTCCTGAACTACCTCTTTACCAATTCTGTGCTGTATTTCCCCTTCTGTATCATCTCCTCCATTTTCCCCACGTTGAGCACTGTTCCCCCTTTGAGAGAACACTGAAGCAAATAAGGTGTTAAGTCAGTCTGCCTTTTCTCTGTCCCCTGTTAGCCTTACACCATCTTCAGCACACAGCGGCCCTACCACTTTCTTGTTCTTCCTTTTTCTACAAAACAAAAACAAAAACAAAAAAACGCACCCCCTTTTATTGTTTTTAATCTCTCTAGCAGGCCTGAGTTCCATCTGTGCTTTAATTTTTCTGACTTTCCCCTTATATGAGCTGGCTATTTGTTTTAATTCTTCTTTGGTGTTTTCTCCCTTTTTCCATTTCTTGTACAGTCTCCCCTCCACATTCGTGAACCTGACATTTGCGGTTTTGATTATTCGGGGTTTTGGGAGGGCCCCCCCGCCCCCCCCAAAACTGCGACAAGGGGCCTCCGGAGGCCCCGTGAAAGCCCTGGGAGGGAGTGGGGAGCACCAGGGAGACCTTCACGGGGCCTTCGGAGACCCTCCAGAGACCTCGCGAAGGCCTTGGGAAGGAGGGGGGAGGGCCGGGGAGGCCTTCACAGGGCCCCCGGAGATGCTCCGGAGGCCCCGTGAAGGCCCGGGGAGGGGGTGGGAAGGGCTAGGGAGGCAAACATGGGGCCACTGGAGACGCTCCGGAGGCCCAATGAAGACCTGGGTAAGGGCTGGGGAGGCCTCCATGGGGCCTCCGGAGACGCTCCGGAGGCCCCATGAAGGCCTGGGAGGGAGCGGGGAGGGCCGGGGAGGCCTCCATGGGGCCTCCGGAAATGCTCCGGAGGCCCCAAGAAGGCCTGGGGGAGGGCAAGGGAGGCCTCCATGGGACCTCCGGAGACGCTCCAGAGGCCCCACGAAGGCCCGGGGAGGGAGGAGGGAGGGGGAGGGCCGGGAGAGGCCTCCGCGAGGCCTTGCTAGGCCCCACGAAGGCCCGGGGAGGGAGGGGGGAGGGCCAGGAGATGCCTCCGCGGGGCCTTGCTAGGCCCCATGAAGGCCCGGGAAGGGAGGGGGAGGGCTGGGAGAGCCCTCCGCGGGGCCTCCGGAGACGCTCTGGAGGCCCCATGAAGGCCCGGGGAGGGGGTGGGGAGGGCCGGGGAGGCCTCCATGGGGCCTCCGGAGATGCTCCGGAGGCCCCATGAAGGCCTGGGGGAGGGCTGGGGAGGCCTCTATGGGGCCTCCGGAGACACTCTGGAGGCCCCATGAAGGCCTGGGACAGAGCGGGGAGGGCTGGGAGAGGCCTCTGCGGGGCCTTGCTAGGCCCCACGAAGGCCTGGGGAGGGGATGGGGAGGGCCGGGGAGGCCTCCATGGGGCCTCTGGAGATGCTCCGGAGGCCCCATGAAGGCCTGGGGGAGGGCTGGGGAGGCCTCCATGGGGCCTCCGGAGATGCTCCGGAGGCCCCACGAAGGCCCGGGGAGGGCCGGGAGAGGCCTCCATGGGGCCTTGCTAGGCCCCACGAAGGCCCGGGAAGGAAGGGGGGAGGGCCAGGATAGGCCTCCGCAGGGCCTTGCTAGGCCCCGCGAAGGCCTTGGGGGCGAGTGGGGAGGGCCAGGGAGGCATCCACGGGGCCTCGTGAGGGTCTCCGGAGGCCCCGGGAAGGCCTAGGAAGGGAGTGGGGAGGCTGGGGAAAGCGACTATGGGGCCTCCGGAGGCCCCATGGTCGCTATGGTGGGGGAGGGGGAGGGCAGTCATTATTCGCGGATTATTCACGTTCGCGGGGGTACGTGGAACGCAACCCCCGCGAATGTGAAGGGACGACTGTACATGTCCTTTTTAAGTTTTAGCTCAGTTGAGAGTTCTTTAGATATCTATGGTTATCTGGTTACCTGGTTTCTTCAAACACCTTGCCATGTTTCCTCCTCATTGGAACTGTTTGAAGTTGTGCCTTCAATATCTCACTTTTAAGAAACTCCCATCTCTCATGAAGTCCCTTCGCTTTTAGTATTCCTAATCATGGGAACACCCCCAGTAATTCCCTAAGTTTTCTGAAATCAGCTTTCTTAAAGTCTAGAAGGCATGTCTGACTATGCTTGGCTTCCCCTTTCATCTGTATAACAAACTCCAGAAGAACATGATCACTGTCCCCCTAAGGATCCTGCCACTTCCACTCCATTAATCAGGTCATCCCCATTGGTTAGGATCAGATCTAAAATAGTTGATCCCCTTGTTGCCTCTCCCACCTTCTGGACAATGAAATTGTCTGCAAGCCAAGTGAGGAATGTTTTGGACCTTAAATTCTTGGCAGAGTTGGATTTCCAACAAATATCAGGATAGACTTTAAATAAATTATTGTTAACTTTATGTTGAACTTCAGTTTAATATATTATTTTTGTATTGCACACATGTGACTCTGAGAACATTATATATGGGTGACTGGAATTCTGGAGTTCAGACTCATGTTGTCCATGGTGGCAGCAGTTACACAAGGGTGGTGGTGTCCAGTGGTGGGATTAGCCAAATAAAGTTTCAAACATGAGCATCAAGAAGGTCCCCACATATTGCGGCCATGGCAGTGGGATATGTTGTGGATGGCACTCATATGACTTTATGGACTTTTTTGTGGGAAATATTATGTTTATTAAAGAAAATAAGATAAAATATTGTTAAGTATGTGATGTACCTTTTGGGAGGGGGTGAGAAGAATGTTGGGAGTGACTGGTGGTTGGCTGAATTTTTGAAAGGATTTTTAAAAGGCTGGTGTGTATGATCGTTGAGGAGTGAGGAATATGAGAGAGAGATGTGAATTAGTTACTTAGGGCCAGTCAGGGTTGAGATGTGTTAAATAAACAATCTTTTAAATAAATAAATAAATAAATAAATAAAAAATAAAATAAAATCCTATTTCTGGGATAATGGCAGGAAATAAATTAAATCAATCTATCAACCAACCAACCTTTAACTGTATATTGAACTTCTATTTAATAATGTATTTTTTGTATTATACATTTGTGCCTCAATAGTATTCTTGGTGGGATGAGTTCAGCTATATGGTATCTGTGGTGGCAGCAGATACCACGGGTACCTTGAAATACCTTGATACTTCAAGGGTGGTGGGGCCCAGTTGAAGTATTGTACAAATAAAGGTTTGCACACAGATCACAAGGGCTTCTAAAAAGTGCCCACATTTGGTGCCACAGCAGTGGGACTGATGGAGGACATCACATTTGCTGGCAGTGGTGGGACAGGTAGATGACCCTCTCAGAAGCAATCTGTGTGTGTGTGTGTGTGTGTGTGTGTGTGATTTCAAATTGCCTGTCAACTTATGGCAGCTCCATGAATTTAATGGGTGTTTTTTAGGCAAGGAATACTCAGAGGTGGTTTTGCTAGTTTCTTCCTCTGAAATATAGCCTACAGCCCCTGGTCTTCATTGGCACGCTCCCATCCAAGTACTAACTAGAGCTGGCCCTTCTTAGCTTCCAAGATCAGATAGGATCTGGTACCTTTAGGGTATTTAACAGGCAAACACTGTTAAATAAGAATAATAAATAATAAAAGGCTGTGGAACTCTCTGCCTTTGGAAACTAGATTGACTTTTTTATTTGAGCAGGCATTGGGGTGACTTAGGAGATTATCAGATGGGCTAAATATGGCATTATAATGATGTTAGGCGATTGCTAAAGGGCTTGATTTTCAGACGACATTGTCCTGTCTTGTTATGCTCCCATGCTGCTTCCGTTCCCCTAGCGCTCCTTTTTATTCATGGGCTAAGCCATGAATATATCCCCTGTTCCGTTTCTATGAAGGAATGTTGTGCATCTAAATAGATGCCCCATTTTCTGTGGCGCAATCTCTGTGTCAATGGGAGATGCCAGAACACTTCTGGGTGAGATCAGGCCATCAAGGTAAGTGACACACTTTTTTGTACCCTCCATGTGTCACTAGTAAACTTTCAAGTATGTTTAGATGCATGGTGTAACTTTTTAATGTGTATTTTGCTTTTTATTTTTGAATTTCCTGCACTCTCGTCCTCTCGCAAGAACAACCAGGATTTGAAACCAGGAAGTGAAAGGAGCTCTATTAGAACTCCATTCACTCCTGGGCAGTAATGGATGTGCGATTAAGGTAAGTCTGAAACTTTCCATCATTATTTTGGGATGGGGATGGGAGAGGGTCGGGAAAGGAGATTGTGAGACAGGGACACTTTTTTTTTTTGCTCCCATCTGATAATCACCTTAGTATCTATGTAGAAAGGTCTTTAATGTGGGGTGTGTGCAGGTGTTTTCACCCAAGGGAAGTTGGGGAGGGGGGGTTGGAGTTGACCTCCTGCCCCAACAATTCCCACACTAGGTTGCTCCCCCATTGCAGATCTTTAGAAAGGGGTTAAATAGGTTATAGCCAAATAAAAGTGTCAGTTTATATTCCAGCTGTATGTGTGGTCTTTTTATTTTGTCTGGTCTCTTTATTCCTGCATTTACCATCAAAAAGGTAGTGAATCTGTACATTCTCCTCATTCTGTTCATAACATTGCATTGAGGTGGATGTTCCTTAGTTAGCTGTGTGTATGAAACCATTCATATATAACAACAGAACACTCCTTCCACAGCATCACACTGTCCCATGACATAAAGAAAGAACAACCCACAGGACAAATAGATACGTCTGTTATAATGGAGTGACTGCAATGCCCATCATGGAGTCAGAAAAACATTTGCCAGAACTACAATTCCCAGTATCTGTGTCTCAGAAGCATGTAAACCAGGGGTATGAGAAGTGGGAGGTGGGACCCTCATTTCCTAAAGATGACATCACATCACATGACTGGAGAGCCAATCAGAGTTGGCAATGCAGAGCCAATCAGATTTGGCTAATGGAGTTTTGAGTTTCTGCAGTCCTTTTGTCTGCAGACACATGGCTTAAGAACAACACAGAGAACGTTGGTATTGAGGAGGTCTGAGGAGCAGATCTCACATATGACTGAGGAGTGATCAGAAAGCAGCCACAAATGATATCAGGAAGTCTAGGGGAGTAGACTTCTCAAATGACTCTGAATTCCACCATCAGAAACTCAGCTAGGCCGGCTTTGATAAGCATGACCCTAGCCCATCCCAATCGGGACACAGACTGATTACAATTGGGACACAGACTGATTACTAAGTTAGCATTTTCTTTTAACATAGGGAAAATGTGTATAGCTAGAAGTGCGTTAGTTTTTGTGATTTATTTTTTAATCCTCTGACTGAATGGTATTCTATGTAACTTTTAAGTTGGGAACATGGAGGGAAGGCTCTTTCTCTCCATGCTAACTGTTAATTGCTTGAACTAGAAATAAAGCGTTCTCTCTTTTTCTACAAGCCTGTGTCCATGTGCCTGGAATGGTCATAGCTATCTTAATCCTCTCTGAGATAGAGAAGGGGGGTTGGGAATCCTTACCAGAGTGAATTGTTCACTGGTTAGCCAGAGAACTGTCCCAGTTTCCCACTGAACTGGGTTTTAAGTGACAAGCAGTGGGTGGCGGCGGCTACCGAAGTGGGACATAGTTCCCAAGGGATTTTTAGGCTAGAGGAGCCCTTGAGAGTGTGTCTCAGATTGTACAAACACACGAGCCTTCTTTCCCCTCTCTGTGATGGTGTGAATAGGCAGTAATATTCCAGAGATTCTCTGCTCATGAAGGTTTGAATTTCTGGTTGCAATCCTTTTTAATGAAGGAAAGATGGACTTCATAGCACAACACTTAGGAAGCTTGCTTGGAACATAGCATATGGTGTAGAAAAAATTGGACAGAATGTATAATGTGCATGCACATTTATGTTAACTGATGTATAATAGCCCATGATAGGATTAAGCAGCCACAGGAATTCAGGCTTGCATATAGGAGACAGATTGTATGGTCCGAGGTACGTGTATTCCAGCTTCAGTATGCAAAGGGATTTTGTAGCACCTTTGAGATTAACTGAGAGAAAAAAGTTGGTAGCATAAGCTTTCATAGACTTATGTTGACTTCCTCAGATGATATTCTGGACTAACACAGCTATGTCTTTGTGTTCCAGCTTGAGTATTTATATGGTTACAGCTCATCCAGATTGTATTTCACTGATTGGGAGAATGACTGGAATCTGACTGTGGGAGAGTGTCCAGCCAAGGAGGGGCAGCTTGGAATGCTGGGGACCAGGAGGCATAAAAGGTGGTGTCCAGAGCTAGAAGGCAGCTGAAGCTCAAGCTCCGAAGACTGGAGCAGAAAACTGGGAAACAGAAGTGCATAGAAAGAAGGAACACATCCGAGGATGGAGGAGGTCAGCAAGTGGTCAGCAGGGGAAACAGAGATGAAATCACTGAAGAAGACAAAGTTGAGAAAGGTCTGTATCCGAGGGACAAATGGAAAGACTGTGTTGGCAGTAGCCTTCAAGAGAGCTGAGAGCCTGACAGTGAAGAGAAAAATGTTGTTCAGAGTGATGGCTGCTTGATCTGAGTGAAGACTTTCTGGGAGGACATCACCTGTGGAGTCCTATTCAACATCAAAGCCAAGCCATCACAGACTACTCCACACCTATGAATTAACAAGGGTGGTGTCTGGCAGGGGAACTGGGAACAGGGAACTTTAGTCAGCCTACTATTCTAGGTGGCTGTTAAACAACGTTAATAAAAATTAGTAGATAAATGGCTGAGTTATGTTGTTTAAGATGGTAATGAGAAACCACACCTGTTGCACTAGTACTTTAATATATTAGAAAATAGGTAACAATAAAAGTTTACATTACTTTTACATTGTTTACATTGTTTTGTATTGGCAGTTTGCCACTTATTCTTTGTTTTAAAAAGAAATAAATATCTTTTTGCTTTAAAACCTATTTGTTTTGTCCTGTGCCTAGGCGCACCTACCTAAGGCAAGGTTATGGATTTATAGTGGGAGTGGTATAGGGCATAGTGGTGTCCAGCCCTTTTTGATGGCAATGGCAGGACCCTATAAGGCTAGTCTGGGTGTTCTAGTACATTATAGGGCAGTGGTGGAACCCTAAAAGGGTGTCCTGTCACACATATATGGCAACAGTGTCACACATTTTCCCCTTTGTTAGCACTACAGTCAGAAAATGATGAGGTAGGCACAAGCCGTACAAAAGATATGGTATGTATGGTAAGGTCAGGCTCACTTTTTGGATAACTGACTCTTGTCAGAAGCACCAGAGGGGGAAGCAGGAAGATGTACAACCTGCACAGATCCTCCACAAAGCAGTTCTCATAACCATTTTGACACAGCAGCAAGCAAGCATTTGATGCCTATCTTTTCCCAGAACACCCATCCCAAAGACCTAGTTATGCAAGCCAAGATCTTTTAGAGAAATAATTAGTAATTACATTTTAGATGTCTTCACAGTAGCTTCTTTATCAGACACTTATGTTAATAATGACCTACACATCAACCAGTTTAGGTGGGGGGGGGAATGATTTTCACAAAACTTGATCATAGGATTACTGAGAGAGATTAAAAAGTGGTCAGGAACCATCTGTTTGTCCTCAGTGTTAGCATCACATTTGCTTTGTGAAGCCAGGTTGGTTATGACCTGTCCAGGAAAGTACAAACATCAAGATAAGCTTTGTTTGCTCTCTGTAACATCAGCATAAAGAAAACCAGACAGGCTACCTTGCATCACGACACTATCATATTCACTATCTGTAGAACTTGGAAAAGTAATCTTTTAGAATACAACTCATAACCCACCAGCCAGCCCCTCTGCTCATCACGCTGGCTTGGGATTCTGGGACTTGTAGTCCCAAACTCAACTGTCTATTTGGCTGGGATCACTGTGTGAGGGGAAAAAAAGAAGCTCTAATCAGGAAAAACAATGTGAAAGAGGGAGATAGAGAGAAAATGGCAGTGGGAGGCTTTTTGGGGGGAGGGGAAGAGGGAGGTAATTCTGCCTCTGTAAAAAAAAATAACCTTTTCTACCCCAAATCTAAATGGGCAAAGATTCAATGAAGCTCTAACATGATGATTGCATCCTCTTGCCAGATAGAGCAAAAAACCAGTTACCAGTTGCGACTAAATGGAGAAAATATTACTACTTCTTTTGACAAACTATATAGGACCTTCAACTTTGCCTTTCTTTCTCCTAGTGCTGTTTGTGTACATTTTCTAAAGCTTAGTGACAGAGAATGTAAGTAGAGCAATCTTTTGCTGAGCACTGCTGGTTATTTCCCAAATGGAAGTTCAGAAAGTCCATAAACTGAAGAAAGTGGCAGTTCATTGCCTTCTCTCCTTTCTCTGGAGTTAACAACTGTCTCTGGATTGATAGATAAAGGTGTTGTCAGTAATTAAATAGAGCATGCCCTATTTCTATAGAGAGACTTCAAAGGATAAACAGTATATATTCTGTAATGTTAAATACAAGGTCAGGTAGATGAACTATTGGCATGTATATTGTATTTTGCTTGTATAACCAATGATCATTTTCATGTTTTCAGCTTGCTGGGAGGATTTTGTCAGGTCAGCACTGGTGATCATGGATGCATCTTATTCTAAAATTTATGATCTTAACTAGAATGAGGCTTAGAACAGAGATAGCCTAAGCCATATTTGTACCTGGGGCACAAAATCTATATCATGGGAATGTTACCATTAGAGGTGCGTGTGTGGGGTGTTCTGAGACCTACCTGTGCTATCAAAGTCTAGATGAGGTAGGCATTAGCTCAAGCGTACGCCTGTGAGAAGAGGATAACAGGAGGGGCCATTTCACCTATGTATACTAGAACCAACTGCAGAGAACTCCAGGATGAAATGAAATAACATGTTTTTATTGGAAATAGCACAAGAAGCATTCACACACACAACACACATTCCTGGGAACCACACAAGGTTTTCAAAGAGTAAAGCTGAACGGTTGGACAAAGGAAGAGATTTAGGAAATAAGGCGACGGTTACCAGTCTTGAAGAGCGGAGTTTCAAAGTACTCAGACAGAAGTCTGAGGGTGGTTCTGGAGGTTCCAATCCGGGGGTGCAGTGAGAAAGAGAGGAGTTGGTCTGATCCACAGTGGCGCAACTTTCTATTGTTGGTGTGGCTAATATTTATATCTTGCTTCATATCCTGAAGGGGGTACTTTGGCTAGGACAAAGTCTAGATGGGTTTCACACTGGGTAAACAAATGAAACTGAAACTTTAGCTGATTGCTGTTAATGGCTGGGAGATTGGAACTGATGGGTTTATGACAACCTTGCATTGCAGGACAGGAGGGGTTTCTGAGGAAATATTTCCTTGGGAAGGTCACTTGATTGATTGATTGGATGATTGATTGCTGAGGTGCCCAAGAAGGGATTAGCACATACCTCCTCAATGGCTTTGCACAATCCTAGTTTGGGCTTGCTTGCTAAAAATATTTCTAAGAGGACCTTCCTAGGTCCTTGTGACCTACACCTGACCTATTTTTGGATCACCCCCATCTGCTTAACCCCTTCAAAGTGTCCAGTATTTCAAATATGAGATTTTATAGCAAGGGGCTAGTAGGGCATGCTAATAGGAACCACTGTGATGATAACATATAAGAATAGATACAACTGGTAAGCAGAAATCAAGAAGACTGCTTCCTCCTAGAATCTGGGGCTTCAAATATATCACTTCAACTTACCTAATGGTCAGATTGGTCTTATAACATTGGCTTTGGAGATTATAGAGGAGAGGTGGGCAATCAGATAGCCAATTTACTAATTTTCATGTCTAAGGGCCCGTTCGCACTACATAATTATAGCACTATGCTTTCATCTTAACTTCCATGGCTGCATCCTATGGAATCCTGATACAGTCATCCCTTCACATTCGTGGGGGTTAGGCGCAGACAATCCCCGCGAATGTGGAAAAAACCGCGAATAAGAAATGAGCCTGCAGGTGAGCGGCTTTCCACCCCAGTCCCTTCCCAAGGCAGCGACGGGCTTCGTGAGAAGGGAGTGGGTTGAAGTGGGAGGGCGCCAGCTGCTTCCCACCCCGCCTTCCCAAGGTAGCGACGGGCTTCGTGAGAAGCCCCTCGCTGCTTTGGGAATGGAGTGGGTTGAAGCGGGAGGGCATCAGCTGCTTCCCACCCACCTCTTCCCAGGGCAGCGACGGGCTTCCTGAGAAGCCCCTCGCTGCCTTGGGAAGGGAGTGGGTTGAAGTGGGAGGGCACCAGCTGCTTTCCACCCTGCCGTTCCACCCCTCGCTGCCTATGGAAGGGAATGGGTTGAAGCAGGAGGGCGCCAGCTGCTTCCCATCCCCCTTCCCAGGGCAGCGACGGGCTTCCCTTGCCTTGGGAAGGGAGTGGGTTGAAGCGGAAGGGCACCAGCTACTTCCCACCCTGCCTTTCCAAGGCAGCGATGAGCTTTGTGAGAAGCCCCTCGCTGCCTTGGGAAGGGAGTGGGTTGAAGCGCAAGCACACCAGCTGCTTCCCTCCCCCCTTTCCCAAGGCAGCATGGAAAGCCGGTAGTGTGCTCACTCTCCACCCCACTCACTGCCTTGGGCTTTCCACCCTGAGTCTTTCCACCTTGCTGTCCCAAGGCAGCGATGGGCTAAGCCCTTTGCTGCCTTGGGAAGGGACAGGGTGTTGAGCGGTGGGGGGGCAGGTGGCTTTCTGCGAATAATCGAAACTGCAAATGCGAAAGTTGCGAATCTGGAGGGGCAACTGTATTCGCAGTTTAGGGAGGGGTATTTAGAATTCTCTCCAGAGACCTATAGTGCCACAGCAAACCTCCCATAGGATCCCATAGGATGTTAGCATGGCAGTTAAAGTGGAATAAATTGGGTGACCTATGCAGAAAACTAGACGGGGAATGTGTTTCTTTTGGTTCTGCTGGTTTTTGATACCATCAGCCATGGTATCCTTCTGGGTCACCTCTCTGGGATGGGACTTGGGGGCACTGTTCTGCAGTGGTTCGAGTCCTTCTTGGAGGGACAAACTGAGAAGGTGGTGCTGGGTGACTCCTGTTCAATGCCCTGGCCATTGACCTGTGGCATCCCTCAGGGTTCTGTCTTATCCCCCATGCTTTTTAACATCTAGATGAAACCACTGGGAAGGGTCATGCAGAGTTTTGGGGTTTGGTGTCACTAATATGCTGATGATGCCTAACTCTAGCTCTCCTTCCCATCTGATTCCAAGGGAGCTATCTCAGTACAGAACCAATGTCTGTTGTCAGTAATGGACTGGACTGAGGGTAAACAAATCAAAACTTAATCCAGACAAGACAAGGTCCTCCTGGTCAGTCATAAGGCAGATCAGTGAACAGGGACTCCGCCTGTGCTGGATGGGGTCACACTCCTTCTGAAATATCAAGTTCGCAGCTTGGGTGTTCTCCAGGACTCTACTCTAAGCCTGCATGCCCAGGTTTCAGCAGAATAACAACAACAACAACAACAACAACAATAATATTTATTTATACCCCGCCCCTCTGTTAAAACAATTGGGGCGGCTTACAAAAATTAAAATACAATACAGATAAAAATCCCTAAACACCCCCACCCCACCCTCCCCCATAAAAAAATATTCAACAAATATAAATTAAAGAAACCAGGAGTGAATTTGCACAGTTAAAACTAGTGTGCCAGCTGTGCCTGTTCCTTGGGATGTAAAATCTGGCTACAGTGGCACATGCCTTGATTACACCCTGTTTGGTCTATTGTAAGGCACTCTACATGGGCTGCCTTTGGAAACTGTTTGGAAACTTCAGTGGGTCCAGAATACTGCACCCAGAATGCTGACCAGGGCCAGTTATAGGGAGCATAATTCTCTTGTTAAAATAGCTTCATTGGCTACCAGTTCGTTTCTGGGAACAATTCTGGTCATGACCTATAAAGCCCTATATGGCTTGGGACCAGTCATTTGAAAGAGCGTATTTCCCCATATGAACCTGTAAGAGTTCTAAGATCATCAGGGGAAGGCTTTCTCTCAGTCCCCCCACCATCACAGACTCAGAGCCTTCTCAGTGGCTTCTCCCACCCTCTGGAACTCCCTTCTATGGGTGGCTAGGTTTCCCCCCCTCCCTGTTTTCCTATTGCTGGCAGGCAAAGATGTTTTTATTCAAGCAGGCTTTTAATATGCAACAGCGCCCACAGAGGCTTTTATTGGGGTATGGTTTTATTTTATTTTTTAAACTTTGATATGTTTTAAATGATTATAAATTTTAAAATTGTGATGATTTTAACCATTTTAAATTGTTCCACTCTTGGAGAAAGGCAGCATATAAAATAAATAAATAAATGAACAAATCTATATATATAATTCTCTTAGGTATGTTGCCATTTCCAGTGTGCTGATTGGCTGCTTAGGAAACTGACCAACCAATCAAAGCTTGGTTGGGCAGCCAGTCAGCACACTGGGGTCAGGAACATGTAGACCTTTAAGTCCTTTCTAAACATGGCCTCAGGTAGAGGAGGTAGGAATAGCATGGGGGGGATGTGGCATGGTATGTGTGTGTGGGGGGGGGAGGGCGATGCGGGCACAGGGAGGGTGTGGAGGAACATGGGGAGGGCGGCACAGGGTGCGAGGGGGTGTCATAGGGTGTGGGGAGGGTGGTGTGGGCACAGGGGGTGGCACAGGGGAATGCAGGGAGGGCAGCATGGGGTACAAGCAGGGTGGCGCGGGTTTGGGGGATGGTGCGGGCATGGGGGTTGCACGCGGCATGGGGGAATGCGGGGAGGGCAGCACAGGCATGGGGGTGGTGTGGGCATGGGGGGTGGAGCGGGGGAAACATGGGGAGGGTGGTACGGGGCACGAGGGGGTGGCATGGGGGCAGCACAGGGAGCGGGGAGGGCGGCGCAGGTGTGGGGGTGGCACAGGCATGGGGGGGACATAGGGGACAGCACAGGACACAGGGAGGGGTACGAGGGTGGCACAGGGAGCAGCATGTGTACCGTTGGGGAGTATAACATGGGGGGGGAAATGGTGTATGTTACACTGGGTATAGCTAGTAATAAATATTGCCACAGTTGTGTAGTGTGAAAAGGCGTTAAATTCAGTCACAAGTCCCAACTAAAATAAGCAATTGAAACAATGGGCCTTACATAAACATTTATTTATGAACTTCCTATTAATTCAATTTGTTTACTTTTCTAAATACCTGTAAAAGTCTGCTAGCTCAGACTAACAATTAGATTTCTGCCCCAGAGGCCTTTGAAGGCCCACTATAGCTCCCAAATGAGCAAAATTGGAAAATCAATGCTGGAAGTAAGAGGAAAGATTTATTTATTTATTTATTTTTGGTCCAGGGACCTGTTAACTGCAAAAGGTCTTTGAATTAAGCCAAAATTCAAAGGATGTTGACGCTAGCTGGAAAGAAAAGGATTGGCTTTTGGAAATTCTTTTCTGGACACACCATCCAAATCCTCAAAATTGGGAGCCTTCCTGTTACGACCTGTAGCCAGACTCCAGCACTTGGAATGAAGCGCTTTGTACTACAACTCTCCGAGTCCCTCATCCCTCAGCCTGGGGATTCAGTCTAGGGGTAGAGTTATGGGAACTGAAGTCAACAAAATGACATTGTCATGCTCTGTCAGCTTCACAACAGATTTGTGCATCAAGATGGCAGCACTTCCTCCATAACAGGAATGGGTAAAACAGAGCCTGTAAACCACAAGTGGCCTCCCCAATCCTTTTTGTGGCTCCTAGGAATGTCCACCCCTTATAGCTCACAACCAAATTTGAAGGGGACAAAAACATTTTTCTTTCTAACTAGAGTCAACGTCCTTTGAATTTTGGCTTTATTTGCAGAGAAGCCTGGCTTATTCTGAACAACTCCAGTATTTTTTTTTAAATGAGGTCTCAGCATTTTTAGAAACTGAAGGCATGGTAGCTTATCCAGATAGGCCAGAGAGTGGAAACGACTGACACAGTCTTCACGCCCAAACAACTGGGATTAGCTGTAGTCACTCAGAGCCAGACAAAAACAGGAGGGCAACAGACCAAGGTAGAACCACCAGTTCTAAAAACATTCAAAGATGCCTATGAGGCTGATGAATGGTTACAGGCCCACCAGGGGGGCTTGAATGTAAAAATGAAGTGTGGTGCAATGGGGAGAAGATATATGTGCCCCCAAAACTGTGAGGGGAAATGTTAAAACAATGCCACAATGCCAACTTGGCAGGGCACTTTGGGTTTGTAAAAACGCTTTACGATGTGATGAAATTGTACTGGTGGACAGGGCTGAGAGCGGATGTGGCTGCCTATGTCAAAGGGTGTCCAGTCTGTGCTACTGGTAAACCACAGGGAGGGAAGCCCCATGGACTATCACAGCCTCTGCCCACTTCGGCCAGACCATGGGATCACATAAGCATGTACTTTATTGTGGACCTCCCTAGCAGTGAGGGGAGAACAGTAATTTGGGTAGTGGTATTTTGTGCATTTTGTGGGCTGTAAAACTTTACCCACCACCCAGCAGTTGGCTAAACTATTCATGCAAGATATGTACAGACTGCATGGGGTGTCCAGCAAAATAATTTCAGATAGGGGCAGTCAATTTACTTCCCAGTTTTGGAAGGCTTTTTGAAATTGCTGGGGGTTGAACAGGGAATGAGCACCTCTTATCACCCAGAAACGGATTGTCAAATGGAACATTTGAATCAATTTTTGAAGCAATATTTAAGATGTTATGTAAATTACCAACAGGACAATTGGTCTGAATTGTTGCCTTATGATAGCATATAATAACACATTGCATTTGAATACTGGACTGTCACCTTTTAAGGCTGTGTATGGAACTGACTTAAGGGCATTGACTACCCTTGTGATAACCAGACTGGCCCAGTTCCATTACAAGAATGGGCGATGCAAGTGGCCCCAGATTGGAAATGCATTGGACTATGCTAAACAGACCTATAAAAAGTATGCTAACTGAAAAAGGGGCACCAACTAGAACTTTACGGATGGTCAACAAGTGTATTTGTCCTCCAAGTTCTTAAAGACTCAGCAACCATCTTGGAAGCTGGCTGCTAAATATATGGGACCCCATGCAATTTAGAGACTGGTGAACCAAGTAACTGCTGAACTGGACTTGCCAAAAACTTGTAGTAAAATTCACACAGTCTTTCATTTCAGCTTGCTGAAGCCTGCACAGGTGGGTGATGCTTAGAGACAGCAAAACCCATGCCCTGTCCCCATCATGGTGGATGGGGACCAGTATTTTGAAGTAGAAGATGTTTTGGACTCTAGGCTCCATAAAGGACACTTACAATACTATATCCGCTGGAAGAACTTACCCTCCATGGAGAGGGAGTGGGTGGAAGCTAAGCATGTAAGGGTGGCAAGGTTGCTGAAGGTGTCCACCAGAAAGAATTCCACAGGATGTTTCCATGGCAGTTAAAGTGGAATCATAGTGCTACAATTGTAAAGTGTGAAAGGGCTCTGACATGGCCAAAATATTCTTGGTGACGAATGCCAATATAACACTCAATTATGGCAATGTAATGTATGGAGATTTTCAGATGCGATTTTCGGCAGGATATATTCCAAAACAGCTCCGTTGCTGCTGCGCAGCAGGGGAGCAGTTTCGGACGATGCCGTCCCTCTGCCGAACCCCTCCGTGTCACTTCTGTGACAGAATGGAGGAAACCGCGTCATATTTCATTCATGGTTGTTGCCCGTGAGTGAAATACGATGCGGTTTCCTCCATTCTGTCACGGAAGTGACATGGAGGGGTTCGGCAGAGGGACGGCGTCGTCTGAAACTGCTCCCCTGCCGCACGGCAGCAACGGAGCTGTTTTGGAATATATCCTGCTGAAAATCGCATCTGAAAATCTCCTATGTTTTGAAGCAGTACAAAGTGGCAGGAGGAATGAAAGACACCCTCCTTCACAGGAGTTGCAGCTATAGCAATTAAAGTGGAAGCATGGCACAATAACTGTACAGTATGAAAGGGCCATTGGTAGAAAGGAGTCACACCTAGTGAAGTCTGTCTTTTAATAGTGTATTGACTGCTGTCAGAGCAGCATCTAGATTCTATCTAGTCCAAAAAGTAAAAATGAGCAACAGCTGAGCAGAAGGGTGGGCCTGAGTGGAGAAAATATTTAAGGAGCCAAGGAGTAGATAGCCTATAAGAGCAGTATTTCTCCAATTTAACCCATGCTCCCTTTCGATAAATGTGAAGGCCTCATGATCCCCCCTTCAAACTTTCTTCCCACACACATTTCATTTGAAATGTCAACTGCCACAACTTGAACTGGGAGGACAGTGGGAGAGATGGGTGCCATGACTCTCCTCATGTCTGCTCTAGCACTGCCACTGCAGGGAAAAGATTAGCGTTTGCTACTTGCATATTTGGTAGGATGAGCTCTGGCAAAGAGCCCACAGAGGCACCTTATCTGTAGCATAACTCACAGATAATGAAAGGTAGAGGAAAGAGAATACCATACTACTGGATGTTCTAGGATGCAGATGGGTACATTATCGTCCATAAACCACACATACACCCTGGGACCTCCTTTTGCTGCTCATGGAGTCCACAGATGCTCCTTTTTAAAAAAATGGCTGATTTGTTTTTATTCCCAAATGGCCCCAAAGCACCCAAACAGCTACACAAACATAGCAGTTTGGTACCCTTGACACCTCCAAACCTTGGGAAATTTCTCTCTCTCTTGCTTTGGCCATAAACCCCCAAATAGGAGTGACATTATCTCACTTCTGACTGTGCCAGGAACAATTCTGCAACATGTTGGGTGGGGGTGATGGGGAAATGGCGAGTCAACAGATAGGTAAATCCCACTGATTCAATGGTTCTACTCTAACAGTAGGACTTGTAACAAATAAAGCAATAGGTATCCTTTATTTTCTGTTTCTCCCACTGCACTTCAACATTATAATAATTAACACCCCCCCCCTACTATACATGCCTTCTATGATATCATGATATCCAGCCCCCAGGTTGGCTGAGAACCATATTTGAGGGTAGTTATCCTGGAAATCTGTGTAAAATCCTCCACATGATCTGAACCGCACACTCTGGAAACTATTAAAATCTTTAATTTTAATAGCATCTATTAAGAGTTAACTGGTGTAGGGTGGGGTGGTGGAATACAGATGACCAGAATGTCAAATGGTTATGAACAGACAGAAGAAGGTTTTTTTGTTTTTTGTTTTAACTTTGTAAATGGCTGCCTGCATTTATTCACACTCTTTGGGTATGCTTTGAAATAAGGCATGCTTGATTTAAATAATTCCAGTAATCCTCTTCCTAACAATCCTAATAGGAGCTGAGTGTAGGGCATTATAGGCAGATTTAAAATTTTGTAAGAGAATGACCATCCTTTCAAAGGAGACATTTATAACTGAGAAAATCCCTTATGGGACTCAAGGAAGTTCTTAGAAAGGTCAAACATGGTGTCTAAACTAACTGACAGCAGTTTGTATTTGTGTACTATGCATTAAACCAGCTGGCTAAGAAATGTGTCTAAAGAGCACAGTGAAATATGACTTTGCCATACAAACTTCCAGTTAGTGAATAATACAAGTTATTCCACTTATATTACAAATTCTTTCAAGGTGTATTTCTAATATACTTTGGATAGTTTTATATAAATACAATGTAATATCACAGCATCATTTTTTAAAAACATCTCACCCTCTTATACTCTTTCCTTCCCTCTTGTTTCAGCATGTTTTGTCATTTCAGGGTCATTTTAACAAAGAGGGGGAAATAGGAACTGTTCTATAAGACCCCTTGACTGCTAGAGAGCATGTTTTCTTTCCCGGTTTGATCATAACTGTGAGAAAGGTCCTGGGTACAGAAACACTGATGATCAGAGATAGAATCCAAGGAGAAATTCAGCCAAGAAAGAATGGCTGAGAAGGCTTTTGCTTTTGCTTGGGAGCTGCAGAGAGAAGTGGGTTTGTCCCCCCCCCCCTCAGATTGTAGATAACAGATCATGCATAGAGAAGCTGACACTGCAAAACGGCTGGAGTGGGGGAAGGGATGAGTGGGCTCAGAGTGGAGAAAGAGATTCATGCTGTGCTTTTGTACAACAGGCCTAGTTTGCTCATTTAAACTGCACAAGGCAGTTACCAGAAACCTTCAGCCTAACAGGTTCTGATGAAATACTTACATTTCTGTAATCTGAATGTTTGTTGAGAGATTTCCAGGACTTTGTCTGTATTCTGGATTCCCAGATGGGAAATAATAGCGTGTGATTGATGATGCTTTATTACATGTCTCAGCTTTTGCTAACATTTTCATCACTTTAGTCATGACAGAAGTGGAACTTAGAGGTTTATTGTGCCATTGGTTGGGATATTTTTCTCCCCTATGCCTTTCCTGGGTGAACATGCATTGCATTTAGGAGCTGAAAGCTGATGGAGTCAAATGACTCCCCAGGGGACTAGACAACAAAACCACTGCCAAATTCATTTTTATCTACTCTATCGAGAAAAACAGTTATTATAGAGGAGAATCAACCATCCTTAACTTACTCAAAAATTCTTGGCTCCATCACTGCGTTTCCTTTTTGAACAAACAGAATAATGTTTGAGTTGGCAGTTTTTAAAACATTTCCTTTCCCCATTTTTGGCACACTGCTGGACAAAAAACTATATTTACAAAACATAGTCACCGAGTACATGTTCCTATAACATCTTCTGTGGAGAAGGATTTGCTTAAATTAGGTTGTATTTTCATTGTTTGGGACAGCTATCCTTGAATAATGGGTTTCCTGTATTGTCCAATATGATAAAAATAATGTTTTGTGCCTCAGTCAATGGGGTGTTTGTGTGTGTAAGTACAAAGTTTTAAAAAGTTACATTGGTTATGCAGACTGGGAAATTCTGAGAACTGTAGTCCAAAATAATAACCTTTTCCAAACTTTAATAAAATGTATAGATTAGAACATATAATGCATAGCACAGAGCATATAACAATAGGCTCTGTGAGATGTTGTGACTTCAGATATCGAATCTGAATCCAGAAAAGGCAGGTCCCCTCCTAAATTCAGTCCCTGGGCTCAAAAAGGTTCTTTGCCTATGCTATAAGTCCTAGAAGTCCAGAGACTGAGCATGGATAAAATAATAATTATGAAAAAAATTTTATGGAAAGGAGCTAGGCAGAAGGCTAAGGTCTTATCTAAATGTTACAGATTATTCAGAGCAACATCCACATAGCTGCTACTTAGCACAGAGTGTGATGTGGATCGATCACATTTCATGGGGTGTGTCCCATACAAAGGCAATCCACATGACAAACCACTATAGAGAGCAAGATAACAGCTATACATACAATGTTTTCAGTGGTCTCAATATTATTAAAAACAAAACAAAAAAATCAGCAAAACCTACTATTAAAAAACAACACTTAGCAGCCAATGCCTAAAAGCCCATCAGAATATATTTTTTACTTAGTTGCTAACAGAAGAGCAAGAAGGAAGCCGTTGTAGCATCTCTAGGCTTCCTAAAGCCTGGGAACAGCCACCAGGAATACTCCCCATCAGAAGGGCCTGTGAAGGCAGTGGAACCAAAAAGAATGGCCTCCTCTAAAGATCTTATAGTCTGGCCAAGCTTATATTGAAAGATATGACCCTTCAGGTGATCTGAACCTGAGCTGCATCTATGTGTTCTACTATTGTTCCTCAGACCAATTGTCTATAAGCACCAGAGGTGGACATCTTCTGGACATGGAGATGGTGACTGCTTCCAGGTATAGAAGAAGCATCTGAGATGAAAACACTGTTGCAAAGAACATAAGGGATGGGAAGACAATGGAGATGCCGCACCCCTGGTATAATATATTCCCATCAGCTTAAACCTCATGTCAGAATGCATGCCACCAGATTCTGTACTTTCTGGACAGAAATACAACCACATTGCACCCAGGCCTTAAGGCCCCAAAGCAACAGATACTAAAAGCATAGATTCCTAGCCCATTGGATCCCCATTATGGCCTAATCATTACTTCATAGATTGGACAACATGATGCACACTCCATTGCTCAGTCTTTTCTCATCAAGAGCAGTCTCAGCCAAGAGCACCTCCCAAATATTCCATTTAAACAAAAGACCCTCTTAACAAGGCAGAAATCTTTTCTCTTTCTTTGGCTTTGCAATTCCAGGTTGTTGTTGCTACTGTTGCTGTTCCTCTTCCACTGAGCTTTCAACAGGCAAAATTTATTATGAACAGAATATCTGTCATAATGTAGGGAACTTGATAGCTATGTTCGTAATGTAGAGAAAATCAGATCCAGTCAAAGATACTGTTCCATTTCCCTCTGATGTTATAAGTAGGATAGGAGGACACAGAAGATAGAGGCTTCTTAATTGTGGCACCTATATTACATGGTACTGTCCGTGGAGTCCATCTTTTCTAAATACTGACTGCTTATCAGCAGGCTGAAAACTGATTTTGCATTTTGTAACTGGTGCTATGGTTTGTTTATGCTCTTAGAATCATAGAATAGTAGAATTGGAAGAGACCACAAAGGCTGTCCAGTCCAACCCCCTGCCATGCAGGAAATCATGATCAAAGCATCCCTGACAGATGGCCATCCAGCCTCTGTTTAAAGACCTCCAAGGAAGGAGATCCTACCATGCTCCGAGGGAGTGTGTTCCACTGCCAAACAGCTCTTACTGTCAGAAGGTTCCTCCTAATGTTGAGGTGGAATCTCTTTTTCTGCAGCTTGCATCCATTGTTCCATGTTCTGGTCTCTAGAGCAGCAGAAAACAAGCTTGCTCCATCTTCAATGTGACGCCCCTTCAAATACTTAAACAGGGCTATCATATCGCCCCTTAACTGTCTTTTTTCCAAGCTAAACATACCTAGCTCCCTAAGTCTTTCCTCATAAGGCATGGTTTCCACACCTTTCACCATTTTAGTTGCCCTCCTCTGGACACGCTCCAATTTGTCAACATCGTTTTTGAATTGTGGTGCCCAGAACTGGACACAGTATTCTAGGTGAGGCCTGACTAAGGCAGAATAGAGTGGCACTATGACTTCCCTCTAGACACTATACTTCTATTGATGCAGCCCAAAATCACATTGGCCTTTTTAGCTGCTGCATCACACTGTGGATTCATGTTCAACTTGTGGTCTACTAGGACTCCTAGATGCCTTTTGCACATAGTCTCGTTCAGCCAGGTCTCTCCCATCCTATATCTACGCATTTCGTTTTTCCGCCCTAAGAGCAGTAGTGCACTGATTACTTAAGTGCACTGATTACTTAAGACTTCTCACCGTGGACACTGAGGGAACTGCTGCAGTCACATGCAATACTTGTGGGATGTTTGTCTTCTTGTCTACAGATGTGGGGAACTTCACATGCACCAAGTGCAAATTGGTAGCCCTCTTGGAGGAGAAAGTCCAGCAGCTGGAGACTTCTCCATATTCATGAGCAAGAGGTTTTCCTGGACAAAACAGAAAGAACAGTCTTGGATGGGGACCACACAGAGGAAGTTGCTGGGGAGGAGAGGGTCACTTCACATACACAGGAGGTAGCCAGCTGGAGGAATGTCACACACAGAAATAGAAAAAGCAGGGATTGTTCGAGCAGCTTGCAGCTATAGAATCGATTTGAAGCTCTTTCCCTTATCAAGGACAATGAGGAAGAACAGCATGGACAGACTTCAGGGACAGAGCAGGGGACCCTGAGAGTACCACTGCAAGGAACAGCCACTGCTAAGCCTCGGGGGAGGCGTGTGGTGGTGGTGGTGGACTCCTTGCTGAGGGGTATGGAAGCAGTGGTTTGTGGGTCTGACAAGATGTCTCGGGAGGTGTGTTGTCTCCTTGGGGCAAAGATCTGTGATGTGACAGAGAGGCTGACAAGACTGGCCAAGCCTACTAATCATTATCCCTTCCTTTTGGTCCATGTGGGAACCAATGATACTGCAAGGCTCAGCTTTCCAAATATCAGAAGAGATTATGAGGCTCTTGGGAAAGAAATGGATGCACAAGTTGTCACCTCGTCTCTTCTGCCTGTTGAAGGGCATGTCCAGGAAGGAAGAGGAAAATAGTTGATGTAAACAACTGGCTCCGTAGATGGTGTCACTGAGAATGATTTGGATTCTTGGATCATGGACTGCGGTTTCATGAGGGGGGACTTCTGGCAAGGGATGGGGTGCATCTCACAACAGTTGGCAGAAACGTTTTTGCCAATAGTCTCAAGAATTTAATCAGGAGGGCTTTAAACTGAGCCATATGGAGGAGGGAGACAGTATTCTAGAAGGCAAAAAGGCTGGAGAAAATAGTCAAACTGTCATAGAGGGAACAAGGCAAACGGTGCAAGGACCCAACAGTGGGAGGCAAAAAAACTTGTACAGGCAGCAAGTAAAGGGAACACATGGTCTTACATGTCTCTGTACTAATGGGCAGAGCATGGGAAATAAGCAAGATGAACTTACTCCTAGCATTACAAAGCAAATATGATATAATAGGCATTACTGAAACCTGGTGGGATGAGTCTCATGATTGGAATATAGGAATGGAGGGGTATAACATTTTAAAGACATATAGGCCAAACAGGAAAGGAGGAGGAATAGCATTATATGTCAGGGATATTTACACCAGTGAAGAGATCCATGACATCAATACTGGAAGCCGGGTGGAGAGCATCTGGATAAAAATTAAAGGAGAGGGAAACAACAGGGATGTTATTGTGGGACTCTACTATAGACCTCCCAAGTCAGACGGAGAAATTGAATGCTGCCTTTCTAGAACAGATGAACACACACAGAGAAAGGAGAGACGTAGTAGTGATGGGTGACTTCAACTATCCTGATATTTGCTGGAAATCTAACTCAACCAAAACTTCAAGGTCTAGCAAATTCCTTACTTGCCTGGAAGACAATTTCATTGTCCAAAAGGTGGAAGAGGCAACAAGGGGGTCAGCTATTTTAGATCTGATCCTAACCACCAGGGTTGACCTGGTTAATGGGGTGCAAGTGGTGGGATCCTTAGGTGAGAGTGATCATGTTCTCCTGGAGTTTGTTATACAATGGAAAGGAGAAGCCAGGCATAGTCAGACACGCATTCTTGACTTTAGGAGAGCTGGTTTCAATAAACTCAGGGAAATACTGGGGGTGATCCCATGGTCAGGAATACTAAAAGAGAAGAGACCTCAAGACGGATGGGACTTTCTCAAAAGGGAGATACTGAAGGCACAATTTCATACAGTACCATTGAGGAAGAAAAATGGGAGGTGTCTCAAGAAACCAGGATGGATGACTAAAGAACATTCAATGGAGCTAAGTTTTAAATGGAACATGTATAAGAAATGGAAAAGGGGGAAATCACCAAAGAAGAATTCAAACAGATAGTGAACACGTGTAGGAGTAAAGTCAGAAAAACTAAAGCGCAGAATGAGCTCAGGCTCACTAGAGAGGTTAAGAACAATAAAAAGGGTTTTTTGGGGGGTATGTCCGCAGCAAAAGGAGGAAGAAGGAAATGATAGGGCCACTACGTGGAGAAGATGGCAAAATGCTAACAGGGGACAGAGAAAAGGCAGAATTACTCAACACCTTCTTTGCCTCAGTGTTTTCAGAAAAGGAAAAGGAGGACCAACCTGAGGAGAATGGAACAGAGGACACAATAGGGGAAATCCAGCTCAAAATAAGTAAAGAGGTAGTACAGGAATACCTTCTTAATCTAAATGAATTTAAATCTCCAGGACCAGATGAACTACATCCAAGAGTATTAAAAGAGCTGGGAAATGTGATCTCAGAGCCATTGGCAATAATCTTTGAGAATTCCTGGAGAACAGGAGAAGTCCCAGCAGACTGGAGGAGGGCAAACGTCCCCATCTTCAAAAAGGGGAAAAAAGAGGATCCCAACAATTATCGTCCAGTTACTCTGACATCAATACCAGGGAAGATTCTAGAGCAGATCATTAAACAGAGAGTCTGTGAACATTTAGAAGACAATGCCATAATCACAAAAAGTCAACATGGGTTTCAGAGAAACAAGTCATGCCAGACTAATATGATCTCTTTTTTTTATAAAATGACCAGCTTGGTAGATGAAGGGAACACTGTGAATATCTGTAGTATGTGGGGAACTAATTATTGTAATGTAAAAGCAATCTTGTGTACCACATTCACATCCTAAGATAAGTCTAGGAATTTTTCCCTGCATGCTTCTGTTCTCCCAAGTTCCCTTTCTCTTATTTCACTGGGCACTTCCAGCCAACTGGAGTGATGGGTCATTCAACACATGACCTAATTTAAATTTTATTGCTCCTTGTGAGGCTCTTTTAAGTTAGAAGGCTGTAGCCATCTTATCTTTGTCCTTGCCATGATGTCCTAGCCATGCTGCTGGTATGAAACCATGCCATGATGTTTGCTTTTCAAGTCACCATGCAGCCTCTTACTGCTAAAGGGCTGGGTGAGTCTTTCTACCCTAAATCCTCCTAGTTAGTTAGGAACCCTTTTTAAAGTTGGTTTTAGTATGTAGACTGAGATTGATATACCTTCAGTAAACTTTTGATTTGCATTTTAAAACTGACTCCTTTGTTTTTGTAATGAGTCTAATTTAAGTGGGTGATCAGACCACAGACCACAGACCTCTGAATACACCTTTAAATGTTAATTGAGCTTTGTCTGTCTCAGCATTCTTAAGCCACTCTGCATCTCTTTGAAAGTAAATTATTTTTAACTCCTTTTTAAGGAAGATATTTTTATTGCTTTTTAAAAGGGCTGGATCCCTGGAATTTTTAAAATATATTTTTATTTTTAGACTCATTCCTCCTACAATATCGCATACCTTGATTTCAGTAAGGCCTTTGACAAGATTCCCCATGACATTCTTGCAAACAAGGTTGTAAAATGTGGGCTAGACAAGTTAACTGTTCAATGGATTTGTAATTGGTTGACCGGCCGAACCCAAAGGGTGCTCTGCAGTGGCTCCTCTTCATCTTGGAAAAATGTGACCAGTGGGGCGCCGCAGGATTCTGTCCTGGGCCCAGTGCTATTCAGCATCTTTATCAATGACTTGGATGAGGGAATAGAGGAGATACTTATCAAATTTGGTGATGACACAAAATTAGGAGGAATAGCTAATACCCTAGAGGACAGGATCAAAATTCAAAATGACCTGGATAGACTGGAGAGCTAGGCCAAAGCTAACAAAATGAAATTCAATACGGAGAAATGCGAGGTACTTGTTAATTCTTAACTTTTGTTGTTGCAATGTGTAAGAATACCTCATTTGTAGCTACATGATTAAGTTGCTCAGGCTGGAAAGGTAGGATAGAAATATTTTAATACATTTCAATGCATGTTAAGTCAGAAACCAATGATCTCCAACTTAATGGTCTGATTGCTTAGAAGCAAAATAGCTTTCCATTTTGTGCCACCTGTGTTTACATATCCCCCCCTCTCTGTACATTTCCTAGAGTCCATACATTTTAAGAAAAGCTTTCTTACTACCAAGACTAAGGAGACTTGACAGTGTGGAAGATTTTTAAAGATGTACAGCTAGCAGTTGAAGCTTTCAAGTGAGAAATGCAATATTGGCAAGGCTCTGAAGTGACTATCGGAGCTAATGCTTCTGGATCTTGGAGGGACCAAAAGCAAACACCAGTCTGTTGCCATTAAACTCCAGCGATGATCTCAGGGAGTATGCAGAGGGTTGAAAGGCTTTAGGAAAAAAGCAGGTTGTTTGTTACCTTTGACACACAAACATTCTGAGCAAGCTACTAAAGCAGAATTCAAGCTGCTTACGTTCCTTGGCATGACCTTTCCAGCAAGAATATCCATTCAAACATTTGAATTCAGTGAGGTAGAATTAAAATCATTGACCTTTCATTCTTTCCTAATCCACTCCCCTCCACAGACTTAGCTTTTAATAACCCAAACCCATGTCTCTACAAGCCATGCTGTCAATACTACAGAATGCATCCTGGGTTTATGAGGCACACCGACACCCCACCCCCCCAACACCCTGGCATTTGAGAATATATTGCCACAACTTTGACTTAATCTCCAAGTCAGGACCAAAAGTTGTGTCACCTGCATTTGGTTTATTTTGCAACAATTTGATGCAAACTTGAAAGCTTTTAACATTTGTCTCCCTCTTTGTAATCAGCATGTGGCAGTTTACTTGGAGAAGGAGAGGGAGAGCAAGAAACAGCTACACAGGAATTTCTTTCTCCATTGGAGGGGAGGTCTAATACATAAACACACACAAAGGAACAGTTTTTGTTCTGGTCACTGAACTAAAAAGGGATCTGTTTCTTAGAAGTATCAAATAACTGTGCCAAACAAATGCTAACAGAAAAGGCCAAGTTTACTGGAATAGCTAAATAGCTCATTAAGAGAGGGGATTGGGGAGGTACTCACTTTATCTTTCTCACTAGGCCACCCAGCCAATATCATGACTGTACTTCTGCTCGTTGTCTTGTCAGCTTGATGGTAAAAATGTCCACACTTTAGTGCACTTGACTTTGTATTGAGCCTGATGAAAACTCATCAAGGTGGGTAAGAGGACTTCGAATAGCATCAGACTATCTAACCTTACAAAGCCTGTAAGCCTCATAGTGCCAATCCACTGTCAGAGGTAAATGCACCCCACCATGTCCTTTACCATCCCAGAAAGCCAAAAACACAGAGGATACTAAACTGTGGGAAGAGTTGGAGTTATGTTTTCCTCACAAATGTGCTGCATTGTGGGACCAAACTTTTTATTTTTGGCAGCTGTCACTGGAGCAAATTATACAGCTCATCAGATGTGGTTTGTTAGATGGAGTAAATAAACCAGTGCAAGGAGTTGTTTTTCTTGTTTATATTCAGTTACAAGCTTGACTAAAATCAGATTTCTACTTGTGTCTGGTGTTGTTCTTGCTAAATGAGGACCAAGATACGAAATAAAGGCATTCTGTGTTTTGGGGAAGTTTCTCTTCATTGTGATCGTCCCCAAAGTTTGTTTATTTGTTTGCATATTTTTAAAAATGAAAGCACTGGTTTACTGATTTTATGCAAAACTTCAGAAGATTCTAAAGTTCATATTGAGATGGCCTACAAACATGCACAGAAACAAGAGTAGGAATGAAGTGAATGTAGGGCAGGGGTGGGAATCATATGGCCCTCCAGATGGTGTTGGCCTGTAGCTCTCAGCATCCCACACTATTGCCTATGTAGGCCAGGGCTTTTGGGAATTACAATCCAACAATAACCAATGATATCTGGAGATCTATGGGATCTCCACTCCTAGTGTAGGATGGGTTTGGCTTCTCCCTGCTTTCAAACATGCAGTTGTGGGCTGAGAGCTGATTGATGGATGCAAGGAAGTAAATATGAAATTGCAAGGAAAATTGCAATGGTTATCAGCCTAAATACCCTAAAGGCACTGTCTGACCTTGGATGCTAAGCAGGGTCAGTTCTGGTTAGTACTTGGATGGGAGACAGCCAATGAATACCAGGTGTTAAAGGCTATATTTCAGAGGAAGGAACTGACAAAATCACCTCTGAGTATCCTTTGCCTAAGCAAAACCCTATGACATTCATGGGGTCACCATAAGTTGACAGGATACATAAAGGCACTTACACACACACATCTAGGAGGACTCTAAGATGGTAGTGCATGTGCTGGTAACCTCTAGGCTAGAAAGCTGCAATGTACATTATGGTACATATGTATGAAGTTTGGGACCTTCAATTAGTTCAAAACATGGCAGCCAGATTGGTTATTGGTACATCTAGGAGTGACCATATACACCAAAATTAAAATCACTCCACAGGCTACCAATTAGTTTCCAGGCAAAGTACAAAGTACTGGTTATTACTTTTAAAGGCCTACATGGTTTGGGTCCAGGTTACCTACTGAAGGGTTTGTCTGTTTCCGGGTGTTTTAGTACTGGCTCAGAGCTAAATATCTGCTTGAGGCATTCAAAAGCCTCTTGACATTTTTCATCCCACACCACTTTACTCTGTGGCTTTCGTTTCTCATTCATTCCCTATTCCTCTTTCTTCCCCCCGCCCCTTTTCATCTTTAGCTAATTGGTGATGGGTAGGGCAATTTGTCCAGACCTGGGAATTAAATTTCAATAGAAGTTTGCAAAGCACAGGAAGGATTTTTTCTGTCTCTGACTACGTGGGGGAACCAATTTAACCACCCCCTCCACCTTGGCAGGATCTATCCCTATCTCCTTTGTGGAAATACGGTACCCCAAATAGTCCAGTTTTTTTACAATGAAATTCACATTTGGACAGTTTTGCATACAGATTGTTTTCCAAAAGTTTATGCAAAACTTTTTTGGCCAGTTGTAGATGGGACTTGTAGTCCTGCGAGTAAATCAAGGCATCGTCCAAATACACCAAAACTCCTTTATACAGAAACTCATGTAACACCTCAGTAATGAGGTTCATGAACACACTGAGGGTGTCGGCTAAGCCAAATGGCATAACATGGTACTGGAAGGAAACCAGCAGGCAATTGAAAGCAATCCTGAACTTGTCTCCTTTTTGGATCCTTACTCAGAAGTAATCATCTCTCAGATCGAATTTGGTAAAGATCTTTGCCTGTAGCCAACTGTCCTAATTAGTCTTGAATCAGGGTGTGTGGTACATGTTGCTCATGCTAGTCACATTCATCCCTCAGTAGTCTGTCACCAGTCTTAGGCCCCCACCTTTTTCTTCCCTAAAATTCACTGGGGTTCCCATTGGGGAAGTGGCAGGTTCAATGAACCCTCATGCCAAATTTTTGTCCACAAACTCTCACAGTACTCCTTTCTCCTTTGGAGTCATGACATATACCTTTGGTTTCAGTAGTGTGGCCCCAGGGGTGATCTCAATGGCAGAGTCAGTCGGTCTATGGGAAGGGGGGGGTAACATATCACACTCTTCTGAGAACACCTCTCAGAGGTCTTTGTACTCTGCAGGAATCTGGGCTAATTCATCCTCATCACCTTTACTGGCTAATCGTGGCATTGCCCTTTTCTGTTTCTCCTCTTTGGCACCTGCAACCACTGCTACAGTCTTGGGATTCTCTCTGCTTTCTTTCTCCCCCCCCCCCACTTGGTCAGGGTGGGGAGTAGTGGAACCATCCACTCCCTTTGTCTCTTCAACTGTTCTCGGTCTTCCGCAATCCTCCTCCTTTTTACTCTGCTCCAGAATCAGTTGTTGCAGGTTGCTACGGAGGTCCTGCACCTCCAACCTCAACTGTCGATTCTCCTCATGCAGCGATCTCACCAACCCCTCTGGGCCGGGGCTGTCTCATCCCTCCTGGTCCACTGCAACCTCCAACTCGTACTGCTGTCCTTGGTCTCCAGCCCCCAGGGCCTCCCCACCAAGCATCTGCTTGTGTGGCACTGCACCTGTGAGGGGACCCTAGGCAGTAGTGCTGGGCAGTTCCCCTTTGCTGCCCACTG
The DNA here is from genome assembly GCA_030847615.1 of Gambelia wislizenii. Lineage (NCBI taxonomy): Eukaryota > Metazoa > Chordata > Lepidosauria > Squamata > Crotaphytidae > Gambelia > Gambelia wislizenii. The sequence goes on along the minus strand of JAUMIR010000001.1, from coordinate 114,590,249 downwards.
CTCCAGCTAGGGATGCCAGTCTAGGCAATTCCAACCAACATACTATCCTAACGTTTTCTGCAAGACTTTGTTCCCCAGCCATGCCAGCCATGATGAACAGGATTTTTGTCAAAAGTTTGGGATTCAAATCAAACTGTCATGTACTGGTTTCCTCAGGCTCAGTAACTGGCAGCTTCAGAGTGAAACAGTAAGCTTTATTATTACAGAAATCTTAAGAGTGAACCATACAAAATTGTTGCTTCAAATGGAAATTATTTGCAAAGCAGTAAAATAAAAAAGTATTTACAATCAACAAAATCTGGCGGGCTAGACATTTGTTGGCTATCCATCATCCCCACTGCCTTTTCTCACAAAGAGTGGGCACTACCCACCATTCCCACAGCCGTCCCACAGGTGCAAGGTCACTCATCCAGTTTCCATATACATACCATCCTCTCTTGTCTCCCTGTATTACACAAACTTGTTACAAGTACAAGGGAAAAATTGCAAATGTCAAACACACACACAGAAATAGAAATACTGTGCTACAATGATTTTGGCAGGAAGAAGGTCTCACCCAGGACCAATCCTGACAGTCTTTGATGCTGATGTCCTTGCAACGTATCCAGCAACAGGAAAATAGTTGACATTTCTCTATTGATCTACCCTGCTCTCCAACAATGTGGAAATGGCCATGTTGTGTCTGTGTGGGGTAGCATCACTTAAGTGAGGGTGTTGGTCATTTTGTGGTTGGTAAAGAATTCCAACCTCCCCAATGACCAAAAATGTGATTTAAAATAGTGTAAATAGGAATTGTGCTATTGTAATTCACTAACAGGATGCCAGCCATTGTTTGGATTCTTTTTTTAAAAATGAGAACTACAGCAACAAATACTGCAACCTTCTGACACATTTATCCCACCTAGAGGAGCTCATATGCAGGCCCAAACATTCCCCTTAACAACTCCTGGTAAGAGCTGGGCATGATTTAGCTCTTTCATAGGAGTGATGGCATCCCACTGTTCTCAATGTTCCTCTCCCAGTTTCTTCCCTCTCCCTTTTTAAAGTTTTAGGTAACAGGATGATAGAAACACTGTCAGTAGGTTGTTGTTCTAAAAACCTCTCAGGCCAAAAGTACTTGTGATTTCCCCCTCAACTAAACTTGGCATTCTTTGGAATGAGCCACTTTGTGACAGTGAACAGTATGTGACTTGTGTGTATGCCAGATTCGGTCTGACTGAACTGCCGCCCAAGTCAAATGAGGAACAATCTTTTAAAAGCATTTGTGGAAATATTGTTGGAAAGCACTCTGTGGCCTAATAAACACATTAAGAAGCAAAGGACTGCCTCTGTTTTTTCCAATACTTGTTCTGCTTGCAGGTTGCTGGAGGGGGACTGGCTGAGCACACAGGCATTTGGCTATGAAAGGATGACCTTGCTTGCAAAGAATTCAAATCTTCTATCTTTGCTGTGGAATGAGGAAGGAATGCTGCTGTATCAGAATGGTAACATGGGGGAGGGGAGCGACAGTGATCTCTCAAGCCATTCTACTGGCACCCAAAGAGCTTGCTTCCTGGAGGCTTTTTCTTTAGAAGGGAAAATTTAATTATTAGCTGACTGTACAAATGTGCAAAAACAAGCAAGTGTGCAACAGCACATGCCTACATCCTTTCATCATGGTTACCTGCAAAGATTAAGAGGCACTCTTGGTTGCGAGCATTCTCATTGAGAAATAAAATCCCATTTTTTACTTTAAAAATGCATGGGGAAAGTGATCTGGGAGTAGCTTTCTGGGACAGACACAGAGGACCCCATCTGACAATGAAGCAAAGCTACTAGTGCCTATTTATATAGTACTTCCAGGACTGCTGGCTAGGTGCAGTGTAGTGAGTATGAGCCATTATGGTGTAGTCATTTGAGTGTTGGGTTAAGACTTGGGAGACCAGGATTCAAATCCTCGCTCAGCCCTGGGAACCCACTGGGGTTTGCTACAGAGGAAGGCAAAGGCAAACACCCTCTGAAAAAATCTTGCCAAGAAACCCCCATGATAGGGTTGTCATACGCTGGAAATGACTTGCAGGCACATAACAGTATCAACAGCCTAGGTTTGAGGAAAATAAATCCCAGGGTGAAAAGTTTCTATGTTACTCTTGTCACTTCCTCTATGAGATCAAAGTTAGACTGACCAATTAGAGCCACTGGCAGAAAAATTCTTAATTCAATACAATGTTGATTATAAAATGCTCTTTAGTTTAATCATTCTAGGTACATTTTACAATTATTATTATTTTTTTGGTGCAGAAATAACAACAACAACAACATGCTCCAAGTGGCACCCAAAAAAGCAGGGGCAACTTTCTTAAGAGCAGTGGTGAAGGTTGGCTCCCATGCCAGTGGGCCAATGTATTTACTCGTGATTTTAGTTCAAACTTTAAAGGAGTTGTCCAAAATGGTGAACCTCTTTGGAAGATAAGGTTCAGCACCATGGACAGTTCCTTTATGGTATGGTTTAAGTCAGCACTTGCTACTGCTTAGAAGCAAAAGTCCCTACTGGATTTGACCTAAGGTCTGTCTAGTTTACCATCTTGAACATAAAGAGGCCGTTAGGGGAGTAGCTGACCTCCAGCAAGTGCTATTCAGCAGCATTATGGCTGGCAGAGCTGAAGGTTTTGCTAGTTTGAGAAGAAGACCAAGAATTCCATCTATTTTTCTGTTATCCTCTTTCTGTCCTAGCTCAGCCTTCCAAGTTGGCACTTCAGTACAACAGTCATATTGAGAGTCAATTTACCTTTTGTATTTTCTTTTCAGAGTGACACATTGTGAAGGAGCAGTGCGCATTCAACCCTCCTACTTGTTCTTGTAATTTAAGCCAAGAGACTGCCAATGAATACCAGGTGCTGTAGGCAGTATTTCCGTGGAAGGAACTGACAAAACCACCAGAGTATTCCTTGCCTAAGAGAACCCTATGAAATTCACGGAGTCACCACAAATCAACAGGCGACTTGAAGACACACACACACACACACACACTATTCCCGGAGAATTTTTTTAAAAAGGAAACTAACTGAGCAAAAAAGTTGTCGCTTTTGACACTAGTAAAATAACTCATAGCACACACTCTCTCGCTCTCTCTGTATTTTTCATATTTATATTTGTCAATGTGTGCTGGTAATACTGTGAGGCACTACTTTACATCCACTCCATACACTTATCATTGTAAATGAATGTGCAGTTGCCATCTGTTGCTGAAAAGAGCAACACATCTTTACACAATAGCCTCATTCCAACAACTCCTTGACTTTTCCCTTCCTGTTTCCTACTGCTCTGAAAACCATAGGTATTGCTTCTTTAGCATGCAAATCTTTTTAATATTATGTATGTTTCCAGTTATTTTTCTCTGCAACCATAAGGTACACAAATGGCACAGTTCTCTGAGATATGTTTCTGACACCAGTAGCATCCCACATTCAGGCGACACATTTAGTACTTCTGCTTCTGTTTAAGTTGGTCATACTTGACCTGTATTTTCACTGAAAACTGTTGTTGTTTGTTTATTTCCATTAACTCTGTTTAGAGTAAAACTTTTTTTTAAAAGGGGAATTAGGTTTGGGATGATACCAAGGGTATTAAAAGAACTGGCAGAAGTAATCTCAGACCCACTTTCAATAAGCTTTGAGAATTCCTGGAGAACAGGAGAGGTCCCAGCAGACTGGAAGAGGGCAAATGTTATCCCCATGTTTAAAAAGGGGGGGAAAGAAGACCCAAATAATTACCGCCCAGTCAGCCTGACATCAATACTAGGAAAGATTCTAGAGCAGATCATTACACAGACAGTCTGTAACCACTTAGAAAGGAATGCCGTGATCACTAAAAGTCAAAATGGATTTCTCAAAAACAAGTCATGCCAGACTAATCTTATCTCTTTTTTTGAGTGTTACAAACTTGATAGATGAAGGGAATGCTGTGGATGTAGTGTATCTTGAATTCAGTAAGGCTTTTGACAAGGTCCCCCATGATATTCTTGCAAAAAAGTTAGTAATCTGTGGGCTAGACAATGCAACTGTTAGGTGGATTTGTAATTGGTTGACTGACCAAACCCAAAGGGCAGTCATCAGTGTCTCCTCTTCTTCCTGGAGAGAAGGGACTAGTGGGGTGCCACAGGGCTCTGTCCTGGGCCCAGTGCTATTCAACATCTTTATCAATGACTTGGACGAGGGAATAGAGGGTATGCATATCAAGTTTACAGATGACACCAAATTAGGAGGGGTAGCTAATACCCCAGAGGACAGGATCAGAATCCAATATAACCTGAACAGATTAGAAAGCTGGGCCAAAACTAACAAAATGAATTTCAACAGGGAGAAATGTAGGATACTGCACTTGGGCAGTAAACATGAAATGCACAGATATAGGATGAGTGATACCTGGCTTGATGGCAGTATATGCAAAAGGTATCTAGGAGTCTTAGTGGACCACAAGCTGAACATGAGTCAGCAGTGTGATGCAGCAGCTAAAAAAGCCAATGCGATTCTAGGCTGCCTAAATAAGAGTGTAGTGTTTAGATCACGGGAAGTAATATTGTCACTCTATTCTACTTTGGTCAGATCTCACCTGGAATACTGTGTCTAGTTCTGGGCACTACAGTTCAGGAAGGATACTGTGAAGCTGGAATGTGTCCAGAGGAGGGCGACCAGGATGGTGGGAGGTCTGGAAGCCATGCCCTATGAGGAGCAGCTTAGGGAGCTGGGCATGTTTAGTCTGGAGAAGAGAAGGTTGAGAGGGGACATGATAGCCATGTTTAAATATTTTAAGGGATGTCATACTGAGGATGGGGCAAGCTTGTTTTCTGCTGCTCCAGAGACTAGGACACGGAGCAATGGGTTCAAACTACAGGAAAAGAGATTCCACCTAAACATTAGGAAGAACTTCCTGACAGTAAGAGCTGTTCAGAAGTGGAATACACTGCCTCGTAGTGTGGTGGAATCTCCTTCTTTGGCGGTTTTTAAGCAGAGGCTGGATGGCTATCTGTCGGGAATGATTTGATTGTGTATGCCTGCATGGCAGGGGGTTGGACTGGATGGCCCTTGTGGTCTCTTCCAACTCTATGATTCTATCAACTTGTGGGTCTTTTATTCATTCAGGACTCCTAATCCCAAGAAGCCACTTATAGCAATGTAACTGTATTCTTGGACATGGCACATGGAGGTTTTCAGTTCCTTCTTGTGTAAGGGGATATTCCATTGCACAGGAGGGTAATCCATTAAACATGGAGATATTCAGTACGTCCTTGGACAATACTATTTCCCTTGTGGTGTAATATTAGCCAAATGGTGCTGAGATTCGTGCCCCTTGACTGGCCACAGAGTGCAACCTGCCACCACCTGGCTGTTGTTGCACAACCTGAAAAAAAGTGCAGGCTTTGTACCTTCATGTAAATATGCCCAGTCATGATCCAATACAATCTCATCCATAAATCCCAGTCTATCTACTGGAATATATTTATTGTATTTATTTTATTTGTTTGTCACATTTTTATATTGCCTCCAAAGAGGCATCATCTCATTCCTCCAGTAAGCTCAATATGGGGTACCCGGCTCTCTTTCAGCTCACTTGATCCTTAGCCTGTTAGGCTAAGAGAGTGAGTGGCCAAGGTTACCCAGGGAATCTTAAGGATCAGGTCAACTAAAGCCTGGATTTCCCCAGTTCCAGTCCACTACAACACACTACCTTTTCCACTAAATGAAAACAGGCTGTGTAGACACTATCAACTCCACATTGAGGAAGCAAGTAATTGGTGTGCAATACCATAGGCCATGTTTGTTCAAGTGCTGCTTCCAGTGCCACTGTAGTATTCTGAAATGTAGAACATGGGAGTGTGAAGCTCCCAGGCAGCCATACCTTGAAAGGAATGCATCCCATAGTCTTTTCTTGTGCAGTGCCTGAATTTTGAGGAATTCTGGGTCAAGCAGTTCACTAGATCCCGTTTTCTCCTGACCCTTCTGCTCATAATGATGGCTACTACTCTTGTTACCATGAACTTCTTTCTTTGTTTCTGCCTCTTGCCTGCAAGGCAGTGAAATCTATGCTACAGACATTTCCTTCTTGACCCTTCTTGTCCTTTTCTTAAGTACTTATGTTTGGCTAGATAAAAGGTAGCACTGTTCTCAAATCTAAGCTCTGTAGCTTTGCCATGTAAAAGGACATTCATTCGAAAGGGGAGTTTGAAAATAATGATCTCATTAGAATAAGGTTTTAGCTATGTAGGGGTTCTTCTCTCTATTGAAGATTAAAAAGGCACTAGCAACAAACAATTGTCATTTACAAAAAGAACTCACAGCAAAATTATTATCTCTCTCCCCGCCTCCCCGCCTTGCCCTTTAAGAACATTGTCAGAAATTGATCTTCTCAACCAATGTTGATTTTCAACAAAGAAAAATCAGGAATGTTAACATTTGGGAGAATTTTAAGCTTGAGAGATTAATTTTATCTTGATCCTCCAACACATTCCCCAGGCTAGCAGTTTTCACTAATTATTCATGACATCATTTATATAAAATTTAACTGTCATCTTTTTTGTCCTTACAAGCCTGTAAGGTAGAGCACTAATAATCCCATTTTTTTAATCAGCTAGAGAATACAAAAGGCTGCCTTGAAGTTTCTCTACAAGATTTTATTTCTTGAAACACTAAATCTTTACAACACTTAGTGATTTATTCTGGGGCTCCTTGTTTCCTGTTTACATAGGGATATCTAATCCACATTGAAAGAAAACTTTAATACAGCTAGTGATATACAGTGAACAGCTACTGTACCTTGACTTTCAATTACATTAAATCCCATTATAATCACTTTCTTTATAACAAATCCTCTTTTACACCTGAAATGCTCTGCTCCCATGGGAAGATGGCTCTATTCTCCCCAATCAAAAACACTGCAATTCTAATGGAAATGAACAAATTGCACAGAGTAGAGGCACAAAAAGACTTCCACATGTTCTCTCTCCTAAAATTCACTAATATATATAAGCACTGCATAAGCTTATATATATTAGTGAATATATATAAGCACTGCATATATACTAATATATACTGCATATATACTTATATACTAATATATATAAGCACTGCATATATAAGCACTATGTAAGCACTGCATATGGCAAAAGACCGTAGACACATTCAGTTTTATGTTAGAGGTCTTAACACAGAGCAGAGCATCTACATCACTCTTGTGTTATCTTGCAAAATCATCTTGTGCAGATAATCATCACTGTCCGAAGATAGGTCAAGTACAGGTTATCTAAGGACTGTTATTTGAGAATTGACTATCTTCTGTGAGAACTGAAGTGAGAATTGCAAGAGATTTGTAAAGATGGCCCATGGAGTGAATAAACTATCCCTCTTGTTTACTATTGTGTCTGCAGTAGGCTGAGAGGTTATGTAGGAGAATAACAGATGAATTTGTTGAAGTAATATACAAGATTGTACCTGGACAAATGTCTTCACGGTGATCCAGAAATGGATAAGGGGGAGTTGAGAAAAAAATATTTCTTATAAATTTACTTCTAAAATTTATTAGACACCTCATAGCTAAAAGCTCCAAGAGGTAAAATTATAACACACACAATTAAACACAAATAAAATGTACAATTAAACACAAATTGTACAATTAAACAAAAATAAAATCCATATGTCTAATAATAAAACAATGAAATACAATCAATTAAAGCAACAGTCAATTAAATGCAGCAGAGAATAAAACAACCACCACAAGAAAAATCTAAAAATACAATGGAGATGACATTCCTTTAGAAACACAGTATTGCAGCAGAAATGCAAGAGGACTAAAAGGCTGGAAACATAGAAAGACAGGTCTTTGTTGGACAGTGAAAGGATAAGAAATGAGGCCTCTAGAGGCAGGCATAGGAAGTATAGCTATGGAGGGCACAAAATGAGGGCACCGTCCCCCCAAATAGGAATCCTGCCCTCCCACCATAAAATTTTCAGTCCCAAAATTTCTAGCTTTTCAATAATTTAAAACTTCAGCAGTTTAGGCATCTAAATAAAAGGGGCAGGCAAAATGTCCAAGGGAATGCAAACACAACAAATGTTAAGAGTTCGAAGTGTAGACAATTTTCAGTGTCTCATTCTCCAATGTTAGAAATTTGGGGAATGAAGGAAAATGTCATTGGAGAGCATAATTGTTATTTGGGAGGAAATGCCTTTATTTTGCCCCCAGTGTAGTTACACCTTTGGCAGGCGTGCTACTACAGAAAAGGCTGGCTTTACCCCCGTAAATAGACAGGTAGACAGTGCTTATGCAGAGCTTGGAACAGCTTTTGGACTATAATTTCTAGAATCTCCCAGTCAGCTTGGCCTGGGGCCATCTTGGCTGGAGGATTCGGGGGTCTGAAGTCCAAAAAGTAACATTTCAAAAGCAATGTGCACATGGCAAATTTTTGAAGGGCAACTCCCTGCTCGTTTTTTGATTGCAGCATCAAGTGGTGCCTTGCATACATGAATGAGCCTTCACAGATTCAACACCACAAACAGAATATCTATACAGTATTTATTTGATTTTTTAAAAGGCAACCCGATAGTTTCATGGAGAATAAAGTGAGCCCTGATGGCTCAGTGGTTAAATGCTGGTACTGCAGCCACAATGTTGCAAGTTCTATCCCAAGGGCTCCAAGGTTCACTCAGCCTTCCATCCTTTTGTAGGTTGGTAAAATGAGTACCTGGTTTGTGGGGACATTTAGCTAACACACAATGGATACAACTTAAAGAGTGCCTAGTGTGCTATAAAGAGGTGTAGATGTGTAAGTGCTATTGCTTAACAATTTGTAAGCCACTCTGAGAACCTTTGTGGCTGAAGAGTGGGGTATAAACCTAAAATAAATATTAAAATAAATAAATAAAGCTATCAGTGGGTAGTTTTCATGATGGCTGTATAGCATCTCCAGAATCAGAAGCACCATGATTCTGAATAACTTTCACTAGGAAACAACCGCAAGAGAGGGCTTTTGACACATGTTCCGCATGTGGATGTCCTGTGGACATCTGTTTGGCTAGTATGGGAAACACAGCTTGTGGCCTTTATCTGATCTAGCATGGCCCTCCTTATGCTTTTATATCACCTGAACTTACATTGTCATCCTGTGTTCAATGATCAAGAGATCAATAATCAAGTGAGATTTATGTATGCATGAACTAGGCCTTAATAATCCCTACAGCAGCCTTGAAATGCAACCTGATATTATTAACTATATATATTGTAGGGATGTGATTGATGTAATAATTCCCTGCCTTAGGCCATCTTGTGGCTGTGGTGAAATTTGAAATAGAACTTACCCAGTTCATACTTGCAACCATTCAACAGTGCCACCTCTCTAAATCTTCATGGCTGTAATTATTATAACATGAACTATGGAGATTATCAGACAGGAAAAAATATAGTGTCCCTGTCTCGCAATCTCTTTTCCTGCTCCACTCCTGTCCCTGTAACATTTTTCAGACCAACCTTTTTCACACTGTAAAAAGTGCTCTGGCAGTCCAGGAGTGAATGGAGCTCTCACAGAGCCCCATTCACTTCCTGGAAAGAAAATCCCAGCCGTTCTCGTGAGAGGATGATTACGTAGGAAATTCAAAAATAAAAAAGAGAATACACATCAAAAAGTAAAACAAAGCCCCAAAACACACTTTAAAAATCCCAAGTAACCTGGGGAGGGTAGGAAAAAGTGTGTCACTAACCTCGATATCCTGATCTCGACCAGAAGTGTTTGGCACGGACCTCCCTGTAAAGCTGGCATCGCATCAGCATAATGGGGCACCTTTTTGCTCACCCGTCATTCTGTTAAAGAAACGGAACGACAGGTCAATTCATGGCTTAAGCCATGAATAAAAAGGAGTGTGGGGGGAATGGAAGGGGCACAGGAGCATAATGACACAGGGACGTGATATCTGAAGGGGAAGCCCTTTTGTGATCTCCTGTCATCCCTCTAAGGGATTAATTTGGTTGTCTGATAATCTCCTATATCGCAAACAGGACAATCTAAATTTGACCATCCACATACTTCATTACTCAAGCATCCACATTCAGGCATTGTTTTAATGCGATTGGTGTTCCTACCTACCATAACAGTGCCAATCACTAGGCAATATATCTGGAAATATCATTAGAAAATGGCCTTGTAGTGGGAAATGTTGGGGCAGCTAAGTGAAATCCAGAATTTCCATCCTCTGATGCCTCCAAAGTCTTCCAAAGCAGCAACTCCCTCTTATAATGTGACTAGCCTAAATCCAATTGCTAGTCTCAAGTAGAGTAGCCCCACTGAACCAAGTACTGAATGCTAAGTCAACCCTCATACAAATCCAGCGGATTCAATGATTTAAGCTGCCTTGAATCCCACCTTGGGAGAAAGGCGGGATAGAAATCTGATAAATAAATAAATAAATAAATATTATTTCTATCCCACTTTCCCCCCAGTTTGGGACTCAAAGTGGCATACAATAAAAAGACATTGTTAAAATCAGCAAAATACAAAAATTAAAATACAATTAAACAGCTAAAACTCTAACACACACACACACGTGCACAACACTCACATATACCCCAGCACTGCCATTAGCAAAGGCCTGCCAAAACAGGAAAGTTTTTACTTTGCAGTTGAGACTAGCAATTGGATTTAGGCCACTGTGTGAACCTCTCACTAAATAATCTCTCCTTTTAAATGACAGCTTAAGCTTTAGGGGAAAATGTAGAACTACCTACTGAAGTTGACAGGTATTACTTTATTTTCATTTTTTTCATGTATTTAATTAATATGGCACCTTTCTCCCAGAATGGGACCCAAGGTGGCTAACAAATACATAAAATATTACAATTAAAAGTTAAAAACAATTAAAATAATCACAATTTAATATATATATAACATATAACAGTTAAAAATAAAAATAAAAACACACACCAATGAAAAGCCTCTGTGCGCGCAGCTACATATTAAGAGCCTGTTTGAATAAAAACATCTTTGCCTGCCAGCATAAGGAAAGCAGGGAAGCAGCCAGCCTAACCTACCAAGGATGGGAGTTCCAGAGGGTGGGACAGTCACCGAGAAGGCTCTCTCTCGTGTCCATCAAGTGAGCCTGTGATGATGGTGGGACTGAGCGAAAACCTTCCCATGATTATTTTAAAAGTTCAGGCAGGTTCATATTGTGAGATATGGTCTTTCAAATAGTTTGGACCCAAGCTGTGTAGGGCTTTACAGGTCATGACCTGCACTTTGAATTGTGCCTGGAAATGAACCAGTAGCCAGTAAAGCTGTTTTAACAAGGAAGTTATATGTTCCTTATAACTATTCCTAGTCAACATTCTGGCCACAGCATCCTGGACCTGCTGAAGTTTCCAAACAGTTTCCAAAGGCAGCCACACATAGAATGCATTACAGTAGTCTAAATGAGATGTAATCAAGGCATGTGTCACTGTAGCCAGGTCTGACATCTCAAGGAACGGGCCCAGCTGGCATACTAGTTTTAACTGTGGAAATGCACTCCTGGCCACTGCTGAAATTTGGGCATCCAGGCTCAGAGTTATTAGAGGCACAAAAAGGAGACACAAAAAGAAGGAAAAAATGGAGTGGGGCTAGTGAATGGCTTACTAATATGCCATCTGAATGGGTAACCTAAAATGAATTAATTATGTGAGTGGTCCCTGGATGACTAATATTAAACTGCTTTAAGTGGACACATAGACGCCAGTGAAGATTCTAAGCTCTGTTGTGCTCACAATGATGCCACCAGGAATCAGGAATGTAACATCTCAATATTTTAAAGCTTTGGGGGGATAACAACAACAACAACAATGATGATGATCGCAGCTTATTTAGACATCAAATGTCTTTGTAAATCTTGAAATCCAGTCGTTCTGTAAAACCTCTTGGTTGTTAAATCAAAGTTCTGCTTTGAAGCATCTGGTATATCAATTTGGAAAGAAAATAAATGGATGCAGGGAATGCCTACTGGTGTCTCTCCATTTTGTTTTCAAGCAGAACAAAGTAAAACAAAGCACATTTTCAGTATCATTTCTGACATTCTTTTCTGTTGAATTCCCACAGATAACGATCTCAGAGCAAAAATAAAAAGGGCAAAAGAAGAAGGGATGTCCTGTAAAGGACCAAGTGTTCTCTACACATAAAGTAAATAATTTAGGGGCTATAAATAGCAGTGCATTTTAAAAACTTGTGTAAATAAGCTCAGTGAGCTCAGAAGTATATTAGTGAAAGCTGTTTAATGAATGTTCAAGGGTCAAGGCTACACAAGTTAAATCCCCAAAATTACAATTCTATGGATTCATTGGATTTTATCAGACACACAAAAAATGGCATCATAAGGATGCCACATAAACGTGATAGGGCGCACACATCAGACAATGTCTCCCTTTCACATTTATGTACTGGCCATAAGCTGTACTTTTTTATTGACGGCCCTAACCATCAATAGATCAGCTGTGGCGATATTTTGCCGACATTGCCAGCGTATGAAACCTCACATCAATGTCCTCTTGTCATTCCAGCATCAATGGCCGGTCTGGCCAGAACACTTCTGGATGAGATCACAACTTCCAGGTAGGTCTTTTTATGACCCTCACCAGTTTACTTGGGGCTTTTATAGTGTATTTACGTGCTTTTAAAAACATTTACTTTGCTATTTTTATTTTTATTTTTGAATTTCCTGTGCTATTTATTCTTGCAAGAATCTAAGGGATTTCAATAGAGGAAGTGAACGGAGCTCTGTCCACTCCTCATTGATTGCTGGGGAAGCCTTTTCGCATGGATAGGAGGTATAAGTGTGATATAAGGAGTTCTTTCGCCGCATAAAAATGGCAGAAATTATGCGGGCAAAAGAATGGGTTTAGGGGGATGGTCTGATAAAGTCCATTATCTACCTAGTCTGCAGTTTTCCAGTCTATATACACAGTGAGGTTCCCATAGAATATCTATTCTGCTCTCCTCTTTTCTGCCATTTATAATGGCTAGGTTCTGATATAATCAGGTTTAGGCAAACTGTAGTCCTCCAGATGTTGCTGGACTGTCTAATGGCAAGGGAGGATGGGAGTATTTTTTATTTATTTATTTATTTATTTATTTATTTATTTATACTCTGCTCTTCAGCCACAAGGCTATCAGAGTGGCTTACAAATTGTTTTAAGCAATAGCAATTTACACATCTACACTGCATTAAGCAGTTTCCAATGTGTGTTAGCTAAATCATAAGTAGTAAATCATAAGCATACGTTCCCCACCTAAGCTAAACCATGGTCTGTTTTGAATAGCTGAACCTAATCCTCTTCAAAAGCCAGGTTTCACTCAGGGCCAACAAACGTATATCTAAAATAAGAATGGGTAGCTTCCAAGAGACCAGCAGCTGCTTTTCAGCTTGAGTAAATACTTAAAGTACTACATGCCTGGAGGAATGGGCCATAAGGAAAGAGTGAGGCATAGCAGAGATTCTTAATGGGGAAAATGCATTTTGTAAATATGTAAAAAATGTAAATTACATTTTATTTTGTAAAATATATAATCTAGCATATTATATTTTATATATACAGTATTTAAATCTGATTATTAACCAATAAATACCCTGACTCCATGGGAGATACTTACTATGGATATGTGAAACCATGGATTACAGCCAATCCTATTGAAATGAATGACTTCTGGTGGAAGTCCCAACTTCCAGTGGAAGCATACCATTGAATAGTGCTGGATGACCTCAAAAATGCCTAGAGAGGACATATTTTTTGGATGTGGATAAGTGAAACCACAGATATCAGCCCCATGGATATGGGGATTGATCTATATATGGCAGAGCTTGAAGAAGAAGATGGCATCTATATATGTTACCGTACTGATGGTAGTTTGTTTAAATTAAGCCTGCTGAGGGCTCGCACTAAGACTCTAAACTATCTAGTCCGTGAGCTGCTCTTCGCTGATGATGCTGCCCTTGTTGACCACACAGAAGCAGCTCTGCAGTGCCTAACATCCTGCTTCTCAACAGCTGCAGAGCTGTTTGGGCTGGAAGTCAACCTGAAGAAAACGGTTCTCTACCAGCCTGCACCACAGGGTGAACACCACCATCCCCACATTGCCGTCAGCAAATCTGTGCTTAAGTCCGTTCAGCAGTTCACCTACCGGGGAAGCATCATCTCCTCAGATGCCAAGATTGACAAAGAGACCGATGACAGATTAGCAAAGGCATATAGCACATTTGGAAAACTTTACAAAAGAGTTTGGAGTAACAAACACCTGAGGCGAAGCACAAAAATCAGTGTGTATAGAGCCATTGTACTGTCTATTCTCCTTTATGGGTCTGAAACATGGGTCACCTATCACCAACACTTATGACTCCTTCAATGCTTTCATCAGCGCTGTATACGCACAATCCTAAATATACACTGGACTGACTATGTGACGAATGTTGCTGTCCTTGAGCAAGCAGGGATCACCAGCATTGAGGCCATGTTATTGAGAACACAGCTGTGCTGGGCAGGGCATGTTTCTAGGATGGAGGACCATTGCCTCCCCAAAATAGTACTCTACGGTGAACTCGCCACAGGTCAGCGTAAGAAGGGCACTCCAAAAAAGCAATACAAGGACTCCCTGAAACAACATCTCCGGCTTGGCCAAATTGATCAACAACAATGGTCCTCCCTGGCCTCACATCGGGAGGCATGGAGATGCACTATCCACAATGCTGAAGCCTTATTTGAGAACTCACACCGAACAAGTCTTGAAGAGAAACGACAACGCAGAAAGAATCACAACCCAGAAACATCACCCAAGGAGACCTTCTGCTGTGCTTTCTGCAAATGGACTTGTTTATCTCAGATTGGCCTTTTTAGTCATCAGTGTGCTTGCAGAAAGGATGGGATGAGTCTTTCTTGAATCTTCATTTGCGAATAAAAGCCAGAGAGAGAGATAAATAGATAAAATTTCAAGTGTGTGTATGTATACAAACACACACACACATTTTTAAAAATCTATTTAAATGGTCTACTAATATGATGTTGACTATTGCATTGACTGTCCAACTAGTGATGGCATTTGGTTTCTTTCCCAATTGACTATTCTACATTTAGCAGTCTGGTGCTGATTTCCAACAGCAAAGTTTTTAATCATTTTTTAAAAAAACAATCTGGTGTGAAGGGGAATTTGGGGAGACAAAGGGGCACTAGGGGCTACATTTTGCCATCTCTGGGTTAAAAACCACAGTGCATTTGCAATCAACAATTTGTGATAATTGTGGTTTGTTGTTACTTCTGAATTCACCATTGGCAAACAACATTTGATACCATTAATCCATAGTAAGAGCTGGATTATGAATGTTGAATTTATGAGAGCTAGTTCTGAGCCAACATATAAACTTATCAAACCTAGTTCTTAGCCAGTGGGGGGGGGGGAGCAGACAGGTGTCTCAAAATGATACTCAGTTATATATCTGGAAGCTCTGTTTGACTCCATGTATGGTTGTCTGGGCACTAAGAATGTCAAGTGCCTTTGTTGAGTGCCTCTGCCATCTGTTATGGACCTTCTCAGCAGCACAGACTCAACCATGGAACAGACTCCTCAAAGAAGTTCATTTGATGCTACTTTGATGCTATTTTGGTTCCAGGTGAAGACCTTTACACTCCTTCTATGCTGCTTTTAAAAACATAATAAATGAGTAAGTATTCTAACTGTGATTATGAGAAACCATAGTTTGGTGTAACATCTGAATTGTGTGAGATGTGCCCTTGCTTTGTTAGATGCCAATGAAGTCAAAGGTGTGAGAAGTTTTCCATTTGACGTGAGTTGCCTGGCCATGCCATAAAAGCACCACACATAGCATACGGTTATCATTTAAGAAAACTAGTGAATTCATTTTATATATTTTATTTATTTTATTTATTATATTTATATCTTTCCAAGCCCTGCATGTAGATCCCTGTTATTGTCCTGTTAATATCTGTACTAACAGGACTGACTTTGTTTAGCTTCCAAAATCAGATCAGATCAATGACCACCAATGAAAACAATTATCAAGTAAAACATTTCTGCCATACTATACTGTTATAGCACTACTCTTCCACTTTAACTGCTCTGGCTACGTCCTGTGGAATCCTGAGATTTGCAGTTTAGGGAGAGGCATTTACAACTCTCAGCCAGAGAGCTCTTAGGCTTCACTAAACTACAAACCCCAGAATTCTAGAGGAGGCAGCCACAGCAGTTAAAGTGGAATAATAGCACTATAACAGTGTAGTGTGATAAAGTCATTATCTATTTGTTAGCCCCAACTAGAGTACACCAACTACATCAATAAGAGCTATTAAGTTAGAACTTATGTTAGTTTCATTGATTCAGTGGGTCTTCTCCATTTGGAACTAACAAAATCAGAAACATGCCTCAAAATCAGAAACAAAACCAGTTCTCAAATTTTGCAGCACAGTCAGTCTGGAAAGCCTGGATGAAATGTACAGGTTGCTCCTTGTATCTGTGGAACCAATATCCATGGTTTCAGTTATGTGCAGCTGAAAAAATAGGGACACATACCATACAGTTGCACTGGAAAATGCCTGGAGATGTGTCCTGTCTATGAATCGCTAAGTCCTCCAATGCAACTCTATGGTATGTTTGTATAGGAAGTCATTTATTTTAATAGGGTTTGCTATTATCCATGGTTTCATTTATAAATGGCAAGTCTGGGAATGTATCCCCTACAGATACAGAGGGGAGGTCTGTATATTTTGAAGGGACTATAGTAAGGTATGCTATTTGTCATCTCTCAGTTGAAAAAGATGGGGCCCACCAAGGAGAAGGTTCGCCTCCAGTTTGCCACAGACCAATTGTAGTTTGCTGAACAACCAGCAGGGCGTCCCCTGATGCCCATAGTAATCACATTGGTCTATATTGGGGGAACTGATCTGCCAGGTAGCATTGTATGCTACACCATAAACTTGGTTTGATAGCTCATAGGTTGCTAGTGCAGTTGCTTCAGCACTGGTTTAATGTGTATGTGGCTTGGGGTCCTACTCGGGATCCTATCCCTGCATTCTGCAACAGCCATTGCTTCTAAACCAAAAACAAGGGCAACCTCAAATAAAGAGCATTACAAACATCTAAATGTGATGTTACTAACACATTGATTACAATGGCCAGGCTATCCATGTCCATAAAGAGCATAGTTGCCATAGCTGCTGAAGCTGGTTATAGTTACTACTTGCCACTGTGGTCACTTAGGCCTCTAATGATAGTGGAGTATTCAGGACAAGTCCCAAGCTACACATCTGTTCCTTATGGAAGAGTGCTACTCCATCTAGCATTGGCACACTGTTGAGTCATACAGCATCCACCTTATTGGGATTTAGTGATCCTACTGCATCTAGGGCTAGGACATGACTAAATATGGAACAGTTTGATAACAAAATTATATCTTGCAACTCACAAATTTAATGTAGGCTTAGAAGTTCCCCCAAAACATCATGTTATGTTTAAATATCACAGAATGGAAATAAAGTTTTGGGGACATGAATTCCTTGTTTATTTAACCATTGGCATCAGATGAAATTTACTGCCACTTTTTGGCTTGAGCCAGGTGATTTGTCATTGTAATATACTGGGCTGAAGAGATATGTTTTAGACTGAACCTAGACTAAACTGCTCAGACAAGAAACTATTGAAATGAATTATGGAGTTAATTCTTATGAGGTCTAGGTTCCTGGGAATGTAACTCCCTCATCAACACACATTCCAAAACTTCATTTAGCCTTTGTATTATCATAGCTTTTACAAATGCTTTGTTTTAAATAGCACCTGCTCTACAAATTTCAACATTTTGTATTTTTCAATAGTGAGGTCAAAATAAGTGCAAAAATAATAAGAGTTCACTCTTGCAAATTATAACACACTTGATCCTATGGCTCGTGGAAATTAAACATATAATTGAAAGAAAGATAGATGTTTCTTGTTTAACTTAACCTTTTATCATGCATAACTGAAAACTTCTGAAACAATGAGTAATAAGGCATGCTGCATGATTTTTTTTGTAGGCAGATTGATGAAATTCCTGTTATAAGTAGTTTCTAAGAATGAAGCTGCAGCTCTCCATATATTTTCTTGGAACTAAGATTCTGAATAAATCTGACCAGGAATTGGCTGTAAGGATGTTATTATATGTCTTCCTGATTACCTGTTGTTTTTCTTTAGCATAAAGCTTTCTCAGAAAGGACAACAAGAATTGTGGGACTTCAGAGATTTTCAGACAACACTGTTATAGTGTTACTATTCCACTTTATTTGCTATGGCTGCCTCCTCTTGAATCCTGGGATTTGCAGTTTAGGGAGGGGCATTTACAAATCTCAGCCAGAGAGATCTTAGGACTCATTAAACTACAAACCCCAGAATTCCACAGGAGGAAGCCAGAGCAGTTAAGGTGGAATAGTAAGACTATAACAGTGTAGTCTGAAAATCTCCTTCATACCCTGAAGTATAGCCTAAAATATTTATATCCATGAATGAGAACATATACCAGTTTTCCTTAACTGTACAGGCTGCAAGAAAAAATATACAAATCACCGTAACACCAGCCATTTCAAATATGAAAAAATATTGCTGTTCTCATAATATAAATGTTTGGATAAACTAAAATGAATGTTGTGATGATACATGAAAAATTACTTTAGGTTTGATTTAAATGGGGAGTTGTGTTATATTCCTTCCATTCATGCAAGGGCCTTTGATCCAGTAGATGTGTCTGCTCTTGGAAAGGGAGGAAAACATTTATGTTGCTTCCCTCTTGACTACAAACACTCCCTGCTGTTTCATAGGGTCTCCAATCCAGGATTCTGCCCTGAGAAACATGGGCTCCAACTTGGACTCAGATGAGATGGGGCCAGCTAAATCCATGGTGCCAACAGTATCAGATGCAGAAGTGCTGGAAAACAGTCTGGGCCACACCTTCATGAATGGCTCTGAGCCCAATTCTGAGGTTATTGGAGTGGAGGTATATGAAGCAGTGAGTCCTGAAACTGGACTCCATGACCTTTGAGCCTGTTCTTCTCAGGGAACCAACCCCACAATGGAGTGGATAGTAATTAACATCTCAGGTGCTGTCAATGCAGGCAATGAATGTGGAGTAAACCCTCAAGAAGTGATAGATTCGAAGGTATTCCACACATTGAGAAAGAACCCTTCATAGGGTGATCAGACCTGGAGATGAAAAAGACTTCGATCAAGTCCCAGATATCAGTGGCCTAAGTTGCTCGCATGAAACTTTCCATGATGCTGCTTTGTCCCAACATGACTTGTTGTCAAGGCTAGGCCAAGACACTCAAACATATGAAGCAAATTTGGGCAGGGAGGGGGAGGGACAGAAGGGGAAAAGAGAACTGGCAAACATAGACAGACACATTTCCACTAGTGGGCATTGAAAATTTTACTCATTGGAGTTTTAGACCCAACCCAAAAAATGTATTTACAAAGCTTAAAACTGGCTATTGGGTGAGCTCATCCTTTTTCCAAGGTGAAGTCACATTCAAACCCTGGTCTCCAGAGTCATTGTCCAACACCCAAATCACTACGCCAGGGAGACAAGGAAATGTGCTTAGGTAGACTAATTCAGAATTATGTTTCTTTTGTAACTTTTGGTTGAACATGACCTAGGCTGTTCTTTGCGACTTGTAACTTAAGTGTGCCTTAAAGGAAGTGCCTTTATGAAAAAAGTACCTCTTTCTGATGCAGCCTGCTACTTAGAATAGCTCTCTAAAGCTTTCCTTGAAAGTTCTCTCTTGTCTCCACACTCTTTCATATGGCTGGCTTGGTTTGTGTGTGTTTCTGCTGGGGCAGAGGTGGACAGTGCTAGTTAAAGCCCCCCCCCCCCAGTAATTTCCCACTCAGTTACTAGTTAAGGGAATTAAAATAAGCACAGATAGATGGTCTCTAGAGGTACCATCCTACTCAGCAGATGTGGGAGGGGGACTCTAGAAACACAGGTAGCAAACTTAATTGTCATATAAAAAATAAAGAAGCCAAGTGTGGACAGAAAAAAATTGTAGCCTATTTATGCTCCCATTTTCCTTCATGAAAGTCAATGAGAACAATTTTTCACTGGTGTATATAGAATAATTTGAAAGGATACACACATAGAAGCTTGGATTTCTTTTAGTTGCTTCTTTTGGCTAGATGGGATAAAATTCTTGTAGCAAAAAAGTAAACCAGAGGCTAGACATACGATTGATTTAAGCAGAAAAAGTACTAAGGCCTACTATTACTAATATTATTAGCACATTAATCCAAATGCTCTTTTATGCCTAGAAATGCTAACAGCAGCCCAGAGGCCAGATGTGACTTTCATTACAATTTTATTTGTACCTCCTCTCCCAAAGTCTCTACTAAGTTTTAATCAATGTAAGATACCTCACTATATGCAAAGGTGTATGTACTATGTAGCTGTGAAATCCTTACTGTCAGGAGATGCCACCTTTATTACAGAGCTTTCAAATTTGAGAAGAGGCCAGTTGTGTGTTAGAATAAAGTCCTGGCCACTACCAGACAAGACTAGAATGAGACAAAACAACAAAGAACAGTAGTGCAGAAACTAGGGGCTACATGCACCCTCTTTCCAGAATGTGGTGCATTCCCATGTCCATCACTATTGAATCTTCCCCAACATTGGAAATGCTGGGATAACACCTGATCAGGATCTTCTGCTGCCCTATGAATGGTGACACAAAAGCTATCAACTTGATTTTAGGTGTCTCTTTCCCCCCTGCCACCCTAGTAACCATAATCACTGCTTCTGTATCATCAATGATATGTTTTATATTCTCTTATAAAATATACGTGGCCCAGAGCTTAGAAAAGTTAGTTTTTTTTCCCAATCCTAGTTCCTGGAATGCCATAGCTAGCACAGTTACTGGCCATGGTAGCTGTCATATTCTGGGTGTGTACTCCAAAAAAGTAACTTTTCTGATGTGGTCATACATGAAGTAGAAGCACTTTCCTTGTCTGATTGTACAATGTATGATTCATATTGTACATAGTATGATTCATCACTGAGAAGAGGGGTTGTTGTTGTTATGGTTGTTATTTGTTGTCAAGCTTTTGACTTATGGGGACCCTGTGAAAAAGAGACCTCCAAACTCCCAAGTCATCAACTGCCCTGCTCAGGTCTTGCAAACTCAGGGCTGTGGCTCCCTTGGTTAAATCAATCTACCTGTAGTGCAGCCTTTCTCTTCTCCTACTGCCTCCCTCTTTACCAAGCATTGCCTTTTCCAGTAAAGACTTTATCAGATGCACTAAATATGGCATCATAACAATGCCACATAAATGTGAAAGGGTGCTCATATCAGACAATAGCACCCTTTTGTGTTTATGTCCTGGCCAAAACCCATACCTTTTATTTACAGCTGAAGCCCCCATGGCGCTTTAGTGCCGGCACTGCTGGTGTGTGAAACCTCATATCATTTAACTCATGTGAATGCAGTGTGAATGGTCGGTCCAGCGTGAACACTTCTGTGTGAGATTGTGACATCCAGATAAGTGACACACTTTTTATGACCCTCCCCAGGTTACTTGGAAGTTTTTAAGTGTGTGCATGTGCTTTTAAAAACTTTTTTCTGTGTTATTTTTTGTTTTATTTTTGAATTTCCCGCATGATGAATTCTCGCGAGAATCTGCGGGATTTTGAACGAGAAAGTGAACGGAGCTCCGTTCACTTTCTCTTCATTGCCGGGGAAGCCTTTGCTGGGAGACAGAGGTAAGTGTGGTGGGAGGCATTCTTTTGCCAGCATAAAAATGGTTTTAATTATGCTGGCAAAAGAACGTTTTTACAGGCTAGTCTGATAAAGTCCATAGTCACATCATTTCATGATATGTCCAAAGTATAACACCCTCCAGATTAGTCATTTTGGCTTCTAGTGAGAGTTCAGCCTGGTTAGCTCTAGGAATGTATCTTTCAGTAAATTTTACTTGTCCTCAGCCATCAGAAATCTGTTTCAGATAGCAAGCCTCTGCTTGTTTACTCAGAAGTAAGTCTACTGGGGTTTTCTCCCTCAGAGGTGTCCATAGTATTGCTGCTTAAGCATATATATAAAACAGTTGTATGTTCCTTTAATACGTGCATGAGATAGTTTTTCACTTGCTTAATGAAGTGTTAGGTTATCTGCACTCAGGATTTTTGAACATGTAACAAAGCTTGTAAGTAAAGTAAGAGAAGACTTGAACAAACATCATGAACAGATAGAACATGGAGAATGGGATGCATGAGGAAAATAATAATTATGAAACAGGAATTCCAGGTGTATGGATTTTTTCCAGAGGCCCTGTGATAGCAGATTGACAACTAATATTTTTTTTAAAAATGGTATTTGTGATAATGTGGTATGACAGTGGTTGCCTCCAGATGGGTAAAGAATCTTTGGAAATATCAAGACATTCCAATTCTTTTTGTTTTGATTATACCTCCATATTCATTCAGTCTCTTTCTTGAAATAACCCAAGTTTGTTTATTCGTTCATTCCTTCCCACTCTGATCATGTCATATCCAGTCTCATGCAACATTTCAGAAATTGATTTTCACCAATTTCCACTGAGACTTTTAAAAACAACAACACAGGAGTTATGGTCAAAGTGCTTTTAAAAACAACAACACAAGAGTTATGGTCAAAGTGCTAAAGCACTTTAGTAATAGGTAAGCATTAGGATCCCTTTGTTTTAGTGCTAATGTTCATCTTTCCTTGCTTGATCTCTGTTAAATCTGTGTCTTCACTGAGTGGGGAGACAGCTTGTTTAATTTCTGGTGAATTGCATACAAATCATAGATAGCTGCCTTTATCGGTTCCTGACGGAATACAAACACACAATCAAGTACAGTTACATTTCATTTTGGAATATACTGGGTTAATTTAAACTGATCTGGGGTGTGGGAGCAAGGCATTCTTATTTATTATTTATTAATTAAAATATTTATACCCCACCCTATATCAGGAAATCTCAGGGTGGCTTACAGAAAACATTAAAACAGGTTAAACAAGATAAAAACAGTAAGATAATTTAAATAAGCTGAAAAGCACATTTAACAATACAATGAGTTAAAAACAGATTTTAAATTTTTAAAAGGTTTTTAAAACTATAAAATAACAGTTTTGGGTTGAATTAATAAAGCCCAAAGGCTTTGGCAAATAAGTTTTAACTTGGTGCCTAAATGACAAGAGTGTTGCTGCTAGTTGAGCTTCTAGGGGGAGGGCATTCCACAGTTGGGGTGCCATGGCTGATAAGGCCCTCTTCCATGTCCTGACACAGTGTATTGACGTCCCTGATGGGACATGGAGGAGGGTCCTCCCCCAGCAGATCTTAATCCTCAGGCAGGTACATATGGAGAGATGGGCTCCCTTAAGTATCGAGGTCCCAAGCCATTTAGGGCTTTAAATGTCATCACAAGCACCTTGAATTCAGTCCAGAAATGTATTGGCAGGCAATGCATTTCTTTTAAGACTGGTATTACATGCCGTCTATATGATATTCCAGTCAGCAATCGAGCTCCTGCATTTTGCACTAGCTGCCCCAGCTGACTCCAGTGAGAAAGCGAAATAGATCTGAGTGTCACCAACATTTCAGGAGCTCCCAGGAAATATTTCGGCATGAAGAAAATGTCATGTGGATCTCCAGAATAAAACTGGACTATACTAGAACAAAGTTTACAACTTCCAGAGATTGATTGTCATCTGGAGGTGCAATGAAGGGGGAAATAGACAAAGGAAATGTTCCTGTTGTTTGCTCTATCTGTTGTTATAGTTCTCATTAAAAAACAACAACAATCACATGACACTCCCTTCTTTTCATGGAACATCAAGGGGCAATTCCTAGCACAAACAGAAACATTTTATTCTTATCTAGAGACTATTTTTTTTTAAAATCCCAGGATACACTGCAGGGGAAAAGAACCTTTAAAAGAATGTTAGGCCTAAGAAAACCCTATGAGGTTTGGAGTCGCCATAAGTCAATAGGTGACTTGAAGGAACACACCACACACACAGAGTTGTCTAGTTATGATTAAAGGGCATTCCTCTTTCTCTTTGCTGGATGGGAGGAGGAGCACAGAGCCTTTATGCTAGAACAGTAAGATTTCTGGAACACTGTACCTTAAAAGAACAAGACATGCCCAGCCAGGTCTCTAGAGCCAACAATGAGCCAACACACTGAAGAGATCTATGAATGGCCAATTGTTTATGGCATTATGAAATCTGAATGTTTACTGCCCAAATTAGAGATATAGTGTGGTGTAGTGGTTTGAGCGCTGGACTATGAGTCTGGAGACCAGGGTTTGAATCCCCACTTAGCCATGGAAATCCAATGGGTGGCCTTGGGCAGGTCACACACTCTAAGCCTCAGAGGAAGGCAAAGGCAAAAACCCCTCTAAACAAATCTTGCTGAGAAAACCCTGCAATAGGTTCATCTTAGGTCACCATAAGTTGGATATGACTTGAAAGCACACAACAACAACACTACCAAAATTGCCTTCCCAGCTTCCTTCATCCTCCTTCCCTTCTCTGCAATCTGGACAGGTCTGTGTGGATTATAAAACACCACTCAGGAAGCCACGACCAGTAATAAATTAGGCTTTCTGTTGTGAGAGAACTCATTTTTTTTTGGCAATAATTTGGATATACCCAGTGTACCAAAATGTTCCACAATGTGTTCCATTTCAGAAAAACAGTGAACTAAGGCTGTAAGCCTACACTTGCCTACTTAGGAGTAAGTTCTGTTGCACTCAGAAGTATTTAGTTTTGAATAAACATGCATAAGATTGCACTCTAAGGCTGTGGGCATATATTCACATTCTTAAGAAGAAGCCCCATTGACCACAGTGATTTTTTTTTTTAGTAGACATATTCTGGATTGTACTATAAGGAAAAAATAGAGAAGAGAGGGTTCATTTTTTAAGTTTACTGTAAATACATGCATTCAATAACTAATTATGATTTTAAAATCAACCAAATGTTCATCAGAGTTTCTATCCCCTCCGGAAACTGTCAGAAGCTATGGTATGGATTCAATGGATTCTTCTTGTGTTGATAATTCACATTGACATTTTTTTTGGTCATTTTACTTTTCTTTTGCAGTCATTTTTAAAAGACCACATTTAGGGGAAAAAAACAACTCAAGAGGCTTCCTGAAATGCTGCTACCTAAAAATTATCAGATGCTGCATTTAAAAAAGAGCTGTATGGAAATACAATGTGGCAATCTCTATTTCATGTAATCTGGTTTTTGAAAGAAAATCTTACGTTTCCATTTTCATAATTGTGTGTGCACAGCTGATTGGAGTTTTATTGCAAGGATGATATCCTCAAGGGAAGAGAGCTGGATTACTGAGCTAACATTTTATGATTACTGCTTTTTTGGTGTTAATATTATTACAAAATACACAGCTTTACCCACTGTGGCCACTCTGAAGGTCAACTGACAGAATAAATAAATAAACACAGTGTGAAAACAGTTGCTTTTTCCGGGCACAGCATATAGGAACTACAGTTTTAACATCTTTACATTGCAGCTGTTTTATTCGTATGAAAAGTCCATTTATTCTCAAATTAATGGCAATACTTGTTTTAGCAGGGAGATTTCATAGCTTTCATGCTGAACATAGCTATGGAATAGCTATGTTCAGAAGCAGTGTTGCCCTCTGTGTTCAGGGGTCTTAAGGACCCTCAAAATATCGACATTAATTTGGGGAATTAATGTACTCAGCTTGGCTATGCGAGAGGGGGCAACAGAGCAGGATCATTTGACCAACGTTTACCAGTACTAAGGGGGAGACAATAAACTAGATAGTACAATAAATGAACTTTATTTGAGAAAGACAATAATAACAGCATTCACGCACACATTCAGGCTTTAAGCATTTGTGCAAGACTGGCAAATAAAGTAGGAAGTATTGGGATAGAGGACTGGTAAAGGGAGTTGTTTGTGGGTGATATGACACTTGTCCTAAAGAGCAGAAGTTCCTGCAGTAGTTGGGTCTCAGAGTGAGCTCTGAGGGTTAGTCAGCAAACTGGCAGCGTGGTTGTAGGAGGAGGAAATGAAGACAGTTTGGTGTTCTTTTGAAGGGGTTTTTATAGTCAATAACTGCCTCCAGGATATGGAATCTATAGTAGGAGACAATGCTCCTTGGAGTTGCTCAAGGTGAGACAAAGGTACTCGGGATCTGTTAATGGCATCTTAATGTGCGGTACTTTGCTATTGAAAGGGAGGAAGCAACTTCCTTTGTTTGGAAAGGGTGAAGGAATGAGGGTTGTTTACAGGTTTGAGACTCCCAGTCTGTGCTGATGGGATTAGTCATGTGTATGTGTCTTCAGCTGCCTTGCAAATTAACATTTCTTTGGAATTTAGGGAGCCTCTCCTTAAGTGCATACCTGACTGAGTCTGAATGCTAGTCTTTGTAATTTGTTGGAATGTTCTAGCTATAATGGCTGCACTGTGTGGAAGGCCACAATTGACATAAATATTATATATTGCCAATTATATTCTAGACAGATATGGGGCTGGGGGTGTCAGGGTAGGTAACAGCAGAACCAAGGGAATCGATATCACTGGGGCAGAACTTTGGGCAAATGTTCAGGGCCCCCATCAGAATGAGTCTGAAGGCTCTCAATCACAGCAGAGGTGGCATTATGTGTTAAAGTGAGAGAGGCTACAAGACCATTAAGCCCAGTCTAGAATTGTGACAAGCACAACTGTCAAGCAACTGGTAAAGACCCTCATGTTCTGACCTTACCTGTGAGCTTCAAAAGGTATTTGGCTGAGTGTTGAATTATATGCTGATATAGTATTGGTGCTTATACCTGTAGGTTGGGTTATGCCTCCTCCACCTCATATTTTGTCTTTTAGACTCTGGAAAATACTTGTTGTAGTCTTAGGTTGCTTTCCCCATCCTCAGTCTTTCAGATGTGTTGGACATCAGCCAGGCTGGCTCAGGATGGTGATGGGGTAGTCCAGCACATCTGGACTGCACCAGCTTAGGGGAAGCTGGTCTAGTGGTGTAAGGAATATATTAATATAAACAGGGAACATGCTTTTTGCATGAGCGGATGTGGAGGGGGAGAGGAACACAAGAAATATATTTTTAAAAATATTAATGAATTAAATATGGCATGCCTATGCTCAAGTTCTCTGTAGGGACACTGTCTTTAACAGCAAACACAAATGAACATATGTCCAGGACAGTAATAAGTGAAATAATAAAAGAGAGACAGAGATAGATTCCTGGTTGCGCTAGAAAGCTGCAGCTGACCCCTTCAAAGCAGCTGCCTACATATAATTTTTGAATGACTCTGGGAATCTCATTAAGAGCTGAATTTCTGGAAG
Organism: Gambelia wislizenii; assembly: GCA_030847615.1. NCBI lineage: Eukaryota > Metazoa > Chordata > Lepidosauria > Squamata > Crotaphytidae > Gambelia > Gambelia wislizenii. Next base: position 114,562,877 of record JAUMIR010000001.1, on the reverse strand, counting down.
CAATACTATTCTGTCACAGACTGTAAAACACTATAAACAAGGGGGAGAAAATCCCATAAACAGCACAAGTTGAACACAGCCAGAAAATGCTAGGAAGCCCTTTTTCTTATTCTGTGTAATTTATCCAGCCTATTCATAGTATGTTTGTGACCACACAATTGTACCCCAAGTTGCAGGTATACTAACAAATAAAATAATGAAGACTTGCTTGAAAACGGCAGCCAGATACAGTAGTTTAGGGTCTTGGGTTGTTGTTTTTAAGTCACCCTTCTCTCTTCCACTAAAAGGCTTTGGGACTGCTCAACAAATCCATACCTATCAGGTATAAAAATCTCCCAGAAGAACCACAAAAGAGCAAACCAATGAGTAGAGGAAAAAAAAAAAGATGTATATTGTATATAATTCAGTCAAAGGGTGATTGGATGTAATTGTGTATTCTCATTTAATTACACTAGTTTTAAGTATTTCTCTTTTTTCTAGGGATCCTTTCTCCCTTCTGCTGTATTGTTGAAATGCAGTTTTTGCGTGTTCAAAACTTTCTGTTCTCTAGAATCTACATAAATGCATATGGAAAGTACCAAGTGTAGCAACACACTGAAGGCAGCTCAAGGCACACTCAACACACTCAAGTGATGGCCATCATGATGCATTATTTTGGGTCGCTTGAGGCTGACCCAGGAGATGACAGTCTTGTTTGGCAGCATCCTGAATGACCAAGCAGCCTTTTTTAAAGGAGAGCACTGCTTGCTCCATATGGAGAGGGGCCTAGAAAAGGTGGCCTATCGAAAGTTCATCCCCATCTACCTGGTTGGCTAACCGTGGCCAATGGGCATCTTCTGACGCGGTCAAACCAAGGCAAGACCTTCTGCTGTGCTTTCTGCAACTGGATTTGTTTATCTCAGATTGGCCTTTTTAGTCATCAGCGCACTTGCAGAAAGTGTGGGATGAGTCCTTCCTGAATCTTTGTTTGCGAAGAAAAGCCAGAGAGAGAGGTATCGTTCACACCTGTGTTCATGTTTTAAAACTCGGATCTGGAACTGCTTGCCTGTGGCTCTGTCCAGCTTGTTGCAATCTGCTGGCCTGATCTGCTCTAGGCCCTCTTGTTCTCTTTCATTCTCCTTGGGCTCATCTACACAGGCCAGAATATATCAGCTCCCTGCCAGTGTATCCTGCCTGCAGATCTGGCCTGATCCTCCCCCATTACTAGCACAAAATGGGAGGAAATCCAGACTGCCACACTGGTCTGTCGCTGCTGCCATCCCTGCTGCTGCCCATGTCTCACTGTCTAAAGACAGGAAGCCAGCCTCCAGCATGTGAGCAAGGTCTCCTGCATGTGACCAGCCTTGGTCATACACTGCAGGACCTTTTCCAGGCTATGGACGAGCGAGGCAGCCAGCAGCTGCAGCAATGGGCAGGCATGCTGGGAATGGGCTCCTGCAGTCACACAGGGCCTGATCTGTTTTTTGTTTGTTTGTTTGTTTTTTGTTTTGCCAGTGGGAGTGGATTTAAACAGGTACTACATTTGGACCTCTGTATCCTTAGAACCAATATCTGCAGTTTCAGATATTGAGGGACACAAAACAGGGACACATACAGAGTAATCCTAGAAAATTCCTAGAGAGGCTTCCTCTCTAGACATCTTCTAGGTCCTCCAACTCAACTCTATGGTATGTTTTTACCAGAAGACCACTATTTTAATAGGGTTTGCTGTTATCCATGGATTCACATATCTGTGTTTAGTCTGGGAACTAAAGCCCCATGGATACGGGGGTCTGAATGTATTTTAAAACAGTGTAATGGGCCCTACCCCATCTTCCACCATCTATGCCCCAGGGGACAAAATGGGGCAAAGGCTCTGCACCATCTGGACTGCCGGACTCAAGGAAGGTGCCAAGATGGGGTAAATAGCCCATTTAGACAAGCCCCTTGTCTCAGTCAACTATGGAGCACAGTAGCTACAGCACTTTTTGAAAATAGCTGTTATCACAGTCCATGGGTGGGCTCTCAGCTCATAGATTTCCCAGAAACTCTCTCCCCCCACTTCTTTCTGTCCTATTAGCAGAGTTGGAAAAGTTAGTACAACTCCAAAAAGGCCATTTGCTAGGGGGATTCTGGAATGTATTGTCCAAAAAAGTATTGAGTCATTGCTAGGAGGAAAATAAAGGAGAGAGAGAGAGACTGTTTTTGTCCACCTGAAGCCTTCAGATTTAATATCTAATTCTTTGCACTTATTATAGCTATCTTCTTTTTGGGTTCCGAACAGTCACACTTGATTGTCATGGCAAGCTAATTAAAACAGCCATGTGTGTGCATTTTTAAAGCCCCGTTTTGTTGCATATAAGGACAGTCAGTTACTCACAAGAAAAGTCAGGATAGGAAACACACACACACACTGATGCTAAGAGCTTTATCGGGAACAGCTTATACCAACAAGGAGCACTGTTAAGGGAACAAGTAATTCAAGCTGGGTTTTCAGGCAATATGTTTCCCTTTGGAAGAATCGTGTGTTTTGAAATGACAGTTTCCTGCATATAAATTGGGGTCAAGTTATCAACCTTCATAAACTAATAGCAGTATGATTCAAAAACATTTGGTGCATAGGGAGGGAATAGCATGCATATTTTAAACCTGAATTGCATCATATCAGATAATATTAGCCCCACGTCATCTAATGCAGTACATGCGGTACCCATAAATCACTCAATGTGACACAAAGAACATTAACTCTTCTCTGTGAGTGGGATTCAGTCATGCCATGGATATTGCCTTAAAACCAGTGAAAAGTCAGATCCAATAACTGTCCCAATTATCTCCCAGCACAATGTTTTCCACCTGCAAGGAATGATTATGTGTCAGTTGAGATGATAAAGTCCATAAAGAGATGTTGATGCCTCACAGAAGAAGGGGGGGCATGGAGAGACGCGTTAAGTGAGCCATGGTTACTTCACATGGTTAATGTATTTCTGTTTCCAATTTTAGTATTAAACACACAACCAGAGAGAAAAAGGACAGAAAGAGTCTGAGGGGGAAAGGTTAATATAAAACTGCAGTAGAGGACAGGCATGCAGGATATAGGGATTCACTTTTTGCTCTGTTTTAGTCTAGACCTTGGTAAGGGATTAGCACTTGTACCACTTCTAACCTCCATAGCATTATAGAAGTTGCTAATACTAGTGGCTTGATGTTTCTAGTCTCTGTCAAGGAAGCTTTGGCACAGCGGCACATGATGGAGGCCTATAACTGTGTCTGCACTCACTGCTAGTGCCTACCCCTTGTGACTGCTGTTTTCTCTGTTTATATGCTTCCATTTACTACAATGACAGATATGGTAATAGAGTACATAAACTCTCTTTGGACTAAGAGAGACTGGACTTCAGTTTGGAGACCGGACTGAAAACTTTCATTACCAAAGCTGCTGCTTAGCTGGTTTGACAAGTCCTTTAACTACCCTGACATTTCTGTTTGAAATTGGCAAAGATATCATTTGTATTGCTGTTGTTATGCGGACTCTGACTTATGGCAACTTTATCATAGAATTCTCTGTATGATATTATTCAGAAGATGTTTGCCCTTGCCTCCTTCTTAGGCTAAGAGAATGTGACTTGCCCAAGGTAACCCAGTGGGTCTCCATGGCTGGTCTGCAATTTGAACCCTGATCTCGTAGAGTCATAGTCCTGTGCTCAATCCATCCCGCCATGCTGGCTTGCAGTCTCTTCATGCTGACTCCAATTTTTGGCAACTCTGTCACATAGGGTTTTCTTGGCAAGATTTTATTCAGGGGAGGTTGCTCATTTCCTTCCCCTAAGGCTAAAAGAATGTGACTGGCCTAAAATAACACAGTAGGTTTTCATGACTGAGGGGAGAATTGAACACTGTTTTTTGGGGTCCCTGTTCCAGAGCCCCTTGGCAGTCCAAACAACCCCCGCAGCCGATACTAGGCTGGAATGGGGGCAAGGCAAGGATAGGGCCTGATAAAACATTACAAGAAAATACCCAGTTTAATCAGATATTGCTGGATTGGGCCCTGCATGTCCATGGGATGCCGTTCCAGAATGCTGCTCCTTGTGCCGCCGCCAGCTCCTTGGCTGTCCCAAAAGCCAGGCAGGGGTCCTGCAGCGTGTGACCAAGGCTGGTCACATGCAGGGGGTCTTGGTCACATGTTGCGAGATCCTTGCCTGGTTTCTGTGTTAGCAAAGGTGGTTGCAGCTGCAGCAGCTTCAATGATAGGATGGCATCCTGTTTGGACTTTGGCCCATTTTCTGTAGATAATGGGGAGAGGGAAATGGCCAGCTCTGGAGCCGGCATATCCTGCTTTGTGTAGATGAGCCCCTAGTCTAACATGCAAATCAAGACACCATGCTGGCTTTCTATAATTTGCATGTATTTCAATAAAAATTAAACAAGCTGTCTTTTGTCTGAAATGTGCCACAGTGGTGCCAAATGAATTATATATTCAGTACAGCCAGCCCTCTGTATCTACAGATTCTTTATCTATAGATTCAATCATCCACAACTTGAAAATATTTTAAAAATATATTCCAAAAACTAAACCTTACTGTTTGCTATTTTATGTAAGGGACCCCATTTTACTATGTCATTGTATATAATGGGACTTGAGCATCTATGGATTTTGGTATCAATGGGGGGTGGGTAGGTTCTGGAACCAAATCCTAGCAGATACCAAGGGTCCACTGTATAGTCTGCAATATGACTTTTCAGAGGTTGTTCTAAGTAGGCTATTCAAAGAGCAATAGATTTTCTTTACAAAGAAAGTGATATTCTTTAAATATGTCAATAGGGTTACCCTCTGCCACTCTCTACAAATGAAAGTCCTTTATTTGAAGGGCTGTGGTAATGCAGTCCTCTCTTAAATGGCATTCTGTGTTTGGAGAGCTGCTGGTCCAGGTCTGGCTTAAAGGTGCATTAAGCCAGGTCTGGCTTAAAGGTGCAGGGGCCTTGAAGTTGCCCATCATCAGATAGCATTCATTTACTTGTCTGTATGTATAAATCTGTGCTTGTACTTACTAGTAGGGTCACAACTACTATGAAAATAGCACTGTTTTGGGCATGATTACTCTCTGGGAAGACTCTGAGGGTAATTCAGGTCAATTTGATGAAGTGACAATCTTTGAAAGATGAAGGACCTTCTAGAATTTGTTTGGCTAGGAGAGCCTAAGGAGATTTTTGAGGGACTATCTTTGTTTCCATGGCCTGGGGCTCACAAGAGAGTCCCAACGTGATGAGTCATGAGATAAGTACTTACAAACAGAATGGACTGGTTGCCTGGGATTGCTTGCCAGGGGAGGGTGTTTTGGTAGCATCTGCAAGGACTGGCATGTTCCCTAAAGATTTTGAAAGGATCTTTACCAAGGCCAGTTTCAAGGTTACTGCACAATGCAGCATTTTGTTGAGCTGTTTCCATGATAGAGATAAAACTGAAAAGTGAACATAACAACAACCCTCGCAGCTGTTTTAAAGAACTATCCGTTTGCAGTGTTTCATAGCTGTTATCAGGGCCAGACCTCAGGCAGAAGGTGTCAACAGGGACAATAGTCTCGTTTTTTTTTTTCCTGGGCCCCTGGCCATACAGCGCAATGTATGCCACACAGCTCATTCTGGGATCCCTAATCTAGCCTTCTGCCTTTAGGTGTAATGGGGACACTGTCCTCTTAGTACTGAGGTAAGGTTCAGCTACCAATCTCTGTACATGAAATGAGAAGGAAACACCTTTTCATCGCTTTGGCTTTAATATACCCATAGTGACCATAATGTGTCCTTTAACCCTTGATATAATTGATTAAGCTTTGCAGTGGATTAGTAAACCTCTCCATTGATGCCCCCTTGTCGTGGGAGAGAGGCTTGCGTACCCTAATGATGTTTTGAGCTATGCTGGCGGTGGCATAATAGCCACTGGTAGGGTCTCCCATGCCAGACAGGTCAAAACCGAAGGGTCTGACAAAGAGCGTCAAAGGGCAGGATGGGCTCTCTAGCCTTGTGGCAACTGTCCTAGGAGAAGGAAAACTCCAATCCCAAACCCGGGCAGATGGTGCTCGTCCAACCCTGTAAGGTCAACCATCTAAGAGAAGGAAACTCTAATCAAACCTACGGCCCGAGGACCTCACTGCCACGTCCATGCTTGCAAGGCCACGGCAGATGAATCTCTGGTTTAAAGGGTGAGGCCAGTTCTGTGCACGCTGCGCTCCACCAGAAAAATCCATTGCACAGGCTCGAAGGACAAATCCATTTCCAAAAAAGCCCTATAGCGACTGGCGAGGGACGAAACCGGCAGGTGTAAAGATGCACTGGAAGCCGCAGCCCCAACCCTGCATGCAGGCAGTTCAGGACATTGGTCGCTCAAGCCTGACCCGGGCACTGCTTGCTCCATATGGAGAGGGGCCTAGAAAAGGTGGCCTAACGAAAGCTCATCCCCAACTACCTGGTTGGCTAGCCGCGGCCAACGGGAATCTTCTGATGCGGTCAAACCAAGGCAAAGAAACAAAGGCACACACCGGCCTCCAAAGGTGTAAATAAACTGACACTTGCATGCTGGAACATCAGAACCATGCAAGACTCTGAAGATAGTGGACGGCCTGAGCGTCGTTCTGCCCTAATAGCCCTTGAACTATCACGGCTTAATATTGACATCGCTGCTCTTAGTGAAGTCCGCTTCCATGAGGAAGGCAGCCTTAAAGAACATGGTGCCGGCTACACACTTTACTGGTCTGGCAAACCCAAAACCGAAAAACATCTGTCAGGAGTAGGCTTTATGATTTAAAACTCCATTGCCTCCAAACTCGAAACCTTGCCAACAGGACACTCTGATCGCATTATTTCCTTACGCCTCCCACATGTTGTTCTCTTTAGTATATATGCCCCAACTATGCAAGCCGACCCTGTAGAGAAAGACAAATTCTACACAGACCTACGCCAACTCATACAAAAAGTCCCTGTAGAAGATAAAATTATTATCCTTGGTGACTTCAATGCCAGAGTAGGAAAGAACTCCGAAGCCTGGAAAGGTGTCTTAGGCAAGCATGGTGTTGGAAATTGCAATGATAACGGACGCCTCCTGCTAGAGTTCTGTGCAGAACAACAGCTGACTATTACAAACACAATCTTTCAGCAGAAAGATAGCTTGAAGACAACCTGGATGCATCCCCGATCCAAACATTGGCACCTCATTGACTACGTTCCAGTCCGTCAGAGAGACATTCGTGATGTCCGTCATACACGAGTGATGCCCAGTGCAGAATGCCAAACAGATCATCGCCTCGTCAGATGTAAACTAAATCTTCATCTTAAGTTCAAACCTAAGAGAGGTGGCATCTTAAAGAAGAGACTCCAAGTCAACAATCTTCAACGAGCTACCATGAGAGACAACTTCCAGGCAAATCTACAAACGAGACTTGAAGATCATCCTACAGATCCTTCTCCTACAGTGCTCTGGCAACATATCAAAAACAGTATCCTCCAGTCTGCAGAAGAATCCCTTGGCTTCTCCCACAAGAAAAATCAAGACTGGTTTGATGAAAACAACCAAGAGATCCAGGAGCTGTTGGCAAGGAAGAGAGCTGCTCACCAGGCATACCTCGCCCAGCCAACCTGTCATGTAAGAAAAGCAGCTTTCCGCCTCACTTGTAGCAAACTACAACAAAAACTCCGAGACATGCAGAACAAGTGGTGGATCAATATAGCAGAAAAGACACAACGCTGTGCAGATCTGGGTGATCATAGAGGATTTTATGAAGCTCTTAAAGCAGTGTTTGGACCTACTTATCAGGTCCAAAGCTCCTTATACAGTACAGATGGTCAAACATTAATTACTGATAAAGCCTCCATCCTAAATCGTTGGGCTGAACATTTTCAAAGTCTCTTTAGCGCCAACCGAGTAGTCCAAGCCTCAGCTATCCAATATATGATACAAAAACCAATGAAAAATGAATTGGACATAGCTCCCACTGTGGAAGAGACCCTTAAGGCCATACAGCAGATGAAAAACGGCAAGGCAGCTGGGATTGATGGAATCCCACCTGAAGTTTGGAAACACGGAGGTCATGCACTCCACGAAAAATTCCACAAATTCCTTGTGAATTGCTGGGAAAAAGGGGAACTCCCATCAGACCTCCGAGATGCAGTCATCATCACCCTGTACAAGAAAAAAGGAGCAAAATCCGATTGCTCAAACTATCGAGGCATAACACTGCTCTTTATTGCTGGAAAAATCCTTGCAAGGATACTCCTGAACAGGTTAGTTCCTGCTATTGCAGAAGAACTTCTCCCTGAAAGCCAATGTGGCTTCAGAGCCAATAGGAGTACTACAGATATGGTATTTGCCCTTAGACAACTGCAAGAAAAATGTAGGGAGCAGAACAAGGGTCTCTATGTAACATTTGTCGACCTCACCAAAGCCTTTGACACTGTAAGTAGAAAAGGTCTGTGGCAGATCCTGGAAAGTCTAGGATGTCACCCCAAATTCCTTAAAATGATTATCTTGCTACACGAGGGACAGCGTGGTCAAGTCAGATATGGCGATGCTCTTTCAGAGCCCTTTCTAATAACTAATGGAGTGAAGCAAGGTTGTGTTCTTGCACCAACTTTATTTACAATCTTCTTCAGCATGATGCTCCAAAGGGCTATGGCAGGGCTTGAAGAAGAAGACGGCATCTATATACGCTACTGTACTGATGGTAGCTTGTTTAACTTAAGCCGTCTGAGGGCTCACACTAAGACTCTAAACTATCTAATTCGTGAGCTGCTCTTCGCTGACGATGCTGCCCTTGTTGCCCACACAGAAGCAGCTCTGCAGCGCCTAACATCCTGCTTCGCAACAGCTGCAGAGCTGTTTGGGCTGGAAGTCAACCTGAAGAAAACGGACGTTCTTTACCAGCCTGCACCACAGGACGAACACCACCATCCCCACATTGCCGTCGGCAAATCAGTGCTCAAGTCCGTTCAGCAGTTCACCTACCTGGGAAGCATCATCTCCTCAGATGCCAAGATTGACAAAGAGATCGATCACAGATTAGCAAAGGCATATAGTGCATTTGGAAGACTTCACAAAAGAGTCTGGAGCAATAAACACCTGAGGCAAAGCACAAAAATCAGTGTGTATAGAGCCATCGTACTGTCTATCCTCCTTTATGGATCTGAAACATGGGTCACCTATCGCCACCACCTACGACTCCTCGAGCGCTTTCATCAGCGCTGTCTACGCACAATCCTAAATATACACTGGACTGACTATGTGACGAATGTTGCTGTCCTTGAGCAAGCAGGGATCACCAGCATTGAGGCCATGATATTGAGAACACAGCTGCGCTGGGCAGGGCACGTTTCTAGGATGGAGGACCATCGCCTCCCAAAAATACTACTCCACGGTGAACTCGCCACGGGTCAGCGTAAGAGGGGCGCTCCAAAAAAGCGATACAAAGACTCCCTGAAACAACATCTCAGGCTTGGCCAAATTGATCACCAACAGTGGTCCGCCCTGGCCTCACATCGGGAGGCATGGAGACGCACTATCCACAATGCTGCAGCCTTATTTGAGAACTCACGACGAACAAGTCTTGAAGAGAAACGACAACGCAGAAAGAATCACAACCCAAAAACATCACCCAAGGAGACCTTCTGCTGTGCTTTTTGCAACCGGACTTGTTTATCTCGGATTGGCCTTTTTAGTCATCAGCGCGCTTGCAGAAAGCGCGGGATGAGTCCTTCCTGAATCTTCGTTTGCGAAGAAAAGCCAGAGAGGGGGGGATTAGTAAAAATATAATTTTTTTTAAAAAAAGTTTAACCATTTTTATTTGTTTGTTTTTGCTTTTAGAACACTTTCCAAAATAGCAAAAAGGCTGTTTTTTAAGCTGCTCAGTACAGGAGAATGGAAATTTCAGGCTGCATCTTTCTGTAGATTCTACCCTAGGACCTTCTCTGTGGCCATGAATTTTGATGGTCAAGGATTAGCAGCATGTACAGTTCATCAGCTGAGGTCCATTATAGTATTATTTAATTTCATCACTATTTTTTTTTTACTCCAGAACAAACTCTATACTTTATGTTAAATATATGATTCCATTGAATGCAGGGGTGTTCCAAGTGCAGGCTCCCACCTGTTGTTGTACTGTAGCACCAAGAATTCTGCGCCATTGTCTATGGCTAATGGGAGTTATGAGTCCTATGAAATATGGAGGTCACGGGGCCTGCTAAAAGCCTCACTTTCTTAACTTTCTTAATATCTAGATTATAATTAAAGAGAGACTCTTGGCTTGGCAGTGATATTTGGCACCTTGGTGAGTTTGCATTCTTCGTGTAAATAAGGGAGAATAATTGGAGAAGAATTCAATTTTTAAAAAAGACTTTATTTTAAAAGCAAAATGCTTATCAAGATAGATTTAATAAGGATTTTAAAAATTATTAAAATACTTTTTTATCATATAAAGCTACAGAGGACTATAAAAAGACAAAAGGATACAACAATGCTACATTACAAAAGAATAAGCACACACCATGAAAAATGAAATAGTGACTTCCAACTTTCCTACTGATGGTTATAAGTGATGCAGTGTTTTACTTCCTCTATCACAAACCATCTTAGATTAATCTTCTACAATTTATTGAATCCTACTACAGTCATCCCTCCATGTTCGTGGCTTTGACTTTCGCGGGTTTGAGTATTCACGGTTTCTCCTCCTTCTCCTCACCCTCCATCCACCCCAGGGGATTCACTCCATTTGGAGTGGGGAGCCAAGGCGCCTCCCTCCCTGCTCCCCTGGGGCTTGCCTCCATTTGAAATGGAGAGCCAAGCCCAGAGAGAGGAAGGAGGGGGGCACTTTAGACCTGATCTTCCTGCTCTCTCGGGGGTTGGATCCCCACTCCAAACAGAGCCAAACCAAGGGAGAGTGAGGAGATTTGGTCTAAAGTGCCCCCTCCCCACTTTCCTGCGGCTTGCCTCCACTTGAAATGGAGAGCCAAGCCCAGACAGAGCAAGGAGGAAGGCAATTGTGCATATTTAGGACTGTGCGTATACAGCCCTGATGAAAGCGTTCGAGGAGTCGTAAGTGGTGGCGATAGGTGACCCATGTTTCAGACCCATAAAGGAGAATAGACAGTACAATGGCTCTATACACACTGATTTTTGTGCTTCACCTCAGGTATTTATTACTCCAGACTCTTTTGTAAAGTCTTCCAAATGCACTATATGCCTTTGCTAATCTGTGATTGATCTCTTTGTCAATCTTGGCATCTGAGGAGATGATGCTTCCCAGGTAGGTGAACTGCTGAATGGACGTAAGCACAGATTTGCCGACGGCAATGTGGGGATGGTGGTGTTCATCCTGTGGCGCAGGCTGGTAAAGAACTTCCGTTTTCTCCAGCTTGACTTCGAGCCCAAATAGCTCTGCAGCTGTTGTGAAGCAGGATGTTAGACACTGCAGAGCTGCTTCTGTGTGGGCAACAAGGGCAGCATCATCAGCAAAGAGCAGTTCACGGACTAGATAGCTTAGAGTCTTAGTGTGAACCCTCATACAGCTTAAGTTAAACAAGCTACCATCATTATGGTAACGTATATAGATGCTGTCTTCTTCAAGCTCTGCCGTAGCCGTTTGGAGCATCATGCTGAAGAAGATAGTAAATAAAGTTGGTGCAAGAACACAACCTTGCTTCACTCCATTAGTTATTAGAAAGGGCTCTGAAAGAGCATCGCCATATCTGACTTGACCGCGCTGGCCCTTGTGTAGCAAGATAATCGTTTTAAGGAATTTGGGGGGACATCCTAGACTTTCCAGGATCTGCCACAGACCTTTTCTACTCACAGTGTAGAAGGCTTTGGTGAGGTCGACAAATGTTACATGGAGGCCCTTGTTCTGCTCTCTATATTTCTCTTGCAGTTGTCTAAGGGCAAATACCATATCTGTAGTACTCCTATTGGCTCTGAAGCCACATTGGCTTTCAGGAAGATGTTCTTCTGCAATAGCAGGCACTAATGTGTTCAGGAGTATCCTTGCAAGGATTTTCCCAGCAATAGAAAGCAGTGTTATGCCTCTATAGTTTGAGCAATTGGATTTTGCTCCTTTTTTCTTGTACAGGATGATGATGACTGCATCTCAGAGATCTGATGGCAGTTCCCTTTTTTCCCAGAAATTCACAAGGAGTTTGTGGAATTTTTCGTGGAGTGCATGACCTCCGTGTTTCCAAACTTCAGGTGGGATTCCATCAATCCCAGCTGCCTTGCCGTTTTTCATCTGCTGTATGGCCTTAAGGGTCTTTTCCAAAGTGGGAGCTATGTCCAATTCATTTTTCATGGGGTTTTGTATCATATGTTGGATAGCTGAGCCTTGGACTACTCAGTTGGCGCTAAAGAGACTTTGAAAATGTTCAGTCCATTGATTCAGGATGGAGGCTTTATCAGTAATTAATGTTTGACCATCTGTACTGTATAAGGAGCTTTGAACCTGATAAGTAGGTCCAAACACTGCTTTAAGAGCTTCATAAAATCCTCTATGATCACCCAGATCTGCACAGCGTGGTGTCCTTTCTGCTATATTGATCCACCACTTGTTCTGCATGTCTCAGAGTTTTTGTTGTAGTTTACTACATGTTAGGCGGAAAGCTGCTTTTCTTACATGGCAAGTTGGCTGGGCAAGGTATGCCTGGTGAGCAGTTCTCTTATTTGCCAACAGCTCCTGGATCTCTTGGTTGTTTTCATCAAACCAGTCTTGATTTTTCTTGTGGGAAAACCCAAGGGATTCTTCCGCAGACTGGAGGATACTGTTTTTGATATGTTGCCAGAGCACTGTAGGAGAAGAATCTGTAGGATTGTCTTCATGTTTTGTTTGCAGATTTGCCTGGAAGTTGTCTCTCATGGTAGCTTGTTGAAGACTGTTGACTTGGAGTCTCTTCTTTAAGATGCCACCCCTCTTAGGTTTGAACTTAAGATGAAGATTTAGTTTACATATGACGAGCTGATGATCTGTTTGGCATTCTGCACTGGACATCACTCGAGTATTATGGACATCACAAATGTTTCTCTGGTGGACTAGAACATAGTCAATGAGGTGCCAATGTTTGGATCAGGGATGATCCAGCTTGTCTTCAAGCTATCTTTCTGCTGAAAGATTATGTTTGTAATAGTCAGCTGTTGTTCTGCACAGAACTCTAGCAAGAGGTGTCAGTTATCATTGCAGTTTCCAACACCATGCTTGCCTAAGACACCTTTCCAGGCTTCGGAGTTCTTTCCTACTCTGGCATTGAAGTCAGCAAGGATAATCATTGTATCTTCTACAGGGACTTTTTGTATGAGGTGGCGTAGGTCTGTGTAGAATTTGTCGTTCTCTACAGGGTTGGCTTGCATAGTTGAAGCATATATACTAAAGAGAACAACATGTGGGAGGCATAAGGAAATAATGCGATCAGAGTGTCCTGTTGGCAAGGTTTCAAGTTTGGAGGCAATGGAGTTTTTAATTATAAAGCCTACTCCTGAAAGATGTTTTTAGGTTTTGGGTTTGCCAGCACCGTGTTCTTTAAGGCTGCCTTCCTCATGGAGATGAACTTCACTAAGAGCAGTGATGTCAATATTAAGTCGTGATAGTTCATGGGCTATTAGAGCAGAATGACGCTCAGGTCATCCACTATCTGCAGAGTCTCACATGGTTCTCATGTTCCAGCATGCAAGCATAAGTTTATTTACACCTTTGGAGGTTGGCGTGTGCCTTTGTTTCTTTGCCTTGGTTTGACTGCATCAGAAGATGCCCATTGGCTGCGTTCAGCCAACCAGGTAGATGGGGATGAGCTTTCGTTAGGCCACCTTTTCTAGGCCCCTCTCCATATGGAGCAAGCAGTGCTCTCCTTAAAAAAAGCTGCTTGGCTGTTCAGGATGCTGCTGAACAAGACTGTCATCTCCTGGGTCAGCCTCAAGTAACAAAGTCCTGGACCGCCTGCATGCATGGTTGGGTCTGCGGCTTCCAGTTCATCTTTACACCTGCTGTTTCATCCCTTGCCTATCGCTACAGGGCTTTTTGGAATTGGATTTGTCCTTCGAGCCTGTACAATGGATTTTTCTGGTGGAGCGCAGCGTGCACAGAACTGGCCTCACCCTTTAAACCAAAGGCTCATCTGCTGTGGCCTTGCGAGCATGGACAGTAGCAGCGAGATCCTCAGGTCGTAGGTTTGATTACAGTTTCCTTCTCTTAGATTGTTGACCTTACAGGGTTGGCTGAGCACCATCTGCCTGGGTTTGGGATTAGAGTTTTCCTTCTCCTAGGATGGTTGCCACAAGGCTAGAGAGCCCATCCTGCCCTTTGACGCTCTTTGTCAGACCCTTTGGTTTTGACCTGTCTGGCATGGGAGACCCTACCAGTGGCTATTATTCCACCACCAGCATAGCTCAAAACATCATTAGGGTATGCAAGCCTCTCTCCCATGACAAGGGGGTATCAATAGAGAGGACTGAAATATATAACACTTTAAAATGCAAAACACACAGCATTAAAAAGTCTAGCCCACATTAAAGTGCAAATGCCTGCTGACACACAAGTGTTTTTACCTGTTAACGGAAAGAGAGGAGAGATGGGGCCATCCAGACCTCCCTGAGGAGGGAATTTATACAGTAGGACCCCTATATCCACTGATTCAATTATCCATGGGGCACAAAACAACGCATCTTTCATAGAGTCTTCCTAGAAAATGTTGCCTCCCTAGCCATTTTCTAGGTTCTCCAAAGCAACTGTATGGTATTTTAAACTGGAAGTCCCATTATTTTCAATGGCGTTCACTATTATCCATGGGTTTTGGTATCCATGCCCCCCAACAGAACCAATCCCCAGTGGATACAGGGGTTCTACTGTACCTCTTAGATAATCTCTCTGGAGTCAAGGACCAATGATACATCATCTTATAAAATTTTCCCATAAGATCATAACTTAACATGAATTTCAACCCCTCCAACCACATTTTCTCCCATTGCTCCATTGGTATGCTGTGACCAACATTCTGAGCCCATTTTATCATACGGTCTTTAAGGACTTTATCAGACCAGGCAAATATGGCAGCATAACAACGCCTAATTAATGTGAAAGGGCGTACATATCAAACAATGTCATCCTTTTGTGATCATGTCAAGTCCAAAAGCTGTTCTATTTCATTGATGGACCAAGCCGTCAATAGATCTCCTGTGGCACTTTTTTGCTGGCATTTCTGGTGTTTGAAACATCGCGCCATTGTGCTCATAGGAATACAGTGTCAATGACAGAACACTTCTGGGAGAAATTGTGAGTCAGGCAGGGGATGTTCTTTTTATAATCCTCCCAAATCATGGGGGAAAGCAGGATAGAAATAAAGATGATGATGATGATCATCATCAGGAGTTTATTTCAATATTTAACCAAAAATTGTAGTTCAGTGAACAGGAAAATGAATGTCTGTATGCTATGATGACATCAGTTTACACAAATGAGGCCTTGTAATAAATGTTATGTTGCAGTATATCTCTAGTGTGCTTATGTGTATTGTCAGCCTTTGGCTGGGCAAAGAGGATGAAAAAGCAACCCAAATTCCTGCCCTAAACTGGGTTTAATTTCATATGCACAGCTGCTTGAATAGTGAGGTCTGCTGGAGGGCCTCTCCTTTATATCCCTCCAATAGTGGCAACGTACTGTGAGGACATGGAAGAGGGCCTTATCTGTTGTGGCACCTTGATTGTGGAATGCTTTCAATTGTGGAATGCCTTCCCTGTGGAGGCCCATTTTGCTCCAATGTTGTCTTCATTCCAATGTTAGTTTAAAGATAGATAGATAGATAGATAGATAGTTGTGGGTCTTCAAGTTATTTCTGACTTATGATGACCCTAAAGTGAACACATCACAGGGTTTTCTTGGCAAAATTTGTTCAGAGGGTGTTAGCCTTTGCCTTCCTCTAAGGCTGAACGAGTATGACTTGACCAAGGTCACCCAGTGGGTTTCCATGGACAAGCAGGGATTTGAACCCTGTTTTCCAAAGTTGTAGTACAACACTCAAGTCAATACATCATGCTGGAGCGTACACATACACTCACATACACACTCTAATACAAGCCTTTTGATGCCAGCGAATATGCCCAAATCTGTACAAGTACATGGGTTTTAAACTGTTCTTTTAAAAATTTAAAATGCTTTTAGACTTTTGACATTATCTTTATACTGTTTTAGTTTTTTTAAAAAATAGGTGAAAATTTATTTTCTTTGCATACTACTTTCATCTATTGCAATAAAGGGGTGGATGTAAATAGTTCAATAAAATAAATGAATAAATCTACAAGTTTTTGGAACATTTTATAGCCATGTACCAGATTTTTTTTTAAAAAAGCAACTTGCTTTGTGTGAGCTACTTTTACCCCTGGCCCACTGGAATTCCAATGAATTGTATTGTATCCAATGTATTGTGATTAGGGTTAGCTCTTTTGGTAGGGTATTAAAAGAGCTGGCAAATGTAATCTCAGAGCCATTGGCAATAATATTTGAGAACTCCTGGGGAACAGGAAAAGTCCCAGTGGACTGGAGGAGGGCAAATGTTGTCCCCATCTTCAAAAAGGGAAAAAAAGAGGATCCCAACAATTATAGTTCAGTTAGTCTGACATCAATACCAGGGAAGATTCTAGAGCAAATCATTAAATAGAAAGTCTGTGAACATTTAGAAGGCAATGCCATAATCACAAAAAGTCAACATGGGTTTCAGAGAAACAAGTCATGCCAGACTAATCTGATCTCTTTTTTTGATAAAATTACCAGCTTGGTATATGAAGGGAACGCAGTAAATACTTCATATCTTGATTTCAGTAAGGCCTTTGACAAGGTTCCCCATGGCATTCTTGCAAACAAGCTTGTAAAATGTGGGCTAGACACATTAACTGTTAAATGGATTTGTAATTGGTTGACCAGCCAAACCCAAAGGGTGCTCCTCAGTGGCTCCTCTTCATCTTGGAAAGTTGTGAGCAGTGGGGTGCCACTGGGTTCTGTCCTGTGCTATTCAATATCTTTATCAATGACTTGGATGAGGGAATAGAGGGCATACTTATCAAATTTGCAGATGACACCAAATTAGGACGAGTAGCTAATACCCTAGAGGATCAAAATTCAAAATGACCTGAATAGACTAGAAAGCTGGGCCAAGGGTAACAAAATGAAATTCAATACAGAGAAATGTACGTACTGCACTTAGGGTGGAAAAATGAAATGCATAGATATAGGCTGGGGGAGACCTGGCTGAACAAGACTGCATGCGAAAGGGATCTAGGAGTCCTAGCAGACCACAAGTTGAACATGAGTCAACAGTGTGATGTGGCAGCTAAAAAGGCCAATGTGATTTTGGGCTGCATCAATAGAAGTATAGTGTCTAGATCAAGGGAAGTCATAGTGCCACTCTATTCTGCCTTGGTCAGGCCTCACCTAGAATACTGTGTCCAGTTCTGGGCACCACAATTCAAAAAAGATATTGAGAAATTGGAGCGTGTCCCGAGGAGGGTAACTAAAATGGTGAAAGGTCTGGAAACCATGCCTTATGAGGAAAGACTTAGGGGGCTGGGTATGTTTAGCCTGGAAAACAGACGGTTAAGGGGAGATATGATAGCCCTGTTTAAGTACTTGAAGGGGTATCACATTAAGGATGGAGCAAGCTTGTTTTCTGCTGTTCCGGAGACTAGAACATGGAACAGTGGATGCAAGCTCCAGGAACAGAGATTCCACCTCAACATTAGAAAGAACTCCTGACAGTAAGAGCTGTTAAGCAGTGGAACCCGCTCTCTTGGAGCATGGTAGGATCGCCTTTCTTGGAGGTCTTTAAACAGAGTCTGGATGGCCATCTGTCAGGGATAACTTTGATTGTGATTTCCTGTGTGGCAGGCGGTTGGAGTGGATGTGGTCTCTTCCAACTCTACAATTCTATAATTCTAAGATTCTGCCTTTTTTTTTTGGTTAGTCCCTGAAGCCTCTGAGAATTCCAATGTCTTGCCCCCTTACACCTGAACCAATCTGACAAGCAGTATATGTAATATTTGCCCCTTGGCATTATGGGTTTGGCAAAAAAAAATGGTATCAGACATTTTATTTTGTCTCAATACATTAGACTGTCTTGTACAAAGTATACCCCAATTGCAAATTTGCTAGGGTTTGTTGGGTTAATGTGTATACCAGCTGTTTCTTTTCTTTTGTCTATACAAAAACAAAGCATACATGAGCAATGGCAAAAAACATGCAGGCACTGTTTATAAGTCTTCAGGTGGCTGTATGGTAGAATGTCTACCATGTGGCTCTAATTCTGTGTGGATTCCAAAATAAAGCAAGACAAAATGGGACCAAAGTGTGAGTGGGGGTTAAAGTACAACTAAACTTCATGCAAGTCAATGGAACATGAGGTTTCTTCATGCCATTAAGTGATGAATCTGGCCTGAGCAGAGGCCTGTTGACCTTTGCTTCAACTTGAAGTGTATGGGAATGTTTTTTAAACTAGAAAAATAAACCCACCCTCAGACTGAATGGTATGGTGGAACTCCTCTGACCCTGGAATGCAAACCAGCTCCACTTTCAGCTCTGACTAGTAATATACTAATATTAAGCTCCATTACAGGGCTACTATTACCCAGCACAGATACTGAAATAGAAATGTAATAGTGAACTACATTGTAGCATTGTTGTATTCTAGTCTCTCACTTGGCTGTAAAACCAATGGATAACATTTCTGGAGTGCTTGAATTTACTTTTCCAACTTCAGTTCAGGTACTTCTGAACACATTCAAACGTAGAGGTAGCTTTTTGACTGTAAGAGAAATTTCAGTTCAATGTGAAGTCGAGGGCTTTCACGGCTGGCATCCATAGATTTTCCTTGGGTTTTTTCTGGGCTGTGAGGCCGTGTTCTAGAAGAGTTTATTTCTGCCCCCCCCCCACCACACACACTCCCACCCAACCATTCTCTAAATATGCCAGACTCAGATGCAGGTAAAACATCAGAAATAAACTCTTCCAGAACATGGCTTCACAGCCTGGAAAAAAACCAAGGAAAATCTATTTCAGTTCAACATTGTGGTAATAACTGGATTCACCTTTTTGTTCAGCAGTGAACAGATAATTTGTAATCACACTTCTGTAAATAATCTGAACTCTAAATAAACATTATTTTTGAGTATATCCCAAACTACCAATCATACTTTCAGCAGTGGGCCAAATTTATCATTGCCCTCTCATCTTTCTTAATAGGGGTCCTGTGAAGATCTTTTAATTTGCAGGTAATTGGTGTCATACCTAAAATCTTCTCATATTGCAGTGTCAGGGAGGTTCTACTTTGTTGTGACTAGTCTCACCAAAGAGCCATAAAAGGTTATTCTAGGCCACGTTTGGAAAGTTACTTAATTCAGTTTAAGATAATTAAAATAATTTGAGTTTAGTTATGAGCTTAGCATCAGAGGCATAGATTTGAGCTTTCAGTGGGCTTTTTGTCTTTTCAAATGGAAGACCAAAATGAACTTACTTTCAAAGTCTAAAGACTCTTCTTCCTTACCATCTCCAGATGGCATGCACATTGCATGACTTTAATGTTATTATGCCTCCCTGCATTTCCCACCTGCATGCTTAAAAAAAATCTTTAGCTAATGAAGAAACATTGTGCATTTCTAAAGTTTGCATAAAGAATTTTGTGCCTTTTGACTGGCCTAATAAAGGTATTACCAGAACTTAGAATCTGAACACATAGGGCTTGTCTACATGGGCCAAATAAAATGATCTCACCTTATTTTCACTGCAAGCCATCCAGATGATGTACAGCTCAAATCCAGGCCTTTTCAGTGCCTGAGGGCTTTAATCCAGCCCTAAAGAGTTGGTATTTACTCCAGATTTGAGCAAAAAAATTTGGATATCTGTGCACGTGTATGTAGACTGCACTCCATAGTGACATCAGTATGGGGCCAGAGGAAGACGTTTTGGTGGGTTGGTGGAACAGTCGGAGGGAGGATCCCTGGACCAGGTGATCAGCTGACCTTTCCTGCCAGGAGATGTCAGTTCTCTGTCTCAATTTTACCTTTTGAAGTACCTTTGTCACCATTTATTTTGCATATGCAGCAGTTGTTCAGAGAAGTGCATACTACCACATCCATATCATTAGCGGCACATAACTCTGCTTAATAGGATGTCCAAGATCACTCCAAGCCATGGGAAGAGAGTCAGAGGCAATGTAACTAGGAGCCAGGTTGGTTTAAAAGCCCATAATGAGTTTAGGAATTTGTTTTTCAAACTAGAACTGATCTGAGCTCACAATCCATTCACATAGATGTCTGCTCCTTGTTAGCTCAATCTTTCTTCATTTCAGCAGTCTATTTTAGTTGGGGAAAGTTATTTCGTTGTTGTTGTTAACTCTTGGGAATTGGAAACACTTACCAATCTACTGCAAGTCACCAAGAGATTTACCCTTCCCTGATGGCACTCTGGCAAATCCAAACCAATCTCTCGTGATTTCCTTCTGCCCAGCAATGAAGATTTACTTGTTTGATAACTGTCCAGAGAGTGATAGAATAATTCACTAGTGGTTGGCTTTGATCAAAGAATGATTTTAATGTTCTTTCAGCATTTGGGGACACAACGTATGGGTTAAGACTGTAGCAAAGTAACATAGTGTGTGAAAGAGGGGCAAGTTTGCAGGAAAGTAAAAATGGAACCAATGGAGCTCTGGCACAGGGTGGTATCATGTGAGACTAAGTATATTTAGAAAATATTTTTTCCTGTACTTTGGGGGAAAAGCAAGCAATCATTGTTCACTGAGTGGGTGGGGGGAATATATGCCTACATGTAAATGGCCTCTCAAAATACTTGGAGAGAAAAATGGGGTGGGGTGGGGAATGAAATTTACTCTGTGTTATCTTAGAAAAAACTTGTATAAGATGATGTATAGATGGTATCTAAGACCAGACAGACTTTCAAAGATGTATAAAGGATCCACTACTTTTTGCTGGAAGTGTGATTAGAAGAAGGGGTCATTTTATCATATGTGGTGGACCTGTGAAAAAGCAAGAAAATATTGACTTTTGATTCATGATTTAATACAGAAGATTCTGAAGATAAAGCTAAACTGAAACCAGAGATTTTCTTGTTGGGACAGACTGAGAGAAAGTATTGAAGAATATTACAATATATGATTACAGCTGCCAGGTTACTATATGCACAGAAATGGAAGATTGTGGAGGTTCCATTAAAATAAGATTGGTTAATGGACATGTGTGACTTTGCTTAAATGGATAAATTGACTGTTTGGATTAGAGAAAAAACACTGAGTAGTTTTAACAAGAATTGGGGGCTGTTAATGGGTTATTTGAAAGAATATTGGGGGAAGTTATCAGTAGTGGCTTTAGAAGTTAAGTAGGCCCATATAACATGTAGAGGAACAAGTTAATTAGTGGTAGTGAGGAAATGAGATACTAGAATAGTTATCCCCATCAGTAGGAAAGTTGGAAGTCATTGCCTTCTCTCTCTCTCTCTTTTTTGGTCATTGTTATAAGTTTGTTTTTGTTTGGTTTTTGTAGTTTGTAACTCTTCTTATGTCGTTTTATGTATCAAAAAGTGTGTGGTTTTGTTCCCTTTTCCTTTTTAATAAAGATAATATTAAAAAGAAAATGATGTGTGTGGGGAAATTGTTTCAGTCGGTTTATCCAGGGGAAAAGAGAAATCTACAAGTTGCTCAGAAGTGGGACTCATCGTAGCAGTAAGGCTTTGTTCCTTTTTTTTCTGTGGGTTTTTCTTTTGTGCATTGCCACTTTCCGAAACAATCAGAGCAGCTATGTTGGCAGCCTGGATATCATTTCTCATATTCTATAGTGCTAATGTCATTCTTGACGTTATATTGGTGGTAGGCAGGGAGCCACAAAAATAAAATAAAACAATAAAATAAAATTTAAATTTAAAAAGCAAATAAAAGTTGGAGTCAGCTCCACATTGTTGCCTTTCTTTCAGGGAACTAAGTAAAAGAGACATCTCAGAACATTCCTTGGAAATATGTCTTCTGATAAATTTTAGCTTAGTACAAGTGGATATTCTTTAGGGTACCTTTCACAGGGATATTTGGATGTTATTTTTGGAGAGGTCATTGTCGATAAATGTTGTCTCTATCTCAGATGCTTATAATATAGCTTCTTCCCCGTAAATTCTGTGGCAAACATGAAAGAGGGCAGCGTGTTGTCCAGCTCCAGAGAAAAAGAAGAAATAGTTCTATGTCAAAATTTTGCCTTCTAATTCCTTAAAGGGATGTTTTCCCCCCATTTTTTGTGTCTTAATCTCAGCAGCCTTTAGAATGTCTTTTGACAATATCTTTCAGTTTACTGTAACATTGCAAGATGGCTGAAGATCCTGAATTTTCTCCTATTACATATATCTTCATCACTTTATAGCAGAGTTGGACAAAACTGAGGTCTAAGGGTCAAATGGCATCTTCTGGGACCTGCCACAGACTGCACCAGCCTGCAAAATGGCCCCATGAGACCCACCTCTGCTGCCTACACTTCTTGGTCTGTGGACAATGTTCCTGTCATAGGAAATTATCACACAAGACTTTATTCTAGAATTACATGAATGTATTAGTGAATTTGGCCAGTGCTTATCGCACATCATTGTCTCTATCCCATTGCTGGTTTGCATTCCAGGCATTTCTGTAGCACACCTCTTCCTTGATGGGGGAAACCCGTCAGTGGCTCTCAATACCCTTTGGCGGCAGTATTGGTATAATGTAAGTCACATGACATGAGGAGGCAAGATCCTTCTCCTCTCCTCCTTTCTTTCTTTTCCTCCTAACTATTCCCAAGGTGACCAAGATTTTTTTTCTCCATTCTTGTCTTTTTTTTTCTTTTTGCTCTGATTGTGCAATTATGGGGATACAATAATTTTTAAAAAATGTTTCTTCATAATTGTGCAATTGTAGGATTTTTTTTTTTTTTTTAATAAAGAAAGGCATCCATGCAGTTACGGAGCCAGTGTGGAAGTACAGATGATAGGCAAAGCACCATAATCACAATGTACTTGTGCAATTGAAGACACAGTGTGATCATGAATGATTTCAAACAGGTATGTTACTCTTAGCTTTGCTAATGCGATTGTTGTGAGAATGAGGCAAGAAAGAAGCTGGTGTGATAAACTCCATACACTCTTACTCTTGTAAGGTAAACATAAGAATCTTAAACCTCATCTTCATGAATTTCTCCACAATTTTGTCTATCTTGGCAATTCTTTTCAAAAGGAATTCCTTTTCAATCTGCGGAATGAAAATGGCAAAGAGAGAGAGAGAGAGAGAGAGAGAGAGAGAGAGGAGATTATCAGACACATCAAATGTGGCACAGTCATGACACCAGCAGAACACAAAAGCACGCCAATATCAGACGTCTTAGTCCTTTCGTGTTCTGCTGGCGTTATGCTAACGTGCCTTTTTATTGATGTCTTAAGCCATTAATAGCTGCTTTTGTGCCAGCATTGCCGGTGTGTGAAACCTCAGGCCACTGAAATCCTGTCACTGCAGCGGAACTAGCTGGTCCGGCATGAACACTTCCAGGTGAGATCTGATCCAGGTAAGTTTTGCTCTTTTTATGACCCTCCCCAGGTTACTTGGGACCTGTAAAGTGTGTTTAGGTGCTTGTGTAAACTTTTAATGTGTTTATTTTGTTTTTGTTTTTAAATTTGCCATGTGACAAAGTTTTGCAGGATTTCAAACAAAGAAGTGAATGGGGCTCCATTCACTTCCTCTTTATTGCCGGGCTGCCTTTGCCAGGAGAGAAGGTAAGTGCGGGGGGAATGTTCTTTTGCCAGTATAGAAATGGTTTATTTTATGCCGGCAAAAGAATGTTTTAAATGGGGTTGTCTGATTATCTCCAGAGAGAAATTGAGAGTAAGAAATGGAAGGAAGTTTCAGTATGGAACTAGGAGAAAATCCTTTTCCTGAAGGTCAAGAATACATCCAGGAGCATTATGGGAACCATTCTTATGAACTATGGAAAAGGATAAAGGTTGCTAAGTACAGAAGAGTGTGCAGCGCACAAAGTCTCACTGTACTTTGGGAATTCAACAAGAGGCAGAATGTGACCTGTGCATTATAAGGATACTGGTACATGCAGGAAAAAACCCATCAGAGTGCTATCTATATGGTAGGGGTGGGGACCCTCATCTATGGGTTCAGCCGTACCTGAATTCTTAAGCCTGAACACACTGTTCTTGTCAAGCATTATCTTCATTTCCTGTGGGACCATTCCACCAATTCTCATTGCTCTGCATTAGGGCAATGCATACAATTCAGTTGAACCCTTTAATAAATAAATCAGGTAAAATCAGACAGACGGTAATTAGGTCCAAACTGGTCAAAATCACTACAGACCAGTCTTAGATTTTGAAAAATTTAAAGAAAGCTAGACAGAAGGTCTTCAAAATGTTGCAAAACAGCACCATAAAAAGAAAATGCTGTTAGAGGCAGCAGGTTTAGCATGCCCATACTCAGTAGCTGCTGGTTTGTATGTCTGTTTAAGGAAGCCTTTCTCAACTTTTTAACCTGGAGGAGCCTTTTAAGTGATTTTTCAGATCTCAGGGAACCCCTGTATTGAAAATATTATATTTACAGATTTTAAAAAAATGTCCCCCCCTCCCCGTATCCATGGGGAATACATTCCCAGACTTACTGTTGATACACAAAACCGTGGATAATAGTAAACCCTATCGAAATGAATGGTTTCCGTCCCAACTTCTGGCAGAAGCATACTATAGAATTGCACTGGAGGACCTAGAAAATACTTAGAGAGGACATTTTTTCCAGATGTGGGTAAGTGAAACCACAGACACCAGCCATGTGGATATGGGGCTTGACCTGTAATTGCTCTCTCTGCCAGTTAGCACTGCCTATTGACAAGACTGATGTGTACAGAAGGGCCCAGTTGTGTTGCATGAAGAAGCAAGGCCTGGGTGAGTGATGTAATACACCAGTAAGAAAATGGAAAGAGGACTGAGAAGATCTAGGTTTGAATCCTTACTCAGCTAGGTGTCTTTGGGCCAATCACACTGTTTCAACTTGATGTACCTCACATGGTTGCTTTTAAAGACATGCATGCTGCTTTCAATGATTCGGAGGAAGGTCAGGATTAAAAAAATCAATCAATCAATCAATCAATCATTCTTTATTATGGCCTATTAAATAGCAATATATGTGGATGAGACATAACAATGCCCGACTCTCTTTGAGCCCTAAAAATGATATGCCTCGCATGGTATTGCAGCTAATGAACAGCTACAATAATATGCACATACACACTTCCAAACATACATAATGACACTTCAGTGTTCTTTACCTCCACATTCCTGATGTAGCTCCATTACTCTAAATGGGACTTCTCAAACTTTTGCCCCACCTATCCTGAAAGCACCAGGTTCTATGTGATCTTGGAAGCTAAACAGGGTCAGTCCTGGTTAGTATTTGGATGCGGAATGGCCAAGGAATACCAGGTGCTATCAGCTGTATTTCAGAGGCAAACCACCTCAGAACATTCCTTGCCTATGAAATGCATGGGGTTACTCTGAGTCAACAAGACAACTGGAAAGGAGACACACACAAGCTAGCACTTGACTGTCAGAATCAGGTACTCAGAAGGAGCCAGTGTATAAGGAAGGTATAAAGAACTAGGAGTGGCTCTCCCAGTGTGCTGGCACTGTCTCCTCCCACTACATCCACAATTCCAGTCCCACCTGACAGCAAATGCTTCCTCTTTCTAAAGGACCCCCTGCTTTATCTCCCTCGTGTGTCAGGATGGGTTCTGATAAGAATGGCCTTGATGCATGATTAGACCAAAAGAATCCACAAAAGGATCCAAGCATTCCATTTACCAATGACCAGCCAAATCTTGCAGGAAAACTCAGGTGATGGAATTAATTGCACCCTGCTCTTCACCACATATAAACACACACATGCACACACACAGATACACTGCTTTTAGTGCTGGAAGTGCCATTTAACCATGTTCTAAAAGACTGAGAGGATCCACACAAGCCCCCATAGATTTAACTCACTTTAAACATGTGCATGGTTAAAGCCCAATTTTGTGGGGTGAGGTTGCAAGGCTGAGCAGCTTCATACAAAACCCCCTCCTTCCCCAAAGTGTTCTCTTTTCTCCCTCACCCACACTTTTCAGTTTGCACCTCCCTTTCTTCCCCATTCTGCCCCTCCTGCCATGCTCCAACTCCCCCCCCCCGCCAGCAGTGTATCCACCCACTGATGGTAAGGCAAGGTGTGGCAAGGTGGAAAGGTAGACGCAACTGTCTGATCACCCCTACACTGTGGGTGCCAACTCTCAACAGTCATTCCATATGCACCATCGGATAGCAAAGGCCAGTGAAGACGGGCAGGCGGAGGCTAGAGCCGAGGAAAAATACTACGGGGGGGGGGGGAGAAAAGGAGAAGGGGAGGGGAAAGCTGAGCTCAGCTGGAGCTGCAGAGAGAGGCTGTGGCTCATCCAGCACATAAAAGAGCCAGTAGGGCACTCTGAGGAGCCGGTGGAGGCAGCTGGGACACAGCTGGGTCCTAAAGCCCAATAGATCTCATTACTATTTCTTGTGGAACCCCTAGCCATGTCTCACTTAACCCTAGGGTTCCGCAGAACCCCAGTTGAGAAACATTGGTTTAAGGGCTTGTCTATACGAGCCTGAAAAAATGGATTGTTACGCAGTAATAACAAGTTGCAGCAGCTGTGACTTGTCTTAATAGTTTTACAGTCCCCATAAATTTTGCATCCCCTCTAGCCAAGATGGCAGCTGCGAGTGAATTACTCATGTTTTTAAATCTGCCACCACCAAACTTTTAAAATAAAAAAAACTATACCTATGGTGTGCACAAGCAATGTTTCACCTTTACAAAAATAAGAGAAAAAAAGGTAATAGAAATCTCAGTTTTATCGCCTTAGCCAGTACTGCAAGTCACAGGGTTATGAATTCAATCCCAGAGGGCTCCAAGGCTGACTCAGCCTTCCATCCTTCTGTAGGTCAGTAAAATGAGTACCCAGCTTGTTGGGGGCAAATAGCTAAAAAGCATTATAAACCACTTAGGGAGTGCTTCTGCACTGATAAGCGGTATATAAATATCAATGCTATTGCTTAGCAAGCCGTGCCCCCCCCCCCGTGCTTGTCTGGCCAATGAGGTTTGTGCTTCCTCTTTTATGGGAAGTGCTTCAAATTGAGTAGTTTGTTCCAATGAGCAGGAATGTGAATCCCGCACAGAGCTTTTTAAAAACTCCAGGAAAAGCCATAAAGTCTTTCCCAGCATAGTTTTTGGAGGGTTTTTTTGCTGCCCCCCCCATCTGAATATGGTATATTGATGCAGGTTCCTATTAAGACAGATAGTATCCTAGTGAATTCCATTAGGATTATTTTGACCATTTAGACAACCCCTAAGAGTTTAGGCATAGAATGTATTCATGTCATTTCCTGTTTGCTGGTCTTAACCACTTCATTTCTCTTCTTGCATCAGGTAGTTTGCAGTTAGTCTGAGGGCTTGTCTACACAGGCAATATATCCCATTTTACCACCATCATAGAGGCCTGCTTTTGCCCTGTTCTGCCCCTAGGCAGTCCTTGCCACCCATGGGGCTCAGACAGGGGGAAGACAGAGTAGGGCCTTTTACTGCATTATAAAATAGTACCTGATTCAATCTACAGTATTCATGCTGAAAAGAAATGGTTCGGGCTCCCTATGTCCGCAGGAACCCATCCAGGCAGGCTGGTCTGTTACTTCAGTTGCTGGTCTGCCTCGCTCTCCCCAAAGCAGGAAGGAGTCCTGCAGTTGAGTGAGGCTGGTCACATGCAGGAGATTTTGGTCATGTTGTGGGCTGGCTTCCTCACTTCCAGGAGAGCTAGGGAGATAGCAGTGGTAATGGCTGCAGCAACAGGCTGCAGGACTTTCTCCCATTTCGTGGAGGGAACAAGGGAGCAATGGGCCAGAACCATGGCCAGGATAGATGAATGCTGAGTTTATTTGATACTCCATGTTATATTCTGAAGTTCTCTCTCTCTTTATCTTTATCAATGACTTAGATGAGGGAATTAGGGGCATACTTATCAAATTTGCAGATGACACCAAATTGGGAGGAGTAGCTAATACCCTAGAGGATAGGATCAAAATTCAGAATGACCTGGATAGACTGGAGAGCTGGGCCAAAGCTAACAAAATGAAATTCAATACGGAGAAATGTAAAGTACTGCATTTAGGGCGGAAAAATGAAATGCATAAATATAGGATGGGAGAGACCTGGCTGAATGAGACTATGTGCGAAAGGGATCTAGGAGTCCTAGTAGACCACAAGTTGAACATGAGCCAACAGTGTGATGCGGCAGCTAAAAAGGCCAATGCAATTTTGGGCTGTATCAATAGAAGTATAGTGTCTAGATCAAGGGAAGTAATAGTGCCACTCTATTCTGCCTTGGTCAGACCTCACTTAGAATACTGTGTCCAGTTCTGGGCACCACAATTCAAAAAGGATATTGACAAATTGGAGCGTGTCCAGAGAAGGGCAACTAAAATGGTGAAAGGTCTGGAAACAATGCCTTATGAGGAGAGACTTAGGGAGCTGGGTATGTTTAGCCTGGAAAAAAGACGGTTTAGAGGCGATATGATAGCCCTGTTTAAGTATTTGAAGGGATGTCACACTGAGGATGGAGCAGGCTTGTTTTCTGCTGCTCCAGAGACTGGAACACGGAGCAATGGGTGCAAGCTCCAGGAACAGAGATTCCACCTCAACATGAGGAGGAACTTTTTGACAGTCAGAGCTGTTCGGCAGTGGAACACACTCCCTCGGAGCGTGGTGGGGTCTCCTTCCTTGGAGGTCTTTAAACAGAGGCTGGATGGCCATCTGTCGGGGATGCTTTGATTGTGATTTCCTGCGTGGCAGGGGGTTGGACTGGATGGCCCTCGTGGTCTCTTCCAACTCTGCAATTCTATGATTCTATGATTCTTCCTCCTCAACGTCTGAAGAGCAGATGTTACAGAGCCTCTCACTATAAGATGTAACAAAACTACTGTACTTCATTTTTTTTTTACTCTGTGTGTGTGTGTGTGTGTGTGTGTGTGTGTGCAGTTTGATGGGATTGGTTGTTGCTCACCTTCTGATTGCAAATACTTACTATCCTTGTTAGACACACTGTTATCTTTCATATTCCGCAACAAGTGCTCTGTGTGTGTGTGTGTGTGTGTGTGTGTGTGGAGA
This sequence comes from Gambelia wislizenii, assembly GCA_030847615.1. Taxonomy (NCBI): domain Eukaryota; kingdom Metazoa; phylum Chordata; class Lepidosauria; order Squamata; family Crotaphytidae; genus Gambelia; species Gambelia wislizenii. The sequence continues at coordinate 114,533,663 of JAUMIR010000001.1, read as the reverse complement.
AACTGAGGGGGAGAGGAAGCTGAACTGGGCTTTGCTCATTGGCAACTCAAGCTTCTAGTGTGGTGCAAAAATTGTAACAATCTTTGCCAGTCACAGTGTTTGAGTAGAACTTTTTCTCTTCTATAACTTCTGAGAGTAAGCATTTTAGGAGGTACTGGTGGTAGTTTTGTGTTTACTTTAGCTTATGTGTTCTCCTCCCTTCATCTTGCCAGTACAAAACTTCAAACCTCCCTTTCAAATTGATTCAATATAAAGTCCCATCCTTCTACAATCAACATTTCTTGGTGAGGGTTTTTTTTTTTTTTGAGTGACTGTGTTTTGGTCTCAGTATTATTGAACCCACTGGGAGACCTTGGACAAGCCACACACTCTCAGCCCTCAGGAAACCCTATGATAGGTTTGCTTTAGGGTCAAAATAAATCAGAAATGACTGGAAGGCACACAATACAACAAATTATTTACACAGTAGCACTTCAAGTTGAACTTCCTCGTCCTATTTTGTCCCTACTTCAGCCCAAAATGGTTAACAATAATGAAATCAAATAAGAATAAAATCTCATTTGAAGTGCAAAAAGAAATGAATTTAAAAGAAGTAAAATATAGGTCTAGTATGTGTCAGTGTGTCTGTGTATATATTTAAACTCAAATAGGCTTACAGCTGAAAACATAGTTTTTCATATAACTTGATCCCAAATTTGCACAGGTTATCACTTTGTGTTGTGTCCAAAATTCAAATAAGCATATGTCAAAGCATATAGTAGAGTAGCCAGCATTGAATGTGTATAATATGAACCAAAATAAATAAATAAATAAATCTTGGGTTTCAGTTTGTGTTTATTTTTAAAACTGCTAGGATCCTAAGTTCACCCATGTGCCATTTTCTATTCATTGATATTTCCTTCCTTTAGCTGATTTCAGATCTTAGGAAGCCTTATTCAGAAATTCTAAAACAGAGCTCAAATGAGGGGAGGGAGTGTGTATGTGAGGAGAGACACATGCAGGAATTTAGCTACAGGTGGGTGGGTGGGAAGTGAGGGCATTGCCTCCCTGCAGAATACTGCCTCCCCTGAAATTTTCCTTCCATCCCCAAATTTCTAGCATGGCAGTCACTTGAAACTTCAGTTGAGCATTTAGAAATAAACCTTAGGCATCCCAAGAAAAGGGGCAGGCAAAGTGACCAAGACAATGTGAAAACAACAAATAAAAGATTGCTAGGTGTGAAATGATTTTGAATGTCTCAATGTCTGGAATGTTAGAAATCTGGGGAATGATGGAAAGTTTCAGGAGAGGGGGGAAGAATTCTTATTTTGGGGGAAATGACCACATCTCCTCCATATAGCTACACCCTGGGTAAACACCTCTGTTTGTTTCTCTAACACATCAGCCTAAATCACAGCAGGAATCATGTAGCCCTCCAAATGTTACTGAACTGCAAATCCCAGCATTCCCTATAACTGGCTATGCTGACTAGGTCTTCTGGGAGCTCCAATCCAATGTCATCTGGAAGGCCACATGATTTCCACCCCTTGCCTAATCCAGTTGTTAGTCTCAACTATAGTAGACATATTAAATCAATGGGAACTTTTTACGTCAATACTTACATAAGTTTCATTGATTCATTGGGTCAACTGTAGTGGGGAATGAACTAGATTTAGTCCATTGAGGGCAGATTTCCAAAGAGAAGAGCTTATTTTATCTGTGGAAGCTCTCCATATGATCAGCTATCCTGGAAAATAAAGGTCAAACTCTTAAACCCACAGGGTATAAACACTGTGAGGGTTGGGGAGCACCCTGTTAGTTTGTTTGACTCTTATTTCCTATAGTGTTTTGTAGACTGAGAATTTGGGTTTGAAATAGTCTACAATGAAACAAACAGTTGTACTTGGCTGCTCGTACATATGGTTGAGCTGTACTTTGGCTTCTTGATCACAAAATGTCTACAATGCTAAGACCTGCATTCAACCTGGCCTGTTGTACTGAATGCTGAAACAGAAACTATTGAGAAACTTCAGCAGGTTGAAAATGCTGCAGCCAGACTGTTGACTGGGGCTGGTTACAGGGATCATATGACTCCCTTGTTGAAACAGCTCCATTGGACCTCTGATGGAAGGGAGTTCCACAGCCTTGGAAAATAATTTTATCAGCACCCTGGAATGGTTTAATTCCACATAGACTTTTTACAACTTGGCTACAGGAACCCTGACTGGGCACAAAGCCTGAAGGAGGCTTCTATGAGGCCTTAAATCAGCATTGCTCAGCTTTGTCACTTTCAAATGTGTTGGCTTGCAACTCTCATCCTTGTCGGCCATGGGATGGTCAAGATTGTAGGCATTTTATTCAACATATTTGGAGAGTTCTCAATTTGTGAAAACTGCCCTAACATTGCATACTATCCAACATTTCACAGATGAAAACTGGCAAATATGGGGCCAAGCAACATCAGAATGTAATCAAGAGGACAAATGTTATAAATGTGTAAGAACACACATGCTACAGTAGTTTGCTTTTGCCTACGCCTACTGGGGAAAGACAAGATTCCACCCCTTCTTCCTCTCCTCCTTGCCGAATTAACCAAGTGCAAGCTATTTTTGCACTTTCAACTCACTTTGCAGCAACTGAAGAAAGCTAAGGACAAAGTGTGCGGGGGAGTCAGGGGAGGAGAGAGAAACTGAAACATTTTAAACACAGCTGAAAAAGCAGGACAGCAGAGGGTTAATTGGGACTGTTCATGCCAAATCATGAAAGCTGATATTATAGGTTATTATAAAGGTTAAATGCTAAACAAATGCATCTATGAATACTTTACTTGAGTCAAGGAGAAGTCATTTTGAATGTATGTGGGTTTTACCCTGCATTTCTTTATTCTGTATTTGTTTACTGTGCTTTCAGAGAGGGATTAGAGACTTGGCTTTTGCAGCTGTTCTCCCTTCTTCCAACTAATGATGGGGAACTAATTACTACCATGGGGCTTACTGCACTCCAAAGAGTGCAGAGTGTTGTTTTGTTCCGGTTCCATGGGGGAACCAAGAGAAAACCGTGTCTTTTTGCTAACCAGAAAAACCCATTAGCAAAAAGACATGGCTTTACCTTGGTTTCCCATGGGACAGGAATGAAAAAAAAAATGACGGAAGAATGATGACATCATGTGGTAAGACAGCGCGGAAGAGGGAACTTTCCTGCTCCCCTGGCACTTTTCTTTAGAGTGTGGTAATCCCCTAAGAGAAACAGGAATTTCAACGACACATAGGCTCAAACCACATATTATATTAGTCACCCTTAGCCCCCCCTTAATCCAGCCGGTTTTATTTGGGTAAAATGGAGAGAAGGAGCCATGGGGCCCAAATCAGACTGTGCTCCTGGACTTCATTTCTAGATAAACTGACTTCGAAGCTTCTATTTGCCGCCTAAGGAACTTATGTTTCCTGCAAATTGTACTGTCAGGGAACAAGATCAGGCAGTAAGGGGCTACTCTTCCTCAGGAAATTTGTGCAGCTCCCTAATCCAGGTTAGGAACACATTCTGACTGGGGCTGAACAGCTGCTTTTTCTTCTTTGTATGCAGCCCAACTTAAATTATTGGGTGACTGAAAAATGTAATAAAGTCAAAGTAAAATGGCCAGTTAAGCATTTTAAAAGTGTGAATAACATAATGCGTGTCTTGGCTCTAGCGCTGTTTAAAAAAAGTGGGAAATTTGATGCAAGGCTGTAAGTGAGAACTTGCCTCATTTGCAAAGTTATACATATGCACTTGTATAATATTCCTTTACATTTTATTATTTGATATTTATATTACAGCTAATTTCTTTTATTGTATAATAAAGAAGAGTTAGTTTGCTGGATGGACTGAGAGTAAAACAAATGGCACAAAACATCCTTAGATATTTTACATGACAGAATAGGCTGGAATTTGAGACCATATAGAACTTCATGGCCACTGGTCCCAAAGAGAAGGCATTCTCAAAATTCACACCAGTGGAGTGGTGTGGCATTGGGAGATATATAATAAATTTCCACACAGGTAGAACTATGATATACAGCGCCTCTTACCCTGTCCAGGATTCACCTCTTAGCTGCTGCAGCTCCCATTCCATGGCCATTGAGTGCCTGTTGAAGAGCAGGCAGCATTGGAGAAGTGTCCCTCTATGTCCCTAAAACCAGATGCAGAACATTGATATCATACACAAGACACTTCTCTAATGTCCCCGCCCCTGCTCTCAACCAGACACTAAATGGCCGTGGAATGAGGGCTATAGCAGCTAAAATATGTGTCCAGGGATGGGGGTGGTGACTGAATGAGGCTGATAGAGAATCTTGACTTTTGCAATGACTGCCCCCCCCCAAAAAAGAAGGCTTAAGTTAGTGTAAGTCCAACTTACACCATCATAAGTCAGTAACAGGATGCCAGCTTTTGCTTTATTTCACCTTTTGGAGCTCTCACTTAAAAAAAACTTTATGGAACAATATGATGTGGCACATTGTAGCCAGAGTTGTTCTCTCTTCTTTGAAGATGGTGGGTGTAGGCCCCAGTCCTGGCAGTTTGGATCACAAAGGCAGTGGAATGGTGGATAAAGTTATGGCTGGAAGTCTTACATCTTATCCCTTAGGGAGGCCATGGAGGAGATGACTGAAGAAGCTGCATAGCCTTCAAAAAAGAACTAGCTATGTTATTCACTACTCTAAGGACTTTATCAGATGCTCCTCCTTAAAATGTTCTTTTGTCACCATAAAAAAAAATATCTATTTCTATGTTGGCAAAAGAACGTTTCCCCCACGCTTTCCTTCCTCTCCTGGCAAAGGCTCCCTGGCAATAAAGAGGTTGTAACAAATTCCTCCCAGCAGACCTGAGTGCATGGGGAAGATTATATGGAAGGAGGCGGTCCCAAAGATAACCAACACCTTGTACTGGGCCTGGAAACTAATTGGCAGCCAGTGGAGTGATCTTAAGATCGGTGTTATATGGTCTCTTCTAGATGTACCCAAGACCAGTCTGGCTGCCATATTCTGTACAAGTTTTGAAGTTTCTGGACCAAGCACGAGGGTAGCCTTTTGTAGAGTGCATTACAGAAATCAAGATGGGAGATTACCAGACCATGTACCATGGTCTCAAGATCTCCAACTTCCAGGAAAGGGCACAGCTGGCGTATCAGCTGAAGCTGATAACAGGCACTCCTGACCGTTGCATTTATCTGATTCATCATCTAGAGCGACAGGTCCAGGAGCACCCCCAGACTGTGAACATAGTCCTTGGAGGAGAGTGTGACCCCACCCAGGACTGGAGACTTTATCCTAATTCATGGGTTCAGGGCTGCTACTGTGAAGTACCTCCATTTCATCTGGATTCAGCTTCAAAATCCAGTCCATTACTGCCTTTAGACAATCATTAAGAGATACCATCTGAAGTCAGAGCTGAAGAATTAGGAATGGGGAAATATATCTGGGTGTCATCAGCGTACTGATAACACCCCGCCCCATGCCTCTAGATAATCTCTCCCAGTGGCTTCATGTATATATTGAATAACATCAGGGCAGGATGGTGCCTTGTGGGATGCCACAATTAAGCTCTTTCCTTGCAAACCAACTGTCCCTGAGCATCACCCTCTGGAATCTGCCCGAGAGGAATCTGCTCGAGTGCAGTGCCTCCAATTCCTAGCCTTCTCAGGTGATCCAAGAGGATGTCATGATCTATTGTGTCAAAAGTCACTGAGAGATCCAGTAGCACCAACAGGGTCACACTACCCCTGTCAATGCTCAGGCAAAGGTCATCAGCTAAGGCAACCATGGCAGTCTCAACTCCAAATCCCACCCTAAAGCCAGTTTGAAATGGATCTAGATAATCGGTTTCTTCCAAGACAGCTTGGAGTTGGAGAGCAACCGCCCTCTTGATCACCTTGCTCAAAAAAGATAGTAAGGAGACTGGCCTATAGTTCTTCATATCCAGAGGGTCAAGGGAAGGTCTTTTTAGGAGCAGTCTAACTGCCGCTTCTTTCAAGCAAGATGGAACATGACCTTCCCTAAGAGATGCATTGATGATGTCCCTAAGGAACATCCTCAAGACATCACTACCCTGGATGGCCAGCCACAAAGGGCAAGGGTCAAGAGGGCAGGTAGTCTTCCTCGCTCTACCAAGGAGCTTGTCCACATCATCAGTACTTACAGATTAAAATTGATCCAGTAACCTCATCAACGGAGTTACTGGACACCTCGTCAATTGAATCTGCTACAACCCCGGTGTCCAAGTCGGCTCTTATCTGAGAAATTTTATCTGCAAAGAAGTTGTTAAATGCATCACAGCAGGCCATTGTCAGGTTTAGTAATGAGTTCTGCACAGGTGGAAGCTGTGTCAGTTCCCTCACCACCCTAAACAGTTCTGCCGAGTGAGACTCTGCAGACGCCATACGTGCAGAAGAGAAGGATTTCCTTGCTGCACATATTGCCTCTCTATAGGAACGAAGAAATTTCCTATGACGAGTCTTGTCAGACAAGAGCCGAGTTTTTTTCCAGACTCTAGTCATTGTCCAACCTGCTTCATCTTCCTAAGTTCTTCAGTATACCATGGATGGTGATTATAAGCAGGTTGGAAAGGATGTTTGTCCCAATCTTACTTGGAAGTGTTCGCACCAGATTGGCCATTCTCGCTGCAGTGATGAGATCCAAACAGCCAGAGGTTTCACACACCAGCAATGCAGGCACCAAAATGGCAGGGGGGAGCTATTGATGGCTTAAGCCATCAGTTAAAAAACTATGGGAATTTGACAGGACATAACCACAAAAGGGTTACGTCATCTGATATGCACACCCTTTCATGGTTATGTGGTGGCCATCATGATGCCATTTTTGATGCATATGATAAAGTCCTAACAGTCTGTTACTTGTTATTTTTACTTCAGTGCAGAAAGGATCTTGCTGGTTTACTTGTTACTAACACGTTTCCTTCACTGGTACTATTGTACCATTGAAAATTTCAGGAAATAGTTCTAATCATATTTCTGAGTAAACTATTCTTTCTAACCCTCTCCCCCCATACAAAGAGATACAGCATAACAGATGCTAAACCATAATCCATACTTTGGGCAGGTGTGTAGAAGCAGTCACTCACTCAGTTCCTCTAACTTCTTTCCTCCAAACGTTTGCTCCAAACAAATTCTTTTCCTCCAAATATTTTCTGTATATCACATTCCTGAACCAACCTCAGGTATGCAGAGAAACAGTTCCTTCCTCCTCTAAATTCTGTCTCATAGCTCACACTAACCCAGCCAGCCCAAGTGTTCACCCCGTGCCACTGTTTGCAGCAGCCAGCTTGGCAAGGCAGCCCTTTCCCTTCTCACATTCACTCTTTCTTTCTGGCTACAGTATCAGTTTCTTTTATTTGAGCAGAAGGGGGAAGGCAGAAGAGGCAGGCCAATATTTAAAATATATTCTTTTAAAATCCAATTAATATGAGTCTCTAGTGCTTTATGCATCTAGTGTCTATGGACTTTTTCAAACGGTTGTAAAAACCCACGAGGAGATCGGGAGAAGAACAGGGCTGTCATGCTTACACAGCCCTGTTTCAGATGACACAGTCCTCCTCCTGACCTCCCCCCGTGCTGCTCTCGCATTGCTTTTTACTGACGGAAAACCTATGTGAATAAAAAGTGGCACCCACAGCATGGGGGAAGGTCAGGAGGAGAACAGGAGGAGGATGGAGGAGGACAGAGGAGGACTGCGTCATCTGAAACGGGCTATGTAAGCGCGACAGCCCCTTTCTTTTCCCGACCTCCTCATGGGTTTTTAAAACCATTTGAAAAAGTCCAGGGTTTTAAAACAACCCCTTCTCTCCCCCTCCCTCATTCCTTTATTTTTCGTGTGCTCCTAGCTAGCTGCAACCCCCCCCCCCGTGACCTTTCCTCTTCATGCTCTCATTGCTCAGAGCAAGTTAGAACGTACACTCCAGTAACAGGAAGAAACTCAGTTATGTTACACTGTAAAGTAAATGAATTATGTCCCTGGTCATTATAGGCAAAAAGTAACACTGTTCATAACATGTTACTGCAAGAAGTAAGCAGGCACCAAAGTAACTCATTACAATCAACATGTTACCTCCAAGCTCTGGGGAAAAAAGATAACTGCAAAACGTAAAGCAAGAAAATGGAAAGGGGGAAATTAGCAAAGTTGAGAAAAGTAGTGTTTTTTTAGATGACTACTCCCAGAATCCCCTAGGTAGTATCATAAAGAAGATATAGATATTAGAATGTGGGAGTTGCAGTCCAAAATGTAATGTTTACAAGCTACGGAACTAGTGAACTACTACTTGATAGGAAACCAGTTTGTCACCTTGAAAGACACCCAACAAGACCTGACAACTGGCATATTAAATTGTACGGCTCATGAAGGAACAGAAAGACATAAATGCAGTAATTTACATCAACAAAATATAAGCCAAACTAGGTGGATGGAAAATTTCCCATGCAGGTATACCTTTAGTAAGAGAGAAATAATTACTTTCTCAGGAGAAGGTGGAACCCTAATATATCAATATTTTGCAATTTTATGAAGTGATTTAAAGAAATACACATCACTGAATGCAAGATAGCTGCATAAAGATTCTCTGAAGAGTTCTTTTAGGCACTACAGCTTAATCCCTATTTGAAGTCATAATCCTGTTTTCATGATGTATCAGCACAGGTTGCTGTGAACAAGGTTTCAAACAGAGGATTATATTTGTATATGGGTGAGCAATAAATGCGTACATATAAGGCTTCAGAAACAATTGTTTTCTAAGAAAAGAATGAGTAATGTGTATAATGTGTACAGAAGAATTTTTTTTTTAAAAAAAGAATGAAATCTTGTAGCTTTGCTCATATTTAATATGCTTTATCCAATAATATCCAAAGTTTAAGGTAGGGAAAATTATACAATTGTGTTACTTTTAAATGTTCATAGGATTATGGATGAAATCTCTTTCATAACCATTCCACTATAATATCATTATGGGAAAATTTGGTAGGGGATATTGATCAGTAAGAAAATATGTGCTCTATCTCTCTGTCATCAATATTGTATTAGGCACCAGCTTTCCTGTCATCAAACAGATCTGAAAAATTAATTTTTGTGTGTGTGTGCATATGCTTTCAAGTCCCTTGTTGACTTATGGAGACCCCATGAATTTCACAGGGTTTTCTTAGGCAAGGAATACTTAGAAGTGGTTTTGCCAATTCCTTCCTCTAAAATATAGCACCTGGTACTTGTTGGTGGTCTCCCAACCAAGTAATAATCAGGGTTGACCCAGCTTAGCTTCCAAATCAGATGGGATCTGGTGCCTTTAGGATGGCTTATTTAAAAGCTGAAGAGTTTAAATGCTTTTTAAAAAATCCAACCTAATCTCTTGTTTGGCTATCTACAAGTAGCCAAATTTATTACACATACTATTTATATCTAATCTAATATATAAATATTACAAGTTGCCTGTGCATGTAATATGAAGTTACTTAACTTGGGCTGTATAGATTTTGTGTTCCTTTAAAATTTAAACAAACAAAAATGACACACCCATAAAATCCATATTGGGAATTAATTTACTTCCAGTCTGTACAAAGCCATATAATCATCCAGAAAAGCAAACATCTGCTGAATTTATGGTTTAAGTTAATTGAAATGGGAAGGCTCAGTTGAAATAGATCTGGAAAAGAATATAGGGCTAAATCAGAAGACAATGTAAGTTAATTTCAGGTAGGATCCAGCTATAAAAATATCACGAAGGACATTCATGTTCATACAATTTTAACAATGAAAGTAGCTCTATATAATTGTGGTAGAACTGCTGAAGAGGCTGGGAGCTCTTCAAAGAATATGCTGATTTAAAGATGTCTGTGATGGGAAAGTCAGTGTAGTGTGGTGGCAGGTTCAAGAAATGTATGGTGCCTTGATATTGGAAGAAATGTAGGATGATAGCAGTAAGAATAGTACTAAGAGGAGGAGAGGAGGAAGATGTTATTTCAGGAAGCTGGGAATGCCTGCTGTGCTGTGTGAGACCTTACTTTTGTTTCACTGGGAATGGAGGCTGAGGAGAGCACCCATGATAGTTTCTAGTCAGGATTAGGAAGACCTTGGTTAAAATCTAAAGACTTCCCCTCAATGCTGGGATTTAGACTTGGGTGGAATTCACTGAAATGATTATGAACTGAATGGCTTTGCAAACAGGTGATTAGAATAAGGAGATGGAAAAGATGGGACAAGTGTAGCTAGAAAAAAGAAACGGGATGGGAGCCAGCTAGTCGATATGACTCATTGAGGTTATGTTGCTTGTGAGGAATACACAACCATAAAAAGGAAAGGAACTCTAGGCTCCACTGTATACCCCTGATCAGATAGACCTAATGCTCCTCTTCAAGTTACAATGCAGTTTCCTCAGAGGAGTTAATATGAGACCATAAGGCAAACAGACATAGTACTATAGTGCACTGCATGGATGTGGGTGGGTGTAACTAGATTTTACATCCAACACAGAACTTTCACCATTCTTTTTCTCCTTCTTACTGTTAATGTATAATACAATGTAACACATAAGCCAGCATTCTACTAGCGACATATGCAAGTGTAAGTACATCTTATACTTGGCCTGTATATGTCTTTTCTGGTCTTCTTGGAGGATAGTGTTCTATGCCACCCTCCACAATGACTCTGGTTGATCCCAATGGAAGATGTCATTGGTCGGTGTCTGGCTATGGTCCTCCAGCCAGATGCTTCTCTGATCCCTTCTCAGCTCTCAACCAGCCACTGAATGGCTGTTTAACAAAGCCATGAGCCCTGGGATGGTGAATGGTAGCAGAGTTCCACCTGGACAATATAAGAGTTCCACCTGGGCAATATAAGATCTTGGCCATCATGTCCTTAGTTGGGCCCCTCTCCATTGCAGTCAGTACAACATGGAAGTAGAAAATCACACAGCATTATCAAGTAATGTACAGTGTTATTATACTGGATGTTACTAGAAAGAGAATATATACAGAACTAAATCTTAGTCCTGTTTGCCTGAATTTTTATACAACCAGATTTAGACAAGCAATTCTTTTTTTCCTAACAAAATCCTAGGGAAGTAGCAGGGCTTTAATGCTGAAATAAATAGTGTGAAGAAGACCACAACCTTGGATCCTTGAATGTAGATACAAAAGCTTTAAGGAATGAGATTGAGGATTTTGATCTGAAATTGAGCAGTTCAACCTGTTTTGATGAGATCTGCACTTAAATGAAGCAACTGAAATTATTTACATAATTACCTGAACCCCAGTTACAACTGTGACCTGACAGTTTCAGAACATTTTAAAATTTATGTCATTTCTTTTAATTTCCTACCCCCATCCAAAAGCCTCATCACAATTTTTAAATAGATTCTACATTGTTTGCGTACATATGACAACTAGACGAAGTGAAATTAAATTAAATTAAATACCTTATATGTTTGGAATGTCCTATAATCCCACAATACTTTTGATACTCCACACGAATTAATACTCAGGAGATTTATAGTGAGGAAGAAGGAGACATGGCTCAGTGGTAGAGGACATCATTTCTATATGTAGAAAGTCCATCTCTGGATTTAAACACTTCCAGGTAAAGAATACAGTTGTCCCTTCATATTCGCTGGGGTTTGGTTCCAGGAACCCCTGTGGATAGCAAAATCTGTGAATACTAAATTCCCATTATATGCAATGGTGTAGCAAAATGGTGTCCCTTATACAAGATGGCAAAATCAAGGTTTGCTTTTTGTATTATTATTTTTTTAAAGAATATTGTCAAGCCATGAATACTTAAATCCATGGATACCAAATCCGTGGATGCGGGGGGGACAACTGTATTTCAGTTAGGAATGCTAGGCAGAGTTGGCATTACTGGACCAGATATGATATCTCCCAATAAGATATATGATAGCTTAAATGTTCATGTTCCCACCATTTAGCCAGTAAAGCACCTCAGATGCTAAACTGGAAAATTCTAATTCGGGATGGGCCACAGTAGGTTGGTCAATGGTTAAGCTACATTACCAACATTCAGACTAGAAGTGTGATGTACCAAGCACACACACTCACATTCGGTCAATAAATTTCTTTATTGGCAAGGATTCATGTGTCAGGAACATAGAACAAAGCTGAAACTGAATACAGCTAGAGCAAACCCCCAGATAAACCCCACAGCGTGAGAAATGCCTTTAGGGGGGATAGATGCCTCCCTCTCAGGGCGGCTTGCACCTGGATGACCTGACCTTGAGCCGCTGTGGAGAGAAGGGTTCCCAGGCCAACAAGGCAGGCTGGCCTCTCTCTAAAACTCCAGAGGCCTAGGCAAGGGAAGCAGCCTCTTGTCAGAGTCCTCCATGAATTCCACTCCAAATCCCAGAATTCAGGGATGAGCCTGACATACCGCCCACCCAAAGAGAAATCCCCCCTTTTCAGCCCGGCTTATCAGGAAAGCGGGCATGGAACTTTCGTAATAAGCGCGGAGCATTCACATGTTCACAGCTAACCCACTCGGCACGCCCTAACGGCAAATGTTTCCATTTTACTAAGTATTGTAAAGCCCCCCTGTGAACCCGAGAGTCCAACACGTCAGAAATTTCAAAATGCTGGTGGCCGTCAACCAGGATAGGACGGGGTGCAGGTCCCGGGTTTGGATGATGACGGTCTGGAGGGCATGCCGGCTTGAGCAAGCTAGAATGAAACACAGGGTGAATATTACGGTACAGTTTGGGTAGCGTCAGTTCAAAAGCCACCGGGTTTATCACTCGAGCAATAGGATAAGGACCTATGTACTTGGGCCCCAACTTCTTTGAGTGTTGGGGACTTTTAAGAAACTTGGTGGACAAAAATACTAAGTCCCCTACGGCGTACTCCGGGGTGGGGTCCCGTTTTTGGTCAGCATGATGTTTGTAATTTGCTTTTGCAAAGTCCAAGGCCGAAACAACTTTTGGCCAGGCATCTCTAATTTTTTTACTCCATTGGGCCACTGAAACTGGGTCCTTGGAGGTCCCCTCCCCTAGTGGAAGAGGATTAAAGTCTTGTCCTGAAACAATCTTAAAAGGGGAGAAGCCGGTGCTCTGGTGAGCGGCGTTGTTATAGGCGACCTCCACAAAAGGCAAGAGGTCCACCCAGTCAGATTGTTGGAAGTTCACATAACACTTCAAATACTGTTCAAGAACCTGAATAGTACGTTCGCATTGCCCATCACTTTGGGGATGATGGGAACTGCTGAGCCCCAATTCGACTCCCAGAAGGTTTGTGAACGCCTTCCAGAACAGGGAAGTGAACTGAGCCCCCCGGTCAGACACGATCTTAGCAGGAATTCCATGTAGTCTGTAAATGTGTTGAATAAACAACCTGGCTAACTGGGAGGCAGTTGGGAGTTTCTTGCAGGCCACAAAATGCACTTGTTTCAAAAACAAGACAGTCACCACCCAAATAACAGTCTTTTTCCTACTTTCCGGCAATTCCACTATAAACTCCATGTTGATAACTTCCCAAGGCTTGGATGGGGTAGGCAAAGGCTTCAGCAGGCCTTTTGGCTTTCCTGTCCCCTTTTTTGCCATTGCACACGCGGAACACCCTTTTACATACTCCTCCACCTCCTTTCTCATCTTTGGCCACCAAAACTGTCTCCAGGCCAAATGCAAGGTTTTTACATACCCAAAATGCCCATCACTTTTAACATCATGGCATTGCTTAAGAATGGATGACCTCATAGCCTCTGGGACATATAGGCACTCCCCCTTCCAAGCCAGGCCCTCCCGAAGGGCCACCTCCCCTGGGTGAGCCAAGAACCATGGGTCCTTGGGAAGGACTGACGCCAGTTGGGATTGCCATCCCCTCATCACCCCGGGAGGAGGGGAAAGGAGGAGCCAGCTCTGGTGTGGCTGGGGCCTCACCAGGTCTAGTGTCTACAGTTGGTGGGACGGCAACGTTGGGTGCCTTAGGATCAGGTCCTGGCCCCAAAGAGGGGCTGGCTGGGCCTCCTGATGCTTGGCCTTGCTGCGTGTTAGGACTGCTAGTCCCAAGTGGGAGGGAGAGAAGACTGTGTCAATGACCTCTTTTCGTTTGCTGTCATGTTGGGGAAGTCTGGACAAAGCGTCAGCTAGGAAATTCTTTTTTCCCAGGATAAATTTCAGGGTGAATTTGAACCGGTAGAAGAAACTGGCCCACTGAACCTGTTTGGGGCTCAACCGCCTTGGGGTGGCTAAAACTTCCAAATTCTTGTGATCTGTCCAAACTTCAAAGGGTTTGGAAGATCCCTCCAATAGGTGGCACCATGTTTCTAAGGCCAGTTTGATTGCACCCGCCTCCTTTTCCCAGACAGGCCAATTTCGCTCAGTCTCATTGAATTTCTTGGACAGGTATGCACACGGCCTGAGCTCTCCCTCCTCCCCTGGTTGCAACAGCACCCCTCCCATTGCTACAGCTGAAGCGTCAACTTGGACTACAAAAGGTTGGGAGGCGTCAGGGTGTTTGAGAATTGGTTCAGAGGTGAAGCGTTTCTTCAATTTATCAAAAGCCTGTTGGCATTGGTCAGACCACACTATCTTTTGGGGAGGTTTCTCTGCCTTCCCCGCTCCCTTTCAGGTTTTCTTCCCCACCTCTTTGGTTTTTAATAGATCAGCCAAAGGGGGGACTACGGTCACAAAGTCAGGGATGAAGGACCAGTACCCCTTGACTTTTTCTGGGTCCATTTCTATCCCCTTATTTGAGATTCGGTACCCCAAGTAGTCCAAGCGGTTTTGGTGGAATTCGCACTTTGACATCTTAGCATGCAGATGGTTCTCCCCCTGTCTAGCATGCACTTTTTTCACCAGTTTCACATGGGACATATAGTCCTTAGAATAAATCAATATATCATCCGAATACACCAAGACCCCCCTGTACAGAAATTCTCTCAATACATCATTGATCAAGTTCTGAAAAATGCCTGGAGCTCCGCTTAACCCGAAACACATTACTAAGAATTTGAAAGCCCCCAGGGGGCAATTGAAAGCAGTTTTCCATTCGTCCCCTTCCTTGATTCGTACCCTGTAATAAGCCTCCCTCAGGTCCAGTTTGGTAAATATCTTCCCCTTGGACAAATGGGCTAGTATGTCCTTCATCAAGGGCAGGGGGTACTGATTTGAAACGCTGATTGCATTCAACCCCCGGTAGTCCAGGATCAGATGCAGACCCCCATCTGCCTTACGCCTGATCATCACCGGGGCCCCTACAGGTGAGGTCGAGGGCCTGATGAACCCCCGAGCCAAATTTTTGTCTATGAACTCCCGGAGGGCATCCATCTCAGCTGGCGTCATGGAATAAATCCTGGGCTTGGGTAGCTTAGTCTCAGAAAGTATTTCAATGGCACAGTCAAAGGGTCTGTGGGGTGGCAAAATGCCGCACTCCCTCTCCTCAAAAACATATTGCCATGCCTTATATTCCACCGGCAATCGTTTCAGCTCCCCTTGGACTAAAGCAGTTGTGCAGCTCCGCGACTTGGCCTCTAGAGGGGCTCCTTCCCTTGGGAGAACTTCCCCCACCCCGTGCTCCTGCACACATACAGGATCTGCAAAAGTCATTGTCTCTTTTACCCAGTCTATGATGGGGTTGTGGAACTTTAGCCAGTTTAGTCCCACCACTGCAGCGGGAACTAACCCTGGGGCAATCACAAATTGAAGTTCCTCCCTATGATTCCCCATTCTCATGCATATTGGACCAGTCATTCGTCTGGCAGGGCCCCCCTTCATCATCCCCCCATCCGATTGCGTTGCAGAGGGGCGGGATAGAAATAAAATTTTATTATATTATTATTATTATTATTATCCATCTGTGACAGCCACACTGGCTTGTCCAGCTTGATAGTGCTAATGTCCAGATCACTGACTAGGGAGGGATGCATTAGGACTTGCATACATCCGCAATCAACCATTAACATTACTTTTCAGGTGGTCCCCCCTTTTCCAACCCTTAACTTGGATTTTATGAAGAAAGGGCCTTTCACCCCACTCACCACAGCATCCAGGCGCCCTTCGGGGTTAGCCCGCACTCGGGCGCTTAGTAGGGCGGGCAGGAGCCGTTTCCCGCTGGCTCCGTGTCAGAAGAGTAAGATCCACTGTCACCTGGTTCTTCCAAAGACTCCCCCGCCACGTGGCCTGGTATCAGGGCTCATACTGCTGCTTTAGGCTTGGGTTTGAGTGGGGTCCTCGACGTCAATGACCTCCCTTCGCTCCGCTCTGGCTTCTCAGCTGCAGCTGGTTCCCAACGGCTCCTCTCCGGGCATTCAGCTAAGCGATGCCCCCTTTTCCACAGTGTAGGCACAAGCCTTTTCTCATCCTTTGCTCCCTCTCCGACTCTCCTGTCGTGGTTCCACCTGGGCGGCCCGCTTTACCTTTCTTTCCGGTAGACCCAGTGGTCTTCCCCTCGGATCCTTGCTGGTGCTGAGCCAGCTTGACGCTCCATTTCAGCATCTCCACTTCCCCGGCAAGCTGTACCCAGCCCAAGAGGGTCTCGGGGTTCCCCTGGAACAACGCCCATTCGAGGATGTCTGTGTTCAGGCCATCCTGGAAAAACTGCACCTTTATGGCCACCGACCAGTCGGGCATCTGACTGGCCAGGCGGCAGAATTCAGTGGCATACTCCCCCACAGTCTTTGAACCTTGCTTCAGTTGCCTGAGATCCGCCCGGGCCCTTCTCACTCTCAGGGGGTCTTCAAATTGGGCCCGCAAAACTAGCAGGAACTCATGGAAGTTTACTAGTTCTGGGGCTCCCATATCATAAAGCCCCACCAACCACTGTGTTGCCTCTCCCTCTAGCTGGTTGGAGACATACTGCACTTTCTCAGCCTCCGTCTGGAACTCCTCGTCCCGCTGGGACATAAACCCCACCACCTGGGTCAGGAAGTATGGAAGCTTTGCCGCATTTCCATCAAAGGTCGCCTTTAAGTCTCGGTGCTTTAGGCCCCGGGGTCTTTCCCATGGCTTGACCGGTCCAGCCCCTCCAGGGGGGATGGTCCAGGAGCCAGCGGGCCAGGGACCTGAGCAGGCACGGCAGGGTCCCCTGCCCTGGGTGCCGGGGTGGCCACTGGTTGGGCTTGGGGAAGCTGGGCCCCTCCAGGGGCAGGTGGTGGCTGTGACAACCTCTGCAGGATCTCTAGGAGGTTCGTTTGCATCACCCCCATTTGCTGCTTCAACTGCTGGACCTCAGCTCCTACTTCTGCCAGCGCAAACCGCACCCCTGGCTCTCGGTGCCCTTCGGCCAGCGGCCTGTCCCACCGACGGGACCGGCGTTCCTCCCAGCTTTGGTCGCCTGGCCAGGGCCAGTTGGCTCCCAAGGCCATTCCAGCTCCTCGCTTTGGAGTGCCAGAGAGTGGCAGGCTGCCCCTCCCCAGGGCTTGCTTGGTCCCAGCTCCATCAGGTCGAAGGGGTGAGGAAACCTCTCTGCCCTCCGGCGGGTCCGGCTCGAGTCTTCTTCAGAAGCTCCTGCAACATCCCCCGATGCCCTGGCCCCCTCCCCCAGGGCACCGGCTCCCTGGTCGCCACTTGCAGCCAAGTCTTCCGACATTGTGGGTAGAACCTCTCAAAAAGGATTAGGTATTGAGGAGGAGTTTTGGCTTAGTGTGATGTACCAAGCACACACGCTCACATTCAGTCAATAAATTTCTTTATTGGCAAGGATTCATGTGTCAGGAACATAGAACAAAGCCGAAACTGAATGAAGCTAGAAAAACCCCCCAGATATACCCCACAGCGTGAGAAATGCCTTTAGGGAGGATAGATGCCTCCCTCTCAGGGCGGCTTGCACCTGGACGACCTGACCTTGAGCCGCTGTGGAGAGAAGGGTTCCCAGGCCAACAAGGCAGGCTGGCCTCTCTCTAAAACTCCAGAGGCCTAGGCAAGGGAAGCAGCCTCATGTCAGGGTCCTCCATGAATTCCACTCCCCCCTCATTATGCACCCATTCTGCTGCCATTCTGCCGTCACTGCTTTTTCTTGACAGTATAAGCCGTCAATAGATTCCCTGTTCCATTTCTGTCACGGATTTCCATGCATGCAACAAGGTGACCCGTTTCGCTGGCGAGATCCCAGTGTCAATGGAAGGTCCTTGCCAGAACACTTCCAGGTGAGATTGGGACATCCTTGTAACTGACACACTTTTTATGATCCCCCTTGGGTTACTTCTACCTTTTAAAGTGTGTTTTTGTATTTGCTGTCATTTTTTTCATGTTCTTTTTATTGATTTTTGACTTTCCCATGCTTGTGTTTTCTCGTGAGAATCCACGGGATTTCAATCCAGGAAGTGAATGGAGTTCCATTAGAGCTCCGTTCACACATGCGCTGACGGAATGATGGGAGAGGAGGTAAGTGCGGTGGGGAGGGTGATTGTGGAGTGACAGGGACAGGACACGGGTGGGAGTGGAGATTGTGGGACAGGAACGCTTTTTTGTTCCTGTCTGACAATCTCCTCTGTCTTTCTATAGGGTTACCAGCTGTTAATGATTTTACAGGCATAACAAGAATTTTACTTTCTAGGGTTATTTGCACAAATGGAATGTGAAATATCAACTTAAAAATACCATATCAATATATATATTTTTTGGTAGCATGCATGTTACCAGAACACATACATATATACACTTAAGCATTTGTCGCAGACAAAAGCCCTCTCATGTATTATTTGTAAATGGGTCCATGAGACTAAGGACTTTTTCAGACATTGATTTATGGTGCAAGAAGGCTCGTAACACTCACGAGGCTGCTGTGTGGCAGGGGCCCTGTTTCGTACGACGCTGTCCCCCTGCCGAAATCAACAGTTTCAGTTCCGGGAGAGATTGGAGGCAGCGGCGTCATATTTGGCCTTTTTTTCTAATCACAGGCAACTTCTGTGATTAAAACATGGCCAAATATGCTGTGGCTGCCTCCGATCTCTCGCGGCAGGGGGACAGCATTGTACGAAATGGGCCCCCTGCCATGCAGCAGCCTCGCGAGTGTTACAAGCCTTCTTGCGCTGTAAATCAATGTCTGAAAAAGTCCTAAAAGGACAATTGGTCTGTTCTATAGACCCTGCTTCTTATGGCACACAGCTTTCCACACTCACAGTGTCCATTTGCCTTTGGGGGAGATATGCACACATAGACCTTTGCATGTATAGACTGTCCTTTGTGGATAGCCATGGCTAATACATGGACTTGTCTGGGACAGGGCTGTGGGATGCTGCAGATCATGTGACACATTAGTGCTGCTCTACTGCTGTTTGAATCACATAGACTCCACCTCCATGTGTATAACTTACAGGGTGCCTGTAATGCAGTGTAAGCCCGATAACCCCTCATTTAATTTGATTTTGGTAGCAAAGAAAGGTCAGGCTTGTCTAGTCCTTGTGTGGGAGACCACCAGGAAGCACCAGGGATCCCCAGCTATTACAGAATCCTGATGGGAAAATCCTGCAACTTCTAGTCAGAGCTGGCAATATTGGAATACTGCTCTTATGGAAAAATTAACTCCACAACTAAAAGTGATTCAAAATGAAAGGTTGTTAGACAAACTTTATGGTACATTGCTTCCATACTCTGACTTTCTCAGTAGTAACTCCAGTGTTGCTTCTCCTCCAAAGGTCTTGTGCAAATTTACAGAACAATAAATTCTATTTTTTACTCTATCCCTGACTGGAGATTGTTGGACATATTGTAGTTTGTAAATATGTTATGGACTTCCCTTAGAAAATGCTTAATTGCATGACTATAGGTGACTTTTTTAAAAATTCAAAGATGGTTGTTTTGTGATTTGTTTCTAATAGATATATACATATACACACATGTGCACATAGATACATACCAGGGCATGGGGAGAGATGACAATACTGGGCTAAATAGATGAATAATTATTTGACTCAATTTGAAGCTTCCTCCATTTCTAATCCATGAAGAAGACTGCAGTGATAGGTGCATGTTTTTAATTATTGTGGTTTTAGTAGTATCTGTTTTTAATCATGTTGTGAATGATCCTGGGCCCCAGTACTGGGCAGAAGATGAGAGATGCATCAAACAAACAATGAACATAGCCCATTGTAAATACAAATGTGTGCATACTGTGTCATCGTAGTGTTACCCGAATTGGTGGGGTCCATGGGGACCCACTCGTGACACTCAAATTATGATATTAATTTGGGGA
This sequence comes from Gambelia wislizenii, assembly GCA_030847615.1. Taxonomy (NCBI): domain Eukaryota; kingdom Metazoa; phylum Chordata; class Lepidosauria; order Squamata; family Crotaphytidae; genus Gambelia; species Gambelia wislizenii. The sequence goes on along the minus strand of JAUMIR010000001.1, from coordinate 114,513,520 downwards.
ATTTTAATTAGCTGAAAGATTTAGCTGTGAGAGGTCAGGTAACTTGTGAGACCTTTGCACATGTGTATACCAGTACTAAATGCAGAAATTTTGAGTTTAAAAGTAAAATAAAATGGTTTTTACTGGAAAATAAACACGGAAGCATCCACACATGCACTCACACTTGCAAGAGAACGCACAAGTCTAACACAGAATTGAGGCAGAAAGATTTGGATAGAAGAATAGATTTGGAATAGAAGAAATACTGTATGGCTATAATTACCAGTCTGAAGAGCAGAGGTTCATGCAGCAAAGGAAACTCAGATGTGAACCTGAAAGTGCCACAGGAGTCCAGCAGAATGATGGTGTAAGAAGAACTGTGCACACTTTTCTATTTGGGCTAATATTGATACTCAATTTTGTTTCCTGAAGAGGTGTTTGACTGCAAAACAATACTTGGATGGGTTTCCCACAGTTAAACAAAGGAAACTCCGACTTTATTAATTGACACTAATGGCTGAGATATTAGAGTTGATAGGTTTATGGCAGCCTCCTTATTGTGGGAGAGGAAAGGTGCAAGAAAGACATTTGTGGGGATAATGGGTGTTCCAGTCACTGTTTGTTTTGGAGCATGACTCACTGCCAAGAGCATCAGATGAGAATTAGCACATTCCACCTTGATGACTCTGATACTAAAGGGTTTCGCTTAATCCTATCTTGTGCATGTCTGTTGGGAATTTCCAAGACATCTTCATTAGGTCCTGGGTGACCTTCACTTGAACCTAATTTTGGTTTACCCTGGTCTACTTAGACCTCGCGAAATGTCCAATTTTGCCAAATTATGAATTATTGGAGGGAGGGGATGTAAGGCCAGGTAACAGTAGGTAGCTCTAATTCTGATATAAAGCATTCCATCTTATTACATGCCCTATTGTCAAGCAACAAGAGGAAAAATCCTCATGGAGGGAAGAATTAAAATTTTACAGTTTTGAATGCTTGGGAGATGCAGTTGCCATGAAAAAGAAATAGCACTTTCAGAAACTACTTTGGATTTCATAGAATGACAGTTCAGTTACCATGTGAAAAAAATCATTTGGAAAGGCTTTAAGAGTGGAAATAGGAGGAATGTAGGTAGGAAAATTTTCCTTGGCTGAAACTGGTGGCAATTTCAGTGCAGGATGCAAAGTTGCAAGTTTGTTTAAACTAACAATTTATCTTTTATGAAGTGCTGAGGAATTGTTTATTTTTCATTTCCTTTTAGCCATGATGAGTATTACTAAAGGGAAGCCTCTGTCCATCTACAGATCATATAATGAGATCAAAGGTCCTCTGTGGTTCACATAGCTTTCTAATAGTGCTTTGGTGATGACCTGGGCAAGCACTCTCTTGCACTTTCTCTTGCCCATCTACCAGTAAGGGTTGAAGGGATACAAGTCCATTGATCACTTGGGCTGCTTCCAGATGTGTGACTCCCTAGCACTGATAATCAGTGCTAAATCCATTAAAACAGTATCTTCTCATTACAAAAGTTACTTTTTTGGAATACAGTGCCCAGAGTTGCCCAGCCAGCATGGATACTGCCAGAAGCAGGGTTTTTAATAGTAGTCAATGGAGGCCTTTTACATATTTAACAATGAATGCATATAGGTATGTCCACTCCCACTTGCATTCATTGAATCTGCTTCAAACATCTGAAAAGGACTACAGTTTGTAGAGTAGAGGTGGGGAAACCTAAGGCCTTGGGGCCAAAACTGTCCCTTCTGAAGTCCCAGTCTAGCCTTCCAGGCTTCCCTGAAGGCCACACTATTTTCCTAACACACTATCATTCCCAGATTTTTCATGTTTTTCTCCATTCTAAAAAGTTGAACTAAACCTGTCCTAAATTTTAGATACAGCAGTAATAGTGGTAACCTTCTGAAATGGAATGTGACTGTCCAGTTAAAAAAGATTCTCTATCCCCAGAGTTTGGAATGCTACCTTTATGTACTCACTACTCTCATCACCCAACAGTCCATTCCTGTTGAAGTCCAGAAACAAATTTTCTGGGTTACCTCCTACTAACATTATTGTTACTCAAGGCCAGCTTAAAGTGGTGAGGGCCCTAAAGCAGTTCCAAAAATAGCTCCCCCTTTTGTGCTACATATGGGAGCTAACAGGGGTAGCACAGAAGAAATGAAATGGATGAACAACAAATTGCAAAGTAACACAAACAAGAGCACAGAAGTCTTTATGTGTGAACCTCCTTTCAGCCCTGCAACTTCTGTTGAGACCAATAACTTGGTCCCTTGCATCTTTGGACATTATCAGATGTGGCAAAAACCATGGGATTACAATATAAGGGTAGGTCAAATGGGCCTTGCTATTTCACATTGTCGTTGTCTTCACATTATTACTCCATGCTCCAGCTGTGAAAACGGCATCAGTCCTAATTGACAGGAGGAGCCATTAATAGATTGTCAATAGTCCTTTTTTCACGCTATTGACTGTGTGGAAAAACACACCCCATTGTAATCACAAGATTACAGTGTGAATGGGCAGTCCCCAGTGAGGAAACTACTTCATGAGAATGCAAAAGTGAAGCACAGGATACTCTTTTTATGAACTATCCCATTTAGTTTGCACATTTTTATGTTTGTTTCAGTGCTTGTATGTTCATTCACTTGGTTAATTAACGGTTTTTTGGATCATAATGGAAACACTGAGAGATTGAGGTAGTACCCAGGGAAGAAGAAGGAAGGGATACCTTTTTTCTTTTCAGCTCTCAGCTCACTGGCCAGCCATTGATTAATCTGGAGCAATTGCACCAAATGAACCATTGATAATTTGGCCCTGCTGTTGCTATTGTGCCATTGAAAAATACAGGGAAATGCTGCCTACTTTCCCAGTCTCTGATCATCATAATTCTGAGTTAACTATGCTGCCTGGATTCCTCTGCCCCAACACCCCTGCCACTCATCCACACAGGGACAGCATAGCAAAGCATGAGGCTCCAACGTGGGCTGCACACAGATGGTTTGGATGAGTTGCACAGAAGCAGTCACTCAACTCAGTTCCTCTTCTTGCCCATCTCCCTTTATGCCAAATAATTGCTCCAAATCAAATGCCTGAGCTGGTCTCAGGTATGCAGAGATACATCCTCTTCTCCTCTAAACTCTCACACACCTCACACCAACCTATTCAGTCCAGTGGCCTTTACTGCTGTTTGGAGCAACCGGCCAGACAAGGCAGCCCTTTCTTACTGCCAGCTCCTTGCAACTCATACTGAATCTCTCTTTCTGTTTCTAGAAGCATTTGGGCAAATTGGAAGAAGGTAGAAAATGCAACCTATTTTTTTTTTAAAAAGGTTTCAAATTCTTACCCCCCAATTAATATTGAGTCTCTAGTGTTTTGTAATGAAAACTCATGTTTTCATTATGTTTCCTCTTCATTTTGTCCTCCTCCCTCCCTCCCTTCTTGTTTCTTGCTCTACTTCTCTACATTAGCTACATCACACCCCTGAAAGGGACAACACAACCAGCCACTCAGTAATGAGTGATAGACAGAAACCCCATTACATTATCCTGAACAGTAGTGAAATGCAGCCTCGGCCATTACATGCAACACACACACACACACACACACACACAGAGAGAGAAGCAATCCTATTCTAAATCCTACACAGAAGGCAGATCCTGTTTGATCAGTCTATGGCCCCATCTACACAATAAAAAAAAAATACATATGGTGTTCAAAAGATCGATCACATGTACACATGGCCGTTCAGATGCATATGTGTCTTTCGGAAGGGGGGGGGTAGCGAATCCCCTGTAAACTACGTGGATTCGGTGTTTGGGAGGATTAGCAAATCTTGACCTAAAATCCGCACAGCCATTCATATTGTTGATCGTCTATACATCCTGTTCGCACACATATGAGCAGGCAGCATAATCTGACTGGCCGAGCAGAGGGGCGGGGCTAGCAAAGAGGGGAATTGGGAGCAGCCACCATGTTGGATTCCCGGCTAAGCGAGGGTCCGGTAAGGGCATGAACTGGAGATTTTTAACATGTATTCATTTTTATTTTATATGGTAAATATGGAAAACCAACTGTCCACATAACAGGCACCTTTTTAAATAAAAAAAAAGCAGCAGGAGATTTAAAACCTCTGCTTGGATCACTCACTCCAGCCAGCTGGGCAAGGGGGGTCATATGGAGTTTAGGAGGGTAAAACATCGTGTAGGCAGATCGTACGCAATTGCCTTTTTGAATTTTTTACCTCCAAAATGGATTTTTTTTGGTCATGTAGACAGGGCCTATATATGATGATTGTAGTGTAAAGAAAAGAAAAGAACCATACACTTTAAAAAAAAAACCCCACAAATTCATTGCTCTTTGATATTTCTCAGAGCTGGCTCTAAACTTTCCATCCTCCACTATTGTCTCCTGATATACCATTTCAAACTTTAAGTTTGTTGTGGATATTACATGTGTGTGTAAATGTTTAGTGCATACATTCTACAACATTATTTACTTCTGCAGAGGGTGTTAATTTCTCTCCTGGTACTGTAGATACGAAAGCATCTTTCCCATTTTAAAAATCAATCTCTGTGGTGCAAATTAAATTTGTACATAAAGCGTTTGTTTCCATTACTGATGCTGGTTGAAAACTTAATTCCCTTCTCAGTATATTCTTTCAAAAATAAAATAAATTAAAAAATAGTCTGGCAATGACAGTGCACCAATGGAAATACAAGTGATAAAGGAAGGGGCCATGAGATGATTGTGAGAGGAAGAATAATCTAGAGTGCAGAAATCTTGCTTTCCACCAGACCTTGTGAGTCACTTGTTTTTGTTTTCTGAGCTTCTGGGAGAAACAACCTCCCTATTTGGGCAGTCCTCCCCCTACTTTACCTTGTAGGCTAAAAGTTTACTCAAATTTACAGAAGGAGCAGAGGTTTTTTTTGTATGTGTTATTTGGATTATCTACGGACATGTCCTGGCAGCTGGTTCTTTCATTGCTGATTGTGTGATTTAGTGCTAAGCCAGACACACTAGAAGCAATAACAAGAACAAAGCTGAGGAACAGAAGGGTGTGTATGAGAAGAAGAGTTGCACACTGATTCCTGGACTTCTGCCATGTCTTATCCTCTGCTATATTCTTTGGGCTACCACAGGGATAGAAGACCTGCAGTTCTCCAGATATTCTTGGACCCCAACTCCCATCAACCCTACCCTGGGTGTCAGGAGTTAGAGACTGAACTCCATTATAAAATGGGCGAACAACTGCAGAACCATGCTGAGTCATAATGGCTGACTGCATGAACTACCAAGTCATGCCTAGTCAGGCCACTAGAAGGTAATGTCCTGTAGATGTATATATGGGAGAGCTCAGAACAGAGCTCACTTCCTCCTCTTGTCTCTTCCTGTGAATGCTGAGGCATGGTGAAGCAGTTTCTCCTTCAATTGTAAATATTTGTATATATTGCAACTGTTTGACTTTGAAGATAAAAGTGCCTCCTGCTTATTTGGACATCAAACACTCTTGTGTGTGAGTATTGGGAATGGGTTGCTACTGAGTCTGCTGAGATAGCTTTTTGGCTTCTGTTGGGGACTGAGTATCCTATCATCACCTGACACTTGGATTATGGGAGTCATAATCCAATATCATCTGATGTAAAGCTAGTTCTCAACCCTAGAGTTGGTGGATTATTGTGGATGAATTGCTGTGCTGGTTGGGAATGATGGAAGGGCACTGGGTTTGGGAAAGCTGATTTTAGTTGAACTTGTATTTCTGCATGAACACTGCAGCATTTTGACTGAGAAGTTGCTTGTGTTAGTAATGTGTGATGGCTACAGTGCACTCATAGGGTAAAATTCTATTATTAGTCCCAATTAAATCAGACCTATTAGATCAATTGTTAAATGGTGAATCAACACATGCATATGGGTCTACCTTAGTTGGGAATACCAGTAAAATTCAGGCCATGTTAGTCTGGAATATCAGTATGCAAAGGGATCTTGTAGCATTGAGCTTGAGGGGCTCGCTTACTGTACTCTGAAGTAAAGTGGCAGTGCAGCAGGAAGGTTCTGTCTTCTGTACTGCTTTACTGTATGATGTTGTTGTTCTTTTGTTCCAGTCCCGTGGGAGACTGAAGTAAAACTGTGGCATTTTGTTTACCAGGAAAAAAAAACATTAACAAAAAGACAGTTTTACCTTGGTCTCCCATGTGACCAGAACAGCGGAACACCAGAAGAATGATAACATCATGCGGCAAGGCAGCACAGAAGATGGAACCTTCCTGCTGCACTGCCACTTTACTTTGGAGTGCAGTTAGCCCCTGAGAGAAAGAAGGTGTAGTATAAGCTTTCATAGACTGACTAAAGTCTATGAAAACTTATGGTACACCTTCCTTCTCTCAATCTCAAAGGTGCAACAAGATCCCTTTGCAGGCCACACTATGTTTTTGTTGATCATATAGTAAAGGTCCTAAAAGGATGGGCTTCCAACTCAAAGTATATTTAGGGACATATTTTGTGGTTGGGAGCAAATAGATGTGTTTTGAGCTGTGACTGAAGTTACATAGAGTTCTAGAACTGCAGCCCCATTTGTCATGGGTCTTACAACAGACTCCTTCATATTCTCATTCTTTCCTCTTCTCCATCCAAAAATCCTGGCAGTTTGTGGGTAGCATATAAGTGCTCAGAAATTCAGCTGAACTAGCAATTAATTTCTGGCATAGGAAACACTTAACACACGCCTCAGCTTTGAAGTGATTCACCCAAGGGAAAGTAGCAGATTAGCTGATAGATACTGACAAGGTGTCACTAGAAAGATTTGACCAGGAGAATGAAAGTCTACTGAAGACTGCAACAGATGAAATGAACTGCAAAGTAGAGCGGCTTCCTTCGACATAGGTTGAACAAACAGTGGAAATGTGTGTATGTGTGTGGGGGGGTGTTAGAGGAATTTGGACATTCTTTCCAGCATTTGGAAAGGGGGGGATGAAATACTTGTGGCCTGTGGCTTACATAAAGAACATTATACTAGTATATGAGTAAATGCTTAGTACGAGAAAAAACCAAGCTTATAGGGGATGCTAAACACATTGAAAATTGTGGGCATTTTAGAATTCTTGGGATGCTAAGGTAGCACTGATACTACAATTAAAGGAGGTTGCCATTGCCATTTACAGTCATTCTCCATGCTTACATGGTGAGGAGAATGATGGAGGGGTGTGTGTAGACAGTAGGGATGAAAAGAATATTGTTATTTGTTCCCTGGCTGAAAAACGTGTTTCCTGGGAAGAATAATACAGTGACAAGATTTTTTTTTTTGCAGCTTTTGCCCAGTACAGTATTCACACATACTGAAGTGTGATTAGAATACTGTAATGTGTTCTATGTGGGGCTGCCCTTGAAAAGTGTTCGTAAGCTATTGGTAGTACAAAATGCAGATGACAGACTGGTGTCAGGTATGCATTTGAGAGGAGATACACATACCAATTATGCCAACATAGAGATGACAGGAAATCGTTAGAAGACTTCCCCCCCCAGACAACATCATCCCCATCCTGTTCCCCCCTGCTTCCTCCTATTAATGGCTTAAGCTGTTAATAAGTCACCCGTTCCATCTCTGTGACAGAATCACAGCATCTGAACCTGTGCCCTGTTATGCTGGGCGATGCCAGCAGCGGTGGGAGGTCCCTGCCAGGCACTTCCTGGTGTGATTGGGATGAGGAGGTAAGTGACACCCTTTTTTCTCCCTCCCCGGGTTACTTGTAATTTTAGAGGTGTATTTTGGGGCTTTTTAAAAATAACTTTTATTTTGACTCTTTATTTTGAAATTTCCCGTGCGATTGTTCTCTCACGAGAATGGGTGGGATTTGCTTTACGGGACATGAATGTAGCTTTACGACAGCTGCATTCACTCCCAGGTGGCCGAGGGGAGGGGGAGCAGTTTCTATATTGGAATAAGGTAAGTGTCTGATTTTTTTTTAATTTAAGTGTTACAGAGACGGGAGTGGTTTGGGTGGTGGAACAGGCATGCTGACAAGGGGCCCATCTGATAATCTCCAGAGACTGCATAACACCAGTCTTCCAAGAACTGCACAGGCTTTCAGTTTGCTTCCAAGCTCAATTCAAGGTGTTGGTTTTGACCAGGCATGGGGCCAGGATACCCAGAAGACCATCTCCTTCCATATGAGCCTGCCCAAAATTTGAGGTCCACAGAGCAGGCCCTGTTGCATGTCGTCACACCTCACAAGCTTAGGTTGATATGCACATGTAACAGGGCTTTTTTGTGGCCAAGGGAAGTTAGGCTGACTCCATTGTTTTGAGTTTCTGGTGGACAGGTAAAACAGTGCTGTTCTGCATGGCTTTTAATGTTTGAAACTTCTCTGTTTTAATTGTTGCAAAATTGTATTTTTGAATTGTTTTTAGACTGTTTTGAAAAGTTTAAAAGAGCATTTCATTGTGTTTTAATTTTTTTAATCTTTGCCTTTAATTGCTTTTATGTTTTCCTTTCCTGGGGAAATACCTTAAATAAACAAATTTTGGGGAAATTATTCTGCACAGAAAAACACATGGGCCAGTATTATGTATCAGCTACTTAGTTAAGTATACTTAACTCAGTTGACACTTTTCTTCTATTTTACTCTAAGGTAAGTGCAGGGACTCTACTATGGATCATCCACACTTCTGCTCCCAGCCCTCATATTATGATCCTAATCTATGTAGTAACATGTCGTTTGACCTCATGAAGTACTATTTAATAACTAAAGGAATAAGCATTGTACATAGAATCCACTACATTTCCATCTCCCTGAAATCAATGGAGTTGTTATGTACCCTCAAGTAATTTCTGACTAAAGTGAACCTATCATGGAGTTTTCTTGGCAAGATTTGTTCACAGGGGGCTTACTTTTGCTTTCCTCTAAGGTTGAGAGAGTGTGACTTGCCCAAGGTCACCCAGTGGGTTTCAGTGGCCAAGCAGGGATTCAAATCCTGGTCTCCAGAGTTGTAGTCCAACGCTCAATCCACTACATCACTCTGGCTATCATCAGTGGAGTACTCATAACATCAGTTTCATTTCATTTTCAGAATGAAACTGAGCATGTACAACATAACTTTGGCAGTAGTTGCTACCACAGACTTTCATAGGGAAAGAAAACCTTAATAACTTTTAAACCATTGCCCAGACATTCACCAGAACAATGAAGGACACCCTTTTGTGACAAGCCTCAGTAAATAACAGTAGTTTTGACTAAAGGTAGAAATAAATATATGACATGCTTATGCAAAAACAGGAGTTAGAAAAGTGAATGTGACAATTTTTAGCATTATGGGATCAAGGGTGGAAATCATGCAGCCCTCCAGACACTGTTGGACTGCAGCTCCCAGCCACCCTAGCCAACATAGCTGATGATGAGGAAAGCTGGAGGTTACATATCTGTCCACTCAGTATAGGCCCACTGAGAGGCACCTGGCACAGCCTGGGGACAAACAAACCCAGGAGTAGCCAAATAGCAGAACTGCACAGCAGAAAGGGCACAAAAACAAAGGCTTCAGCTAGCAGCTATTCCATAGCTCTGACCCACTTTCACACACAAAAAAACTTACAGACAGTGAGGTTCATCCAAAGATATCTGGAGGTCTTTATCTTCAGTTTCAATATAAACAAACAGTAAACCTCATTAACAAACTCAACATAAATTTATCCAGCATCCACCAACACTCCTCTTTCTCCACAACACCAACCCATCCACAATGCCTCTTGTGCTGTGACTATATAGGAGTGTTTGATTGTTAGCCCTCTGCCTAGCCACAGCTGTGCTAGTAAGTGGTCTGTTGCTCCAATATTTTTCCTTTTTGCACTTAAAGCAACATTACCCAGACAATATCAAAAATACCTGGAAGGCCACAGAATTTCCATCCCTGATGTAACTCATGCTTATGGCACTTTCTGTCAGATTTGTTTGCAATCTGATATATTTGTGGAACTCATCATGAGTGTTTAGTTTACAGTTCTTAGTTCAACAGTTGACATTTTAATAACTTTCCTTAACAAAAGGGCCACTTTCATTCCCTTTTAACATCTGGTTCTAGTTCTAGATAATTTATTGGAACAGCATTATTGCTGTTATATTTTTATACTCAAAAGAGAGCTGCAGAATTTTAGTTGATCAAGCAGTTTTTAGTTGATTAATTGGGAAGATGTGGGGGAAAGAATGATGCTTTTTCCTTCTGGGTTTCCCAGGATGATGTGGAACTGATGTGATGCAACATGATATATGACTTCCAAGGCATTCAAAGAACTGCACCCTGTAGGAATCCATAAAAAGAGGACTCTACCATTGTGAGCAGGTAAGTTTAGCCTGCACAGCTTCCCTCCTTTCACTGAATTTGCTACTGGTCATAGAGGATGGAAGGGTGATGAATAATGTCCTAATAAGTATTAATATTAATTAGGGATCCTTTCACCTCTTAACATTCCCCTCCCCCCAATTTTTAAAAGTTTCCTTAAAAACACACACAGTGGAATCTGATAATTTCCAACACTGCATCTGGACGGGTACTCTACTTGGTCTTTAGTCTGCCATAACACACAATGCAATACTTATTTTATAGTTGTGCTTTAGGAAGCCATAATTCTTGCTTTACACCTTTTTCACTGACACATCTTTTCCCCCACAATGGCTGGAATTAAATTATATTTTTATGTGCATTTCAGAGGGAATTAATGCATTTTGGGTTTGGGGGTTTTTTTGGTCATTCTTCTGACTGACTGAAAAGATCTGAGCCCTCTGCAGGATGGAATATACTTCAGACAACTTTACATCCTGTGCCCTTGTTTCATTTGGAAAGAAAAATTGCTAATCAATAGTGAAGGGCTATGTGACACAGTATGTTAATTCACTAGACCTTTACATCTAGAGAGCTGGATTTCAGCTTAGGTCATGTGCAAAGTATTTCTTTAGTGGTTTCAGTCTTGTCCCTGGTGGGTATTTCACCATAATACAAAAAAAACAAAAAACAAGATGTAATTTAATCCATTCACAAGGCTGGCAGTCTGTTCCTAAGACTGGAGCAAAAACGATGCTATAAGCAAGCCAAAACTACTCCTCTTAAAACCTATCCAACAGTAGGCACTGCTGCCATGCCAGGTTTTACTATAGGTCCTTTAAAATATGCTTAAATTTCAGATTTGTAAAGGGACTGTTTGGGGGGCATGGTGATATTACAGTGACTTATGTTATGAACATTCAAATGCCACTGACTTTTTTTTTAAGTGGACACCTGAATACTTCACTCTGATGGTAGGATGACTTGCAATATTTAATTCATTTTCTGTTTTTAAGTAATTCTTGGACAACAGTAAATCTTGGAGTATTCCGTGACTGGAATATACAGTACTTATTCTTTGAGATAAACTACTCTGATTTTAATGACACAATTCTTTAAACATTTCATATACAAATGCAATTTTAGGAGGGAAAATCATACATAAATGAAAATTTTAAGAGTGATTAGGTATGAAATAAGTGCAGTTTTGTGCATCAGTAATTGTAGAAATGTGATGGAGCTGACTTATGAGTAAACACATACAAAAATGATATAGACTAGACATAGATAGCTTAAATTGTTTCAAATTTTGAAACATAATTGAAATAAAAACAGTTCAGGACTCTACCTTTTATTCTGTATCCTTGCCATGGGTATCAATGACTCAGGCAAGGCAAGGCAGGGCAAGGATTCTATGATATTAAAGCAACGATTGAGAGATATAAGTAAGGAATGTATATTTATATATTATGGAAGTTGTGTTTACCAATATTTGTTTCTTTCCCAAAACTGGGACTCAAGGTGTCTTACAAAAATAAAAAAATTAAAGCAAATATGGGTAAAAACCCATATAGAAAGAGGGTGAGAGGGAGAGGGAATTAACTACTTGGTGCAGTGGTCTGGGTACTGGATTAGGTTTCTGGAGACCAAGCTTCAAATCCCTTCTCAGCCTTGGAAACTTACTAAGTGACCTTGGTGAAGGCACACTCTCCCAGCCTCAGAGGAAGGACCCTCTGAATAAATGTTACAAAGAAAACCCCATGATAAATTTGCTTTAGGGTCACCATGAGTCAGAAATTGCTAGAATGCACAGAATGGCATCAATTAAACTTTCTATAGATTTTTTTTAAAAAATCCTTTATAACATGTCCATTAAAAAGGCAAGAAACAAAAACAGTACACCATACTGTTAATAAACCCTTTCCTTATACCATAGTCAGTTCTCACAAACCTGTTGGAATCAAAAAGTCAAGAAGGACAAGAAGGAAAGTATCAGTTTAGCCTTGCTGGGAAGGACATTCTGGAGCTGGAAAGCAGCCATGGAAAAAGCTTCTTTCATGTTGCCAACAGATGTGACAGTAAGGATAACAGAACTGAAAGAAGAGTCCCCCCCTGAAGATCACAAAGCCCAGGCAGGCTCTTTGAGGAGAATTTAAAACCAGTTATGGTGGTAGCTCCAATAATAAGCAACCCTAACTTTTATAGATAAAAAACCCTAAAGATCTGACAGGGAATTGAACAATTAAGATAATGAATGAAAGATATAAGTCTTAGAAGGCATTATGCACACATCTTTTGAACAGCTTTAGATTACGTTACACTGCATGAGAGCAAGGCTGTGATTAGGTAGGCAGATGAAAATGAATTCTACGTTTTACATAAGTTAGGTATTTCCTTTTTCTGAGCCCTTTCTAATCTGTATAGTATTTCACAAGAGAGCTTAAAGGGCCTTTAAAGGCAGCTCTTTTCATTCTGCTCAACACACACACTTTGGGCATCTATTTACATCTGCATATATTACATTTTGGTGCTAGACATTAGCCATATAGTGAGACCTAATAATTTCTGTATGGTTAACAAGTCTCTGCTCAACTGACTCTGTGTATGTTTGTGGTGAATGCTTTGACTAGCTTGTTACTAGGAGTAGTAGCATCAGAATTTTCAGGCCATCTGGTAATCCTTATTCAGGGATTGGCTGCCTTTGCCTAGCAACGAAGGAAAATACCAGCAGAAACACTAGACCCACAACTTTTTCCACCACTATCAGGGACCACTGTCTAATGCTTGTTGTCACATTGACATAAAGACCTCATAGACCAAACCCAGGAGCTTTGCTGGTAGGCTATAGCCTTTAACTGGTCATCTTTTGCAATTCAGGGTTCTGTTTGTTGCTGATAGTTGAAAAGTTAACAGTGTATATTTAAATGTATTTTAATTAGTGCCATTCCTCCTGAGTTAATTAAGCCATGCTTGGATCAATACCTGACTAATCAAAGTACAATTATAATTTTGAAAACTCTATGTTACTCACAAGTAAAACAAAATTTTAGAATCCAGATTAAACACATTCTGTCTGATTTATCCTGCATTTTGGCAAGATGCTTTAATCATTTCAGTACGTTTGGATCTCTAGTCTGTTCAGCACTGGGTACCAAGTTAGGCAACAGTAGAAGAAATTAAAACTAAGCATTCTGCTATGCATATATTGAGCTGTGGTTGCCACCCCCCCCCCCAATTGTTTAATAGTGCTTGCCTTCCAGTGTGTGGTGTGTGTATAATTTTAATCCAGATTATAGTAGGCTTGGGTCTAGACTATCTGAAAGAGTGTATCTCCTGATATGAATCTGCCTGTATTTTAAGACTGGGAGGTGGGATTTCTTTTGGCCCCACCACCTTCACAGGCATGTTTGGTAAGGACGTGGGAGAAAGCCTTCTTGGTGGCTGCTCTCAGGCTGTGGAATTCCTTCCCATAGGAGGCTAGGTTGGCCCCGTCCTTCCTTGTTGTCTTTCCACCACTAGGCAAAGCTCTTCCTCTTCCTCCTCTTCCTTCTTACCTAGGCTTTGACCATTAACTGTCCATGGAACAAAACAAAGAACTAAAAAGCACATGATCACATTGGAGGAATAAAAGAAGATAAAGCTCCATGTGCTGTATGATGGTCACAAACTTTTATTTCTTAAAAAGTCCAACATGTTTTGCCCTTGACACCAATTAGCCTTCTTCAGGGGCTATTCTAAAAACAAGCAGAATTGTTTTATTGTCTAAGTCAACACATGTACAGCTCTTAAAACAGCTCATTTTCATAAAAATGTCACAGTTTCAATTACATATGTAACTATATACATACCAATCCTCAGAAATTTCCAGAGTTGCATTATGCCCTCTCTATACAAGTGGACCATTAATTGGTAAAGGAAAGGAACTAAATCTACCAATGGGTTCTTATTTATGGATTTGTCACCTCAGAGGACCAATGAAAAGGTTATGATGCAATCTGTCCCCAAAGTTACCCCCTCCCCACTTATTGGGAAGCAGCCATTGTGATCCATGGGTGCCTGTTCTCCTCTCACTCAGGAACCAGGTGACTCCCTCTTGTGAGCCATCTCCAGTGAGATGGGCAGGAGCAGGACCCTTGTTGTAATTTCTTCTGGTGTCAGAGATTGCTCGCACGGGGTGGGATGGGACTATCAGCCAGCTGCTTCCCAGTTGGCAAGGGAGCAGACCCCTGCTGATCACAGCAGCTGCTGCCCAGTAAGTATGGACTGGGAAAAGTTTGTGGACCCTATGTAGTCTTTAAATTAGGGGCTGTATAGGAATTGTGAATATGTAATAGTCATGAGTGCATAACTCTAGGTTATGCATTTGTAACTCCCACAGAGGATTCTGGCTATTGTTTTCAACTTTTGTATTATCCGTTGTCCTAATGGCCAAGCATAGTCAGTCATGCAATCTAGTTTTTTAGAAAGCTGATTTTAGACAATTTAGGGAATTACTGGGAACGATCCCATGGTCAGGAATACTACAAGAGAAGGGAGTTCATGATGGATGTGAGTTTCTTAAAAGTGAGATATTGAAGGCACAATTTCAAACAGTTCCAAAGAGGAGGAAAAATGGAAGGTGTCTAAAGAAACCAGAATGGATGACTAAATACTTTTTCAAACAGGGGACCCCCCCCCAGGAGGTCGGGAGAAGAACAGTGCTGTTGTACTTACAGTGTCCCCTTTCAGACGTTGCTGTCCTCTTCCATCTTTACCATGCTTCCTCTGTGCTGGGGGTGCCGGTTTTTCTGTCAATAAAAAGCAGTGCCTGCAGAACGAAGGAAGCACGGGGAAAGGTTGGGAGGAGGTTGGAGGAGGACAGAGGCATCTGAAAAGGGGCGCTGTAAGCGCAACAGCCCCATTCTTCTCCCGACCTCCTCAGCCCCCCCCCTGTTTGAAAAAGTCCTAAAGAACTTTCAACTGAGCTAAGACTTAAAAGGGACATGTACTAGAAATGGAAAAGGAGGGAAATCACCATAGAAGAATTAAAACAAACAGCCAATTCATGTAGGGGGAAAGTTAGAAACACTAAAGCACAGATGGAGTTCAGGCTTGCTAGAGAGGTTAAAAGCAACAAAAAGGGGTTTTTTGGTTATGGCTGTAGCAAAAGGAAGAACAAGGAAATGGTAGCATGGAGAAGATGGTGAGATGCTAACAGGGAACAAAGAAAAGGCAGAACTACTCAACACCCTCTTTGCCACAGTCTTCTCCCAAAAGGAGAACAGCACTCAACCTGGGGAAAATGGAGTGGATGAGGCAATAGGGAAAAGCAGCACAGAATAGGTAAAGAGGTAATTCAGGAATACCTGGACAATATAAATGAATTCAAATCTCTAAGGCCAGATGAACTACAGTATTAAAAGAACTGGCAGAAGTAATCTCAGAACCACTAGCAATAATTTTTGAGAATTCCTGGAGAACAGGAGAGGTCCTAGCAGATTGGAGGAGGGCAAATGTTGTCCCCTATTACAAGAGGGAAAAAAAGAAGACCCAAATAATTACTGCCCAGTCATCCTGACATCAATACTAGGAAAGATTCTAGAGCAGATCATTAAACAGACAGTCTGTAACCACTTAGAAAGGAATGCTGTGATCATTAAAAGTCAACATGGGTTTCTCAAAAACAAGTCATGCCAGACTAATCTTATCTCTTTTTTTAATAGAGTTACAAACTTCATAGATGAAGGGAATGCTGTGGATGTAGTGTATCTTGATTTCAATAAGGCCTTTGACAAGGTCCCCCATTATATTCTTGCAAAAAGATTAGTAAAATGCTAAACAACGTGATGGAATTGTAATTGGTTGAACGACCGAACTCAAAGGGTAGTCACCAATGTCTCCTCTTCATCCTGGAGAGAAGTGACTAGCAGGGTGTCCTGGGCCCAGTGCTATTCAACGTCTTTATCGATGACCTGGTTGATGGAATAGAGGGCATTCTTATCAAGTTTGCAGATGAAACCAGAGGACTGGATGAGAATACCCCAGAGGACTGGATGAGAATTCAAAATTACCTTAACAGAATAGAAAGCTGGGCCAAAACTAATAAAATGAATTTCAACAGGGAGGAACATAAAGTAGTATGACACTTAGGTAGTATAAATGAATTACATAGATATAGGAGGGGAGATACCTGACTTGACAACAGTACATGTGAAAAGGATCTAGGAGTCTTAGTAGACCACAAATTCAATATGATTCAACCATGTGATATGGGCATCTAAAAAAGCCATTGTGATTCTAGGCTGCATCAATAGGAGTATAATGTCTAGATCAAGGGTGCCACTCTATTTTGCTTTGGTCAGACCTCACCTGGAATACTGTGTCCAGTTCTGGGCAGCACAATTCCAGAAGGTTATTGAGAATCTGGAACAGGTCCAGAGGAGGGTGACCAAAATGGTGGGAGGTCTGGAAGCCATGCCCTATGAGGAGTGGCTTAGGGAGCTGGGTATGTTTAGTCTGGAGAAGAGAAGGTTGAGAGGTGACATGGTAGCCATGTTTTAATATATGAAAGGAGGTCATATTGAAGGGAGAAGAAGCTTGATTTCTTCTTCTCCAGAAACTAGGCCATGGAGCAATGGACTCAAATGATAGGAAAAGAGATAATAACTAAATATTAGAAAGAACTTCCTGATGGTATGAGCTGTTTGGCAGTGGAATGTGCTGCCTTGGAGTGTGGTGGAGTGTCCTTGTTTGGAGGTTTTTAAACAGGCTGATGGATGGCCATCTGTTGGGAATGATTTGATTGTGTATTTCTGCATGCCAGGGGATGGGACTAGATGGCCCTTGTGGTCTCTTACAACTCTATGATTCTATAACCTCTTCTTCTGGACACTACTTTGTGGTACTAGTAGGGCCTTCAGAAGGGGAAAAACACATTTCTGTGTGTGGCTCTTAACCCCATGGTTACAGGGGTCCAGAGTACCTAATCACAGTATCACCAGCTTTCTGGCAATTTCCAGATTCAATTTCCATCTTTAAAGCCCAAAGGGTTTAGCATCTCATTAGCAAATAAGGGGCAGATTGTGTGGATATGTAAAAGGGCCTTCGTTGTTGCAGCATCCAAGCTGTAGAATCATGGTCCTGTGAAATCCATCTAGTACACATTTTGATGGTGTTCCCGTGCAGGCTAATATCACTTTTTCCAAGGGAACATTGATTCTTTTATCTGCATTGTACATTTTCAAACATTTAAATCTGCTGCTTTTTATTGTGTTTTACTATACATAGAAGCAGCTCTGCAGTGCCTAACATCCTGCTTTGCAACAGCTGCAGAGCTGTTTGGGCTGGAAGTCAACCTGAAGAAAACGGAAGTTCTTTACCAGCCTGCACCACAGGATGAACACCACCGTCCCCACATTGCTGTTGGCAAATCTGTGCTCAAGTCCATTCAACAGTTCACCTACCTGGGAAGCATCATCTCCTCAGATGCCAAGATTGACAAAGAGATTGATCACAGATTAGCAAAGGCATATAGTGCATCTGGAAAACTTCACAAAAGAGTCTGGAGTAATAAACACCTGAGGCGAAGAACAAAAATCAGTGTGTATAGAGCCATTGTACTGTCTATTCTCCTTTATGGATCTGAAACATGGGTCACCTATTGCCAACACTTACAACTCCTTGAACACTTTCATCAGCGCTGTCTACGCAGCATACTAAATATACACTGGACTATGTGACAAATGCTGCTGTCCTTGAGCAAGCAGGGATCACCAGCATTGAGGCCATGATATTGAGAACACAGCTGCACTGGGCAGGGCACATTTCTAGGATGAAGGAACATCGCCTCCCAAAAATAGTACTCTACGGTGAACTCGCCATGGGTCAGTGTAAGAGGGGTGCTCCAAAAAAGTGATACAAGGACTCCCTGAAACAATGGTCCACCCTGGCCTCACATCGGGAGGCATGGAGACGCACTATCCACAATGCTGCAGCCTTATTTGAGAACTCACGCTGAACAAGTCTTGAAGAGAAACGACAACGCAGAAAGAATCACAACCTGGAAACATCACCCAAGGAGACATTCTGCTGTGCTTTCTGCAACCAGACTCGTTTATCTCGGATTGGCCTTTTTAGTCATCAGCGCGCTTGCAGAAAGCGCGGGATGAGCCTGAATCTTTGTTTGCGAAGAGAAGCCAGAAAGAGAGAGACTATTTTATAGCTGAATTGTTTTGGAGAAAAATTGTTTCTGTTTTTAACCTGTAATTTAAGCATATCTACCTAGTGCTACAAAAAGGTGGGATAAACATATTTATATAAATAACTAATACATTGTTTCCAAATAAATTCCAGGAGTTAAAGAAAATCAGTCATAAAAATTGCCTGACAGTCCCATCCAAGAGCAGAAAGTCATCTGATTGATTGACAAATGATAAATCTACACAACAGTCCATAAAATTAACTTCAACAAGCCTAGGTCTCACATTCCCTACTTTTGTGGAGCCCATGCCAATGATCAAATCGCTGCTTAAGAGATCTGTCTCACCCACAACTTGGAAACGCTTTTGCTAAACCTGTAGTATTGAAATTAAAATTAATTTTAAAATCAAGCCATTAACATTAATTGTTCTAGTGAAATTATAAAACAATTCCTTGATTATTTGTCATTCACATTCAAGGGTGGTAGTTTTATTTTTAAAAATCAGCTAAAATGACTAAAAATGGCCAAGAATGGCCAACCCCACCAGATTTACCTCCTAAAAGTGAATAAAATCCAAAAACTTTAATCTGATCATTAATGTCACTTTCATTATAATGAATAAAATACAATGATTAAAACTATAGTTTAAAAATTAACAAATTATGAACGTGAGTTGATTTTTAACTAACTACTTGGGATTTACCTTGGACCTGTGTATCCAGCCAAATCATCAGGAGTTGTTCTTCCTGTTGTTGTTATTGTTATTATTATTATTACTACTACTACACGTTTCAGACATAAAATGAAATGTATGATAAAATGGCCATCTGTATGTAAACAATGAAGCGTCTAATATAACTGCATTATCCTCATTCTCTCTAATAGTGTATTTGGGCAGTCAAGTTCCTATCAGTTTGTGAGCAAAACAGTCCCCGTTCAGAAATATGATACCAGTTTCTATGTACGTGTGCATCTTCCTACTTACATAGAAATACACCACATTTTAAATTCAAGGAAGGGATATATTTTTAAAATCCTATGACCTTCCGGGACATATGTAATGCTCTGCCAGTGTACTGGAGATGGGGAAGCAGCATAGGAAATCATTTATTTATTATTTATTTATTTTAGGTATTTATACCCCGCCCTTCAGCCACAATGGCTATCAGAGCGGCTTACAAATTGTTGTAAGCAATAGCAATTTACACATCTACACTGCATTAAACAGTTTCCAATGTGTGTTAGCTAATTGCCCCCACAAGCCAGGTACTCATTTTACCGACCTACGAAAGAATGGAAGGCTGAGTGGACCTTGGAGCCTGCTGGAATCGAACTTGCAACGTGGTGACTTGCAGGACTGGCATTTAACCACTGTGCCACCAGGGCTGCGCCATTCATGTGGTAAGAGCAAACTGCCTTTCCTCTTCCTAAGCTGCATGGTTGTTGGTAGGGCAGCTTTCTTTGACATCCTATCCATCACCTCCTGTTACACACTGTTTAAAAAAATACACCATCATAAGTCACCAAAAGGATTCCAGTTTACAAGTGGATATTTTTAAAAATAGTTCTTGATAGATTATGTCACACTGATAAGCACAACTCTCTCAGTTCCTGAAATGACAATTCCCAGCATGTCCCCCCCATCCTGAAGCGAGCCTCCAGGCCAGGATCTTCGGTGCCCCCCCCCACCTACTGCTAAGGTTAAGGGCATCGAGATGCTCTACAGGATTTACAATAAAAATTAAAATAAGTCAGTCTAAATGATGGCACCAAAATAATATTTATATATATTAAAAAAACTAAATGGATTTACATAATAAAAACTTACAATAATATCACGCTGGGCCCCCTCCTAATTCTAGGCACTTGGGCCCCTAGGCTTTGTGCAACAGATTATTTGAGATACTTTGTTTTTTACCTAAAGAAATACAGAATTCATGCTGAGGAGGTGAATGGGGAAGACAGGCCAGGTTAGAGCATCAAGAGAGTTTTGTACAGGAAAATAGTGGAGGAGATTTACGTTAAAATGAGTTTGCAAAAACATCAGGCCAAACCAGATTTGTCAGACTACCTAAAGCACCAGACTGGCCTCATTGAGTATTTCAAGGACAAAAGGGTCTCCAAAAAGTTGTGGGACTTGAGGTGGAGGCTCTACCATCAGGTTCTTAATCTGGGGGGAAGGAAACCATGGACCATAGAGGATGAGCAGACTTGTCCCTGTCTGAAATGTAAAAAGGCTGAGATTTTGAGTGGCGTGGTACAAAGGGAGATGATCAGGTATTTTGTCCAGGACTGCCAGAGCGCCCAGGAAACATGGGAGGAGGTGGCCTGGGTCCTGGATTGGCCAGCTTTGGCACAACAGGCTTGGGAGACAGTGCTTTCGGGGACCAAACCTCCAAAGGGTGTCAGGGGACCCAGAAAGCCAGTGGGCCAAAAGAGGAAGAGGAAGGAGTCTGGTTCCCCAGCTGTGAGTTTTTGGACAAATGCCCTGGTCCACATTGTGCCTGGTAAAGCTCTATGTGATGTTAGGATTATTTTTCCAAAGACAAAGGGAGGTAAAGAGTCAAAATCTACAGGATGTGAAAGGCACTGCTTTCAATTATGTTAAAAACATAATTGAAAATTTAGCTTTGACTGAAAAAGAGAAATTGCCAAACCATCGTTTGAGAAAGTTTTGGCTGTGGTTTAATGAGACAAGCCCAGCAATAACTTAAGGGATATCTTTAAATAAATATTTTATTATTATTTTTGCATTATTAATTTGTTATTATTTTTAATTAATTTTTTCATTTCCAAATATGTATAATTGTAATGTGTAACTTCTAATTTTAGTATAAAGGTATAAATATAATGTTTATTGGAAAAGAAAAGAGAGTGATTATAGTGTGTTTAGATTATGAGGAAAAACATATTAATGTTAGGATAGATAGATCACCAGCACTGAGGCCATGATATTGAGAACATAGCTGCACTGGGCAGAGCACGTTTCTAGGATGGAGGACCATCACCTCCCAAAAATAGTAGTCTACGGTGAACTCGCCACGGGTCAGCGTAAGACGGGCGCTCCAAAAAGCGATACAAGGACTCCGTGAAACAACATCTCAGGCTCGGCCAAACTGATCACCAACAGTGGTCTGCCATGGCCTCATATCAGGAGACATGGAGACGCACTATCCACAATGCTGCAGCCTTATTTGAGAACTCACGCCGAACAAGTCTTGAAGAGAAACGGCAATGCAGAAAGAATCACAACCCAGAAACATCACCCAAGGAGACCTTCTGCTATGCTTTCTGCAACCAGACTTGTTTATCTCGGATTGGCCTTTTTAGTCATCAGCGTGCTTGCAGAAAGCATGGAATGAGTCCTTCCTGAATCTTCGTTTGTGAAGAAAAGCCAGAGAGAGTGTAAGAGAAGAGGAAAAAAGATGTTTGTGTTATTGTTATGGCCTTTTGCAGTTGGGTATATTATTCTATAGAATGGTTTCATTTAAAAAAAAAAAAAAACTGCTAATCCCCCACCTAAAAAATTCCTAGGCCTTATGAGGGCTATGATTCCCAGTTCAACTGTAAAAGCTTAAGCTCTCTGTTCTAAACAAAGGCCAGAGTCAGCAAGCCACAGTTAAGGTGGTTGCTTACATGCTCTAACACCATTTCTGATTGGCTCCAGCAAATTTCACAAGATCTACGCCAGGTTGGGCAACTGTTGGGTGTTAGGCAACCACATTGCCTCCCAGAAGTCCTTGGAGGGCTGAACCCTCCACTGCATCCCCCACATTCCCCCCCCCGAAGATGAACTTGGAGATATGAGGGCATTTTCCCACCCACCCCCCAGTGCTGTTTTAGGCCTAGAAGAGGCTATCTATCTATATATCAAGGAAGTGAACTAATTTTTTTTTAACCTGGTGAAAGGACTTTGGCCAGAGGTATGGCCCTGGGAGCTGTATGTGGTCCACAAACTGCACTTGTCCAACCTCAATCTAGGTCCTACCCCATGTTCAGGCCATGGATATGAATAGTACTCAGTACTAGGTGCTGTGAAGGAAAAAAAAGGAAAATGTGAGTTCATCTAGTGGGACATTTATTTGAAAGAGAAGCTCAGGTGAGCTTACATTATATTTTTATCTATGTCTATCATCTAATTATATATCTGTAGCTCACCATGATATGCATTTTAATTGCCTAAAACCCTATCAGGCTGGTTTAACTATGGTTTGTAAAGTACATTCAATCTGTAGGTCACAGGTTCACAGTTAACGAATCCCTGGATGTTTACCAAACACCAGAATTAAATTAAACTTGTAATTGTTTTGCAAATACTTTGCCCTAACTAATTAAATAGCAATGACTTTGTATGTTGCAATAGTGCAAGGAATATTAAAGCCTTTTAGGGTCCACTTCAAATTAGCAACTGTATTTGTTTAATTTTAGACTAGGTGGTCAACTGAAGAATTATTTCAAAGAGGAATAATAACAACAACATTATCAATAACATGTTATTACTTCACACAACAATACAATTGAAGACTGGAGGTGGGGTGGAGAATGAAAAGAGCTACTGATGAGCGTAGCCCTCTCTAGATGGGTATTGCCATTTTCTGCCGTATGACTTTGAAGATCATACATTACATGTCTAAAACTGTAAGGACATGCTTCTTGGTCCTTTTGACTTAAGTTAGAGAGGAGGATTTGTAGGTTAGACTAATTAGTCTACAGTAGGACCCCGTATCCACCAATTCATTATCCGCAGTTTCAATTGATAGATGAAGGGAATACTGTGGATGTAGTGTATCTTGATTTCAGTAAGGCTTTTGACAAGGTCCCCCATGATATTCTTGCAAAAAAGTTAGTAATCTGTGGGCTAGACAACACAACTATTAGGTGGATTTGTAATTGGTTGGCTGACTGGACCCAAAGGATGGTCACCAATGGCTTGTCTTCATCCTGGAGAGAAGAGACTAGTGGGGTGCCAAAGGGTTCTGTCCTGGGCCCAGTGCTATTCAACATCTTTATCAATGACTTGGATGAGGGAATAGAGGTTATGCTTACCAAGTTTGCAGATGACACCAAATTAGGAGGGGTAGCTAATACCCCAGAGGACAGGATCAGAATGCAAAATGATCTGAACAGATTAGAAAACTGGGCCAAAGCTAACAAATTGAAATTCAATATGGAGAAATGTACGGTACTGCACTTAGGGCAGAAAAACAAAATGCATAGATATAGGATGGGGGAGACCTGGCTGAACGAGACTACATGCGAAAGGGATCTAGGAGTCCTAGCAGACCACAAGTTGAACATGAATCAACAGTGTGATGCGGCAGCTAAAAAGGCCAATGCAATTTTGGGCTGCATCAATATAGTGTCTAGATCAAGGGAAGTAATAGTGCCAATCGCCAGTATATACGGGGGCTCTACTGTATATCAACAGTATTGACCCAGCATTAGTCCTGGAAAGCCAAGAGGTTACAGTAGTGACCAGGAAGGCTTTTGCTGCATTTCAACTGGTTTCAGCTGAAACCTTTCATAGGAAAGGTAGATTTGGCCACGGTGACATATGCCTTTGTTACCCGCTGATCAGATTAGTGTAAAGCATTGTATAAGGAGATGTCCTTGAAAAGTGTTCAGAAGCTACATTCAGTGCAAAATGCAGAGGCCAGACTATTGTCTTGGATATACTTCATAGTCAGACACCACCAATCTTGGCTTCCCTTTCATTTCCAAGCTCAATTCAAGATGTTGGTTTTGATTTACAAAACCCTAAACAACTTGGGGTTGTGGTTGGTGAGGCTTACTGAAGCACAGAATAGTATGGGTGGAAGTAACCAGAGTCCTGTGATTGATTAATGTGATGCAAAGAAGGGAAATATTATGCCCAGGATGAATGCTGAAGTATCCAAGATATGTAATGTACACATCTCTGTTGGCCCATGTGTCAGCCACTTTCGTAATGCCTTTGGTTGACCGGAGAAAGCACAGAGAAGGGCAAGGTGTAATCCTGTTGTCACTTAACACCTCAAACACAGCCTCTCTAATCTCTGTGTCCCTTAGGAGCTACAAGATAAAAAAAAAACACAGAAAAAAATGACTGGGTATTCAAATACCAGTGCCCTTTGTATCTTACATGCTCATTAGCACAGCTTCAGTTTCGAGCACTAACTTGACAAGTCAGCTTGAAACCACACAATGCCAAACAACTGAATGGTCTCCAATCTTAGTTTAACTAGTTTACATGTTCTGCTGTGCTAAAGGAACCACTTACCAAACAATACTGATATTATGAGAAATATTTAAAACCACCATTACAAAACATCTTGGAACAGAAGCCTATTGAGCTCAGAAAGCAAACAGAAAGGAAATGGTACAGAGGGAATATCAACTGAGGAGATTATTACATGAGGCTACTCTTCCAGAATTATAGCAAGATATTTGTGAATTTGGTCAGTACTTATTGCACAATGTCATGTCTGTTCAGTTGCTGGTTTGCATTTCAGGCGTTTCCATAGCATACTTCTTTATTCATGGGAAAACCTATCAATGGCTTTCAATTATGCTCCTGTTCCAGATTCCAGATCCCTTCTGCAGCACTACCAAGATGATGGAAGTCATGGTGCATGAAGGGATGTGATTCTCCTCCTTTGCCCCTCTCTCTCCCTCCCCTTTGCTATTCCACTCCATGCCTGTTCTTTATTATTATTATTATTATTATTATTTGCTGTGATCTTGGCAAAAAGAAAAAAAGAAAGGCATCCAGCCATCTTCTCCCCACCCCAAAGAATGAATGATAGTCCTCCCTCACTGGGACACTGCTCCTGGGTGAGGGATAACTGTCATTCCTTCTCTGGTGGGCATAGAGAGGTGCAACCAGCTCCCCCCACCTCCAGCCAAAAAAGAAATGATAGTCTTCCCTCACTGGGGTGACTGTTCCCTGGTGAGGAACAGCTGCCATTCCTTTGTGGCAGGCTGTCAGGATCAGTGCCTGAGAGTGCCTATTCCTACCATTTTTTTGTAGTTCTGTAATATTGCTGCAACCTTGCTATTAATTATGCTTTCATTCTTGTATGCTGGATAACAAGTGCTTTGAAGCAACTGTGGGACATTAACCGTTACTATGAGATAGGTTCCAGCAAGGTTCTATCTTGCAGTTGTGGTTCAAAGCCTTGAGAGAATAGGTGGAAACACTTGTATTGGAATAAGGTCAGAGGATGAAGGATGAAGGTTTTTAACATGCCAGATTTAATGGACTGGCAAATGCTTTTAGTATACTATCTGTCCTCTGAATCTTCATTCTGAGCAATGATTTGGTGTGTTATGCTTTCTGGATTACTGCACCAATAAAGTTTCCTGTTTAACTCTGAAACTGCTGTTCACTGTGTCTGGGAATGCAAGCACCTGACACAGATGCAAAGAGGTATAGCTGGCTCACTCTCCCTGCCCCGCCAAAGAAGGAATGGTAGTCCTTCCTCACCGGGGAGACTGCTCCCAGAAGGAATGATTGTCATTCCTTCTCTGGTGGGCACAGATCGGAGGCTTCTCCCCCTCCCCCAAAAAAGAATGACAGTCCTCCCTCACCTGGGAAACACACATGCACCGGGAAAGGGCATGCAGGGGTCAGAAGGTGGAGTTACAACGGTGGTGTGGAAAGCAGATAATGCCACCATGGATCACCTAAGTCAGTGGTTCCCAAACTTATTTGGCCTTACCGCCCTCTTTCCAGAAAAAACATTACTCAGCGCTCCTGGAAATCAATTTTTTAAATATTTTAATAGCAATTACACAGAAGGATATATGTATTAATGTTTCTACCTTTTTCATAAAATATAGTAAAGAAAGGTGTAAATTAGAAACATTGAAGTTTGAAATTATGAAACTATTTATTGAACTCAGAATAGAAAGGTAATACAAAAAATTTAAAACATTCCAAATCATCTTAATGAGAAGGATGAACCTGGTATGCTGCTACCAATTTAGTAATCCTCGGCTATGTTTTCATCAGCAGTAATCTTAAATCACCGTGATTGACTATTTGCAATCGGTTTCTTTCTTTTTCTTTTTTGTTAATAAATTGGTTACCGCACTGAATCCACGTTCCACTAAATATGATGAAGGAAATGCAATTAAGAACTTTTGAGTTACACCCCATATTTCAGGATAAGCCATAGGGATCTTCTTTTGCAGCCAGAATTGTTGGTAGCCGCTTTTGAATTTAAATTTCAATTCATCATTTGTAGTTACTTCCATCAGTTCTTCTTGTAACTGTGGAGATTCTTCTGTGTTTGCACTTGAAAAAGGATCCAAAATCCAATCAGGTATGTTCATTTTCAAAATATCATCAAATCGTTGATTAAAATCTGAATGGAGAGCATCCAAGTGTTCACAATAAGAAAGTATATCTTTATCTTTTTTTCTGCTCCTGATACATTTGGGAACTGGCTGAATTCCCCTTGTCCAAAATTTCATTTGTACAGAAGAAGTTTTGTCACAAATGCAGAAAGAACAGATTTTGTTTTTATTAAATTCAGTTCATCTCCTTGAAGCTGAAGATTGCTTTCATAAATTTTTTGAAACAAGTTGGTCAAGTAAGCAATGTCACTTTTGGATTGAATTAAATTGTATCGTAAAGCATCATTTTTGTCTTTCAAGAACTCCAGCACCGAGTTAAACAGCTTATAAAACCTATCTAAACAGGCACCCTTTGACAACCAACGAACTTCTGTATGAAGCAGCAAACGATTACATTCTTCATCATTTTCAATACAAAGCTGTTTAAATAATCTGTCATTCAATGATTTGCTTCTGATTGTGTTGATAGCTTTAATTACATATTATAATGAATTATGTAGGCATGCATTTGATTTTTTGGCAACTAGATGTTGACAATGGATGATACAGTGTACTGTGAATGCATTCAGCACCTCCTTTTTTAAATATGCAAGAAAACCCCTGTAGCACCTTACCATCACTGGAGAACCATCTGTGGCTACTGATAAGATATTACTCAGAGGTATTTCTTTTTCTTAAAAAAACTCATCCAATGCATGAAATATTGATTCTCCTTTAGTATCAGTTTGCAAATATTTAGCAAATAATAATTCTTGGCAAATTTGTTCTTCCTTTGTGAACCGCACGTATGCTAAAAGTAAAGCTTCATTTCCAAACAAAGTTGACTCATCAAGTTGAATAGAAAACCGAGATGTTTTTAAATAGCCACACAATGAATCTTCAACATCTTGAGCCATTTCATCAATTCTTCTTTGCACTGTATTATTGCTCAATGAAATTTTCTTGATAATATCAGATGCTGGCTTGTGTAGCACAGTACGTATTAATTCACTTCTAGCCAGTATAATTAGTTCTTCACCAATAGTATGAGGTTTTCCTGATTTGGCAATCATTAATGAAATATTGTAAGAAGCAAGCAAGCCACTTCCACCTTGTGTGGTTGCAGTTGAGAACAGTTTTGCCAATGTTGGTTGTTTGAAAATTTTTCTTTTACTGTTTGAAAATAAGATAAATCCTTATCTTTTTTATCACCATGAATTTTAGTCAAATGTTCTTGTAGTCTGGAAGGCTTCATAGCTTCGTTTTATAAAACTTTCTGGCAAATCAGGAACATTGGTAATGTATTGTTTACAGGTGACTCAATAAAGCCATATTTCAAATATTCAATATTATATTGTCTACATTTTTTTCTTTGGTTGAGCCATTATTATCTGTAGAAAAAATAAAATTATGGAGGTATTTTTAATTAATATTTTTTGTAATTTTTTTGAAATATTTTTGTAAAAAACAAACTAAAATAAATACTAACGAAATAAATAAACATGATATTATTAATTGTAAAGCACACATAATTATTACAAAATAAATAAATAATACTCACCAATTATAGTCGCACTATTTGTTAGTTAACTTTAAGTTGTCACAATATCACAACAATCTAATTTAGGACTTTTTCGGATGGAGAAATACACCGCAAGAAGGGTCACCCCTCTTGTGATGCTGCTGCATGGCAGGGGGGCGTTTCTTATGATGCTGTCTCTCTGCTGATTCTGTTCCAGTACAGATCGCAGCTCCAGAGTCATGTTTGGCTGTTTCTTAATCACGGAAATTGACCATGATTAAGAAATGGCCAAATATGATGCTGGACCTGTGATCTGTACCAGAACAGAATTGGCAGGGGGACGGCATCATACGAAATGCCCCCCCCGCCGCACAGCAGCATTACAAAAGGGATGACCCTTCTTGCGGTGTATTTCTCCATCTGAAACAGTCCTCAGAATTATATTACGCCGTAATTTTCCCGTAATAATTATGGGAAATTTCCTGATTCATAGCAGTCTCCAAAATCTGCTGCTAATACTGCCAGTAGCCAGTACTGCCACTACTGTTCCGGGCTTTGGCCTTGCGATCGACCAATCGCACAAGTGGCAGTTGCCCGCAGCAGTGCTCATAGTGCTCACGTATTTTGGAATGGCAATTCAGTGGCACCACATGAACAGTAACAGTGCATGATTGCACATACCTCAATGTAAGTGAGGAAGTATGCGGGAACCGAGCCAATGTCCAGTACGTTGCTCAAAGAAAAATTAAGCGTTATGAGCAGAATACATAAATCAATTTTTCTAAATCTTCTTTCTTTTATGCTTTCACCACCCCCTTACTTAATTCATAGCCCCCAAATGCACCTGTGGACATCACTGCCCCGCTGGATCGCTGCAGCGCCCACCAGGGGGCAGTAGCGCCCACTTTGGGGATCGCTGACCTAAGTAGTGCTAATGTGCAAAAGTGTGAAAAGTATGGTATAAATTGATGCAAAACTGGTATACTTGTGTAATTAAACTAGTGTGATTGCTGCAAGACAAGAGGTTGATCTGATAAAGTCCTGAAAGAGGGTTGAGGAATATATGACATGCCGTTGAAGTTTTGGGCTACAACTGCCATCAGCCTCATCTAGTGTGGGCATTAGGACTGTAGAAATTGTATCTGGAGGGCCAAAGATCTAAAACATCTGGAGGGCCAAAGATTCACTGTCCCAAGCTAAGAGGTAGGAAACTGCCTCTGGATCTGCCATGTTAAAGGCAGATAGATGCAATGAGCAAGGTAAGTGGAAGGGATGGACCGGGGACAAGACATTTTTCAGCCTAAGTGATGGACAAGATGGTACCTCTCATCATTTCATATATAAAAGGGGACCAGACCAGCAGTTGCTTCTTATTTCAGCATGTGTAACAGGACAGTATTCTCTACTGCAGCAGCATATTTTCTTTAAGAGCAAAAGCAAGGTGGTCAGAGTCAGAACTCCATCTAGTTTGTGCCCTCAAGATCTTCCACTGAAGGCAGCTGCCTCACCTTTGGTAATGTGAGGGCTGGGCCTGGTGATGGAGGGAGGCAGGTGCTGGTGGAAGGGACCTTAAGGTAGATAAGGTGGTAGATTGACCCAGGAATACAAAGGAGGTGGAGATGGTGGGACTAACAAAGAAGATACACATTCCCACCATTGGTAAGACATCCTGCTTTATCTTAGCACACAAAGCAAAGCATCCAGTTTTGTTTGATGAATATTCAGGCATAATGAATTAAAGTTGGCATCACTGCAAAGAAAGGCAAGTGGAATGACCACAGCTTGGCTTGGCTCATGTCTTTGAACTCTGCTGTGGATGGCTTCATTAAATGCATCTTTGCACTTTACAGCCTTTTGTTTTTTGTCTACCTAGACAGAATGTGCCTCTGACAAACAGTCATGTGAAGCTGCCTTCCCCTTTTTGCCAGAAGCAAGCAGATCCATGAAGCAGTGGCCAAAAATGTGTCCAATATGGCTTGGATCACCAATAGTAGCACTAATGAACACATATCAGCATCAACCTCAAGTCCTTCCTGTGTAATTTTATACAATAGGATGATCAAAATCATTCAGAAGACCTGCTGAATGAATAACTATGGCACACTTTGTACATTTCAAGAGGCTAGCAGGAAAATCTTATGTGAAGTGGAGAAGGACAGAAATAACATAAGTGGAACAGAAGCAGAAATAATATAAGTGGAACAGAAGTGGTTCACTATAGGGCACCAGGGGACTTGAGCTGGAAGATCAGGCACCTCACTCCTTTCTCTAATGGAGCAGTGCTCAATTGGCCTGAATGATGCTCTGCTGCTGTGCCACTCAACTCAGGGCTCAAAGGGGAAATGCAGCTAATCAGCTCAGCTGGATCAGGTGATCTGGGGCCAATCTAACTGCAAGCTTGGTTTATCAGTCTAAATAATTTGTCAACATGTAGGCATCCATTCAAAGCTCTTCTTGAGTGTGCAGCTGCCTTCACTTCTTCCTCACCTTCACCACTCTGGGAAGTTAAGGAAGGAGTGAAATGGACTCACCCAGTACTTCAAAGAGCCAGATGAACTGTGAGCCAGACCTACATGAAGAAGATGAAGGAGGAGCAAATCAGATTCAGGTAGCACTTTGAAGAGCTGGCTAAGTCCCTGTCTGATGAATCAGTGTCCTGAAATACCAGTTGAATGCACAACTGACTTTGCTGTCCTATGTGAGGAAGGAAAAGGAGGAGGAGAAGAAGTGAAGTGACCAAGCTGTAGCCTTGAGGTTGTGGATTAGTAGCAATCACATTCTCTCCCACTTCTGAGGGGTGGGGATTTGGCATGGGAGTAACATCCAAAATATTCCCCATGCCTCCCCTGCCTTCCCCTGCCTTCTCCTTACTCACTTCTCTTGGAGTGACATATCTTTTGCACCTGATGTGCCAAATTTAGATACATTTCCCTGCTCTTGGCCCACCTGGATCTATTTCAGATCTTGACTTTATCCTGGCTGAATTAATGTACAGTAGGACCTCCATATCTGCTGATTCATTATCCACTGATTCAGTTATCTGTGGGGCACAAAGCAGCACACTTACCATAGAGTCTTCCTAGAAAATACCTAGAGAGGCATCCTCTCTAGATGTTTTCTAGGTCCTCCAAGGCAAACTCAATGGTATTTTAAACTGGAAGTCCCATTATTTTCGATGGTTTTCATTGTTATCTATGGTTTTAGGTATCCACGGGCCCACCCAGAACCAATCTACCATAGATACCGAGGTCCTACTGTATTCACCATTGGCCTTTCCAAGTGACTGGCATAGTAAAGGCATCTATGAAAGGGTGTGCTTCCTGCATTTTCATGTCATATTTATGACTACATATGGGCTTGCAAAGAGTTGTCATTCTAGGACCAGAAATGGCACGACATAGGAGAACCACTACACTGACATTGCTCCTGCTTCGATATAAAGGGTACTGTCATGTTGCCTTCTCCCAAGCTGCTATTGTAAAGGCAAGAGGTCATTGCACTGCCTAGGGATTACTATACCATGGATCATGTTGGGTGTGCAGGCTTAGGTAGCTTTTGATGGCCCTGCTAGCTAGTCCCCTTTTGCCTGACCTCAGCTTGTAACTCCATACAAGGTCAGGAAATAAGTGCAAGCTCCCTTCCCCAGCTTCAGTTGTGGAGCTCAGGAGATGCATAGGGATGATATAAAGTAGATTTGGTCAAATGCTCTTTTCAAGTTTTGATTGGGGAAGGGGTTGAGGCTATAGGGGGAAATTCATGAACTCTCAAAGGGTCAATTTCCCTCAAAGGGCAAGCGACACAGTGTGTGTGTGTGTGCACCTTATTTTAATGCAAAATTGCAGCTCCAGGAGTGTATCTGCACTAAAGTTGCAGCAGTTTGGCATCGCTTTAAATGTCATGGTTCCAGCCTATGCAATACTGGGAACAGCAGTTCCGCTCTCTTGAACTATAGCACTGGAGATATCTTGCAGAGAATTTTAAGTACCTCCCCCAAAATTCCAGGATTCTGCAGGATGGAGCCATGATTGTTAAAGTGAGATTGAATTGCTATAATGGTGTGATGTGGATTTTCTCTTGGGAGTCTTCCAGGAGCAGAAGTTGAATTGTGAAATGGTCCATGTTTGCTTGCCTTTAAATGAAGGTGAGACTTGCACATTTGTTGTTTTCTCCATTCAAGGATCACTCCTTTGATCATTCTTCTTTACCTACTGCCTTCCACTTCACCAAGCATTATCATATTTTCTAATGAGTCATGTTATCATGTGATATGTCCAAAATATGATAGCCTCCATTTGGTCATTTTGGCTTCTAGGAAGAGTTCCAGCTCCATTTGCTCTAGGACTCGTTCATTTGACTTTTGGGACATCCATGGTTTCCTTAGACCTCTCTTTCAGCATCACATTTCAAATGAATTAATTTTCTTCTTATCAGCTTTCTTCATTGTCCAACTTTCACAACCATACATAGAAATTGGAAATATGGTAGCATGGACAATCCTGAGTACAAGGTCTGTCTATTAAATAACTAGAACTGTGTTTCTACCTTTCAGACAAATCAGGGAAAACTGATTGTGAAAATGCAAGATCAGTTTCCAACCTGCTGACAGGCAGTCAGTATTTAGAAAAGATGGACTCCTCCATGGAGAGTACAGCATAATTTATGTGTTACAGTTAAAAAGCCTCTGTCTTGTGTGTCTTCCTGTCCTACTTGTAACAGCAGAGGGACATGGAACAGTATTTTTGACTGGATCTGATTTTCTCTACATTACGACAACAGCTATCAAGCACCCTACATTATGATGGATATCCTGTTTATATTAAATTTTGACTGTTGAAAGCTCAGTGGAGGAGGAAAATAACAAGACTGTGCTTCTACCTTTCAGACAAATGAGGGAGAACTAATTGTGAAACCCTGAGTGGTGACCTTGAACATGTCTGAACCTGCATGACAAACTTCAACATTTTTGGCCGTTCAGTTAATTGCCATTTGTCATTTAAAGCAGCTGTGTTGTCTGTTGTGTGCCAGAAAAATGCTAAGTTTAAAAGTCAAGCAACATGTCAATTTGACATTTTTGTAAAACTGAACAAAACACCAATGGAATCTTTTCAAACACTTACTGAGTCCTACAGGGAAGACTGCATGTCTTGTGTGCATGTGTCGAGAAGCCACCTCAATAGCTGATAAGAAGCCTGGCTCAGCAACAACCCAGTTGAAAGGCACAGTACCTGGTGTTGTCAGTAGCAATCCTACAGGGTCAGAAATACACACAGAGAGAGAGTGCAGAACGAAGAGGCAGTCCAAGGTCACAAGGGTTCCGGCAGGTGGGTCAACGAAGGCAGTCCAAGGTCAAGATATCCAAAGTCTCAAAATAGCAAGGTTCCAGAAGGGTCACAGGCTTCCTCCAGATAACACAGACTGCTTGCAACAAGGAACTCAGCATCCCACAGCTGCTTATGTTGACCCAGCTCCCACTCCCAGCTGCGGGGTGATTGATGACCTTCTGTCTCTTAATCTCTGAGAACGACGAAGCCACGCCTTCTCTGCTCTCCTTTGGCTAAAGGTAGGTACCTGCTCTTCTACCTCTTGCTCTTGCTCCACTATGTCTCCCAGGCTTGGACCCTGTGCTGGGGGAGAGCTAGGCTGCTGAGCCCTGGGCTCTTCAGGGCTAGACTCAGACTCAGCCAGCTCTTCTGCCACTGGCTCAGCCTCCTCGCCTTCTGAGTCCTCAGAGTCCTGGCTGACCATGACAGCATGTATTTGAGTGGCAGAAAAGATTCAGAGAAGGATGTGAGAACGTGGAAGACAATGAATATCTTGGATGACCTTCCACTTCAAGAACCAAAGAAATTGTGGAAAAAATTAGCCAGATTGTTCAAGGAGACTGCTGACTCAATGTCTGAATGATAGCTGAAACCATGAACATTGACAAAGACACTGCACGGAAAATTTTGCATGAGGACTTCAATGTAATAACGGTTTGTGCAAAGATGGTCCCTAGGGTTCTCACACCAGAGCAAAAAAGAGTGCTGCAAGGACATTTGCACTGATATTTTGCAGCAACTTGAGGCGGACCCAAACCCTTTTCAAAAAATTATCACTTGTGATGAAACCTAGATTTTCCGGTATGATCCTGAGACAAAATCATAGTCAATGTACTGGAAAACACCATGATCACCAAGAATGAAAGAATGGCGAAGCAAGTCCACATTCAAAGCCATGATCATTGTTCGTTTTTTACATCAAGGGTATAATTTTGGCAGCATGGGTTCCAGGAGGCAGAACAGTGGACCAGCATTATTATAAGGAAGTTTTGACAAAGCTGAGAGAAAGAGTCAGGAAAAAAAGGCTAGAACTGTGGGAAAATGGTTTCATTCTTCATCGAGACAATGTGCCTGCTCATACAGCACTTTCTGTGAAGTGGTTTTTGGCCGATAAACACATCATTACTCTTGAACATCCTCCATATTCACCATAATTGGCACCACGTGACTTTTTCTTTTCCCTAAAGTGAAATTGGTACTTAAAGGAACACATTTTGAGTCAATTGATGCTGTAAGAAGAAAATGGCGGATGTGTTGAAAGAGCTGACAAGAAACTGATCTCCTCCATGCCTTCGGCCAATGGAAAACAAGACTGCATTGGTGTGTGAGTGTGAACAGGAAGTATATTGAACGGGGCAAGCATTAGAATTGTAATACATATAAATAAAGATGGGTTATTGTATCAGTCTCGTTATTTAATAGACAGACCTTGTATAGTGTTATCTTAAATAAGCTCTTGTTTTAGAGAATGTGCATTAGATTTAAAACTGAGAAAAATGTTGTGTTGGACCACCATTAATTCTTCTGTTATACAACACAATCTTCCACTGAGAACATACTTGATCTTACTGTTTTCGTTTCAAGGCCAGAGAAGTGTACTGTCAAATTGCTATTTGTGTTTAGGTACATAGGTAGCCTGAAGGAATTCACTCAATGTTTCTTTTTCCTATTCCCTCTTTAGAATCTATTTTATACACACTTCAGTTTATAGCATATTGGTGTGTGTTAGGGAACTGATTTAAATATAGCTCTTAATTTTATTGCCCAACGGTGAGTAGTAAAAGTCAATTATACGACAGTGTATCGAGGGACTATATTTTATATTTTTAAAACATAATGTTCTGATTCCTGTGTCATATATTTAATTTGTGCTCTGGCCTTGACTCGGTCTGCATTTACCAGATAGGGCAAAGCATGACCTTCTTTGAAATGTAGAGTTTCATGCCAAGAAACTTAAAAAAAAAAAAAGGTTTAAAGTACAATACTCATTTTGGTAATGGAGCATTTGTTATTTATATAGTTTTAAGATAACAATTGCTAAATGAATGACATTGACCTATTGATGAGATGGATCATTTTGGTAGGGCTGGGGGGGCAATTTCTGCTCCTGTGACCCTTGGAGGGGGGAGGCAGTATACGGATTGGCCAAAATGTGAAAAATAAATGCCAAAACCAAAATTGGTCTCTAGTTTTTTTTTTGGGAAAAAAAGAAATTCTTTGATGTTAAACACAGGGGTCCCATTGACCTATTTGAAAGGTAAACTGTTGCTCTGGGAGATTTCCAAGACAAAGCCAGAAAAAGGTTGGCCTGGGGAAGTCTGGGGTGGTGGTTGTTGAGACCCAAAAGGTAGTCACCAATGGCTCCTTCTCATCTTAGAGAGAAGTGAGTAGTGGGGTGCCAAAGGGTTCTGTCCTGGGCCCAGTGCTATTCAACATCTTTATCAATGATTGGATGAGGGAATAGAAGGCATGCTTATCAAATTTGCAGATGACACCAAATTAGTAGGGGTAGTGAATACCCCAGAGGACAGGATCAGAATTCAAAATGACCTCAACAGATTAGAATTTTTGTGCCACCAGTTTTTTTTTTTTGTTTTTTTTTTAACAAACCTGGTGGCACAAAAATTCTAATCTGTTCAAGTCTTTTTGAATTCTGATCCTGTCCTCTGGGGTATTTGCTACCCCTCCTGAATTTAATTTATAAATTGTTTAATTGATTTTTAAATTTTATATTATTCTGTTATTTTTACTTTTGTATTGTTTTTAACTTGTATTGTTTTAAACATGTTCACCGCCTTGTGTCTCAGATATAAACGAATATAAAAACAACAACAGCAACAACGACAACTGAGTAGTGTGAAAGGGCCCCAGCTGGTCTCTGCAAACTGGAAGACTAGAAATATTTTCTGCTATCTGTATGGTAAAGCTGGAAATCACTTCGGAGATTTTCAGAGGGGGAACAAAGCAAGTGTTCCCTTCTTGCAATCTCCTTTCCTGCCCCTGTAACAATAGAAAATTAAACAAAAAATTCAGACCTACCTTGTTCACATGTCCTTCCCTTAGCAGGGCATCCCAGGAGTAAAAGGAGCTCGACTGGAGCCCCTTTCACTTCCTGGTTTCAAATCCTGGCCATTCTCGCAAGAATACGAGCATGTGGAAAATTAAAAAAGTAAAAGCAAAATACATATCTGAAAGTTACAGCAAGCACAAAAACACATTTAAAACATCTCATGTAACTCAGGGAGGGTACAAAAAAGTGTGTCACTTACCTGGATGTCCCGCTCTCACCCAGAAGTATTATGGCATGGACCTCCCATTAATGCTGGCATCGTGCCAGCATAATGGGGCACCATTTCAATCACACGTCATTCCATTACAGAAATGGAACAGGGGATCAATTCATAGCTTAGCCAGTGATTAAAAAGAAGCACCAGCACAACGACAGCCAAACAAGATCATGACGACATGGGGACAATGTTGTCTGAAAGGAAATCCTTTTAGCGATCTCCTGGCATTGATATCACACCATATTTAGCCCACCTGAAAATCTCCTTAGTTTAAATAAGCTGCCAGTCAGGGAAAGGTGTCCACAGTGCTGTCTGTTAACATTGATTATTGAATTCATGATAGCACAGATGTTAATAACTTAACTGATTTATTTTCAAAGCTATATATATATAGCTTTCTAGCAGGTCTACTACCATAACCTGTGGCTGGATATCTTCTTTTTTAAGGGAAGCGAAGGAGGGGGTGTATTTGAAAGGGACAGTGCACAGTTTATACAGCAAATACAACACATCTGTGATTACTGATATGGCCACTGGAAGCCAAAACTGACAGGATGCTAATGAAGCAATTAGTAATTGCATGTGTTGAGTTTTGATTTTGGTGTTTTTCAGGACTGGTAGCCAAAAATTGTTTACGGGTTTCTTCCTTCCTGTTGAAGTTGTCCAGTGTTTGTGGATTTCAATAGCTTCTCTGTGCATTCTGACATGATAGTTGTTGGCCTGGTCCAGAATTTCAGTTCCTTTACAAACATGAATCAAGGAACATGAGAGACACTGCAGACTGGGCCAGCCAGAAAAGTCAGAACAGTGGACAATGGAATGGATAAGGGTAAATAAGGAATGTCAAAAATATACCAGATTTGAAGAATTGATCATACAAAGAGAAAATAAGTAA
The DNA here is from genome assembly GCA_030847615.1 of Gambelia wislizenii. Classification (NCBI taxonomy): domain Eukaryota; kingdom Metazoa; phylum Chordata; class Lepidosauria; order Squamata; family Crotaphytidae; genus Gambelia; species Gambelia wislizenii. The sequence goes on along the minus strand of JAUMIR010000001.1, from coordinate 114,475,698 downwards.
CAGAATGAAATAATAAGGGGTACCATTAGTGAATTATATAAATTATTGTTGAAAACTGAAGAACAAAATGATTATTTAAAAATAATATGGGAGGAGGATTTAAGGCATTCAATAAGCAATCAGAGTTGGGAAAAAATTGGGATTTGGGTATTTTGAAACATATGTCAGTAAGGATAAAAGAAAATTATTATAAATTGATATGGAGATGGTACTTGACATCAGTAAGAATAAGTCAAATAGATCAAAATTATTCAATGTTATGTTGGAGGGGATGTCAAGAAAAAGGCACTTATGTTCATATGTGGTGGAGTTGTAAATATGTACAGAAATTTTGGCAAATGGTATCTAAAGAAATAAGAGAGGTATCAGAACAAGATTTAGAAATATGTCTAGATATTGCATTATTATCAATTTATGATAAGGTTAATTGTACCCAAGTTATGAAAGATCTGATTACAAATCTATTAACAGCGGCAAGATTAATGATACCCAGAAAATGGAAGATACAAGGAGATTATCATTTAGAGGAATGGTATAGAGAAGTTTGGGACATTGTAATTAATGATAAATTAACATGTAGATTGAAAGTTAAAAAAGGATTATGGAAAAGTTGTAAATTTGATGAAATATGGAAACCATTTATAGATTATGTGTTTTTAAGAAAAAGGGGGTACACACCCCCAAGGGAATCAATGCAATTTTGGAAAATGGAATAAATAATTGGTATAGATGGTCCTGGGGGTGGGGAGCACTTGTAGGGGGTTAAAGAATTAAATCAGTGTTAATAATTAAGATGAAAGCAATGCATCTATGTTAAAGAAAGAAATATTATTTAGAAGTGTAATATGGTAGATGTGTGACTTTAAGAATTTAAAATAATAAAAAAAGAAACATTAAAGGATAAAGAAGTATTTTGGCAATTATTGTCTATTCGGCTGAGGTAGGGTAATACCTATAGTGAGACTATTTGAAGAAGAAGAAGAAGAGGAAGCAGTCACTTCTCCACTGTGCTTGCCTTAAGTTTCTTTCTCCTCAACTACCAACTGTTCTCTCCAATCTCTCTTATTTCACCCTCTACCCACCTCCACCAACATATTTTCTGTTCAGTCACCATTCAAACACCATGAACTCTTTGTTAGAATTGGAGAAGTTGAATAACAAATGATGGGTTATTCTGCTGAAAGGACACTGATTCAGTACGATACTGAAGTAACAACAACAAGCTACAAAGATCGGTTAGGACTTTATCACACCAGCCTGTTCTCTTGCAGCAATCAAGTTGTTTAAGGAAATGGAAACACACTCTACTGATATGGAAACAATCACTATCACACTTCTCTGCAATTGTGTTGCATGGTCCCACTATAAGTCTTCCACACTGCCTTGCTGACCTGGCCAGTGTCTTCATCATGCATTAGCCCTTCCCATGCTCCTGGGAGGAGAGTTGGTTTCTTTCCCCTGTGCAGCTGTGTGAACTCTTGCTTCCCCTTTCATGCTTAACCAGTTTGTGTCAAGTGCATGGTGCATTTGCACAAGCTTTTCATGGCTCTCCCTCTAAACAGTCTAAAGGTGAGCTGCACTTTTGATGGTTTCTGCACTCTTTTGCATGAATACCTCTTGATGATGGATTTACTCTTCAATAGGTTTATGTTTGCCACCCCAAGAAACACTACAGCCTTATATGTTTGTTCTCTAAATGGGAGAAAGAAGCCCAGCAGCAGCCCTATAACTAATTTTCAGGTTTCCACAGAAGTAAATCTCAGAAGGTGAGAAGCAAACCACAGCCACTCACACCGCATGGCAGCCATAATGGTGCAACTGCAGCAGAATGGACAATTGCATCAGAAACAAATAGTTCAACAGCAGCAATACGAGGTATTGTAGCCATTGATGGGTTTATCCCATTGGGCTTTACAAGCCTCATGTGATAAAGTCCTTAGTTAAACAAAGGCGGATAAATTCTTAATCAGAAATATTTTGAGTGCCTCTGAGCATTTGCAGAGCATTTTTCTTTACTTTTGAATAAACCCATTCTTTACCTACCACCCAAATGTGGCCTATGGGCCAGAACACCCTAAAGGTTCCAGAGCCTGTCTGACCTTGGCAGCTAACCAGTGTTAATACTTGGTTAATTAGCCTGGTTAATACTTAGATGGGAGACTGCCAATGAATACCAGGTACTATAGGCTATAGTTCACAGGAATCAACTAGCAAAACCACCTCTTGAGTGTTCCTTGCCTAAAACAACTGTATGCAATTAATGAGGTTGCTATAAGTTGACAGGAGACTTGAAGGCACACACATGTGAATGCACACACACACACACACACTCCTATATCATGTCTCACATTAGTGGACATTTTGGATTGTAATTTAATTGCTTTGAGAAGCGTTGGGATCCAGTTTTTGTGGAAAAGCAGATGGAGGGGCATAGTTCATGGATCCTACTGAGGTTTTCAAATATAATTTTTATTTGAGTGGCTGAAGGGTGGCCAGAGGCTGCATACAACTATTGGAACATTTGTGTGGAAGAGAGAATGTTGGCATGTCAGCCTGTCACACAAGCCATGACTTGCCAAAACCCTATTTTATGTTCAACCATCAAATGCAGAGAACTTCTGCACTATGTTACATTAATAGTAGTCAAGTTGTAGGTGGCTGTCATTTCCCATTCTGGCTTTTGGAGATTATTAGACACATTAAAAGTCGCATTACAGGAACACCAGGAGATTGCAAAAGGTCTCCCTTTTCAGATGACATTGTTCCCCCCTTGTTATGCACCCGTTCTGCTGCCGTTCCACCGCTACTGCTTTTTATTGGTGGGAGAACCCATCAATAGATCTACTGCTTTATTTTTATGTCATGGATGCTTCTGCATGTGACAAGGTGCCCTGTTATGCTGGCAAGATCTCAGTGTCAATGGACGGTCCCTGCCAGAATACTTCCAGTTGAGATCGGGACATCCAGGTAAGTGACACACTTTTTATGACCCTTCCTGGGTTACTTCTACCTTTTAAAGTGTGTTTTTGTGCTTGCAGTAATTTTTTTGTGTCCTTTTTATTTTTATTTTTGAATTTCCCGTGCTCATGTCTTCTTGCGAGAATCCACGGGATTTTGATCCAGGAAGTGAAGGGAGCTCTGTTAGAGCTTTGTTCACTCCTGGGCTGCTAGAATGATGGGAGAGGAGGTAAGTGTGGTGGGGAGGGTAATTGTGGCATGACAGAGATGGGACAGAGGCAGGAATGGAGATTGTGGGTCAGGAACACTTTTTTCATTCCTGTCTGATAATCTCCTTTGTTTATTAAGAGCCCAATACTGTCACAATCACAAGTGCTGTAAATATGAAACCCATATTCAATAAACAACCCACTAATGAAACCTCTGTGCAAACTGAGTAAATACAATATGTAGTTTAGGAAAGATGTAGTGGTATTAGAATACCAGCAATGGCTACTCATTTAAAACAGTATACTCTAATTACACTAACTTCTTTCTTTGTTGAGGCCTTTGCTAAAAGGTAATTGACGTCTTTGCCTATTTGGTACAGTGCTTTGACATGTGGTGTAGGATGCATAACTTACATCTTAGTTGTCTACCCAGTGATAAGACACTGTGAAGATGCTTGACTGCTGGAGAACTGTTCTATGATGGGATTTTGTTAAATATATATATATATATATATATATATATATATATTAAACTCACTGAATTTAAATGTCTCTATTTTCTTATTGTAATACCCTGGCTACTTAAAAACTCATTTAGTTTGACCACCTAGATATGATTTCTCTTCTTCCCTTCCTCCACAAAAAGGAGCAGGGGAAAACCACCCAGAGGAATAAAAATCTCTTTCAGTTTATGAAGGCAAATTGCAATTTAGAGAGCAGCAGACAATAAGACTCTGTTAAATATTGCTGCTAGTCGATCTTGTGTATGATGCCTTTGAAACTGGACGGGCTCTTTGGCACAATAGAACGGGCTTTTTGGCATAAAGAATATTCTATGTTGTACAATATAAATAGCTATTATTATTTCAAGAAGGGTGTTTTTTCTCTCTCTCACCAAGATGGATCCTTAACAATGACTTATTCTTTCCTGTTTTAATTAATTAATTTCAAGGTTGTTGGCATTACAGCAGGGAAAAGGGATCAATTAATTTATTTTCTTTGTTAAACTGTCTACAACCTTGAGAATGCCATCAAAATGCTATTTAAAATAAAAAAAAAAACAGCCCCCCCTCACCCTGCTAGCTCACCAGACCTGGTTTTTGATAGACTGCCAGAGACAGCAGGTTGCATGGACAGAGATGCCTCACTGAGCAATGCCAACTATTAAGTCTGCATAATCATACAAAAAGGGTTGACAGTAAGTTATTATCAACAGTGACTCATATTGACATCAGTGGATCACAACAATGGATCTTTCTCACTAAGGTGAGAAGGAAACAGGGATCCTGTTGTTCCCACATCAGAAAATAGGGCTAATCATACTTTCCTTTTAATTTAGGGCAGGAAAGTATGGCCCATGGGCTCCCTGTGGCCCCTGGAACCTGTTCTTCTTTCCCCAAGCCTTTGGGAGTCCCACAGAGTCCTCCAAGCTTCTTGTCCCGCATTTTTGGGGGCATTTTTTCTACTCAAAAATTGTGCCAAACCACTTGAAACTGCACAATAATATGGCAGCTTTTCTTTCCCCAGCCCAAGAACCTCACAAGACTTTCCAGCCATAATTTGGCTGAAAATATGACTAACATAACATAACATTTTTAAATGACATAACATTTTTCCAAGTTGGTTCTTGGATGTCACACCTGATGGCCTGCCCCCCCCCACATGCACTTGTTTACCCTGATCTAGGGGGTAAATTCTCCTACAGAGCTGTTCTCAGGGGACATTTGATCTTATGTGTCATTCTACCTAAACCAATTACCTGTGTTTTCTTTATGGCCTGATTTGGTTCCCATTCAGACCTTGGATCTCTCTGTCTTGCCCTGCCCTCCAAATATTTTGAATGGTGAAACAAGAATATCTGTGTGAAGTCCTGTTGAAAATAGGTTGTGCACCTGTATATGAACCTGTTGGACAGTGAGAGATACCAGTAGAACTTTTAAGCAGAGTAATCAAATTGGTAAGGCAGAAGCTGAACAACAACCAATCCCACTCAGAAGTTAACGGAGAAAATGCACAAGCTTAATATTCTTTGTAAAACATATAAAAGTAGTTTCATTATGGACTTTTTCAGATGGGGGACCCTACCCCGAGGAGGTCTGGAGAAGAATGGGGCTATTTCACTTACAGAGACCTGTTTCACACAGCCCCATACTCCTCCATCCTCTTCCTGACCTCCTCCCGACCTTCCCCCGTGCTGTAGGCACCACTTTTTATTGATGGAGGTTCTCCATCAATAAAAAGCAACACCAGCAGCATGGGGAAAGGTCAGGAGGAGGATGGAGGAGGATGGGGCTGTCTGAAATGGGGCTCTGTAAGCGAAATAGCCCCACTCTTCTCCTGACCTCCTCGGGTATTTTTTCCCCCATCTGAAAAAATCCTTACAGTACTTGTCCATAATCAAATAATTTTCTACTGGAGAGAGAGAGAGCGAGAGAGCGAGAGAGCAAGAGAGCGAGAGAGAGAGCAAACTAGCAATTACTGAATATAGGCATACAAAGATTGCTAACTCTAACAGAACCAATATAATATCTATCTTACCTTGACTAAGCTTGTTCACTCCCATCCTGACCATGGTTAACAATATCATTTGCTCCTCAGGATTCTAAGGGAATTGTAGGGTGAGAAACCCCTGCCTCTAATTGATTCCGCAGAGCAGATCAGCCAGTGTGGTGACCAAGAATGTTCAGTATCAAACCAACAGCCAAAGCCAGACTGGTCTCAGTAACTTTTGTCATCCATATATGCCTGTCTGTGTTACCTCCCTGCTGTGTTGGTGCAGAAGCATTCTGAGTTGCATAGCTGCTGGCTAGATGAGTATATTTTAAGAAATATCTGTCCTCCCATGTTTTTCTTCTGATAACTCACAGTGCACATGCAGTTTATGGCTGTTATGAAACTCCCTGGGTAATCTGAGACTCCATCCTGAGGATATTACTTATGAGTAAGCCCTGCAAAGTCCCAATCAACTTATTTATATGACTGCAGCCTTGTCTTTTTTGAAATTGTACTTAGGTTTAATTGCAGGATTGTGAAAGGGCAGCAGGCAGAGAATAAAGGGCATCTTTGTTCTGATGTTGTTGATGTTGCCAAGATCATTGACACCAAATCCTGTCTAGATTTGATAAGACAGAAATATCAGGGAGGGGTTTTCTACTCAGCTGAGTAACACTTCCTATGTGTTTTTGAGCACATCTGTTTCAGAGTTTAATCACAACTTGATCCAGGTGCTTGTTTTGGCTTTGATGGAATGATAACACAAGTTTAGCCCAACCAAGGCAAAACAGAGACCTGTAGCTACCTCAAACCAGTATGTAAACTTTTATCTCTGCAGTTCCTTGTTTGGTGTTGTTCTCCTCTGTTCATTCTTTCTTTCTTACCCTTCTGGGATCTCCCCTTGCATATATTCTTTCCCCCTGTTCTTCAGGTCCATTTCCTCTTCTTCTAAAGTCAAATCCTTTCTTTTAGCCTGTGCTCTCTTAAAGGTTTACCACACCAGAGTTTGTTGCAGCATTCAAGTGTTGTAATTCTGCAAATGAAATGTTTCCATCACATGATGCAGCATTCCTTCTGTGGATACCTCACTAGTGGTGGGTTGTTGTCTTTTTGATTTGCTGCTGACTCCTGCGAATAGAGCTTAATTGATCTCTACATCCATTACAGTTTGTGATGCAGTCATATCAGTGTGCTGCAATTGTGAGAAAAGTTGGCCACATGCTCTGAAGCGGGTGTGTTTTACTGCTTTCTGCTTTCTGTTCCCTGTTGCTGAGGGACAGTCAACTTCCAGTGGCCAGTGGAGAAGGGTTGCCATACCTGTCCTTAGATAAACAGGCATGTGTGCTGTGTAAACACCAAAAGGCATCACCTATGCAAAAAGCCAAAGAGCTTCTTTCTATAATTTTAATTTTTTTCCCCTTGCACAATCCCACGGGCACACTGTGCAGCCATTGAAAGGTGTCAATTATGCTCAAAGCCGAAGTGCTGCTTCCTATAAATTCCATTCAGGAGAGTAGTGGCGGGGAGGGGTAATGTGAAATCATGCTCACACATTTATCCTTCCCCTTCCCAATTCTCACCTCGAGCTTCTCTTGGAAATGCTTAGAAGCCATGAGAAACCCTTTCTTTTAATAATACAGCATGTAGCCAGCTGTGAACAATGTAAGGAAAGTGAAAGTTCTGTCCTCCATTTTTTTTTTTTTTTTGGTTTGTGGGATGAATGGCCATCTTGTGTATGCAAGGGTGCAGCACTGAAAGACCCTGCTGGCTGAAGGCAATGTAACACGTACATTTCACTCTTGTGGGTTCCTTTGTTTCATGATTACTACAAATCATTCTGAAGCACACACACACACACACACACACACACACGACCCTGAGTTCTCATGAGAATACTTGTATGGGGGGAATGCAAGGAAGCAGTATGATGTGTACATTAAAATGAGAGGTTAAAGTCCCACATGCACGTGTAACAGTGATGAAGAAGTAATCTCCCAGAACGGTCAGTGCATGCTCCAAAAACACATTCATGTTTTTCTGGTCTTGCGATACTGCGCCATTGCACCTTTAAAAAAAATGCATGCATGCCACAGGGACAGGAACTGACAAAGCACAGCAGGGGGAGGAGCAAACACACTGTTGATGGAGAAGTAATGAACAATGCAATGAATGGATAGTGGGTAATACCAATGACAAGAAGTGATGGCAACGGCATTGGATTCTGGTATGACAGAATGGGGTAATATATCTGCTTCCTTCTAAATCAGGAATATCACTCCTTTGAAGCAAGGTGCAGTAAACCTCTTAGGCTTCTCCCACTCATTTTGTAGCATCTTATCCAGAAACTGGACAAATTATTGGTGTGTGCACGTGTGTGTGTCTACAAATCCCACAGTCCCAGGCTGGTTTGAGGATTTTGGGATTTGTTTCCCCACCAAGTAATTTTACTAAACTCTGGCATACTTAAATGTTGTTTTGTGTATATCTACTAGAGATATAAATCCTGATTTATCCTCACATACAAGGGAAAATAGTTACTGTATTTTTCTGACCACTGCAGGAGCGAATGAATATTTTTGCACAGTATTTGCCATGTTTGAGTATCCTAAAGTGTTTCAGAGGATATTTCTGCTCAGAAAAACACATTTTTACTTTTTTTTAATCAAAAAAGTGTTTTCTATGAAAAAAATACTGCTGTGAAAAATATACATATACAAAAAAGCATGTATCTGATGCAAAAACACATTTTCTACATAGAAAATATGGTTGTATAAAAGAAAAAGAAAAAAAAAGAAAAAGAAAAAAAGGCCATATATTTCTCAGCAGGAAAAAAATAAATGCAATAAATAAATAAATAAATAAAGTCCTCCCTCAATTCTTTGACTTGTTTCCCACTTCTTGCCCTTCCCTGTAGGCTCAGGGAAAACAAACTGCTGCAGGCTTTCCTATTTTGTATGATCTTCTTCATTAAAAAAAGTTTCACCATCTTGACCACACTGTGATGTTACTTGGCCAAATGTGTCCTGGCCTTTTTCTGAAATGTTGGAGAGTATGGGCCAGTCTAGACGAGAAAATAAAATGTGAATTGTGGTGCAGAAATGCCAATTCGCAGCAGCTGTCAGATCTGTCTCAATGTTGTTGTTTTTTTGCAAGATTTCTGGTGTGTGAAGCTTTCCATGTTTCCTGTTCACACAGAGGCATGCCAGCAAATCAAGATGGCGGCCACGAGTGAATTACTCATGGTTTCGTACTCCCCAACTTGCCCCCACCAAACAATTAAAAAAAAAATAACTCCAAGGTGTGGAAGAGCAACCTTCTGTTTAAATACCGGTAATTAGAAAAAACAAGGAAAGAAGGCCTATTTCATTGCCTCAGTGCATGATTGCTACAGTGAGAATCCAACATGGTGGTTCTGCAGTCTGCCATCTTACCAAGCTCCACCCCCTGTGCATGTCCAACCAATCAGCTGTCCTCTTCAGCAATGCAATGCAAAGTGATTCAGTTGTGCTAACAGGTGAGGGTGTGCATTTCCATCTGGGTTTTTAAAAACCTCGGAAAAAGTTCCAGAGGCTTCTGCCATGGACTTTCCCTGACTTTTGTTCCCCCTCCCTCCAAAAAGAATGGAATGCTGTGAGATCTCATTTGGACACATGGGATTCCCTGGGGATTCTAAGAGGGTTTTTTCACTGTCTGGACTACCCCTATGTTATTTTTGCCTGGTTATCACTGGGCTGCTCTCCTCTTAAGGCTAGCAGTCTTTGCTTGGCATTGCCTGAGCTGCTCAGAAAGGGAGAGAAGAGATGAGGGGAAGAATCTTGCCCTTTCCAGTATGCTCAAGCAAAAGCAAACTGCAGCAGCCTCTCCTAGTTTGTCTGTTTTTCCTTGTCTGTTTTTCCTTCTTTTGCCATCTTGACACCATTCTGATGTTGCTTGGTTACATGTGACCTGGTTTTCTCCTGTGAAATGTTGAAGGATATGGGACATATTATCTCATACTGGGAAAGATGGGAACAATGACATTAATGGACAATTCAGTTAGTGGATGTATGAAAACAGGGCTTTTAAAGAGCATGATATGATTCTTTTAATTTGATTCTGAAGCCTTAGATGTGAATTAAACAAACCAAAGACAGCTTCCATTTTGTTTTCAGTTTTCCTGCTGCTGATCAAGCCATTTCTCACTGCAAAACAGCTATATTTATGACATCCTAATTCAATACTATAAATTGCTGACTTTAATTAAACATTCAATAATTTTTTTTCACATGTATGTTTTACTCATGATTGCACAGCATCATAGTTTATTTAGCTTTACAGCCATGTAAGCAATTTTTCTCACACATATATTTCTTACTGATGAATGTTCTCACATATGCATGAAAGTGGTTTGGCACAAAATGGTGAAATATAATCAGAAAACAGATGGCTGGACAAAACACCTAAAATCTTGCACCAGTAGATTATATTAATTTAAGTAGAAATTTTAGCATCCGGGGGGGGGGGAAGCAATGAAAATAATAATAATAATAATAATAATAACCCTGTCCCTCTGTTAAAATTGTTGTGTTTTTCAACAGTTAAAATACAGCAATACAGACTAAAACCCCTAAGCCCCACCAACCCCCACCCTCCCCCATAAAAAAGATATTAAACTAACATCAAATTAAAATCCACCTAAACTTAAAAGTCACATAAAATAAACAAATACAAAAATCAGCAGCCAGTGAGACTAAAAGAGGCCAGGAGAAGCAGCTCCTGAGGCCGGGATCTAATCAGGAAAAGCCTGCCGAAAGAGATCCGTCTTTAGTGCTTTTAAAAAGCTACTTAAACTCGTCATCTGACGGATCTCGTCCGGCAATGAATATATACTTCTGTATGACAAACCAGAGTATGAATAGAATAGGTATAGTAATTATGGTCCATAGCATGAGAAATAAGATACAACTTTAAGAAATAAGCAAGGTACCTGGGTGTGCCACACAACATTCAAAAGTAACAAGGCCTGCATGATTCATAATTGTGGTCATATTTTACCACTCAGTAACACTATATAATTGGTGACATTGCAATCATAACCAGACAAAGTTCTAGGTGAATTCAACATCTGTTCAATACAAAGCAACTTGAAATTCATGTTGTGAAGTTAAGTAGGAACTCTACAACTGATGGTGGTAGTGGTTCTGCTCCTCTTTTGAAATATCCTCTGTATGTGCATTTAAAACATCGCAAGGCAAAGTCCAGTGGAGGGTATGCATACTAAATTGTGTCTAATGTTTCCTCCTGAAATTGATGGTGTTGCCCACAATGGTATGGAAAGATCTGATTGAAAACTTGCCCTTGATATCTTGCAAAATCTTCTCTGCATCTTTATTAGCCAAGCCTTCTACAGCATGTGCATGCTTGGATGAAACTTGACCATGAACCCTTGTTCTGCTACAACCCCCTCCTCCTCCCATCTTGTGGTTATCTGTGCATCAGTGAATGCTATTTCATGATAACTCTCAAGGTTAATGTGCATAATGATTCAAAATGTTCTTCAACTGCTGTGACAGTTTTAGCTCAGGCAGCCTGGATTTACTCACTAAGGGATGGTTTTGGTTTTTTTTTTTTTAAAAAAAAACACTGATCAAAGCTATATTTTTATGACGTCAGTACCTTAAATTCTAGTCAAGCTTCCCCTTGGGATTCAGATCCCATTTTGGGACAAATATATAGTGAACAGCTTTTGCTTAATTATACTTTTAGATGCTCTGCATAGGCTGGTAAATGCTCAGCATTAATCTTCTTGCAGGACTGTTTGAAAGAATGCAAAATTCCATGTGAAAAGCAGAAATATTCATATTATTGTTTTAAGCCCATTTATACCCATGTGAAAGCACATGTGAAAGCACATGAGGTTGCCAGCTGGTCTCCTCTCCAGGAGCTGACAGATCCAGACCTGCCTGGCTTCAGCAAGGTGGCTGTATATCATCTATCCTCAGATAATATTCTAGATAAGGAATCCCAAGTAACACTATCCTTACCATTCTTTTTATTTGAGTGATGTTGGCATAATTTTATTTTTGAAAAATAATGTAATGACTGGAATTTGTGTGTGTTTGTAAGTGAGTTACTCCTAAAACATTTTTTTAAAGCTACTTAAGGGGGATTTGGGGCCATTTTTTGTATTTTAAGTATATTTTAAAAACAAAAGAAAAAAGTGCTGGCAATGTAGCTAACTCCTAACATAGTTGTCAGTAATGGCAAAAGTTGCCTTTTGAAAAGTGCAATGGGCAATAAGCAACAAATACTTTAAAAAGGAAAAAACCACCATGACAATATTCTAAGGCCTATCTTGGCACCTATAGTTATTTGCTTGGTTTTCCTGTGAAGCAAGGTATACATTGGAAATAAAATCTGAGCTTTATCCTTAAGGGGTGGATAAGGCTGAGCCTTATGCTTTATGTTCAGGCCTTACCCTTTGGTCCATTCTGCCAAGCGGGAAAAGGATGGGATATGTGCCTGAAGTAGTCAGATTTTTTCCCCCATTCAAGAGTCTGTGCTCCTCAGACAGCTGTTCCTGGGACCATAGCACAGCTGCAGTACTTTGTCTGCAGCCCTAGTGAACGAGCTGACTCATGAGTGATTTGACACTATAGGGCCTGTAGTGTCAAGTCAGTCATGAGACAGCCCATACATAGTATGTGCCATATTTTTTTATTCACGGTAGCCTTTATAGTGGTAGCAATCTGGCCACAGATTGCCTTTGGTTGGCTTGCATGGGACCCTTGGCATCATTTTAAAAGCTTTCAATTTGGGCCCTATCACAAGCGTAATCTACTGAGCCAGCACAGTGTAGTGGTTTGAGCGTTGGACTACGACTCGGGAAAGAGGGTTTGAATTCCTGCTTGGCCATGGAAACCCACTGGGTGAACTTTCTCAGCCTTGGAGGAAGGCAAAGGCCCTCTGAACAAATCTTACCCCCCCCCAAAAAAAACCTGTGATAAGTTCACCTTAGGGTTGTCATAAGTCACACAACAACAACAACAACAACAACAACAATCTGCCTTTTCCCCAACAGCCCACTCAGTGGGAGGAAGTGGAGGGAGGAAAAGAGATGCCAGGAGAGAGAAAGGATTATAGTATACCCCATTTGACTGGTTTCAGCACTGTTCATTGCTGAATTGCAGCCCTTAGACCCACGTCTAAGGTCTTGTCTATATGAGGGGAAAAAATATGAACATGTCTGAAGAAGCAGGCATTCACAATGATGCAACCTGTCTTCACAGTCAAAAGAGCCCCCCTAAAAACCCCTAGCCAAGACAGCGGTTGCGAGTGATTTACTCACGATTTTAAATTTGCTGCTGCCAATTTTTTTTTTAAAAAAATAGAGTTTCTCATGGTACACACAAGTGATAGTTCATGTTTACCCAAAAAAAGAAAAGAAAAAGAAAAAGAAATAAAGAACAAAAGAAAGAGTATAAGATTGCTGTGTTATCAACTTACCGGACCCTCGCTTAGCTGAAAATTCAACATGGCGGCCACAGGCACTTTCCCTCTTTGCTAGCCCTATCCCTATGCTCATCAAGCCAATCGGATTATGCTGCCTGTTCATATCTGTGTGAATGCAAGTGTTCAAACGATCACACATTCACATGTTGTACGGACCTTTTTAAAAAATCCGTTGCCCCCGACGCGACACACACGGACTTGGCAGTGGGTTTGGCTGCCCCCTTCTGAATGACACATGTTTATGTGCATGTCCATATGAACAGATCACCATATGTTTGCATCCCGTTCCTATTATTTTGACCATATAGACAAGACCCAAGTGAGCAACTTCTCCATAATAGTGAGCAAGCATCTGAATTCTATACCACAGAGATTCCCAGTCTTTGCCCCCCTAATGTTTTGGACTTCAGCTCACCTCACTTTCAGGGAGCTCAGGGAGGTCCAACATCTGGAGGTCCAAATGTCAAATACTCCTGCTCGGCGATATATACAGATTCCACTTCACTCAACAACTGGGTTGTTGCCACACTACAGAAATAATGCAGTTTGACACTGCTTTAACTATCATGGCTCCATTCTATGGAATCCTGGGATTTGTAGTTTGTGGTGTCTCTCTGACAGAGAAGGCTAAATGTCTTACAAATCTATAAATCCTAAAATTCCATAGCATTGAGCCATGGCAGTTCAAGCAGTATCAAACTGTATTATTTTTGCAGTGTGGCAGCAGTCCTGAACAACAGAGTGGCTATGTGGAACAACTGCATTTGATCCTGACTTGCAGCTTTCTCTGTCTTCTGGTTTGTCCTGTCCATCCTGTATTGCTGTTTACATCTAACTTTAACACACATCTTCAGTCTCATGGTAAAGCTTCTGGTTTCTGGTTCCCCGGGGTCATCTCAGACCACTGCCTGGAGTGTAGTTCTGACAAGCATCTGGTGATTCATTTCTCATCTGTGGCAATAGCTTCTGCAAATATGATCATGATCACAGGTCCACACACAACATCTGAGGTGGCACAGCAAATTAGATGCTATTACATGGTGATGTACAGCACAGCACCTCTGAACTTTAGTAAATAAAACCACATGAATCAACATGGCTCATCAGATTTATGTGTTGGTGTTTGATTGAGTGAATGCAGTGCTGCCCAATTAAAAAGGAGACAAAAACACTTGGAGGGTTCTGTCAGTGATATATGTGAAAAGGGGAAGTGGTTTCCAGTGAACATGAAACTGGAAAATAGGTTGGGTAATACATGACCCAAGGGCCTAAATACCCTAATTGCACCAGATCCCGTCTGATCTTAGACACTAAGCAGGGGCAGTCCTGGTTAGTACTTGGATGGGAGCCCACCAATAAATACGAGGCGCTGTAGGCTGTATTTCAGAGGAAGGAACTAGCAAAACCACCTCCGAGGATTCCTTGCCTAAGAAAACCCTATAAAATCCATGGGTTGCCATTAAGTTGACAGATGACTTGAAGGCACATACACACAATATATATCATCAACAACAAAAAAGTTAGGTTAAAAAAAATACCCACCATTACCCTTGCATTGCTCTTATGGTTCTTCTATCACAGGTTTCTGTATTACAGGGGGAAAATGTTCCAGATAGGTTAAACATTTCTTTATCACACAGTATCAGTTAAGATCTATAATGTGCCTAAGAAATGACAGCATGCAGATGGAACCTTGATATACACCATTAAACTCCCATCTGTTTACCTTAAATTTGCTCTTCTAACATATCTTTGCCCTCTGAGAACCTTGTCCTCTAACACAATTATTTAGACTTAGACATGATTTAGACTTACATGTTGCTAGACATCCCATAATGGTCTGAATCTTATTGGTAGTTCCAATTACAGTAGAGCTATTGAGTTAATTGTTCAATAGTAAGTTAACACACATACTGTATGTAAATCCCATTGATTTCATGGGTCTATTGCAGTTGGGACTACTAATAAGATTCAGACCAGTGTCTGTGGCTATGGGCAGGCTCATGGCAATAACTGTTATAATCACTGTAATGTAAAATAATGCAACCTGTGTATGCTCAAAAGTGGGTCTCATTTAATTTTTGAGGCTTGCTGTAGCCTCTGAGTTCCTTTTCAAAATCAAGACAATGCCTTTAACAACACATTTTCAGATACAGGAGTTGCTGGTGTTCTGTTTTCACTCTCTCCTATATCTCAGTTAAGGACAGAGAAGATAGTTGTGTGCAGTTACTTTATCAGATGTTGGCTGAAAATGGAAAGAAAGCTGAGTTGGAAACTACCAGACTTAAATCCAATTTCTACTCTCAACTAGAGTAAACTCATGGAATAAAAATGGGATTTGCTATCCAGCAGAAGAATCAATGGGTCTGCTCTAGTTGGGATTAGCAACTAGGGCTGCCAGTTCAGAACTGGAGGTTTCCAGGCCAAACCTGAGACCTAAGAATGGCTCGTGGTGATTCCATTAAGTTTTATGGATTAAGTACCAACCGCAGTTGCTCACAACTTGTCAGTGAAACACTCACTCCACATCCACAACCGGAAATCTTATATAAAGGGACTTTTTCCAGATCATGGTAAAATGAGAGGATTATTCCTTCTCACTCACTTAGGGAGATGAGATAAGGAACCTTTAATCTAGCCTACTTGTTTTTGGTCAGAAGGTGGATGCAGAACAGAGCAGATGGTAAGCCCTGCCGGTGCAATGACTGGGGGGGAAGGAGAAAGCTAAGTAAGTACTGTCAGACTCCTGTATCCATGAAACCAATATCTGCTGTTTCAGTTATCCATGGGATACAAAACAAGGGACACATACCATAGAATTGCACAGAAAAATGCCTAAAGAGGCATCCTCTCTGGGTACCTTTTAGGTCCTCCAACACAACTCTATGGTATGTTTTTAACAAAGTCCTTTATTTTAATAGGGTTTGCTGTTATCTGTGGTTTCCAGTATCTGTGGGAATAGAACCCCCATGGGTCTGGAGGTCCAACTGTAAATACATAGACCCTCCTGGGAGAATACAGTATTTGCAAGCTGCATCAATAAATCAATGAATCCTTGTAAATTGTAACAAGCTGGTGTTCTACAGATTGAACTGGAGATTTGTACACAAACCTTTCTTCTTGCCCAGAGCTGAGCCTACCAAAACTAGAAAATTTGTGCCCTCACCTTCTGCCTGGAGATAACCCATGGCTCAGGGCCAGGCTTTGAAATATGGCAATTTAGCATCTGGTTTTTTAGGTATCAGTATTAAATATCCAGCGTGCAAGGTCTTGAGAGATACAGTATTCCTTCCTCAAATAAGTTGACTTTGGATATTTTTTCAGATTGTAGAAATGAATAATGTTACAATGGACTATATATACTTTCCCCCATAAAACAAACAGGTATGATTCAGGATTTTTTGGTGTCAATTTTATGCACATTTACATGTAGGGAGTCCCACTTGGATAAATAGGCTTACTTTTGAGTAGAATGTATAAGATTGCATCTGATATCTATAGGATAATGACATTATAGAGGGGCCCCAGTAGTATGAACTGGTGCCCTCAATATGAGACATATGAGGGCCTTGAGCTATCATCCTAGCTGAAGATACTGTAGTCTTGACTATACACTGTGGCATCAGTAAGGCTGGTGTCACCTCTCCCCCCAGTGGTGTCACCTGGTGCAGTTTAGCCTCCCTGTACTCCCCTAGTGCTGCCACTGACTGTGCAAATTACAGCAGGCCTGAATATGAGATTGCTGCTTTATGAGTCATCCCTTCCATGTCATCTCTGATGGTCCGGATGCTTACCAGAGGCGCTGTGCAGTTTCACTGTTGATTGTCTGGGGATACTCTAGACTAGACTGCCGGGTTTGCAGTGGGCAGAAGAACCTTTCTGTACATTTGAAGACAATGTGAAATAAAGGTTTACATTCTTTTTGAAAGTCACCCAATGAACCAAGGTTTTGGAAAGCACACCATTTTATTTGTATGACAAACTTTCCCAGTTGCACAGCCAGGGGGGCACTACGGGGGTGCAGAGAGGTTGAACCACACCAGGTGACAATGTTGTGGGTAGGGGTGACACCCACCTTAGTAACACCACAGTGCATAGCTACATGAAGTAATGACAATGGAGCATTTAATGGGTTGTACCTAGGTGTCACTGATAAGTCTCTCTCTCTCTCTTTTTCACACACACACACACACACACACACACACAGAGAGAGAGAGAGAGAGAAGCACATATAGATACACAAGTACTCATGTACACTAAGGAAATGGTAAATGATTTGTCACTTTTGAGGCAGTTCATTTTTTATAGTTCATTTCCTCAACAATGTAAGAAGCTATAAAAAGCCTCCACAAGGACGTTCTATGGGAATGTGGGGTTTTGTTACTAGAGACAAGTTACCCTGTGGCCATTTCTTGCTGTTAATCACAATGCAACAGCATTTGCTAAAAATATAAAAGGGTGATTATTACCAACAGATTATTTATCTCTGCTCTGCACAAAACAAGAGAGTTTTTACACACAACAAGCAGCAACTTGGGCTGTTCATTGTATATAGGCTTTAATTTGTATCTACACTGTGTTCTTCTCACTTCATTAGCCATAGAATTCTATCTGAACAGCAGTGTTTTGGGCAGCCTGCTGCATAGTTGGAGATGTCAGAAGCAATTACTTTCACAGATTTAAGATTTTATCATGCAAGTTCTCTTTTTAGCTATCAGACTGGACAGCACAAACAAGGCCATTAAACATTTCATCATATCTTATCAGCTCTTGGGAGCTTTCATCTCACCAGAGATTATATCTCATTTTGCATGTGAACAAGAAAGGGTGCTGGAACCTTGGCTAAACCATGTCAGTCAAGCTCTTGAAATATTTTTCTTTTCTTTCTAGCCTCTTTCCTGACGCACTGGAATATTTTCCTTGGGCAGTAGAGGCAAATACAATTCTTGATGACGAATGTCATGACAGAATTTATGACAGAGAGTGCACAGGGATTAACTGGTGCTGGAACTGCCAAAGTTCAGCGCTGAGTTTGTTCTCCATTCCAGTGGCCAGCTGTGGGAGCCCTGGTAGGCAAGTCATTTTTTAATTAAACTAAAACTGGTTTGGGACCCATCCTTGGTACTCTACTGTGAGTTGAGGAAGATGCAGGCTCAATGCTTTTTTAACATCCCGCCCCAATATTTCATCATATTTTTATAATTTTTTTTCCTTTACTAATTTCATCCTCTACTGTGAGGGCCAAAGTACTGCACATCTTTAAAGATTTTCCCCATTCATGTGTAAAGCATGATTGGGGCTGGAAAGCACCATTTTAATTACAAAGGGACGTGTACATCCACCCAACCCTCCCTATATCCACTATTTTACCCATGTAATTCCCCAACTTTTTTGGGGGGGGGGTTGCTCTTGGCCCACCTGCCTTTAACACTACCTCAGAATCAGAACTTGGTTAGCTATGGGTTACACATAAGGAGTTACTTGTACAGTAATCTGTTCCCTTCTCCAATAAAGAAGATATAACTAAATTAATTACAATTAATTCCTTTCCCCAATAATAAAGATATAGCTGAGTTATAGTATGACTGCAACTTAACAGGGGATACCTTTAGTGTAACTGTAACTTTCAAAAGTTCCTTTTATAGTTCCTTTTATAGATACAAGATAGCTATTTGATTCTCCTGTGTACAGTGGGGATTGTTGCAGGAACAGGAATACATGATTCTAAATGAGGGTATATATAGGGTTTGCACTCATATTTGTGTGTGTTAATATCACAGCCCTAAGGGTTTGCACTCATAGTTTTAGCTTTTTGATTCACTTTCCTCCCATGAATGTAGAGGTTTATCCTACATATAAAGGACCCTTTAATGTTGCTGTGTGGTATTATTGAGAGGTAAAACTGATGTGTTGAAAAGCTGTAGTTGAAGTGTATAAAAATAATATGTATATGATTTGACTTTTTCAATACAGTGGAATATTTTGCATAATGTATTTTTGGAATGGTAATTCATACAAAAACTAATCCCAGTAACTGTTGGGTGGGAAATCGGGGAAAAAAGGGGGGGGGAATAATATGAAATGTGATATGTGTAGGATTATAATTCTTACAGGTATATAAGTTTATATAAGTGTCTTATCACTATGTGGACTTGAAAAATCAGAATGTTTTATTATAAGATGATTTGAGTATTTTAATAAAATAATAAGTGATGATATCACTGCAAGGGTGTACATGGACCCCCTCAAACCACGCTTAAGACTTGGATGAAGCCTTCCTAGAACGGATGACCAAACATTCAAAAATGAAGAAAGACAGTAGCAATGAGACTTCAGCCACCCTGACATTTGTTAGAAGTCAAACTCTGCCAAGAGTAAAAGGTTCAACAAATTCCTCATTTGTCTTGCTAACAATGTCATTATTCAGAAGGTGGAGGAGGCAACAAGAACCAAATCCTAACCAACAGAGATGAACTGGTCAATGGAATGGAAGCAGTAGGAACTTTGGGTGTCATCTAGGAATTTGTTATACAGAGAAAAGAGGAACGAGGAAGTGTACTCACATATTCATTCTGAATTTCTAGAAAGAAAACTGATTAAGAATGGGAATTGTTTAAATGTGAGATACTGAATACACAACTGCGAACAATTCAAATGAGAAGGAAAAGTAGGAGGTATCAAGAAAAAAAATAAGGCTGTATAAAGAATTTTTGAATGAACCGAGAAACATGTACAAGAAATGAGAGAATGGGGAAATCCCTAAAGAGGAATACAAATGATTAGCCCGTACGTGTAGCGAGAAAGTTGGAAAAGCTAAAGCTTAGAACAAGCCCAGGTTTGCTAGAGAGGTAAAAAAATAAATAATAAATAGGATATATATTTTTTTAGGTGGGACTATGTTTCGAGCAAGAAGAAACACAATGAAACAGTAGGGAGAAAACAATGAAATGCTAATAGAGAGAAGGACGGAACTGTTCAACAGTTACTTTGCCTCAGTCTTCTCCCAAAAGGAAAAGAACAAGTGAGGCAGGAAAAGGACTGCAACCCAGAATAGGTAAAGAGGTAATGCAGGAATATCTAGATAATCAAAATGAATTTGAGGACTTTATCAGACTATCCAAATAAAGCATCATAACACCACCACATAAATGCGAAAAAGTGTGCATACTAGACAACTTCACCCTTTCGTGTTTACGTCTTGTCCAAAACTCATCCTATTTCATTGATGGCTCAAGCCATTACATGATTCCCCATGGTGCTTTTGTGTCAGCATTACCGGCGTTTGAATCCACACGCCATTGTATTCATGTAAATGCAGCGTCAATGGCCGGTCTAGTGAGAACACTTCTGGGTGAGATTGTGACATCCAGGTAAGTGTTGCACTTTTTATGAGCCTTGCCAGTTTACTTATAAATTTTTAAGTGTATGTATATGCTTTTTAAAACTTTGTGTGTGTTGTTTTTGTTTTTATTTTTGAATTTCCCTCACTATGTATTCTCGTGAAAATAAATGTGATTTCAATAGAGGAAGTGAATGGTGCTCTGTTCACTCCTCATTCATTGCTGTGGAAGCCTTTAGTGCTGATGCAAGGTAGGTGTGGCACGGGGAGTTCTTTTGCCAGCATAAAAACAGCAATGTTATGCTGGCAAAAGAATGGGGTCAGCATGGGTGGTCTGATAAAGTCCCAAGTCTCCAGAGCCAGATGAGATTCATCGAAAGGTACTAAAGGAATTTATAAATGTAATCTCAGAAAGGCCATTGATAATTTTTGAGAATTCTTGGACAAGGAGAAGTCCCAGCAAACTAGAGGAGGGTGGTTGTTATTTCCCTCTTCAGAAGTTGGGGAGGGAAGGAGAAGATCTGAGCAACTACCAACCAGTCAGCTTGACAGCAATAACAGAAGGGGTCTAGTCTAGATCATTAAATAGTCAGTCTGTGTACAGTTAGAAAATAATGCTGTGCTTACTAAAACCTAGCATCGGTTTCTCAGAAACAAGTTATGCCAGAGTAACCCATCCCCTCTCTTTGCTAGAGTTACAATCTTAGCAGATCAAGGGAATGATGTGGATATAGGAGCTCTTCATCAGTAACACTTTTGATGAGTTCCTTCCTTATATTCTTGCAGGCAAGCTGGTAAAAGGTAGGCTAGACAATGCTGCTGCTCAGTTTATTTGTAATTGTTTGACCAACCAAACTCAAAGAGTGCTCACCAATTACTCATTTTCATCCTGGAGAAAGCTGACTAGTAGGGTGCTGCAGGGTTCAGTCCTGGGCCCAAGGCCAGATGAACTACATCCAAGAGTATAAAATGAACTGGCAGAAGAAATCTCAGAACCACTGGCAATACTCTGAGAATTCCTGGAGAATAGGAGAAGTCCCAGCAGACTGCAGGAGGGCAAATGTTGTCCTCTTCTTCAAAAAGGGGGGGGGGAAGAGGACCCAAACAATTATCACCCAGTCAGCCTGACATCAATACCAGGAAAGATTTAGAGCAGATCATTAAACAGAAGGCTGTAAGCACTTAGAAAGGGATGCCGTGATCACTAAAAGTCAACATGTTTTTTTCAAAAACAAGTCATGCCAGACTAATCTTATCTCTTTTTTTTATGGTCTGACAAGCTTAGTAGATGAAGGGAATGCTGTGGATGTAGTATATCTTGATTTCAGCAAAGCCTTCAACATAGTCCACTATGATATTCTTGTATTCAAGCTAGTAAAACGTGGGCCAGACAATGCTACTGCTGGGTTTATTTATAATTGGTTGACTGACTAAACCCAAAGAGTGCTCACCAATGGCTCCTCTTCATCCTGGAGAAAAATGACTGATGGGGAGTGACAGGGTCCTGTCTTGGGCCCAGTGCTATTTTAAACCTTTATCAATGATTTGGCTGATGGAATAGAGGGTATGCTTATCAAATTTGCAGATGACACCAAATTAGGAGGAGTAGCGAATATCTAGAGGATGGGATGAGAATTTTAGATGACCTTAACAGATTGGAGAGCTGGGCCAAAACTTACGAAATGAATTTCAACAGGGAGAAATGTAAGGTACTACATTTAGGCAAAAAAGAAAAAAGAAATAAAAAAGAAATGCAGAGATATAGGATGGGTGACACCTGGCTAGACAACAGTACATGCAAAAGGGATCTAGCAGTCTTAGTAGACCAAACCTGAACCTGAGTCAACAATGTGATGGAGCAGCTAAAAAATGGCAATGCGATTCTAGGCTGTATCAATAAGAGTATAGTGTCCAGATCGAAGGAAGTAATAGTGCCACTCTATTTTGCTTTAGTCAGACCTCACCTGGAATACTGTGTCTAGTTCTGGTCACCACAATTCCAGAAGGATATTGAGAAGCTGGAATGGGTCCAGAGGAGGGCAACCAAAATGGTGAAAGGTCTAGAAGCCATGTTGCATGAGGAGTGACTTAGGGAGCTGGGTATGTTTAGCTAGAAGAGAAGGTTAAGAGGTGATATGATAACCATGTTTAAATATTTGAAGGGATGTCATATTGAAGAGAGAGCAAGCTTGATTTCTTCTGCTCCATAGACTAGGATATGGAGCAATGGATTAAAACTACAGTTGTCCGTGATTTGGTATCCATGGATTTAAGTATTTACGGCTTGAAAATATTCTTTAAAAAATAATAATCCAAAAAGCAAAACTTGATTTTGCCATCTCATATTTTGCTATGCCATTGCATATGATGGGACTTGAGTATTCAGGGATTTTGGTATCCACAGGGGGTCCTGGAACCAAACTCCAGTGAATATGAAGCAACAACTGTGCAGGAAAAAAGATTCCACCTAAACTGTTACTGCTCCTGACAGTAAGAGCTGTTCAACAGTGGAATACACTGCCTTGGAGTGTGGTGGAGTCTACTTCTTTGGAGGTTTTTAAACAGAGGCTGGATGGCCATCTGTCTGGAGTGCTTTGATTGTGTATTCCTGCATGGCAGGGGATTGGACTAGATGGTCCTCATGGTCTCTTCCAGCTCTATGATTCTATTATTCTATGCATTTCAGCATGTGGTGCTTGTTGGGCAACCAGGTAAAATGCAACTTCTGGTGAAGTTCCCTGTCCAGTATTCACTCTGTCAACTCTACTCATTAACATTAATGTATGACAATACATGCCCATACTTCTCATTTAATACTGTATATGTGTTAGCTTTCCAACCAGCTTCATTTAAATGCTTGAGGCAGATATCATTCCAGAATAAATGAAATAAAATCAATAGAGCAAAATGTTCCAAACCACCCCCCCACAACACTGTATATTTTATATCACAAAGGTAAAGGAATTCCTGTATTGGGTGAATGTGAGCCCTAAGTAATCTTTGCTTTGTGGTGTGCCTTCAAGTCATTTTTGACTTATGGCAACTCTAAGGTGAACCTATCACAGGGATTTCTGAGGACTGGAGTATATGACTTGCCCAAAACTCACTCAGTGGGTTTTCATGGCTGAGCAGGATTTTGAACCCTGGTTTCCAGAGTCATATTCCAACATTCAAATCACTACACCACACTGGCTCCATACATAACCAGAAAGGATTAGGAAGTTTTTCATCCACATAAAAACAAACGTACAGCACTGCAAAGAAGTATTCAGGTTTTCATGCGATATCATGAGAAAAGAATTCCACAGTGGTTGGCCAGCTGCCATTTTGAGCACTGATGGACCTCAAGGAATGGTTTGTGTGAAGATACACACATACACATAGATACACACAGATAGATAGATAGTACTAAGAATGAAAAAGAATATGTGGCCTATGAATCATGTAGGCACTAGGGTCTTAGAGCTTTACAGGTCAAAAAATGTGGCAGCAGTTCTGCCTAGAAAGCTAAAGAGGAATCACAGTGAAATGATGGTTCTAGCTGTACTAAAATGCAGACAACTTTCTTTCACTCTTCTGTTTGCCTGTCATAGGTCTCCTTCATACTGCACAGTTACAGCTCTTTGATATCTCTTCAATCAATAGCTTCATATTGTGGAAATAACAACAACAACAACAACAACAACATAAGTTAAAAACAATAGAAAAGGAAAAAGTAACTGCATAAATATAAATTTTTAAAAACAATTAAACATTTTATAAGTTAAAATCATTAAATATTAAAAATATTAAAATGCATTTTAAAAACTTTATAAAGACCCTTAAAAATCTTTTAAAAGCATCTCTTGTCAGTTTGAAAAAACCTGGCTGCACAAAAACCAGAAGATGAGCAAGGATGGGGCCATCCTGGCCTCTCTGAGGAGGACATTCCAAAGACTAGGAGCAGCCTCTAAGAAGGCCTTCTCCCTTTTCCCCACCAAACAAGCCCGAGAAGGTGGTGGGACAGAGAGAAGGGCTTCTCCAGATCCTCTTAAAGCTCTATTGGGCTCCTATGGAATCCTGGGATTTGTAGTTTGGGGAGGAATTTTACCCTAGTCCAACCACATTACACCAACTTTCCTCTGAATATCAGGTGGTTGTACATGTCTGGTGGAGAAACCTCAGGGTGTTGCCTTCATGAAGGTTACTGCCTTCATGCTCTACCTATGTGATTAGTCTGTACATCTCATTGGCTACTAATGGACCCTTCCCATCCAGAATGATACTTGAGAACTTGTAACTGAGAGAATAATGATGCATTTTTCACAAAGACTTTTTATTTGTCAGAGAATAGAAGATAGTTGTTTATTTTGCTTCAGATGTTGACAAGTGTTTCTTTTTTCTTTTTAAAAGATTGCTAGAAGCAAGAATAGCTGGATAGATTACAGGACCAGTGAGCATTCTTGGAAATCATATGACCAAAGAAAGTCCTGGATAATAAAGATTTTTATTTAAAGTAAAAATAGGGAGTTTGTTTGATTCTCCTGTTGTACAAATGGATTTTATGTACTTTAAAATGAGATAATGTTTGATAGATTCATGAGTGGTAATAGAGATATGGTTACTGGAGCCAGACAGTATGAGTTTTCTCCTTCTATTCCTTCTGTTGAGATTTGCTCTGCTACTTAAGGAAGCTGGCAACAAGAAAATAGACAGAAAACACAGAAATCTAATTCAGTTAAAGATAAATCAAGAGATAATTCTGATGAAACAAAGCTTTGTAACCCTTAGAAAGCAGCATCAGCATGACAGAGTATCCCAATATAAAGGAAAATTACTTTGCTCTTTATACAAGCCTAGCATTTATCTTTTTTATACAGTTGTTAGTGTATCTTAGATAACATTAGTGTGTGATATTTAATTTGGCACTTTTTGTGAAATCATCATATGGCAGTTCAAAGGAGGGGTGGGGAAAAGCCATATGAGATCTTATCAAAGCAGCTGATGGATCACGCTCTCAACATGCAGCAATCCACAGTGTGGACTGTATTCATGCACTTCATCACTTGATTAGCTGAAGAGACTGCCATTCATCACATGTCTACCTCTACCACACAGAGAGACAAATGGACTAGAGATTGGAAACCTGGTTCTTAATAGACCCCCCCCCCCAACCCTAAATTTGTGGCAGGGATACTGAAGTGATGGGTTGCCAAAGGAGATTTTGAGCAATATGTTCTAACCACTTGCTATTCCCAAGCTACTGCTAGCTTATGTTCATTAAGCTGTTAACCCAATCCTGACCATTTCCTTGCTTTTCCTTCTTTAACTCTTTGCCTTCATTCATAAATTCTTTACCATCAAATCCCTGATTCTTGTTTTATTTTTAAATCAGTCCTGGTTCAGCCCTCCTGGCTTCTATATGGTAGTTTTTACTGTCCAAAGGTTTGTTCCAGACTCAAGTTCTAGTCAATATATCACTTCCAAATCCTTTAAACATTTCTAATGTGGTTCCTCATGCCTCAGTTTCATGCCTTCTCTGCTTGTCTTTTCCTGATGCTGGGATTGCATTTACCTACTCTTTCTGCAGAGTCCAGCCCATGGCTGACTTTGCTATTGGGTTGTGTGACCCTTAACATCTTCTCTCCTGGGACTGCTTTGCCTGTCCTTAGATTTAGTTCCATCCAAAGTAAGCCTTAAAGGAAGCTGCCTGTGAAGATTTGATGCTGCCTGTTTTGTTCTCAGGCTTTTGTAATGTTTGTGAGAATTCTATTGCACATTTATAAATCTCTTTTCATGCCTTTACAAAACGTAGGACTGAGATTGCTAACTCAATTTATTTATTTTTATTTATTTAGGTATTTATATCCTGCTCTTCAGCCACAAATGCTTTCAGGGCAGCTTACAAATTGTTAAGCAATAGCACTTTATACGTCTACACTGCTTTATAGCATGCTAGGCACTAAGCAGTTTCCAATGTGTGTTAACTAATTGCCCCCACAAGCCAGGTACTCATTTTACTGACCTATGAAAGGATGGAAGGCTGAACCTTGGAGCCCTTGGGACCGAACTTACAACGCTGTGGCTGCAGTACTGGCATTTAACCACTGCACCACCAGGGCTCCCTTGCTGGCCTCACTCTAGCACTTGAGCATTGGGCACATCTAGGTCACACGAGTTTCATTTGCATGAACAGATGTACACAGATAGACACCTCTTTATGGATATTGACCCAAACACAGGGATATTAAGGCCAGGGGCTGGGTGGGAATGTCATCCTTTCCAACATTACACAGATGAATGGTCAAACAACACCAGAGAGTGGTCAGGATGACAAAAGTTATTAATGAAGAAGGCACAAACTCAGAGAGGCTGCAGCAATTTGCTTTTGCCTGAGTCTATGGCGAAGAACAAGATCCCACCCCTCCTCTCCTTTCCCCTCACTGGTTTAATTGAATGCAAACTAATTTTTCACTTTGTAGCAATGTATGTAAGCTGAGGGAAAAGGAAGAAAGGAGGAAGAGAGAGAAACTGGACATTTTAAAAGCAGCTGAAAAAGTGGGAGAACAGAGGACTAATTGGGACTTTCCCTGCCACACTGGGACAATTGGAGAGTATGAAATGTGATATCATCAGTGCACCAGCCAGCATGGTCACTTTCTCCCTCTGTGTGGAGTAAAACATGTGAACAGGGCTTCAATCATAGAAACCAGAAGCCAGAAACCAGAATGTTTCTACCATACTATCACAAAATCCCTTATCACATTATAAAACAGGTATGTATACATAAACATAGAACACACAAGAATTGTATTGAGGGAGTCACAGATCCACTAGCATATTAACAGGCAGATTGGTTACAGCCAATTGAACCCAAAATATCCCAGTGTTTACAGTGAAATCCCAGTCTGTTTGTGAACATGATGCTTGTGCATTTTAGGATGAAATACTTGTAGGAAGTAATATTCTTTTTCATAGCTTTGTGAATAAATATGAATCAGGATAACAGTCTAACTGGAGATGCCAGGAATTGTACTTGGGGCTTTTTAGGCCAAACTTATGTGTGCTGCCATTGAGTCTTCTGTTGCTGATCTCCCACTGAAAAGTCTTTTACAGTTTGAAATCCAGCTCAGAAGCATTCCACTCTGAACACGAAGGAACCACTTAACTAGAACAGCTAGCAGCCTGTGGTACAACTATTCTTCATGAAGCCTTTTTTAAAAAGTTATGTTTATGGTTCTAGGAAAGCCAGTATAGGAAAATTACGCGATGTGAGTGTATAAAAATGCCCCTTTTCCCTTTTTAAAATATGGTTGCAGAGCAAATGATGTCAAGTCCTTCAGAAGGATTGTAGCTGGCAAGCAACAGTGAGAAATGTTATAAATGGGTATATGTAAGAAGCTAAACGTTTAAGGATATACAGAGAAAATCAATCAAGGTGCAATCAAATGAGGCTGACAAGCCAGAGTTGCTCCAAGTATCAGGAGAGCGGGAGGGAAACACTGTGAGTATTTTGATTGAGAGCACCGTTATCACAAAATGTGAGAAAGGCCATCAGCTCAGATGGCTTTTTAAAAAGTGGATTGGACAGATTCATGAAGGATAGATCTATAATAAAAGCATAACAGAGACCTGCTGGATCAGACTGAAGGCCTATCTAGTCCAGCATTCTATTCCTTCGGACACTCATGAAAAACCCCAGACCCGGACATGAAGGCTATCGAAGTCTCCTAGTCATGGTCCCCAGCAACTGGTACTTAGAGACATACGTATTGCCTCTGATCCTGGAAGTAGTACTCAGTCATCACAGCTAGTTGCCACTTGATATCCTTATGCTCCATGCATTTGTCTAATCAGTCACAGAACAGTGACAAAGGGCAGTGTAGATGTCAATATTTTGAGCTTTGACTGGGGAAACATGAGATTATGGAGATTATCAGATGCAGCAAATATGGCATAATATCAAAACGAGACCACAAAAGGGCTTCCCTACTGCATGACATTGTGCCCCACCATTCTGCAAGCATTCTGCTACTGTCAAGAGGGCGTTCTTTTTATTATTATTATTAATAATAATTTTTAAAAACTTTAACATAAAAAATAAAACATAACAAATTACTTCCTATTCATCTGAGTTATGAAATGTCAGCATTCTTCCTTAATCTTTCTTTTGTATACATTCTTTAACATAATTCTCTCTCTCTCTCTCTCTCTCTCTCTCTCTCTCTCTCTCTCTCTCTCTCTGGCTTTTCTTCGCAAACGAAGATTCAGGAAGGACTCATCCCGCGCTTACTGCAAGCACGCTGATGACTAAAAAGGCCAATCTGAGATAAACAAGTCTGATTGCAGAAAGCACAGCAGAAGGTCTCCTTGGGTGATGTTTCCAGGTTGTGATTCTTTCTGTGTTGTCATTTCTCTTCAAGACTTGTTCGGCGTGAGTTCTCAAATAAGGCTGCAGCATTGTGGATACCGCAACATAATTATAAATACAATAATCGTTACTACACATTGTAGATGTAATAACAGTATCTTAACTTATTTTCTTATCACTTCACATATATTCAGATCCATTATCCATCTAACCAAAAATTTGTTTTCAAATTTTATTTTATTGTTGTTTTACCAATTTACCTTCTATTACTTATTCAGTGAGCCAAATAACTACATATTCATACCATTCCCATTTCCAAAATTCAATCAATTTCTCCCATTCCTTCCTAATTTTTTTTGTTATCCTACATTTAATCCAACAGGTAATTTGATCCATTTTCGCTGTTTCTACCAATTTTACCATCTGTTCATCTATATTTGGTGTTTCTTTCCATTTCCAGTATCTAGTGTAAATTATCCTTGCTATAGTGGGCATTCTTTTTTATTAGTGGGGACAAGCCGCCAATTGGTCTCCCATGGTGGGTTTTTGCGGCATTGCTTGTGTGCAAAACCATGCCCCGTTCTGCTGGTTTGATTCCAGCATCAATGGGTGGTACCTGCCAGAACACTTCTGGGTGAGAACGGGAAAACTAGGTATGGCATGCTCTTTTTATGAACCTCCCTGTCTTGCTTGCAAGTTTCCAAGTGTGTTTCATTGTTTGTGTGTTTTTGTTTGGTAATTTAGGTGTTTTTGAACTTTTAAGCATGCTCAGGTCTTCTCACAAGAACTGCTGAAATCTAGCCCATGCAGAAGTAAGCAACATGAGCGGTCGTATCACTGGAATTCAGGGGTGTCTATGTCTCATGATTACAGCAGTGTGCAAAAAGAAGCGTTATTATGCCAGGATACTTATGCTGTAAAATATAGTGCCAAAAGAACATTTTAGATACTCGTCTGATAATCTCCTATATAATATCTCACTGATACAACAACCAAATTCCTGTTTGTTAGTTCCAAATAGAGTAGACCCATGGAATCAGTTGAATATTGAATCAACGTGGAGGTAAATCCAAATATCTCATTGTATCTACCCTAATCAGGAACAAGAACTAAACCAATGGGTGTCCAAATAGTATCAGGCTACCGGTTCAGACCGCCCCCCCCCCAATATTGGAGCGTTTCCAGGAGTTTCTTATCTGGCACTGGGGAGAGACACTGTATGCCAGGAGCAGAGATTTTGTAAATTCCCTATTTAAGGAAGAGGCTACCCAGAATATTTTGCATTGAAAGAAGGATAGTAGACAACAGCTACTGTGAGGATCATGTCTAATCTGAGAAGCAATAGAGAATTATGAAGTTCAATCATTGCTTCTGGGCTTGTCTACATGAGCCCATAAAAAATGGAGTTCCTCGCAGTAATGGCCTTTCACAGCAGCTGTGACCTGTCCTAATGTTTATTTACCCCCCCCCCCCCAAGCTTCTCATGCCTGCTAGTAAACATGGTGGCCATGAGTGATTTACTCATGTTTGCACTTACCTCAGTTTGCTGCCAACAACCTTATTTTTAAATGATGTCCAAGGTGTGATTGAGCATTTTTTCACTTGGACACAAAAGCAAAAAAAACCCAACACTGTTTTCTTGCCTTAGTGCTTGTCCAAGCCCTGGCCCCTGAACTCATCTGGCCAATCAGATTTACATTTCCTCTCATTTGGGCAAGCAAATCAGATCAACTTGCTTGTCTTAAGCAGAATGTGCACCCCCTTGTTGTTTGTTTTTGTTTTTTTTTTAAAGATGGGAAAAGCTGCAGAGGTTTTTCTGGTGAAGTTTTTAGCCTTTTTTTGCCTCCCTCCTTCACAATATGGCAAAATCACAGGTAATTCCATTAGGACTGGTAGGATTCTCCTTGCATCCCATGATGTGTTTTTTCACTGGACAACCCCTCTGTTAATCAAAAAGGCCTGGCACCATGACCTAGTGAGTCCTGGCTATTGCAATGCTACATATGGTCCTACTCTGTATGCATTAATCTGTGCAAACTAATTTAATGATCATAGCTGGGGATTTTTTTTCTGTTATACCCCCTTCTCTCTATTGCTCTTAGGTATGTTGCCATTTCCAGTGTGCTGATTGGCTGCTTAGGAAACTGACCAACCAACGCTCTGTTGGGCAGCCAATCAGCTCACTGGGGGCAGGACCATGTCGAAGTTTCACTCCATTCTAAAAATGGCAGAGGCAGAGGGGGTGTGAGTAGCATGGGGGCATGTGGCATGATGTCTGTGCACACAGTGTATATGGGGAGTAGGGAGGGTGGTGCAAGTGTGGGGAGGGTGGCACAGGGTGCAGAGAGGGTGGTGCAAGGGTGGCACAGGGTGCAGGGAGGGTGGGAGGGTGGGGAGGATGGCACATGGTGGCACAGGGTGCAGGGAAGGTGGTGCAAGTGGGAGGAGGGTGGCACATAGTGCGGGGAGGCCAGTGCGAGTGCAGGGAGGGTGGCATGGGAGGGTGCAGGGAGGGTGGTGCGAGTGTGGGGAGGGTGGCACAGGGTGAAGGGAGGGCGGTGCAAGTGTGGGGAGGGCGGCATGTGGTGCGGGGAGGGCAGTGTGAGTCCAGGGAGGGTGGCACGGGGGTGGAGAGGGCAGTGCAAGTGGGGGGGAGGATGGCACAGGGTGTGGGGAGGGCAGTGCAAATGCAGGGAGGGTGGCACAGGGTGCGGGGAGGGCGGTGCGAGTGGGGGGAGGGTGGCACAGGGTGCGGGGAGGGTGGTGCAAGGGCGGGGAGGGTGGCACAGGATGCAGGGAGGGTTGTGTAAGTGTGGGGAGGGCAGCACAGGGCAGCATGGGGTGCAGGGAGGGTGGTAGTGCAGAGAAGGTGGCACATGGTGGCAAGGGGTGCAGGGAGGGTGGTGTGAGTGGGGGGAGGGTGGCACAGGGTACGGGAAGGGCAGTGTGAGTGCAGGGAGGAGAACACAGGGTGCAGGGGTGATGTGAGTGTGGGGAGGGTGGCACAGGGTGCAGGGAGGGTGGTGCAAATGTGGGGAGGGTGGCACGGAGCAGTATGGGGTGCAGGGAAGGTGGGGTGAGTGTGGGGAGGGCAGCACAGGGTGCAGGGAGGGCGGTGTGAGGGCAGGGAGGGCAACATGGGGGAGTGGCATGTATACCGTGCAGGTGGGATGTAGCACACAGGGGGAATGATATATGTTACACTGGGTATAGCTAGTAATCATAAAATTCCTGAGGAAGATTGTGAAGACTTTGAAGCATTTGGGATTGTGTGTTGTTTTGTGTTTGTGTCTGGACTCCCACCTGGAAATGATGTGATTTCATAGGAGCTGAACTAGATATGATGTCAGACTCATCTCTTTTAAGTGCAGTTTTGTTCCAAACATCTGTGTCATGAAGTGTTGCCGATGCATATGTGAGAAATGCTGATCACTCTCTGCATCCTATCACTTTTCCTTCAGCCAGATTCCAGTATGGGATTTTTTGGTTGTTGTTGGAGAAAAGGCTCTTACTGTGGGGAACAAGGGGAAGGGGCCAGAGAGAAGAAAGTGATGGGCATGGGAAGAAGTCATATGATGGGCATGAGAAAAAGTCATATTTTGATTTCAAACTGAATGCAGTTGAAGCAGATCCACATTTCAAAAGATAAATGTGCAGTTCTCTCATCTGCTTTGGCTCTCCTTTATGATAGCAGCTGATTTGGCAAATGGAAACATTTGTCATGGCCACCTCAAACTTGATTGTATGAAGACTCCTTGTTTGTTGTACCTCACCATGTAGCAGCAGCTTGACTCTACTGTGGCCCCATCTACACGATGAAAAATAGCACGTATTCGAAAAATGAGCAATCTGTACACACCGCCATTTGAATAAATACGTGCTATTCAGAGGCGTGTGTGTAAAACCCACCTTTTAATCTGTTTCCTGGGGATCCGGCTCTTCATCCGGATCCCAGGGTTTACTCCAGACAGCCATTTGAATGATTGACTGTCTGTACACTCCTGTTCGCATAGATACGAACAGGAGTGTAACGTGATTGGGTGGCAGTATAGAGGGGGCGGGGCTTGGACAGAGAGGAAACAGTTGCAGCTGCCATTTTTTTAATTATAGCAGAGGTGGAGGAGGAGGGAGCCCTGGCTAGCAGGAGGAGGAGGAGGAGGAGGTGGGCTTGTTGGTTCACTAATTGCTTGCCCAGCCCCAGCCGCAGCATCCTCTCCTGCCGCCCTTGGCTGGCTGGCTGGCTGGCTGGCTGGCTGGCTGGCTGGCTGTGGGAAGCAGAGCACACAGCAGCAGCAGTGACCAAACTCTCCCCACCTGCCTGTCTGCCTGCCTGCCTCTGCAGACCTCTCCCCCCCTCCTCCTGCTAGCCAGGGCTCCCTCCTCTTGAGGTGCTTAACAGGTACGATGGGCAGCAGAGGGCTCTGGAGGTAGGGAAGGGGCAACAGGAGTGCATGCAAGGCCCCACTGGAGCTCTAGCCCCAGTTTGGGCACAGGCAGTGGGATGGGGACGGGAGGCCTCAAAGGGTTCCCTGTGGCCTGGTTGGGAGAGTGGGGGAGAGGGAGGAGGAGGGTCCTCCTCTAGCCAGGCTCCAGACCCTCTCTGGTGCCGCCACTGCCCTCCTCCATCCTCCCTTCCCAGCCCCACTGCCATGGACTTTACGGGGAGTAAAAAATAATCTAGGTAGAGCATTCACATTTGAATGCCTGCCTTTTCAGATTTTTTTTACCCCTGTTCGTATGTTTTGCCCCTCATGTAGACGGGGCCTATATATTTGCGATTGCCCTTTAAGGGCTATTTTAGTAATAGACAACAGCTTGAGTTGTGCCCAGAATATTATCTTGTAAAGAATTCATCTTATAACTGCTTGGATAGTGTGAGACTGTGCTCACAGAATGTTCTTTTCATGAGGATGATTCTTGTGATGGTTTCTGTTACAGAATGTGGTTAGAATAAAGAATGGTTTGTCTTTGATTCTCAGAAATGAGGTTCCTTATCAGGGTTCTTTGCAAACAACATTGAATTGGAATCTAGCCATGAATTCTAATGTATGTCAATACCCCACCCCTGGAGCTGCCTGGGGACAAGCACTATGCAAAGTATTAAGTGTGAATACCTGTCTCATCTTTGTGGTCTTTAGCTCCTTCATCAATGCCCACAAGAATAGGCTTATCTGGCAGCAGTGGCTAGGTGTA
This sequence comes from Gambelia wislizenii, assembly GCA_030847615.1. NCBI lineage: Eukaryota > Metazoa > Chordata > Lepidosauria > Squamata > Crotaphytidae > Gambelia > Gambelia wislizenii. The sequence goes on along the minus strand of JAUMIR010000001.1, from coordinate 114,441,665 downwards.
AGAAGCCACTCACATGACTAAATTTCCCACAATGTTCAGGGTGATACCATTATGTCAGGTGGTCATCTGGGAAATTGGAGGAAGTTAAAGATGGTGGATGGTTTCCCTTACTCAGATGCTTTTGACAGTAATTGTCATGTAACTGCTTCTTCAGAGTCCGTGGACAGCAGCTTCAGGATTAAACAGTAAGCTTTATTGTAACAGGAAACAAAAGAGCAAAGTATACAAAATTGTTGCTTCGAATGAAATTCACTGGCAAAACAGTAAAATAAGAACTATTCCCAATCAGTCAAAATCTGGTAGGCAACTGAGCCTTGGCTACCCATCATCCACCCACCCCGTTCTCACCCATCCATGGCTCCACCTATTGACTCTCACAACATCCACAGGTGCAAGGCTATTCCTGCCATTACCAGACAGACTCTATCCTCCCACGTCTATTCCCAGCACACCAATTAATGTTACATTGGTAAAGAATGCAAAAACATCAAACAGTCTAACATGAAATCATACAGTGACTGGACACAACCAGAAATCAAAATTGTTGGCAGGGAAGTAGTTTTGGTAGAACCTGAAGGTAATCCATAGCTACTGGTGGTGGCATCAGGAGTCAGGGACCACTATCTTGCTAAGGGACACTTCAAATGTGAAACAAGTCTGGGTGGATGGTAGACATATAAAGAAGCTTTGTCATTTCTTTCTTGTCCTGGCAAGAAAGGGTATCTAAATAGGTTGAGTCACCTTCTCAAAAATTGCCAAACACCATGAGATTTTTTTGTCCCTCAGAGAAAATAAAGTATTTTTTCATTATTCATTTTTGCACAAAATCTATTTTTTACAAAATGCAAGTGTTCTACATTGTTTTCTGTGAAAAATATTGGCCAAGATCCTGCATCAGAAGTGTAGCTATGATATTGTAGCTATGTTTCATATCCTGATTCAACCTGAAACCCACCTTAAAAACCAGATGGACATGCTGAGTGATGGAGTTCTGTGGCGCTGACGAATGGAGCACTGTAGGATGATGTGAGTGAAGGTGTGAGGAAGAGTTGCAACAGGACTCCACAGAGGTCCAGGCTTCTGCTCCTTGCACCATTGATCACTGGCGGCAGGAGGCTGGACACATAATCCTGCAACACCACAGAACGCCATCAGTTGAAATGGCTCACTGGCTTCTAAGGTGGGTTTTGGGCAAATTTACAATCATGACAATGGTACTACAATCATAGAACTTTCTCATACCCCCCAAACCTGTTCTTTTGCTGGCATAACTTTGCGTTTTTATACTGGCAAAAGAACTCCCCATGCCACACTTACCCTTCCCACCCATCCAAAGGCTTCCCCAGCAATGATGGAGGAGTGAATGGATTTCCATTCACTTTCTCATTTGAAATCCCGCTTATTCTCGTGAGAATACATAGTGTGGAAAATTCAACAATGAAAATAAAAATAACAATGTAAAAGTTTAAAAAGCACATAAACCCACTAAAAAAGTCCTAAGTAACATGGGGAGGGTCATAAAAAGTGTGCCACCTACCTGGATGTCATGATCTCACCTGGAAGTGTTCTGGCCAGAGTGGCCATTGATATTGCATTCACATGAGTTCAATGGCATGTGGATTCAAATGTCAGCAATGCCGGCACTAAAGTGCTAGGGGAGATCTATTGACCGCTTAAGCTGTCAATAAAATATGACAGGTTTTGGCCAGTACATAAATGAAAAGGGGCAACATTGTGTGGTATGCCTGCCCTTTTGTGTTTATATGGTGTCATAATGACTCTGTATTGGGTGTGTCTGATAATGTCCTTTAATGTGAAAAAGAAACAGTTATGCAATTATAAGATTGAATAACACCCATTCTTTTTTTTAATACAAAAAAATGGCCAGTGTTCTGTATCAGCTCATCAGTTAAGTATACTTAACTAAGTAACCTCTCCAAACCCAACTCCCCTGAACCTGACAAAAATGTAATTCACCTATGCTCTGACCACTGACAGAATAGACCTCCTTCTACCCATGGAGCTGTTTCCTAGTAAAGTAGGTTGGAGGGGAAAAGTTACAATTGTGGCAGTAGTGTCACAATCAAAACTCCTTCCCGCCAACTTATTTTACTAGATATCAGGAGCATGGGGAGAAGGAGGTTCATTCTGCCTGTGATCAGAACATGGGTGAATGATCTTTCTGTCAGGTTTGGGAGGAGTTGGGCCAGGAGAGGTTACTTAAAGTGACCTAGTATAGTTAACTAAGGGCGCATCTACATTGTAGAAATAATGCAGTTTGACATCACTTTAACTTCCATTGGTAGTTTTGTGAGGCACTCTTTGGCAGAGAAGGCTAAAGTCCTTATAAAACTACAAATCACAGGATTCCATAGGATGGAGCTACAGCAAGTCGTGTCCAACTGTATTATTGTTAAAGTGTAGATGTACCCTAAGTAGCTAATACAGAATACTGGCTTTTTTAAAAAAGCAACATACACACAAATGATTTTTTTAAAAAATCTTGAAATACTTTTTTTTTTTTTTTGAAAAATGTACAAAACTTCCAATGATCTTCCTTGGTGGGGAGAAAATATTTGGTTTTTTTCTTTTTCATTTTTGAAAACAAGTCAAGATCTATAATAGATGGGAATGTACAAATACATTTTAATGTAGTAAAATGGCTGCATGCTGTCTAGATGCAAAAAGTGAACCATAAATTATATATTACATGTCTTGTTTCTTTCCAGCACGGTATGGGAATTTTTAATATGACCTCTTTACCACTTCAGTTTTTATGAAACCCACATCATATAAATAAACTAATAAATTGTATTTATTAAGGCATCTGGTGAACACCGGATTCCTTTTTATTCAAAGGTTTGTGACCTAAAAGACATAGGAGATGTTTAGGTTAACCTTGAACACCCCAAAAATGGGTGAGTGAGGAAAACAAAAAGATCTTTGTCTGGGCAAATGAGCTGATTGGTGCAACCCTCTTTGACTTTGGGCAGCATTCTCTGCCTGAAATATTGATACTAAGCTGTTAAACATTGACATAAAACAACTAACTCAATCCAGCAAAGAAAGCATGTTGTAGGAACAAGTAATTAGCAAATGGTATGAACAAAGAGAGAAATAACTCTTAGTTAAGTAGAATATTGTAAATAATGGATTTTATTCAAACAAGCAAGAGTGTGAATTGCTATAAAGTAAATATCAATTATTCATACCATTTAATATTTTATTACACCCTCATAAACATTTACATTAGAACAGCAGTGAGCTGTACCCTGGAGATTCAACCTAAGCAAACAAGCCCTCCTTTCTTTTGCTAAGCTTCCCAGCTCTCTGTCCATCACCACTTAAGCCCAGGATGAAGTGAGCTGAAAATTGCACCACTTCTCAAAGCTCCAAATCATGTCTTGCTGCTCTGTAATGTAGGCAGCTTTAGGAGTATCTGAAACAATAATATCAGGGCTTTGAAAGAGACCTGTGCTAGAATAATCACATTCTAAAGAGTTGTCCCAGTGTAGTAGCTCAGTTTCCAATGTTACAGAGTCTCCAATGCATTGGGTTCCTGTAGGGTATTTGATTTGTGCCCATCACCTAAATTGTCTGCAGGGATCACAGCAGCATAAGAGTAGGTTATGTAGTCTGTAAATTTGGGGTCTAACTTTTGGGTTATGGGAGGATGTCCACAGACAAGATGAGATTACTTTTTCTATGGACTGTAATTGAAGGATTTTTTTAAAAAACTAATCCTAGAAAATGGTGCAAGCATGCTTGCTAGGGGATTCAAAAAGCTATAGTCCAAAAAGTAACTTTTGCACATGCTGCCATGGATACCTTCCATACTCTTGGTAGCAGGCAGTGCTTTATAAGAAGTCTTCAATGTGGCATGAAGGCACATAACAACAACTACTATGGCCAAATACACACTACACAAATAATCCCAGGATTTGTAGTCTTACAAGGTCTTTAGCCTTCTCTGCCAAAAGTGCTGGTACCTCACCAAACAACAAATCCCAGGATTCGATAGGAAGGAGCTATGGCAAATAATCCAGTTTCAAACTGGATTATTTGTGTAATGTGGAGCTGTTATGTGGAAGATTGAAGAAACTTGTTTTCTGCTACTCCACAGGATAGAACTGGAATCATTGGATTCTGACAAATGATTAAGAAGGAATTCCTAATTATAAGAACTGTGGAATAGACTGCCTTTTTTTGTGTGTGTACTTTTCTTCACAGAAGCCCCCCCCCCCCAGTTGCTGAAGAGTTGGCCTAGATAGGCTTTGGGATCCCTTCCAGCTCTGTGATTCTATGGTTCCCATTTGTGGGTTGGCTTATGGCCAGGGCTGGCCAAGACTTTTTGCAACATGAAGCAGATCAGCAATGGGTGCCCCCGCCCATCCAAGTCAAGGAGCGTAGTATTCAAAGCCAAATGAGTTATTTTGGCACCAAAGGCAGAAAATGCCACAAGTACCTCTCCCCTCTCCCTGGAAATAAAAATGCAGTAATGGCTATTGTACTTTCTGCCTACTTTTATTATACTCTTGTAATTCTAATAGATTCTATGCATCTTATCATGTTTTATGACTTATTATTGTTAATCATCTGAATTGGTGTGAAAACACTAGAAGAAAAGGAAATTATTTTTCTTCTGGCCTTTCATGACATCCAGATTCTTCTGCATGAGATGGTGACCTCATCTTGCCTAATGGTAGGGGCAGCCCTGTTCATGGCCTGGAGGTGTTTGAGTTCCACAGATCATGATGGCATTGAATGTACTCCTTTGTGAGAAAAGGTCTGGTTAAATCGTTGGCCATCCCACTACATTAGTTTGAAACCGACTGGTTTACAATATTGCAAATCACAAAGTTTTTTTCTTCTAAGAGCTGTGGGATTCCTAAGGCTGGTGTCACCCCTCCCCCCCCAAACGGTGTCACCTGGTGTGGTTCAGCCTCTATGCACCCCCCTAGTGCCACCACTGCCTAGGAGCTGGACAGCAGGCATTCATACCTACCACAGTATGAAAACTGGTAGAAGAAAAACAAAATGTCAGGCAGTCTGACAGCAATATGTTAAAAAAAATGAGCAAGAAGGGGTGGAGTAGTTCAAAAAGAAAGGTGTCAGGAAGATACATATGCAGTCTAATATGCTTTTTTTGAAAGGGGAAATGAGTTCTTTCAAGATGACTGGCCATGTTTTTCCCCTTTCATCTCACTCACTGACTTCTTGAAGATAAAACTTCCCCAGATATCCAGTAACTGGGTGACTAATAGCATCTAAACTAAAGTGTGTGTTGGGTATTCTGTGCTGGAGTTGCCAACCAATCCATATTAATGTTCCACTAGTGACAGCCAAATGGGAATATTTCCAAGGCACATGTGCATGAATGTGGCAGAGTCCAATCTGCCAGAGGGAGAAGGATTCAAGCCCTAGTTTCTGATTTTGAGTAAATGATAATGAAAGCTATGTGTATTGATCAAAGTTAATATCTTGCTATAATTGCTTTTGCTTGGATAATATATGTTGGCCAAAGATTGTATATTTGTATTTTCAACATTTATATCTTCCAAAGTCTAGAAGTAGTGTAGGCATTCCCTCCTTCTCTGTTAATTTTAGCTGTGGGGAGTAGAATAAAACTGCTCAATGAGGCATTGGATAATATCCAGCACAGGGTTTCTAGACCCATTTCATGTCCCTGGGGGTTGGGTCCTGAAAGAGGTACAGAAGTGCTGCTCTGTTGATCAGATAAGGGCAAAGAGAAGTCTCCTTGCAGTTATACCAAATCCAGGCAATCCAGAGGTCCCATTGTTGTTGTTATGTGCCTTCAAGTTGTTTCTGACTTAAGGCAACCCTAAGGCGAACCTATCACCGGGTTTTTCTGGTAAGATTTGTTCAGAGGGGATTTGCCTTTGTCTTCCTCTGAGGTTGAGAGAGTGTGACTTCCCCAAGATCTTCCAGTGTGTTTTCATGGCCGAGTGGGGATTTGAACCCTAGTTTCCAGAGTCATAGTCCAACGCTCAAACCACTACACCATGCTGGCTCCAAACCAATTGCTGTAGCTAATGTTGCATGCACTTGTTCTTTTCTGTGCCTATAGAAAGGCTCAGAATACAGATATCTTGCTAGGTTTGGTCCAAATTCAGATTAGGTGACTCCCAGTTCAGACTGGGAATCAACTAACAACCCAGCCTTTGCACTAGGCAAAGCACAACCTGCTTTATTTGTGGTGAATTAAATTCAAACAATGTTATTAATTTTGTGAGATGCTGGTTGGAGTTTGAGTCTCATTACAACAATGAATAATGCAGCAATAATGGTGCTTCTTCTACTTCCTCTCTGGCCACTGCAGGTCCTATCATAGTTTTGATCTGGCAGAAGGTATAGGACAGAGACCTCAGAAAAGATACTTGTAGACCATCCTTGGATAAAGGAAAAACTTTCTTGCCAAGCAATGCATGCTCTTGCAACACCCAGCTTAGACCACTGCATTGGTAAGGCCTATTTTTGAAGACTGAGTGTCTTGCATACAAATACTATCCAACTATATCTAAGAATACACTTATCTATATCTAAACTACTAGTTCTAAATCATTAGCATCCAAGCCCGATATGACTGAACATGTTGTCTGGGCAGGAACACGAGGCTCCTTCTCTGACTGAACAGGTTTCTGTGATCAGCCCAAGGACAGATATGCAGTAGTGTGCATGGCTGTTCCTTTTGGCTTACAGAAGGTATGAGATGTGTAAATGAAAACTGACATTTCATTAGATTCTCATGAAAAAAATATACCTGGCATGACAAGGATGTCACATGATACTGTATGTGCCAGTTGTTTCATTATGCATGGAGTGTTGCTCTTTCTCTTAAGGTCTGGATCATGGCTGGCTGGCTTGGACTTTTCCCTTTAAACTAGTTGTATTCTTCACTCTGCAACTGTGAATAGTATATCAACATACTAAATGTTACCATATAAATGTTGCGTGCAGTACATACCATTTTGTATCACCTGGAGTGTGTGGGCTGAAGAAAAGAGGAGCCATCTTTGGAATTTTGACCCAACACCATGCAGATTAATTCCATGCTTACAATTCTGTGATTGCTGATAGAAGTGGGAAGATTCACAGTATTCTAGGCTTAAGCCTAGATTATTATTATTATTATTATTGCTCAAGTTTTAGACAAGAGCTTAAAAGTGTCTTCTCTGTTTGGGGTGGTCTATACCTCCTTGAGTCCGCTAAGCTGGTTGCAGGCTTCTGAGACTTGTCATCCAATGAGGCAGCTTTTCTATATGATGCTTGAGATACATGAAGAAAGCAGTGGTAGCTGATGGCTTCAATGTCAGTGAGCAATGAATCAACTCTGGGATTTACTGTCTCAATTTTAAAAGGATATGTCCAAGGTAATGAACCCTATCCCCAAAACAGGTTCAATGTCTTGCATTAAAGCTCACACTGAAACCAGAGTAGATTCACCATCTCACTAATGTGGAAGCAACCAGCCAGCACTGCAACAAACAAACAAACAAACAAACAACCATTATTCCTTTGGAAGGGAGCTCATCAGTAGAGGGCACATGCTTTGTATGTGAAAGGTTTTGGTTCAACCTCTGGCATCTTCAGTTAAAAGAGTCACATAGCAAGTGATGCAAAAGAGTTTGAGACCACACAGGTAGCTACTACCAGTCAGAGCAGATAATATAGGGATGGGTAGATAAATAGTGTGATCTGCAAGTAAAAAAATAACAACCATTGTCCCAAGGGCTAACAGTGTTGATCAACTTGAATTATACCTTCAGCTCATTTACATCCTATCATGAAAGATACAGCATAAAAGCTGTATATATATTCTTTTGTGCAACTTAACCCCTTGTCCAATTTATTATATTTAGTTTGGCAGTATACAATTCAAGTAAAGCATTCCATTTTAAAGCATTTTGTATACTTTAAAAATTTGCTTTGGAATCTTTTTTGGAGTTTGAGCAAATGTGGTTTTCAAATCATTTTGGTTTTCAAAATGCAGAACTGTAAAACCAACTGCATCACTTTAAAGTATCTCTACAGCTGGCTTGATTCTGTTTCCAAGGCCAGCGGTGCTCCTAGAAGCTTCCTGGAAGTGAGACTTCTAGGCTTCCTCAAGCACTATTTTCATTGTAAACAAGGCATGAATGCCCTGCATCTCTCATTTTCACAAAACGAGCATCAAGTTTTGCCATTGACATTGTGGAAAATTCAGGCCCATGACCAAACCCTAGTCACTAGTTTTCAGTAGTTCTCTCCAATAGTTGTTCTTCATCCTGAAGAGGAGTGACTAGTGAAGTACCTCAGGGTTCTGTCCTGGGCCTAGTGTTGTTTAACATCTTTATAAATGATTTAGATGATGGAATAGAAGGCATGCTTATCAAATTTGCAGATGATACCAAATTTGGAAATACAGTATAGCAAATATCCCAAAGGACAGGGTCAGAATTCAAAATGACCCTGACATACTGGAGAACTGGGCCCAAAATTAACAAAATGAATTTCAACAGAGATAATTGTAAGGTACTACATCTAGGCAGGAAAAATGAAATGTACAAATATAGGATGGTTTACACCTGGCTTGAAAGCAGTACGTGTGAAAAGAATCTAAGTTCTTAGTAGGCCACAAGGTAAACATGAGTCAATAGTGTTATGCAGTAGCCAAAAAGAGACTAATGCAATTCTTGGCTGCATCAACAAGAGTATAGCATCCAGATCAAGGAAAACAGTGCCAGTCTATTCTGCTTTGTTCATCTGGAATAACATCTCCAGTTCTGGGCACCACATTTCAAGAAGGATATTAACAAGGTCTAATGTGTCCAGAGAAGAGCAACCAAGATAATCAAAGGTCTGGAAACCAGTCTTATGAGGAGTAACTTAGAGAGCTGAGTATGCTTAGTTTGGAAAAGACTGTGATGTGACATGATCACTGTTTTTAAATATTTGAAGAAATGTTATGTAGAAGATGGAGCAAGCTTGTTTTTTGCTGTTCCAGAGACTATAACATGAACCAGTAAATTACAAGAAAAGAGATTCCACATAAACATTAGGAATAATTTTTACTTTAAAATCTGTTCAACAGTGGAATAGATTTGCCTTGGAGGATGGTGGATTCTTCTTCTTTGGATGTCTTTAAACAGAGGTTGGATAGTCATCTTTCAGGGGTGCTTTACTTGTTTATCATCACGGAGTTGGACTAGATATCCCTCATGGTCTCTTCCAATGCTAAGATGCTATGATTCTAGACCCTATGTAGATTCTAATGTGGTTGGGAGGAGAAATTTGGTCCCAGGATTCATAGAAGTTCTCTAGCTTCAGTTTACTGGTCTGAAGGGCAGACTCAAATGGAGCCTGACAAGTCTCACTCCGCAGTGACCTACCAGCAGTGACGTACCCATACTTCTACCAGCAGAAAGATTGTAAACAGTAAATTTATACTTGTAGACCTTTCTCTGGCCATATCTGGCATATCAGACTCCAGATTTCATGTGCCACTCTGCAGCTGGAGCTCCACTCTGCTAATAGAGTGGCCCTTCAAAATATCAGGTGGGATCTGATGGGACTTAAGATTTCTTTGTTAATACTTATATTATGCATTTTCACAATACAGGATGATCAATTAACATTTCATTTCACACACAATAAACCACCAGTCTGGCTTATTCTGGCTCTGAGGTTTTCCTCTTTTGTGACAGGCTGGATTGCTAAAAATATCTTCACATTATTGCAGGCATTAAGTTTTCTAGATTCTTCATCTTAGTCCTTAGAATAATGTAAGAAAAAGAGCAACATAGAATCCATTGGTCCCTTTCTATATAGAATCATAGAGTTGGAAGAGGCCTCATGAGCCATAAGGTCCAACCCCTTGCTCAGTGCAGGATCTCCAGCTAGAGCATCCCCAACAGGTAACTCTCCAGCCTTGTTTCCAAGACATCCAGAGAATGTCCTCACCAGCTCTCCAGGCAATTAGTTCTATTGCTGAACCACTCTGTCGAGAAGTTCCTTCTAATGTTCAGTGGAAATCTACCCTCCTGTAACTTAAAATCATTACATCTAGTTCTACTCTCTAAGGAAGTAGAGAACCAGCCTGCTGGTATTTAAAGAGTGTAATCCTGTCACCCTTCAGTCTTCTCTTCACCAAGCTGAACACGCCCAGCTCTATCATCCTTTCCTCATATGTTTTATTATCCATACCTTTTATTATCCTTGTTGCCCTTTTCTAAATTTGCACTAACTTGTCTATATTCTTTTTAAAATTGACACACTCAGAACTGAATGCCTTACTCCAGATTAGGCTTAACCTCAAAGTAGCATGATCAAGGGATAGGCACATGTAAGCCTCAATTATAGGAAGAATTAATAAGTTTACTTTATTCAAGTGAAGTCCGTCATGCAACTTCACATGAGGCAGGATTCTCCCATACCTCTGACAGGCTTAAAGTTATAGCAATCACAGAGTATTAAAATTTATAGTTATAAAAGTTATAGCAATCACAGAGTATTAAAATTAAAGCATTCAGTTACTCAAGTTACATTCAGTTACTAATTTAACTACATCCAACCAAAGTAAAGAAATTAAAAAGAATTCCCTAACACAACTAAACAGGCCCTAATTCCTACACAATACTTGCAGTTGGTTGCCTTCAGATGATATTCAGGCAAGCTGGGAGCCAAAGCCAGATGGGGGATGGCTTTGCTCTACCAGCCATACTCAGTCTATGTTCAAAGCCACATGGCTGTCTTGTTCTCTCTCAAAATGGCTTCACACAAAAGCAGTTATATTTTAGTCAGAGTTCCCGGGTCTAGAGTTGTGATTGGCTATTCCAGGGCAGGTGCTGTGATATCCTGATATCATCTCATTAACTTCTGTGGAAGTGGAGTTTTAGACCCTCCCTTTTATTAACCCCTTTCTTACCTGATACTATGCTGGCAAGACAATCTGTTTACATATAAAGGGAGTTATAGTTCTCTGGCCGAATGATGGGAGTTGCACCTTAAGGCAGCATGATGGGACTCCATTATGACAACTTGGAAACTATAGTTCTATTAATGCAGGCTAAGATAGCATTTGACTTCTTTGCTTCAACATCACACTGATGCCTCATGTTCACCTTGTGATCAAAATAATCTCAAGGTCCTTTACACATGTAGTACTGCTGAGCTAAGTATCTCCCATCCTATATCTGTACATTGAATTTTTGTGACCTAAATGTCAATTTTGCATTTACCTCTGATGAATTTCATTTTATTATTTCAACTGAGTTTTCTAGTTTATCTAGGTCATTTCAAATTCTGTTCCTATCTTCCAATGTGTTAGCTACCCCTCTCAGTGTTGTATCATCCACAAATCTGATAAGGATTTCCTCCATCCCATCATCTAAATCACTGCTAAAAATATTGAAGAGCATGGGCCCCAGGACAGAACCCTGTGGCATTCCACCTGAGACTGCCTTCCAGTTTGAAGCACAGCCACTGATGATAACTCTTTTGAGCATGGTTTTCCAACCAATTATGGATCCATCTGATGGTGTTTCAATCTATTCCATATATAGTCCGTTTGCTAATCAAAATATCATGGGGGACCTTAAAAATGCTTTGCTGAAATCCAGATAAATGACATCCACAGCATTCCCAGCATCTACTAACCTAGTGACCTGATTTTTAAAAAAAGATATAAGGTTAGTTTGGCAGGATTTGTTCTTGATAAACCCATGCTGGCTCCTGCTAACTGTATTGTCATCAAGATACTTGCAAACAGACTCCTGCATAATCCATGCTAATATTTTTCCTAGTATTGAGGTCAGGCTGACTGGCCTGTAGTTTCTAGGATCATCATCTCCATCTCCATCTCCTCCTCCTCATCCTTTTGCCTTTTTTGAAGAAAGGGACAATGTTTTCTCCTCTCCACTCCTCTGGACCTTACCTATTCTCCAAAAATTCTCAGCTGATGGCAAATGGTTCTCAAGAGTATGTCAGCAAGTTCTTTCAATATGCTGGGATGGAGATGATCTAACTGCTGTCTGTTATAAGTGTTTTGAAAAATAACATCATATGCCACTACAATGGGCTTTTAATTCAATTTTGAAGCAAGGAAAGATTCTAGGAACCTGGGAAGCAGCAATGATACCATTAATACCAAAAGAAGATCAGGACTTGATGAAGGCAATAATTATAGGCCTATCTCCTTACTGAATAGTGGCTATAAGATATTTACTTTAATTCTTGCAGAATTTATATATGAAGATCAAAGTGGATTTCTACCTAAAAGGCAACTATGAAATAATATGAGATCTGTTTTAGATGTTGTAGAATAATTGGAACAGCATAATGAGAAATAAGCAGCATTGATTTTTTGGATGCAGAGAAAGCTTTTGATAATTTGAATTGGGTCTTTCTTTTTGAAGTGTTAAAGAAGATGTAGTTTGGACCTAATTTTATCTGTTGGATAAAAGTGATATACGAGACTCAAACAGCAGAGCTTATGGTTAATGGAGAGTTAACAAATACATGTGAGATATAATGGGGAATGCGACAAGGTTGTCCATTATCTCCCTTACTGGTTCTCTTGTCATTAGAACTGTTGTTGAGAGCAATTCGACAAGAAGATAAGATTAAAGGCCTATATATGAAGAAATCATCTTACAGACTGAAGGCTTTTGTGGATGATTTGATGATTGTGATAGAAAATCCTTTGGACAATATTGAACTGTTATTGAAAGTAATGGATGAATATGGAGAAGTATTTGGATTTACAATTAATAAATAAAAGATGAATATGATAACAAAAAAATGGAGGAGGAAGATAAAATGTGACTAATGCAGTTGTCCAGTTGTAAGATAGAAAAGAAGGTGAAATATTTAGGCATAACTATGTCTAATAAGAATTCTACACTATTTCATGATAATTATATTAAAATTTGGAACAAAATTAAACAACACATAGTACTTTATGAGACCACCCTCCTCAACTGTTCTTTTGCCAGCATATTTTGTGGCATTTTTATGCCAGCAAAAGACCCCCCCCACCAGACCTTACCCTACTCATGTGAAAAGGCAGCCCCAGCACTAACAGAGCAGGAATGGAGCTCCATTCACTTCCTAGTTCCAAATCTCACCGATTCTCACGAGAAGATGCGAGTGTGGCAAATTCAAAAAAATTAAAAAAAGAAACACACAAAACATATGCACAAGCACAGAAATACACTTTAAAAATCACAAGTAAACTGGGGAGGTTCATAAAAAGAGTGTCCTGGCTGACCTGATCTCACCCGGAAGTGTTCTGCCAATTGATGCTGTATTCACTGAACACAATGGCACAAAGTTTCAAATGCTGGCAATGGCGGCAAAAAAACACCACGGAAGATCAATTGACAGGACATTATCACAAAAGGACAACGTCATTTGATATGTGCACCCTTTCGTGTTAATTAGGCATTGTTATGACAGCATGGTCTGATAAAGTCCTTACAGAGATGGGATAAACTCAAATGGTCTTTTTTAAGAAGAATTTCAGCTATAAAAATGAATGTTTTCCCCAAAAGGTTGTTTTTGTTTCAGATAATATCAGTACTGTTGAATGATATGCGATTTAAAAGTTGGTAAATGGTTTTATTAAAATTTATCTGGCAAGGGAAGAAACCAAGAGTGAGGTTTAGGATGCTTAGCAGAGATGAGGATTGGTTTTACCTGACTTAAAAATATAGTTTGCTGCCTGTTGTTTGGTCTAGTTAAAAGAATGAATAAAACTGGATAACAGGGGATTATGATCCTTAGAAGGACATGATTTAAGATTTTGATGGCACAGGTATTGTGGTATGACAACATGGATGTTAATACAGATTTTAATAATTGCTATGTAAGATCTGTTACTCTAAGGATCTGGAATAAGTATAAACCTTGACTGCATTCTAAATTGCCTCTATAGATTTCTGAGCAAGAAGGTTTTTATAAAATGGACAAAACTGAAGATGAAAAATCTACCCTAGATGAATTCAAGTCTCCAGGGTCAGATGAACTACATCCAAGAGTATAACATGAACTGGCAGAAGTAATATCAAAACCACTGGCAATAATCTTTGAGAAGTTCTGGAGATCTAAAGAAGTCCCAGCAGACTGGAGGAGGGCAAATGTTGTCCCCATCTTCAAAAAGGGGAAATAGGACCCAAACAATTATCACCCAGTCTAGGAAAGATTCTAGAGCAGATCATTAAACAGACAGTATGTAAGCACTTAGAAAGGGATGCCATGATCATTAAAAGTCAACATGGCTTTCTCAAAAACAAGTCATGCCAGACTAATCTTATCTCTTTTTTTGATAGAGTGACAAGCTTGGTAAGATGAAGCTGTGGATGTAGCATATCTTAGCAAGGCCTTCGACAATGTCCCCCATGATATTCTTGTAAACAAACTAGTAAAATGTGTACTATACAATGCTACTGTTGGGTGGATTTATAATTGCTTGACAGGCTGAACTCAAAAGATGCTCACCAATGGCTCCTTTTCATCCTGGAGAGAAGTGACTAGTGGGGTGCCACATGGTTTTGTCCTGGCCCTATTATTATTTCACATCTTTATCAATGACTTGGATGATGGATAGAGAGCATACTTATCAAATTTGTAGATGACAGCAAATTAGAAGGGGTAGCGAATAACCCAGAAGACAGGATGAGAATTCAAGATGACCATAACAAATTAGAGAGCTGACCAAAGCTAATAAAATGAATTTACATTGGGAGAAATATAAGGTACTACATTTAGGCAGAAAAAAATGAAATGAAAAGGTGGGTGACACCTGGTTTGGTGGCAGTACATGCGAAAGGGATCTAGGAGTCTTACTGGACCACAAGCTAAACATGAGTTAACGGTGTGATGCGGTAGCTAAAAAAGCCAATGTGATTCTAGAATGCCACCCAGGGACAGGGGGATTTCCAGCAGATAATGGGCTATCAACCAACCATTAGCCAAACAGATACTAATCCTCCTTGCATATCTACACCCAGAAACTAACCATTCAAATACACAAATTTACATATCCTCCCCAACAGGGCTTCACAGTATATAAACACCACACACACTCCTACCCAACCATTCTCTGAAGATGCCAGCCACAGATACAGGCAGAACGTCAGAAGTAAACTCTTCCAGAACACGGCTTCACAGCCCAGAAAAAAACCAAGGAAAATCTATAGATTCTAGTTTCGTCAATAGAAATATAGTGTCTAGATGGAGGGAAGTGATGGTCCCACTTTATTCTGCTTTTGTCACCTGGAATACTGTGTCCAGTTCTGGGCACCACAATTCAAGAAGGATATTGAGAAGCTGGAAAGAGTCTAGTGGAGTGTGACCAAAATGGTAAAAGGTCTGGAAACCATGCAGTATGAGGAGTGGCTTAAGGAGCCGGGTATGTTTAACCTGGAGAAGAGTAGGTTAAGACGTCACACAGTAGCCATGTTTAAATATTTTAAAGGATGTCATATTGAAGAGGGAACAAGCTTGTTTTCTGTTGCTCTAGAGACTAGGACACAGAGTGATGGATTCAGAATATAGGAAAAGAGATTCCACCTAAACATTAGGAGGAACTGTTTGACAGTGGAATATGCTGCCTTCTTTGGAAGTTTTTAAACAGAGGTTAGACGACCATCTGTCGGAATGCTTTGATTGTGTATTCCTGCATGGTAGGAGGTTGGACTGGATGGCCCTTGTGATCTCTTCCAATTCTATGATTCTATTATCTTTTATTTTACTGCAAGTTTAACTGTGGCTCCCATTTTCTTCCTTAGCTTCTCCTCTAGAATTCACATCTTTGTGTTTAGAGCTTGCTTTTGGACAAAGGTTTAAGCTGTCACCTCCAGCCCTGTTTCAAGCCCTATCTATCAGAATTGCCATTCATTTGATAAAGACATTCTTCCCAGTCTTCATGAGGTGTAGCCCATTAGTAGCCAGTAGTACTTTGTCTCAGTGAAGACATTGGTCCCTGAAGGCAAACCTCTCCCAGTGACATTATGTAGCCAGTCATTCACTTGAAGTATCTTCCTATCCCTGTGTTGCCATCGATCATGCATTGGTACAATCTGTGAGAATACCACCTGATCCTCTAAACTCTTTACTTTCCTGCCCAGGGCTTCTTAGTCTAAGGTGATATGATCAAAGGTGATTTTTGCAGTGTTGTTGGTGCCCACATGAATCAGAAGAAGGGTGCTGCTCTGTGTTCTTGTTGAGCTTCAACTTGTCATATATACATACATGAGCTGTAATGTATTTAATAGTCTTTGGAAAGATATCAAAGAAAGAATCAGTCTCATACTACTCACAATGTATAGATTTTCCAGTTTTCCTTAGTGCTTGGTTACTTTTTGGCTCAATAGGTCCTTAACATGATTCATATGTGTTGAATTCAATGGACTGTCTTTATTTTATGGTCCTGGAAATTTTACTCGCTGCCTGATATTGATGATTGTATTGCAGAACTACTAGATCTCTCATCTCAGTGGAACATGACATATGTAGGAAGGAACACCTTGCACAAATTGAATGGCACTCAGGATGACTTTCTGGAATTCTTCGATTACAATAGTATTGCTCCCAAAGAACAACAGTGATAACTTGCTAGTCCTTTTGTTTTTCTTGTACTTTGTTTATCTTCCTATCTAGCTTACTGAAAATTGAAAACTATATTTTCAGTTATGACACAAAGGCCCATGTCTATAGCAAGAGGGCTGTGAAGACAGGTCTGGGGAATGTTCAGGAATCCAGACGTTGACGAGCAACTATTCCAAATACTCATAATTGGACAGACTGACTGGGGCTGATGGAAATTTGAGTCCAACATCCAAAGGGTCACAAATTCTTTGCTGAAGACGCTCATGTGAGTTCACGGTCCCTTTGAATTATTCTTTCTGACCCCAATATATGAGCACTCCTTGTCATTTTATGTCTCTGTATTAGTGTTTCCTCCATGCCAAGAGTCTTCTACTATGCCATTGGTTATTTTATTAGACTACATTAAGGGTGCTGTTCCTCATTTCCCCTCTTCTGAAAGGTTTGTTAGTAGGGAGTGCAGTGTTAGTGGCAAGATGTTTCTATTCACAGAGCAAGATAGTGGGTGTCATAAATAACTCTTTTGTAGAACTCCATTAGTGTGACTCAAAACAGACCAGGGGTCAAGAAGCCAAGAAAGCTTGTCTGGGCCAAGTAAAATAGGTTAAGGGATGCACAGAAGGCTAGTCAGAAGAAGATGCTGCCAGAAGTCACCAGGATCCAAGTGGAGGTAGCAGAATGGTGGGGGGGATATATTGA
Source organism: Gambelia wislizenii (assembly GCA_030847615.1). Taxonomy (NCBI): domain Eukaryota; kingdom Metazoa; phylum Chordata; class Lepidosauria; order Squamata; family Crotaphytidae; genus Gambelia; species Gambelia wislizenii. Next base: position 114,424,361 of record JAUMIR010000001.1, on the reverse strand, counting down.
TCAACTGTCTCCTAAGTTGCTTCCAGTCATCATCCTGTGCACCAGCTCACCTGTTTTGCAGAGGCTTATTGTGAAGCAGGAGTAGCTGCTGACGTTTGCCTCGGTGTAGGGCCACTCCCCAAACATTCTTACTTGTGGCTTGGCTGTGCCTGCTGCCCCTGGAAGGGAGGCAGAACAAGAGGAAAGGTCAAGAGAATTCAAGGGCAAATACACTGTGTGTTAAGTGTTCTTTTTGATACCTCTTTCACACTGAATATCTGCAGATGGATATTGATTCAAAAGCCAGAGGAAAGCTCTGAATCTCTCCGTGTAGATCAACATCTCCTATCCTCCCATCCATGACCTGGGCATGAAGGAAATTCCCACTCTCCATTTCAGGATCTTTTTTCTTCACATATGACTGACAGAGAAGTGCAGCCATGACAGTGCTGGTGGCAGTTAAGGAAGAGCCATTGCTGTCACTTTCAATCAGACAGACAGCAGTTTTAACAGACTGTAATGGATATGCACCCAGAGCCTCTGATTGCCCATTTGCTTTTCTTACACTGCTGACCTGGACTGCTAGAGATGCTGCTGACTTCAACAAGCCCACCACTTTGACCCTCAGAGAATTTAAATGTAATTTCCACTTGATTCTTCCATGATAATTAATATCGATGGCTGGTAATATGTGCATGCTTGTGTTGTTGGTACACAAGCTTGGAAAAGTTACCTTTTTTGTATCCTAGAATTCCCCAGCTAGCATGGCCAGTGCTTTCCAAGCTCTAGTTGGCTAGTGACATTGCCTATTGGTCCTTCTATTCTAACTTCTAAAAATGATGGATGTTAATCCCATTGTAAGCAAGAAGATGGACAAACTAAAAAAAAATGCTATCCTTTAAAAGGCAGTGTTTTTCCGGTAATCCCTGATGAACATCAATGATCACAACTGTCAGGACTCTGGCATGGGCTCTGTATAGATAGTCAGCTCAAATGTACTGTTGCTGCTAGGCTATAGTTAGCATGCCAGGCCCTGACATGAGTAGAGAGCATACTGGGAGCTAGGATGCCGGGTTAGAGCTGCTGAGTGTGCTATCTGTTGCTGGAGTGTTCAAGGCCGTCTGGCCAATTATGTTTTGGGAAAGTGCGGAGGGAGGTTAAGAGGATGGTACAGCATGGAATGCTCTCATGAGCACTGCAGATGTGGGTGATGTAATCAAAACTTAGCTTTCCTATTATCTTCTGAGTTCTGGCACAAAACACCAGAACTGTCTATGCAATGAACCTGAAGCTTCTATTCCTGATCCAATAAACCATTTCTGATCAATGGAAATTGTCTCAGTGTGTGAGCGTTAGCAGAGTCATCACAAAAACTGTTGGTTGAAACATCCTCACTTTGAATAGTAAATGGATAACCGCTTTCAAGTGTCATTTTTTAAAAAAGAGATCTATCTTGGAGGCTTGATGGTGCATTCTCATTCTTTCAGTATTGCTTAGAAGCTATAGTGAAAGTTGTTGGCATCAGCAGATATGCTACTGCTGATGCAGTGAAGGAATACCATGGGGCAACAGTTTGAAGGATGAATAGGAGAATATGCCTGTCACTGTAGTGTAGGTGTGCTATTTCTGTCCAGGCCTCTTTAGCTATAAGCAAAGCCTGACCCTGGGTAAGTGATATTGTAACTTCCTTGCCAACAGGTCAATGGCTGAAGGAGATGAGATGAAAAGAATATTTGATTTGGAGACTGAGTTTGCTGGGTCCAGATTTAGGTTCATCTAATTGGGCTGAAGTAAAGTAAGATTTCTTCTCCTTCTTCTCCACAGAAAATCCTCCAGCTCCCCCAAAATGCTACACAGACAATTGGAAGACTGCTAAATTGACCGAGCTGTGGGGAAGCAGAAGAAGTTCATTAGCAATTGGGTGAAAACACCTCTTATGAACAAAGCTCTTCCAACCAGGCCCTGGACCCAACTGCATAAAGTGGTTGGCTTGTTGCTTGCTTGGGAGGCAAGGATTCTTCCTCCCCAAAATGGATGGAGCGCCCCTAAATTTCTGGCCTGGTGTAATCTGCTTTTGCAAAGGTCCTATGAACATGAGACACGGGAAATTTTCACACGGGGCCAAAATGCCCCCGTTACTGCCCCGCCACCTCGTCTCCCGTTCCTGCCAGGGAATAACATATATCTTTCACACACTTACCTTAATTCTGTGGCAGGAATGGGCTCTCCATCCCCTCGCTGGCTGGCCATAAATGCAGCCGTCGTAAGGCTGTTTTTATGACTGGCCATCTGAAACATTATCATGTTATCGCATGATAACGGCCGGGCAGTAAATTTAAAAAATAAAACTCTCCCAAATATAAAATCAGTTCACCAAGCACAAAAGCACACTTTAAATTACACAGTCAAAACAGGGAGGGTAAAATAAAGGGTGCCACTTACCTGGATGTCCACATCATACCAGGAAGTGCTCGGAATGGACCTCCCCTCTGCGGCTGTCAATTCAGAACAGGAACGGGGCTCCTGTTCACACACCCATGATTGTGTGATGGCGATGGAATGGGAGGTCTATTCATGATGAAAAATCGTGATTACATTGTTCCGGAACAGTCACGGGAGCAGGATGGATACAGGACAGAACAAGGTCAACATCGTCCGAAAGGGAAAACCTTTCCCGACCTTGTTCTGTTCTTGCCACGGGATATATAGCCTGTGTGAAAATCTCCATGCTGTATTCAAGGACATATGTGAGAACATCACAAAACAGGCACATAAGATCATAATTTAAATTGGCTTCAAATTTTAGAAGAACATGTCTGCTTGAAAGCATTCTAATACATGAACTCCTCTGTTACTGTTATAGTGTCCAGCTAGGTATTTCACCTGTGTAGATGCTGTGTTGTTCCTCAAATTGAGGTAAGCTAAGGGCTTATCTACACGGGCTAAATACCCCAGCTTGCTGCAGTTCCAGACCCCTGTACTCCATATGGTGCAGGGCTTTTGCCCCAATCTGCCGCTGGGCAGTCCTCACGACCCTCGGGACAGATACAGGGCTGGAATAGGGGCAAGCCAGGGTAGGACCTGATAAACTGCAGTAAGAAAGTACCCTATTTTATCGAGTACTGTCAGGATGGAACAGACTGAGCTCTGCATTTCCACGGGAGCCCATCCTGGCATGCTGTCCCTTGCTGCCACCACCAGCTCCCTGCTCTCTCAAAAGCCAGGCAAGGGTCCCTCAGCATGTGACCAAGGCCGGCTACATGCAGGAGGCCTGCAATCACATGTTGTGGGCCCCCTTCCTGGCTTCTTCATCAGCAGTGAAAATGGTGGAGGCTGCAGCTGAGGTGATGCTGAAGCATGATAATATTGCATAGCATTAAAATAAAGAGTTAAATTAGCAGGGCCAGAGCCAGGATATGCCGGTGGGGAGCCAGTGTATCTTGGCTGGTGTAGGTAAGTCCCAAAGGAACAGAAATCTAAGGAAAAGGAGCAAATGCCTGTTTATTTATAGTAACATATTTGTGTGACAGCTAGCTGAACATGGTGTTCCAATGTATGAAAATGAACATGGTCACTATATTCTCTGAATATTCAAAATTCAGAGACACATAAATAATACAGTGTTCTTTTTTTTAAAAAAAGCTATGTGGTTTGATACTGCTTGCAAGGTATTACATTTTGTACAAATGGATGGATCCTATGATACCAGGGAGTTATTTTGAAGTATCTGGAATAGTTCTCCATAGCAGGGCATGGAAGTGAGTGTTTTATTCATGGACCCTCTGTCTCCATCTCATATGTTAAAAAAATCTGAGTGATAAACACTCATGTGAAGGTCCTGCTCAAGAAAATCATAAATCATAAAAAAAAGAGATGGACAGATTATATAAACAGTTATATCAGAGTTATCAGAGCTCAGCAGTTAAGCACAGAATTTCCATGCAGAAGGTGCAAACCTCAATTGCTGGTGTCTCCTGTTTTTGTTTTTAAAAAGAGGACCAGGCAGCAAGTGATGGAAAAGACTTCTACCTGAGAACTCGGAGAGCCACAGCAAACAGACCATGCATGGCCATTTGATTTAAGGAAGCTTGTCGTGTTCTTACTTCTGTAAATAAGCATACAAACTGTTAGTCCTTGTTCTCACTGAGAGGTACATACATGATCAGTGCTTGGAAAAATTACTTTTTGGGGACAAGAACTCTTAACCCAGCCATGGGCACTAGCCATGCTGGTTGGGAGATTCTGGGAGCTCTGGTCCAAAAAATAACTTTTCCCAAGCTCTGGAAAATTCATTTTCTCCCCAGTGACTGGTGTCTGCAGCTAGGTTCAGAAGAAACAAGGGACTCGATGAGGTGGTAGATGATTTAACCATATATCCTAAACAAAAAGGCCCTGTGCTTCTGATCTTAGAGCCATGGCTGCAATTTCCTATCGCCGTGCTGGCTGGTTGAGGGATTCTGGGAGTATCCAAGCTCTGGTAAAACATATACGCCTTGCATGATTATCTTGGCCATATGGGTAACAACTCGCAACCATGTTTCAAACTTAGTAGAACCTCCTCAGGAGTTTGCTGGTTTAAATCCTTGCTTGAATTTTGTGTTGTCAGTCTTGGTGCCATTATACCCAACCCTTCACTTTGAGTAATATTTTTATAAAGAAAAGGAAAAGAAGGCAAATGATGGTCTTGCTGGGACTTTGGAACATAAAAGAATACAGAGTATAACTGAAGTCACAAAATGATGAACCAAGCTAAATTGGTATACACAAAAGCAATAAAAGCAAGGACACATTACAGAAAGCTGTAATAGAACCTTATTAGGTCAGTCAATAATAAAGATGAGAGAAGATTTGCGTATATATTAGTATTAAGGTCTCAGAACTAAAACACCATCCCTGGTGCTTATATGAGTTTCCTTTTTTAGAAAGAAATTTAATTCTGTGTCAGTTACAAGGGATAAAATAGAGGAGTTTAATGCCACAGTAGGAGAGGTGAAGAACACAGCTTTATTGGAAATTAATTTTGAATTTTACTTGGCATCAGAAATGTAACACAGATCATGTATTACATTTTTAAAGAATAGAAAAGCTTGCTGACTGCAACCTGAAATATTTAAACTGATGCCTGATTGGTGGCTCCTTATTTTAACAAAACTAGCTAATAATATTGTTTGAAATGATTGCCTGATGTAAAATTGGGAAAAAAAATTATAGTGCTAATGAAGAAGTTCAATGATTTTTCAAGTCAATCGTATGTGACTCTTTTGTACACACGGATGGTAGATCAAGATGTTTTAGACACAGAACAATCTGTTTTTCAATAAGAGTTATGCACATACTGACACATACACTCACACACATCCATTTTACAGCAGGCAATAAGTGGAGGGAATTTCAGGGCAGCTGCTACATAATAGGGAACTGAATGCTTATAGTGCTTTCATAAACAAATCTGTTTCTATTTTCAAAAATAATATATAAGTTGAGAGAAAAAATGGTGAAAGCCAACACTGCTTCCAAAATATTTCCAAAACTGACTCAATGGAGGACCAGAGTAGAACAACAATGTACTATCAGCTCCTTTTTGTTAGCACAATTGCAATAAAATGCTAAGCACATTCTTTTTTTCAAAAAATGAAAATATTTATACACTCATGCTCTCCAAATTTAGAGCGATAGATTACCTTTCTCCCCATGAGTAATGGTATAATTGTTATACAAAGAAAAATGTTTCAGAACTTTGTTGTGTACTCCCACCATATCTGAATGAAAAGGAATTAAAAGGAACATCAAATCGATATCATGAGGATGAATCAAAGATAGTGGTGGCCATATAGGAGAGCTGGCAGGCATATACCACATGGGCTGAAGGCTGAGTTCAAAAGGGCAGGAACTGTACAGATTTAGCAGGATATTGTGAAAATGGCCAGCTAGTGCCTGGGAAAACTGCCTGGGAAAACTGGTTTGAGGTAAACAAAGTCCTGAATGCAAATGAAGCCACTTCCTCCAACCCATCATTTTGTGTCAATTTCCCAAACAGCAAGGCTGACCCAACACATCAAAGACTTCCACTTCAATCAGATTAGAGATGTGAAGGCCCAGAAAAAAAACCAGAAAATTTCAGGAAAAAGAAATCTCCCCCCCACAAAAAGCCTTTTTTTCCCCTCTTTTTTTCTGAAAAATTGAAAAAAGGAAGAAAATTCTTATTATGGAATGTTATTATTATGGAATGTTTTATCTTAGCATGCTGAGTAAAATCTTTAAGATAGGGTGTTCATATATAATTGTTTGAATACAATAATTGTTAGAATACACTGTGTATTAATCTCTCTCTCTCTCTCTCTCTGGCTTTTCTTCGCAAATGAAGATTCAGGAAGGACTCATCCCACGCTTTCTGCAAGCGTGCTGGTGACTGAGAAGGCCAATCCAAGATAAACAAGTCCGGTTGCAGAAAGCACAGCAGAAGGTCTCCTTGAGTGATGTTTCTGGGTTGTGATTCTTTCTGCATTGTCATTTCTCTTCAAGACTTGTTCGGGTGTGAGTTCTCAAATAAGGCTGCAGCATTGTGGATTGTGTGTCCCGATGTGAGGCCAGGGCGGACCATTGTTGGCGATCAGTTTGGCAGAGTCTGAGATGTTGTTTCAGGGAGTCCTTACAATTGTGATAATTTATGCCAAATTAAATTGTACATAGTCATATTTTATGTTCTTAAAGTAACAGAGTGACTTTCAATCTGTAAAAAGTGCAAATGTTGCATTCCCTTCCCCAATTTTTCCAAAACAATCCCATTTTTATCTGAAAGCTCTGGGGCAGGAGGACAGTTTCTTTTCCACAATCAAAACTTCTGGAAATTTTATATCTCTAAATCAGATAAGATCAGTTTCTTTGATCAAAACATAGGAAAGAGTAATTTGGCCATTGTTTTAGGCTCACTTCAAAGGACAAAAAGCTATAAGAACCCTGGATTTTTGGCCACTCAGGGTGGCCTCTCACCTGCATGCATCCTCTGTGTCAACCTGAGAGCCCACTCTAAGCTGTATGCAGGCTGAGTCCTCATCTTTTTTCTGGACAGGTAAATATATCCTATCTTCTCTGATCACTATTCCCTTACTCTGTTACTTTCCTTTCTGATAGCTCTTGAAAGTGTGTATTACTGATGGAATGCCTTCTTTTTGTATGCTAATTTATCAAATAAAGACTATCTTTTGTTACCTAGCTAGAGTTCTTATAGCCTACTGCTATACATTAGGGAAAAAGTCTGGCTAAGTTACCCAACCTGTCCCATGCCAATTATTGAGCTAATTAATCCCCCTAATTAAGGACTGAATAAGAGCAATTTGGGTAACAACTTTGAGGGGTTTTTTGTGTATGTGGGGGGCTTTAGGAATTCTTAGTAAATATAGCATACAATAAATTGTTCTTTATTTGTGCCAATTGTTTTCATGCTTTTGATGGCAAGGCTTAGGCAGGCAATTTAGGATGAAAAAGGGTGCAGGGAATATGGGGCCATGAGTGGTAAGCTTCCAGAGATCAACTAGATCATCAATTACCTGAATAGCATTAAAACAGAATTAGAAAAATTCATAAAGCACATGGCTGTCAATAACTATCAGTCATAATGGTTGTGCATTATCTCCATTATCAGGGAAACTGTTTGCATCTCAGTGTCAGCTACTAGGGAATGTATGATGGAGGTGTGCTCATGTTTTGTTGTTTGTCTTACCATAGGCATTGGGTAGGCTACCATGGGAACAAAATGATGAGCTACATAGGATTTTGTAGCATATCCTCCAACATTTCACACGTAAAAACTAGGACTCCTGTGGCCGAGCAACATTAGAGTGTGAACAAGATGGCAAATGTTCTTCATGAAGAAGAACACCAAAGGTAGCTGCAGCAGTTTGCAGATGCTGCAGCAGTTTGCTTTTGCCTTCTAGTACTGGGAAGGGCAAGATTCTTCCCCCTCCCCTCTTCTTCTACCTGCTAAGTTGAGTGCAAGCTACTTTTCCACTTTGAACATAGTTTGCAGCAACTGAAATAAGGTGACGACAGAAGAGAAAAGTGGGAGGAGAGAGAGAAACCAGGAAATTTTAAAAGCAACTGCAGAAGTGGGATTACACAGGGTTAATTGTGACTGTTAATTGGGACTGTTGGAAGGTATGTTGTAGGCTCATGTGAGGTTCACGGAGTTCATATTTGGAGTGGGTTATGTGCCTTGCTAATTGTTAAGTTCACTCAATTTCCAAGAGGGGCCTGTTTCAGAAGTATAACTATACTGTAATTCATTCTAGTTATACTTCTGTGGCCTAGTTTTCTGGAATGCAGCTTGAACCATTCTGAAATCTTGTAGCCATTATCTGACTGTGTATGTTGACATGACTAAGGAAGGAACAAAGGAAATGCATCATGAATGTTCAAAATACTACAGTGTATGCACATCACCCCCAAGTCTATGAGACTTTGGTTGTAATCCAACATGTACAGTACTTTATAAAGAATGAACCCCACTGCATTCATCAGGACCTGTTTCTGCACAAATATGCCTACTAACATTATGCTATTTGTTGCCTGTTTCTTGCTCCACAATGTCATGGGGAGAAGGAATGACAGATAACCAGAATCATTACAGCATCTGTGTAGAAGCAATTGTTTTTGCAATGTCCCATTTAACCAGGAAATACAAAAAGAATACAGTAGGTTGCAGTGCACCGCACTACTGAATTTTCTATTCACTTTTGATAAAATAACAACAGAGTTGAGCTCTGGGAAAAAGTTAGCAGAAGTGAATACAGAGAAAGATCTGCTAAAATGGATACTGGATTATTGCTTTAATTCATCAGCTAGAAGTTGTCATGCGGTGATAAGGGCATTTCTAGAAGATTTGTTCTACAAAGATGACGAATTTAATATTGTTGTCTGCTAATTTTACTCTTTATTTTAATGCTATGCAATATTATCATGCTCAGCAACCCAAACCGCCTGAGTTATATAGTCGCTAGGCAGCTTGTTTTATCCAGTGATTGTAAATGCAATGGCTAAATTTTCCTAGGGCCCCACATTCTGAGACTCCACAATGTGCTACCATTCTTAAACCCAGGAATTCTGTGACAATTTCAGAATTTTATGATACTGTGCCTTATGTTTCTTCTCTTCTTAGAAGGCATTGTTCTGAGACTGCCAGTATCTAGCATTGTGGTTTTCATACCCTCTAACTGTCCCAGTTTGGCAGGGATAGTCCCAATTAATCCTTTGGCATTTCACTTTTTCACCTCTTTTTAAAATGTCCCAATTTCTCTCTCTGCCTCCTATTTCCCCCCTTCATCCTGGCTTACTTCAGTTGCTGCAAACTGAGTTCAAAGGGCAAAAGTAGTTTGCACTCCATTAATTCAGCAGTGGGAGGAGAGGAGGTGGCAGAACGCACGTCAGGGGGAGCATTTTGATGACCTCAAGGAATTGATGCCACAGTGGTTTCAGAGGTAGGGGGCAGGCTGGAGTATTTAAGACAGTACCCTCCCCCTGTCAGTTCATCTTTGAATCTTGGTGTTATCTCCTGGTCTTTCTCCTGGCTCTTGTGAGGCTGCAAGGTTGTTTGTTGGCTTCCTTATCAGCTGGTTTGGGAAGTGTGTTTTGTTTTCTGAGTGGAGTGTTGGTCGGCTTGTGTTACTTGTCTTGGGACTTTTTCAAACAGGGGGAAAAATACCCAGAGAAAGACAGAAGAATGGCGCTGTTGCGCTTACAGCATTCCATTTCAGATGATGCTGTCCTCCTCCTGACCTTCCCCCGTGTTTCCTTCATTTTGCGGGCATGTGAAATGCACTGCTTTTATTGATGGAAAAACCCCATCAATAAAAAGCACCACCTCCAGAACGGAGGAAACACGGGGGGAGGTTGGGAGGAGGAAGGCACCATCTGAAATGGAGCGCTGTAAGCGTGACAGCGTCGTTCTTCTCCCAACCTCCTTGGTTCCCCCCCCCGCCACATTTGAAAAAGTCCTGGGTCTGTCTGCATATTGCTGGCTGGTTTTCCAGCATTTAGCCCTTCCCAGTAGACTCAGGCAAAGGCAAACTACTGCAGTATCTCCTAGGACTTTATCAGACACAGCAAATACAGCGTCATAATGATAAAAAAAAACACGAAAGGGCATGCATATCAGATGACGTCCTTTTGCAATCATGTACTGTCAAAAAGGCATTTATTTTATTGACAGGTTAAGCCAATAGAGCTCACATTGCATTTTTGTGTTGGCACTGATAGCATTTGAAACCTTGTGCCATAGTGCTCATGTGAATACGGTATCAATGGGCAGGACACTTCCGGGTGAGATTGCGAAAACCAGGTAGGGGACACTCTTTTTATGAACCTCCCTGGTATACTTTGAACTTTTAAAGTGTGTTTCTGTGCTTGTGTGAACGTTTTATGTCTTAATTTTGCTTTGTTTTTTAAATTTGTCATGCTTGTGCTTCTAACGAGAATCAGCGAGATCTCAAACCAGGAAGTAAATGGAGATCTGTTTGTGCTCTGTTTATGCTGGGGTTGCCTTTCTGATGCTGCTGCGTGAAAACACCACAAAATATGATGGCAAAAGAATGTTTATGGAGGGTGGTTTGATAAAGTCCTTAGCTTTTCTGTTCTTTTTCCATTAATAACTTTTGCCATCTTGATCACATGCTGAAGTTGCTTGGCCACAGGTTCCTATTTTTCAGCTGTGAAATATTAGAGGCCATTAGTTTTTTAAATACAGTCTTCATTCCTGTTTAAACCCTGCCTCCTATCACTTTGCTTGTATACAATTACCATTTTCATGTTTCCATTCACTTTTTTGGTCCTGGTATATTTGACTATCTTGATAGTCTTTTCAAAACTAAAAAAGAAGAAATAAATAGAACATATTTGACAGAAACATTAAATGACAAGCATGGAATGCTTCAGTAATTTTTTTTAAAAAACCTTTTGCATTTTTTCAACAACCAATTAAGTATGATTGGCCTCTCTGTCAAAAATCAAAACAAAAAACTGTGATCTGGCTAAAATGAAGGGGGGGGGGAAACCCCTGAAGTCCCAGGAGGTAGAAAGAATGAATGAATCAAAAATACCTGGTATTTAATTTCATGAGGCTGGTGGCTGAGGTTTACAACTGACGGTGCATTAATAAATTATTTATGCTTATTTAATCATTTGGAATTGTTTCTCCACTCAGTGAGTGCTTAAGATAGTTCAGAAGAGAACCCCCAAAACAGTAAAATGCAAGGGTGGTGGTGGGGAGACACTGAAATGATAAAATACATACAGTGATAACTATGTTTTGATAATATTTTCACTCCACCATATAAATAGAATGTATTCCCTCCTAGGAACCTAGTATCTATGGCTTAGTCCAGAAGTTCTTAACCTGTGGTCTGGGGACACCCGGGGGTCCACAATGTCCTCACAGAGACGAAGGCTTGAAGGCTGCTTGGCCCATCTTCTCCCTGCAGTGGAGTGGCCACGTGACAGGAGCAAAGGCAAAGCCTGGCTGGCTTGGCCTGCGCATTGCCATTCAATCCGCTCCAGCCACAACTTGCAGGAAGAAGCAGGAGAAAAGTCTTCCCTCACCCCCCAGTGCCTTCTGAGGGAAGCTTTAATGGATGGTGTAATTGTATTGTTGTTGTTTAGGTATTGTTGTTGTTGTTGTTTTAAATCTTTAATTAAGCCTTGGGGGTCCACAACTACAAAATATATTTAAAGGGGATCCCTGGTAAAGAGAAGGTTAAAAACCACTGGCTTAGGACTTTCTCAGACAAGCCCCTTTAAACGTTATTTTGCTGGCATTAAAAACAAAATATCAATTTACCACACTTACCTTCTCTCCTGGCATAAGGCTTCCCTGGCAATGAAGAGGAAGTGAACAAAGCCCTGTTCACTCCCTCCTTTGAAATTTCACGAGAATTCATTGTGGAATTTTTTAAAAAAACATAAAAAGTTGTATCAAGGACATACACTTAAAAACTTCCAAGTAATCCAGGGAGGATCATAAAAAGTAAGTCACCTACCTGGATGTCATGATCTCACCCGGAAGTGTTCTGGCCGGTCCAGCCATTCATGGGGTAAGTATGTGGGGAAAAAAGACAGGAGGTTACATACACTGGCTATGCCAGCAAAAAACAGCACAGCCGATCTATTGACAGCTTGGACAAGGACAAGACATAAACGTGAAAGCGTTTGTCTGATATGTGCACCATTTCATATTTACGTGGTGTTGTTATGACTCCATATTTAGTGCATCTGATAAAGTTCTTAGACAATCAGTTTTAGTGAGCAGATGAACACAAAATGAATGAAGTCTATCACTGAGGTCTTTAGGTTCTACTAGAACCAACCCAAGGCAATTTGGTGCTTGGGACAAAGGACAAGATAGTGTCTTGCCATCTCCCTTTTAAAATGACCACCTGAACTTCAATAATGGTGCCAGAACAGTGTCCTCCTAAGCATCTGAGAAGAGCAGAATAGTTTAAGGACTTTATCAGATGTGGCAAAAACTGCATTAGAAGACTGCTACAAGAACAAAAATGGATGACATTACTAGATGGCATCATCCTTCAACTGCTCCAGGGGCATAGCATGGGTGTGAATAATGTGTCCCTTTTATTGACAGATTACCCATCAATAAAAAAGGGATGCTTTATTCATGCCTGTGCTACACCCCCGGAATGGCTGAAGGATGGGGGCATCTGGTAATGTCACCCTTTCTGTTCTTGTAGCGTTCTTTTGATGTGGTTGGGGATGTGGTTTTGTGCCATGTTCCCCCACATTTGATAACGTCCTAAGGGTTCAGGACAGACAGCATTGGCACAAGGCATTTTGCTACTTGAGGGAAAGGGCAAAATAGTCCAACCTCTTCCATGTCCAGAAGCCAACTAGATTGGTAGTTGAAGGTTTTGTCAACTTGGGTTGTCTTTACCATGCCTGAAGGCAGCAGAGTAGTTTAGGTTGTACCCAGGCAAGTTGGCTGTGTGGTAACCATACAGCTATGTCTTCCACAACCTTTTCATTCTAAACCAGATGTACCATTCTCATATTGCTGCACATTTGCTACCAGGTAAAAAACCTTTTCGGTCCTCTTCAATATAGTATTTTAGTATCTCCTTTAACCTATTGGCTAAGATTGTTGTAAAGATTCTGTAATCCTTGTTTAGGAGAGTAATTGGTCTGTATTCTTTTGGTGTTAACAATTCTGCTGATGTTTTTGGGATCAAAACAATATTAGCTTCCTGCCAGGAGGGTGGAATCTTTCTATTTTGGAGTATGTCGTTCATAATTCTTTGTACAGGTTTTAACAATTGGCATTTGAAACATTTATAATATTTAGCAGGGAGTCCATCTGCTCCTGGAGCTTTTCCCTGTTTCATTTTTTCTATTGTTTCATTTATTTTACTTATTGAGATTGGTCTATTTATTATTTCTTTCATCTGTGTAGGTATTTCTGGTACTTCCTGACTATCAATATAATTTATAATTTGTTGTTCCTCTATTTTAGTCTGTTGATAGAGAATTGAAAAGTAATTATAAAGGATTTTCTTTATTTGTTTTTTATTCATAATAGTACAATCTCCTTCTTCAATACCCATAATTAGTCTTTTTTCTTTCTTTTTTTTCAATTTGTATGCTAACCAATGACCAGGTTTGTTAGCATGTTTGAAAGTATATTGATTAATAAATCTTAACTTCTTTTCAAGTTCTTCCATTGCCAGCACTGTCAGTTGGTCTTGATATAGTTTCATATTTTGTAATGTATCTTTGTTCCTTGGCTCTTCTTTTCATTTATTTTCTCATTGCTTAATTTCAGCCATTATGGTGTCAGTCTTTTCCTTTTTCTTTCTCCTCATCTCTACATTTTTTTTATTAAAAACCATCTCATAAACACTTTTGAGGTATCCCAGACTTTCCATCCTCAACACCATTGTCTAAGTTTGTTTTTAAAAATTCCTCTAGCTCTTTATTACCTATTCTTAATATCTCCTCATTCCTCAATAGTGAATCATTCAGCCTCCATCTTTAATTTTTTTTCTCCCCATTTCCATATTGCCAATATTGGATTATGGTCAGAGAATGATCTAGTCAAAATTTCAATGTTTTTAGTTTTATTTGAAGCCTCTTTTGATGCTAAGATCATATCAATCCTAGACTAGGATTGATGATGGTCAGAGAAGAATGTATACTCTTTCGACCTCGGATTTTTAAATCTCCATAGGTCTATCATTTGTAACTCTTCCATCATTTGAAATAATTCATAAGGTGTTCTATCCATACTTGGATTTGCCACCCCATTCAGGTCCCCTAATATCCAATATCTATTGTAATAGTGGTCCATTAGTTTTTTGTTTTTTTTTAGTCTTTAAAAAGAGTATACTATCTCCACAAGGAATATAAATTCCCACTGTTAACCACTTCATCTCTTCTACTGTGATTTCTACTCTGACATATCTACCATTGTCATCTGCGAAGATTAATTTAGGCATGTATGGTGTTTTAATATATAATGCCACCCCTCTCTTCTTTACCTTAGGTGAAGCAACAAATAATTCTCCTAATTTGTTATTAATTAACAATTTCATGTCTTCAATTTTTATGTGAGTTCCTGCAAACAACAAATATCAACACCATATTTCTGGACTTGATGGAATATTTTCTTTCTTTTTATTGGGGAATTCATCCCATTTACATTCCATGTAAGGATATTACAAGTCATTATTTCTTTAGTTTTAATAGTTCTAATTCTTCTATATCTGAGCCTAATAAACTCGTTTCCCCTTTCCTATTAGGTCTTTCCATGTCAAGTCCTTTGTCCAATTTCTGTATATCCATTTCCATTTCTATCGTCTCTTTTTCCTTCTCAGGGTTGATCCAAGGCATTTTGCTACATGAGGGAAAGGGCAAAATAGTCCAACCTCTTCCATGCCCAGAAGCCAACCAGATTGGTAGTAGAAGGTTTTCTCAACATGGGTTGTCTTTACCATGCCTGAAGGCAGCAGAGTAGTTTAGGTTGTACCCAGGCAAGTTGGCTGTGTGGTAAACATACAGCTATGTCTTCCACAACCTTTTCATTCCAAACCAGATGTTTAAAACAAACCAAAATATTGATAAATAATAAATACTGAGTTAAATTTTAAAAACTGATTTTTTAAAAAAAGTTTCAATTCGGGAACTGTTATGATCACACAATGGCCATAAAACCTTTGTGCCTTGTTATATGAGCTATTGAATTTACAATGATAATGTCTTTTTCCTTTTGTTGTTTTTATTCTTTGGTCGTTAAAAAATATTTTCTTTACCTGGCCTAAAGTGATGTATTCAAATCTTTTACCCCAAGTCTCAAGTCAAGTCTCTCCCTTCACATCTCAAGTCAAGTCTCAAGTCCTTGCAAGATACTTTCAACTCAAGTCTGAAGTCAAGTCTCAAGTCTGGGAGCCAACTTTAAGAGAAAAAAGGAGGTGGTGGTGGGGTGTTTGTTTGTGTGTGTGTGTGTGTGTGTGTGGAGTTTTAAGAACTAGAAAAAAGACATGCATAATGTTAGGTAAAAGAATTAAATTATCATAGGAAAGTTCAACAAGGCTTTATTTAAACAAAGCCATGCTGTTAATCAAATTTATCAAGACTGCATTTTAGAAAAACTATTTTTTTCCACAAGAGTGGCCCCCCAACCTACTGTTTGCTGTTTCCCTCAGAGAAACAATTCTGGATGCAAGTCTTGCATTTAAGATGCTTTCAAGAAATGCTTTAGAAGGATTACCATTGGGCTTGAGGTAGGGGTTTAGGTCTACACAGAATCTAGCATTTCCCTGCTGCACAGCAGAAGAGCCTTTTAAGCATTTCCTAAGAGCAGCAGCATGCAAGGCTTGCTTCCAGAGCACAGGAAGCATTAGGCAAATGACTGAACATCCTGGCTGATTATTGGGGGTGGTGGTTTGGAAATCCAGGGAGGGAGCTGGTGAAGCATCAGCAAGAGTGAGACAAAGGAAAGGGCGAGGAGGAGTTGGCGAGGTTGACAGCTGGCTGTGAAGATACTAACTTCATTTGGTTTGAGGAAGAAGCAGGAGGGATATGAGAGCAAATGGGAACACAAACTAGAAGTTGGACTTGAGGCAAGGATTGGGGCCTGCTTGGCAGCTGTAAGAAATGCTTCCCACAATCTGCTTTCTGCAAGGCTGCCGAGCAGATCTTGACTGCTGCTTAGGAAAAGTAGAGGACCCTTCCACCTCAAGCCTGTTGCTAAACTCATTTGCTGTGTTCCCCTCAAAGAAATGCTTCCCAACCTCTTGGGAGTGAGTATTACCTGCTGCTAGGAAATGCTTTAGAAGGCTCCTCTTTCTCCAAGGCCAGCAAGTCATTAGCTAAAAATATACAAGTCTCAAGTCCAATGGAGTCAGTGCTTGATTTATGGCAGAATCAAATCCAAGTCAAGTCATTGAAACAACTTGAGCCTGAGTCAAGTCCAAGTGAATCAACTCGAGTCTACATCACTGGTGACCTGGCATATAACCCTGTCAGTCCTTGGTCCTTTTTGTTTGCTGCTCAACCTCCTTGGCATAGCAATGGGATTCAAAACACTGCAGACTATTCTGTCATCAGTGACTCACTATGGGAAACAGGTAATGCTACTTTTTCTGTCACTGCAAAAAGTCACATGCCACTGTTTAAAATCCAGTGAACAAGGAGGAACAGTTCTATAAACATATCAACAATAATAAATCAAGGGGAAAATTATTAATCTCTTGCCTCACTTTGGTGGTGCTGGCTCTGGGGACTCACAGTTTTATCCTCCAACAGTTTGTTGTGGCTGGTCAAGAAACTGCTGCTGCTGTGCCCCATCATCTTTCATCTGAAGCAGGTCCCTCTCTCTGCCTAATGGTAAGGCTCTCTCTGCCTTAATCCTGTGAATGGCTTTAAATCATATTTTCTATCTTATGGACATATGGCAGAATAACATTCACTCCATGTTTCATTTTGATGTTGGACATATATAGAGAAACTTGCAGAACTTGCAAAAGTTTCCTTTTTGGACTGTAATTTCCAAAAGCCCTCAGCCAGCAAGACCACTGGTCCAAGTTCTGAACAATATTATTTCTCTTAGATCTGCCACTTTGTCTAATACAGAGAAGCCACTCTGTCCTTTGAAAAACCTTCACAAACCTGCCCAAGAATGCAGAAGGATGTTGTAGGAGGAGACCAAGGGTGAAGAAACCACAACAACAGGTGTTTGGGGTTTCTTCACTTTGATGTTTCTGATGTCACATCTTCTCTTTATCACTGGGCTGTGACCCAAATAAATTGATTCATTCACATCTTCTCTTTGTTAAGAGAATGAAGTCTTGCCTAGCATATGTCTTCTTCAAGAGGACTGCAGCAAGAGGACTGCTGCCATAATTCAAGATAAAATGTGCCCCAGAAATTATAACTAAAAATAAATAAATTTAAAATGGCAGGTTTATGGGGTGCTCAAAAAGATTATAGTTGCCATATCATCCATGATCAGATTCAGAGTTTGGAGCAGGTGTTGGTTGCCATGGCAAATAATACATGTAAATCTGAGCCAGAAATGTTATCTGACTCTTTACCATATCTACAAGTCCCAAAATGAAAGGAGTGTTTTAAATAATTTGAAGGGGGCAGATGAAATAGAAGCAAAAGGGGATTTTCCTTGGGTTTTTTTTCCCGGTCTGTGAGGCTGTGTTCTGGAATAGTTTCTTT
Source organism: Gambelia wislizenii (assembly GCA_030847615.1). Lineage (NCBI taxonomy): Eukaryota > Metazoa > Chordata > Lepidosauria > Squamata > Crotaphytidae > Gambelia > Gambelia wislizenii. The sequence continues at coordinate 114,406,661 of JAUMIR010000001.1, read as the reverse complement.
TTGATGTTTCACCTGCATCTGTGGCTGGCATCTTCAGAGGAAAAAAACCCCAAGAAAAATCTATGGATTCGACTTCAGACTAAGAACATATTAAACTATCTGAGAGGTTAGAACAAAACAGTTGCATGTTCCCTGGTTTCCCCTCAGTTCAAAACTATGCAATGTCATGATGTAATCTTGTTCCTGAATTACTTGGGGTGGGGTGTGGGGAGAGAATGACCTGGCACTTTGAAAAACTTTTCTTATTCTTTCTTTCTTTCTTTCTTTCTTTCTTTCAGCTGTGAAACGGGCAGATCTGTTGCCTCCCATTACGTTTTACTCAAATGTTGAGCCACACATTCTCATCTGAGAACCTTTAGCCCAGAACTACATCTAAATCTTGCTTGGAGCTAATGAGTCCAGGGGGCATGGGAATACTGGCAGTAGGTGTTGGAAAGTCACCCTGCTCTCGTCATATCACCCAAATCCCATACTTTTCTCTCTTTAGAAATTTTTAAATGGGGTTGTAGTGGTGGTAGTCTTCTCTCTCTCTCTCTCTCTCTCTCTCTCTCTCTCTCTCTCTCTCTGTGACAAACACACCATTCTATGATCCCCTTCTTTTTCTTTCTCTTCCTGCTCTTCCCTGTCCCAGCATGAATCATTTATTGGGATATTCCATAGGCAGCATTCTAACTCAGGATCCAGTGTGGATCTCCATTTCAGTCCTTGATACACATAATCCTGAGAATTCTGGCAAACACAAGTATCTCAAGAGTTAAATTTTCAAGAGTTTACGCATTAAAGTGCTTGCTTTTGAGATTCTGAGGAGGCCTTTTTATTTCTTCAAACCAAAGTCTGGTAATTATCATGTGTTTTTGTTTTAGTCTAGATACTGAGAAGAGACGGGTGAGGTTAAGGAAGTGTGATTGGCAGGGGAGAAACCACAGTAAAAATAAACACTATTTATGTTTGCAATGTGCTTCTCCTTTTCTTTTTTAGCAATGTCATTATGTAGGAAACCGTCAGGCATGAAGGAAATGAATTTGGTTTTTTTTTTGTTTTCAGTGCCTTCTACAAACCTCGTGTGCCCTACATAATGTGCATGGTAGCTAATGATTTGTATGTTCAATATGATATTCAGAACGTGCTTATGAACTTTGAACAACATTGATCCATGTTTGGGGAATACACATCTATGTGTTAAGGTTGCATTGCAGGCAAGGGAAGTGTATCAAGCTGGTTGGATTGCCTGAAGCATGACTGACAACACTGTTTTTCTCCTCACTAGTAACAAGGTCAGTGGGCTACATGACCAAATTAAATATACTATGGGGGAATTTGCTATGCACACTCATGGCAGAGCTGTGAACAGAGGTGGGTTTCATCCATATTGTATAGACTAAAATTCAACCTTTGCTCTCAAATACAAGTAAGTAGCTGTCCTCATTCATTGAATATATATACATATGCAGTTTACAATGTCTCTTTCTTTCATTGCCACTTGTACATCTGCATATCACAGCATAATACGTTCACCCCTCTCCTCTGCCTTCGATTCCTCCTCAAAAGGGTGAAGGTGGAGGAGGGGGCGAATGTACCTGTCTTGCCTCACCCCCCTCCCGGTCTCCTGTGTCTTCGCTCTCTTTGCAAAGGGAACGAAGACGCAGGGGATGGGTGGCGGCTGAGGCAAACTGCTACATTTGCCCCTCTCCTCCATCTTCGATCCCTCCTCAAAGGGGGTGAAGGCGGAGGAGAGGGGCGAATGTAGCGGTTTGCCTCACCCCCTGCCCAGTCTCCTGCATCTTCGCTTCCTTTGTGAAGGGAGCAAAGACACAGGAGATGGGTAGCGGGTGAGGCAAACCGCTACATTCGCCCCTCTCATCCGCCTTCGATTGCTCCCCAAAGGGGGTGAAGGCAGAGGAGAGGGGCAAATGTACCAATACACGTTTTGCCTCACTCCCCTGCCTGTGGTGGCTGAGGCAAAGTGCTACGATCACTCCTCTCCTCTGCCTTCAATCCCTCCTCAAAGGGGGGGAAGGCAGAGGAGAGGGGCAAATGTACCCGCTGTGCCTCACCCCCCCCCACCTGGTCTCCTGCATCTTCGCTCCCTTTGCAAAGACACAGGAGATGGGTGGCAGGCGAGGCAAAGTGGTACATTCACCCCTCTCCTCCGCCTTGATTGCTCCCCAAAGAAGGCGAAGGCAGAGGAGAGGGGCGAATGTACCAATACACGCTTTGCCTCATCCCCCGCCCGATCGCCTGCGTCCTTGTTCCCTTTGCAAAGGGAACAAAGAGGCAGAGATTGGGCAGCGGGTGAGGCAAACTGTATACCTGCCCCAACTTTTGAGGCTATTTTTCAGGGTTTAAAAGTCATCCTATACGCCGGAATATACTGTATTCATTAGGCTGCAGCAGAGGGAGAGGTAAGAAAAAGGACCACTCCATCAGCTCTCTTCCATCAGACTCGACACCCATTCCTCTCCTCCTTTCTGTGAATTGTTCGCATTCCAGCTGTCCATTATAAGACATTCTGTGTAGAATTTAAGAATTTGTATCTGAATGTGCTTGTTTTCCTCAACATTCGCTTCCCCCTCTGCTGCCACCACCTTTTGCCTTCTGCTTTATCCTGAGGGCTGGGACTGTCATTTGTTCATTTTATGCAAGCTGCTCTGGAAGCCTTTATAGTGGAGGTACTGGGGCAAACATGCTTTAAACAAATAAATAATTTAATTAACGTTATTATTCTGAACAGTCACTTTTTGAACAAATACTAAATATGCTATTGGCAAGATTCTGAGATGCTTTTATTAGATATTTTCCATAGAATCAGCCCCTGTTGCTGGAACCAAGAAGATCTAGGGACTTTGCTAAGCTCTGCTTCCATTCCATAGTCAAGACTAATAGCTACCAAAGTGGCAGAAAGATATCTACTAAGTAACAAAAATAAAAATTCTATAAGATTGGATTCATTTCTGCCATGGCTGTAGGCCATTATCTGTTTTTTTCCCCTCTGATCTATAAACTGGATAACCTTCAGCTTGTCTAAACGGTGACAATACTCCTTATAGAATGTGAGGAGAATAGCTTTTGTCCCAATAGGATCCCATGGCAATTCAGTGTATTCTGAAGTGGGGGGCAGAACCTCCAAATACTCGGTGGTAAACGCCTTAGTGGTTTTCCCCAATTTTTTAAAAAAGTTCCAAAGGAAATGTGCATTCCTGCTCGTTGGGACAACTGATGCGATTTGTTGTACAGTCAGGAGAAGGCAGAACTTGACATCTGATTGGCTGGACGTGCACAGGGGCAGGCTTGCTGCGAAGCACCTGGAAGCACTAGCAATCATGTGCTTTTTAAAACTTTTTCTTTTAATCTGTCGAAAGAGAACCCAGCAGTGCCTGGAGAGAATGAGGAGGGAAGCCACTGCAAGGAAGATGAGGAGAGCTGCCTGCCCTTCACCCATCGTGGCGGTGGCGGTGCCCTCCGATTCTGGCTGTAAAGGGACGGGAGGAGCTACCTGACCAGCTGCTGGTTGCAGAGAAGGAAGAAGAAGGTGGCTTTTCACCACTCCTGCTCCATCTTGCCTTCCCCAACTGGGCTGCTCCTTCTCTCTTGCCCCCCAAAGACATGTAGCTTGGTGGACAGCAGAAGCAAGAGGTGAAGCTCTGGGAGTCGCAGTTCATTTGCATACTTTTCCCCATCAGCCATTGCTGAAGATACTGCGAGCAAAAAAGAAGCAGGGTGGGGAGAGGCAGAAGCTTTTGAACCAATTATACCCCATATATCCCATATAGATATTGCACGGAGGTAGGAGAGATAAATAAGTGCAGACATGGGGGCAGAAGGAGCCATAGTTGTCTGCTGCAATGTACAGGCAATATTTGTTTTCTTGCCAGAAAACCTCACCAACTACACCTACAGCAAGTACAAAATGGTACTTCCCTTGGAAGAGAAGGTCAGTGCACTACAGCTATGTGTTGAGTCCCTTCAGTGCATCAGAGTGTCAGGGGATGATAGGACATGTAATCCCCAGCAGAAGCAAAAAGAAAAAACAAACAAACAAACAAAAACTCTGTCTCAGTAGACTCAGTAGCAACCCGTTCCCAAGAATACTCATACACAGAGTGTTTGGCATCCAAATAAGCAGGAGGCACTTATATCTTCAAAACTCAAGCAGTTGCAATATATACAAATATTTACAATTCAAGGAGAAACTGCTTCACCAGGCCTCAGCTTTCACAGGAAGAAGGAAGTGAGCTCTGTTCTGAACACACACACACACACACACACACACACACACACACAGAGGACATTGCCCCCTAGTGGCCTGATTAGGCATAACTTGGTAGTTCATGCAGTTGTTCGGCCATTTTATAATGGAGTTCAGTTTCTAAGTCCTGACAATCCCCTCCAAAATGGTCAAACTACTGCGCAGGACACATATTATCATCTCAACATAACATCATTAACATACATTGTTGACATCAATCGTCTGTTGTTTGACCTTCCCTTTTGACTCCTTTCACTTTACAAACTAGTGACAAGGGCCAGCCTCTTTGCCAACTCCTAATGGCTTCCTTCTGGAAGGGCTTTTGTGAGCAGGTCTGCAACATTGTCCTCAGATGGACAGTACTTCAGACACAAGACACCTTCTTGTATCAACTGCCTCACATTTTGGTAGCATACCGCAATGTACTTGATCCTGCATTTCAGGTTTTCTGCTTCTGCCATAGCTATGCAGGCTTGTGAGTCCTCGTGCACCTCAACAGGCATTTGACACAGCTCCCCAAGGTCTGCAAACATCTGCCTAACCCGGTGTACTTCACTTGCCATCTTAGACAAGGCTGTGGATTCAGCTTCAGTGGTACTAATGGCTACACAGTTCTGCTTTCTTGATCACCACATTATGGGGCTCTCTGCATACCTGACCACCATCCCGGTCACTGACTTCCTATCTGAAGTCTCAGCAGCAAAAGAACTGTCCACATAGCCCTCCAGGGTCACATGACATCCTGCCAGCTTCATGTCCCTGGTCCCCTTGAGAAATCTAACTACTCTCTTCAGGGCTTCCTAATCAGCCCTGTTTGGCTTGGAGACTCTTCTGCTGAGCACCCCACTGCAAATCTGATGTCAGGTCTTGTGCTGTTTGCAATAAACAACAGACTGCCAACCACTTAGGGTACAGGTCTGCCCTCTCAAACTCTTGTTCTGCCTCCAAGTTCAAAAAATCAGTGATCATTGGTGTCCTGACCACTTTTGCCTCACTAAGCCCACACTTGGCCACAAGACTGTCAATTTTCTTCTTCTGGCTTAGGAAAAATTCTCCAAGACCAGTTCTTTCTACCTCTACTCCTAGATAAAATCTCAGGCTGCCTAAGTCCTTCAACTTGAACCAGCTTTCTAATTCCACCTGCACTTTCTTGACATCACTGGCACTCTTTGCCGCCACACAAAGGTCGTCCACATAGAGAACTAGCATGACAGCACTATCACCTGCCCCCTTGGTGTACACACAGGCATCTGTGACACTCCTTGTGTAACCTAGTGACACCAAAACTTGGTGTATGCACTTGTTACAGCAATGTGCACTTTGTTTCAAATCATAGAGCGCTTTGTGCAACAAGTACACCTTGCACTGTGAGCGATAAGAGAATTGCAGCTCTAGTCTTCTGCTAGTCTGAACGCTGTTATTTCATCTTCTGAACACTCTGGGTTCACACTTTTATTCTCTAAAACGTGCCACAAATTGTCCTTAATTAATAAAACCTCCATGTATAAACTCCATGTTGAATAATTTCCATCAGTCAGCTTTTCAAAGTGGACAAGACTGTTATCTGCTATTCTGCTGACTGAGCCAACAATTCTCCAGCTATGAAACACAGACAGCTGGCAGCTGGCAGCACTTCAAGGTTGCTGGAAGATATTATAGGGCCTGGCTGAAACTTAACTGTTTCTCAGCCAACTAGCCAAAAATACTCAAAACAAAAGAGTTTCTGGGAATTTTTTTGGTCGGGGTGCGCCTTATCTAATCTGAGACCAATCAGCTGGGCCCGTAACCACTGTCAGGGGATGATAGGACACACAGTCCCCAGAAGAAGAAAAAAACCTGTCTCAGTAGACTCAGTAGCAACCCGTTCCCAAGAATACTCTCACATGGAGTGTTTGACTTCCAAATAAGCAGGAGGCACTTTTATCTTCAAAGTCAAACTGTTGCAATATATACAAATATTTACAGTTCAAGGAGAAACTGCTTCACCATGCCTCAGCATTCACAGGAAGGAGGAAGTGAGGTCTGTTCTAAACTCTACAGGACATTGCCCCCTATATCTACAGGACATTGCCCCTAGTGGCCTAACTAGGCATGACTTGGTAGTTCATGCAGCATGGTTCTGCAGTTATTTGGCCATTTTATAATGGAGTTCAGTCTCTAACTCCTGACACAGAGAACATGAGGACTTCTTGGAGAGAGCACTGGGAGAAGAAGATGCCAAGAAAAATGAAGAGTCCTGTAACGGGGAGGAAACACCCTAGAGGGCAGTCACAATCAAGAGGAGACCATATAAAAGGGATTCAGAATCTCTCCAACTAAGCACTTGCTTCCTACATCTTCATGAGGGTAGCAGCAGTGACGATGCTCAAACAGGTAACCAGCAACAAAGGATATCGTGTGCCGAGGAGGGAGTCAAGGTAACCACCAACCGCAACAAGAAGAAAAGAAATGTGCTGCTGGTTGAGGACTCATTACTCGGGGGTGGAGGACCTATGAGAATGGTCCGCCCTCGAAGGCTAATGGAACCTACTGGATTCCAGAAAGCCTTAGATGGTTTATTGGTTGGTAACACCAGTGATTCTGTCGAAGCCTTTATCAATCCTTGGAACATAGATCTTACCAAGGCTATCAACATGATCGCTCCCAAGCGTCCTTTCCAACCCGCTTCTAATCACCATCCATGGTATACTGAAGAACTTAGGAAGATGAAGCAGGTTGGAAAACGACTAGAGTACATCTGGTGGAAAACAGCTCTTGTCTGACAGAACTTGTCATAGGAAATTTCTTCATTCCTATAGAGAGGCAATATGTGCAGCAAGGAAATCCTTCTCTTTTACACGTATCGTGTCTGCAGAGTCTCACCCGGCAGAGCTGTTTAGGTTGGTGAAGGAACTGACACAGGTTCCCCCTGTGCAGAACTCATTACTAAACCTGACAACAGCCTGCTGTGATGCATTTAACAACTTCTTTGCAGATAAAATCTCTCAGATAACAGACAACTTGAACGCCAGGGTTGTAGCAGATTCGATTGATGAGGTGTCCAGTAACTCCGTTGATGATGTTATACTGGATCATTTTCAATCTGTAAGTACTGATGACGTGGACAAGCACCTTGGAAGAGTGAGGAAGATTACCTGCCCTCTTGACCCTTGCCCTTCATGCTGGCCATCCAGGGGTGTGTGTGAAGCCTTAAGGATGTTCCTTAGGGACATCATCAATGGATCCCTCTGGGAAGGTCATGTTCCATCTTGCTTGAAAGAAGCAGCAGTTAGACCGCTCCTAAAAAGACCTTCCCTTGACCCTCTGGATGTGAAGAACTATAGGCCAGTCTCATTACTACATTTTTGAGCAAGGTGATCAAGAGGGTGGTTGCTCTCCAACTCCAAGCTGCCTTGGAAGAAACCAATTATCTAGATCCATTTCAAACTGGCTTAAGGGTGGGATTCGGAGTTGAGACTGCCATGGTTGCCTTGGATGATGACCTTTGCCTGAGCATCAACAGGGGTAGTGTGACCCTGTTGGTGCTACTGGCTCTCCCAGTGGCTTTTGACACAATAGATCATGGCATCCTCTTGGATCGCCTGAGAAGGCTAGGAATCGGAGGCACTGCGCTGCAGCAGTTCCATTCCTTCCTCTCAGGCAGATTCCAGACAGTGATGCATGGGGACAGTTGCTCTGCAAGGAAAAAGTTTAATTGTGGAAGCCCACAAGGTGCCATCCTGCCCCCGATGCTATTCAATATATATATGAAGCTGCTGGGAGAGATTATCCGGAGGCGTGGGTCATGGTGTTATCACTACGCTGATGATACCCAGATATATTTCTCCATGCCTCAGTCTTCAGCTCTGATTTCACATAGTATCTCTTCTCTTAATGATTGTCTTAAGGCAGTAATGGACTGGATGAGGGAAAACACATTGAAGCTGAATCCAGATAAAATGGAGTCACTCACAGTAGCAGCCCCGAACCCAGGCATTGGGATACAATCTCCAGTCCTGGATGGGGTCACACTCTCCTCCAAGGACTATGTTCACAGTCTGGGGGTGCTCCTGGACCTGTCGCTCCAGATGATGAATCAAGTAAATGTGACAGTCAGGAGTGCCTGTTATCAGCTTCGGCTGATCTGCCAGCTGCACCCTTTCCTTAAAGTCGGGGATCTTGAGACCGTGGTACATGCTCTGGTAACCTCCTGTCTTGATTTCTGTAATGCACTCTACATAGGGCTACCTATGTCCGGAAACTCCAACTAGTACAGAATATGGCAGCCAGACTGGTCTCGGGTACATCTAGAAGAGATCATATAACACCGATCTTAAGATCACTTCACTGGCTGCCCATTAATTTCCAGGCCGAGTACAAGGTGTTGGTTATCACCTTTAAAGCCCTAAATGACTTGGGACCAACCTATCTTCAGGACCGCCTCCTTCCATATAATCCTTCCCGTGCACTCAGATCCTCTAGGAGGAATTTGTTACAACCTTTAAAAGCTAGGCTTCCTTAAAAAAAAAAAAAAAAACCCTCCAGCAGGGCCTTTTTGGCTATTGCTCCCAGATTATGGAATGGCCTACCGGATGAGATCCATCCTATTACCACCCTAAATAGCTTTTAAAAAGCTCTTAAGACGGATCTCTTCCAGCAGGCCTTTCCTCAATAGATACCCAACCCATCAAAAAAGGTAATCTAGCATGTCCTTGGCTGTGAATTATTAATTTTTTTTATTTTTAAGTGTGTTTTAATTCTTAAATTATTTAATTGTATTTTACAGGGGTGGGATTGATGGGTTGGATGTATATTTTAATTGTTGTAAGCTGCACAGGTTGCATTTCTTAGAGGGGTAGGATATAAATAAAATTTTATTTATTTATTTATTTATTTATTTATTATTAGTCTGAACTACAGCCCCTTTCTTGACCATGTTCCATGCCTGCCCTGCAGTATAAGCCCCATCTGAAAACCTCCTTACTCTCTGAACCACCTCACATCATTGTTTACAAATCTTGGAGAACAAGTAAGATGTCAGAGGACCAGAGACAGGCAAACATTGCCCCCCTCTTCAAAAAAAAAAAGGCATAAAAACAGGATTCAGGAAACTAGAGACCAGTCAATCTGACTTCAATTCCAGGAAAAAAACATTAAAACAGATTATAGAGGAGTGTGTCTGCCAGTATCTCTATGACAATGCAGTGATCAGTAGGAGCCAGCATGGGTTTGTCAAGAACAAATCCTGTCAAAATAACCTTATATCTTTTTTTGAACAGGTCACTAGTTTAGCAAATGGTAGGAATGCTGTGGATGTCATTTATCTGGATTTCAGCAAAGCATTTGATAAGGTCTCCTGTAATATTTTGTTTAGCAAACTGATATGTGGAATAGATGGGAACTCTGTCATAAGAATCCATAATTGGTTGGAAAACAATTGTCATCAATGGGTGTGCTTCAAACTGGAAGGAGGTCTCAAGTGGAGTGCCTCAGGGTTCTGTGGTAAGGCCATTACTCTTCAACATTTTTATCAATGACTTAGATGATGGGTTGGACGGAATAATTATCAAGTTTGCAGATGACCCAAAAGTGAGAGGGGTGGCTAGCACATTGGAAGGTAGGAACAAAATTAAAAAAGATAAAAGATAAACCCAGATAAACTAGAAAATAGGGTAGAAACAAACAAAAAAAAAATTGGAATTCAGTATATATACAAATGCAAAATTCTACATTTTGCCCCCCTCAATGAAATGTACAGGTATAGGATGGAGAAAATTTGGCTCAGCAGTAATACATGCAAAAAGGACCTTGAGATTATTATTGATCATAAAGTGAACATGTGGCAGAAGTGTGATGCAGCAACAAAGAAGGCAAATGATATTTTTGCCTACATTAATAGAAGCATAGTTTCCAAGTCAAGGGAAGTAATAGCAGCTTGGTAAAGAGAAGGGTGAAGGATGACATGATTGCACTCTTTAAATACTCCAGAGGTGTCACAGAGAGGAGGGAGCAGATCTGTTCTTCACTGCCCCAGAGGGTTAGACCAGATCTAATGGGTTTAAGTTACAGAAGAGTAGATTTTGATTTAATATTGGAAAGAACCTTTGAACAGAAAGAGTGGTTCTGCAATGGAACCAATTGCCTGGAGAAGTGGTGGGGTCTCCTTCCCTGCATGTCTTTAAAAAAAAAAAAAAGCTGAAGAGCTACTTGCTGGGAATACTCTAACTGGAGATCCTGAACTGAGCAGGGGTTGGATTCAATAGTCCATGAGACCTCTACCAACTCTATGATTCTATGATTCATTAAAAGTCCCTTAGTCTTTACCTGCTGGTGGAAGAAGAGCAGAGAAGGTATCATCCTCTAGTCTCTTGTTGGAAGCAGTTCCACAGTTTTGGAGCAACTACCAAGGAGGCCCTCTCTGGTGTCCTCATCAAGCATAACTGTGATGGTGATGGGATTGAGAGAAAGCCCTCCCCCAAGGATATTAAGATGCAGGCAGGCTCATACAGGGAGATATGGTCTTTCACATAGGCCAAATCCACACTACACAAATAATCCAGTTTGAAACTGGATTATTTGCTGTGGTGCCTTCCTATGGAATCCTGGGATTTGTAGTTTTACAAGGTATTTCGCCTTCTCTGACAAAGAGTGCTTGTGCCTCACTTGACTCAAGCATTACTTGACTTTATAAAGGCTTCACAGGTCATAACCAGCACTCCCATGCCTGCTGTTGACATTTTAAATGTCATTCAAGTCAATGATAACACTGTGGATGATGTTTTATCTAATCTGACCCCTCGTCTCACTAGTCTCTTTCTTCTGCCTCACTTAATAGCTGATGAGATGATCTGCACTGTGGGGGTCTTTTCTAAGGTCTGAGTCATATGTTACACCTGGACACTTATCTGCCTATTGAAAAACCCACAGAAATAGATCACACTGTACATTGGCAAGGTTCCTTGTTCAGAGGTGTTGCTGTCACAATATTGTGTGAGGTCCCTTTGACTCATTACACTGTAGACTACTTGCATAATCTGCTACCTACACACATACACAGTCAATTCTAACAGTATGAATCAACCTTTGGAACCATATTATAACATCACATTTAAACAAGAGTCACCCAAACCATGTTGGCTTTAACAGAGATTTTTTCAGACTGCTGAATGTGACACCTTGTTTCAACCTTAGCAGAGCAGATCTATGCTGGATCTGATCCATAAACAGATTTGTCTCAGTGGATCAGGCTGCTTATAGAGAGCAAAACACTTTACAGCTAAATATGTTTAAAAGTTGACAAATTTTAAACATTTACTACAATAACAGTGCAGCCCCTATGTATGTTTCCTTAAAAGTAGTACATATTGATTTCAACCAGGTTTACCCCCAGGAAAGAGGGTGTAGAAAATCATCAAAAAGGGCTGCTCCAAATCAGCTAAAGTCTGATCAGCAGCTCCTGTTTATTACCATACTTTAGTTTCCCTAGGGGATGATTCAACGAGTCTGCATTTGTTCCAAAGTTTGTTTAAGAAAAATGGTTTTATTGCATTTCCACCTGTGTTTCCTTCAGTTATGCATTTTTCTAGCACACAGAAATTTGCTAGCAGATGCATGAATCAAATGGTTTTGTGTTCCCCAAATTAAGATTTCAACACTCAAGTCACTCCCATGCTGAATATTTAGTTGCAGTCTAAATTCTTTGCAAATTAACCTGTATCGAAGAACCATTGATTTCATTGAGGATTATTCTCTTCATTTCAGGAAAAAGGGTGTGGGGAAAATTAGTCCAGCCATTAAAGACACAGAGGAATGATGGTTAATTCTAACCCCTGCCTCATTCTTACTAATGTTAAGATAACACAAACAAAGGCTTCACTGCTAAATAGGAGGACTAAAAAATAAATCTCATTGAAATCAGAGGAAACTTTTTCAGAGTTTTAGAAATCCTGTCTTCTGTAACCCATTTTGCCTAAAGCAACATCTGAAATGTGAGTCCTTGTTCATATAATTTATATTACCCTCTGGCCTGGACAACTAGGTATGCTGAGTCAGAAGCTGCATTTTAATTGGATAGCCGGAGAAGGGCACTGGGGCTATCTCTTGCACTGCAGTTGAAATCTCTGCTATTTTTCTTTATCTAGCCTGACCATGGCCTTTTTGTGTTTTGAAAGGTACAAGAAAGGTCATTAGGGGAACCATTATCAGGAGTGAACCCAACCATGGCTGCTGTATCTCTTCCCATCAGATTTTTTTTCCATGTAGCCTTCCATGTGGCATAGCTTAAATGTTTTTCATGCAATTTCATGTAATTCTACCAAAACAAATTGCCCCAAATGATAGTGGCGTGGGTGGGTGTGTATTATGAATTAATTGATGACATAACTAATATTCAGCATTTGTTGATTCAATTGAATCACTGTCATTTATATGGTATGAAAAGGGGATAATGCTACAGCAAACGATATTTTGTTTTCTTTTGGCCTTGAGATGCTTTTGCACTCCCCCCCCCTTTTTTTTTGTCAGTAGACACTGTCATAGACAATTGTACATGAAGTATATTCTCTTTACTTCAAAACATTTTGAGGTATTTGTTTTGCTTCTATAAATATCCTGTTTGTTGTCTTCAAGGCACAATAAAATAATTGAGAAAGTTCTAGTCTCTCTTCACATAAGGTTAGTATCTTCCCCTGCCCCATCAGCAACAGTGTGCAGCTATAAAATCAACCCAAGCTATGGCTGTCACCTTGTCATAATTTTAATGGACCATTGTCAGTAGAAAAGTTCCCCAAGAGCCTCTGGCATTCTGTGGCACTTGCCTGTAGCACAGGGGAAAAGAGGTGAAGTGCAGCTGATGATATCTTTCAGTATTATGTGAGCCCTTGGGTAACAAGGTTATATTAGAGAAAACCTTGGTTATCAGAGGTGTCAGTTGGCCTCTGCAAGCAGATGTATGCTAAGGAAAGGAAGCATGGCAAGGGAGAGTGGAGTGGCAGAGGCATACCCACCAACATTTCACCTATAAAAACCAGGACAGGTGAAGCCAAGCAAAATCAGAGCATGGTCAAGATGGCAAAACTTATAATGAGGCAGAACATACAAGCTAGGAGAGGCTGCAGCAGTTTGTGTTTGCCTGAGCCTACTGAGAAGTATTGTTCTAGAGCAGTGCTTCTCAGGCTATCTGATGTAGTGGACCAGTAAATATAGTGTGCCACTATATTTGCCACCACTATATTTGTGCCCATTGGGTACAATTGTTTGTTTCTCTCCTGGAAACTTCCCAGGGAATGAAAGCCGATGTCTCAAGCACCAGCAGCAGTCTAGGGACCACCACTTTGAGCAGCATTGCTCTAGAATGATGTCAAGGGTACAAAATTGGTCCTTGAATCTGCTGGAACTGCCTACCCCTGTTGCAAGGCATCTGAGAAAGCATGGTTAGCAAGATGTATCCTTTTGATATTGTTTGAGTCCATAAGGTGCTTGTACAGATGGCTCTTCTGTCAGATAATTAAACTATCAATTGAATTAAAAGCAATTAAAAGGATGCCCATTAAAAAGAAAAAAACAGCAAATATAGACAAAACTGCACATTATTAAAGGTCTTTTTCTCCTTGGGCAATCAGTTCTTAAAGGCCTGACGAAAAACAAAAACAAAAGAGTCTTCGCCTGCTTACAGATGGATAACAAGCAAGGAGCCATTCTAGCCTCTGCAGGAAGGGAGTTCTAGCACCTGGGTGCAGCCACCCAGAAGGCCCTGTCTGATGTTTCTACCACTCTCAGAGGTACATTTTTAAACAGAAATTTAAATATTTTTCATTATTGTATTTCCGTGATGGGTAGATTTGGATCTATTGGTAAATCTCTGGGTGACTTCAGCAGTTAACCAAGGACGTCTAATAAAAATTGTTTACAGCAACAACAAAATAGTCTAAATCCAGGTAGAATAGATACACTAAATCAATGGCAGCTAGTAAATCAATAGTACTCTAAATTCTACCAATTCAATGGGTCTTCTTCATTGGGATTAACATTAAATTTAGGCCAATGACTCCTACCCACACTAAATTATCCTTCTGGATTTAAGACTGTTTGGGGGAACTATGGCAGAGTTAATTTTTGTGTTGAAGGACTGTGAGCTCCATTCAGCTCTAGGACTCCAAGAGATTATTGGATGCAAGACTTTTACATGCCAAGTGCATGCCTTTTGCCCCAACCTCTAGTTGGTGGATCTCAGAATGTGAAAGGAAGGAAGGAAGGGGGGGGGGAGTGCAAGTCTGAAATCTGTCCCCCTCTTTTTAATGTGAGCATGCATATATTCATTTAAATATTTTTTAAAATAAAAGTTTTTTCCAGTAGAAATCCTTCTTTTCTGGCGTTTGTAAACATATCTTATTTTGGGCGTGGGACTCATTGCCTCCCAGCTGAAGATTTCATATTCAGCATAGATCAGTCTGACACTTGTGTATCCAGTGTTGGGGTCAAAGACTTTCATGGCTGGCATCCATAGGTTTTTTGTGTTTGTTTTTTTTCCAGGCTGTAAGGCTGTGTTCTAAGAAGTGTTTAGACATTTTGCCTGCATCTGTGGCTGGCATCTTCAGAGAATGGTGGCATGTGGGTGTTTGGGGTTCATATACTGTGAGTCCCTGTGAGGTAGCATGTAAATTTGTGTATTCAGTTGTAGGATGTTCAGTTCTTAGGGTCCTCCTCAGGTGCAACTCAGGGTGCAACTCAGCCGCACCAGTGCAGTTAATAAAAATCAGTTCATTCTTCCTAATCTTCACAAAAGACTCAAAGAAAATCTTAATTTTTATACTGGCTGCTTGTCTCACTAGTGAAGCAGGGTGTATACAATTATGATTTTGGACTGTCAGGACCCAAGATTTATAGGGATTATAAATGCAATAACCAGCATTTTGAACACTACCTGGAAATGAGCCAGTGAAGTTTGTTTCAACAAGAGAGTCAATGTGTTTCTTGTAACTAACCCCTGCCAGCAGCTTAGCTGCAGCATTTTGAATCTACAATAAGAGCACAATAGTGCTCTCCCATTAAAGATCTGCCTCCTTCCTTCAATCTCTCTTCCCCTTCACCTGTTCCCTCTAATTTGAAGGTTTGTCTCCGTCTCCCTCCTATCTGCCACTCTTCCCCTCTCCTTCCCTTGGATCTCTCAATCTCCTTGCTTCTCCCTCTCCTCTCTGATCTCTAGTGATAGGCTAACCTAGAGTTTCTCTGCCTGAAGCCCCAGGGTTGCCCCTTTGTCAATCCCAGACCTGAGGGATCCTCTCTTCAAAATCCCACTGGAAGCAGCTTGTGGTGGGGCAGTGTTTGAATAAGGCTGTGATGTCCTCAGGAAATATTTGTTCTATGAGTACAGTGGTGTCCATTATGGTGACTTCCAGTGGGATAATGAGTTCTATGAACAGATAGATGGGGTAGCCATGGGCAGCCCCCTGAGCCCAGTGATAGCAAACTTTTATATGGAACATTTTGAAAAGCAAGCCCTGGAAACAGCACCAAAAAAGCCCACAACATGGTTCCGAAATGTGGATGATACTTTCACCATTTGGAACCACAGAGAAGAAGATTTGGTCTCATTCCCGAACCACCTGAACAGCATCCACCCAAATATCCAATTCACAATGGGAAAAGAGAAGGAGGGAACACTGCCATTCTTGGATGTCCTAGTCATCCACAAACCAAACCAACGGTTAGACCACAAAGTATACAGAAAACCCCCCACACAAGAACTCCAATCATCACCCAGGACAAAAAAGAAGCACAATAAAAACATTGGTAGACCGTGCAAAAAGGATCTGCGAACCCCACTACCTGGAGGACGAACTGAGGCACCTAAACTTGGCCCTACAAGCTAATGGTTACTCCATATCAGACATCACAAGAGCAACCAGACCCAGAAAAAAACCCACAGGAATGAAGAAAAACAGCCACCCAAAAGGAAGTTATTTTTACCATACATCAAAGGAGTCACAGACAGAATAGGGAAACTGATGAGAAAACACAACCTCCAAACAATCTACAGACCAACCAAGAAAATCCAAGAAATGCTACGCTCAGCAAAGGACAAAAGAGACCCCCTCACAGCTGCAGGAATTTACTGCATACCATGCAGTTGTGGACAAGTTTACTTAGGGACCACTAAACGCAGTGTGCAGACACGAATCAAGGAATATGAGAGACACTGCAGACTGGGCCAGTCAGAAAAATCAGCAGTAGCAGAACATGTTATAAACCAACCTGGACACAAAATGTTATTTAAAAACACCAAAATTCTGGACCAGGCCAACAACTATCATGTCAGAATGCACAGAGAAGCTATTGAAATCCACAAACAGCTGGACAACTTCAACAGGAAAGAAGAAACCTTAAAAGTAAACAAAATCTGGGTCCCAGTTTTGAAGAACAATAGAATCAAAACTCAACACTTACAAAGGAATTCCACCCAGGGACAGAGGGATTCCCAGCATACAACGGCCCATCAACCAACCATCAGCCAAACAGACACTAACGAGCCTTGCATTTCTATACCCAGAAACTTACCATTGAATTACACAAATTTACATATACTCCCCAACAGGGGTTCACAGCATATAAACTCCACATACACTCTACCCAACCATTCTCTGAAGATGCCAGCCACAGATGCAGGCAAAGCGTCAGAAAGAAACTATTCCAGAACACGGCCTCACAGCCTGGAAAAAAACCAAGAAAAATCTTCCTGATTATACTCCTCTTCCTCAGTTTATACAAAGGAATATTTTAGCCACTGGGTGGGTTTTTTTTTGTTTTTTGTTTTTTTTTTTTGTTTAGTCAGAGGCACATCTTACCCAAATGTCTAAAAAAGGGGGGAGGGGGGAAAGTACAGTAATCACTCTGTATCCATGGATTCTGCATCCACAGATTCAGTGATCCATGGTGTCAAAATGTTTTAAAAAACATTCCTGTGATGTACCAAGCACACACGCTCACATTCAATCAATAAATTGCTTTATTGACAAGGATTCATGTGTCAGGAACATAGGACAAAGCCGAAACTGAATACAGCAAGGGCAAACCCCCAGATAAACCCCTCGGCGTGAGAAAAGTATTCACGAAGTAGAAATGCCTCCCTCTCAGGGCGGCTGGCACCTGGACGCCCTGACCCTGAGCCGCTGTGGAGAGAAATGCTCCCAGGCCAACAAGGCGGGCTGGCCTCTCTCCAACACTCCAGAGGCCCAGGCAAGGAAAATGGCCTCATGTCAGGGTTATCCATGAATTCCACTCCAATTCCCAGAATTCAGGGATGAGCCTGACAATTCCCAAAAGCAAATTTTGTTTTTTTGCCATTCTATATAAGGGACCCCATTTACTTTGCCATTGTATATAATGGGACTTAAGCATTCACAGATTTTGGTATCCATGGGGGCAGGGAGGACCAAACCCCAGTGAATACCAAGGGCCCACTATATAGTGTGATGCTGAAAACATTTGACAGATCTCATATACAGGAACAGTTGTCAGAGACATGGGATTGCCTGCTCAAATCTCTACCGAGTGCAAAGTTTGGAAAAGCTATTTTTGGAGTAAAACTCCAAAGTCCCTCAGCCACCTCAGCCACATGGCCACATTTGGTTTGCTTATGTTGTGGGTTTCTGATGCTGTCTTCATTGTTTCTTCATTTTCTCCTCCATTGTCTCAGGTGTGAGAACTAATGTGAATTACAGGGACAGTTCTATGGTGTTATGTGGGAGAAAACTCAGGGAATTTTGTACTTCTGCTGGGTCTTCAGGGGTTTCATATGTGTCCAAAATTAGGTCCATGCCATACATCCCCCCCTCCTCATGAAAATTCGGCTTCTGAATTCTGTTGCTGCTTCATGGTATCTTTCATAATGGATGCACCAAGAACATTCCACAATTCTTCATGTTGTTGCTTTGGACACTGGACACCAGAAACTATTCTCACATCAGTCTTTGGAAGTGAAGTTATGAAAGCAGGTAGTAGAAGATCCTTTGTCTAAATGTAAGAAACTAAGATACCATTAGGTAGGGATTTGCTGAATAGAATTACAGTATAATGCACCAAAAATAAATTCAGTTACAATAATAACAAAAGTAGTAGGCCATCAGCAAAAATCAGCAGTTCCTTAAAATGCATTGCTTGTTATATTTCATTTTTGATTCACCTAAATACTTCAAACAGACTACTTTCTTGTTTCTAATCCCCAATGGATTAAACATTCAAAGGTTTTGTAGAATACATAGCAAAATATTTTATTTCAGCACACTCCAGGTTGACAGCTACCACAGTAATCATACTTTAGCTATGGTTGCAAGGGATTGCATTTGGAAAGCCAGTTAATAACAGGTAAGCTCCATCCAGCTGAGACTGTGGTGGGAAAACTGTCAAATGTTTGCCATGTCCCCCAACTCTTTCTTCTTAAATTCTCTTTTAAGATTCCTTTAAATGTCTACGCTCCCTTTCTCTTCCTTCTCTGTCCTTTCTTCTTTCATGTGCCACTATTGCCTTTCTCTCCACAATACTGGTATTCTTTTAGGGGTGTCTTTTTATACATTCAATGTGGAGAAACAGCAAGGCCTGGGGATCATAATTAACCAAACTGGTTAGATCTAGCCTCTGATCTGTGGACTCCAGTCCACAGAAGCTTATACCATCTTAATTTCAGGTGCTAAAAGATTCTCCTTGCTCTTCTTGTATACCAGGAATACACTGCAGGGTAATCATAAACTATTATAGTGGAACATTCTGAAAAACAACGATTTATATTTTGTTTTTAGAAAGCATTTTACTAATGGGTGTTTATTTTCATTTTGCATTTCCAAAGGGACATGTATGCGTCAGTGTGTTTTAGTCTGTTACATCAAAACCATACCAAACACTGATGGTATGCAATAGACTAAGACGTTTTATTTGGCAAAAGGTTTTGTGAACATGAGCCCATTTCATCAGATACATGGTGTGATTCTTCAGTTGGCAGATTATTAGACACCTGCTGGAGTGGGTGAGTAGAGAACGGGACATAATCAGGGGGATGGGAGTGAGCAGAATGCAAGTAGTATTAATATTTTTCATTATCTGTGGAGTGGTCATTAAGAAATATGTCAAATGGTAGCACAGACATCCTGCCATTGATAAGCCAATTTGTTGCTGTTTCATCTGTCTGTCTGTCTGTCTGTCTGTCTATCTATCTATCTAGCATCTTGTTGTTGTGGGCCTTCAAGTCATTTCCAACATGGCAACACTAAGGCAAGCTTATAACAGGGTTTTCTTGGCAAGATTTGTTGAGAGGGGGGTTGTCTTTGCCTTCCTCTGAGACTGAAAGACTGTGGCTTGCCCAAAGTCACCCAGTGGGTTTCCTTGGATAGGCAGGGAGTCATATTCTATTTTACAGAGTCATAGTCCAACACTCAAACCACTACACCATGCTGGCTCTTCATGAGCAGATTAGTACTTGATATTATCCAATGTCCTATTGAGCTCTTGACAGAGAAAGAGGAGAAATGAATCTCCTGAGGATTTCTTGTGGGTAGGAATTATGGTCAGCAGGTCAGAGGGACTAAAAATGGAAAGGCAGATTCAAACAAGGAACTGTTGAATAAGAATTTTTCAAGAAGGTCAGCTCTTTCTCCTGTGGTCTGAACAGGGACAATGGCTTTTTATCTTACTAAATATGGTTATCAGATCATCAGGTCAAGGACAGCTGCATCACCATCCCATTATTGTGAAGTCGAAGGCTTTCACAGCTGGCACCCATAGGTTTTCCTTGGTTTTTTTTTCTGGGCTGTGAGGCCGTGTTCTGGAAGAGTTTAGTTCTGACATTTTGCCTGCATCTGTGGCTGGCATCTTCAGCAAATGGTTGTGTGTGTGTGTGTGTGTGTGAGAGAGAGAGAGAGGATTATACACTGTGAGCCACTGTTGGAGAGGATATGTAAATTTGTGTATTTGAATGACTATCTCCTGGGGGGAGATATGCAAGGAGGATTAGTGTCTCTTCGGCTAATGATCCATTGTCTGCTGGAAATCCCCCTGTCCCTGGGGGAGTCATTTGCATGTGTTGAGTTTTGATTTTAGTGTTTTTCAAGACTGGTAGCTGGATTTTGTTTACTTTTAGAGTTTCGATTGAAATCCACAAACACCTGGACAACTACAACAGGAAAGAAGAAACCCTAAAAGTAAGCAAAATCTGGCTACCAGTCTTGAAAAAACACTAAAATCAAAACTCAACACATGCAAATGAACTCCACCCAGGGACAGGGGATTTCCAGCAGACAATGGACCATTAGCCAAACAGACACTAATCTTCCTTGCATATCTCCACCCAGAAACTAGCCATTTACATATACAAATGTACATATCCTCTCCGATTGGGGCTCACAGTATATATACCCCAGCCCCCACAGTCCTGCCCAACCATTATCTGAAGATGCCAGCCACAGATGTAGGAGAAACGTCAGAAATAAACTCTTCCAGAACACGGCCTCATAGCCTGGAAAAAACCCACAGAAAACCCATCCCATTATTGTTTGTTAAAGGACACTGTTTAGGTTACTGCCACTTTTAGTACTTCTTGTATTCTGTTCCTTCTGATTCTGTAGCCTACATGTGTTGCTTTATAATTTGGGTACTACAAGCCTAGAGGTTGGCCTAAAAAAGTAAGGAAGTAGACTAGGAATTGGATGCTTATTTATTATTCAAATAGTAAACAACTACCCCCACTGCACTTGTCAATGTACTTTTCTCCCTGATAAACTCTGAAGTTTCCATCACATACTGAACCATTTGGCGGCAGCAGTAATTTTGGAGCCTTCTTAACTTGTCTTCCTTCCAGAGCTATACATTCACTACAACTACAGATCTTGCTATTGATCTCAAAGGGAGACTAAACACTACAAATTCACAACAAATGGCATTCCTAAAGGTGACATTTGCAGACATTTTATCCATATTCCACTGTGCTCACCATTCCTACCAGTTCAAAAAAAGTGGTATCAAGAGAAGCAACCACAATGATTAGATATTGACAGCAAACAAAGTAGGGATGAGATGAGGGCGGGTTTTGAAACTAATCAGCCTACTGGTTTTGGTTGCAATATTGGCATACAATACTTGATCAACTACAAAAACACTTTCTCCTGTTTGGGAACTAAGGATATGTTGCTATGGGTCTTCAAGACAGTCTGCATATTGAATTAAAAATAGTGTCCTGTTTAAACATCATGTGAGAAATATGTATGCCAAATTAAAATGTAACTCCAAAACGTCAAGGATTTCAAATGTAAGAATGCATTCAAATGTCCTCCTTCAAGGGCTTTAGACTGAGTCGTAACACTGCATTTCAGAAGTCCATACTGTGAGGTCTGTTTGGTGGCAGTTTGATGGAGATTTGTTGTGTGACAGTCAAATCCATCCATAGGAGCACTTGGACAAATAGAATTTCAATCTGGAAAGATGGAAAATAGTTTGCATGTCTTGGGCACTTGAGTTTGGAGTTCTGTGAAATAATCTTCAATAAATTTTCCTTGGTTTTTTTCTGGGCTGTGAGGCCATGTTCTGGAAGAGTTTATTTCTGACGTTTCACCTACATCTGTGGCTGGCATCTTCAGGGAATGGTTGAGTAGGAGTGTACGTGGGGTTTATATACTGTGAGCCCCTGTGGAGAGGATATGTACATTTGTATATTTGAATGGCTAGTTTCTGGGTGGAGATATGGAAGGAGGATTAGAGTCTGTTTGGCTAATGATTGGTTAATGGTCTACCCATAGTTCCAAATATTACCCTCTTTCACATTTCCCAATGATCCAATGATCCATTTCCCACAAAATCCTAAGTGTGGTTAGTTCTATGACATGTAATTAATTCACATTTGTTTACATGCACACACCAAGAATACATTGATGCAACAGGTATGCACATATAAACTAGACAATCACATGAAGGTGGAGGATTGGGGAGGTGGGGTGTAGGGAAGGTAAATAAAGAAAAAATGGTTAATCCTCAAGCAATTCTACAAAGGCTGGCAATGCATTTGGAAGTTCTAGAAAATAGGGTACTTAGCTGTTAGGGTTGCTCATAAAATCTTTAGTTTATGTCCTCTTTTGATGTTCCATTCTGGCCCTGAGCATCAAGGCCTGAGCCCTCTTCTCGAGTCCTCAGGTGAAAAATGAGTAATCTTAGGCCAAGAGGATTACTTAGAAAAAACAAGTATATATACTTTTCTCATTTGTTAGATAGGGTTTTTTAAAAATTTGAATGACTTATTATCTGCAACTAAAGTTAATGCTTATTGACATCACCAGGGGCTGCCCCATGTAACATCTCACAACATTACCAGGACCCACCCTTTGTAACATCACAAGGGGTCATCCCTGGGTTTTTGCCCTGAATTCTCAGGGGCTGTGATTAGCCTGGTAGGCCTACATATAAGCCTCAAAAGCAGGTTATATTCAGAAAAGACTAACACTGTTTCTAGTGCAAAGCTGATATGTCACACCCCTTCTTGCCAGAAGGGAATGATGATTGGACAGGATCACACCAAACATTCAAACACATACAACACCCCTGAGATGTATTCACAACATCTCCAGGCTTTATTGTGGTCTGGTATATTTACTTGGTAAAATGTGTCCAGGGTCCAATATGAATATAAGGTAATTTTCTGTTGGATTAGTTGTAACTGTAGATCCAGGGAGAACTTTTTGATATTTGTTAGAATGCAGTTCCAGAAGGAGGTATCTAATGGCTTTCCTAGTTCAGTGATTCATTTGTTCTGCAGCTCACACCAACATAGTACCCAACACAGCACTAACGTAGTGCTATAACAATCTGTATGCCTATGAGAAATCCTGCACCATGTCTAAGAATTTAAGTACCTCAGGAATTGTGGATACTGCCTGGGCATCTGGACCAAAGGGAGCCTTTAAATTGTGTTAGAGTTGCAGGTATTAACACAAGGCAGGTTGGGGAAATTCGCATTCTACATGGAGGTCCTCAAACAATTTGAAGGACTCCTTCCAATAAATAAACTGTGCTAGTGTTGTCATTCTTGTACACTCCCTCAACTTGTATTTTTTGGCTTTGGCTCACTGGGAATTTAATTATTGATGCCAAGGAATATATGGAACATGGACACTTCAGAATTTAGTAAATTTC
Source organism: Gambelia wislizenii (assembly GCA_030847615.1). Lineage (NCBI taxonomy): Eukaryota > Metazoa > Chordata > Lepidosauria > Squamata > Crotaphytidae > Gambelia > Gambelia wislizenii. The sequence goes on along the minus strand of JAUMIR010000001.1, from coordinate 114,383,272 downwards.
CTTGCATAAAATAGCATACATCCCCTTTCATCCTAGCCTTATGAAGCAGTATTGCTGTAGCATAAGTTTATTATAAAGCTCTCCAGTAGTCATTTGAGTTTAAAATACTCCTAGACAAACCTCGGTCCCTTTCACATGATACAATTATGGCACTATGATTCCACTTCAACTGCCATGCTGCATCTGATGAAATCCTGGGGTTTGTACTTTGGTGAGACACTAGAGCAGAGAATTCTAAATGCCCCTCCATAAACTCCAAACCCAAGGGTTCCCTATGAAATCATGGTAGTTAAAGCAGAATCACAGCGCAATAATAGTGAGATTGTAGTGTGAAAAGGCCGTGGGGGGGAAAAAATGTCCAGCAAACCTCTCCAGGAAGAAGATATTACTTAAAAGGTTACCACTCCATTTTACCTGTTGATCTGGCAGAAAGGACACGGTGTATCTTCTTGAAGATTTTTTTCATGAACAGATTTTAAGGCTTGAAAAGTTTTAATGCTTCAGCTATCCTAAGACAAAATCTCTCTCTCTCTCTGTTAAGTGAGAGACGAAGAGAGAGATGAGGCAAAGAACACTGCAAATTGCTCACAAAACTCTTGGTGTATTGGGCTTTACTCCGTCTTGGTCCTGTCTTTGCCCAATGGGTCATTGGCACTGCCTGAGGGTAAAATGGGGCAAATGCCCTGTGTTGTCTGGACAGGGCCAAGATGGGGTAAGTAGCCCTTTTAGACAAGCCCTGTCTGCTTGTTGGTTTCTAATTATTGTCAGTAGAGAGGCATGAAGCCTGAGACTTCTCAAGTGACACCAAGGGTGGAGCTATGGGGATGGGGAGAATGAGGGCATTGCCTCCCCTATAAAAATTCTGTCTCTCCCATCTGCCCCCCCCCCATGAAATTTTCTTTCAGTCTGCAAATTTCTAACATTGTAGAGTGAGACAATGAGAATTATTCATACCCAGAACTATGTTTTCATTTTTTGAGTGTCTGCTTCTTCTCCTTGGATGCATAAACTCTATTTTAAAATCCTCATTTGAAGCTTTAAGAGATTGCTACGCTAGAAATTTGGGGTGTTCAGGATAATTCCATTGGGAGGAGCAGTATTCTCATTTCCTCCCACCACCCACAGTAGTAACACCCCTGAGTGGCACTTTCATTTATTCTTTAGCTGAATCAGTTTTTTTTCCCTTTGCCTTACCAAACCAGCATCTCAACAAAACCTTCTGGTTGTGACATAGCCTGATAGAAAGACATGGGTGCACCAAATATGCACTTTCAAGGGGTTATTTTGTATGTGCATAAAAGATGCTTTTCTTTCTGAGGGACAATCATATGGACAAATGTTGTCTCTGGCCACACACAGTGAAATCAATATGCATTACCAGTCTACAGTGAAGTGGTAGCTGATTGCTCCATTGTGCATCAAGGACAATTTTCAGTACATGACAAGACAACTAACTTTCCCCATACACCTCATCATGTGCTCAGAAATCTTTCTGATCTCATGATAGCAGCAATCAGGTGGTCAGTTCACAGCATGGGTAGGTCTAATGCACGTTGAGCTTATTATACAATCCAGACTGACTAAAGGCATGGAGACTTGGATTTTCCAGGCCAAGAAAAAACTGCTGAAGTTGACTTGACTATGGCAAATGTGGACTGCATTGTGAGCTGCATATACAACGAGGGGTAATTGTGATGGTTAAATAGGAAAACTCTTTACCGGATGGTACCTCATCACAGAAAGCATCTAACTACTTGATAAGAAAAACACCTGTAATAGTTTGGTAGCTAAAAAAAGAGAGAGAGATGGTTACTGCTTTGTGGCTTCTGCAGGTTTCTTATAAGATAGGCCTCTGTGGTAAAATCCAGCTGCATACAGAGAATGTTGCAGAAATGATTACCTGGTGGTTATGTGTGTTTAGTGTCATATTACCATTTCATGAATTGTATTTGGCCAGACAACTGGTTTAAATAATGGTTAGATGTAAACCATGGTACATTTATTTTATTTTATTTTATTTTATTTATATCTTCTCTTTATCCTAATATAGGAATGGTCAATAGGAACAATCAGTCTATTGGTCCAACTAGGGCTTGTCTATACTGACTATTTACCCTGGCTTTTACCCCCATCTTGGAGCCCTGCAGTCCATATGACACAGGGCTTTTGCCCCTCATTTCGTCTCTGGCAATCCTCACAATGACCAAGGCAAAGCCCTGAGGAAGCTGGGGTAAAGCCCTTTAAAGCAGGGCATGTTTCTAGGATGGACGACCATCGCCTCCCAAAAATACGGGTCAGCGTAAGAGGGGCGCTCCAAAAAAGCAATACAAAGACTCCCTGAAACAACATCTCAGGCTTGGCCAAATTGATCACCAACAGTGGTCCGCCCTGGCCTCACATCGGGAGGCATGGAGACGCACTATCCACAATGCTGCAGCCTTATTTGAGAACTCACGGCGAACAAGTCTTGAAGAGAAACGACAAAGCAGAAAGAATCACAACCCAAAAACATCACCCAAGGAGACCTTCTGCTGTGCTTTTGCAACCGGACTTGTTTATCTCGGATTGGCCTTTTTAGTCATCAGCGTGCTTGCAGAAAGCGCGGGATGAGTCCTTCCTGAATCTTCGTTTGCGAAGAAAAGCCAGAGAGAGAGATTAAAACCAGCTGTACCCAGCGTAACATATGCTGTTATAGTAGATTTGAAAGGTTCACATGGTTCATGCTATTATTTTAGGGGGAAAAAATTGCATTGTTTTACATGTGGGTAGTGAGTGGCTGAGGGAGTGAGAGGAGGGAGGGGCTCTTGTGAGGCTGGGGTGTAGATGCCGATTGAGTGGCAGGAATGGATTGTGAGGTGGAGAGGGAATTTGCATGTGGGTGGTGATTGGCTGAAGGAGTGAGAGGAGGGAGGGGATTATTTGGGTATGTTTCCTAAGTGGCCAATCAGCACACTAGGAAAGGAAACATACCCAAGCATTTTATATAGATACCCAAGAAAACCCACAGCATTTTAAAAAACCCAGATCGGGCCAAACTGGAATGCAGGAGACCACATCTGCATGCTGGCCCATATCTGCAGTTGCTGCTGCCAGCACTGCTGATGTTTCTCTGAAGCGAGGAAGGAGGCCTTCAGCATGTGATCATGTCTGGTCACATGCAGGGGGCCTCGATCATATGTTGAGGGCCTCTTTCTTGGCTTCAGAGACACAACAGCAGTGGTAGCAGTGGTGGTGTCTGCAGATATGGGCTGGCATGCATGTATGGACTCCTACTCATTTTGGAAGCTGGTATATTCTGGCAGGTCTAGATTGTCCAGTAATTGTTGGCTCTAACTGGCAGCAGCTATCCTGAGTTTCAGGCATGGCTTTTTCCTAGCCCTACATAGAGATGATGGGGATTGAACTAGCGATTTTCTGTAGACAAGGCATATGCTCTACCACCACTGATGTACTGCCACCCCCCCTTGCAACTATCAGTGACTGTGTGACCAGCAACTGGGATGACTGTTTGCTGTGCCCAACATCAACATATACACTAAACACATCTTGTTACTGTGCAAGTTTGATCATGTGAGCTGATCTTGATTTAGGTATTTTTCTGGTCAGCCAGGAGGAAACATTGTCAAAACAGATCCTGAAGGGTGAACTGAATGGTTTCCCCCATGTGAAATTTATCAGGTTGCCTGTCTCCCTGGTAGTGAGTGAACTCATTTAAATTATGTTCTAATCCATTTCATGGCACTATAGTGGTACAAATAAAACACAATAGCATTGTAATGAATCTGAAACTGGAACCTTAGTCAAGCTTTATATATAAAATGGCTTTACCAGAGTCTCAAGGTAATGCCAGACTTTGGAAATTTTATATTAGTCATATCCAATTGTAGAACAGTTAAAATATACAAGTTAAAGCTAAAAGCATCCTGACCTCTGGTGTTGTGTTTGCAACAGGTACTTTTATTTTTATTTATATTTCCCTGAATTGTGAATTTTCAAGGATGATACGTTTGAGTTCCGGTTATTGTTCAGGAAGACTATGGAGATTTTCACATGGGGCCAAAATACCCCGTTACTGCCCTGCCACCTCCTCTCCCGTTCCTGCCACGGAATAACATAAATCTTTCACACACTTACCTTAATTCCGCAGCAGGAACGGGCTCCTCCTCCCTTCACTGGCCGGCCGTAAATGCAGCCATCATAAGGCTGCTTTTACGACTGGCCATCTAAAACATTATCACGTTATTGCATGATAATGGCTGGGCGGTAAATTTAAAAAATAAAACTCCCCCAAACATAAAATCAGTTTACCAAGCACAAAAACACACTTTAAATCACATAATCAAAACAGGGATGGTAAAATAAAGGGTGCTACTTACCTGGATGCCCAGATCATACCAGGAAGTGCTTGGAACAGACCTCCCCTCCGCGGCTGTCATTTCGGAACAGGAACGGGGCTCCTGTTCGCACACCCATGATTGCGTGATAGTGATGGAATGGGAGGTCTATTCATGATGAAAAATCATGATTACATTGTTCCGGAACAGTCACAGGAGCAGGATGGATGCAGGACAGAACAGGGTCAACGTCGTCCGAAAGGGAAAACCTTTCCCGACCCTCTTCTGTTCCTGCCACGGGATATATAGCTTGTGTGAAAATCTCCTATTCAGAGATTTTCAGGATTATTATTATTTTTTTTTTTGTCTTGTTTTTCTTGTCCTTTACTTTTCAGAATGGCTTGCCAAAACAACTTTTCCAAACAGGACAGAATAAAATTGGCATTTTCCCCATGCTCACAACTTTCAAGAATGCTGTGTGCTTAATAGAATAAACTGTTCCACTGCAGCAGAAATCACTCAAAGCTGCGGTGAGGACAGAGTGTGAGCTTACAATGATCTGCTTGTAGCATTTTATGTGGAAGGGAAGAATAAAACACATTCCCACACCTCTCTTGCTTCTTTTTCCAGGGCCAGGTCAGATAAGAACTATTGAGATGGCTTGTCGATATACAATCTTTTGTATCATGAAGGATAATTTTAGATTCTATTTGGAAAGGGAGTTAGTTTTGAAGTGCGGGGGGGGGATGTGAGTTCTGGTTTCCAAAATGGTTTTACTTGGCTCTGTTTGAATTAGGAGAGATGAAGTGGGAGCGCCTTTCAGCTTCAGATTCAACTAATAATCCAAATATCAATTCAAGTGCTTGTAGACACAGCAGACACCTTTCTTCACAAGAATAAAGAACTGGGGGAGGGTGCTCTGGCCTGTGCTAATTGGGGATGATAGGAGTTGTAAGGCAACACATCTGGAGACCACCAGTTTGGAGAAGGCTTTAAAATAGTTTACAAGGATGTATTAGACTCCCAACAACACCAGCCAAAGGTTCCTAAAATCCAACCATTTTATTTTTAAAAACTATCCTCTCCCACCCCTGTCACTGTTTGCTTCCTTAGGCAGCTCCATAGGAATACAGGGTGCTAGTTACACGACAAAAATTGTCGCGGGGCTTACCATGACATTGTGATCCCGAATCTGTCCCTTGCTGTTTATATGATTTTTGTCACTGATCTGGGTATCCCGGGTGGTCCCGTGACTGATATTTACACATCCAAAGTTCTGGTTTTTTTTAAAGGTTTTATGTTGTTGTTTTTTGGCTGTCAATCAAGGATGCGATTACTCGTGTTTTCACAACCTTGGTGACGCACTTCCTTTAGAGTTCCGCGCCACGAGCGATGCTATTGGCTGGCTGGGGGGGGGGAGACAGGGGGGGCAGAGGTTTGGTATTCCCCTTGCTTCTTTAAAATGTTAACCCCCTTTAAGCAGAGGCATAAAGCATTTTGAAAGACCCAGACTGAGATCTTTCGATCAGACGCAGGAACAGGGCTTTCCTTTTCAAATCAAGCCGAGTGCTTTCCTTTTGAAAGCACGCCGAGTGAGGGGAGGGAGGTTTCGTATTCTCCTTTCCTCTTTAAAATGTTAACCATTACAGCAGAGACTTAGCAGAAGTTTTGAAAGACACAGACACAGATAGGGGGAATTAAAGGGTGTTCATTCGCTCAAACGCTGGAATATTTTACTGTGCCCGTTCAGACCCAGGGAGGTGATAAAGGCAGGGGATGAATGGGCAACCCTCTGCCCACCACGATCTCTCTGTAACATGCAGTTGAGGAAGAGGTTAAAGCTGAAGGGTTTGCAGTGTAGAAATCCATTTGAAAAGGTGATTGAGTACACGCGCACGCGCACACACATCAACCTTCGTGCAGCTGGAAGGGATGCCTTTGTTTTCAGCTGGTGAGGCTGGATCTGTTGAACGGGTGACTGACCCCTCCTTTTCTGGTCCCTGATCTCTAAGCCCGCCCCCAGTCACCATTTCCAGTCCCAGGCTGTTTACATTTCCGATTTTCCAAATCCTCCAGTGACTTTTTTAAAAACCGGCATAAACCGCGGGACTGGAAGTCCTGCAGGTTGAGAGATAAAAGGTGGCCCCCCTTCCGAAATCACGTACCCGACCCGATGTACGTGTAAACTGCCAGGGATCGACACGAATTCTTCCCGGGACATTTTCATCGTGTAAACGGCACCCAGGGCTATATCTCACATGAATAGATTTTGTTTTCCTTTTATTCTTCTGCGACTCCCAGCAAGACCCCTTTGCCAAATCTGCCACAGAAAGTCCCTCAGCCCTCTGGAGCAGATTTGGAGCAAACTTGCAATGCTGTTGGGGGAAGGCCAATCCAGTACATTCAACCAATTACTTGTAATTAATTCTCTTTGGCAACAAGGCATAATTAAGTTACACCACAGTTGTAAGATGAGGGATAATTTTGCTCCTATTGCCATTTGGCAGGAACTTTTGAGTCTCCTTTTTAGTTACAGAAGTGTGGTCTCTGAATAATGGAGGAGGAATAAGGAATGTCATACAGTTCAAGTGCTGACTCATGTTCCACTTTGTTTTGCTGCCTTATACTTAGTTGTGGATGTTGATGTGATTGTGGGTGAGTAGGAGGAAAGGGTGCTTTTTAATACAGACAAGTGACTTGCAGCGTTCAGAAATTCTTTCTTACAAGAAAGTAAAAACAGTAACTTTTTAAGGTATTTTTGAGGGACTTGAAAGCAGAGAGGTACTTTTAAAAATTGTACAATGACAGTAATTAGCAACTTTTGGAGTGGTGGCATTGGCACTATAATTGCAACTAATAGCAGACTCTAATCCCACCAGTGATGTCTGTTCTTTTGATGAGTGGTCACTATTGCAAACAGCCCACAGAAAGCTACCTTTACTATGTGAAACCATTGATCTGCCTTTGCTCAGTATTGCTTAAGGGCTTATCTACATAGTCAAAACCACCCGGATTGCCCCTATTGCAGAGCCCTGTTTGCCCTGTTCTGCCTTCAGGCAGTCTTAACCCTTCATCCCAGGCAGATACAGGGCTGAGACGATGGAAAGCTAAAGTAAGGCCTGATAAACCATTACATAATAATACCCAGTTTAATTTGGGACCACTGGCCAAAACCCAGATTGGGTCCCATGTGTCTCCAGGAGCCTGTCCAACATGCCACCTCTTGTTGCCATCACCAGCTTTCTGGCTTTCCCAGAAATCAGGCAGGAGTCCTGCAACATGTAACCTAGTCTGGTCATGTGTAGGGGGTCATCAGTCACATGTTGAGGGCCCCTTTCCTGACTTCTGAGATAGCGAAGAAAATGGTGGTGGAAGTGGCTACAGTGATGAGCCAGCATTCCTGTGTGGACTCTGGCCCATTTCATTGTCTGTGGCACTTCTTCCTTCCCTTTTACCAGTGTCACCTGGAACAACAAGTATTCTGACTGGTATAGATAAGCCCTAAACAGTGGGTTTCCAGATTTTTGTATAGAAGATACCTATAGATACAGGGACTTATGTGTTTACCTGCAGATACAGGGACTTGTGTGCTGACCTTCCCCTATAGTCCTACATGCTACTTGCTGTTCCAGTTGGCACTGGTAACAGGGAAGGAAGAAGTACCACAGAAAATACTCAATTAAACATAAGTACAACACAAAGTACCCAACTGAAAGGTACTTCCTTTCATGGAAGTATAGAGCTATCAGAATGCTTTCATGCACTTTCCTCTATGCCTGTTGGCAGACCTTGAAAACAAGAAGAGATTGTACTGGGGAGATAATATTTGGGTGATCAGAACTATTCTAGAGCCATCAGATGCATTTGTGTAGACACAGTGGCCATTGGCTACCATGCCAGTGGGGCAGTGAATGCACTCCAGGTTTCAGTTCAAACATTAAGGAAGCTTGGTAAAATACCAAACCTATTTTGAGAATAAGGTTAGAATTTGGTCTAAACCCTGAGGCAGATTCACGACCCGACTGACATGGAAGCCCCCAATGGACAGATGCACCCCTTTCCTCTAGCCATTTCAGTCAGTAATGTACAAACGTTCCTGGCTTCATCCTGCATGTGGATATGAATTCCAGATGCATCCTGTGTATTCTAAATGCATTGCTGGTGATTGATCAGAAAAACATGTTTTAAAGATTTCATCCAACAACATTGGATGGAACATCTTATAAATACTGTGCATATCAGCTTGCAAGTTACACAGCTGCTAGGTGAGGAAGCAGTTGTTCCTCTCTTCATGTCCATTACAATAAACTGACTCTTATAATCCAACTGAGTATTTCTTATTTGCCTATAGTTTGTTAGGGAGCGTACAAAGCACTAGGATCACATAGGAATTTTTTAGACACTCTAAAAAGATTTAGGTATTTTTCTGGCTGACCAGAAAAATACCTAAATCAAGATCAGTTCACATGATCAAGTCCTGCTTCCAGTGGTCACTTCTGCACACCCTATCCTCCTCCTGTCTTTTGTTCGTTCTCCCTCCATGCTGGAAGGACGAAAAAGTCACCGCTTTTCATTTATGGAAGTTTATGTCAATAAAAAGTGCTGCCTTCCTGTCACTCCAGCACAGAGAGAGAATGAATGATGGGAGGATGAAGGGACATACAGAAGTGACCGCCAGAAGTGGGACAGTGGTGTCCTCCTCCCGACTTCCAGGGTGTGTGTGTTAGGGTATCTGAAAAAGTCCATAGACTTCATTTAGGTAGATTATTTTTCACATGGGCCCAAACAGATAAATATTCTGCAGGGGAGGAAAGAGTTTGGTAAAGTGGTCATAAAGATGAAACAGAGAAGAGTTAACTTGTGTTACCTATTCATTCAGGAACACTGAAGTGATAGGAGTCCAGATTTTGTTAGGTGTCTTAAAAATGGAGTCCTATACTTCTCACTGTATGAATCAAACAATGGAGCTAATATGCACAGGTCTTTTCAGTCTACATAGTTATAGTGCTTCCATTATAAAAGTTATGGCAACATCCTATGGAATTCTGGAATTTGTAGTTCAGGGAGAGGTATTTAGAGTTCTCAGATAGAGAATTCCAGTGCCTCACCAAACTAGAAACCCCAGGATTCAATAATAATTGCACACTATAATTGTGTAGTGTGATACAGGACTAGAGGAAATGAGGAAAATATAACGCCCAGTTTCAGCTCCTATCACTACCATGATGCACTGTGTGATCTTGGAAAGTCACTATTAGAGGTAGTGTTTCAATTAAGAATATAATCAGGATTTACCAGGCAATGCTCCACCTCTCCATGGTAAGCAAGGGGGTTGTAGCACCTTTGAGACTAATTGATCCCATTGTAGCATAAGCTTCTGTATGCTATAATTTTCTGTCTCTCTGTTTCAAAGGGGCTATAAGAACCCCATAGAATCATAGAGTTGGGCCATCCAGTCCAACCCCCTGCCATGCAGGAATACAAAATCAAATCATTTTTGACAGATAGCCAAAGATAGCCGACAGACGCTTAAAAACCTCCAAAGAAGGAGACTCGACCACACTACGAGGCAGTGTATTCCACTTCCGAACAGCTCTTACTGTCAGGAAGTTCTTCCTAATGTTTAGGGGGAATTTTTTTCCCTTTAGTTTGAACCCATTACTCCGTGTCCTAGTCTCTGGATCAGCAGAAAACAAGCTTGCCCCATCCTCAGTATGACATCCCTTCAATATTTAAACATGGCTATCATGTCCCCTCTCAACCTTCTCTTCTCCAAACTAAACATGCCCAGCTCCCTAAGCCACTCCTCATAGGGCATGGCTTCCAGACCACCCACCATTTTGGTTGCCCTCCTCTGGACATGTTCCAGGTTCTCAATATCCTTCCTGAATTGTGGTGCCCAGAACTGGACACAGTATTCCAGGTAAGGTCTGACCAAAGCAGAATAGAGTGGCACTATTGCTTCCCTTGATCTAGACCACTGGTTCTCAACCTGTGAGTCTCCAGATGTTGTTGGACTGCAGTTCCCAGGAGCCCTCTGAGGTCTCATCTTGACAGCCAGGTGGTCCTCCCAGTCATTAGTGAGGCTGTGAGTTCAATTCTACAGCCTTACTAATGACTGGGAGGATGACCTGGTTGTCAAGATGAGACCTCAGAGGGCACCTGGGTACTGTAGTCCAACAACATCTGGGGACTCATAGGTTGAGAACCACTGATCTAAACAGTATACACCTATTAATGCAACCTAGAATCACATTGACTTTTTTAGCTGCTGCATCACACTGCTGACTCATGTCCAGCTTGTGGTCCACTAAGACTCCTAGATCCCTTTCACATGCACTGCGATCAAGCCAGGAGTCACCCATCCTATATCTGTGCATTTCATTTTTACTGCCCAAGTGTAGTATCCTACATTTCTCCCTGTTGAAATTCAATTTGTTAATTTTGGCCCAGCTTTCTAATATGTTGAGGTCATTTTGGATTCTGATCCTGGTCTCTGGGGTATTAGCTACCCCGTCCCAATTAGATGTCATCTGCAAACTTGATAAGCATACCCTCTGTTCCCTCCTCAAGTCATTGATAAAAATGTCAAATAGCACTGGATCCAGGACAGAACCCTGTGGCACCCCACTAGTCCCTTCTCTCCAGGATGAAGAGGAGCCATTGGTGACTACCCTTTGGGTTTGGTCAGTCAGCCAATTACAAATCCACCTAACAGTTGCATTGTCTAGCCCACAGGTTACTAACTTTTTTGCAAGAGTATCATGGGGGACCTTGTCAAAAGCCTTACTGAAATCAAGATACACTGCATCCACAACATTCCCTTCGTCTATCAAGTTTGTAACTGTCAAAAAAAGATATAAGATTAGTCTGACATGACTTGTTTTTGAAAAATCCATGTTGACTTTTGTGATCACAGCATTGCTGAGTGCTTACAGACTGTCTGTCTAATGATCTGCTTTAGAATCTTTCCTAGTATTGATGTCAGGTGACTGGGAGGTAATTATTTGGGTCTTCTCCCCCCCACCCTTTTAAAGATTGGGACAACATTTGACTTCTTCCAGTTTGCTGGGACCTCTCCTGTTCTCCAGGAATTCTCAAAGATTATTGCCAGTGGTTCTGAGATTACTTCTGCCAGTTCTTTTAATACCCTTGGATATAGTTAATCTGGCCCTTGAGACTGGAACTCATTTATACTGGCCAAGTATTCCTGAACTACTGATGTTTACTGATATTCCAGACTAACATGGCTATGTCTTTGAATCCCATCCCTACTGTTCACCCAGTTTTATTCTGGAACCTAATTTGGCCTACTGAAGATTTGATAGCATGATACTCAGGAACATCCAAGTACTCTGATCGTTTTACACTTTGTGTGGCCCCTATTGATCTTTCTACCACCTTAGATAACTGCAGGGTAGATGGGGATGTAAGTGTTCACTAAGTTTCTTCTTGAAGATAGCAATGAGCAATTTTGGCAATTTTCTTCTTGCTGAAAGAGAGTTTTGAAGGCTATTCACAACTTGTTACTTATTTTGCACAACATTCACATGTGATTGGTTTATGCAGAAAAAACAGCACTTTCTACACCGAAAACAGTATATTGTGCATGGAAAAATAATATTGCAACATGGAAATATTAATTGCTGTACAGAAAATACTGTTTTCTGTGCAGAATATCCTGTTTTCTATGCAAATCAACCATGTGCAAATTTTACCCAGAACAAATCCCCAATGACAATATTTAATGTGCAGAAAACAGCATTTTCTGCACATGAATTAATATTTCTGCATTGAAAAATGCTGTTTCCTGCACAGAAAATGCTGTTTTCTGAGCAAAACAACCATTTGCAAATTTTGTGCAGAATAAGTCCTGAACTGCAAGGATTCTCATCAGTCTAAGATTCTTCTCATAATGGTTTCTCAACACTTGAAGAACATATTTTTTAACCATTTTTTTGGAATATTTTCAAATAATCCATCTCTAGGGTAGAATTAGGGAGAGCATGAATGAAGCTGTGAGTAGAGCCTAATGATCTCTGGCAGGCATAATATGATATGTTGGTGAGTGGAGTGTTGTTCTAGAGAAGATATAGTGGCTACAGAATTCAGTGAGAGAAATGATAAAATAGGAAGAGAAGACAGCAGCTTATTTATGATGGTTACTAACACCAACAAATTGGGAAAAGACTAAGGATTTGTTAACAGATATAAGCATGCAGTACAATGCATGGAATACTGTCCTAGAGGAAAAACTGTTATAAAGCAATGAGCATAAAGACAACAAAAAAATTAGACAGTTTCATTGAAACTTAGTATAGATTTTGATAGACAAGATAGAGAAGGAGTGGTTCCCGATGAAAAAATATTAGAAAAAGAAATGGAGAAATCTGGCCAAATTGGACTTTTGAAAAGAACTTTAAAGCAAAAGTAAATTTAGTAGTGAGGTTGGTCAAAGTTGTCATCGAGGATAAGTTAGATTAGGAGATATCAGGTCAACTTAAGTAAATGGTGTTCAAGTAAGTTAAGATAGAACAAAGTAAGGAAGACCAGGGAATATAGGCAAGAAGCCAGAATAAGGGTAAAAGGATTTTAAAATAACAAAATAACAAACTTGAAAAGATGATCATAATGCATCCGGTAAAATAAGAAACAGTATTTTATTTTGTGTTGAATCTAACGATATAGACTAACGATTAACGATTCTATTTATGTTTAATGATCCTGTAAAAAGTTACATTGTTTACGCAATGTCATGAAAGGTAATCATGTATTATTGAGTTTATATTAGAATGTAACACCAAAAATTTCAAATTAAAAAAAAAACTTGGTATAAATTTACTCATTTTATTAATGAACACAAGACATGGAGGAAAGGAGTGAAATCCTATGGAAAACTGTAGAATGACACATTTAGACAATACAAACAACAGAACTCTCCAGTGAACAACTTCTGTGAATGAAAACATAGATTTCAATAGACACTCCTGTTGTTGCTGTTGATAGTTGTTTAATCCTTTATGAATTGGTCTCTTTGAAAATTGTTGATGTCTTTTATTTACCTATTGTTGATGTTATGTTTATAAAATTAAAGGGGATGAGAGAACATAGAGAGCCAGTGTGGTGTGGTGGTTTGAGTGTTGGACTAGGACTCTGGGAAACCAGATTTCAAATTCACTCTCAATCTAAGAGGAAGGTGACGACCAAATTATCCTCTGAATCAATCCTGTGATAAGACTGTCACAAGCGTGAAAGGGTTGCCTCAAGTTGGAGGTGACTTGAAGCCACTCAACAACAGCAGCAGCAGCAGCAGCAGCAACAACATGGATCTTGAACTGGAACAACCTTGAGGATGGAAAAATGGGAACTTCAGCAAGACTGGACCTGATAGAAACTTAAACATACCTCATGAAAGAAAATGTGGTTAGCATAACTAACAGTCATGCAGATGATAATAGGTATTGATTAATCTTTTTATAAGGGATGGGCTGTTACATTTTGGGGGAAAGAAGAAAGCACAACAAAAGTGGATAGGTAACTGTTGCCATTCTTTGGCTAAGAGAAACTAAAAAAACAAAACAAAAAACCCTTACCCTCTATAATAGGGTTGTCATAGGTCAGAGTCAACTAGAAGACACATAACAACAACAACAATAAGAACAACAGAACATAAAAACAGCTCATCTTGAGTCCCCTTTGGTGGACATTGGGGAATTGTGATAAAGAAAAAACATGTATCAGAAACATAGGTGGCAGATGTATAGTGGCAGATCATGCTCAGGACACAGAGAATGGACAGACTGCTCTGCAACTGAACAATAAAGAAGAATTAACAAAGGTTCTCAGCAAATATCCCCATTTTAGCTCATAACCAGTTTTGCCATTCACAGTTTGTGCACCCTCAGTGTCACTATCTCTTGTAAACATTATGTCAGAAGGGTAGGATAGAAGGACTATCAATTTTGCCCCAGTGTTTCAAACTATCTGCTTCTCCAGGCCTAGCTCATACTAGGGATAGATGAATTACCTCATTTATTTATTTATTTATTGGATCTCTAGTTCTTTACTTAGAAGTTCTGAAGGAATTGGAGAATTTTTGAAAGTCCTTAGGAAAAAAGGAATGCAAACAAAATCTCACCCATCTGTAGTGCATTCATTCCTACATGCACAGGGAGGCAAAGGGTATCACACCCTCTACTTTCTTCCTTTTAAACCTGGTTATCAATAATTCTTTTGTGAAATGTATCAGCTAGTAGATGGCCTTTGTTCTATTTGGTCTTACAGCAGGCCTTTGTTTGCTTCCCTCTTTCCCAAATTGGTTGGGGCAATATTTTCTCCAGATCATTTATTTTACCTTAAAGGCAGCTTAGGTAAATTATGAGGCATCCTTTGAACATCTCACAGATGATTGTACAGCCACAACCCACCTTCACAGGGTTTCTTTGTTTAACCACTGTGTAGTTGTTAAACTTTTCTCTTTTGAACCTGAATGAAATGCAGTGTACTTTATTTAATTTCTACGCCTTTTGTTAGCAGAACAGAGTCAAGGGGATGGCTGCTTTGTCTGACCTCTCCTCCATGGGAATTGTAACTATAATGGGTTTAATTAGCTATGTGGTATTGATGTGATTAGTTATCCTAGTGATTATACTTCTGTAATAAAAGCACTTCATTTGGGATGCATTTCTGTTCAGCATTTGTGCAGTTCCTCCACCTATATTTCACAACTGTCTAGACATCAGAACCATGTGCATATTTTAACACCAGGGAGAGAGAAAGAGAGGTTATCTTCTGCAGCTTAAGATAATTGAGAAGTAATGATTTTGCCCCCTGGATTCAGCAAGCCTTGCCATTAAAGGGCAAACGGACTGTGGGGAAGGTAAGCAAGAACATTTAATAGGGTTAAAAAGCTGTGTTTTGAAATGAGCTGCTCCTAGGTATTATCTCTTTGCATAGACAGAGACTCATATGACATGGCTTACTGAATAGAATCAGAGAAACAGATAGCTACTTATAATCCAACCACCTAAACTTAAAGAGGCATATCCATAATACTAAGATATAACTTGATCTTGTATATGTGCACCATGTGGTTAACCACATCAATAAGGATATATGCAGATAGCCATCATAAAATTATACTCTGATTTTAAAATAGAGGTGATCAGAGTGGACTGTAGGCTGCATGTGGCCCCTGAACCACCACTCTTGTCCCCAGTCTCCAAAAGCCCTTGCATCACCCCACCTTTTTTTAAAAAAATGGCATGATTTTCAGGCACTTTTGCCTTTAAACTATGCAGAAAATTCACCAATAACACATGAAAATATGCAAAAATTCTCTGACTCCATGTACACAACCTCCAGAACCCCCAGTTAACCCAAATACACAATTTTCTCAAAATGTTGCCAGGACATTGTATTATGAAACCAGGTATTTGGGTCTGCTCTGTGTATTTGGGTTTGCTCTGTGAGTGTGGTGGTGGGGCCCGGGAGGGGGAGGGGGAGAAGAAGAGTTGGCTTCTGACTCATTGCAGTAGCCCACCTGTGTTTTAAGAGGTGAAGATCAGAGTGGGCATCTTTTGCCCCGCTGGTATTATCAGACTGTAACACCATCTGTCCTAGCTAGCAGAGCCAACGGCAGGGGATCATTCAGCTACTATCTTCTAAGAGAAGAGAGGAGAACATTTGGCCTTTTAGATGTTTTTAACCATCTCCCCAAAGTCCCAGCCCACATAGCAAAGAGTAAGGGGTTATGGCTATTACAATCCAACACATTTGGAAGGTTGCAGGTTTTTTACTCCTGTGTAAATGAATGGTTAGAAAAGTGGCAATGGCTCATCACATGGATTGTACTCCAATGACACTTTCTCCGGATTTGATCAAATTCTTGCTTGCCTCATCTTATGCAGAAATGCAGTAGTGTGGATCAATCGAATGTAAAATGCAGCCTACTGGAGAACAGAGAATGACTGCTCAGTAGTATCCTCTCCAAGGATGATAAATGCAAGGGAACCAAGATGACCCCTTTTATTCATCTTTAATAGCATGCATTCAGTGACTGCTATATTAAAATGTGAGTGATACTATATGAAATACTATATGATTTCCCATGGAGGAAAGCCATGGGAATAGATTAATCTTGGGTCAAGATCCTGCACTGGAGAGCCACCAGACAACCCAAGCCACAATGACAAAAAACATTAAAGTTAGAATTCAAATTGAATTCAAATTCAAATGACAACATTTTCTCTTTCCTCTTTTTAATGTTCAGGAATATCAAGTTCATAGCCCTTTGTAAAGTGGCTACTTAGCCCATCAGAGCCTCAGGAACTGGGTGCTCCTGCATCCCATTGCTTATTCAGGGAATGTAGTTTTGCTTTGCAAAAGGTTTAGCTTGGATACCGATTGACTGGT
The DNA here is from genome assembly GCA_030847615.1 of Gambelia wislizenii. Lineage (NCBI taxonomy): Eukaryota > Metazoa > Chordata > Lepidosauria > Squamata > Crotaphytidae > Gambelia > Gambelia wislizenii. The sequence goes on along the minus strand of JAUMIR010000001.1, from coordinate 114,366,524 downwards.
AAAGTCTGGAGAACTTGGAAGCCATTGCCTCTGCCACTCAGCTGCTTTGCCCCTCAAACCAGCTTAATGGCGCTTCCCATTATTGGGTTTTAGTAGCTACTGTCTTCACTTCTCTGCACCCATGTTCTAATGTTCACAGTGGCTATTACTGATACCTCCTCATAAGTGCTGTATCCAGTTGTGGGCAGCATGATTTAAGAAAGATATCATCAGACTGGAATATGTCCAGAGGAGGCCACCTGGATCATAAAGTGTCTGAAAACCAAGCCCTGTGAGGAACAGTTTAAGAAGTTGAATATGGTTAGCCAGCCGCAAATAAGGCATAGTTTTTTACTGATGGCTTAACCCACCAATTGATCTTCAATATCACTTTTTTCACGGTATTGAAGGCATGTGAAAACATGTCCTGCTGTAATCACGAGAATACAGTGGGATTGGATGGCCCTCTTTCCCCCTCCCCATTTCCAGGGAGAAAACGTCTGGGTGGAAACATGACGATGACCACCAGGATGCTCTTTTTAGGAACTTTCCTGTTTTGCTGGCAAGTTTTTAGGTTTGTTTCAGTGCTTGGGTGTTGATTTGCTTTGTTATTTAAGGGGACCTTGGATCTTGGTCACCACTGGGTGACCTTGGATAAGTCACGCTCTCAACCTTAGAGGAAGAGGAAGGTAAAGGCAAAGGCAAAGGCAAAAGCAAAGGCACACCCTGTCTGAACAAATTTTTCCCAGAAAGCCATGTGATAGCTTTGCCTTAGGTATGAAATAAGTAAAAAATGACTTGAAGGCATACAACAACAACAACAACAACATGTTTAGCCTAGGGAAGAGAAAACAGAAGAGATGTAATATGATAGCCATCTTTAGATATCTGAAAGACTGCTACAGGGAAGATGGAAAAAGCTTGTTTTCTGCTGCTCCAGACACTAGGGGCTCATCTACATGGGCCAGAATACACCAGCTTCCCGCTGCTCCCAAGTTACCTGCACAAAATGGGTAGGAATCTGCATGGGCACACTGTCCATTCTCTGCAGCCACCACTGCTTCCATTCACATCATACTCTTCAAAGCCAGGAAGGGGGCCCACAGCATGTGATCAAGGCTCCCTGCATGTCACCAGTCTTGGTCACATGCTGTGGAACAGCTTCCTGGCTTCAGAGAATGCAACACAGACAGATGTGGCAGCAGCTGCAGAGATGGACTGGTGTATGGCCTCCTGCATTCCCAAAGGGTCTGTATCTCCTTTCTTTTGTCTCCCCTGCTTTGCTGCTTCAGTCTTCCTCTTGTATTGAAAGAGAAAGCATGAAATAACTGGTTATTTGACTGCTTCTCATAACAGAGCAATGCAGTATGTCTAGGGTCATCAGATGACAAGCAAATATATAAACAAAGCTGCTCATGAAAAGCCAAGAAAGGAGGAAAGACGTGCCCAGAAGGTGGTACCTGTGAGAAGAACTTGTGTTCTTCCTTGAATCACCAGGGATACTTCCTCCCCCTTCACCCATTGCTCTTTAAATCAATACACGCAATTGTCCTTTGTTATAATCCTCTAATCCAGTAGCAGGAGAGTGGAGGAGCCCACGTTTTTCAGATTGTTGTTTCAAATAGTGCAATAATACTGATTAGAGAGGGAGGGGGGAAAGAGGGAGGGAGGGAGAGGTGATTCCTATATTTTGGGAGTTCATGAAAATCTAAAATGTAGACAGGAGCTGGGTTTCTTGCCACTTTCTTCTGTCATATCCTCTGTGCGATAAACAAAAGAAAGAAATCTGTGACAGTCAAGTTGCAAAGACAGCAGCTTTTAGCAACATTTTGTTTTACTTGATGTTGCACAGGTGTGATGAGATATTTAGAGTCTGTTATATTTCTACCTGCATACACATTTAGATTGACAGTGTATCATCTTAGATCCTTTTTTCCTTCCCTAAAAATGGGGCATGGGCATGAAAACAAACAGCTTATATGTTATGAAATGGAGAACTATACAAAGTTCTCTACTGTGGTAGAGTTGGAAATAAGACATTTAATAGCAATCTAGACAAAGTAATTTTTACTACATTCTGGGTACAGCACGGTTATTGATTCAGTAAGTAATTTAAAACATTAGAGATACTTATCTTTGTCACTAAATGGCTTGTATCATGTCGGTTAAGCCCAACTATTGAATGAATGAATTTACATCCTGTCTTTTTCCCAAAAAAGGGATTCAAGGAGGCTTAAAAAGATGCTGCTAAAACATTAATTTAGAAAAGTTAAAAAGAAATTAACTATCAGCATTATTAAAAACATGGTCAAAATTGGTTAAAAACATTTAAAATATATTAAAACATAGGTTTAATAAAATATAAAAAGATTAAAACAGCACACAACTTACATACATACTGCAGCTCCACAATTAAAATTCAAAATTCAATTTTGCCTAAATAAAAGAGTCTTCACCTGCTGGCAGAAAGAGAGAAGGGAGGGGGCAACCAGATCTCCCTAGGGAGGGAATTCCACAGCCTGGGAGCAGCCACAGAGAAGACTTTCTCCTGAGTCCTCACCAACTACACCTGCAAAGGTGGTGGGACTAAGAGAAAGCCCTCCCCTGAAGAACTTAAAGCTTGCACTGGCTTATATAAGGAGATACAATCTTTCAGATAGTCTGGATCCTCTGGCTTTTCTTTGCAAACAAAGATTCAGGAAGGACTCATCCCGCGCTTTCTGCAAGCGCACTGATGACTAAAAAGGCCAATCCGAGATAAACAAGTCCAGTTGCAGGAAGCACAGCAGAAGGTCTCCTTGGGCGATGTTTCCGGGTTATGATTCTTTCTGCGTCGTCATTTCTCTTCAAGACTTGTTCGGCGTGAGTTCTCAAATAAGGCTGCAGCATTGTGGATAGTGCGTCTTCATGCCTCCCGATGTGAGGCCAGGGCGGACCATTGTTGGTGATCAATTTGGCTGACCCTGAGATGTTGTTTCAGGGAGTCCTTGTATTGCTTTTTTGGAGCACCCGTCTTATGCTGATCCATGGCAAGTTCACCGTAGAGTACTATTTTTGGGAGGCAATGGTCCTCCATCCTAGAAACGTGCCCTGCCCAGCGCAGCTGTGTTCTCAATATCATGGCCTCAATGCTGGTGATCCCTGCTTGCTCAAGGACAGCAACATTCATCACATAGTCAGTCCAGTGTATATTTAGGATTGTGCATATATAGCGCTGATGAAAGCATTCGAGGAGTTGTAAGTGGTGGCGATAGGTGAGCCATGTTTCAGATCCATAAAGGAGAATAGACAGTACAATGATACAATATTTCAGATAGTCTGGTTCCAAGCCACGGTCAAAACCATCACTTTGAATTCTTCCCAGAAATGGATTGTAACCATTATAACCAACATAATTCCAGCTGTGTCGATGTACACTTTTGGATGGTGTAGCCTTATCAATGATTTCAATGTACCACTTTCTTCACTGGAATTGCAGCAAGATCCACTGTGCATTCCTCACTGCACAATAGGACAATAAGCAGGTACATTGGTCGATACACAGTTAGTTACACAATGTTGACATTCTGCAGAAGGTCTGTATAGTAGAATCACACGAGTCTATATTTATACCTCTCAAGTACAATGTAGGATCCTGGCTCACACCTGTAGTGGTATTATAATACTACAGCAGTTACTTGTTTTTAATTGCCTCTAGCAACACAGGGAGTAAAATAATTCCTTTTCAAAATGGTGCCAGACTATATACTATAACAGATGCAGCATCAATGTTTGGAGTGGATGGGACTGCTATTCTTACACCACTCATCTTCCAGTATATTATCCTTGCCGTGCATTGGGTATCTACCAAAGTAGCACACTAAGGACTGACTTGGACTGATATTTCATATGTGGGCAGGAGCAAATATTTTCAATTGGGATTGCAGTAGGGAGTAGCTAAATCTCACTTCCCAAATACTGTGGTCCTAGTGTAGCTCACCCCCTTCCCTTGGCTATTTGTTTTTAAAAAAGTAAATCCCAAGAAAGTTGACCCTTGTTAATTACTGGAAATGATGGTGTCACGCAGCCCACCTGTTTCTGAAGATAAGAGAAGTGGTGTTTACAGCTAATAGGAAATGCAATTTTGGCAGATGTAGTGCTGACTCCATGATGGGAGTTGCAGTCATTACATCATGACAGATGGTTATCTACCAGCCAGTCCAAATGTTTCTTTCACTAGGTAGTGCCTTGTAACTGCAACCCTTGCTTGAGGAAGAGCTGAACATGAAAACTGGAATGTCCTGTTTACATGATGAATTAAAGGACTTTATCACACTACACTGTTATAGTGCTATTACTCCAGTTTAACTGCTATGGCTGCCTCCTGTGGAATTCTGGGGTTTGTAGTTTAGTGAGGCCTAAGAGCTCTCTGGTTGAGAATGCTAAATGCCTCTCCCTAAACTGCAAATCCCAGGATTCCACAGGAGGCAGCCATAGCAGTTAAACTGGAATAATAGCACTGTAACAGTATAGTGTGATAATCTCCAAAGACACAGATTTTGTGCACTGCTATCTGCTTTGGATTAAGAAGAAAGGTGTTACGTTTGTTTAATTAAATAATTGCAACAATCAGCATCTGTTTGACATAACAACATACCCTCCAAAATTTCACATATGGAAACTGGGACATGTGTGGTCAAGCAACATCAGAGTGTGGTCCAGATGGCAAATGTTACTAATAGGGAAGAACACATAAGCTATGAGAGGCTGCAGCAGTTTGCTTTTGGCTGAATCTACAGGGGAGGACAAGTTTCCTCTCCCCTCCTCTCCTCCCTGCTGAGTACAAACTACTTTTTCACTTTGAACTCAGTTTGCAGCTGTTGTCTGAGGAGAAAGGGAGAAAGTGGGAGAAAGAGAGATCAACTGGGACATTTTAAAAGCAGCTGAAAAAGCTGGACAACAGAGGATTAATTGAGACTGTTCCTACCAATCAAGACAGTTGGAGGGTATGTTACCACCTTTTCAGGAAACAAATCCCTGAAAATTTAACCTACATGCTAAATACTTTCTCAGAAGATAGGGATGCATGCCTTTGGTATATATTTATAAATTGCCAGTCAGAACAAATGTTTTAAGACTTTCAGGTTAATATGCCCTTGTGGATTATTTTCCCTCCCCCTCCCTCTCTGATTCTCTTCATCAGATTTAATGACATACAATATGAGAATGGATGATCAGATTTATGAGTGAAAGTGCTACAGAAAGTTCTAAACAATTGTGGGTTTGCAAGGCTAGTTAATACTGTAAACTTGAAACTTGATCAAAGGCCTATGTAGGCCTACAAAAAGAGATGTGCAAAGGCCTAGAAAGTGTGAGTGGGATCAGTAACTTGCTGAAATGTCCACTAAAACCCTCCCCCTGAGGTTGTAGGTTGTAGTAGACATACATGGGCAAAAAAATCACCCTAAATTGGAGTAGGGGAGCATGGATATATGGAAACCCTTGGAGGCTTCCTGCAGCCCACAGACCACCCTTTGCTCATCCTTGGTTTACAGTTTCAGCTATCTATTAATGCCATTAAGAGCTTGCTCTTGTAGAGCTAGTCTATAGAATTATCCATTTTTATGTACAACATGCTTTGTGTTCTTTGTTGCATCTATCTATGTGTTGAATACCTAGGGAACCTACTGTGCTTCCTTTTGTGCAAGGTTAACTGAGGCTGAGAGGCATATAACTGTTTACTCCTCTTTTTAACAATTGCACTTCTTATAACAATTAAAATCCAAGACCTTCCTCATGTGCCTTAAAAGTGGAAACAGATCTGCTTCCATGCCCTTTTATGTGTGTCTACATGGATGAGACATTCCCACAGAAAGAGGGCGAGAGGAGAGGAGGGGTGGAATCTTGCCCCTCCCAGTAGGCTCAGGAAAAGCAAACTGCTGCAGTCACTCCAGGCTTGTGTGGTTTTCCTCATTATTAACTTTTACCATCTTGACTGTACTCTGATTATGCTTAGCAACACACATCCTGGTTTACATCTGCAAAATATTGGAGGTCAAGTAGGTACGGGATGGGATTCACTTGCTGGATGTGTCTGAGCCAAATGCTTGCAGTAGTATTTCAGGTACTTTTTCAGAAAATTAATTGTCTTCTGCCTAGCTTTTTTAAAAATAAAAAGCCAAATCTCCATGCCTGCATCAACCTTCTTAGTTGATTCTTAAGACACCAGTCAGGATTCCCTTGTACACTTCATGAGGCCTCTTGCCTTTTCTCTTGTAAATACAAGTACATTTCCCAACCTGTTCTCATCAGGATTAGCAGTGCCAAAACAATGGAAGGCTCAGGAATGTTTTTCTTGCAATGTGAGTGTTGAGCAGGCAGGTGATCTCATGCTGGCTTTCCCTAGAGCCTTTGAGTACCTATGCTTTCTTTTATTATTATTTTTGTTCTTTTGCAGAATTTACTGGAGCAATAAATCCAGTGCAATCATGGAGAAAAATTAAGGCAGAGGATCTCTGGAGAAGGGAGGAAAAACAAGCACAAGGAGTGAAAAAACAGAGCCGTCATGGCGGTGCGACTTTCCTTTCTGTGTTGTCCTTTTGGCATGCTTTGTAGAGATGCTTCGCCAGGGTGAGAAGGGGAAGAGCACATTTTGGATGCTGAAAGGATCACTGTGGGTGCAGCACTGTGTGGTTGTGCAATGTCCATATTTCTTCATAGCTGGATGGTACGTGTTTAAGTAGGTTATCTGATACCAGGGGAGCCACAAGGATGGCACAGTAAATGATACTTTTGCCCAAGGCAAACAATAAGGGAAAGATAATCACTGTGCCTAAAGACACAGTGTGTGTCATGCTGAAGAACAAAGAAATACAAACCTTTCAGACCTTCAGTATGACAAAGAAAAGAGACTTTTTCCCATTCCTTTTGGTCAGATTTTGCATGCTTGAATCTCCTTCTCTTCAGGTTTCTCTATTCTAGGGCAAAAATCCCTTTGAGTTTTGCTGTTATTGCATTTGTAAAAGAGGGGAGTCTTTTTCTTTTCCTCCCCCCTGTTGTTGTTGCATGCCTTCAAGTTATTTCTGACTTATGGTGACCTTTAAGTGAGTCTATCATGGGGGTTTTCTTGGCAGGATTTCTTGAGAGGAGGTTTGCCTTTGCCTTCCCCTGTCATGCCCCATGAGTCTGATGAGGGTATGGAATCAGAGGAGGAGGAGGAGGACATGGCAGGGAATGGCCCTAAGGACCCTGGCACAGGTTTATCTACACCTGTGCCAACAGCAACCCCTGCCCACCTGGAGGCTCAAGCAGAAGAAGTCCTAGTGGGTTGGCACCAGTCCCAGTAGAGAGCCCTGCCAATTCAGATAAGGATGAAGAAGAAGAGATGGACTTAACTCCACCATCATACAGCCAGCATCAATCTCAAAAGGAAGCTGGAAGAAGATCACTGGCTTTTATGAGAAACACTTGCTCATCAAGAAGCACCTGGCAAAGCCTTGATTGCTATAGATATGCTTTGGGGAACTATGGAGGTTTTGTCAGAGATCAACTGATCTTCCTGGAGAAAGCTTCATGCTGGCTCCTGTTGCCTTGACTCCTGTTGTGTTGACTCCTGTTGTGTTGACTCCTGTTTAGATCTTGACTCATGTTTAGACCTTGGACTGTTCCTGACTATGCTGTTGCCTGACCCTATGGACCCATGGACCTACTTCTGGACTATGCTGCCTTCCGTAAGCTTTGACCGATGGGCTGTATTCTGGACTCTTCTCTGTGTGTCTTCCTGCTTGTTTTCTTCCTGCTTCCTGCTGCTTCCTGCTGCTGCTCAAGAAACTGAACCTTGCTTGTTTCAAACTTTTTCTGACTCCACTTAATTGACTTTGTTATCACTGAGAGTTGGCTGCTTTCCTGGTCTTTTGAGCTTTATCTTGGTCAAACTCCCAAACTGTGTATTAATTGTCAGTAACTGCCTGGTTTCTCGGACATCCTCTGAGGCTGAGAGAATGTGACTTGTACAAGGTCACCCAATGAGTTTCCATGGCTGAGTGGGGATTCAAATCCTAGTCTCCCAGAGTTGTACTCCCAGCTCAAACCACAACACCACACTGTACTATAGTACAATTGTACTATAGGTACAATTTTATATAAGTTTATGCCAACTTCTTGTACCGGGATCATTATGCTCATGTTTTTATTTTGGCGGCGGCGGGGGTATCTTGGCTATCAATGGGCCTGTCCTTCCTTTCTTTCTTTCTTTCTTTCTTTCTTTCTTTCTTTCTTTCTTTTAAAGTGAGCTCTCTTACAACAGAAAACCTCATTTATTACTGGTTGGGACTTCCTAAAAAAGCCTTTTCAATCCACACTTACCTCCCCAGCTCACAGGGAGAGGAGGGAAGATGAAGGACACTAGGTAAGCAATTTGCCCAATAAACATTCAGATTTGATAATGCTATAGACAATTGGCCAGTCATAGATCTCTTCTGTGTCTTTGCTCACTATTGGCTCTGGAGACATGGGTGGGCATGCCTTCATTTTAAAAGGTACAGGGTCCCAATAATCTTACTGTTCTAGCCTAAAGGCCAGGTGCTTCCCCTCCCAGCAAGGTGCATGTCCTTCAATCAAAACAAGAGGATCACATGTTCTTAAAAGGTGGTGTTTTTTTCTCTGATTTATCCTGGAATTAAACAAACACCAGCTTCTAGATAGAAATAAAAATTTTTCTGTTTGTGCTGGGAATTATGTCTGTATGTTCATCTGCTTTTTTACCCCCCCCCCCACCTCCCCAGAACTATAGCTACAAATAGAGCAACCTGACGAAACATTTCCTCCAATTGTTTCCTTGCAGTCCTGGAAATCTGCCCTCACCTTTTGACTTCCAGAGCTAATTCCAAATGAGAGATGGCAACCTTATGTCTGGGACACTAACAGTTCAAACTGCTGGTGGTGGCTCCCATGATGGAATGATCCACATACACACAGAGAAAATTCTTCAGCACCTTGGATAGGTTCTTGGATAGGTTCAGATAAAAACATGTAACAGATTCACTGGTCCACTGACGTGGAAGCCACTATCTGCCTGTGATTTCAAGTCCCTATCAGTGCCCAAGGTATTTTGTTTCCTAAAGTAAAGAAGAAGATGACACCTTCCATGTATCCATGTATAAAAGCCTACTGGACAATCAGTTGCCTCTTTCTTCAATGCTGGTGATAGGACAGTGTCCTCCACTGTTGCTGAAAGCAGCTGGCTAGCTGTGGATCCCAAAGTGGGATGTTTAACATATAGTTGTCCTCTCCACTACCTTGCTGTTGCCTCTCAGCATCTGTTACCTTAGACCAGCATTTCTCAACCGGGGTTCCATGGAACCCTAGGGTTCTGCCAGATATCACCAGGGGTTCCATGAGAAAATAGTAATAAATCATGGAGAAGTAGTGAGCAGAAATGGAGCACACCTCCAAAGGGGCCTCTTATGGGTCAATGGGGGCGGGGAGGACTTGGCTTATCTCTCCCCTCCACAACTGAGAAAGCTGGGCGAGGAATGAGTGTGTGTGAATGAGTTGTAACACCAAGGGAGCACACCTCCAAAGGGACCTCTTATGGGTCAAAGCAGGGGGAAGAAGTTTATGTGTCAAATAACTTGTTCTCCCTCCTAGCTTTTCATCTGCCTTAATCAGGCTCCTCATAGGCACACATTGCCTTCGCCTGGCAGCTAAAGGGGAGGGGCGAGGAATGAGTGTGTGTGAATGAGTTTTCACACCAAATGGAGCAACCTCCTTCAAGCAGCCAGTTCACCACGGACCCTTATCATTTGCCAGAACCAATGACAAAAGAGGATGCTGGTTTGCATAAAACCAATTTAAAGGTACAAATGCAAAATGTTTTTTTTTTTTAATCAGAACAATGGAAAGAGAATTGCAATACTGTACAACTCTTACCCAAGTGGGGGAAACTGACCAAGTAATCCTCTGGTGGGTCAGCTACCCAGGTGTCAGCTGTGGATGAGAGAATTCTGATAAAAGTGACTTACGGCTTTTTCTTTTTAAACCAGATTTGGAGAGGCCAGAGCCATTACAGTAAAGTAGTCATTATAGACAGAGAAAAGGTTCTTAAACTGTGGGTCTGGTAACTGAATGTGGGGGTCACAAATAGACTGACCAACTCATGTATTGTTTTAAAAAGCCTTCCATTTACCATGACACTGACTTGGCAGGAAGCTACAGCCTCCCCCTCAGCCTGAGCTTGGCTGCTTAGTTGCTGCTTTTTGCAAGCTCTGTTAGCTCAGAGCTCAATCAGTCAGTGATATTGCTGCCTCAGGCAGCAAATCATGGTAACCTGAACTCTCCCTAGAAGCCAAGATAATTAAATTGAGACTGACTTCATGATAAATATATTTGTTTTTCATTTAATTTATTTTTATTATAGATTACCTTTTTTGGCATTTTCATAGGATATTTTGTCAGTATTTTAATGTACACTCTAAATACTTCTCTGCCAGTATGCTCTTTCAGGCCTGTTACTTTCAAGGTATCAAATATGTATTGCTAGCAATGTGGAATATAATAAGCATCTATTTTTTTCACTGTTTCTATATTTTTTTTAAAAAGGGAGCTGTAGGTATAATCTTTATTTGGCTTTATGGGTGGTGTTATGGAGGGAGGCAGATCTGACCCATACATGCTTTTTGTTTCCTTGTTGATCTGAATTGGGAACATGCTGGAGAACTTCTTATTTGACTGTAATCCTGGTGAATCAAAGGGGTGGTGAAATGTTCTTCGGATTTCTCATTAAACAAAATAATAATAATTAGAGTCAGATCTGTGAACAGTGGCTGAGATTCTAAATTGGACTGTAGCTCTTCTCACACAGTTCCACATCGTTTCCTCCATCAGCTGTCAAGCCCTAGGAAGAGCTGCTGCTACTGCTTACTTTTAGAGAGCGGAGTGGGAGAGGTGATTCAGACCATGGAGCAGCAGGTGTATTCCCCTTGGGTGGGAACAGGGGCAAGGGTACACTCACAGGTGGGCTTCACCTTCCTTTTCCTTTCCCGAGGAGCTATAAGCAGCTGTATCATTATGGCCTGAATTGCCTCGTCTCTCCTTCCCACTAGTAAGAAGCAGCAGCAGTGTCCCCTTCTGGGAATTGACAGCTGCCGAGGGGGGAAGGTTTGGGGTGGATTGAAAGGGCAAGAGAATAGCCCCTGCACGCCATTCCAAAAGAGTCAGATGCTCAAATAAGTGCATGAACAGGATGTTGACTGCAGAATGAGAATGACGCTGCACCAGCTGACATCAAGTAAATCTAGGGCCAATCTCCTTACAATGGGCCAATCTCTTTACAGTCTCCTGTACAATGATGGGGAAAGTTTGAGCCTGCATTTCTTATTTGCTTTTATCAACTTCACTGTGAATGGCACACAGGATCAAGACAGTGAAATTTAATTTGGTAATGAACCCTGCTGTCCTGATCAGCTGGTCATTCCTTACTTGCTTATTGAAATGATGGCTGAATTTCTACAATAACAACCAACATTGCTCTTTGATTGATCTCAGGGGCCTATGAAAGAAGCACAGACAAAGAAAGGCACTACGATAACTTGATAAGCCTTTTGCTTGTTTCCGGGCATGCACAACAGTCAATATACCATGACCCTTCTGGCACCTTCATCAACATGCCACAGCTATGAGCATTCTTCTGTTCTGCCAGAACAAGGGGAGGGGGGTGCTTTGGTGGATCACTGCCTGAATGGAATCATATCATCCAGCTTTGTCTCCCTGCTGCACTGCACAGGATAATAATGTTGGAGAAACCTTGTAGCAGGCAGGGGGAAGGGTTTAAAAGCATCATACTGAGACTGGGCTGGCAGCCAGGAGAAGGGACAGAAGTGAAGTGCTCCTGGAGGTTTTCTTTTTTTAGACAATGATTACTGAAGGGGAAAAGAAGGCCAGTTATCACAGGGCTCCTTTAGAAATGAATAAAGTATTTATTGTAGATGATTGGGGGTGCGAGTGTGAAGAATCCTTAAATCTCTTTTAAAAGGGGGACTTCTTATGTCAGTATAATGAAATGCATGGAACTGCTAAGCTCAGAGGGAAATTGACAGGATCCCTTGGCAAAACTATTACAGATCAGTGTTATATATGCTGACAAGGACAGCCTCGTCCCCTCCAGTGTATTGTCTTTCACGGGAGTACTTTTGGAACTATTCCCATGGAGGGCAGGACATGGAAAATGTTACATCAAAATGTGTATGTGAGAAATAAAACCACACATAGACAATCCTCTTGGATTTTTCAGGACATATTTGTTAGCAGGAGCTGGCAGGAATCTCAGTCTTTTCAAGACAATTGCTTGCTTGAGCAATAATGCTTGGTTGATACTCAGTTGTTGCTAGGAATCCAAGTACTGCATGGAAGCTGCAGTTTCCCAGCATTCAAACTGCACTCTTTGTAGCTGTTACTACTCAGAGGCTGGACTGGACTCCACAGATGAATGTATACTGGCAGTGAATGTGTGAAAAATTGTTGCATTTATATATCCACATGTTATGGACTTGATGGAGTTCTTAGCTTTAAAAAAAACACTTTCTTTGGATGTTTCCTCTCCCTTCTGGAGAGAATAGCATGAATCTTATTGTTACTCCCAACTAAAGTAGACTCATTGACTCAATGGGATTTACATAATTGTTGATTCATCATTCAACAATTGATTCACTAGGACTCAAGCTAATGTTTCCTGTGGGTAGATGAGAAATTCATTTGGTGTCTATTTTATTACCAATATAAAAAATATGTACTTCCTGGATCAAGAGAGACATCAAACATCAAAATCTGTGTTTTTCTGAAATTTATGTTACATACATATGCTTCCACTTGGGGTGTGTGTCCATACAAACATGCACTTGAAAAAAATGCATGCAAACATGCACATGTTGAAAAGGGGTGTGCAAAATGCAGCTGTTTCAAAAAATGCCCATGGAAATACAGACACATTTGAGGGTATAATAAGAAATAGTAGTTCAATATCTGATGTGGAACAGGGATGGAATGAACCCAGCGGGGGAAAGGTACAACCTGAATAATAGTTTCATCCATACTTAATGTCTCATAATGTATGTTATCTACCTTCCCACCCAAGCCACAGAAAAAAGGCCAATCAATAGCTATTTACCCATAGCAAGAGGTTGTGACTGACAGTAAGGCTTATCTCTCACAACACATGGGAACAATGCCCTGAATCATTGACAGTCCACCCTAGCTAATACTAAGGTATCTAATTTTGAAAAGGCCTGTTGAATTGTGGTGATGCATCTTTGCTACAACTGTTCTGGAGATTTTCAGTTTTGATGTATTTTTCCTGTATCTGCCTCATAGAATAATAGAGTTGGAGGAGACCCCAAGGGCCATCCAGTCCAACCCCCTGACATGAAAGAACACACAATCAAACCACTTCCGACAGATGGCCATCCAGCCTCTGCTTAACAACCTCCAAAGAAGGAGACTCCTGCATGAAAGATTTCTTTAGAATAATTCCAGTGTCTGGAGAAAATAATATGCTGGAACCTGTCTGATGTGTTCTGTCTTGCAGAAATACACATTTTCTCCAGGTTCACAAGTAACAATGGCCCTCATGCCTTTGAATGAGGAATGGATCCTCTTCCTTAGGCCCTTGTATTGCAAGCTGTATTTCTTCCACTTCCATAAATGATGGGGAAATCTGAAGCTTTCAGGTTCTAGTTAGTTGGAAATGTATCTGGATACAGGAAACTAAGTTGAACAAAAAGTGCATCCTATTTCATGGCTCCATATGTAGGACATGAAAAAGGGACATTTTATTATAGGGATATGGGAGGATTTGGAGATATGGGAAAAATATTACTCAACTCTAATAATAATAAAATAATAATAATAATAATAATAATAATAAATTTATTTATATTCCACCTTTTCCCTAGGGAATTAAGGAGGAGTACAACATAATTATAACAATAAAATATTATAACATTAAAAGCTCAAAGTTAAAAACAATCCCATATCCCATCCCTCTCCCCAGCCATCCTTTTTGTAGATGGCTGTCATATTTGATTTCCCAGAATGTCCCACTATAACAAGCACTTTGATAAAGTCTAGTATAGTGGTTGCCAACACAATAAAGATTCTAGAGCTCCAAACATTTTCAGCAGTACTGCAGAAATGGCATGCCCCATAGTCCCTTCCCAAATTTAGACTGAATGTTCCAAGTTTCAGAAGTTCACCCAGTACTAATTCACATAATAATTAGTTAACAAACCAGGATAACAACATCTTCTTTTTGGATGGAATTTAAAAATCTGATTTGATTTTTACATGCAGCAAACTGAAGCTTCAATTTTAGCTCCTTCTGGGATGAAAGAGGGGTTGACTGGGCAAATACCCCACAAGTAATTATGTTATTCATGGAATAAAGTAATTGCTCATGGGGGTACCCACTGGAATTGCACAGCAGCATTATCAGAAGTTACTTTAAAATGAGAAACTGCAGAAAGCTTCTCTCACACTGGAAAATCAGTCAGCAGAGAATTAGCACATCAAAGGAAATATCTAAATGTAAAAAGTATATACTAAAGCTTTATATTGGAAAGTGAGGAGGTTCTGCTTATTTTGATAGATAGTGATTTGAAAGGACATTACCTGGACTGGAAAAATATTCATTTTCTACAAGGGCTATAAAAGGAGAATTCTAGCATAAAATGAACATTAGCAAAATATTTGTACTGAGTATTTGTCTTTTAAGACATCTGCTTTTTAAATTCTATAAATGGCAAGCCTCAGAAAGGAGTGATTTCCAGCATTTGTGATAACAGACATCTGGAAGAAAAGCTGGCACCAGAAGATGCCTTCAGACAATGTGTAAAATTGGACTCATGGGCTCTGCAATGGGGGCAGAGGTTGTGAGGGCTAAAATCCTTCCTTAGATTAAGGTGGGGTCTGAGCTACCTCCCCTCTCCAAAACTGACCACAAGATTGCTGTGTAGTCAAACCACCTTAGGAATTATCAGTTTGAAATGTACGCACTTGCAGAAAGTGCGGGATGAGTCCTTCCTGAATCTTCATTTGTGAAGAAAAGCCAGAGAGAGAGAGAGAGAGAGAGTCAAACCACCTCAGGAATTATCAGTTTGAAATGTACTAAATGATCAAGCACATACACGCAAATATTAAGACAGCTATTGTAGCTGAGACCTCCAAACAATAACAAGGACTATTTTAAGCATGCTTCGAAGTAAACAACACATGGACACTTCTAAGTACACACTGTGCTTGTAGGACTGTTCATAGTCAAGGCTTATGAATAATAATGAACGGGGAAATAATTTGTCCACTTCCTGATTGTGCCCTCAGGGACTATGATATCTGAGGATTTTATCATATGAGGCTGGCAAAGTGGAATTTCAGCAGGAAAATAGCATCTTTGGCTGGTACTTATCACACAATGTCATGTTTGTCCTGCTGCTGCTTTGTATTCCATTTGTTCATGGAGTACACATTATATTGACGGGTAGAGCCTGCCAATGGCTCCCAATATCACTGCTTTCCATGATTGCCTTCCATGCAATAGGTTTCTTCTGCTGCAGTTCTAATATGCTAGCAGTCATGGGGCATCAGTGGGCATGATTCTCCTCCTGCCCCCCCCCCTCGCTATTCCCAAGCAGGATGTTTTCCTTTCCTTTTCTATTTCTTTTCTATTTTTTAATTTCATTGTATTGCTGTAATTGCTCAATCGCAGTAGAACAAAAATAAAATAAAAAAACCCATAAAATCTGAGAGGTACACTAGGTAAGGCATAGGGCAGGAGTATGGGGTTATGGGAGCCATGCAAAAGAGAGTGCATGGGACATAGATTGCCAAAGCAACACCATAGTGCTATTGAAAAGAAATATGATAGTGAATGTTCCCAAACTGGTATGTTTCCATTTCTTTAAACTAATGTGATTGAGGCAAGAGAGCAGGCTGGTGTGATAAAGTCCTGAGAATGAGGCAGAGGAGTACAATGTCATCCTTGAGTGAGTAGTAACTACAATGTATGTTCGTTTTCTGTTATTTTCATTTGCATTCTGCATATGTTTTGTAGTTGGTTTGAATACTTTAGGCCCTTGGCACATTGATGGTTCAGAGTTGACTCATAGATTCATAGAGTTAGAAGAGAACCCCAAGAATTCCCTTCCAACTCCTGAATCACAACTAAAACAATTATGGCCATCCAAACTCTGATTAAAAATCCCAGATGAAGAAGAGCTGACCAGGGCATACTCTAAGTGACCTTGTTGTGGAGAATATAGGCAGAAGAAGACTATTGTATATCAATATGTTATGACTTTTTCTATATTTTTGATTTTCCTGTTTATTTTTCAGAGTTCTTTTGGAACCAAACAGGAATTTTATTGCCTGTTCAATCATTGGCCTTATTTAAAAATATCTTGGATCAGACCAAAGATCAATTGAGTCGAACAGTCTGCTCACACTGTGGCCAGCCAGTTGTCTATGGCACACTCAGCCATAGGATATCAGTCCAACTGCATCCTCTATCTTGCACCCATTTGAAACTGATGTATACTGGAGGTGACATATACCCAACCTGTATTCTGTCCGCCAGGTCAGATCCCATCAGTGTATATCTGGAGATCTTTTGCCCCAATAGTCATCACTTTGCATTTATTTTCACTGAACTTCCATTTAACATTTTAATGCTTGTTCTACTAGTTTGGAGAGAAATTGCTGGAACTCTCCACAATCTGGCTCTTAATAATTTATTGTAAATGTGGCCACCTCAATAGACATCCCAACTCCTTGTTTTCCATCAGAAGATTCTCTCCAGCTTGGTAAAAATACATGCTTTGCAGTTTCTTTTGAGAATATTTTATCTTAAATCTTTTTTTCTTTGGACTTTTTTTTTTTTTAAGTAGTGTATTGTAGGAACAGATTATCAGACGATCTTATAGGTACTTGTGCATTTACTTATCAGGGTCTTTTTCTCAGGCACACACACATTCCTTCCACTTAACATACCAGTTTTAGTTACATACTCAAAGGTGTAATATTTCACTTATTTTGACATTGCCTTCATGGTATTCAGATTGTTATCCGCTTCTGTTGTTTGTTGTTGTAGTTTTTAATGCAATTTATTGTGCTTTTTGCAAAAATGTACCAGCAAGGAAACACATTAATAATGATATCCCTGCCAGTGTTGAGCGCCTCACTTAAAAACAGTTCCAGGAACATGAAGTTGAAGGCTTTCATGGCTGGCATCCATAGATTTTCCTTGTTTTTTTTTCTGGGCTGTGAGGCCGTGTTCTGGAAGAGTTTATTTCTGATGTTTCACCTGCACCTGTGTCTGGCATCTTCAGAGAATGGTAGGAGGGGGGGTAGGAGTGGGGGGTTATATACTGTGAACCCTGTTGGAGAGGATATGTAAATTTGTGTATTTGAATGGCTAGTTTCTGGATGGAGATATGCAAGGAGGATTAGTGTCTGTTTGGCTAATGGTTGGCTAATGGTCCAATTTCTGCTGAAAACCCCCCTGTCCCTTGATAGAGTTCCTTTGCAAGTGTTGAGTTTTGATTAACCAAAATCTGGCTGCCAGTCCTGAAAAACAGTAAAATCAAAACTCAACACTTGCAAATGAACTCCACCCAGGGAGTGCCAGTTTTCAGGCCAGTTTCCTGCCAGGGAGAAGAAGGAGAGCAGCTTCTGGACAGCCATTTTGACTGGGGAGATTGAATTTTTTTAAAAAATTGTTGGGAGAGGCTGCTTGCTGCTGAGGTGCATGCCTAATGGTGCGTGAATTTCAGTGACCAAACAAAAAAGAACGTTGGTCTTACCTGTGATACGTTCTTTTCCAGGGGTGAGGCGAAGAGCATCCGATAGACATTGGGTAAGCTCCTCCCACTAACTCCGAGTAGGCAGGCAAACAAAAGAGAAACCTTTGTACGGCCTCTTCCTGTGAGGTCACCTAGGAGGAGCGACCCCACAATAGCCAGTTTATAGAAAAGCTGTACCACGTATTCCCGAGACAAAATATACCTAAAATGAAACACTACCATAGATTAATGATACCTCGCCAGCGTCCCCGGGTGGGACGGATGCTCTTCGCCTCACCCCTGGAAAAGAATGTATCACAGGTAAGACCAACGTTCCTTTTCCCAGTGGGGGAGGCTTCAGAGCATCCGATAGACATTGGGATGTGCAAAAGCCCCCTGATGAGGGTGGGAGCTGGCGTAGAAAACTCCTAAGATGGTTTAAAAGGTCTGTCAGAGGACCCTTCTGTTGAAGGCATCCTCTGCCAAAGGAAATCTGTCCATCCCATATCGCCTGATGCGAGTTGATGACAAGCACCAGGAGGCCACCTTACACCTCTCTTCAAAGGAAGCATCCTTTTCCTATCTGCAGACACCGTTGTGATCCTGGCCAAGTATGTCAGGATTCCTAAGATATGGTTATCCAAGGCAGTCCGCAATGCGGGCTCTGATCCCTCAAACTAGAGTGGGCAGCAGAAGTATTTTTCGGCATAAAGGACCCACATAAATGGAGGTGAACCCTGCTCCCATACTTAGACTGAGACAAACCTCCTGACGTATATGTGGATAACCCTATGGACGTTCAGGGTATGTCCTATACCCTCCAGTTCCCCTGTCGGCTGAGGTCAGACGAATTCCCATGGAATGAACCGTAGACCCTGGGTCTGGAATCTGGATGACAGCATCTGGTCTGAACTGAGAGAGATCCTCCCTTTTCCAATCGGTACCAGGATAAAAGGAGAGACCATTCAGAAGCAATGCTAAGGGACGACATCCCTAAGAGGGCCAAAAAGGGGGGGCACCCATGCGGGTGTCCCAAGCCGGAAATGTACCATGACAGAAGACAGATGGGTCGGCAGAAGGCTGGGTCACTCAGACCCCTTAGAAAAAAACTGAGAAAGAACTGGGTTCCTCAGGCCCTTCAGTAGCCCTCGAAACCTTCCCTGGATGAGGCCCAAAAACAACGGTTGTCACCTATCTCTTAACGGTATTGGGGTGCAAGCCACCATCAAAGTCAACCTGACGGAAGTTTGTCAGGGGGCCTTTACCTCCCTAGTTTAAAACACCTGTGAGGGAAAACCGCTCTAAATGCGAAATTCATGGATTCTCTGAGTGGGCTCGCCTTTGGATGTCATGAAGGTGTCCACTCCACTAGGAGAATGCCCCCTGTGGACTCCAACACTGCACCTTAAAAACTCCAGGACTGGAAATCAAGCTAGGTTGGGTCCAGATGATGAACAACACCCTGAGGAAGAAGGTCTGGTCTGGTTGAAAGGCGATTGAGTAATGCAATATGGTCCCAATCTGGGAGAAGCAAGTGCTCCTTGAGCCCGCCGGCGACAAGTATAAGGTCAATTTCCTCTGTCCAGGTTCAGTTCTGGATTCTGGAAACCATTGTGACAGGCGGGGGGAAATGGGTGTATGGTATTCCATGAGGGAGGCTCGTGTCAGGGGAACCTCTCCCTCGTCCCCCTCCCTCAGGAACCTGTAGAAGACTGGGAAGGATTGCCTCTACTAGTGAGATGAAGAGGTCCCAGGTTGGCCTCCCCCATGCCTGCACAATGATTGCAAACCCTTCTGGGTTCGGGCTCCGCTCCCGATCGAGATCAGGTCTGCTGAGACAATCCACCTTTGGCCGAGAGTCCCCTTGGCACTGCAGGAAAAAAGGTGTAATCCTACGTCCACCCCATGACATGACTCACTTTGGTCATGCGGGATCTGTCCTCGTGTTTACCTGACGATTTATGTGGGTCTGTGTTATTGTGTAGACTGATGTGTAGTGTACACATTGTATTGTGAAGATCAGGACCGATCTGGCCTGGATCAGATCGTGAAATGTGAGGGACCGTACTAGGCCACCCTGGACTCTATTCAGTTGGTGCCGTGAGAGGACTCTTCTGTCATCCACCTGCTCTCCTCAGTGGGCCGTATTCTGTATGGGTTCCAGATAAGTCGGCCAGTACGACCAATGTTGTCCACCAGTGGAAGGAGTTTCTCACTTCCCATAACAATTCGTGCTTCCTGTGGCGGTTGAGTGAGATGTCCAGCTGAAAACAGCAGGAGGAACTGGTGGAGTGGTCTGGCTTGGAAGTGAGCCCAAGGGAGACAGTATATGGACCCTATCAATAGTCCCTGAGGTTGGACGAGGTACATGCTGTCTTGACCATATTATCGCCACAACCCTCTCTAGCTTGGGTCTGAGGTGAACCCTTCAAAGAGCTCACCCTGAAGCCGTCTTCTTGCGGGAAACATGAGCATTTTCTGAGCATCCCTGAATGCATGCTAGTCGGATAGGGAAGGGACGAACAAATCTTCCAAGTAAGAGTAGATGCATAGTCTGGCCCTTCTCCGACGAGCGACCATGCACAATTGGGGGTGAGCAGCCATGATTCTTATGAAGGACCTGGGTGCCAGAGGTGGAACAAAGGTTAGAACCTTGTACTGAATGTGGTAGCTGTTGTAGGCACAGCAAAGAAAAACATACTGTGGTACCCTGAATACCATTCAGACGTGAAGGAATGTTCACCTCCCTGGTATTCCCAGGTCTCCCATCCAAGCACTAAACCAGGCCTGACTCTGCTTATCTTCCAATATCAGACAAGATCAGGCATGTTCAGGGTGGTATGCGTAGTCCCGCCTGCAGATATGATAAAGAAATGTAATTCCTTGTGGAGATCCTCCGAGATATGCCACAAGGTTCCCATGCAGAACCTTCCACTGCGACAAAGCCTATTTAGGCCTTTTGGGTTGAGGAAGACCCTCGAGAACCCAAAGAGATTGGAGTAACAAACTTGCCTCTGCCTGTCGCGGGGAACCTCCTCTAGAGTAGCCAAGGGACCCAATTGCTGGATGGCATCCAGTAGGTGGCGCTAGCGACCGAAGACGGTGCCTTGCCGGAACCTAGCTGGGCCTTGGATTTGGTAGTCAGGAGTGACCTTCTGGGTGATTCTGATTTGGTTTCTGCAGTGGGAATTTATATACCCCCACCCATGTCTAGTGTCCTCAGGCGGGAGACAAGAAGATGTTGTCTAGGTTCTAGCAGTCCAAGGGCCAAACTTCTGTCTAGGACTTCTGTCTTCCCTCCTTTGATGGTATCGATAATTACAGACCGCTTAACAATGGTGAAAATAAAGCTCTTTCTGGTGGTTCTACCTTATGCTAGTCGAATGCCCCCAACTTGCTGGGCACTTAACTCTACCAACCTATGAAGGGACAGAAGGTTGATTCAACCCTGGAGGTCTGTGCCAAGCTTTGTGACTTACCGTACTGGCTTTTAACCACTTTCCAATCCGGGCTCCTAGCTACCTCTTCTTGTCTCTGTCTTCTATCAGGCCTTGGCCATAGTGAACTCATCTACAGAATAGGCCATGAGTTGTCAGAGGGGTGTGGAGCAATTAGCTTGTTTATTTATTTGATATCTATACCTTGCTCCTCAACCACCAGGCCAATAGAGCAGCCCCCAAACCATTTTAAGCAATCACAATTTACACATAACACTGCATAAAGCAGTTTTCAATGTGTATTAGTTAATTGCACTCACAAGCTGGGTACTCATCATGCCAGGTTTCAGAGAGGACACGGTCTTCCTCTTGATCTGGTGGCTTGTCCCACTGCTGCTGGGACCTGTACCACTCCCTGGCTCCACCTGAACAAGGGGCCCTGGTCTCCAGGAAGCACAGTACCCGAAGGAGAAAGGTGCTGATGTCCCCTCCCCCTGTGAATGAAGGAAGGTGGGTGGTCTCCCTGTGTGGGGAGCCTTGCCTGAGGAGGGGTATACCCCATCTCTGCTGGGAAGAACAGGATAGATGTAGGGCTTAGCCCATTCAAGGGGGTCCCAGACCTTAAGAGGTTTGTCAAGGCCTGAAAGCCAGCCTTATCGCTGTAGGATTGAAGCCCTCCTGTAGGAATCGAGAGGGTAAGAGGGAACTGTGTTCGCGAACGTTGTCCCCCCCGACCACGTGAGCGTTGGTCATGTGACTGCCCACAGGTTCCCCTTTATCTGTGATCTCGGCCTCCTCGAGGAGATGCCTCCAAGCTGGAGGATCGCCCGTGAGGAAGTCGGTGCTTCCTGCTGGAATTGGGCCCCCAAGCTCCCTGAATGAGACGCGGCCACGACTGCTTCCTGGTCGCGTGTTGATCATGCTGCGCTACTCGCTGGTCTGCCCAGCTGCCTCAGCGGACTGGTCGCCATCCCTAGTGTCCTCTTCCCCTGCCTGTGGAACCAAGTTCCGCTGCAGAGAGGCTCTCGTAGGTTCGGCACGGGTGGGAGGGATAACCAAGGTTGCTGCAGATACCTCCGGTGTTGGCGCGGCGAGGACTTTGGGAGGAGGGCGGGGGGACGAGACCGGGGACTCCTTTGCATTGCATACCACGCAGGGTAGCACAGCAGGCAGCAAGCAGGTGATAGGAGGGGAAAAGGAAGATTGGTGGCTCCCCAGAGGCTAGTGATCCCCCTGCAATTCCCCGGGGTAGGTGGGCTGGACTAGGCTGACAGCCAGCAAGCCCACCCTCTCCCTGGTCACTGAGTCATGCACCCATTGCCTCCCCTTGGTTCCCGAACCTGGGGACCCCTGGTACTCACTGCGGCCTCCGCTTGTGGAGGCAGAGGCATCCATCCATCTCAGGAGTCATTGGGGTGACCAGGAGCAGCTGCGATAACGCCAGAGATATCCCCTGTTTAAGGGAGCACTCCGCACCTCCTCCTCCTGGAGGGAAGGGTTTGCAGCTATAACTGGCTGGCTCCTAACCTGGCAAGGGGGAGCGAAGCCAGGGTAGCTGGGGTCAGAAATCGAATGGAGGGCTTGTCCTCCTCATTTGCCCCATGGGTCCTCCTCCCCAGAGGGCAGCCGTGATAGCGCCGGAGAGATCCCCCATAAAAGAGGGCACTCCGCGCCTCCTCCTCCTGGAGGGAAGGAATCACGGCTGCACCTGGTTGGCTCCTAACCCAGCAGGGTGGAGCGAAGCCAGGGGGCTGGAGTCAGTAGTCGAGGCGGGGGGCTTCTCCCCCTTGTTCAACACATTGATCTTCCTCCCTGGAGGTCTAGGGAGTGATCCTTCCCTCCATATATTCCCATGAAGGAAATGAACTCCAGCCCAAGCTCTGCTGCCACTGGTATGCCAAGCAGAACAACAGGCAAAGGAAAAAGCCTCTTTTTTCTTTCTTCTTCTTTTCTTTCTTTCTTTCTTTTTCTTTTTCTTTTTCTTTTTTTTTTTTAGTTTGAAAACACTACAAATCCAAAATGGCTCCGGCCACATGGCAAACCATGGAGCACAAGGAAAAGCCGTCTACACGGAGTGGTAGGCAGGAACAAAACCGGCTATTGTGGGGTCGCTCCTCCTAGGTGACATCACAGGAAGAGGCCGTACAAAGGTCTCTCTTTTGTTTGCCTGCCTACTCGGAGTTAGTGGGAGGAGCTTACCCAATGTCTATCGGATGCTCTGAAGCCTCCCCCACTGGGAAAATACAGAATACATAAAAGTACAGTTTAGCGTTCTCAGCATTACCTAAGAGTTCTTAGATTACCTAAAAGCTCTCACCATGGACACTGAGGGGACTGCGGCAGTCACCTGCAACACTTGTGCGATGTTTGTATTCTTGTCTACAGACAGGGAGAACTGCACATGCACCAAGTACAAGCTAGTAGCCCTCTTGGAGGGAGAAAGTCCAGCAGCTGGAGACTAGGGTAGCTACACTTCAACAGATTTGTGAGCAAGAGGTTTCCCTGGACAGAACAGAACAAACAGTCTTGGATGGGGACCACACAGAGGAGGTGGCTGCGGAGGAGAGGGTCACTTCACAGACACAGGAAGTAGACAGCTGGAGGAATGTCACACACAGAACAAGAAAATCCAGGGATTCTTTGAGCAGCTTGCAGCTACAGAATTGATTCGAAGCCCTTCCCTTATCAAGGATGAGGAAGAACAGCATGGACAGACTTCAGGGGTAGAGCAGGGGACCCTGAGAGTACCACCACAAGGAATAGCAGCTGTGAAGCCTCGGCGGATGTGTGTGGTGGTGGTGGTGGACTCCTTGCTGCGGGGTACAGAAGCAGTGGTTTGTGGGCCTGACAAGATGTCTTGGGAGGTGTGTTGTCTCCCTGGAGCAAAGATCCGTGATGTGACGGAGAGGCTGACAAGACTCGTCAAGCCTACGGATCATTACCCCTTCCTTTTGGTCCATGTGGGAACCAATGATACTGCAAGGCACAGCTTTCCCAAGATCAGAAGAGATTATGAGGCCCTGGGGAGGAAGCTGAAAGAAATGGATGCACAGGGTGTCATCTCGTCTCTTCTGCCAGGTGGGATGAGTCACATGATTGGAATGTGGGAATAGAGGGGTATAACCTTTATAGGAGAAACAGGCCAAACAGGAAAGGAGGAGGAATAGCATTATATGTCAGGGATATTTACACCAGTGAAGAGATCAATGACATCAGTACTGGAAGCCAGGTGGAGAGCATCTGGATAAAAATTAAAGGGGAGGGAAACAACAAGGATGTTATTGTGGGACTCTACTACAGACCCCCAAGTCAGATGGAGGCATTGGATGATGCCTTTCTAGAACAGATGAACACACACACAGAAAGGAGAGATATAGTAGTGATGGGTGACTTCAACTACCCTGATATTTGCTGGCAATCTAACTCAACCAAAACTTCAAGGTCTATCAAATTCCTTACTTGCCCGGAAGACAATTTCATGGTCCAAAAGGTGGAAGAGGCAACAAGGGGGTCAGCTATTTTAGATCTGATCCTAACCAACAGAGATGACCTGGTTAATGGGGTGCAAGTGGTGGGATCCTTAGGTGAGAGTGATCATGTTCTCCTGGAGTTTGTTATACAATGGAAAGGAGAAGCCAGGCATAGTCAGACACACATTCTTGACTTTAGGAGAGCTGATTTCAATAAACTCTGGGAAATACTGGGGGTGATCCCATGGTCAGGAATACTAAAAGAGAAGAAACCTCAAGATGGATGGGACTTCTCAAAAGGGAGATACTGAAGGCACAATTTCAAACAGTACCATTGAGGAAGAAAAATGGGAGGTGTCTCAAGAAACCAGGATGGATGACCAAAGAACTTTCAACGGAGCTAAGTTTCAAACGGAACATGTATAGAAAATGGAAAAAGGGGGGAATCACCAAAGAAGAATTCAAACAGATAGTGAACAGGTGTAGGAGTAAAGTCAGAAAAGCTAAAGCACAGAATGAGCTCAGGCTTGCTAGGGAGGTTAAGAACAATAAAAAGGTTTTTTGGGGGTATGTCCGCAGCAAAAAGGAGGCAGAAGGAAATGATAGGGCCACTACGTGGAGAAGATGGCAAAATGCTAACAGGAGACAGAGAAAAGGCAGAATTACTCAACACCTTCTTTGCCTCAGTGTTTTCAGAAAAGGAAAAGGGGGACCAACCTGAAGAGAATGGAACAGAGGACACAATAGGGGAAATCCAGCTCAGAATAAGCAAAGATGTAGTATAGGAATACCTTCTTAATCTAAATCTTAATCTCCAGGACCAGATGAGCTACATCCAAGAGTATTAAAAGAGCTGGCAAATGTGATCTCAGAGCCATTGGCAATAATCTTTGAGAACTCTTGGAGAACAGGAAGTCCCAGCAGACTGGAGGAGGGCAAGCTCCTCCAGAACACGACCTCACAGCCTAGAAAAAAACCCAAGGAAAATCTATGGTTCCAGGGACCCTAGAAATGGTGACAGGAGGAATAGGAAGGAATTCTACTTTTTCCCCTCCCCATATTTCTGGGACATGTGTAAAGAGGATTTGAATATTCCTCTGTGCTGAGACCTGAGGGATACACAGCTCTGCAGTACTACATGCAAAAAGGACCTTGGGATTATTGTTGGTCATAAACTGAACATGAGCCAGCAGTGTGATACTGCTACAAATAAATAAATAAATGCTATTTTAGCCTGCATTAATAGAAGCATAATTTCCAAATTGAAGTCATAGTCCTATTATATAGTATTATGTGCTGGTCAGGCCTCATCTGGAGTACTGTGTTCAGTTCTGGGCACCTCATTTTAAGAAGGATGTAGACAAGTTAGAGCCAGTTCAGAGAAGGGCAACAAGGATGATAAGAGGTATGAAGAACAGAACATATGAGGAAAGTTTGAAAGAGCTGGCCATGTTCAGCTTGGTAAAAAGAAGACTGAGGGGTGACATGATGCAGTCATTAAATACCTCAAGAGCTGTCACAGAGAAGATGGTGCAGGTTTGTTCTCTGCTGCCCCAGAGGGCATGACCCGGTCTAATGGCTTTAAGTTACAGGAAAATACCGTAGATTTTGATTGAACATTAGAAGGAATGTTTTTACAGTAAGAGCAGCTCAGCAATGGAGCCAATTGCCTCAAAAGATGGAGTCTCCTTTGGATGTCTTAAAAAAGAGGTTGGATCTGCTAATAATAAAAATAATAATAAAATTTATTTATATCCCTCTACAAAATGCAATGGGGGTGGCTTACAACATTTAAAATATATACATATAAAACCCTCCATCCCACCCACCCCCCTTAAAATACAATTAAATAAAGTTAGAAATGTTTTAGCTGGAGATCCCACATTGAGCAGAGTTGGACTTGATGGCCATAAGGCCTCTTCCAACTCTATGATTCTATGACTCTGTGAGCTATAAGATGTATAAAACTGGACTGGTTGACCCCCGTATCCACAGGGGATACATTCCAAGACTGCCTGTGGATATCTGAAACCATGGATAATAGGGGATCTTATTGTTTTCAATGAGACAAATGCCAGAAGTTGACCATAAAGTTGCATTGGAGGGCCTATTAATGACTAGAGAGAACAATTTTTCCCTGATGTAGATAAATGAAACCATCAATACTGAATTGTGGATACAGGGGATGAACTGTACATGGCTTTATAGTCATAGTCATTATATGGAATAAAGCTAAGATGACTTTTCCTCCTTGGAGAATCAAGAGAATTTTGAGGAGAAATTGGAAAAATGATAGCAATCTTGACAGTATCAGTTTATATCAGAAGGAAAGTGAGCATGAGTTGAGTAGACAAAGGACAGTCTAGCAATGTGAGGAGGTATAACTGTCTGATATTTCCTTTCCATACTTACACATGCATCTTGAGTGTTAGCTGAGCTGCATCTCTGGCTGCTGCCACACAGCAGAAATAATGAAGTTTGACACTGCTTTAACTATCATGGCTCCATCCTATGGAATCCTGAGATTTGTAGTTTGTTTGTGGCACTAGAGCTATCTGACAGAAGAGGCTAAATATCTCACAAAACTACAAATCCTAGAATTCCATAGCATTGAGCCATGGCAGTTAAAGCGGTGTCAAACTGCATTATTTCTGCAGTGTGTCTGCAGTCTAAGTCACCTCCAATGGGTGTTGCACTCTTGTGCTGGAAGTAAGATTGTGACGGATCCCCTCCCCAGGCTGGCCACACAATTCCAAACCCCTGGGCTCCTGTCACACACTTTGTCCCTTTCTCCCTCAAGGGCCCACCCTGGATCAGGTACTTGCATCTCAATGCCCATATAGACAAGTGGATGTATTTTTCAGCGGGTTCACTGTAGAAGGCGTGACCAGACTTTCTAGCAAAACTTAACAGGAGCAGCCAAATACAGTTGCAAACGAAAATAAAAATTAGAAGTTTATTAATACACAATTAGATTACACGTTAATCCCTAAACTATTTAATAATTCACAGCTGCCTAAAACGCTATTCAGTTCTTCCCCTTGGCTGACAGTCCTAACTCTGTTACCCAAACAATTATTGCCCAGTCAGCCTTATATCAATCCCAGAAAGATTCTAGAAAAAATCATTAATCAGATCGTCTGTAAGCACGTATTTCCTTCATCATGTATATTGCAAACTCTTTTCTCTCTTACCTTTCTTATTTCACTAATTTTTTTCATAAATCATTATCTCTTATTCATTTATAGCAATTTTTATACTCTTTACCATATTAACTTCTTAATCCCTCATTATCGCGAACTATTACCAATTCTAGCTGTGGTACACATATGCTATAAGAACCTATTTAGTCTACCATTTTCATTTGCGATACTAGTGTTCTCATAGATACCTAGCAAGAAAATTTCTGGCATCATATCTATTTCCTTTTTTAAGTTCTTCTGAATTTTTGCTCTAATCATCCACCAAAATTTCTTTGCCTTGTTGCATCTCCACCATTGATGAAAAATAGATCCTTTTTTTTCTTGACATTTCCAACATTTGTTGGAGGCTCCACCTACCATTTTTGCAATTTTTGCCGGGGAAAGGGACCACCTCATCATTGTTTTTAGGGCATTTTCTTGCAAGTTGTAAGATCTTGAGAATTTTGCTATTCTATGCCATGATGCTTCCCATCCTTCGTAGTCAATATTCCGTCCTATATCTATGGCCCAGTTTACCATGTATTCTTTAAATATCTCTGTTTCTGTTTCCATTCTAAGTAATAACTTATATAGTCTGGACAACAAATGTACATTCCCTTTTTCTAGAATTTCTTCAAAATTAGATTTTGCTAATTCAATCCTCCCTTTTGCCATATCTTTCTTAAATCTTTCTTTTATTTGAAGGTATGGAAACCATTGTAGATTCCTACCTTCCTGCTTCAATTGCTCTCTATCTTTTAAATTGAGATTATCTTTAGTACCCATAACCAGTTCTTTATAAGTAATCCAAACTGATTCGCTTCTCAAGCTTTTAATTGATAGGGCTTCCCCTGGAGACACACAGCTTGGTAATTTTGCAAACAAATATCTTTTATATTTAAGCCATATTTTATAGAGCAATTTTCGAACAGAGTGATTATTAAACTGTTTTTGGACTTTTGCTTTTTGATACCAAAGGAAAGAATGCCATCCAAAATGAAGTTCATGGCCTTCCAATAAAAGGAGTCTTCGGTCATCTAAGTTGAACCATGTTTTGATCCACATCAGGCCACTTGCTTCATAATAGAGCCTCAGATCTGGTATACCTATTCCTCCTCTGCTTCTCATATCCATCAGCAGCTTAAATTTAATTCTCGTTTTTTTTCCCTTGCCATACTAATTTTGTTAGATCTTTATTACATTCTTTAAACCATTTTGGTGGGATTAAAATTGGGATCATTTGAAATAAGAATAAAATCCTGGGCAAGATACTCATTTTAATCAGGGAAATTCTCCCCATTAAAGACAAATCTAACTTTTTCCAAACTTCCATTTTACTTTTAATTTGTGATCACACAGGAGCATAATTATTATTAAAAAGTTGTCTATTTTTGTCCGAGATTATTATTCCTAAATATTTTACTTTCTCTGCTGATTTGATTCCCCACTTTTTTTCCAGCTGAGATTCTTCTTCTTTCTTTAGGTTTTTGCTCAAAAATTTTGTTTTTTCTTTATTGAGCTTGAAACCTGCCCATCCTCCAAATTCTGTTATTGTTTCCATTATCTTCATTCCTTGTTGCAGTGGATTTTCTAAGTACAGAACCACATCGTCTGCAAAGGCTTTATATACAATTTTTTCTTTTCCAATTTTAACACCTTTAATTAAATCATTAAGCCGGATCTCTCTTAAGAGTACTTCCAACATCAATACAAATAACAATGGAGAGAGGGGACAACCCTGACGAGTACCTTTCTGGATGCTAAAACTATTCAGTCTTTCTCCATTGACAATTAGGTGGGCTTTTTGTTCATGATAAATAGCTTTAATCCATGATATAAAGTTATCCCCAAATCTCATCAGTTCTAATGTTGTTATTAAAAATCCCCATCTCACCTTGTCAAATGCCTTCTCTGTGTCCAGAAATAACAGAGCTCCTCCTTTCTCTATATGGAAGTCTAAGTACTCAATAATATCCAATGTAGTTCTTACATTATCTCACATCTGCCTGCCCGGAAGAAAACCAGTTTGGCCTTCCCCTATATAATGCGGTAGCACTTTTTAAAATTTCAAAGCTAATATAGAGGCGAATATTTTATAATCCTCGTTGAGGAGTGAGATTGGGCGAAAATCTTTAGCCGCTGGGTATCTTTCTTCATTTTTTTGGGATCAAAACTATATTAGTTTCTTTCCAACTCTCAGGTTATTGTTTGGTGTCTTTAATCATATTCATTGTTTCTTGTAATGGTTTCACAAGTTGATCCTTAACGCATTTATAATATTTTGCCATTAGGCCATCTGTACCCGGGGCTTTATTCATTTTTAATTTTCGAATAGCCTCTTCAACCTCCTCTGTAGAAATTGGTCTAATCAAAATATCTCTATATTCTTCTTCTATCTGTGGCAAATTTTTAGATATTATGAAGTTTTTATTCCTTCTTTATCTTCAGGTACTTGTAGCCTATATAAGTTTTGGTAATAATTATATAGGATTTTCTGTACTCCTTTTTCATTAACTACACGTCTTGTCCCTTCCCTTATGCCGTTAATCATATGTTTTTTTCTTCTCTTTGCATACTTTATACGCAAGCCACCGCCCGGGTTTGTTCACATTCTCGAAGTAATTCCTTTTCACAAACTTCAATTTCATAGACATTTCTTCTACCGTTAATAAGGACAATTGGCTTTGTAATATTTTGATCTCCTTTGCATATTTCTTGTTACTTGGGTTCTGTTTAAGCTTCTCTTCCCAATCTTTTATTTTTCCATTAATATCTTCCATCTTTTTCCTTTTCTGCTTCATCCATTCACCTGTTTTTTTAAATAAGGATACCTCTCATTACTGCCTTCAAGGTGTCCCATACTGTTTGTATCTTAACTTCTTTATTGATATTGTTAATAAAAAATTATTTAAGCTTTTTTTGACAGTACGAAACCACCTCTTCCTGGTTCAACACATAGTCATTTAATTTCCAATTTCTTAACCCCCCCTCTCTTCTCTACTTGAATCTTAACTGCATTGTGATTGCTAAATGATTTGGGTAGAATCTCTGAAGATATAACCATATGAATTAAAGAGCTCGATAACCACACCATATCTATTCTTGACCAAGAGCAATGCTAGTCAGAATAGAATGTGAAATCTTTTTCTCTGGGGTGTTGAGTTCTCCATACATCCTTCAATTGATATTCTTCTATCATTTGAGAGCATTCTTTTGAAAGTTTACCTATAGAGTTCTCTTTACTTTGTAATTTTGAGGATTCTCTATCTAGGTTTATATCCCCCACTTCATTAAAGTCTCCCAAAAGACAAATTTTTTCATTAGAATATTTTCCCAAATATTTCCTTAGATCCTCATAAAAAATTTTATATTCCTTGCACGGCACATACACATGAATCATCAAAATATGCTGTCCATACAGGTTAACTTCTACCCCCAGAAATCTACCCTCTTCATCACTGAAAATCTTTTTTGGGAAGAGATTAGGTTTAATAATTAATATAACTCCTTTTCTTTTTTCCTTAGCTGAAGCACAAAATATTTCTCCCATCTGGGGGAAATTCAATACTCTTTCATCTTTATTTTTAATATGTGTTTGTTGAAGACAACTAATGTCTGGATTAGTCTTTTTTAACCAATGTGCTATTTTTTTTCCCATTTGATTGGGGAGTTCAGTCCAGTTACATTCCAGGAGACAATTGTGTATTTCATTGTTCTTTATTACTCAAAGCAGCCAATTCATCAATATCCAAATCCAATAGACTAGTATCTGGGTTAATCTGTTTGTCTTTATGTTCTCTTGAATTCCTTTCTCCTTTGCCATTACTTACTAACTGTCCTAACACATCAAATTCTTTCTCTACCTCTTCATCTTTTTGATTTCCCATAGCCTTATCTGTCTTTGGTGTGGATTGCCTTTTCTTTCTTAACACTGACCCAAATTTACTTAGGAAATCTCTCACTTTTTCAATAGAGTTTATCCGGAACCTCTGCTGTTGATAATTAAAAATACTCCTTCTAAACAGTCCCATCTAAACAATATTTGATTTTCCTTTAGCTTAGCTAAGAATTCTTACCGGGACTTCTCTCATAACTATCAGTTGTTTCCCTTCCACCATAATTGGTGTCTTATTTTGTTCTTCTAGAACTCTATCTTTTGTTGACTTCTTATAAAATTGCACCACTACATCTCTTGATAATTTTTTACAATTTGCTAAGGCTGATTGAACCCTGTACACTATATCCATCTTGTATTCCATTATCTTGCCTTCAACCTTCATAAACTCCACCAATATGTTCACAATTTTCTCCTTTATGTTTTCATCTTTATACTCCTGCAGACCCCTAATCCTTAACCATGAATCCATTTGTTTCTGCTCTAGCAAAGCTAGTTTATCTAGTTGTTTTTCCATCTCATCTGAGGATTTACATGATTTTTTTCAGTTCCTGAATTTCTTCTTTATTAATGTCTATCTCTTTTTTATTTGTTTCCACATCTTTCTTCACCTGTTCCAATGATTCTTTCATTTCCCCCACTTGGGATTTTAATTCAGATATATCCTGTTTTATCTCCTTCATGAATGTTCTCATCTCTTCCATGAACTTCCTGTGATAATCTGGAGGTTCATCAAATGTGTCTCTTCTTTGTTGGCTTTGTGGGTCAGCCCCACAAATTTTCCCCGTCCTTAGTTTTGACATGTTTATGACAATTCCACTATCTATGTTGTTTCAACTATACCTTGTTGTATTTTCTTATTATATTTTCTCAAGATCAACTTTAAGATAATAAAAAGTAATTCATTTACTTGAATGATCTACTTAGGTCATTTGCTTTAATTAATAATTAATTCCAATATATTAAATCACTACTTAATTAATCTCCTTAATTAACTAATTAGAAGTAATTATATTATCCTAACTGTAAATAAATGTATATCTATACCATATAATATATACTGTACTATCATATAATATATAATATACTCTTTATAAAATAAACAATTATAATATTGAAATTAATTATACTACCACATATGTTCAGCAGTCAATTCATTACTTAATCACTTAATTATTTAAGTTCATTCAAATAATCGCTTAAATAATCAAAGTTCCTTCAGATATTCCTTAATTTCCATTCAACTATCCCACCTTCCAATCAATGTCAATTTCAATCTATTAATCAATTTCCTTTCAATACATCTTATTAAGTCATTCCAATCCAATTCATTTATCAATTTATTAATTTCAAAGGTTATTAAAATTGATACAGCCCTTTAAATCATTTATCTTCAATTCCTTAATATCTTACTCTCAATTCATAGTATTCATAACCCATTCATTAATATTTAGCCACCATCAATTTTAGGAAAACCCCTTAGTACCATATATTTTGGTTTGATTCAATTAATTAACTAAATTATATATATCAAAATATCTAAATTTCTTTTCCACATAAGTTATATGTATCTAGATATCTACATTCATTTTTCACATAAATTATTTAAACACTTTATTCCTCCTTATCAGTCAAACAAACCTATGCGATTCTCCTCTCCCCCTTTTTCCCCTTCCTATCTCCCTTCACCTCAAAGCTGTCAAATATATTCACCATTTTTTCTTTTTCTATTCTTCTTTTCTTCTTTCTAAACTCTCCCCACATCCTCTCAACTTTAGACTAACACTCTGAACACCATGTTCTCCACCCTTCACCCATTCCAATTAATAATCTCTTTATCTCTTCGTCTCTTCTTTCTTTCCTTTATTTTTCCTCTTCTCTCTCCTTCTTTCTTCTTTGTTCTTTCTGATTTCCTTCCCTCCAATCTCCGTAGAGCTGCAGTTAACTCCTTAGAGAATCTTTTATATGAACTGGATTTCTCTTATGGTCACCATTACAAGTCTTTCTATCTCAAACCCCATCCAGAAACCAAACAAAACAAACAAAGAAAAAACGTATTTCTTCACGATGAAATACAGAAGAGCACAGCGAGAATTACAGTTAGTCTAATTAGTCCTGGAAAAAAAAAAAACAGTTCCACAGTGGAGCAGCAAACACAACAATCCTCAAATTTACAAACACAATGAACATAGATCTTCCACTCCTTACCAGAACTAGGTTGAGGGGATGCCTCCCCTCGCAAACCTGCTTTCCTCAAGATAATTCTATTGGTTCTTAAATGGAGTTCTTCAACTCCAAGTCATTGTCTCATATCATTATCTCATATTGTCTCATATTCTCCCCTATACATCTCAAAACAGGCTTTAACAATTCTACAGTTTGCCTCTAGAAGAGGTTCAGCAGCAGGAACAAATGGTTGGGCGTTGCCCTTCTCCGTAGCTCGCTACAATGGATGAATGGCTTGGCTGCAACTGCCCGGCCAGCTCTTCTCCTTTGACCTGTTCGAGCCTGCCAGAGAAGAGAGGTCTTGGGCTCTGTCACTTGCCTTCTCTAGCTTCTCTCCTTCTTTGGAGGTAAGACTAACCGCTTTAGCTTGAACATCAAGCGGTAATCCTCTGTAGCGGTGAGTCTCCATGGATCGGTGGAGGCTCATGGCTCCCTTGCTCGCGTCCCGAACTGGAAGTCTGTTAGAGCAGTTCTTGATAGCCTTTGACCTCTAGGACTCCAATCTTCAATACACCTGAACTGTGATGAGTTCCAAATGAAGTGATTCTGACAGATGTAAAAGGTTAAGATGTAGAAATGTTTTGGTTCTGCGGCTCACTGGCAGCAACAATGGCTTATGGCCATGTTAGTGTGTCTTACATGTCCTCAACAAGACACATCATAAAGCAAGCCATTTTCATCTGATAAACACATCACACAATGGAAAGAGACAAAGTGAAAGATTCTCTTAAAAACAATCTTATCTGTTTTTTAAAAATATATATATATAGAGTTACAAGCTTGGTAGATGAAGGGAATCCTGTGGATGTGACATATATTGATTTCAGTAAGGCCTTTGACAAAGTACCCCATGATATTCTTGCAATTAAGTTAGTAAAATGTGGGCTAGACAGTGCTACTGTTAGGTGAATTTGTAATTGGTTGATCGACTGAACCCAAAGGGTACTCACCAATGGCTCCTCTTTGTGATTAGTGGGTGTCACAGGGTTCTGTCCAGGGCCCAGTGCTATTCAACATCTTTATCAATGACTTTGATGATGGCATAGAGGGCATGATTATCAAATTTGCAGATGACATCAAATTAGGAGGGGTAGTGAATATTCCAGAGGACAGGATGAGAATTCAAGATAACCTGAACAGATTGGATACCTGGGCCAAAACTACCCAAATGAATTTCAACACAGAGAAATGTAAGGTATTCCATTTAGGCAGAAAAAATGAAATGCACCAATATAGGATGGGTGACACCTGACTTGACAACAGTACATGTGAAAGGGATCTAGGAGTCTTAGTGGACTACAAGCTGATCATAAGTCAACAGTTTGATGTGGCAGCTAAAAAAGCAAATGCGATTCTAGGCTGCATCAATAGGAGTATAGTGTCTATATTGAGGGATGTAATAGTGCCACTCTATTCTGTTTTGGTCAGGCCTTACCTGGAATGCTGCATATAGTTCTGGGCACCACAATTCCAGAAGGATATGGACAAGCTGGAACATGTCCAGAGGAGGGCAACCAAAATGGTGGGAGGTCTGGAATCCAAGCCCTATGAGGAGTGGCTTAGGGTGCTGGTTATGTTTAGCCTGAGGAAGAGAAGGGTAAGAGGTGACATGATAGCTGTGTTTAAATATTTGAATGGATGTCATACAGAGGGTGGAGCAAGCTTGTTTTCTGCTGCTTCAGAGACTAAGATATGGAGAAATGGATTCAAACTACAGGAAAAGAGATTCTATCTATACATTAGAAAGAACTTCCTGGTGGTAGTTGCTGTTTGACAGTGGAATAGGCTGCTTCAGAATGTGGTGGAATCTCCTTTGGAAGTTTTTAAACAGAGGCTAGATAACTATCTGTCGAGAGTGCTGTGATTGTGTATGGCATGAGGTTGGGCTGGATAGCCCTTGTGGTCTCTTCCAACTCTATGGTTCTATGCCAGCTCTCCCCTATCTGCCTTCTGTCATAGACAAGCCATGATAGGCTCCCTTCACAGCATTCCCTGAGCTGTGATTGGCTGGTACCAACCAGGCTTTTCCACCTCCTCCCTTCCCAGAGATCTTTTATGGAGGCCTGTTTTTTCCATCAATGAGATATTGTGAAATTTCTTATCATCCCTTCAAAAACCTAAACAACTCAATTGAGCAAAGTATTTTCATGCAAAGAAAAATCTTTGAATTTAAGTGTTATCCTCCCCCTCCAAAGTTCTATACCAGTTTCCCCTGACTTCTGAGGGGATGAGAGTTGAGCTATTTCTCCTATGCCCACAGTGTATCTTTTTAAGAATAGCAACTGGAGTAGCGGATGTCTAAAACAAGGTTCACCAAAGCACTTTGCTGCCTGAGCAAGATGGTACCCCACCCCACTCTACTCCAGCAAACAGCTACTTTCCTGTGGATATTACTTCAGCACTGATGATGACAAGGGTCCAACACACAGCTGGTCTAAGACATTCCTTTGCCTGAGATGGATCAACATATGGTTTCTCTGCCCAAATTAAGGTGAACAGTACCTAAATTATTTTGGCAGTGGTGACACTGTTCCTCATTCCTGGCAGTATAAACATAATAACAGCAAAGTGAATGGTTTTTAGCAATCTATTTCATGACATCCCAAATCTGCCACCTGAAGCAGCTGCCTCAATCTGCAAAACCCAGGAATGGGCAACTGTGTGGGGGAGCCAGGAGTCAATTTCTCCCAGCTTCTCCTTGTGAGCAGCTACCCCTACAATCTGTTCAAATACGGTACTTTATCTCAATTTTTCTCTGCAGTTCCTCTCAAAATGGTGATAGTGTCACTTTCTGTTCCTATGTTGAAAGGGACAAAAGAAGAAAACAGAGGTATCTGGGAATTGTACAGGTTTCCGTAATGCAGGAGGCAGGTTTTGTTGCTTTTGAGAGGGGGCTTTCTATGTCATTTGGAGACAAAAACTGCTTGAAAATTATACTTCTTAAAATGGGAGCTTCATTGCTGGAGGATTTCAAGGGCAACAAAATGGGGACTGGAAGGGGGTTTCCGAAAAATGTGGGGTCTGGGGATGTGGCCTGTGGGCTACACTATGCCCACACCTGGCCTAATCTAAACACAGGGAAGAGAGCATTTATTTTACAACATATCTCCCTGGTGCACCTGCACCTTATCCTACAAATAAATCAAAACTGTGTTTACAGTGTGCTGTGCCTTCTCACTGTCATTCCCCAGAGGCCTGTTGTCAAGCAGAATAGCAGGGTATAAATAATGTGTAAATAATTATTTTTGCTGCATAGGAATCTGTCTGTTTATTCCAGATTCATACGATATGAATGACCATACCAGTCTACAGTGGAACCCTCTACGGCCATCAATGGTGCCATCCTATACGGGTATTTGGATATGTAGCTTTATACTTGTAATTCTAACAAATATGAATGAACTGTTTTTCATCTTCCTCTGAGAGAATAAGGCAAGAAGGAAAATAATGAGCTACTACAGGTTATTGAGGAAATGATGATGCTTCCCAGGTAAATATACACTGGACTGACTATGTGATGAATGTTGCTGTCCTTGAGCAAGCAGGGATCACCAGCATTGAGGCCACGATATTGAGAACACAGCTGTGCTGGGCAGGGCACGTTTCTAGGATGGAGGACCATCACCTCCCAAAAATAGTACACTACGGTGAACTCGCCATGGGTCAGCGTAAGAGGGGCACTCCAAAAAAGTGATACAAGAACTCCCTGAAACAACATCTCAGCCTTGCCCAAATTGATCACCAACAATGGTCTCACATTGGGAGGCATGGAGATGCACTATTCACAATGCTGCAGACTTATTTGAGAACTCACGCCGAACAAGTCTTGAAGAGAAATGACGATGCAGAAAGAATCACAACTCAGAAACATCACCCAAGGAGACCTTCTGCTGTGCTTTCTGCAACCGGACTTGTTTATCTCAGATTGGCCTTTTTAGTCATCAGCGCGCTTGCAGAAAGCACGGGACGAGCCCTTCCTGAATCTTCATTTGTGAAGAAAAGCCAGAGAGAGAGAGAGAGAGGGAGGGAGAGAAAGTTTATCAAAACTACACTTTGATACTTGAAGAGACATTATAGAACTTCTATTTGTCCTTGGTGTATTATTGTCTTTCAAAAGTTGTGTGTGTAGGTTCCATGAATACTTTGCAATTGAAATGTTTTAAGACAATAATTCATAAGACAAATTTTCTCCAAACTCTCTCTCTCTTTTTTTGGGGGGGGGCACTTTGACTAACCCACAGACATGCCTAGAAATGCACAGTCAGAAAATCTGACAGACTGTAATGAGCTTCCTCTAAAGAGTTCCTATGGTAGTGCTGACTGGAGTAGATGCCTGGGATATTGAAAACATCATGATCTAGCTAGTAAAGGGCACTGTATTTTTAGCTTCTGTGAGCCAAGAGGTAACCATTAATGCTATGAAATCTTATGACTCAGTAGGGATGCAAACTAAAGCTAGAACTCTAGGGAAAAACAAAACAAATCTCATATCTCAGTGAAAGCAGAGAAATAGTTACACACAAACCCACATACGCACAAATTCACACGGTGTTGTGGTAAAGCCAGGATTTACAGGATTGTAGCACTCAGACATCTGGATTAGCAGGGACTATGATAATAATAATAATAATAATAATAATAAAATTTTATTTCTATCCCACCCCCCTGCAACGCAATCAGGGCGGCTTACAATATAAAAACTCAATAGTCCCAGTACCCTAGCCCACCCCCCCTTAAAATAATATTAAATTATAAAAGATTAAAAACATACAGTAAATTAAAAATATATAGATTAGAAAAAGATTAAAACATACAATAGTTTTTAAAAAATCTGATTACAGCTCAGGGAGGACAGCCGAGTCTTAGGCCGGGATAGTTATTCAGGAAAGGCCTGCCAGAAAAGATCCGTCTTGACAGCTTTTTTAAAGCTGTCTAAGGTGTTAATAAGACGGATCTCGTCCGGCAGGCCATTCCATAATCTGGGAGCAGCAGTGGAGAAGGCCCTCTGGGACGTCACCAACAGCCTTGTTTTCATAGGCTGTAACAGATTCCTCCCAGAGGACTGAAGTGCGTGGGGAGGGTCGTACGGAAGGAGGCGGTCCCGGAGATAAGTTGGACCCAAACCATGCAGGGCTTTAAAGGTTATAACAAACACCTTGTACTGTGCCCGGAAACGAATAGGCAGCCAGTGGAGAGCTTTTAGCACAGGTGTTATATGCTCTCTTCTGGAAACACCAGAAATAAACCTGGCTGCCATGTTCTGAACTAGTTGAAGTTTCCGAGTCAAGCACAAGGGTAGCCCCATGTAGAGCACATTACAGAAATCCAGACGGGAGGTTACAAGTGCATGTACCACAGTTTCGAGGTCCCTAGTTTCCAGGAAAGGGCGGAGCTGGCGTATCAGCCGAAGTTGATAACAGGCACTCCTGACCGTCGCATTTACCTGATTAGACATCTGGAGCGTCAGGTCCAGGAGGACCCCCAGACTGCGAACACAGTCTCTGGAGGAGAGTGTAGTTCCATCCAGGACTGGAAGTTGTATTCCCAGACCTGGTTTCGGGCCTGTAACTGTTAGTACCTCCGTTTTGTCTGGATTCAGTCTCAATTTGTTTTTCCTCATCCAGTCCATTACTGCTTTAAGACAATAATTGAGAGGAGAGATGCCATCTGAAGTCGAAGCTGATGACCGAGACATGGAGAAGTATATCTGGATGTCATCAGCATACTGATGACAACGCACTCCATGCCTCCGAATGATCTCTCCCAGCGGCTTCATATAGATGTTAAATAGCATCGGGGACAGGATGGCACCCTGAGGAATGCCACAGTTAAGCTCTATTCTGGTAGAGCAGCTGTCCCCGAGCCTCACCCTCTGGGATCTGCCCGAGAGGAAGGAACGGAACCACTGCAAAGCAGTGCCTCCAATTCCTAACCCCCTCAGGCGATCCAGGAGGATGGAATGATCTATTGTGTCAAAGGCCGCTGAGAGGTCCCAGAGCACCAACAGGGTCACACTACCCCTGTCGATCCACAAGCGGAGGTCATCAGCCAGAGCAACCATGGCAGTCTCCACTCCATATCCCGTCCTAAAGCCAGTTTGAAATGGATCTAGATAATCGGTTTCATCCAAGACAGCTTGGAGATGGGAAGCGACCGCCCTCTCAATCACC
The DNA here is from genome assembly GCA_030847615.1 of Gambelia wislizenii. NCBI lineage: Eukaryota > Metazoa > Chordata > Lepidosauria > Squamata > Crotaphytidae > Gambelia > Gambelia wislizenii. The sequence goes on along the minus strand of JAUMIR010000001.1, from coordinate 114,326,361 downwards.
TTGCTTAGAAAAGGCAGCAAGGAGACTGGTCTATAGTTGTTCCTGTCCAAAGGGTCCAGGGAAAGCTTTTTCAGGAGCGGCTTAACCGCCGCTTCCTTCAGACAGGGTGGAACGGACCCCTCCCTGAAGGACACATTGATAATATCCCTAAGGAGTACTCTCGATGCGTGTACTCTTGGGTGGCCAGCCAAGATGGACAGGGATCAAGGGGACAGGTCATCTTTCTCACTCTGCCAAGGAGTTTGTCCACGTCATTGGTACTCACAGATTGAAGCTGATCCAATAAAATTTCATCAATGGAGTTGCTGGACACCTCGTCTATAGATTCTGTCATAACACTGGCATCTAAGTCGGCTCTTATCCGAGAGATTTTATCTGCAAAGTGGATGTTAAATGCATTGCAGCAGGCCATTGTCGGGTTGAGTAAGGGGTTCTGCGCAGGTGGAATCTGCGTCAGCTCCCCCACCACCCTAAACAGTTCTGCTGGACGGGACTCTGCAGACGCAATACGTGCAGAGGAGAAAGACTTCTGTGCTGCACGTATCGCCTCCCGATAGGAATCAAGGAAATTCCTATGACGAGTCTTGGCGGATAAGAGTCGAGTCTTTCGCCAGGTGCGCTCTAGTCATTGTCCAGCCCGCTTCATCTTCCTAAGCTCCTCTGAATACCAGGGCTTACGGTTAGGAGCAGGCTGGAAAGGACGTTTGGGAGCGATTGTGTCAATAGCCTTGGTGAGGTCAGTGTTCCAAATATTAACCAAAGCTTCAACAGAATCACCGGCGTTATCAACCATTAAACCCTCCAAGGCTTCCTGGAATCCAGTTGGTTCCATTAGCCTTCGAGGGCAGACCATTCTAATAGGTCCACCACCCCCGGTGGGGCAGACAGTGGCTCTTAGCTCCATCTTGACCAGGAAATGATCCGCCCATGACAATGCAGAGGTTTTAATAACCTCCGCCCACGGATATTCCTGTTCCGTACTAAAGGCCGCATCGAGGGTATGACCTGCACAGTGAGTAGGCCTGACAACCAATTGGGATAGGCCCATGTTTGTCATGGATTCCATGAACTCCTGAGCTGCGCCAGTTAGATTTAGCAAGCTGGTCTCGAGTGGGATGTTGAAGTCACCAAGAACTAAAAGTCTGGGCGACTCCAGCAGCAACTCTGAGACCAGCTGTGTTAGCTCAGTTAGGGAGTCTGTTAGACAACGGGGTGGCCGGTACACTAACAGAATCCCTAAGCTATCCCTGGACCTCAGGCTTAGGTACATACACTCGATGTGGACTGTGTTCCGGATAGGCTTCCTGGTCAAGGTTAGATTGTTTTTATGAACCAGAGCCACTCCGCCCTCCCCGCCCACTTTTCCTTACCTGCTCACTAACTGAGTACCCGGCCGGGAGTGCCTGCGCCCAAGTTGTAGCACTGGCCTCTCCCAGCCAGGTCTCCGTAAAGCATGCCAGGTCATCAGGCACTCTATGATATCATCTGCCCACCGTTTCCGTATTCACTCCACAATTAGCTACTGTTCGCACAATTACTGAGGGTAAAAGGTTGTCCCAGAGCTTCGCAAAGTTACTTTTTCATCTGAAGCTCCTAGCATCTCTTAGTCACCATGGCCAATGGCCATGCCAGAGGGGAATTTTTAAAATTGCACACACATCCCTCAAAGTTTTTTCTAAACTTTTGTATAAGTTTAGCAACAATATGAGCTGTCTATGTGCATATATTTGCAAATGCACATATGTATGCACATGCTACATGTGCACACCCACACAAAATACATACATATGTATAGAAATAGATCAACACAGTTGTGCAGAAAACAGTGTATTAAATGCAAAATGCACTGTTTTCTGAACAAATGCTTTGGGCTTTGTGAAGGAAACAAGTTGTTTTTGTGCATACTTTTTATTTTTTTGCAAAGAAAATCCAAATGTGGGAGGAAAAAAATCGGCAGTGGTTGGCCATTTTCTTAGCAGGGTATTTTAAGGGTACCCTTGCTTGTCAAGGATGAGAACACTGGTGAGCATTTTTGTTCATCTCTACTCATATATTCAATTATTACAGAATGACACAAAAGTACAAAAGCCTTCATATCTGCTACTCATTACTCATCAGCTAAGTATAAAACATTAGAAATGTGGGCATGACAATTTTTTTTTTTAAAAAAAAAACTGGGTTACTGCTTTAGAACAGTTTCACAAAGTTATGTCTGCTATATAAGATAATCTTTCATTGGAGATTGCATATATTGCAAAAAGTGAATTGATCCAGGTCAGGTATAGGTTTTATTACCACTTCATGCATTCCAGGGTTGGTCCAGCCAATGAAAATATTGTCAGGATTTGGCCTTGGGAAATCATAAGTTTTATGAGATGAGAAGGATCTTGTTATGTATTAAATGGCTTTAAAGTCTAGGACAAGTAGAACTGCAATCGTATACACTCTTATCTCATTGAAATCAATTGGTTTTAAAGATCCATTGAACTGTATCAGGCTTAATTCTAAGTGGTGGTACTGTTCCTCCTTCCTGGCAAGTATAGATAGGGAGATAGGTTTTATTCAGGTATGATGTCACAGCAAAATGATTAAATTCAGCTGGTATATATTTATTATCTCTTGAGATGGGAATAGGTTCTCAGTGCAGTTTTTTAAGGTTATCCTAGTTCCATGTACCTTGATAAACTGTATTTTGCAAAGAAGATAGTAATGCAATGCCAAAATTACATGTGCAGCAGGAAAATAGCTTTTGTGCCCAACCACAGTGGGAGTGGGAAGGGTGGAGGATAAAGGAGACCACACCCAGTGTGCTGAGTGAATGGACCTGACCACCACTTTATTAATCAAACCATTTTTATGCAAAGTTGAAGGCTTTCATGGCCGGCATCCATAGGTTTTCTGTGGGGTTTTGGGGGGCTGTGAGGCTGTGTTCTGGAAGAGTTTATTTCTGACATTTCACCTGCATCTGTAGCTGGCATCTTCAGAGAATGATTGGGTAAGACTGTGGGGGGCTTATATACTGTGAGTCCCTGTTGGAGAGGATATGTAAATTTGTGTATTTGAATGGCTAGTTCCTGGGGATAGATATGCAAGGAGGATTAGTTTCTGTTTGGCTAATGGTCCATTATCTGCTGGAAATCCCCCTGTCCCTGGGTGGAGTTCATTTGCAAGTGTTGAGTTTTTATTTTATTTTATTTTTCCAAATGTTGAAAGTATCGTCCACATATCAAAACCATGTTGTGGGCTTTTTTGTTGCTGATGATACTTTCACTATTTGGAGCCACAAAGAAGAAGATTTGGTCACATTTCTGAACCACCTGAACAGCATCCACCCAAATATCCAATTCACAATGGAAAAAGAAAAGGAAGGAACATTGCCATTCTTGTATGTCCTAGTCATCTGCAAACCAAACCAACGGTTAGGCCACAAGGTATACAGAACCCCCCCCCCACACACACACAGATACCTACACAAGAACTCAAATCATCACTCAGGACAAAAAAAGAAGCACAATAAAAACATTGGAAGACCATGCAAAAAGGATCTGCGAACCCCACTATCTGGAGGATGAACTGAAGCACCTAAACTGGGCTCTACAGACTAATGGTTACTCCAGATCAGATTTCACAAGAGCAGCCAGACCCAGAAAAAAAACACATATAAGAGGATGTGAGAGAAATGATGTTAGTGGACAAGACCTGATGTAGATGGCTCCCTATCCTTTTGATCATATTCCTGTGGTTCTGGCAGTTCATTCTACTTGGCAGACTAGTCTAACATCCCATAAGCTCTTGGATACCTAGAGCCTTAAGGAGAAACTTCCCCTGATAATAATTAGTCTAGGCTATCTGTTCCAAGTGTGAACGTTAATCCCTGGATTCTGCTCTTTATGACAACAGCATTAAGTAATAGGTGCTATGTAGAAATGGGCCCCAACAATTGACACGAGAGACAAATTTTTTAAGATGCTCCAGCATTACTCTGAGTTCAGTGCTGTTCAGCTGGGTGACATTTAGCTACCTGTCACTTGTTATACAGTGATCAAATGTAGAAAATCAAAGTGATGCATGCAGGTCTAAACCAGACTAGAAGTAGTCCACAGTAAAACAGCATGTTTTTTTTTTTTACATATAAAATGGATTTATGTAATTTAGTGTAGGAAACTAAAAAAAAAAAAGGAAAAATAATATCTAGAAGGATAAGAGATAAAAGCATACTGAAAAGTGGATTTAGATATATACATTTCTTGTAACGATGCATCAACTGTCTCAGTCTCATCCTGTTCTCATCTTGAATACAGTCGGCCCTCCATATCCACAGATTCTGCATCCATGGATTCCACCATCCATGACTTGAAAATATTTTTTAAAAAATCCAAAAAGCAAACCTGTATTTTGCCATTTTATATAAGAGACATCATTTTACTATGTGATTGTATATAATGGGACTTGAGCATCCACAGATTTTGGTATCCACAGGAGGTCCTGGAACCAAATCCCAGTGGATGCCAAGGGCCAACTGTAATAGGGATCAATGATAAATTCATTAGCCATTTTTTTCATGTAAGATGAGACAGTTTGCATCTTCATATTTGAAAACAGTCCCAGATGCAATTTGTGGTTGAAAAATATTTATATTATGATTCACAAAATAAAACAACATGTGTATTCAGAAAAGTGTAAATGAAAAAAATGTACATTTTAAAAATGCACATAAACATGAACTTAAAGCAGTGTTGCTGGGCTCTCACTGTTTCCAGGACAGAAACAATTCTATAAGCAGGTGTCTAGTCTTGCATTTAGATCATGCTTGATCATGTCTGAGTTAATGAAAAAGATGGATCCAGAAAAGCATAGTTTGAAAAATGTATACAAAAACATGCACAAGTTGAAAAATATGGGGTGAAGGGGGAAGATTTTTAAGGATGGCTGAAGGACAAGGTATACAGTCCAATATGGAACTGTGATACTGGGAGCCAGCATGGTGCAATGGTTGGGTATTGGACTGGGTCTACAGAAAACCAGAGTCCAAATCTCTGTTCAACCATGAAAGCCCACAGACCTTGGGCAAGTCAACTCTATCTGCCTTAGCAGAAGGCAAAGTCAAACGTCCTTTGAACAAATCTTGCCAAGAAAACCCTAGCCTAGGATAAGGTCACCATAAGTCAGAGTTGTCTTGAAGACATGCAACAACAACATGGGCCTGAACTGAAACAAGTTTGGTGCTAGAAATATGGGAACTTCAACAAGTCTGAGCCTGATAAGAGACCTGCACATACCTAATGAAAAAAAAGTGGTTAACACAATTAAGAGACATGCAGAAGGTAATGGGTACTGATGGGCTAACACATGCATCTTTTTACACTGTTGATATAAGGGATGGTCTGTTACTCTTTCTGGGAAAGAAGAAAGCACAACCAAAGTATATAGGCAATTTTTGCCTTTCTTTGGCTAAGATAAACTTCTGAAATCAAGTTAATTAAAAGCATCTTATTTAACACCTTGCATTTGATTAATCATCATCTTAAGAATGTGTGAATGAGATTCTGAAGTGTAACAAACCAATGAGGAACACAGCCATGGTACACCTCCAGTTTATTAGCAATTCTTTAGTTAATTATATAAAGCATTTTAATTTACTTTAGCTAATTTCTCCTTTGGTGGAAACTTTTGAAAGAGGATCTCTGAAGAAAATGAGTGAAGGTGAAGTGAGTGTATTTTATTCAAGTGTTTCATGGGGTATCGATATTCTGCTGAAAATATGAATGTAGATAATAGCTCTAGTTCAAGGTTTGGAATAACTTCAAAACATCGCAATGGGAAAACATTACTGAAGCGGGGAATAAAAATATGATCACGAGATTCTATAAAGTATTACTACAATGGGATGCGGAAGATGAAACTATTAAATCTAATATGATAGTCTGGGCACAAAACTTTGGCCACACAATTGATTTAGACAGATGGGAACATTTGTGGATAAATCAAATAAAAAGAACATTAAGTCAAAATTTACGGGAGAATGTGTACAAAATGTATTTTAGGTGGTACCTATCACCTAATAAACTGTCGAAAATGTATAAAGGAACTCAGAATACATGCTGGAAATGCGGAGAGAAGAACGCATCCTTTTTCCATTTATGGTGGCAATGTAAGAAAGCGAGAAAATACTGGTCACAGGTTAAACAAACAATAGATCATGTTTTAAATATCTGTCTTAAATGGAAACCTGAGACCTTCCTCCTGGGGATGATAGAGAGATCAGAGGAAACTGAGCATGGGAAGATAATTTTTTATATGATTGTAACGGCTAGAATAGTATATGCGAAAATGTGGAAAAATAAGAACTCTCCCACCATAGATCAATGGCTGGAGAAACTTTTTGAATCTTACTATATGGACAGATTAACTATGAAACTGAAAGGTGAAGTGGAAGGGAAACATCAAAAAGACTGGATAAGGATTGTTACATACCTAATGGATAGGTGGGGAAAAGGGATAATAATTCTTTAAGCTGTCTCACGTACCCACTTTTCTTCCTTATTCCTCTTCTCCTTTCTCTCTTTATCATAGTAGCATCAGAGATCTATAATAAAATGTTACTATCAGATAATACGGAAGTATAGAAGCCAAGTTAAATGAAAGGTCCCCCTCTAATTCGGGGGGTAGATGAGGATGTTCATTATAAATTGAGTAACTCTTAAAGGCATCCAGATAGGAAGTCATTAAGACATACTTTTATAAGATGGAATTGAGTATATGAAAATAATGTATCTTGTTTATTTAAAATAGGCTAACATAATAGAATTATACTATTGTATCAAATATTATACCATAAGTTAGATAGTATAGTACGATTGGTAAATAAGGGAAGTAGGAATGTACAGACATTATGTGTATATGTTGAATATTGTATTTGTTGTATCTGATGTATACATACGTGAATGCCAATTAAAAAATATATTAAAAAAAAAAAAAAAAAGGAATAACTTCAAAACATAAACCACTGCACAAAAGAAAATTGTCAGTTTATGCACTGCTAAATCTCCTCTGCAAAACAGCATAATTTGCCCTTGCCAAAGGAAACATGAGCACATTTCTGCTGTAAGAATCTCATGGGGGTTTTATGACTCTTGGGAACGAGGCATTAAATAAACCATAAATATTAAAATTCAGGGACATATATTTGTGTTTAATTTAACTGAAGCATTATGTAAGAATATTAGCTTCACCTAAAAGCTAACAGAAGATCACTTTCAGAAATGTGCACACACTTGGAACTCAAATTCAATGATAAATTAAGAAATATATATTTGAGATGATGTAAATGGCTAAATCTCATTGCAAGAGTAGTCAGATCCAATCTTGGGCAATCTACAGAGAATGTTCAGAGAATATATTAGAAGGTGCTTGAAAGCACTGAAACTGAGAATTGACCATGCAGCCCTATACATCTACTCTGAAGTAAATCTCATTGAGTTCAGTACTGCATTTAGGATTACAGCCCACGGCTGCAATTCATTCCTAACTTATCCAAGAGTAAGACCCACTGAATGGAGTGGGAAGTACTTCTTAATAGATACATATAAGAGAAGGCTTGTAAGAATCCATTTTTTCACCTGGTCAGTACTGATAAAGGAAATAAATAATCTGCCGTTCATGTAAGAAGTTATATTTAACTAAGAAAAGATGAGATCTGATAATAATTCTAATGCTCAAAGGCTGCAACTAGAAAGGAAACTTTAGTATCTAGGGGCTTGTCTAGACAGTGAAAATACTCCTCATAGAATTCAAGGAGAATACTTTTGTCCTGATGGGATTCACAGGAGATTTGCAGTATTCAGAAGGAGGGGGTAAAAAAACTCCAAAAACTACAGCGGAAAAGCCTTTGCAGCTTTCCCCAAAGTTTTTAAAATAGTGCGTGGGAATGCACATTAGCACTCATTAGGACAACTGATTTGCATTGCTGTGCATTCTCGGCAAGGACGGAACTGGAGAGTGAATTGGTCAGATATGCATGGGGTATAGCCTTGCCCGAAAGGAAGTGTCCAGAAGCACCATTTTGGATTTTCATCTTAGCGATTGTGGTTTGTTTGTTTTTTTCCCTGTGCTGAGGCACCTAAATAACTTTTTAAGATTTTAAGCAGAAGGGAGCACTTACACACTTTTGCTTTAAAGTGAAATGAAATATTGTGCAGTGGCAACAATGTGTGGAGAATAATAACATGCTAATTTACTCGGCTACCATCTTGATTCATGGGCATGTGTACTTCAAACACAGATAACTTCACATACTATCATTTTTGCCAAAAGACTGTGGAGACAAAAGAACGCTGCTGTGAATTTGCAATAATGTGCAGGAATCAGCATTATATCCTCTCATCTAGACAAGCCCTCAGCCACCAAACAGGAGGAGAAGAAAGCAATGGAGCAGCAATACAAATTTTGAGTACAGTAGGCCCTCCAGATCCATGGGTTTTGGATCCACAAATTCAACCGACCATAGATCATTACGTTCCATATTATAAAATGGTGGTGACATGAATGGAGATGCACTGAAGCGTCTGCAGTCACATCACTGACATTTAATAATATGGGATGTGATCATCTGCATTTTCTACTATCCACTTGTGTTCCCGGAATCAAACCCCTGTGGATCTGAAGGGCCCATGGTTATCATGAGTAGGGATAGAAAAATCTCTCAGTTTCCCTTTCTGTCTCATGTAATTTTTTAAAAACCTTGTTTAAAAAAAGAGATTTTTTTAAAAAAAATCTAACAAATCTGAGGAAATGTGCTAAATTTTCATCAATTCTCCCACAGCAACTAAAAGGAACCCAAATTCAATCTCACTCAGGACTTTATCATACCTGCCTCTGTTCTCTCAGCAATCGTGTTCGTGAAGCAAACAGGAACATACCTGTTTGAAATGTTCAGTATCACACTATCTCTTCAATCACATGAGTGTGCTTGCTGCAATTGTGCTACTTTAGCAATCTTCTGTCCCTCTTCACTGGCTCTGTTAACTCCACTTTCAGTGCATGCATGACTTTGGACCTTTTCAAGTGAGGAAAAAAAACCACCGAAGTCAGGAGGACGACGGTGCTGTGTTGATTACAGTGCTCCATTTTGGATGATTCCATCCTCCTCCCTACCTTCCCTTGTGCTTCCTCCGTACCAGGGGAGCAAGAAACACACTGCTTTTTATTGATGGGGGTTCTCCATTAATAAAAGTGGCACATTTCTTGCACCTGCAGCATGGAGGAAGCATGGGGGAAGGTCGGGAGGAGGATGGCATTGTCCGAAATGGAGCATTGTAACCGGGGCAGCGCCGTCCTCCTCCCGACCTCAACAGGTTTTTTCCCCCATTTGAAAAAAGACATTTCTTTCTTTTTTATTTATTTTGCTGCAATTCCAGAATTGCAGGGAAAAAATAATTTTTTAAAAATAATTTCCCTGTAGTTAGTCAATCACAGCAAAAGAAAAAGAAAAAAGAAAGGCACAGAGAAGAGACAATCTTGGCCTGCTTGGGAATAGCAAGAGGGAGGGGGAGAGGAGGAAGATCATGCCCCCTCATGCCATGTGACTTCTCTTATATTGCTACTGCTGCGGAAGGGACTTATCACACATAGGGGAATACTGTTATAGCAGTATTGAGAGCTATAATAATGATAAAATATATAATAAAATTAATAGGTTTTCCCCATTGATTAAGAAGTGCAATATAGTAATGGTTAAAGGGAGACCAGCCACAGGATAGCCATGGTGTCATGCAGTGGTCCTTAACCTTTGGTCTGAGGACCCCCAGGGGGTCACAATGTCCTCACAAGGGGGTTCATGAAGGCTTGAAGACTGCTTGGCCCATCTCCTCCCCACAGTGGAGAAGCCATGTGACAGGAGCCAAGGCCAAAGCTGGCTGGCTGCTGTTCAATCCACTTGAACCAGAAACTTGCAGAAAGAAGCAGGAGAAAAGTCTTTCCTCCCCCTCCAGTGCCTCTGAGAAAAGGTTTACTAGATGGTGTATTGTTATTATTCTTGTCGTTTTAAATCTTGAGTTAAGTCATGGGGGTCCATGGTAAATAAAAGCTATTTAAAGGGGGTCCCTGGTAAAGAACAGGTTAAGAGCCATTATAATAATGTATGGCCATTGCTGCTACTATCCTGGTGTAATTCCGCAATTGTATCTTTGTGTTGTAAAGTCCTCAGACTGGCCAGACAAAATCAGACAGACAAAATACGGTGTCATAATGACACCACATAACCATGAACAGGCGTGCATATCAGACATCACCCTTTCATGGTTATGTCTTGGCCAAAACCCATACCTTTTAATTGACGGCTTAAGCCATCAATAGAGTCCCCATTCTGTTTTGGTGCTCGTGTTGCCGGCATGCGAAACCTTGGGCCATTTAAATCTCGTCACTGCAGTGAGAATGGCCAGTCCGGCACAAACACTTTTGGGTGAGATCAGGACAGCCAGGTAAGTTTTACTCTTTTTATGACCTTCACTGGGTTACTTGGGACTTTTAAAGTGTGCGTGTGTGCTTTGTGTAACTTTTTATGTCTTATTTTTGTTTTTATTTTTGAATTTCCTGCATGATGACCTTTGCCAGGAAGGTAAGTGCGGCGGCGGGGGGGAAGCATTCTTTTCCTGGCATAGAAATGTTTTTGGGTTTTTTATGCTGGCAAAAGAACATCTGATAAAGTCCTTAAGCATTCAAAGCAAATCAAGTGGGCAAATGTACTGTTGCTTCCCCCTGCAATAACGTCTTCAATGCAAATTCCTCCATCAGATAGAATCATAGAATCATAGAATTGCAGAGTTGGAAGAGACCACGAGGGCCATCCAGTCCAACCCCCTGCCACGCAGGAAATCACAATCAAAGCATCCCCGACAGATGGCCATCCAGCCTCTGTTTAAAGACCTCCAAGGAAGGAGACCCCACCACGCTCTGAGGGAGTGTGTTCCACTGCCGAACAGCTCTTACTGTCAAAAAGTTCCTCCTCATGTTGAGGTGGAATCTCTGTTCCTGGAGCTTGCACCCATTGCTCCGTGTTCCAGTCTCTGGAGCAGCAGAAAACAAGCCTGCTCCATCCTCAGCGTGACATCCCTTCAAATACTTAAACAGGGCTATCATATCGCCTCTAAACCGTCTTTTTTCCAGGCTAAACATACCCAGCTCCCTAAGTCTCTCCTCATAAGGCATGGTTTCCAGACCTTTCACCATTTTAGTTGCCCTTCTCTGGACACGCTCCAATTTGTCAATATCCTTTCTGAATTGTGGTGCCCAGAACTGGACACAGTATTCTAAGTGAGGTCTGACCAAGGCAGAATAGAGTGGCACTATTACTTCCCTTGATCTAAACACTATACTTCTATTGATACAGCCCAAAATTGCATTGGCCTTTTTAGCTGCCGCATCACACTGTTGGCTCATGTTCAACTTGTGGTCTACTAGGACTCCTAGATCCCTTTTGCACGTAGTCTCATTCAGCCAGGTCTCTCCCATCCTATATTTATGCATTTCATTTTTCCGCCCTAAATGCAGTACTTTACATTTCTCCGTATTGAATTTCAATACAGATGAATGAAGACATTTCTTGTCAAGAACCAAATTTAACTAAATCCTTACCCATTCTTAGGTATGATGAAACTCTCTGAACTTGTAGTGTGGTTGTATAGTAAAACAAGTTGCTAAGAAACTCGGTGTGACTTGAAGAGATAACTGAATTAGAATACGTATATCAGAAATAGGTTAAGTCTAAGGAATTCAGCTTTTGGAGCAGGCTGGACTAAAATGATCATCAATCTCTCTTTCTATATATGCCATGTACTAAGTAGTGTGTTAACTCCTCTGTCAGAGGATAGGCTACAATCCACAAATAATGTGTTGAACACTGTTGTTGAACCATTTCCATTGCACATTTGTTCCATTCCATATGGAACAAATAACCAGAACAAGATCATTCAGTACAGGGGGAACTCAGCCTAAGATGAAAAAATGACTAAGAACAAATCACAACAGGGGCAGCATTTTTAAGATTCCAGAATGACTAAAGTAGAATCAGATAAAGCTGGATGGAGGGAAGGACTCCAAAAGTGGTGGTAATTTAAGTTAGGGGGATAGAAGAAAGGCTTGATACTTCCCCTGCCCTCTTCCCCACAAAGTAAAAGAATTACCAGCAAACATTTGATGAATCTCAACATGGGGGAGGATGAGAGAGCCTAGAAACTGCTGAGACCACCAATAGTCAGATTGTTGATCACATATTGACAGGAGATTAATGGATCAAACCTCCAGACAATACAGATTAAAGACTTTAAAAGAAAAGTGGGGTAGAGGCTGGAGGCAAAAAGTCACTGCAACCTAACCAAATGTGTTTGGTTTTGCCACCCAAAACAACCTGTCTGTCTTTATTTGTGCAGTTAAAATTTGTGTTCTTTGCTTGTTATGGCACACTCACAAATCACTTTGAATAGGAGAAAGTGGTGTGAACAGGCAAAAGAAAAAAAATGCACATTCCAAGTGATGGTCTTCTTGCATACCTCCTAGCCATAAAACAATACTGCATTTTATGATCCTGCAGAAAGATCCCACAAAGATATAAATCCTATGAATTTTTTCCCACAGGATTATTGCTATGTTGACATAGCAATATCAGGGGGGTTGGACTGGATGGCCCTCGTGGTCTCTTCCAACTCTGCAATTCTATGATTCTATATCTTTTGACATCCATTAGGCAGACAAGGTTTCTGGATTTCATATAAATGTTTTTCAGGAAGTAATAAAAATCAAAAGCTGAACCATGTATAAATATGACTAAGAAAGCTTACTAGTTACAAGACACACAAATTACATACAACCCCCCCCCCAAAAAACAAAAAAACCCAACCCAACAGGTAACACAATGAATCATGATTTAACATCAAACCATAAACACAATATCTTTTCCAAATCCAGTAGCTGGTGAATTTCAGTTCTCTAGATTAATTAATTAAAATTCCTGCTACTTAGGAGAGTGGTCATCACTGACCTACCTGTCTCTCCTTGGCTGCTGACACACTGCAGAAATAATGCAGTTTGACACTGTTTTAACTATCATGGCTCCCTCCTATGGAATCTTGGGATTTGTAGTTTGTTGTGGCACCAGAGCGCTCTGACAGAGAAGGCTAAATATCTCACAAAACTACAAAGCCTACAATTCTATTGCATTGAGCCATGGCAGTTAAAGCGGTATCTAAATACATTATTTCTGCAGTGTGTCAGCAGCGTTTGTCTGGATCTAGCAAAACTAGAATTAGAAAAAAAGATGCTGATTTGCATAGGGTTAGAAATTAAGAATTAAATCAGATCTATTGAAATCATAGAGATTCAATTTTGTCACAACTAATTAAGGTTTAATTGATTTCAGTGGCTTTGCTCTAAGCATTCCTAAACCTGGATACAATTCAATATTTACAGGTGATCAAATTCTGCTTTCCTTGGCATAGAATCTGGATTTCCCCAGAGCAGAATTTGGGCATGCAAAGACCTGCTAATAATATTCCCTCCCCATTTAAAAAAAAAATCTCTTTCTTGTTTCATAATGCACTTTCACTTCTCTCCTGCTCTGAAGTGATTTAATTTGTTTTTATCATCACAGTTGCTTTTAACAGCATATGCCTAAAATACTTGACTCCCTAGGATGCTGAAATAATGGGCTTTGGATGCTGTTTTTCAAGACACCGGTTGGAAAATGCTCTTATTGCCAAGGAATGATACCATATTGTGGTTCCAATAGAATTTAACCTCTTGTTTGCTTTTTAAAAAAGTGAAAAGATAAGAACAGAAAGGCATGTTTCTCATTTGATTTAACAGCTTTGTCCTGACCCCATCTCTTCATATTTCCAGTTTTCTGGATGAAAAGATCTGGGACCCAGTTAACCAACTTAAAAAAAAAATTCAGAACTTTCCAATGGTTTCCATTCTACCCTCTAATGAGGATACTCAACCTAATTATATAGGAAAAGAAAATTCAAAGACTTTTCATGTACATGCTAGACTAAGGGCTTGTCCGCATGGGTAATTTACCCCATCTTGATTCCATCTTGGAGCCCTGTAGTCCAGATGATGCACTACAAAATGGGGCTTTTGCCCCATTTTGCCTCCAGGCAGTATTCATGAGCCCTGGGGCAAAGACAGGGCTAAGGTGAGGTAGAGTCCAATAAAACATTTTAAAACAATACCCAGGAAAAACTGCTCCTGCTGGCAAAAAACAGAGGAGGCCACACATGATCATAGGACCCCATTCTGGCATGATGGCCCATTGCTTCAGCTGCTCTCTGCTGTTGCTCTTCTGCAGCAGGAAGCAGGCCCACAGTGTATGACCAAGGCTTTTCACATGAAGAGGACTTGGTCACATGTTACTGGCCAGCTTCCTGGCTTCAGAGAGAGTGAGGGATACAGTGATGGCTGCAGTGAAGGGCTGGCGTTCCTGTCTGGACTTTCTCCCATTCAATGCAGTTCTCTCTCTGGCTTTTCTTCGCAAACGAAGATTCAGGAAGGACTCATCCCATGCTTTCTGCAAGTGCACTGATGACTAGAAAGGCCAATCTGAAATAAACAAGTCCAGTTGCAGAAAGCACAGCAGAAGGTCTCCTTGGGTGATGTTTCCAGGTTGTGATTCTTTCTGCGTCGTCATTTCTCTTCAAGACTTGTTCGGCGTGAGTTCTCAAATAAAGCTGCAGCATTGTGGATAGTGTGTCTCCATGCCTCCTGATGTGAGGCCAGGGTGGACCATTGTTGGTGATCAATTTGGCCGAGCCTGAGATGTTGTTTCAGGGAGTCCTTGTATCACTTTTTGGAGCACCCCTCTTACGCTGACTCATGGCGAGTTCACCGTAGAGTACTATTTTTGGGAGGTGATGGTCCTCCATCCTAGAAACGTGCCCTGCCCAGCACAGCTGTGTTCTCAATATCATGGCCTCAATGCTGGTGATCCCTGCTTGCTCAAAGACAGCAACATTTGTCACATAGTCAGTCCAGTGTATATTTAGGATTGTGCATATACAGCACTGATGAAAGCGTTCGAGGAGTCGTAAGTGGTGGCGATAGGTGACCCATGTTTCAGACCCATAAAGGAGAATAGACAGTACAATGACTCTATGCACACTGATTTTTGTGCTTTACCTCAGGTGTTTGTTACTCTAGACTCTTTTGTAAAGTCTTCCAAATGCGCTATATGCCTTTGCTATTCTGTGATCGATCTCTTTGTCAATCTTGGCTTCTGAGGAGATGATGCTTCCCAGGTAGGTGAACTGCTGAACGGACTTAAGCATAGATTTGCCGATGGCAATGTGGGGATGGTGTGTTCATCCTGTGGTGCAGGCTGGTAAAGAACGTCCGTTTTCTTCAGGTTGACTTCCAGCCCAAACAGCTCTGCAGTTGTTGCGAAGCAGGATGTTAGGCGCTGCAGAGCTGCTTCTGTGTGGGCAACAAGGGCAGCATTGTCAGCGAAGAGCAGCTCACGAATTAGATAGTTTAGAGTCTTAGTGCGAGCCCTCAGATGACTTAAGTTAAACAAGCTACCATCAGTATGGCAACATATATAGATGCCGTCTTCTTCTTCAAGCCCTGCCATAGCCCTTTGGAGCATCATGCTGAAGAAGATTGTAAATAAAGTTGGAGCAAGAACACAACCTTGCTTCACTCATGGGGGAGGAATGGGCCTGATTGGCTGGCATTTGGTGCCAATTCCTAGCATCAGCAACAAGATTTTATTCCCACCCAGAGAGTGAGCTTTTCTTAAATTCCAGGATATTTGGCAATATACACCCCTCCTCCAAAAGACTTGTATGGTTCAATATTTAGGGTATATTTCATACCAGTTTCCTTAGCTATTCTTCCTTATGCTTGTTGGGTGGGAGGGAGAATCACAGAGGGTCTCTTATAGCACTTCACATTTGTAGAAAAGGGTTCATTTAAAGAAGGCATGGGTCTCACAACATCCAGAGCAAGAGCAGTTGTCTTATGCAAGAGTGATAGGTTCTTTGTAGTAGTCTGAAAGAATCCTGTGTTGCTTTCCAAATGCTGTTGTCCCATAAGCCATAGCCAGCAGAGCCAATGGTAAGGAATGCTGGGAGTTACTGTCCAACAATATCTGGAAAGCCACGTGGTTCCCAATGCTATTTTACAGAATGCTAGTGTTAATATGCCAGTAGAGTAAGGCCTAACAACAGGGCTGTCAAAATAGTTGAAGTATTTTCACAATAGAGAAAAAGCTGAAATGTGATAAATATGTACATCACTCTACCTTGAAAATTTGTAGGTGGACCATATGGCATTGACTCCCTTGAAATGTGGTGGGGGGGGGATATGGAGTGTCTTTCATAATATTGACTGAGACTGAAACACAAAGAAAGCTAGTATACAGAGGGGATAGACTGCTGAGAAGTGGAAATCCCAAACCTGTCCTTAACAGAGACAGGTAGATTTGCTGTGGTTGCCAAGAAGATATAAGCATTCATATGCTTTAACAATTTCCATTTTCTGAAAAGGGGTGGGAGATGTTTTAGTGAAGCCAAGAATTTATCTGTGCTCGCAGAATGCTTGCAAGCTGTATTTATTCATTTATTATAAACATGTTTATTTTTGAATCTAGAAAGCATAGATTTAAATATGTAGCATTAAAAGATAATACCAAACAACTTTATAATATCATGACAGAAATCACTAGTGAATGCTGTTGAAAACACTTATATTTCAAAATTGCCCTAAAGCTGTCAATAAACATACTGATAGCTGTAGACTTCATTTTTTTAAACACTAGGTTTTGCATACATTCATTGACATGAATAAAGGATAACTGTAATTTCATTGCCAGAATCTTCTACCTTCTACCAAAATCTTTGATCCACAATCTGCAAAGCTGAACTTGGGAAAATTACGGGGAGGGGGTGTTGGTCCAGGATTCTTTTACTTTACAGAATGGATTGCTCCATCACTGATTTAACTTTCTCCCTGCTCATACAAGTAGGAAGATGGTAATGGTGATAGTAGAAATAAAAGAGGGTGAACTGCATGTCAGCTGTTTTATGAATGCCTGACTTGGAGGGAGGCAGATCTTTGAAGCCAAGGCACGATGTGAGGTATGATTTGGTGAATCACTTACGCTGTGTTACAGGCAATTTTCAAAATTAATCCTCTCATAATACCTTAGTTTTGAGGACCCCTCTGCTCAAAGCCAGGCCTCCTTTGGAGGAAATAGTGGGGGGGGGGTCTGCAAGTTGTAGTCCCAAAACATAATTTTTCCAAGTTCTGCTGAGAAGCTTACAGAACATCTTTCAGACAAGTCAAAGGGGTTTGGTTTGAGCTACCAGTCCTAAAGATTCTCTTAGCAGCAGGTACAAAAGATGTAACCATTCAAAACTAAACATTCATCACCTCAGATAACATCTCATGCTGTAGCATCAGCTATATGATACATTAGTTGAGCTTCCAAGAGTTTAAAAAGCAGCAAAATGTGGGAGGAAACTTGTTAGACGAATTTCTGGGCAGTGGACCTGTTGGGGCCAACTATCAGGCTTCCCTCATCAGAATGAGCAGGAGGGGCAATAATGTACCACAGTTATCTTATGCACTGAAACAACACACATTGCCATCTAAAGAGATAAGGGGGAACAAGTAAGACCATTCCCAGAGTCTCAAGTCACCAAACACTACCACTGATTTTATGTCATGGTAGGTTCTATTGGGGGGGGGAGACAGCTTGGTTTATATGTTTATGGACTTTTCAAATGGGGGGGGGAAACCAGAAGAGGTCGGGAGAAGAATGGGGCTGTCACACTTACAGAGCTTCATTTCAGACAATGCCATCCTCCTTCCAACCTTCCCCCATGCTGTGGGCATTAGAAATGCACCGCTTTTATTGATGGAACCCCCCCATCAATAAAATGCGGCACCTGCAACATGGAGGAAGCATGGGGGAAGGTCAGAGGAGGACGGCACCATCTGAAATGGAACACTGTAAGTGCAACAGCACCATTCTTCTCCCGACCTTGGGGGATTTTTCCCCTATTTGAAAAAGTCCTATGTCAGGGTAATATTGCTTTAAGTGCAAAAGGAAAAATGTTGGAGCAACAGACCACAAACTAGCACAGCTGAAGTGGGTTTGTTCACAGCTGTGGCTAGGCAGAGGGCTGACTAGCAAACACTCCTATGTAGTCAATGCACAAGATGCATTGTGTGTGGATTGGTGTCATGGGCAAAGAAGAGTGTTGGTGGATGATGGAAAAATTGCTGTTGAGTTCGTTAATGAGATTTGCTGTGTATATACTCCATTTATTTATACTGAAACTGAAGAGAAAGAAATCCAAATATTTTTGGATGAACCTCATTGCCTTTAAGTCTCTTTTTGTGTGTGCAAGTGGGTCAGAGCAGTGAAATGGCTGCTAGTCTTTGTTCTTGTGATCATTTTGCTGCACAGTTCTGCTGTTTGGCTACTCCTGGGTTAGTTTGTCCCCAGGCTGTGCCAGTTGCCTCTCAGTGGGCCTATACTGAGTGGACAGTTTAAAGAAATGGGTCCGTCAGCAATTGGGATCTACAACAAAATGTTTCAGAGTAGGTTGGTTCGGTTTTGAAGGTTAGCCAGCAATACCCTCTTTTAGAATATTCCATACAGTTGGCCCTCTGCATCCACAGGTTTTGTATCCACAGATTCAATCAACCACGGGTTGAAAATACTCCCTCCAAAAATCCAAAGAGCAAACCTTGCTATTCATCATTCTGTACAAGGGACACCATTCTACTATGCCATTATATACAACGGGGCTTGAACATCCACAGATTTTGGCATCTATGAGGGGGGTCCTAGAACCAACCCCCAGTGGATACTGAGAGACTACTGTGTTGGCTCTTTTTTCTGCTTTCGGACTAGTCCAAATACTGAATTTCCTCCCCTTTTAAATTCCTCTGATATTTAGGCTGCTGCTAAACTGTAGAAATAAGGCAGTTTGACACGGCTTTAACTATCATGACTCCATCCTATGGAATCTTGGGATTTATAGTTTATTGTGGCACCAGAGCTCTCTGACAGAG
This sequence comes from Gambelia wislizenii, assembly GCA_030847615.1. NCBI lineage: Eukaryota > Metazoa > Chordata > Lepidosauria > Squamata > Crotaphytidae > Gambelia > Gambelia wislizenii. The sequence continues at coordinate 114,307,287 of JAUMIR010000001.1, read as the reverse complement.
AAGGCTAAATATCTCATGAAACTACAAATCCCAGTATCCCATAGCATTGAGCCATGACAATTAATGTGGTGGGCAGCAGCCTTAGTAAGCATTGTATGGCCACCGAGCACATTTGATTTCTTTGGGCTGTTTTGTTCTTCTTCTGTTAAGGTTCTTCCCCTAAAGATTTTAATACATTTATGAAAACCTTGGGGTTCCCTCATCACTGCTGACAACTTCCTTTTATGATTTGCTACATTAGGGATTGCCACTGAGAACTGAGTTCATTATTAATATGTAGGGTGGCACGTGAGTTCCATTGTGGTTATGGTAGTTGTATGAAAACTTGTTCAGTCAATGTGTAGCTGATCAAAGTGAAGATGAAACTGAGACAGAGCAATATGTAGAGGAGTCTCAGCACTGGACAAATAAAGGACAAATACAAGATACAGCTATGCATGTGTTACTTTTGCCTATCATGGAAGATTATCAGATGTGGCAAATACAGCATCATAACATCACAAGGAGATAGCAAAAGGGTTTCCCTATCACATGCCATCATGCCCCAGCATTCTGTAAGTGTTCTGCTGCTGTTAGGTGGGTGTTCGTTTGTATTAGCGGCAGAAGCCGCCAATTGATCTCCCATGGTGTTTTTGTCACTGCATTCCATGTGTGCAAAACGCACCCTGTTCTGCTGGCATGATTCCAGCATTAATGAATGGTCCCTGTCGGAGCACTTCCTAGGCATGGGACACTCTTTTTATGAACCTCCCCATTTTCCTTACAAGTTTCCAAGTGTGTTCCAGTGCTTGCGTGTTCATTTTGTTTGTTAATTCAGCTATTTTGGGCTTTTAAGTGCACTTGCGTTTTCTTGTGAGAACTGCCGAAATCTCATCCATGTGAAAATGTGGAAGTAAGCAGCGCGACAGGTTGTATTGCCAGGATTCCAGGATGTCTATGTATCATGATTATGAAAGAGTGTGAAAAGAAATGTAATTGTGCCAGGATACTTATGCTGTAAAATATTGTGGCAAAAGAATGTTTTTAGACTCTTGTCTGATTATCTCCATCTCTCTCTCTCTCTCTCTCTCTCTCTTTCTCTCTGGCTTTTCTTTGCAAATGAAGATTCAGGAAGGACTCATCCCGTGCTTTCTGCAAGTGCGCTGATGACAAAAAGGCCAATCCGAGATAAACAAGTCCTGTTGCAGAAAGCACAGCAGAAGGTCTCCTTGGGTGATGTTTCTGGGTTGTGATTCTGTTGGAGGTATGAATCTAAAATTAAAAATGTATTTAAAAATTCCAGGAATCTAGCCCTTTTAAAAATAAAAAAAAAACTTCTTTAAAAGTAAAACCTTTTCTTTCAAATTCAAGCAGAGTAAAGTGTCGGAATGCAGAGACAGCTCAATTAACATTTAAATGTGTGGTCTGATCACCCAATCAGACTCATTAAAAACAACAAAGAAGTCAGTTTAAAAATGCATATCAAAAGTTTACTGAAGGTATATCAATCTTAATCTACATATTAAAACAAACTTAAAAGGTTCCTAACTAACTAAGAGGATTTAGGGTAGTATAAGACTCACCCAGCCTTTAAGCTGTGTGGGCTACATGGTGACTTGAAAGTACTCAGAAACATGGCTACAGCCGCATGGAGCCTTAACTTAAAAAGAACTTAAACAAAGTGTCATCATATTTAAATTAGGTCATGTGACAAATGACACATTGCTCCAGTTGGCTGAAATTGCCTAGTGAAAAAAGTGAAGGGGAAGTGGAAGAAACTGATGCATGCAGGGAAAATTCCTAGACTGAACTTAACATGGGATACACAAGATTGTATTGCACTACAATAATGATTTCCCCACATACTACAGATTCCTTCTGCATTGTCGTTTCTCTTCAAGACTTGTTCGGCGTGAGTTCTCAAATAAAGCTGCAGCACTGTGGATAGTGCATCTCCATGCCTCCCGATGTGAGGCCAGGGCGGACCATTGTTGGTGATCAATTTGGCCGAGCCTGAGATGTTGCTTCAGGGAGTCCTTGTATCACTTTTTTGGAGCACCCCTCTTACGCTGACCTGTGGCGAGTTCACAGTAGAGTACTATTTTTGGGAGGCAATGGTCCTCCATCCTAGAAACGTGCCCTGCCCAGCACAGCTGTGTTCTCAATATCATGGCCTCAATGCTGGTGATCCCTGCTTGCTCAAGGACAGCAACATTCATCACATAGTCAGTCCAGTGTATATTTAGGATTGTGTGTATATAGCGCTGATCAAAGCATTCGAGGAGTCCTAAGTGGTGGTGATAGGTGACCCATGTTTCAGACCCATAATAAGATACCTTGTCCAGAAACAAACAATCCATCAAACTCATCATCTTGTGCTTGAATGTAGCTGGCCTTTCATGATCTATATGAAAAACCATTAGAATGTGAAATGTGAGAAACTATTAGAAGTTCAACAGGCACACAAAATGATCACATATACAGAAGCTATAAATGTTTCAGGTTTTAATGATGACTAATGAATACCAGGTGCTGTAGGCTATATTTCAGAGGAAGGAACTAGCAAAACCACTTCTGGGTACTTCTTGCCTAAGAAAACCCTCTGAAATTCATGGAGTTGCCAAAAGTCAACAAGTACTTGAGGGCACATGCACACAATAATGCTTTGAAGAATCTACTTCAGATTGTTCACTGCTCCCCTTTTGTATGTACAAGTAAGTATAATGTGTGCAACTAACTCTGTTCAATTATTATTTAACCTTTGCCCAAACTGAGAGGACATTTTCCTTTCCTCAGATACCATATATGTTTTGTTGCAGAATTCACACAGAACTAGACCTGCACAGTAGACATTTTATGACATTGTCACCTGATGGCTGTAAAACATCTCTCCAGGTTTTACTTACTTGCCATGTATGCTTTTTTTTAACCCACTCCCCAACCCACTAGGACAAGATATTTCCAAAAATACCTATCACATGTGAAGTCAAAGGCTTTCATGGCCAGCATTCATAGATTTTCCTTGTTTTTTTTCTGGGCTGTGAGGCTGTGTTCTGGAATAGTTTCTTTCTGACATTTCACCTGCATCTGTGGCTGGCATCCATTCTCAATCATTCTCTGAGGATGCGAGCCACAGATACAGGTGAAACATCAGAAAGAAACTATTCCAGAACACGGCCTCACAGCCCGGAAAAAAACCAAGGAAAATCTATACCTATCACAGTTGTGTTGATTACATTTTAAAAACAAAACAAGAGAAAGAGAGCTGTCAGCAACTCAAAACAAACATTCCACTCATGTTAACCTGGGTTTGGGAGTATTCTAGAATATCCTTGGTCCTGTACCCATAGACCACCCTGAGGATATGGTGCATTTTAATTTTAATATGGAACATTTTAACAGCTATGGCCTTGGAGGGAGAGAACAGCAGCCAGCATCTGCTGGACATAATCCCCTACCTAATTGCCATCGCCCTTTCCTTGTGTGTTGTGTCTTTTTAGCTTGTAAGCCTGAGGGCAGGGAACTGTCAAATTAACAATTGTAAACCACACATGTAAAGCACTATGTACACTGGTGGTGCTATATAAATAAAATGGTGATGATGATGCCCTTCAGTACTTTGGAATTCTCATTGGAGCCAGAAAATATCCCAGTTTAAGGCACTCAAGTTTTTTTTCCCATGCAAGATCTTTTTATTAGCGCAATATAACAAAGTTAACAATTAACATCTACAAAATACCACAAAAACAGAAAAAGAAATACAAAAAGCAGAGGAAAAAAAGGACAAAATAATAAGAAGAAAATACTTCCTGTTTACCTATATCAATGTTTCTTATCATATTACTATTCACAAACCTCTTAATAAAATTCAATTAACATTCAAAACTCCCTTTTTCTTACAAAGCGAAAAAGTTCTTGTTACAACTTAAATCCACTAATCATCAGGTATCCTCTTAGTAACTTAATATAGTTCATAAAGAGTTTCCAAGTTTTTAAATAATTTCCTAATATTTTATCTTTAATAAAACTAGTTATTTTATCCAATGTCGCCATTTCCGTCAATTTTCCAATCCATTCTGAGATGTCTGGAATCATCTCTTTTATCCAATGTCTCACATATATTATCCTTGCAGCTGCAACCATATAATTAATTAGAATTTTATTTTCCCTTTCAACCTTACTTCCAACATCAATCATATTTAACAAGAACAATTCTGGTCTAAGGGCTATATCCTTCCCCAAGGTTTTTTGCATTTCTTTAACAATTTCCTTCCAATATTTCTTTGCATTTTTGCATGTCCACCAAAGATGGAAAAATGTCCCAACTGTTTGGTGGCATTTCCACCATTTATGATCAACTTCTTTATACATTTTGGCTAATCTTTCTGGGGTCATATGCCACCTAAATTTCATTTTATAATAATTTTCTCTAATATCATAACTGTACATAAACTTTACTCCTTTGTTCCAAACTTCTTTCCATTGTTGCATTTGGATATTATACCCTATATTCCTTGCCCATTGGATCATGCATTCCTTCAGCTGTTCTTCTTCTGTATTATATCTTACAAGTAAATTATAAAACTTTGAAATCGTATGTTTATTTCCTGATTCTATTATTCTCTCCAATTCAGTTTTCTCCTTTTCAAAACCATATTTTATATTATCCTCTTTAAATTTCTCCTTTAATATGACAACCACTGTATTTCGCCCCACTTTCCTCTAATTCATTTAGCTGTTTAATTTCCCAACTCCCTTTCACTTCTTTCACTACATCTACATACACTATCCATTTATTTATCTGTCCCATTTTTCTCCTAAGAAAAACTTCCTGAGGGGAAACCCAATTTGGAATTTTTAAATTAAATATTCTCTTGTACTTATCCCATACTTTCAAAAGCAGTTTTCTTATTATATGGTTATTAAAACTTTTATTAGCTTTAATTTTTCCATACCATAAATATGAGTGCCAGCCAAACTTTAGGTCTTGACCTTCTAATTCTAACAGTTTTTTTAATCTTCAAAACAATTCACTCTTTAATCTTAGATATACACAAAGCCTCAAAATATGTTTTTAGGTCTGCTACCCCTAATCCACCTCTTTCTTTTGCATTTATCAATACTTTCCACTTAATTCTTGATTTTTTTACCTAACCATATAAATGTAACCCATTCTTTTTGCTATTCTCGAAGAGGGACATTTGAATTAATAATTGGTAGCAATTGAAATAGATACATAAATTTTGGAAGAATATTCATTTTAATTGTGGAGATCCTGCCTAATAAATTAATACTCTGCCATTTATTTAAATCTCTATATTAGTCCACATCTTAGTATAATTATTTTCAAACAACTGGTGCATTTCCGTTGTAATATTTATTCCTAAATACTTCACCTTCTTAACTATTTCAAACCCCATTTTCCTTTTTAATTCTTTTTCCCTAATATTCATAATTTTTGTTAGAATCTTCATTTTTCTATATTAATTTTAAACCCTGCAAATTTCCTATATTCATGCAACTTCTCCATTAAATAATCTATACTCATTAATGGATCTTTTAGTATTATTGCTAAATCTTCTGCAAATGCCTTCAATTTTATTTCTGTTTTTCTCACCTTAACACCTCTAATCTTATCATCCACTCTTATATCCTGGTTCAAGATTTCTAATATTAAAATAAATAAAAATGATAGTAACAGACATTTTTGTCTAGTCCCCTTTTCAATTTTAATATAATCTGTTAGTGAATCATTAATAATTATACGTGCCTTCTGAAAAGAATAAAACCCTTTAATCTATTTTATAAAATTCTCTCCAAATACTGTTACCTCTAGAGTTTGAAACAAAAATTCCCAATATAAATTATTGAAGGCCTTTTCTGCATCTAAAAATAATAAAGCTCCTTTTCTCTCAATATGTAATGTAAAATATTCTATTTTATTTATTATTGTTCTCACATTCTTCCTAACTGTCTATTTGTCAAAAAGCCATTCATTTGTCAAAAAGCCATTCTGGTCCTCATGGATGTAATTCTATAGGTATTTTTTATTAGATTAGCCAATATTATTGCAAACATTTTATAGACAGCATTTAATAATGAAATAGGTCTATAATTTTTAACTATCGTAGGATCACAATCTTCCTTAGAGATAAGTACAATATTTGTATCTTTCCACGTTTCAGGAATTTGACCATTTGTCAAAATATCATTAATAACTACTTGTAATAGCACTGCTAGTTCATCACAGATTTTTTTATAGTATTCTGCAGGTAGCCCATTAGGTCCTGGAGATTTCCCTAATTTCATTGCTCTAATTTCATCCTTGACTTCCTCTAATGTAATTTCCTTATTTAATTTCTCTCTCTGTAATTCTGTTACTTTAGGGACTTTTTTATTTAAAAAGTAAACCCCCATTACTACTACCTTTTATCAATCACCACATGCCTACCAATTGCAACTCTTCCACCATTTCAAAAAATATTTTGAGTTTCCCTTGATTTTTAAATCACATTTTTTTGCTTTTCTATCCAGATGTGGTCCTATGAGCCCATTCAAATCTCCTAGGATACAAATATTCTCATATTCCAGCTCTACCAACTTATTCCTTAGTTCTTTATAAAATGTATATTTTTCCATCACTGGTGCATATAAACCCAGAACTAATATTCTTGTATTATTAATTTCAACTTCCACACCTATACATCTACCCCTTTCATCAGCAATAACCAATCTTGGGGAGAGATTAGTCCTTATATATAATACTACACCATTCTTTCTATTTTGACTGAAAGCTGCAAATTCTTTTCCTAGTTTCTTTTGTTGTAATAGACTGCTATATTTCTTTTTAATACATAATTCTTGTAAACATATAATTTCCGCATTCAACTTCTTTAAGATGTCAATTAAATACTAAACTCTCCCCCTCCTAGTATTAAGCCCTTTCACATTCCCGGATATCTACTTACAATCCATCAACTATTTCCAGTAACTAAATTCTTTGGTCTTCTTTTCCTTGTTGTCAGTCCTTATCAAGTTCGTCCAAGTTGAAGTCCAATAAGCTTATTTCCTCTCTTTCTTCTGCTTTCTCCAACATTTGTTTCTTCTTCTTCACTCCATTCATCTCATTTGTGCTTTGTCGTTCTTGTTCTTTTCCATTCTCTTCTGTTAATCTTTCCCCTTCTCACTGGCTTGATTTTTCTCCAAATTCTCTTTGGTATCTTTTCAAGAATTCTTTTGCTTTCTCCATCATATAGATTCTAAATCTTTGATCTTTATACATAAAAAAACCTCCTTCTAGCTTATCCCATCGAAATGGTATCTTTTCTCTTTTGAGTTTTTGCACAAGAAACAAATAGCTTTTCCTCTTTCTCAGAAGTCTCATTGGAATTTCTTTCAAAATTATTGTTAGCTTTCCATCTATCATTATTCCTTTATGATTATGCAACTCTACAATATCCTTTGAAGACACTCAAGTTTTTTTTTTTAAATGTCATGAGTGCTAAATGTGTGGAATAAACATGTGAGAAGGGGAGTGCACTAGCCCAGCCCTTTCATTGTCATTTCTGTTACCATCTTCCACCCTGTGGAAGGTAATAGTCTGAAGAGAACATCTGCTATCTGTGGAGGCCCTAATTTGGAAGGAAGGACAACAGAACTGGAGAGTGTCTCCCTTCAAAATGTTCCAACATTGCTCACATAGGGCTTCTATCTTCCAGTTTCAAAGGACATGTTCCTTATTCTCCTGGCAAAAACCAAAAACCAGACAATGAGTGGAGTGTGGTAACCAGTCAAACTGATACATACAAGACAGTAATGCCACAGTTTTATGTGCATATTTTTCTTAGTAAAGTAAGAAAAGTAAAATTATATTAATTCAAAAGAGACATAGGACATGATTTCAAGTTAATTGAGAGTATTTAGTAAACCAAGAAGGAATTTCCTCAGGGATTCATGCCAAATCTTTGTGCTGACATGGTAGCTGGGGGCAGAGCTGGTTTAGGCTATGAACTACATTTTAGAAACAAGGTAACTTAATGGAAAGGAATTCTAGACTGTTGCTGCATTAGTGGAATGTGTACACCAGTGTATTGCAGTGGCCTTTTTGAAGCCTAGAATCTGTTGCAAAGTTATTTCAGATGCTTTAGAAGTTTAATTAGAATTGAGGATTTTGGCTGGACTTCTCACTTTTTGGTTATTACAATTTATATGTTGCCTTTTCTTTGAAAACATAACAAAAGAAAGCAAAGTCTTCTTGTTGAATATTAGCATAGTTGTAGGTCCTCAGGCTGCCATTGTTCTAATGGGAAGCACTTTTCATTCACATCATGAGGGAAATAGCTATGGCAGCTACAACCCTCCTGGTTGGTTTAAGAGGAGCACTTAACTGGCTCATTTTGAGAACTTCTGTGTATTTGTGCATATATCTAAAAAATTAGAGGCTTATCACACAGGGGTAGGGAAGCTGCAATAAAGCCCAAGAGTAGCACATCCTGCCTTGCCTTATCCAGTTAGAAAAAAGACTCGTGTTTACCAGTGTCTGTCATGGGACCGGAACAGGAGAACAGCTGAAGCATGCTGACATCATGCAACAACACAAGGTAGGACACACCACTCTTGAGCTTTACTGCTTCTTCTCTTCCCTCATGTGATAAGCCCCTCAGTTTTGACAATTGGTCCCATTGCATTAATAGCCTTGAAAAAGTAGCAAGGATAATTATTAATGTTGTAGAAATTAGATAGCTGGTTAGGAAACAGTTCACATCTAATGACTGCAGAACACATATATTTGTTATTTATTATTGATCTTAAGCTGAACATGATCCATCAATGTGATGCTGAAGCAGAGAAGGCAAATAATGGTTTAGCTTATATTAAGAGAACCATACTTTCCAAATCAAGGGAAGTAATAGTCCCTCTGTATTCTGCACCAGCCAGGCCTCATCTGGAGTACTACATTCTTGGTGCCTCATTTTAAGAAAGATATAAAAAAAAGTTAGAAAGGCTTCAAAGAAGAGCAATGAAGATGATAAGAGGTATGGAGAACTTAATATATGAGGAAAGGCTGAGGGAGCTGAGCATGTTCAGCCTGCTGAAGACAAGACCGAGACATAATTGCACTCTTTAAATACATGAAGGGCTGTCACAGAGAGAAGAGTCCAGGTTTGTTCTTGGCTGCCCCAGAGGAAAGGACATGGTCTAATGATTTTAAGTTACAGGAGAGTAGATTTTGATAGAAGAAATGTCTTAAGAGCAGTTCAACAATGGAACCAATTATGTAGAGAGATGATGGTGTCTCGTTCTCTGGACATCTTCAAAAAGAGTCTGGACACTTACCTGTTGGAGATGGTCTACCTGGAGATCCTGGATTGGTCCATGAGGCGCTTCCAACTCAATGATTCTATGATTCCTTAAAAGACCCTTAGTCCTCAAATGCCTGCTCGAATAAAAATGTCTTCACCTGCTGGTAGAAACAGAGCAGAGAAGATGTCATCCTAGTTTCTCATTAGAAGCAGTTCTCAGAGTACCTTTTATGGTGGTGGGTTTGAGAGAAGGCTCTTAAGATTCAGGCAGGCTCATGCAGGTAGATACAATCTTTCACATTGTCTGGATTCAAGTTGTACAGGGCTTTATAGGCTTTATGGGTCATAACGAGCATTCCCATTTTGACATTTTAAATTTCAAGTAATTGGTAGCAGTGTGGATGATGTTTTATCTAATCTGACCCCTTGTCTCAGTATTCTCTTTCTCCTTCCTCTCCTAATAGCTGATGAGATGATCTGTATTGTAGACGTCTTTTCTAAGGTCCGAGTCATACCTTACACCTGGAAACTTATCTGCCTATTGAAAAACCCACAGAAATAGATCACAGTCTACATCATTGGCAAGGTTCCTTGTTCACAGATGTTCCTGCCACAATACTGAACAAGGACTCCTCACTATCAGGCCCCTTCCAACTCTGTGTTCAGTGGTTCTATGTACATTTGCATATGAAGCTTTTAAAACATAGGAATAGCTTTTAAATAAATATGAAGTAGTAAATTCAGTGGTTACCACATTGCTACTGCTATTGATGTTATTTTGGATGGGAACAAAAAAAGTGTTCCACTGAGATCGACACTGATCTTTCCTTCTGTGTGTGACAATTGAAGGACCAAGCCCACAGGCCTACTACCTACACTGAAAAAGCTGGGACTGAAAAAGGTTTAACTGTCTATTCTATCCTTGACTGTCAAAATAAATGGTTCTTTTCAAATATAAAACATAACAGAACTAATCACTTTTGCCTTTGAAGCCTAAATGTCCTTGTAAAATGAAGAAATATTATCTGTCAGCAAGTCTATAACTACCTCCTTGTTACTGACACCATCAAGATTAATTCCAACCCTCCCCCCAGGTTAAATATAGAGTTTGGGCTTGCCTTGTGTAGCCTGGATTTATATACAAGCTGATTAAACTATCTCTCTTTCTGAGGGTTCTCTATCCTTTTTTTTTAAAAAACACACACACACACACACACAACAGATTTGAATAAATTTCAGGTTTTAAATAAGGGACATTTTTGGGAGTTATGCTATGGACCACTTACACATGACATACCTTAGGGTTTGGTATGGTATATCTTAATCCATCCTACACTTTGGTCAATATTTGTCCAATCAATACATTCTACTATTGACTCTCAGTGCCCCCAAATGTACACAAAGCTATTTCTCAGTGATTTACAGTATGTTGTTGCTATTTCCACTTTCTTAACATATCGTTATTTATTTTCATAGACAAACATTACTTGCACAGAATACTCCATTAAAAGAATTTTTTAAAAATCCCATTTTGATATCTTCATAGGAGACACTCCGGTAACAGTTAAGGACTTTCGTGTCATATTGATGTCAATAGAGCACCTGTTTCCTAAAATCAATTGGCCCTAAGAATGGGACCATCGATTTCAATAAGAGAGAATTAAGCAAGCAGTCCTACTAAAATCAATGGCATGTGAAGAACTAACTCTGGCTGCATAGAGCACTTCGTAACCTTTAATTGTAAAAAATAAAATATACAACATATCATGTGATGTGGTTTGTGTGTGTGTGTGTGTGTTAGAATGACCAACAAAATAGAAATATATGAATTTTATGCAAGACTTTTCAGCCATAAAACATTCTCACACAGAGAAATGAACAAAATATGTTTTTCTTTAACATATAAAGGCCAATGTTTACATGCCCACAATTAGGTTTATAATGACAAAGCCCGTTACCTCCAACCTTAAAAATATAATGATTCAGGTAATTTAGTATATAGGTTACATGATCCAATATTACATGACCAGGCATCTGCTCATGCAACATAACTTCCCCATGCTCAGATCTGCTCCAATGGATCCCCCAACTCTCCTGAGGAGAACTGGGAGGATACATAGGGAGCTGAAGGTGAATGGAGAAACTATTCTACCTACAGTTTCCATTTGGCTGGTGGATAGGCATGATGGGATGCAGCCAGATGCCTAAGTGAAACAATGACATTGTATTAACTCATCCATTTGACATAGAATCATAGAATTATAGAGTTGGAAGAGACCACGAGAGCCATCCAGTCCAAACCCCTGCCACGCAGGAAATCTTGATCAAAGCATCCCTTTGTTTGCTTGTTTGTCTGCTATTTGTTTGTATCACACATATTCCACTGAGAGTTGAGGAACTGTAACAAACAAACAAACAAACAAACAAACAAACCCAACAACACTGAGAATCTCTATGATCTTATGAAGAAAGAACTTAATTAATCATGACTGACAGGTGAATCACTCTGTGGACTGTTTTCCAATTAATTGTTGTCACTATACTTTGAAAACAGTGGTTGATTCTATAGTGGGCTTCCAGGTCACAATAGCTATCTTGTTGTATGAGGATCTACTCACCATATGAAGACAAGCTAAATGGTAGTTTTACTACATGAAATCTGAGAACAGAGCTTCTCAAAAGCACACAGAAGACCAGAAATATTCCTGCCTCCAACTTCATCATGGTTCTTTGGCTGGCTCCCTCAAACCTTCCAATTAAACACTTCCAGATTTCTCTGGAATTGGAGGGCTATGTCAATAATAAAAATTATGCCTGCACAATACAAAACCATTTTCTGTGTTCTTTGATGCAGAGCTTTTTGTTGTATTGCAGCTATACACCTAAACCAAATTATAATACTAAATGGAATGCAAGCATCTATCTATCTATCTATCTATCTATCTATCTATCTATCTTATCTCTCTCTCTCTCTCTCTCTCTCTCTCTTGTTATATGTATACTTCCACAAGGTAGCAAGAAGTCCAGAAAGTGATAAGTGGCACTTGTATAGGTGGCATTACCTCCTGAGCAATATAGTTCAAGGAAGGCAAGGATATTTTCTTTCAAAAATTAAATGAAGAATATTTATGTTCCTGCAAGCTAAGGGTGGAAACGTCTAGAATATAATTAATAGATAGCAAAGGCTGGAATCATTGTCAGAAGGTTTGATACAGCAGTTGGCACTACAAGCAGCTCAAAGGAAACAAGCTGAGATCACAAGAACTTGAATTTTAGCCAAAGACGTTGCAATCTTCTGTATCTCAAGAGGCCATTTCCCCCCAGAGATGATTGCTAAGAGATTTAAAAGTTCCATCGTAACAGTATTTTCTCAAGAAAGAGTGCTTTTTCTTTAGAAGAAACAGCTTTCACACTATGCAGTGGCCACAGTAGTTGCTGATGACTTGCATCCATGTAGCATAAACTATTGCTGTTGCTTCTCTAGCTGTGGTACTCACCCTGCTTTTAAATCTGGCAATCTACCTCTGTCAGTGTGAACACAGATTCATGTAAGCAGAGGACATGAACTAAACAAATGGATGGCTACTGTGTTTATTTGTCTCTCACAATCATACATTTAAAAGTGTGCATTAATCTAAAAAAATTATATATTTAAACTGGGACGTTACTAAGGCCAGTATCACCCCTTCCCTCCGATGGTGTCACCTAGTGTGGTTTGGCCTCTCCACACACCCCTAGTGAAGCCAGTATTTTAAAGGTAAGATAACTATCAGGGATGGGAGCAGGCTGTGGCAGCGGCACATGGTGGTTGCCATGTCAGTGGGGCTGTAAATCTTCTCCAAGTTTTATTCTGAACTTAAAGGCAATATCAAGGGTTCTGAATCCTATTGATAGGACTGAGAAATGTAGATTGTTCTTCTGAATTTCAGACTAAAATCCAGAGTAGATTTACTACCCCATTGACATAAGAAGCACTGGGTGCTGCTGGGAAAGAGGAGATTTTGGCCAAGATCTTGCATTGCAAATGTAACTATGTAAACATACACATAGCTATGTAAATATAAACCTTCAGGCACCAAGATAAGATAGCTTTTGTGACCCGGGGCAGGGAAAGGGTTAACCGTGTGATCCTGAAACACCCTACTCAACCACACCGCAGGTTTCACCATGCTAAATGATTCCCTGGAGTTTAAGGTGGGTTTGGGGGAGGGCATTTATGATCGTGGCAATAGGGCAATGATGCAATAACCGTAAATATGAATTTGTGTAATTATAGTTTCATAATCTGGTCTTACAAAATTGTAATTACTGAACAGGTTGCCAGCCTCTTCCTCTTGTGAAAAATACAACATTCACAATTCTGATAATGATTTTAAAATTATATCTCTATATGCTGGGCCAATAGGATACTGCTCAGAATGTTCCTTGATGCTTTATTTTCGGGGAAAAATACCAGTTCTTGAGGGACCTGGTTTCATAATATAAATACCCAGGTATAGGGAAATATGAATGTGCACGCATCTTGAGCATGATTTTGAATTTGGCCTCAGTTCCCCCCCCGCTCACAGTTATGTGTTTGCAATAAGGAAAACATGCCTGCAGTAAAGTGTTTGCATGTTTCCCCACCCCATGAGAAATGACATTGGGCCTAGGGTAAGTTGCATGATCAGGCAGCCCTCTCTAAATCTTCTTGCAAACCAAATGTTAATACTTTCTTTAAACAAGTTCTGAAGTGACAGGTTTGACATAGGTGGAAAAGATTGAAATGAAATGATCAATATTTGTCAGGATGGGATAGTTAATATGTATAATTAATAGTTTTAATGAATTTATTATCATTTATTAGAACAGAATGTTTGATATTTTATTTAAAATAACACTGTTATTTTCAATTGTTATTTTCAACTCTCAGCATTAAATGCTTATAAAGGCAGGTGTTAAATGTCCAAGATACTAGGGTTTTTTTGTATAGAATCATAGAATCATAGAATTGCAGAGTTGGAAGAGACCACGAGGGCCATCCAGTCCAACCCCCCTGCCACGCAGGAAATCTTGATCAAAGCATCCCCAACAGATGGCAATCCAGCCTCTGTTTAAAGACCTCCAAGGAAGGAGACCGCACCATGCTCCGAGGGAGTGTGTTCCACTGCCGAATAGCTCTTACTGTCAAAAAGTTCCTCCTCATGTTGCGGTGGAATCTCTGTTCCTGGAGCTTGCACCCATTGCTCCGTGTTCCAGTCTCTGGAGCAGCAGAAAACAAGCCTGCTCCATCCTCAGCGTGACATCCCTTCAAATACTTAAACAGGGCTATCATATCGCCTCTTAACCATCTTTTTTCCAGGCTAAACATACCCAGCTCCCTAAGTCTCTCCTCATAAGGCATTGTTTCCAGACCTTTCACCATTTTAGTTGCCCTTCTCTGGACACACTCCAATTTGTCAATATCCTTTTTGAATTGTGGTGCCCAGAACTGGACACAGTATTCTAGGTGAGGTCTGACCAAGGCAGAATAGAGTGGCACTATTACTTCCCTTGATCTAGACACTATACTTCTATTGATACAGCCCAAAATTGCATTGGCCTTTTTAGCTGCCGCATCACACTGTTGGCTCATGTTCAACTTGTGGTCTACTAGGACTCCTAGATCCCTTTTGCACGTAGTCTCATTCAGCCAGGTCTCTCCCATCCTATATTTATGCATTTCATTTTTCCGCCCTAAATGCAGTACTTTACATTTCTCCGTATTGAATTTCATTTTGTTAGCTTTGGCCCAGCTCTCCAGTCATTCCAGGTCATTTTGCATTTTGATCCTGTCCTCTAGGGTATTAGCTACTCCTAATTTGGTGTCGTCTGCAAATTTTATAAGTATGCCCCTAATTCCCTCATCCAAGTCATTGATAAAGATGTTGAATAGCACTGGGCCCAGGACAGAACCCTGTGGCACCCCACTGGTCACATCTTTCCAAGACGAAGAGGAGCCACTGCTGAGCACCCTTTGGGTTCGGTCGGTCAACCAATTACAAATCCATTGAACAGTTAACTTGTCTAGCCCACATTTTGCAAGAATGTCATGGGGAACCTTGTCAAAGGCCTTACTGAAATCAAGGTATGCGATGTCCACAGCATTCCCTTCATCTACCAAGCTGGTAACTTTATCAAAAAAAGGGATCAGATTAGTCTGGCATGACTTGTTTCTCTGAAACCCATGTTGACTTTTTGTGATTATGGCATTGCCTTCTAAATGGTCAGACTCTCTGTTTAATGAACTGCTCTAGAATCTTTAAACAGAGAGTCTGTGAACATTTAGATAGGTATTGACTAAAGATGTACCAGCAAAACAGAGCATAACATATAGTAAATTTTATTTTATTTTATTTTATTTTGTTATTTATACCCCGCTCTTCAGCCACAAGGCTCTCAGAGCGGCTTACAAATTGTTTTTAAGCAATAGCATCTACACTGCATTAAACAGTTTCCAATGTGTGTTAGCTAATTGCCCCCACAGGCTGGGTACTCAATTTACCGACCTACGAAAGGTTGGAAGGCTGAGTGAACCTTGGAGCCCGCTGGAATTGAACTTGCAACATGGTGGCTTGCATTACTGGCATTTAACCACTGCACTACCAGGGCTCTTTATTTAATATACCATGTAAAAACTGAATAATGGCTTGGGTCTCGGTGATCTGAAAGACTACATTCTCCATACCGAGAATTGAGATATCTGTGGGACACTTTTTTTGGTCCGATCTGTTGATGAAGATGCAAGAAAGGGCCTTCTCAGTGGCTGAATCCAGGTTGTGTAATTCCTTTCCACGGGAAGTGAAGCTGTTTCACTCCTTGTTGTCTTTGGAGATTATCAGACGCATCAAAATAGTGTTATAACAACACCATGAGATCACAAAAGGGCTTCCTTATCAAATGTCGTCATGCCCCAGCATTCTGCAAGTGTTCTGCTGCTGCTATGAGGGAGTTCTTTTTTATTGCCAGGGAGAAGTTGAAAATTGATCCCTGTTGCCTTTGTGTTCTGGATTTTTGTGTGTGAGAGAAGGTGCCCCGTTCTGCTGCCATGATTCCAGCATCAATGGGTGGTCCTTCCAGAACACTTCTGGGAGCGAATGGGAGAACTAGGCACCCTATGCCCTTTTTATGAACCTCCCTGTCCAGCTTGCAAGTTTCTAAATGTGTATCTGTGCTTCTCTGAAAGTTTTCTTTTAAATTTTGGTGCTTGGGGGCTTTTTAGCACACTCACGTCTTCTCACGAAATGTGCCAAAATCTCATTCACAGAAGAATGGCATGAGGGATCATATTGCTGGATTCTTGGGACAATTTTGTATTGTTATCATGGCAGCGTGCAAAAATGTGTGTCATTGTGCCAGAACATGAACACTGTAAACTATAGTGCCATAATAACGTTTTTAGGTACTCATCTGATAATCTCCTTTCCCTAGCAGACAAAGACCTTTCTGTTCCTGTGACCTTCCAACAACTGACTTGCTGCTGAGGACAAGAATCTTAATGGTTGAGTGATCTGCCTTACCATCAGATCCTGGTTTGAGCTGTTAAGCTATTATACCTTTAAAAAAAAAATGAAAAGTACACAATATATATTTTTTGAATTGCAGAAAAGGTTGAAAAATCTTGAAAAATGATAGTTATGACACCCTGTTAGGAAGAATAAAAGACTGGCAAGAATTTTGCTCAATATTTTCATAGAATCCAAACTTCCCAGTGTTCAGATTCTGTGTAGAAAAACATATGGTATGTTTTTCTGTGTGTGCAGGAAACAGGTTTTTGTGTAAAGACCCCATGCATTTTTCTCCACATACTAATTTCTCCGCAACACTTTGAGACATTCATATATGGGGATAATGCTTTGGACACATATTTGTTTTTCCCCACAATGGGGAGAAAATTACTGCAAAGATTTGTCCTTGCCTTTGACTGTATTTTACATTATTTGAAACATGCACTTTCTATCAGTCCTGGCCAATTTTAATCCTGTTTCCAATAATTTGTATTTCATTTTACTTAGTACAGGACCTACAAAGGAGGTCCAGGAAATTCATAGTGTTAATAAATGTTCTGCAAATATTTTAGTAGTGCTGTTTTACCAGTACTAATATTAACTTGGCCTTTGAAGAACAAGTGTTTTGTATTTGTTGCAGAAAAATGAGTGAAATTCTTACCTATGTTGCTACCCAAGTCAGTATTTTACTATAACAGATTATCAAGAATGATCTTAGGTTTGCAATATACTTTAACTTTAGATCTAAGACTATAAATCCCCTTTGTCTCAGCAATAGAAAGAAAATGGCTTCTGGTAACCTTCCTCTTTATTGGAGCAATCTCAGCTGATTAGGGATTCTGGAGAAATCCTCCGTGGCATCCCTGGGTGATCTTTCCCAGCTAATGTAGCTCTGTAATTTAAGGGTATTAGTTAAGGACAGATTATTTGCTTCCACCCAGAAGAATAAAAATATTATTCTCAATTTCCATGGGGGTGTGTGTACCAGCTGTGGGGGAGACTCTTCTGTCTATGAAGACAAATCCACACACTGACTTAGATCTGGGATTTAAGCTCAATTACTTGCAGTTTACTATAGTAGTTTGGTTTTTTATGGTTAGTGATTAGGGTTGTTAACCTGATGCCTTGTAAGCAGCTGAACAACAAAAAGTATAACATATCCTACTTTACGTTTTCAATGGTCTTTCAAAATAAATACTGGAAAGCCAGGGCATTAGACTTGTAGGGCTCACTGGGCTATTTTGCTCACAACACCATGTCCAGAAATGCTCTGGAAGTCTACAGTCCTTTTAGAACTGCTATCCCCTGCTATTCTTCTTTATCCTTGCCAGACTAATGTAGTTTGGTATCTGCTACAGGAAGTAGACTTTATAGGAGGTTATCAGACAGGAACATATATAGCATCTCTGTCTCGCCTTCTAATTCCCACCCCTGTGAAATGATTAGAGAGGAACAAAAGGGTTTTTTTTTAACCAGATAGACAGAGTAAGGAAAATATGAGATTGGTACTAAACACTATTAAATATTATAGGAGACACCCAGAAAAGAAGGCAGTAGTAATTTTCCTTGACATAGAAAAAGCCTTCGATAGTGTAAGCTGGAGGTTAATCTTGAATACATTAGAAAGGATGAAATGTGGAGACAATTTTATAAATTGGATGAGAGCAATCTATAAAGAACAAAGAGCATCTATTAATGTTAATGGGGAACAAACTGAGACTATAAAAAATTTAAGAGGAACCAGACAAGGCTGCCTGATTTCACCTCTACTTTTTTTTTTTTAGTAATAATTGAATTATTAATAAATAGTATTAAAAACAATCCAAAGGTTAAGGGGTTAAAAATAAAAAAATTAGAAATCAAAATAAGGGCATATGCTGATGATCTGGTACTGATTTTGGAAGACCTACAAGAGAATATTGAAGAAATAATTAATATGGGAAAATTTGAAGAAGTCTCAGGATTAAGGATAAATAGGAATAAGACTTCTATGCTATCATTCAATTTGAGTAAACAGGAAAAAGTGGCTATAGAAGGAAAGTCTGGGTTTATTTGGGAAAGTAAGATAAAATATTTGGGAATAATATTGACAAAAAATAATAGTAATTTAATTATAAACAACTATGATAGAATTTTGAAAGAGATGAAGAGATTGTTTAGAAAATGGACTAAGTTAAGACTTTCACTTTTGGGGCAAATTGCCTCGATAAAAATGAATATTCTTCCCAAATATTTGTTTTTGTTCCAAATGATTCCGGTAATAAGCAATGATGGCATACTATACGATTGGCAAAAGGAATTAAGCAAATTTATACGGGCAGGATGTAAACCCAGAATAAAACTAAAATATCTGCAAGATGTGAAGGAGAGGGGAGGTATGGACCTCCCAAATCTGAAATTATATTTGCATGCCAGTTGTTTGTGTTGGGCAAAGAAATGGTGTGAATTAAAAGATGAGATGACTTTAGCATTGGAAGCAGACAATTTAAGATTTGGATGGCATGCATTTATATGGTACAATAAGGAGATGGCAAATAAAGAATGTAATGACCATTTTATACAAAGACCTCTTCTCAGAGTGTGGAAGAAGTATAAAAGTAGATGCCTCTCTAAAACCCCAGTGTGGATATCACCACATGAGGCTTTCTATAGATGAGAAAAACTCCCAATATTAAGTGGTTAAAATATGAGGTTATGATAAAATGGAAAGGAAATACCCCAGAATTGAAATCACAAGAGGAATTGAAGGAAGAGGGTATTATATGTCATTGGCTGTTATATAGGCAAGTCCGTGAAAAATTAAAACAAAATATGAAGGTTTATGGTGTAAAACAAAATAAATCAGAGTTGGAAGAAGTTATTACATCAGATGATACTAAGATTCTGTCAAGGATCTATAATATCCTGTTAAAATGGGAGCGTGAGGATGAGGTGGTGAAAGATCCCATGATTAAATGGGCACAGAATATCAAAAAGCCGATAATGTTATGATCAATGGGAGAAACTTTGGAATCAGATAATGACACTGACAGCTAGTCAAGATTTGAAAGAAAACTGCTGGAAAATGTTTCATAGGTGGTACATGACATCTGAAAAATCATCATGTATGTATAAGAATTCTAATAATCAGTGTTGGAAATGTAAAAAAGAAATAGGAACATTATATCACTGCTGGTGGTCATGTAATCAAGCCCAAAAATTTTGGAAATGATCCACTCCTCAATAGATAAAATTCTTAAAGTTCGCTCTCAAATGTATCCTGTTAAATATTTGTTATGTATTTTTAATGAGACCATGGATAAAGGAAAGGAGAGAATTTTATTTAACTTAACCTTGGCTGCTAGAATTGTTTATGCTAAACACTGGAAATTGGAGAGTATTCCTACGTGGAGGAGTGGACAGTCAAAGTGGTTGAATTGATTTATAGGGATAAATTAACAGCTATGATTAGAGACAAGAATGCTAAAGAATTTGAATCTGAATGGATGAGACTAAAGAATACCTGAGTGTATTATGGGGAAGTTGGATAAAAACGGGGTTTCTTGTGTAGAAAAGAAAGTAGGAAGTGAGTTTGGTTTACCTAGTGATGGTATAACATAGTTATATAAATCATTGTAAAAAAATAGACTATATAAGATTAAGGCAAATAAACTAAGGATTGGAAAAGAATCAACAATGTTGGCCCCAACAGGAAGTAACAAAAGATGAATGGAAGATTGAATATATGAGAGGTATGATTGTAGATTGTAGAGGAGGTAGATGTGGGTAAGATTTTATGTTAAAGAGTGTGAAAGAGAGTTAGAAGATAAATGAATTGTAGTAAGATTTGGAACTGAGATATGGATGATTCAGACTATGACATGGACTGTAAAATTGAATGTACTAGAAGACATAAATATTGTAAATATTGTAATTGAAGCTGCTAAGCGAAAATAAAAATTACAATGTAAAAAATAAATAATAATTTCCACCCCTGTAATGATATAATTTTTTTTCAAACACCTACCTTAATCCCAGAATAAAAAGTCCTCCCCTCCCCTCCAGCAGCACAAGCGTGAATGGAGCTGTCAGAGAGCACCATTCACTTCCTGGAGATCAAATCTCAGCTGTTCTCATGAAAGAACGATTGTGTGGGGAAAACAAAAATACAACAAAAAAATAAAAAATAAAAGTCAAAAACCTAAAACAAGCATGTAAATAAACTAAAAAAAACACCAGAAGTACACAGGGGAGAGTACAGATGCCCGCCACATATGCAGGCAAAACATCAGAAATAAACTCTTCCAGTACACGACCTCACAGCCCAGAAAAAAACCAAGGAAAATCTTCATATTTCTACTGTATTGGACAGCTCTATGTGATTTCAGGGCTAGCTCACAGTTAAAACTGTGCCTGCCCCCAATCCGGCATCCATACTGATTTTTTAAAAAATATATATTTTTATTGATGAATTATTATAGAACAACATATAACAGTAAATAACATCACAAATTAAACGAAAGTACAAACATATCAAACATAAACCACTCACACACGTTACAAAAACCATACAACTTAATATCTCTACAATTACACAAACATACTAAAATGACTTCCTGTTTCTATTTTTTATTGGTTATCTTTACCTACTATTTCATTCCATCCCCTTTCCCCCTTGCTTTGTAAATTTATTCCTATTGTATCTTTCATCATTGGTCATCCATTCATTCCTTATTTTCTACCTCTACATATTACCTATTTGATACCTTTAGTTCTCCACTCCAGAGTTACTAGCTCAATTAACTCTTTCCAATCTTCCTTGTATTTCTCTCTCTCTCTCTCTCTCTCTCTATATATATATATATATATATATATATATATATATATCAGCATCAATTACTGATTTATGACCTAGAATGTGTCCCCACTACATGTTATAACAGTTGTATGCCACTTAATTGTATGGCTCCATCCTAGGGAATCTTAGGATTTGTAGATTGAGGAGATCCTTAGAATTCTTTGCGTTAGAACACTAGTGCCACAATTCAGGGAGGTGGATTATCATTATCTGGCAGACTACATATTCCAAGATCTTACAGGATGACACCATGACAGGATGAAATTGGGATCCAACTGCCATAAATCTTTTTTGGCATGGGGCTGTTTTGGAGGCCCACATTTTCTAACCTGCAGGCCCAGTGTTCTCCTGACACCTGCTAGCTCTGTCCCTAATGGGTATAGCAGTGTGCAGTAGAAGGTATAGTGGAACTGAAGTCCTCTTTGGGCACCAAACATCCAACAAAGCCTATCTCTGATTGTTTGAAATTCTAAGGAGACACTATTAGCATCTCAACACTAATTTGATTACCTTTGCTTGTGGGGGGAACTGTGCGGCACTGCACTACATTGACATTTTATGCCTGGAATTATGGGGTTCTGAGTTCATCCCAATCATCTTAACCATCCAGGTTGGCAACAGGCACAGGATATTATCAGACGAAATGTCTGATAGTGTCCCTGTCTCACTGCCACCCCACCTAACCCACTCCTGCCCCATTCTGATCCCTGTTCCAGTTTTTAAAAAATTTCAGACACCTACCTTATCCCGGCATGAAAACTACTTTCCCTCCCCTCACCCCGCCGGGAGTGAGTGCAGCTGTCATAAAGCTGCAGATCCCGTAAAGCAAATCCCGCACATTCTCACGAGAGAATGATGCATGGGAGATTTAAAAGTAAAAAGGAAACCAAATGTCAAACAAGAAAACTAAGCCCCCAAACACCCTTAAAATTAAACAAATAACCCAGGGAGGGGAAAAACAAGGGTGCCATTTACCTCCTCATCCCGATCACACCCGGAAGTTTTCAAGCAGGACCTCCCACCGTGGCTGGCATAGCGCCAGCATAATGGGACACCTCTTCACAAAGCCCATTATTCCATTATAGAAACAGAACGGGCATCTAGTGATGGATTAATCCATCAATAGAAGAGAATGGAAATAGAACGGAGGGGGCATGGGAACAGAACTAGACAGGGATGACATCATCTGAAAAGAGAGCTCTTTAGCGCTCTCCTGTCGTTCCTGTTACAGATTCAAAAGGTTGTCTGATAATCTCCACAGACACCAGAACTGTGTTTAAGGTGAGGGCCTCAACAATGACAGGCAGGCCATTATTAATGGTGACTACTTGCAGGTATGTTTTTATAAAACAATGAAATCACAATAGATTCCACTGAAACAATCCCCACCGCTACTGCCACCACTACCACCCAAGTGAAATAAGGGGCAAATAATGATCACTTAATACACCTCTGATTAATAATTCTTGAGAGAACTCTACCAATAAGGAGTTCCACTACTTGGTGGTCAAGTTTTGTCTGATCATTTTTGGAGTGAGGCTAAGCCCCCCCCCCCAATCCTAGTCTCAGGGAGGGCTTGACCCATGTTAAGAGAATATCCTCATCCAAAACAACAGAACAGGACAACAGGAAAAAAGGGGGAGGTTCAGCTGGGTCTTTCTCATCTGAGATAAACCTATTAAATTCTCAGAGCTGTTGCACTGCCTACCATGCTATTCTGGCACTAGGAGCAAGCCTTTCTCTCTTGGGAACCAGGTCAGACAGCATGTGAGAGAAGAGCTTGAACAGATTGCCTACTTGTGGTATGCAGCATTTCCTGCCCCTATTCTCCTCACAGAAACTGAATGGAGAGATTTTTTGTGACTCCTCTACCTATAGCATAACCTTCCCACAAAATTTGCTCCCCTTATCTACTTCCCCTAGGGCCTAAATACCCTAAAGGCACCAATCCTGTCTAATCTTGGAAGCTAAGCAGGGTCAGCCTTAGTACTTGTATGGGAGACTGCCAATGAAAGCAGGTGCTGCATGCTATATCTCAGAGCAAGGAACTATCAAAACCACCTCTGAGTTCTCCTTGTCTAAGAAAACCCTATGAAATCCATGGGGCTGCCAAAAGTAGACGGGTGACTGAAGGCAAACAACACACATCTACTTCCCCTACATCAAACCATTTTCTAATTCATTTTTTTCCTAATTCTCCAGCTTCCAGATCATACTTGTCTTATAGGATGCCATTTTGTTGATGGATGTGTTAGTTATAAATGTGTTAACACATAAATGTGTTAATTATAAACCGCAGAATATTATTGCAGGGTTTGTTTGTTTTGTTTTTTATTTGCATCAAAAGTACATAACAGTGATATAATATGCAAGCATACAGTTATGCATATAGCTTGATGACTATCTTGGCATACATGAAGACATGATGATAGTAATTTCAGTAGATACAAATCTGCTAAAATGACTATTAACCTCCAGTTAGATACTGTAATGATGACATTAGTTCAAGGCAATGGAATTAAAGGCAATAAGTAAGACCAGTGCTTTTAAACAAGGCCAGAAACAGGAATGTTCATGAAGAAGTGTACAGTATATTTACACTAAAGACTTTTTCGGACGCGTCAAAAATAACGCAAGCAGCCTCATCGCGTTGCGAGGCTGCTACGCTGCAGAGTGTCGGTTTCGGATGACGCTCTCCCCTGCCAGTACTGTTGCGGTACCGCGGGGAGATTTGACCATCATATTTCATTGGTTTTTAATCACGATCAACTTTCCTGCTTAAAAATCGACGAAATATGACGCTCAAATCTCCCCGCGATACCTCAACAGTACCGGCAGGGGAGAGCGTCATCCAAAACCGACGCTCTGCAGCGCAGCAGCCTCGCAACACGATGAGGTTGCTTGCGTTATTTTTGACCGTCCGAAAAAGTCCTAAGACATAACAGAAATTCTGTTAATCATCTTTATGTGGAAAACTGGATCTTTATTTTAATTCCATTAATTGTAACCTGCTATTTAAATTTTCATTAAACTAGTTCACTCCCTGTGTGTCTTTCTGTCCATCCACTCTGTTTCACCTTTTCCCTCTCCAATGTGTTCTCTTTTCTCTTCCATGTGTTCCCCTTCCTCTTCTCTCTCTTTCTCCCCTTGTCTTTTCACCCTCTTCCTCTTTCCCCTCTCTGTAGTGTGCCTCTTTCTATCATGAGACAACAAACCATTGGGTTTCTCTTATTGCTTCACCCCCCCCTGCTATCTGTTCTTTGATGCATGTTGTACTTGTTGCTCACCTGCTATAGCCACTGCCCACCATGGAATGAAAACCTCAGATGAAAAGGGCAGGGATTGTGGAAAAGGGGGAAATAACATAACTAATGGAAGTGCTACCCCTGAAACCCTCCCTATTGTTGTTCCCAAAATTATGCCTCCATCCACATTATCCTTAACCAGTAAATAGGCATTAGGGAAATGTGCCTTCCAGATAATACAAAGTTTCATTTGAATAAAATATATTTTATGTTTTGGCTTAAATTACATATAGATACAGATATATGTTATTCAAAAATGCAACTAAACATACTTAATATTAATGCATAGGTTCCAATCTCTATATGAGGATACCAATTCCCTGGATGGCTAGATGGAGGCAGTAGACAGGACAGCTTCCCCCTGCTTTTGAGGGGGCCTGATATATCAGTTGCACCCTGTCCTTGGGCTTATCTACACCAGGCAAGATACACCAGCTCCCTGCCAGTGTATCCTGACTCTAGATCCCCCCCCCCACCACCATTACCTGCAGAAAATGGACCAGGGTCCAAACAGGATGCTGGCCCATTGCTGAAGTTGCCGTGGTTGCTATCACAGCTGTCATTTTCTCAGTAATGCAGAAGCCAGCAGGTGGCACACAATGTGTGACTGAGGCCCCTGCATGTGACCAACCTTGGTCACATGCTGCAAGACTCCTGCCTAGCTTTCTGGAGAGGAATGGCATTCTGAGACAGGCTCCCACAGACACGTGGGCGAAATATCTTACATAACTACAAATTCCCGAATTCCATAGCATTGAGCCATGGCTGTTAAAGCAGTGTCAAACAGCATTATTTCTGTAGTGTGTCAGCAGGCCAAGTCTCCACCCACATTATCCTTAACCAGTAAATGGGCATTAGAGCAATGTGTTTGCAAGTTAAAATAATATTTTGCCCTGAGATTAGGGTTGGTAGTTGTATAGCAACTTATTTAAGATGCACTTGGAAAATTACTTTGAAAAAGAAATTTCCAATGCTGCTAGATTACAAAGCCCACAACTGCTTTGTTGCTGTCAACATTACACTTTTAAAAAGTAACTGCTGATCATGGCTGAGATATTTTATTGCCAAGCAGAGTGTAAAAGTTTTATTGGCAGAACTATACTACATTTTAGTGCCTCCACTCCCAAGACTAACCATTTGGCTGCTGCACTCCACCTCTCATGGCCATTCAATGCCTGGTAGAGAGTGGGGAGATAAGGGAAGTGTCTGGCTATTTCTCCATAGCCAGATACAGACTGAAGCCATCATCTGTTGAGATCCACTGAGGTCCTCTAGAGATCTCAGCAGATGATATAATAATTCTGTGTCTGGCTATGGGGACATAGCCAACTGCTTCTCAATCCACCTTGCTGTCCATTGTCACTGAACTGCTGTGGAGGAGGACTGTCATAGGGAAATGATGAGCCCTTGGGGTGCTTTGCTCATTGTAGAGGGACAAAGAGAGTGCCATTTAATATGCAGCCATACTTGGACTTATGTCTGCAAATATCACTAACAGAATACTGACCTATGTCAGTCATTCATTTCCCGTTAGTTAAAAAATAAATAAATAAAAACTACTCACACCTAGGATTGAGAAGAAAATGGCTTAAACTTGAAATGTTCTGCTGAAAACACCCCTTGAAAGCAACATTAAAAGTAGCTATTATTATTATTGTGAAGCTGAAGACTTTCATGGCTGGCATCCATAGATTTTCCTTGGGTTTTTTCCAGGTTGTGAGGCTGTGTTCTGGAAGAGTTTATTTCTGATGTTTCACCTGCATCTGTGGCTGGCATCTTCAGGGAATGATGGGGTAGGATTTCCAGCAGACAATGAATCATTAGCCAAACAGACACTAATCCTCCCTGCATATCCTCCCACCCTAGGAACCAGCCATTCAAATACACAAATTTACATATCCTCCCCAACAGGGACTCACAGTATTATAACCCTCCCCACACCCCTACACCACCATTCGCTGAAGATGCCTGCCACAGATGCATGCAAAACATCAGGGTGGGAGGATATGCAGGGAGGATTAGTGTCTGTTTGGCTAATGATCCATTGTCTGCTGGAAATCCTACCCCACCATTCTCTGAAGATGCCAGACACAGATGCAGGTGAAACATTGGAAATAAACTCTTCCAGAACATAGCCTTACAGCCCAGAAAAAAACCCAAGCAAAATATATTATTATTGTTGTTAACTGATGATGATGATGATGATAGTTACTTTTAACGTTGCTTTCAAAGAGCGATTTAAGAGGCATCTTTAGCAGAATATTTCAAGTTTAAGCCATTTTCTCCCCATATATTTTCATTATATCCTACCTTTCTCCTGCAAATGGGACCCAAGGTAATTAACATCTTTAAAATAAACTAAAAACAATACCAAAGTAAAAATGACACTATAAATATAAAATTTAAAAAAGAGTTAAACAATTTATATGTTAAAAACATTAACAGTAAGAAATATTAACATACATTAAAAGCTGTACAGAAAACCCCTGAAATATTTATTAGTATTTTAGTAATGTTAGATCTTATACAAACTGCAGTTACTATCATTCCCAATTGTTGTTACTTTTGAAACATGACTTCCTTATATCCTTGTTACCAAAAGTAACTGTTTACCTGTAACTTTTACTTGTAACCTGGTATGGTTGAGGTGTTGCCAAGGTCAATCTGGAAACTCTCAGAAGGTGAGCCTTCATAGGCTTGTACTACTGCTGCCAGTAAATATAATAAAGCTGACAGATCATGTACTGTAGCTGAAACAGATGGTTGCTTATAGGGATGGCTGGTAGTATGAATTAAGAATATTTTTGTTCTTAGTTGCAGCCCTTGGGCTGAAAATAACATTATTTTGTAACATTATATAGTTTCCACTTCACAAAAGAAACAAACCAAATGGAATACTATAATGAAAAAAGCATCTACCATTTTAACAAAATCATTTATTCAGGTGGTCTGATTATTTTTGTATTTGTAGATGGCAAAAATTAATAAATGGTTATTAAAAATGAGAAAGGATTTGCTTTTTGGTTTTCTTAGCTCTTTTACTTGGATGAGAAATAGGAAGGAGCTGTCCATCTTGTTCACTCTAGGAGGCTAATTAAATGCAAAACCATGTGACAATGTTTGGCATTCATCTCTTGTTATTTTTGAAAATAGGAAAGATGAAACAGGAATGGCAGTGTTCACAAACCTAGAAGTAGAGGAGCAAGACAAAATAAGCAGTAGGAATTTCATTGAATATATTTGACTTTGAAAAACAGCCAGTAGGTTGAGAGATCTGGCATAACATTGATTATCTGACTGTCCTTGAAGATGTTGGATAATAAGACACTTGGGTACACAGAAATGTCTTTTTCATTGAATTAAAAAAGACATGAGACACCATGTTTTACACTGATTCTGGTTGTTCCTGGAGAAGAGGACCAAAATGTGATGTGCCAGGACTCTAACTTTACTCTACATTGCTCTGTGTGGTTAGAAATACAAACCAAGCAGCTGGAAGGGTAAGTTGCCAAAATAGATGGTACCAAACGAAACTAAAAGACACCAGTCACTCCTCCAGTTTCTCAGAGTTGATAGTTGGAGTAGGGGCAGAAATTCATATTGGGCCAAAGAAATAATACTAGGGAACTGGGCTTGGCCCCCATGATTTTACACTGGAATCTGGCTAGTTGGAACAATTGATATTTGGTATATGTTTATGCATCTTTTTGGGGCTTAGTCTTTTTCATACAAAATCAACAGTAGTAATTCTTCATAAGGAACCTTTGAAACCTTTCTCCCATAAGACCCCTTTTAGAGCAGGGTAGGTAGCTGTGAAGGATTGTAGGGCTGCATCTATCACAATTTTGGGGGCTTCTGGACCTGCTGAGGGCCACAACACACCATGTACAAAGGAGGGAGTGATATTCCAGTCACTTCCAAATGTAATCTGGTGCCATTTCAGCCTGTGTGTGTGTGGGTGTCTGTGGGCCTGTGTGAGAACAGAGATGCAAAAGGGAATCACTTCCTGGAGGCACAGAACCATGATCACCATCACCACCAACTTACAAAGACTCCCAAATATGAAGTCATGATCCTTCTTTTATTTGGAGGTTGTTTTTTTTTTTTTAATGGGGGAAAGGTGGCATCCCCTTTGTGTTTTAGAGATCTCTTTTCAAGCAGGATACCTCAAATATGCAGGCCTCCAACACTGCTAGATTTCAAAACATTGTGAGCACTTTTTCAGTAAGACTGTAGAGTTTTCAAGGTGACCAAAGACAGATATATATTCTGCTTCAATGTACTCTACCTTTTATTTTAGCTTTCAAACTGACAAGCATTGTATTTGGTTTGATGCTTGGCTGAATTTTATAGGTAAGGATTACCTGGCTCTAGCATGGCTCTGTATAACTGATGCTTCCAGCATTCTCATTGTTGATCAGTGTTTTGAAAACCTGAGTGAGTGTCATATTTATATGACTTTGGGGCACTCACGATATGTACTTGAAACATTAATTGAATGTAACTACATGGAAAGGTCAAGCCAGAATTCAAGTGAAACAAAAAAGAGTGTGTGTGTGTGTGTGTGTGTGTGTGTTACATTTGCCTACAATTAAAAATGGGAGCCAGGGTAGCGTAGTGGTTTGCGTGTTGGACTAGGACTCTGCAGACACAGGGTTCAAATCCCTTCTTGGCTATGGAAATCCACTTGGTTACCTTGGGCAAGTCACATTCTCTCACCTTCAGAGGAAGGTAGAGGCAAACCCCCTCTGAACAAATCTTGCCAAGAAAACAATGTGATGGGTTCCCCTTAGGATTGCCATAAGTCAGAAGCAACTTGAAGGCACACAACCACCACCACCATCACCACCAATTTACAAAGGCTCCCAAATGTTAACTACACTTCAGTCTCAAATAAGGTAACTTGGTTGTTGTTGTGTGCTTTCATGTCATTTCCGACTTATGGTGACCCTAAGGCGAATTTACCATGGGATTTTCTTGGCAAAATTTGTTCAGATGGGGTTTGCCTTTGCCTTCCTCTGAGGCCAAGAGAGTGTGACTTGCTCAAGGTCACCTACTGGGTTTCCATGGCTGACCAGAGATTTGAACCTTGGTTTCCAGAGTCCTAGTCCAACACTCAAACCACTACACCACAATGGCTCTCAGCCTAGTAGCCCTTAGTAACTCCTTTTCTGTTTCCTACTGGATTCTTTCTTGCTGTGACAATAGATTCCTTTTATTTGTAAAATCTCCCACATCTTTCTTTTTCTCTCTCTTCCCTCCAGGAGGCTTTCTTCTGTCAAAGCTACCTACCTGCTAGTCCTGCTTTGCTGCTGTTCTGTGGATGAGTCATTCACTGACCAGCAGTCTGTGCCTGCAATACAATTGGGCTTTCTAGAGAGACGGGCAGCATGAGTACCCTATCACTCAAGCTGTTCTTTCTCCTTACACACCATTACTAAAATGTCATCATCTTGAAGTTTTATGTGTCCATTTTTATTCTTTATTTAATTCTAGATTTATACAACCCTTTTGTTGTTCTTGCTTCAATCCAATTTCTTTTTGCTAAAATTGCATTTTATAGGGTAGTCAAGGTGAGTCACAATAAAATGTAGTTAAAATACAAACATTAATGCAAATTGGTAAAGAGCAGTCACATTTGTTTCCTGTCTCCTATTAGAAATGGCTGGTGGATTCCACGTGGTTACAGTGGGGAATCCACTATGGGCTTTATTTCACACTTTAATGTAGATACTCATGGTGTTAAATCCTACTCCCAAAGTAACTTCAGCATCTTGGATAGCTCCTTCAAAGTTCAGGCTAAAACCTGAAGTGAATTCACTGATAAGGAAGACATCTGTCCCTGCAGTACTCAATGAGAAATTTGTCTTGACATTTTGAGAAAGCCTCTGAAAAAAAATTGCCAACATCAAGAAGAGTTGCTTCTGCTCTTACATAAGAGTGAAAGAACCAAAAAAATTTGTGGGTGGGGATATATGCAAAAATTTTGGGGTTTGCACAGAAAACATTGGCTGAGATTCTATATCACAGAAGTAGTTACAACTGTATAACTATGTATCATCCTCTGACCCAATCCCCCAAACCTACCTTAACTACCAGCAGCCACACTGAGCAATGGAAGTCTGTTCTGCTGGTGATTGGGGCACAGGAGGATTATGGTTTCAGCCCCCCCCCCATCTCAGGTGTGATGAGGAGTTGCAATAAGAGTCCTGTTTCTGATTGTCACACCAAAGATCACTGACAGGAGGGGACTAGAAGCATCATCCTGGAGTGTCCTGACCAAAAGAAGAGACCTCCATCACTTGGTGTGTCTACTGGCTGTTAAGGTAGGTTTAGATGAGCATTTACTATTGTGACAATAAGAATGAATACCAAGCAGTCATGTGTAACTCTACTTTACACATTTGTAACTGCTCAACTGGGTGCCAGACATTGTATTTCATGCTAAATAAGGGGTGAGTGTGTGTGTGTGTATAAAACATTATATTTTGTGCAAAACATTCTCATGAAAAAACTCTGTATGGAAATCCTGAAACGTGAACAATCATTGAAAAATGGTGCTGTCTTCTCTCAGTTAAGAAAGTGAGAGAGGGGAAGATGAAATCGTGATAGTTAAACTGCCTTCTTGTGGCTGTGGTAAGTGGTGATAGGGGTGAACATCTCCATCATTTAGCCTGTTCTTTGAGTGTCCATTGTGTTTGTGTTTGTGCACATGTGTACTTATGTGTGTAAGACAGAAAGAGATAAGACAGAGAGGCACTGGTCTACTTGGGAAGGAAAAGGAGACTGAATTTTTGTCTATTTCCCACTCACAGTTGGTTCCTCCAACTAGTGCAGACCAGCCAGCAGCCAGAAGGACTCCAAGCCCGAAGCAGCCTCTTCTCCCCACTCCACCGGGCTAGAGGGCTGTGGAGGGCCCTGAGGACTTCTTGGAGCAGGGCAGCAGTGGGAGGGGGCATGGCCAGGAGTGGTTGGTGTTTTAAGCCACTCCCACCCCCTCAGGAACACCAGCCAGCAGCCAGAAGGACTCCAAGCCTGAAGCAGCCTCTCACCCCATTCCACCGGGCTAGAGGGCTGTGAAGGGCCCTGAGGACTTCTGGAAGCAGAGCAGCAGCGGGAGGGGGTGTGGCCAGGAGTGGCTGGCATCTTAAGCCACTCCCACACCCCTCAGGAACACCAGCCAGCAAGCCAGAGGTTCTCCAGCCTGCAGCAGCCTCTCACCCCATTCCACCGGGCTAGAGGGCTGTGAAGGGCCCTGAGGACTTCTGGAAGCAGAGCAGCAGTGGGAGGGGGCGTGGCCAGGAGTGGCTGGCATTTTAAGCCACTCCCACTCCCTCAGGAACACCAGCCAGCAGCCAGAAGGACTCTAAGCCAGCAATTGGAGTCACCTGAGGCCGGGAGTGGAGTGGGGGCGGAAATTGGAGTTGTGCTGGGGAAAGGGAGGTATGGTCAGAACAGAGTGAACAGATGTTACAAAAGAAGGCAGGATCGCTGTTTGTTAGATATCCCACCTTCAGTTCACTCTGTTTCCCGGAATGGATTGGAGAGCGTACCAACCATTCCACAGAACCTTACTTTGCTCCTCTGCAATACCAGGTCAGTTAAGAATAAAACTCATATTATTTATGATCTTCTCCTGGATGAGGATGCCGACCTGGCGTGCTTCACAGAAACCTGGCTGGGAGAGGATAGCACTGTCATGTGGGCGCAGGCCCTCCCAGCCGGGTATTCTGTCAGTGAGCAGGTGAGGGGAAGTGGGTGGGTGGGGAGTGGTTCTGGTTTATAAGGATAACCTGACCTTGAGCAGGATACCTGTCCGAAACACAGTCCACTTTGAGTGTATGTACCTTAGTCTGAGGACCAGGGATAGTTTGGGGATTCTTCTAGTATACCAACCACCCCGTTGTCTAGCAGACTCCCTAACCGAGCTGACACAGCTGGTCTCAGAGTTGCTGTTGGAGTCGCCCAGACTTTTAGTTTTGGGCGACTTCAACATTCCACTTGAGACCAGCTTGACAAATTTGACTGGTGCGGCTCGGGAGTTCATGGAAACCATGACAAACATGGGCCTATCCCAAATGGTCGTTGGGCCCACACATTGTGCGGGTCATACCCTCGATGCAGTCTTCAGTATGGAACAGGAATATCCGTGGGCGGAGGTTATAAAAACTACCGTGTTGTCATGGACGGTCAAGACTTAACTAAGAGTCTCTTCCCGCCCCACCGGGGGTGGTGGACCCGTTAGAATGGTCCGCCCTCGAAGGCTAATGGAACCAAGAGGATTCCAGAAAGCCTTGGAGGGTTTAATGGTTGGTAATGCTGGTGACCCTGTCGAAGCTTCAGTTAATACCTAGAACAACGACCTTACCAAGGCTATCGACATAATCGCTCTCAAGCATCCTTTCCAACCCGCTTCAAACCGTAAGCCATGGTATACAGCAAAGCTTAGGAAAATGAAGCGGGTTGGACAACGACTAGAGCGCAACTGGTGGAAAACTCGACTCTTATCCTATAGGGCTCGTCATAGAAACATTCTTTGGTCCTATCGAGAGGCAATACGTGCAGCACAGAGATCCTTCTCCTCTGCACGTATTGTGTCTGCAGAGTCCCATCCAGCAGAGCTGTTTAGGGTGGTAAGGGAGATGACACAGGTTATTCCTGTGCAGAACCCGTTGCTTAACCCAACAACGGCCTGCTGTGACGTGTTTAACAATTTCTTTGCAGACAAAATCTCTCAGATAAGAGCTGACTTAGATGCCAGTAATTTGACAGAAACAATTGATGAGGTGTCCAGCAACTCCGTTGATGTAAGTTTACTGGATCAATTTCAATCCGGGAGTACTGAGGACGTGGACAAGCTCCTTGGTAGGGTGAGGAAGACAACCTGCCCCCTTGACCCTTGCCCATCTTGGCTGGCCATCCAGGGAGGGGATGCATTGCGGAAGTTCCTTGTGAGCATCATCAATGCATCCTTCAGGGAAGGATATATTCCATCATGTCTAAAGGAGGCAGCTGTTAAGCCTATTCTGAAAAAACCTTCCCTGGACCCCCTGGATATGAAAAATTATAGGCCAGTCTCTTTATTACCATTTTTGAGCAAGGTGATCGAGAGGGCGGTTGCTCTTCAACTCCAAGCTGTCTTGGATGAAACCAATTATCTAGACCCATTTCAAACTGGCTTTAGGATGGGATTTGGAGTTGAGACTGCCATGGTTGCCTTGACCGACGACCTGCGTCTAAGCATTGACAGGGGTAGTGTGACCCTGTTGGTGCTTTTAGACATCTCAGTGGCTTTCGATACGATAGATCATAGCATCCTCTTGGATCGCTTGAGTGGGTTAGGAATCGGAGGCACTGCGCTCCAGTGGTTCCGGTCCTTCCTCTCGGGCAGGTCCCAGAGGGTGTTGCTCGGGGACAGCTTCTCCAGCAGAAAGGAGCTTACTTGTGGTGTTCCGCAGGGCGCCATCCTGTCCCCGATGCTGTTTAACATCTATATGAAGCCGCTGGGTGAGATTATTCGGAGTTATGGGGCTGGGTGTTATCATTACGCTGATGACACCCAGATCTATTTCTCCTTGTCCTGATCGTCAGCCTCGAATTCTGATGGCGCCTCTCCTCTTAATGATTGTCTTAAAGCAGTAATGGGCTGGATGAGGAAAAACAGATTGAGATTAAATCCAGATAAAACGGAGGTGCTCACGGTAGCGGCCCCAAAACCAGGAGCTGGGTTGCAACCTCCAGTCCTGGATGGGGTCATGCTCTCCGTTAAGGACTGTGTTCACAGTCTGGGGGTGCTCCTTGATTCATCGCTTCAGATGACTAGTCAGGTGAATGCGACAGTCAGGAGTGCCTGTTATCAGCTCTGGCTGATACGCCAGCTGCGCCATTTACTGGAAGTAAGGGACCTTGAGACTATGGTGCACACGCTGGTAACCTCGCATCTAGATTTCTGCAATGCGCTCTACATGGGGCTGCCCTCATGCTTGGTCCGGAAACTTCAGTTGGTACAAAATATGGCCAGAGTGGTCTCGGGAACATCTCAGAGAGACCATATAACTCCAGTATTAAAATCTCCCCACTGGCTGCCTATCAGTTTCCGGGCCCAGTATAAGGTGTTGGTTATTACCTTTAAAGCCCTAAATGGCTTGGGTCCAACTTATCTCTGGAACCACCTCCTCCCATACAATCCTCCCCGTGCACTCTGGTCCTCTGGGAGGAATCTGCTTCAGCCACAAAAATCTAGGCTGTCTGCAACCTCCCAGAGGGCCTTTTCGGTAATCACCCCCAAATTGTGGAATGACCTGCCAAATGAGATCCATCAGATAACAAGCCTGAGTAGCTTTAGAAAATCACTAAAGACGGATCTCTTTCGGCAGGCCTTTCCTAATTAGATCCCAGCCTCAGGGGATCCTGGCCTCTTTTAGTCCGCTGGCCATTTATTGTATTTTATTGTATTTATTGTTTTTAAATGTGATTTTAGATCAGTTGGTTTTAATTTATAATTGTTTAATATTTTTTTATGGGGGAGGGTGGAGGTGGGGGGGTTTGGGGATTTTATCTGTATTGTATTTTA
The DNA here is from genome assembly GCA_030847615.1 of Gambelia wislizenii. NCBI lineage: Eukaryota > Metazoa > Chordata > Lepidosauria > Squamata > Crotaphytidae > Gambelia > Gambelia wislizenii. Next base: position 114,271,765 of record JAUMIR010000001.1, on the reverse strand, counting down.
ATTCTTGTAAGCCGCCCCTATTGTTTTGACAGAGGGGTGGGGTATAAATAATAATAATAATAATAATAATAATTACTATGTACACACATAGGAGATTATCAGACAGGAATGCAAAAAATGTTCCTGTCCCACAATCTCCAACCCCGCCTCTGTCCTGGCACAATAACTTTCCCCATCACACTTACCTTCTCTACTGTCGACAAGCAGCCCAGGAATGAACAAAGCACTAATGGAGCTCTGCTCACCCCTGGACTGAAATCCCGCCTATTCTCATGAGAAGACACGAGCGCAGGAAATTCAAAAATAAAAAGTAAAATACACACACAAAAAAAGTTACACCAAGCACAGAAACACACTTCAAAACTTATAAGTAACCCGGGGAAGGTCATAAAAAGTGTGTCACTTACCTGGATGTCATGATCTCACCAGGAAGTGTTCTAGCAGGACCACCAATTGATGCTGCATTCATGTGAGTTAAATGGCCGGAGGTGTCACACGTCACCAAAATGGGACATGCACTTTATTGATGGCTTAGTATGTCAATAAAAAGAAACACCATAATGATGCCAGTGGAAAGTAAAAGGACGTTGTCATCCGATATTGGCATCCTTTTGTGTTCCTTCCTTAACTGCCAGCAGCATTATGGTGCCACATTAGCCAGGTCTGATAATTTCTATAATGCAATACCCTCCAAAGTATGGAAAGTCAATTGGAATTTTTCATGTAATTTACAGCAGAGACGTTTATAGCAATTTTGCATGTTTATAACATGGCCAGATAATGCTAACACTTTCATTTGAAAGCACCTTCTGTATTCAAATGACACCTGTGGTGTTACTAAGGCCAGTGTCACCCTTCCCTCTGACAGTGTCACCTGGTCCAGTTTGGCCTCTCCAAAACCTCTAGTGCTGCCACTTGCGTGACACTGTGATGCTACAAAAAATGTTGTGGTTTTTAATATGTTTCATGGTGTTATACTGTATAGGTAATGTAGTGATAGATCTATAAGAAGACTTAGCATGTCTTTTAATACATTTTTATGAATTCTTTTAATGAATTTTAATGTTTTCAATGTTTTATGTTTTTAACTATATAAATTGTTTAATTGTTTTAAAAATAACTTTTATATTTATACTTTTATTGAAGGTTTTGTAGAATGTTTAATCTGTATTGTTTTTGAATATGCTGTTAGCTGCCTTTGGGTCTATTGAGAGAAAAGCTGAATATAAATTAAATAATGAAACAAACAAAGAAGAAGGTTTTTTTTAAAAAAAATTGCTTGATTTCTTAATATTAGTCAGGACTGTCTTGATTTTAAGTGCATTTGCACCAACAGTGGTTCGCCTTGGCCTCACATCTGGAGGCATGGAGATGCACTATCCACAATGCTGCAGACTTACTTGAGAACTCCTGCCTAACAAGTCTTGAAGAGAAACGACAACGCAGAAAGAATCACAACCCAAAAACATCACCCAAGGAGACCTTCTGCTGTGCTTTTTGCAACCGGACTTGTTTATCTCGGATTGGCCTTTTTAGTCATCAGCGCGCTTGCAGAAAGCGCGGGATGAGTCCTTCCTGAATCTTCGTTTGTGAAGAAAAGCCAGAGAGAGGGCTGAGAAAGTAGAGTTGCAATCTTTAAAAAGTCAATCTACTCAAGTTTCTCTGAATTGTAGCCAGTGAACCTGTTCTCAAGCAAAACATAATTAGAACTTTTTCCATGCATATACATACTTGTATGATGTTGTATTGAGAAGATTTTTGAAACACAAACTTTCAGATTTAGAAATAGGTTTAGTTACTAAAAGTAACATACCTGTTTATCTCATTTTGTTTATTTGTAATAAGAAAGCCTTGCCTTTAAAAAAACCACAACACTCAGATTGGTTTTGGTATAGCAGAGTCAAATCAACCTATGTCAGGTTGGTTTTCGTGGTTCACTGGGCATGAAGCAACAATGCTTTCCTCCTCAGCCATCAGACTGAAAATTATTTTGCTTATTATTCAATTTAAATTGTCCCTCTGCAAAAACATAACCTATCAGTACAAAGGGATTTATCGCCCACTTTTGCTTTTCTAGCTTTGCTGGGATAAAAAAAAAGAAAACAACAAAAAGCAATTGCATGCTGCAATGCAGATTGGTTAAAAAAAGTTTTGGAAGCAAACTGGAGATTCACTAAATGGCTATTTAACAGCCCAAAATATTATCCTAGAGCATATCTGCTTTGATCAATTTTCACACAATTTCTTCTTCTGTATGCTGCTTGAAACTAGTGTTCTTTACTTAATGCTATGTCCTGTTGCAACTTTCTCTTAGCTTCTGCTTCTTATCATGCCCCATCTGAGAAAAAACGTAAAAATTTGGAATTGTACATAGTTCCAGTTGAACCACCAAACTTTATTAGCACTTACATTTTGTTGATCATTCCATTACTCTCTGCCAATTTCCACCTTTTTTGCAGTTTTAAACAACTTTAAAAACTGTGGTAGGGTTAGCTATTCAAGGAATAGACCTTTAGGATGGGACAAAGGTACCTGATTACTGACAAACAAGAGATCAGCTCCTCTGGTAAGGAAGGGCTCCAGTCCAGAGACCCCATTTATAAATCTACAAATGCTGTTGTTTCTACAAGTTATAGGAATAACACCAAACTAAGAGCATTCCATGGATGGGAAAGAGGTGGTTGTGGATCTGCTGTGTCCAAGTCTCCAAGCCACTGAGAAACAGCTGAAGAAAAGAAGACATAGTTTCAGATGGCTGTGCACTGATGCACAGAACACAGGAAATAAATAATATGAACTTGAACTCTTAAAACAAGGCAAATATCATTGAATCACTTAAACACAGTGGAATGAGACTCATGATTCATGACTGGAAAGAACTTGAGGGTTATAACCTATACAAAAGACCAAACAGGAAGGAAGGAGGAGTAGCATTATAGTTAAAGGATGTGTCCAAGTTGAGGAGATGGCTTGAACATGGCACACAGGTTAAGAGCAATTGAGTAAAAATTATAGGAGAGGGAAATAATAGTGACAGTAGAATATATTAACAAACATTCAAAAAGTAGTGATATACAGTGGGCCCACCATATCCATGAGGGTTTGGTTCCAGGACCCCATGTACATACCAAAAAATGCAAATGAGCAAGTCCTTTATTTATAAAATGGCACAGGACAGCAGTGGAGGCAGTGGCACACGTTCTTTGGGCTCCCCTGCCTCCGGGGAACATGCCAGCCACCTGCTTTTGCCTTCATGAATGCAGCTGTGGCACTTCTGCTCATTCATTTGCAAGGCAGAAGTGCATGGTTGGTGTGCTCCCTGGAGGCAGGAAAGCCAAGGAATGCATTTCTGGTGGCCAGGGCTTGATGCCATCTCCACTGCTGTCCTTTGCGATATTATAAATAAGGGACTTAAAATACTGTAAGGCGGATGGGGAGTTAAAGAGATTCAATCATAGGGGACGCTCATCCGACCAAGGCAGTTGGGAATTGCCACTGCAGGAGGCCATGAGAAGTGTGAATAAAGAGCCACTGCCAAGTGTATCATGCTTGGCATGAATCCATGTCTTCCCCCATTGCACAGATCATTGTTTCTATCTGTAGCTTCATCCATGCCACCAGGTAAAGCAAGAGAAATGCCATGGGGTGTGCATGTGTGGCCAGTTTTGGGCTCTTACCTGCATAAATATGAGCCAGGATACTCTCCAGGCTGAGGTTGTACTCGCCATCGGAGGGTCAGGTTTGGTGTTAGCTGTGAGCCTTCTTGCTCTTCACCAGGAAGGACTGGGACATGGAGCTGCTGAACATGGGAGGGAGTGACTGCTGGGGACATGGTGGTGGCAGCGGATCTTTTTTCACACTTCTCATGGCCTCCTGCAGTGATGAGTCCTGGCTGCCTTGGTTGGAAGAGCATCCCTTGCGAGTGAATCCCCCTTTTACAGTATTTGCAGCCTTGCATTCATGTCTCTTTGCAGCCTTTCCAGCCTCACAAATGTATTGAGTAAAGTACAGGTATTGTTTATTGTGGTGTACAGTCCTGTAGTTTGAATCCATGGTGGGTTGGATTAGCAGATCCTGACCCCGCAGACACAGCAGGCTCACTGTAGTGGTAATGCTCAACTTCAGCTATTCATACTGAATCAGGTTGCTACAATGAAAACTGGAGAGACTTCTATGCCTTTAATAGTTGTATAGAAGAGGGAATTTCAGCAGGTATTGTTTGTTTGTTACCTGGTTGGTGATAAGCGATACCTGCTGAAATTCCCTCTTCTACATGACCATTAAAAAGTACAGGAGCTTGATCAAGTTTTCAGTCAGTCAGTCCTAATCCTGATAGCTGATAGAAGTTAGACTTTGCAAAGAATGTAAGGTCCAACAAATTCATCACTTACCTTGCTGACAATTTTATTTTGCAGATGATGAAAAAAGCCACAAGGGGCCTGAATATCTTGGCCCTGATTCTCACCAATGGGGAAGAACTGGTCAATGATGTGGAAATCATGAGAACTGTAGGTGGAAATTACCAGGTGCTCTCAGGAATAATTAAATAGAGGGAAGGAAAAAGTGAGAGCAGTTGGACATGCATTCAAGTTTTAAGAAAGCCAATTTCAATAAATTGAAGGAAATATTGGTGATAGCCTATGGTCAGAAATATGGTAAGGGAATTAATGATGAATGGAAGTTTCATACAACAGAAATACTGAAAGCACAATTTCAGACAATTCCAAGTGGAGGAATAGTGGGAAGAATGTAAAGAAGCCAGGGTGAGTGTATAAGGAGATTTCAGATGAGCTGAGATTTAAAAGAGAGATGTGAAAGAAACGGGAAAGGAGCAAATTGCAAATGTAGAGTACAAAAAAGTAGCCAATATTTGTAGAGAGAAGCTCGGGAGGGATAAAAGCTCAGATTGAGTTTGGGCTTGCAAGAGAGGTTACAAATGATAAAAAGAAGGTTTATGGCTATGTTTGGAGCAACCAGCAGAACAAGGAAGCAGTACGTCTATTGTTCCATATTTCTCATACTATCTTTCATGGGAATATTTCCAGTTCACCTCTTTCCAGCCAGTCAGTTTATATCTGTATGAAGAGTGAACTGAAAATGCTTAGTGATTCAAAATGAAGAGGCTACAGAAACAGATAGCAAATTGCCAATAACATTCAAGAGATGTTGCAGATGTCTTAATATGTAACTCTGGTATTAAAAGCTGAGGCACCTAAAATGTATTCTGCAAATACTTCAAAGAAACTCTGAGGTGAGAGCCCTACAGTTAATCCCAAGACAAATGTTACACTAGAAAGCTGCCAAATGGTGCCAGGGTAAAACTGATTGGGTACAGAACAAACACTTGGTGGTGACACTGAGATAAATATGTAAAATACATTATATTTGTAACTGCTTATTCTTGTTGTGCTATGATTTAGTTTCTGTTTTTCCAACTGTGTTAAATTTTGTTTTATCTAGCAAGGTACCTTATAGTAAAGAAGGCATGTCACAAACTCTCAGCCTCAAAAAACCCTGTGATAGATACACCTTAGAGTCACCATAAATCGAAAATGAGTTGAAGGCATACAACAACAACAATACAAAAAAAAAAGTGTGGTTGTAAGAATTATCTTAATTTAAAAATAATTTACTGTGTTTTTATGACCTTGCTTATGGCTGGCAAAGTACAGAAAGCATATTTTCAGGAGAACAATGCAAAGACCTAAGGATCATCTACACCAGCCAGGATACATCGGCTCCCCATCAGCATATCCTGGCTGCAGAACTGACCCATATTTCCCCTGAAGAAAATGGGCTGGGGTCCACACAGGAACTCCGGCCCATTGCTGCAGCCATCATTGCCATTTTCTCTGCTGATGCAGAAGCCAGGAAGGGGCCCCACAACATAGGACTTGGTCACATGTTAAACCAGGCATTATCTTAAAATGCTGTAAAGGCCCTATTCAGGCTTGCCCCATTCCAGACCTGTTTTTGCATTGTAGTCATTTGAACTGTCTGGGGGCAGATCAGGGTAATCTGGACTGAACGGCTCTTGAATGGGGGCAAGCCGGGGGATTTGGCAGATGTAGACAAACCCTTAGTTTGTCACATGCTGCATGGAGAAGACAAAGAATTGCTAATAGGTGGCCTATAGAAAACAGAACTGCTCAACAGCTGCTTTGCCTGTATCTTCTCCCAAAGGAAAAGCTGTATTTAGTGTGGTGAAAATAGAAAAATGATGCAATGAAGGGGCTGCAGCCTATAATAGTAACAACAATAACAATAACAACAACAATAGACACTCCAAGTGCCTTACCATATATAAGAGCACTACAATTAAAAACATACAAAAAGTGAACATTAAAGTAGAATTAATTAAATGTCCAGTTAAAAGTATAAAATGCAATTAAAAATATTTGAAAAGCTATTAAAAACAGCACAGTTTAAAACAATTTAGCACCCCTAACCTGCTCTTTCTAAACTTTCTGTATTAATTTTATGTCAGAATAAAAAGGGTTTTGCCTGCTGTCAGAATGACAGAAGGAAAGGGGCCATTCTGGCCTTCCTGGAAAAGGAGTTCCAGAGTCTAGGGCAGGCATTGGGAAGGCCTTCTCTTGTATCCACATCCATTGTATTTGTGAAGGTGGTGGAACTGAGAGAAGGCCTTCTCCTGATGATATTAGGGCCCAAGCAGGCACATACAGGGAGATATGGTCTACCAGAAAGCTTAGACTTGAGCCACATAGGGCTTTATAGTTTATAACCAGCACTTTGAATTGTGCCTAGAAACAAAATGGGAACCAGTGGAACTGTTTTAACAGGGAAGCATTATGGTCCCTCTAATTTGGCCCAGTTAGCACTCTGGCTGCAGCTCTTTGAACTAGCTGAAGTTTCCAAACATTTTTCAAAGGCAGCCCCATGTAGAGTGTATTAACAGTAATCCATACAGGATGTAACTAAAACATGTACCACTGTGGCCAGTTCTAGCATCACAAGAAATGGGCACAAGTTCGTGCACAGCTTTTAAATGTGCAAAAGCACTCCTAGGCACTGCAGAAACCTGGGCTTCTAAGCCTTGGTTCAAGGCTGAGTCCAGAGTATACCGAAACTGTGAACCTGTGGCTTCAGGGGGAGTGTAAGCCAATCTAACACAGGCAGAATCTCTGTTCCCTGATCTGCCTTTCAACTGACCAGGAGCACCTCTGTCTTGTATGGATTAAGCTTCAACTTGTTCTTCCTCATCCAGTCCATTGCTAATGAGAAGCAGCAGCTTAACACCAAAATAGCTTTCTTGGATTTGGGTGGGAAAGAGTAGTAGTGTTGGATATCCTTACCCCCCCCCCCAAACTCCTGACAACCCTCAGCCCCAGAGGTAGCATGGTGGACAAAACAGAAAAAGTAAAGTGATAAAGCAGAAAAAAACTCTTGTTACTTTAAATACATTCACATTTCTAGAGCGCGAATGTGAAGGGACAACTGTACTTAGAAAATAATGCTGTGATTTCTAAGAGCCAATATGTGTTTCTCAAAAACAAGTCATGCAAGAATAATCTTAGCTCTTTTTTTCTGGTAGTCTTGCAAATTTGGTAGATTGGGGAAATATTGTGGATGCAGTATACTTTGACATCAGTAAAGCTTCTGGCAAAGTCTCCCATTAAATTCTTGCAGACAAGCTGGTAAAATACGGACTAGAAAATGATAGTGTTAGGTGCACTTGCACTTGGGTTATAGACAAGTGCTCAGCACTGGTTTCTTATTCTGTCATGGGGCTTATAAATTACCTGGGTGAAAAAAATAGAAGTTATGCTCTTCAGATTTGAAGACAACACCAATCTGAGAAGACTAGCTCAGAAGGCAGAATCGGGATTCAAGATGACCTTAACTGATTGGACTACTGAGACCAACCAAAATAACAAAATGAATTTGAACAATGAAAACTAAGTTGCTATACGTAGGAAGGAAAAATGAATTGCACAACCAAAAGTTGTATGACACTTGGCTTGATAGTATACTACTACTAATAATAAATAATAAAATTTATTTATATCCCGCCCCTCTGCGAGCAATCGGGGCGGCTTACAACAATAAAATAGTACACAGTATAAAACAGCTCAAAATCCCTTTCCCCCCTTAAAACATTATTAAATTAATACAGATTAAAATCAATATATAATACAATTTATTAAAAACCCTTTCGAGCAAGCAGCATCAGTTTGGAGGTCCAGAAGCAACCTCCGGAGGGGGTTCCTGAGGCCAGGGTTAGCTATTCTGGAAAAGCCTGCCTGAAGAGAACCGTCTTGACAGCCTTTTTAAAGCTGTCTAATGATGTCAATAGGCGGATCTCATCCGGCAGGCCGTTCCACAATTTGGGGGCGACAGCCGAGAAAGCCCTCTGGGAGGTGGTCGCCAGCCTAGATCTTTGTGGCTGCAACAAATTCCTCCCAGAGGACTGGAGAGCGCGGGGAGGATTATAAGGGAGAAGGCGGTCCCTGAGATAGCTTGGGCCCAAGCCATTTAGGGCTTTAAAGGTGATAACCAACACCTTGTACTGGGCCCGGAAGCTGATAGGCAGCCAGTGGAGGGACCTCAGAACCGGAGTAATGTGGTCCCTCCTAGATGTCCCAGAAACTAGCCTGGCTGCCATATTTTGTACCAGCTGTAATTCCCGAACTAAGCACAAGGGTAGCCCCATGTAGAGTGCATTACAGAAGTCAAGAAGTGAGGTTACCAGTGCGTGCACAACGGTCTCAAGATCCCTTACTTCCAGAAAAGGGCGCAGCTGGCGTATCAGCCGAAGCTGATAGCAAGCGCTCCTGACTGTCGCATTTACCTGATTTGTCATCAGGAGTGACGAGTCAAGGAGCACCCCTAGACTGCACATATACTGTATGTGCGGAAAAGATCTAGCAATCTTAACAGACCACAAACTAATTGTGAGTCAACAGTGTGATTCAGTAGTCAAAAAAGCCAATGTAGTTGTAGGCTGCCTCAAAAAAGCATAGCACCCAAATCTAAGGAAGTAACAGTACTGCTCTGTTCAGTTTGGTCAGGTCTTGCCTATAATACTATGTCCAGTTCTAGACACCACAGTTCATGAAGGATATTGATAAGCTGGAATGTGTTCAGAAGAGGGCAAGCAACATGTAAAAGGTCTAGAAACCAAGCACTATGAAGAAGGGAACTGGGTGTGTTTAGCTTAGAGAAGAGAATATGACAGCTATCTTTATATATCTAAAGCAATTTCATGTAGAAGATGGAGCAAACTTGCTTTTTTCCCCTGCTCCAGAGATTAGGACACAAACCAGAGGCTTCAAATTACATGAAAAAATTTCCACCTAAACATTAGGAACAACTTCCTGAGAGTAAAAGCTATTTATCAGTGGAATAGACTGCCTTAGAGGATGGTAGATTCTTCTACACTTGCACTAGATTATACTCCGGGTCCCTTCCTACTCTGTTTCTATTTTTAAAATTTGTATTACATTATCAACAGATAAAATCCTTCCCATTCATACTTCTTTGAATTTTTGTTTCATTTAATTACCGATACCAATTAACTATTGATTATTAGTAATTAACATTTATTAATAATCAATATTTGTATTATTAGCCATTATTAATTAATACATTATTCACACAGACACATATACATATGTATGAATCTTACTCATCCATTTACTTCTATTTACTCTTATATGATATTGGATATGACAGTCAGTGTTACAGACAATATGATTCTTTTCCCTGTTGAATATAGTGCATTTAGCCCCATTGGCTATAGTCCCATTAACTATAGAAGTGAATTTTGGTGATGAAACATGATGCCATTAAAAAAAAAAAATCTAGGAAGCACTAAGGAACTTAATTTTAAAAGGGTTGAGGGCTGCAGTTGGCCCATACCTGAACAGACACCACACTAGGTGAGGGAAAGTAGTAACTTTTGGTAATATCATATTTCTAGTCCACTAATGATGTATGATCTATGTGTTGCCTTTGTTTTACTACTTAGGCCTTTACCAGACTAGTCTCTAAAAATGTTCTTTTGCCAGGATAATTAACACCATTTTTATGCTGTCAAAAGACCCCCCCCACACACACACACTTACCTTTGTCTCCCGGCGAAAGCTTCCCCGACAACGAAGAGGAGTTCTGTTCACTTCCTCATTCAAAATCCCATAGATTCTTGTGAGAGGATGCTCACATGGGAAATAAAAAAAGAAACCAAAGCAACACACAAAAAGTTTTAAAAAATAAGGACACACACACACTTAAAAACTTCCAAGTAACCCAGGGAGGGTCATAAAATGGTCTGTCTAGACTGGCCATTGATGCTGCATTCATGTGAGTTAAATGGTGCGAGGTTTCATACACCTGCAATGCCGGCACTAAAGTGCTATGGGGGCTCAAGCCGTCAATAAAATAGGATGGGTTTAGGACAGGACATAAAAGTGAAAGGGTGACGTTGTCTGATATGTGCGCTATTTTGCATTTATGTGGCATCGTTATGATGCCATATTTAATTTGTCTGATACAGTCCAAAGTGATATGAAAAGATGCCTTTTTGTTCAGTATCTCTGGTTTTGTTTTGTTTTGTTTTGCATTTTATTATCTTTGTTTTTAACTATTGCCACATAGTGAAATTTTACATACTTTAAGGTGTTCTCCTTCCAGTCAGATTGTTCCATTTTCCCCCCAGGTTGGTTAGACCACATGCAGGTACATATTACATGGATCCTGGACCTGGGTTTTATGATATTCTGATGAGTATGAGAATGCCAAGAATATAGAGCTTTCAAGAATACATAGGAGCTTGTTTAGTAAAGCTCGATCTCCTTTTGCACATCCAGAATTTTGATGAGGCTCTGTGTCACTCCATTTCCCTTGCGAATGAATAGTAAATTAGAAATGCATAAAAAGTCACATGGGGGGTATATTTCACAAACATACAGCCTTGGACTAGTATAGAGACCTTGTCTTTCTTGGAATGCTCAAGACATAAAGAACCTATTTGACCTTCAAATCCCAGATTATTTGCAGAGTTGGCATCTAGCTCAAACATCTATTTATTTATGAACTGAATGAATTTCATGCAGAAATAGCTGAGTGGAACTTCTAGCAATCATACAGATGGAATATATCTCACATCTGCTGTATTTGTAAGCCTAAAATATATATGTAGCTCTCAGATTATAGGCAGAAAATGAAGCCACTCAGTTTTAATTGCATTTACGGATACATGCATATAACACTTTGTCATATTAAAATATTGTAAACTTTATTATTTATCATTTGTAAGACACATGTTCTCAAAAGAGTCTCTAACAAACAATGTCATTTAGGTAGACTAAATTAGTATAAATTTCTTTAAAAAAAAATCTACCAGGCATTCATTTACTTCATTGGTATATACTTGTGATGTTCTTAATTGTTGCAAACTGCCATTTGTGGTGAAAATGGATAGGAAGGGCAGGCTGTACATTTTCCAAAATAAAAATAGATGCAAATGAAAATAACTTAAGGCAAATCAAAAGCAATTGTTGCTAATGCAAGCTTGCTTTTTGCCCAGCCCTCCTTTGCATGAAAATTAGCACTTCAAAGAAATCTAGCACTTAGTCACTGTGGGAAAACCCATCATTTGATCCTTAGCTTTATATTTTTAAGTTTTAGTGTGTAATCCTTTGATGATGGAAGGAAAGGGATTCTCCAGACTTCTCCCAGTTCCTGAAACTTCCCCAAACTCATTTGGCTGGGCTGCAACATGCAATTCTAAATCTAGAAAGCCTCACACATGCATTTTTTTTTATTTATTTTTTTGTATGCCCAACTCTTGAAAATACTTTGGGACTTCACCAAAAATCTACCAAAGCAAGCCCTCTTCTATAGTGCAAAGATCCTGTGTATTCTCTATAGTAATTGTTACAGCTAGCTGGATGTCAGGGGTTTGGGTCTGAAGGAAATCCAAAGGCGTTAATGCAAGAAGATAACACTATGCTAGTAGAAACAATGTTACAGTGCTTCTTCTCCAATTTTTATGACATACTCTATATCGGTTTGTCAGCCCTGATATGGAAGATGAAAACATTTTATGAAGACTATATTTTTATATGAATAGAACAATATTGCTGCAATGTTGTAGCACCACAGTGGGCTGCTCATTCATCAGAGGAGGATGAGCATGGGTGTAGCTGCAGGGGTGTAGCGACTGGTGTGGCAAAATCATAACATCCCAAATAAGAATTCTGCACACTCAATGAAATTTTCTTTAAGCCCCAAATTTCTACTATTTCAGAGTCTCTCTCTCTCTCTCTCTCTCTCTCTCTCTCTGGCTTTTCTTCGCAAATGAAGATTCAGGAAGGACTCATCCCGTGCTTTCTGCAAGTGCACTGATGACTAAAAAGGCCAATCTGAGATAAACAAGTCCGGTTGCAGAAAGCACAGCAGAAGGTCTCCTTCGGTGATGTTTCCAGGTTGTGATTCTTTCTGCGTTTTCTCTTCAAGACTTGTTCAGCGTGAGTTTTCAAATACGGCTGCAGCATTATGGATAGTGCATCTCCATGCCTCCCGATGTGAGGCTAGGGCGGACAGTTGTTGGTGATCAATTTGGCCGAGCCTGAGATGTTGTTTCAGGGAGTCCTTGCATTGCTTTTTTGGAGTGCCCCTCTTATGCTGATCCAGGGTCATGAGGCCTGCTCAGGGGCAGAATGGGGTAAAAGCCCTACATTGTCAGGACTGCAGGGCTCTGAGATGGGCACAAGACAGTGTATATTGCCCATGTAGACTAAGTCTTCAGTGCTGTCTCTTTCAAAGGAAACCAAATGTGCATAGCCTGGAAATAGTCCTAGAACTTTGCAGGGCTTGGGGAAGTGCAAATCAAGCAAGGACTTTATCAGAAATGGAAAATATGGCATCATCATCATCATCATCATCATCATAATAAAATTTTATTTATATCCCACCCCTCTGCAACGCAATCGGGGCGGCTTACAATATAAAAACCCCATACTCACAATACCCTAGCCCACCCACCCCTTAAAATAATATTAAAAATATCATGATGCCACATAACCTTGAAAAGGCACGCAGTTCAGATGATATCACCCTTTCATGGTTAAAACCAGCCAAAATTGCGTACCTTTTAATTGACGCCTTAAGCCATCAATAGATCTGCCTGCTGCCTTTTTGCCGGCATTGCTGGCACGCAATGCCTCTGTCCCTTTAAATCTCGTACTTACCCCGTCAGTGGCTGGACTGGTGCAAACACCTCTGGGTCAGATTGGGACATCCAGGTAAGTGATGAACTTTTTTTTGCCCCTCCCTGGGTTACTTTGAAGTTATTTAGGGTTTAGGTGCTTAGTGTTAATTTTTGATGTTTATTTTTAGTTTTATTTTTCAATTTCCCACATGATTTCAAAAGAGGAAGTGAACGGAGCTCCTCTCACTTCCTTTTTATTAATGGAGGAGACTTTGCAGGGAAAGGAGGTATGTGCGGGTGGGGGGGATGTTCTCTTGCCAGCATAAAAATTGATTTTTTTTAATTCTGGCAAAAAAAACGTTATCGGGAAGACATCTGATAAAGTCCCAACTGTTCACAAATTTCTGCTTTTGCTGTACTACAGCAATATACATGAATCAGCCATGATTCCTGAATACTTTGAATGAGGTGAGCGTGAATCACCGAAAATAATTGCATTGCAGCTTTTCATGGTCTTTTCTTGACAATTCTTCTTTGGACTCATTCTGTTTTTATTGGCATCTTTTTGGAAAAGAGACTCACTTGTAGAAAAGTACAGTACTCTGTTAAAATTTATCATCAGTTTTATATGGTATGATACATTCTATTGAATTTCTAAAATATATAGCATGACACATCCAATGTAATTTTTAATCTTACAAGGACTACATTATAGACTTAAGAGCTCTTGCAAAAAATATGAGAACCCCCTTTTAAAAAGTTTGAAATTTGATGTAAATTGCTACAATATTAAAGTTCTATGCAGACACAGAACTATTTCTCTTTGCCAACAAAAGGAGGCCTATTTCCTTTCAAGGCAATATGGACTATATACAAAGGAATAAAAGGACATAGAGCTTTTCTGCCCATCTGGAGGCAATGACAGTCTAGACTGAGCAGATCACATTTACTACAGCCTGAACTGGTTTGTCTTTTAAAAAGAAGTAAAAATGTTAAAATACTCTACTTTTCTTTCTGGAAGACTTTTGACAACTGACTGACTGTTGAGGAAAGGGACTATTCATAGAGAATGATGCTCTTTTTACTTTAATTTACATTGATATGCTTTTAAATTGGTTTTCATATGGTTCTTGTTTAAATTTGATAATCTATTTAATGGTATTTTTAATTATACAATAATCTGTTATATTTTTAAAGAATAATAAATAATGATTTGACTCCTACTGGTTAGTCCCAATTACAGTAGATATATTGAATTAGTTGATTCAGGGCTTGTCTGTACTGGCATGAAATCCTGCACCTACCTTTTAGCCGTGGCAGATTTCTATGATCTGCAGTGGCCCCATAAACACATGTACTGGGCTTGTCCGACCGTAGATTGGATTATCCCACCACACTGTAATCTGCATTGGAGTAAAAGGGCAGTCCTACACTGATCACATGTCCGATATGTCATACTATTTGCAGCCACATGGCTGAGGCTGCACCATTCCCCCCCCCCCCGTTCACTCACACATGTGAATAAGCAAATATGGGTGGTCCTGGAGTACTGTATTACTGGATAAGTGGTGCTACACTTATCCGGATATGCACACAATATTTTTTAAAGCACCAAAACAGAGTCACATTCACTGGAAGTTCCATCCTGGCTTTTCTCCAGAGCCAATCCTCTGCCACCAGATTGCCCCAAATCTGGGTTTTCCCCTCAAATGCAGAGCAAACTGTGAATCTTACAGATCTGGAGTTTCCTGCAAAAACTCTGGTGAAAATGTGCATAGCTGAAAATGTTGTTTATCAACTGTGCTACAGTATGGGGTGAATATGGGTTTTTTTGCCCATATAGACAAGCCCTTTGTCAACATATTGATCCAATGAGTTTGTTTTAGCTGAGACTAACAATAGGCTTTAGGTGTCTATTTCAGATATTACCATTTATTATCCGTATGTTAAGTCAGTTTCAGATAATGCCAGCATTTACACAGAATTGAATTTTCTTTCCTTGGCTATTGTTGGGACTGTTTTAAACCTAACCCAGTTTCTCTTTTACAATAAAATAGCTAGATTAGGTATATTTATATAATCTTTTATGAACAAGAGGTCATGACAAATTGCTTAAAACATTGTAATGAATAATAGTAATAATAAACCCTATTGATCAAAGCTATTGGAAATGGTATTCCTTGAACTGTACTGCATCTGAGTATGAGTGAAGAAGGCAGGCAATAAATAAATGAAATAAATAAATTCCTCAAATGGAATCTTAGTTATTTCTTTAGTAAATACAAAATGTATCATTTTCCAGCTCGATATTGTGTAGGGAGATTGATAAGAAAATGATGATTCATGCTAATATTTAATATTGCCGCACAGTATCCACTGCTCTCAGTAAGATTTGCAGACGAAATCTTTTGAAAGTAGAAGACATTTTTAGCTACATTACTTGGTTAATTGCACCCTCCTACTGTATCCTGTAAACAGCACTTCAAGCTCATTTCCTGCAATGTCTTCCTTATGCTATGCTTCTTCAGTAAATAAAAATGTGAGAGGAAGGCAAGGGCTGCAAACTCACATGCAACTGAGCTTTTAACTTAGGACTTTATCAGACCCCCCCACCTCATAGATTGTCCTTGGGTTTTTTCCAGGCTGTGAGGCCGTGTTCTGGAAGAGTTTACTTCTTACATTTCACCTGCATCTGTGGCTGCATCTTCAGAGAATGGTTGGTAGGAGTGTGTGTGGAGTTTCTGTTTTTAGATATGCAAGGAGAATTAGTTTCTGTTTGGCTAATGGTTGGTAGCCAAACAGACACTAATCCTCCTTGCATATCTAAACCCAGAAACTAACCATTCAAAAACACAAATTTACATATACTCCCCAACAGGGGTTTACAGTATATAAACTCCACACACACTCCTACCCCACTATTCTCTGAAGATGCCAGCCACAGATGCAGGCGAAATGTCAGAAGTAAACTCTTCCAGAACACGGCCTCACAGCCTGGAAAAAAACCCAAGGAAAATCTTGTCAATAAAATCAGATGGCTTTTTAACTAGATATGATTTCGAAAGAGTGACGTTGTCTGGTATGCATGCCCTTTCGCGATTATTAGACATCCTTATGGCACCATATTTGCCGCATTTGATAAACTCCCTAGTTTCATTATGACTTAAGCAGATTGACTGTAATAAGGTTGAGAAATGTGTGGCTTTCCAGATGCAGTTCCTAACGTTCCTCACCATTGGCTATATTGGCTAAAGCTTGGTTTTTTAAAAAAAGGTGTTTGTATATGTGTGTGTGTGTCCTGTTAAAATATAGTTTCATGGGATTTGTCAGGTTTTTAGTATCTCTGATTTGATAAACACAAATTGCATGCATCTAATTTAAACACAAATTGTATGCAGCTAATTTTATCTGTACTTATTTTTAAATAGAATGAAGGAAATGTGTCATAATCCTGCATTTGTGAAAGGATGAATGATGCCTGACTGTTATGTTGGAAGAGTCACCCACAGACTAGTATCAGAATTTATTTTAAACATTGCTATAATTAATCCTTGCTTACACACCAAATGTGAGTGACTCATATACTCTGTCAGAAAATGATGACAAACAAGTTATTCTAGAAATCATGGAAGTCTCAGTGTATGATGGTTCAGTTGTTTAAATCTTTGCCTCAACAGAAGGCACGACTAAGCAGTCTCAGTTAGGGCTGCAGCACCTGAAGCTGCAGGGGGCCCATCATGGAGGGGGGGGGGGCTGTCACAGTCTATAATCTAAATATCCTGTCCTATCCTGTGAATAGATTAGGTTAGGTTACATTGACCTGAGATAAACATATGGGTCCCCCAAAATAAAATGCTGCAGCCCCCTCCCCCCAATTCCTTAAACAGGCCCTGGTCTCACTCCATTATGCCAAGGAAATCTTTCACATTTGAATGTTCATCTAGGAAACAAGTGGATTTTTTCCCCTTCCATCCCAACCATAACATTATACAGAATTAATAAAGTTTACTAGCTATATCAGCTCATCAGCAAAGCATCAGTTGCATCTCTGAAGCCCCAGAGGATGAAGAATATTTTAATTGGTGATTCGACTTTAACAGAAATGTGCTTTTAGGAAATGAGGCCTATACTGTTGTCTTCACACCAGACTCACAAGCTTATGTTGCCATGGTAATCTGCTATAGGATGTTAAATTCAGTGATGTGGAAAACAAGATGGCTTCCTCATGTGTTAGCCTTAAGGAAAATCATAGATATTAAGAAATCATTAATGTGCTAAAAGATTCTAAAAAGATTTGACCTAAATAAAACATCATCCTATTAAAATGTTAATGTCTCAGGAAGTTGTGTCTTCATTGCCTCTCAAATTGGGTGCTTGCTTTATCTGTTTACACAAATCCAATACTACTGATATTCACAGAATTTATCTTGACAGATTTTTTTACTCAGATTCAGCCTGAACTAATAGCAGTATTTTGTAGCAAAATGTCCCCTCTTCCTGCCATTCTTATTTCTCAAGGTATCCTAAAATGGAATACATTTAATTTATCAAAAAAGAAAAGAAGACAAAGAAAGAAAAAAGAAAAGAAAAGAAAAAAAGTTGTTTGTTCTGGAATAGTCAGTATGTAATATAAATATTACATCTTTTGTATGGTGAGTGACAGCTGTCTCATCAACCTCTCCTGGAGTGAAAAGAAGTGACATTTCTCTGAAAGAGCGGAGTAGTGCATGGAAGGGGCTGAGGGGATGATAGAGTGAGGATAGGGTACGGTTTAACAAAAATCAGTGTGGGGGGCAGCAAAAGCTTGATGCTATTGAAAATCAAGGAAAGCAAGGAAACCACATAAGGCTGTAAGTATAGATAATGGTAGCATCGTCATGAGATAAAGTAAAAGCTCATAGGTTCATGTATAGTTTTCTAGTCTGATGATTCTATAGTAAACACTATAATATAGTAATTGATTAATTGGTAGCAGTCCTTTCCTATTGACCCCACACCCCACACCCTCCTGGGAATGAAGATGGAGGTGTGGAATTTCACACATTCTTGAAAGACACATTGATGAAAAAGGATTTATTTTGCTAATTCTTCCAGGAGACAAAGTCTTTTACTGGGAGCCAACAGCTCTTCTAAATCTGAATGATAAAAGAAACCAATTAACAGCAAAGAGGAGACTGAAAATAAATGGGCAATCTGACTACTTCCCTAGGACTAAAAGCTATCACTAACAGATACATCTAAGTGTATCTGCACAACCCTCCATGCTGGGTAAACCTTTTCAGTATGTAATCGCTAAGCCTTATGCTTCTTTGGCTAATTTAAAAACCTTGAATTCCCCTTTGTTACTTTGGCTGATGACACTGATGTCTCAAAGGTGTAAGTGCCTGCTGTTTGTTTCCAAAGCAGCTTGATTCCATGAGCTGAAAGGAATATTGATTTTAAGAGCTGCCTGTTTTATTTACACAGGCTGCCCAGAAACTGACAGGATCAAACTGGATAAGATTCCACCTAATATTGCACCCTTTCCTGCCTTCTTGGAAAAACAAGCGCCAATAAAACCACTGCATCTTAATTAGCTAGTGAAGGATACTATGGAAGGAAGAATGATTTGGATTGTAAAATACTTCCTGCCTGGGCACAAATCTTGTCCTTACTTATCAAATGCCTCAGAAACATTACTTGAATGCAACCATTGTGCTGTATTTTTTTTTTTTATTTTTATTTTTAGCAAAGGCGTATTCATGCGATTTCAAGGAATGTGGAATCCCAAAAAATTGGAAACAGTGGAATGGCATATTAGAGAAACAGCATTGTCAGAGCTGGGTACTTGCTTATCAGGATGAGTAGGTCAAAAAGAAATAGGGCAAGTTCACACATTCATGTTCATCACGTAATGCCTCCAACATCAACAAGAGAAATGAATATAGAATACATTTTGATTTAGATATGATAGTATTCATAGAATGTCTTTCATCAAAGCTTCCAGCAGGAAAGAAATGGAAGGCCATGAAGGCCAGTGAATTTGTTATAAACTATTAAATGCACAACTGTGCACTATTCTGTATGTAAAAACAAAATAAAATGATGTCTCAGCAGCGATTCATAGAACATACATAAAAGGCACATCAACCCTATCATTGTTCTATAAAAACTGGGAAGAGTGTACACAATGTTATAGTTTTCAAATATGCATATGGAAAATAATGGAAATAATAAAATCTTGGTTCAGATTCCACTGAACATTGCAGACAGGCTTTGGGCTGAATTGATAATGAATCTGAGATTGTTTGGCATTTGCGGCAGCACTGGGCACTCTCTGGCTTAGAGCTGATCAGAGAAAATAACAGTCTGTCTGATTTTATCCATCCAGATTTTTGGCTTCCAACCAAATTGATGTTCACTGCCAGGGTTTATAACCATGATTTATTGATTGGTAGCTTTCAGGATGGATGTACCATAAAGGAATGGTGGGGGGGGGAGGAGAGAAAAAGATTGAAAAGAACCAGACAAAATTCACTGGGAAAAGAAGAGACAGACAGGAGAATGGCAAAGGAGATGAACGAGGGATTACTTTAAAAACATTTTTTAAAAATATTTAACACAGAGCTCCATTTGCAAGACAAGGGTCTCTTGAGGGAGGTCTTGTTAGTAGAACTGAAATGAAATGACCACTTTGATTTCCCCAACCGAATATGAATAACTTACCTCTCCCATCTCTCTCTCACACACAGAGAGAGAAGAACATGCACCTGGTTCTACATTTATGACCTTTAGAAGCTGTCTTCTAAAATAGAAGTAACGACTCACAAAGGGAACAAATGGAACAATGAAGTGCCAAACAGTAAATCAAAGAAATATATAGAACTTTCAGTTACTCAGAGAGAGAGAGAGAGAGAGAGAGAGAGAGAGAGAGAGAGAGAGAGAGAGAGAGAGAGAGAGAGAAATCAATGTTTAGTGATAACAAACAAGATAATAGAGAATAGGGGATGAATAGTCCTAAAGTGTCATTTCTTATTGTTCTTTCTTATGTCTTCTTGATTGTGGAATTAAAAGATGGGTTACTCTAGAAAGGAAGGAAGGAAGGAAGGAAGGAAGAAAGAAGCAATGCAGTATTCTTGAATTTTTCAGGTAAGTAAAATGCAGCATTTGTTTGAAGGAGCGCAAAATAGTTCTATAGATAGGCAACATGATGCCCTCCAGATGTTTTGGGCTTCAACTTCTATAAGTTTCAGGCAGCAATTGAAAGGCATCTGGCTGTCTATCCTCAAGCTGGATAGCACCTTATGGCTGCCATTTTCATGTTCCTTCTTGGCCCGAAATACAGTAGTAGCAGAACCTCCCAATCTTACTCAGTGACATCACAAAACTGTTATAGTAATGAGGAATTCAGCAACTATGACAACATCCATACAAAGTCCATAGCAACTCTATAGTTTCTAGATGTTCACAACCTACAACGTCCTTAGTAACTGTCTGTGGAGCAGATTGATTACACTATCAAGAAGGCCTGACAGCACCTAATTGACCATGACCACTGCAGGCAGAAAGAGTAGCTTCATTCCTTATAGTGGAACAGGAGTGGTCCAGAAAGGACTGGGATGCTTGGTTGTTTTTTTTGGGGGGGAGGGGAGGCAAAGTTTCAAGGCACACATGTACTTACAAACTATGCAAATCTGAGGTGTACAAAAGTAAATAGTAGGTGGCATCCAGCCTGTAACCTAGCAATGAAGTATGCTATGATATTTAAGCTGAATAAGCATGTGCAATCTGGGTCCCATTCACACTATGCAATTATGGTACTTTGATTCCACTTAAACTACCATCACATGGAATCCTACGATCTATAATTTGGTTAGATATACTAGAAACCTCTCTCTAGTGGAGAATGATAAATACCCCTCCCTAAACTGCAAATCCCAGGATTCTATAGGACTCCACCATGGCAGCTCACGTGAAATCATAGCACTATAATTGCATAGTGTGAATGGGCCCCTGTATGCTAATGTAAAGGAAGATTCTGATATACAGTTGCACAGAACAGACAGAAAAGGTATAGAAAATTGTAAAATGGTGGTGAATATCCTGTCTGTCTAAAACCAAAAGTCAGGGAGAATGTTTTAGCCTGGCAGGGCTGACCCTACTGTTAGGTAGTGTGAGGTGACCATCATGAAAGACAGCAAATGATTATCAATTTAATTTATTATTCTTGCATTTTGCATTTTGACTGGCAGGGATGCTGAGAGGTACCTGTGGGGTTTTCTGTACCTCTTCTCCATTTCAGGCAAGAAGATGTCTTGGTCTGTTCTTGTAGCCTAACCTTCTCCCTGTCATCTACTTTTAATTGTTAAGATCTTTTTTCAATGAGGGAACATTCAAGCACACATATGCCAATGTCTGGACTATGAGAACTCAGTAACAGAAGCTTCATGTGAGATCTTTAATCGTGTGTTTTGACTCTCGATTTCCGTTTAAATGTCTGCAGGCAGAGTTCAAGCCCTTCAGATTTCTGATTGAGGCAGCTTCTGAGAGGAAACCTATTCTTTCTTCCAGGACATGTGAAGAGGCTGTGCATGAAATTGGATTGTGGCAAGGCATGCAGAAGACATTTTGCTGTCTGAGTCAAAGGGAAAGATGGCACCTCTGTCCATCCCATGTGCAAAAATGAGATTGGCAATTTAACCCAAATTCAGAACTAGTGACAGAACTGCTTACTAAACCTGACAACGGCAAACTAGTAGCAACGGAGAAGGTAGGCTGCATAGCACTCAAAACTTGGTCTTCCAACATTTCACTATGGAGATTATCAGATGCTTTACCCCCAACCCCCTGGAGCTCAAGGGAATGATGTCACTGTACCGCTGAAGGGTCCTGATATTGCACAGTGTTGTCCTCCTCTCATGCTTCCTCTGTTCTTCCTCCATTCTGACGTGACAAAAACAGTGCTGCTTTTCATTAATGGAAACTTTCGCTAATGAAAAGTGGCACCTTTTTTGTCACTCCAGCATGGAGGAAGAATGGAGGAAGCATGAGAGGAGGACAATGCGTGTGGTATTGTGTTGCAATGCGTGTGGTATTGTGATGTTGCTCTCACGAGCTCTTTGTTTTTGTTTTTTTAAAGCGTCTGATAATCTCCTACATTTCTCTATCCCTCAGCTTCTGCCACCTGAATCTATGGGCTTGCTTACACTAGCCAAATACCCCAGCTTGCCCCTGTTCCTGAGCCCTGCAGTCCAAATGATGTAAGCATTTACACCAATCTGCCCCTGGGCAGTCCAAATGACTGCCAGGGCAAATACGGGGCTGGAATGGGGGCAAGCCGGGATAAGGCCCTTTATCACATTTTAAGAAAATACCTGGTTTAATCTAGTATTGCTGGATATGGCACTGCATGTCTGCAGGAGCCCATTCCAGAATGCCTCTCCTGGATGCAACCACCAGCCCCTGGCTCTCCCAGAAGCCAGGCAGGAGTCCTGCAGCATGTGACTGAGGCTGGTCACATGCAGGAGGCCTCCAGTCACAGGACCCCTGCCTAGCTTTTGCATTAGTGAGAAAATGGTGGCTGCAGCAGTTTCAGTGATGGGCCAGCATCCTGTTTGGACTCCAGACCATTTTCTGCAGGTAATGCAGGGAAATGGGCCACCTCTGCAGCCAAGATATGCCGGCAGGGAACCTGCATATCCTACCTGGTATAAATGAGCCTTATGTCTGTCAGTCCAGTTCTGTTCAAGTCAAAAATTGAGGCCCCCTTGCATTTCAAAAGCTTGAAATTTTACGTATATTGCTACAATATTAAATTTATATGCACACAGAGAACTGTTCCTATCTCTCAACAAGGGAAGGCCTAAAGCCTATCTACTTTCAAGTAGTTAGGAACTATATGCAAATAACTGAAAGGACATAGAACTCTCCTGCCCATCTGCAAGAAATGGCAGTCTGACTGGGCAGATCCCCTCTTACTGCACGGAAGACTGCAAGACAGCTGAGAAATCTGGTATTTTTTAATTGAGTGTTAACAACAGCAGTCTTGACTGCCATTGCAGTAACGAAGATGTCATTAAGGAGATTATCAGATGTGTCCAAAAAGTACCTTATCAGAATGCCAGGATGACATTTCTGTCCCACAAATGGGACCTGGTTTCACACATCCTCATCGCGTTCTGTTCCTGTGCTGCAGCAGTTAGTAAGGTGGCACTTTACATTGACAGGGAACTCCTTGGGTTCCCCATTCCTCTCTTTCATCACATGTATAAGAGGGGGCTTGAAGGATGGAAGAGAAAGAGGTTGTGTGTTTGTGGTAAGGATTGGAAGCATAATGGAGGTCCAAATCTATTGGGATTGCTTTACAATAAACTGAGTTTTTTTCCAGTTTGGGAGAGTTGAATAGCTTGCCTTATTTTGATCCCATCCAAATAGAGCCTGGGGGAGTTCACCTTATTTCTACCACAGAGTGCTTTGGAAACTCTCCTGAATTTCAAAAGCAATTTGTCATGCATGGTAGATTGCAATTAGAAAAACACAAATCCAAACCCTGCTGTGTGTTCCAAGTGAGTCATGCAGTTCTCTGGACTGTGGCCATAGGCAGTATTGTGCATGCTCCACCCCCCCCCCAACTTTGAATCCAAAATATTTTGCTCACACCAACAGACATGGAAAAAATGTTCTCTTCATTCCCAGCCCACATGTCATATAATCATAACTGTTATTATTTCCCATATCTTTGAACTTTTGATCTGGGACAGGGTATAAGGTTGGTGTGGTTCCTGAGAGCTCCTCCTACCCAGAGTGTACCTATGTAAAATCCTCATCATCAAACAATCCTTCTTCATATGGTTACTTCATCAGGAACAAAAATATACATGAATCCCAGCTTTTTCTATTTGAAGAAGTGTATGTACCCTTCCCATGCAAAGACAGCTTTCAACTCTAATTCCAACTAATTGCTAGGTTTGTGTGGAACAAGTAGATAGGCTCCAATTTTGTAACAAAGGCTTGGAGTGAGCTAAATATCCCATAATATGTTTAAAATGAATCACTTAAGGCTGAAAAAAATCTTACATAGAGACAGTTAACAATGTTTCCCTTGGAAGATATCTAAAATCTGTGTCCAAAATATGGTATAAAAGAGGAAATCTCTCAGCTAATACCATAGTATATTTTTGCTGTGGTTCTAAAATCCAATCCAGTTGACCCAGTCCCAGTTTCATAAGTATGGTAGATATAGTTCCATTTGCCAATACTGGTGTTAATGGGAAAAGAAACAGTGATGATTCTTAAATTATATCACCTAATGAAATGAGCTTGAACATAAATTAAATAGTTGAATATGAGAAGATGAAATAACTCAACCAGATAGACAAGTGGGGGGGGGGGTTGGAGGGAAGTAGAGCAAAGCATGCTCAATGGCTGGAAACAAAATTTTATTTTTCATCTGCTATCTGTCAGAGATGGCCCAAGAAAAAGAAAATTCAGCATGTGGAAGCAACTATTTGGACTACATCTCCCTTAATCTCCCATGTGCTTTCTGGCTGGGAGCCATAATCCAAAAATATAACCATGCCAAGGCATGGTGCTCATCTACATGAACCAGGATATGCTGGCTCTCTTCCAGCATATCCTGGCTACAGTGCTGGCCCGTTCTTCCCCTGTCACCTGATTCCAAACAAGCATGCTGGCCCATCCCTGCAGCCACCACTGCCATTTCATTTGCTGTCTCAGAAGGCAGGAAGTGGGCCTGTGACAGGTGTGAAAGCCTTCGTCACATGCTGAGGGACTCCTTCCTGGCTTCCAGGAGAGCCAGGGAGATGACAGCAGCAGCAAGGGCTGGCATGCCGGACAGGCTCCTGTGGACACCTGGGGGCCAATCCCTTTTTTTTTTCCTGGTGGCAACAGAGTAAACTGGGCATTTTGCTATAATTGTGTATTGGACCCTAGCATCTCAGCCCTGCTGGCCTAGCTATGGTGAGGACTGCCCAGGGGCAGAATGGGGCAAATACCCTCCATCATATGGACTGCAGGGCTCTGAGACAGGCAAGGCATACTATTTAGCCCATGTAGACAAGCCCATGGAAAATCCAAATGGTGCCTTTTTGGCATGGTAAAGTATCATAACAGATGAATTATTGGACAATTTACTCTCCTTTAACATAGCTAATCATCATTTTCAGCCATTACAATAACTTCTTTACCTTGTCCTTTCTAATGACAATACTATTTTCTTTTCAGCTTTTCAAACTGAATGTCTTGGTAAAAAAATCCTGTCTACTTTTCTGTCCCTCTCAGAATTTTGTTTTTTTTCTGACAGAAGTACCTTTACTTTGTTACATATAAGATCATGGGGACTTTTGACTTACACAGAAGAAAGTAATAAGGGCTGCTGATGGGGTGGAGTGGAGATGTAAAATTTCTGGAAATTTTGAAGCCATTGGGAGAGACTTTTCCCCATTTTTTTTTTGAGGGAGGAACAATAGAAAATTTCTATAAAACTAGCTGTAGCCGGTGTAACATACACCATTAAAAAACTCCCCCCAAAATGCCTGGTAGACCTCATGACAACCCTGTAAGGTAGGCCAGTGGATTTTTAAATTCCTCCTCCTTCTCAATGTTCCACTTTTCCCAGAATTGCTGAGGGTGACTTGCTCTGTTGCCCTGCTGCCACAGCTGCCACCAGTTGACTGCCTGGGTCCCGTCGCAGGTGTCCCACTGTGGCCACTGCCAGTTGACTACCTGGGTCCCAATCTGGGCCACAGATTGAGTGGCAGGAGTGGATTGTGAGGTAGAGAGGGAATTTGCATGTTGGTGGTGATTAATAGGGCGTGTTTCCTGAGCAGCCAATCAGCACACTGGGAAAGGCAACATACCCAAGAGTTTTATAGAGAGAGAGTGAAAAAGGTTATATTATAGCCCTTCATTGACTGAAAGTCACTTTGTTACTTTAAGGACACACAATGCATTATGTATTACTTGGTTAGGTGTAAAATTATCATGCATGTACAGTTGTCCATCTGTATCCACAGATTTAAGTATTCACGGCTTGAAAATATTCTTTAAAAAATAATAATCCAAAAAAGCAAACCTTGATTTTGCCATCTTATATAAGGGACACTGTTTTGCTATGCCATTGCATATAATGGGACTTGAATATTCATGGAGTTTGGTATCCACGGGGGGTCATGGAACCAAACCACAGTGAATATGAAGGGACAACTGTACAGTTAAATCAGAAAATACTTGCAAATTGAATTTATTAATTTTTTAAAAACAAATATTGCTATAGAGTCCTGAACTGCTAGAAACATCTTTGGTTTTGCCAGTCTGAGAATCAAGAAAAAACAAAAGCAGTAAGAATTGAAGACAATTAGTAAAACAAAGACATTAGATTTTTGTTCCAGCAGGCCTTTCCTAAATAAATACCCGGCCATCAAAAAAGGAAATCTAGCTTGTCCCGATCTCGCCACGTCCATTGTCCATTGCTTATTTGTATTCTTTATTTTATGTATTTATGTATGTATGTATTTATTTATTTATTGTATTTTAAAAGTATGTTTTAATTCCTAAATTATTTAATTGTATTTTAAAGGGGGGAGTGGGATTGAGGGTTTGGATGTATATTTTAATTGTTGTAAGCCGGCCCGATTGCATTTCATAGAGGGGCGGGATATAGGGGATATAAATAAATTTTATTATTATTATTACATAGGCTGTAGAAATAATTCAGGGAGAAAACATATTTACAGCTTGTATTAAACACATTATTCATCATTCTAAGAGAAAATATTTCATAATCCATTTTTCATTTTTTCTGGGGAAAAAAGCTTTGGAAAAAAAACTGGAAAAACATTTTCCCTATGTTTTTTCTGTCCCGACCTCCCCAGACTTTACCTCTCTTGACAAGGAAACAGTTTTTTCCACCTTTTGTTCTAGATTACAACTCATTTTTTTTTTACTTATAGTAATGAATAAACATTATTGAGAGATGCTGACCCTATCTGCATTAAATCCTCCTTCACTTGTATGCTTCCAGGTGTTGATCTTATATGATAAGAAGCGC
Organism: Gambelia wislizenii; assembly: GCA_030847615.1. Lineage (NCBI taxonomy): Eukaryota > Metazoa > Chordata > Lepidosauria > Squamata > Crotaphytidae > Gambelia > Gambelia wislizenii. The sequence continues at coordinate 114,244,544 of JAUMIR010000001.1, read as the reverse complement.
AACCCAGGAATTGGTTTTGGAACATATTGCTGACCTCTCATCACATTAAAGACACTTAGATTCTAATGTATTCCTTGATCTGTAAAGGTTGTGCACGGCTGTAATAGTAAGGACATCCTATAGACTTCTTTATTTTTTAGTAGAAGAGCTCCTATAATCTCATTTTATAGATCTGATAAACAATGCAATGGGACACACAATATAGGAGATTATCAGATGCTTTAAATATGGAATTATCATGATGCCAGGAGTTCGCTAAAGGGCTTCCCTTTCACATGACGTAGTTCTCCTCCTGTAATGCTCCCATTTGGCTCTTATTATGCCAGTGCTACTTTTTATTGACGGGCTAAGCCATCAATAGATCCCTTATACTGTTTCTGTCACAGAATGTCCTGCGAGTGAAAAGGTGCTTGTTTCGCTGTTGTGATCCCAGTGTCAATGGGAGGTCTGTGCCAGAACACTTCCTAGTAAAACTGGAGCATCCAAGTAAGTGACACACTTTTTGTACCCTTCCCGGGTTGCTTGTAAAGTTTTAAGTGTGTTTTTTGTGCATGCTGTCACTTTTTTTTTACTATGGTTTTTATTTTTGAATTTCTTGTGCTCTCGTCTTCTTGCGAGAATGGATGGGATTTCATTCCAGGAAGTGATGGAACTCTGTTAGAGCTCCATTCACTCCTGGGCTGCAGTGGAAGAGGGAATAAGGTAGGTGTGAAACTTTTTGTTTTCGTGCTGTGACAGGGACAGGAGAGGGGCGGGAGAGGAGATTGCGGGATGGAAACTCTTTTTTTGTTCCTGTCTGCTAATCTCCATAAAGACAAAATGGGTTGGATTGACCTTAAGGCACAACCATCTGGACTGACCAAAGTGGACTCTCCTCTCGCCTCCTCCCCACAACAGCCTTTCCAGAACCCTGCCTCCTGGAGATACAAAATGGGAGGTGGACCGATTGAAATAAGTCAACTGTGGTGCCAAGGGCTATGGAGAAGAGGCAATTCAGTGTGTCTGGAAAAGTGACTCAGCAAAGGAAAAGAAAGTTTTCTTGTCTATAGCCCTACTGTGTAAGGTAATAATCATGTGTGATAGCTCATGTTTTCTAGGATAATTCTCCTGAGATCAGTGAAACTGTATGAGATGCAAATACTTTGGGCATTGTAGCCAGAGTTTGCAGAGACAAACTTCAGTTCAGCTGATACATTTAGCCATTGTTTAGAGTCAGTGTTTTTCTCTCTCTTTTAAATAGCAATGTGAAGGGAGGGGGAAGTTGGCAAGACTTCTAGAATTCTTGTCTCCACTGGAGGATTCAGGAACACTTAAGTAAACAGAACCAGAAGCTCCATAATTTTCCAGCAAGAAGCAAAAGCCAAAAAATAAAAATAAAAAAAATAAAAAAACCATTCATGCTTATTGCAAAATAATTAACATTCTCTTCTTAAGATGTTGAATAAGTTGAACATACCACATCCCAAAATTTCACAGATACTTTCAGTTACACTTTCCCAAATGGCAGTTAATTGGAAGCTGATATATTTTATGTAGTTAATAAACAAAGTAAAGAACACAACGAGACCAGCTGTCTACCCCTGCATCACTATCATTGTGATTTTGTTTGTCTGTGGGAAAGAACATTGATTTAAAAAATGTGCTAGGAAGAGCAAACAGGAGTAGATTTGGAGGTTGACTTATTTTCATTCTTACAGACAAGCAATGATTTTTCCCTCCTGTTATAAGAGACAGCTTGGTAGTAATAATATTCATACATGTTTAAAGACACAAGATTCTTGTTGATGGCAATTCCACATATAATATGACAGCTTTATGTCTACTTGACAGGGATAGGCAGGCAATCCTGGCTCTCTGTATGTACGTGTGTATATTATATCTGTTTCAAAGTATAGTTTTACATGTTCTGGTTAGACAGCGAAGAAAAGCCAGAGATATCTACAAAAAAAAAAAATTAAAAAAAAGTAAGTATGAATTTCCAAGATGTAATGTGCATAGTGTCCTTAGCTTCTCTGTGAATGTGCCCTTTTTTCTTTCCTTGTGGTTATTTATCAAAACTTTTGATGTAAAAGCCCAGCACTATGTTTTGATGCAACAGCACCAGCACCATGCAGTGTGAATGATTGTAATACTGGAATAATAGTTTTGAGATATAATTACAGTAGGACCCCCATATTCACAGGGGATTGGTTCCAGGGGCCCCCGTGGATACCAAAACCATGGATAACATTGAATGCCATCGGAAATAATGGGATTTCTGGTTTAAAATACCATAGAGTTGTCTTGAAGGACTTAGAAAATGTCTAGAGAGGATGCCTTTCTAGGAAACCTCTGTGGTAGGTGTGCTGTTTTGTGTCACACAGATAACTGAATCAGTGGATAATGAATCCACCGATATGGGGGTCCTTCTGTATAGCATTACATTTTCCAAAGAGATAGTTGTATTAGTCTGTTCTATCAAAAGCAGATAAATAAAGCCTACAGCACCTTGAAGACTTATTTATTGTAGCATGACATTTTGTGAACTGCAGCCCTCCTCATCTGATATCTGTTGTTGTTGTCATCATTGTTGTTACTGACATCAAGTTGGCTTCAATACATATGTTGAGCCTATGAATGAGACCTCCATTAGTCCTGGTCATTAACAGCCCTGCTCGTGCCTTACAAAATCTGGGCTATAGATTGCTTATTGAATCAATGCATCCGTAATGTGGTCTTCCTCTCCTACTGCCTTCCATTTTACCAAGCATTATCATCTTTACCAATGAATCATGTAATCTCATATTAATGTTTTAATTTGATGTTTTATGGTTTGTATGGTCTTTAAATGAATTTTACTGTTTGTACTGTTTGTAATGTTTAATGTTTTAACTTTATAAATTGTGTAACTGATTTTTTAAAAATCTATATTTATACTTTTATCAAAGTTTTTGGTTTTTAATCTGTATTGTTTTGAAATATATTATTAGCTGTCTTGAAACCCATTCTTGGGAGAAAGGCAGGATATAAGTGAAAATGATGATGTCCAAAGTATGATAGTTTCAGTTTAGTCATTTGGACATCTAGGGAGAATTCAGGCCTGATTTGCTTTAGGACCCATTGATTTGTCTTTTGGGAAGTCCGTGGTATCTGCAGGATTCTCCTCCAACATCACATTTCAAATTAGTTGATTTTCTTCCTGTCAGCCTTCTTCACAGTCCAGCATTCACAACCGTGCATATAAATTAGAAATATTATGGCATGGATTATTCTGATTGTGGTATTTAATGACCCATCTACACATTTGAGGGTGTTGCCTATTTTCTTCATAGCTGCTTTTCTAAGTCCTACTCTTCTGATTTCTTGATAACAGTCCCCATTTTGATTTATGGGTGAATCAAGGTACAGAGCCAGCATAGCAAAGTGGTTTGAGCATTGGACTATGGCTCTGGAGACCAGGGTTCAAATCCTGGCTCAGCCATGGAAACCCACTGGGTGACCTTGGGCAAGTCACACTCTCTCAGCCTTATAGGAAGCCAAAGGCAAACCCTTCACTGAGCAAATCTTGCCAAGAAAACCTTGTGATACATTCACCTTAGTTCACCATAAGTTGGAAATGACTTGAAGGCACACAACAACAACAACAACAACAATGTATAGAACATCTTTAACTATTTTGATGTCTTAATCATCCACATTTAAGTTATGTAAATAATCTGTGCTCATTATTTTTGTTGCCTGATTACTATTTTGTCGTAGCACACCCATTTGTTTTAGAGTGAACCATAATTTCACATAACTTATACAATTAAAAGCAATTATATATCATTGGATATGTGATGTAGTATTCAGAATTTCAAGTGTACATATACTGTTCACATATAAGTGAGATCAGAGGAAAATAAATGTAAAAAGTACTGATTATGGACATTTTCAGACAGGCAAAAATTGCTCTTTGCCGCGCGAGCAGCCTCCCGAAACTGCTGCGCGGCAAGGGTCTTCTTCGGACGACACTGTGCCTCTGGCGAAACCGTCCGTGTCACTTCCGTGAAGCTTGGGACGGCTCCGCGTCATATTTCAATCACGGGCAGCCTCCGTGATTGAAATATGACGCGGAGCCGTCCCAAGCTTCACGGAAGTGACACGGACGGTTTCGCCAGAGGCACAGCGTCGTCCGAAGAAGACCCTTGCCGCGCAGCAGTTTCGGGAGGCTGCTCGCGCGGCAAAGAGCGATTTTTGCCTGTCTGAAAATGTCCTATGACAATTGTATTATCAGCTCAGGGTATTTGCCGAACTCTTGCTGTTAACACAAACATTATGGCACTAGATAAATCTATCAACACTTGCAGGGTGACAAGGAATTGCTTTCCTAATTCAGACCTCTGGAAGTAGAGTGGAACTTCCCAATAAATTTTGTTAACCCAACAATAACATTCTTCCAAGCCCTTATTTGTTCATGTAGCAAGACTGTGGAGATGACATAAGGACCTAATATCCACAGATAGTTTATTTATGTATTTGTTGTTTATTGCAATATTTATATTCTGTCCTAGATCTCTGGATGGGATACAAACAATACATATTCAACAAAGTAAAACAGAGTACATAGTCTATATTAATGCAGAAGTCCCCAACCCAGGGAAGCTGCAATCGCTAGAGATGCATCTACACGGTAGAAATAATGTAGTTTGATACATCTTTAACCACCATGGCTCCATCCTCCAGAATCTTGGGATTTGTAGTTTTGTGAAGCACCAGCACTCTTTGGCAGAGAAGGCTAATTCCATAGGATGCAGCTACAATACTTAAAATGGTGTCAAGCTTTTTTTTTTTTTCTATAGTGTGGGTGCACCCTTGGCCCTAAAAGCTTTGGTGAAAGGCTACATTTTAATTTGGTGCTTTAATTAGGCCAGTGTCATTACCAATCCGGTCTCCAATGCCATAACAGGTTGCCACAGCAAAGAAGACCATGTTCCTTTTTACACTACATAGTTATAGCCCTAGCATTCCACTTTGCAATAGCAACATGGAGTTTGCAGTTTAGAGAGGAGCATTTAGAATTCTCTGCTCAAGATCTAAACAAAGTACAAACTCCAATTTCCATAGGAAGTTGCCATGACAGTTAAAGTAGAATCATAGTGCTATAACTATGCAATGTGAAAAGGCCCCAGAGTGACTGACATGTGGCCCTGCAGATGATGGAATGCAACTCCCATCAGCCTTAGCATAGCTAATGGTGAGTAATGCTAGGATTTGTAGTGCAGCAACATCTGGGTAGCCACTGTTTACCTAATCCTAGTAAAATAAACAGAAAAGGTCCAAAATGGCACAAAATAATTATAAAGTCAGCTGCTGACTGGAAGGTCTTTAACCTGCCAGCATCAACCATGAAGCCTATTGTGCTCAACCCTTTATCAGGAAGAACACTCTGTTCTCATGATGTGCCATCAAATTAATGTAAGAAAAGCAACTACTTCGGGGATGGGGGTGGGGTAGGGGAAGAGAATTCCTTCTCATGTCTTGTGATTTGGACATCAGTAAAACTAACCTAACATGTGATAGCTGCTGAAACAAAATGCCTCTTGATCTGACATTCAGGATTCAAATTACGAAAGTGGGAACCCTTTTCTGAGTAGTGACTATTTTTTTTTTATTTTGATGAAAAGAACAGAAAGCTTTTTATCATCTACAAATACTTGGTATAGCTTTCAAGTGCACTGACCCTTCTGCTTCATTGCTGACACCTATAAAAAATGCTAATCAGTGGCATGCAAGGCCCAGTAGTCACAAAGCCGGCCTCAGACATCTAGAGGCCCCAGCCAACAGCTTTCCCCTCAGGTTGCTCATTTCCCTCAGGAAATGCCTACTAGTGTATCAAAGGTAATTGCTAGCAGGCAGCTGTATGTCTCTAGAGTGCAGGGATATAAACCCAGCAGGAGGAGAACAGAATTGTTACTTCTGAAAGTGACTGGAAGCTCAGTTGTGTATATACCTTAATGGACACCAGGGGAAGCTTCAGCCTCTTTGTTTTATTTGTGTCTCCGGACAGCATATCCATCACTTTGTGCATGCTCTCCTGGGTGAGCCTCCCCCCCCCACTTTAAAGAAACAAGGGCCAGTTTTTCCAGTGACAGCTCTTGAGCAAGGGAAGGGGGCTCCCAACAAGTTTGTTGTTGCTTCTGTTTGAGATGAAACATTTCTGGTTTGTGTTTCCTGTATGCTTTTGAAAAATGTGTCCCCTTTTGCCCAACCTGAAAATGTAATTGAAATTTGCACAGGAAAGTACCAGGGCTGCCAGACTGAGAACCATAGAGAGCTCCTCAGACTTTTAATGGTTGTGTAGAAGTGGGCATTTCAGCAGGTGTTGACTTGTCACACAACCCCCTGGTGAAATTCTCTCTTCTACACAACCATTAAATGTACCGGAGCCCTCTCCAGTTTTCACTCTGGCAACACTACAGCTAATATAATATGAGGAATAAATGGAGAGAGGAAAATCAGATTTTGTGTTTTATCCATATTCTTCATGTTGGTCAAAACTGATGTAGCAAGTCTGAAAGATATGGACATGGCACATCTAACTATTCCTCCTCCTCCAATGATGGAGATTCTTTACATAAAAATAGACATGTTAACCAAACAATTGTTTTTCTATAATTTTGTTAATAAAGAAGTTGGTTGTACAGCATCTATGAATCTGTTATTTAAATACAGAGGGATGGACCCAGACTTAGCACATTATCACACGAGGCAGAAATCACAACATTATGGCAGGATAGGAGCACAAACAGGTTTCCATTATTCTACAATGTGATTGTCCTCCCATAGTCCATGTGTGCTCCACCCATTAATTATGTGTAACTTTTCATTGGTAGGCAAAACCTGTCAATAGCCCTCAATATCACTCTTTTCACAGTATTGATGAGTGTGCGAAATCACATCCTGCTGTAATCACACGATTACAGCACGAATAAGCACTCCTCTCCCCACCCTCCCCTTTCCTAATGAGAACACATAATTAAACTTCCAGGGGAGAACATGACAAGGACCTAAAGGATGCTCTTTCAATCAACTGTTGCCTTTTCTTGGTATCTTTTTATGTTTAAGTGTTTATTTATGAATTTCTTTGTTTATTTATTTGTTTTTAGTGTTTTAGAGTGAAGTCTCACATCTTCTTGTGAGAACAGTCAAAATCTCGCCCATGCAAAATTCAGGAAGTAAGAGAATTTTTTTCTTAAAGGCACATGCACTGGCCAGCAGGAGGTGTTAATACTCTGTCATTAGAAGGTAATGTGAAGACAAGTGTTACTATTGTGTGAGCTGAAATCCCATTTTTAAACTTATAGTGGTGGTTACATGATAATTCTGTGGTGGTAGTATTGCGTGATTATGACGATGTGTGATAATTACGCTTATTATGCCACTATGTTTCCACTTTCCTCAATTGCAGAATTACAGCATTTTTAGATGCTAGTCTGATAAAGTTCTTACTCTTCCTTAGAGTAACTGACTGAAATGATGGGACTTAAGTTAGTTATTACTTAGGTGCTTAATTGATGTCAGTATGTCAGTTCTAAGCATGAATTCTAAGCATTTGGTTCTAAGGTTCTAATTTGGTTCTAATTCTAAGCAACAGGTTCTAAGCATTTGGAACCTGTTGGCATCCAAATTACTAGGGTTATGACTTTGTTCCAGGCTTTAGTCTTAACTTTAAATCAGTTATCCAACATGCTGAAGTTATTTTAGGGATAAGGATTAGTATTTTGGATGGCTCCTTTCAGTCAGGGAATAAAACGTAGGGTAGGTTCATTGCTCCACTTAAATGGAAGCTGCCAACTGCTGCTACTGGATCCAACTCATTAAGGTGCTAATTCATTGATTAGTCTGTTGTCCTCTTTTCTTACTTTGTAAATGTAATCATATATACTTATGTTACATACTCTTGATGTCATTTTGTTTCACCGAAGTATTGATTTGATGTGCCAGTTGCCCATGTTGGGGAGGAGGGAGCTGATTTCCATATCTAAAGCATTGTAAAATTGTATCCCAGTGTAATCTCCACAATTAAACTCCTCCCAAAATAATAATAAAAAAAACTGTGACAAATAGAAATAAAAATCAAACACTTCTCATGGCAACTTCCTTATGTTGTGCTATAGTGGTTCCCCAGGGAAATTCAAGTTAGCATACCAAATGTTCTTTAGGGAAACTGCTTGAAATCCATTTTCTCCCCAGAGATGAGACACTTAAGGACTGAGTAAATAATGGTTTGCAAACAAAAGATAACCTGACACAATTTGAAGAGCTGCTTATTATTATTATTTTTTATTATTATTATTATTATTATTATTATTAAGAGCAATATTATCTTCTGAACTACAGGTTCCAGAATCCCCTAGCCAGCATGGCCAATAACCACAATGACTGGGGGCTTTGGCAAATTGTAGCCACCAAAGTAACTTTTCCAAGCTCTACTTCCCAACTCTCAGATTATACGTCTTTCTCACTTTAGTTGTGAAGAATACAGAGCAGAATATAATGCAAAGTAGGTCCCCTGAATCTTGTTGGTAGAGGTGTATGTTGCACAGTGAGTCTCAGCTCAGTGTTTTCTGTGAGGAATAATGTAAAGGGTTCACTAGTTATCTAAACAAGGCCATTGTGCTATGGTTCAGTGCTGTTGGACAGCTGTGTGCTCTGTCTTGTATACTGTTCCCTCCCACTCTTTTCCCTTTTGAGAGAAGGGGGAGAAGATTAATTTTGCTAACCTGAAACATACTTTTAAGGCTCCCCCTCTCCTATTGTGCACTTTCATTCTATTATGGGACATTAGATAGATATGGTATTCAACAGTCACTCACTTGTTTATATGTACAGCCGCACTGATAATATGCTCTATGTTTAGAAGGAAGTTTGTGCGTCACAGTGTGTGGGACATGCTTGTAGATGTCCTCCCCACCCCCTCCTCAGCAGAAGGATTTAGATCACAATGCCTCTCTTTTTTTAAGAAGTGGAGAGAGAGAGAGAGAGAGGTTTTGTTTTTTTTGCTTTTGGTTTTTAGTTTGCTTTCTTTGCCCTTACTTCCAAAGGCAGCTGGTGGCATGTGAAGAAAGGCTCAAGTGCTGAGCTCCTTTTTACAGGCACTTAAAATGTAACTAGCAAAAAAGTGAAGTTGTCTCGCTTGGCTGGGTACATGCCTTTCCTATAGGACTTTTCCATTTATTACATAGCTATACCCAGAGCTTGGAAAAGTAACTTCCTGGACTATAAGTCCTAGTATCCTCATAGGCTAGAGCCACTTGTGAGGAGATTCAAGGAGCTATAGTCTAAAACTGTAAGTTTTTCAAACTCTGGCTGCACACTCAGGTTTTCTGCTGACCCAACAAGGAGCCCAAACTTTATCCTGATACATTGGTGGGTGTATCTGTAGATAAACGTATTTGTAATACTTCTTGGTTGCATCCAGACTTTACATTTTTAGGAATACCCTTAAAAAATAAGTGAATTTTCTGTGTCCAAGAAGAGCTAATATAATAGAATGCAGAATTGCTCTGCTCTGGTGGGATGTCTTAACAGGGTGCTGTATATAAATGAGTGTAAGAGACATGGCGCTGTCCATGCTGGCCCTGCTCTCAATGGTTCCAGCTTCACCTTCTCAGTTCCCTACCTCACTTTATTGAAAGGCAAGGTCTGAAGTGTTATCTGCTTTGTCCATGTTCCCCACTGCACATTCAAGAAGTGGTGACTGGATCTAGGGGCTCATCACCTGCCAGCATATCCTGCCCATGGATCTGGCCCATTGTTCCCCTGGTACCTGGATGAAATGGGCCAGTTCCAGATAGGCAGGCCGGCCGGCCTGTCACTGCAGATTCAGCCGCCACCACCACCTGCTGTAGCCAGGAAGCCAGTCCGCAACATGTGACCAAGGCCCTCTGCATCTGATCAGCCTTTGTCACATGCTGTGGGCCTGATTTCTGCTGCAGAAGAGCAATAGCAAAGGGCATCTGCAGCAATGGTCCAGTGTGCTGGAACAAGCTCTGTGGTCATGAGGGGTCCAATCTGTTTTTTCATAGCAGAAGCGTTTTTTCCCTGTCTTCCCTCCATCTTAGCCCATTCTTTGTCCTGGGGATTCTAAGGACTGTTCGGGGGCAAAACAGGGCAAAGGCCCTACATCATCAGGTCTGCAGGGCACCAGGGTGCATGCAAGATGGGGTAAATAGACTGTCTAGACAAGCCCTAGGAAAGGCTTCCTTCATACCTTCCTGCTAAATGCAGAGAGCTTAGGAACTGAAAGGGTGGAGCTGACACACAAAGGGATATTGGGACTGGGACAAGTGTGCATGGACCTGCATCTGTTCAGCACATTCATATGCCCTCTTTGGGCAACATTTACACAGGGCTAGTGTTATGCTGATAAGAGCATCTGTGTTGAGGTTGCTTCTCCCTTTTTAATTCCCAGATGATGCTCCCCCCCATTCTAATTAAAAGATGTACCTACATTCTTTAGGTTTAGGGGGAAACATTCTGATTCCCCCTGAGTTTAGGGGGAAAACATTCTGATTCATTGAAAACTTTAGTTATGAAAGCAAAATAAGACAAAGTGTTTATTTGTGTTAGTGAATTAGCAAAGAAGCAAAATAATCCCCCAAAAGTCAAATGCATTTAAAGCCCACTGATTTTCTGGAATCATTTATGGGCAGGAGAAAACAATTAGCTCTTTGTTTAGAAGATTGAAAGGTACTTTGTTTTCCATTTTCCGGTTATTTTATGACAGTTTCTGTGATCTAACTGACCTAGTCACTCTGGCCATACCCTCCAATTGTCCTGGTTTGGCAGGGACAGTCCCAATTAACTCTCTGTCATCCCACTTTTAAAATGTCCCAGTTTCTCTCTCCTACTCCCACTTTCCCCCTTTGCTCTCACTTTACTTCAATTACTGCTGAGTTCAAAATGCAAAAGTAGTGTGCACTCCATTAACTCAGCAGGGGGAGTGGAGGGGCAGAATCTTGCCCTTTCCAATAGACTCAGGCAAAAGCAAATTGCTGAAGCTTCTCTTAGTGTGTGTGTTCTTCCTCCTTAATAATTTTTACCATTTAGATCACACTCTGATGTTGCTTGGCCTCATGTGAAATGTTGGACGATATGCTCTGCCTACAAGTAAGTAGCAGGGTTGCCAATTCAGACTTGGAGATTTCAGGGCCAACACCTAAGACCAAGGAATGGTCCCTGGTGATGTCACAGCAGGTGGGTCCCAATGGTGTGATGGGGCAGCCCCTGATAATGAAATTGAGCATGATATGTTAAACATCACTCAGTGCTACTCAGAGCATATCATTCAGGTAAAAAACTCAGTCTGACAAATGAGAAAATATTTCTTCAGTTCAAAATGAATTTTTCCAAGCTCTGCTTTGAAGAGAAAAGCCCAAACCTTTCCCACCTACACTTTAACACTGCTTTTAAGCATACATGGGACTTGCAAACCAACCAAAGAAGCATTTCCAAGCAACAAAGAACATTTCCCAAAGCCTAGTTTTAATGGGTTGCTTCCATTAACAATTGTCCCTAACTGCTTGCTTGCTTGCTTGCTTGCTTGCTTGCTTGCTTTCTTTCTTTCTTTCTTTCTTTCTTTCTTTCTTTCTTTCTTTCTTTCTTTCTTTCTTTCTCTCTCTCTCTCTCTCTCTCTCTCTCTCTCTCTCTCTCTCTCTCTCTCTTTTTTTTTTCCACCCCAATTCTGGCATTCTCTCAATGCCCCCCCCCACAAATAATAATCATCACAATGATAATCATGCTACTAGTAATCACCAAATATTTGGGCCAGTAGAAAGGATGGTGATGGCAATGACATAGACTGAAAGGGCAAGAGAGATTGATGAGGCAGTGGTATCTGTGCATGTCTATTCACTAGGAAGCCCTACTGAGTTTAAATAGAGCTTGCAGGTTTTAAATGCTGTGATCTAACATATCCCCATGTCATGTCTGCACTCAAAGTGTTGCTCCATATAAAGGTAAGAGAGTTGTGCCTAGCCTTTTCTGGATTTCTGGGAGAAGAGAGTTCCATTGCCAGTGAGGTGTTTTGGAGTTTGCCAGTTAACATTCCCTATCATGTTGGATCCAGGATTTGGAGTGGCCTTAGGGTAGGCTTTCTCAAGCCTTCTCTGGGCCACCTCCTCACCACAACATTTGCCCACTACTGCTGCTTCTCTTTACTGTTGTCTGTTTGCTTGCCAGAGGGAGTCAGTGAGCAAGCCAATGATGCAGCTGCAGATGCTCATAATCAAACTGCTGCTAAAACAAATTTGCTTGCTAGCCCCCTATGGAGGGTTCTCTAGATGAGCCATTTACCCTATCTTGCCCCAATCTTGGAATGCTGCAGTCCAAACAATGTAGGGGTCTTGCCCCCTTTCATCTCTGAGCAGTCCAGATGACACCTAGGCATAGACTGGGGAAGCCAGGCTAAAACCCATATAAACATTTTTTAAACACCCAGGAAAACCCACTTCGTTTGGGAAAACCAGATCAGTCCAGCATGGGAATGGAGGTTCTGTACCTGTACGCTGGCCTGCATAGCCGGCCACCACCACTGCTGGATTCACTCTGCAGCCAGGAAGGAGGCCCCAAGCACATGATCAAGGCCTCCTGCATGTGACTAGTCTTGATTACATGCTGGGGGCCTCCTTCCTGGCTTCAGAGGGAGGAGGTGCCTGCCAGTACAGGATGGTGTGTGCATGCAGAATCATAGAATTGCAGACTTGGAAGAGACCACGAGGGCCATCCAGTCCAACCCCCTGCCACGCAGGAAATCACAATCAAAGCATCCCCGACAGATGGCCATCCAGCCTCTGTTTAAAGACCTCCAAGGAAGGAGACCCCACCACGCTCCGAGGGAGTGTGTTCCACTGCCGAACAGCTCTGACTGTCAAAAAGTTCCTCCTCATGTTGAGGTGGAATCTCTGTTCCTGGAGCTTGCACCCATTGCTCCGTGTTCCAGTCTCTGGAGCAGCAGAAAACAAGCCTGCTCCATCATCAGCATGACATCCCTTCAAATACTTAAACAGGGCTATCATATCGCCTCTTAACCGTCTTTTTTCCAGGCTAAACATACCCAGCTCCCTAAGTCTCTCCTCATAAGGCATTGTTTCCAGACCTTTCACCATTTTAGTTGCCCTTCTCTGGACACGCTCCAATTTGTCAATATCCTTTCTGAATTGTGGTGCCCAGAACTGGACACAGTATTCTAAGTGAGGTCTGACCAAGGCAGAATAGAGTGGCACTATTACTTCCCTTGATCTAGACACTATACTTCTATTGATACAGCCCAAAATTGCATTGGCCTTTTTAGCTGCCGCATCACACTGTTGGCTCATGTTCAACTTGTGGTCTACTAGGACTCCTAGATCCCTTTCGCACGTAGTCTCATTCAGCCAGGTCTCTCCCATCCTATATTTATGCATTTCATTTTTCCGCCCTAAATGCAGTACTTTACATTTCTCCGTATTGAATTTCATTTTGTTAGCTTTGGCCCAGCTCTCCAGTCTATCCAGGTCATTCTGAATTTTGATCCTGTCCTCTAGGGTATTAGCTACTCCTCCCAATTTGGTGTCATCTGCAAATTTGATAAGTATGCCCCTAATTCCCTCATCTAAGTCATTGATAAAGATGTTGAATAGCACTGGGCCCAGGACAGAACCCTGTGGCACCCCACTGGTCACATCTTTCCAAGACGAAGAGGAGCCACTGCTGAGCACCCTTTGGGTTCGGCCGGTCAACCAATTACAAATCCATTGAACAGTTAACTTGTCCAGCCCACATTTTACAAACTTGTTTGCAAGAATGTCATGGGGAACCTTGTCAAAGGTCTTACTGAAATCAAGGTATGCAATGTCCACAGCATTCCCTTCATCTACCAAGCTGGTAACTTTATCAAAAAAAGAGATCAGATTAGTCTGGCATGACTTGTTTCTCTGAAATCCATGCTGACTTTTTGTGATTATGGCATTGCCTTCTAAATGTTCACAGACTCTCTGTTTAATGATCTGTTCTAGAATCTTCCCTGGTATTGATGTCAGACTAACTGGACGATAGTTGTTGGGGTCCTCTTTTTTCCCCTTTTTGAAGATGGGAACAACGTTTGCCCTCCTCCAGTCTGCTGGGACTTCTCCTGTTCTCCAGGAGTTCTCAAATATTATTACCAATGGCTCTGAGATTATATTTGCCAGCTCTTTTAATACTCTTGGATGTAGTTCATCTGGTCCTGGAGATTTAAATTCATTTAGATTAAGAAGGTATTCCTGTACTACCTCTTTACTTATTTTGAGCTGGATTTCCCCTGTTGTGTCCTCTGTTCCATTCTCCTCAGGTTGGTCCTCCTTTTCCTTTTCTGAAAACACTGAGGCAAAGAAGGTGTTGAGTAATTCTGCCTTTTCTCTGTCCCCTGTTAGCATTTTGCCATCTTCTCCACATAGCGGCCCTATCATTTCCTTCTTCCTCCTTTTGCTGCGGACATACCCAAAAAAACCCTTTTTATTGTTCTTAACCTCCCTAGCAAGCCTGAGCTCATTCTGCGCTTTAGCTTTTCTGACTTTACTCCTACACGTGTTCGCTATCTGTTTGAATTCTTCTTTGGTGATTTCCCCCCTTTTCCATTTCCTATACATGTTCCGTTTAAAACTTAGCTCCATTGAAAGTTCTTTAGTCATCCATCCTTGTTTCTTGAGACACCTCCCATTTTTCTTCCTCAATGGTACTGTTTGAAATTGTGCCTTCAGTATCTCCCTTTTGAGAAAGTCCCATCCGTCTTGAGGTCCCTTCTCTTTTAGTATTCTTGACCATGGGATCATCCCCAGTATTTCCCTGAGTTTATTGAAATCAGCTCTCCTAAAGTCAAGAATGCGTGTCTGACTATGCGTGGCTTCTCCTTTCCATTGTATAACAAACTCCAGGAGAACATGATCACTCTCACCTAAGGATCCCACCACTTGCACCCCATTAACCAGGTCGTCTCTGTTGGTTAGGATCAGATCTAAAATAGCTGACCCCCTTGTTGCCTCTTCCACCTTTTGGACCATGAAATTGTCTTCCAGGCATGTAAGGAATTTGCTAGACCTTGTAGTTTTGGCTGAGTTAGATTGCCAGCAAATATCAGGATAGTTGAAGTCCCCCATCACTACTACATCTCTCCTTTCTGCATGTATGTTCATCTGTTCTAGAAAGGCAACGTCCAATTCCTCCATCTGATTTGGGGGTCTGTAGTAGAGTCCCACAATAACATCCCTGTTGTTTCCCTCCCCTTTAATTTTTATCCAGATGCTCTCCACCTGGCTTCCAGTATTGATGTCATGGATCACTTCACTGGTGTAAATATCCCTGACATATAATGCTATTCCTCCTCCTTTCCTGTTTGGCCTGTTTCTCCTATAAAGGTTATACCCCTCTATTCCTACATTCCAATCATGAGACTCGTCCCACCAGGTTTCAGTAACACCTATTATATCATATTTGTTTTGTAGTGCAAGGAGTTCAAGTTCATCTTGCTTATTCCCCATGCTCTGTGCATTAGTGTAGAGACATCTGAGACCATGTGTTCCCTTTACTTGCTCCCTGTGCAAGTTTTTTGCCTCCCACTGTTGGGTCCTTGCGCTGTTTGCCTTGTTCCCTCTATGACAGTTTGACTATTTTATCCAGCCCTTTTGCCTTCCAGAATACTGTCTCCCTCCCCCATTTGACTCAGTTTAAAGCCCTCCTGATCAAATTCTTGAGACTGTTGGCAAAAATGTTTCTTCCAACTGTTGTAAGATGCACCCCATCTCTTGCCAGAAGTCCCCCCGCATGGAAGCGCAGTCCATGATCCAAGAATCCAATTTGTTCTCGGCGACACCATCTACGGAGCCAGTTGTTTACGTCGGCTATTTTCCTCTCCCTTCTTGGACCATGCCCTTCAACTGGCAGAAGAGACGAGATGACCACCTGTGCGTTCATTTCTTTCAGCTTCCTCCCCAGGGCCTCATAATCTCTTCTGATCTTGGGAAAGCTGTGCCTTGCAGTATCATTGGTTCCCACATGGACCAAAAGGAAGGGGTAATGATCCGTAGGCTTGACGAGTCTTGTCAGCCTCTCGGTCACATCACAGATCTTTGCCCCAGGGAGACAACACACCTCCCGAGTCATCTTGTCAGGCCCCTCTTGTTTTTTCTAGGTAAGTGGGGGGGGGGAGATCTGGGGCAAGAATATGCCGGTGGGAAGCTGCCATATTCCAGCAGGTCTAGAAAATCCATAAGTCAGGAGAAGACAGGTGAACCTACATGCAACAATGATAAGGAGGTAAAATAGCTTACAAGGGCTTTGAAGTGTTAGGGTTAGGTGTGCCCCTGACAGGGTTTCAGCTTCAGCACCTACTTGACATTCCTAACCCTCTTAATAGTTTACACAGTGATGGGCAAATTTACCCATGAGAAATTGCAACTATGTTGCAAATCCATCCTTACAAGCTTGACCCAAAGTTATTAGTCACTCTTAAATCATGATAAAATTATGAACTATCGGGCACACGTATTACTGAACTGTATCTTAGAAAGGTAGGATAGATATTACATCAGTCTTTTCCAAATGCATGTATTGCATTTGGATTGCATGTATTGCCATATATCCCTTCCTGATTGGTTCTTTTCACATGTGCTCTATTTATTTACTGTAGTCTTCATAAAATGGAACTAAGCCACCAGTGAGAAAGAAGCAGTGGGTACTGGCAAACGTGAATATTTGTTCAGATATGATTTGTTGTTCTATAGTTTCAGACATAGATTATTAAACTGATAAATTTGGGCAAGGCATAAATAAATGGATTAAAGTAAATCCTTCCAAGCATTGGTAATGAGACATGAAGGTTTATAGTCACAAACATCAAAGCATGCACAAAATAGAGACCACCCTCAAATGGTCTTGATATTTAGTCACACTAACCATGTGGGTGCAGGTTATTAATTTGTAGTCAATCTCTGAATTACAAAAATACTACCTTTCATTGGATCAAGGTCTAGGCTCATCATACAACAAGGATTTAAACATCTAATGAATTATGATTTGGGACATGCAGCAGCATATATATATTTAAAATATACATCCACTTACATTTTTGGAGCATCTATTTGTATTTCCTTAAAAGAAAAAGATGGTTCTGAAGCAACCATCAGGAATGCTTTTTTTTTTTTTTAAATGATGAGATACATTTAATTAAATGTTACTGTTTCTCATATTGTTTTAAAACCTTTTTCATGCTTTTACACTACGCAGAACTTGCTTGGCAAGCAAACATCCATTTTTGCTTTTAAATGACAATATATTATTCAGTAACCTGTTCTCCAGAAGGATACTTCTAATTTAGTGTCTACAACAACAAACAACAACACAAAATAGCAAGACACAGAAAGGGCTAAAATTGCATAATTAGATGTTGACCTGACTTCCACACAGTTGCTTTTGTGTATATATAAAATGCTGTGCCATATTTATTACACTTTCATTCCAGAACAGAAGGCCCAAACAACGGAAGCAATATTTAGCATAGTATTTGATTCTGTATTTTTAATACATGAAGTAATTTGGTGACTGGCCCCTGTCATTATTAACAGAACTACCTGTACTGGTCTATTGTGTATCTCTGGCTTTTCTTCGCAAACGAAGATTCAGGAAGGACTCATCCCGCGCCTTCTGCAAGCGCGCTGATGACTAAAAAGGCCAATCCGAGATAAACAAGTCCGGTTGCAAAAAGCGCAGCAGAAGGTCTCCTTGGGTGATGTTTTTGGGTTGTGATTCTTTCTGCGTTGTCGTTTCTCTTCAAGACTTGTTCGTCGTGAGTTCTCAAATAAGGCTGCAGCATTGTGGATATTGCGTCTCCATGCCTCCCGATGTGAGGCCAGGGCGGACCACTGTTGGTGATCAATTTGGCCAAGCCTGAGATGTTGTTTCAGGGAGTCTTTGTATCGCTTTTTTGGAGCGCCCCTCTTACGCTGACCCGTGGCGAGTTCACCGTAGAGTAGTATTTTTGGGAGGCGATGGTCCTCCATCCTAGAAACGTGCCCTGCCCAGCGCAGCTGTGTTCTCAATATCATGGCCTCAATGCTGTACAAGTAGTAAGTACACACAGGTAAACAAGTCACTTGTTCCCAGGGAGAAGAGCTGGTTTACACATCATGCTTGCAGTCTTGCTTCCTAGAGACATGGCATAAAAATTCCACATGTGGAAGTAGGTACGCCTCCTTTCAATCCCCCCAACCTGTCTTTTAGCTTCAGAAGCCTCCTTTCCACAGCCATTTAGTGCAGAGCACAAGTCATTGCAGCAGTGTCTGGTTATGTCACCTACTGAGGACCCTGGAGATCTGAGTTGATGATGTGATTGTTCTGATGCCCCTGCTTTCCACCTATCACTAAATAGTTCTCTCTGTGTGGGTATGGGAGCATCTTGCAACTAAAAGGTGGGTTTTAGGGGGATTTTGGTCATTGCAAAAGTTCAGTAGAGAATTCTGACTACCCAACTACCAAAAAAAAGTGTAATAGTGTAAGTTGGATTTACACCTTCATAAATCACTAACAAGGTGCCAGCCCATATTTCTACCACTTATGTAAAAAAAGAATTTTACTAGAATGATTCTGCTAACATAAAATAATATATGGTAATGACTTGTTAATACTTTCTGCACCCAGATAACTATTGAAAGCTCAGGAAAGACAAATGATTTGTAAACCTCCTAAAATGGCATTCTTTATTTCGGTTTAGATGACTGCTATCCAATAGACTTGAGCTATAAGCCATGGTAGGTTCCATATAGGGAGAAAGGTAGGATATAGATTTTTTGTTGCTAACTACACATCATGTCAACTTTGACTTATGGCAACCCTATGAATGACAAACCTTCAACTCACCCTATCATCAACTGCCCTGCTCAGGTCTTGGAAACTCAAAGATGTAGCTTCCTTGACTGAGTCTATCCATCTCAAATGCAATCTTCCTCTTTTCCTACTGCCTTCTACCTTACCAAGCATTATTGTCTTTTCTAGTGAGTCATATCTTCTCATGATATGGCCAAAGTATGACTGTCTCAGTTTAGTCAGCTTCTAGGGAGAGTTCAGGCTTGATTTGCTCTAGGGCCCATTTATTTGTCTTTTTAGCAGTCCACAATATCTGTAGAATTCTTCTCCATCACCACATTTCAAAGGAGTTGATTTTCTTGCTATCAGCTTTCTTTACTGTCCAGCTTTCACAATCATACATAGAAATGGGAAATATGATTGCATGGACAATCCTAACTTTGGGATTCAATGACATATCTGTACACTTCAGGATCTTGTCTGGTTCCTTCATAGTTGCTCTTCCAAGTCCTATCTTCTTCTGATTTCTTGATTGCAGTCTCCATTCTGATTAATGACTGAGCCAAGGAATGGAAGGTCTTGAACTATTTCAATGTCTTCATTGTCTACTTATGTAAACTTGCGGTAATTATTTTTCTTTTCTTAGTGTTCAATTTTAAACCTGCCTTTGCATTTTCTTCCTTGACTTTCTTTAGTAAACATTCCAAGTCTTTGCTATTTTCTGCTAGTAGTATGGTGTCATCTGCATATCTTAAATTGTTGATGTTCCTTCTTCCAATTTTCATGCCTCATTCCTCCAAGTCTAATCCTGCTTTACATATGATATCTTCAGCATACAAGTTAAACAGATAAGGTGATAAAATGCAGCCTTGACTGACCCCCTTGCCAATTGGAAACCATTCTGTTTCTCCATATTCTGTCCTGATGGTAGCCTCTTGTCCTGAGTACAGGTTACACATAAGGACAATCAAAAGTTGTGGCACACTCATTTCTTTAAGAGTGATGCATACTTGTTCATGATCTATACAATCAAAGGCTTTGTTATAATCTATAAAGCACAAGCTGATTTTCTTTTGAAACTCTTGGGTGTGCTCCATTATCCATATGTTTGTAATATGATCACTAGTGCCTCTTCCTTTCCTTGGACATCTGACATTTCTTGCTCCATATACAGTAGGACCCCCGTATCTGTGGGGGATTACTTTCAATTAGTAACTTTCACCTTACTGATGAAAATTCTTTGTTAGTAAAAAAATCATGGAACTTACCGGGGGAGAAATGGAAGCAGCACGGAGGGAAGACGAGGGGAGATTGTGAGAAGGAAGGGGGCATGCGAAACAGGGCACTGCTACTGGAACAGCCCCGTTTCTGTCCCAATCTCCCCAGGGAATAATTTCCCCATATGAAAATCTCGTATGTATGCTGCTCAGATATGGTACAAGCCCCTGAAGATGCACATTCTCCAAGGCCTGTGCAAAGGTTTGTGTAGTGCTAGGGGATAGACTCAGTTCTGTCTTAATGGGCAAACTGAACACATTCTCCAAGAAGAATGGTGATCCTGCACTGTTACCCAGCCATACACCCCTTCCCTCCAATAATTCATAATTTGGCAATTTTGGACAGTTCAGGAGGTCTAAAGTAGACCGTGACAAACCAAAATTAGGCCTAATGAAGTTGTCTTGGAAATACCCCAAGCAAACACACCTAGGACAAGGTTAATGCAAAACCCCTTAGTCATAGTTGTTAAGGAGGAATGTGCTAATCTTTCCTGGATGCACCTGGCAGTAAGTCATACTCCAAAAACAAAGTGACCATAAAACCTAGTATACCTACTCATCCCTGCAAATGTCTTTCCCTCACACCTTTTTCTCTCCACAATAAGGAAGCTGCCATAACCCCATCTACCCTAATGTCTCAACCATTAGCAGCAATCAACGAAGCTGGAGTGTCCTTTGTCTAACTTTAGAAAACTCATCTAAGCATTGTCCGACACTCAAAATACCCCTAAAGGGTAAGATATTGGGTATAAATATTACCCTCAAATAATAACCATGTGCGCACAATTCTTCTTGTACTGTCACTCTGATGGACTGCTGTCACACCCTCAATTCACATCTGAGTTTCTTTACTGCATGAATCTCTGCTCTTCGGAAAGGTAAATAGCCCATTCTTCCTGAATTTCTTCCTCTATCTCTTGACTTTTCATTAACCTTGTGTAGTTGTCTTATGAGCATGTATGTATGAGTGAATGCTTCTGTGATTATTTTCTAATAAAAACCATTTTTAAAAATTGTTGCTTAGAGTTTCGTCAGTGAGTACTGGTATATATAGGTGCAAAGGTCCTGTAAGTTACCCGGCCTCTCGCTGCCATACCTTTGAGCTAATTAAAATTCCCCAACTTAATATCATAATTTTAGTGTCACAAGTGGATCCCCATGGATCTCAGCAATTCGGGTAACAGCACAATGGGCTGTTGTTATATACACTAGCCATTCAAGTCACATTACCCCTGGCACAGAGACTTCCCAATGCTTGGTGAAAATTCCCTTTGAAAATTTCCACAACGATGGAACCGTGAGAAGGTTTCCATTTGTAGCTATCAGAAGGTCTGCACCATAAAGTTAGGTTAAAGGCAATCCAAACAAAGCTGAACCATTTAGGGCACAATGGGTGAATGGTGTAAGGTTGGATCAATCAGATGAGGTTTTTTTTCTTCTAAAAATGGCTTTTTTGTATTTCCTTATTTTTTGTAATTATCCCTAGTACCATTTACAATTAGTTTTGTATGAAATACTGTATTATATCTTCAGTAGAAGTTATACTTTCAGCATTCAGTAGACTTTTCATTTAGCTGAAATATTTGCATTACAAAAGGATTTTTAATTCTTTTCATCAAATTCAAAACAAAAAGGGAAAATATATTTCCATTTTAATCAGTTCAGTGTTTTGAAAGCTAGAAAGAAGAAAAGAGAAAAATAGGGAGATAATCTCTCATATTTATATATATCTCCATGTAGGACACTATAATCTTTATTATGTATATATTTTTTTAAAAGATAAGGGTGACTTTGTGAAGTTTTATGAGGCCGAAAAGATTTACATTTCACTTTTTAAAAAATTCTTCATACAAAGTTCATCCATCAGTTTATATTTCATCCCAGCTACTGACCATTAAAGCTGGGTCAAGATATTTTCCTGGCTGAAACATTCATTCCACACACAAATACCAACTGGACTGGTGGATGAACTATACTTTAGTACTGGCAAATGGATACATACCATCTGATGGCCAGTTTGGGGAGTCCAAGATAGGTTGTGTAGCATGCACAGCTCTGTCCTATAGGAGATAGGAAAAGCTGGAGGCAAGGTGGAACAATTGGAGTGGTCATGCTGCTCTCTCCCCAGTTATTTATTTATTTGATTAATTAATATCCACCTTAATGAAATTCAAGACACTTTTGACCTTCCACCTGAAAAAAAAGTTGTCATTCTTCATAATAGTAGGCCTGGTGCTGCAGAGTACATTTTAACTTCTGCTCTTCCACCAGCTTTTACATTTTCATTGTTTCGTCTCTCTTAGAATTCAAAGTAATCATATGGATTAAATATTATATAATGTCTGGAGCTACTGACAGTATAGGTGGAAATCTTTGGAGACTGAGCCCTGCTGCTTCTAATGACAGGCTACTCCATGAATGAGCTACTCAAAAAATGACAATGATTTCCTTCAAAAGGATCCTTGTTTCCAAGGCTGTAGTAACATCCAAAGCTGAAAGTGACTTTGACCCTGACAGCCCTTCAGTGACACTTGAAGTGGTGTAGAGGAACCAGGACTCACAGGGTTGAAGCCCCAGGACTTTTTGATTATCGGGGACTATGACATAATCTGCCATACCCCTTGAAGTTTCCTGTTCCTTCTGAACTTAACTGCAACCCCACAGTTACTGCAGCAGAAATGAATTTTACAAGTAGTGATATATTTTTATGAACTCTCCTTCACAGAAACTGCTCAAAATTGTTTCAGATCAATGTGCTACCTGCACTTTTGGACTTTCTTTGTAGTGTTGCTATAGTGCATGTTCTGATGAGGGACAGCATCATCCAAAATGGACCCCCTGCCATGCTGCAGCTACGAAGCTCTCCTGCTCGATCCTTGCACTGCAAGGATCATCTGAAAATGTCCACTGTTTCTCTACAAAGATCTGTTCTGCCACCAGTTCAACTGCTGCTCTGTCGTCCCTGAATGCAGCACTTTTAATAGGCTACTCAGAATTTTATCTTTAGCTAGGTTCCATACCCTCCAGTTTGGCAGGGACAGTCCCGCTTAATCCTCTGTCATCCCACTTTTTCAGGTGATTTAAAAATGTCCCAGTTTCTTTCTCCTCCTCCTATTTTTCTACTTTGTCCTCAGTTTATTTCAATTGCTTCAAAATGAGTTCATAGTGCAAAAGTAGTTGCACTTAATTAGCTCAGCAGGGGGAAGAAGTGAAGAGAGAAGAGGGCAGAATCTTGTCTTCCTGAGCAGCCTCAGGCAAAACCAAACTGCCGCAGCATCTTATTTATTTATTTATTTATTTATACCCCGCTCTTCAGCCACAAAGCTATCAGAGTGCCTTACAAATTGTTTTAAGCAATAGCAATTTACACATCTACATTGCATTAAGCAGTTTCCAATGTGTGTTAGCTAATTGCCCCCACAAGTGGGCAATTTTACCGACCTACAAAAGGATGGAAGGCTGAGTGAACCTTGGAGCCCTCTGGAATTGAACTTGCAATGTGGTGACTTGGAGTACTGGCATTTAATCACTGCACCACCAGGGCTCCTACCTTGACTGTTCTTTCACATTAATAACTTTTGCCAACTTGACCATATTCCAAAGTTGCTTGGCTGCATTTGTCCCAGTTTTAATTATTTTTGAAATTATACTGTGTTTTTAATTGGTTGTAAACTACCTTGAATCCTGTGCTGGGGGAAAGGTGGGATCTAAATTAAATAAATTAGCTAAATAAATTAAAAATAACATGTGAACTGTTGGTTGGTAAGAACTTCCAGAAGATGAGTCTATTTCCTTGTTTGTGCAATGGGAACATTGTCCCCGTGAGATGATGTTCTCCATAATGTATTTTCTTTGCTTTCTCTGTGAAGGTACTCTGTATTTTTCAGGGAAGAATATGGGAAATGTATGCTCAAGGATCAATGGAAGATAACAACAGCAGAGTGACAGGAAGCATCAGGATGAGGGATGATAACATTTAGTTACATCCTAACTAAGGATTAGTCCATTCTGGGCAGATGAAGAGCCACCTCCTGTTGCACTCTGGTACTTGTTTTGAGACTAAAGTGATTAAACACTCTGATTTAATCCTGGGATAGGGAATGGATACCCCCTAGATATTATTGTACTACAATGTCCATCATTACTCACCATTGACCATTCTGTCTGATCAGAGTTGAAGTCCAATATCTAGAGATCCACAAGCTCTCCACCCTGATTTAATCTTTGGGTAGCCTCATTCAACACAATTTGAAGAGTATTAGGGATGTGTGTTGAGCGAAAAAGAGAACAAAAACTAAGGACTTTATCAGACAAGTCAAATACTGCATTATAAGGACACCTAATGATTATGAAAGGATGTGATTACCAGATGAACTTGCCCTTTTGCGATCATGTGAAGTAGAAAAAAGTACTTTGTTATTGATGGCCCAAGCTGTCAATTGATACCCTGGAGCGATTTTTTGCTGGCATTGCCGGTGTTTGAATCCATGCGCCATTGTAGTCACGTGAATGCAGCATCAATGGGCAAACACTTCCGGGTGTGGTCGGGACAGCCAGGTAGGATACGCTCCTTTTATAACACCCCTCCCCCATGTACTTGGAACTTTTAAAGTGTGTGTCTGTATTTTTGTGTCTTTGTCTTTTAAAAAACAAAACAAAAACATTCCCATGTGAGCATCTTCTGGTGATAATCTGGGAGATTTCAAACCAGGAAGTAAATAGAGCTCTGTTAGTGCTTGGGCTGCCTCTTTACCACCAGTAAAGGTAGGTCTGGTATGGGGGGTTCTTTTGCTGGCATAAAAACTCCACAATTTATGCTGGCAAAAGAACATTAAACTGGGGTGAACTGATAAACTCCTAAGTCAGTGTGACACTAAAAACCACTTCATATTGAGACCAGTATTATTTCCATATTTCATTTTTTTTCTTCTTGATAGCCATAAAGTCCAAAGAAGAGGACATCACTTGAAAGCAATATATATATAAATATGTAATAATATTTATACAGTACTCTTTAACAACAACAACAACAACAACAACAACAACAACCCCTTAGATTGTTATCCCTCTGATCTGTATAAGGGCAGGCATTCTATTTTCTGAATTAAGATAAGACTCAAGTTAGGGTCTCAGCCTAACTTCTTTAGAATTGATATATCACATTTTGTGCTGTAAGGGAAGGATACTTTATCTGTTTGTAAATAAGTCCTTGGAGAATGAAAAATATGTAATTCATGGGAGATGGAAAGTTCGGCTGCTGTCCTTCAGACTCTTCATTAACAAAGGAGTGATATGCCCTGAAGGAGGTTGACACAACTTTTTATGAACCAAAAGTGATTTATTAGGAATCCCAAACAACATCTGTTATTAGGTGACAGAGGTGACATAGCAATATGATTTGTGGTGGCCTTTTTTCTTCTCTCAAATATTATTATTGTTGTAAAGTATACAGCATTGACATTGCTGCTGGAAACCAGTTAAGTCCGATAAGTTTTACTTACAGTGTGACTTCACCCCCACTATGGCAAAGAGAGGACATTGTTTCCCAACATCAAGAATGGTAAAAGGCTTTTTAAAAAATCAAATTAACATCAAACCATTTTAAAGCTTTTGGGTGAAATCTACCTGGTGCATTCCGTCACTGAAAATAATTCCCAGCTCCCCAGTATTCTCCAGATTTCAGGGAACAAGCAGGACTGGGAAATTCTGCTGTCTGAGTCGAATTTCTCTTGGGTGTTGTCCACAGGCTACAGTGTAGTGCATAGTTGTGTGCGTATGTGCCTTCAAGTCACCTGTCAAATTATGGTGATCCCATGAATTTAATAGGGTTTTTTTAGGCAAGGAATACTCAGGGGTTGGCTTTGCCAGTTCCTTCCTCTGAAATATAGGACTTTATCAGACGAGCCTCATAAACATTCGTTTGCCAGCATAGAAAAGAAACAAAACCATTTCTATGCTGGCAAAAGAACACCCCCCACTGCACCTCTCCTGGCAAAAGGCTTCCCCGGGAATAAAGAGGAAGTGAACGGAGCTCTGTTCACTTCCTTGTTTGATATCCCACGGATTCTCACAAGAGTTCATAGCACAGGAAATTCAAAAATAAAACAAAAAATAAATAATTTAAAGTCACACCAAGCACATACACACACTAAAAAACCTCCTGGCACGGTCATAAAAAGTTAATCACTTACCTGGATGTCACAATCTCACCCAGAAGTGTTGTGCCCAGTCCAGCCATTCATGTTTTAATGACGTGATTTAAATGGCCTGAGGTTTCACACACTGGCAATGCTGGCAAAAAGCCAGCACAGCCAATCTATTGATGGCTTAAGCCATCAATTAAAAGTGGTGCCTTATTAGCAGCTAATTGACACACTGGCCATGAGAGCAGAATGAGATCATCTGATACTGACAACCTATTCCATTGAAATCACGTCTTTTTGTTGTGATTTTTTTCCTCATCTGATAAAGTCCATAGTCTACAGCACTTGGTATTCCTTGGCAGTCTCCTATCCAAGTATTAACCATGGCTGACCTTGCTTAGCTTCCAAGATCAGATAGGATTGGGGGCCTTGAGGGTATTTAGGCTTTGCTTTCATTTAAATCTAACATTATTCTAAGGTGCAGCTGGACACATTTTGTATGGCAGGAAAATAAAATGTATACTAGGAAATAGTTTTTTGTGCATTTGACCATATGGGCTCTACTCAGGAACATGGTTTATATCTTAGAACAATTAAATGAGGGAAAAATTTAATATTTTAATTAAACACTTTAAATAAATATTTTAAATATTAAATATTAAAATTACTATAGTTACCTTTCAGCATTCATAACCTTATATTAACAGTATATTTATTGGGAAGACTTACCTGACTGTTCCAACTGTGGCTGAAGGGGATACATGCATGAAGATATGTATCACTGCTTTGGATCCAGCTGTGTTGCTGCAGGCAGCGTCAACTGCATCCAGCACTCCTTTTGCACCACAGCTGCAGGGTTTACGGACACCTAGAATATTGCTTTTCATCCCCCAATTTTGTAATTACTTTCACCATTACATACATTCTGTCAATTCTAATTAATTCACAGTGCCATCACACTTCAAAGACAATGGCAATCTATCTTCATTCAATGTCTTGGTGGGGCTGTCTCTTAGAATCCATAGCATCAGTCTACTGACACTAGTGAGTCTGATGAACCTCCTGCACACACTACTGTCATAAAACCCCTAGTTTCTCTTGTTTCTTTTGGTGAGGGAAGGTAGTGGCTACAGCTTGGCTGCATCGTACATGGCTCTACAAAGAACCCATGATGCCAGATAGACAGGGCCGGTTTAACCAGTCTGCCAAATCAGCATTGGCAGGTGGCTCCGAGGTCAAGAGGGCCCCCTGTTGACCCGGGAGGAGCAGCTGCTTTGTAGCCCCCTCCTACCCTCCTCCTCCAAAACCTCCTGCTGGCTTTTTTTTAAAAAAAACAAAAAACAAAAAACAAAACAGCGTGTCCCGAAAAGAGAAAGAGAAAGAAGCAGCTGCCCTCCATGGAGTTTGCTGCTGCAAAATGCAAACCAGCCAGGCACGGAGAAGGTCACCCAGTGGGTATTCATGGCTGAGTAAGGATTCAAACCCTGGTCTCCATAGTCATAGTGCAATGCTGAAACTTCTACAACACTCTAGCTCTTTTAACAGAAGAATATAAATTAAAATTTGGAGTAATATTACTGGGAACAATGGTTTTATTGTTGTCACTAAAACACCAGTATCGCATTAGTGTTATGTGAGAGGCATTGGCCTAGAGTAGTGGTTCTTAACCTTTTCTTTACTAGGGACCCCCTTTAAATATCTTTTGTTGCCCCAAGACTTAACTCAAGATTTAAAACCCTAATAATAATAGCTAACAACAACAACAATATAATTACACCATCCATTAAACTTTCCCTCAGAGGCACTCTTCCTTCTTCCTGCAAGTTTGTGGCTGGAGTGGATTGAATGGCAATGTGCAGGCCAAGCCAGCCAGCCTTTGCCTTGGTTCCTGTCATGTGGCTGCTCCACTACAGGGAGGAGGTGGGCCAAGCAGCCTTCAAGCCTTTGTGGACCCCCTGTGAGGACATTGCAGACCCCAAGTTAAGAACCACTGGGCTAGAGAATGCTGGAAAAGGAAAAATGCAACCAGACCTTGAGAAGGATGCTGGCAGGGGGATTCTGGGAGGTGTAATCAAAGAGTAACTTTCCCAGGCTCTGAATGCAGCCTAGAATCATAGAATCATAGGGCTGGAAGGGACCCCAACAGCCATCCCATCCGACCGGCTTCTGCCCTGCAGGAACACACAATCCAAGCATTCCTGATGGATGGTCATCCAACCTATGTTTAAAATAACCCAAAGAAGGAGACTCCACCACATTCCAAGGCAGCAGTATATCTCACTTCTGAACAGTTCTTTCTGTCAGGAGGTTCTTCCTAATATTCAGGTGGAATCTCTTTTCCTATAGTTTGAACCCATGGCTCCGTGTCCTAGTCTCTGGAGCAGCAGAAAACAAGCTTGCTCCTTCCTCAGTATGACATCCCTTCAAATATTTAAACATGGCTATCACATCACCTCTCAACCTTCTCTTCTCCAGGGTAAGCATACGCAGCTCCCTAAGCCGTTCCTCATAGGGCGTAATGGCTTCCAGACCTCCCACCATCCTTCTCAGTATATTTCTTGAATTGTTGTGCCCAGAACTGGAAATAGTATTCCAGCTGAGGTCTGACCAAAGCAGAATGGAGTGATACTATTACTTCCCTTGACCTAGACACTCCTCCTATTAATGCAGCCTAGAATCGCATTGGCATTTTTTGCTGCTGCATCACACTGCTAATTCATGTTCAGCTTGTAGTCCACTCTTTCTTTTCTTTGAGGAAATCTACACCATTATGTTAATTGCTAATAAACAAAAAATATTATGTTAGTGCATATAATATAGTTTTTAAACTAAATTATTGGTGGCAAATAATGTAATAGAGTAGGCCCCTCTTATCCACTGGGGATTGGTTCAGGGGTGTGTGGATTCTGAAAACCATGAATAATAGTGGACACCATTGAA
This sequence comes from Gambelia wislizenii, assembly GCA_030847615.1. Classification (NCBI taxonomy): domain Eukaryota; kingdom Metazoa; phylum Chordata; class Lepidosauria; order Squamata; family Crotaphytidae; genus Gambelia; species Gambelia wislizenii. The sequence goes on along the minus strand of JAUMIR010000001.1, from coordinate 114,215,347 downwards.
AACAATGGGACTTCTGGTTTAAAATACCATAGAGTTGCCTTTGGAGGGCCTAGAAAATGGCTAGGGAGGACACATTTTCTAGGAAGTCTCTATGGTAGGTGTGCTGTTTTGTGTCCCATGGATAATGAATCCATGGATATGGGGGTCCTACTGTAATCTGAACATCCTGTAAGGTGAATAGGTTAGGTTACATTGACCTGAGATAAACATATGGGGCCCCCAAAATAAAACATTGCAGCCCCCCCCCCCAATTCCTTAAACTGGCCCTGCAGATGTATTGAGGAAAAACCTCAGCATGGTACCAGCCGTCTGGCTTCTCATGCAGTATGTGTGTATGTGGGAAGCTTAGAATAAGCCCTGATTTGAATCTGACAGAAATAAAGAGTTCATCCTATTTTGCCCATTCATATAGTTCTGCCTCTGCACTGCAGTTTCAAATAATGAGTGGTAACAGAGGCTACATTCTAATTTCATTAGAACAAGGGTGGCTGCAACCATCAGCTATGCAGATAGGCAGCCAAGGTCTGCAACCATCAGCTGTGGATTCTGAGGAGGAGGTCTTCCCTTCAGATGGCGCTATGACTGAGGACGTGGCCCTGCAGGCCATAGCGGTACCCACTGGAGACCCTGTTCCTGACGACCGTGATACACCTTCAAACCTGGCAAGTCACCAGTCTGAGGCAAGCCTACCTGCGATCTGGACAGCTCAGGATGACGGGCAGTCTCTCTATCAGTTCCATGGCAGAAGTGGAAAGGAGACCAGCCATCTTCAGGAACTCAGCAGGCCAGATTTGGGATCTCCAACAACTTGCTCTACAGTGAACCTTGGCCTGATGGCCAGGATGACACTTGGCAGCCCCAAAGACGGCTGTCAGTGCCCACAAAATACTGAGACAAGCTCCTGAGTTTAGCACATGATCTCCCTAGCAGACAGGCTAGGGTGCTTCATACCATATACTTTTCTTTACTAGGGAAAGTATATGGTATTTACTAGGTTAGGGAAGTCTTTTTCATGGGAGGGGGTGGACACTGCTGTCCCTGAGTCTGTCCGATCCTGTGCAATCTCCTTGATGGTGGGGAGGCACAGAGATCTGATTCAGGTCCCTCTCCAGCCACTTCCCAGCATGCAGGTCCCATTCCATAGGGTGGCTGTGGATGTTTTTGGACCTCTTCTTTGCAAGTTGGCAAGGGAACATCACCCTATCATGAGTTTTGTGGACTTTTCCACTCATTGGTCTGGAGCTACACCTCTAGGGAGTGGCTCAGCTGCCCAGTGGGTTTTCAAGGTCACCCAGTGGGTTTTCATGGCCGAGTGGGGATTCGAACCCTGGTCTCCACTATAACACACTGGCTGATGCTGGGTTGTCCCCCCCCCCTACAGAAACCCTCTTGCTTCCTTCAGACTGTCCAGACTCCCTAGGCCACTCCCCTTTTGGCAGCAAAAAACCCAACCAAAAGTGGATTACCTCTCTTGGAAGTCTCCAGGAGTGGTATTTCATCTTTTCAAAAGATTGCAGCCCCTCCCCACAATTTAATCCCAGTTTTCCAAAACAGAAATAGACTTTCAGTCACCAATCACTTTGGTGGCCTGTGTGGCCTGAGGGAGAAAAATTAATCCCTAGACTGTTACAGTTGCCCACTCCTACTTTAGAAGGTCTCAGAAATATGTGGCATTTCTGTAAGATAAGACTTTGTTTACCCAATATGCAAGATGAGCATAAGATATGGGGAGGGAAGAGGGGGTTCCACATCATTAACCCTCCAACAGATTCCTCTTCTCCATCAGATTTCTAGGGAACCACTAGTGGCATAGGACTCCCTGCAGAGAGTGATGTCAGCCCTCTGCCTTTTTGTAGGCTCAGCACTAGTGCTAGCTCTAAATTGATGCCATTGTTCTCATCAGCTATTCTCTGAGTGGGTCTGTTGACTTCTAGCAACTGTGCGACTTAACAAATCACAGCCTTTCTGTCTTCATCTTATGCAGAAGACATTGGGACACTGAGGCTAACATCCTGTTAATGACGTATGCCGTGGAAATCCAACTTACATTGCACATTTCTTGATTGTGGGATTGTGTGTGTGTGTGTGTGTGTGTATCATTGCAGTGACTGAAATTCTCAACCTCCCTTGCACAACAGAGAGCCAAAGTAGTGTAGCAGTTTGAGCATTGGGTTAGGACTCTGGAGACTAGGGTTCAAATCCCTGCTTGGCCATAGAAACCAAGGGTGACCTTGGGCAAGTCAAGTGTCTCAGCCTCAGAGGAATGACTTGACACACTATCACCACTACAACAACTTGCATGATAACCAACTCCTACCTTTAACCTTCTGCTTCCCCCCGACCCCACATTTAGTGGAGAGTGGGGATTTTTTTTTAAATTAGTTTTTTATACCCCACTCTTCAGCCACAAGCCTATCAGATCGGCTTACAAATTGTTTTAAGCAATAGCAATTTACCGTATATTCCGGCATATAAGACAACTTTTGAGCAGTCAAAACTGCCCTCCAAAATTGAGGGTCATCTTATACGCCGGATATACTTTTGCTTCGCCGGCCTACCTATCTCCTGCCTCTTTGCAAACAGAGTGAAGAGGCAGGAGATGGGGCAGGGGGTGAAGCAAAGTGTTTTGCAGTTCATTCGCCCCCCTCCTCTGCCTTCTCCCCCTTTGGGGAGCAATGGAAGACAGAGGAGGAGGGCGAACGTTGCGGTTTGCCGCAGCCAACACTCGATCGCCTCTGCAGCGGCCGAGGCAAACTGCTAGATTCGCCCTTTTCCCCCACCTTCCTTGAAGGTGTGGGAAAAGGGCAAAAATGCCCCGTTTTGCTCTGCGGCCCCGATCACTCCTTCTGGGCTCCCTTCTGAAGGGAGCCGAGACAGGGCAAGCGGGGCCGTGGAACCAAACCCAGGGATTTTCCCCCTCTCCCCACCTTCAAGGAGGGTGGGGAGAAGGGGCAAAGATGCCCGGTTTGGCTCCTCAGCCCTGTGTCCTCCTTGTGGGCTCCCTTGTGAAGGGAGCCCAGAAGGAGGGATCGGGGCTGTGGAGTTAAACCCCTAGATTCACTCCAGGGAGTGAAGATGCCCCGTTTAACTCTGGAGCTCCGATGCCTCCTTCTGGGCTCCCTTGCGAAGGGAGCCCAGAAGGAGGGATCAAAGCTGTGGAGTTAAACCCCTAGATTCACTCCTTCTCCCCACCTTCAAGGGGGAAGGTGGGGAGAGGGTAGGTGGGGAGAGGGAGCGAAGTTGCCCCATTTGACTCCACAGCCCCGATGCCTCCTTCTGGGCTCCCTGGCTAAGGAAGCCCAGAAGGAGGGATCAGGGCTGGGGAGTTAAACCCCTAGATTCGCTCCCTTGAAGGTGGGGAGAGGGAGTGAAGATGCCCCACTTAACTTTACAGCCCTGATGCCTCCTTCTGTGCTCCCTTGCGAAGGAAGCCCAGAAGGAGGGATCGGGGCTGCGGAGTTAAACCCCTAGATTCGTTCCCTTGAAGGTGGGGAGAGGGGGTGAATCCCGGGGTTTGGCTCCATAGCCCCACATCCTCCTTCTTGGCTCCCTTTGGAAAGGAGCCCAGAAGGAGGGATCGGGGCTGTGGAGCCAAATGGGACATCTTCACCCCTTCTCCCCACCTTCCTTGAAGGTGGGGAGAGGGGGTGAATCTAGGGGTTTGCCGCGGCCTCCCCCGCTTCCCCCACCTTGGTCCCCTTCGGAAGAGCCAAGATGGAGGGAAGGGGGCTGTTGAGGCAAACTGGGCATTTTTGCCCCTTTCGTCCACCTTCGAGTCAAGTTTGACTGGAAGTTGGAAGAGAGGGGAGAATGTTGCGGCTGGGTGGCTGGGTGGAAGAGCCCTGCCAGCTGATCCTGTTCGCTTTCCCAACTCACGTGGAGATCCTCGTGAGTTGGGAAACAAAGAGGATCAGCTGGCAAAGCTCCCCCAGCCAGTCAGCCAGCCAGCCAAATTGGGGGTGGTGGTGGTCTTATATGGAGAATATATGCCTAAGCCTAGATTTTTAGTTGGAAATTGGGGGGGGGGTCTTATACGCCCAGTCGTCTTATACGCCGGAATATATGGTACACATCTACACTGCATTAAGCAGTTTCTAATGTGTGTTAGGAATGGCTGAGAGGCCTCTGGCTAAGTGACTGTAGCTATTACATGATGCTGAAACAACCTCCGGGACTTCCTGGAGGTCCTCTGGATGTCCTAGAAGATTATGCAATCACTATGTGTCTAGCTATAGTGACATAGCCAGAAGCTTATTGGACAATAAATATTCATGTTGGTGTGTGTGTGGGGGAGAGTCTCCCCTATGATCTAGGTATCATAGTTCTCCCATTACAATATGTCTCCCATTGCAGCTTCTCCACCTGGATGAGCAAAAAATTTTAAATTCTTGGAGCTTTGCATTACCATGGGAAGAACATAAATCCAGTTCCTGGCTTACTGGGATATATCTCTAGTGCTTTTGTGAATGGATCTCTGTCAGTTCATAGTCTCAAAACAACATGCACTGGGATCTTCATTCTAGCAAGGCCAATGAAGATGTTAGAGTTCTGTAGGATAGACTATTAGAAAGCTGAATATCATAGAAAATTCTGTGGCAATTCAAGGTGTCACTGGACTGCTCTGTATCTGTATCACATGCTCATCAACATGTTCAGAAATATATGTTAGGAAATATATATTAGGAAAAGAAAACCAGGACAGTAAAAATGACAAGGGCATCAATGGTAGTAAGTGTGAGCAGAGCTTGGAAAAATTACTATTGGGATTGCAACTCCCAGATGCCTCCTGGGATTCCCTTACCAGTTAGTGAGATATTGCAGCTTGTATGAATTCACTGAGAATCCTGCATGGTGTTTGAAAGGGAGCCCACCCTCTCACTTTTATGGTAGTATTGGTGACAGAGGGTGGTTAATTAGTATCATGCAGCAATGCAACTAAAAATGAACACCAGTTCTCTGTTGTCATCAGCCCTCACACCACACTACTAGGAAGCTAGGATTTCTGCATTTCCATAATTTGTCTAAATTCAGTCCATCAATCACTTCGTTTATATTCTGACCTTTTCCCCCAAGAGGGTGACTCAGTATATTGCATATGAAGCTATCTGGACCTTTGTACAGTCTGTGAGTCCTTTCACATTACATAATTATCAACTATGATTCAACTTAAACTGCTATGGCTGCATCCTATGGAATCCTAGGATTTGTAGTTTGGTGCAGCACTAAGCTCTCTGGCTGAGAATTCTAAATACCCTTTCTTAAACTGCAAATCTCAGGGTTCCACAAGATGTTACCTTGGTAGTTAAAGTGGAATCATACAGCTATAACTGTGTAACTGTGAAATGGCCTTGTGTCAGCCATGACTAAAGGGGGGGAACCTCTATTGATCTCTGCCTCTGATGAATCATACAGACCGTGTGAGGGTCAGAGGCAGTTCTTCCTAGTCAGGAGGAAAGCAAGCCACACTGTAGCTTCTAAACTGTGCTGTGTGTCTTAATGACATGAGATCTTGTTGATTTTGAATTAATTAATTTAATATATAATTAACTTTGGCTATCCAGGAGATCTCGATGAGAGTTACTCAGATGCAAGAGGGCAAGAAGTTTCTTGTTTGGACTTCTAAGAACAAAAAGAAAGAAAAACAAATAAGCAAACAAAAATCATGTTAAGTCACAGATTTGGGGATGGGGGAATCACTTGAAAAAGCCACTCTTCATGCTTGCTGATGTATTTGGGAGTTGTTATCCAAATAAGTAACATTTCTAAGCACTGTTAAATCATCCACTTGACTGAATACATCACAGCCCCTCTGACCATTGTGCAGTCTCATTAAATTTAGTAGACCGCATGGGTCCAAGTGATCACCAAATGGCTTCTTCTCATAAATATGAGAACTCTGTAAAAGAAGAAGACACACAGACCATCATAAAAGCACTTCAAGTTACACATGTTATCTGCTCGGCTGTTCTATCAATATGCTCAGTGTATTCCCCTTGAACAAGGAACAAACGTTTCTACTATGCTAAGTTCTTGGCAATTTGAGATTATAATAAAGGCCTTCTTTGGAAAATGGGAGGAGGGAATGAATGGGTTATCTAATCACTTGGAGAACACAGATCTCTGGCTCATAGGATTTGTCACAGGGTGCACTAGAACATTTTGTTCAGAGAGCCTTTATTTTTTATTTTTTGAAGTATTGGGGGCACCTCAAACTATTTCAATGTCTATTAACTGTGACATTATATATGCCCTAAGAACAGATGTCTGGTTTGTGATTGCACAGATTTTGTTCGTGTAGGCTGCAATCTTTCAAGTAGTGAAATTGCTTAGATAGCACTGAAGTTGATTTCATTGAAGTCAATGGGATTTTTGCAGCCTCATTGCAGACATGACAACCTATATGTTTTGCTGATCAAAAAGGAGATTTTTTCCTCAGCTCCAGCTTTTATACTGGGGGAGGGGAATGTCTTTAATTTCAGATAAGTTTGTGGCAACTCAACCCAAGCATGGAGTGTGTGAGTGTGTGTGTGTGTGTGGGTACTTTTTGGTGCTTAGGAGGACTTAGTCTGAGTGGCAAGGTCAAGGGGCTTGGATAAGAAATTGTAGGACTTGTAGGCTGGCAGAGAGATGACTCCCAGTATGACATGCTTTTTTGAGAATGTTAAGTTCCATTGTTCCTTAATTTCTTCCAGCAGAAATTTATGTTCACAGTAGGGTTCTCAAGTCTTCTCTTGTCCTCAGATCAAGGGGGAAGAATATTATGGCAAGAGCACTGCCCTTGAAATGTGTGTGTACATGCATCCTCATTTGTTAGATCTGATGTAATTATTTATTTATGGCAGACTCTAAGCAAGCATGGTTGATTCTTAATGCATCAGGCTTAATGACACCACCAGGGCACAATTCCTGTGACATAACAAGGGTAGTAATTCCTTGATCTCAGGTTTTGGCCCTGAAATCTCAGAGCTTGGGATAGTCTTAACTTTGCAACCCTAGTCCACAGACAGGAGGAACTAGTAGGGTGTGGGAGATGACTGGCAGCTGGAGTGAGGAATATCCACCATAGTAATCAGGGACTGTATAATCCCAAATCCATGCTGCTGGTCTGAGTGCACAGAAGAAATACCCTTCAATCCTAGCAAGCCTTTCCCCTACCATTAAGCAGACTGAGGTGGCCACTCAAAAGGCAGACAATCCTGGGAAGAAGCAGTGAGGTGTTGCTTAGCATGACTATGGACATTATCAGACACACGAAATAAGGTGTCGTAACGAAGCCACATAACTATGAAAGGATGCGCAGATCAGATGATGTTGCCCTTTCACAGTTAAAATCAACCCCAAACCCATATCTTTTTATTGATGGCTGAAGCCATCAATAGATCCCCCATGGTGCTTTAGTGCTGCCATTGCTGGTGTGCGAAACCTTGGGCCATTTATCTCTCATGACTGCAGCAAGAATGGCCGGCCCGGTGTGAACACTCCCAGGAGAGATCAGGACATCCAGGTAGGTTTTGCTCTTTTTATGATCCTCCCTGGGTTACCTGGAACTTTTAAAGTGTGTGAGCTTTTAAAAACTTTTTGTGCTTTATTTTCGTTTTTATTTTTAAATTTCCCACATGACAAAATCTCATGGGATTTTGAACGAGGAAGTGACTGGGGCTCCATTCACTTCCTCTACATTGCCGGGGTTGCCTTTGCCAGGAAAGGAAGGCAAGTGTGTGTGGAGACATTCTTTTGCCAGCATGAAAATGTTTTTTTTTTAATGCTGGCAAAAAGCAAACACGTTTTTAAAGGGTTAGTCTGATAATGTCCTATGTGTGTCTCCAACGGTTTGTGAGCATGGAATGGGGAGGGCACCATATTGACCTGATTCTAAGGACAAAGAACAGTGTCATTAATAATAAATTCTTCCTTCCTCACAGTCCTGTTTGCCTATAAACACCAATCAACCAGCTAGAATATATAAACTTAGGACTTTATCAGACTATAACTTTAAAGTGTTCTTTTGCTAACATAAAAAAAATCCATGTTTATGCCAGCAAAAGAACACTCCCCCCTGCAGTTATCTCCAGTTTTGGCAAAGGCAGCTCTAGGGTATTAGCTACTCCTCCTAATTTGGTGTCATCTGCAAATTTGATAAGTATGCCCCTAATTCTCTCATCCAGGTCATTGATAAAGATGTTGAATAGCACTGGGCCCAGGACAGAACCCTGTGGCACCCCAGGGTTTAGGTTCACTTCTTTTGCATACCCATTGAATTTGGAGTCTAAAAACAGATATGAGTGGGGCAGGGGAAGAGAGTGAAGACCTGCTAGGAAAAGTGATCAATAGCAGTGGAGATTCATACCAACATCCTTCCAAACTCAGAAACACAGTGTAGGCACATGGCACATTCCTCAGCTGCTTTCAATGACTTTTAGCTGCGCTTCAGGTCTTTTCCAACTGGTTATGTGGTCTCCATGTGCATGTATGCATCAATGCACAGTTTACATATGTCCATTCTGTGCTTGCTATACTCACATAACATTTTCATTCATCCAAAGAGTTATTCTCATTGTTTCAGAAAGAACCATCCCAGCCAAAAGGCCTCAGGCATGGAAATGAGCTGAGAAAATTTAGAGAGGCATTTAATTCAGCTGCTGTTGCTGAGACCTCCATTCACAGCAGTCTAAATAAGGAGTGCTTCAGATGAGTAAAGTCTGTAGGTGCAAAACAGGGACTGTGTCTATGGGGAAAGAACAGCCTTTGATGAGTAGAAAGTTATTCTTCTCATTCTTTTCACTGTTTTATGGGTATGGTATTTCTGAACCCAGGGTTGTGTCTGATGGAAAGAAAAACATGGCACCCTGCCTCTCATGTTCCTTGTACAAATGCTGAATGAACTAGAAGTTGAATGGTGATGGGACAGTGTCCTTTGCTGCTAACTCAGGCGACTCTAGAGAAGGCTATTATTGTTGTTGTTGTTAGTTATTTATACCCCGCTCTTCAGCCACAAGGCTATCAGAGTGGCTTACAAATTGTTTTCAGCAATAGCAATTTACACATCTACACTGCATTAAGTAGTTTCCAATGTGTTAGCTAATTGCCCCCACAAGCCGGGTACTCATTTTACCGACCTACGAAAGGATGGAAGGCTGAGTGAACCTTGGAACCCTCTGGAATTAAACTTGCAACATGGTGACTTGCAGTACTGGCATTTAACCACTGCACCACCAGGGTTAGGTGGCACACAGAACTCCATCCTCCAGGACTTTTCCATTGGTCCACATTCTCAGGTCTGCCATGTGAGATGCCCTCATCTGCATAATAGTAAGGCTGGCCTTCTCCCAAGCCCCCAATTAGCAACACTGGATAGTATAATCCAAATTTACCAGGGCATGGAGTTCTTCCCTGTTTGGGAAGAGTATATAGTTTTCGCTCTTTCCAATCTTCAAAGTAGATTGCTGTTGTTTATGCAGCCCATGCCCAGGAGGAGGTACCAACAGACCTTGAGGCAGGTACAAATAGAAAAAGTCTTTTAAAAATACCCACCCACCCACCCCCAGCATGATAAGGTCTGAAGGTTACAGGAGCCATGGAATGTCTATTCACAGTTGGGGAGAAAAAAACGGAAAATGGAGGTGGTGAGGATAAATGGAATGGTAGCTGGAATCCCTAACAGCAATACCCCATACTGCAAAATTTTGTTGCAGGTCCCACTTGTATAGGTGGAATTTATTTAGATATAATTTATATAATTTATAATTCACATTATATAATATATATAATGGTTAGCTGCACCTAATACTAGTAGCAGGTTTTATTGTCACTGAATAGGGAATGAATATATTTTGCTACCTTCTTAGTCAATTCCCAATGTATGGAAGGATTAGCTGGTATTTTGATGACTAAAACTTCTCTTTGTGAATGATCAGAGTAGATACTAGAAAATAAACATGCTCAGAAAACTTAGATAGTAAAGTATCTCCATAGAAGAAAATGACCATTGGTATCACTATCTTTTTCATAGGCACCATCATTTTGAATTCTTATGTGCATATTCAGTTTCCAAATAGGAACATGTAGAGAAAAATTCAGACCTGCCTGCCCAGCTCTTTGAAATGATAATAGCTTTCCACTGATCCACAAATATGCTAGCTACATATCCAGTCTCTTTTAAGGTTAGTATCTATCAAAACAAATTGATAGTTCAATAATATAATGTGTGAGATGAATCTAGTCCCTGTACTTAGGTAGATAGGCAGGTAGATACTTTAATGCTCACATTGACGTTGATGGTTAAATTAGCTTTCTGTATCACAATATGTTTTTGCCTTAAGGTAGCTAATACAAAATTAATTCTCTCGAGGAAGAAATGAAACAAAGACAAGTAACTATTAGCATCCCCTGTTTGATATGACATATACAGAAAACTACAATATACAGAGATGTTATATTTTGATTTATCATGCTGGCTTTTTTGTAATTTACGTAGCCCAAACTTCACTGCCTTGCCTCTAGATTCAAGCATACCTCTGACAACTGCAAACAACGTGTCAGCATAATAAACGTTGAACAGAAATTGAGAAAGAAACCTGTTGGCCTATAATAATCTGAATTGTCACTAGATTTGTTTCCAAACTTCAAAAGAAAGGGAAGACATTCTGGAGTGATAAATCTAGATCTATCTGATGTGGCGAGGTGGAAGTAAACTATCTGATGTGGGGGGGGACCAGCATTTTTAACCCAAATGTACAGGGGAACCAGTACTATATTTGTGAACATTGGTTAAATCATTTCTTTCTTTCATGAAAACTCTTCAGGAACTGGCAGCTGACATCTTATGGACTGGCACAGTTCCATCCATGGGCCACCACACTGGGTAGTACTGGTTTAGAAGCTAATGGCTCCTCTTCACCTGGAGAGAAGTGATTAGTGGGGTGCCACAGAGATCTGTCCTGGACCCAGTGCTATTCAACATCGTTATTAATGACTTGGATAAGGGAATAGAGGGCATGCTAAGCAAGTTTGCAGATGACACCAAATTAGGGGGGATAGCTAATACCCCAAAGAACAGGATCATAATTCATACTGACTGTAACAGATTAGAAAGTTGGGTCAAAACTAACAAAATGAATTTCAACAGGGAGAAATATAGAGTATTAAACTTAGGCAGAAAAATGAAATGCACAGATATAGGATGGGTGACACCTAGTTTGACAGCAGGGCATGTGAAAGGGATCTAGGAGTCTTAGTGGACCACAAGCTGAACAGCTGAACATGAATCAGCAGCGTGATGTGGCAGCCAGAAAAGTCAATGTGATTCTAGGCTGCATTGATAGGAGTATAGTGGCTAGATTGAGGAAAGTAATAGTGCCACTCTATTCTGCTTTGGTCAGACCTCACCTGTTATACTGTGTCCAGTTCTGGGCACCACTATTCAAGAAGGACATTGAGAAGCTGGAGTGTGTGCAGAGGAGGGCAACCAAAATGATGAAAGGTCTGGAAGCAATGCCCTATGTGGAGCAGCTTAGGGAGCTGGGTATGGTTAGCCCGGGGAAGAGAAGGTTAAGCAGTGACATGATAGCCAGGTTTAACTATTTGAAGGGATGTCATACTGTGGATGAAGCAAGCTTGTTTTCTGCTGCTCCAGAGACTAGGACATGGAACAATTGACTCAAACTATGGGAAAAGAGACTCCACCTAAACATTAGGAAGAACTTCCTGATGGTAAGAGCTGTTCAACAGTGAAACGTGCTGCCTCGACATGTGGTGGAGTCTTCATCTTTGGAGGTTTTTAAACAGAGTCTGGATGGCCATCTGTCAGGTGTGCTTCGATTGTGTGTTCCTGGATGGAAGGGGGTTAGACTGGATGGCCCTTGTGGTCTCTTCCAACTCTATGATTCTATACTATGTGGATTTGTGGAATGAGCTATGATACCTGAAGGAAACCCCTTCAGTCATTCTGCAAGTTTTTTGCATCCCTATGAAAGAGGCCATCATTTTTCTCCTTCTATTGCAGTTTCACCAAGTTTGGCATTGCAGGGATTTGAAGTTTACCCTTTTTTTAACATAGTGGCCGAGGGAGGTGTGTGTACCTCTGTCTTGGTTCTATGGGGCCAACTATAATTGAATATTGGAAACACAATAATATTTGATTTACACCTCCCACACACACAGAGTGAGACCTCCATATCCGCACAACCAATATCCGTTATTTCAGTTATCTGCGGGACACAAAATAGGGACATACTGTATACCACAGATTCACACTGGGAAATGCCTAGAGAGATAGTCTCTGTAAGCATCTTCTAGATCCTCCAAAACAACTCTATAGTATGTTTTGACTGGAACTCCTTTATTTTAAGAGGGTTCATTGTAATTTGCAGTTTCTGGTATCCACAATAAGTCCAGCAACTGAACCCCATGGATACAGGGGTGCAACTGTATTTAACAATAATACAACAAATTATATATGAAATTTGACACATTGTCCCCAAAGTTCCATGCATTCAACAAAGTGTCAGCGCAGGACTTGATTGAAGGACTCTTTTGCCTTTGCTGCTGAACTGTAGTGCAACATTTGCATGCAAATTTTAAACCCCTAAATAAAAGCTACAACATAGGTGCAAAATCATAACAGAAATTCCACTATAAAGAATTTCTACTTTTGTCCCCTCCTAAATACAGAATGAAAAATCTCGCTCCCTTATTTAAAGTGAAAAAGGGCTTAATCCTATCCCTGGCAACTGCATCTATTCTCCTTTCTATTTCTTTGGAGATTATCAGACACGCTAAAAATGGTGTATGTTATAACAACACCAGGAGATCGCTAAAGGGCTCCCATTTCAGATGACCTCATTCTCCACTCTTCATGCACCCGTTCTGCTGCCATTCCACCGGCACTGCTTTTTATTGATGAGAGAGGCTGTCAATACATCCCCTGTTCCATTCCTGTCATGGATTTGACAGTGACTGAAAAGGTGCCCTGTTTCACTCGCAAGATCCGAGCATCAATGGGAGGTTCTTGCTAGAACACTTCCTAGTAAGAATGGGACATCAAGGTAAGTGACACACTTTTAAAAAAAATTCCTGGTTTACTTGGAAGTTTTAAAATGTGTTTCTGTGCTTGGTGTAACTTGTTCTCTTTTATTTTTCTTTTAAACTTTGAATTTCCTGCGCTCACGTCTTGTGAGAACAGGTGGGATTTCACTCCAGGAAGTGAATGGAACTCTGTTAGAGCCCCATTCACTCCTGGGCTGCCCTGTGGATAGTACTAAGGTAGGTCTGAAAAGTTTGGTTATTGTGGTGGGTCAGGGACAGGAGAGGAGATTGTGGGACAGGAACACTTTTTTGTTCCTGTCTGATAATCTCCTTTCTCTCCTTTTGAACTAATCTAGTATGAACAGCCCCTTCTTCAGCATTTCTCCACCAAGAGGACCAAATCAATAATTCACAGGGGTTGCTTATGCACACTTTATTTTACAAGTTGTGTTCTAGTCTCCTGTGCTTCTCAGCATTCCAAACTGTTCTTGCTTCTCAGAAAGCCTCTGATAGGTCTCAACAGCATGGTTTCCTCCCTTGGTGCTTTCCAGTTCAGCTGCCTGTTAGATGAGTGAGATTGTTGTTACTTAAAGAAGCAATGTTCAGAGAAAAAGCTCATTTAACCACAACGCAATTGGGAAGCCCCAAGGCAGAAGATCATCAGGTTAAGGCCTTCAGGAGGCTTTCCAGGAGTCAGGGAGATGGTAAAACACAGGAGAGTGGCACACAAGTTTCAAAATAAATAGCACACACATATATCTTGGCTGTCTTGTTAGAGTAAGGTAAGCATGAAAGTCCTGCAGTCTTGAGAAATTTCTTTAAAAAGTTTCAGTCCTTCCCACAAGTTTCAGATACAGTTTTCTTCTTCAGTCCTCCCCCAAGGAACTATTGAATCTGGAAAGGAAATTTTTAGTATAGTGTCAGGGTCAGACACAGATGTAATGGGCCTTTTGTGGTTGAGTATAATAGCTGAAGGGAACCTGAGCACCACTGGGCCCTCTGATGTGGTCGGGGAGAGTGTTGGTGCCACTATCCCAATGAAAGTGGTTACCTGGAAGCTGCTTTTTGGTAAGAAATGTGAAGCTTCAATTGGAACAATGTCTGTGGGTTTGCCTTAGGGTTGCCATAAGTAGAAAACAACTTGAAGGCACACAACAACAACAGTGGTGACTTTGGGTAATCCTCCATGCCACTACAGCAGCAAGATCCACAGTCTTTAACCTTCTGGTGGTGGAGGTTTCTGAGGTCAAACCAGGGGCATAGTGAGGGCAGAGAAGTTTAAGCTCTTGATCCAAAGGTTCTAAAGCCCCCTCTAGAACTTAAAACATTTTTTTTCTCAATGGGAAGAAAAGAGAAAAAAAAAACAGATGAAAGATTTGGGAAACCCATTTAGGTGCTTGATGCAACAATAGGATTGTGCCATTAGAGCTTTTCTTGACAGCTCTTCTGCCTTCTAACTTTCCTGGTCTATATTGGAAGCTGCTTGGTTAGTAATGTGCCCAAACAAAACCTTTTCAGCAGCTACCATGTATTTATCAGAAGAGCTGACCTTTTTACTTGTGCACATAAAGGAAGCAACAGTCTAGTGACATCCTTTGCAGGTTAATGCATGTGTAAAATGATACCATGTAATGAGATGAGATCTCTCTCTCTCTCTCTCTCTCTCTCTCTCTCTCTGTGTGTGTGTGTGTGTGTGTGTGTGTGTAGGGGGAACTGGACTATGTAATTAGATTCAGGGTTCCTAGGAGACAGTACATTGTTGGGAGAGCTCTTTCAGGAACTAATTGGGGTGTGTATTTGCAACAGTATGGCTGTGCTACATCACTTACAGCCTGAAAATAGCTGTAATTGTGTATGGCGATTGAGTCATTTCCTAAGTTTAGCATCTGGAGAAGAGTACAAATTAAATGACTAACACACACTTGACTTTGTCATCTTATCGGTGACTTCAGTCCTAAGAGGGTCTTTGTACTTTTAGCTCCTTCTTCCCCTCCTTAGTTCTAACTCAAAGTGAAACTGGAGTGACATTTCTGAATTTGGAAGCACTAGTAATTGATTCTTATAGCCAAACTGATCTGATGGAATATGGGTTTGAAAAGACAGATCTTCAAGCTGGGTGCTTGGGACAGTCATTATTGTTTAATTGTTGGGACTCCACTAATGAGCTTTATTCAGTGGAAGGCAATTGTAACTGGTGAAAGCTAATGTTAAAACTGTGGAATTGAAAGTCAATGAGACTGCAATTATTCTATTATTCTTCTTATTACTATTCCTGTTTTGGCTCTGGTACTTTAATAAATGATTAAAAAGAGTTTAATCGTGTGTTGAAGGTTGGACTAATATCCAAATTTATTTACATTTAATGGTCATTGGTAGGCAAAATTTTAATTAGAGATGCTAATGAATCTGCAGCATGTTGATTTATTAATGAGGCACATGCTCCCCTGCCCTGGTGCAATTTTACTTGCCATATTTAATCCCAAAATGCAGTTGCTTAGTTAAAATAGCAACTATCAGTTTAAAACCACAGAGAAAGCATTTGAGAAAGAAAATATAAAGGAAGCTATAAAATGGTATTTCTAGTACTTAAGTCAGACTGACAATGACTGGGTTAAAACTGAAGAGAAAGCAGGCAGCTTCACTGGTTAGGAGGCATTAAGGCAACAGCAACAACAAATCCCAGCAGATGTATTGATTTGTGAAGTTGAAGGCTTTCACGGCTAGCATCGATAGGTTTTCTGTGGGTTTTTCCTGGCTGTGAGGCCATGTTCTGGAAGAGTTTATTCCTGATGTTTTGCCTGCATCTGCGGCTGGCATCTTCAGACAATGGTTGGGTAGGAGTGTATGGGGTTTTTATATAATATATTTATTATATATTATATAAATAATTAAATGTATTGATTATTTATTTGTTTATCTATTTGCAATTGGGGCACCTTTGCATGAGACAAAGTTATGGGCAAGAACTCCTCATGAATTTATAATTCTTAGGGCCCCGTATGGCATGATATTCAAACCAAGCTTATATTGAGAAGTTGTGTATGTAAAGCAGGAAGGGACTTAACCCAAGTAAGTTGAGGCTGCTTCCAGATGAGCATTATGTTGTGCAATGGCAGTGTCTCATTCCCGTGGCAGCTTGTGGCTTGTATATCAGAGGGGAAATGAAAATACTCCATCTTTTAGGAGGCATCCAAAGTGCTGAACCATATCCTGCCATTTAGGTTCAGCACCTTAGATAGCTCCTTTAAGGTCTGGTAGGTTCATCATTCCTCTGACATTGGGGCCAATGGTTGCTATTGCCTCATTCTCAAAGTTTTACTTGGGTCCAAACATCTCTGTCTTTCTCTTATAACACAATTTTTGTCTCCTTTATCTTTTCTTAATGCAGAGGACAAAATCTGTTGAGGACAAAAAGACAGAATAGCTGCATGATCCCTTCAGAATGGTACAAAACTCCATCTGGAAGCTTCCAAGACCCCGGCACTTTTCCTCCTGCACCACCAGCAAAGCTCTCAGGCAAAGGGAGGGATTGGTCTGAAATCTGCTGTTTCTTCAGAGCCATCCAGAAACTGCCACTTTTTGAGTAGACCATCTTTCAGATTGGTGAAGTGGAAGTTGTTTACATTTGCATAACAGTAAAACAAATGGTTACACTTCTCAAAAGCATCAGCAAACAGGGTCTTTAATCCTACTGCTACTTGTGGGACAGAGCAGATTAATTATGAATCATCAACATTTTTAGTGCTGCTATTCCAAAACAACCCAGAGTCCTTGCACACATATTAAAAAGTCTTCATTTTCATGCATTTGGAGTGCTTGTCTGTGCTATTGCAGCTAATCTCTACTCGTATTTCAAATAAGAATCTGAATATTATTTACCATCTGCTTCCAAGGGATGTTCTTGCCAAGTTCCTTAATTTGCTATAATTGGCAGGTTTTCAGTGCATATAATTTATATCTTTAAAAAAAAGGCATTCTGCAAATGATTAATTGAACCATTTCTTTAGGGTTCCAAAGATGCAGTGGGTTTCTAATGGGATGAGGTTTTTAAAAAGGTACCTAAGATCTTGTGTGTAACTGTCTATGTGTAGATCTACATAGCCCTATTCAGGTGTTTGGAATGTAGTTAACCAAACATATAAAGAGGAAGGAGGTGCTAGCCAGACTTTTCTCCACTGTTGCTCTCCTCCTATGGAGACAAGAACCTTCACTATGTCTTGAAGTTCTCCAAGTGATCTGTACCTTTGAACCAAATCAATGTTCCAGAGTGCATAGAGAGCCGCCATAGTGGAGGCTCTCCTTTTTAGACATCTATTTTAGACATGAAGTGAGTGACTGCTGGGACTGGGGGTCGAGGTGGGGCTAGGGGGGGGATGGGACTAGGTTGCTTCCCCATTTCATGTGTTGAGTTTAGCTACCTTTCAAATGATATGTCTGTCTGTCTGTCTATAATGTATATTTGGTCCTTGGTGTTGCTATAGTGGCTGGTGTGATTTTGATCATGTCCTGTTTTTGAGCAAGCAGGCTCCAGTGGGGTGGGGTGGAGGTGCTGAGCAGTTTAAAAGCCTAGCTGTTAATACTACACACAGTGAGAAGAGGTGGCAGGTAAGGGTTATGCAAATCCAGTGTCCAGAAAAAACACACACAAAACAAGCAGAGACATACCAGGGAAGGATTAAAAGACAAGAAGAGGTAACAGTCTAGGGTCTAACCAGATTACAGCAAGGTTTGAGGAAACAAGACATAGCGGGCAGGTTCTGGAACTCAGGAAGGTGTTGGTCTCAGTACCATCACGGAGGCTTTTATGGTTCAGGTTGGATGCCCTTATTATTGATGTGGCCATATCCTCCAGAAAGACTCCAGGTTTCTTTGTTAGACTGGCAGAAAAAAATAATGATATTGTAATCTGGAAAAATCTAAGCCACCCAAAGCTTGTCCTTCACAGGACAAAGGCTGCGCTACCATTGCTGCTCTTGCTCATTTCTCTTGCATGTCCTGATGGCAGGTGCAAGAAAAACACACCTGCTGACATTTCATAGATAAAAACTGGGATACATGTGGCTGAGAAACATAGAAATACAGTCAAGACAGCAACAGTTATTACTGAGGAAGAAAACACAGGCTAGGAGAGGCTGTGGCAGTTTGCTTTTGCCCCTCTCCTTTCCTGTAATCCCCCATCCTACTGAGTTAATTGAGAGCAAACTAGCTTTGTATTTTAAACTCATTTTGCACCAGTTGACATACATAGTGGATGCAGGGAGGAGTGGAAGGAGGAGAGAGAAACTATGAAATTTTAAAACCAGCTGAAAAAGTGGGATGACAGAGTATTAATAGGGACTGTTCCTACTAAGCTGGTACAGTAAGAGGGTATGGAAGCAGGGGTGGAGGGAGCAAAGATGTCTGCAAACCTTTCATAGGTTCTAGCTACCCAGTGAGGCCAAGGCAATAGGGCAGAGAGTATCTCTCTCTTTATCATCAAACTCATTTGAGGGAGTAGATATTCAGACATGCTCCCTGAATGCAGTAGTGGTCTGAATGAGGCTCAACAAGCTGAGACCCCATTCAGAAAAGATGCAGGCATTGTTAGTGGGAGGAATGTATGGCCTTGATAAACTCTGCAGCTTGAGGAGGCTGACTGAACCAACATAGGGGACATCAGGGGCCTTGAAAGCTTGGAAGACCTTTTATTAGATTCAGCTGATATGCTGACTGTGATCACACCTGGATGAAGACAGCCTTGTTTCAGGTACCCATGTTCTGATAGTCTGTTTGAATTCCCATTAAGGTTATGGTGTGCATTGCTAGAAAAGAGGATATTCACGATAATAAATGAATGAATGATGTTTGCATAAAATTTCCATGTGCTAATTTCCATGTAAATTTAGAAATAGCTGCTATAATTTAAATAGAAACACAATACAATTCACCTAGTGGGTGAATTTAGCTCAGACCTGCGTTATTAACAGGGGATTATTACCCTATTCAGATGTTCCCATTTAATGTAGATAGGATGATAAAAACAGTGGGGCTGGAGCTAGATCATTCTCTCTACTTGTGTCTTTAATCACCCTCCTTTTCTACTTCCTCTTCTCCTATATGTACCTGCTTGGACCCTTAAGAAATCTTGCAAGATCCTTTGGTGGGTGTGGGTGCTTCCTAGAAAAGGGGCCTATCTGGCGGTGGGAAACCAAAGAGAGGCTTTCTTATCACCTCCCATGTACTCTTTTCAGCACAAGATTTTATTTCCCCGGGTAATTTAGGTCTCACCACTTAATTTTAGATCTGCCATGTGAGCCATAAAACAATTCCAAAATCCAAACAGTGGCAATAGTTTTCTCAGGGAAACTCAAAAGGCACAAATGTTTGAGGCCACAGGTCTCTTCATCAGGCAAAAATGTTTTCTGGGGGGCGGGGGGAAGCAGGCAAGAGAAACACGAGGGATGATGGTCTTAAAGTCTGCATCTTGGTGTTAAAATTTTAACCTGAATCCATGTTAGTTCCTATTAGAGTAGACCCACTGAATCAATGGGAATGTGTTTACTCCTATTTGAACAATTAATTAAGTATCCCCTGGTTGGGACTAATTGACAGGTTTTGGTCCATTACCTTTTGCTGATAATTGAAATTAATGTTTCTATACATTTTTATTGTTATAAGCCGCCCAGATGACATTTTTCATACACATATGGTAAACAAACAAAAAGAAAGGAAAGAAACAAATAATAAATAAAATATTTATTTTAGAAAAATAGATTTGCTATATTGGTCCCTTAAAGGATTATGGGTAGGAATGAGCAACTGTAGCCGTCTAGATGTTTTGGGGCTGCAGTTGACATAATCCCTCGCCATTGCTTGTGCTGGTAAATGCTGATTAGATTGTGATTTAATAATATCCACAGGGCCAAAGTTGCCTACCTCTGCTTCACTGAGTAAACTTTCAATGTTAAGAAAAAATGTCTGGCTTTTAGTTACAGAAAGCTCTATGCCAGAAAGGAAGGAAAGTACCTTTGCGTAGTTTTCAGTTACATTCAGAGCAAAGTTGAACACCAGCCAGCCAGCCAGCGGACTCTAGAGGACTGCAGAAGTGCCTTCCTTACGCCATTACACTGGGGCAAAAGGCAGCTGAGACAGCTGAGCAGGGAGTTGGGGTGTGGCTAGGAGTGGCTGGCTTTAAAAGTCACTCCACAACCCCCACCCCAGGAACACCAGCCAGCCAGCCAGCCAGCCAGCCAGAGGACTCTAGAGGACTGCAAAGAAGCCTTCCTTCCCCATTACACTGGGGAAAATGGCAGCAACACGGTGGCATCAGCAGTGACTGGGCCACAGGGAGGACAGGTGGAGACCCAAACCACCAGAGAAACATCATCCAAAGTGGCGCATTGGCAGTTGTGGCAGCAACAAGCCAGGGAGAACTCAGGCAGGTATATAACCCCGCCCAGGAACACCTTCTCCCAGCAATGCGGTAGCAGTAGCACCAACTGGGCCACAGGGAGGACAGGCAAAGGCCCAAACCGCCCAGAGAAATACCATCCAAAGTGCCACCAAAGCCTTTTGTTGAAGTAGCCATGAGGACGTAGGGTGGGAATACAGCTGGATCCTCTGCCATTCTCATTATATATAGGGGGCGGGAATGATCTGGGAGTAGGAATTGGGGTTGTGCAGAGGAAGGGAAGGTATGGCAGTAATAGAGTGAAGAGTTGTTACAAAAGAAGGCAGGATCGATGTTTAATACCTATCCTGCCTTCAGTTCACTCTGTTTCCCGGAATAAATTGGAGAGCACGCCAACCATTCCACAGACTCTTACTCTGCTCCTTTGCAATGCCAGGCTGGTTAAAAACAAGACTCATATCATCCGTGACCTCTTATTGGATGAGGCTGCTGACCTGGTATGCTTTACGGAGACCTGGCTGCGAGAGGCCAGTGCTGCGACTTGGGCGCAGGCACTCCCGGTTGGGTGCTCAGTTAGTGAGCAGGTAAGGAAAAGGGGGAGGGGAGGCGGAGTGGCTCTGGTTCATAAAAACAATCTAACCTTGACCAGGAAGCCTATCCAGAACACAGTCCACATCGAGTGTATGTACCTAAGCCTGAGGACCAGGGATAGCTTAGGGATTCTGTTAGTATACCAGCCACACCATTGTCAACAGACTCCCTAACTGAGCTAACACAGCTGGTCTCAGTTGCTGTTGGAGTCACCCAGACTTTTAGTTCTTGGCGACTTCAACATCCCATTCGAGACCAGCTTGCTAAATCTAACTGGCACAGCTCAGGAGTTCATGGAATCCATGACAAACATAGGCCTATCCCAATTGGTTGTTGGGCCTACTCACTGTGCAGGTCATACCCTCAATGCAGCCTATAATACGGAATAGGAATGTCCGTGGGCAGAAGTTATTAAAACCTCCACATTGTCATGGACGGATCATTTCCTTGTCAAGATGGAACTAAGAGCCACTGTCTGCCCCACCGGGGGTGGCAGACCCATTAGAATGGTCTGCCCTCAAAGGCTAATGGAACCAATTGGATTCCAGAAAGCTTTGGAGGGTTTAATGGTTGGTAACGCCGGTGATTCTGTTGAAGCTTTGGTTAATACTTGGAACACCGAGCTCACCAAGGCTATCGACACAATTGCTCCCAAGCGTCCTTTCCAGCCTGCTCCTAACCATAAGCCCAGGTATTCAGAGGAGCTTAGGAAGATGAAGTGCGCTGGACAATGACTAGAGAACACCTGGTGGAAGACTCGACTCTTATCCGACAAGACTCGTCAAAGGAATTTCCTTGATTCCTATTGAGAGGCAATACGTACAGTGCAGAAGTCTTTCTCCTCTGCATGTGTTGTGTGTGCAGAGTCCCATCCAGTGGAACTGTTTAGGGTGGTGGGGGAGCTGACGGAGGTTCCACCTGTGCAGAACCCCTTACTTAACCCGACAACGGCCTGCTGTGACGAATTTAACATCCACTTTGCAGATAAAATCTCTCAGATAAGAGCCGACTTAGATGCCAGTGTTATGACAGAATCTATAGATGAGGTGTCCAACAACTCCGTTGATGAAATTTTATTGGATCAGCTTCAATCTGTGAGTACCGATGACGTGGACAAGCTCCTTGGTAGAGTAAGGAATATGACCTTTCCCCTTGACCTTCGTCCATCATGGCTGGTCATCCAAGGGGGCAACACATTGAGAGTACTCCTTAGGGATATTATCAATGCGTCCTTCAGGGGGTCCATTCCATCCTGTCTGAAGGAAGCAGCGGTTAAGCCGTTCCTGAAAAGCCCGTCCCTGAACCCCTTGGACAGGAACAACTATAGGCCAGTCTCCTTGCTGCCTTTTTTAAGCAAGGTGATCGAGAGGACGGTTGCTTCCCAACTCCAAGCTGACTTGGATGAAACCGATTATCTAGATCCATTCCAAACTGGATTTAGGACAGGATATGGAGTTGAGACTGCCATGGTTGGGTATTGACAGGGGTTGTGTGACCCTGTTGGTGCTGTTGGACCTCTCAGCAGCCTTTGATACAATATATCATTCCACCCTCTTGGATCGGCTGAGAGGGTTAGGAATTGGAGGCACTGCCTTGCAGTGGTTCTCTTCCTTCCTCTCAGGCAGATCCCAGAGGGTGAGGCTCGGGGACATTGCTCTACTAGAAGAGAGCTTAACTGTGGAATCCCTCAGAGCGCCATTCTGTCCCCAATGCTATTCAACATTTATATGAAGCCGCTGGGAGAAATCATTCGGAGGCGTGGAGTGCAGTGTCATCAGTATGCGAATGACACCCAGATATACTTCTCCATGTCCCGGTCGTCGGCTTTGACTTCAGATGGCGTCTCTCCACTCAATGATTGTCTTAAAGCAGTAATGGGTTGGATGAGGAAAAACAAATTGAGACTGAATCCAGACAAAACGGAGGTACTAACAGTTGCGGGCCCGAAACCAAGTCCAGCAATACAACTTCCAGTCCTGGATGGAGTGTTGTAAAATATGCAGAGCGTGTTCACTCTC
The DNA here is from genome assembly GCA_030847615.1 of Gambelia wislizenii. Classification (NCBI taxonomy): domain Eukaryota; kingdom Metazoa; phylum Chordata; class Lepidosauria; order Squamata; family Crotaphytidae; genus Gambelia; species Gambelia wislizenii. Next base: position 114,192,325 of record JAUMIR010000001.1, on the reverse strand, counting down.
TGCCCATCTGAGCAGAGATGCATGCAGTGAAATAGCGTGGGCTTTTGGGCAAAGCCATGCACACCTCTGCTGTAAAAGAAAAATAGACTGTTTTTCTTTTATGGTTTTATTAAAAGCAAAACTGAAAAGAAATAAACAACTGAAGGCATTCATCCATGCTTCTGTATGCTCCAAAGTTCCTCAGGAGCTAAGAGAAAAGAAAAGGAGCCCCCCAAATGCAGGAGGCACACACTAGCTCCAAAATCCCCTCCCAGTTGTATACTTTTCCAAACATTCAATCCTTCTGAGAAGCAACAAGAAACCTGAAGCCTTTTGGTTTCGTTTCTCGCTTTTCCAACTCTGAAGGACAGTGAAAACATAACAAGAGATAGATTTATGAGTTCTAGTAGAGAAGCTGGTGTCTTCAATGCCTTGGTGAATAAAATTACCCAAGGGGGGGGGAATAAACATCTAATTACAATGTCTATTTTCCCTGACATGGAGTCACACTCTCCTCCAAGGACTGTGTTTGCAGTCTGGAGTTGGTCCTGGACCCGTCGCTCCTGATGTCTAATCAGGTAAATGCGACGGTGAGGAGTGCCTGTTATCAACTTCAGCTGATATGACATCTGCTCCCTTTCCTGGGAATCAGGGACCTTGAAACTGTGGTTCATGCGCTGGTAACCTCTCGTCTCGACTTCTGTAATGCACTCTACATGGGGATACCCTTGTGCTTGACTCAGAAACTTCAACTAGTTCAGAACATGGCAGCCAGGTTGATTTCTGGTGTTTCCAGAAGAGAGCATATAACACCTGTGTTAAAAGCTCTCCACTGGCTGCCTATTAGTTTCCGGGCACAGTACAAGGTGTTGGTTATGACCTTTAAAGCCCTACATGGCTTGGGTCCAACTTATCTCTGGGACCGCCTCCTTCCGTATGGCCCTCCCTGCACACTTTGGTCTTCTGGGAGGAATCTGTTACAACCTATGAAAACAAGGCTGTCGGTGACCTCCCAGAGGGCCTTCTCTGCTGCCGCTCCCAGATTATGGAATGTCCTGCCAGATGAGATCCATCTTATTACCACCCTAGACAGCTTCAAAAAAACCTGTCAAGATCGATCTTTTCCAGCAGGCCTTTCCTGAATAGCTATCCCAGCCCGAAGATTCAACTGTTCCCCCCCCCCTTGAGCTGCCATTGAATTATTCTATGCTGCTGTGATTAGTTGCTGTATGTTTTTTTAAATTATTGTATGTTTTTAATCTTTTCTAGTTTAATATTATTTTAAGGGGTGGGTGGGTTAGGGTATTGAGGTAATTATTGAGTTTTTATACTGTAAGCCACCCTGATTGCATTGCAGAGGGGCAGGATAGAAATAAATATTATTATTATTAGTAGTAATAGTATTAGTATTATTAAAGTTACTCATAATCCAGTTATAGTAATTTCAAAGTAATAATGGGTTTTGATGGGATCCCAAAGGATTACTCCTTTCCTAATAGAAAACATGCCTGATAGGAACACATTCAACTTTCTTTAGAAGCAATGGAGCAAAAGTGTGGTGGGGTGGATAATGAAGCTCTGAAAGAAAACCTTATCTGTTTCTAGGCACTCTCCAGTATATGGATGCTTGAAGGAGAATGAACAAGGGGGAGATTGTGGAGGACTGAGGCCCAGCTAATTGGGAGAGATCATACCAGATGGAATACATAGAGATTCATAGAGTTCATGTGTTGATTTGTACTAATTTCAGTTATTTCTGGACAACAATCACACAGCTTCTGACATTTCACAGATGAAAACTGGGACATGTATAACCAAACAACATCAGAGTAGGGTCAAGATAGCAAAAAGTTATTAATGAAGAAAGCACACAAGCTAGGAGAGGCTGCAGCAGTTTGCTTTTTGCTGTGTCTTCTGGCAAGGACAAGTTTCCACCCCCTCCTTTCCTCATCCCTCTTTTGAGTTAATTGAGTACAAACTAGTTTTGTACTTAACTTAGCCGGCACCAACTAAAATAAGTTGATGATAAAGTGGGGAAGCGGGAGGGATAGAGAGAAACTAGGGCATTTTAAAAGCAGCTGAAAAAGTGGGATGACAGAATTAATAGGGACTGTCCCTGTGAAATTGGGACAGCTGGAGGATACGTGGTCATATTTGAATGAGTGAGGATTCAGCTTCTGCTACTTTTTTCTACCAATGAGCCCAGTTTTAGAAAGAAAGGTCATTATTATTTTGATTCTGATTTGACAGTGAAACAAGACAAAACAACACTAATGTATTATATCAAGATGTGATGGTTCTCTCTCCTGTAGTATTCTCAGCTATAATGGAGACTGAAATGATGGATTTGTCAAGCTGATACTTAATGTTCTTGATTTAAAAGTGAGAAAGATTTTCAAGTGTCTCTTTTTTCCCCTTGAAAAATATTCTAACAAATCTCAAAAATTGAATATATAACAATATCAATGTTGGACTCTCAGCTATTTGACTTAGATTACATACGGCATCAGTTGAGTCATTATCCCCAAATCTTTTCATTTCCCTTTTTATTTTTCTATGTGAAGGAAAAGAGATTTTAGGCACTCTCAGCTCTGATTAAAATGCAAGCCTTTGCATGGGAGCAGGTAGAAAAGGAGGCCAGGAGACAGCAAGGGCAAGGCAACCTACCACTTTCCTCGAGACCATGATAATGGGGTGGATGTTCACTAGGCTAGAAATCAGAGTCCAGCTGCTCCCATGTGGCAGCCCAGTGTTGTTTCTTGCCTGAGTCACTCACAGAACTGCTATTTACATAACAAACCTGACTTTTAAGCATTGCCAGGCTTCAAGTTTAAGGGACATAGGGGAAACAAGGTCAGGCTGAGCTAAGCCACATGCAGATCAAACAGGCAGGTGTCAACTCTGGCATGTCTCTCTCTTCCAAACGGATATTTTAATCCAGTCCTTATTGCAGAGAACCCCAGCCCAGACTTAGGAAATTATTGGACAGGGACAAAAATAGTGTCCCTGTTTTGCTATCCCCACTCCTGCCGCCCTCCCGACTCCGTTCCGGCACAAGAATGAAAAGTTGTGCCTTTAATTGCACACCTCCCCCCCTGCCTCAGCAGCCATGGAGTGAATGCATATCCCATGGAACTGCATTCACTCCCTCATTTGAAATCCCGGGCCATTTTCGCGAGAGGATGAGTGCGCAGGAAATTCAAACTTAAAAAGATAAATATACTTTTTAAAATGACAGCAAGCAGAAAAACACACTTTTAAAAACCCCAAGTAACCTGGGGAGGGGGAAAATGGGTGTCACTTACCTGGATGTCCTGATCGCACCCAGAAGTGTTCTGGAATGGACCTCCCACTGCTCCTGGCATCATGCCAGCATAACAGGGCACCTTTTTGTTCACCTGTTGTTCCGTGACAGAAACGGAATGAGCTATCTATTCATGGCTTAAGCTGTGAATAAGAAGAAATGAGGGCAAAATGGGACCAGCGTGGGAGCATAATAGGATGAGGATGACGTCGTCTCAAAGGTAAGCCCTTTGACGATCTCCTGGCATTCGTGTAACACCATATTAAGGGTGTCTGATAATCTCCTTAATTACATAGCATAGTTTAAAGTGAAAGACAAACTAAGTTAGCATGTATATTCTGAAATGAGCCACAGTTGACCTTGGATCCTCACAATGCTTATTGCTTGCACATATTATGAAGAGGACAGCAAACATTATACCCACTAATACTTTAACATGTGTGGCTGATGTTAAAACATCACTCAAGCAAAAACAGACAAGTTTAAAAGCAACACCGTATATCCCGGCGTATAAGATGACCCGGCGTATAAGACGACCCCACAATTTTCAAGGTAAAATGCAGAGTTTGTGATATATTCGCCCTATAAGACGACCCCCCTCTTCCAACGCATAGCCCCCTCCTGCTCCTCCTGCGCTCCCTTCCAGGAGGGAGCGCAGGAGGGGGATCCGCAGGTTGTGCGGCCAAACGGGGCTTTGGGGAAGGGGGGAGGCTGGGCGGAGGGTGGCTGGGGGGAGGGGGCTTCGCAGCCACCCCCCTCTCCAAAGTGAGCCTTTGGGGAAGGGGGGTGGCTGGGCGGAGGGTGGGCAGGTGGCAGGGAGTAGGGGGCTCCCCAGCCCCCCTCCCTTTTGGGAGGGGGGGTGGATGCGTGGGGGGTGGGTGGGGGGAAGAGAGGAGGGGGCTTCTCCGCCACCCCCCCTCCCTGAAAGCCACGGTTCCGCGGCTTTCAGGGAGGGGGGGTGGATGCATGGGGAGTGGGCGGGGGGAAGGGAGGAGGGGGCTTCTCCGCCACCCCCCCTCCCTGAAAGCGCGTTTCTGCGGCTTTCAGGGAGGGGGGTGGATGCATGGGGAGTGGGCAGGGGGAAGGGAGGAGGGGGCTTCTCCGCCACCCCCTCCCTGAAAGCGCATTTCCGCGGTTTTCAGGGAGGGGGTGGATGCATGGGGAGTGGGTGGGGGGAAGGGAGGAGGGGGCTTCTCCGCCACCCCCCTCCCTGAAAGCGCATTTCCGCTGCTTTCAGGGAGGGGGGTGGATGCGCGGGGGGTGGGCGGGGGGAAGGGAGGAGGGGGCTTCTCTGCCATCCCCCCTCCCTGAAAGCGCGTTTCCGCTGCTTTCAGGGAGGGGGGTGGATGCGCGGGGGGTGGGTGGGGGGAAGGGAGGAGGGGGCTTCTCCGCCACCCCCCCTCCCTGAAAGCAGCGGTTCCGCTGCTTTCAGGGAGGGTGGTGGATGCACGGGGGGTGGGCGGGGGAAGGGAGGAGGGGGCTTCTCCGCCACCCCCCCTCCCTGAAAGCAGCAGTTCCGCTGCTTTCAGGGAGGGTGGTAGATGTGCGGGGGGTGGGCGGGGGGAAGGGAGGAGGGGGCTTCTCCGCCACCCCCCCTCCCTGAAAGCAGGGGTTCCACTGCTCAGGGAGGGGGGTGGATGCGCGGGGGGTGGGCGGGGGAAGGGAGGAGGGGGCTTCTCCGCCACCCCCCCTCCCTGAAAGAAGCGGTTCCGCTGCTTTCAGGGAGGGGGCGGATGCGTGGGGGGGTGGGCTGGGGGAAGGGAGGAGGGGGCTTCTCCGCCACCCCCCCCTCCCTGAAAGCCGCGGTTCCGCTGCTTTCAGGGAGGGGGGTGGATGCACGGGGAGTGGGCGGGGGGAAGGGAGGAGGGGGCTTCCTAGCCACCCCCCCAAAGCCGCGCTTTCGGGAGGGGGGGTGGAAGCGCAGGGGGTGGGCGGGTGGCAGGGAGGAGCACTTTGCTTCACCTGCCTGCCTATCTCCTGCCTCTTCGCTCCCTTTGCGACTAGGCAGGAGATAGGCAGGCAGGTGAAGCAAAGTGTATCCAGCGTATAAGACGACTGTCGATTTTGGAGGGCACTTTTGCGTGCTCAAAAGTCGTCTTATACGCCGGAATATATGGTATTTTGTTAAGTGGCGCAGTGGTTAAATGCCAGTACTGCAAGTCACCACATTGCAAATTCAATTGCAGAGGGCTACAAGGTTCACTCAGCCTTCCATTCTTACGTTGGTTGGTAAAATGAGTACCCAGTTTGTGGGGGCAATTAGCTAACACACATTGGAAACTGCTTAATGCAGTGTAGATGTGTAAATTTCTATTACTTAAAAAAACAATTTGTGAGCTGCTCTGATTGCCCTGAGCAGCAGGGTATAAATAACAAAATAAATAAATAAATAAATAAATAAATAAATAAATAATATTCAATGATATTTCCTTCTAGTGTTTAGGATGGAAAACACATGGAAATATTTCATGACAGTAGCACTGTGTTTTTGGGGGTGGGGGTAGAGAAAAGAGAAGAGAAATATGTCTGGGATCTGAGTAAAGCAGCTGCTGTGTAGAAGCCATTGTTTAATATGCTGAGCTTTACTGCATATTTATTTCTTTTGATCCATCTGTTTTCACTTGTTGTCTCTGGTTTTATAATTGGATTTGTAGGAAATTTGGGGGCAGTGAATAATCTTTCTGTGTTTTAGTGTAATAGTACTGTGTACAACATGATCCTCAGACCCAAAATAAATGTAATAATAAATATCCCAGCATTCTACCAGGTTGACAAATCAAGGTGGGAGAAGATTCAATAAGACATATTTCTTCCTGGTAATATTTTAAGTGGATTTCTTCATATCTTACCCTACATGAAACATTCCCCACTTTCCTTAGCTGAAGACAGGGTTGTGGTTTATGTGGGCTTTTCCAGATGATCATGTTATTGTGCAATAAGTGCGCAGCTGTTCTTCAGTTGTTGTGAGGAATCCAAATGTCTTTTCCCCTAACTTGTGTGCCTGTTGCAGGGAAATAATATTTTCTTGGTATTCAAATGGAGATATTTTGTGGTTGAGAAAAAAAAGATGCCCTGCTGTCATGTTTATGGCTGTTTGAAATTTTGTGTGGCCAACTAGAATGTAAGCATCACAATGTCTTTGTATAATGTGTGTAATCTGTCTCCCCCCAACTCATTCTTTAAACAAAAAAGCAATATTTTAGTTTTCATGCATTTATTTTATCTTCTTGTGGATTTTGTTGAGGAATTTCCAAAATTTCACTTCAACTTGTGAATACTTATGTATGCTTTTATAAGAGTATATCTATCATCTAGTTGGTGCGCTCTCTCTCGCTCTCTCTGATCTATCTAGATTGAGTTGGGAATTATGTGCCACTCCAGATGTTGTTGAGCTGTAGCTCCAAGCACTCTTCATCACTGACTATGCTGGAATGAGCCATTTGGAGTTGCAGTTCAACAACATCTGGAGAGGTGCACAGTTTATATCTAATGTAGATATGCATTTAGGACACATCCAAAGAAATCACTATGTACACTAATGAGAATGCAGTAACCATTTATATCAAAAGTGGGCCAGTTATGTCCTTCTAAATGATTTTGGATTCCAACTCCAACCAGTCCTAGCTGACATAGCCACTGTTAAGGGTGAGGCAGAAGTGTAGGAATGGTGTGTGGGGGTGTGTGACAGCAGCAGCAGCAGCAGTAGAAACAACAACAAGGCATTATTCCTCCAAATAAGAATTCTAACCCCTTTAAATTTTCTTTCAGCTCCCAAATCTCTAGCATTGCACTGTCATAAAACTTCATTTAGAAAGGCAGTTTAGGCATTCCAAGAAAAGGAGCAAAGTTACCAAGGGAATGTGAACAGAGCAAATATAAGCATTCTAGGTGTGGAAGATTTTCAGCGTCTCACTCTGCAATGTTAGAAATTTGAGGATTAATGGGAAATTTCATTTGGGGGAGCAGAATTCTTATTGGGGTCAATGTTCTCATTTTGCCACTCCCCACAGCCACCCCCAGTGGCAGATATAGTCCAACAACGGCTGAAGAGTTTCAGTTTAGCTAACTAATTTATATGAAACTACACCCTATAAGCCACCTTGGGAGAGAGGCAGCATATTAAATAAATAAATAAATAAATAAATAAATAAATAAGCATTTTCTGAGGTATTGGTGAGCTGGAAACACTGTGCACAAAACATTTGGCATGGACTGACAAACCAATATCAAGTCATTTCCAGACTACTAAGCCTGTTCAGGTTGGTCCTAACTTTACTGATGATTTGTCCCATAAATTGGCCTACCCACATTGCAAGGAACAAGAGCTGATTAATTATAGACAATTTATCAGTAATTCAATAATATTGGGTCCAACCCTGAACTGACAATTAGAGAAAGTAGCCACAAAGAAAAAGGTTCAAATGAAAGTCTTTAGGGACCTTGCTGAAAGAATTTCCTTCAGAGTAAATACTATAGAAGTTTCTTAGCCATAGCAATAAACATTGCCAGATAATATATTTAGTGCTACAGTACATACTGTGCAGTACAACCTCTTTATTTATATGTCTGGTTGATTGTAGAAAAAGCAGTATCTCAGAAGTACTAAAAGCTCCTTAGGTGGAAGCAACTGCAATCTATAACAGGGTTTGGCAACACATAGCCTGTGGGTTACATTCAGCCCTTACTGCCCTGCTGTTGTTACCATCCATATTCCTGAAATCATGGTTGTTTCCTCCCTTTCCTTCCTGGAGCTACAGACTACACTTTGCTCTGCATTTTCACAGAGGCCTCTGGTCCAGGGAAATGTTCCTCCACTGCAGAGAGCTACCATGTTTGCTGTCAAATGTTGGTGGCAACTTTGGCAGTGGCAAAAGTAGCCTAATGTGTGCCGTAGTGATACAGCCCTCAAGGTGTTCAGGATTCAGTCACCAAGGTGCAAAGATGGCTCTACCCCAAACCCACACAGTCTCCACCAGCTACAAAATGTCTGTGGTGTGTGGTGTGAGAGGTAGCATGATAAAAGATAAGATTTTCAGGGGGGTTGAGTATTGTCAAGTTGCTGCTGCTGCTGTTGTGTGCTTTTAAGTTGTTTCTGACTTTTGGTGAACTTAAGGAGAACCTATCATGGGATTTTCTTGGCAAGAGGGGTTTGCCTTTTCTTCCTCTGTGGCTGAGAGAGTATTACTTGCCCAAGGCCACCCTAGGGGTTTCCATGGCCAAGCAGGGATTTAAACCCCACACTCCAGAGTTGTAGTCCAGAGTCATAATTGAACATTCAGACAACTACACTACACTGGACACCAGTACTACCCCCACACATCTTTCTTTTAAGTTACATACCCGTCCCAAATACAGCCATTTCTGTACTGTTGGAGAATGGGGGATGGGGTGGGGGAGAGAATTAGCAGAGACATGTCCAGCTATTTTTCTATAGCTGAACATGCTGCAACAGACATCTGTGGAGAGATGCCTGTGGGTCTTTGGGTGGCCCCTGCACATAATGTCCTTGAAGTGTATACAGCTAAAGGAAAATAGCTAGATGCATCTCCTCTGATCTCCCCACACAACTCTCCAATGGCATGGAGGTGGATGTGTTGGAGGGGTTGCATAGCTTCAAAGGTGGGTTTGGGGATTTTGATTGAAGACCTACCAGCCAGCCAGCCAGCCAGCCAGCCAGAAGACTCTGCAGGGCTGTGAGGAAGCTTCATTCCCCTTTACACCGGCGTAAGGGCAGCTGAGCAGGGAGTTGGGGTGTGGCCAGGAGTGGCTGGCCTTAAAAGTCACTCCACCACCCCACCCCAGGAACACCTACCAGGGGCCGGGAATGATCTGGGAGCGGGAATTGAGGTTGTGTGGGGGAAGGGAAGGTATGGCGGCAACAGAGTGAAAAATTGTTACAAAAGAAGGCAGGATCGATGTTTAATACCTATCCTGCCTTCAGTTCACTCTGTTTCCCAGAATAAATTGGAGAGCGCACCAACCATTCCACAGACCCTTACTCTGCTCCTTTGCAATGCCAGGTCAGTTAAAAACAAGACACATATTATCCATGACCTTTTATTGGATGAGGCTGCCGACCTGGCATGCTTTACAGAGACCTGGCTGGGAGAGGCCAGTGCTGCGACTTGGGCGCAGGCACTCCCGGCCGGGTACTCAGTTAGTGAGCAGGTAAGGAAAAGTGAGCGGGGGGGGGGCGGAGTGGCTCTGGTTCATAAAAACAATCTAACCTTGATGAGGAAGCCTATCCGGAACACAGTCCACATCGAGTGTATGTACCTAAGCCTGAGGTCCAGGGATAGCTTAGGGATTCTGTTAGTATACCGGCCACCCCGTTGTCTAACAGACTCCCTAACCGAGCTAACACAGCTGGTCTCAGAGTTGCTGCTGGAGTTGCCCAGACTTTTAGTTCTTGGCGACTTCAACATCCCACTCGAGACCAGCTTGCTAAATCTAACTGGCGCAGCTTGGGAGTTCATGGAATCCATGACAAACATGGGCCTATCCCAATTGGTTGTCGGACCTACTCATTGTGCAGGTCATACCCTCGATGCGGCCTTTAGTACGGAACAGGAATATCCGTGGGCAGAGGTTATTGAAACCTCCGCATTGTCATGGACGGATCATTTCCTGGTCAAGATGGAGCTAAGAGCCACTGTCTGCCCCACCGGGGGTGGTGGACCCATTAGAATGGTCCGCTCTCGAAGGCTAATGGAACCAATTGGATTCCAGAAAGCCTTGGAGGGTTTAATGGTTGGTAACGCCGGTGATTCTGTTGAAGCTTTGGTTAATATTTGGAACACCGAGCTCACCAAGGCTATTGACACAATCGCTCCCAAGCGCCCTTTCCAGCTTGCTCCTAACCGTAAGCCCTGGTACTCAGAGGAGCTTAGGAAGATGAAGCAGGCTGGATAACGACTAGAGCGCACCTGGCGGAAGACTTGACTCTTAGCCAACACAACTCGTCATGGGAATTTCCTTAATTCTTATCGAGAGGCGATACATGCAGCGCAGAAGTCTTTCTCCACTGCACGTATTGCATCTGCAGTGTCCCGTCCAGCAGAACTGTTTAGGGTGGTGGGGGAGCTGACGCAGATTCCACCTGCGCAGAACCCCTTACTCAACCCGACAACGGCCTGCTGTGATGCATTTAACATCCACTTTGCAGATAAAATCTCTCGGATAAGAGCCGACTTAGATGCCAGTGTTATGACTGAATCTATAGACGAGGTGTCCAGCAACTCTGTTGATGAACTTTTATTGGATCAGCTCCAATCTGTGAGTACCGATGACGTGGACAAGCTTCTTGGTAGAGTGAGGAAAACGGCCTGTCCCCTCGATCCCTGTCCATCTTGGCTGGCCACCCAAGGGGGTGACGCATCGAGAGTACTCCTTAGGGATATTATCAGTGCGTCCTTCAGGGGGTCCCTTCCACCTTGTCGGAAGGAAGCGGTGGTTAAGCCGCTCCTGAAAAAGCCTTCCCTGGACCCCTTGGACAGGAACAACTATAGGCCAGTCTCTTTGCTGCCTTTTCTAAGCAAAGTGATTGAGAGGGTGGTCGCTTCCCAACTCCAAGCTGTCTTGGATGAAACCGATTATCTAGATCCATTTCAAACTGGCTTTAGGACGGGTTATGGAGTGGAGACTGCCATGGTTGCTCTGGCTGATGACCTCCGCTTGGGTATCGACAGGGGTAGTGTGACCCTGTTGGTGCTCTTGGACCTCTCAGCGGCATTTGATACAATAGACCATTCCATCCTCTTGGATCGCCTGAGGGAGTTAGAAATCGGAGGCACTGCCTTGCAGTGGTTCCGTTCCTTCCTTTCGGGCAGATCCCAGAGGGTGAGGCTTGGGGACAGTTGCTCTACTAGAATAGAGCTTAACTGTGGCGTTCCTCAGGGTGCCATCCTGTCCCCGATGCTATTTAACATCTATATGAAGCCTCTGGGAGAGGTCATTCGGAGGCATGGAATGCGGTGTCATCAGTATGCGGATGACACCCAGGTATACTTCTCCATGTCTCGGTCATTGGCTTCGACTTCAGATGGCGTCTCTCCTCGCAATGATTGTCTTAAAGCAGTAATGGACTGGATGAGGAAAAACAAATTGAGACTGAATCCAGACAAAACGGAGGTACTAACAGTTACAGGCCCAAAACCAGGTCTGGGAATACAAACTCCAATCCTGGATGGAACTACACTCTCCTCCAAGGATTGTGTTCGCAGTCTGGGAGTGCTCCTGGACCGGTCGCTCCAGATGACTAATCAGGTTAATGCGACGGTCAGGGGTGCCTGTTATCAACTTCGGCTGGTACGCCAGCTGCGCCCTTTCCTGGAAACTAGGGACCTCGAAACTGTGGTACATGCACTGGTAACCTCCCGTCTGGATTTCTACCCTTGTGCTTGACTCGGAAACTTCAACTAGTCCAGAACATGGCAGCCAGGTTGATTTCTGGCATTTCCAGAAGAGAGCATATAACACCAGTGCTAAAACTCTCCACTGGCTGCCTATTAGTTTCCGGGCACAGTACAAGGTGTTGGTTATGACCTTTAAAGCCCTACATGGCTTGGGTCCAACTTACCTCCGGGACTGCCTCCTTCCGTACTACCCTCCCCGCACACTTTGGTCCTCTGGGAGGAATCTGTTACAGCCTATGAAAACAAGGCTGTCGGTGACCTCCCAGAGGGCCTTCTCTGCTGCTGCTCCCAGATTATGGAATGGCCTGCCGGACGAGATCCGTCTTATTACCACCTTAGACAGCTTTAAAAAAGCTGTCAAGACGGATCTTTTCCGGCAGGCCTTTCCTGAATAATTATCCCGGCCCAAGACTCAGCTGCCCTTTCTAGGCTATGATTGTATGTTTTAATTTTTTTTCTTCTAATTTATATATATTTTAATTAATGCATGTTTTTAATCCTTCGTAATTTAATATTATTTTAAGGGGTGGGCGGGCTAGGGTATTGTGAGTATGGGGCTTTTATATTGTAAGCCACCCCGATTGCATTGCAGAGGGGTGGGATATAAATAAATTATTATTATTATTGTTGTTGTTGTTGTTGTGCAGTTGATAAAGAATTCCAACCTCCACAATGACCAAACAAGTGACCACAATTCAGGAAGGATATTGAGAAGCTGGAATGTGTCCAGAGGAGGGTGAGAGGTCTGGAAGCCATGCTCTATGAGGCGCGGCTTAGGGAGCTGGGCATGTTTAGTCTAGAGAAGAGAAGGTTGAGAGGTGACATGACAGCCATGTTTAAATATTTGAAGGGATATCATACTGAGGATAGAGCAAGCTTGTTTTCTGCTGCTCCAGAGACTAGGACATGGAGCAATGGGTTCAAACTACAGGAAAAGAGATTCCACCTAAACATTAGGAAGAACTTCCTGACAGTGAGAGTTCTTTGGAAGTGGAATACACTGCCTTGGAGTGTGGTGGAGTCTCCTTCTTTGGAAGTTTTTAAGCAGAGGCTGGATGGTCATCTGTTGGGAATGCTTTGATTGTGTATTCCTGCATGGCAGGAGGTTGCACTGGATGGCTCTTATGGTCTTTTCCGATTCTATGATTCTACATAGTGGTTGGATGATGACTCTGGAAACTAGGGTTCAAATTCCCATTCAGCCATGGAAACCCACTTGGGCAAGTGTATCAGCCTCAGAGAAAGGAAAAGGCAAAGCCTCTTGGAACAAATCTTGTCAAGCAAACATCATGATAGGGTTGCCATAAGTCAGAAATGACTTGAAGGCACACAACAACAACCACTCTCTTACAGGCTACAGGCCAATATCATGGCATAGAAAAATATTTTCAAAATAAATGAAAAAAGATTACAAACTCATTTAAAAGAAAGAATATTACAAAGGAGAACTGAGACAGGACCTCCTGATAAGAGGGTTCATCTGCCAACTCAGCATTGCAAGGTAAATACTGGCAAATCTAGCCTTTACAAATTTTCATTAGCTACAGTTCAAGATGAGCTACTTCGCTATGCAATTACCTTAGACATGCAGCCAAGTAGCATCTCTCGGACTTGCCCCCTTTCCACACTTACTGGGCAGCAGCTGCTGCTGCAAGCAGCAAGGTCTGTTCTTCTGTTGCTTAGGACTCAGCCGACTGATGTTTCCACCCCACAATGGCTAGGACCATCAGTCTGCTGTGTCTCTGGGGTCATCTATATGGGGGGGGACGGATTGCTCTGCAGTAATAGCAACTTGCAGCAGCTGTGGCTTGTCTTAATGGTTTTACAGCCCCCATAAACTTCACATGCCCCCTAGTGCACACACACACACACACTTTCCCCTCCCTGGGGGAAGAGCTGAGGCCGGGTCGTACTCTGTGAATACACAAAAGCACGAAAGGAAAAGCTGTGAAAAGGAAGGGATGGCTGTATTTTGATCATTTAGATAGGACCTCTATTGGCAGGAGAACAGATCCCCATTGTTTGCAGTGGCTGCTTCCCAGTAAGTTTGGATTGAGGGACTTTCATGATTGCTATGTATCCCCTACACTACTGAATATGTTGGGATTCTAAATAAGAACCAGTCACATATGTGTAACTCTAGGTCATACATTCATAACTGCAATTGTGAATTCCAGCCTGTTTTTTTTTAAGCCTGATTTATGGTGATTTTAAAAAACTGAAAATTCCATGTCCACACAAGCCTAGTGTGACTCCTGTGGCATATTAGAACTCCTTAAATTTCAAAAATAAACAACAAACATCAGAAAAATGAAACAGCTTGAGGAATTGGACACTGGGGAAAAGAATATCATCGCTCAACCCAGATCTGTGACTAGTGGTGGTAGCTGCTGCCACCACTGCTATTGCCACCACCACTGCTGCTAAGATCTGGAGTGACCCAGCTGGGCTAGGTAAACCCCACATCCATGAAGTCATTGTATCCATAGTAAACTTCAGGAAAGGGATAGTATACTTCTGGAGCAGTATACCTCTAGGAAGGCATATTTAATAAAGGTCCATCGATGGCCTTTAAAAATAGTGACCTCAAAAGGGAGCCCTCTAGAGGTTGATGCAAAGGTCACCTCTTTCTTTTGTATTGTGAGGTTGTCTGCCGTTCCAAAGTGGGTGGACAATCCCCCTGGTTGGATGGCAAGGTATTGAATGATTTTATGGTGAAGGTGTGCTTTCTGCTTTTAATTTCTACTCTGTAATTTCTGCTGAACTGCTGCCTAGCTGTTTCAATTTGATTGTCTAGTACTTACAGCTTTGGTCTGTTGACAGTGTATCTAGGAAACAAGAATCTGGAGACAGATGATGTGATGGCAGACCAACTGGATAAGTGATAGGGCAGTCAGATAGCTATCTCACTCTGCTTCTCACCTTCCATCTTATTCCATCCATGATAACCCAGATGACATGGTAACCCAGTTACTAAATGGCGGACTGTCCCTAATTGGATCTTTATCATTCATCGCTCTGTTAAATTTGAATGGTATTTCCTTTACTACATGCAAGTTTGGCAAATAGGACATACCTGATGATTTCTCTATGGATTTCTGAGATTGGGACCAGTTAAACTGAAGAATTCAACTGTAGCTCTTTTACAACTGAAACACTTTAATTGAAAGCCAAATTCATTAATAATTGCTTTCCATCAAGGATGGTTTTTTTTGCTTTGTTTTTTGCTAAGGATATTTTTTGCATGATATGCAGGGTGTATTGCATGACCAATTCATAATGTAAAATTAAAAACTTCAGAAAGTGCCTTCTGGCATCTGTGCAGGATTCTTCCTACTGCTTGGTTGAACATAAGAATTAAATATAAACAACGGAGAAAAGATCCCCCCCCGCCTTTGAATGGCTGAGGGCAATTTGTGGCTTAATTTATAAAGATCCTCCTAGAATACTGTAAACAAGAAGTATTTGTTCATGAATGCGAACCATAGAATCATAGAGTTGGAAGAGACCTCAAGGGCCATCCAGTCCAACCCCCTGCCATGCAGGAATACACAATCAAATCATTCCCAACAGATGGCCACCCAGCCTCTGTTTTAAAACCTCCAAAGAAGGAGACTCCACCACACTATGAGACAGTGTATTCCACTTCTGAACAGCTCTTACTGTCAGGAAGTTCTTCCTAATGTTTAGGGGGAATCTCTTTTCCTATAGTTTGAACCCATTACCATGTCCTAGTCTCTGGAGCAGCAGAAAACAAGCTTGCCCCACCCTCAGTATGACATCACTTCAAATATTTAAACATGGCTATCATGCCACCTCTCAACCTTCTCTTCTCTAGACTAAACATGCCCAGCTCCCTAAGCCACTCTTCCTGGGGCATGGCTTCCAGACCTCCCACCATCCTGGTTGCCCCCCTCTGGACACATACAGCTTCTCAATATCCTTCCTGAATTGTGGTGCCCAGAACTGGATACAGTATCCCAGGTGAGGTCTGACGAAAGCAGAATACAGTGGCACTATTACTTCCCTTGATCTAACCACTATACTCCCACTAATGTAGCCTAGAATCACATTGGCTTTTTTAGCTGCACATCACACTGCTGGCTCAAGTTCAGCTTGTGGCCTCCTAGATCTCTTTCACATGTACTGCTGTCAAGCCAGGTGTCACCCATCCTATATCTGTGCTTTTCATTTTTACTACCCAAGTGCAGTATCCTACATTTCTCCCTGTTGAAATTCATTTTGTTAGTTTGACCCAGCTTTCTAATCTGTGGAGGTCACTTTGGATTCTGATCCTGTCCCCTGGGGTATTAGCTACCCCTCCTAATTTGGTGTCATCTGCAAACTTGATAAGCATACCCTCTATTTCCTCATCCAGCTCATTGATAAAGATGTTGACTAGCACTGGGCCCAGGACAGAACCCTGTGGCACCCCATTAGTCAATTCTCTCCAGGATGAAGAGGAGCCATTGGTGACTACCCTTTGGATTCTGTTAGTCAAGCAATTACAAATCTACCTAACAGTTGCATTGTCTAGCCCACAGGTTACTATCTTTTTTGCAAGATTATCATGGGGGACCTTGTCAAAAGCCTTACTGAAATCAAGATACACTACATCCACAGCATTCCCTTCATCTGTCAAGTTTGTAAATCTATAAAAAGAGAGATAAGATTAGTCTGGCATGATTTGTTTTTCAGAAATCCATGTTGACTTTTAGTGATCACAGCATTCCTTTCTAAGTGCTTACAGACTGTCTGTTTAATGATCTGCTTTAGAATCTTTCCTAGTATTTAAATAATAATAATAATAATAATAATAATAATAAATACATTTTATTTCTATCCCACCCCTCTGCAATGCAATCGGGGCGGCTTACATCATAAAAACCCCATAATTACATTAATACCCTAACCCACCCAGCTCTTTAAACAATATTAAATTAAACAGATTAAAAACGTACAATAATTAAAAAGAGGGGGAAAAAGAAATAATCCAGTGGCCGCTTAAGGGAAAAGGCAGCTGAATCTTCGGGCCAGGATAGCTATTCAGGAAAGGCCTGCCGGAAAAGATCCGTCTTGACAGCTTTTTTGAAGCTGTCTAAGGTGGTAATAAGATGGATCTCATCTAGCAGGACATTCCATAATCTGGGAGTGGCAGCAGAGAAGGCCCTCTGGGAGGTCACCGACAGCCTTGTTTTCATAGGCTGTAACAGATTCCTCCCAGAAAACCAAAGTGTGCAGGGAGGGCCATACAGAAGGAGGCGGTCCCAGAGATAAGTTGGACCCAAGCCATGTAGTGCTTTAAAGGTCATAACCAACACCTTGTACTGTGCTCAGAAACTAATAGGCAGCCAGTGGAGAGCTTTTAACACAGGTGTTATATGCTCTCTTCTGGAAACGCCAGAAATCAACCTGGCTGCCATGTTCTGAACTAGTTGAAGTTTCTGAATCAAGCACAAGGGTATCCCCATGTAGAGTGCATTACAGAAGTCGAGATGAGAGGTTACCAGCGCATGTACCACAGTTTCGAGGTCCCTAGTTTCCAGGAAAGGGAGCAGCTGGCATATCAGCTGAAGTTGATAACAGGCACTCCTGACCGTTGCATTTACCTAATTAGACATCAGGAGCATCGGGTCCAGGACCAACCCCAGACTGCGGACACAGTCCTTGGAGGAGAGTGTGATTCCATCCAGGATTGGAAGTTGTATTCCCAGACCTGGTTTCGGGGCCATAGTTGTTAGTACCTCCGTTTTGTCTAGATTCAGTCTCAATTTGTTTTTCCTCATCCAGTCCATTACTGCCCTAAGACAATCACTGAGAGGAGAGATGCCATCTGAAGTTGAAGCTGATTACCGAGACATGGAGAAATATTTCTGGGTGTCATCAGCATACTGATGACACTGTACTCCATGCCTCCGAATGATCTCTCCCAGAGGCTTCATATAGATGTTAAATAGCATCGGGGTATATAAGGCTGACTGGACATCAATCACTTGAGTCTTCTCCCCCCCTCCCTCACTTTTTAAAAATGGGGACAACATTAGCCCTCATGAGAAAGAAGGATGTGCAAAATATTTCATGTTTCCAGTCTTGGGAAGAACCCAGTCTTGCAGAATCTTGACTAATATGCAGAACCAGGCCTATCTTTTTACTGAGTGTTTCTTAAATACTGGGAAAAAATAAAGCACCTGGATTGTATAATCTGACCTATTCCACTTCTCTTTGGTTTTGCAGAGATGAGGCAGGTAGCTCATAGTCCAATCTTGCAAGCAGAAACTAGGTGTTGTTGCCTTGGACAGAGACAATGCGAAGGCAGGAAAATTCTAAGCACCCATCCCTTCTTGCTGAACTGAGTTCAAAAGTTTGGTTCTCACATGTTATCCATAGGAAGGCCAAGAAAGGCCACGAAACCAGGTACCCACTGAGCTTGTAGCATTTAGAACCAGATTATCATGTTGATGAGCTGTGGTACAATGGGAGACCACATGCTTTTCATGCAGAAGGTCCCACATTAAGCACCTCTAAGTGGGGCTAAGAAGTTTCCTATCTGAAACTCAGAGAGCTAGTGCTAATGAGTGCTGACAGTACTGGTCTGGATGAACCAGTGATCTGACTCAGTATCAGGCAGTTTCCTATGTTTCACCTGTATTTGACATTTGACAGCTCTACCATTGATAAAGCTTATAATCTGGATTTATTTTGATCTCACCTTTGAGAGAGGCCACCTTGGTTGCTTTTGTGAACATCAAGTGCTGTCAATACATAAATGGCTCCCAGCTCTCTTTTCTTTTCATTAGTTCAGGCATACTAGTCAAAGACAGGAACATTACTAGAAGTGAAAGTTATGCTTTTAGTTAATTGTTAATGAACTTTTAAAAAATCTAATTTGGTCCAATTCTTATTCAACTATTAAGTCAAATTGTTGTTTAATTTTAAGTTAAGTGCCTGTGTTAAAAGCCTTACCAAAATGAAGCTAAAATATGACATCCATGATTTTACTGCTCTCCTTCCTTGTTTTGAGCATGGGAGAGAAGGAAAGAGCCACATGGATTTTTGAGGGCACCACCACCCTCCTTGTCTTGCTTTCACTTCCTTCCTTCTTTGTAAACTGATTTCCCTACCCACTCCCAATTTCTTTAGCTTACTGATACCCATGTGGATCCTAGCAAAAGTCCCAGAGTTTGGAACTTCAAATATTGGTTTCCTTGGACAGATGAGAAGCCCACCTCTGTTGTTTGATGGTGAACACAGGAGGGCTGTCTATATAATGGCTGAGATCCTACACGGGGAGAGTAACTTTATGCTTATTGAACTATACAGTAGTTATATAATGCCACCTCATCTTTGAACTGTGATGTTCCACAACCAAATGCATACTGGCATGTACAATGTGCAACATATGCAATGCACATCTATGTACAAATGTGCATGTACATCCATGCACAATGTTCAGCTATTGGTGTCATATGAACAATCTCACTTCTGCAGTCCTGAACTGAACTCTGCCATTCCACATCAAACAAAAATGTCCAGCCATTTCCACCGAGGAATTTACACATGCATAAGACCCCAACAGGATCCCAACTATAGCTTGTATTTTAGGTTTGCTGGTTTGGTTTAATATATTGTGCATCACTTTAAATGTATTCACTAAAAGAGGTATACACATTTTTAAAAAATAAATCATGAGTCTGCGAGCCAATCCACCATAGTGACATGGAGTGACTTGGAGACTTGCTAAGATAGTTAAGCTCCATGTACTAAGTGTTTATAAATATTATGTGTGGGGCAAAGATCATTTGCTGCAGGGAAGACATTTTCAGTAACATCCTTATGGCAACAGAGAGGCAGCCTAGGCCCTTCTTCTGACTTGGAGAGCTCACCCAGAGAGCAAGAATTTCAGAAGTCTCAGCTGCAAAGTCACATGATTCCAGCTTCATTTACTTTGGGAAATACAACAAATATGGAGAAAGCAAGTGCTTGGACAAATGCCAGTAGTAGGGTGGAGAGGTCTGAAGGCACAGTGGGATATTTTTGAACAAACTGGAGAGACGGATGAGTGAAGACTACTATTGGAAAAACTGCATACCAACTGAAACTAAAGTAGCCAGCTGGAACAACAACTGAAATCAGTGTGAGTGAAAGAGAATGACTGCCAACAATGTAGAGAAGAAATTGCAGCAGAAAGTAATTCCAAGCATATATAGAATAGAAATTAACAAGTTATATTGTTGGTGATATACTGCATTGTTTGTTTTATTTCCTTACTCCTCCTCTTATTCCACCTTCTCTTTCCTATCTTCTCCTTCTCCTTCTTCTTCTTGACATCTGATCTTACAACACATAATTCCACCTGATGTTTCCCTTACATTTTTTAAAATCCCTTTTTTTCCTCCAAGAAGTTTCTTCTCTAAGTTTATAGTCTATCTGCTCTGGACTGACCTTCATCTAGTACATTGGTCACCACTCTGTGTGGGTCAATTTCTCCCTGACTTTCCCTGTGCATCACATCTTCTGGGATTACTCAAAAATACCTTCTTTCCTACATTCTCTTTCCTCTTCAAAATTGTGACCAGAAGCAACTTTGGGTTGCCATTTTGTATAGGAAACAGAGGGAAAAGAATGCATTTTGACAATCTCAAGGGAATTGGTTGTTTTTGGGTTGTTGTTGTTGTTGTTTGCATGTTTCATTAATGGGAGGTGGGATTTGGAAAATTATTTTAGGCAATTTCCTGCTTACACTGATTTCAGTTGTTCCAGCTGGCTACTTTAATTTCAGTAGGTATGCTAACAAGACAATTGTATGGGATGTGTGTGTGTGACTATGGTCAAGAGAGGGACAGACTTAAGATATATCAGAAAATAAGAACTAGTCAGAGGGAATGAGAGTTTGAGAGACTTTGAAGGTCCTGCACAATTGCTGTAAATGCTTTCAACCCTCTGTTCTGAGTCCAGGGTGCCAATTAGACAGTAGTTTTTGTCACGGGGCATCCTGGGACTTCTTGATCCCGTATTCGTACCTCCCTGTTTACACGATTTTTGTCTCTGAACTGGATATCCCGTGAGATCCCGGGATCATTGTTTACACAGCATCATGTCCCGTGATATGTACCTTCTCCCAATATATACTACCCTGTTTTTGTTTTGTTCTTTTGTTTACACGAGTTTACGGTCCTGGGATTTTTTTTTAGCTGTCAATCAAGGATGCGATTACTCGTTTTTTCACAACTTCAGTGATGTACTTCCTTTAGAGTTTCACGCCACGAGCAATGCTATTGGCTGGCTTAAATGTTTGCTAAAGCTTCTGCGTTGGGGATGAGGGGATGATTGAGTGTTGCATTGGGGATGAGGCAATGAGAGGATGAGGGGAGGAATGAGCGACCTAACGTGGGGAAGAAGGAGAGATCAGTGGCTACAGCCTTTGTTGTCCTTCCAAATTGAAAGAACACCATTTAAAACCCATTGAAAGTGAGGAAGGAAGGAGCAATCAGTGGCTACACCCTTTGCTGTCCTTCCAAATTGAAAGAACATCATTTAAAACCCATTGAAAGTGAGGAAGGAAGGAGCGATCCAGTGGCTACATCCTTTGCTGTCCTTCCGAATTAAAAGAACACCATTTAAAGCCCATTGAAAGTGAGGATGCAGGAGGGTGTGTGTGTGTGTGTGTGTGTGTGTGTGAATGTGCGATCATCTGCTTAGATGATGGCATTTTTTACTGTGCCTGTAAATAATGGGAGTGGATGCAGGTGGGGGAGGGTAAATGGGTGATCGTCTGTGATCTCTTTACAATTTACTGTCTCTTTAAAATTTAAACCAAGCATGTGGGGGGGGGGTTAAAGTAGAAGGGTTCCTAGTGTGAAAATCCATTGAACAGGGTGATTTAATGCAGATATACACAAACCTACTTGCAGCTGGAATGAAAGCCTTTGTTTTCATCTGGTGAGGCTGAATCTATTGAATGGGTGACTGACCCCTCCTCTCCTTTCTGAGCCCGCCCCTGGTCACATATATTTCCAGTCATCACCAAGTCCTGAGATATCTTGTCCCGGGGTATTTAGACGTACGATTTTCCGAATCCTTCCATGACTTTTTAAAAAACCGGACAACCTGCGGGTTGCACGATAAAAGGTGCCCCACCTTCCCAAAACCCTGTGCCCGACACGATGTACGTGTAAACAGCCAGTGCTTGACACGAATTCCTCCCACTACTTTTTCATCGTGTAAATGGCACCCAGAATAGGACTAGTGGGAATGAAGGCATTCTCCCTTAGCAAATACATTTTCCTTACTAGCACTAGAAAAGAAACATGGGTTTTACAGCCTGATCCTAGCTGGGTTTCTTCAAGTGGAATTCCTTTCCAAATTCAGTGGAATTCCTTTCCAAGAAAATTTGCTTAGCAATGAAGTCTTAGGGTCCTGGATGAAAAGCCTTCTGTTGTGCCTTCTCCTTGTTCATCCTGATTTTTAAAAAAATACATGGAGGGGAGGAGGCTTCAGCATTGCTCTGTCAGATCCCCCCCCCCCGCCCGCCCATTTTCCCCTTAACTTTTATGCTGGAGACTGCATCATGTGCAGCACAGCCATTTCCCAGCCTGTCTGCAATGACTCTCTGTTGCTCTTCAAGGAGGCAGAGACAAGGTCATGAGGCCCTTTGTTGATTCAGTCAAGAATAGACAGACTTTGTTGCAAAGTGCTGCCTTCATTGCTCTTTTTTGCCCCATGTGTGCAGGGAAGCCTTGGCTGCCTCCTCCTCTCCAACATATTTTTCTCGGGATTTGTTTAATTTCAGCAAAAGAAAAGAAAAACAACACCCCTCTATTAATGAGTTGAGAGGGCTTCTAAAGTAAGAATGTATAACTGTTCCAAAAAAGAGCACGTGCCAAACACCAGCTTCTTGCAGTACTTCTGTGCTCTTGTCTTTGCTCCAAATGAACAGGTTCCAAGAGGACAGTTTGTCTATTGGGCTATCTTTGTGTTGCTCTTTTGTTAGGCTGATTTCAGTGATTAAGGTCCCAATACACTACCATTGTTGAAAGATACATCCCAAAATTGGCCCCGAGTCAGTTCCATATGGGTCTCACCAGGATAGAAATTGTACAGTGAGCGCTTACCAAACAAACACATGACAAGATGGTAATCCTCCAGGAAGTCTGGCTTGTATGTTGGACAAACAGGACATTTATTCAGCAGGGAGAATCCAGCAGCCAATTATTAACTATGTTTCTGTTTTAGCACTGCCACAGAACTTTGCCCCAAGTGTCAGTACATTGGGATGCTTCTGCTTGGATAACACATCCAAGGAACTGTATGGGAAACAAAAATGGTTTAGAAAATGCTGATACTGATATTTCTGAGGGGAGGAATAGGGATGCCATAAATCTTTCCTCACTTGTAGCTGACCTCACAGAAGATGGTGCTGTACAGAGATAGGAACACTTGCTAACTGGGAAGGCATGCAATTGGATCACATGATGGGAGGCCCTTTCACACTGCACAGTTATATTTCACTTTAACTGCCATGGCTATAGCCTATGGAATCCTGGGATTTGTAGTTTGGGGAAGCACTAATTCGGAGAATTCTAAGTACCCATCCCTAAACTGCAAATCCCAGGATTCCATAGGATGTTGCTGTATAAGTTAAAATGGAACTATCGGGCTATAATATTGTAGTATTAAAGGACCCAGGGAAATTGCAGACAGTGCTTTCTTGGCTGTGAGAAAGGCAGGGCTGTGGAGACAGAGAGGAAAAAACAAATATCTGAACATCCTACTGGTTGAGGCTATCTTGGGAGCACAGAAAAATTGTCGTGTTCTTACCTGATGCAATGAAAAGCTTCTCAGCGAATATAGAGGTGACAACTTTAATTCAGAATTTAAAAGCTTGAATACTGGTGAATCAATGGCCTTTTAAGAGTGAAACACTAAAATCCCTGCCTTTGATGTACAAATCTGTCTATTTCAGCTGATCCCACACTTGAATTTTTTAAACTCCAGGTTGTCTCCTTCAAATGTATGAAGAATTTTGCAAATGTTTATAAATTCATATTGAAAAAACAAACTCACACCCATCCTTAGCAATTAACTCTACTTTAGAGTGGCCCATCCTGTAATTCAAGCTGCTGACTGTGACAAATCAACAGTAATCCACTCTGTGCATCTTCTGTCAAAGGTCTACTGTCTTTTGTGCACCTCTTCATTCTATTGTTTTTCTCTAATTATTTTTCCCTCTGTGAACTTTACATGGATTGTTCCACTCAGTTCTTCATATAATAAACAGAAAATGCATGGATACAGCATATAACACTGCTTTAGAGGCATGGTGATATGTAAATATCCAGTTACATTTTCTCCCTTTTTTCTCATGCTTTGTGATGAATGCCTTTTCTCACCTTGTCTCCCTGGAAGTTTCATCAAATCATAAAGCAATAAAGTAGCTCTAGTTTGTCTGTTTACAGCTGAAGAACTTTATGTGGAACTTTAGAGAACTGTATTGCTGCAAGAACCATTGAAGTGTTTCTGGTCTTCCACAATAATTACTTCAGGGGGTTGAGAGGGTGTCTTGGAATAGTGGTGTGTTCAACCAGTGCCTAACCAGACCGCTGTTTGTTTGTTTGTTTAGCATTTTCAACAACAGATGATTCTGAGGCGACCTTCCCTCCTTTTAGCACACCATGCCTGTCCCCAGTATGCACACATGCTTGCACAAATTCTACAATGCAGCACCACATGAATCCTATTTATTTATTTAGTGATTTATATCCCACCTTTCTGTCATTAGGGGACCCAAGACAACTGGCAGTTTGCTAAAACAAAGGAAAGTACAAAAGGAGTTTTTTTAAAAAAGAAAACACATTAAAAAGATTAATTTAAAACAATTTTAAAAGGCTGCTACAGTATAATAATAATTATTAAAAATACAATACAGAATATCCCAGTTACGCTACCTTCTGCAACAGACAGTTCACTCACAAAGGCCTGGGAAAAGTCATTGCCTGCTGCCAGAAACAGAGCAGAGTGGGGATCAACCTAGCTTCCACTGGGAGGCGCAGTGGTTAGATGGCAGTACTGCAAGTCACCACGTTGCAAGTTCGATTCCAGAGGGCTCCAAGGTTCACTCAGCCTTCCATCTTTTCGTAGGTCGGTAAAATGAGTACCCAGCTTGTTGGGCAATTAGCTAACACACATTGGAAACTGTTTAATGCAGTGTAGATGTGTAAATTGCTATTGCTTAAAACAATTTGTAAGCCACTCTGATAGCCTTGTAGCTGAAGAGCAGGGTATAAATAAATAATAATAATAAAATTCTACAGTCTGGGTGCAGTCACCAAGCAGGCTCCCTCCTGTGACTTCACCAGATAGGCCCGTGACAATGGTGGCTCTGAGAAAAAGTCCTTCCCTGAGGATCTTACAATTTGGCTGGGTTCATATTGGGAGATACAGTCTTTAGGATAGCCTGGTCCCAACCTATATAGGTCTTTATATATTGTAACCCCCCCATAGGAGTGGATCTATCAGAAAAGTTACTATGGGAAAAATGGGGTGGGGTTAGAAGATTTATCCCATTGATAATTAATGGTCCTTCTCCTCTCCACACCGACATTCAACAGTTTTTAAAAGTTATGAAACATTGAGCATAACAATGCCATTGTTACCTCTGTGCAAATCTATGCATACATTTTCCAGATTGGAAAGCTAATCTAGATATGTATCAAGTTCACACGTACCCACAAAAACCTTTCTTCCTGCCATTCCTTGATGGTGGACCTTTGAAACCCATTCTCAAAAATGGCCCACACGGCATTGCTCCAGAAATTCTTAATGCTTAGAGTCCTCGTTTTAATGCCACAATGTCATGTAAAGACAGTCCTTTCAGCTGAAGGCCACTAAATCTATGACTTCTTACTGACCAGGGTCACTGCCAAAAAATGTGACTCCAAACAGCACCATTTTCTTTTAACAGTTGCAGGGATGAACCTCAAAAGCAGCAAGGTAAGAAGTAGGGATGCAATTCTTTGCTAATATTCTTGAAGACAATGAGTTATTTTAGCAATTTTCTTCTTGCTGTGAGAAAGTCTTTGAAAACTGCATAGTTTTTGAGGACTGTTTGCAATTTGGGATTTATTTTGTGCAAAACTCACATGTGGTTGTTTTGGGCAGAAAACAACATTTTGTCCATAGGCTATAAACTGCTGTTGCCTGTTCAGAAATTGCTGTTTTCAGTGCAAAACAACCACCTTGAAATTTTGTGCAGATTTTCTGTACAGGAAGCAATCTTTTCTGAGCAGAAAATAATATTTTCTGTTATTCTGTGCACAAAACAATCACATGCAAATGTTGCACAGAATAGGTCCTGGACTGTGAAGATTCCCATCAGTGCTTGTCAGAGTTTCTCAACATTTGAGATACATATTTTTCAACCATTTTTGAAAACATTTTTGAATATTCTTTCTATCCCAAGTGGGAGGCAGGTTATCTAGTGCAATCAATAATCATTTTTTTTTTCAGAGCAACTCCTTCTGAATGCAAGTGCCAAGCCAAATTGATAATTGTGTCCCAGGCAGCACAAACCTTGTTCCCCCTTTTGTGGGTTTGCTGATGGAATTGCTTCCACCAGTGGATGTTCTCCACTGTATTTAGGCTAAAGCATTTAAAGACATGAATCAAAACATTCTGAAGAAGTTCTTACAAGCATTGCAAGTCTCACAATAAGTAATATATTTTAGTGGCTATTAATCTTTTCTTTACCAGGGATCTCCTTTAAATATCTCTTTGCCATGGACACCCAAGATTTAAGATTTAAAACAACAGCAACAACAACAACAAAAAAACCTGATAGTAATATTATAACCATCCATTAAACTTTCTGTCCATTACACCATCCATTAAACTTTCTGTCCAGAGAAGCAGCTCAAAATGCCAGCAGGATAAACAAGATCTGGGAAAGCAGCCAAGCCCCAGTGACAGTTAATTAGGGAGAGCTAGATACAGTTCAGAACAAGCAAGGTTCCATTTCTTGGAGAAGCAGCAATACAGGCAAGAAGGCACACAGAGAAGACTCCAGAATACAGTCCAAAGGTCAAGGCTTACAGAAGGCAGCCTTGTCCAGAAGTTGGTCCTTGGGTCAGCAGGATCAGGCAGCAGGGTGGTCAGGAACAGTCTAAGGTCAAGGCACGAGTCAAGGCAGCAAGGATTCAGACACCAAAGTCAGCAGGAAGCTTTCTCCAGGGAGATCAGTTGATCTCTGACAAAGCCTCCATTGCCTTTTTCAGCCTATATAAAGCAATTAAGGCTTTGCCAGGTGTTTCTTAATGAACAAGTTCTTCTCATAAATTATCAGAGACCTCCTTTGAGCCTCCTTTTGAGTTCTCTGCTAGGTATACTATGATGGAGGTAAGTTCCTCTCCTCTACTACTTCCTTATCTGAGTGGGCAACTCTCTGCTGGAACTGATGCCAACCCACTTGGACCAGGCTTTTCCTCTGCTTGAGCCTCTAGGTTGGCAGGGTTCCCTGCTGGCATAGGTTTATCTACACCTGTGCCAGGGTCTCTGGCACCATTCCCTGCCATAGCCTCCTCCTCATCTGACTCTATAGCCTCATCAGGTTCACGGGGCATGACACCTTCCCTTAGAGGTGAAGGAGGGGGAGAAAAGATTTTTCTTTTGCTTCTTCCTGCAAGTTTGTGGCTGAAGTGGATTAAATGGCAATGCACAGGCCAAGCCAGCCAGCCTGCATTTGCATAGGCTCCTGTCACGTGGCCACTCCACTGCAGAGAAGAGGTGGGTCAAGCAGCCTTCACATACCCCCTGTGAGGACATCGCAGACCCTTGGGGGTCCCAAGAACACAGGTTAAGAACCACTGATATATTGCATTTATTATGCTGATCTTATTTTTCATAGGTTTTAGCAAATGATTATGATTGCCAAGGAATTTATCTGTGGCCAGATAATCTGTGTGAGTGCATCTCAAACTATCTGATGTGGGGGACCAGTAATTTTTCCCCCCAGTGTGCCACAGACGGTATAATATTAGTGCCTGCTGGCTACATTATTATTATTATTATTATTATTTTTAAACTCACCAGGAATTGGCACTGGTCCACAGACCACTACTTTGAGTAGCATTGATGTCTGGGCTGATTATGACTGTTTTGTGATCCTAATTTATGCCCCTTGGATAGGAATGTTTAAAAAATGCAAGTTTTATTCCCCAAATGAGAAAAGGAGTCTCAATATGTCCAGGTTCCCCATTGAAAAATAATTGCTAACTGCTCTGCATTTTGCATTTTGAGACTCTTTTGTGAACATTTCCCAAAGGATTTGGCACAAGATGATATATTCTCAGCTAAAAAAAAAAGTGCAAAAATGTATTTTGGAAATATTTTTTTCACAAAACATTGCATTTCATACAAAAATGTTATTTTACAAAATAAATCAGTATTTGTGTAAATGAGCCTTTGTGATCCCCCCCTCAAAAAAGTTCTGGAATATGAAAATCTATATTACAAAATGTTCAAAATGTATCATGATCTTTTTCTATGGGGGAAAAATATTTGAAAGATGTATTTACCTATCCTATAACTACTTTAGCTCTTCCATCTGTTCAGTTCTGACTGTGAATGTGTTTGACTTCACAAAGCAAAAAGCATGGAGATTTACTTTTCATCACTGATAGAAACTGATTTGCCTACACCTTGCTTTTGGAAAATTTTGGACATTTACAGTCTAACATTGTATATGTTTACATGGAAATTATAGTTAAATATCTCTCTCTGGCTTTTCTTCGCAAACGAAGGTTCAGGAAGGACTCATCCCGTGTTTTCTGCAAGCGCGCTGATGACTAAAAAGGCCAATCCGAGACAGACAAGTCCGGTTGCAGAAAGCACAGCAAAAGGTTTCCTTGGGTGATGTTACCAGGTTGTGATTCTTTCTGCGTTGCCGTTTCTCTTCAAGACTTGTTCGGCATGAGTTCTCAAATAAGGCTGCAGCATTGTGGATAGTGTGTCTCCATGCCTCCCGATGTGAGGCCAGGGCGGACCATTGTTGCTGATCAATTTGTCCGAGCCTGAGATGTTGTTTCAGGGAGTCTTTGTATTGCTTTTTTGGAGCGCCCCTCTTACGCTGACCCATGGCGAGTTCACCGTAGAATACTATTTTGGGGAGGCGATGGTCCTCCATCCTAGAAACATGCCCTGCCCAGCGCAGCTGTGTTCTCAATATCATGGCCTCAATGCTGGTGATCCCTGCCTGCTTAAGGACAGCAACATTCGTCACATAGTCAGTCCAGTGTATATTTAGGATTGTGCGTAAACAGCGCTGATGGAAGCGTTCGAGGAGTCGTAAGTGGTGGCGATAGGTGACCCATGTTTCAGAAGAAAAAAAAGCCCTGTAGCGATAGGCGAGGGATGAAACCGGCAGGTGTAAAGATGCACTGGAAGCCACAGCCCCAACCCTGCATGCAGGCGGTTCAGGACTTTGGTCGCTCGAGGCTGACCCGGGAGATGACAATCTTGTTCGGCAGCATCCTGAATGACCAAGCAGCCTTTTTAAGTTAAATATCACCTATTTCCAAAATACAGTGGGCCCTTGGTATCTGCTGGGGTTTGGTTTCGGGACCTCACATGGATACCAAAATGCATGGATGCTCAAGTCCGATTATATATAATAGTTTAGTAAAGTGGTGTCCCTTATATAAAGTGGCAAACTCAAGGTTTGCTTGTTGGAATTGGTGGTGGGGATATTTTCAGGCTATGGATGGTGGAATCTGTGGATGCAGAATCCATAGATATGGAGGGCCAACTGTAAGTGTGAATAGCACAGAACACTATACATGCAAGGTTGCTAAAGAATAATATTTAGCTGAAATGATACTGTTCAGTATCACTGCATGTATACAGAGCAATCTGTGTACATGCAAAAGAAATATTGCCTTAAGGAGCTATAATTCATATAGTACATGTGTGGGTTCCATGGTGAAAGTTTTGGAATCTGCTTCTTCCACTGTGTTGCATAAGGACTCTGTTTAGCTGCAAGCCAGTAGGTTTTGACTCCTAAAAAAGGAGTAAATGTTATAGAAGATATGCTGATTAAGCACTTTCAAAACCCAGATTTAAATAATAAATCTTTTTAATGATTGGAGTAAAAGTCAATGGTCTAAAGCCAATGTTAGTCCTACTTAATGCAGATGTACTGAAATCTTCAGGTTTTCAGTTAGTTGTGACTTAACAAATCATATTCCTTAATAGAATGTTGGATTTGCCCTAGTGATTGAAATCAAAGCAGTTTAAATCATTCCTCTCTTATATTATTCGGAGAAGACAGTTTTGCATGTATCTCATGGAACATTTTTTTTAAAAAGTGAAAGTACATACTTTCATAATGATAGCAGTTTCAGAAGTTGCTGAAAAAAATCTCCACTCTGTGTATAGAAGGGGCATGTATGTTTGACTTTGACATCACATCATTCAGAGTAAGTTCTTAGCGGATTTCCTCAGGAGTGCAACCCCAGAAAGTATGGCAAGATTCCATACAATTTGGGTTGATCCATGCAAAAAAATCTTACAAACCTTAAAGAATTCCCTCCATATGGAAATGTTTTTGTGGCAACCCATGCCATCGCATCACCTGAGACGAGATTCAAATAAATGGCACTTGTGTTTTTCTCTACACAAATATATCCACTGCATTATTTCACCCACTACTGACTTCATGGCCCTATCCCTGTTCAGAAGGCAAGTATTTTATGCGGAATAAGTGGTGCTTAATTCCTAAATAAAAGATGTTGGGATGAAGCCATTTGATGTCCCATTCTACTCTGGCAGAGAAACCATTCAAAGCTGCCTGTGAGTCCTTAGTGACAAAGGAGATTACCAGACATGGCAAATATGGCATGATAACAATGCCAAAAGAATACAGAAGGGCAGCCATATTGCATGACATCGTGCTATAGTGTTGTGCAGTTTTAATAAGGTGTTCTTTTTAATTGATGTTCAAAGCAGTCAATTGATTTGGCATAGCATTTTTGTCACGGAATTGCAAGCATCTGAAAATGTCTGAAACCATGCACCATTCTGCCAACGTGAATATGGTGTCAGTAGGTGGTCCCCACCTGATCACTTCCAGGTGAGAATGCGAAAACTAGGTACAGGACACTGTTTTTATGAACCTCCCCATTTGCAGGAAAGTTTTAAAGTGTGTTTCAGTGCTTCTCTGTTTGTTTTGTTTTGTTTTTAATTTAGATGTTTTTAGCCTTTTTTAGTGCGCTCATATCTTCTTGCGAGAACCGCTGAGATCAAGAGTCCCAATGAAAGCAGAAGAAAACAGTGCTAGCAATCATGCTCCAATAATGCTGGGGCTGCTCTTTCTCATTATTACAGCAATGTGTGATAAAAAGGGTTATTGTGCTTACGTTACACTTACACTTTAAAATATAGTCAGACAGAATTGTTTTTAGAGGCTCATCTGATAATCTCCAAAGAAAAAGCATGATGCGAATGCTGAGGTTTGGGCTCAAGGATTCCCAACAATGATCTGGTGACCCTATGCTCAGATTTAGTTCTAGGGAAGAGCCACCTTGCACTCTATGACAATGGTTTTTAGGACATATGAAGTCACGGCTCAGTATGTTTCAGGCAGATCCTATGGATTGTTTCACATATGCATAGTCATCACTTATATTTTGGGTTTGTTTCTCGTTCTTTGAAAAGAGGTGCAGGGTTCAACCTTGCAATACACAACTGTGCCCTGAGCTTTTGGGACACTACTTTGTGACATCTTAGGGTTTAAAGCAGTGATAGACAATTTCAGAGGGCCTAGGGCCATTTTTTCTTCTCCAAAAACCTCTCCAGGCTACCACAATCCCAGAACTGAGTAAAAATCCCCTCAAAGTGGTTGGAAATTCAATTCCTGTTTAGGGTTTGGGGGAATGGGGAAGGAGCTGTGTCCTGTTTAATAACATAATTATTTGTCCAGAAGGACTCCAGGAATAGAAAAATCAATTCTGGATAGATTTTCTTTTTCTGGGGGTGGGATTAGATTGGAGGTAAGGATGTCTGGGCCATAAAAATAGCCTGTAGGCTACACTTTGTTCACCCTAATTTAAGAAGCATGTGCATGTGTGTCCATGCATACATTTGTATTTCCATGCCCACATGGAATGCCAACCAGGCATTTTTAAACCAAAGGCCTACTTGATTTGGCATATGGATTTTAACTTGAGCATTTTATTTTATTCACCACTAGGCCCTCTGTTTGTTTGCCCACAGATTCACATCCCCAGGGAAAACTCAGATTTGCTCAACAGCACAAATATGTTTGCAGTGTGTAAATATGATGCCAATGGAGCAGCTCATGCTCCACTGATAGTTATGACTTTGGATACCAGCTGCCCTTATCCAAGCAATTTGTTCTTGCAAAATACCTATTTATTTTCCAGCCTGCTTGTGTTTGTTCTGGATTATTAAAAAGTCAAAAGCAAATCACAAAACCAATAGCAACGTAGATTGGCACAATTTAAAAACAGAGCATGGAAGTTGAACAGTACTAATTTTGCAAAGGCAATATGGAATGATAATAGTAAATCAGAGTGTTTAATCACTACAAATTCCTTAGAATAGTGTAAAAATAAATTGCAAACCTGCATTAGAATATGTCCCTGCTGAAAAATTTCACAGGCCCTATTGCAATAAAAGAAATGAATGAACTGTCATAAAAGGATTTTATTGAGATCAACAGTTTTTGCAATGGAAATATGAAATGACAATCAAGTTTTATTGTTTATACAAAGTGGCCTGTAGATATAAATCATAAAACACAAAATGTATAGAGGAACAATCAAACAAAAATACAGATAGATAATTCTAGAAATACATATAGTCAGTTTTTTTTAAAAAAAATCATTTGTGTTAAGAAATTCCAGATACTTGTTTTGTATTAAAACTTGTACAAATTAAAATAATTTTTCCAATTTTTGAAAAAAAAATCCTTGACAATTAATACTTTGTTGCTGCTAATTCTTTTAAAGCTATCCTAAAAATGACACCCTTCTCTATATTAGCCAACAACCATCTCATTCTGAAGTCATCTGGCTGGTCTTCTAAAATCTTTGGGAATGGGGAGAACCTTAGCTTTTGGTGATTTGTAGAAAAGGCAATCCAAAATGAAGCACACAATATTTTCAATTTGGCCTGATCTGTACACAGAGAAGATTACTGTGACCTACCCGCGAGATATTTTGTGAGCACAGTTTGAAATCTGGCGTAGATTGGCATATCTAATGGGAAAGAAAGTTTATTCTTATAAATAGATTGTACATTTATGAAAACCAGGCAATATAAAACCTGATATTCTTCAACCCATTGTTTTAATTTTTCTTGAAGATGTTGCTTTGCACATATATGTTGAAAAGTATTTTATAAAGGTGTATTAAAAGATAATTCTGAGGAATAATTTTAATCATTTTAAAGACTATAATGAAAATACTAAATACCTAGGGTTGTCTATACAAGTCAAATTACTCTGCAGTAAAGGCAACTCACAGCATCTGTGATTTCTCTTAATGTTTTTTTTTGGGGGGGGTAAGGTAGATCACAGGCATGCAAAGCTATCCATGTTTGCTGTGCAAACGGGCATGCCTGTGAATCAAGATGGCGACCATGAGTGAATTACCAATCAGTATTTTTTAAAAAACGTATCTAAGGTGTGAAAGTTATTTTGCTGTAAAAGCGGGGGGGGGGGGGGACACCATCATAATGCATTAGCACTCACTCACTCACTAATTTGAAAAAAAAACCCTGGTGGATTCGGGTGCTTGCCTTCTTAGGAAGCCCCACCCCCTGCTCAGCCAATCAGCTTTCAGCTTCTGCTCCCTTGGAAAAGTGAATCAAATCAGTCGCTTGTTTCAAAGAGCATGAATGCGCATCCCTCCTACTGTTTTTTAAAAACTCCAGGAAAAGATGCAAAGGCTTTTCCTGTAGAATATATGGTGTATTTAGCTTTCCTCCTTCTGAATATGGTGATACGATATGGGATGCCATTAAGTCAGTTCGTATTCTCCTCACATTCTGTGAAGAGTATTTTCGCCATTTAGACAACCCCTTAGCCTACAGAGATTATCAGTTGTACTAAATATGACATTATCATGACACCAGGAGATAGCTAAAGGGCTTACTTTTCAGACGACATCATTCCCATCTTGTCATGCACTCATGTTGCTGCCGTTCTGCTGGCGCTGCTTTTTATTGACCTGCTAAGCCATCAATACATCCCACATTCTGTTTCTGTAACGGAATGCCCTGCATCTGAAAAGGTGCCCCATATGCTGGCGTGATCAATGGGAGGTTCGTGCCAGAACACTTCTGGGTAAGATTGGGAGATCAAGGTAACTGATATACTTTTTTGTACCCTCCCTGGGTTACTTGTTATGTTTTAAGTATGTTTAGGTACTTGGTGTAATTTTTTGTCCTTTATTTTACTTTTTATGTTTGAATTTCCTGTGCTCTCGTCTTCTCGCAAGAATGGCCGGGATTTGAAACCAGGAAGTGAAAGGAGCTCCGTTCAAGCTCCATTCACTCCTGGAGTGCCCTGCTGAGGGAACAACGCACAATTAAAGTAGGTCTGAAATTTCCCCCCCCCCCCTGTTACAGGGATGGGAGAGGAGATGTTGAGACGGGAATGCTTTTTTTGTCCCCATCTGATAATATCCTACAACTGATAGTTTTAAACAGTGCTACCAAAACTAGAGCCCATCACACTAGCTGGATATATATGGTTAATTTCAGGTGGTAGAATGTCTTTCCCAGGGACTTTGCACAAGATCCATCTCCCAATAAAACATTTCATTTCTGTTTCATTAATAGGAGACCAAGTTGTTGGCACCTCCATATAGTAGCAACTTGTGGCTTCCATGTCAATAGGGCAGTGAACCCACTCTGGGTCCTAGTACAAAGATTTAAGGCACTATCCAAGGTGCTGAAGATATTAACAGTATCCAAGGGCTCAGTACCTTGGACAGATCTTTTAAAGTACATTCACTGATCAACTTATATGCAAGCCATCATCTACCAGTTCATGTACTGCAACAACCAAATTTGCTTAGCATGGTAATTTATAAATTGTGGGGGCAGGGTGTATATAACAATACTAGTGGGCACATGATATATATAAAAATGGAATGCCCTTTACAGTTGGCCATCCATAGCCACAGATTCTGTATCAATGGATTCATGCATTGACTGCTTGAAAATGTTACTAAATTAGGAGGAGTAGCTAATACCCTAGAGGACAGGATCAAAATTCAGAATGACCTGGATAGACTGGAGAGCTGGGCCAAAGCTAACAAAATGAAATTCAATACGGAGAAATGTAAAGTACTGCATTTAGGGCGGAAAAATGAAATGCATAAATATAGGAAGGGAGAGACCTGGCTGAATGAGACTACGTGTGAAAGGGATCTAGGAGTCCTAGTAGACCACAAGTTGAACATGAGCCAACAGTGTGATGCGGCAGCTAAAAAGGCCAATGCGATTTTGGGCTGTATCAATAAAAGTATAGTATCTAGATCAAGGGAAGTAATAGTGCCACTCTATTCTGCCTTGGTCAGACCTCACTTAGAATACTGTGTCCAGTTCTGGGCACCACAATTCAGAAAGGATATTGACAAATTGGAGTGTGTCCAGAGAAGGGCAACTAAAATGGTGAAAGGTCTGGAAACGATGCCTTATGAGGAGAGACTTAGGGAGCTGGGTATGTTTAGCCTGGAAAAAAGACGGTTAAGAGGCGATATGATAGCCCTTTTTAAGTATTTGATGGGATGTCACGCTGAGGATGGAGCAAGCTTGTTTTCTGCTTCTCCAGAGACTGGAACACGGAGCAATGGGTGCAAGCTCCAGGAACAGAGATTCCACCTCAACATGAGGAGGAACTTTTTGACAGTAAGAGCTGTTCGGCAGTGGAACACACTCCCTCGGAGCGTGGTGGGGTCGCCTTCCTTGGAGGTCTTTAAACAGAGGCTGGATGGCCATCTGTCGGGGATGCTTTGATCAAGATTTCCTGCATG
Organism: Gambelia wislizenii; assembly: GCA_030847615.1. Taxonomy (NCBI): domain Eukaryota; kingdom Metazoa; phylum Chordata; class Lepidosauria; order Squamata; family Crotaphytidae; genus Gambelia; species Gambelia wislizenii. Next base: position 114,156,575 of record JAUMIR010000001.1, on the reverse strand, counting down.
GCAGGGGGGTTGGACTGGATGGCCCTCGTGGTCTCTTCCAACTCTGCAATACTATGATTCTATGATTCTATGATTCTACATCTTCTTGTTTTTTAATGCCTGTTCTTCCTGTTCTTGTGCAATAGAAGTCATAGTAGCTAAGATGGTGAGCCAGCACACTTGCATCTCTAGTCCAGGGTCACATGGACATTTCAAAAACTACCAGCCCAGCTGAAAGCTTCTTTCCCAAGAGCCCTGCACTACTGCAACAGGAACTGGACTTTATAAAGCTTAAACTTCAGAAAATCCAAAAAATCAGATGAGCCCCATTCCTGCTTACAACAGCAAATGGATTAAGGTATATTGAAGGCCCAATTTCAAACAGTACCAATGAGGAAGAAAAATGGGGAGGTGTCTCAAGAAACCAGGATGGATGACTAAAGAACTTTCAATGGAGCTAAGTTTTAAACAGATTATATATAGGAAATGGAAAAAGGGAGAAATCACCAAAGAAGAATTCAAACAGATAGCAAACACATGTAAGCGTAAAGTCAGAAAAGCTAAAGCACAGAATGAACTCAGGCTTGCTAGAGAGGTTAACAACAATAAAAAGGGCTTCTTTGGGTATGTCCAAAACAAAAGGAAGAAGAAGGAAATGGTAGGACCACTAAGTGGAGATGGCAAAATGCTAACAGGGGACAGAGAAAAGGCAGAATTACTCAACACCTTCTTTGCCTCAGTGTTTTCAGAATAGCAAAAGGGTCAACCTGAGGATAAGGGAACAGAGGACACAATAGGGGAAATCCAGCACAGAATAAGTAAAGAGGTAGTAAAGGAATAACTTCTTAATCTAAATGAATTTAAATTTCCAGGACCAGATGAACTACATCCAAACGTATTAAAAGAGCTGGCAAATGTAATCTCAGAGCCATTGGCAATAATCTTTGAGAACTCCTGGAGAACAGGAGAAGTCCCAGCAGACTGGAGGACGGCAAACGTTGTCCCCATCTTCAAAAAGGGAAAAAAAAAGAGGATCCCAACAATTATCGTCCAGTTAGTCTGACATCAATACCAGGGAAGATTCTAGAGCAGATCATTAAACAGAGAGTCTGTGAACATTTAGAAGGCAATGTCATAATCACAAAAAGTCAACATGGGTTTCAGAGAAACAAGTCATGCCAGACTAATCTGATCTCTTTTTTTTGATAAAATTACTAGCTTGGTAGATGAAGGGAACACTGTGGATATCGCATACTTTGATTTCAGTAAGGCCTTTGACAAAGTTCCCCATGATATTCTTGCGAACAAGCTTGTAATATGTGGGCTAGACAAGTGAACTTTTAAATGGATTTGTATTTGGTTGACCAGCTGAATCCAAAGGGTGCTCAGCAGTGGCTCCTCCTTGTCTTGGAAAGATGTGAGCAGTGGGGTGCCACAGGGTTCTGTCCTGGGCCCAGTGCTATTCAACATCTTTATCAATGACTTGGATGAGGGAATTAGGGGCATACTTATAAAATTTGCAGATGACACCAAATTAGGAGAAGTAGCTAATACACTAGAGGACAGGATCAAAATTCAAAATGACCTAGATAGACTGGAGAGCTGGGCCAAAGCTAACAAAATGAAATTCAATACGAGAAATGTAAGGTACTGCACATAGGGAAGGAAAATGAAATGCATAAATATAGGATGGGGGAGACCTGGCTGAATGAGACTACATGTGAAAAGGATCTAGGAGTCTTGTTAGACCACAAGTTGAACATGAGTCAACAGTGTGATGTGGCAGCTAAAAAGGCCAATGTGATTTGGGGCTGCATCAATAGAAGCATAGTGTCTAGATCAAGGGAAGTGATAGTGCCACTCTATTCTGCCTTGGTCAAGCCTCACCTAGAATACTATGTCCAGTTCTGGGCACCACAATTCAAAAAGGATATTGACAAATTGGAGCATGTCCAGAGAAGGGCGACTAAAATTGTGAAAGGTCTGGAAATGATGCCTTGTGAGGAGAGACTTAGGGAGCTGGATATGTTTAGCCTGGAAAAAAGACGGTTAAGAGGCGATATGATAGCCCTGTTTAAGTATTTGAAGGGGTGTCATATTGAGGATGGAGCAGGCTTGTTTTCTGCTGTTCCAGAGATTGGAACACGGAGCAATGGATGCAAGCTCCAGGAACAGAGAACCCACCTCAACATTAGGAGGAACTTTCTGACAGTAAGAGCTGTTTGGCGGTGGAACACACTCCCTCGGAGCGTGGTGGGGTCTCTTTCGTTGGAGGTCATTAAACAGAGGTTGGATGGTCATCTGTTAGGGATGCTTTGATCATGATTTCCTGCATGGCCGGAGGTTGGACTGGATGGCCCTTGTGGTCTCTTCCAACTCTACAATTCTATGATTCTATGCTGCCTGAGGGAAAGCAAAAAATGGTCTACTAAAATCAAAGTACATAGCAGAGTGGAGAGGCATGACTTTTGTCTGGAGTACAGCTCCCAGAAGCTTTCAATAGCCATGTTGGCTTTGGGATTCTGGGAGTTGTATAGAGGAAATTGTTTTTCAAGCTCTAATACATGGCATCTGATATCAGTTGTTATTTTGTAGCATGTTGCAGAAAAATCCCACAGGCAATCTCCTCATCCCAGGTAGGAAACATATAATAATAACTAATTAATTAATAAATAATGATCTACTGTTCTTTCATGACTTAAAAGCTTACGGCTGATTTGACTGCCTTGCGCTACCTAATGGCAGGACTGGCCCTAGCAGATAGATTTTCAGGTGGATAATAGATGGATAAAAAGAGTCCATTTCCTAGATTTTCCTTGGTTTTTTTCAAGGCTCTGCCACCGTGTTCTAGAAGAGTTTACTTCTGATGTTTCATCTGCATCTGTGGCTGGCATATTCAGAGAATGGTTGGATAGGAGTGTGTGTGGAGTTTATATACTATGAACCCCTGTTGGGGACTATATGTAAATTTGTGTATTTGAATGGTTAGTTTCTGGGTTTAGATATGCAAGGAGGATTAGTGTCTGTTTGGATAATGGTTGGTTGATGGCCCATCATCTGCTGGAAATCCCCCTGTCCCTGGGTGGAAGTCATTTGCAAGTGTAGAAGAAGCACAATCAAATCATTGGTAGACCATGCAAAAAGGATCTGTGAATCCGGACTTCCGGTGGCGAACGGCGTTGCGAGAGGTTGGGTTTCACGGAGCTCGTGAAGCCTGCTTGCATAGCACAGAAAAAGAGCCCTAATTTTAAAGAACAAAGGGACAAATCTATCTGGGGAAACAGATAGTCGGAGGAGGCTAGAAGAGACCCAAATTGCAACTGCGGTGAAGGTAAACAATTACTGTTTATCCAACACAAACACGTTAGCAGGGTCGTTAGCCAGAACCATCTGTGTCATTGCCGCCGCTTTTGGCGAAAGCAACACCACCACTTTTAAATTAACAAAGGACTATAAAGCTGCAAGTAAGCGGTTTTTCTTTTATTTCTCAAAGTTTACTCTCCAAGTATTTAATTTCTACATTAAGAGATATATAGGGAAGGCTGGGTGGAGTTTTACCCAGCGGGAGAGCGGGAACGTGAGTGTGAATGTGAGAGAGCTGAAAGGCGTTCAAGCATGGACTGTTAAGACACAGTTTGAAAAGCTCTGAGTTGGAGTTAAAACTTTAAAGTGAGGGAAGAAAAGAGAGTGGAGAAACGAAGAAATAATATAATAATTACAATTATAATAAAGAACTCAGAACTCAGAATTAATGAGAGGAGAGAGAAAGAGAGAAAGAGAACCATGAGAGTGTTAAGTAAAGATAACGAGGAGCAGCTGTGAAGTGGAAGAAGAGGGAGTTGCGAATTGTGAGAGTAGTGAAAGAAATAGCCATAAACAAAATATAATATAATAATAATATAATTATAAAAACCTGAAGCCATAGACAGAACTTGAAGAAAAGGAAAGACACGAGACAGAAGCTGAAGGAGAAGAAAGTGAAAATAACAGAATATAGAATAAACAGAAATATGGAAAATAACAATAAATAGTTTAATAAAGAACCACAGAGCTGCAATATGAATTGAAACCTCAGAAGAAAACGGAATATATAGAGCAGGGGAAAGCGACGGAGAGGCAAGAAAATCATAAAGCAACGAGGGATGTATTAGGCTGAAGTGAATAATACTAAAAAGGACAGAATATACCAATTGCCAACCGGGAAGGTGACAGAAAGGCTGGAGAAGGTGATATAAACCCGGGCTGCAATAGAAAGCCAAGTAACGACTTGAAGAGGCAATGAGACATTGGGGATTATAGAAAGAGCAGAGTGGGAATAGAGGGAGAGAGGAAGAAGAAGACCTCAGGATTTGTAAAGAAGATATATAGTAATAGTTACAGAGGCTTTAACATAGCAGGAATTGATAGTTATAGATAGAGATGAAGTGGATTATTTAGATGCTGAATAGTAGAAGGGAAGAAGACAGACAGTAAATTTAGACTTGATAACATAGAGGTTTATAAGAAAGAAGGGTTAAAGAACAGAAACATAGATCTAAAGGGCACTAATAAGAATTGATAATAAACTGATTGGGGAGAAATTGAAAACGTCATATATAATATGTGATAATATATATAAGAGAAAGATACGAGATAGATATATAGTTACAAAGACAAGATACAGAAGATATATAATTGTTACGTGTGGGAAAAGAATTTGTAATAGATATTGTATTTCTAGAATAGAGAGACATAACAGATTTGGAACCACACCACAAGATACTGGGGGCTTCATAAGTTAAAAGAAGGGAAAAGAGGTGGAGGATTACAAAGTAAACAAGAGATCTAAGAAATGCAGAGGGGGAATATATATATATATATATATATATATATACACACACACACACAAAATATGCCAAGAACAAGAAAAGCTCTGGCACAAACTCAGAGTCAGACACAAACAACTAGAAGGGCATCAATTGAAATGTCAGCAAAGATAACTGACATAAATCAAATGTTGATAAATGAATTTAAGAAATAAGTAAAGAGTTAAGGACAGAAATGAAGGACTTGAAAGGGAAGATAAGAACAGATATTCAGAACCAATTAGATAAATTTGGGACACAATTGGAAGTGGCGTCAAAAGATATTGCAAAGATCGGTAATGAATTACAAGAATTGCAAATAAAAACAAATAATATAGAAAAAAGAACTAGAAATTTAGAAATTAGACTAGAGCAAGAAAATACTTTGAAAATGCTTCAAGAAATTCAATGGAGATCTAAATGCATAAAAATAAGGGGATTACCTGAGCAATATAATGAGGATTTATCGATAAAAGTAATTCCTGCTTTAGCAAATTTTATAGGATGGATACCGGAACAACTTGACATAGAGGTGGACAAATTATATTGATTGGATTCATGGATAGCAAGGAAAAACAAACTCCCCAGAGATATAGTGATATACTTTCTTAGAGAAAGGGTAAAAGATACAGTGTTATAACAAAGTTTAAGAGAAAAGTTTATTATCGAGGGGCAGGAGGTAAAAATATATAAGGATTTACTGATACAAATTTTTAAAAAGAGGAAGGAATATAGCTTCCTGACCAGGGTGCTAAGAGAAAAAGAGATAACATATAAATGGAACAAGTTAGAAGGAATAATGGTTACATATCAACAAAAAAGATTTATATTAAATACAATAGAGAAAGCTAAGAACTTTTTGAAGAAAATCAAGATAGAAGGAGAGATAGGGGAAGACCCTAAAGAGGGAGAGAGAACTCAGGAAGGAGAAAGAAGGAAGGAACAGATAGTGGAAGAGAAAAATCAAGACAATATAAAAGATCTTAAAAGAGAGCAGAGATCCTATAAAGAAAGATTAACAAAACTGAGTCACGAAATAGCGGTGAAAAGGAGATATCACATATCTAAACCAGAGTGGAAGCCTGAAGGGAATAAGGAAGGAGAAGGACAAGAATTGGAAATAGAGAGGAGTAAGGAAGAGGAACGGCAGGAAGAAGAGGAAGAGGAAGAGGTAACAAGTGTGGAAGAAGAGGAGGAAGAGGAAGAAAAAGGGGAAGAAGAAGTTCTAGAAGGGGCAATAGGGGGAGATATACTAGAATAGTGGGAAGTATAAAGGAGAGAAATGTATGGGAAAATATTGACTTGGAACGTAAGAGGGTTAAACATCCCATATAAAAGACGATTAATATACCATTATTTGGAGAAATAAAGAGCGGATATAATATGTCTCCAAGAGACCCATATAAGAAAACAGGACAAAAAGTATCTAAAAAAATATAAAACTGGGAGAGGCTTATTCAACTAACTATGATAAAAGGAAAAGAGGGTTTGTGATTTATGCAAATAAAAAATATGAATCTAAGGAAATTTTCAATGACAAAAATGGTTATTATATAGGAGTGGAAATAATATTACAAGAAAAGAAAATATTATTGATAGGTCTCTATATGCCTCAGGATAATAAGAAAAGATTCTTTCAAGAACTAGCAAATAAAATAATGGAATATGACTATGAATATTATATGATAGCAGGAGATTGGAATGGGGTACCATATGTGGATTGGGATAGAACCTGGTCAAAAGGAAGTAAGTTGAAACAAGGAAAATTATCTAAAGTGGTAACAGAATTGATGGATGACTTGCAATTAGTAGATATCTGGAGACACTTGCACAGAACTGAAAAAGACTTTACATACTATTCGGACCGCTTCAAGAGCTGGTCGAGAATTGATATGATTTTAATCTCTACAAGTTTGTGCAAAAAGATTAAGAACATAGAGATTCAAAAGAAAATAATTTCTGATCACTGCCCGATAATAATGGAATTAGGAGGCCGGAAAAGGCAAATTAATTGGAAAATGAAAGAAACACTCTTTAAAAATGAAGAGGTAAAAGACAGGACTAAGAGGGTAATAACTCAATTCTTTGAAGAGAATTTAGATAAAGGCACAGAATTGAATATAGTCTGGGATGCTGGAAAAGTGGTGATAAGAGGTCATCTAATTCAACAAGAAATAGAAATCAGGAAAAAAAAGAAGGAGAAAGAACGTAAAGTAACGGACAAAATAAGGAAAAAAGAACAAGAATTTAAAATTAATCCAGGGAATGGGAAAATAAAAAAAGAATTAGATATTTCGAGAAAACAATTAGAAATAATCATGGCATCAGAGATAGTGGTAAAACTAAAATATAATCAGCAACAATATTTTGAACATGCCAACAAACCTGGGAAATGGTTGGCTTATAGACTGAGGAAAGAAAGAGGGGAAAAAATAATTAACGAGATAGAGATAAATAAGAAAAGATATACAAAACAGAAAGATATAATAAGAATTTTTCATGATTATTATTCCAAATTGTATCAGAAACATCCTAGTTCAGAACTAGATAATAAGAAAATGGAAGAATATTTGGAAAGGGAGAGACTACCATCAATTACTGAAGAACAGAGAAAAGAATTAAATAAATAAATAACGATGAATGAAATTAAAGATGCCATAAAGAAATTAAAAATAGGGAAAACAACAGGCCAGGACGGTATTTCGGCATTATACTATAAGACTTTTGACGCCCCCTTGTCGTGGGAGAGAGGCTTGCGTACCCTAATGATGTTTTGAGCTATGCTGGCGGTGGCATAATAGCCACTGGTAGGGTCTCCCATGCCAGACAGGTCAAAACCGAAGGGTCTGACAAAGAGCGTCAAAGGGCGGGATGGGCTCTCTAGCCTTGTGGCAACCGTCCTAGGAGAAGGAAAACTCCAATCCCAAACCCGGGCAGATGGTGCTCGTCCAACCCTGTAAGGTCAACCATCTAAGAGAAGGAAACTCTAATCAAACCTACGGCCCGAGGACCTCGCTGCCACGTCCATGCTTGCAAGGCCACGGCAGATGAATCTCTGGTTTAAAGGGTGAGGCCAGTTCTGTGCACACTGCGCTCCACCAGAAAAATCCATTGCACAGGCTCGAAGGACAAATCCAGTACCAAAAAAACCCTGTAGCGACTGGCGAGGGACGAAACCGGCAGGTGTAAAGATGCACTGGAAGCCGCAGCCCCAACCCTGCATGCAGGCGGTTCAGGACATTGGTCGCTCAAGCCTGACCCGGGAGATGACAGTCTTGTTCGGCAGCATCCTGAACGACCAAGCAGCCTTTTTTAAGGAGAGCACTGCTTGCTCCACATGGAGAGGGGCCTAGAAAAGGTGGCCTAACGAAAGCTCATCCCCAACTACCTGGTTGGCTAGCCGCGGCCAACGGGAATCTTCTGATGCGGTCAAACCAAGACAAAGAAACAAAGGCACACACCGGCCTCCAAAGGTGTAAATAAACTGACACTTGCATGCTGGAACATCAGAACCATGCAAGACTCTGAAGATAGTGGATGGCCTGAGCGTCGTTCTGCCCTAATAGCCCTTGAACTATCACGGCTTAATATTGACATCGCTGCTCTTAGTGAAGTTCGCTTCCATGAGGAAGGCAGCCTTAAAGAACATGGCGCCGGCTACACACTTTACTAGTCTGGCAAACCCAAAACCGAAAAACATCTTTCAGGAGTAGGCTTTTATGATTAAAAACTCCATTGCCTCCAAACTCGAAACCTTGCCAACAGGACACTCTGATCGCATTATTTCCTTACGCCTCCCACATATTGTTCTCTTTAGTATATATGCCCCAACTATGCAAGCTGACCCTGTAGAGAAAGACAAATTCTACACAGACCTACGCCAACTCATACAAAAAGTCCCTGTAGAAGATAAAATTATTATCCTTGGTGACTTCAATGCCAGAGTAGGAAAGAACTCCGAAGCCTGGAAAGGTGTCTTAGGCAAGCATGGTGTTGGAAATTGCAATGATAACGGACGCCTCCTGCTAGAGTTCTGTGCAGAACAACAGCTGACTATTACAAACACAATCTTTCAGCAGAAAGATAGCTTGAAGACAACCTGGATGCATCCCCGATCCAAACATTGGCACCTCATTGACTATGTTCTAGTCCGTCAGAGAGACATTCGTGATGTCCGTCATACCCGAGTGATGCCCAGTGCAGAATGCCAAACAGATCATCGCCTCGTCAGATGTAAACTAAATCTTCATCTTAAGTTCAAACCTAAGAGGGGTGGCATCTTAAAGAAGAGACTCCAAGTCAACAATCTTCAACAAGCTACCTTGAGAGACAACTTCCAGGCAAACCTACAAACGAAACTTGAAGACCATCCTACAGATCCTTCTCCTACAGTGCTTTGGCAACATATCAAAAACAGTATCCTCCAGTCTACAGAAGAATCCCTCGGGTTCTCCCACAAGAAAAATCAAGACTGGTTTGATGAAAACAACCAAGAGATCCAGGAGCTGTTGGCAAGGAAGAGAGCTGGTCACCAGCCATACCTCGCCCAGCCAACCTGTCATGCAAGAAAAGCAGCTTTCCGCCTCACATGTAGCAAACTACAACAAAAACTCCGAGACATGCAGAACAAGTGGTGGATCAATTTAGCAGAAAAGACACAATGCTGTGCAGATCTGGGTGATCATAGAGGATTTTATGAAGCTCTTAAAGCAGTGTTTGGACCTACTTATCAGGTCCAAAGCTCCTTATACAGTATAGATGGTCAAACATTCATTACTGATAAAGCCTCCATCCTGAATCGTTGGGCTGAACATTTTCAAAGCCTCTTTAGCGCCAACCGAGTAGTCCAAGCCTCAGCTATCCAACATATGATACAAAAACCAATGAAAAATGAATTGGACCTAGCTCCCACTTTGGAAGAGACCCTTAAGGCCATACAGCAGATGAAAAACGGCAAGGCAGCTGGGATTGATGGAATCCCACCTGAAGTTTGGAAACATGGAGATCATGCACTCCACGAAAAATTCCACGAATTCCTTGTGAATTGCTGGGAAAAAGGGGAACTGCCATCAGACCTCCGAGATGCAGTCATCATCACCCTGTACAAGAAAAAAGGAGCAAAATCTGACTGCTCAAACTATCGAGGCATAACACTGCTCTCTATTGCTGGAAAAATCCTTGCAAGGATACTCCTGAACAGATTAGTTCCTGCTATTGCAGAAGAACTTCTCCCTGAAAGCCAATGTGGCTTCAGAGCCAATAGGAGTACTACAGACATGGTATTTGCCCTTAGGCAACTGCAAGAAAAATGTAGGGAGCAGAACAAGGGTCTCTATGTAACATTTGTCGACCTCACCAAAGCCTTTGACACTGTAAGTAGAAAAGGTCTGTGGCAGATCCTGGAAAAACTAGGATGTCCCCCCAAATTCCTTAAAATGATTATCTTGCTACACGAGGGACAGCGTGGTCAAGTCAGATATGGCGATGCTCTTTCAGAGCCCTTTCTAATAACTAATGGAGTGAAGCAAGGTTGTGTTCTTGCACCAACTTTATTTACAATCTTCTTTAGCACGATGCTCCAAAGGGCTATGGCAGAGCTTGAAGAAGACGACGGCATCTATATACGCTACCGTACTGATGGTAGCTTGTTTAACTTAAGCCGTCTGAGGGCTCACACTAAGATTCTAAACTATCTAGTCCGTGAGCTGCTCTTCGCCGATGATGCTGCCCTTGTTGCCCACACAGAAACAGCTCTGCAGCGCCTAACGTCCTGCTTTGCAACAGCTGCAGAGCTGTTTGGGCTAGAAGTCAACCTGAAGAAAACAGAAGTTCTTTACCAGCCTGCACCACAGGACGAACACCACCATCCCCACATTGCTGTCGGCAAATCTGTGCTCAAGTCCGTTCAGCAGTTCACCTACCTGGGAAGCATCATCTCCTCAGATGCCAAGATTGACAAAGAGATCGATCACAGATTAGCAAAGGCATATAGTGCATTTGGAAGACTTCACAAAAGAGTCTGGAGCAATAAACACCTGAGGCAAAGCACAAAAATCAGTGTGTATAGAGCCATCGTACTGTCTATCCTCCTTTATGGATCTGAAACATGGGTCACCTATCGCCACCACCTATGACTTCTCGAGCGCTTTCATCAGCACTGTCTACGCACAATCCTAAATATACACTGGACTGACTATGTGACGAATGTTGCTGTCCTTGAGCAAGCAGGGATCACCAGCATTGAGGCCATGATATTGAGAACACAGCTGCGCTGGGCAGGGCACGTTTCTAGGATGGAGGACCATCGCCTCCCAAAAATACTACTCTACGGTGAACTTGCCACGGGTTAGCTTAAGAGGGGCACTCCAAAAAAGCGATACAAAGACTCCCTGAAACAACATCTCAGGCTTGGCCAAATTGATCACCAACAGTGGTCCGCCCTGGCCTCACACCGGGAGGCATGGAGACGCACTATCCACAATGCTGCAGCCTTATTTGAGAACTCACGACGAACAAGTCTTGAAGAGAAACGACAACGCAGAAAGAATCACAACCCAAAAACATCACCCAAGGAGACCTTCTGCTGTGCTTTTTGCAACCGGACTTGTTTATCTTGGATTGGCCTTTTTAGTCATCCATGATATTATATTCAGTAAATGGAATCAAGATTTAGCCAAATTTATTTGGCACGGGAAAAAACCAAGAATAAGGAGAATATCTATGATTGATACAAAAGACAAAGGAGGACTAGGATTACCTAAATTTCAAACATATTACCATGCCAGCTGTATAATGTGGTTAATTGATTGGATAACATTAGAGAACTCGCAACTGTTACAATTGGAAGGTTTCAACATAAGATTCGGCTGGCATGCGTATATGTGGTATGGTAAAATGAAGGTCCACAAAGAATTCACTCACCATTATATAAGGCGGGCATTAATAAAGGTATGGCTAAGATACAAAAAGAAATTCTATACAAAGATACCATTATGGATTTCTAATCAGGAAGCGTTTTATAAAAGGGAAAACATCTATAGAGATAAATGGTTGACATACAAAGAAACATTAAAAAAAGAGGGGAATATATATAGGATGAAGACACAAGAAGAGTTAAGGCTGGAAGGTTTAGAATGTTATCGGCTATTATATAGACAATTAAGGGAAAAATGTAAAAATGATATGAAGCTTGAAGGGATACAGATGGATCAGACGGAATTAGATGTATTAATATTTGGAGAAAAGAAGAAAATGTTATCAAAAATATATCAGATATTAATAGCGTTGAATTTAGAGCAAGAACAAATCAAACCTAATATGGTAAAATGGGCCCAAGATATCGGTCATAATATACAACTAGAATATTGGGGAAAAGCATGGAGTCAAAATCTGAAATTTACTAAAAGTAATAATGTGAAAGAAAATGTATATAAGATGATCTTTAGATGGCATTTAACACCTGTAAGGATAGCTGAGATATACAAAAATACATCTAAAGATTGTTGGAAATGTGGGAAAAGTGTTGGGATCTATTACCATATGTGGTGGAAATGCAAAAAAACTAGGAAATGTTGGAGAAAGATACAACATTTAATTAATAAAATATTAAAGGTTGATATACCGTTGGAACCGGAGATCTTTCTGTTAAATATGATCCATAATGTTAGGAAAGAAATTCAAGATAGATATGGGAAAATTTCGTTGTATATGACCACGGCTGTGAGAATAGTATTTGCAAAGAAATGGAAATGTCAAAATATACCTTTGATAGAAGAATGGGTAATGAAGTTATATGATATGTACGAAATGGATAAGATGACAATTTTATTGGATGAAAGGAAGACTTTAAAAAACATAGAAGATTGGCAGATTTTAGTTCCTCTTTGGAAAGAAAAAGGGGGAGAGATAGCAACGATGGCTATAGAGGATTAGGTAAGCAAAAGGAAATTGGAAAAAAGAAGGAAAATAAGTAATGTAGGAACTAGGGAGGATGTGGAAAGGGAGAGGAGAAGGACAAAGATAAGAAGTACATTAGGACATATAGGAAAATTGGAAGTTACTATGTTTGAAGATGGAAGAACGAAAGAGAGGTTAAAGAAATGAAAGTTGTGTTATTTTGTATGGGTGAACAATTGTATAATGTTATGTATAATTACATGTTTTATGTTTTATTCATTAAATAATAATAAAAATAATGGAAAAAACAAAAAAACAAACAAAAAGGATCTGTGAATTCCACTACCTGGAGGACGAACTGAAGCACCTATACTGGGCCCTACAGACTAATGGTTACTGCAGATCAGACTTCACAAGAGCAGCCAGACCCAGAAAAAAACACAGGAATGAAGAAGAAAAACAGCCACCCAAAGGGAAGGTATTTTTACTATATATCAAAGGAGTCACAGACAGAATAGGGAAACTGATGATGAAAACAACCTCCAAACGATCTACAGACCAACCAAGAAAGTCCAAGAAATGCTACACTCAGCAAAGGACAAAAGAGACCCTCTCACAGCTGCAGGAATTTACTGCATACCATGCAGCTGTGGACAAGTTTACATATGGACCACTAAATGCAGAGTGCAAATACGAATCAAGGAACGTGACAGACACTGCTGACTGGGTCAGCCAGAAAAATTGGCAGTAGCAGAATATGTCATAAGCAAACCTGGACACAAAATGTTATTTAAAAACACAGAAATTCTGGACCAGGCCAACAACTATCATGTCAGAATGCACAGAGAAGCTATTGAAATCCACAAACACCTGGACAACTTCAACAGGAAAGAAGAAACCCTAAAAGTAAACAAAATCTGGCTTCCAGTTTTGAAAAACAATAGAATCAAAACTCAACACTTGCAAATGAATTCCACCCAGGGACAAGGGAATTTCCAGCAGATAATGGGCCATCAACCAACCATTAGCCAGATACTAATCCTCCTTGCATATCTAAACCCAGAAACTAACCATTCATATACACATATTTATATATACTCCCCAAGAGGGGTTCACAGTATATAAACTCCACACACACCCCTACGCAACTGTTCTCTGAAAATGCCAGCCACAGACGTGGGCGAAACATCAGAAGTAAACTCTTCCAGAACACAGCCTCAGAGCCCAGAAAAAAAACAAGGAAAATCTATGGATGCTGGCTATGAAAGCCTTCGACTTCATAGTCCACTTTCCCTTTGAAAGAATGTAAGCTCTCCCCCAAATACCCACATGTACGGTATCTTTTTTTGGTGTATTGGTCAATTTAAGCACCATCTCTTTCTCCCCTTCTTTCTCCATTTATACCCCTCCTTTCCCCAAATTGGGACTCAACGTGGCATACAAACGCAGCAGCAAATTTGACAGTGTGGGGCAGCAGGGGACACGTGGGCAGTCTATTGCCTGCCTTTATTTTAGAAGGTGAAGAAACCCCTTTCATTGTGTCTTATTTATGAAGTTAAGTTGTGTGTTGGAGGTATTTCAGGACAGGTTATTCCCGAGCCATGGGGCCCTTATACCCTTCATGTCCTTTGTCTTTTTCTGTGAACCAATGTGTAAATTAGGCCTGCAGTTTCTACATAAGGGCTGCTGTTCTTGCAAAATCACACTGCTTGTGGAGGGGGACATCAGTTGTATCAATCACCATGAAAAATGCTACAAAGCATCCAACTCCAAATAAAGGACACCTGTTAAATAAAATGCAAGAGTAGGGGGAGAAATGAATGTTATACCATTGTGGGTGAGTGAATTATGGATGGAAAGAATGATTGGAATTATTGTTTCCAGGTTAAAAACAGTTTTTCTGACTATTTGGGAAACCAGTTGGGTAGAATAATAGAACAGTAATTCACTCAGATAAACAATAGGATTCCCCCCCCTCCTAGTAATCAAATATCTTGAAGTGTTGTGATTATTATTATTTTTCTGTGGAGAAAAATACATGGAGTGGTTTGGGTTTTGGTTTTGCACAAGAACACCCGTGTGCAAAGAGGCACAGAAAACCAGTCTTTTTCTGGGGTGAAAAACATCTTGTTTTGCTCTGCAGAATAATTCCTCCACAATGCAATGGGATGTTCAAATACAGAGAGAATACTGTGGAGGAACATTTATTTTTTCTTACACTGGGGAGAAAACTACTGTAGTTATTCATTCTCATGTAAAAGGACAAAATAGTTCAGGATTTACATCCCTAAACTGAATGTTGTTGTGTGCCTTCAAGTTGCTTGTGACTTATGGTGACCCTAAAGTGAACCTATTATGGGGTTTTCTTGGCAATGTTATGGGGTTTTCTTGGCAACAGAGGGGCTTTGCCTTCCTCCGAGGTTGAGAGTGTGTGACTTGTCCAAGGTCATTCAGTGGGTTTTCATGGTTAAGTGGGGATCTGAACCTTGGTCTCCAGAGTCCTAGGCCCCATTTATTCAAGGGGGGGAACATAGTGCCCCGTAGCAATAGCAAGTCACAGCAGTGGACACTTGCCCTGTCAGCAATCCCTGTCCCCACGCTTGTCCAGTCGTGCTTCGTGGCCTCTCAGACAGTGATTCCTATTGAATTCCTGCCCTAACAAGAGGGAATGTGCACCCCTCACTGTTTTTTGAAAACTCCAGGAAAAGCTGCAAAGGCTTTTCCCTTGGAGTTTTTGCCATTTTGGGCTCCCCTTCTTCTGAATATGGTGTAATGATGTGGATTCCCATTAAGACGGGTAGGCTTTATTGAGGAGTATTTTTACTGTTTAGACAGTCCCCCTAGACCAATGCTCAAACTACTACACCATGCTGGCTGTCCTAGACTGAATAACAATAGACTAAATTACAACTGTTGGAGTACATGTATAAAAACAAAATGCCAAGTACAGAAATTCTAAATTAAAAGTTGTTAAATGTAAGAAGCTGCCCCCTTCTTCTGATATATATATATATATATATATATGTGTGTGTGTGTGTGTGTGTGTGTGTGTGTGTTCACTAATCTATTTGCAGTTGTGTGCTTTGTGGCTCTTCTCATAGAGCTTAAGCTCTAAAACCATGTGAGCAGTCAGCAGTGTGATTAATTTGTTTTTGGAAAACTGCCAGACTTGAAAATTTTTCAGCCCGGGATCTACTGATTACTATTTATATAACTGCTGTGGTTGAAAAAGGTGGTTAAAATGTCGATTTCCCTGCCCCTCACACAGTTGCTTGACATAGTACATGTCCATGGTCACTATCTGAATGTCTCTGTGTGTCTTATAAGGCTAATATATTGACTGAATTCTCATCAACTCTCAGCCCCACAGGCCAGCAAATAGAATTGCTATCTGTCAAAACCAGCCAAGCTCTGCTTTCCTCATTGTAATAAAATACACTGGAGGTTTTCACACCTTATATATCATGGTAGTTATGTTTGGATGCCACATCAAGGATAAAAACAACAGGCAAATGTGCCAATAGATCTTTTTGGCCTTTGTCTGAATGATGCTACCTTTCTGTGGGTTATTAAATTTGTATTGATTTGTGATGATATGTGGGCATGGATACCTTTAATTTAATTTTGTCTCTTAACATTCCAAGTATTTTGTCCAGGAAGTACAATCCTGTGAGCACTTTTGCCCTTTATGATGGCTTTGTGATATCCTTCCAATCCCACCAAGAACCTCATTTTTCATTGTTAGCTTATTATTTTTATTGCACTATCTACTATGCCTTAAGCTTTTTTACATTTATTTTGTTTTGTGTGCTTTACTATTAGCCCTGTAGCTTGCTCATATCCACATATATTGGGCAATTTAAATGCTTAGCATTTTGAAAGTAGCATTTTTGAAAGTATCAAATTCAAAGTGTTTCAGAGAGATTAGCCTGGATCCTGTTAATTAGTTCCAGCTAGAGGAAACCCATGAATGGTGAGTTAACACCTAAGTAATTCCTGTTTTGTTCCAATTGTTCTGCTTTAATTGGGAGTAGCAATAGGACTCAGTCCAGTATCTGAAAAATTTCCATAACACTCATGTAGAATGGTATTACTGTCCCCATATTGCTCCTGGGAACTGAGGTTTCTAGACAGCGGCTTGCCTGAAATCTATGTCTAAGATTTTGTTTGGAGATATAAGAGTTGCAGTGGATCTCACAAGCAGAGTAAATAGTATTTGCAAGCAGAAGGTGAGCAAAAACCAGTCCCCACCCTCACTTCCAGGGTCTAGCAGAGAAATAAAGTCTTCTTTGCTAGTCTCCTTTGCTAAAAACATATGAAGTGGTTTTATGTACAAATAATAAAGGTTGTCATAACATCTCATGATAGTGAGATGTTCTGTAAGTCTTCAAGCATCAGTGAGAGAGAACTGTAGACTACAAAATGGAGGAGGAGCAAACTCAGACTAACTAATACAGGAAGACAGAGGGTGTGGCTAAGACCAATAATCAGGAATGACAATATATGCTGTGCCTATGCTCTTAGGCAGGCATATAAACTAGCCAACTACTGAGTACAGTATAGGCATGCTAAGGTTGCTACATCTAACAGTTTACTGGAGTGACTTCCAAGTAAGTGTGCTTAGAATTACAACCCTAATGTTATGATACTAGATATATGAAATTGTATCCGGTGATGACTTTATTTAGTGCCTGGCTAGGAAACCTCAAGCTTGTGGGTCAAATGCGTTCTGAGGGGGTTCTTCATCAAGTTTGCAACTTCTTTTGCTGTTATATCCAATCACTGATTGGAGACAGAAACTGTTTAAAGCTTGGAAATTGAGCTCTGGTGAAATAAGCTTTGGATAGCAACCTGGAAAGCTGTTGCACTGTGGCTAATTGCTGAGTAGAGATACACAGAACTGAGTGGTGCTTGCATCTTCATTGGGGAAATCTGGTCCTGCCCATCTTGCTTTGGTCTAGGGATGTAAATCTTATAAATTGTTTTCTTGCAGGGAAAATGAATACTTTTACTATTTTTCTCTTTGTTCAAGAAAGTCTTCAAATATTGTTCAGTTTTCAAAAACTATTTACATCACCTGACTTACTCCTAGCAAAAAATAAAAAAATAAAAAATTGCATGTTTTAAAAATGCAGAAAACAAGCATTCCTACACAGAAAACAGTATTTTCTGCTCAGAAAGTGATGTTTCTTTGTAAGAAACTTGTTTTCTGCACAGAAATGTTATTTTCTATGCAGAAAATTATGTTTCCTGTACAAGAAACTTATTTTCTTGACCACCAATCAGCTGTTTGTCAGAGGGTCTTTAGTTGCTCCATAACCTCCCTATCTTGTGGCTTTCTGGTCTCTGATTTTGATCTTTGCTCCTTCTTACTCCCTTGCTGCAACAGTTCTCTATTTGTTGGTGTCCCAGCATTATACTCCCCCCCTCTTTCACTTGCATTTTCAGGGCTTCTCTCTGGCCCCGTCTACACAATGAAAAATGACACATATTATTCGAAAAATTGGTGATCTGTACAGATGGCTGTTCGAACACACACAAGTCATTCAGAGGGGGCATGGCAAAACTCACCCTAAAGTCCATGAGCGGCTCATCCTGGGGTTTATCCAGATCTCTAGGGAAAAGTCCATGCCACTTCCAGATGAGCAACTGTTTGTACACTCCTGTTCGCACATGTACGAACAGGAAGTACAATCTGATTGCCTGGCTGAGCACAGTGATGGGCTTGCAAAGAGGAGAATCA
Source organism: Gambelia wislizenii (assembly GCA_030847615.1). Lineage (NCBI taxonomy): Eukaryota > Metazoa > Chordata > Lepidosauria > Squamata > Crotaphytidae > Gambelia > Gambelia wislizenii. Next base: position 114,138,113 of record JAUMIR010000001.1, on the reverse strand, counting down.
GCGACGGCTACTATGTTGTTGTTCTTTACAGGTATGCGAGTGGGAAGGTCCGCTGCTCATTTTCCCCAAGCCCCGCGGCCTCTTGTGCCTTCGAAAAAGCCCTTTGGGGGATCCTCAGCCAGTGATCTTTGCTTCCCTGAGGGCTTCCAGGTCACGGTTAGTTTCCATTCCCTTCCCTTCCCTGGCTTTGTCATCATTGCCTCTGCTCCTTTCATAGGACTGCCCTCCTGAATGCAGGTCCCAGCTGCTGTCCAGGCTGGCAATACAGCTGCTGGAGGAGGAGGAAGGAGGAAATGCCTGGCAGGTCAGCTCCAGACCTCCTACCCCTCCCTCTGCCCAAGCCTTTCCTTCCATAGAGCAGTGTTTCCATCCAAGCCAGTGCCAAAAACACACCATGGCGTGTGGGGAGGAGAGATTGGGAAGAGGGACAGGGAGGGGGCTGAAGCCAGGGCTGGGTGGTTGTTGGGAAATGTGTGTGTGAGAGAGTGCGCATGTGTGTTTTAAAAGGACTGCCAGGGGAGCAGAGGACAGTGATGGCAGCGGTGGGGATGGGGTGATTGCAGTATGTGTGCGGGGAAGGTAGCAGCAAACACAAGCTGCCACACACTTGACAGCTGGGCTAGGGGTCATGCAGAGTTTTTGAGGGACTAAAAAACTGTTTAGGCAGCTCACATCTGTTAAGGAAAATGCAACATGGGACATACAGTGAAAGAAATAAAATATGTATGTGAAAGTCACAATGACTAAGCAAGAGCAATTATGGGGCTACACAGGTGAAACTGCTAATGTAATCTAGAAGGCCTGAGAGCCAAGGACAGAGGTACTGAATGCAGATTGGAAACACCTGAGAATCATTAAGTGTACAAGGTGAAATGTTGAAATACATGGGTTGGTCTTAAGCATGGATGGAACTATGTGGACCAATCAGAATGGAAGTACACACCCACTGGGTGGAAACTAACTAGTGGGTGGTGATAAACAATGGCTATAAAATTGCAATGTTTGCCAATGTATTTTTGTGGTTGAGTAGAGGTGGAGTAGTTTGGAGATATTGTGGAGTAGTGTGTAGAGATTGTGATTTGTTGACCATATAGTATATTTATATAGAGGAATAAAGTAGGTTTTATATAAAACTACTGAGTTGCCTGAGTGAATCCTGGAGACGTTTTGGAGACACCTGGAGAAGAGTGAGAAGGCTTGGAGAGTTTGTCAGGATCTTCAGCCTATTCTCTGAAACTCTGCTGCTTTGGAGGAAAGCATTAACCACTGATCTAAGCTGGTCAGCTCTGCTGCATAACAAGGTGGTGAGTTTGAGCCAGAGGTGAAGAGCTACAACTCCCATCATCCCTGACAACATCTGTGTGAATGCCTGCCTTTTCGGATCTGTCCAGATTCCACCCCCCCCCCCTTGTATAGACAGGACCCCTCTAGCTCTGGAATGAATTCTAAAGCAGTGTGTATGTGGGGGAGACACTTCCTATTTCCTCTGATTCACCAGGCTTCTGTTTTGCTGATGTTACGTCAGTGTAGGTTTTTGTTAGCCCACTCAGGCATGTCACACAGCAGTTGAAAGTTTCAACCCTTACCTTTCAGTTACAGAATTGTATTTATAGTGGTGGTGGTGACTGGATTGATTTTGGGCACTGGCTGTTCTTCAAGCATCCTAAGAGTTGAAGGGGTGGTGGTGGTGGAGGTTGCCTTGGGATTTAGCCCAGCTTTTGTACTGATTCTGTTTTTTTGCTCCTACTTTTTAAACTACCATTACACAACCTAAGAAACCCTGCTTTCAGTGGGTGGATGGATGAGAAATGAGATTTTCAATATTTTATGCAGAGTTCCAGTTTTTTGGGAAAGTAGGGTATAAATTAAGCTTACAACAACAACAACAACAACACTATTCCCTTCTCTTCTAAACTCAAAACAGGGGCAAAGGGTGGAAGAGGGATAAAATAATGGTTGAGAGTTTTCCCTATCATTCCAGCAAAGTTTTTAGTGTAATAACATACCTCTTTGTTTAATGTCTAGCCCACAGAGATTATTCTGCTCATCATCATGACCATCACCACATTTATATCCCACCTGTTCTTCAAGACTCTGAAGGTAGTATAAATAGTTGTCTCTGCTTTTATCTTCACATTACCATGGCACAATGGCTTAGTTATTGACTGGTCCAATTTCATCTAATGAACTCCATGGCTGATTGGGTCTCCCCAGGCCTAATCTGGCATTATAATTACTATGGCAAATTATAGGCATTATGGTTTACAAATTAACTTTCTTATCCCTGGCTTAATATGGCCCAACCCAGATCAGTGTTGAAAGGTCTTTCTAAAAATCTATGCTACAGTTCTCATGGGACTTACAAACAGGACTGTACTGTTGACTATATTTCTTAAAGAATAAACCTATGAAGTTGATTAAGGTAAAACAGAAGTGGGGAATATCTAGCCACCTGCTGAATTTATTAAAATGTATTCATCTTTGATATATAGTGGTGATGTTCCTGGAAAGATCCTGGAACACTTTAATAATCTCAGTGAACTAAATCCAAATGTTAGTCCTGTCTAAAGTAAACCAATTGAATCAGTGGGACTTGTAAATATTAACTTAATTTTCAGCAATCGATTCAACAAGTCTACCCTTGCTGGGGCTAGCAATTAGACTTAGTTCATTTCTTCTGGCATTTCTTCTGGCTTAATCAGTGGGGTTTTATTTGCAGGCTTTCAACAATGCCCTTTTGAATTGCTTTCATTGGGACCCTTTTTAAAGCTTCAACATTTTTTTTCCTGAAGCTTCCACTTCTTGGTTGTGTCCCAGTATAACACTCTTCCTGTCAGTGAGGCTACTGTGAGAGTCATTTAAAACAACAAAAGGGTCAATATACTTCTTGGAAGTAGTGGGTAAAAGCTGGGGAAGGGAGGTTCATTTCCTATTTTTCTGCCTGAGAAATATGTCAGATGATACTTTAGAATCATTCCCATGATATTTTTCTCCTTACAACAATAATCGATGGCATAATGAAGCACTTGGCTAGAGCTTACTTCTCCTTTTATGTTACTGAGTTTATTACCCTCTGTGGACTATTATTTCTAATCCACAGTGAGGGATTCACAGACCACTTGGACTTCTAGTGGACCTATCAAATAAAAATAAAACTTTGTTCATTGGAAACAGTTAAACAACATTGAAAACTGAACTTCAGTGCTGAGATGCAAGGCAGTGGTTGCAATCTCTTTTATACTTCCCTGGGAATAAATGCTATCAAGCATGGTGAATCTTATCACCAACTGAACATGAGGCCATAAGAACTTACTTCACATAAATGTTGGAAGGTTCTTATGAGTTCTTTTTCTCTTGAATGTCTGGGAATTCAGGCCAACCTTTTGGAGGCAACATACGAGGTCTGTCTATTAAATAACAAGACTGATACACTAACTCATCTTTATTTATATGTATTATAATTCTAATGATTGTCCCCTTCAATATATTCCCTGGTCACACTCACACACTGATGCAGTCTTGTTTTCCACTGGTTGAAGGCATGAAGCAGATCAATTTCTGTCAGCTATTTCAACACATCTGCCGTTTTTTTCTTTAGAGCATCAATTGACTCAAAATGTGTTCCTTTAAGCACCAATTACACTTTAGGGAAAAGAAAAAAGTCACACATATGGAGGATGTTCAAGTGTAGTAATGCATTTATTGGCCAAAAACTGCTTCACAGAAAGTGCTGTGTGAGCAGGTGCATTGTCTTGATGAAGAATGAAACCATTTTCCCATAGTTCTGGCCTTCCCCCTCCCCCCCCCCGACTCTTTCAGCTTTGTCAAAACTTCATTATAATAATGCTGGATCACTGTTCTGCCTTCTGGAACCCATTCTGCCAGAATTATGCCCTTGATGTAAAAAACAACAATGAGCATGGCTTTGAATGTGGACTTGCTTTGATGTGCTTTCTTCATTTTTGGTGATGATTATAGTGTTTTCCAGTGCATTGACTGTCATTTTGTCTCAGGATCATACTGGAAGGAAGATTCAGGTTCATCGGAAGTGATGACTTTTTTGAAAAAGGTTTGGGCCACCTCAGATTGCTACAGAATGTCAGCCCAAATTTCCTTGTAGCACTCTTTTTGCTCTGGTGTGAGAACCCTAAGGACCATCTTGCCACAAACTTTTCTCACGTTGAGATCCTCATGCAAAATTTTCCACACACTGTCTTTTTCAATGTTCATGGCTTCAGCTATCATTCAGACACTGAGCTGGTGGTCTTCTCAAACAATTTGGCAGGTAGAAGGTAGAAACACAGTCTCATTATTTAATATACAGACCTCATATCTATTGGAGGACACAACACTATAATGTTATGCTATTTTGCTGTAAAATTTAAGGCACAGTTTTAATGTTTGGGCCAAATGGGTGTTTGAGGGCTGCAGCAACAAGTTCCCAAACAGTGCTAAATCCAAAGTAGCATCAGCTTATCAGTCTTCCTTATCAGGTCAGACTGCTGTAATGTATCATATATGGGGCTGCATTTGAAGATGGTTCACAAAATGCAATTAGTCCACTCTACAGCTGGGACTGACAATTGTCATGGCATTAGTCCTGTCTTTGCCAACTCCACTGGCTCTGAGCTTTTTTCTGGGTGTGCTTTAAAGTGCTTGTTTTGGCAATTAATGGTTGTAAATGGCTTAGGAACAGGATACCTCTTTTCTCAACAGGCATCTGCCAGTACGCTATGATCTTGAACAAAACCTTTCTTTGGGTTCTTCTGCCATCTGAGGTATGGAGGAGAGTAAACAGTGAAAAACCCTACAGTGGTCCTAATTGTACTGGTCCTTTATATCACAGGGATTTTAAAAATATAATTCCCTCTTGTTCTGTAATTTTAAGCAACCATAGCAACATATTGAAGGAAAGTATGTAAATCAATTTGAGTTTGTTATACATAAGATAAACAGCTTAGTCCTCTCAATGTCTACTCTGACTAATCCCACTGTGTTCAAAGGGATATATTTCCCAAAAACTGCAGTTTATAAAAACACTGCTCCTATATACTTCTCTTTTCAGTGTCCGAAGGCTCATTTGTACCAGCGGCAAATCTCTGAATGGAACCCGCAAATGTCCCTACTACTTGTCACTCCACAGGGACATTGGATAGATTGTCTATACGTGTTCCCACATCCATATGTTTCTTTGGTCCTCCACAGCTGCCTTTCTCCATCAGCTCCCTGGCAGAGCCAGGACAGATTGTTGCCTGGCAGGTGCTGCCATTTCCCTGGATGTCTGAGTCAGTTCCCAGCCTAGAATGGGGACAGAAAGGTGTTCCCCTCCTCAGAGCCACTGTCATGCGATCACTTGCTCTGAGGCAAATGAGTCACCCAGATCACAGGGCTGGGTGCCTCAGAGCGAATGATTGGTGGTGGTGGTGGTGACACTCTGGAAGGAAAAACCTTGAAGGAAATGGTGGTGCCTGCCAGTCAGCAATCAGTCCTGCCTCTCTCCGAATCCAGGGGGGATCTAGTAATCAGACTGCAGGAAACACTGGAGTTTCAAAGCAAACTCCAGAGCAAACTGTATTTTTAAAAATCTAGGTTAAATGATATATCCCAAGTTTGGTGCAGATAGGGCTGTATGTCATGAGGCCTTATTGCACCAGATTCAAGGATAAGGCCATACATTGTGTGGCCTTATCACACCAGATTCGGGGGTGGGTGTTATGGGGTTTCCCCCTTGTGTAGACAAGCCCTGAGACACAGCAAAGAAACAAGTTCAGTTTGTCCCTCCTGTCCTACTGCATCCCTTCCAGATGAAGCTATATTACAAAAAGTCATATATTTCAAAGAAGGGCATCTTGCAGGTGCCAAAGTAGTTACCCAGTTACACAACGAGAGGGTACCTGATCTTATAACTGTTTAAAACATATCAAATTTAAAAATTCAGAAGGGATGAGCTAGAATATCTAAATGAACAAGTATATCCATGGCTTAAAGATATGTCCTCTAATAAGTTAGATTTGTTGAGTGACCTAGTTATTCTTCAGAGGGAGAATCCTCGGATGAATGAGCATACTCCACAGATACTTCCAATCAAGAAGACCAATCTGATGATTTTTTTTTTACAAGCAGGTCCTTTACCCAGAAGATCAAACCATACAGGCACACACAATCAAAGGTATTTCCAGGAACATCACCACTATATTTCAAAAGAAAAGCCAAGACTTAGTGGTAAATTTGTCACCTTATGTACTACATCAAGAAGAATGTGATTTATTGAACAAAATGTTATCATTTGTGCTCACCCCTAATTATAATCCGTTTCAAACTAGGGTAGATATTTTTTTAAAAAATCAGACAAATCAAACTTCGATACATTTTTCAGAATTCTACATATAATCCTGAAAATATCCTTAAATGCCCATCTAAATTTAATCCAATAGTTAATGAACATAAAATCTTGACTTTCGAACAGGTTATTTTGAGAGACACTGAAAAATATGAAAAAACTTTAAAGAAGCCATGGTACAACCTTAGTTTGAAACCATTAAGAACATTGCAATTTTTATCCTCTAAGGAAGATCTTATTATAAAACCCGCTGGTAAAGGGGGTGTCATAATGTTAGTGGATAAACATCATTATTTACAGGAAGTCAAGTGACAACTGAGGGTTGATAATAGTTGTAAACCCCTGAAACAGGATCCTACTACTTTGGTACAATTATATAATTAAGGTTATGCTACAAGAAGCCATAGCACTGGGATAGATTCCTCTATGGGTACATTCCTTATACAACAGAATCCCTGAACCCCTATATTTTATACTTTACCAAAAATACAAAAAGAAGGGTTTCCACTTCAGGGAAGACCCATCATTTTGGGTTCAGGTTCATTATTGGAGCCATTAGCACAATATTTAGATTTTTTCTTTTTGGCTCCCACTGGTTACAAACCTACTATCTTATGTTAAAGACACCTAGCAGAATTGAGAACTTGGAAGTGACCACAACAACATGCTTGGTCACCTTGGATGTACATTCACTTTATACTTCCATTCCACATTTAGAAGTGAGGGGTTATTGAGAGGTATTTATTGTCCTGAAGTACACAGAAACTTCCAATTCATTTTTATTGGATATTCTACATAATATATTGGAGAAAAATTACTTCAGATTTGACACCAGTTTTTTTCTTTAAATTAAAGGGGTTGCAATGCGGCGTCCAGCAGCACCCAACATTGTGAATGTATATATGGCATATCTAAAAACAATACATATTACCAACCTAGATATCAATCCATTTGCTAAATATTTTCAATTTTATGGAAGATATATTGATGATATATTTATTTTGTTTACAGATAATTTCAAGGTGATCCAATTTGTTAAGTGGATTAATAGTATAAATTCTCATATAAAATTTATTAGTCATATGGATGAATGAAGAATAGCATTTTTAGATGTGATGGTATAAATAGACAACCTGAAAACTGGAGTACATAATTTCCAAAAATGTACTGATCAAAATTTATTGTTCCATTTGACAGTTGTCATCCTTACCAGTTTAAAAAGAATCTACCTTAGTCACAGTTTCTTAGACACAGGAGGAATTCAACCCAACATGAACTTTACGAAGCAGCAGCAAATAGGTACCAATTGGATCTTGAAGACAGGGCATATCCAAATATATAATAAAGAAGTAAGATCCAGAGCGTTAACTAAAGATAGGATCTCATTATTTACATCTAAACCACAGGCAACAACAGATAGAATTATAGGGACTTTAACATTCAATCATGCATCCCAACATATCAAGTGGATTCTGTTTAAACATTGGCATATTACTAAGGCAACTATTATTGCTCTTTGTGAGACTAGAAACATTAAGGATACTCTACTACATACAGATTTTCAGTTAACTAAAAAAGAATGTAGAATTCCTAATGGTCATTATAAATGTGGTAATAGTTGTAATAAATATTTGGATATCAAGATATTTAAACACCCTATATCTAAGGAAGAGTTTTATTTAAGATATTTTACAAATTGTAATTCTTGTAACATGATTTATATTATATTGTGCTCTGCAAAAACATTTATGTGGATCAAATGATGAGACATTTTAGAAAGCAGATTATGGAGCACAAAAGTAGAATTGGGTCCAACTTATCTTCGGAACTGCCTCCTCCTATATAATCCTCCCCGCGCACTCCGGTCCTCTGGGAGGAATTTGCTTCAGCCACAAAAATCTAGTCTGTCTGCAACCTCCCAGAGCATTTTCGGTAATTGCCCTCAATTTATGGAATGGCCTGCCGAACGAGATCCGTCAGATGATGAGCTTAAGTAGCTTTAAAAAAGCACTAAAGACGGATCTTTTTTGGCAGGCCTTTCCTGATTAGATCCCGGCCTCAGGAGCTGCGTCTCCTGGCCTTTTTAAATCTTGTGTATGTGATTTTAGTTAGATGGTTTTAATTTTATATTGTTTAATGTCTTTTTATGGGGGAGGGTGGGGATGGGTGGTGCTTTTAGTTGTTATTACAATGTTTTAATTGTTGGAAGCCACCCCAATTGTTTTTAGCAGAGGGGTGGGGTATAAATTATTATTATTATTATTATTATTATTTAATTAAAAATGGCAGGCTGACTTGTTTTTAGCAGAGGAGTGGGGTATAAATAAATATTATTATTATTATTATTATTTAATTAAAATGGTAGGCTGAATAACCTTTTAGTTGAACATTTTATACAATACCAGCATCTACCAGAACCATTATTATTATTATTATTATTATTGCCATTGAGGCTATTCAATATCGGTTATTTCAGGGAGGATCTTTGTAGATAAAATTGTTACAGCGAGAGGTGTTTTGGATTTATAAATTAAAATTACAACCTCGTGGGTGAAATGATCAAGTAGACCTGTCATCTTTTATATAATAACAAGTTAAAAGTAGGCTAAAATGGTTAATGTCTGAATTATATTCAGCTGTAGATAATTTGGGTTTCTGTATCAGGCAGTATTCTGTATCAGGCAATATTCTGTATCAGGAGTAGCTATATCATAAGTTTGTTTTTGAGGATTTGGGACAATATATCTTTAAGAGCAAGTTGCTGTTTGGGAATTATGAAGGAAGCCGGTTAACAAGAGTATATTAACACCTGTAGAATTTAGGTGGGTTACTGCATCGTTGAGAAAGAATCAAGGCAGGTTGAGAAGTAATCCGTTAAGCAGGAACAGTTATATTTATTTGATATTGCATTGTCTTATATGTTATCATCAATGCTATATTTTTATCAATTCAGAATAATCTTTCCACCATCAGGGCTTGTATTCGTACCACAGAACTTATGTTCTTGACAGAGTTAAGCAATTCAAATTTGCATGTTTAAATTGGATAATAATCACTAATTTCAAGCATTGTTAGAGAAAATAGACATTTGTTATTATTTTTCAGCATATTTATAAGTTGTTGATGTCACTGAGAAAATATATAAGAAGATTAATTGGGACTACACCAATTGTTGAATTCTGAATATCTTTATTTTGTATGTGTCCACAGCAAGCAATGCTATCTTTGTGCATATAGATACTATGGAGATTTTCGAATGGGGAAATTATTCCCCTGAGAGATCGGGAGAGAAATGGGGCTCTTCCGGGAGCAGAGCTCCGTTTCGCACACCCCTTTCCTTCTCTCCGATCTGACGTCGACCTCTGTGCTGCTTCCATTTCTCTGCCAGTATATTCCGTCATTTTTTTAATAACGAAAGTTCTTTGTTATTAAAAAATGACGGAAGATACTGGCAGAGAAATGGAAGCAGCACAGAGTGAGGACGACATCAGATTGGGAGAAGGAAAGGGGCGTGCAAAATGGAACTCTGCTCCCGGAAGAGCCCCATTTCTCTCCCGATATCTCAGGGGAATAATTTCCCCATTCGAAAATCTCCATTGTTATGAGCTTATTTTTGCAACTTTTTATTTAATACAGTACATAGAGATGCCAAAGTAGTTACCAGCATAATTACAATCAGAAATGGAACATTGTTACTTTCCAATTCTTACCAAAAAGCTAGAATAGTTACTTGAAGATATTTTAAGACCAAGACAGGCAACTACTGTGGCCCAAAGGGTGGATTTTCTCCTTGGACTTGCGGGGTGGGAGCCATTTTAGATTCCCAAAATACTGAAAAAGTGAAACAAAATAAAATAAAGCTGGAAGTGTCCAGAAGTCCACTTCTGGGATCCTTTCACACTACATAATTTAAATACTAGGGTTCTACTTTAACTGCCATGGCAACATGTTGGGGCATAGAAAGACGCGCTGTGTTCACCACGACCACCTCAGAGTTGTTCCACATCGACAGGACACCAAGGAGAAGGTTTCTGGAGAGACTTTGGTTGCAAGTCTAATGAAGTGCTAGGCTCTTCTGGAGTACCAGGCACCTTCAAAGTGCCCTGTTAACTCGAAATTCCAGCTGTTGTGACACACCTGGTTTCTCATCTACGACATCCCTGGAAGCATGTATCCCTCCATTTCCGTTGTTCTTATCTATCACACTGGCTTTCTGTTTTACATCAACATTTTGGTCAGGGTATACTCTCTTCCACCCAGCATGAGTGTCAAACTTAGCACTCCTTGGGGCCGTTTACACGATGAAAATGTCCTGGGAAGAATTCGTGTCGATCCCTGGCAGTTTACACGTACATCGGGTTGGGTACGTGATTTTCGGAAGGGGGGCCACCTTTTATCCCTCAACCTGCGGGACTTCCAGTCCCGCAGGTTGTGCCGGTTTTTAAAAAAGTCACTGGAGGATTCGGAAAATCGGAAATGTAAACAGCGTGGGACAAAAAGTCCACTGGTGGTGGCTTTGGGCTCTGTAGTTTTTCCCTATCAGGGGTCATATGGTGAGAACACCACTGTCCAAAATCCAGACAGACTAGTCCTTTTTCTCATTTACAACTCCCTCTACAGTAATAGCAAACCCCCTCCCATCTTGGGGCTTGTTTTTTCTTTTTCTTTGTGAGTTCTGTCCTTTCTTTGCTGCAGAGACCTTAGGACAGTTCTTTATCAAATGTCCGGTCTCTCCACAGGAAAAACATCTCTGTGTTCTGCAGACAGCAGCACGCCCTTCCTCAGACAAGGATGTGGGTTGGTTGGTTGGTGTGTCCTCAAGCTGGTCACCCTTGAAGCTCTCCTCTGAGTCTCTCCTCTGTGCCTCTTCCAATATTCTGGATGCCACGAGGTCCATATTTAAATCAGCTTCAGCTACTCCTTGGAGATTGTACATTAGAAACTCCCATTCACTGTTTAGACTACTCAGGAGTATAAAAGCTTTTTGGGTTTCTTCTATTCGGATGCCACACCCATTGCACTCTGTGAAATTATCCTGCATCCTTTTTAAATGCACAAGCACGGATTCACCTTCCTGCTGTTTACAACAATACAGCTTTCTGCTGCACAGCATTTTTGACAAGGCTCCAGCTGGTTGGTTGACATTCTCAAGGGCTTTCCAGACTTCAAACACGGACCTCTTATCTCTTATATTATTCATCTGATTTGGTTCTACAGCTAGAAAAATGGAAGCTCTGGCTTTTTCATCACCTATTAAGTCATCCTCATTAGCAGGGTCAGGTTGTTTCTTTACATAGTCCCATAAGTCCTGCTTAATTAGCAAAGCCTGCATGTAAATTTTCCAAGAAGCATAGTTCTTCTCAGACAGCTTTTCAAACCTGACTGCTGTTTCCATGTTTGCACTGAGTCTGCGACTTAAACAGATGCAAACAAACACACTGATAACAGTCCAAGCAGGCTGCCAAAAACAATTAGCTTTCCAAAGCAAACAGATAAGAGCAGAGTCTGTGAGTAGACACACTTAACTCACTCCTTTCCAGGACTTTTCTCTTCAGCCCTCCAGGAACACAAAACAGCTCACCAATTGCAGAACTATATCTCCCACAGCTTCTCAAGCATTGTCCACACAGACACTGGGCCGATAACCCTTGTTGGGGCATAGGAAGATGTGCTGTGTCCACGATGACCATCTGCAGAGTTGTTCCACGTCGACAGGACACCAAGGAAAAGGTTTCTGGAGAGACTTCTGCAAAAGACTTCAGGTTGAGAAGGAAAAGTTCCTTCACCCCAGCACACTGCCTTGAGCTCTGGCTTGCCAAATAAAGACAGCAACAAGGCCAGCCTTCACTCAACTTGAAGGCTTTAATTTTTGTTATATTTACAATACATATACAGAGTATAGGACAATCTCTCTTAAACCAACAAACTGCTTCACCAACCACCATCCACACCAAACCCACACTGGAGACAATTCCCATCTCCTCTTTATAGGCAGTTAAACAATGACTGTTACATCAGACCTCTCAGGTGTGCATACTCTCAAATGCTAACACACACACACACACACACACACACCTGCCACTGGAGCTCAACCACTTTCATTTCTAAGCTTACAGCTTCATCTTGTGGTCACATCCATGTCATTTCCTGACAAACATCCTATGGAATCCAGGGATTTTCAGCTTAGGGAGGGGTTTTAGAATTCTTAGCCAGAGAGCATTCAAAATGATTTGAGATGATACTCACAGGCTAGTGGTGTGCCAGTTTGGTTCCTCCTTTCTTCCCCCTGAGAATGAGAGAGAAGGAAGATTCTCTTCTCTGAAAGAGCTTCTGATGAGACAACAAAGAATTACAGATCTGTCTCACTAGTAAACTCACCATTAAACAATGGCTATAAAGCAGTGTAGATGTGTAAGTGTTATTGCTAAACACCTTATAAGCTACTCTCATTTATACTCAAATAAATAAATGAATGAATAAAAGTATTTACTACTGTTTTGGCAAACAGATTGTGAAAACGTATTTCTCAGAATATCCATGAAGATCAAAGCAGCTTTTTGATAAAAAGACACATCAAGAGTAATGTAATAACTATATACAAAACAGGAGGTGCAAGCAGAAGAATTATTCAGAGATCCAGAGGGGCATTTCATTGGAGTAATAGGAAAAATACAGAAGAAAAAATCATTAATTATTGGATTATATGCACCATTGGATAAGAAAAGTGACTTTTACCAAAAACTTATGGAAAAAAATACTAGATTATGAACATGACAGAGTGCTGATATGTGGGGATTGGAACGGAGTGATATCACCAGAAATAGACAGGAAATCAGCAAAAAAGTGAAAGAAAATCAAGGGAAATTGCCAAAAACATTTGAAATAATGACAGAGAATCTATCCCTGGTAGATATTTGGAGGCATAAGTATGAAAAAGCCAGAGATTATACTTTTTATTCACAAAGACATAATTCTTTCTCGAGGATAGATTTCTTTATGATATCTCGAAATATGTGCAAAGAGGTACAGAAAATAGACATTCTCCCAAGGATCTGGACAGATCATAATCCAGTAATATTAGAGACAAAAAGAGGGAAAAAAAGAATACAATTGGAGATTAAATGATTGTCTTTTACAAAGAGAAGAAATAATAAAGAAAGCAAAGCAAACATTAAAATGGTACTTTGAAGAAAATCTAAAGGTAGAAACAAACATTATTACGGTTTGGGAAGCATCCAAGGCAGTCATGCGTGGGTTCTTCATACAACAAAATATTGAAGTAAATAAAAAGAAAAATGAGAAAACAACAAGGATTAAAGAAGAAATAAGACAGAAAGAAAAGCAACTTCAAAGAGATCCTTCCCAAAAAGAGATTAGCACAGAGATCAAAATATTACGAAAACAATTATCAATGGAAACAATGGAGGAACCGCAGAAAAAAACTGCAATTTATAAAACAGACACATTTTGAACAAGCAAACAAACTGGGCAGGTGGCTTGCATATAAACTTGGGAAAGTAAGAAACAGAAATTATATCGCCAAAGTGAAAGAAGGAGGAGAAATATCTTCAGATCAGGAAAAAATTAAAAAAATGCTTCAGAAACTACTTTGCAGAACTGTATGGGAAACAATACAATCAAAGCGGAAATATTTGGAATATTCAAAATTTCCTAAAACAACAAGGCTTACTTAAACTTACAAAAGAACAAGAACAAAGTTTGAATCAACCTATAACGATAATGGAAGTGACAGAAGCAATAAGGAGATTAAAGATAGGTAAGGCACCCGGTCTGGATGGTTTCACCCCAAAATATTACAAAATAATGGAAGACCATCTCAGTATACCAATGAAAAAGACATTGGAAGATATAAAAAAAGGTAGTTATCCCAAATCATGGGAAGAAGCTAACATAACACTAATCCCCAAAGAGAATCGGGACCCACAAGAACCAAAAAATTACCGACCAATATCTTTATTAAATGTTGATTATAAAATATTCACAAATATATTAGCCTACAGATTAAAGAAGGTTTTGAAAGACTGGATTGAGGAGGAACAAAGAGTGTTTCTACCGGGAAGGTATTTAAGAGATAACACAAGACATGTGCTAAACTTGATAGAATATGCGGAGAACCATGGAGACAAGAAACTGGCCTTAATTTTTTTAGACATCGAAAAGGCCTTCGATAATGTTAAATGGTCAGCAATGTTTGAGATTTTAAAAACAATAAATGTGGGGCTGAGATTTATCAATTGGATAGAGGCAATTTACTGTACCCAAACAGCAAAACTGGTAATAAATGGGGAAAAGACAAACAAATTACAAATTAGAAAAGGCACGAGGCAGGGATGTCCGCTGTCCCCTCTTCTATTTATAATGGTGATGGAACTATTGAATAAAAGAATCAAAGAAGAAAGCACGATACAAGGAATTAAGGTGGGGAAAACAGAATATAAACTAAGAATGTACGCAGATGATCTGGTCATATCTTTAGGTGAACCAACCAGAGGGATCAAGACATTATTAAAGGTCTTGGAAGAGTTCAATTTATTAACAGGGCTAAAAGTAAACAGTGAAAAAACAGTAATAATAACAAAAAATATGACAAGAAAAGAAAATAATGACCTAATGGAAATATCAGGGTGGAAAGTTGTTAAGAAGACTCAATATCTGGGGATTGATATAACAAATAAAAATACTGAATTATTTTCAAACAATTACAAGAAAATATGGACAGAAATTAAAAAGGACTTGAAGAATTGGCAAAATTTAAAACTTACATTCTTGGGCAGAATTGCGGTAATTAAAATGAATATACTACCAAAGCTGATATTTTTGTTTCAAACAATTCCAGTAATACATAACGAAAAAGTGTTTAAGGATTGGCAATGGAAAATATCAAAATATATTTGGTCAGGGAAGAAACCGAGAGTAAATATGAAGGTGCTACAAGATTCCAAAGAAAGAGGTGGTTTAAATGTTCCGAATTTGAAAATTTACTATGAAGCATGCTGCCTATTATGGATTAAAGATTGGATAATATTAGAAGATGACAAATTATTAAAATTGGAAGGAGACAATAAGAGATTCAGTTGGCACGCATACATGTTTTATAATAAGGATAGAGTGAATAAAGATTTTAACAATCATTTAATTAGGAAGTCTTTATTGAGAATTTGGAAAAAACTTAAAAATAGATTATGTATTAAGATTCCTTTATGGGCTTCCCCACATGAAGCTTTATTCAGCCGGGAAGGTGTGCCAACAAACAAATGGATTATGTATAAAGATATATTGATGGGAGAAGGAAGTCACATCAGAATGAAAAGTCAAGAGGAACTAGAAAGAGAAGGTCTTACACGTCACTGGTATTTATACAGGCAACTAAAAGAGAGATTTAAGATTGATATAAAATTAGAAGGATTTGAGGATACAAGGTCAGAATTGGAAAAAACAATACAAGCTGGAAACAAAAACATGATCTCAAAATTTTATAAGCTAATACTTAAATGGGAAACTGAAGAGGAGACAATAAAGGAAAATATGATAAAATGGGCACAAAATGTCAGTCATTCAATTGAGTTACATAATTGGGAAAAAATGTGGAACACAAGGATAAAATATACGCTATCGCAAAATATTAGAGAAAATGTTTATAAAATGTATTTCAGATGGCATCTCTCACCGACCAAATTAGCAAAAATGTATAAGAAGACAAAACGGAACTGTTGGAAATGTGATAGTAAAAACGGAACATTCTTTCACATGTGGTGGACGTGTGAGGAAGCTAAAAAATATTGGTTACAAATTCAAAAATCAATCCAAGACATTTTGAAAATCATGCTTCCATTTAAACCAGAAATATATCTGTTAGGAATGTTAGAACAAGAATTAAAAAGACAAAGTGGAAAGATGGTCTTCTATATGCTGCCAGCTGCCAGAATAATATTCGCCAATAAATGGAAACAAAAGGAAACACCGTCTAGAGATCAATGGCTTGAGAAACTATACGAAATGATAGAGATGGACAAATTAACAATGCTAATTAAAGGAAAAGATATAGGGAAGTTCGAAGAATATTGGATCATGGTATCAAAATACATGGAAACAAGAATAAAAAACTCCACAATACATTAGAAAGTAAACAAAACTGAAAAACTAATGTGGAATAAGTTAGATACACACATTTTACGCATTACATAGATATAAGCAGATATATATTGGTCTACACACATATAGATCCTTACTGCAACAGCAACAATAACAATAATCATAAAGAGGGGAAAAAAGAGAGACGGAGAGAGAGAGAGAAACTGGAAGACAGTGAAACTAAATATTAAACATTAAATACTAATGTTAAATAAACTCTAATCTTCAAATAATGTGAAATGGAAAGTGGAAAAAAAAGGAAGTGATTCAAGAAACCACATAAATATATGAAACTAACACTAAAGGGAAAGCAAAAAGGAAGTAGAAATATATAAACATCTTATACATGCATGTATATTTTAAAAAATTGAATGATGCACATAGATAAATACTGAGAAACATGGGGATAGGAAGTCACGAATGAGAGGAATAGGGAAAGGAGCAAGAGAAAAAGAGAGAATGGATAAGAATGGACAGATTTGAATGAATAGTGTGATATAGAAATAGAGAGATAGAAGAAAGTGAGGATGGAAGGAAAAAAAACTATGGGAGAGAAGGGAAGATTGGAAATATGATTGAAACTAAATACATACAAAATGAATAAATATAAGAGATGTATAGTAAACTAACTAAAGGATGTGATATATATATATATATGTTGTACATGGTATTCAAATAGATACGAGATAAATATCTGACATGTATATAGGTAGATACGTGATGGATGAATATGTTGGTACTGATATTTTCTCTTTTCTGTTTTGTATAACGTGTTTTTAATGTTGATAAATATCATGAATAAAAAGATTTTTAAAAAAGAGTAATGTAATAACTGTTCTTAATATCATCAAATATTTAGAATATCATAATGACAAAAAGGCTTTTTTTTTAGATGCAGAGAAAGCATTTGATAATATTTCTTGGAATTACTTATTTCAAGTATTGACTTGAAATAAGAATGGACTTTGGTGAAAATATTATTTGGGCAATAAAGGCAATTTATTCAGTTCAAAAGGTCCAAATTTTAGTAAATGGCAGCATAACAACATTGATTGAAATACAAAAAAGAACTAGACAAGGTTGTCCTCATTCACCATGGCTGTTTATTTTGGTGTTGGAAAGATATCAGACAAGATGACAGAATTTTTGGAGTGAGGGTAAAAAAAGAAGATAAGGTGAGAGTTTACATTGATGATCTTGCGATAATGACACAAGACCCATTGGATTCAATGAAGGCTCTTCGGTGGGAAAATGTGAGGCAGTTGGGGTATGGTCTGATTTTAAAGTGAATTGTGGTAAAACAAAATTGCTGACTAAAAATATGACTTCAGAAGAGGAAAATTGAATGAACTGCTCCTTCTAATTTTAAAGGTGAAAAAAGGAGATTAAATATCTGGGAGTTACAGTTACAAAGAACAATAGCCTATTATTTCAAAACAATTATGAAAAGTCTGAAAAGAAATTAAAAGAGACTTGGGAAAATAAGGAAAGTGAAATTTATTACTTTTGGACAGAAGTGTAGTAATGAAAGAAAATGTTTTGCCAAGGCTTTTATTTCTCTTTCAAATGATATCTGCTATGAGAAATGGAATACCCTTTGTGCAATGGCAGAAAGAAATTTCCAGATTTGTTTGGCAGGCAAGGAAATTTAAATTTAAAAGAAAGGGGTGATCAGGGAATTCCTAATTATGAGGCCTGTTGTTTTCTATGGTTGAAGGAATGGCTATTGCTCAGAGATTAGAGACTCTTGGAACTTGAATGTCACGATTTAAGATTTGGGAGGCATAGTTATCTTTGGTATGATAAAGTTAAGACACATGCTGAATTTAAAAATCATTGCATTAGGCCCTTCTATGAGTTTGATATAAGTACAAGCAGATACTTTTTCCTAAGATAACATTAGCCACTTCATCACAGGAAGGGTTTTTCAGAAAAGAATGGGTTAAAAATGAGAGACAGTTGTTTTATGATGGCCTTTTGTACTCTGAACAAGGCATCTGGAAGTTGAAACCAAGAGATGCTTTTTAAGGAAGGCAAAGATCTCAATTGGTTTGCTTATATGCAACTGAAGGATAGATTTAATTGAGATAAAAGAAATACAGCAACAGAGGCTGGAGTAAATGAATTTTATTTAGACTTGTGTAAAGAAAATGAACATCAAAAAAGTAACATGGCTTTTGAAAACTAGTGACAGGAGATGAGACTATAAAGGTACACTGTTTATAATAAGGTGGACCCAAAATTTTGGGCAGCAAGAATATTGCTTGCAAAAACTTGGAAATGGACTGGAGCACTAATGATGGAAGAATGAATTGTTAAGGTTGTTGAGTTAGCCCAAGTTGCCAAACTAACATGGGTTTTAAAAGCACCAGTTTGATTTTGATTGTAAATTAGCTTGTCAGTGTTACAAATCAATCAATAACTATGGAGCAACCATTAAAAAAAGGAAGGAAGGAAGAAGGAAAGAGCTTCTTATCAGCACTAGGAATCCTTTCACCCTATGCAATATAGCACCGTGGCCCTATTTTAATTGCAATGACAGCATCCTCTGATATCTTGGGGGTTGTAGTTTGGTGAGAAACTAGAGATCTCTGAGAATTTTTATTCCTCTCCCTTAACAGCTGAGCCCAGAATTCCATAGAATGAAACTATGCCAGTTAAAGTGGAATCACAGCACTACCAGTGTGTAGTGCAAAAGGGTCCTTAGTTTTGATGCTGGACAGTGCAGGGAGTAATGACCACAGATGATTTATAAAATTTTAATGTAGACAAGGAAGACATTGGAATAGTCAAAGATTTCCTATATGTTGGCTGAGTCATTAATCAGAATGGAGGCTGCAGTGAAGCAATCAAAAGAAGACAAGACTTGGAAGGGCATCTGTGAAGGAACAAGACCATATCCTCAGGTGTAAAGATAAATAGTTGAATACCAAAGTCAGGATTATCCACGTCATTATATTTCTGATTTCTATGTATGATTGTGAAAGTTGCACAGTAAAGAAAGCTAATAAGAAGAGAATCAAATCATTTGAAATGTGGTGCTGGGTGAGAGTTCTGCAAATACCATGAACTGCCAAAAAGATAAATGAATGGGTTATAATGCAAATCAAGCCTGAAACTTTCTAGAAGCCAAGGTGAATAAGCTGAGACTGACATACTTTGGACATTTCATGAGAAGACAGGACTCATTAGAAAAGACAACAATTCTTGGTAAGACAGAAGACAGTAGGAAAAGATGTACAGATGGATAGACACTGAACATGGGTGGAATAAATTTAGTTCTGTTCCCTGGAAAGGAAAAATATATGAGGATTGGTAGGATGGGACCCTCATGTAATTGAGCCTCATGCAGCCTTGCAATGGGAGGAAACTGTAATTTTGCATATTTCAGAGGCCCTTTCACACTGCACAGTATAGTGCTATGATTCCACTTTAACTGTCATGGCAATATTCTATGTAACCCTCGGGGCTGCAGTTAAGGGAGATACATTTAAAATTCTCAGCCAGAGAGTTCTAGTGTCACACTATGAATCCCAGAATTCCATAGATGCAGCCATGGCAGTTAAAGTTGAAGATGGTGCTATAATTTCTAGTACAGTAGAACCTCCGAATCTGTGGGAGATTGGTTCCGGGGAGCCCCATGGATACAGAAAACCACAGATAACAGTGGATGCCATAGAAAATAATGGGACTTCTAGTTTAAAATACCATAGAGTTGCCTTGGAGGACCTAGAAAATGTCTAGAGAGGATGCTTCTCTAGGCATTCTCAAGGAAGTTTCTATTGGCTTCAGAGAGTGTGACTACCACTAGCACTTTGCTTTTCTGACAATCACCCTTCTGAGCTCAGGACATAGTAATATGCTATAATTGTTTTAGTGGTCATGCAATTGCCGCGTACCACATCAAAAAGGTTTATTTAATTGCAAGGCAGTCTTCTTGAGCTGATATCCCCAAAGTGTCTTGGAGTATAACTCCCATCATTCATGGTGCTTTGCATGCCTGGAGAATGCCAGGCTGGGGGAAACTGCTGTCAGTCACTACTTTCTGGGTATTCACCATCAGTTTCACTAAGGGCGTGTCTATATGGACTAAATACCTCACTTTCCCACCATTTCAGAGCCTTGCAGTCCGTGTGATGAAGGGTATTTGCCCCATTCTGCCCCTGGACAGTCCTCACTACCCCTGGGACAGACACAGGGCTAAGATGGAGGAAAGGCAGGGCAGGGCCCAAAAAACATTTTTATAACATACCCAGTTTACTCTGTTACTGCCAGCAAAAACTGGATTGGGTCCTACATGGTCACAGGAGCCCATCTAGCACACTGGCCCTCGCTGCCACAACCATCTCCATGACTCTCCCAGCAGGGCTGGTTTAAGGAATTTTGGGGGCCCCTGCAATGCTTTACTTTGGGGCCCCCCATATGTTTTTCTCAGATCAATTTAACCTAACCTATTCACCGTACAGGATGTTCAGATTATAGTAGGACCCCTGTATCCATGGATTCATTAGCCATGGGACACAAAACAGCACACCTACCATAGAGTCTTCCTAGAAAATGTGTCTTCCCTAGCCCTTTTCTAGGCCCTCCAAGGTAACTCTATGGTATTTTAAATCAGAAGTCCCATTATTTTCAATGGCATTCACTATTATTCATGGTTTTCAGAATCCACGCCCCCCCCCCTAAACCAATCCCCAGTGGATAAGAGGGGCCTACTATATTACATAATTTGCCACCAATAATTTAGTTTAAAAACTATATGATAGGCACTAACATAATATTTTTTGTTTATTAGCAATTAATGTAATGGTGTAGATTTCCTCAAAGAAAGAGTGGACTACAAGCTAAACATGAGTTAGCAGTGTGATGCAGCAGCAAAAAATGCCAATGCAATTCTAGGCTGCATTAATAGGAGTAGTGTCTAGATCAAGGGAAGTAATAGTATCACTCCTTTCTGCTTTGGTCAGACCTCACCTGGAATACAGTTTCCAGTTCTGGGCACAACAATTCAAGCAAGATACTGACAAGGATGGTGGGAGGTCTGGAAGCCATTATGCCCTATGAAAAAGAGAATGTTGAGAGGTGACGTGATAGCCATGTTTAAATATTTGAAGGGATGCCATACTGACGAAGGTGCAAGCTTGTTTTCTGCTGCTCCAGAGACAAGGACATGGAGCAATCAACTCAGACTACAGGAAAAGAGAATCCACCTAAACATTAGGAAGAACTTCCTGACAGTAAGAGCTGTTTGGAAGTGGAATACACTGCCTTGGAGTGTGGTGGAGTCTCCTTCTTTGGGTTTTTTTAAACATAGGTTGGATGGCCATCTGTCAGGAATGCTTGGATTTTGTGTTCCTGCAGGGCAGAAGCCGATTGGATGGGGTGGCTGTTGGGGTCCCTTCCAGCCCTATGATTCTATGATTCTAGGCTGCATTTAGAGCCTGGGAAAGTTACTCTTGGATTACACCTCCCAGAATCCTCCTCCAAGTACCCTTCTCAAGGTCTGGTTGCATTGTTCCTTTTCCAGCATTCTCTAGCACAGTGGTTCTTAACTTGGGGTCCGCAATGTCCTCACAGGGGGTCCACAAAGGCTTGAAGGCTGCTTGGCCCACCTCCTCCCTGTAGTGGAGCAGCCACATGACAGGAACCAAGGCAAAGGCTGGCTGGCTTGGCCTGCACATTGCCATTCAATCCACTCCAGCCACAAACTTGCAGGAAGAAGCAAGAGTGCCTCTGAGGGAAAGTTTAATGGATGGTGTAATTGTACTGTTGTTGTTGTTAGCTATTAGTATTAGCTATTATTATTAGGGTTTTAAATCTTGAGTTAAGTCTTGGGGCAAGAAAAGATATTTAAAGGGGGTCCCTGGTAAAGAAAAGGTTAAGAACCACTGCTCTAGGCCAATGCCTCTCACATAACACTAATGGGATACTGGTGTTTTAGTGACAACAATAAAACCATTGTTCCCAGTAATATTACTCCGAATTTTTCTTTATATTCTTTATATTCTTCTGTTAAAAGAGCTAGAGTGTTGTAGAAGTTTCAGCATTTCCCTATGACTGTGGAGACCAGGGTTTGAATCCTTACTCAGCCATGAATACCCACTGGGTGACCTTGGGCAAGTCACACTCTCTCAGCCTCAAAGGAAGTCAAAGGCAGACCCCCTTTGAACAAACCTTCCCTAGAAAACCCCATGGTAGGTTGGCCTTACTCAGAAATGACTTGAAGACACATGGGCAAACACACACAAATTTCTTTTGCAGGCTGAACTCAGTTGGCAGCAAGGGGAGGAAGCTGAAGAAGACCAAGGGGGAAACAGAGGGGAGAGGAACCGAGACAGGTTAAAAGCAGCTGGAAAGGTGGGCTGGAGGGAATCTATGTGCAAGGAAGGAAAGAAAAGAAAGTTAGAAAGAAAGAAAGAAAGAAAGAAAGAAAGAAAGAAAGAAGCACTTTCTGAGGGAGACAACCCTCAAATTCCCTGTCTCTCTTACACACACACACACTCACCCTCTCCGGCGTGCCTCTCCCTCCAGCTTCTGCCACGGAGGGCTGCTGTTTCTTTCTCTTTCTCTTTCTCTTTCTCTTTCTCTTTAGTTTTGGAGAGGCTGTTTTGTTTGTTTTTTAAAAAAAGCCAGTAGGAAGTTTTTGGAGGAGGAGGGTAAGAGGGGTCTCCTCCCGGCTGTCTCCTGGCTGTCTCCTTCGTCAGATTAAGGAGGCCAACACAGGGCCCTCTCTTGACCTCGAGGCCCCCTCTTGACCTCAGGGGCCCCTGCCAATGCTGATTTGGCAGACAGGTTAAACTGGCCCTGTCTCCCAGAAACCAGGAAGGAGTCCCTCAGCCTGTGATTGAGGCTGGTCACATGCAGTGGGCCATCAGTCAAATGTCACAGACCCCCTTCCTGCCTTCTGAGTCAGCAGAGGAAGTGGCGGCAGCTGCAGGGATCGGACGGTATGCTTTTTTGGCCTGTTCTGTGCAGGTAACAGGGGAAGAATAGGCCAGCTCTGGAGCCAGGATGTGTAGCTGAGGTATCCTGGCTCATGCAGATGAGCCCTTGTCATGATGACCTGCCAGTCACCATGGAATCCCATCACAAATTCACAGGAACAACATTGGAAACTTCCACTCCTTATTTGGAAATGGGAAGAAGGTGAGAGAACCTCATTGAATAAACATGATGTCACATCACTTGATTAAGGTAACTCTCTCTGATTGGCAGAGGCAGAGCCAATGAGAGATCAACACAAAGGACTTTTAAAAGTTCTGATCTTCCCATAGTTCTGAGCTACACTGGTTGAGCACATGGCCTAGCTAGATTTGGCTAGCTGAGATGGACTCTGATCCACATGGCCCCATGACCTAGAGGGGCTCATGGCCTGAGCCCATGGCAGAGGGCCCAGAGAATGGAACAAAGCCATGGAATAACAACAAGATACCAGATTGTAATAACAAAAAGTTGGGGGCCCCCAATCTTACTCAAAGGCCTCAAAAGGATCCAAAAGGACTCTGAATTCCATCTCCAGAGACTGTAAGTTACTTTACATTAGTAGATAGGGAACTGTTTTAATTAGATTGCGATAGATTATGATTTATTTTGTAAGTGCTCTGGTTTGAATGTATAACTCTGTAAAGCCTAAGCTGAAGCCTGGGGGGAATGCTTTCCCTTCCTGTTAACATTGAGCCTTGGAACTAAAATTAAAATCTATTTACTTTTCTCTCTATAAGCTTGCCTCACGAGTCTTCTTGGTCAGCTATCAAAACCTTCCCTGGATGAGATAAAAGGGGTTATCATTGTTTCTTTAATATAGCCTGTCTAGATATCACTGCCTAGACGTGGAAAAAGGAAATTATAGAATCAGTGAGTGGTGGCAAAACGAAGAGGAATCCCTTGGGTTTGGGATTGGGAAAAGGGCCAACCCTGGACTTCAGGCAGCAGAAACTCTAGAGTCAGCCATCACAGCCCTACAGCAGAGATGAGCAATATGCAGCCCTCTAGATATTGCTGGGCTGCAACTCCAATTAGGCCTCAGACAGCCTAGGCAACAATAGTCCTCAAGTTTTATACAGGAGGCCACTGCTGTAAGGAGCTGGAAGCCTTGCTTCTGTGTTCCTCTTTATTACAACCTATTATATTTATTTCTCTGCAATTGTAATGCAAAAATTGGAGGGGAAAAACAGTGGGTGATGTGAGCATTCACCTGAAGAAAAGATACATTCAGCCTGGAAAGAAAGGAAAACATACACAAACACACATTAAATAGTCTAACCTTTAAAAACAAAACTAACATTTGTGAAAGCATAGCTGAAGAAGAGAATTGGATGTGGCAAGTAGGGATGCTTGAGAATTCTGATCTTTGCAAATGCCAATATGAATTGACCTGATCTGCACCTACTCAATTAATGATCAGGCCTCAATCATCCACCAGCTTTTGCAATTCTGAAATGTTTTCACACAGTTTTTGGCTCATGAAATGCATTGAACTGTTGCTTAAAGTGTGCATTTTTACATTAATTACTTTACAAAAAAGGTATTAAAATACAAATTTTCATGCATCAAAAGCTGATTAATGTAGGAAGAATTTTGAATGGAGTGATTGGGTGAACAAAGGCAAAGCGACATGGAGAGGAAACAGATGGTTTAGCTCTTTTAAGTAATATCACTGGCAGTACGGTATCTACAGATACCTGTAGAGCAGGGGTGGGAATCCTAATGCCTTCCAGAACTGGTTGGACTGCAGCTCCCAGCATTCCTTACCAGTGGCTAGGGATACTGGGAGTTGCAGTCCAACAACATCTGGAGTGCCACACGATTCTCATTTCTGCTGTAGAGAGTTGTACAAACACCTAATAAGTAGGATGTCAGGAGCAAGGGTGAGACTGAGAATTGATTTACTGAATATGTGGAAGTTTACTTAAATGGTGTATATCATGCCATGCTTGGCATGACATGTATAAAAGATGTTTGCTTCTGTGAAATGTGAAGAGATACAACTGAGGGACTAACTGTCTAGACTGCAGAAATACAGCTGTTTGACACCGCTTCATCCACCCTAGTTCTATCCTGTGGAATCCTAGTATTTGTAGTTTAGTGAGGCATCAGAGTTCTCTGAGAGAAAAGGCTAAATACCTCACAAAGCGATACATACCAGGATTCAATAGAACTTTGGTGGATAAAGTGGGGTCAAGCTGCTGTATTTCTGCAGTCTAGACAGTCCATGAGAACATCTCTTAAAAGAAGAGGCCTGGACAAGGGAATGTTTGTACTAATGCCAGTTGCCTTTCTTTGGTATTTGTGTTGTGAATTTTCTGTTGTAAGATTTATGTTGTGATTTTTGACCATTTCCGCATAATGTATATTCTCCTTTTTGCTTTTTTTAATGGATTAGTTAATTCTCTTCCCAAAAATGCTGGACTGGTTAACATACCCTCTTATATAAAAACAAAAATAGATTAACTTTGAGAGATCTTTGTAAAACAGAGAAGCAGGCAAGGCTGTGAATGATTAGGAGAAGTGATGCACTCTTCTCCATCCTGAAAAGGAAGATGTTGCCTTTTGCTAGGAATTGCAGCACGGTGAAGGAAATTGTGGGTTTCTCTATATTTTTTTTCCTTTCAAGGAAAACAGATAGTAGAAGCTTGATGAGATAGATGCTAGTTCAATCTGTGTGCTCAGTCTTGAAAGAAATTTTGGGAATGTCAGTGGTTCATACACTAAAGACGTGGTGTCAAAACGCTAGGGATGGGTGATTATTTTAAACAATTCATTTTTTGAAAAAGACTTCCAAAAACTGCATTTTTTCATAAATTTGTCAGATATAAAGAAATACAAATGTGGGAGAAAGTAAAACTGGTAGATTGGTCCATGCCTCCAGGAGGAGGACCACAGATGTTTACTCTGAAAATTTTGGCTTTGAGACCCCATCCAAAATCCTGGATCAAGGAGATATATAATTGCATTGCAGGTGGAGATACATCTCATCTCATTTCTTTTTTGCCTGTAAATCCACTTTCTGCATGCTGCCCACGTCTGACATGGCCATATAGTGTACTCCTAAGATTACTTTGGAAATCATGGGATGTAGCCAGATACTTCTCAGATGTTCCCGCTCTTCACCAACCATTATATGGCCATATCAGGAGCAGAAAGCATACACAAGGTGGGTTTACAGGGGAGGGGGTCATTGTGTGAAGGGCATAGAGGATTAGGACCTCCTCAATTACCAAAAAAGTGACTCACACAGAGGTAAATTCAATTTATGTCTCTATAGCTCACTAGTAAAGATGCCAGCCTCTGTGTATTCAACTACATTTGTAGTGCTGAGTTAGGAATCATAGATTCATAGAATTGTAGAGTTGGAAGAGACCACAAGGGCCATCCAGTCCAACCCCCTGCCATGCCGGAATCACAATCAAAGCATCCCTGACAGATGGCCATCCAGCCTCTGTTTAAAGACCTCCAATGAAGGAGACCCCACCACATTCTGAGGGAGTGTGTTCCACTACCAAACAGCTCTTACTGTCAGAAAGTTCCTCCTAATGTTGAGGTGGAATCTCTGTTCCTGGAGCTTGCATCCATTGCTCCATGTTCTAGTCTCTGGAACAGCAGAAAACAAGCTTGCTCCATCCTCAATGTGACACCCCTTCAAATACTTAAATAGGGCTATCATATTGTCCCTTAACCGTCTTTTTTCCAGGCTAAACATACCCAGCTCCCTAAATCTTTCATCTGGCCAATGCTACTGGTTGGGAATTTGGTTAGCTTTTGGTAACAACTTACCAAAATTTTCAACTTTCTTCATAAATTTGTCAGAAGGACTTTAGATTAAAACTTTTTAATGTAAGAAGAAGGGAAATTAACAGATTCATACATCCCTAGGATGCACTATTAGAGCTCTGCATGGAATGTCAACTTTGAAATAATCAGCCCCCAGCAATGTGGTGGAAGGGGAGCTTCCTGGCCTCTGTCCCATATTTCCATAAACTGCTCAGCAGAATCTCATCAGTGGAATCAGCACTACCCACAACCATCTGTTAGAAGCACCAAGGACTGTAATTCAAGAATGACCAGAGTAATCCATGGGCTCCATCAGTTGCATTTTGTTTATCCTGAGGAAGGCCTGCAGTCTGAACAAGAGGTGTAGATCAAATTAATATGAATTTTTGGGGTCCCCAACGTAAACAGCAAGCCCCAGGTGGTTCACCCCATGCTGTGTTCTTTTCAATAAGCAAGGCAAACCATTCCCGAAATTTTACTTATGTATACATAGCACTGTTTTAGAATCAAGGCCATTGAGTTATCTTCAATGAGAGTGGTAAGTCCCCTTCCCAGACTTTTAGTGTTAGAATGGCTTAAAAGAGCAGAAAGGTGTTATTTTCAAGCAGAGCACCAATTGGTAGCCCAAGACTCAAACCATCTATTAGAACTTTTGAGTGATTAAACCTTCTGATGATCTGGTAGATGACCCCAGCCCAAAGCTTCGCAGTAGTGTAGTGCTCTATAAAGAATGATCCCAGTTCTCTGCAGTTTGACCTCTGTGGAAATGTCATTTAGCATGTGTCTTACTCTGATTCTAGCAATGGAAAAGAAAGGAAAACACTCCACTGAAATATTCAATTTCCCCATGCTAAATGTTAGAATATTCCAGTAAGCCCATGTTGTCACAGTTTGGTTATTTATTTATTTTTTAGATTATTGGGGAGGGGGGGAGTTAGTTCCAATATCACTTTAAGCTGGTATCGCTGATTCTGTTATCACAGATGACAGTTTATTTTAAGAGAGTTTGCATAAAACAGAGAGTTAATTTTATTTCCAACTCACTCCAAGACTGTGGATTGAGATGATTGCTAAATCACTACAATAATAATGAGGCAGAATGGGTGAAAGAACAACCCCCTGGGCAGAGCATGTTAATTACCCTTGCAGCTGGGAGATCCATTTGCATATGTGCTCTTTGAATCCTGTCAGGTGTGAATTGAACCACTGAACAGTTACATTAGATAATCCGGCTTTCCAAAGTATATTGCTAAAAGATATGATTCATAACACCATTCAAATTATTAAAGGTAAAGTATTCCTCTTTAAATTGTTCTCATTTTAACAACCTCTGCTTATGACTTCTGGAACCCTCACCTTTGCAGAGAAACAAAGGAGAGAGAAAAAACTCATCAGAAGCTCAGATTCTCTTAATTATCTACCAAAGGAAGGTGGGCCTATAACCTGGATGGTCAACGGGAAGCAAGAAAATTAAAGCTTAATAGTATTCTTAGACCTTAGTCCTCCACCCAAATCCTTGAATTGTTAACAAAAATGTGGGGCCCTGCAGCACTGACATATACAGTATTTAGTTCTGTTCTTGGATTATAATGATGGTACTCTTTATGTATGATGTATATTTAATGGGGTATAATATAACAGCAGAAGGCGTAAATACCCTGAAGGCAACAGATCCCAACTTATCTTGAAAGCTGAGCAAAGTCAGCCATGGTTAGCACTTGGATGGGAGACCACCAATAAAAGCCATAGGGTGTAGGCTGTATTTCAGAGGAAGAGACTGGCAAAACCACCTCTGAATATTCTTTGCCTAAGAAAACCCTATGAAATTCATGGGGTTGCCATACATCAACAGGCAACTTGAAGGCACAAGCATATGCACATGCACACAATATTGTAACCTGCCTTGACAGACCCCCATCTTTTCATAACTCATCAATAGGCTGTATTTTGTATATTGGCTTATAATTGGCATTCCATGTGGTTAAAAATAGGCCAGGGACTTCCAAATAGAAGAAATCAAGGTTTGCTCAGAAAACTGAAGAGAGTAGCCAGCTAAAATTCCTAAAAGACACACCCAGGTGAGAATTACCTGAAATCCCCCAGAACTGCTAAGTTAGAGAGATAATGGGATGATTCTTCCTGGACATCTCTGAAAGTGAGTCATTCAATAATCCCATTAAGGTAGCTGTGTGCTCTTTGCTTGCAAAACTGGTTTTTCCTCCTGCCTTTCCTAAAACAATAGAGGTTTGCCTGAGACCCATCAGTTTTAATGTTTCAACCATTAGCGATCATTAACACATCTGAAGAATTCATTATCTATCCTTAGGAAGCTCCAAGAGACATTGTATTCCACTCAAACTCACCCCTTCAGGGTAAATATTGACTATAAATGTCACCCTAAAACACAGCCAGGGTGTGCACAGATCCTCTTCCTTTTATCTCCACATCAGTCTTTATCACCACTCTTCCCTCCCAGACTCCACACTGCTGGTTTCCTGCTCAATCTGCTCTTCACATAGGTACAAACTGAGGAGACTCCAAGACAGAGAATGAAATAAAAATGTTTTTTATTGAAAAATAATCAAGGAAACAGACACACAGATCAGTAGCCACCATCCTGTTCACCTATTCTTCTATCCAAATGCTTCCTATTTTCTTTGATAGCCCTGTGTGACTACTTGAAGTCTGAGTTCCTTTCCTCTTTTCCCAGTTAGAGGAATTAGTGGGGGAGCACCAGCTGAGAACAGTTGCTGAAACCAGTTGCTTTCACTCCTCTTTTTCAATGTGGGGGAAATGGAGGAAGAGTCATTTGCTGTTGGAAGCAATTCCAAAGAGGGATTCAGCTAGATCTTGGAAACACTAACTGAGAGTGAAACACAGGGGCTGAAATCCAATTGCTAGTGAAAAAGCAGATCCATTGAATCACTAGGATTTATGTAAGTGTTGATTTGCTATTTACCAATTGAATAAATGGGCCTGTGATGCTCGGAACAGGCTATTTAGGGAGCCCTGGTGGCACAGAATTAAATGCCAGTACTGCAAGCCACCACATTGCAAGTTCAATCTCAAGGACTCCAAGGTTCACTCAGTCTTCCATCCTTTCATAGGTCAGTAAAATGAGTACCCGGCTTGTGGGGGCAATTAGCTAACACAAACTGGAAACCACTTCATGTGGTATAGGATATGTAAAGTGCTATTGCTTAACAATTTGTAAGCTGCTCTGAGAGCCTTGGTGGCTGAACAGCTGGGTATAAATACCTAAAATATAAATAAATAAATAAATAAATAAATAATATTTAATTTAGTCCAGTGGAGAATCCCCAAAGTTATGTCCAATTTCTGATCAGAAACAAAAGAGATTCTGCTTCAACATGGAAGGGTGGGACATTTGAGGAATCTGCCAGTCCAGTTTCTGGCCCTCTGCCTGCCTAGAGATCAGAGATTCTAGGTTTAATTTTACTAAGTGTTGCAACCTATGTGAGTCTACTTATTAAGGTTGCCAGACCAGGGCCATGGCAGCCCCTGAGATTTCAGCACCAAATCTAGGGAAGATTTCTTCTGATATCACAGGAGGTGGGCCCTGATGAGGTTACAAGGTTGATGTTACAGGGCAGACACTGATGATGTCATTAAACAGGGACTTTGAACATTCTATACTTATTAATCTGCACCACAGACAGGATCAGAATCCAAAATAACCTGAACAGATTAGAAAGCTGGGGCAATATTAACAAAATGAATTTCAACAGGGAGAAAGGTAGGATACTACATTTGGGCAATAAAAATGAAATGCACAGATATAGGATGGGTGATACATGGCTTGAGGGCAGTGCATGCGAAAGGGATTGGGAGTCTTAGTGGACCACAAGCTGAACATGAGTCAGCAGTGTGATGTAGCAGCTAAAAAAGCCAATGCAATTCTAGGCTGCATTAATAGGAGTATAATGTCTAGAGATCAAGGGAAGTAATAGTGCCACTCTGTTCTGCTTTAGTCAGACCTCACCTGGAATACTGTGTCCAGTTCTGGGCACCACAATTCTAGAAAGATATGGACAAGCTGGAACGTGTCCAGAGGAGCGTGACCAGGATGTTGGGAGGTCTGGAAGCCATGCCCTATAAGGAGCGGCTTAGGGAGCTGGGCATGTTTAGTCTGGAGAAGAGAAGGTTGAGAGGGGACATAATAGCCATGTTTAAATACTTGAAGGAATGTCATACTGAGGATGGAGCAACCTTGTTTTCTGCTGCTCCAGAAACTAGGACATGGAGCAGTGGGTTCAAACTACAGGAAAAAAGATTCCCCCTAAACATTAGAAGGAACTTCCTGACAGTAAGAGCTGTTCAGAAGTGGAATACACTGTCTTGTAGTGTGGTGGAGTCTCCTTCTTTGGAGGTTTTAAAACAGAGGCTGAGTATCTGTCGGGAATGCTTTGACTGTGTATTCCTGCATGGCAGGGGGTTGGAGTGGATGGCCCTTGAGGTCTCGTCCAAGTCTTATGATTCTATGAAAACCATCTGGATGGGAGACATAACAGATATATTAACTAGTAGGCAAAATTTAGAGATTTACAACAACACATGGTTTTAACTTTTTTAGTCTTTTCCACTGTTTTAACTTATTGATTTGTTTAATATGATTTTATGCTATTTACATTATTTTATTGTTTTTATCTGGAACTAATTTAAATTGTTTTTACTTTTTATATTGTTTTAACTGTATAGCGCCCTGAGATTCTGGGCCAGCGTGATATTGTGGTTTGAGCATTGGACTATGATTCCAGAAACCAGGGTTCAAATCCCCACTCAGACATGGAGACACACTGGGGACCTTGGACAAGTCACACTATCTCAGCCTCAGAGTTCTTTTTTCCCTTTTCTTTCCTATTCTCTTCTTTGTTGCGTATGATTGTTGTTTGTTTGTTGTTTTCTTTTGTTATTTTTTCTATTAATTTAAGTGTTAAGTGAGATAAATATATATATGATTCTATACTTGCTACCTGGAACAGTCCAGAAAACTGTGGCATGCACTATTTCTCTAGTCTGGAACTGGACCTCAAGTGTCTATCCCCTAGGTAGCATCATCACTTCACCCAGCACAGACTTGGCAAATGGGAAAATGAATTAGTTATAGGGGTATTGAGTACTGGTCCAGGTGGCTTGCTGAGGTTGAATGCTTCCTTTTCCCACTGCATTTTTTTGCTAAAACCATGGTCCTATTTTTCTATGAGAGAAATTGGTCACCTTGCCTGTATCAAAGTGGATACAGTTATGAAGGAGACTAGCAAGAGTTATGGCACTAAAATGAAACGTTGGCAGTTTAAAAATTTAACTCTGCATTTGTGCCTTTGTATAATTTGGTAACTGAATGAGCATAACCTTTGTAGAGGCAAAAGACATGGATCATGAAATAAAATGATAATAGCAAAATAATAATCTCACATTTTATGTTGTGTCTGCATATAATTTCCTGCCAGATGCAGCCACAGAAATTGTATTAGGTCCAATGTCTGTGTACTAATAATGTTGTCTTTTAACATTCCATTAGAATAAGTAATGTATATTCCTTTCTGCTTGAGGATATCTAAAGGACAGGAATCTCAAGAGTGACATATCTTGAGATCAACAAATATAGGGAAGTGCTTATTGATTGCACGGTGGAATATGAAAAATGAAATAAACAGCTTGAGGATGATATGGCTGCTGCAACAAGGCACACACAGAAGGTTCAGGCTTCCACTCATTACAAAAAAAAGGGTACGATCGTT
Organism: Gambelia wislizenii; assembly: GCA_030847615.1. Taxonomy (NCBI): domain Eukaryota; kingdom Metazoa; phylum Chordata; class Lepidosauria; order Squamata; family Crotaphytidae; genus Gambelia; species Gambelia wislizenii. The sequence continues at coordinate 114,105,089 of JAUMIR010000001.1, read as the reverse complement.
AGATAACACTTTTTGCTTGAAACACAAGGAGAATGAAAGGGAAGGAGACTATTGAAACCAACCTTAAGATAACCTTGATGGCAGCTCTTTTCTGCCTGTAGTATTTTGTACTAGTAGTTGCCATTGCTGTTGCTTCCCAACAGCAGCAGGGGAACAATGATGCCAATGAACAGAACCAGAGCACATTGCAATGACTGTTCCTGTATATCCTACTTCCCAGGATGGTCAGGCTCCTAACAGTTCACGAAACAGTTGGCTGGCTGGGGCCCAATGGAATGCCAATGGAAATTCATCCTTGCATGCCTCATTTGAAAAGCAAACTGAATTCCTGCCAAAAGCTGTTGGACGTGGTTGGCAGAAGCATTATTCTGTGGGAAACTGTCGCATGTGGGGATGGCTTTGTCCCTCCACCCTGTGTGGCAAGGGCACAGGAAGTGCATAAGAATGAGGGGGGCATGACAAGGTGGCTCTTTTCTTTCTTACAAAAGGAACTTTCTCTGACTTCCCCATCCTGCATTTTCTGACCATATTTTAATTTGCACAGTCTGGGGATGAACAACCCAGGAGGTAGCCAAACAGCAGAACTGCACAGCAGAAAGGGCACAAAAACAAAGGCTTCAGCTAGCAGCCATTTCACTGCTCTGACCCACTTTCACACACACACACACACAACTTACAGGCAGCAAGGTTTATCCAAAGGCATCTGGAGGTCTTTATCTTCAGTTTCAGTATAAAGAAACACAGTATATACACAGCAAACCTCATTAATAAACTCAACAGAAATTTCTCCAACATCCATCAACACTCCTCTTTGCCCATGACACCAACCCACACACAATGCATCTTGTGCTTTGACTACATAGGAGTGTTTGCTAGTCAGTCCTCTGCCTAGCCACAGCTGTGATCAAACCCACTTCAGCTGTGCTATTTGGTGGTCTGTTGCTCCAACATTTTTCCTTTTGCACTTAAAGCAATATTTCCCTGACAGAATAATTATTTTCATTCGTAATGAACTATAATTAATCAGAGAAATGTAGAAGGTTTCTCTTCTAGTTCCATCAGTGAAACCCTACTGAGATTATATCTACTGAAGCTTACTAATTTTTGTTGTTTGCTCTTGCTGTTTTTCTTTTCTTTTCACAACAACAAAAATAAGTGAAGTCCTTATATTGCTTTTTGGCTCAAAGTGTAGCATATGAAAAAATCTAAAACTATGTTTTCTATATTCATTACTTATAACTTATTAAATCTAAAACTATTTTATTTATATTTGATGCCAATACTGTAATTAAATGGGAAACAGTGGTTGCAAAGGTACACTAGGGCAACAATGATGATTTTACCAACTAAGATGCAAAGAAGTGATACAGTCTTTCTAGGGAATTGAGAGGAAATGAAAATGCCATACTAGATATACACAGAGCTTTGAGTTTCATGGTTTTAAAAACTGAGATGCAGTAGTTACAAAGAAGGGCACTTTTAGATCTGAGTATACTGTTGGTTGTCTTGTTATTTGATGCTCATGGTATAACAGTATTTTGGAGAATGTTGTGCAGGGCATGTAGGACTTCTGAAAATATTAAAGAGAATTGTCAAAAGGGGATAGATTGGTCCTGCACCCATCTTTTATATCCTGCTCTGAAAGAATAATGAGGAAAAGCATAGTTATTCTTTCTGGTAATGTTCCGTCAAGTTCCTGACAGAGTCTTTATTGGTCTGTCCATCTTCCATTACTTGTATTGTCAAATGCTAGACACCTCATCCAGGTAAAGAATAACACAGGCATGGAGGAAAGCATGCTCCTGATAAATGGTTCAAAAACAACACTGTGGTAGCAATTGGGAAAGGAAGTTCAAAGGTGTTTTCTTTTATTATGAGCAAGCTGAAACCTGTGGGGCCTTTGTTTTCTAGAGAAATAATTGATTATCCCCACACAGCTTTAAAGCTTGGGGCTTTGTTTTGTTTGTATGTTTTTTTAACAGCTGCTATTCTGGTTTCTTTTTAGTGGAAGAAGGAAGAGATTTAGTGAGAATGAGAGGAAGGAAAGTACAGTAATCAAGTTTCATATTCTGAAATATCTGCATAAATCTATACAGTGCACACGATAAACAATGCAAATTAAATAGCTTTGTATAAAGTTATATACTCATTATATTCTGATAATAGAATTTGAATTATGGAAGGAAGACACTCTAAGATCTTCTTGATCTTATCACAAATCTAGTTTTGCCAATGCAAAACAATTATTATTATTTTATTATTATTACGTTTATTTATATAGCGCCATAAGCTTTAAATAACGCTTTACAAAAAAGAATAACAACAATCCACAATAAACACAAAAACCTACCTATGGCGCACAATCTAAAACCACAAACAAAATTATAAAATGAATAAAATATTACTATAAGAAGATTAAAACAATACTATAAAAGTGCAAGTTAATACAATGAACAGGAAAATATAATATAATGAACAGGGAAATAGGGGGAAAGAGCTTTGAAAGTTAAAAATAATAGCTTATAATGAATTCTAAATGGGATCAGAAACCAGTGAAGGGACAACAACAATGGGGTGACATGATCATAACGGCTGGCAGAAAAAAATATCCTAGCGGCAGAGCATTGTACCGGAATCAAGGGGGCAAGATGGGAAAGAGGAAGCCCAGTCAGCAAAGAATTACAGTAATCCAGGCGAGAAATGACCAATGCGTGAACCAATGTCTTAGCAGCAAAAACTGAAAGAAAAAGCCTGATCCTTGCTAGATTATAAAGAAAGAAATGACACAACTTTGCCATGGCCTGAATTGAAGGAACAAACGAAAGGGAAGAATCGAAAATGAAACCTTTCCCAAGTTGTTTAACTACCAAAATAACCACTCAAGACTCAAAAGTTAGTTTAAAACGTACAAAAGCTTCATTACTCACAGTTTAGAGAGCTCATTCTTGGCAGGAACAAAAACTCCATCGAAACAAACTAAAACTAGTTCAAAATACTTAAAAACTACATTGTTACAAATCTATATTCAGGACACCCCTTTCGGGGTCCTCTGAGTTCAAAGGCCCAAATGGTTTGTTAAGGATCATGGCTTCTGGAACAAAGAAGAATACTCAGACACTCCCCTCTCATCCCAGATTCCCCAATAGCAAAACTTCAGGAAGTTACATCATCTCATCTCATCTGGCTTCTCAGTTAACCCTTCAATAGCAGAACCATTTCCACTTATTGGACTGCAAACTATATTTTCCAACACCGGAGGCCCCATGAAGGCCTGGGGAGGGAGTGGGGAGGGCCGGGGAAGCCTTCACGGGACCTCTGGAGACGCTCCGGAGGCACCATGAAGGCATGGGGAGGGAGTGGGGAGGGCTGGGGAGGCAATCATAGGGCCTCCGGAGATGTTCCGGAGGCCCCATGAAGGCCTGAGGAGGGAGTGGGGAGGGCTGGGGAGGCCTTCACGGGACCTCCAGAGATGCTCTGGAGGCCCCATGAAGGCCTGGGGAGGGAGTGGGGAGGGCTGGGGAGGTGATCATGGGGCTTCCGGAGATGCTCCGGAGGCCCCATGAAGGCCTTGGGAGGGAGGGGGAGGAAGGTGAAAGTGACTATAGGGCCTCCAGAGGCCCTGTGGTCGCTTTGGCGGGGGAAGGGGAGGGCAGTTGTTATTCGTGGATTTTTCGCATTTGCAGGGGTCTGGGGAACCTAACCTCCGCAAATGTGAAGGGATGACTGTACATTCCAGAACCTTAGAAAAGAAAGGCAAGAGTGAGGTTGGCTGATAATTAGAGAGGGAGAGCGGGTCAAGTGATGGCTTCTTGAGAATGGGAGAAACCAGAGCATGTTTGAAATCCGAAGGAAAACAACTAGTAGAGAGAGAGAAATTAATAATAAAAATAAGAGAAGGGAGAATAGAAGAAGCAACCGAGCTTAATAAGCAAGAAGGAATGGGATCAAGAAAACAAGTAGATGAGTTAGATGATTTCACCAGGTTAACTAGTTCAGCTAGAGAGACTGGGGGGAAGGCAGAAAATTTTACCAATATGGGTGGCTGAGGTACTGGAACAAGACGAGTCAGAGACTTCCATAGAAGAACGAGTTAGATCAATCTTAGCAGTGAAAATAATCTAGACAGAAGGTCTGTAATCTATCAGGAACTACTTCTTTACATCCCTCATTCATCCATGGTTTTCACATGGAAGCCAACACTGAAATGGAAAGTGGAATGTACAATAAACCCAAGTTTCCAAAGTTATGCTCGATCTTTAATATGAATGATGAATTGCCTTGTAGGATGTCTTCACTTTCAGCTACTCAGCATGCCTCTGGCTATCTTGACTAACTATGCAAATAATTAACCAATTTTAAAATAACTTCAATTATTGTCTTCCAAAGGGGGATGGGGAACAGGACTGTTATTAAAGGGTAAAACAATTCAACAAGCTGAGATTATAGTGCTTCTAGACTGATTTTAATTAGAGAGTGATATACACTTTAGATCACTTTGTTGATCTTGCCAGTTTCAAAGCTGGCTCTTATGTCTGTCTAAAATATTTGCTAAAGCACAGCTTTTAATTGGCTTATGGAATGCTTTTCTGAAAGACTTTCAGATGGCTCTTTGGCTTGAAGAGTGAATAACTGCTTCAAACTAAACTCTTACAATACAGCTGGCTGTTGATACAGTCCTCAGTAGCAGGAAATGTTACACTATTAAAAAGGAATGGCACAATCCTCTGTGAATTCTGCCCCCACTCCCATTAGAATGATGGGGGGGGGGACATGAGAGCACCACAGTGTGCTTTGGCTGCTCCTGTTTCTTGAAATAGTTCTGTAAAGGAAAAAGTCTGGGGGGTCGTTTACACAGGCAAATATTCCTCTAAATATATTGCTAAGATAGCTCATAGTTCACACGGATCACAGCACAGCATTGCCGCATTCAGAAGGGGGGAAGGTAAAACACCCAAATATAGCGTGGCAAGGGATGTCACTACTTTTACAGGTATATTTGCAATTTAGCGCTTTATTGGCAGTGTAAACTACCATTCTGTTAAGGGTTGCAGCAGATCTACATTGTGATTGGTTGCTCTGATGCAATGGGTGGGCTTAAAAGAGGAGTACTGAGTTCAGTAGCATTCAGGAAACTTTGAAAAAGTCTCTCTGCTATTTTGCAAGTCTGCCAAGAAAAAGGATTCCCAAGACCTTTCACTCATAAAGTTCCCATCTGTCAGCTCTGCTTGGGGGAGGGCGAGAGAGCAGTAGAGAGAGCCAGCAAGGGAGAGATGGGGGAGGGAGGGGGACCAGGGAGGGAGAGTCAAAAATCCTCTGCTATTTTGCAAGCCTGTGAACCCTGACTAAACAAATCGTGCTGAAAAAACGTGTGATAGGTTCACCTTAGGATCCTCGGCATGGCAGCAACGTCTTTCAGCAGAGAGATTGCTGTCCCTCTGCTTCGGGCAGTGACTGAGATCATTTACAGGCAGATTTAGAGAGAGACAGGGACAGAGCCACTTCTTTGATCTTCCCCCCTGCTATTTTGACAGTCTGTGAGTCTTTTTCTTTAGCTCGAAAATGCAGGGCTTCAAAATGCAGGGCTTCCCCATAAAGCCTGCCTCTGCTTGGGAGGCCACCCCCCACACACACACTTTTTCAAGTCTGAACGAAAAAGCGGCATAATTAGAAAAAAAACCTGACTGGCACAGATGCGGAAAAGAATTAAAGCGTAAGTTGCCGCAATAAATCTGCCGTGTAAACCAGGCCTTGGATGAGTTTTCCTTTACCCTCATAAAACAAGCTTCTGTTTGAAACACAGGAACAAATGATACAACACAGACAAGTCACATCACCTGAATACTTTGCAGATATTAAGAGTTCAAACCACTAGTTATTACTCTATCAGTAAGACATACACCTAGACTGCCTTCCTACACCCCTGATTAAAGATTGTTTTGCAGAAGTAGGCATGGAACTCATCAAAGGGAAAGGTGTTGAAACAAGGAAATCAGTTAGAAGGTTATCAGATGCAGGGGAAGACACACACACAAAAAAAAAACGTGTTCCCAATCACATCAGAAGATTGCTACAAAAACAGAAAGGGCAACCTTACCAGACGACTGCATCTGTTAGCTGTTCTGGGGGTGTAGCGCTGCTGTGGATAAGGCTTCACTTTTCTATTGACGGGGACAAGCCACTAATAAAAAGGGTGACTTTACTCATGGCCACACTATGCCCCTGGAAAACTGGAGGATGACATTGTTTGGTAAGGTCACCTCTTCCTGTTCTTCTAGCAATCTTTTGTCATAAAGACTGTACAACATATGTTGGTCCCACAGCCATTCCTATCAGGTATGCACATTGGGAGCCTGATATGTTAAAACAACCTGCCCTGTACCCTAAATAAGAGTACGGTAGTGTGTTTGTGCACAAATGATGTAGTCAGCATGTTACTGAACTCAATGCTAAAGTTGCCACTGACTTAAGTGGCATCATTTTAAGTTGTGATTATTTTAATTGTTTTTTTTTAATTTTTAAAATCTTTTTTATTTTATTTTATTTTTTAGATTTTAATTGTTTTTAATTTATGTTGTATTTTATGTTCTCGTGAGACGCCTTGTGTCACATTCTGGGAGAAAGGCAACATATAAATAAATAAATAAACAAACTTTGCACCATAAGCACAGGAGTTGACCTTGGGCAAATATTAATAGCCACTATTTATACTGAAGTAGGCTCCTGTTGTCCTCCAGATATTGATGGATTGGGACTCCCATAATCCAACACATCAACCATCCTGATTAAGTCTGTTGCATGTGGGTGGGGTAGGATTTTGATGTATACAAAAGAGCTTTCCAACTGAACATAGAAAAGCTGGCCAAGCAAAAAAATTCAGTAGCATAATTGTCACCTGCAGCATGTTTGCTTTGCTCCCCCATGCCCACCCTGGGCTCATTCAGATATATTACTAAATCATTCTTTAATGCAGTGGGGCATCTTCTGCTGCTGGACTTCAATAATTTCATCACTGGCTATGTTGGCTAAAGCTGAGAGAAGGTGAAGTTCTTCAATATCTGGGAGGCTACATGTCACCCATCATTTAAGTGCTATGAGAATGAGTCTGGGCAATCCTTGGGCTCATGTTTACACTCACAGATTCATGGAGTTGGCCATGCACATGGGCCAGCTAGTCCAAATACCTGCCAGTATAGAGAACTTCTACTAAAACACCTCTCCATTGACGACCCCTTGTCGTGGGAGAGAGGCTTGCGTACCCTAATGATGTTTTGAGCTATGCTGGCGGTGGCATAATAGCCACTGGTAGGGTCTCCCATGCCAGACAGGTCAAAACCGAAGGGTCTGACAAAGAGCGTCAAAGGGCAGGATGGGCTCTCCAGCCTTGTGGCAACCGTCCTAGGAGAAGGAAAACTCCAATCCCAAACCCGGGCAGATGGTGCTCGTCCAACCCTGTAAGGTCAACCATCTAAGAGAAGGAAACTCTAATCAAACCTACGGCCCGAGGACCTCACTGCCACGTCCATGCTTGCAAGGCCACGGCAGATGAATCTCTGGTTTAAAGGGTGAGGCCAGTTCTGTGCACGCTGCGCTCCACCAGAAAAATCCATTGCACAGGCTCGAAGGACAAATCCATTTCCAAAAAAGCCCTGTAGCGACTGGCGAGGGACGAAACCGGCAGGTGTAAAGATGCACTGGAAGCCGCAGCCCCAACCCTGCATGCAGGCGGTTCAGGACATTGGTCGCTCAAGCCTGACCCGGGAGATGACAGTCTTGTTCGGCAGCATTCTGAACGACCAAGCAGCCTTTTTTAAGGAGAGCACTGCTTGCTCCACATGGAGAGGGGCCTAGAAAAGGTGGCCTAAAGAAAGCTCATCCCCAACTACCTGGTTGGCTAGCCGCGGCCAACGGGAAGCTTCTGATGCGGTCAAACCAAGGCAAAGAAACAAAGGCACACACCGGCCTCCAAAGGTGTAAATAAACTGACACTTGCATGCTGGAACATCAGAACCATGCAAGACTCTGAAGATAGTGGACGGCCTGAGCGTCGTTCTGCCCTAATAGCCCTTGAACTATCACGGCTTAATATTGACATCGCTGCTCTTAGTGAAGTTCGCTTCCATGAGGAAGGCAGCCTTAAAGAACATGGCGCCGGCTACACACTTTACTGGTCTGGCAAACCCAAAACCGAAAAACATCTGTCAGGAGTAGGCTTTATGATTAAAAACTCCATTGCCTCCAAACTCGAAACCTTGCCAACAGGACACTCTGATCGCATTATTTCCTTACGCCTCCCACATGTTGTTCTCTTTAGTATATATGCCCCAACTATGCAAGCTGACCCTGTAGAGAAAGACAAATTCTACACAGACCTACGCCAACTCATACAAAAAGTCCCTGTAGAAGATAAAATTATTATCCTTGGTGACTTCAACGCCAGAGTAGGAAAGAACTCCGAAGCCTGGAAAGGTGTCTTAGGCAAGCATGGTGTTGGAAATTGCAATGATAACGGACGCCTCCTGCTAGAGTTCTGTGCAGAACAACAGCTGACTATTACAAACACAATCTTTCAGCAGAAAGATAGCTTGAAGACAACCTGGATGCATCCCCGATCCAAACATTGGCACCTCATTGACTACGTTCTAGTCCGTCAGAGAGACATTCGTGATGTCCGTCATACCCGAGTGATGCCCAGTGCAGAATGCCAAACAGATCATCGCCTTGTCAGATGTAAACTAAATCTTCATCTTAAGTTCAAACCTAAGAGGGGTGGCATCTTAAAGAAGAGACTCCAAGTCAACAATCTTCAACAAGCTACCATGAGAGACAACTTCCAGGCAAATCTACAAACGAAACTTGAAGACCACCCTACAGATCCTTCTCCTACAGTGCTTTGGCAACATATCAAAAACAGTATCCTCCAGTCTGCAGAAGAATCCCTTGGCTTCTCCCACAAGAAAAATCAAGACTGGTTTGATGAAAACAACCAAGAGATCCAGGAACTGTTGGCAAGGAAGAGAGCTGCTCACCAGGCATACCTCGCCCAGCCAACCTGTCATGTAAGAAAAGCAGCTTTCCGCCTCACATGTAGCAAACTACAACAAAAACTCCGAGACATGCAGAACAAGTGGTGGATCAGTATAGCAGAAAAGACACAACGCTGTGCAGATCTGGGTGATCATAGAGGATTTTATGAAGCTCTTAAAGCAGTGTTTGGACCTACTTATCAGGTCCAAAGCTCCTTATACAGTACAGATGGTCAAACATTAATTACTGATAAAGCCTCCATCCTAAATCGTTGGGCTGAACATTTTCAAAGTCTCTTTAGCGCCAACCGAGTAGTCCAAGCCTCAGCTATCCAAGATATGATACAAAAACCAATGAAAAATGAATTGGACATAGCTCCCACTTTGGAAGAGACCTTTAAGGCCATACAGCAGATGAAAAACGGCAAGGCAGCTGGGATTGATGGAATCCCACCTGAAGTTTGGAAACACGGAGGTCATGCACTCCACGAAAAATTCCACGAATTCCTTGTGAATTGCTGGGAAAAAGGGGAACTGCCATCAGACCTCCGAGATGCAGTCATCATCACCCTGTACAAGAAAAAAGGAGCAAAATCCGATTGCTCAAACTATCGAGGCATAACACTGCTCTCTATTGCTGGAAAAATCCTTGCAAGGATACTCCTGAACAGGTTAGTTCCTGCTATTGCAGAAGAACTTCTCCCTGAAAGCCAATGTGGCTTCAGAGCCAATAGGAGTACTACAGACATGGTATTTGCCCTTAGGCAACTGCAAGAAAAATGTAGGGAGCAGAACAAGGGTCTCTATGTAACATTTGTCGACCTCACCAAAGCCTTTGACACTGTAAGTAGAAAAGGTCTGTGGCAGATCCTGGAAAGACTAGGATGCCCCCCCCAAATTCCTTAAAATGATTATCTTGCTACACGAGGGACAGCGTGGTCAAGTCAGATATGGCGATGCTCTTTCAGAGCCCTTTCTAATAACTAATGGAGTGAAGCAAGGTTGTGTTCTTGCACCAACTTTATTTACAATCTTCTTTAGCATGATGCTCCAAAGGGCTATGGCAGAGCTTGAAGAAGACGACGGCATCTATATACGCTACCGTACTGATGGTAGCTTGTTTAACTTAAGCCGTCTGAGGGCTCACACTAAGACTCTAAACTATCTAGTCCGTGAGCTGCTCTTCGCCGATGATGCTGCCCTTGTTGCCCACACAGAAGGAGCTCTGCAGCGCCTAACATCCTGCTTTGCAACAGCTGCAGAGCTGTTTGGGCTAGAAGTCAACCTGAAGAAAACAGAAGTTCTTTACCAGCCTGCACCACAGGACGAACACCACCATCCCCACATTGCCGTCGGCAAATCAGTGCTCAAGTCCGTTCAGCAGTTCACCTACCTGGGAAGCATCATCTCCTCAGATGCCAAGATTGACAAAGAGATCGATCACAGATTAGCAAAGGCATATAGTGCATTTGGAAGACTTCACAAAAGAGTCTGGAGCAATAAACACCTGAGGCAAAGCACAAAAATCAGTGTGTATAGAGCCATCGTACTGTCTATCCTCCTTTATGGATCTGAAACATGGGTCACCTATCGCCACCACCTACGACTCCTCGAGCGCTTTCATCAGCGCTGTCTACGCGCAATCCTAAATATACACTGGACTGACTATGTGACGAATGTTGCTGTCCTTGAGCAAGCAGGGATCACCAGCATTGAGGCCATGATATTGAGAACACAGCTGCGCTGGGCAGGGCACGTTTCTAGGATGGAGGACCATCGCCTCCCAAAAATACTACTCTACGGTGAACTCGCCACGGGTCAGCGTAAGAGGGGCGCTCCAAAAAAGCGATACAAAGACTCCCTGAAACAACATCTCAGGCTTGGCCAAATTGATCACCAACAGTGGTCCGCCCTGGCCTCACATCGGGAGGCATGGAGACGCACTATCCACAATGCTGCAGCCTTATTTGAGAACTCACGACGAACAAGTCTTGAAGAGAAACGACAACGCAGAAAGAATCACAACCCAAAAACATCACCCAAGGAGACCTTCTGCTGTGCTTTTTGCAACCGGACTTGTTTATCTCGGATTGGCCTTTTTAGTCATCAGCGCGCTTGCAGAAAGCGCGGGATGAGTCCTTCCTGAATCTTCGTTTGCGAAGAAAAGCCAGAGAGAGAGATAGAGAACTTCTACTAAAACACCATTGTGGGGTAACTATCCAACCTCGGCTTAAAGACCCCCAAAGAAGGAGAGTCCACCACCTTCTGAGGCTATTTTCACAGCTGAACAGCTCTTCCTGTCAGGAGGTTCTTCCTGTAAAAAGCTATTAAAACAGGTCAGTTTACACAATACAACATACCATCTCATTCTTTCAAAACTTTCTGTATTAAAAACATTTCTTTAAAAAATAGATTCTAAATTCATTTACAAATCAATTGTAAAAATAGGCAAAGTCTGGATGGTATTATTTGTTGCTCTTGCTGGTTTTGGCATCTGTGGCCAGAATCCTGTATGGGAGATATGTATGCATAAGCATTATAGTTATGGTGCTACACAGTGAATCCTGAGTCGCCACCTGCCCATCCCTACTTATAGGGCAGCAGCCACTGCGATCAATGGGGAGTTGTTCTCCTATCCACCATTTCAACCCCCTCCTGTGAGCATTCTTCATTATGACAGGGAGAAGCAGAGTTCTTGTCAGAATCCCCTCGCACCAGAGAAGAATGAAAACAAGAAGAAAGACAACCTTTCTTTCAAGCACTATTCACCTTGCTGCAGTACATCAGACAAGTATAGATTCTGAACACCGGAATAGAGAAATAACAGATTCAGCAGTGCTATTTGGCTTCTTGAGCAACATGATATACTGGGACTACTTTAAGTGTTTTTATATTATTATTATATGTTATGTGATTAGGACATGAGCAGCTGCCCATAGGTATGAGTAAACTTTCTCCCTACTTTAATAGGCGTGATTTTGCAGTACTGTATAACCATCTCCACCTGTTTTCAATATGTGCCAGGTTATTGGGGTTAAGCGTTCCATCATCATTTATGCACCACTTCCTGACATTCCTGCCAACACAAGGAAAGTTAGAGGTACAATATTGCATGGTTATTTTCTTTGTCTAAATAGATACTGTTTGAAAGTATTCCCCATATAGGCTATATTGGTTGTATGTATTAAAGTAGTTTCTCCAGCACTGTTTCTCTGCTTTGTTCTTTCTCTCCCTGCTTTCTTTGACTTTCTCAAGACACAGCTGTGTACTGCATAGTGTTGATAATAGGAAATGAAACACTGTATCATAGTCCTGCCATCTATCAATTCTTAATAAGATTACTTTGCTAATATATGGAGGAAACATCTCTCATAATATTATACTACATAACAAATGGGGTTATCGGTCATATTTTTATATCGGCTCTCTAGTGTATGCTGTATGAAAAGATATCTGAATGTATAAAAGGAAAGTCATGTAATATATGAACATTTGCCTGTTTAAACATTTTGCTCACTACGGCTAAAATGCAATATGGGCTGAGCGAGGAGAAAATCCCATTGAACTCAATGGGACTCACATCTGAGAAGACGCATATGCAGTTGTGCTGTCAGACACTAAAAATAATAAAAATTACTTAGTAGATTTAAAAAAAAAGAATGTAATAGTTGTGTTCTATAGATTTTCCTTGGTTTTTTTCCAGGCTGTGAGGCCGTGTTCTGAAATAGTTTCTTTCTGATGTTTTGCCTGCATCTGTGGCTGGCATCTTCAGAGAATGGTTGGGTAGGAGTGTACGTGGAGTTTATATGCTACCCAACCACACACACACCTACCCAACCATTCTCTGAGGATGCCAGCCACAGATGCAGGCGAAACGTCAGAAAGAAACTATTCCAGAACATGGCCTCACAGCCTGGAAAAACCCCAAGGAAAATCTATGGATGCCGGCCGTGAAAGCCTTCAACTTCACAGTTGTGTTCTATTTTGTATTAAAAAAAAAAAAGTAGAAAAGAGGAGAATCTTTGAGTCACAGATTAAAGAACAGAATTGCTCAGATTTATCCACCACTTCATGTTACAGATAAACAAAAAAGAATGTGTAATGTTTTAAGAATTAAAAAAAAAAAAACCAGAAGCAAAGACTTGAAGCAATTATTAATGGCCCATAGGCTACACCATCTACTTAGTCATGTACGTGTAATTTAGGATTTTATCAGACCACCCCCTAAAGATGTTCTTTTGCCAGCATAAAACAATCCATTTTTATGCTGGTGAAAGAACGTCCTCCACCACACTTACCTTCCTCTGCCAGCAAAGGCTTCCCTGACACTGAATGAGGAAGTGAACGAAGTCTCGTTCACTTCCTCCTTTGAAATCCCATGCAATTTCAGTGCGTGGGGAATTCAAAAGTAAAACAAAAAATAAACATAAAAAAGTTACACCAAGCACCTAAAAACCCTTTAAAACTTACAAGTAAATGAAGGAAATTTTTATAAAGTTTGTCACCTACCTGGATGTCATGATTTCACTCAGACATGTTCCGGCCAGTCTGGCCATTGTCAGGGTAAGTACAAGGAAAAAAAACATGATTTTCCATCAGCCGGCAATGCTGGTACAAAAGCATCATGGGGAATCTATTGATGGCTTAAGCCATCAATAGAAAGGAACATGTTTTGGCAGAATAAAACCACAAAAGGGTGACATCGTCTGCACTGCGCACCATTTTGTGGTTATGTGGAGTCATTATGATGCCACATTTGACTCATCTGATAAAGTCCTAAGTGTCTGACTCCACCAAATCTACTTCACCTGGCAGCAGCTGAACCAAGAGGTCTGTTCAGCTGGCAATCAGGGTGGAAGAGGATGATTTCTCCACCTTCTTCCCACCAGCAAATGAGGATGTGATAGCAGAAGCAGGACTCCTGTCATACAGTAATTCCTTGGAGATTATCCGACAAGCCTCTAAAAACGTTTTTGTTCTGGTATATTTAAAAGTGTAAGTGTTCCAACATAATAACACACTTTATCACACTTTGCTGTAATAATGAGAAAGAGCAGCCCCACATTATTGGAGCATGACCGCTAGTGCTGTTTACTTCCATGTTTGCTGGGGCACGTGATCTTGGTGGTTCTCATGAGAAGACACAAGCATGCTTAAAAGTCTAAAAATAGCAAAACTAACAAAGAAGATGAACACACAAGCACTGAAAAACACTTAAAAATTTGCCAGGAAAATGGGGAGGTTCATAAAGGTGTGTCCCATACTTAGTTTTTGCATTCTCACCTGGAAGTGTTCTGGTGGGCACCGCCCATTGATGCTGTATCCACAAGAGCATAATGGGACGTGATTTCACATGCTCGGAATACTGTGAGAAAAGCCATTGCTGATCAATTGATGGCTTGGCCTGTTAATAGAAAAGAACACATTTTTCACAGGAGTGGAATGCTTGGAGACAATGATGAGGAGACAACGCCATGCAACAGGGAAGCCCTTTCACAGTATCGTGTCATTGTTATCATGCCATATTTGCCATGTCTGATCATCCCCATAGTTTCACTTGCTGATGGGAGGAGGATGGAAATGTCATCCTCCTTCACCCTGATCACCACCTGAACAGACCTCCTGTGACATAAAGCCTCCACATCACAGCCAAACTACGTCTCCAAGTGGTATAGCACAAGCACTCAGGTGTGGCTGTGTATTCATAGAATCATAGAATTGTAGAGTTGGAAGAGACCACGAGGGCCATCCAGTCCAACCCCTGCCATGCAGGAAATCTTGATCAAAGCTTCCATGACAGATGGCCATCTAGCCTCTGTTTAAAGACCTCCAAGGAAAGACCTCCGAGGGAGTGTGTTCCACTGCCGAACAGCTCTTACTGTCAGAAAGTTCCTCCTAATGTTGAGGTGGAATCTCTGTTCCTGGAGCTTGCATCCATTCTTCCGTGTTCCAGTCTCCTTGCTGTATCTCCTTCCTGAGAATCACGCATGCCAGGCTGGATGTTTTTTTATTAACAGAAGAATGTTAATTGTTAAACGTATAACCAAGTTACTGGGCCTGCACAGATATTCACTCTCTCTCTAAGCCTCTAACATACAAGGAACTTAAACTGTCTTGAATCACTCAAAGCCTCATATCAACTCTTCAAAACCGAACTGCTTCTGCATTCACTCCCCGCTTTTCCCTCCAGAAGCCCCTTCTCCTTTCACCTCCTCAAAAAGGATTGGCTCCTGGAGTCCACTGTCCTTATTGGCTCACTAGCCGGCTGTCACATACCTCCCCACTTTGGAAAATTTTACTATAATTATGACCTCTACAGGCCACAATTATAGCAAAAGGGTTTACATTTTCCCCAGGCACAACAATACGCACCTAACCCCACACATTCCTGTATACCTTATACAATTATTTTGTTAAAACATGAATTACTGAATTATTTACGTAAGAACTCTGACAATTGTGCCCATCAACATTACATTTACATACAGTTCTTGATCTCTTTAAAATTCCTCTTTTCTGGATAGCATATCCGCTAACACACGTTCTTGTCCTCTGATGTGTATGATATTCATATTGAATTCTTGTAACAATAAACTCCATCTTAGTAGCTTGGTGTTGTTTCCCTTCATATGGTGTAACCAACAGAGTGGTGAATGATTTGTCCTTAAAATGAACTCCCTCCCCCAATGATAGGGCTTTAACATATTGACATGTATTACTCTTTGACCACCCTCCTCCCCCGTATCAGTCACATAATTGACATCATTAAGCTTTGATACAATGGTGGCTGGTCCTTGCCAAGAAAATTGCAGTTTGTTTTCCTTCACAGGTTTTAAGATCAACACTTCCTCTCCTGGTGTGTACAGTCTTTCTCTCACTGTTTTGTCATACCATGTCTTCTGTTTCTGTTGTGCCTTCCTTAAGTTGTCATTGGCTAGATGTAACACTTCTCTGACAGAATTCACCAGTTCCTGTTCATACAGCACCACTGTTGCAGGGTCGGGTTCATCCTGGTCCTCCCACTGCTGTTTTATGATGTCCAAGGGATCTCTGACTCTTCTTCCATACAGCAGCTCAAATGGGCTGAATCCTAAACTTTCCTGTGGCACCTCTCTGTAGGCAAACAGGAGGTGTTGTAACTTTGTGTCCTAATCATTCGCATTGGCCCCTACATATGCTTTAATTATCTTGACTAAAGTTCCATTAAAATTCTCCACTAACCCATTAGTGGCAGGGTGATAAGGCATTGATGTCAGTTGTCTTATGCCACATACTTTGTACAAGTTTTCCATTACCTTAGAGGTGAAGGCTGTACCCAAATCCAATACTATTTCTCTTGGGAAGCCCACCCTACAACATATGGCCATCAGGGCATCTGCAATCGTTCTGGTATCTACTTTCCACAGAGCCACTGCTTCTGGGTACCTGGTAGCATAATCAATGATGGTAAGAATGTAGCTATTGCCTTTTCTGGTAGCTTGTGTCAATGGTCCGACTAAATCAATTCCTATCCTTCTAAATGGTTCCCCAGTAATGGGCATGGGACACAAAGGAGCTTTAGTTTCTCCTTGCCAGTACCAATTCTTTGACAAACTTCGCATGTTCTGTAATACTGGCTGATATGCTGACCCATTTTAGGCCAATAGAACCTCTGTGTGACCCTATGCTTTGTTCTTTTAATTCCTAAGTGGTCCCCACAAGTGCTGGCATGTGCAAATCCCAATAGCTTTCATCTGTACTTCATGGTCACTATTAGATGTCGTTGGACCTTGTTGCCCTTGCTGGTTCCTTTTAAATGATTCCCAATACAATTTGCCCTTTCTGAGTGGTTTCTGACATCTTTTCATTACTATGTGTGGCTGCTTCAAACAAAGCTTTCAACTCCTCATCGTGTTTCTGCTCACTTGCAAATCCCTGTGACTCATCTTCTTCAAAGTTGTAGATAGCCATCAGGTCCCTAATTCCATCCTCTGGTGAGTCGCTATCAGGTTGGTTTTCCTCATAGAATCATAGAATTGTAGGGTTGGAAGAGACCACAAGGGCCATCCAGTCCAATTCCCTGCCACTCAGGAAATCACAATCAAAACATCCCTGACAGATGGTCTCCCTAATACTATCAGGCTCTGTCCTGATTGCATTCTCAACTGGATTTATTAACTCCCTTTCTGGATATTCACACTGTCTGGTAATCACGCAGGCCTGTTTTGTGACCTGGGCCAGATCATTTCCAATTAACAATGGAGCCGGAATATTGTCCCACACAGCCATTTACCACATTCCATCCCAGCCTTGATATTGAATTTGATGTCGGACTACAGGGACATGGAACGCTGGCCCACCTAAGCCATTTAACTTTAACCTCTCCTTGGGCACTATATCTTGGTTTGAGACTAAATGGGTTTTAATAACACAAACTTGGGACCCAGTGTCCCACAGTCCCCATACTCTTTCTTTTTTCACCATTAAAGGCTGGTGGTATTCGTTGTCAAAAGAGGTGTCTATGTTGAGGAATAAACAGTATTTCTCTGTGTCTTCCTGGTTTATGCCTCTAGGTGGCTCAGTTACCTTGGCAATGCCACTGACCTTCTGGTCTGAGGGAAGCCTAGCTTTACTAATAAAATACACTGGCAGGCTTTTATTATTTTCTCCTTTTGCCTTTTGTTTCGGGCATTCATATTTCATGTAGCCCACTTTTCCACACTCATAACAAACTCTATTTTTCATATCATCTCTGGCTGAGGACTTCTCTGAGGGAAACTCCTCCAGTCATGAATTGGGCTTCTTTCACCCCTCCATTTGGGAATTTCTCTTCTACTGTGTTCCGAGCTATAGGCAGAGGTTTCTTTAAAGAAGTTGTTTTGCTGTAAGAGTATTGGGGTTTGGGATTTGTGCTCCATGGTTTTCTCTGCTTTTCTCCCCTTATCATGACAAAATTATCCATCATTTGGGTGGCTTCAGCTACAGTTTTTGGCCCTTATCCTGGACTATCCATCTATACTCGTCAGGAAGAATTCTGTACAACTGTTATAACACCATTATACTCACAACATCCTCTTCGGTTTCAGCTTTACATCCCTTCAGCCAATTTTCCAGCATTTTGTCTAGGTGACACCCTAATTTTGTATGTTTTCTCTGGCTTCTTTTTAATGGACCTGAACTGTCGTCTGTGATGTTCTGGCATTAACCCAAAACTTTGCTTAACTCTTTCCTTATAAAGATCATAATCCTGTGCTTCATCTAATCTCATCTTGCCATAAATTTTAGCTAGTCTGCCACATATTTGTGATCTTAAATATGCCATTCTTTTCTCATGTTTAATTCTCATGGCAACACATGCTCTTTCAAAAGTAATAAAGAAGGTATCAATGTTATCCCCCTTATAATATCGAGGCAGTCTTTTTACATCGATAGAAGGGCCATTAGTGTTATTGTTGTTGTTATTATTATTTGTGTTTTCTTGGTTTGCTAATTCCGTTTCTCTTACTCTGAGACTATGCATTTCTATCTCTCTCTCCTTTTCCCTTTCTCTTTCTCTAATTCTAGCCAATTACTTTTCTGTTCCTTGTTGTTTTAATTCTTTTTCTTTTTCTATTTCTCTCCTATTTTTCTTTCTCTTACTTCCTTTTCAGATTGTATTCTAGCCATTTCAATTCTTTCTTCCCTTTCTCTCATTTCCTTCTCAGTCTGTAGTTCTATCTCCCATTCTCTCTCTTATTTTCCATACCTCCAAATTATCTGTATTTGCAGAGGTAATAGATTCTACTATTTCAGCTCTGGACATAACTTCCTCAATTTCCTCTTCTTCAGCCACACCGGCTTTAGCTGCTTGTTTAATCTTTTGGGGCATTTTGAAAGGTGTTTCCTTACATTACCCACAAAGGTTTACCTCAGGAAACACTAATACTTTTCTGGTACAGGTGATTTCTTCTGTTACCCAACAACTTTTACCTCTGAAATCAATTGTATTTCCAATTTCAAACTGCCCAGCCCTTGTTTTGCTGGATAAACCACTAATATTTTAATGATCTAGGTGTTTTCTTACTTTGCCCTGATACTGTTACCTCAGAAATCACCTTTATCTCAAATGTCAGACAGCCCAGCCCTTAGTTTGCTGACTTACTGTTTTTCCTGTTTCCTTTTAAAATGGCTCTAGAGGCTTGAGATACCTTTTTTCCTTCTTGTCTTGTATCCCTTATTTACACCCAAGTCTTTTTTTCCTCAGGAATACAGGTAATTCTTTTTATTGTGCAGGTCTGTGCTTAATGTCACTTTACTTAGAGGCTCCCCCCCCCAGCAAATCCCTTACAAATTACCCTGGGAACTCATTATCTCAGGGTTTGCTGTTACCACACATTCCAGTATCCCCTTAGGTTACTCAAATCTTGTTACCTCAGGGGTATACTGTACTTGGTTTAAACTGGCAGCACTTTTGCTGTCAGCACTTTATTCTGAGGCTTGACTTCCAGCAAATCCCTTACGTTACCTTGTACAATTGCCTCAGGGATTGCTGTTACCACACACTCCAGTATCCCCTTATGTTACCCAAATCTTGTTACCTCAGGGGTATACTGTACTTAGCTTAGTCACAAGAACTCCTTACTTTACCACAGGACAGTTACCTCAGGAATTACTTGTGCTTTTCCTTTCACCACACACACACCTGTGCTATCCACACACACAAAATTTATATTTGGTTCTTCCTAACCAAATATATTAACTGAAATCCTTCTCTGGCCACTGGATCTTTCTCCCCCAGCACTAGATCTCTCCTAGATCCTTCCGTACTGGCTTTCTTAGATTCCTCTCTGCCAGAGTCACCAAGGATTCAATCTTGGATCCTCAGTCCCTAACTGGATCTTTTGAATCCCTTCACTGGATTCTCAACCCTTCACTGGATCTATCAAATCCTGATGCTGCCACCACTTTTGTGGTGCACAGTCTCCATGTCACAGCTGAACTATATCTCCCAGTGGTATAGCACAAGCACTCAGGTGTGGCTGTGTATTCCTGGCTGTATCTTCTTGCCTGAGAATCACACATGCCAAACTGGATGTTTTTATTAACAGAAGAACGTTTATTTTTAAATGAATAAACCATGTAACTGTATAACCAAGTCATTGGGCCTGCACAGACATTCACCCTCTCTCTAAGGAGATTTTCACACGGCAAAAATATCCCCCAGAGAAATCAGGACAGAAATATTTCTGTCCCGGAAGCAGTGCCGCAGTTCGCACGCCCACTTCCCTCTCCCGTTATGCTGTCATCCTCACACTGGGTTTTTTCTTCCCTCTTCCGTAATATTTTACTAACGGGAGTTCGCAGTTAATAAAATATTATGGAAGAGGGAAGAAAAAACCCAGTGTGAGGATGACGGCATATCGGGAGAGGGAAGTGGGCATGCGAACCGTGGTGCTGCTTCTGGGACAGAAATATTTCTGTCCTGATTTCTCCGGGGGATATTTTTGCCATGTGAAAATCTCGTATGCCTCTAACGTACAAGGAACTTAAACTGTCTTGAATCACTCTAAGCCTCATATCAACTCTTCACAACCAAACTGTTTTCTGCACTCACTCCCCCCTTTTCCCTCCAGAAGCCCCTCCTCCTTCTACCTCCTCACAGAGGATTGGCTCCTGGAGTCCACCATCCTCATTGGCTCACTAGCCATCCATCACACCTCCATTCTCAGTTCAGCTGCTGCCTGATAACATAGGCTGGGAGGGCATTTGCAATCATGGCTGTAATGCAGTGGTTGTGAATATGGAGCAGTTATGGATCCATAACTCTAGGTTATGAATCCATAACTACAATAAAGAGCAAAACTCATCATCATCCTATAATAAATTCATTTATCTTTAAGGTGCCTTGGGTCTCCTCATTGCTTTCATTGAAAGAGTCAAACATAATTACCCAGAACTTTGAAAATTTACTTTTTTTTACAATATTTTTTTATTAAAATTAGAAAAGTCGACACTCAGAAAAATATTACAAAAGTATTGCATCTTCTCTCTCATATTACATAAATCTCATAAGTCACATAAAATACACGTTACAAGAGTTTTCTCGTACTTTCTATCCATCTCTAATTTAGAAATTTAGCTCTATTGTTTATTCCCTCTATAAACCAGATCAACGAGTTTTTTGTTTTCATTAATCTTTCTTTCATTTTCCTTTTAATCTACCTTATATGTAGTCTTTCTTGCAATATCCTATTAAAGAGAATTCCTCTTATCGTAGACCATCACACACAATATTTTTGTCTCTTTAGTCATTTCCTTCCCTGTTTTCTTGTGAATTTTACTTATATCTCAATAGTGGTGTTCCATCTTTTTTTTTTTTTTTTTTTTTGTGCAAAAATCCATTATTGGTGTCCATTCTTCTTCTATCTTATCTGGAGTTTTTTTTTTAATTCAATATATGTGTTAAAATATCATTATCTTTCATCTTTAAAATTTTAAGTATCCAATCTTCTATTTGAGGTTGTTCTTTAATCTTCCACTTTGCTGCCAAAATTATTCGTGCTGCAGTACATAAATATAATATTAATCTCCAATATTTTTTGTTGTTGTTTAGTTCCAAAATTGAAGTAATATTTAGTAGATATATAGTTTTGGATTGAAGGGAAATTTAATATTAAATATTCTTTGAATCAAATTATGAACTTTTAACCAATACGTCTTGATAATCGGATAATGCTATGACATATGCATTAGTGATCCCACCTCTTTTTAGCATTTCCAACATTCTTTCTTTTTTGTTCCATAGATTTTGTTCAACTTTTGAGGTGTCAAGTACCATCTATTGCTGATCTTGAAACAGTTTTCCTTTAAAACTTGACATGCAGAAAAGGTTTCTTTTTCCAAGCATTCTCCCATTCTTCCATTGAAATAATCTCTCCCAAATCTCTGACCCATCTAATCATTGTGTCTCTGACCTCTTCTGTTTCCAATTCTCTGGTTAAGAATATTTTATAAAATTTTGCTATCTTCTTTTTATTCTCTTCCCAAATTATTTTATCTAGTTCTGTTTCCTCTTCCAAGAAATCAAATTCTTTCTTATCTTGTTTGAATCTGTTTTGAAGTTGTTGGTAAGTAAACCAGTTAAACCCCCGTCCTTCTTCTAATAACACTTCTCTTGGTTTGATGTCATCTTGTCCTAAAATGCCTCTTTCCCACAAATCTTTATACAAAATCCATTTTCCTGCTCTTTCCCACCTTCCAAAAAAAGCTTCCTGGGGGGAAATCCATCTCAGTATTTTTCTATAATTTTCTGCCAAATCTTTAGTAGTGATTTCCTGATAATATGGTTATTGAAGTCCTTGTGTAATTTCTCTTTATTGTAGCTTAAATAAGCATGCCATCCCCATCTTAGGTCTGCTCCTTCCAACGTCATAATCTTGTATCTTTCAATTTGATCCACTCATTCAACCACATGAAAGAGCAGGCTTTATAGTATAGTTTTAGGTCCTCTTTCTGATCGTTCTATTAATGTTTGCCATTTTATCCTGGGCTGTCAACTATTCCAAATGAAGTTGGTTAAATCTTGCTTCCACATCTTAAATGGCTTTTCATTCATCAGGGTTGGGAGAGTTTGAAAAAGAAATAGGATCTTTGGCAAAACTAACATTTTAACTTTAGCTTTCTCCCAAATAGTGGTAGATTTAATTATTTCCATTTTTCCAAATCTTGCTTTATTGAAGTCCACATTCTTTTATAATTATTATCAAATAGATCCAAATCTCTGTTTGTTACCCATATACCCAAGTATTTTGCCTTTTTTTTCAATTTTACGCTCTGAATTTTTTTACCTAGTTCCTCTATTTCTTTTCTCATAATGTTTTTCATCAATATTATCATCTTTTCTTTATTGATCTTAAACCCTGAAAATGTTCCACCGGATCTTCCAAGATGATTGCTATGTTATCCATGAAAGCTTTGACTTTATACTCTTGGTTTTTGATTTTCAGTCCTTTAATTGCTTTATTCTTTCTGATTATATCCATTAATATCTCCATAACTATTAGAAAAAGTAATGGTGAAAGAGGACAACCTTGCCTCATCCCTTTTTGAATTGATATTAATGTTGTTTTGTCACCATTAATTATAACATGTGATTTTTGTTCTTCATATATTTTTTCTATATTTTTTACAATAAAGTTTCCAAATCCCATCTCTGTCATTGCCTTTACTAAAAATGTTCTGCATCGGCATAGATTATTGCTGCCTTTTTGTCATTTTTTTTTCATAATACTTCCATGCATTGACAATCGTACATATATTAGCCGATAGAGTTCTACCAGGGAGGAAGCCATTTTGGTCTGTATGGATTATATCTTTTAGTATCATTTTGACTCTGTTTGCTAATACAGCAGCATAAATTTTATAATTGACATTTAGAAGTGATATTGGCCAATAATTTCTAACCTCCAGTTATCTTTTCCTTCCTTTGGTATTACCATGATGTTTGCAACTTTCCAAGTCTCTGGCACACCTTCTAAATGGATTTTGTTTATTGTCTCTTGAAAGTGTATTATTAGCTCGTTCTCGTAAATTTTATAAAAAGATGCCGTAAAACCATCAAGGCCCGGTGCTTTGTCCTTTTTAAGATTTTTGATTGGTGCTGAAATTTCTTCCTTACTGAATGACCAAGATAAACTTAATTGTTGTTCTTCAGATAATATTGCAAATTTGTTCTCTTTAATGTACATATTCATTTCTTCATCCTGGCTTTCTTCATGGTATTGTACCTTATATAGGGAAGTATAAAACTCTAGAAATGCCTTTTTTATACTTTCTTGGTTTGTTACTATTGACACTTCTGACTTGATATCCGTAATTATTATCTTTTCAGCTTTTTTCTTTAGCTGAAATGACAACCATTGGCCTGTCTTATGCACCTGTTCAAAGTGTCTTTGCTTTATTTTCTTTAACTTATCACCTGTTTCCTCAACCATAGTTGCATCTATTTGTTTCCTTATCAGTTTTATTTCATTTTGTAAAATTTTGTTCTGTGGTTTCTCCCTCAATTTTTCTTCCTTTAGTTTTAACTCTTGCGACCACTTCTGAGTCTTTTCTTTCTTTAACCTACAATTTCTGCCCCTTTCTGTAGAAATACCTCTATTATCGTTGACTTGAAAGTGTCCCATAATGTTTTCATTTTAATTTCTGCTGACTTGTTTTCTTTAAAGAAGAATTTTATTTCTTCTCTAACTTTCTGTGCAAATTTCTCCTCCTTTAACATACTTTCTCTCAGTCTCCAAATGTATTCTTTCCTTATCATCCTCATACTTATTTTTTTTATCAGATTATGATCTGATATGACTTTGGGATTTATTTCTATAGATTTTATTTTTGTTAGAATGTCCTTTGTTGTCCAGAACATATCAATTCCATACATTGTTTTATGAACATCTGAGTAGAAGGTTTATCCCTTCTTGCTGTGGTATTTTGATGTTCATACATCTGATAAGTTAAATTCTTGCATTATATTAAAACAAGCTTTCAGTAATCTACCTTGTTTTTCCTTCTGTTTACCACATCTGTCCCTTCTTCCATCCAATACTCTGTTAAAATCTCCTGTGAGGATTATTGATCCATTTTCTGACTTTCCAAGTTCTCTCTGGAGTTTCACAAAGAATTGTTCTTTTCTTTCTCGTGGGGCATATATCACAATTATATATGTTCTTGTTTCGTTGAACTTGACTTCTATTCCTAAATAGTGGCCCTCATTATCGTTAAGTATCTCGCTGGTCGCATATCTTCTATTTACATATATCAACACTCCCTTTTTCTTCTTTTTTGAGGTGGAGTAAAATTCTTGACCTAATTTTGCATTTTTCAAGGGTTTACTGTCCCTTTGGCGGATCATCATTTCCTGTAAACACATAATAGCCTGTTTGCTTTTTTTCAAAATATGAAATACATCTCTTCTTTTGGACATTGTGTTTAACCCCTTAACATTCCATGACATGATTTTGACCGACATTATTTATATCTCAGCAATATTAATCTCTTCCCCTCCTTCCGCTATGTTCTTTTTCTCATCTTCATCTTCTAACGACATTTCACCAGACTCTTTTCCTTCTTCATCTAATCTACTCTTTCTGCTCTCCATATCATCCTCTACTTCTTTATTGTCATCTAGTCTGTTCTGTCCACTTTCTCCTGGTTGCCTCATTTTTCCTTCCCTATTCCCTCCTTTTCTTTTCTGTCTCTTTTCTTCATATTTCTGTTCGTCATCATGTAGTCTTCTCAAGAAATTGTTCACTTTCTCAACAGAGTTTATTTTGTAACATTTTTGCTGATAAGTAAAGGAAACCCCCTCGATTCATTCCCATTTGTAATTAACTCATAGTTTTGATAGTTTCTGTGTCAAAATTTTATATTCATGCCTTTTCTTCAAAATTTCCACTGGAATATCCTTAAAGATTTGTAACTCCTTATCTTCTATTATCAAGTTTTCCTTGTAGTTTTTCTGTATTATTTTGTTCCTTGTTTTCATCCAAAGCAAAGAAAAGTTACTTTTTGTATGACATCCCCCAGAATCCCTTAGCCAGCATTGTCACCGTTATTGTTGTTCTGTACCTTCAAGTTGTTTCTGATTTATGGTGACCCTAAGGCAAACCTATCACAGTTTTCTGAGGCTAAGAGTATGTGACTTGACCAAAACCACTCAGTGGGTTTTCATACAACTCTGCAAATCCAAAAAAGTAGTTTCTCCATGCTCTGGGAATACTTGCTTCTTCATTATAAGAATTCACAAAAAAGGAAACTAAAACTAACACAGCCAATCTCCAGCCACCCTGATTCCTCTTTCGATTTCCTCTTATTTCCTTCTTAATGTTTTAACTATGATCCCTGTATGCAGTGCATCTATTGCAGTACTATGCAAATACAAGTAACTAATGTTCCTTTTCCTTCTGGTAATGTGTGTTGTTGAGTTTGTGGACTGCATTTTTAGTCAGATCGTTGATGAAATTCTGGAGTTCTTGGCAGGGAAGATCTGTACATTCTGAAAACCAGCAATTTCCCAAAGAAACCTGAAGTTTACCAATTAGTCTCAACCCTGTGTACCAAGTTTGGTCACATTCTGTTCATAAATATGCATTTGAGAGAAAACACACACCACAGCACACACACACAGACTGAAATCTAAAGTATTTGGGAAGCACTCAAACTAGTTGATAGATGAGGTCCAAAAGCTGACTGTAGTCTCCATTTTGGTCCCATTAGACTACACCCCAAATCTATTGATTCTGTGCTCAAGAACAGAAAGGTAGACAGACGAAGGTGTTAATGAACTGGAGCTCCCATTACATAACAAGAGATACCTGTAGATTGTGTTCTGGATGAATGCAGTGCTAAAGAAAGAACAGCATAGGTAGGTCTTTTAAGCCCACATATATTGATTTCACATTTTTGCTACTTGTCCCATGACACAGGCTTCTTTGGGTGTCTTGAAATAAGAAAACTTTTATGTGAATAATGTGAAATGATATAATTTATAAACTCATCATATTGTCAAGGATGTTTGCAAGGATCCTGTGTAGATTTCTTCTTTAAGCAAAATTAATCTTCCCATAAGGTCTTCATTCCCCTCCCCCCCAAAAAAAATTCATATGGGCTGCTTCTGGAAATAAGCAGCCTTGGATGCTAAAATTTCCTCTTAGCCAGAAGTGCATATTTTCACTTACTAAATAATTGGCTTGACTATTCTCTTGCACAGCTACCAGATCTTTTTGAGGGCACACCAGTGAATTCAGAGGAGGGAGGGAAGGAGAAAGAAACAGTAATAAACCCCCAAATCTGTGGTTTGACTTCATTCTGACAATGCAATCCTATAAATGTTCATTCAGAAATTAGCTCAACTGGGCTTGCAAACCACCTGCAATCCATTCTTGAATGCTTTGCCTCCCCTGTAATTCCTCATTGGGGTTTTGTGTGAGATTTGCCTTTGATTCCTGCCAAGGTTTATTGTCAGCACAGAATAGGGATGCAAATCTCATTTCCTTCTTGCCCACAATATCGTTTTCTATTTGAAGAGATTATGACTAGTATCCTGTTAATGACATACACATGGCCCATGCAGAATCCTCATCCTAATCTTGTTGCACAGAAAACATTATTCTTTACACACACAAAAAAGAATTTCTTGCACCAAAAATCTGGAGGCAAGGATATGTGATGGCAGGGTTTCACAAAACCAGTTTTCTGTACAAACAGAAGTTTCACAAAAAGTCCCAAAATACAGTATGAAAACATCTCATGGCCATTGACTTTTAAGTGGGATGTCTCAGTGTGTATTGATAAATTCTTTCTCATCAAGGCTGAGAAAATTCATCAGTGTTCTTTAAATTTCTACCACCCAATATAGTGGTCAAATGACTGATAACTGATGTCAACATCCCTTTGGTTGTTTCTTATTTTGTTTTTACAGTTTGGGGTTTGCCATCCTGATATCAAAAATGTCCAGAGGATGCTGCTACCAACATCTCCGTTTTTGTGGATTTCACAGGGCCAGTTTCTCTCCTCTCCTCTCACCCTGCCTTCTCCTCAGCTTACTTCAGTTCCTGAACACTGATTTTGAAGTGCAATAATAGTGTGCACTTCAATTTACCAAGGAGGTGAGAAGGCAGAATCTTGCCCTTCTTTGTAAACTCAGGCAAAAAGCAAACTGCTGTAATCTCTCCTGGTTTGTGTGTTCTCCCTCATTAATAACTTTTGTCATTTTGACCATATTATGATGTTGCTTGGCAACACATATCCCAGTTTTCAGCTTTGAAATATTGGAGGTTACCTACCAGTTCCCAGTGCTATCTTGGGGGCCCTGGGAGAATGGGAATGAAACAAGCATATGTCTGGTCTGTCATACTATAATTCATGTGACTGTTCATTCACAAGCACCGAGGGCTTTATAAATCTACCCTATGTGCAGCCTATGGGTCTGCTTTACATGTATATTGGTCTCTATGCCACCAAAGAGTCAACTGGATATTATGGTGTTATAAGTCAGTCTTGTGTCATTTAGGCCAAAGCCTTGTATGGTAGACTGTTTCATTCATAGTTGTGTTTATGGGACCTGTAGGTCTAAAACCCAATGATGACATATGGCTGTGTAAGTGCAGGGAACTTCCAGGGTCTTCTTGCAACCTGGTGTCTGTGTGATTCAAACTGGGTCTTCTCTTCAACAGTGCATTTGCCTTCCCTTCACCATGAAGGACCATCTAGAAGCATAGAAGGAGAAAGGATGACCCACACCAAGTGGACTGAGTGAGAGAGGGGTGTAGTTACAGAGAAGCAAAATGAGGGCATTGTCCCTCCCAATATGAAATCTGCCCCACCATGAAATTTTCCTTCATCCCCCAAATGTCTAGCTTTGCAGTAATCTAAAGCTTTGGTTGAGCATTAGAAAAAGAGTTTAGGCATCCAAAAAAAAAGAAAGAAAGAAAAGAAAAAAAGAAAGAAAGAAAGAAAGAGGCATGAACTTTTAGGCATGAATAACTGCCAGTGTCTCACTGTTGGAAATGCTAGAAACTTGGAGAGAGAAGGAAAATTATTTGTGCAGATCAGTGGACCCTTGTTATCTGCTGGGGTTTGGTTCCAGGACTACCACCACCACTACCACCCCCATGGATATAAAAATCCATGGATGTTCAAGTCCCATTATATACAATGGCATAGCAAAATGATGTCCCTTATATAAAATGGCAACATTAAGGTTTGCTTTTTTTGGAATTTTAAATCTGTGGACATGGAGGGCCAACTGTAAAATTCTTATTTGGGTGCAATGCCCTTATTCCCCCCTATAACGACATTCCTGGAATGAGAGCTTGAGAAAGTTACTTTTTGGACTATGACTTCCAGCATTGCCAGTGGTTATGCTGGTTGGGTGACTGTAAGCAGTATTCCAAAAAAGTTATGTTTCTAAATGCTAATCAGTGTGTCTGCAAAGGACTCTAGGTGATATTTAAATTCCCTGATTTCTATTCCCCCCCCCTCTTCTCATGAGCTGCACTCCTTGCATTGCTAACTGTCATGAACATGTTAAACACTCTCTGAGCCAGACTCTGTGAAGTGCAGGGAGGTGGGGAACAGGGCACCAATTTTGGACATCAGTTGTCCAGCCCCCAGTTCTTTTTCCAGAATTGTAACCTTGAACTTTTCAGTGAAAACATAGTTTTGGTGTACTCCTTTTGCATTGTTATTTTAATCTCTAGGTCATGACTTGTTTTTCTGTACTGTGTGTCTTCTCAGGAAATGTTTAACTTACTTGGTTAAAATTAGCCTTGTTATGTAGGAAGAGTGCTAGGCTACAGGAATTTTTTCCCTATAAAGCTAACTTGATCTTTATCTTGATTACTTAACATCTGCATAGCTCTAGATGCAAAACACACAAAATATGTAGCTATGGAGCCAGACCCATCCAGGATATCAAGATTCCTTTGAGAAAGGGCCTATGCAATAACCCAGAGGAATCGTTCCTTTTTTTCTTTTTTAAAAAAAGCAGTTTCTCTAATTTATAGGGTCTTTGTATGTCGTCAACTATTTCTGTGTGACTTAATAGGTAATTTGTTCACAGTTTTGGCATTAATTGTGAGAACCGGGGAGATTCAGGTTACAGACCTGAAACGAATGTTTTGAAAATGTAGCTGTTCTTTTTAATCAAGGTTTAGATATCAGGGGGCAATTAAAAATACCCACTCACCCAAATTCTTAAGGTAACCACTCCATCTTTTTGATATAGCTTCTGTTTCTAAATTCTGCACAGCAGTGATAAATTCAGCAGAGATAGCTTTTCCTGGAATGGAGAGTCAACCCCTTTTTGGACATTGCCATATTTAACAGAACAGTGGAAACAGAAGTCATGCCTCCACTCTCCATGTGTGGAAAGCATTGTGAGGACTGGCAGCTGATGATCCATATAGCAGAGCAGGGGAATTCATCTTGTATTGAGCCAGTGACTGTTTCTGATTGTGAGAAATGTAAGATAATGGCTCACAGCTACCTACTGCTGCCAGCAGTAAGCCCATAACTTGGTGGGCCTATCAATGTAGGTCAGAGGCAACAGAGGGCACTTCATTGAACACTTGAAACTTAGATCAGCTCCCCTACTCAGTTGTGAATTGCCCTTTCTGTCCTCTCCAGTCATGTTCAGAGAAACTAAGACTGAAATCCTATGCTCACTTACCTATGAGTAAGTCCTATTGAACTCAGTGGGGCTTACTTCTGAATAGGCAAGCATCTTCTCCCTACTCCTATTGTTACCCTTCAGAAGCCTATTTCTTTTATGGTTTCAGTTTTAAAACGATAAGATAAATGTATGGTTGTATTTTATGAATGGTGTGAATCACTTTGAAAATACTGTACTGGGAAAGAAGCAGGATACAATTCCAAACCATCCTTTACAGTAAAGAGAAATGTCACACACACCCCTTCTTGCTACTTTGCTTCTATTTCCAATAAGCCTACAATACATTGCTGTGTAGGACTACGGTGACTGACCACCCGTGTTCTAAGTAGGGCTCCTATGTCTTGAAAAGAGACATTTTATGCATGTATAATCTTACTGAATTCAAGGGAAATTATTCTCAGATAAGCCTGTATAGGACTTCAGTGTAACGGTTGCAAATCAAGCAAAAATTCATCAGCTGCAACTTTTTCTTTCTGACAAGCAAATACAATGATAGCAAAACTTTGATACTTGGTTCTTTGATAGTTGACTGATACAGAAAAACCAAAACACATATATTAATAGACATTAGGGATGCAATTCTTCATTATGTTTCTTCTTGAAGGTAGCAAATAGTCATTTTAACAATTTTCTTCCTGTTGAAAGTCTTTGAAAACCATGACATTTTTAAAGGTTATTAACAATTCAGAACTCATTCTGAACAAAATTCACACATGGTTGTTTTTTTGCAGAAAAGAGCATTTTCTGTGCAGCAAGCAGCATTTTCTTCATGGAAAAATAGTATTTCAATGCAGAAATAGTAATTCCTGCACAGGAATGCTGTTTTGTATGTCAATTAATGATTTGCAAATTTTACACAGAACGAATTCCCATTTACAGCTTTCATCTCTTTTATATAGTTCTTCAGTGTATTGCTTCCAGAATTATGCAGTTATTCAGTCCAGAGTTGTTCAGGCTCCTGGCCAATTAGGTTTAATAGTGCAAATCTAATTTTTACATTATCTTTAAATCCTGTAGGGATGTTCTTCAGATTGTATTGGCCCAGCCAAGATGGCCAATGATCAGGGACTGTAGGAACTGTAATTCAGAATGTCTGGTGGGCCAAAATTCCCCACTGCTTGAGACAAAGATCAGCCAATTATCTCAAGAGTTAACTGTTTATTATCCTGATCAGCTTCCATCCTTTACCAAAGGTGACAGATAAGGCCACTCTTCACCTTGCATGAGATAATACTATGATCTGAATCTTACTGGTAACCCCAACTACAGTAAATGTATTGAACTGATGACTCCAATGTTAACTCACCATTTAGCAGTTGACTCAATGGGTCTTCTCTAGCTGGAATTTCTAACAGCATCTTAGCTTCACAGTGATGACTCATTCAGCACATCCAGCAACCTGCATAATGTTGCTTCCTAAGCCATGCAAGCTTGAATTCAGAGACATTCTCCTAAGATACAGTGGCATCCTGTGTCAACACAAAGCTGGTGTAACTCAGGTCACAAGAATGATTTCTGATTACTAACTTCCTTATATAATACCCTTGTATGACATATAAGAAGTGTTAGGGGAAAATCACAACAATGGGGGGTTTGACTCCTCTACCCACCCCACCCCATTTTTTCTTCTTTAACTTTGGGGTTGTCTAAATGGTGAAAATATTCCTCACATAATGCGAGGAGAACACGATCTGTCCAAATGGTATCTCACATCTATTTGCTGTACTGTGAAGGAGGGCCCCCCCCCAAAACACCGTATATGCCACAGGAAAAGCCTGCACAGCTTTTCCTGTATTTTTAAAAAAACGGTGAGGGGGATGCGCATCCCTGCTCATTGGGACAAGCAACCGAATTGATTTGCTTTCCCAATACAAGCATATGATTGGTCAGACATGTGCGTGGGGGGGTGGAGTTTGCTAACAAGGCAAGCGCCTGGAGCCACCATGTTGGATTTTCGCCTTAGTGAATGAGCTAAGGTGGTAAAACAGATTTTTTTTGTTTACTATTTTGTTAAAGCAAAAGGTTACTCTTTTGCACCTTGGATATAGTTTTCAAAAAATATATATTGTCCAGTGACGGTAAGTAAAAACACAAGTAATTCACTCATGGCTGCCATCTTGATTCTCAGGCATGCCCATTTGCACAGCAAACATGGATAGCTTTGCATGTCTGACAAAAAGCAGCTGCTACGAACTGCCATGACTTCAGAGCAATCTACATTTTTTTTTTGCCTCATATAGACAAGCCCTTTCTCTCTCTTTTACCCCAGCACCTTAGATGTTTACATATTAATTATACATGTTGCTGTCAAAGTCTGGTCCTAATAATAGTGGGCACATTTACCTCATCTAGTTGTTTTCCACACTTAGTATGGGCTTCAGCAAAAGAGATCTTTTCATTGAAACATTACCAATACTGCTAAACACCTGGTGACATATTTTTTAACAAAACATTGCTCTGTTAAAGCTGTCTGGTGCAGGTTGGTGAGGCTTAAAAATTTCCTCTCCTGCTGTAAGTCAGACACACAGAAATATGTAGTCAATAGTCTGATTGTGAGGTATTTCAAAATTGTCTGTGTATGTGTTTTTACATGTCTTCTGCCATTTACTGTATGTGAAGAACTCAGGCCCCTTTTCAATTACTTTTTCAGAGCTATCTTTGCTGACAGAAGCTGATATTAAAAAGAACATGAACAGCCTTAAATATTCATACATCCTTCAACAATTTAACCTCAGCTTGGCAATTTTTTTTGAACAAGTGAATAAAGAAGGTAAACAGTTTGGTTACTAGTTCAAATAAAAAACAGACTAATTGAAAGTGAAAATGGAGAAGGAAAATGGCTGTAGAACATAATTGAAGCAATTTTGTTGTAGTAGTTGTGTGAGTGCATTCATACTCATGTTTTTTTCAGATGTTAGTCCCATTGCCTTCATTGGGGCTTACTTCTTAGTTTGTGTGGCCTTGGTGTTCCATTTTGATCACACACACACACACACCTCACTTGTTACGCTTTTGCAAAATACTTTGAAATCTTGGATCAAAAGCAGAGAAACATTTTCCATTTTGATGTCACTTGTATGAGTAGTTTGATGAGATGGAAAACATTACTGTCTGAACATATATGCATGACAGCATTAAAACTGAAAATAGACATTGTCAGGACCTTAGCCTGAGTCTCTGGCTGGAGCCTTGTACCTAGCCCCTTGAGGATGCAATCTTGGGTTCCTCTAGCCTGGGAACTCCAAGAACTACATTTTCTTTCCAGGTATGCCACCACCACCTTTTGAGTTATTTTGCCAGTCCAACGAGAGACTGGATAACCAGTGAAACTCCCTGCTACACACAGAGCTATTCCCACTCCTTCCTCTTTCCCCCAAGAAAGAGAGACAATGGAAGTAATGACCAAGAAAGAGCACGGGATGTGTCAGTGATTAGAAAGATAGAAAAAGCTTATTTTATTCAAGCAAGGCTTAATAGGCAATTATCTTCAGGAGGAAGGCACCTTCCATTCCCCCAGGTACATCTTAGAAGTTACAGAATAGTAAAAGCATTCAGCCAAAGCAAGGAAATAAAACATAAATTTCTCTAATTACAAACTAGTTAAAACATTTTCCTAAAATCTACTCACACATGGTGAAGTCAAGTCTTTGTTCATGTCTGAGATGAGGTCCCTCACCTCAAGGTTCTTGGTCTCTTTGTTCAAGCTTGGCCTGAGATGCCATGTGCTCATCACCGGGCTTCTCTCTGAGATCCATGCTATCTCATCTCAGAGCTTCCTTTGTTTAACTCCTTTGTTCAGCTCCCTCCTCATGACTCAGAGGTAGCCTTTATAGTCTTTTTGAAATTACCGCGCTGGCAGTCCTCATTGGTCAGTCCTGCGCCTTGGCTGATATTGCATCATTGGTGATGCTTGCTCTGCATAGGTGTAACCTTTTGTAGCTGCTAGCTAACTCTAAAGTACCTTTCTGTATGTGATGTTGCTTACAGATACCTGATTGCTGAGTTGCGTATGATGGGAGCTGCCATCATCACAGGCATTTATCTCAACTTTTTCAGCTTTGCTCAGACTTTTGCCCAGGAGCCATAGAAATCTGCATCTAAACAGAAACTTAAAGTATTCCAGGATAATGTAACAGACCCACAGGTTCACAACAATGGACTCCACCGGTTAGTGGCAGTTGGATATATCACTCGTTATGTTAACTAAAACTATAGGTTGGTCTAAAATATCTTTCTACAGCTATTCACTTGGATTAGCAAGCAAGTCATTCTTTTCCAGAGGCGGGACATGTTACCTTTTGAACAGCAACTACAAGAATCTTCCAGTTTCCATTTTAATGTCACTGGCCATGCTGATTGGGGAATTCTAGGAGTTGTAGTACATGAAAAGTAATGTTTACAATTCTCAGCAGTTAACTGAATAAAAATATTCAGACGTACTCTGGCAGAATCTGTGCCTTTGCTTCATATGACAATATTGTTGTTAGAGGACTGGACTAGGACTTCATAGTAGTCTGGCTTCACCAGAGTTATTGTGTAGATAAAATGTGTGTGTGTACAGAGGGGGGGGGCAGCTCCAGGTTTAACTTGAGCAAAGTGTCTTTTGATGGTTCTCCTTTGTCAATAGGCCATGACAAGCATACCTGACTATGGTAGCTGCAATGCATGGCTTCTTAAATTTCCCACAGTTCCTTAGAACTATGCCAGTTTGTGGGCATTGTGGGGAATTAAGAAGGTAGATTCAGCTTCTTGATACTAGCTGGAGTGCCATGCATGAAAAATATAGGGTGTGAGGAAGGACATTTTTAAGAGAGTCTGGCCTTGGTAAGTTTGTAAGGGTGCCAGGTGCAGTGGGAGAACCATGTGTGCTTTCCTAAGCTCCCTGTAGGAAAGGTACACTAAAATATAGTCAACAAATATGACTACTTGTGGTTTTAGAGAGCCAGTGTGTATAGTGGTTTGAGCATTGGACTATGACTCTGGATACCAGGGTTCGTATCCCTGCTCAGCCCACTTGCCCACTGGGTTCCCTTGGGCAAGTCACACTCTCTTGGCCTTAGAAGAAGGCAATGCCAAATCTCTTCTGAAAAAAATATTGCCAAGAAAACCCTGTGATAAGTGTGAAACTTCCACTTAGGGTTGCCATAAGTCAGAAATGACTTGAAGGCACACAACACACACATATGGTTTTAGAAGACAACAGATTGGTATGGTTCCTTATTATAAGTGTTATAATAGCCCCTTCTAATAATTTTCAACTAGTGTGTATTCTAGGGATGTAAATATTTTCTTAATTTGTTCTCTCATGCAAGAAGAAAACATTTTAAAAGTATCTTTTACCACTGGATGGGATTCTGACAGCTATTCTGCTTTTCAAAAGATTTTTCTCATTTTGGGACTTTGTGGTGAAAAAGTCATTTGCACAAACAACATTGGCTTTTGAGCAAAACAAATGGTTTTTGAACAAAAAAACGTTTTGCAGAGAAAGCAATGTTTTGTGCAAAATAAGCTTTTCTGTTCAAAAACAGTATTACTCTCCCCAAATATTTTGCAAAGACACATTTTCTTCAAAAAGTCTAAAATGTGTGTGTGTGTGTGGGGATCACATTGTCATTTTGTCAACAGAGTGAATTGTGCTGTCAGTGTTAATGTGTTGATGACAGGATAATGTGTGGGCATTCTTTTGATTCCTGATGTGTTCCCATGGGAATTCTTAAGGCTACATGGTAGTTGTTGGGTCAGACTATATGTGTAGAATAAACCAATTGAATCAGTTGTTAGATGGTGAGTAAATGATTATGTAAATTCCATTGATTCAATAAATCTACTCCAGTTGGGACTAGAAATAAGGACCAGAACCCTATTGAGTAGTTACAAATGCATAACAGAGAGTTACCCAGTTGTGACTGCTTTGTATTCACAATCTCTTCATACCCTGTGTTAGTTTGGGACATACATAGGGACTGTAAAAGTCCTCCAATCCCCACTTATCAGTCAGCAACCTCTATGAGCGATGGGGGTATATTCTTCTGTCAATCAGGAAGCAGCTGGATGACAGTCCCACCCACTCCTCCTGATCTCTGCTGCAAGAGAGGACTGTGACAGGGACTCTGTTTCTGCTGTTACAACTGAGAACTCCCATGACTGGAGGTGGTAACATTAGTCAGCCACTTCCTGACAGGGCAACAGACCTCCATCAATAGCAGTGATGGGGGAAATCAAGACAGGATCCATCCAATTACTATGTAACTACTGTGGTCACATAGCAATGTAGTGCACAGAGGATTCCAGCCATAATTCCAGCCACAGCATGCCACTAAATACCATTTTTTTTCTTTTGGCCTCATGCAAGCACATCCTTGATCCCCAATGTATGTCTTGGCTGGAATCCTGTTGGACTTATAAATCTAAACAACTCGATACCTGCACCAGCACTTGTGTATTTTACCCTCTTGTCCAGGTGGATCTCTGAGAGCTCCTTACACACATGTTCAAAGGAGTAGAGCAATAGTTTGCCATGTTCCTGAAATAAAGCATAGGCCCAACTCCCCATACCATCCTGTGGAATTATGAGGTTGGAGTGCTTTCATAGGTCTCAATAAGGCCTTGGCCCTCTAAAGGTGTGAATTGTACTGGTACCAACATGGAAAATATGTATCAAAGCCATACATCTGCTCCTTATAGTACAAAAGGAGGGGGCTTTCTAGCTCCACACTACATGTTTAATGTACTGTATACGATAGTCTCAAGTAGCTTCCTTCAGTTCAGCTCTGTGTCCATCCATATTTCCAACTAAAACAAGCAAATGAATGGGAAGGGGTTGGCATTTCTGAGAGCAGAGGTGAGGATTTAGTCCCTGGAACTAAATCTGGCCCTAGATGGCCATGCCCCCAGCTCCATGTGACCACCTTTTGGTGTTTTCCAGGTTTTGCCCTGGGATTTTTCCATTTAAAAAGGTTGATATGCCTTTCTTAAGGATTAGTTACTAGTGCTAAGAACAATGCTAGAATATGCTGGCATTCTTGGTCCTGCATTTTTGCCTTTGGTTTTATCCACCATGAGAATGTGGTCTCTGAGAACTTTGCTGAAATTGAATTTGGCCCTGAGACTGAGAAAACAATTTATTATAGAAGAAAATGCTGCTAAGGGAAAGGATTACACTCTTCCTCACTGTGCCACAATTCTAGCCTTAATCAAAGGCTACATGGATGCTTTTTTTAAAAAAAAAAAAAAAAAGGAAAAAGATGTCAGGAATTTCCATCACAAAATAAGAATGGTCCATATTCGCATAATTGTTTCAGTTCACTACAAAATCAAAACCTGACAGAGGACATCCTGAAAAATAAATCTGTGATTGCTTGCGAATGATAGGGACAATTTTTTGCCTCAACACTCATTTCTGTATTTCTGAGGATTGTGTGGCTTCATTTCAACTGTGAAAGAAATCTCTGCAGTTCCAAAGAATGCCTTAAAGCACCATTGTCCACATAGAAAAGTTCATTTAACAAAACAATATATCCTGGATGATAGGGATCAAACATCAGGATCACACTGCTTAGACATCATTTTAGATATGGTAGGTAGGTAATTGATTAGATAACTAAATAAACCTCTCTGCTTCCTGTTAGCATAGAGATAAAATTAATTTGTATGCATTCACATATATGATTGCCCAATCCCTAAGTAAAACAATAGTGCTGCATTTGGCACTGGAAAAACAACTGTGGCTATAGTTCTAAAACTACTTATAAGGAGCCCAAATGAGTCTGGCTATACCTGGCTATGAGATAAAAATGTTTGACTGTACCTAAAGGAGCTATTCCTTGCTTATTGTGTTGCCCCTTTGAAATAAGGGGAAGTTAAATGATCTTGGAACAACCCCCTATAAGCAATAACCACTTAACAAAATATGTTATTAAACATAAGCTGCTGTTGTACAACTGAAGCCAATCTTAATAGGTTTATTATGGGAGGTTGAGAGCAAGAGCAACATTTGCTTTTTATTTTAAACATTATCGCGAGTAATTACTTAAGCTGTTTGCTTAATAGAACAATAACACTGAAAAATACAGATAAAACATCAACATTTTCTACTCAAAAGCATTAGGCACCTTCAGATGCCAAATAAATAGAGTCTGACTTTTATGAGACAAAGTATTTCTGTCAGTAGTTTAATTGTCAGAGAAAGGCAAATACCATGGAATATTTCCCTCTGCTTATTTGCTTGAAATCAACGTTGAAAGTCATTTCATGTCTCACTTTCCAGTGGCAGAAAAGCAAACAAGTTTCTTTTTCCCCAGTAGGAAAACTAATCTCTGTGCAAAGTTGGTGCAAGCTCATTATACAATCAATGGGATCCTATACAGATTTACTCATAAAAAAGCCCTGTTCCCTTACTTCCCATCTGAAACCAAAGCTGGGTCCCTTGTCTTTTTTCATACCTCTTATTGCAAAGTAAATTTCACCTTAATGGTAATTATACTAAAGGGATACCAATCCTGGTTTCTCTATTCCTCCTCCACTTACAACTGCCCACATGCAATTATTTTGTGTCAATGACTTGCCATGAGAAAAATTTGCAGACCAATAAATGTAATATAGGAGACGGATTTTTATATGGATGGTGCAGCCTGCAATAGGGCTGGGGCAATTAAATGAGACAGATGAGGATCTGCTTGTACCCTTCTCCAATTTTCAAGGGCCTTGCATACACATACAGTCACTTTGTGGAAATGTGGCTAGAGGATATTAATCTTAGACTCTGCTTCCAGCCAGTAATAAATCTGACAGTTGGCTTTCAAGGAATGATACCTCAGACAAGATCTGTTTTATTAAAAAGGAGAAAAGAGATAACAATTTTTTTTTAAAAAAAAACCTATTCTATTTAGTATCTGTCAGTCTGAGAAAATGACCCCCCCTCCAGTAAATGTTCAACCCTATGCATTCTAGAATGTTTGGATAATGTATTTGTGTGTTTGTGTGCATGCTGACCTACAGTTTCATATTTAACTAGCTTAATGTAAAAAAATTTTAAAAAATGATGATGATGACAATGACATTATTCTGATATCCCACCTTTTTCCCCAGTCTAAGCTTAGAAAGGTTTTAAAAGATACAGCTCAAAATCCACACCTTGCAAAAGTTAAAAGTATAATTGAACTACCAATAGAAATAAAAGCGGTTAAAAGCATGACCTTTAAAAAGAAAAGAACAAGTCAACAGTACAGCACATCCTAAAAATCCCTTTTCCCCTTGTGCAAAGGGAATCCCAGAGCCTGGGAGCAGCCACAAAAACAGCCTTCTGTTTCCACTAGACTTTACCTACCCTGACATCCCCAGCCTCATATCTATAATAATTGGCAATATTTAATAATTAGGTCAATGTATGGTCTCCCACACAGTGCAGTCATTTAAATAAACCTGGGAAATTCCCCAACTAGGAAACCCAAAGACAAACATTGCTTCGTCGGGAATGCACTTAAGGAGAGACAGCTAAATTCTAAAGAAATGTTAATTTGCAAGGCAACCTGGCTAATCCCATCTGCGAAGGCTGGCAAACTCAACCCTATAAATGACTCTCATCAGTTTACCCTAGCCTAACAAAGGAAGTTGCTTCCTCCCTCTCAGTTGCAAAGTATTCACACACTAAGATACCATTAAAGTATCAGGAGTGTCTTTGTCTCACCTTGAGCAACTCTGAGAAACATTGTCTTCTACTCTAAGGACTTTTTCGGACAACAGTTTACAACGCTAGCAGCCTCGTCCCCGTTGCAAGGCTGCAGCGCTGCAGAACGTCCCTTTCAGATGACGCTCTGCCCTGCTGTCCCTCTTGCGGTACTGTTGCGTAACCGCGGGGACGCAGCAGCGTTATATTTGGCATTTTTCTACTCACGAAAGTTGATCATGAGTAGAAAAATGCCAAATATAACGCTGCTGCATCCCTGTGGTTACGCAACAGTACCGCAAGAGGGACAGCAGGGCAGAGCGTCATCCGAAAGTGACGCTCTGCAGCGCTGCAGCCTCGCAACGGGGACGAGGCTGCTAGCGTTGTAAACTGTTGTCCGAAAAAGTCCTAAGTCGCATCCCCAGAAGGCAAATATTGACTGTAAAAACCCTTCCAAAATTCCACTCAAGTGCTCACAGTTCACCTTCCTACCCACTCCATGCCTGATGGTGCAGCTGTTCCAAATCAGTACCCCCACTCTGCTGGTTTCTTCCATGACCTCATCTCTACAGGAAAAAGATGTCATATCACACACTGGAAACTCCTTTCACTATTCATCTATCTCAGTATCTCCCCACTTTATTTGCTATTCTTGTATGAATGCTTGATGCCTGAACATGTGCATGAGTGTTGTTATTATTTTTCTCAAATGAAGATCATTTATTATACAATGTAGCTTATGCCTCCTCCCTATTACTGGTATAAATAGGCTAAAAGGTCCTGCTATTGTCCCTTTCGCATTGCCAAGCTGAGTATATTAAACTCCCCAATCTAATATCGATATTTTTAGGGTCTTCATGACACCCAAGCATTTAGGGTAACAAGATATCCACATGAGGCAGGTGGGATGGAAAGAACGGCTCCCCTAGAAGATCTCAAAACATGGGCAAGCTCCATCCTTAAAATCCCAATCTGTGCTGATAAGAGAGAATGCCTTAAAAGTCATCCATAAATGGTACCTAACACCCCTTAAATTAGTGCAGATTACAAAAAATGTACCATCGAAATGGTCTGCTCTTACTTTTTGTTTATTAAAACAAGCATTTAAAATAAAACATTTAATTGCTCATTTCATCACTGCTGCTTGGATGGAGATAGCCCAGTGTTGGAAAACTTGGGAGATTTCTTTAGAGGCTTGGTGGAAAAGAATTTGGGACACCTGGCTCTTAGAAAAATTGTCAGACAACACAAAGATAAACAATAGACAAGGAAACCAAAACACCTTTATTAAGAAATGGCACCCATTTATTGATTTTATTAATAAAAATTCATACACATTGCATAGAGACCTCCCAGAAACTTGATGAAGACACTCCTGTTATAGAAGTAAAATCTTCATGTTATACCATGTTATGCCATGTCTGTCAATCTGAATATTTGATTACATTCTAATGTGTTTCTCTTATATATGATATGCATTTTTACAATAAAATTTATTTTTTAAAAAACATGGGCAAGCTCATATGGGAGAATACAGTCCTTCAGATAACCTGGACCTGAACTATGGATGGCTTGTAGGTCATACATAATCATCACTTTGAATTCTGCCTGGAAACAGACCAGCAGCCAGTGCTGCTGTTGCCAAAAAGGAGTTGTGTGCACCCTGTAGCCAGTCCCAGTTAACAATCTGGCTTCAAGGTTATCTGTCCAGTGATACTTAAAGCAGACACTTGTGTCTCCCTTCCTTTTCTTGTAGGATATCTGGTGGAATATCTAGTTTTCATAAGAGGAGGGAAGTACATTATTGTGACCAAAGTAGTTGCATTTTGAATATTTAGGGTAAAAACCTTACCAGAAGTGAATCAGATTAACTGAAAAAAGAACTTCAGTTTTGGCCAATTTCGAACAGCCATATAGAAATAAATAAATCACATGAGCAGAAGAGAAAATTAGTAGTTGGTATCTGCCTGAGTTTGATGGCAAGGTGTTCCTGGACATGTTGAACTCGATCTTTGCTGATTCTGCTTTGGGTGGAATATTACCTGCCTGGCTGGCTGTCTCTTCCCACCACAATATCTGATGTTTCCAGCTAGGAAGATAAGTACCAGAAATACCAAATTGGTATCATAATGTATTTGCCATTAACAATGTACTTATGGAGACTGGATTTCCATCTCAGAACAGCAAGTTTTATCTTTAATAAAATTTATCTATTTTGCATCTGACACTGAGTGTTCTAGGATGAAAGCATTTAGCCACCTGATAACCTAAAAAGGACAGAGAGAAAGCTATCAAGAATACAGAAAAATATGTTGGCTGTTTGTGTTAGATAGCCTTGAGAAACCTTTGCAGTACTCAAAGTCATAGGACTTTATCAGACTAGTCCCTTTAAATGTTCATTTGCCGGCATAAAAACAAGCAATGAACGGAGCCCCATTCACTTTCTTGTTTGAAATCCTGTGAGACTTCGTTGTGCTTGAAATTCAAAAATAAAAACAAAACTAATACATTAAAAGTTTTAAAAAGCACCTAGACACACTTTAGAAGTCCCAGGTAATGTGGGGAGTGTCATAAAAAGAGAAACTTACCTGGATGTCCTGGTCTCACCCGGAGGTGTTTGCTCAGGACCAGCCATTCTTGCTGCAGTGGCAAGAATTAAATGGCCCAAGGTTTTGCACGCTGGCAGTGCTGGCAGTAAAGCGCCACGGGGGATCTATTGACAGCTAGAGCTGTCAATAAAAAGGTATGGGATTTTGACAGAACCTAAATATGAAAGGGCAAAGTCATCTGATCTGCATGCCCTTTCACATTTATGTGGTGTCATTATGATGCCGTATTTAGTGTGTCTGATAACGTCCATAGTCGTGTTAGTCTTTTTCAGATCAAAAGATACAAAGGAATCCTGTACCACGTTTGAGACTAATTAAGAAAAATAAGTTTTTAGCCACATATGACCAGAGCCGGTTTAACCAGTCGGCCAAATCAGCATTGGCGGGGGGGGGGCCAAAGTCAAGAGAGGGCCCCGTGCTAGCCTCCTTAATCTGACGAAAGAGACAGCCAGGAGATAGCTGGTAGGAGCTGCTCCTACCCTCCTCCTCCAAAAACCTCCTGCTGCCTTTTTTAAAAAACAGCGTCTCCCAAACCTAAAGAGAAAGTGAAAGAAACAGCAGCCCTCCGTGGCAGAAGCTGGAGGGAATTTGCTGCTATGTCGGAGAGGGTGAGTATGTTTGTGTGAGAGAGACAGGGAATTTGAGCTTGTCTCTTTCCCTCGGAAAGGCTTCTTTCTTTCTTCCTTCCTTCCTTCCTTCCTTCCTTCCTTCCTTCCTTCCCTTTCCTAACTTCTACATAGATTCCCTCCAGCCCATCTTTCCAGTTGCTCTTCTCTACCCTCCCTCCCTCCCTTCACCCCTTGGTCTTCTTCAGCTTCTTCCCCTTGCTGCCAATTGAATTCAGCCTGCAAAAGAAATGTGTGTGTGTGTTTGCCTATGTGACTTCAAGTCATTTCTGACAAAGGCAAACCTACCATGGGGTTTTCTAGGCAAGGTTTGTTCAAAGGGGGTGTGCCTTTGCCTTCCTTTGAGGCTGAGAGAGTGTGACTTGCCCAAGATCACCCAGTGGGCATTCATGGCTGAGTAAGGATTCAAACCCTGGTCTCCATAGTCATAGTGCAATGCTGAAACTTCTACAACACTCTAGCTCTTTTAACAGAAGAATATAAAGAATATAAATTAAAATTTGGAGTAATATTACTGGGAACAATGGTTTTATTGTTGTCACTAAAACACCAGTATCCCATTAGTGTTATGTGAGAGGCATTGGCCTAGAGCAGTAGTTCTTAACCTTTTCTTTACCAGGGACCCCCTTTAAATATCTTTAGTTGCCCCAAGACTTATCTCAAGATTTAAAACCCTGATAATAATAGCTAACAACAACAACAACAATACAATTACACCATCCATTAAACTTTCCCTCAGAGGCACTCTTGCTTCTTCCTGCAAGTTTGTGGCTGGAGTGGATTGAATGGCAATGTGCAGGCCAAGCTATCCAACCAGCCTTTGCCTTGGTTCCTGTCATGTGGCTGCTCCACCAAAGGTAGGAGGTGGGCCAAGAAGCCTTCAAGCCTTTGTGGACCCCCTGT
The DNA here is from genome assembly GCA_030847615.1 of Gambelia wislizenii. Taxonomy (NCBI): domain Eukaryota; kingdom Metazoa; phylum Chordata; class Lepidosauria; order Squamata; family Crotaphytidae; genus Gambelia; species Gambelia wislizenii. The sequence goes on along the minus strand of JAUMIR010000001.1, from coordinate 114,061,077 downwards.
GAGGACATTGCAGACCCCAAGTTAAGAACCACTGGGTTAGAGAGTGCTGGAAAAGGAACAATGCAACCAGACCTTGAGAAGGTTGCTGGCAGGGGGATTCTGGGAGGTGTAATCAAAGAGTAACTTTCCCAGGCTCTGAATGCAGCCTAGAATCATAGAATCATAGGGCTGGAAGGGACCCCAACAGCCGTCCCATCCGATTGGCTTCTGCCCTGCAGGAACACAAAATCCAAGCATTCCTGACAGATGGCCATCCAACCTATGTTTAAAAAAACCTATGTTTAAAGGAGACTCCACCACACTCCAAGGCAGTGCATTCCACGTCCGAACAGCTTTTTCTGTCAGGAGATTCTTCCTAATATTCAGGTGGAATCTCTTTTCCTATAGTTTGAACCCATGGCTCCGTGTCCTAGTCTCTGGAGCAGCAGAAAACAAGCTTGCACCTTCGTGAGTATGGCATCCCTTCAAATATTTAAACATGGCTATCACGTCACCTCTCAACATTCTCTTTTTCATAGGGCATAATGGCTTCCAGACCTCCCACCATCCTTCTCAGTATCTTGCTTGAATTGTTGTGCCCAGAACTAGAAACGGTATTCCAGGTGAGGTCTGTCCAAAGCAGAATGGAGTGATACTATTACTTCTCTTGGTCTAGACACTACTCCTATTAATGCAGCCTAGAATTGCATTGGCATTTTTTGCTGCTGCATCACACTGCTAACTCATGTTTAGCTTGTAGTCCACTCTTTCTTTGAGGAAATCTACACCATTACATTAATTGCTAATAAAAAAAAATTGTTAGTGCCTATCTCTCTCTGGCTTCTCTGGCTTTTCTTCGCAAACGAAGATTCAGGAAGGACTCATCCCGCGCTTTCTGCAAGCATGCTGATGACTAAAAAGGCCAATCCGAGATAAACAAGTCCGGTTGCAAAAAGCACAGCAGAAGGTCTCCTTGGGTGATGTTTTTGGGTTGTGATTCTTTCTGCGTTGTCATTTCTCTTCAAGACTTGTTCGTCATGAGTTCTCAAATAAGGCTGCAGCATTGTGGATAGTGCGTCTCCATGCCTCCCTATGTGAGGCCTGGGCGAACCACTGTTGGTGATCAATTTGACCGAGCCTGAGATGTTGTTTCAGGGAGTCTTTGTATCGCTTTTTTGGAGTGCCCCTCTTACGCTGACCCGTGGCGAGTTCACCGTAGAGTAGTATTTTTGGGAGGCGATGGTCCTCCATCCTAGAAACGTGCCCTGCCCAGCGCAGCTGTGTTCTCAATATCATGGCCTCAATGCTGGTGATCCCTGCTTGCTCAAGGATAGCAACATTCGTCACATGGTCAGTCCAGTGTATATTTAGGATTGTGCGTAGACAGTGCTAAAGAAAGCTCTCGAGGAGTCGTAGGTGGTGGCGATAGGTGACCCATGTTTCAGATCCATAAAGGAGGATAGACAGTACAATGGCTCTATACACACTGATTTTTGTGCTTTGCCTCAGGTGTTTATTGCTCCAGACTCTTTTGTGAAGTCTTCCAAATGCACTATATGCCTTTGCTAATCTGTGATCGATCTCTTTGTCAATCTTGGCATCTGAGGAGATGATGCTTCCCAGGTAGGTGAACTGCTGAACAGACTTGAGCACAGATTTGCCGACAGCAATGTGGGGATGGTGGTGTTCGTCCTGTGGTGCAGGCTGGTAAAGAACTTCTGTTTTCTTCAGGTTGACTTCTAGCCCAAACAGCTCTGCAGCTGTTACAAAGTAGGATGTTAGGCGCTGCAGAGCTGCTTCTGTGTGGGCAACAAGGGCAGCATCATCGGCGAAGAGCAGCTCACGGACTAGATAGTTTAGAGTCTTAGTGTGAGCCCTCAGACGGCTTAAGTTAAACAAGCTACCATCAGTACGGTAACGTATATAGATGCCGTCGTCTTCTTCAAGCTCTGCCATAGCCCTTTGGAGCATCGTGCTAAAGAAGATTGTAAATAAAGTTGGTGCAAGAACACAACCTTGCTTCACTCCATTAGTTATTAGAAAGGGCTCTGAAAGAGCATCGCCATATCTGACTTGACCACGCTGGCCCTCGTGTAGCAAGATAATCATTTTAAGGAATTTGGGGGGACATCCTAGTCTTTCCAGGATCTGCCACAGACCTTTTCTACTCACAGTGTCGAAGGCTTTTGTGAGGTCGACAAACGTTACATAGAGACCCTTGTTCTGCTCCCTACATTTTTCTTGCAGTTGCCTAAGGGCAAAAACCATGTCTGTAGTACTCCTATTGGCTCTGAAGCCACATTGGCTTTCAGGGAGAAGTTCTTCTGCAATAGCAGGAACTAATCTGTTCAGGAGTATCCTTGCAAGGATTTTTCCAGCAATAGAGAGCAGTGTTATGCCTCGATAGTTTGAGCAGTCAGATTTTGCTCCTTTTTTCTTGTACAGGGTGATGATGACTGCATCTCGGAGGTCTGATGGCAGTTCCTCTTTTTCCCAGCAATTCACAAGGAATTCGTGGAATTTTTCGTGGAGTGCATGACCTCCGTGTTTCCAAACTTCAGGTGGGATTCCATCAATCCCAGCTGCCTTGCTGTTTTTCATCTGCTGTATGGCCTTAAGGGTCTCTTCCAGAGAGGGAGCTATGTCCAATTCATTTTTCATTGGTTTTTGTATCATATGTTGGATAGCTGAGGCTTGGACTACTCGGTTGGCACTAAAGTGACTTTGAAAATGTTCAGCCCAACGATTCAGGATGGAGGCTTTATCAGTAATTAATGTTTGACCATCTGTACTGTATAAGGAGCTTTGGACCTGATAAGTAGGTCCAAACACTGCTTTAAGAGCTTCATAAAATCCTCTATGATCACCCAGATCTGCACAGTGTTGTGTCTTTTCTGATATATTGATCCACCACTTGTTCTGCATGTCTCGGAGTTTTTGTTGTAGATTGCTACATGTGAGGCGGAAAGCTGCTTTTCTTACATGACAGGTTGGCTGGGCGAGGTATGCCTGGTGAGCAGCTCTCTTCCTTGCCAATAGCTCCTGGATCTCTTGGTTGTTTTCATCAAACCAGTCTTGATTTTTCTTGTGGGAGAACCCGAGGGATTCTTCTGCAGACTGGAGGATACTGTTTTTGATATGTTGCCAAAGCACTGTAGGAGAAGGATCTGTAGGATGGTCTTCAAGTTTCGTTTGTAGGTTTGCCTGGAAGTTGTCTCTCATGGTAGCTTGTTGAAGATTGTTGACTTGGAGTCTCTTCTTTAAGATGCCACCCCTCTTAGGTTTGAACTTAAGATGAAGATTTAGTTTACATCTGACGAGGCGATGATCTGTTTGGTATTCTGCACTGGGCATCACTCGGGTATGACGGACATCACAAATGTCTCTCTGACAGACTAGAACATAGTCAATGAGGTGCCAATGTTTGGATCGGGGATGCATCCAGGTTGTCTTCAAGCTATCTTTCTGCTGAAAGATTGTGTTTGTAATAGTCAGCTGTGGTTCTGCACAGAACTCTAGCAGGAGGCATCCGTTATCATTGCAAATTCCAACACCATGCTTGCCTAAGACACCTTTCCAGGCTTCGGAGTTCTTTCCTACTCTGGCATTGAAGTCACCAAGGATAATAATTTTATCTTCTACAGGGACTTTTTGTATGAGTTGGCGTAGGTCTGTGTAGAATTTGTCTTTCTCTACAGGGTTGGCTTGCATAGTTGGGGCATATATACTAAAGAGAACAACATGTGGGAGGCTTAAGGAAATAATGCGATCAGAGTGGCCTGTTGGCAAGGTTTCGAGTTTGGAGGCAATGGAGTTTTTAATCATAAAGCCTACTCCTGACAGATGTTTTTCGGTTTTGGGTTTGCCAGACCAGTAAAGTGTGTAGCCGGCGCCATGTTCTTTAAGGCTGCCTTCCTCATGGAAGCGAACTTCTCTAAGAGCAGCGATGTCAATATTAAGCCGTGATAGTTCATGGGCTATTAGGGAAGAACGACGCTCAGGCCATCCACTATCTTCAGAGTCTTGCATGGTTCTGATGTTCCAGCATGCAAGTGTCAGTTTATTTACACCTTTGGAGGCCGGTGTGTGCCTTTGTTTCTTTGTCTTGGTTTGACCGCATCAGAAGATTCCCGTTGGCCACAGCTAGCCAACCAGGTAGTTGGGGATGAGCTTTCGTTAGGCCACCTTTTCTAGGCCCCTCTCCATATGGAGCAAGCAGTGCTCTCCTTAAAAAAGACTGCTTGGTCATTCAGGATGATGCCAAACAAGACTGTCATCTTCCAGGTCAGCCTCGAGCGACCAAATTCCTGAACCGCCTGCATGCAGGGTTGGGGCTGCGGCTTCCAGTGCATCTTTACACCTGCCGGTTTCGTCCCTCGCCAGTCGCTACAGGGCTTTTTTGGAAATGGATTTGTCCTTCGAGCCTGTGCAATGGATTTTTCTGATGGAGTGCAGCGTGCACAGAACTGGCCTCACCCTTTAAACCAGAGATTAATCTGCCATGGCCTTGCAAGCATGGACGTGGCAGCGAGGTCCTCGGGCCGTAGGTTTGATTAGAGTTTCCTTCTCTTAGATGGTTGACCTTACAGGGTTGGACGAGCACCATCTGCCCGGGTTTGGGATTAGAGATTTCCTTCTTCTAGGACGGTTGCCACAAGGCTAGAGAGCCCATCCTGCCCTTTGACGCTCTTTGTCAGACCCTTTGGGTTTGACCTGACTGGCATGGGAGACCCTACCAGTGGCTATTATGCTACCGCCAGTATAGCTCAAAACATTATTATTATTATTTTATTTATTTATTTATACCCCGCTCTTCAGCCACAAGGCTATCAGATCGGCTTACAAATTGTTTTAAGCAATAGCTATTTACACATCTACATTGCATTAAGCAGTTTCCAATGTGTGTTAGCTAATTGCACCCACAAGCTGGGTACTCATTTTACCGACCTACGAAAGGATGGAAGGCTGAGTGAACCTTGGAGCCCGCTGGAATGGAACTTGCAACGTGATGGCTTGCAGTACTGGCATTTAACCACTGCGCCACCAGGGCTCTGTCTGATTTAACTTAAATGATAAGTTAACATGTAGAATTAAAGTAAGAAGAGGAAGTTGGGAAAAAAATGACTTTGATAAAATTTGGAAAGTATTTGTAACAAAAAGTATTACAGACAAAAGATGGGAGGTTACCTCCACGAGAAGAAATGAGATTCTGGAAAGATTAGGTAAGAGATAATGGCTCCGGTGAAGGGGAGCACTGAGGTGGGGGGGGTTAGGGGAATTAATATTTTTGAATAGAATTATAGTAAAGAATCTGTGTTAACTTTTGAAATTAGTTAATAGAAAAAATGCGATGTTTATAGTAATTTTATGTGTTATACTAAGTATTGATTGTATAATATAATGTGTGATTATAAAATTAATAAAAATATATTTTTAAAAAAGAAAATTTAAATAAAAAAAAAATTATGATCTGTTAGAGAGTTCTAGTCCTCTGCTTGAACTGCAGATTCTCTGCTTTTTAAGAACCTCACCAAACTACAATCCCAAGATGCCATAGGATGGAACCATGTCAGTTAACATGGTGTTGAACTGCTGTAACAGGGAATGCTAAATTAGGTGTTTTTGTGGTTGTATGCCTTCAAGTCATTTCCAACTCATGGTGACCCTGAGACAGACCTATCATGGGATTTTCTTGGCAAGATTTATTCAGAAGGGATTTTGCCTTCGCCTTCCTCTGAAGCTGAGAGAGTGTGACAAGCCCAAGGTCACCCAGTGGGATTCCATAGCTGAGCAGGGATTTGAACTCTAGTCTCCAGAGTCGTAGTCCAATGCTCAAGCCACTACACCATGCAGGCTTTCAGTAAATTATGTACTGTATATAAATGTGAATATTAGGCAGAATGTGTAAAATGGTTGCACTAACTTCAGCATGTTAAAAAATAAAAGAATGGCTGACATCCTGTTAACGACCAAACATGACCCCCCCAACCTCCCTTTTCAGCCTGACAGCACCCCAGTGGAAGGATTCCCGTGTGCTGCAGCTTGTGCCATTGGGAAATGATGTCTGCAGCGCTCTCCCATTTTCTGGGTGCCTTGCAAAAAAAACAGTTGCAGCAAGACCCGAAGAGGGTTCTCCAGTAGGGTTGCCATACTTCTCTTCTCCAAAACCAGGACAAAATTATTGATTCCCCCCCACCAAACACAGCACATTTTGACATTTAACATTATTTTATTGCATATTTCAGTAGTAGTAGTTGCCATCGTCGTCGTCGTTTCATCATCATCATCATCGATTTATATAGCACCATCAATTTATGTGGTACTTTAAAAGTACAATAAAAAACAATGGATTGTAGAGATACAGTGGGTGCTGGTGTTGAGGAGCAGGTGTTGCTTTTCCCTGCCAATGTAAGCTTCTGGAAGTTCACAAAGATAGCACAAAGCCAATGTCTCTCCTGTTGTTTGTGCCAAAGCATGGAAAAATTGTTTGTTTGGACTGCAACTCCCAAAATCCTCCCAGCCAGCATGGTCATCACTTCCAATAGGCCTAACTCTTCTTGATGAGAGTCAGAGCTCGCTCCAAATAGTGTACAGCCTGCCTCCAAACACAGAGTTGGTTCCCCTGTTTTTTTTAAAAAATTGAACATGGTATGTTATACTGTACAGCATGTTTGGGCGGGGCTTAATTTGTTTGTGGTTCACAGTGGTGCTCTGCCCCTAACCCTCGTGAATGTAAAGGGATGACTGTACTTACGCCTTGTTGCTGGTATACACGAATCCTTTCTTCCTCACTCCAATCCCTCCATCGATTTGTGTACTGCTTTAAAAAATCTGTTTTTACAGAGATGAAAGCAGGCAAGCTGGAAGCAGGTTTTCTGCCCACAGAAAATTAGGGTTGCCCAATTGAAATCTCGAGAGTTCCTGCATGTTCAATGGTTGTGCAGAAGAGGGAATTCCAGCAGGTGTTGCTTGTTCCCTGGTTGCAAGTGAAGTTCCACACTCACCACTGTCACATTCATCACACCACATGAGGCTTCCTGGTATCAGTGTCTCTGCTTGCCTCTGCTTTCCCACCTTCTAGGCTCTCCTCTTGCATTCGGCACTCCTGCCTTCTGGGCACCAACTTTGGCATGCCTGCACAGTACTACCCAGAGCGGTCTGCCCTCTGACTATGGAGGAATCTGGGATTTGCTGCTTCCTTCTCACTTACCGCCCCTCACTCCTGGAACCTTCTTCCCCCTCAACTACCGGCCATTACTTCTTTGTCCACTTTTAAATCCGAGTTAAAGACCACCTTGTTCAGGGAGGCATTCCCCGGCTTTGTCTGATATACATTTATTTCTTCTGTCACTTGGGTTTACTGTGGATGTTGTTATTAATTGTTGTAATTATCCTTGTTTTTAACTGATTTTTATTATTTTGCCTATTGGTTTTATTTAGATTGTACGCCTTCAGCAGGTTTCATTTTGTTTTATCCTTGATTGTTTTTGTATAGCACCATGTACACCGACAGCACTCTAGAAATAAACTTTAATAATAATAATAAATAGTCCATTCAATCTGGGATTTTCCCAGTTTTCTGGGACAAATGGCAACCCTATTCTCCAGGTGCCCGTTCCCATTGTTCCCTGGGACTGGACAAGTGCTGCATACACTACTTCCTGGTACCCTAATCAGCAGTGCCTGAGAAACCCTTTGGTTGGGATCCTGCAAGATTGAAAATGGAGGCTTTTTTGGGGGGTGGCATCATCAGTCATAGTTGCAGTAGCAGAGCTCTATCATCATAGTTATGTCTGATGATGTCCAACAAACATTGTGGGATTTTGTCCAACATCTCACAAATTGACACACACACACACACCATGAAGAAAATGTAAGTGGGATTTGGAGACACTCAGTGACACTGAGACTAAAAGATTTCCCCTTCCCTAGTTGAGGCTCAAGAACAAAGCTTGTATACATGCTGTCACAGCTCTACTTGAGTGGTAACACTCTGAGCAATGAGTGTGATGTATCTTGTCTTTCTCTTCTCATAGCGCACAAGAGGATGGCCCATTCTGTGACTAAATGGTGCCTAGGTGACTACATTTAATTGCATTCCTAAATAAACATTTCAATAAGTGAAGATTAGCTACCGAATGAAAGTGAAAAAAGACAAAGATGTAAAATAAGCACATCCCTGCAGGATCAAATGATTCTGAACAGATGAAGGGGTGCAGGATGTGTAATCAATGTGGAGAGATTGTTTACTGGGAAGCAAGGCACAATGAACTCAGTGGGGGTGTTACTTCCCAAGAAGTGTGCATGGGAGTGCTTTCCCATTGAAATCCACAAGGCTCACAAGTGCTTAACGAGGATGAGGTGTGTGTAAGGAGTGGAGCACACAAACAAAAGAAAGAATGCTATTGAAAACTTAAGGGGTGGAAGGTAATGTGTGGGCACTGATGGACATGTAATTTTTCACCACAGACATTACCCTTCCTTTATGACAAGAGCAGGTAATAGCCTAGAACCTCTTCAAATCTCACACATACTTCAAGCAACACTAAAAATGAGTAAGGATTGTTATGCTACCAGCTTGGAAAGCAATGGGTCAAGAATGAATTTGGGCATATGGTAGTGAGCAATTACCAGCACAACTACTCTAGACACACATGGATTAGGGACCATGTTGGGAATGTGGAAAAGATCCAAGAAATGGAGACAGAGTTGGCCTTACTATTAGGCAGAAGGAGACTGTAGATGCTAGAAGGCAACAGCCAAGTTGGAGGAGAAAGCTGTTTGCCAGCTGGCCTTTCCTGCACATCCTAAGCTAACTTGTCGCTTTCTGGTGAGGGAAGAAGGCTGTTTCATTCCTGAAGTAAAACTGAGGTCCCAGTCCAGTAATCTTTTAACCTGCAATGGGAGAGGATGCAACTTTCCTCTTTGCCTCAGGAAGGAAAATACCTTGGCTGACCGCTGGGAGCACAGGAAGCAGACAACATGGTGCAAGCTAACTAAAATCTGTCAGTCAACCATCTGTTCCATTATATCATAGAATTCTAGGTAGAATCAGTGGTGGCTGATGCTTCCATTTCACTGAGGGGGTAAATCCACTCTGGGTTTTAGTTTGAACTTTAAAGAAGTTACCTATGGTGCTGGATCCTAGCCACAATATAGGTTCAGCACCTTGGATAGCTCTTTTGAAGTTCAGATTACAATCTGGAATGGGTTCCTTCCCCACTGGGTGTTATGACATGTTGATCTAAATATCATTGAAAATGAGTCAGAAAAGTTCCTTTTCTAGACGACAAATCACATAATCCCTGATGGATTCTGGGAGCTGTGGTCCTACAAATGCCCCATAACATTTATGTAGGTCTCCTGTTACAAAATCTGTAACTCTAGGTTATGAATATGTAACTACAATAATGAATACCAGCCAATTTTTCAAGATTGTCAGGAATCTATATATGTATATATATACAACTCTTGGGTATGTTGCCATTCCCAATGTGCTGATTGGCTGCTCAGGAGACATATCCAACCAACCACCACCCACATGCAAATTCCCTCTCCCCACCTCACAATCCAGTCCTTCCACTCAATCTGCATCTACACTCCTGGCCTCACAAGGCCCCCTCCCTCGTCTTGGTCCCTCAGCCAGTCACCAGTCATGGGCTACGAGGGAACCCAGGCGGTCAATTGGCAGCAGTGGCTGCCGCAGTTGCAACAGGGCAACAGAGTTAGTCACCCTCAGCAATTCTGGAGAAAGTGTGGAATGCTGAGAAGGAGGAGGAGGAATTTCAGTATCCACCAGCCTACCTTACAGGGTTGCCATGAGGTCTACCAGGCATTTTGGGGGAGGTTTTTTTAATGGCATATGTTATGCAGGGTAGAGCTAGTATATATAGAATGATTCCTTCCCCCATGCCTAATATAAACATCTGGAACTTCCTAATGAAATTGATTTGAAGTAGGTTCATGGCCTATAATAGAAAGCTAAGTTATGGAATTTGCTTCCTGAGATATATGACAATGGCTATCATCTTAGATGTCTTTTCAGACAGAATTAGATAAAACTATGTGAGACAGAGGTATCAGTGACTTCTAGCTATGATACCTCAATGGAGCATCCATGTGTAGAGGCAGTTAGTGTAGAGTTCAGAAACCTCACCCAGTGTGTAGAAAGAACATTTGCCAGAGCATTTGGGCCCGTGTGGATTTCTGTACTCAAATGGTGTATGAAGGACTAAATGCCATTGCTGATGGACCTGTATAGCGTTCCTTCATGTGAGGAGAAACCAGAGGCCTATCCTGGCATAGAGGTACATCAATATTTGTGTAGACTCCCTTTATAACTTGGTAAAATGGGAAGGTAGTGGGGGCATGGCATGCTTTAGAGGGTTTGTGTTAATGGATGTCAGTGCTAAAGCTGGAGCTAGGCCACATGGCCTCAACACACTCCTCCTGCTTGGTTGATAGTTACCTCCCCCCCCCCCATGTTTCTATGTTTCAGTTGTTCTGGACTAGATATGTAAATAATTGACTATTTCAATCTTGCATGCAAAGATGAATTATTATGGAGTTTTCTCCCCACTTCATGGGGCTTTTCATGCTACACAATGATAGCACTATGATTCCACTTCAACTGCATCTGTATCTGATGGGATCCTGAGGTTTGTAGATTGGGGAGGCACTAGAGCTCTCTGACAGTGAATTCTAAATGCCCCTCCCTAAACTGCCAATCCCAGTATTCCATAGAATGGAACCATGGCAGTTAAAGTGAAATCATTGCATTATAATTACCTAACATGAAAGGACCCCAGGAGAAAATGAATATTCCTCTACAGTATTCCCCCCATGAGAACCAGCATGGTATAGTGGTTTGAGCATTGGGCTATGACTCGAGACCAGGGTTCAAATCCTCACTCAACCCACTGGGTGACCTTGGGCAAATCACATTCTCTCAGCCTCAGAGGAAGGCAAAGGCAAACCCTCTCTGAACAAATCTGGCCAAGAAAACAATATGATAGCTTCGCCCTAGGTTCGCCATAAAGTCAGAAATGACTTGACAGCACACAACAACAACAATTCTTTCCATATTCAGATGACCCAGTGCCACAATTATTCTGTGGAGAAAAATACATGGATTTTGGGGGGTATGTAAAAAAGAAGGGGGGGAGTTTCTGTGCACCCACATTTTTTTTTCTCCAAAGAATAATTCTGACATGAAACACTTTGTTTGCCTGACTGGTTTTTGACCTGGGAATGAATAATTATGATTACTGTTTCCATCCCTGTTGGGACAAACCATGTGGGAGACTTTTGTTTTTATACCATCCTTCTAAGCTTCCCAGGAGCATCTGGCTGATCACTATTGATAACAATCTTGCACTGGCTGAGTCTTTTTACAAGGGCTTGTCCTGAAGCAGGGCCCTAGATTAGGATGATTCACCAGGGACCTGCCAAAGGTTTGATTCTGTGAAGAAGCATTCAACAGGATAAGAACTTAAATCTTAGGCTTGTGTCAGCTGCCTCTCAATTTATGGTCTCTCTGGAAAGTACTGGTTTGAAAATGTGTATAGATCATCAAGCAAACTTGAATAAACTTGGAATTTTTCCAATTTGCTGGTTGAAAATCTCCCTCTTCCCTCCTCGTCACCCCCACTCCACCCCCATGTGTCTCTTTGTGTGTATTATTTAAACGTTAGACTGGAGATGATTCTGATTTATGATGCAATTATACATGCAGGAAAAGTGTGACAGACTTGCTAGCAAAATTCTTCTAGCAACTATGCCAATATTATTTACTGCACATGTGTAGAAACTCAATATTAAGTTGTGATATCTTTGGCTGCATAATGTCATTTAATAATGAAACATCCAAAGCAAATGGCCCATATTATGAATGGATGGCTTGCTAAATTTCACTTTCTGCCTAAAAGTTCTCTGGCTAAAGGAAAGCAAACCAAATATTGAGATCCTCTTATATAAGCAAGTAAAAAATAAAGGTGACACATAGTATTTCCTTCTGAACTTTATAACAAAGAATGCAATCTTGGGTCTGAACCCTAAATATCAGGATGTTGCCTAGAGCACATCCTTTTGATTGTATAATAAACCTCTGAAGATGGAGGTTTATGTGGGAAATAAATGTTTATATGCTGATGGGTACTTAATGAGGCATGAAAAGCACTGCGGTAAAGTGGGAGCCAGCCGCCTCCAGCTGGTTTCCACATGTGGCTCTTAATGTTGTTTGCAGAGATTTGATGGCTTCCAAAGTTAGGAATATCTGGGGCTATCAGAGTTAAAGCCATAGCAAATATAAAGAACATCACCCTATAGATGCATTCAGTCCACCCTTTCCCAAACTGGTGGCATTCAAGATGGTTTAGATTACAGTTCCCAGAATCCGTGACAATTTGTCACAGGGGCTGGGGCTGATGGGAGTTGAAGTTCAAAATATATGAAATGGGCACCATAGTGGAGACTGTTGTTTTGGTCAACATTGTGTTGCTACCCGAACCCTGCAAGTAAAATCTTGAAGGCAATGGCCATCCCATATTTTTCAGGATGGATACTCCATTTAATTATTATGGCTAATATACTTGTTCTTTGTGGCTTTGTCTGATTCCTTTTTAAAAGTGGCAATTTCTTAGGAAATGTGCGAGATAGTAATGGATATCTCAAGCAGTAAAATCAAACCAGTAAGGCAGAAACTGAACAGCAACCAGCCTCATAATTCCCCCCCCCCCAATACAAAGGGTCTAGCAAAGAAAGAATGAAGCTTAAACTTCTTTGTAAGATGTATAAACGTAGATTTACATATAAGATTACTTGTTCATAATCAAACATGTAATCTTATGGAGGGAATAGAGGGAATAGCAAAAAGGTCCGTGGTTTAGAATGATGCAGGAAGTTATTGCCGTGGTAAAAGGAACAAACAGGAAGTCTGCAAGGAAGTAAATAAGCAACTACAGAGTAAAGGCAGGCAAGGTTGCTAAGACTAACACAGTGCTCATTTATGCATTGTGCAAAGTCCTTTCTTTCTTGTGTTCTTTTTTTTATATTTTATTTTTTAATTGAGTGATATCAATACATACATATTCCATTTCTATTAAAAGAAAAAAAGAAAAAAAGAAGAGAAAAACACATCACATTTTCTATTTTTCTAATTACTTACATACATATGTTCATTTGTTCGTTAAGTGCCCTGGAATTTCTGTTCTCTGTTCTTCCTATATAGCTTCTTTGTACATTTCCCAACATCTCATCCTTGCACATAATTCTTTATCATCTTCATGTTCTAACTTCCTTTCACTATTCCCTAGTGTGCCGAGATTAACAAATTTCTTTAATACAAACAACCTTTTTAATTTTTAACCTTTCTTCCCTTTCACCCTTTGTAATATCATTGTCTCATTACTTGTTAACTGTAATGCTCCATTTCCCCCCAAGATTTATTTTCCATTTTCACATTAGCATCCATGCTGTCTCCTTAGTTTTTGTTGTTTTTATTATTTTATTCTTCTTTTTATAGTAAAAGATTCTGTATCTCTTCCCCTCCTTCATTTATTTCCCAAAACTTTATCAAGGGTAACCAAATATTCAAAGATTTTTTACTTTGAGCATTCCATAACCTATTGGTCATGCCATATAGTTCCACCATATCTAAAAGCTTGCTTAGCTATTCTTTAATTCTAGGTGGTTCCTTCTGTTTCCACTTTTTAGCAATCACTAGTCTGGCCACAGTTACCATATATAGTATGATTCTCCAATGTTGACTTTCTGCTTTTTTTCCTAATACATTTGTCATATTCAAAATGTAAAGTTCTGGCTTAAATTCATATTCTATCTGTAAGATTTCAATAATAATAATAATAATAATAATAATAATAATAATAATATTTATTTATACCCCGCCCCTCTGCTAAAAACAATCGGGGCGGCTTCCAACAATTAAAACATTATAATCATATATGTTCTCTTGACCAGAACTTTTTAATTACCTTGCACTTCCACCACATGTGGATTAAGGAACCTTTGTTGGCCTGGCATTTCCAACAATTTTTTGACAAACTCACTCCCATTTTATTTAATTTGGCTGGTGCAAAGTACCATCTATGTGTAATTTTTACATAATTTCCCCTTAAATTCTTGCAAGCTGTGAATCTGTATGATTTATTCCTCGCATTTTCCCATGCTTCTACTTCTAGATTATATCCTATATCTCTTGCCCAATGTATAGTGTATTCCATTATAGCCTCTGGTTCTAAATATCTAGTCAGCAATAGCTTATATAATTTGGCTATTCTTCTCTTCTTTTGTTCTTCCCACATTAATTCATCTAATTCGTTATATTCCTGTTCTAATCCTTCATTGTTCTGATCTTCCTCGAACCTTTCACTCAACTGCAAATATGTAAACCAATTGGTTTCATAATTTAATTGTTCGTTAGATTTTAATATAAAGTCGTTGTTATCCAATACTACCATATCTTTATATCATAGATATTGTACTCGATCCATCCACTTTCCAAACAATGCTTCCTGAGAGATGTCCATAATGGAATTTTATTGTAGAATTTATTTTTGATTTTCTTCCATATTGTTAATAATGATCTTCTTACATAGTGATTGTTAAAGTCTCTGTTTACTTTATCTTTTCCACAGCAAAGATAAGTGTGCCATCCATTTCTATTATTGTGCCCTTCCATGGCTAGTAGCTTTTCGTCTCTCAGCTTCACCCAGTCTAGTACCCATACCATTGCTGCTGCATAATAATAGATTTTTAATTCTCGAATGTCGCAACCACCTCTTTTCCATGTATCCGTTAAATATGACCATTTGAATCTTGGTTTCTTTTTACTCCACACCAATTCTGAGATGTCCTTTCTCCATTTTTCAAATGGCCTATCATTGGTCAATATTCAGTAAGGCCTTTGACAAGGTTCCCCATAACATTCTTACGAACAAGCTTGTAAAATGTGGGCTAGACAAATTAACAGTTCAATGGATTTGTAATTGGTTGACCAGCTGAACCCAAAGGGTGCTCAGCAATGGCTCCTCTTCATCTTGGAAAGATGTGACCAGTGGGGTGCTATAGGGTTCTGTCCTGGGCCCACTGCTATTCAACATCTTTATCAATGACTTGGCTGAGGGAGTTAGGGGCATACTTACCAAATTAGATGACACCAAATTAGGAGGAGTAGCTAATACCCTAGAGGACAGGATCTACATTCAAGATGACCTGGATAAACTGGAGAGCTGGGCCAAAGCTAACAAAATGAAATTCAATACAGAGAAATGTAAGGTACTGCACTTAGGGTGAAAAAATGAAATGCATAGATATAGGATGGGGGAGACCTGGCTGAATGAGACTACATGTGAAAGGGATCTAGGAGTCCTAGTAGACCACAAGTTGAACATGAGCCAACAGTGTGATGCGGCAGCTAAAAAGGCCAATGCGATTTTGGGCTGTATCAATAGAAGTATAGTGTCCAGATCAAGGGAAGTAATAGTGCCACTCTATTCTGCCTTGGTCAGACCTCACCTAGAATACTGTGTCCAGTTCTGGGCACCACAATTCAAAAAGGATATTGACAAATTGGAGCGTGTCCAGAGGAGGGCGACTAAAATGGTGAAAGGTCTGGAAACCATGCCTTATGAGGAGAGACTTAGGGAGCTGGGTATGTTTAGCCTGGAAAAAAGACGGTTAAGAGGTGATATGATAGCCCTGTTTAAGTATTTGAAGGGGTGTCACGTTGAGGATGGAGCAAGCTTGTTTTCTGCTGCTCCAGAGACTAGGACACGGAGCAATGGATGCAAGCTCCAGGAACAGAGATTCCACCTCAACATGAGGAGGAACTTTTTGATAGTAAGAGCTGTTCGGCAGTGGAACGCACTCCCTCGGAGCATGGTGGGGGTCTCCTTCCTAGGAGGTCTTTAAACAGAGGCTGGATGGCCATCTGTCGGAGATGCTTTGATCATGATTTCCTGCATGGCAGGGGGTTGGACTCGTGGTCTCTTCCAATTCTGCAATTCTATGATTCTATGAATATTGGCAGCTTCTGAAACAAATACAGTAGCTTGGGAAGCATGTTCATTTTGAATGCTGAAATCCTTCCCATAATGGTTAAATTTAATTTCTCCCATCTTTCAAAATTTTCTTTGACTTCCTTCCAGATTTTCATGTAATTATTTGCAAATAGGTCAGAATTTCTTTTAGTTATCCACAGGCCCAGATATTTTACTGTTTTCTCTATCTTATATCTTGATTTTTTAATTTATTATTATTATTATTATTTTGTCAAGTTCTTTGTTAGTAATGATGATTTCCCCATGTTGATTTTAAAGCCTGAGTGCTTCCCAAATTCCTCTATCATTCTCATAATTCCTTCAGTGTTCTCCAATGGATCTTCTACAAATAAAACAAGGTCATCAGCAAAGGCTCTCAGTTTAAACTCATGTCCTTTAATTCGGACACCTGGGATGTTTTTATTTGCTCTTCTGTTTTCATTGAAGACTTCTAATACTAGGATAAAAAGTTATGGAGATAAGGAGCAGCCTGTCTTGTGCCCTTCATCACTGGGATCTTGCCAGATTTATTCCCATTGATTTTTAACTGAGCCCTCTGGGTGGTATATATTTGCTTGATTCTTTTTATAAAGTTGTCTCCCATCTCCATTCTCTTCATTGTTTCCAACATGAAGTCCCAGTTCACATTATCAAAGGCCTTTTCTGCGTCTACGAACAGCATAGCCAGTTGTTTTCTCGCTATGCTGCTCAAAATATTCCAAAAGGTCTAATACTGTCCTGGTGTTATGTCTAATCTCCCTCCCTGTCAAAAAGCCACTCTGGTCTTCATGTATTATGTCAGATAATATGATCTTTAATCTTCTGGCAGGAATTGCTGTATAAATTTTGTAATCAGTGTTAAGCAAAGATATTGGTCTATAATTTGTTATCTCTTTCTTGTCTCTGCCTTCTTATGGCGTCTATCCAAGATTATGGAATTTATGGTTTTTTGAAGAGGCAAGGCTAGCTCATTTTCCATTCTCTTATAATATATAGCAGTGAAGCCATCTTCCTGGGGCCTTGTTAATTTTTAAATCCCGTATAACAGTATTAATTTCTTCCTTTGTGACTGTCGAATTTAGCATTCTCATTTGTTCTGCGATTAATTTAAGAATTTGTTTGTTTATCTAAATAATTCCTTAATTCCATTTTACTACTGTCTTCTAATTATTTATTGTCAAACAATTTTCTGTAATATTTGTAAAATATTTTTTTAATTTCTTCTTGATTTGTTGTCATTGATTCCTTATGCTTAATTTCAACAATCAATTTCTTTTCTCTTTCTCTTCTCAACCTATGTGTGAGCCATCTACTAGCTTTATTTGCATATTTGAGGCGTCTTTGCCAAACTCTTTTTGATTGTTTCTTCTTTCTCTGCCACAGATTCTAAATTTAATTGTTTCTCTATCAATTTTATTTGCCTGACCACTTTCTCCTCACTTGGATTTTCTCTTAACTCCTCTTCTCTCTTCTTTAGTTCCTCTGATAGAAATTTGAATCTATCTGTCCTTGATTTCTTTACTTCTGATCCTCTTTTTATTAGTATTCCTCACATAACTGCCTTACCGGCATCCCAAATCGTTCTCGTCTGGCAATCATCTGCTGCGTTTTCTTTAAAGTATTGTTTTATCTCCAGTTTTAATCTTCCCAAGAAATTTTCATCTCTGAGTAAGGATTCGTTTAATCTTCAGTTGTAATCCCTCTCTTTTATTTTTAGTAACATTTTTATTGGATGATTGTCTGATAATATTTTAGACAATATTTCCATGTTTATAATGCCTCCTAATAGCTTTCTGGACACTAGGAATAAGTTAATTTGTGACATTGATTTATGACAATCCAAATAGAACGTAAAGCCTTTTTTATCACCATGTTTTGCTGTCCACACATCTTGCAATCCTAACACTTTCCTTATAGCAATAAAACAAAAAACAAAAAAACTTTTTGGTAATTTGCCAAGTGCTCTAAGTTTTCTTGTCATTGATCTATCTTTTTTGGGTTCTAGGACACCAGTAAAATCCCCAAGTATAATCAAATTTTCTCCCAGATAGTTTCCTAGCATCTCATGCAACTGTTTGTAAAATTCTCTTTGTATTGCATTAGGAGCATATATCCCTACTACCAGCAATTTTAAGTTCTGAAGTTGAATTTCTACCCATTATATATTGACCTGCCCCATCTTTAAATACTTCTTTTGCCTCATATTTTCAGTTAACATATAGTGCAACCCCCCCTTTCTTTTTCTCATTATTTGCAGAATGAAATACCGATCCCAATTTGGGGTTTCTTAGAAATCTGCTTTGTTCTTCTTTTATTCTCATCTCCTGTATACAGATTATGTCTAGTGTCAATTTTTCAAGATAATGAAATACTTGTCTCCGCTTATATTCTGAATTTAGTCCCTTCACGTTCCAAGAACCTATCTTAGCCATTATTTCAGTTTTTTATTTCTTCTTCCTCTACCTCCTCCTCACATATATTCCTATTATTGCCATTTTCTCCATCTTCTTCTGGTTCTACTTCTTTTCCTCCTTCTTTTTCTGGTGTTAGTCCTTCTTTTCTTCTTCTTCTTCTTCTTTTTCTTCTTCTTCCTTTGACCTCTTCAATTTTTCCTCTTCTCCTTCCTTTTCCTTTTTCTGCTTTTCTTGCAAGTTCGGATCTTTTTTAGTTTTCATTTCTCTTTCATTTTTTTTTTTTTTGCAAAAATCTTTGGCTTTTTGTACTGAATCTATTCTATATCTCTTCTGTCTAAATGTAAATGAAATACCCTCTATCTTTTCCCACTTGTAATAGATTCCATTTCTGGTTAATATTTGGGTTATAAATCTGTTGTCTTGTCTTTTCCTCAATATCGATAATGGGATATCCTTGAATATTTTAATCTCTTCTCCTTCTATTTTCAACTTCTCCTTATAACTTTGTTGTAATATCTTTTCTCTTGTTCAGGATCTTGTAAATACCATAACTATGTCCCGTGGCAATTTTTTATCCCTTGCTATCTGGGAGATCACCCTGAATGCTTTATCCACTTCCCCATCCCAATAATCTTCTGAGCACTCAATAAATTTAGCCAAATCTGGTATTAACCTTTCTATCAGATTTTCATTCATTTTCTCTGCAAGACCTCTTAACTTGAGGCACTTCTCTCTATATCTTAACTCTTGATTCATTATTTGAATATCTTCCTCTCCTTTTGCCTCTTGTAAAAGTTTGGTAGTTTTTTCTGTTTCTTGTACATTTCCTTCTAAGTCTTTAATTTTGGATTTTGGATTTTGGATCTCTGCCTTCACTTCTTCTAGCTCTTTATAAAACTTGTCCATCTTTTTTCCTAGAATCTTTCTTTTTTATAGTCCACCCTTATCTCCTTTCTCAAATCCTTCAGTTCTGCTCTAATTTCTTGTTTGAAATCCTTAGTTCTAATCTAAGTTCCTCCATGATCATTGATTGCATTTCTGATATTTTCAATGTTTCAATTGAACCTCTTCTAGTCATAATTTGGGTTTGGGTTTGTGATTGTTGTCCTGTTTTCTTTTGACCTGATGCCATTCTTTCTTCCTCTTTTTTTCTTTTCCATTTTTTCCTTTTTCAATGTTGTATTGGCTTTATTATTTGTTGTCCTTGAATCGTTGATTGGGCCTCTATCGTTAATCTATTTTCTATTCTATTTCTCTTTTATCTATTCTCTAGCAAAGCCTTTTAGTTATTACCTTTATTTTCCTTTTTTTCTAAGATTAGCTTTGAATAATTTCCCCCTTATTTTATCCTTAATTTCTCTTATACCATTTGTTTCCCGCTTTTCCTCCGATCTTTCTTCAAGTCCTCAAATCACTATAATTTCTTATCTATTATAAATTCATAATGCTGCAGCCTTATTTGAGAACTCACGCTGAACATGTCTTGAAGAGAAACGACAACGCAGAAAGAATCACAACCTGGAAACATCACCCAAGGAGACCCTCTGCTGTGCTTTATGCAACCGGACTTGTTTATCTCGGATTGGCATTTTCAGTCATCAGCGCGCTTGCAGAAAGCGGGGGATGAGTCCTTCCTGAATCTTCGTTTGCAAGGAAAAGCGAGAGAGAGAGAATCTCCTAATTCATTTATCATAAATAAATTCACTTGTATATCCATAATACTTCTATAACACTCTCAGTTGGGAAATTAATTATTCCATAACCAATTCCCTTTATGAATTCATCCCTTAATTCTGACCTTAGTCTTACTTAAACATTTGATTCCCCTTTCAATTAACCTGTTTCTGGATTAATTTAGTAAAGTAGATTTTTACTTGTTTAGTATATTTGTATCTCTCTTATTAGCTCCCCACCTAAATTCTTATTCCTCTTTTCCATTATAATTTCATTTCGTTTCATTCCTTTCTTTAACACCTCAATTTATATTCTTCATTAGTATTAAGTATTTCATTAATTTACATTTACACAATCACCAATTTAAATCTGAGTCACAAAATTAAATTAATTTTCAAATTAAATCAATTAGATATATGTGTGTGTGTGTGTGTGTGTGTGTATATATATATATAGACAATTAATTTAATATCCAATGCAATACAATATCAATATTGAATATTCTATAATCTCAGAAATTCATTCCCATATTCAGTTAATTCAACAAATCATAAATTTCTAATTCATTTGTCAGCTATTGCCTCTTATGCAGGATAATAGTAAGAAATTATAATTTAGTAACAGCAGTAACTCTACAATTCTTTGTTTTCTTCTTCTTTCCTCCTTTCTCTTCTTTTTCCTTCTGTCTTCCTCCTTTTTCTTCTCTCCCCTTTTCCTGTTCTCTATTCTTTTCTCCCTCCGTTGTTACCATTTCTCTTCCTCTTCCTGTAGTGCCCCAAATAATGCTGTCTTGTAGTTATTCTCTCCTTCCCAACTGTTTTTGTTCTGCTTGCAACTTTCCTCACAGTTTTCTTGAAATCCTGTCCTTCTCTGCTTTCCCATCTTCCCATTTTCCTCTTTCTAATCCACTGATTTGTGCTTTTATTTTAGGTCTTGTTATTATACTACTAAACTACTGCTGTACTGTTACTGTTACTCCACAGTTTTTTCTTCCTTTCCAATCTTCCCACCTCCTCTTCCCTTCTCTTACTCTTCCTTGTATTCTGTGTTCTTATAGTCCTTTATAGGCCTTCAGCAGACATTAAATCTATTTAATAATATTATTATTGCTGTTACTATTTGTTCCAAAACGGCGGGGGGAATACTACTCCATGAGCATGGTTTTAAACTTACAGTCAGCGTTTTCTTAAAAGGGGCTTATAATCAGCGATCTTCTAATGCTGTCCACCTCCTAACCCTCTCTCCTGCTGTTCTTAAGGGGCCAGTATATGGGGGGGAAAGGAGAAAGGCCAAACTGAACAGTTTTTCTTTCCCAGAGCAGCTGTATTAAATTTAAAAGGAGCAGCCTTTCTAAACTAATTCCTTTGCTCCTTGTTTATCGAGTGTTCTTATTTCAAAGAAGTAAGAAAAAAATTCCTCACCTCACTGGGTTCTTACTTGGTTCTTTGATTCTTCTCTGTATTTTAGTTGCGGGTATGGCTTTGGTCCAGTGACTCTCCTATGGCGCGGGTCTGTTCCTCGCTTCTGTTTTCCCTTTGCAGTCGGTGGACCTCCATCCCCCGATTCACGTGGTCTTGCAGAAGCCCTGTGGAACTCCTCCTTTTTCCTCTTCTCCCTGCAAGAGAGAGGCTTTTTCTTGGTCTTTCCTCCCTTTCCCACCACCCTTGAACAGAGGTGAGATGGAGCTTCATCCTCTCGCGTCCACTGCCCTCACGCTTGCAACCGGAAGTCCCTCTTTCTTGTATTCTAAATCTACTGCAAATGTGTTTTATTGGCTTATGGTCTACAAGTGGGCTGGCATATTTCACCCAAATAAAGCATGCATGTATTACCCTACCAGTTTCCTGGATCCCATGCAGCAAAACTGAATATTTAAGTTTCCTGCACTACAATTGCTTGATGATTTAGTCTTCTAACTTCTCTCTGAAATCCAAAGGACTACATTTATTCATAAAATATAAAAGTTGAGAGTCAGCTCTCTGGGAAAAAATGCCATGCACATGTGTACCAGCATCATGTGAGCATAAGTCAAATGGTAGGATGACAGTGCAGTGACTGCACACAAAATAAACCCAATAGTTTTGATTAAAATGCAGTAGAGTACAACCAACATATACTTGCAAATATCCCTTTTCAAACAGAAGAAGGGATAAAGGGGAAGAGGCATATTTGGCACCCAGATACCAGAAAGGAGAAGAGAGGCAACTAAAGAAAGATGTATGATCATTAAAGGGTATGGGGTGTTATTCTTATTCATCTTGTTCTGTGTTGCCCTAATTGATTTCAATTTATAATGCACATTTCATCACTTTCATCAGCGCTGTATACGCACAATCCTAAATATACACTGGACTGACTATGTGATGAATGTTGCTGTCCTTGAGCAAGCAGGGATCACCAGCATTGAGGCCATGATATTGAGAACACAGCTGCGCTGGGCAGGGCATGTTTCTAGGATAGAGGGTCATCGCCTCCCAAAAACACTACTCTACGGTGAACTCGCCACAGGTCAGCGTAAGAGGGGCACTCCAAAAAAATGATACAAGGACTCCCTGAAACAACATCTCAGGCTTAGCCAAATTGATCACCAACAATGGTCCGCCCTGGCCTCACATCGGGAGGCATGGAGACACACTATCCACAATGCTGAAGCCTTATTTGAGAACTCATGCCGAACCAGTCTTGAAGAGAAACGACAACACAGAAAGAATCACAACCCAGAAACATCACGCAAGGAGACCTTCTGCTGTGCTTTCTGCAACTGGACTTGTTTATTTCGGATTGGCCTTTTCAGTCATCAGCACGCTTGCAGAAAGCATGGGATGAGTCCTTCCTGAATCTTCGTTTGCGAAGAAAAGCCAGAGAGAGAGAGAAAGCACATTTCAGCAGAAGGCTTGATTTCTCTGTATTTGATCATTCACGTCTGGGTGCTGGCACTTGAAATATGAATTGCTTCTATTACAAAGTACTGGAGAGATAAGATCTACTGCATATTTTGCATAAGAAAGTTAGATCCCTGATTTACACTGCAATCCAAAATCAAAGAAGCATTGGGTGAGGATGCACAAGCTTTTTCTGCAGGCTGATCTCAGAGTTCTGGTGACAGAAGAATTTCCTGGCAGAATTGCTCTGCAGGCTAAGGTCTACTGGCAGAAGAAACAGAGGAGACAGTCCAGATACACAGGCACAATCCTGGCACAAAGTCAGGGTGAGGATAATTAATACATTTCCAAATACTCCTAGGCTAGCAAGAGTATGGAGTCACCTGGCCTAATGTCTGCTTACCTGGCCCTTGATCATGTTTATTAATTATGATTGCTCTCTTAATCCCCAGCACTTCCAGTTTAAAAGATATTAATACAGCAAGGATAAGACATAAGAACATGGAACTTGGTGGGATTTTATATTATTCAGTATAAAACAGACTGCAGTGTTTGTTGCTTACAGACCCTGTCAGACTTCTGCTGGTAATGCATTGCCTGAGTAGAATTCTGTTCAGACCTCCAGTAGAGAGGGCAGTGGAGGAAATTTTTAGTTTTATTTTTTTGCCAATTTCCTTCTCCCTTGACTGTCTCCAATATCTCTCTTCACACTGTTCAGAAAGTTAACCAAGCTTCTGTAGTGGATTTCCAGGGAGCTTGGGTGGCGAAGGGGGAATATGTTAATATAAATTGCCTCCATTTTGCCATCAAAATGCTTCACTGGATCACAATTCTTCCATGGACAGAAGGATTTCCTCCATCCAACACTAGGGTCAAAATCCCAACATTGCTCTTTGGTATCCAGCCCAGTGTTATCAGGACTTTCTTTCATTCCTTCTCCACCTCCAGACCATTCTGGTGCCCCAAATAAAAACACATGCACCAGAGATTTTCCCAGTCCTCTAGAGAAGGTTTTCTGGGTACACAGGGGGCTGCTGGAAGGGGGCCAACAGTTCTTGCAGAAGCTGTAGGATCCAGTAGAAATAGACCACTGTTTCCTGGCCTCCAAATTCTCTGTCATCTTGTTAAGTGTGTGACACCTTACTTGCACACAGAGCTCATCCTCACTCAACGTGACCTTTAACAAAAAATGATCAATATATAGACACCCAAACTCAAAGCTATTCCATTTGTATGATCTTCCTTCATCACAGGGCATTGAAGGTAGGCTTCTTGATGTCTAGCCTGGTATTTTCATGCTTTCTTTGTTTTTCTTTTGATAAATAAACGCATGCTTGCAGTGGTCAATTAGAGATTCTGTCTTAAGGAGCAAAGATACCAATGGCTTTAGAGAAACAGACTAAGGCTTTTATTGTAAGAACTCCATTCTAAGATAGCAAAGTTTTCTGGGTGCTATCCTAAGCTAGATACATCTCTAAGGAGGGCTGAATGAGTTCTGGGTAAGACAACATGTAGAAACATCCCCAAAAATGTAAGTTTACATCACAGAGGGAGAAGGATAAGTAGACAAGCAGGGAGGACTGTGGTTCACTCACACTATCTAACCCTAATATTACTGCCCACTTTGAGGCATTCTTGACTCTTCAGGGTTAAGCATTGTTGCACTTCAAAAATCTCTTTCCTTTCTTCTTTGTTTTTTAAAAAAACTTTTCTGAAGAATGAAAGCTTGCCTAGTTTGAAGACTCTTTTGTCAATCTGGAACAATTAGCTCTCTGAGTGCTTATCACACTTTCTTTGTCTTCCTCATCTGAATTTGAATTGCATATCTCCCCTCTCAGCTCTTCTAATATTATTGCATTAAACATATGATCTGACTCAGTTTGTTGGGATCACACATTGGAAAACGTTTTGATTATTGCAGCTGTGCTAGGTTGTGGGGGCTTGCTAACCTTGCTGTTCTGCTCCCCCCACTTCTTTTTTTAATGAGAAAAAAATATTGACTATATATAGTGTACTGATTAACACAACAAGAGGCATGCATGCAATATCCCAGGAAGTACTCCTTTTGTTCTCTTAATAAAGGCCCACCTGCTGAAAATGGATTTTGTAATGCTTTTTTATTAAATACTTTTATGCACAAGAATAAGAACCTCTGGAAAGCAAATGGTGTAATAAGCAGGTATCTGCATATATCTTTCATACATTATGCTCCTTCCATGCAGTAGCATAGATTAATATTGTAATCCTGAAATTCTGTCCCGACGAGTAAGCATTCAGTCAGTTCTCCAATCCAATCAATAGTGTAGATGCTGATTTCTGGAAAGTTACACTGTATATGAGTTACCTGGGGCCAGAAATTGCAACTCTTCCTCATGCCTAATTTTTTTTAAAAAAATTATTAAGAAATTTCATTAGAATACATAATCTACATAAAAATACAAAAAGTAAAAAATAGAACAACAAAAAGTACAGAAAGAAGAAAAGAAAGAATGAAATGTTAACTTCCAACTTCCTTACCAATGGTTATAGATAATCTATAATTTTACTTTCCCTAGACATCAGTATCTCATACTTCTACCTCTTACATATTCCTACTAATTTTCAAAACCTACAATTAATATTTTAATCTTCTGCTCCTGCAAAAAGACTATTAAAGGTTCCCAGTATTTCATAAAACTACTCAAGGATTTCTCCCTTATTAAAGTAGATAATGTATCCATCTCTGTGAAGTCCACCAATTTTAGTAGCCAGTCATATTGGGATGGAACCTCTGTATTCTTCCATTTCTGGGCATACAGCATTCTAGCTGCAGTAATCATACATTGTAGTAATCTTCCATACATCTTTTCCATTTGATCATCTTACAGTTCCAGTAAAAATAATTCTGGTTTCAGATGTAATTTTGTCTTCAAGATCTTATGGAAGTTCTGAATCCTATTGTGGATCTGCTGCCAATGTTTTCTTGCTCTAGCACAGGTCCATCACATATGGTAAAAAGTCCCCATTTGTTGTTCATATTTCCAGCATAAACTCAACACCCCAGTATGCATTTTAGACAGTTTTTGGGGAGTCAAATACCAATGATAAATCATTTTATAAAAGTTGTCCATAACACAAAGTAAATTTTAATCACTTAGACCACATTTTCCCCATTGTTCCATTTCTAAATTATATCCAAAGGTCTCTTTACAATACATTATTTAACCTGTTCCTCTTCCATTTCCAACTTCAACAACAACTTATACATCTTACCAATCAAATGTTCATCACCAGTACATAGCACTGACTCAAATTCAGAATTTTTTTCTGTTCAAAACCAAATAATTTCTTATGCATCATAAATCTCACATAAGTTTGTCTAAAAGCATACCACTGAAAACAATAAACTTCAGAGGTCATTTCCTCATTAGTCTTAATCCTGTATTGCTCTTTATCAAACAATAAAAGATCTTCACAAGTAAACCACTTTTCTTTTGCAGTAATTTATTTTCCATAAAAAGCTTCTTGTGTTGAAACCCATAAAGGTATCTTGGGATATAATCTTGTTTTGTATCTGTGCCAGACCTTTAACACAGCACGTCTCACATAACAAGTATTAACCAGCATTTACCTTCTCCTTACTGTACCATAAATACTTGTGACAGCCAAACCTCAAGTCATGTCCCTCTAGTTCTAATGTTCTTTTATTCTGCAACTTCAAGCCTGTGCAATGGATTTTTCTGGTGGAGTGCAGCGTGCACAGAACTGGCCTCACCCTTTAAGACAAAGGTTCATCTGCTGTGGCCTTGCAAGCATGGACGTAGCAGTGAGGTCCTCGGGTCGTAGGTTTGATTAGAGTTTCCTTCTCTTAGATGGTTGACCTTACAGGGTTGGACAAGCACCATCTGCCCGGGTTTGGGATTAGAGTTATTCTGCAACACAATCCAGTCTTTCAACCACACCAAACAACAAGCAGAAAAGTACAATTTCAAATTTGCTAACCCTAATCCTTCTCTTTTCTTAGCATCTTGGAGGACTTTGTATTTAATTATTGGCTTCTTCCCCTGCCAAATAAACTTTGACAGAGCTTTCTGCTATTGTTTAAATGACACATCACTTATGACTTATTTAGACTGTATTGTCTGAAACAAAAACAGATTTTTGGTAAAACATTCAATCTTTTTGGTGCCTTTTAAATTTTATTAGCAAAGATCCTTTTTGTATAACTTTTTTTTTTTGTGTGTGTGGGGGGAACCTATTGGATAGTCCCAAATAGAGTAGACTCATCAAATCAGTTGCTGAATGGTGGGTCAACATATAGGGCCTACACTGTGGGCAAAGGCAATTGATTCAATTGCTATGTTCTAGTCAGGACTAACAATAGGATTTAGGCATTTTTAAAAATACAATGTACAAAGCTTTTTGCACAAAGAACACTTTTCATTTCTTTAGGCATTTATTTTTTTACAGGGGGATGAAGAATCTCGTAGCAGAGTTGAACATGTTTTTCAGACAAGTGGGCTGCCTGGCTCGGCCGGTGGCTCCTTTGTGGCCCGCCCAGCTCCCCTTGGCCTACGGTGGCCCCTCAGCCTCTGGTGGCCCCCACAGCTGCATGGCGCCCGGCATGGGGGTCACCATGATAGGCGTCTCTTTCCTGGCCTGCCTTGCGGGCTGGGAGAATGGGTGTGATGGGCCAGCCAATCAGAGCGGGCCTTCCCTGCTCTGATTGGCTAGCCCTGTGGAAGAGGAGAGTTTTCCAGTTGGCGCAGCCAGATGACGTCACCTTTTACAATGTTTGCAGCAGCCACTTTACAGCTGCTGCTTTACGATGGTGGGACCAGGTATATAAACCAGCCCTGGCATGGGGCAGCTCAGTGGCTAGTACCTTCATGCTTTCCCTTCAAAGTCCTAGTTTTCTTCTGATTTCTTGAGTACAGTCCCCATTTTGATAAATGACTGAGCCAAGGTATGGATAATCTAGAACTATTTCAATGTTTTTGTCTGCTTTAAAGTTATGTAAATCATCAGTGGTCATTATTTTTGTTTTCTTAATGTTCAGCTGTAAACCTGCCTTTGCACTTTCTTACATGACTATGTTCAGTTAAAATGTTCCAGATTTTTGCTATTTTCTGTTAGTAGTATAGTGGCATCTGCATATCTCAAATTGCTGGTGTTCCTTTCTCCCATTTTCATGTCCTCTTTCTCTGAGTCTAATCTTCTGTTACATATAATATGAGCAGCATACAAGTTAAAGCTGGGCCTACATAAACTGGGGGAAAGAGAGAGATCATTATTTTTGTTTTCTTAATGTTCAACTATAAACCTGCCTTTGCAGTTTATTCCTTGACTTCCTTAAATAGTCATCCCAAGTCTTTGCTATTTTCTGCTAGTAGTATGGTGTCATCTGCCTATCTGACCGACCTACCCAAAGGGTAGTCATCAATGGCTCCTCTGTCAGGAGTCAGTGTCTGAACTCCTTAGAAAATGGCCAGACAACTGCCAAGTCTGCCAGCCTAGCCAAGGTTTCAAACCTGGAGGCCACAGCTGCACAATCAGGAGATTGCAGGGCATGACATCAGGCTGAAGTGTGGGGTGCAGAGTAGAGTATGATGTGCAAAGCACAGTGCAATGTGCAAAAGGCTGATGTAAGGCACCCATGTGTTTGGGGGAGCCAGTGCCCAAGGGGATGTATAAAAGAAGGCTGGGCCCAGAGTACTTTTTCTCATGAGCAAATCTGGTGCCTGGCGTAGCAGTTTGTCTGTCTACCTTGTAAAAGCCTGTACATATCAACTGCTTTGAGCTTCAAGATAAAGTACCCCCTGTTTGTTTGGAAGGCAATCTCTCTGTGTGTGAGTATCCTTCTTGGGAACGGGGTTGCTGCTGACTTCTACTGAGATATTTTTGCTTCCTTTGGGATTGATTGTCCTATCATCCCCAACAGCCTCTTCATCCTAGAGAAAAGTAACCTGTGGGGTGCCACAGAGTTCTGCCCTGGCCCAGTGCTATTCCCCTCTGGCTTTCCTTCGCAAACGAAGATTCAGGAAGGACTCATCCTGTGCTTTCTGCAAGCGCGCTGATGACTAAAAAGGCCAATCCGAGATAACAAGTCCGGTTGCAGAAAGCACAGCAGAAGGTCTCCTTGGGTGATGTTTTTGGGTTGTGATCCTTTCTGCATCGTCGTTTCTCTTCATACTTGTTCGGTGTGAGTTCTCAAATAAGGCTGCAGCATTGTGGATAGGGCGTCTCCATGCCTCCCGATGTGAGGCCAGGGTGGACCACTGTTGGTGATCAATTTGTTTCAGGGAGTCTTTGTATCACTTTTTTGGAGCGCCCCTCTTACGCTGACCCGTGGCGAGTTCACCGTAGAGTAGTATTTTTGGGAGGCGATGTTCCTCCATCCTAGAAACGTGCCCTGCCCAGCGCAGCTGTGTTCTCAATATCATGGCCTCAATACTGGTGATCCCTGCTTGCTCAAGGACAGCAACATTTGTCACATAGTCAGTCCAGTGTATATTTAGGATTGTGCGTATACAGCGCTGATGAAAGCACTCGAGGAGTCGTAGGTGGTGGCGATCTTTATTAATGACTTGGATGAGGGAATAAAGGCCATGCTTATCAAGTTTGCAGATGACCCCAAATTAGGAGGGGTAGCTAAAACCCCAGAGGACAGGATCAGAATTCAAAATGACCTCAACAGATTAGAAAGCTGGGCCAAAACTAACAAACTGAATTTCAACAGGGAGAAATATAGGATACTATGCTTGGACAGTAAATATGAAAAGCACAGATATTAGGATGCGTGACACCTGGCTTGATCAAAGTAAATGCAAAAGGCATCTTAGTGGACCACAAGCTGAACATGAGTCAGCAGTGTGTGATGCAGCAGCTAAAAAAGCCAGTGCAATTCTAGCCTGCAGCAATAAGAGTATAGTGTCTAGACTGAGGGAAGTAACAGTGCCACTCTATTCTGCTTTGGTCACACCTCACCTGGAATACTGTGTCCAGTTCTGGGCACTACAATTCCAGAAGGATATGGACAAGCTGGAACATGTTCAGAGGAGGGTGACCAAAATGGTGGTTGGTCTGGAAACCATGCCCTATGAGGAGCAGTTTAGGGGGTTGGGTATTTTAGCCTGGAGAAGAGAAGGTTAAGAGGGGACATGATAGCCATGTTTAAATATTTGAAGAGATGTCATACTGAGGATGGAGCAAGCTTATTTTCTGCTGCTCCAGAGACTAGGACACAAAGCAATGGGTTCAAACTACAGGAAAAGAGATTCCACCTAAACATTAGGAAGAACTTCCTGACAGTCAGAGCTGTTTGTTAGTGGAATACACTGCCTCATAGTGTGGTGGAGTCTCCTTCTTTGAAGGTTTTAAACAGAGGCTGGATGGCCATCTGTTGGGAGTGCTTTGATTGTGTATTCCTGGATGGCAGGGGGTTGGACTAGATGGCCCTTATGATCTCTTCCAAGTCTATGAGTCTATCATTCTATGATTTTATGAAATTGTTGATGTTCCCTGACCCAGTTTGCATGCCTCTTTACTCTGAGTCTAATCCCACATTCTGTATAATATCTTCTTCACATAAATTAAACACAAGACATAAAATTCAGTCTTAGCTGACCCCCTTGCTAATTGGAAAGCATTCTGTTTCTTTATGTTCTGTTACACATCAGGACAATCAAATGTTGTGGCAAACCATTTGTTTTACAGTGATCCATAGTTTTTCATGATCTACACAGCCAAAGGCTTTGCTGCAGTCTTCAAAGCACAGGTTGATTTTCCTCTGTAATTCTTTGTTAGGTTCCATTTGCTGGTGTATATTTGCAATATAATCTCTTGTGCCTTTTCCCTTTCTGAATGCAGCTTGTATGTCTGGTGTTTCTTGCTCCATAAAGGTAAAGGTCTTCCTTATAACATCTTTCTTGTAAAATCATTTTGCTTCTATGGGAGATCAGTGCAATTGTCTGATGGTTACTACCATCCATGTTGTCCCTTTTCTTTGAGACTAGAATGTAGCATTTTTATTTTATTATGTTTTAAGCATCTTTTAATGCTGTTTAAACTTGTGTAGCTTATACAGAAATTTAGTTTAATTGTGTTTTAACTTTTGTACTAAAATTTTTAATTGTGTTTTGCTTTTAAAGTGTACGTTGTTGTCCTGAACTCAGGTTAAGAGGCTACCATTAGGACAGAATACAGAGAAACAGAATGGTTTCCAATTGGCAAGTGAGTCAGGCATGATTGCTTTTTATCACCCTGTCTATTTAATGTATTTGCTGAACATATCATACATTAAGCAGGAGCAGACTAGGAGGAAGGTGACATGAAAACTGGAAGAAGGAACATCAACAATTTCAGATATGCAAGTGACACCATATTGTTACCCAAAATGCTCCTTGGAAAATTTCAAGAAAATATCGAGTTTCTAATATGTTGGGGAAATTAGCAGCAACTTGACTTAGCTATGCAAAAGAGGGGATAACAAGGGAATCTGAAAACCAATTATACTAGTACTCATCTGGATGCAATACATTACACATTTAAAATTAAGTATGGTTTTTTTTATTAAGGGGTTCAAAAAAAATAACACCAAACATACACACATTCACCCAGAAGAAGCATTCACTCAGGGCTATAGAAAGAAACAGTAGGAAAACTTGGATAGGGGGCAGCAAGAGGATTTTCCTGGGATAATATTACCTGTCCTGTAGTCAATCTGGCAGAGTGGATGGAGGAAACTGCATGTGGCAGCACATAGCAACAGAGTGTTCCTCTGTTACTGGATGCGCGTCCATGAGGCATGCTTTGGAGGGTCTTTTACACCTCCAAATACACCTGAGGGGATTGGTTGCTTCATGGGTTGAAACAATGAATTCCATGAGCCTTCATGGATTGCACAATGAGTTTCCTGGTCTTGACAAAAGGTGAGGAAGATGCTAAATGTGTTTCTTAATGTCCAATGATTGGATTTTAACAGCTTTGAGCAACTTCTTTTAGGTTGTGAGCTGAGGAGAGGAAATTTCACAATCAGCAAGCACAAAAGGGTTTCTTCCATCCATTAATCTCCCATTTATGTGGAATGTGTCTCCTTTTGGCTTCTTAGCTTCAGACCTTCCTTTCCACGGAAAAACCAGAAATGACCTTTTCTGAGACCATCCTGTCTTTTCCTTTGTACAAGAGCACAGTAATGAACCAAGTTGGCCAGTTTCTGAGGCCTATAGCCAATGCTAACATTCCCGAAATGGGGTGCATTAGAATTAGGGTGCAAGCTTTGCTTACAATATTACTAGCAGAAAAAAATCAACGACTTGGAATGATTATTGAAGAAAGTCAAGGAAGAAAGTGCAAAAGTAGGTTTACAGTTAAACATGAAGAAATAAAGGAGATTTTCAGACGAGGACAAAAAAAGCATCCCCGTCTCACAATCTCCTCTCCCGCTCCCCTCCCCTCCCTGTCCCGGCACAGAAACAAAGTTTTACATGTACCTTAATCACGCTTGTTTCCCTCCCCTCCCCTTGGCAACCCAGGAGTGAATGGAGCTTGAACACAGCCCCATTCACTTCCTGGTTTGAAATCCTGGGCTGTTCTTGTGAGAGGACAAGTGTGTGGGAAATTCAAAAATCAAAAGTAAAGGAAAGATCAAAAAGTGACAGCAAGCACAAAAACAGACTTAAAAAATACCAAGTAACCCAGAGAGGGTACAAAAAAGTGTGCCACGTATCTTGATGGCCTGATCGCCATCGTGTTTGGCACAGACCACCCAGTGATGTTGGCATCATGCCAGCATAAGTGGGCACCTTTTCAGTCATTCATCATTCCATCATAGAAATGAAATGGGGGATCTATTCATGACTTCGCCTGTGAATAAAAAGGAGCGCCCGTGGAACAGAAGCTGTATGGGAGCATAAGAAGATGAGGACAACGTCATTTGAAAGGTAAGCCCTTTAGCAATCTCCTGGCATTTGTGTAACACCATATTTACAGCGTCTGATAATCTCCAAAGACATTGAAATAGTTCAAGATTTTTCATATCTTGGCTCAGTCATTAATTAGAACGGAGACTGTAGTCAAGAAATCAGAAGAAGAGTAGGACTTGGAAGGGCAGCTATGAATGAACTAAACAAGATCCTGAAGTGTAAAGATGAATCATCAAATACTAAAGTTTGAATTGTCCAAGCCATCATATTTCCAGTTTCTATGTATGGTTGTAAAAGCTGGACAGGGAAGAAAGCTGACACAGAGAAAATAAACTCATTTAAAATGTGGTGCTGGAGAAGAGTTCTACAGATACTGTGGACTGCTTTAAAAAAACAAATAAATGGGTCCTAGAGCAAATCAAACCTGAACTCTCCCTAGAAGACAAGATGTCTAAACTGAGACCATTGTACTTTAGACATATCATGAGAAGACAAGACTCACTTGAAAAGACAATAATGCTTGGCAAAGTAGAAGACAGTAGGAAAAGAGGAAGATCACATTCCAGATGGATTGACTCAATCGAGGAAGCCATTGTTCTGAATCTGCCAAGACCTGAACAGAACTCTTGTGGATAGGGTGACTTGGAGGTCTCTCATTCATGGGCTGCTATAAGTGAAAATCAATTTGATGGTAGTTAACAACAACAGCAACAACAACAACAACATGCCACCTTGGATCCCATGCTGATAGAAAGGCAGGATTTAAATAAAATAAATGAATAAATCATAAATGCCAAGTGTTTCTAGTCTGTGGGACATTGTTTTGTCTTACATACTTATTGACAGAATTTGAACAGATTCCATCTCTATGACTTGAAACAGCTCTATCAGTATGCTGTCTGGTGAGTTCTTTCTTTCTTGAGAGCAACTTCAACTTCCCTTTCTAAAACTGTGGGTTCTTTGTTAAAAGGTGCTTCCTTTAAGAAATCTGTTGTTCTTTTGTATAGCTCTTCAGTGTATTTTTTCCAACATTTTATTTTATTTTATTTTGGCCTAATTATATAATGTGACCCCCTGTTGGAATTATAACATTTCTACTCTTGGATTAAATTTCCCTGTGATTTCTTATATCTAGCAGAAGAGGTCTAACTTTATTGCTGTGATATTTTATTTCTTCACATTGATTATTATAATAGTTCTCTTTCTCACTATGTACAAGTCACTGAATAGTTAAATTCAAGATTCTAACTCTATTTCTGTCACCTTTTACTTTTGTTCCTCATCTATCCTCAAATCTTTGAAGATTTGTTTAATCATCCAGTGAAGCTTTTCTTTCTCTTTTGCTGCAAACAATCTTTCTGCATCCTTCCATGATAATTTCCCTGTTTTAGGCCCAGAGGTCTTCTAGTTGCTTGTCAATTAAGTTTCATAGTACAAATCTATTCTTTACATGGTCTTCTATAGGGATATATTTTAGCTTGTATTTTGGCATGATGATTGATTTAATGTACATTAGCTTTACTTTATTTTTTTACATTAGCGATTCATGATCTGTGCCACAATCCTTTCCTGGTTTTGGTTTTGCAGAGAATGGAGTTTCTCCATCTTCTACTTCCAATTATGTAGCCTACATTGTTAGCCTACCCTACTACACCCTCCCTATAATATCTCATAATTGACAATATTGGATTCTTCAGAACGGTCAAGTAGATTGGGCTGATCAAAATTGGGGTCAGATTGAGGTTATAAGGACCTGGAAAGGTGCCTTAGAAATATTTTAGTAAGCATACCTGAACTAGGATTAAGCAGAAGCCCTTAGTGAACAAAACCATTAAGGAGGTGTATGTTAATTCCCTTTTGGACCCCTCAATGGTGAGTCATACATCCTAAACAATCAAGTAACCTACACAACCTGAAATCCAAGAAAAAATCACCTGGAGCCACCTCCTGTCCTACAATGCAAGGTTGTCATAAACCAATCAATTCCTATCTCCCAACCATTAACAGCCATCAGCCAAGTTTCAGTTTCCTTTGTTCACATAATGGGAAACTCATTTAAGCTTTGTTCTAGCCAAAAACCCATCTTCAGATTACAAGCAGGATATAAATATTAGCCCCCAAACAATAACAAGGTGTGCCACTGTGGGAGAGACCCAGCCACACTCTGTCATTGCACCCCTGGATTGAACTTCCAGTGCCATCCTCTTGCTTTGGTCTGAGTGCTTCACTTCTATTCAAGAATGGTAACTATCACCCTATTTCCCAAATCTGTTCCTCCATCCAACCTCTCTGCCTTTACTCTTCGATAGCCTTGCGTGGTTCTTGTGAACATGCTGCATGTGTGAATGCTTTTGTGCTATTTCCAATAAAAATATTTTATTTCATTTTAACCTGGAGTTCTCGGCAGTTAGCATTGGTATATATAGGTGAAAAGATTCTGAAGTTACCCCCCTCTCACAGTATTCCATTTGAGCTAATCATAACAATTCCCTTAAATATTAATATTGTTTTGCCATCATGAGTGGGGCTCTAAAGCACCCCCACCTCTTTGGGTAACAACTTGGTTTCTATATTGGCTATCACCATATACAGGCAACTGTTCAGTTGCCTAGAGAATGTGCTTTCAATGAATGAACTTGTTGGTCTCACAAAATCTGTTAAACTGCTCTTTTGCTCCTTCTCTCAACACTAGACCAAACTCTCCTACAACGGTCAGTTCTACCCTTTTTCCTGCCTTTTGCATTCCAATTGTCTATGACTATCAGCATGTTCTGTTCTGATGTGTGATCAGTTTCTCCCTGAATGCCAGCACAGAATTTTGATTTCTTCCTTTTCTGTCTCTGTTGCTGCAACATAAACTTGTGTTATAGTAGATTGATAGATTTTCCATGCAACTTTATTGATATTACCCAGTTAAATTTTACATTATATCTCTTTATAGCTACAGCTTGCATCACTATGAATCCCACACTGTTTCATTTTTAATTGTTGTTTCCAGAGTAAAATAAAATATAATTATATGATTGAAAGTATCCCATTCCTAGCCATTTTAGCTTGCTCCCACCAAATATTGCTATGTTTATGTGTTCCGTTTCTTGTTTTAAGATTTCCTGATTCATGCTTTTCATATTTCATGTTCTTACTAATTACTTTGTGTTGCTTGGAACTTTCCTTTCACATCTGACCATATCAGCAACTGAGCATCATTTCAGTTTGAGTCTCTCTCTGGCTTTTCTTCGCAAATGAAGATTGAGGAAGAACTCATCCAGCGCTTTCTGCAAGCGCGCTGATGACTAAAAAGGCCAATCCGAGATAAACAAGTTCGGTTGCAGAAAGCACAGCAGAAGATCTCCTTGGGTGATGTTTCTGGGTTGTGATTCTTTCTGTGTTGTCATTTCTCTTCAAGACTTGTTCGGTGTGAATTCTCAAATAAGGCTGCAGCATTGTGGATAGTGTGTCTCCATGCCTCCCGATGTGAGGACAGGAAGGACCATTGTTGGTGATCAATTTGTCCGAGCCTGAGATGTTGTTTCAGGGAATCCTTGTATCACTTTTTTGGAGCACCTGTCTTATGCTGACCCGTGGCGAGTTCACTGTAGAGTACTATATTTGGGAGGAGATGGTCCTCCATCCTAGAAACGTGGCCTGCCCAGCGCAGCTGTGTTCTCAATATCATGGCCTCAATGCTGGTGATCCCTGCTTGCTCAAGGACAGCAACATTTGTCACATAGTCAGTCCAGTGTATATTTAGGATTGTGCGTATACAGCGCTGATGAAAGCACTCGAGGAGTCGTAGGTGGTGGCGATCTTTATTAATGACTTGGATGAGGGAATAAAGGCCATGCTTATCAAGTTTGCAGATGACCCCAAATTAGGAGGGGTAGCTAAAACCCCAGAGGACAGGATCAGAATTCAAAATGACCTCAACAGATTAGAAAGCTGGGCCAAAACTAACAAACTGAATTTCAACAGGGAGAAATATAGGATACTATGCTTGGACAGTAAATATGAAAAGCACAGATATTAGGATGCGTGACACCTGGCTTGATCAAAGTAAATGCAAAAGGCATCTTAGTCAGTCCAGTGTATATTTAGAATTGTGCGTATACAGCGCTGATGAAAGCATTCGAGGATTCGTAAGTGGTGGCAATAGGTCACCCATGTTACAGTACAGTTGCATCATTACATGTAATACTATTTATATTGTTCTATGTCTTCCCAATAGCAATGTCAGTGCCTTCTGACCTGGGATCTCATATTCATTCAGTATACTGAAAAAGACATGGTTACCCATTCCTATCTCTTCAGACAGGGGGATTGTGGATCCTTGCCACTTCTCACCTAAACTGGATTCTGTCTGGTGTTCTGTTATCACCTTCTGGCTACCTAAGTGTCCAATTCATGATGGTGGTGAAAACCAGACAGGCAGAGTTAACATCAACACTCCACTTAAGCACTCATAACTATTAGAACTCAGGATATTTACACAGAATAATGAGCATATACTTTGGTAATCTTTTCGGCTATTTACTATTTGCATTCATAAATACATAAACACACACATTCCCCATGTCAATATCTGGTCACATTGCTTTCCCATCTGTTTCATTACATTGCATTGCATGTGAGACATCATACAATCATTACAGTAAAGTCTCTCTCTCTCTCTGGCTTTTCTTCACAAACGAATATTCAGGAAGGACTCATCCCATGCTTTCTGCAAGTGCGCTGATGACTAAAAAGGCCAATCCGGGATAAACAAGTCCAGTTGCAGAAAGCACAGCAGAAGGTCTCCTTGGGTGATGTTTCTGGTTTGTGATTATTTCTGCATTGTCGTTTCTCTTCAAGACTTGTTTGGCATGAGTTCTCAAATACGGCGGCAGTATTGTGGATAGTGCATCTCCATGCCTCCAAATGTGACGCCAGGGCAGACCATTGTTGGTGATCAATTTGGCCAAGCCTGAGATGTTGTTTCAGGGAGTCCTTGTATTGCTTTTTTGGAGTGCCCCTCTTAGGCTGACCTGTGGCAAGTTCACCGTAGAGTACTATTTTTGGGAGGCGGTGGTCCTCCATCCTAGAAACGTGCCCTGCCCACTGCAACTGTGGCCCCAATGCTGGTGATCCCTGCTTGTTCAAGGACAGCAACATTCGTCACATAGTCAGTCCAGTGTATATTTAGGATTCTGCATATACAGCGCTAATGAGTAGTCGTAGGTGGTGGTGACAGGTGACCCATGTTTCAGATCCATAAAGGAGAATAGACAGTCTTTGGGGGGACATCCTAGTCTTTCCAGGATCTGCCACAGACCTTTTCTACTCACAGTGTCAAAGGCTTTGGTGAGGTCAACAAATGTTATATAGAGACCCTTGTTCTGCTCCCTACATTTTTATTGCAGTTGTCTAAAAGCAAATGCCATATCTGTAGTACTCCTATTGGCTCTGAAGCCACATTGGCTTTAAGGAAGAAGTTCTTCTGCAATAGCAGGAACTAATCTGTTCAGGATTATCCTTGGAAGGATTTTTCCAGCAATAGAGAGCAGTGTTATGCCTTGATAGTTGGCACAATCAGATTTTGCTCCTTTTTTCTTGTACAGGGTGATGATGTCTGCATCTAGGAGATCTGATGGCAGTTCCCCTTTTTCCCAGCAGTTCACAAGGAGTTCGTGGAATTTATCATGGAGTGCATGACCTCCGTGTTTCCAAACTTCAGGTGGGATTCCATCAGTCCCAGCTGCCTTGCCGTTTTTCATCTGCTGTATGGCCTTAAGGGTCTCTTCCAAAGTGCGAGCTATGTCCAATTCATTTTTTATTGGTTTTTGTATCATAGGTTGGATAGCTGAGCCTTGGACTACTCGGTTGGCACTAAAGAGACTTTGAAAATGTTCAGCCCATCGATTCAGGATGGAGGCTTTATCAGTAATTAATGTTTGACCACCTGTACTGTATAAGGAGCTTTGGACCTGATAAATAGGTCCAAACATTGCTTTAAGAGCTTCATAAAATCCTCTATGATCACCCAGATCTGCACAGCATTGTGTCTTTTCTGCTATATTGATCCACCACTTGTTCTGCATGTCTCGGAGGTTTTGTTCAAGTTTACTACATGCGAGGCGGAAAGCTGCTTTTCTTACATGGCAAGAGAACAACATGTGGGAGGCGTAAGGAAATAATGCGATCAGAGTGTCCTGTTGGCAAGGTTTCGAGTTTGGAGGCAATGGAGTTTTAAAGCCTACTCCTGAAAGATGTGTTTCAGTTTTGGGTTTGCCAGACCAGTAAAGTGTGTAGCCGTGCAATGTTCTTTAAGCCTGCCTTCCTCATGGAGACGAACTTCACTAAGAGCAGCAATGTCAATATTAAGTTGTGATAGTTCATGGACTATTAGAGCAGAATGACGCCCAGGCCGTCCACTATCTGCAGAATCTCGCATGGTTCTGATGTTCCAGTATACGAGTGTCAGTTTATTTATACCTTTGTAGGTCAGTGTGTGCCTTTGTTTCTTTGCCTTGGTTTGACCACGTCAGAAGATGCCCGTTGGCCGCAGCTAGCCAACCAGGTAGATGGGGATGAGCTTTCATTAGGCCACCTTTTCTAGGCCCCTCTCCATATGGAGCAAGCAGTGCTCTCCTTAAAAAAAGGCTGCTTGGTCATTCAGGATGCTGCCGAACAAGACTATCGTCTCCCGGGTCAGCCTCGAGCAACCAAAGTCCTGAACCACCTGCATGCAGGGTTGGGTCTGCGGCTTCTAGTGCATCTTTACACCTGCCGTTTCATCCCTCGCC
Organism: Gambelia wislizenii; assembly: GCA_030847615.1. NCBI lineage: Eukaryota > Metazoa > Chordata > Lepidosauria > Squamata > Crotaphytidae > Gambelia > Gambelia wislizenii. The sequence continues at coordinate 114,021,389 of JAUMIR010000001.1, read as the reverse complement.
TATCGCTACAGGGCTTTTTTGGAACTGGATTTGTCCTTCGAGACTGTGCAATGGATTTTTCTGGTGGAGTGCAGCATGCACAGAACTGGCCTCACCCTTTAAACCAAAGGTTCATCTGCTGTGGCCTTGCAAGCATGGACGGTAGCAGCGACATCCTCAGGTCGTAGGTTTGATTCCTACGTAGGTTCCTTCTCTTAGATGGTTGACCTTACAGGTTTGGACGAGCACCATCTGCCCGGGTTTGGGATTAGAGTTTTCCTTCTCCTAGGATGGTTGCCATAAGGCTAGAGAGCCCATCCTGCTCTTTGACACTCTTTGTCAAACCCTTCAGTTTTGACCTGTCTGGCATGGGAGACCCTACCGGTGGCTATTATGCCACCGCCAGTATAGCTCAAAACATCATTAGGGTACGCAAGCCTCTCTCCCACGACTAGGGTCATCAATGGAGAGGTTTACATTACAGTATATGGTATATTACAGTACAGTATATGGCAAGTTAAGATGTTACACTTTCATAAGGACTGAGCATTTATCTCTCTTCATCTTTTTTTTTTTGACGGTATATTTCTTTTTTTTTGTATCATTTCTTTTTATTCGTTTATAATAATAAAATACATAACAATTCCATTTTGTGGTTGACAGTCTCCACAAAATGACAAGTAACAATAATATTTTCAATATATATGGTGATAAAAATAAATAAATATCTACAACAACACAAACAAACAAGGATAAATATTAAAAGGAAAAATTATGCTGTTATATATGTCTGGTATGCAGTTTCTTAATATATTATTCAATTTAGTTGTGCTGAACTTTGTACAGTGCGTTTATATGATACAGTACAGGAGTTAACATCTTAATTCTCCAGAATATCATTTCACAGTTTTCCATGTTTGGCGGGTGGGGTTTGTTGAACCAGGTTGTGATTTATATATTCCATCATTAGGAACCATTTTTCTGTGAAGGTTGTTTTTGCAAGATTGCCTTGGGATGCTCTAATTTGTTCCTTAAGTTTTTCCATTAGCCAAATGTTGCAAAATTGATTCCACCATTTTTCCATTGTAAATTTGCCTGTTTTCCAATCTTGCGCAATTTCCAGTCTTGTTATTGCTAATAAAAATCATATCAAGTCTCTGTGTTTGACTGTGGTGTTTTGATCAGTGAAACAAGAGAGGACTACCAGGCTGGGAGTCACGGTAATGGTTTGTTTCATAATTTGTGAGATCAGTCTGAGTACCTCAGATCAAAATTTTTGAACTACAGGGCAATGAAACCACATGTGGAGATATGTACCCTTTTCTTTGTATCATCTCCAACAGGTGGGGTTATTGTTTTTGGTGATTTGAGTAAGTTTGTGGGGTGTCAGATACCATTTGTACACCACCTTAAATATGTTTTCTTGTATTATGACTGGGCTTTTCTGAAATGTTGGGGATTTCCAGATGTTCGACCAGTCCAAATCGCTTAAGGGGTGTGCAATATCTGCTTCCCAAGCTAATTTAAAATGTGAAGTTTCAATCATTGTAGTTTCCATCATGAAGTTATATATAGTTGCCATGTGGCCTTTGACTTGGTTGGTAGAGGATACACATAAATATTCAAATTTTGTTAGAGGTCTGGGTACAAATCCCTGACATTGAATATGAGACAGGAAACGCACAATTTTGATATGTTGTAGCCAGGTGGGTTGAATAGGGTATAGGTCTCTTATTAGCTCCTCTTTAGTTTTAGGAACGTTTTTGTCAGGTCAGATAAATCGTATATATCCCCTTTCTGTTCCAGTCCAAGTAGGATTTGTATTTGATCGGGTCATAAAATTCCGGATGTGTCAGAAAAGGGCGGACAGGTGAGACTTGTGGCATCATTTTATGGCTCCATTGTTTCCAAATTCGTAAAGATGTTTGTAAAAAGGGGTTGTCCAATTTATTAATCTGAGAGTGGGAAAGGTTAGAAAAATATGTTTCCATGTGTTTTGGGTCGCCTTGGTCTAGTTCAGCTTCAATCCAGTTGGTTTGGGGGTTTCTCTTGAATATCTGGACCAAATGAGCTAGCTGCGCAGCTGCAAAATAATGTGGAAGATTTGGGACACCTAGACCACCTGATTGGAGTTTTAAATGTAAAATACTTTTTGGGAATCTTGGTTTTTTATTATTGAAGATGAAAGTATAGAATAGTTTTTTCCAGTTGATAAAATATGTTGTAGGGGGTTCTAGAGGTAGTGTAAAAAACAAAAATAGAAGTTTTGGGAGTGCAAACATTTTTATTATAGCTATCCTTCCCAGGAGGGAAAGGTGGTATGTGGTCCAGTGTTTTATTTTTTGCTTAATCCATTTTGTGAGTGGTTTATTGTTCTGTGACAGCAGTTGTCCCCTATCTTTGGTAACTAATATCTCTAGGTATTTAAATCCTGAGGGCTGTAGGTGTAGTTTGGTCAACCGCTGCCATTCCTGTTGTGTTGTGTGTGGAGTGTTTGGACATAGTAGTTTGGATTTTTGCATATTTACCCTAAAACCTGTATATATATCAAAACTGGTCAGGATGTTTCAGAGAGCTGGAAAAGCTGTGGTCATATTTGTAATATAGAGTAAAATATCATCTGCAAAGAGATCAATTTTGTGCATTTGTTGGTAGATTATTGGGCCTTCGATTTGATGTGACATTCTGATTTGTTCTGCAAGGGGTTCTATGGCTATTGCAAACAATAGTGGGGATAGTGGGCATCCCTGTTTGGTTCCACGGTGAAGTTCAAATGCTTGGGAGTCAACTTTGTTAGCATATATCGTTGCTTCGGAATTGGAATACAAGTTTTGGAGGAATGTTACAAATTGGTGACTCATATTCATCTTCTGAAGCAGTCCAAATAAGTAGGGCCATTCCAACCTGTCAAAGGATTTAATGCACTCTTCATCTTTTTAACAGGATTTTTAATAGTTAACATATAGAAAAAACATAAACTTAAAATATAACTTTAGCCATTTATCCACAATTTCAGATTCTTTCCTACTTTCCATAGTGTTTGTTAAGGCATTATACAGACATTTCATAAAGGCTTTCACATATACAGGATTCTGTCCAATGTGTCATATACATTGATATCCTCTTTTTTGTTTCAGGAATTATATATCTCTAAATAGGCATCTGTGAATACACAGGCATCCAAGAGTTTATCTCCTTGAGCATTGTTTAATCCTAACAGCAGTAGTCTGTTACATCCATAATCTTAATGGGCATTCAGTACAATGGAACATATATCTATTTCAGCATAGCCTAATTGGTTCATACCAGTACTGTCTTTCAGCATGTCTGGACAGTTTATCAGTCTATCAGGAACAGCACAGCTTGAAGGCAATATGGTGCAGACTGCAAACAAGTCTAACCTGCTAGCTCTATCTTGGCTCCTTTTATTTTTTCTCTAGCCTTGCCAATGCTATCAGCTATCCAATCAAAATGATCAAAACAAAGGTGCTGATTATTCTCATAGAATCATAGAATTGTAGAGTTGGAAGAGATCACAAGGGCCATCCAGTCCAACCTCCTGCCATGCAGAAAAATCACAATGAAAGCATCCCTGACAGATGGCCATCCAGCCTCTGTTTAAAGAGCTCCAAGGAAGGAGTCCCCACCATGCTCCGAGGGAGTGTGTTCCACTACCGAACAGCTCTTATTGTCAAAAAATTCCTCCTAATGTTGAGGTGGAATCTCTGTTCCTGGAGTTTGTATCCATTATTCCGTGTCCTAGTCTCTGGAGCAGCAGAAAACAAGCCTGCTCCATCCTCAACGTGACACCCCTTCAAATACTTAAACAGGGCCATCATATTGCTGCTTTACCGTCTTTTTTCTAGGCTAAACATACCCAGCTCCCTAAGTCTTTCCTCATAAGTCATGGTTTCTAGACCTTTCACCATTTTAGTCGCCCTGCTCTGGACACACTCCGATTTGTCAATATCCTTTTTGAATTGTGGTGCCCAGAACTGGACACAGTATTCTAGGTGAGGCCTGACCAAGGCAGAATAGAGTGGCCTTGTTTCTCTTTGTATGATATCCATTCAAAACAAACATCTTTAGTTATGACTCACTCATGGTACACTTGAGGTTTTTCACTGCTTGCCATCTTAATTACATCAACCATTGCATCTGCTAAGGAGGTTATTATAGGTCACATCTGCTCCCATCTCATATTGTTGTTCAAAGCGCTGACATTCTTTTCCCTTATCTTATTTACAGTTGAGTAAGGGCTGGTTTACATGGCAGGTTTTATTGCGTTAAGTTGCGCTTTAGTGCTTTCCTGCATCAGTGGTGGGTAGTTTACACGGTAATTGTTTACACAGCTATATTTTGTGGCTCTTTGATTTTTTCCGCTTTGAGGTTCACACAGACAAAAGTGCTGGGGGCATGGCCAAGCATTGGAGATGGAAAGGAATGCCATAGGAATGTCTGCCCTGGCCCCAACTCCGTGCTGAACAGCTTAGAAGGTTTTCTTCCTTGCTTGAAACAGCATTTTCTGCCAAATAGAGAAAGAGAGAGAGAGAGAGAGAGAGAAAATAGCAGTTCAGCTTGCTACAGCCCTTCGTGAAATGGTTTCTCTCCCTCCCCCATGCACAGGAAAAAAGTTGACAAACTGAGCTTTTACATACTTTCAAAACAGCAGAGAGGATGAGAAGGAATGCTCCCTGAATGAAAATTGTTGGGAATCCGTTTTGTTTGCAAACTGGCTTGCAAAATAGCAGACAGGATTTTTGCTAAGTTTCCTCTAATTGCTACTGTCTTTCCCTCCCTCCCTGCCCCTCTTTTAAGCCCACCCCTGCATCATCAACCAATCCCAATGCAGCTCTGCTTTAACTCTTAGCGGAATGCTAGTTCACACTGCCAATAATGCACTACATAGCAAATATACCGGCAAAAATAGCAACATCCCCTGGCACGCTATTTTTGGGTGTTTCACCTTCCCCCCTTCTGAATGAGGCAATGCTGTGCTGCAATCCGTGGGAACTATGAGCTATCTTAGTGGTATATTTAGAGGAATATTTGCCCGTGTAAACGACCCCTAAGTGTTTTGCCCAAACCTAGGAGTCTGTGGTTAGGCTCAAAATAACACACACACACACACTTTTATATCCATCTTTCTTTATTGGTTCGACTCTCTATTCATAGATTTGTTCCCAGGCTGCAAAGTTAGCAACCAAAGTTGGTAACAATGCCTTGCTCCAGTTTGGATTGTTTCATAATAGGTCTACAAGATAGAAGACATTCAGAATTGGTTTACCAGTGCCTTCTTCTGTTCAGTACTTACAAGCGTTAGCTAAAGTGCCATTGCCATTGTCTTTGTAAGACCCTCTGTCACTGTCACTTCCCACTATTACTGTTGCCCAGTAGCTTCCCTTCTGGAGCTTCTCTGCTGTCTTCTCTTCAGCAATCCCATACCATTACCCAGGCCAATTACCTCAGGGATTACTGACCACACACTTTATTTTCCACACTCACCACCAGAACTATCATTTTTATTCTGTTAATATGGTCATTATTCCCTGAAGAGGATGGATGCATTCTACTCTTGTGTCTCCACTTTGTAGATTCTGTCTTGAGTGATTTTGCCAGGAGGTATTGCTCTCAGATTCCCTGATACATTCAGACCACCTCACCACATTAAGGTATACATCCGAAAGAGATTTTTAAAAGGCATTTTCTCACCAAATCCACATTTCTAAATAGATTTTACCTTAAAATTCACATTTTAATATATTTTGATACACTTTTTGAGCTGAGAATTGCAATGAAACATTCACAAAGTGCCAAATTTGGTGTATAGCTAGTTTTCCCATCTGCACCTTAGTTTTGAACTCACAAAGATTAAATTCCTATCACTAGTTCTCATCTGACATTTTTGGAATAGGGTAGGAAAAGAATCAAAGCAGAAAAATATACTTTCCTTTGTCAAACCTTGGCTAGTGAGAATGTGTGCAAAATTCCTTCCAAATATTGTATGCAGCTCTACTTAGTTATTATTTTAACTTTGGTTTGCCTAGAAGCTTTGTGTAATTTAATAATCAAATTCCTGCTTAACTTAATAGGGAACCATACTACAATATGGAGTGCATTATATTCAGTGATGTGTGGGAGGTCTGCATACAAATTATGTTAACACATAACAGAAGAAAACAATTTAACATTGAAGTTTAAATTCACAACAATTGAACTAAAATGGAGTCAAATTTCCTGGTAGAACAGAGCACGGGACATATTCACAGTATTAGATTGCAGTGTGTGCATTTGTGTGTGTACTAATTGCCTGTTTCAACCCACAAGGCCCATCAATTATAGGTCTTTCACATTTTAAAAAAGAGCACTTATTATAGGCACTTAGCAATGTTCAGCCAATCAGCTCATTCAAGTGACTAAACACACTGAACCCTGCAATTTTGTCCCTGTGCTTTGGTGGACTTGTGCATTCTTGGTCTCTGAAACCAAGGTAATCTTGAGGCAAACTGTTTTCAGAATGACCAGGAGTAGGGCGCCCCCCACAATGGATGCTAGGTCTATTTGCAATTACAGATTCATAAAGAGGAGAGATGGCTGGCAGTGGGAAAGGCAGATGAGATATGGCAGGATTAATTTCCAGTGCCATGCTCCTTTTCCCTAATGGGTTTATTTGAGGGTGGGAGGGAGAGAGAGAGAAAGATAAATCATTCATTTGAATGAAAACTGGTGTGCATTACAAAAGCTTAGAATTCCAGCTAATGATCTCAATAATATCAGTTTTACATAGCACTGAAGTATTGCCAGTAATATTTCTCAGTACAGTCCCACTTTCCAGTAACATGTTATGTTGATATTGGTTAGCAGAATGGACAATATAGTATAGGCTTGGATCCTGACTTTCTTTCTGTGAATGGAATAGTCACAGAATAAGGCTTACTTTTTCCTTCCTTTCCTTTGACCCCTCCTGTGTCTTCAGAAAAGTTTGCTTTGGAGGTAGGATGGAGTGGTATACAATGTTGGTGGCTGCAGATGGAGTGGGAGTCAGCAGAAATTAGAGCAGAATGCTGACACTTAAGATAGTAGGGCCCCTTTTACAGTTATAGCAGTATGATTGCACTTTAACTGCCATTATTCCACCTTATCGAATCCTGGGTTTTGCAGTTTAGGGAAGGGTCCTCAGAATTCTCTGAAACCCTACAAACACCAATTTTCCATAGGATGTAGAGGAATTCAAAGTGGAATCATACTGTTATAACTGAGTAGTGTGAAAGAATCCACAGAAGAGGCAATGTTTCATACTATGGCTTGGATACTAGATTGCTCCTCTGTACATGTAAGGGTGAGGGTGGGGTTTTTACATGAAAGAAACAATGATTTAGGATCCAACCATACTGTTTTACTCAAACAACTGTGTCTACTATAGAAAACAATCTTACGTGTCAGTATTCTGCTGTAGGAGATCTTGCATCAGCAGTGGGGAATCTTGGACCCTCCAAATCTTCTTGGCTAAGAAATCCCATCGGTGCCACATAGCATAGTCAAAGGATGGCCAAATGTGCATCACCTGATTCAGTTTGGGAGGGGGTGTCAGTGATTTGGATCCTGCCCAATTCATCCCAGATCAATTAAAATCCAATCTGGCCTGATCTAGATTGCAAGTGCGAACTGAATTTTGGAAATGCAGATATTAAACTTTTCCATTGACTTGCATTGGAGAACCCAAATGGCACAACATTTTCTTTTAATCACATGAAATTTGGAAGATGTTAGCTCCTTGAAAATGGATGAACTCTGTTTAGGATAAACCCTGTCATATTTACATCTTGCTTTATTTGAAAAAAATGAATTGCCATTTTAAAAATGTACACTCAGTTAAGTGCTCAGTCCTGCCAAATCACGTTGCTTTTATTCTGGTAACAATTCAGCATGGTAGAGTGGTTTGAGCACTGGGCTAGGACTTTGGGAGATGAAGGTTTGAATCCCTCATCAGCCATGGGAATCTACCTTGTACAAGTCACACTCTCTCAGCCTTAGAGGAAGGCAATGACAAATCCCATGTGAACAAATCTGGCCAAGAAAACCCTAGAATAGGATGGCCATAAGTCAGAATCAACTTGAAGGCACATAACAGCAGCAGCCATTCATTGAATATTGGAGGCTTTTTGCTAGAGCCCATAATGGTGTGTGTGAACTACTAGGGTTCAACACGAATTCTTCTCAGGGTTTTTGTTTTTGCCATGTAAATGGGCCCTGAGAGTGTTAATGATAGTCATGCAGGTTCAGACATGTTCAAGGTCACCACTGAAGCATTCACAATCAGTTCTCCCTTATTTGTCTGAAAGGTAGAAACACAGTCTCATTATTTAATAGACAGACCTCATAAGTTATCCCTGTCCAGGAAAGGCCATAGTTGGTGGACCAGTCAAAGCTGGCCCCAAGCATTCAGAGCCACCAAGGCTATCTGGGCCTCCAGTGACAACGATGGATCTAGGAGTATTCCCAGACTATACACCTGTTCCTACAGGGAGAATACAGCCCCATCCAGGGCAAGTAACCTACCTAGTTCCCAGATTCTAGAACCACCAACCCACAGTGCCTCTCTCTTATCAGGATTCAGCTTCAGTTTATCATTCTCAGCCCATTATAGTATCCAGGCATGTTCCAGCACCTCTATAACCCCAGCTGACTCTGATGACAAAAAATAGAGCTGAGTCATCAGCATACTGATTGCATCTAACCCCCAAACTCCCAATGAGCTCTCTGAGGCTTCATATAGATGTTAAACAGCATGGGAGACAAGACTGATCCCTGAGGCACCCCACGGCACAATGGCCATTGGGCAAAGCAGGAGTCTTTCAAATGTCATTATCTGGAGCCATCCTTGCAGATAGGAGTGGAACTACTGTAAAACAGTGCCCCCTACTCCCATCTGCCAGAGCTGGTCTAGTAAGCTACCCATGATCAGTGGTATCAAAAGCTGCTGAAAGATACAGGAGGTTCAACAGGGTAGCATTCCTCCTGTCTTTACCCCAGAGTAGGTCAGCAGTCAGAGCAGCCAGGATCGTTTAGGTACCCTACCCTCACCTGAAACCAGACTTGAAATCTATCTAGATCATCCGTTTCCTCCAAGAACACCTGCAGTTGCTCAGCCACCACACATTCAAGCAACTTGCCCAAATACAGGATATTAGTGATAGAGCAGTAGTTATCACATATCTCTGGGTCCAGGGAGGTCTTCTTCAGGAGAAGGTGCACTACAGCCTCCTTTATGGCAATAGGCACCTCCCCCTGATGTATTGAGACATTTACCACTACTTGGATACACCCAATCAATCCACGTTTTCTAGATCATAAGAGCCAAGATGAGCAAGGGTCAAAACTACATGTTGTGGTATGGACTAATTCAAGTGACTTGTCCACATCATCAGACTGCAACAAATTGAAACTGAGCCCAAGAATATTGACCAGATGGTGTACTGGATACCTGCCTAGACTCTGCAATAACTGTGGCATCTAGAAGATGCCTAGAGAAACTGTATTTTTTCAGACATGGGTAAGTGAATCCATGGGTATGGATCCTGTAGATACATGGATTATATACTGTAATGGTGCTGTGATGTCATAGTATTGGTGACCTCATAGATTAGGGAAGGGGTCAGTCCTAGCAGGCCAGAATTAGAACTGGTTTGAAGTGTCCATTTTGTTCATGAGCCATCTCCTATATCAATACAGGACTTCTGTTTGAGTTCAGAAATCACTATATGCTGCTATAGTTCCATGTAAATAATTTGTGTGAGTCTTTAAAATGTTGAAATTGGAGAGTAGCCTAAAGAAGAAAGCCAGAAAACAGCAATGTAAAACATTTTGGTTGATCATGAACATTACATGATGCCACTTAGTGGATGTGTTTTCATGCTGTTGCAGATAGTACAGAACTTGGAAAATCTACTTTGTAGAATACAACACCCAAAGGCCATCCTGCCTGGCTGCGCTGGAAGCTGTAGTAGAAAGAAAGCAATCCCGCCCCCCAAGATCTTCACTATATTCACAACCCAGTTTGTTTATCAGAACAACCAGCTCAAGACCACTGAATTTCCCCGACAAAGCTAACCACAGGTCTAGCCCTTATTAAAATTACAAAGAACCTTCATTATTGTTCATTGTGTCTAACTTTTATTCCTCAAAGATTAAGATTAGTAGCTGAAAAGCTTGGCATTGAAAATGTTGTAAATGCTATTTAAAGCTCCCGGAATACTTCATTTTCTTCTTTTTATGATATTACCATATTAACTCTGCAATTCTAAAAACACTTGTGTCTAAGCCTCCTTTAATACAGTTGGACTTCTGAGTTAAAATGCTTGGAACTGCCCTGTCGATTAATATATTAAGCCTGAAAACCTGTACTTGCTTACCTGGGACTAACAACCACTTGACTTAATGGCACTTACTTGTAAACAGACGTGTATTAGTTTTTACTGCAAGATGTCACTGGGAAGATCACTTAATGTATTTCCAGTCACCTGCTTTATTTACTCAAAATCCTATCCCTTCAGGGGAATTATTTCATATAAATACCACCCTAAAACCCCAGGTGTGCACAGTTCCTCTTCCTCTCAACTCCACATCAGACTGTGTAGCCAGGTGTGCATGAATCCCCTGCCTTCTGACTTCACATCAGTTTGTGTCACCAGTCTATCATCCAGACCTCCTCACTGTTGGTTTACTTTGTGATCTCTGGTCTGCAGGAACGGTACAGTATAACCCAACATCCCCTTACTCTATTCCTCTATCCTGGTGGTACAGTGGTTAAATGCCAGTACTGCAAGCCACAAGGTTATGAGTTCAATCCCAGAGGGCTCCAAGGTTGAGTCAGCCTTCCATTATTCTGTAGGTTGGTAAAATGAGTACCCAGCTTGTTGGGGACAATTAGCTGAAAAAACGTCCACTGTAAACCACTTAGGGAGTGCTTTGGTACTGATAAGCGGTATATAAATATTAATGCTATAGCTATTGCTTTCCAAATAATTCCAGTTGCTTTCCACAGACTTGTGTGAGTGTCTAAAGCCTGAGTGTTTGCATGACCGCTGTTGATATTAATTTCCAGAAAAGATAATTTAATTGTACCTTTTGGTTTAGAGTCTCTTTCGTTACTACCAGTATACAGAGGCTAAAAGATCACGCCATTGCTTGACCTCTCGCTGCCATAATTGAGCTAATTAACAATCCCCATAAATATATTTAGACATTAGAGCAGCCTTTCTCAACCTTTTTTCCCTGGAGGAACCCTTGAAATAATTTTCAGGTCTCAGGGAACCCTATGTAAGATGTAAAAATTATACTTCCCTTTAAAAAAAAAAATACAGAAACAGTGAAAAAATAGATGCTTATTATATTCCACATTGCTAGCAATACATATTTGATTCTTTAAAGTAAGAGGCCTGAAAAATATAATATAAATATAAATATATTTGTCCAAAGTAAGTCAGCCTCAGTTTAATCAGCAACATCACTGACTCTGACCCAAAGATTGAGCTCTGAGCTAACAGAGCTTGCAAAAAGCAGCAACTAAGCAGCCAGGCTCAGGCTGAGAGGGAGGCTGTAGCTTCCTGCCAAGATAGCGTCATGGTAAATGGAAGGCTTTTTTCAATAATACAGGAGTTGGTCAGTCTACTTGTGACGGCCACATTCAGTTGCCAGACCCACAGTTTAAGAACCTTTTCTCTATAATGACTCCTTTACTGTAATGACTCTGCCCTCTCCAAATCAGGTTTAAAAAGAAAAAGCCCTAAGTCACTATTATCAGAGTTCTCTCATCCACAGCTGGCACCTGGGTAGCTGACTGACCAGGGGATAACTTGGATTATTTGGTCAGCTTCCCCCACTTGGGTAAGAACTGTACAATATTGTTCAGATTTTTTTTTAAATCAATTTGCATTTTGTATCTTTAAATCAGTTTTATGCAAACTGGCATCCTCTTTTGTCCTCAGTTCTGGCTAATGATAAGGGTCTGTGGCGAACTGGCTGCTTGCAGGAGGTGTGCCACAGCCTGATTAGCACATCTAAGGCAGAGCAAAAGCTGGGAGGGAGAGCAAGGTATTTAGCATGTAAACTTCCTCCCCACCTCCGTTGACCCATAAGAGACCCCTTTGAAGGTGTGCTCCATTGGTGTGAAAACTCATTCACATATACTCATTCCTTACCCATTTTCTCTGTTGTGGAGGAGAGAGATAAGCATCCTCTATTTCAGCTCACCATTTCTCTGTGATTTATTACTATTTTCTCACAGAACCCCTGGTGATGTCTGGTGGAACCCTAGGGTTCCATGGAAACCTGGTTGAGAAACGCTGCATTAGAGGGTCCCCACAGACCCCACACAATTTGGGTGACACCTACATATTCCCTAGTTTAGTCCCTCACTAGCCCCTAGTTCAGTTCCCATTTATTGGAGGAGCAGCTGCTGCGAGCAACAGTAGACTGCTACCCTGTCCCTCAGGTAGCAGTTGGCTAATGTTTCCACCCCTTTCCTGCAAGTAATCTCCATAGCAAGGAGGAAATGTGATAGGGACCCTGCTTCTGACTGTTGGACCAGAGAACACTCTTGGGAGGAGGTGGAAACATGATCAGTTGTTTTCCGATAGATGGGGGAACAAACCTGAGTTGCTTGCAGTGGCATCTGATTCAGTCTATATAAAAAGAACTTTCCAACCCTCAAATAGGGGAATACTTTATATCAAGAGACACTCGCCAGTCCTATAAGAGGCCCTCATATAAGAGACAGCCCTTACATTAAGGGAGACCTGGCAACACTACCCTGGTTCAAATTCCTAGGATCATTAAAAAGTCATATGTTTAAAGTAATTTTAAGTTCAGTCTAGTGCTATGGGATCCTAAAGGAGCTTCATTCTTTTATTTTAGGGTGGGTAACATGAAAACTGTTTTGCATCTCCTCCCACCCTCAATACCCTGAAGGCACCTACCCCTGTCTGATCTTGGAAGCTAAGCAGAGTCATCCCTGGTTAATACTTGGATGGGAGACTGACAATAAATATCAGGTTCTGTAGGCTATACTTCAGAGGAAGGAACTGGCAAAGCCACCTCTGAGTACCGTATATTCCGGCGTATAAGACGACTTTTGAGCACTCAAAAGTGCCCTCCAAAATTGACAGTCGTCTTATACCCCGGATACACTTTGCTTCACCTGCCTGCCTATCTCCTGCCTCTTCGCAAACGGAGCAAAGAGGCAGGAGATCAGGCAGGGGGTGAAGCAAAGTGCTCCTCCCTGCCCCCCGCCCCCCCCCGCGCTTCCACCCTCCCTCCCGAAAGTCGCGGAACCGCGGCTTTGGGGGGGTGGCTAGGAAGCCCCCTTCTCCCTTCCCCTGCCCACTCCCCGTGCATCCAACCCCCTCCCTGAAAGCAGCGGAACCGCTGCTTTCAGGGAGTGGGGGGGCGGAGAATCCCCCTCCTCCCTTCTCCCGCCCACCCCCTGCTCATCCACCCCCTCCCTGAAAGCAGCGGAACCGCTGCTTTCTGGGAGTGGGGGGGGGCGGAGAATCCCCCTCCTCCTTTCCCTCCACCCACCACCTTCTCATCCACCCCCCTCCCTGAAAGCAGCAGAACCGCTGCTTTCAGGGAGTGGGGGGGCGGAGAATCCCCCTCCTCCCTTCCCCCCACCCACCCCCTGCTCATCCACCCCCATCCCTGAAAGCAGCGGAACCGCTACTTTCAGGGAGTGGGGGGGCGGAGAATCCCCCTCCTCCCTTCCCCCGCCCACCCCCCGCTCATCCACCCCCCTCCCTGAAAGCAGCGGAACCGCTGCTTTCAGGGAGTGGGGGGGCGGAGAATCCCCCTCCTCCCTTCCCCCGCCCACCCCCCGCTCATCCACCCCCCTCCCTGAAAGCAGCGGAACCGCTGCTTTCAGGGAGTGGGGGGGCGGAGAATCCCCCTCCTCCCTTCCCCCGCCCACCCCCCGCTCATCCACCCCCCTCCCTGAAAGCAGTGGAACCGCTGCTTTCAGGGAGTGGGGGGGCGGAGAATCCCCCTCCTCCCTTCCCCCCGCCCACCCCCCGCTCATCCACCCCCCTCCCTGAAAGCAGCGGAACCGCTGCTTTCAGGGAGGGGGGGTGGCGGAGGAGCCCCCTCCTCCCTTCCCCCTGCCCACTCCCCATGCATCCACCCCCCTCCCTGAAAGCCGCAGAAACGCGCTTTCAGGGAGGGGGGTGGCGGAGAAGCCCCCCCTCTCTTCCGGCTGCCCACTCCCCATGCATCCACCCCCCTCCCTGAAAGCCGCAGAAACGCGCTTTCAGGGAGGGGGGTGGCGGAGAAGCCCCCCCTCTCTTCCGGCTGCCCACTCCCCATGCATCCACCCCCCTCCCTGAAAGCCGCAGAAACGCGCTTTCAGGGAGGGGTGTGGCGGAGAAGCCCCCTCCTCCCTTCCCCCCACCCATCCCCCGTGCATCCACCCCCCCTCCCGAAAGGGAGGGGGGCTTGGAAGCCCCCTACTCCCTGCCACCCTCCCACCCTCCGCCCAGCCACCCCCCTTCCCCAAAGGCTCGCTTTGGAGATTGGGGGTGGCTGCGAAGCCCCTTCCCCCCTGCCACCCTCCGCCCAGCCTCCCCCCTTCCCCAAAGCCCCGTTTGGCCACACAGCCTGCAGATCCCCCTCCTGCACTCCCTCCTGGAAGGGAGCGCAGGAGGGGCATGCAGAGGCTGCGTGGCCAAACCGCGATTCGCCCCTTCTTCCCACCTTCCTGGAAGGTGGGGAGAAGGGGCGAACGTGCCCCTTTTGGGCGCACAGCCTCCGCATCCTCCTCCTGCGCTCCCTCCTGGAAGTGAGCGCAGGAGGGGCATGCGGGGGCTATGCGTTGGAAGAGGGGGGTCGTCTTATAGGGCGAATATATCACAAACTCTGCATTTTACCTTAAAAATTGGGGGGGTCGTCTTATACGCCGGGTCGTCTTATACGCCGGAATATACGGTATTCCTTGCCTAAGAAAACCCTATGAGATTCATGGAGTCGTCATACATCAGTAGGCAACTTGAAGGCGTGCACACACTCTCTGTCAATGTGTCGCTCTGCCCTGTATTTGGGTGGTTCAGCACTGCTTGCAATCTTTCCTCCTGCAATTGTACTTTAAAACCAGGGACACAGGGAGTAAATACCTTAAAGCCAGTCTCCTGAGAAGCCTCCTGGAAGTGTGATTCAGCTTTAAAACAAGGTGCCTGCTCCTGTATAACTCATTTTAACATGATGTGGAAGCAGTCTGGGCGCTATAGTGACAGCAAAGAGTAGGCTATGGCTTCTGGTTGGTGCTGGGGGAGGATGCACCTCCCTAGAAGACATTGCCCACCTCTGCTTTATTTGAGTCCTAATGTAGAAATCACCCTATTCGCTTTTTGTGTCAATGGTTCCTTCTGGGCATTTATTTTATCTTTAAATTAATCAGCAGCCATGTTAATACTGCTTGGGAGTAGCAAGGGAAAGAAGACATGCACAAAAGCTGTGCGGTTTCAATTGTGTAAACTGAAGATGAAAAAAGGTGCCTCTGAATGTTTTTGTGTTCAAATATACACCAAGTGAATTTGAGTGCTGTAACCTAGAAGTTGACCTTATATGAATAATACCAATAATTCTTTGGGGGGGAAATCAGCAATAATTTTATTCTGGCTCATTCTTCATACACTTTGTTATGTACCTACTGAGTTCTCTCAGAAATACAATTTGATTTGATGTGGCAAAATGCCAGGTGAACAAAAGATGTGCCAATATGCTTGTGCTCATAAAATATATTGCAGAGATACAATTTTAAATGAACACCCTTGTTTCTAAGTGTTTCTTTCTTTCTTTTTCTTTTCTTTTTTTAAAAATCATGTTAACAATATGTTCATGACATCATTTGCCACAACTGCTTAGCCAAAAGTGAACAAGCTATTCTGGGGCAAATAAGATCACTGAATCAACAAATTAATTATGCTTTTCTTGAAACATACACTGTTGAATATAATGATGCAGAGCATTTGTGAACATTCTGTGCAGCAGTTTAACAATAACCAGACTGCTAATGATTTTCAATTACAAATTCAACTTCAAATTGTTCATTTAAAAAAAACACAATCATGTAACATTCAGAATTTTGCACCTGTTTGTTCAGTATTCTCATGTGTAAATCGGAGTCTTTGACAATAACAAGACCATGGAAACTGGGTTACCACAGCAAGTGAATTATAACCTAGCCTCATCTATGGGTACATTTAAAAATGTTTCCTCACTATATAGAAATTCTGATGTAATCATGTTGGGCTTCCTACCCCTGCCAGGGGAAGATACATGCTGCCATTGCCTGCTGACATAGGAGGAGACCTGGTGATGCAGTGGTTAAATGCCAGTACTGCAAGCCACAAGGTTATGAGTTTGATCCCAGAGGGCTCCAGGTTTGACTCAGCCTTCCATTCTTCTGTAGGTTGGTTAAATTAGTACCCCGTTTGTTGGGGGCAGTTAGCTAAAAATCATTGTAAACTGCTTACGGAGTGTTTTGGCATAGTTATTGCTATTCCTATGACATAATAAAAATCAGTCTCTCACATGGCTGTTCACACTTTTTACTGAGCTTTGTCAGTTTCAGATCACCCACAGAGTCAGCTTCTTTTAGCCTCGTTGCCTTTTCAGGGGAAAGACTCACATCTTGGCTGGCCAGGACTCTCCAAGAAAGGACAGTGTTGAGGATGGCCAGCTGTGGACCTGGACTCTAGGTAAGCCACTTCTTGGTTGGGTCTCTGGGCCTGGCAAGATGACCCTGAAGCCCAAAGTCCCAGGTGGTAAGTTGGAGCTTGATCCAAGACTTGTCCAGTAGATTCAGAACCATTCCCTGATTTGGACACCTGGCTCAGTGAAGTTCTCCCAGGTTCTGGCCCAGTCAGTCCTTGTCGAGGTGCTGCAGGCCAGGCTCCTTGAGGCAGATACCGGATTCCAGGCTCTACTCTCTTCAGCAGGTAGGACTGGATCAGGCCCTAGTAATAGCCTAAGAGTTAGGTTGCCAAAGTCCAGGCACTAGGGCAGTAACAGGTATAGGACTTGAGGGGTGAACTGCTGCCGTGATATAGCTGCCTTGGTTTCACAGGTAGCCAGCCAATGCATAGGGTTGCCAGAGTAAAAACTGGAGAAGGTTCCTGCACCTTTAAAGATTGTGTAGAAAAGGGGATTTCAGTGGGTGTTGCTTGTTACCTGGTTCCATGACAAGTAACATCTGCTAAAAATTCCATCTTCTTCACAATCTTCTTCGTACAGGAGCTCTTTCCAGTTTTCAGTCTGGCAACTCTAGCTTACATTTACCTATCTCAGTCTTCCTTGAGATACTGTGACCTGATGGGCCACCCCCAAATGACCAGCCTCTCCTTCACCTTGTTGGTCTGCCTCTGGCTGAACCTCCCCTGTAGGGCACCCAAGTGATAGAAGCCTCTTCTCCTGGTTCTGAGACTTCTATAGCTCCCTGACCATCTCTTCTGTGCTTCCTCTGTCCCCAAATCATTCTGCTGCTCCAGAAGCTTTTATATCTTCTTGGCCTCTTCCCTTGAGTTGCGCTTGTGATGCTGCTAGGCAACCTGCCACTTGGCTACTCCACTCCTCCCCAGAAATTCAAGAGGCTAGAGTGACAGAGGTGGCCTATGACACCCTGCTACAACTCAATAGTGAAATTTGTCCATTTTAGAGACTAGCCTTAATGTTATCATCCCTCTTTCGCCTTCAGATGATGACATCTATTATTTCATTTTGTTCCAAATGTGGCAAAGTAGCCCTTCTTAGTTTGGAGATCCCACTGCTTATTATCCTACTGAATGTGGCCCAGGACTTTGGCCCTAAAGCCTGCCCTGGTAGCACTACTGATTAGAGTGAACCAAATGTCTTTCTAATTCAGCCTTCTGTTTTCAGAGCAGAGCTAGGAAATGTTAACTTCTTCGGCTCACAATTGGCAAAATTTCCTACTCAGTATGACCAGTGTAATTTTAAAAAGTTGTTTACAAGATCTGAGCCAGATGGTTCTAAGAAATAAGTAGGACATCCCTTTTGTATTCTTGGTCTCTATGGGGATTATATGGTGATTACCTCTGAACATGGAGGCGTTATATAGTTTTAATGTATAGATATATCTTCCATAGATTTGTCCTGTCTTTATACAAAAATACACCAGCTACACTTGTGTCCAGAACCACACTTTACTTAAGGTAACTCAATCAACAGATGGTATGAAGAAATATTTATTTTCATTTATCCTGATCTCTCTGTCAGCCAAGAGTATCTCCAGGGTGGATCTGTTGAATACCCGACCTGTGAGATCAAGTGGCATTACTTGGATAATAAATTAATAGGAAATCACAAGTGTGTATGTGTTAATTTGAGCAATAAAGAATATCAGACTGCTAAAGGCTTGTTATTTGCTTTCTCTTATGACTGGCCTTTTCCAGTCCATTTCATCTCTGCTCCTGTTCTTATAACCCTTCTGCTCCAAAGTCTAGAAACCTGTGAATATACACTTTATATCTCCCTTCCATCCTTCTCTTATTTTTCAAATTTACAGTTCTTCCATATCCTTGTCAGTCTCCAGTCTGACACTGCCTTTCACAGCTTCCATTAGCCCAGTCTCTGCATTCTTCCCCCATTCTAATCGGCTTCAATTTCTTTCCGTCACCACCTCCATATTCCTCCCAAGCCTCCTTTTTCCATTTACCCACTAAGCTTTAAGAAATGTATAGGGCATTCATGTATAAGTAGCATATGGTTTATAGCTTAAATTTATGTGAGATCATATATTGACAGAGTTGTTCACTTTAATTACAGTCCACATATACACCACATGTAATATATAAAAAACATATGGTTTTAGTATGTGTGTGTGTGCTCACATGTGTGTATGAGAAAAGCCCATATTTTTCCAAGTGGACAGATCTCAGGTTCGCCCTGCTATGATGTTCCCAAGGTTTTAAGACCATGATCGATATTCTCCCCCTTCCTCCAAAACACAGCTTTAGATTTTGTGCATACCATAGCCAATTCCCAGGGTTCTCCTTCAGCTTCCTCTGTCTCAGTTTTGGAATTGCTTTTATTCCTTTAAAGCTTTATTACATTAAGATTTCATTTTTAAAAGGTTCCTGGAATCTGTTCCCCTGATCATTTCTTTGGTTTTATGTATTTATCTTGCTGCCTTTACAAATGTAGAATTTCTAAGGTTGCCAGTGGACCTTGTGCTCATTGGCTCAGATCCAAGGGAAGAATGAGGTCAGCGAAAGGCTGCCTACCCTCTGATTTTCTGGGGGTTCTCACTCAACAAACCAGGAGCCGGCAGAAAGTGTTTCTCCTAGCTACAATTAAATGTAACCTGAAGTGGAACCCAGGACTAAATCTTTTTTTTTTCCATTTGTTTGTGACAATTTTAGCCCACCCTTAGAATCACAGGGTTGGAAGAGAGCACAAGGGCCATCCAGTCCAACCCCCTGCCATGCAGTAATACACCATCAAAGTACGCCTGACAGATGGCTATCCAGCCTCTGTTTTAAAAACTCCAAGGCAGGGTATTCCATTGTCAAACAGCTCTCAAAAGAACTCAAGATGACACACATATGTAAATTTTCCCTTCATACTTTTATCCTCACAACACTCCCACAAAGGCTAGGAGATCCTGACTACCCAAACTGACCAAGTGAATTTAATAGTTCAAATGGGATTCACATTTAGTTCTCTCCAATTCTATCCTGATACTCTAACCCAGCCTCCCTCAACCTGGTGCCCTCTGGCTGTTTCAAACTGCAATTGCCATAAGCTTCAGCTAGAATGGCCCATTGAAGTTCTGGAGGTTTGTAGCTAAAATACATGGAGGGCACAGGTTGGGGTAGTCTGGTCTTCATTCCTATTTATGTTTGTGAGAGGTCAGTAATGTCATGTTGTTCTAAAGTAGGGGTAGGGAACCTGTAGTTTTCCACATGTTTTCGGATTCCAGCTTACAGGAGGACCAGTCAGCATGACCATTGTCCAAGCAAAATGGTAGCTGTATTACCCCAATGCCTGGAAGGACAACCTGTACTTAAAGTAAATTGCTTCCCTTATGAGTTGCCATTTGGGCTGCTTGTAAGGGGCAGAAAGATATGTCTTTCTAAATGAGTACATGTCCCCATTTCACTGAGTTTTCAATGGGCTGAACATCTGACAGATGGCACTGTGTCATCTTTCATGGAACATGGGTGATTCATGTTACTAAATATGACATGATGTACTGCATTTTCTGCGTGAATGGCTAAACAAACAATGGACTTTCTTCACAATATGAACCTATATGCAAAGGGATCTTGTAGCACCTTTGAAACTAACTGAGAGAAAGCAGTTGATAGCATAAGCTTTCATAGACTAAGGACTTTATCAGGCATGGGGGAATGCAGCACAAAACTGCATCCACAACTACATCAGAAGAATGCTACAAGAACAGAAAGGGTGACATTACCAGATGCCCATGTTCTTCAGCCATTCTGGGGGTGCACAGATATAAACAAAGCACCTTAAGGCTGTTCATAAGCCAAACTTTTAAGACATGGATGCCCCTCGTGGTCTCTTCCAACTCTACAATTCTATGATTCTATGATTCAAGTATAAAATGTATATAAGTACAAAACAGCATAGAACATCAAAAGTATCAGCACTGAATTCCAATGTATAAGCTGCTATAAAGTAAACAGCACTTATTTAAAACTGAAATGAGGAAAATATTGTCCACAGGCCACACAAGGTCTGTGGGGCTCCATTTTTCAATCCCTAGGGAGACACCTGAAGTTAACAGCCCTCCATTTAAAAGCAACAACTGCCTATGAGGTATAGAACATTCCCCTTTTTTAACTTCTGGAAAGCAACCCCCTCCCCAGGATTGTAACTTTTATTTTTGAAGTTGAGATTGGCTGCTGAAACTTGGATGACAGTGAAATCTTATCCTGTCGTAAGAGCAGTTCGACAGTGTAATGCTCTGCCTCAGAGTGTGGTGGAATCTTCTTTGAAGGTTTTTAAACAGAGGCTGGATGGCCATCTGTTGGGAATGCTTTGATTGTGTATTCTTCAGGGCAGGGGGTTGGACTAGATGGCCCTTGTGGTCTCCTCCAGCTCTATGATTCTGTGAAACTGGAGGACATCTAACTTGATTTCCTGATGAGTTAGGGCTGGCCCTCCTATTTTGTTTCTATAGGGTTTCCTTCCATTTGGAACCTCACCATGAAACTTGGCACTGCAACTTGGATGACAACCAAAAATAGTCAGTTTTTGAGGCACCTAGCATGATGTTCCAATAAGGTATGCAGACCTTCTCTTTCACATATGTTTTGAATGCATACTGTAAAATCCATTTTGGGAAAACCTCTGTTCTATGTTCCCAAGTATACCTTCATCTTTCCACTAGTCAAAATGAAGCTCCCAATATACTGAAGAAGGTTGAATTGCTATTATGTTTCAGAATTCTTACTGAGCTCAACATAGTAAGCCAAATTGAAGGAGGAGATCAGACATGATAATGGGAGGAAATCATCTTTGGCACATTAAAAAGAGCTACTAAAAGAGATTTCATGTTCCATGCTTGAATGTTGCCAGAACATAATGGCTACTAATGTCTCTCTTTATATACAGATAATGGTTCACAGATAATGGTATAATTCAACAAAGAAAATGGAATTTGGAAAATGGTAATCAGCCAAAATGTAATGGTTGATAATTTGTCTTTTTGTGTTCTCAATATTACCTAAAGCCTAGGTGCATCAAAATACCAATGGTCCCCTTTGCATGGTTCATCTATTAGCACAGTTTGGGAATTTCTAGAGATCTTTTTTTTTTAAGCCTTTAAAAAATTATTTCAATGAGAATTTAAAAATTACTTGGATACTCAGCCAAGATGGGATATCAGCTCTAGTCTTTTTAAGAAGTCACCACCAGGGGAAAAAATCACTCCACCCTTGTAACACACAAATAGGCTGTTCTAAATGGCTCCACTGAATTCATCCTCCTTCTTGTTGTCATTGTGTGCCTTCAAGTCATTTCTGACTTATGATGACCATAAGGTGATTCTATCACGGGATTTTCTTGACAAAATTGTTCAAAGTTTGCCATTGCCTGCCTCTGAGGCTGAGAGAGTGTGGAGATTATCAGACAGAAACTAAAAAAAGTGTTTCTGTCCCACAATATCCACTCGTGCCCTTGTCCCACACCCTGACCCACCACAATCACCCTCTCCACCACACTTACCTTCTCTAACATTGTTCCGGCACCGCAGAAGTGAACGGAGCTCTAACAGAGCTCCCTTCACTTCCTGGAGTGAAATCCCACGGATTCTCATGCAAAGACGTGAGTGTGGGAAGTTCAAAAATAAAAAATAACCACAACAAAGTGACAGCAAGCACAAAAGCACACTTTAAAATATTAAAGTAACCTGGGGGGGGGCATAAAAAGTGTGTCACCTACCTGGATGTCCCAATCTCATCCAGAAGTGTTTTGGCAGGGACCTCCCACTGACACTGGCATCTCACCAGTGAAACAGGGCACCTTGTCACTTGCCTGGAAATCTGTGACAGAAATGGAATGGGGGGATCTACTGATGGTTCCCCCCATCAATAAAAAGCAGCGCTGGTAGAATGGGAGCAGAACGGGTACATAACGATGGGGGACAACATCGTCTGATAAGGAAGCCCTTTTGAGATCTCCTGGCAAACCTGTAACACCACTTTAAATGCATCTGATAATCTCCTGTGACTTGCCCAAAGTCACCCAGTGGGTTTCCATGGTTAATCAGAAATTTCAACTTTGGTCTCCCAGTTTCCCAGACCAACCTCAAGCCACTACATTGCACTGGTTCTCAATCCTTTTCATAGGCTTCTTAAATAGGAAGCCATTTTTCCAATTGTCTTGAATGTTCATGCTGAAATTTACCTCCATTGTAGAGCAAACTTCTCCCCCAGTTCCACCAAAGCACCCTCTTGTATAATGTTTGTATAATGTGATATCTCCATAATAATGTGATAACCTCCATAAGGATGTGGCTCTTTCCGCCCTGAAATACACATTTGTAGGTAACTCCTAGTTTCTCAGCAGAGAATAAAATCACTTAACATACCTAAGCACTCAGTTCTCACTGCCTTGATGGACAAAGCTAGCTCTTTTGCTTTCTTCCACGTTCTTCTTTTTTTAAACCCTCAAATTATTTCTGTTTGAATTTTATGAAGAAATTTGTGAATTTTGGAGAGTCCTTAACAAATAATGACGCCCCTCCCCTAAATTTATTTCCCACCCTTGGAGAATACATTCAAATATGTGCAGACAAATGTAAAAAAAAAGTATCTGAGATAGTTGTCTTTCCCATCATCAGGAGCTTCTTCATATCTGTCATGGACTTTACATGGTTACAGCCAGACTAATAGTACTTGCCTTGTGAGGTTGTTCTCAGAAAGATTGTGAAAAAGAAGGAGTAACAGAAGAGGAGGTAGTCACTTACATGGCACCACCTGCTATGCGGCAAGAGTTATGCTGATGAGACAGACTGAGAATAAAGTTGGGATGCAGCTGTCTTCTGTTTGTCCTCCCCAATGACCTCTTTCTCTGTTAAAATGTGACATCTCCATAACAGTGGGGCTATTACAGCCCAGAAGGACACACTCCTAGATAACTCTATATTTCTCAGCCATTCTGCAAATGAGACTTTTGAGGGTTTGTGATTCAGGCTTACCACCTATGTCAATCAATTAATTGCAGCTGAAAAATCTGGAGCCTGATAAGCAGTTACTGTCACACTTAAGTTAATACTGGTTGGCAGATCAGTATGGGCTATATTCGAATCTCATTCAAATCAAAATGTAAAACAGCTTCAGGCTGCAATTCACAAGCCCAAACTGTTAAACTAGGTTAGTATGCAGATGAGGACTGAGAGAGATTGAGACAGACAGCAAAGTGACTAGAATGTTTTAAAGTTGGTTTTATTCCTCTTACCTCTGGTATTGGGGTTGCAGCTGATGTCTGGCACTTCTCTGCTAAGTAGCTTAATTGCATCCTTCTAGATCTCTAAGTTACATTTTCATCCCAGAACTAAATTATTTGGGAACACAAGAACAGTCAATAATACTTTACTGCTGTTACAGCTACTACTACAACTAATCCATTATGTGTAGATCTGAGGAATAAATTCCAGAGAAATGTAAAATGGAAAGCACTCTCAATTGCCAAAATGCTAGCCATTACTTTTCACAGCAACATTAGGTAGTACAATACACAGGGGTTCTTTTTATCATTCCCATAACCCATTGGGTAAATTCAACATATTGTATATTTACAAATTATGAAACTAGATTTTCAAGGAATTCAATTCATTTCTCCCCCATACAATTCTAACTGGGTTATGCTTATCTAGTTAAAGCATTGGTAGGAAGGGGACAATGGCAGAAGTGGGGCAGAGTCATTCAGTTTATAGAATCATAGAATTGTAGAGTTGGAAGATACCACAAGGACCATCCAGTCCAACCCCCTGCCACGCAGGAAATCATGACCAAAGCATCCCCGACAGATGGCCATCGAGCCTCTGTTTAAAGACCTCCAGGGAAGGAGACCCCACCATGTTCTGAGGGAGTGTGTTCCCCTGCCGAACAGCTCTTACTGTCAGGAAGTTCCTCCTAATGTTGAGGTGGAATCTCTGTAAGTGGAGCTTGCATCCATCGCTCTGTGTCCTAGTCTCTGGAGCAGCAGAAAACAAGGTTGCTCCATCCTCAATGTGATATCCCTTCAAATACTTAAACAGGGCTATCATACACCTTAACCATCTTTTTTTCCAGGCTAAATATACCCAGCTCCCTAAGTCTCTATAAGGCATCGTTTCCAGACCTTTCACCATTTTAGTTGCCCTTCTCTGGACATGCTCCAATTTGTCAATATCCTTTTTGAATTGTGGTGCCCAGAACTGGACACAGTATTCTACGCGAGGCCTAACCAAGGCAGAATAGAGTGGCACTATTACTTCCCTTGATCTAGACACTATACTTTTATTGATGCAGTCCAAAATCACATTGGCCTTTTTAGCTGCCGCATCACACTGTTGGCTCATGTTCAACTTGTGGTCTACTAGGACTCCTAGATACCTTTTGCACATAGTCTCATTCAGCCAGGTCTCCCCCATCCTGTATCTATGCATTTCGTTTTTCCGCCCTAAGTGCAGTACCTTACATTTCTCCATATTGAATTTCATTGTGTTAGCTTTGGCCCAGCTCTCCAGTCTATCCAGGTCATTTTGAATTTTATATCACTCAGTGGTAAAAAAAAGGCTTGTTCATATAAATTTCCTCACTAGATTTATTAGATGGAAAATGTGCATATGTGTGCATAGAAATAATGGTGCATGTATGCCTGTGTGTGTGTGTGTGTGTGTGTGTGTGAGAGAGAGAGAGAGAGAGAGAGAGAGAGGCTTATGCTTTGTTGTGGAAATGACAAAATAAATGGGAGGAGAATAATCACAGGCCAGTGGTATATAGCATTAAGATTTTTTTAAAAAAATCTAAAAGCTAACTGTGTAGTTATTTTTGAGAAAAAGGAAAGTAAAAACTATTTTAAAAAATTGTAAGTATAATAATAACTAAGTACTCCACAAGGCCTTAGAGCTATACCTATAACATCTTACTTCTAAGTCATGGTGGTTTGGCAAGTTTGTTTTTAAGGCTTGTAAATCAGTTGATTCCTTCTCAGATACCCAACATACATATGGAGTGTTCTGAAAGAACTGAGGTTCTTGAATTCCTGGCTCCTATCTTACAATGTCCCTACAAGTTAAAAAATAAAATAAAATAAAAATGGAATTGACCTAGTGGAGAAGGCCCATCAAATACACAAAAAATCAAGCGACAGGACCTCTCAAATTAGTCTTCTGGATGAGGGAGAATGATTTTGAGTAGTCGGGAGTTTTGGAAGACTACCGTGGAAAGTCTGGAAGAAGTCTGAGAAGTACACAGAGGAACATAAAAGTGGCCCTGGACTGGACCTAGCAGCATAATAGACAGCCAAAATAACCAGGGGCCCTTTCATATTACATAATTGTAGCACTATGATTCCACTTTCACTGAGGGGTTGTCTAGGAGTGAAAATGCTCCTCAAAGAATGCGAGGAGAATACCTTTTGTCTCAATGAGTTCCCACAGGGATTCGCCTTATTCAGAAGAGGGGGTACAAAAACTCTAAAAACTTTGGGGGAAAAGCCTTCCCAGCTTTTCCCAAGGTATTTAAAATAATGTGTGGAAATGTGCATTACTGCTCATTTGGACAACCAATTCACATTGCACTGAATTTCTGGCAAGGGTGGAAGTGGAAAGCTGATTGGTTGGATGTGTGCAGGGGTGGACTTGCTCACAATGAAGTGGTCGGAAGTGCCATTTTGGAGTTTTGTGTTGCTGATTGTGTGCTTTTATGCTGCACTGAGGTGATCAAACAGCTTTTTTAAGCAGGAGGTCACACTTGTGCACCTTTGGTTTGCAGTTAAAAAAATACAGTGCAGTGGTGACAACTTGTTGAGAATAATACCACAAGTAATTCACTGTAGGCCACCATCTTGATTTGCAGGCATGGCTGCATTGAACTTCAAACATGGATAGCTTCACATAGCAGAGATTTTGCCAAGGGACCATGGAGATGAATGCTGCGGTAAATTTACATTTATGCACAGCAATCCACACTATAGCTTCTCATCTAGACAAGCCCTGACATAGAACATCCTGAGGAATCCTGGGACTTGTAGTTGGGTGAGACACTAGAGTTCTCTGCCTGAGGATTCTAAGTACCGCATCCTGAACTGCAAAACCCAGAATTCACTAGCATGGAACTGCAGAAGTTAAAGTGGAATCATACTACTATAACTTTGTAGTGTAAAACTGCCTATGGACATCAAGAGAGCTAAGAAGTAGAGTGTGAAGTGGTAAAAGCCATAATAAGCTGGTCATGGCTCTGCTCTCCTTTGTCTGTTCTCCTGCCCTTGAAGTACATTACAGACAATCTGTAATTATTCTCTGATTAAACATATTGAATGTACTATGTGAAAAAAAAATCAGGGCCATTAAAGACAGGGAGGAAGGGAAGGCTGTTTTTGTGGTGAATAATATACAGTACTTCTTACTGGCTGATAGGGAATTTTTTCCCTTAAAAAATTGCTGTTGAAAGAAAATTGAATTCAAATAAATAATCAGCTAAGCAAACAGAAACCAATGCATCATACAGAGTTCAGCCTGTGCCGTTTTCCTCCTGGTTTGGTTTAAAAAGACTTTGGTTGCAGGGGGAAAATGCAATTCAATTACTTTCTTCCTTTCTCCCCCTGCTGTGCTGTGACTGTGATCTAGTCCAATTCATCTTCCATCCACAAAGCTCCTTTTAACACCTGTGTGCTAAGCAGTATCATCTCCAGAACAGCTCATTCAGCCAGCAAGGTTTCTTTCCTCCCTCTCTTCAATAGGAAGAAAGGCTGAGTTGACAGAGTGGGAGGACCCATGATCAGGATACCCAGGATAAATTTTTTGCCAAGAGATTTCCCAAATAGCCACCATGATACTAAAAGATATAATTTAGCACGATGGTTCTTGCAATAGTGACTTTAGTTTTCAAGGAAAACATGCCATTTTAAAGGCGAAGCAAACACACACACACAGAGTAATCTAGCCAAAGAATCTTGTTGGAAGACCATGAATCTAGCTTTTCTTTATTAAGACAAATCACACATCTTTTTAACAGAATCTGATAAAAAATAAATCTCTTCTTACTCTTTGAAACAAGTAGTAGTCCAATGCAGTTAACATCTCACTTAAAGGGTTGGTTCAGACAGAATATTCACCCAACTGATAGCAGGCTACATGAAGATGCCTCTGGGTAGCTTTGAGATTGTTTGAAGAGAGCCTTAACATGGCATACTCCAAATGTTAATGGACAAGAAGTGAAAATGCATGCACTAAACAGAAGGTTGGCTGGAACCATGAAGGTTCTTACATAAAACCTGAGGATTGGTGGCCAATTGTTGTTATGTGTCTTCAAGTTATTTTCAATTTATGGCAATTCTAAGATGACATTTTCAGATGCCCTAAAACCCTTCAGAGGAGGGCAGGAGAGGTACAGAGTTATCCCACGGCAGGGGGTCAGTTTCAGATGACACCGTCCCCCTCCCGCCGTCATCCGTGTTGCTTCTGTGTTTGATCTATTGCAAAGGCGCCATTTTTTTACTCACGGAAGTTTTTCGTGAGTAAAAAGTGGTGCGTTTGTAATAGATAGAACACGGAAGTAACACGGACAACGACGAGAGGGGGATGGCATCATCTGAAACTGACCACCTGCCACAGGATAGCTGTGTACCTCTCCCGCCCTCCCCTGACGGGTTTTAGGGCGTCTGAAAAAGTCCTCTATCACAGATGCTTCTTGGCAAGATTTGTTTAGAGAGTTTGTCATCGCCTTCCTCTAAAGCTGAGAGAGGCTGGCTTGTCCAAGGGATCCAGTTCATTTCTAAGGCTGAGTGGGACGTTAACGTGGCCTCCGGGAGTGCTAATCCAACTTTCAACCTAGTACACCACATTGATGGCCTATATTTGTCCAGATACAGCTTCTTACAACAAGTGAAGTAGCTAGCTATTTTTCTGTTTGAATGGTCCAGAGCACCTGCCAAGTCCCAGATCAACTAAAGAAGGGTGCCTCAGTCCATCACATAAGCTCTCACACTCCAGTTGGTATCTCTAAGCCAGGAATATATATATATATGTATATGTATATATATATATAGTTTCATATTTGTCCTATAAACAGTGGGAAACCCTAATATTCAATCCAGAGTATTCAATCCAGAGATACTTAATGAGGGGTATGTTTCCCCTCATTTTTCCATTTCAAATATGTTTCCATTTCAAATGTTCATTCCACATTCAGTGTATGGAGAGAGATGTAGTAGTCATGGGGGATTTCAACTATCCTGATATTGGAAGTCCAACTCTGCCAAAAATAATAATAATAATATTAAAAAAGTCCAACAAATTCCTCAATTGCCTTGCAGACAATTTCATTGTCCAGAAGATTGAAGAGGCAACAAGGGAATCAACTACAGTACTTTAGATCTGATCCTAACAAACAGAGATTATCTGGTTAATGGGGTGGAAGTGGCAGGATCCTTAGGGGGCAGTGACCATGTTCTCCTAGAGTTTGTTATACAAAGGAAAGAGGAAGTCAAGAGTAGTCAGACTTTAAAAAAGCTGGTTTTAGAAAACTTAGGGAATTATTGGGGGTGATCCCATAGTCAGGAATGGTAAAAGAGAAGGGAGTTCATGATGGATGGGAGTTTCTTAGAAGAGAGATATTGAAGGCACAACTTCAAACAGTTCCAATGAGGAAGAAAAGTTGCAGGTGTCTAAAGAAACCAGGATGGGTGTCTAAAGAACTTTCAGATGAGCTAAGACTAAAAAAGGAACATGTACAAGAAATGAAAAAGGGAGAAATCACCAAAAAATAATTCAA
The DNA here is from genome assembly GCA_030847615.1 of Gambelia wislizenii. Lineage (NCBI taxonomy): Eukaryota > Metazoa > Chordata > Lepidosauria > Squamata > Crotaphytidae > Gambelia > Gambelia wislizenii. Next base: position 113,991,897 of record JAUMIR010000001.1, on the reverse strand, counting down.
ACAAATAGCCAGCTCATGTAGGAGGAAAGTCAGAAAAGCTAAAGCACAGATAGTGTGCAAGCTTGCTAGAGAGGTTAAAAACAATAAAAAGGGTTGTTGTTTTTTGGTAACATCCATAGCAAAAGGAAGAACAAGAAAATGGTAGGGATACTGCATGGAGAAGATGGTGAAATGTTTACAGGGGACAGAGAAAAGGCAGAACTACTCAACACCTTTTTTTGCCTTGGTCTTCTGCCAAAAGGAGAACAGTGCTCAACCTGGGAGAAATGGAGCAGATGGTGCAGCAGGGGAAATGCAGCACAGAATAGGTAAACAGGTAATTCAGGAATAACTGGCTACTCTAAATGAATTCAGGCCTCCAGAACTAAATGAACTACATCCATTAAAAGAACTGGCAGAAGTAATCTCAGAGCCACTAGCAATAGTTTTTGAGAATTCCTGGAGAATAGGGGGGTCCTAGCAGACTGGAGGGGGGCAAATGTTGTTCCCATCTTTAAACTAAAAAAAAAGGGGGGGGGAGAAGACTCAAATAATTACCGCCCAGTCAGCCTGTCATCAATACTAGGAAAGATTCTAGAGCAGATCATTAAAAATACACGTCTATAACCACTTGTAAAGGAATGCTGTGATCGCTAAAAGTCAACACAGGTTTTTCAAAAACAAGTCATGCAAGACTAATCTTATCTCTCTCTTTTTTTTTTTGATAGAGTTACAAACTTGATAGATGCAGGAAATGCTGTGGATATAGGGTATTTTGATTTCAGTAAGGCCTTTGACAAGATATTCTTGCAAAAAAAGTTAGTAACATGTGGACTAGACAATGAGACTATTAGGTGATTTGCAATTTGTTGACCTACTGAACCCAAAGGGTAGTCACCAATGGCTCCTCTTCATCCTGGAGAGAAGTGACTAGTGGGGTGCCACAGGGTTCTGTCTTGGGCCCAGTGCTATTCAACATCTTTATCAATGACTTGGATGAGGGAATAGAGGGCATTGCTTATCACGTTTGCAGATGACACGTTTGCAGATGACAGGTAGCTAACGCTCCAGAGGACAGGATCAGAATTTAAATAACCTTAACAAATTAGAAAGCTGGGCCAAAACTAACAAAATTACAGCCGTCCCTTCACATTAGCAGGGGTTAGGTTGAAGAGACCCCCACAAATGTGAAAATTCTGTGAATAACAACTGTCCCCCGACCAAAGCGACCACGGGGCCTCCGGAGGCCCCATAGTCACTTCCCCCCACCTCCCCCTCCCTCTCAAGGCCTTCACGGGGCCTCCAGAGGCCCAGTGGTCACCTCCCCAGCCCTCCCCCTCCCTCTCCAGGCCACCATGGGGCCTCTAGAGGCCCCGTGGTTGCCTCCCCAGCCCTCCCCACACCCTTCCAAGGCCTTCACAGGGCCTCCCAAGGCCCCTTCGCCGCCTCTCCCACCCCCCGCCTGGGCTCCTAAGGTGGTGAGGGGGCCTAGGATGCCCCCCTCCCCACCTCTCCCACCCCTCCGGCCTGCTTCTCCCCCCCCTCCAGAAGCGGCCACAGGGCTTCTAAAGCCCAGTCACTGCTTTGGGGAGGGCGGGGGAGGCCCTCCCAAAACCGTGAATACTCAAAACCATGAATGCTAAATTCACGAATGTGGAGGGGCAACTGTAATTTCAACAGGAAGAAATGTAGGATTCTAGACTTGGGCAGTAAAAATGAAATGCACAGATATAGGATGGTGACACCTGGCCTGATGCCAGTACATGTGAAAGGGATCTAGGAGTCTTAGTGGAGCACAAGCTGAACATGAGTCAGCAGTGTGATGCAGGAGCCAAAAAAAATGTGATTATAGGCTGCATCAATAGGAGTATAGTGTCTAGATCAAGGGAAATAACAGTGCCATTCTATTCTGCTTTGGTCAGACCTCACCTGGAATACTGTGTCCAGTCCTGGGCACCACAATTCAAGAAGGATTTGGACAAGCTGGAATGTGTCCAGCGGAGGGTGACCAAAATGGTGGGATGTCTGGAAGCCATGTCCTATGAGGAGCAGCTTAGGGAGCTGGGTATGTTTAGTCTAGAGAAGAGAAGGTTAAAAGGTGACATGGTAGCCATGTTTAAATATTTGAAGGGATGTCATACTGAGGATTAAACAAGCTTGTTTTCTGCTGCTCCCAAGACAGAGTCCGAACTACAGGAAAATGTCAGGATGTTTGGACAGGAAGTAGATTTCTCCTGTCTCTGGCTTTTCTTCGCAAACAAAGATTCAGGAAGGACTCATCCCGCACTTTCTTCAAGCACGCTGATGACTAAAAAGGCCAATCCGAGATAAACAAGTCCGGTTGCAGAAAGCACAGCAGAAGGTCTCCTTGGGTGACGTTTCCTGGTTTTGATTCTTTCTGTGTTGTCGTTTCTCTTCAAGACTTGTTCGGCGTGAGTTCTCAAATAAGGCTGCAGCATTGATTTATCTTGTACAGAGCTGATATATAACAGTCTACAGTTTGCTGTTTACACTGTGAACTAACATTTCAGCTAGCTGGGTAAATGTATCCATTTTGCTTAGCTCACAGCTCTGAAGCTGAGTTTATGCAGAGCTGGCCTGGTTTAGCTGAAAAGCAGTCCTGCTTTTGATTTCACAATGTGAGGATGTTCTGTGTTGGATTTTACAGAGGGAAGATGTTTTTTTCTTTTGAATAAATATATCTGTAAATACTCTTCATTATGTTCAGATAAAGAACAAGAAGATTTTAGACACAGTCCTGTGTCTGTGCCTTTATTCTGATGCCTGAAGGAACAACACTCTGCTATTTATTTTTTGCTGCCTGGACCTGTTTAGGAACCCAGTGTGTGCTAAAACCTGACAGAAAAGAAGTTCCACCTAAACATTAGCAGGAGCTTCCTGACAGTAAGAGCTGTTTGGCAGTGGAATACACTGTCTCAGAGTGTGGTGGAGTGTCCTTCTTTGGAGGTTTTTAAACAGATTACCACTGGATGGCCATCTGTTGGGAATGCTTTGGGTATTCCTGCATGTCAGGGGGTTGCACTAGGTGGCCCTTATGGTCTCTTCCAACTCTATGATTCTAAGACTTTATAGTTTCTGGTGCATAGTGTTAATGTTATTTAAATATACAGTAGGACCCCTGTGTTCACTGATTCATTATCCACTCATTCAGTTATCAATGGGACACAAAACAGCACACCTGCCATAGAGTCTTCCTAGAAAATGTGTCCTCTCTAGCCAATTTCTAGGTCCTCCAAGGCAACTCTATGCTATTTTAAACCAAAAGTCCCATTATTTTCAATGGCATTCATTATTATCCACGATTTTCCGTATCCACGCCCCCGTGAACCAATCACCAGTGGATACAGGGGTCCTACTGTACAGCATTAGTATGTAAGTATGCACGTATATAGTTTCTGTACTGCCTTTCTATCCAGAATAGAGATGGCCAACTGGCAGGCTCTGGGATTCCTAAAGACATTGGCATAAAATAATAAAATACACTGGATTTGTTTCAGCTTCCTTCAAGAGATGGCATCTACATTATAAGTACTGGCAGTAAAGATATTATACTATAGTGCAAACTCAATAGGGATTATTCATTCACCAAGCAGGGAATGTTTTAAATAATCTATTAGGTACAGGAGACATACAGATGCAGCCAACACAGCCTTGGGAAATACTCAAAATGTAATGTCACCAAATTGGCAGGCAACCAGTTGGCAACCTAAATAATTCTTCTCCTTTGTCACATTTAATAGCACTTCAAATCTGTGCTGGGCTTCAATTTCAAAATTCTGAAACTGGCCCATTTAGAGAGGGAGATGTCAATGAAGGGGACAACCATCACCTCTTTCACTTTTGAGATGTGTGGGGCAACATCTCTTGAGTTCTTTCGCAGCTTGTATGCATAATTGTAAGGGGAGGGGAGAGGCAGATTTCTGTGGCACACCCTTTGTTCCAGGGTATTTTGGAACATGGAAATGGTAAATTGGATGAGCAGGGGGGCTACTTGGGGGAGGCTGTTACTGTCATCCCTGTAAATATTTCAAATGCCATCCCATCATCATGATGCCCTCCCACCAGTAAGCTTGATCAATCTTATTCTATGTAGAACTGATCCACTGAGGATTGTTTTAGGCTTTCCCTTTCCATTACAGTTAAAACTTTTAACATGTTAATTTCTTTAAAATGTAGGCAGCTGTCCTGATACATATCATACCAGTTCTAGCAATCTTCATTTTCAGATGGAGAAGGTCTTTTGTAAAGCTAATGGGTCTTAAATTACTTAAATTAGCCTACACAACATTTGTGCCACTGTGAGGATTGCAGTTGTGCTTAGAGGGAGCAAGCAAGCCAGGGTGGGAGGAGGGAGATGACATTATATTTCCTGTTAATCAAACAGTCCTGGCATCCTGACTTTGTGAGCCCTGGTTCTACTTCATCACTGGCAAGAGTAACTATGTGCATTACGCAGAATTTGAAAACTCATTAGGATCTGTCTCCTAATTAAAGGCCTTCAGCCTTTCAAGCACAATAGCAGAGCCAAGGCAAAGGTTTTAGTTCATGCTGTGGGGTTGGCAGGCATCCTGTTTTGTTGCTTCACTGGAATGTCCAGTATTGCAATTACTTTAGTTGCATAGTATTTGGGGTGTAGGCACTATTGTTCCAAAATCGTCCCTCGTCTTCACAATCTGATGCACGCTTGCACTGCCTAAGATTATTTATAGCAGGGGTGTGAGAATACACAGCATGATTGAATTCCTGGAAAAGACAGGATTTGTCAAAGCTGTTGCAAGGTAAGAGCTTCTATTTTTATCCATTTTTAAAATAACTCCCAATGAAAATAGAATAAACCTTACATCACTCTGCTATGCTTTTCCTTCAACTCTAAAATGAATCCAACGTCCATACAAACCTCTTCTGTATTTCTAGATCATCCAGAGGACAGAAGCTTCCAATCCAACCATTAATACATGTCCAGCAAGTTAAAGGAATTTTGTTTTTCCTGCATATCTTTAGCTATCTATCTTCCATGTTGCAATGAAGTTTACAAGCTGTTCTTAAAGCCTACAGGGCACATTTTGACCTTTATTTCACGGAGTAGGAGAGAGGGCCAGGTCAAGGATTTATGACCCTAAGACTCAGCAAAACATATCCATTTGCATCTATGCAGCTGTTTATCTTAAATTGATCTGGGAAAGATCCACAGGGTGTATACTGTTTACACAGGAGGGCAAACACAATCTTATTTGCCTTCTCCAAAGGCACTGTTTGTAAATAACAAAAGCCATGGCACAGACTCCCAAAGATGAGTGAAATAAATAAATATCCCAGGGTGCACAAAGAAGGTGCTATTTCCATTTGCAGCTGTCCCAGCTGAAAAACCAGCAAGGCCACTTCAACAGTGTAAATAGGGCATATGTTTGCAAAACTGAGAACTGGAAAACACAGTAACTTGATTAGCAGCTATTTTTGGATCAGAGCTTGGCCCATCATAGACAGTATCCTCCTATTAACCCTCTTGGACATAATGCACTCATTTCAGGATAGTATGTTTACCCATAGAAGAAATGAACCCCAGAATGACTGATATTCTTGCTTTAAGCCTGATATTCTTGTTTCAAGTGAGTGGAGTTAAAATCATACAATCACAGAATTGTAGAGTTGGAAGAGACCACGAGGGCCATCCAGTCCAACCCTCTGCCACGCAGAAATCACAATCAAAGCATCCCTGACAGATGGCCATCCAGCCTCTGTTTAAAGACCTCCAAGGAAGGAGACCCCACCACGCTCTGAGCGTGTACACTAGTATACAGAGTCCTCACTGATGTTTCTCCTTCCCTCAGCTTTCCAAGAGTAAATATGTAGTACAGTACACCATACAGGTTTGATTTATGTGTCTGTTGGATTTTCTTTATTTCAATATTTTGTTCATATCCACTCTTTGCACTTTATCAGACCACCCCTCCCTTAACAATTTATGCTGGCAAAAAAAAAAAAAAAAAACCCTACCAGACCTACCTTGAACAGCGGCAGTGATGTTTCCCAGGCAGTAACAGCATAATTGGAGCTCTGTTTATTTCCAGGGGTTGAAATATCACCGATTTTCACAAGAAGACACTAGCGCAGGAAATTCAAAAAAACAAAAACAAAATAAAGACACACACAAAAAAATGCAGCAGAGCACTAAAACACACGTTTTAAGTCCCAAGTATACAAGGAAGGGGGTGGGGAGGTTCATAAAAAGAGTTTCCCCTACCTGGTTGTCGTGATCCCACCCAGAAGTGTTTGCCATTTGACACTGTATTCATGTGAGTACAATGACACAACAATTCAAACACTGGCAATGCCGGCAACAAATAGCCATGGGAGATCAATTGACGGCTTAGGCCGTCAATAAAAAGGAATGGGTTCTCACAATATATGATTGTAAAAGGGTGACATCATCTGGTATGTGCACCCTTTTGTGATCATTAGGCATCCTTATGATACCATATTTGCCTAATCTGATAAAGTCCTTTGTTACCCTGTCTCTCTTCCGTCTCTCCTTCTTGCTTCAAAAACAAATTTGTCAACATTTGAATTGTAGGCTGATTGGGGCAAGGGTCTGTTCTTTCAGATTATTTAATTCTCTAAAAAAAGTTACCATAGTTCATCACTATAGTTAGGGCACTATTTTTTCACACAGTGCATCATTAAACTGTAGAAAAAGTCAACATGGGTTTCAGAGAAACAAGTCATGCCAGACTAATCTGATCTCTTTTTTTGATAAAGTTACCAGCTTGGTAGATGAAGGGGACGCTGTGGACATTGCATACCTTGATTTCAGTAAGGCCTTTGACAAGGTTCCCCATGACATTCTTGCAAACAAGCTTGTAAAATGTGGGTTAGACAAGTTAACTGTTCAATGGATTTGTAATTGGTTGACTGGCCGTACCCAAAGGGTGCTCAGCAGTGGCTCCTCTTCATCTTGGAGGGATGTGACCAGTGGGGTGCCACAGGGTTCTGTCCTGGGCCCAGTGCTATTCAACATCTTTATCAATGACTTGGATGAGGGAATTAGGGGCATACTTATTAAATTTGCAGATGACACCAAGTTGGGAGGAGTAGCTAATACCCTAGAGGACAGGATCAAAATTCAGAATGACCTGGATAGACTGGAGAGCTGGGCCAAAGCTAACAAAATGAAATTCAATACGGAGAAATGTAAAGTACTGCATTTAGGGCGGAAAAATGAAATGCATAAATATAGGATGGGAGAGACCTGGCTGAATGAGACTACGTGCGAAAGGGATCTAGGAGTCCTAGTAGACCACAAGTTGAACATGAGCCAACAGTGTGATGCGGCAGCTAAAAAGGCCAATGCGATTTTGGGCTGTATCAATAGAAGTATAGTGTCTAGATCAAGGGAAGTAATAGTGCCACTCTATTCTGCCTTGGTCAGACCTCACTTAGAATACTGTGTCCAGTTCTGGGCACCACAATTCAGAAAGGTTATTGACAAATTGGAGCGTGTCCAGAGAAGGGCAACTAAAATGGTGAAAGGTCTGGAAACAATGCCTTATGAGGAGAGACTTAGGGAGCTGGGTATGTTTAGCCTGAAAAAAAGATGGTTAAGGGATGATATGATAGCCCTGTTTAAGTATTTGAAGGGGTGTCATGTTGAGGATGGAGCAGGCTTGTTTTCTGCTGCTCCAGAGACTGGAACACGGAGCAATGGGTGCAAGCTCCAGGAACAGAGATTCCACCTCAACATTAGGAGGAACTTTTTGACAGTAAGAGCTGTTCAGCAGTGGAACGCACTCCCTCGGAGCGTGGTGGGGTCTCCTTCCTTGGAGGTCTTTAAACAGAGGCTGGATGGCCATCTGTCGGGGATGCTTTGATCAAGATTTCCTGCGTGGCAGGGGGTTGGACTGGATGGCCCTTGTGGTCTCTTCCAACTCTGCAATTCTATGATTCTATGATTCTATGAATTTGTTGTCATAAGAGATAGTGGCTGTCACTTTGGACAACCTGAAAAGAAGAATTAATACATTTATGGAGATTGCTAGTTAGAATCACTAGCTACTAGTCCTATTACCTCAATTGTGATAGGTAGTGTGGCTCTGCCTATCAGGTTCTGGAAAATGCAAGATGGAGGATGATGTAGCATTTATAATCCTGTTTAGGCAGCTGATGGGCTACAGTGTGAACAGAATACTGTACTGGACAGACTTTCAGCCTAATCCACCATGGCTCTCCAGTTCTTAAGAGGCTTTCTCTCATGTTTAGCAAGAGTGCACTCTGTTCACAGTATCTTCTATTCAATATTTTGCAGTCATAATTATTTATGCCTTTGTGATGGCCTGCTTCAGATATACAATCCCTAGTTTGCTAAACCACTGTTTATCCATAGCCAAGCAACCTGGGGAGCAGCTTCCGGACCACATATTTTATTCCATATGGCTCTCTACAAATTGTGGTTTAAGATCATGGCTAATAAATGACCATTGTGTTACCTTTGTATCCTTCCTACTTTTACTTTAAACTAACTGGATTGGGTGCGAAGGAAAGGAAGAGGCAGGAAGAAGACAAAAAGGGAAGAAAGAGCCCTGATGCTCATTTTCCACGGCTACATTATAGTTTTCCAAACTGGAATTGCATTTCCTAATAGGCCAATGGCTTCTGGGGACTGGGATGGGGAAATACTGTACAATCAAAGACTTAGTTTATAATTGTGTATCTACAAGATTTGTTTTGCCCATGCCTTTATTGACATGCTCAGAGAATTGTAGAAGACTGGGGAAAGAGAATTCTTCTTCCCTGAGATCTGGCATGCTACCAATCTCACATAACCAGTGCTTGTAAATTGTTGATGACATTCTTCTCCAAAGTGTCTCTCCTCACTCCCCGCCTTCTAGGATGCATATAATAGCAGGAGCAGAGGGAATAGTTCCACTACCCCTGTGGTTTCCTGGGGCTTCCTACTTAGGAAGCTGTAGACTGGAGCATGTGCCTATCGCCTCCTCAAGAGCAACGCTCCCTCAGGGGGATAAACTTGCTTTTAAGTTATGCCTCTTCAGCAGACAAGGGACTTTAAAAGATGCGCCATAAGGATGGGATGATAGCCCAAAGTGCTAAAATTATCAGATAACGTCATTACTCACCTGTTTCCACTGTGCGGTACAGGCCTGAATAAGGCTTCATTTTTTATTGACGGCTTTTCCTGTCAATGCCTTATTTACGCCACGCCTATGCCATGCAGCAGGAATGGGTGAAGACACAGGCATCTGATAATTTTGCCCTTTGGGCTATCACCCCGTCCTTATGATGTGATTTTGGATGAATTTTTTTTTTTTTTTTTTTGGCTGCGTTTTCCCATGTCTGAGAAAGTCCAAGGTCTCATATGGGTTTGCTGAATCCTGGTGACAACAGAAAGTACATCTTTTATTTGTATTCCATCCTTGGTTCATTACTCAGAAGAGTAATTATGCTCACAATAAATTTATGAGGCTGGTTATCCTGAGACAGACAGATAGAGAGAAGGATTTGTTTAAGGTTTGAAGTGAGTTCTCTAGGACAATGTTATTACAGGTTGAGTCTCCCTTATCTGGAATTCTGAAATCCAAAATATTCAAAAATTGTCCACACGGGGTGGCTGAGATAGTGACACCTTTGTTTTCTGGTGGTTCAGTGTACACAAACTTTGTTTCATGCACACAATTATAAAAAAATATAGTAATATAGAATTACCTTCAGGTTATGTGTATAAGGTGTACATGAAACATAAATTAATTTTGTGTTTAGACTTGGGTCCCATCTCCAAGATACCTTATTATGTATATGCAAGTATTCCAAAATCTGAGATATTCTAAAATCCAAAATACCTCTGGTGCCAAGCATTTCAAATAAGAGACACTCAACCTGTATCATTCTCAAGCCTGCAGAATCACTGAAGAGTTGTGAGTTTAAAAGCGGGCAGTCCAGGATAGTTTGTTGTCTGGGACTGTGCAGCAAATGATGCCCCTAATCCCAGTCCCAAATCCAGGAACCCTTTCACACAACAGAGTTAGGACTTTTTCAAATGGCGGGGGGGAACCCAAGGAGGTCGGGAGAAGAACGGGGCTGTCGTGCTTACAAAACCTCCGTCAATAAAAAGCGGCACCCGCAGCACAGGGGAAGGTTGGGAGGAGGTCGAGAGGAGGATGGAGGAGGACGGGGTCATCTGAAACGGGGTTCTGTAAGGATGACAGCCCCGTTCTTCTCCTGACCTCCTCAGGGTCCCCCCCCCCGTTTGGAAAAGTCCTTATACTGCTATATTCCAGTTTAACTGTTGTGGCAACATCCTATGGGAACCTGGGATTGGCTGTTTAGGGAGAGGTATTTAGAATTCTTAGGAATTTTAAGGGGTTAGGAATTTTTTATTGGAATAAGACCATTCTACTGAAAACTACACCTGACCGCAAAAGGCCATAACAATAACACAAAAATAATATTGTTTTCCTCTTTTCTTACTAATACAAAAATAAAACTATCTATCCTAACACTAAGACATTTTTCCTCTTAATCTAAACGCACTATAATCACATTATATTTACACAATACAATTATACTTATTTGGAAAAGAAAATAATAATAATAAAAAATAATTAAGAGATTAATTACAAAAATAATACAAAAATATACAAAAATACAATAATAATAATAAAATATTTATTTATTTAAAATATCCTTTTAAGTTATTGCTGGGGTTGTCTTACTAAACCACGGCCAAAACTTTTTCCAACGATGGTTTGGCAATTTCTCTTTTTCACTCAGAGCTAAATTTTCAATTACGTTCTTCACATAATAAGCAGTGCCTTTTACATCCTGCAGATTTTGACTTTTCAGCTCCCCTTGTCTTTGGAAAACTAACCCTAACATCACATAGAGGTTGACCAGGCGCACCGTGGACCAGGGCACTTTCCAAAAACTCTCAGCCACGGAACCAGACTCCTTCCTCTTCCTCTTTTGGCCCACTGACTTTCTGGGTCCCCTGACACCCTCTGGAGGTTCACTCCCCGAAAGTATTGTCTCCCAAGCCTGTTGTGCCAAATCTGGCCAATACAGGACCCGGGCCACCTCCTCCCATGTTTCCCAGGCACTCGGGCAGTCCTGGACAAAATGTCTGATCGTCTCCTTTTGTGCCATGCCACTCAAAATCTCAGCCTTTTTACATTTGAGATGAGGACAAGTCTGCTCATCCCAGGATATGCCAGCTCCCTGCTGGCATATCCTGGCCATAGCTCAGGCCCATTGTTCCCCGTTATTGCCTCCAAATTGGTCATAGTCCGGACCGGCCTGCCGGCCCACCACTGCAACTGCTGCTATCTCTCTCACCATCTCAGAGGACAGGAAGCTGGCCTTCAACATGTAACCAAGGCACCCTGCATGTGACCACCCTTTGCTTTAGGCCTGCTTCCTTCTTTGGAGAGAGTGAGCAGGCCAGCAGCTGAAGTAATGGGCCAGCCTGCCTGGCCAGACTCCTTCAGTCTCACAGGGCCCAATCCATTTCCTCCCACAAGGAATGGATTTGAACAGGGATTATTCTAAAACATTTTATTGGGACCTCCCCTGCCTTTGCTTTACCAACCCTTCCCCCCTGTATCTGCTTTGGGGTTGGTGAGAACTGTCCAGGGGCAGAATAGGGCAAATGACCTGTGTTGTATGGACTGCAGGTCTCCGAGACAGGGGCAAGGCAGGGTATATTGTCCATCTAGACAAGCCCTTAGCCACAGAGCTCTAGTGCCTTCCTCAACCACAAACCCCAGGATTCCATAGGATGCTACAATGGTGGCTAAAGTGGAATACAACCCTATAGTTGTATGTGAAAAGGCCTCTGGTGCATGCTACGCAAGGGCAGCCAAGTTATTGTAACAGATAAGACTGAAAATAACCAAACTGCAGCTACCTTTCTCTTACAGATTTTTTAAAAAATGAGATTCCATACTCTTTGTTGGCATTAACCTGATAAAAGAAATAATTGTGTGTTTTTGTGTGCATGTCAGAGGAGATAGAAATACCTGTATATATGATTCAGTATCTACATCTATTTAGTTGATATCAGATGAGTAAACATAATTTTGTTGGTCCCAGTTTTTTGTGCCAAGCCCACAGAAGATCTGTCAGTTTCACACCCCCACATTCTACTTACTATAAGAGTATGGAGTGGTGAGTCCCTGTTGCAAGTCAAAACACAAGTCACATATTCTGAATCCATCTCACTGACTCTGGAATAATTGCTTTCACAACTGCAGCGCTAGTATATTGCAAATATACTCACTTGCCGTGAGTATCTGTGGAGTCTTTAAATCCACAGATTGAGGCACAAGCTCCTTTCACCCTTGCTAACAAATCATAAAACAATCCATTTCATTCCTTTGTTTTGCCTCTTTGCAGGAGGTCAGAAAGGTTGGGGGAGATTGTGCAGAGTGACAGCATCTCTCATGTTCTGTCACATTTCTGAAATAAGAATATATCATGCACTTATGAATTGGGGACAGTGTCTCATTACCAAAGGAAGCAAACAATTCCTGAGGTTTGAATAATAAGAGAGCCTGAAGCTGCTGCTACTGCCAAGCGAGGGAAAATAGCCTGCTGATATTATGTCCAAGTGGCCTGACTTGCAAAAAATGTAAACACCCGCTGAAGCTGGTGGAATCTGCAGGTGTTCCATATCTGTGGAATTCAGGCCAATCTTGTCTGATAGTTGTCACATTTCTCTTGACTATATTCACTCCCCCACATGCAACAACAACAACAAAAATATCCACCCTGTCCATTTATCTTATTTGTTTTTGTTGATTAAATCACCTGTAATATATTCCTCCATAAAAGTTACCAATTGCTTATGAATTTGTGGTTCACCATTAAATTCTTAAGCATCCCTCCATGGTGTCCTTCTGGCAGCAGGTACAGAGCCAGTGTGGTGTAGTAGTTTGAGTGTTGGACTACAACTCTGGAGACAAGGGTTCAAAAGACTGCTCAGCCATATAAACTGATTGGGTGACCTTGGGCAAGTCACACACACACTCAGAGGCTTACCACATGCCAAATTAAAGTGACAGGGCAGGCAGAAGGTTCCACTTTCTGTGCTGCCTTACCACATGGCATCATAGTTCTTCTAGTGTTCTCCCATTCTGGTCCCATGGGAGACTGAGTTAAAACCGCATCTTTTTGCGAACAGCTTTTCCCACTTAGCCAAAAGACATGGTTTTACCTCAGTCTCCCATGAAAAATGACAATGTCATGCAGTAAGGCATCATGGAAGATGGAACCTTCCTACTGCACTGCCACTTTACTTTGGCATGTAGTAAGCCCCTCAGCCTCAGAAAACCCTGTGGTAGGTTTGCCTTAGAGCCTTATCACACAAGGAAAGGGAAGTGGTAGTAAAGCCGAGAACAGCATGTCCTGCTTTGCCTTATTACATGACATCTGCATGGTTCTGCTATTCTCCTGTTCTGGTCCCATGGGAGATGGTGGTAAACATGAGTCTTTTTGCTAACTGGAAAAATCTGTTAGCAAAAAAAGCTCGCCTTTACCACCATCACCCACAGCACTGGGACAGGAGAACAGCTGAACCACACTGATGTTGTGTGATAAGGGAAGGCAGGATGAGCTACTCTCAGGCTTTACTTCCATTTCCCTTCCCTCATGCAATAAGTCCCTTAGTGTCACCATCAGTCAGAAACAACTTGCAGGCACATGCAACAATAACAACAATTTCAAGAGGTCTTTAGGAGCTAACTGTTTATGTGGAAATGGCTTTTAATTATGTGTTGCATTGTCCAAATTTCTACCTATTTAATAGATTTTTTTTAAAAAAATATTAGTCTCAGCTCATTGATAGTTCAACTATATTTTAACTTTCATGCATTTTTAACTGATGTGACCTTTTATCTGTATCTATTTTAATTTTTGTAATCTGCCTTGAGTTCTATACCTGGGAACAAGGCAGGACAGCATTGTCCTCCTCCCGACCTCTGCGAGGGGGGGGGGGTTAGAGCATCTGAAAATCTCCATAGCTGTATTACTCTGGAATATCGGTAAGCAATGGGATCTTGTAGCACCTTTGAGACTAATTGAGAAAGAGAAAAAACTGTAGCATAAGTGTTCATAGACTTATTAAGTCTACTTACTAAGGACTTTTTCAAACAGTTGAAAAAACCCACGAGGAGGTCGGGAGAAGAATGGGGCTGTCCCACTTACACAGCCCCGTTTCAGATGATAAAATCCTCCTCAGTCCTCCTCCCGACCATCCCCCAAGTTGCTGGAGCCTCTTTTTATTGACAGAAAACCTATAGTAAAAACCGGGGCAAGCAGAATGAGGGAAGGTTGGGAGGAGGATGGAGGAGGACTGCATCATCTGAAATAGGGCTGTGTAAGCACGACAGCCCTGTTCTTCTGACCTCCTTGCGGGGTTTTTTCAACTGTTTGAAAAAGTCCATAATCTGTGAAAGCTTATGCTACAATTCTCTCTCTCTCTCTTTCTCAGTCTCAAAGGTGCTACAAGAGCCCCTTGCTTATGGGGAAATAAAGTTCTTTAGACAGATCAGATCCAAGTCATATAAGGCATAATATGCCATAACCAGCACTCCAATTGTGTCCTGCAACAAACTGGCAGCTAGAATAGCTGATATAACAAGGAATTTGTGTGCTCCCTGTAATTTTTAGACTAAAAGGGTTTCACTAATCTGGCTCTAATTCTTCTCCACATCCGGTGCTTATTGTAGTCAAGTGCTGTTTTGTTCAGCTGAATTACAATATCCAACGTGATCTTGGGTGGGAGCAAGAAGTACTTGGAGGAGAGCAACAGGAAAGTAAATTGTGGGCATGGGGAGCGTTTACTGGAACTTTTGAAGTAAAAATCTGCTATTGCAGAAGAACTTCTCCCTGAAAGCCAGTGTAGCTTCAGAGCCAATAGGAGTACTACAGATATGGTATTTGCCCTTAGACAACTGCAAGAGAAATGTAGAGAGCAGAACAAGGGTCTCTATGGAATATTTGTCGACCTCACCAAAGCCTTCGACACTGTGAGTAGAAAAGGTCTGTGGCAGATCCTCGAAGGACTAGGATGTCCCCCCAAATTCCTTAAAATGATTATCTTGCTACACGAGGGCCAGCGTGGTCAAGTCAGATATGGCGATGCTCTTTCAGAGCCCTTTCAAATAACTAATGGAGTGAAGCAAGATTGTGTTCTTGCTCCAACTTTATTTACAATCTTCTTCAGCATGATGCTCCAAAGGGCTATGGCAGAGCTTGAAGAAGACAACGGCATCTATATACGTTACCATATTGATGGTAGTTTGTTTAACTTAAGCTGTCTGAGGGCTCACACTAAGACTCTAAACTATCTACTTCGTGAGCTGCTCTTCGCTGATGCTGCTGCCCTTCTTGTCCACACAGAAGCAGCTCTGCAGCGCCTAACATCCTGCTTCGCAACAGCTGCAGAGCTGTTTGGGCTGGAAGTCACCCTCAAGAAAATGGAAGTTCCTTACCAGCTTGCACCACAGGATAAACACCATCATCTCCACATTGCCGTCGGCAAATCTGTTCTTAAGTCCGTTCAGCAGTTCACCTACCTGGGAAGCATCATCTCCTCAGATGCCAAGATTGACAAAGAGATCGATCACAGATTAACAAAGGGATATAGTGCATTTGGAAGACTTTACAAAAGAGCCTGGAGTAATAAACACCTGAGGCGAAACAGAAAAATCAGTGTGTATAGAGCCACTGTACTGTATATTCTCCTTTATGGGTCTGAAATATGGGTCACCTATTGCCATCACTTACGACTCCTCGAATGCTTTCATTAGCGCTGTATATGCACAATCCTAAATATACACTGGACTGACTATGTGACAAATGTTGCTGTCCTTGAGCAAGCAGGGATCACCAGCATTGAGGCCATGATATTGAGAACACAGCTGCGCTGGGCAGGGCATGTTTCTAGGATGGAGGACCATCGCCTGCCAAAAGTAGTATTCTACGGTGAACTTGCCACAGGTCAGCGTAAGAGGGGCACTCCAAAAAAAGTGATACAAGGGCTCCCTGAAGCAACCTCAGGCTCAGCCAAATTGATCACCAACAATGGTCCGCCCTGGCCTCACATCGGGAGGCATGGAGACACACTTTCAACAATGCTGCAGCCTTATTTGACAACTCACGCTGAACAAGTCTTGAAGAGAAACAACAATGCAGAAAGAATCACAACCCAGAAACATCACCCAAGGAGACCTTCTGCTGTGCTTTCTGCAACCAGACTTGTTTATCTCGGATTGGCCTTTTTAGTCATCAGTGCGCTTGCAGAAAGTGCGGGATGAGTCCTTCCTGAATTTTCACTTGCGAAGAAAAGCCAGAGAGAGAGAAAGTGATGTAAAAATAGTGGGACCACATGCACTTTGACAGTTTGACTCGGGGATTTTTTTAAAAATGGATCTGCCGTAGTCACATGCTACTTCAGTGAGCTTTTACATTTAAACACTCATTATAAAGCTAGTGCTAACATTTCAACAGGGACAGAGTCCTAATGTTTTTCCCTCCGACAAGAATTGGGAATCTGCAATATGTTACCAACATCTATTGGGCACTGAAGGAAGTGTAGGGAAAAGATGCTAAGGGACAATCTGGCCCAAAGCCTGCAGAAATAGGTTCTCCTCCTGTAGCTCAGGTCCAAGCTGTGGCTGAATGTTTGGGAGATAAGTAACAGCAGATGGCATCTCCATCAAAGGGCTGCATGTTGGATTGATACCTTTCCATGAATCCCAAGATATAAAAGGATACAAGAAGTGGAAAGAGATGTTTTCTAGGTTACCCCCTCTTTTTAATTCAGCAGCAGCAGCAGCAGCAGCATCACATTCTGTGCATCATTTTTAAAAGAAGAACTAAACCTATTTTGCCTAGTCCAAAGAACTTTGCACATTGCCTGTTGCCTTATGGTGACCCCAAGAATTTCATAATGTTTTCTTAGGCAAAGAATACTCAAAGGTGGTTTTCCCACTTCCTTCCTCTGAATGCTGCCTCATAATTATATTATTTCTTCATTGTTAACTAGTTGTTATTCTTGTTGTTGTTATGTGCTTTCAAGTCAACTCCACCTTATGGTGACCCTAATATAGGTGTTTTTGAGACGATTTATTCAGAGAAGGGATGCTATTGCCTTTTGCTAAGGCTGAGAGACTTGACCAAAATCACTCAGTAGGTTTCCATGGCTCAGTCGTGATTCAAAGCCTGGTATCTCAGAGTCCTAGTCCAACACTCAAACCATTACACCACTCTGGCTGGCTTTGTTAACTATTACAATGGCCTAAAACAGTGATGGGCAAAGTGTAGCCCTAGGGCAGAATAGGGCCCTGGTTTGGTGGCCCTTGTCCCCTCCCAATTCCCTAGATTGCCTACCAGAGCATTTTTTTTATTGCTCTTCCACTCTACTGTTTAAGATTAAAAAAGATCCCCCCCCCCAAAAGCCAGACATGGACATCTGAGGGACACTTTTGACATTCCATGTGGCCCCAGAAAGTTTCAGGGATATAAAATTGACACACAGACCGACTGCAGCTCTTCTTAGCTTAAAACATAAGTTTTTAACCTACCTATCCTTAGTTAAACCTCCGGAGGTCTAAATTTAGACAACAACAAGACTTGAGCAATTTTTTCATGTCACTGGAAAGAGATTGAATATGTTTGTTTTTTTTACTGTACAAACCTATGCCTGTCTACTCAGAGGTAAGCTCCATTACATTCAGTGATGTTATTCCTTGGTAGGTGCATACTGGAACTGTAGCCTTAATGTTGTAATTAAAGAGACAGATTCAGAACCTGTTATACTTAGAGCAGAGCAATTTAAATTAATGGAGCTTAATCTACACATGATAATTTAGGTCACATTGGTTCTGGTGGGTCTACCCTATACATGACTAAGTCCTAGTCTAACCCAAAGAATATAAATATAAAGAATATAAAGAATATACATGGGTCATTATTTATAATTTATAATTATAATGATCAATTGTCTTACAATTCTAATGCAATGGTGAAACCACTTGTTGTTAACTGCCATTAAGTCAACTTTGACTTACAGTGATGCTATGAATGAGAGCTTGGCTTATTTTCAGCTAAATTAAAGTCCAGCTCAACAGCTGTGTTGTGGTGAAGATGGAACAGAAAAAGCTTTCTAGTGCCCCCCTCTACAGATCAAAATAATTGCATAAAAAAAAAAAAGTTCTGTGTGTACAATCAAGGGATGTGGAAAATTCTCATATCCCAATTCCATTCTTTATCTCTGAAACTCACCTTGTATCAATGTCACATAGTTAAGTGTGAAGTTGAGAGATGTTGATTGTCTTCCTGCATGAAAATGTGTACACAGTTCCCATGCACATTTTCTACCATGTACACATTTACTTTTTGTGTTTTTTCCTAATGTATGCCATTCTGTACACATTTTTCCCTTGAATGTAGTATGTGTAAATTTTTCTACCACATTCTATGTGCCTGATTCAACTTCATTTGTATTAAACCTACTGGAAACAGATAATGAGGAAGCCCTGTAGTGTGAAAATTCTCATACAAGTTGATCATTTTTCCACAATGGAATGTCTTGGGCTGCTGCCACACTGCAAAAAGAATGCAGTTTGACACCACTTTAACTGCCATGGCTCAATGCTATGGAATTCTAGGACTTGTAGGGAGGTGGGGGTTTTTTTGTTTTTGTTTTTTTAAAGATATTTAGCCTTCTCTGTCAGAGAGCTCTGGTTCCACAACAAACTACAAATCCCAAGATCCCATAGCCTGACACCATGACAAGTTGTGTCAAACTGCATTACTTCTGCAATGTAGCAGCAGCCTTGGTCTTGGCCCACTAAAACATTCTTTTTCAACAAGGATGAAAACATGGTATTTTTTTACATTTCTACTTGCAAGGAACCTCAGGAAGCACAAAATGGAATAATTAGTTTGGGAAGAATCTGAAAACCCCAAATTCTTTTCCATCTCTAACAAAATCACAGGTTTGGTTTGGACAGGAGAAATGCTTGGAGATATATACACAATGTAGTTCCTATAGCAAGATGGGTTATTATATATAAATCCTTGTAATTTTAGGAATATTATACATAATATATATCTAATGTTATGTAATATTATGAAAATACAGTTTATACTACATCTGTATAAGTTTTCCCACTTTAACATGGCATTGCTGAGGTATTTCATTATAGAAGATTATGGAAGATTATGCACTGATGGAAATACGTTGTATTTAAAGTGCTATTTGGTCACTTAAAAAGGAAATTAGATGTAGCATCTTTTGAAATATAGTTTAAAAGAATTGTTTGTATTTTCAATGTGAATTACTAAGGGAGAGTAAGAACTTTTGTGATTCAGCTGTATTGCATGAATTATCTTGATGCACACAAGGCTGGCCCAAGGCGTTTCACTACCTATTGTTATCTGCCATGAAGTCAACTTCAATTTATGGTGACCCCATGAATGAGAGACCTCCAAGTCACCTTACCTTCAACAGCTCTGCTCAGGCTCAGGGCAGTGGCTTCCTTGATTGAGTATCCATCTGAAATGTGGTCTTCCTCTTCTCCTACTGCCTTCTACCTTGACAAGCATTATTGTCTTTTCTAGTGAGTCATGTCTTCACATGATATATATAAAATACAACAGTCTCAGTTTAGTCCTCTTGGCATCTAGGGAGAGTTCAGACTTGATTTTCTCTAGGAGTCATTTATTTGTCTTTTTAGCAGTCCACATTATCCATACAACCAGTACATTTTTCAAATGAGTTGATTTTCTTTCTATCAGTGTTCTTCACTGTGCAGCTTTCACAACCATACATAGTAATGGGCAATACTGTGGCATGGACAATCCTAACTTTAGTATTCAATGATATATCTTGACACTTCAGGATTTTGTCTAGTGCCTTCATAGCTGCCCTTCCAATTCCTAATCTTCTTTTGATTTCTTGACTGTAGTCTCCATCCTGATTAATGACTCAGCCAACATATGGAGAATCTTTCACTATTTCAATTTCTTCATTGTCTGCTTTAAAGTTATGTAAATCACCGGAGGTCATTATTTTTGTTTTCTTAGTGTTCAACTGTAAACCTGCCTTTGTACTTTCTTCCTTGACTTTCTTCAATATTCGTTCCAAGTCTTTGTTGTTTTCTGTTAGTAGTATGGTGTCATTGGCATATCTGAAATTATTGATGTTCCTTCCTCCCATTTTCATGCCTCATTCCTCTGAATCTAACCCTGCTTTACATATGATATGTTCAGCATACAAATTAAAGCTGGGCCTACATAGACTCCCACTGGGGGAAAGAGAGGCCACCAAGTCAAGCTGGAGAGAGATCCCTTTGTTAGATTGCATAATGCACCCTACCCTTTCCAAGACTGCTGAAGTGTATCAGGAAACTAGTGAAGATGAATAAAGAATGACTAGCAGGTAGTAAGAGGAAAGTGATGCCTGCAATGAAGTCAATCTTTCCATGATTCTGATAGGAGAATGGACTTGGATATCCTGCAGCCAAGACTAGGTGAGCTCAGTATCCCCTTCCATCAGTATTCTCTTTCATATTGCTGCTTTCCTTCTCCTTAACTTTCCCTCTTAAGCTTTCTGTATTTGATCTCTTAGCTTAAGCTTTCCTGCTTTCATTTTTTTTACTTAACATTCTTCATATTCATATTCTTCATAATAAGTTTCCCTCACTGTCCACACCTAAATTCACACCTGAATTCAGTGCTGGCAGTTGAGATGATGTATAGCTACATCCAGGGAGGTTCTGCATTTTTTTGCTCTTAACCTGACTTTGCTCCTCACTAAGCAAAGTTGGGGAAAACCTTTGGGTTTCCCAGAAGCTACAGACTGACCTCAGAATCTCTTTGATGTCTGGACAGCTGGATTGAATGTGATTAGGCCCAATCCAGTTGTCCACACACAAGCACAGTGCTATCTCCTTTACCCTGCACAGAGCCAGCACAGAGAAGGGGATGAATCCCTGTTGGATCCACTGCCGCCACTTCCTCACCAGCCAAGGAGCTCCTTGGAAAACTCGTCTAGCATGCTGTCACTTCTACTGAGGTCAGAATGGGGTGCTTGGGCAATCAACAAGGAGGGGGTAGAGCAATTTTACCACACTCAGATGTGGCTTCAGCCACATAAGTCCCAGTATTCATTTGTAAAATTTTGGAGGGTATGGTGATATTCTGGTCAACAGTCTAGCTGCTTTTTTGTGTTAGTGACTGTCAGCAAAGTAAACCCTCAGATCCTGTTCCATGTTGTAGCAGCTAAGGAACGACTTGTGGTAAAATGGACAATGGGCACAAAACTGTTGCATAATTAAGTAGGGTAAGGTGGCCGCTTTTGGGAAGAATTTGGGGTTCTATGTAAAGGCAGGAATTTCTTACTTTATTTAATTGATCATATTTTTACTACCAGGGATGGGAAGAAGTGCACAGGGAACTTTCCCCCCCTGCATCAAAACAAAAATGAGAAAATAAAGTGGACTTGTAGGCTTTTAGTACTATGTACCTTGGACTAGGCTAAGGGTGTGTGCTAGGGTGTGACATGTGCTGTCCCACCTCAGGCAGTCAAATATCTTGGCTGGACCAGGTGGACAGTAAAAAGCCATACTCAGAAGATTCATTTTTTCCCTACTATAATTTCTGAAGTCATAGAAAGACTGGGGAACAGAGCACAAAACAATAT
This sequence comes from Gambelia wislizenii, assembly GCA_030847615.1. Classification (NCBI taxonomy): domain Eukaryota; kingdom Metazoa; phylum Chordata; class Lepidosauria; order Squamata; family Crotaphytidae; genus Gambelia; species Gambelia wislizenii. The sequence continues at coordinate 113,970,182 of JAUMIR010000001.1, read as the reverse complement.
AATCAAAGTGACTGGTTTAGAAAATTAGCAGCTTTCTCCTAATCTGTACAATATTCCATGGGATCAAGGTCCAGGTGATGTAACCATTATCCAAGAGCAAACCCATTTAATTTCTGTAAAGGTTAATTGCTAAAAATTCAGATTTTAAAAGTGCAAGGTATAATAATTAGTTAGCTATTATTGGTCAGGGGTGTCACACAATGTTGGAGTCATTCCAGAAGAGGATGAACATTAAAGATTTGGCACTATGGGCAGAAAAAAAAAAGTACAAGTGAGAGAATGCATGCATATGAATTCCTCAATTTGACATCCTGCCAATCTTTACCGGAAAAAAAGGTATTAACTACAATTTGGGTTGTACTTTCAAGTCTCTAAAGTAGTGCTTCCAGGCTATCTGATGTGGAACCATTTTTTTTTTCCAGAGTGCCTGGGATCAGTGCAATATTTATGCCATGATTTTTTCTTGGAAACCCACCAGGAACTGGCTGTCATCACTTTGAATAGCACTGCGCTAAAGGATGTTTATTGAGACTGCAGTATACACAGACTTATGCCTGTCTGTCTGTCTCTCTGTGTGTCTATGTGTGAGTGTTTCACCATGTTGCAACAAAAGTAAATGCATATTGAAAGAAAGAAAACATTTTCCCTTCACAGTTTTATTCTTGATGCTATATACAAAATGTTTTTGGATCTTATGCACTTTGATTACCTTGTAGAGCTTTTCTAATGGTTATGCATTTTACCTATAATTGGTTGCCCTCCAACTCTTTTGTTACATAACCATTTGAAATTATATTTTTCCCTGTCATCTTTTGCTGCACGTTACATAAGTACATCCAGAAAGAGAGGGGTAAGCAAGCACTAAACACTTCCTTGACAGTGACACAAAGTTCAATGGCAACAGTTCATAAGAAGACATACATACTTCAGTTGAGAGACTTCCCTCCTCAAAATGGGAGGAATACCACAACTAAAGTTCCACAGAGGGCTCTGACAAGGATCTGACAAAGATGTGCAAAACCTATTCAGAAAAGATTGTTTTGCCAAGACCAAACCTCCAAAATTAGCTAACACACATTGGAAACTGCTTAATGCAGTGTAGATGTGTAAACTGCTATTGCTTAAAACAATTTGTAAGCCACTCTGATAGCCTTGTGGCTGAAGAGCGGGGTATAAATTAAAAAATAAAATAAAATAAATAATTTTAAAAATCTATTTTACTTCCACAGTTATTTATTTTTTATTTTTATTTGTATAGAGCTTCATTGCAGTAAGCTATGATTTTCAACTGCAGTGAGCCAGGAGGCCATTATTATTATTATTATTATTATTATTATTATTTGCCCTTGAAACCCCAAAACCCCACAGGGCTTCAGAGACTGCCCCAAATACTAGGGGGGTAACCCCTTGCAGTGGCAAGTGATCCATGTTGCTTTCTTTCTCCTCACTTGGTTGATTGGTGGTATTGGTGCAATGATGGCTGCTCTGTTCCTCCCCCTCTGTTTTGTATACAGTATTTTTAAAGAACATGGTATGGCACAGTTTCCATAGTCCCTTTAGGGCAGGAGTTGGTGACTTCCAGGAGCTGGAGTGGCTGACCTATTCCCTGGACCCTCAAACCCCTCATTCAGAATTTTTTGCCAATCTGTTTTCTGCTCTCCCCTTTCACCCCTTGCTGTTCTGCAAATAATACCTCTCTAGGAGCTGTGATTTGCCATATTTGGCCATTTTAATTGCAGACATTTCCCCAAACCTTATAGTGACTTGTCTGGGGCTTGAAATATGGGGATGGAGGGGGAGCTTAGGTGCTGCATGTGACCAGGCCATGCTTTGCTCACCCTTGCTTTAGGAGTTCCTGAAACTGCAGTGTGCTATACCAGAAAGCTTCTATTTAATTGTAAGGAAATTGGCTCTGTCAGATTAAAATCTCCATTAGCACCTTGGCTATTCTGGAGCCAGCATGGCATAGTGGTTTGAATGTTGGACCAGGGCACTGGGCATCCAGGGTTTGAATCCCTGCTTGGGCATATAAACCCAGTAGGTGACCTTGGGCAGGTCACACTCTCTTAGTCTCAGAGGAAGGCAAGGGCAACCTCCCTCTGAACAATTTTTGCCAAGAAAACCCCATGATAGGTTTGCTGTAGGGTCACCGTAAGTTGGAAATGACTTGAAGGCACACAACAACAACAACAACAACAACAACATACTGATTGCAGTCTGACACATTCACAGGGCACCCAATTGGGGAAGGAGACTGTAAGACATCGTCTGATGGGAGTTCTAATTGGTTTCACTAGACTAGCGGTGCAGTTTGATACTACGGTCCTGGTTCCATCTTATGGCATCATGGGATTTGTGGTTTGATGAACGACTTGGAATATTCTGTTAGCTCTAATGCAGTCTAGAATATTCTGTTAGCTCACAGTCCAGGGAAGTGCTCTTTGGCAGAGTTTCCTGTATACCTTACCAATCTACAAATCCCATCTTTCCAACAGATGGAACCATAGCATTTGAAGTATAACACAGCTAATGGTGAGGGATGATTGAAGTAGCAGTCCAAAAACATCTGGAGCCCTACCTGAGAGGAAGCAATTCTCTTTCTGTATCTAAAAACATTCATAATACTAAGAATCTATCTTTATTTCAGGGCTGGTACTTGAGGCATAGTTGCTCTTTCAAGCTATTAAGTGAAAAAAAAAACAGGCAAATTTCTCCAACTGATCAGTTTAAGCACATCCTCCTCTTTGATTGTATGAACACATGTCGTCAGCTGGGAATTGTTTGTCTATATCTAACAAATGTAGTTTGTAAGGGCTTCGACCAAAAACATGGAAAATTTATTTCAATGTTGATGAGTCAGCAGTCTCTTCAGAAAAGCTGCATCGATTTCAGCCATTCTATTGATCCCCTTGGTATCAAATCTGAGCTGCTAGCAAACTCACAGGTCAGTGATGTTCTCTTCAGCAGATCGATGCTTGGCTTACTGCAAACACTTTGAAACAATATTTTAAATAACATCTGGTTAAAAAACAGCTTTTTGACTTTAGGGTTTTGTTGTTTTGTTTTTTGTTTTTTTTAAAAGCTACACTGCTGAAATATTTAAAGATTCTTTGGTGCCAGAGCTTGAAAACATTACTTGTAGGGACTATGACTCCCAGAACCTCCTAGTCAGCACCTCCCAACAGGAAGGTGGGTCCAAAAACTCTTTCCCATACTGATCTTTTTGTTGTTGTTGTATTTTTTCTGAGAAAGAGGAAAAGTTTTGCTCTGTGGATTTACCTCCTCAGATGTCCTCAGAACTTAAATTAGAGAAGGAGGCAGAACTTCTGCCCTACCTTGGGTAGCACAATTAGGCTGGCTCTTTGTATACTTAAGTAGTGTACTTCGAACCTCACCCCCTGGTTGGGTTTAGACTCACTGGGACCCAGAACTTCTGTAGGAGTAGAGGGCCAATTAGGATGGTCTGCCCCAGGAGGCTGATGGATCTGGATTCCTGATGACTTTTGGGAATTTTCCTGTTACCTCAGCAGGTGATTCTGTTGAAGCCCTCCTTGGCCTCTGGAATGGGGAAATGACCCAGGCAGTGGGCATAGTTTGTTCCTGAGTGTCCCCTCTCATGGAGTGGAACTAAACCAGTTCCCTTGTTTTCCAAGGAGTTGGCAAAGATAAAACAAGAGAGATGGAGACTAGAGCGAAATTTGTGGAAGATTTAGGGCTGTCTATATGAGAGGGGAAATGTCAATTCATGTGCACCTCACACAAATTTGAAGCAGGATTGCCTTGTCCTAACGCTGTTTGGCAAAATCACAGGCATGCAAGGCTATCAGTTTTTCCTGTTCCAACAGGAATGCCTGCAATTCAAGATGGTGGCTGTGACTTACATTTTTATTTTCTTGAGTCACCACTGCTGAACAGTATTTTCTTTTTTTAAAAAAGTCATATCAAGGGTGTGATAGTGTGATATTTTGCTTAAATGGTTAAAGAAGAAAAAAGCTGTTTTGTCAGGTGATCGCTCGCTCACTAAAGCAAAAATCTAAGATGGCGGTTCTGGGATGCTTGCCTTCTAAGCAAGCCCTGCCCCCTACTCCCATCTGGCCAATCAGTTTTCTACTTCTGCTTTTCTGGGGTATGCAAATAAATGAGATCACTTGTCCTAATGATCGCTAATGTGTATTCGCCACGGAGTTTTTAAAAAACATTGTGGAAATCCCTGAGGACTGTTCCCTCGGGGTTTATGGTGGACTTGCCCCTCTCCTTCTGAATACAGTGGAATTATGTGGTATCCCATTAAGACAGGTAGGTTTGTAAGTGAATTGTTTGAGGATTATTTTCACCATTTAAGACAAGGCCTTAGAGTGAGCCTGACCAAACATGAGCTAGAATCTACTTGAAGGCCTCCTCCATGGCAATGCAGGCAGCAAAGAAACTACTCTTCTTTGCATCTACAAGGAGCCATCTGACAGACCTGTTCCAAGTGGTCAGAGGTCTGTAACATTCTGGCTCCTGTAAGGAAAGTGAAGACCACTCAACAGCCCACTGTGAAGAATTTACTCTGCACTTTGCAGATAAAGTCACTCAGATCTGGTCCAGCTTGGATGCCATAACTGATAAAGTCCCAGAGGATGTAACCTTGGATGTAACTCCTGCTTGTCAAATAACAATAGATTCTGTTCCATTTGTACAGCCTAAGTATGTGGACAGGATCCTTGGAGATGTGAGAGTCACCACATGTCCACTAGATCCTTGCCCTTCCTGGCTCATTAAAAAGCCAGAGTGGGGTTGGCTGAGTGGATGAAAGGAGTAGTCAGTGCCTCCTTACAACAAAAAATGTTCCAACATATGTATAGGAGGCAGTTGTAAGGCCGTTGTTGAAAAATAGGCTTCCTTGGATCCCTTTGTAATGCATAACTATTGGCCAATGTCTTTCAGGGCTTGATTCTGTCCTCCATGCTATCTACATCTACATAAAACCACTGGGAGAGGTCATCCAGAAGTATGGTGATGACAACTCTATTTCTCCTTTCTACCTAACTCCAAGGATTCTGCTTCATTATAAACCAGTGTGTCTGACATCAGTAATGGATTAGATGAGGACAAACAAATTGAAGCTCAGTCCATACAAGGCAGAGGTGCTCCTTGTCAGTCAAAGGCAAATCAGGGAATAGGAATACCGCCTGTGCTGAATAGGATGACGCTTCCCCTGAAGACTCAGGTTCACAATTTGGGTGTGTGCCTGGACTCAGCCTTGAACCTGGAGGCCCAGGTTTCTTCAGTGGTAGGGAGTGTTTTTGTACACTTAAAGCTCATGCGCTAAGTGTGCCCGTTCCTGGAGATGCCTGATCTGGCTACAGTGATACATGCCTTTGTTACATTCCATTTGGATTACTGTAGGACATTTTATGTGGGGCTGCCTTTGAATAATGTTTTGAAACTGCAGTTGGTACAAAGAGCTGCAGCTAGAGTGTTAACCAGCCTACAGGAATACAATTCCCCTGCTTCAGTAGCTCCACTGGCTGCTGGTCTGTTTTCAGGCCCAATTCAAAGTGCTGGTTATAACCTATAAAGCCTTATAAGGCTTTGGTCCAGGATGTTTGATAGACCATATCTCCCAATACGACCCTCCCCAGCCCTTGAAATCTGGAGGAGAGGTCCTTCTCTCCATCACCTACACAGGTACAGTTGGTGGGAACATGAAAGGTCTTCTCAGTGGTGTTAGCATGCCTTGCTACCCCAGCCTTATGATATCTCATAACTGGAAATATTGAATACTTCTAGGGATCAAGTTGACTGTGGTGATCGAAAAAGAGGTCAGGGGAAAGTCACACAGATCTGGGATGTGTCTTAGAATTATTTTGGCAAAGCAAGCCCATATTAGGATTGTGTGGTAGCCCCTTGGTAAACAAAGCCATTAAGGAGGTATGTGCTAACTCCTCCTTGGGCACCTCAGCAATGAATCATCCAACCAAAAATCAAGTGACCTTTCCCAAGCAAATCTCACCTTAGAACCCCATCCTGTCCTGCATTGTGAGGTTGTTGTAAAATCATCTCTATTTCTTTCTCCCAACCATTAACAAAATCATGATGTAAGTTTCAGTTTCCTTTGCTTACCCGGTGGGAAACCATTCAGGCTTTATCCTAGCCAGAGTACCCATTCAGGATGTAAAGCAGGGTATAAATATTAGTCCTCCAACAATAGAAAGGTTTGCCACTATGGACAAACCTGACCACTCTCTTTTTTTGGTGAGCTTCTGGTCTGGAACCTCCATTGCTACCCTCAGACTTCTGTCTGAGTACTTCACTGCTCGAAACTCTGCTCTATTAGTAACTATCGCCCTATTTTCCTGAAACTCTCCCTCTATCCATTTTTTCTGCCTTACTCTTCAATAGCCTTGTGTGTTTCTTAGGAACATGTGTTGTATGTGAGAATGCATTTTGTGTTATTTCCAATAAAATAAACTTTATTTCACTTTAACCTAGAGTTCTCTGCAGTTAGTACTGGTATACATAGGTGAAAAGATCCCTGCAGTTACCCTCCTCTCTCAGGCATACTGTTTGAGCTAATAATTCCCCCATCTAGATTTTTGGTATCATGGGTGGGTCTCAAAACATCCCCCCCCCTCACACACACTTAGGGTAACAGTGGTGGCCCTAGACTTTGGAACTCCCTTCTAAGGGAGGCTAAAATGGCCACCTTGTTGCTGTCCTTCCATCAGCAGGTGAAAACTTTTTTTTTATTCAGATAGGTTTTTAGAATTGAAGGCTTTTAACAAAGAGCTATAAGTGCTGTATTGTTCTAAATTGTATTATGTAACTTTAAAAATGTTTTTAAAGTATATTTTTAAATATGGATAATAGTTTAGTTTGGTTTTAATACTGACTTTTTGTATGTTTTTGATTGTAATCTTTTTTGTGTTCAAACCGCCTTGAGTGCCAGTCTTAAGATAATATTCTACTATCAAGAGGGCTCAAATTTTTCTTCCTAAACTGGAAAGCAGCTGTCCCTCTATCTGTGCAAAGCCTAAATGGGAAGTTTAAGTCTTAGGGGTTGTCTAAACAGAGAAAATAAAGCTCATGGAATTTGCTGGGAATGCTACCTATCTAAATGGGATCCTGCAGCAACCCATAGTGGAAGGAGTGGGGGACCAAAAAGGTAAAAACAACACTGGAAAAGCTTTTGCGGCTTTTCCTGTAGATTTTTTAAACCAGCAAGGTGGGGTACACATTTCTGATTGTTCGGACAAGTGATTCACTTTGAATCACTTTCCCATATTAGTGGATGCATAAAGCTAATTGGCCGGGTGAGCACAGGGGTGGGGCTTGCTAGCAGGGTAAGCACCCCCTGCTGCCATGTTGAATTTTCACCTCAGTGAGCAATTGCTAAGGCAATAAAATGGGGTGTGGGTCTTGTTTTGTTTTGTTTTGCTATCCTTTTAACTCAGAAAATCTCTCTATTGCTCCAGTGCACCTTAGACAACGTTTTTTTTTTAAAAAAAATACTAACCTGAGTAAATCACTTGCAGCTGCCATCTGGCATGCAAAGCTTCTGGGGCCAAAACCACCATCAAGAGAAGTCACAGCTGTTGTGAAATGCTATTACTATGAGATATTCCATTTCCCCCCCTTGTATAGATGGGCCCCTAATTCCATTTTCTCTAGTCCAAAGGAACAATTTCTGCAGAAAGAAAATCTGTTGGTTTGAATAGGAATATTGTCTAGGACTATTGACACTGTTTCAATAATATGACAGAAGAACATTCTGTGTTTTTAAATTTTTGAGTTAAGAAGCAAATTGCCTGGGAAAGATGCAACTGCCTTTTATAGATGACACCTTATTCACTGTACTTGTGTGGTACAGTGCAATATAAAAGTTGGCATGATTAAAGATTAACATATGTTTTGCTTTTTTATTGTGATAAAGCTTCACTTTGGTGGGTATTAAAGGATAACACGCCTTTTTGTTCTTCCCCCTCTTCGTCTTCCTCTTGTGCTGGCAAAGCTTTATTTTTCACCTGTACTATAAGGAAATAGTTGCTGCTGGGCTTTCTACCTTGTCCTTTAACTGAAAAAAAAAGGAGTTGTGTTTTTAGTTGTGTTGCTGCTTTTGGCATGTTTGTTTCTTTGGAGTGAATGAACACTGAAGGTTTGAAGAAAGCTGGAGTTCTAGTGGATCCAGCAATTAAGCTGATGGGCTCATACAATCAAACACAAACACACACATTTCGCAGATGAAAACTTGGATATGTGTGGTTGAGCGACATCCAGATTGTGGTCAAAGGTGTTTAGCCTGTCAACAACAGACCACAAGTTATTAATGAGGAAGAACACACAAAACTATTCTTTTAAGCAGAGAAAGCTTGGAATTTGTGTATTGAGTTTAAGAAACCTTGAAAAAAAGAAATAGCCCAGATCAATAAGTATTATACTCTTCTGTGTGTGTACATGTGTGTGCACAGCATGATTATCTATCTATCTATCTATCTATCTATCTATCTATCTATCTATTATATTGTATAATACATTATTATAAAATCAAAATGCCTTTGTCAGACCTACTCAAAATTATAGCTTTCTTTCAGATCCATGGTTATTTTATGAACTTTGTGTTCACGCCCACGGACTCTGCCCAATTCAGATTATAGATTAGGGACACTTTCACATTACACCATTAAAGTGTAATTTTTCCACTTTAACAGCAATAGTTCTGTCAGGTGTCATGTGAATCCTGGGATTTGCAGTTTAGGGAGGGGCATTAACAATCCTCAGAGGAAGAGCTCTAGTGCCTCAACAAGCTGAAAACCCCAGGATTCCACAGGATGTTGCTACAGCCATTAAGGGGTGGCACTCTAACTGCCATGGCGCCATCCTACATAATCCTGGGGTTTGTAGTTTTGTGAGGCACCAGCACTCTTTGGCAGAGAAGGCTAAAGACCTTGTGAAACTACAAACCCCAGGATTCTATAGGATGGAGCTCCAGCACTTAAAGAGGTGTCAAACAGCATTATTTCTAAATTGTAGATGCACCCATAGGAGATTTTCAGACAACACCGTTATAGTGTTACTATTCCACTTTATTTGCTATGGCTGCCTCCTGTTGAATCCTGGGATTTTCAGTTTAGGGGGGGCATTTACAACTCTCAGCCAGAGAGCTCTTAGGCCTCACTAAACTAGAAACCCCAGAATTCCACAGGAGGAAGCTAGAGCAGTTAAAGCGGAATAGTAACACGATAACAGTGTCGTTTGAATACCTCCCTAGTACTCTAATTGTGTAGTGTGAAAGGATCCCTGATCAAATTCCAGCTTCCCCCTAACAATACACTCATGTGGTCACCTGGAGCCTATTGTAGCTTCTGTTGTGCATCACAGAGCCAGGTAACAAGGAGCACCTGCAGAAATGTCCACTTCTCCACAAACATTAAGTGAACAGGAGCCCTCTCCAGTTTTCATTCTGGGATTTCTACTCTAAGCTGGTTGAGGGGCTATTATTTCTTAACCTCTCTCAACCACAGCTCCAGTCCTTGTAATATGTCCTTGTAATACGGGTGTAATAATGACGGATTTTATCTGCATTGGTTGGCTAGCTAATGTTTAAAGTGTTTATAAACTCAGAAAGAAAAAAAATATTTTAAATAAGATTTGATTTAGAAAGATCCTGCCTTTGAACTTTTTAGGAGTAGAACCATAGAATCATAGAATTGTAGAGTTGGAAGATACCACAAGGGCCATCCAGTCCAACCCCCTGCCGCACAGGAAATAACGATCAAAGCATCCCCGACAGATGGCCATCCAGCCTCTGTTTAAAGACCTCCAAGGAAGGAGACCCCACCATGCTCCGAGGGAGTGTGTTCCACTGCTGAACAGCTCTTACTGTCAAAAAGTTCCTCCTAATGTTGAGGTGGAATCTCCTGGAGCTCGCATCCATTGCTCCGTGTTCCAGTCTCTGGAGCAGCAGAAAACAAGCCTGCTCCATCCTCAATGTGACACCCGTTCAAATACTTAAACAGGGCTATCATATCGCCTCTTAACCGTCTTTTTTCCAAGCTAAACATACCCAGCTCCCTAAGTCTCTCCTCATAAGGCATGGTTTCCAGAACTTTCACCATTTTAGTCGCCCTTCTCTGGACACACTCCAATTTGTCCATATTCTGTTTGAATTGTGGTGCCCAGAACTGGACACAGTAGTCTAGGTGAGGTCTGACCAAGGCAGAATAGAGTGGCACTATTACTTCCCTTGATCTGGACACAATACTTCTATTGATGCAGCCCAAAATTGCATTGGCCTTTTTAGTTGCCGCATCACACTGTTGACTCATGTTCAACTTGTGGCCTACTAGGACTCCTAGATCCCTTTCGCATATAGTCTCATTCAGTCAGATCTCTCCCATCCTATATTGATGCATTTCATTTTTTCGCCCTAAGTGCAGTACCTTACACTTCTCCGTATTGAATTTCATTTTGTTAGCTTTGGCCCAGCTCTCCAGCCTATCCAGGTCATTTTGAATTTTGATCCTGTCCTCTAGGGTATTAGCTACTCCTCCCAATTTGGTGTCATCTGCAAATTTGATAAGTATGCCCCTAATTCCCTCATCCAAGTCATTGATAAAGATGTTGAATAGCACTGGGCCCAGGACAGAACCCTGTGGCACCCCACTGGTCACATCTTTCCAAGACGAAGAGGAGCCACTGCTAAACACCCTTTGGGTTCTGCCAGTCAACCTATTACAAATCCATTTAACAGTTAACTTGTCTAACCCACATTTTACAAGCTTGTTTGCAAGAATGTCATGGGGAACCTTGTCAAAGGCCTTACTGAAATCAAGGTATGCGATATCCACAATGTTCCCTTCATCTACCAAGCTGGTAATTTTATCAAAAAAAGAGATCAGATTAGTCTGGCATGACTTGTTTCTCTGAAACCCATGTTGACTTTTTGTGATTATGGCATTGTCTTCTAAATGTTCACAGACTCTCTGTTTAATGATCTGCTCTAGAATCTTCCCTGGTATTGATGTCAGACTAACTGGACGATAATTGTTGGGATCCTCTTTTTTTCCCTTTTTGAAGATGGGGACAACGTTTGCCCTCCTCCAGTCTGCTGGGACTTCTCCTGTTCTCCAGGAGTTCTCAAAGATTATTGCCAATGGCTCTGAGATTACATTTGCCAGCTCTTTTAATACTCTTGGATATAGTTCATCTGGTCCTGGAGATTTAAATTAATTTGGTTTAAGAAGGTATTCCTGTACTACCTCTTTCCTTATTCTGTGCTGGATTTGCCCTATTGTGTCCTCTGTTCCTTTATCTTCAGGTTGGCCGCCCTTTTCCTTTTTTGAAAACACTGAGGCAAAGAATGTGTTTAGTAATTCTGCCTTCTCTCTGTCCCCTGTTAGCATTTTGCCATCTTCTCCACGTAGTGGCCCTACCATTTCCTTCTTCCTCCTTTTGCTGCAGACATACCCCCCCCAAAACCCTTTTTATTGTTCTTAACCTCATTAGCAATCCTGAGCTCATTCTGCGCTTTAGCTTTTCTGACTTCACTCCTACATGTGTTCACTATCTGTTTGAATTCTTCTTTGCCGATTTCTCCCTTTTCCCATTTCCTATACATGTTCCATTTAAAACTCAGCTCCGTTGAAAGTTTTTAGTCATCCATTCTGGTTTCTTGAGACACCTCCCATTTTTCTTCCTCATTGGTACTCTTTGAAATTGTGCCTTCAGTATCTCCCTTTTGAAAAAGTCCCATCTGTCTTGAGGTCTCTTCTCTTTTAGTATTCCTGACCATGGGATCACCCTCAGTATTTCCCTGAGTTTGTTGAAATCAGCTCTCCTAAAGTCAAGAATGCATGTGTGACTATGCCTGGCTTCTCCTTTCCATTGTATAACAAACTCCAGGAGAACATGATCACTCTCACCTAAGGATCCCACCACTTGCACCCCATTAACCAGGTCATCCCTGTTGGTTAGGATCAGATCTAAAATAGCTGACCCCCTTGTAGCCTCTTCCACCTTTTGGACCATGAAATTTTCTTCCAGGCAAATAAGGAATTTGATAGACCTTGAAGTTTTGTTGAGTTAAATTGCCAGCAAATATCAGGATAGTTGAAGTCATCCATCACTACTACATCTCTCCTTTCTGCATGTGTGTTCCTCTGTTCTAGAAAGGCATCATCCAATGCCTCCATTTGACTTGGGGGTCTGTAGTAGAGTTCCACAATAACATCCCTGTTGTTTCCCTCCCCTTTAATTTTTATCCAGATGCTCTCCATCTGGCTTCCAGTATTGATGTCATGGATCTCTTCACTGGTATAAATATCCCTGACATATAATGTTATTCCTCCTCCTTTCCTGTTTGGCCAGTTTCTCGTATGAAGGTTATACCCCTCTATTCCTACATTCTAATCATATGACTCATTCCACCAGGTTTCAGTAATGCCTCTTATATCATATTTGCTTTGTAGTGCTAGGAGTTCAAGTTCATCCTGCTTATTTCCCATGGTCTGTGCATTAGGGTAGAGACATCTAAGACCATGTGTTTCCTTTACTTGCTGCCTGTGCAAGTATTTTTTGCCTCCCACTGTTGGGTCCTTGCGCTGTTTGCCTTGTTCCCTCTATGACAGTTTGACTATTTTCTCCAGCCCTTTTGCCTTCCAGAATACTATCTCCCTCCCCCATATGACTCAGTTTAAAAGCCCTCCTGATCAAATTCTTGAGACTGTAGGCCAAAATGTTTCTGCCAACTGTTGTGAGATGCACCCCATCTCTTGCCAGAAGTCCCCCCCTCATGGAAGCGCAGCCCATGGTCCAAGAATCCAAATTGTTCTTGGTGACACCATCTACGAAGGCAGTTGTTTACATCGGTTATTTTCCTCTCCCTTCCTGGACCATGCCCTTCAACTGGCAGAAGAGACGAGATGACAACCTGTGCATCCATTTCTTTCAGCTTCCTCCCCAGAGCCTCATAATCTCTTCTGATCTTCAGAAAGCTGTGCCTTGCAGTATCATTGGTTCCCACATGGACCAAAAGGAAGGGGTAATGATCCGTAGGCTTGACCTGTCTTGTCAGCCTCTCAGTCACATCATGGATCTTTGACCCAGGGAGACAACACAATCCCGAGACATCTTTTCAGGCCCACAAACCACTGCTTCTGTACCCTGCAGCAAGGAGTCCCCCACCACCACCACATGCCTCCCCCGAGGCTTCGCAGCTGCTGTTCATTGCGGTGGTACTCTCAGGGTCCCCTGATCTGCCCCTGAAGTCTGTCCATGCTGTTCTTCCTCGTTGTCCTTGATAAGGGAGAGGGCTTTGAATCGATTCTGTAGCTGCAAGCTGCTCGAAGAATCCCTGGATTTTCTTGTTCTGTGTGACATTCCTCCAGCTGTCTACCTTCTGTGTCTATGAAGTGACCCTCTCCTCTGCAGCCACTTCCTCTGTGTGGTCCCCATCCAAGACTGTTTGTTCTGTTCTGTCCAGGAAATCCTCTTGCTCACGAATCTGTTGAAGTGTAGCTACCTGTGTCTCCAGCTGCTGGTCTTTCTCCTCCAAGAGGACTACCAACTTGCACTTGGTGAATGTGAAGTTCCCCACGTCTGAAGACAAACATCCCACATGTGTTGCAGGTGACTGCAGCAGTCTCCTCAGTGTCCATGGTGAGAGCTTTTAGGTAATCTAAGAACTCTTAGGTAATGCTGAGAACGCTAAGCTGTACTTTTAGGTATGCTGTATTTTTGTTTGGTCACTGAAATTGATCACAGTGAAATTGGTCACTGAAATGGTCACTCCTCTGCAAAGAGTTATATAGAGCTAGGCTCCCAGCTCCACCCCCTAGTGACTCACAGATGTGACTCACAGAAGCTCCACCCCCTCAGCAACAAGCAGCCAACAGTTTAGAAAAAATTCAAACTCACCCACTCAAAATGGCTGTCCAGAAGCTGCTCTCCTTCTCCCTGGCAGTAAAACTGCTCAGTCACAGCAATATTAAGACTCTATACTTCTCAACTGTATTCTTAAAAGTAGAACTTTAAAATTAACCAGAATTTTTTTCTCTAAACAGCAGTTGTGTCAGCCCTTGCTGTGAGTTCATTCTTGGCTAAAACAGTGAAAATAGGCTATTTACTTACAAAACAAATGGCAGAATAATCCTGGCAAATGTTACCCTGTTATCTCAGGTTCCACAAGGGCCAAGTACGTGTAGCATTTTTTTCAATGAAAGGCAGGAAACTTGGTAGTATGGCTTACCTCCTGCTCCACGCCCTGTGGACATCGATATTTCCTACAGCTCTGACCTCCATGTTAAAACATTATATGATGCTATTCCTAGGAAGGTCAGTGAAACTGTGGAATAATACCAGGGGGAATAAATCCTATATATCATGTTAATTTCCTCTCTATATTTCACTGACAGGCTGAAGACATAAATCTGTTGCTTTCACACATATACCAGATCTACCAAGGTTAGAGACAAAGGAATGAATTTTGCCCTCAACAGTGGCATTTTCAGTGCACTAATCATTTCCCCCCCTTGTGATCACTGTGACCTTATCTAATCATCTCTCTGCTATTTGCTGCCATCTAATCGCATTTGGTTTTCGGGATCTCCGCTTTACCATTTGAAGTGATCTGATTTGGACCTTAAAATATTTTTATTTTTCAATGAATTGCACATCTCCCCACCAAAGATCCAGGCAGAATTTGATTAAACCGGACAATTTACTTATGATGCATGGCTAGCTTAAGACAGTGAAGCAGGGAGGAAGGCGCCAGTATAATTTTGATCTAGCTAGAGCATCAGCTAACCTCTTTTTGTCCTAGATACACAATAAAGATTTTAGTTCAAAAATCACATCAGCACAAAAAGACTACACTTCTTGATAAATATCAAAGTCAAACATGTTGCCTCCCTCCTTTCTCTTATAAGATGTGTAAACTCCACCCTCTGGTATCTAGACAAGATTAGAGCACAGGCCTTTTTCACTGCATGTGCAATGAGGCTAGCAGTTGTAATGATTTTGTGTCTTGTAATGTTGTTTATTGACAAGGTTTAGTGCAGTTCAGGGATGTGGCTAATTTCCTCCTTATACTACAAAACAAAACAAAATGAAGCAAACAAACAAAAAGGCTTCTCAGAGATTGGCTGAAGACAATACTGTTGCAAACAAATTGTTCCACAGTGATGTTTGCAATGCAGATTGTAAGTGAATGAGGAACCCGCACTAAAAAGCCCAGCAACTGGATTGTAAATTTATAACAGGGGTGGGAAAAGTGAGGCCTGTAGGCCACAACTGGCCCCACAAGGTGGTTTCTGAGGCCCTCAAAATCTCGTTTAATACTTTTTTTTACAAAAATTACCCCTAAAACCACCAAAAGGCAGGGGCAAAATGTAGGGGCTTGTCTACATTGGCAATAAAAACCATACTCACCCTGTATTTGCAGCACAGTTGGCAGACAACATTTTCAGCAATACACATTTGAGGGGAAAACCCAGATTTTTGGCCATGTAGAAGCCGAAGATTGGCTTAGGAGCAAAGCCATCATGGGATTTCCAGTGGATGGGTATGCATTCTGGTGCTTTTAATTTTTTTTAAAAATCAATTGTGCACATATATGGATAAGCATCTCTCTGATTATTCAGTTATGCAGTATTCTGTGACCATATATATTTGTTTATTCACATGTACGAGGAAACGGAAAAAACAAATACCGTAGCAGCCCTGGCCATGTGGCTGGAAATAGTATGACATATAGGAGATATGATTAGCATTAGGCCTGCCCTTTTACTCTGATGCAACTAACACTGTGGTGGGATACTCCGATCTACAATCGGAGAAGCCTGGTGAGTGTGGCATTTATAGGGCCACTGTGGATCAAAGAAATGAGGTAGGTGCGAGGTTTCCTGCCCATGTAGTCAAGCCCTAGGAAGCAGGGGGCAATATCACCAAGTTTCTCCTTGGCTGGTGCTCAGCTGTTTTAGGTCGGTATGGGTGTTTCAATTTCAAGAAGAAATCATTTCTAGTTTCCTTCCTGGTTTGAAAATGGCCTCTCCTGGACTTAAAATAGTGTATGTGTTGCAGGGGGCATTAGAGGGGGGAAGAGGGAACTTTGGGTATCTTTTTTTGAGGGTAAAAGTAACTGTGGGTGGAGCATGTTCTAGAGGTGTGACACTCTGAGGTCTGGTATGAGGCTTGTGAAACCTGCAAATCTCAGGCAGTTGGCCATCCCTGGATTATAACTGGTTTAAACCAGAGGTTTGCAGATGTATATCAGGATATACTGATAGATTTCTGGATGATTTCCAGTATACAAGGAAGGGTTTCTTATTCCCAGTTGTATAACAATAACACAATTGAAAAAGCTCTAAGGTTGGTGGAAAAGAATGCTTGAGTAGATTTTTGTGTAAAATCTTGGTTCTGGCACTGATGACAAACTCTGGGGCTGAGCATGTACTCAAAGGCATCCCATTGCTGAATACTTAGCACACATCTGTTATTTAAATTATTTTCACATCTGGCTGTGTTGGTGGATCTTAGGGTTTTACTACTACTAATAAAAAGGAAACCCTGCTGACTCAAACCCAACCATTCCTGCTTTAACATCCCTCCTCCTAGGTAGAATAGCTGTATGGTTATTGCCTGTATTGCCTGTCTATTTGACTGTCTATAGGGACATGTCACCATGCTCATTGTAATCATGGGGCAATATAATAACTAGTGAGTTTCTCACAATTAGCTCACATTACTCAAATTCTCTTTAAAAAAATGAGATGTTTCTCAATATCTTAAAAGTGTTCGTAATGGTTCCCTTGCCAGCTCTCCCTACTGCCACCCTCTTTCCTAAAACTTACTCAGGTGAAGAAATTGCCCTGTGAAGAGGACTTGAAGTAATATGGAAAGGAAATTTCCCAGATGCTAAGGCTATTTGAGATAAATTTGCTTGTCTGAATGTGGTGGGTTTTTTTGTTTTTTTTTTAACCTACTAGATGTATATAGTTGGTACCTAAGTATGATACTATAGGGAAAGAAAGGAAAGAGGGAAAGGGGAGGGAGAGGTGCAGTATCAAGGAGCATGGAGCAAGAGACATAGGGATGATGAGAGGCAAGGTTCAAGAGGCGGAGCTGCAGTGTCACGAGGTGAGGGAAAGAGGGAAGAAGGTAGAAATACAGCAGAATACAAAGAATAAGAGAGGAGGGCACTGCACAGGCATGAAGTGAGTCCATGAAGAGGGAAGAAGGAGGGTGGGACAAGTTAGGTGCACAGTGAAGAAAGCAAGGCAGAAGCAGATGAAGAAGTCTTCCAGGAGGAAAGAAACAGTGCAATTCATTGCTCCAGTGCTCTGCCCCCTTCTACTAGCTCTGGTCAGCATAAGAGGGGCACTCCAAAAAAGCAATACAAAAATTCCCTGAAACAACATCTCAAGCTTGGCCAAATTGATCACCAACAATGGTCCACCCTAGCCTCACATCAGGAGGCATGGAGACGCACTATCCACAGTGCTGCAGCCGTATTTGAGAACTCACGCCGAACAAGTCTTGAAGAGAAACGACAACTCAGAAAGAATCACAACCCAGAAACATCACCCAAGGAGACCTTCTGCTGTGGCTTTCTGCAACCGAACTTGTTTATCTTGGACTGGCCTTTTTAGTCATCAGCGCACTTGCAGAAAGCGCGGGATGAGTCCTTCCTGAATCTTCGTTTGCGAAGAAAAGCCAGAGAGAGAGAGAGAGAGAGAGAGAGAGAGAGAGAGAGAGAGAGAGAGAGAGTTAGTTCTGCCCCCTGAAGTGGTCATGATGCTACTCTACGGAATGAAGGAGTTTGTAAAAGGCAAGAGAAGAGAGTACATATGAGGTATATGCTTGATGTGAATCTCTTTGGATTTTGGACAAATTGACCTCGAAAAACATAAAAGAAAAAATAAAGTATTTTCTAAAATGGTCAAACTCCACATCTATATGTCATTGTATGTATGGTATGGGCATTTTGACTATTTCCTCACACATATGTCCTACTAAGTTCAATGTGCATAAGAGCTTTATATGTTTGTATGCCTAAACAGCTTAAAGCAATTGGATCCCATCTGATCTTGGAAATTAAACAGAGTCAGCCCTGGTTAGTACTGGGATGGGAGACTGCCAGTGGATACCAGGTGCTGTAGGGTGTAGGTTATATGTCAGACCTGGAAAATAGTCATCTGAGTATTCCTTGTATAAGAAAATTCTATGAAATTCAGGTGACTTGAAAGGCATTGCACACACATTTATCAGGAAAAAAACCCCTGTGCAATGTAAACTCTATCAGGAAAACAAAATAGCAAATACAGGGGGAAGGCTACTGAGGGGAAATACAAAGATGGTATGGGGAGCAGGGGAATACACCTGCCACATTGGAGTGGCACTTACTTTGAAATGTTTTTTCTTACACAGAGGAATACTTCTGAAAGATTTCAAGGAGGTGGCTGTGTTAGTTTTTTTGTAGGAAAAAAAGAAGAAGCTAGTAGCTACCTTGTCTACCCAACTGTATATATACTTCAAGATCAACAAATTTTATTTGGCATAAGTTTTTGCAGACTGTAGCCCACTTCATCAAATGCATAGAGTGTTCCTGATTTGGCAGATATTTATACATGGTTCAGGTGAGAGGAGATATATATATTGAGATTGTTAGTATGCCCTACTACCCCCTCCCCACGGTATCTCATAACTGTAAATATTGGGCACTTTTGGCGGTCAGGTTGGTTTAGGCAAACTGGAGTTCAGTCAAAGGTCACAATGACCTGGGATGTGCCTAGAAATATAATGGTAAGAAAGCTCAATTTAGGATTATGTGGAATGCTCCTTACTAAACACAGTTGCTTACTAAAACCCTTTATTCCAGCCCTGGGCATTTCAACAAAGATTCAACCAAGCAATTAAGTGTCCATAGAAGTCTCTCCTATATGCCCTACCTGACCAAACATTAAGAGGTTGCTGCAGAACCAACAATGTTTTGTCTTGTCAGAACCAAACCAATCAGTTGAGTTTTGTTCCCTTTTGTCTATCTGGTGGGAAAGCCATCCAGACATTGGAGATTATCAGACACAGCAAAAAGTACCTTATGAGAATACCAGGATGATGTTTCTGTCCTGAGAATGGGACCCGGTTTCAGACAACGTCATCCTTGTTGCATTCTGCTCCTGTGCTGCAGCAGTTAGTACGGCAGTGCTTTTCATTGATGGGGCCTCTGTCTGATAATCTCCTTAATCATAAACAGAGTACACCTTAAGGATATGAAATACGGTATGAATATCCAAGCTGACACCCCAGAGAAGTGTGCCATAGTAGATGGACCTGGCCACTCTATTTCTTGGCATGCCCCAGATTGGAACCTCCTGTGCCACCCTCAGATGTCTGTCTGAGTATCTTCACTTCATAGAACTCTCTTCTGCAAGACTGGTAGCTAACACCCTATATTCCTGAACCTCTCTCCCTCTAACCAAGCTTTCTGTCTTACTCTGCTATAGCTTTGCATGGTTCTTAAGCATGTGTGCTGTGTATGTTAGTTCACTTTTGTGTTATTCCAATAAAACACAGTAGGACCCCTGCAGCCAATGGGGATTGGTTCGGGGGGGGGGTGTAGATACTGAAAACTGTGGATAATAGGAACACCATTGGAAATAATGGGACTTCCAGTTTAAAATACCATAGAGTTGCCTTGGAGGACCTAGAAAATGACTAGAGAGGCCACATTTTCTAGGAAGACTCTATGGTAAGTGTGCTGTTTTGTGTCCCATGGATAATTGAACCAGTGGATAATGAATCAGTAGATACAGGGGTCCTACTATACTTTTTCACTTTAATTGGAGTGCTCTCTACAGTTAGTACTGGTATACATAGGTGAAAAGATCCCTAAAGTTACCCTTGTCTCGCAGGCCTCCTTCTGAGCTAATAATTCCACCAAATATTAAAGGAGATTTTGGCATCTTAGAGTAACAAGATGAGAAGACCTGAAACTTCCAGCTAGATAATGGAGGGAGGAAGTTAGGGATCCGGAAATGTGATCAGATTCCCTAATGCCATTCATTGGATGAAGTCTCTGGAAACAACAACAAAAAATACTAAGCAACTTTGAACACTGATGGGCCCATCAGAAGCTGGGAATACTCCTGTTAATATCCAATGATACCCCCCTTAAAGAGTGGAATAAAGTTATCTCAAAATTTGTATGGTATGGCAATAAACCTACAGTAAGATTAAAATACCTGCAAGATTCCAAAGACAGAGGTGGAATGGGCTTCCTAAATTTAAAATTGTATTACTATTCAAGCTGTTTGGTTTGGATCAAAGACTGGATTTTATTAGAAAATAGTAAGATATTGGCACTAGAGAGTTGGAATACAAAGTTTGGGTGGCACACATATTTGTAAAGTAAAAGTTAATAACGAATTTAATGGCCATTATATTCTCAAGGCCATATTTATAATTTGGCTGAAAAAAATGTTTACAGACGTATCCTCTTGTGGGCCTCAACTCATGAGCCATTTTTTAAGAAGGGAAGTAACACTTTAAAAAGATTGGATTAGTGACAAGGATCTTCTAATCAAAAAGGTAGAATGTATATTAAAATCAAGGGAAGAACTAATTTTAGAGGGATATAGATGTAATTTATTCATGTATAGACAAATTTATGATAGGTATAAAAAAGATAAGACAGAGGGAATAGAAATTAAAGAAAATGATTTGGAAAAGATCTTCAAGGCAGGAACAAAAAATATAATTGGGAAAAAACATAAATTACTCCTAAATTTTGAGATGGAAGATGAGTTAGTGAAGGAAAACATGATTAACTGGGCTAAAAATATTGAGCACATAATAGATTTGGATAAATGGGAATATGCAAGGAATAATTGAACTAAATTTACATTGGCTTACAACATAAGGGAAATATATACAAAATGTTTTATAGTTGGCATCTAACACTGGAAAAGATTGCCAAAATATATATAGGTACAAATGGGAACTATTGGAAATGTAACAAATCTTTTGGGACATATCATATGTGGTGGGAGTGTAAAAAAGTAAAGAAATTTTGGAAAAACGTGCATAAAAGTATGCAAATTATTATAAGCAAGAAATTTAACATGAATCCAGAAATGTACTTACTAAACATTTTAAATGAAGAATTAAGATCTGGAAAAAAATTATTAATGTATATAATTACAGCTGCCAGAATAGTCCTAGCCAAATATTGGGCGAACAAGGAGTTACCGGATATTGAAGAATGGATACTTAAGGTGGATGAATTTCTTTCCTTGGACAAACTCACAAATTGTTTAAACAATAAAACAACCCAATCTGTAGAAAAAGATTGGGATATTGGGAAAATGTTTTTAAGAAAGAAGTACAATATGATTTCAAACTGTGGAAAGGATTAATAGGGAATAACTTAACATAATAGCAGAAGACAGTGAAAGGAGGAAAAGTTTAATGAGATGTAAGAAATGACAATTTTATTCTGTAGTTGGTGGGTAGGAAGTTTAATAATATATCACTCTATTTTATGAATACAATGTTGGAAATTATATGTAGTCAAAAGGAAATTATACTTAGTACAGAATATAATGTTGTACGTACAATATAGGAAGTAAGCACTTTTATTTTAAGTATACAGGTTTGTTTATTATATACACATTTTCATAAATTTTGTTTGTTTTATTTTTGAACAAAATAATAAAAACTATATAAAAAAATGAGAGAGAATGTAAAAAATGCCAATATTTATCATTACCTTAACTGGCAATAACAAACAATAATTGGGTGGGTGTACTACGTAGATAAGCTGCTTAGTGTGAACATTGTGATGAAAAGATGAACTGTATTGTTTTCTAGACAGATGAGATTATCAGATACAGGAGGAATGCACAAAAAAGTCTTGTCCCCAACTGCATCAAAAGATTGCTAAAAGAACAGAAAGAGAGATCTTACCAGATGCCACATCCTTCTGCTGTTCCAGGGGTGTAACGCTTTTCCATTGACGGGGAGAAGCCGCAAATTAAAAAGGCTGCCTTACGGATGCCTGCACTACGCCCCTGGAATGGTGGAGGACAACGTCGTCTGGTAAGGTCGCCCCTTCCTGTTCCGTTCCTGTTCTTCTAGTGATCTACTGAAGTGGTTTTCACTGTGTCTGATAATCTCCATCGTAAAATATTTAATCTGTAATTCTCAAGAAAATTGCACTATGTCCCCCACTTCAGTTACTATTGTTTGCCTTTACCTTCCTCTGCATTTTGCCTGTGAATCAGATGGGAGTCACTCTTAGGAACCACTTATGATATTTTCATGGATCTGTGGCTTTTTGCCTCAGTCAAAAATCGATATCAAAACATAGTGATCCAATGAAAATACCACTGGAATAGTAAAATGTTAATATTAATGTTGTTGTTCTTTTATTTGTACTGCACTAGGAATGTATATGCCCACTTTACATGATTCCCCTCTCCCATTAAGGAGCCCCGGTGGCGCAGAGGTTAAATGCTGGTACTGTAGCCACAACATTGTGAGTTTGATCCTACAGGGCTCCAAGGTTGACTCAGCCTTCCATCCTTCCATAGGTTGGTAAAATGAGTACCTAGCTTGTTGGGGGACAATTAGCTAACACATTGTAAACCGCTTAGGGAGTGCTTTGCACTGATAAATGGTATAGAAATATAAATGCTAATGCTATTGCTATTAATCTGCACAACAACTCTGTAAGGTAGGTTTGTTGAATGGTAGTTCTGGCCCAAGGTCACATGGTAAATTCCATGACCAAGCATAGTTTGGGATTTGAGTCTTCCTTACCCAAGTCCAGCAGTTAAATATTACTCTATACTGATTCTCTCAGATCAATTGTAAGTATAAAAATATAGCATGAAGGCTGATATGTAGTGGAAAAAATTGCAACAATTATTATGCTGAATTTTCATAATTAGAATGCAAATTAGTATAATTTGTATAATTAGAACAGTTTGCATAATATGCAAATTAGATGCACAGATTGAGCAAGTGGGATATGGCAATCCTATATTTACACTAATATTATAGCAGTAGCATGGTTTATTCCCTCAGTACTCCAATTATGCAATGTTAATTCAAAAATGTTTGATTTTGAGCCTTTGCTTGTGATTTGTTGCTGTTGTTGTTGTGTGCCTTAAAGTCATTTCTGACCTATGGTGACCCTATCATAGGGTTTTCTTGGCAGAACTTGTTCAGGGGGGGTTGCCCTTGCCTTCCTCTAAGGTTGAGAGAGTGTGACTTGCCCAAGGTCACCCAGTAGGTTTCCATGGCCAAGCAGGGATTCAAACCCTGGTGCCTTAATGTCCCAATCCAACATTCAAACCACTACATCATGCTGGCTCCTTTGCCCATGATACACATTGAAATAATAGGGAATAAAAGTGGTAGACTTTGAATGCACTGTGCCTTTAATTTTCAACTAAGAAAGGATGAAACTTTAGTTTTAATGTTTTTAAAAGTATATCCCATTTTTACAAAAAGAACCTCCCAGCTATCTATAACAGTAAAACACCAAAGTGAAGAAAGAGAAGAGATGGTGTTCATGGTTTTTAATACTGTGTATAGCACCCTGGAACACCTTGTTGATGATAGGTGATTTATAAATTAACCATACAGCCAGGGAAACACACAACCACAACCAGGGATGCTTATGCAAACAGAGACATGGGACTTTATCAGATGAACCTCCATTAACATTCCTTTCCCACCATATTTTTCTATGTAATTTCCCCACCAAAGTAACCCTTTCTATGAGAACTTACCTTATGTAGTGTTAAAAGGCTGCCCCAGCCTTGACGGAGCATGAACGGAGCGTTTGTGATCCTGGCAATTCTCACAAGAAGACGTGAGTGTGGTAAAACTGAAAAATACAACAAAATAAAGACACCAAATGGACACACAAGGACAGAAACACACTTTAAAACTTCCAACTAAACCAGGGAAGTTCATAAAAAGAACGTCCCATACCTGGTTTTCGTGATCTCACTCGGAAGTGTTCTGCCCATTGACGCTTTATTCACATGAGCACAATGGCACACAGTTTCAAAAGTGGGCAAAACCATGAAAAAAGCACCACGGCAGATCTATTGATGGCTTGGGCGAGCAATAAAAGGGAACGCCTTATTCACATCTTACAATCGCCATAGCATGACATCTTGCAGTATAGGCGCACTTTTGCATTGATTTGGCATTATTATGATGCCATATTTGCTACATCTGATAAAGTCCATGGATAACTTTTTTTAAAAAATGAGTCTCCATTGGTTTCTATGTGTATTCAGTCAATGTGCTGTATTTTACTTAGCTTCTGTCTGATCGAAGCCAGAACTTACAACCATTGGAGAAAATGTTCTCATGCTTTCAGGGCTCAAAATTTCTGTGAGCTTGTTCCAAAAGTTATTGCTTTCTGGCTCTAAAGAATTTATTGAAACTCTGTTTCCTTTTTCCTTTTCACACTCAATTGAGTATACTGATCAGGACTCTGATCCAGTTGTCATTAAAGTCAATAGGGGGAAAATCCCATCAATATGAAGGATTTCCATTAAGAATCATGCCCCATATGGCTCACAAAAGGCTGAGATAACTGACTTGCATAAGAATGTATACATTGTAAATGAACAAAAGGTACGCTGCATAATGGAGGGGGTTTCTCTCTTTCTTTTTTGACCTTTGCTCATTCTTGACTCTGGAGGGGAGAAAGAGATGATCCCGATTTCAAATTGATCAGAGCTCCTGTTGGATTAAGATGTGATGAAGCTGGAGGGATGCTGGTTGCCAGGAGCAAAGAGATTCCAAAATAAAAACAATTCACATGGGGAAGGAAAAGAGCTGCATGCCGTGCTGGCAATTTTAAATAAATATTGTAGAGGTAGCCATTAATATCTTTAAACAATCCGGATGGTACATGCAAGGGACAATGGAGAAACCATTAAACCTTGCACTGGAAGAAATAATAATAATTATTATCTAATAAATTTGCTGGAGAAATATGAAGCCAGCCTCCTAAATTAAAGGCAAAGCTGAGTAACTTGTACTGGGCTATTAATACCATGAAAATTGATTGCCTTAAGATTTTTTGTTGTGCTCTGAGATTAAAAGATACATCAATGTCACTTTTGCATTGGAGACCCTCCCCCTTTAAATCCATCAATGACTAGATTAAAGTGGCAATCCTCTGTCAGATTCCCTGGGAGTAAGTCCCACTTGAATCGATGAGATGTAGACATACATGGGATTGCCCTATATGTCTCTTTCCCCTTTCATGCTATATTGTATTTTTTATGTCAACACTTTCAACTAGCAAGTCATTTGGAAATGATATCTTAAAAATATATCTACAGAAATGTGCTGCAGATTAAGGGAAAGTAACTGGTGGCCTTCCAAATGTAATTGGATTGCAATCTTTGTCCTCCTCTTGCATTGGCTGTACTGGTTAGGCTTATGGGGTTGCCACAAGTTACTCTCTTCTGCTGTATATACACATGCATACTGGAAACAAGATGGTTGTTTTAAAATCTATGCTATGTTCATATTTTACAATATTAGAAAACACCAGTGTCAGCACTATGAAATGCACAATCCCACAATCCCTCGTAGTTCATCCACAATAGCTGACACCATCCAGATGTCCACCAGTAGAAGGAGTCAACTTACCTACCCCTTCTCTTCTTAACAGCCACTGCAGACCTTCCTCCAAATGTTCCCTGTGAGTCAGCCACCTTATTGAGTGGGCTGGGCTTTGGCCCAGCTGGCTGTGGAGGAATCAGCAGTTTGGGGAAAATAAGTGGAAACATTTTGTAAGAGGAGCAGAAGATACCTGAGTTTGCTCTTCTGCAATTGTTTCACCCTCTACCCCCATGCCTTAGCTCAGCCCAACCAGAGGGTCTCCAAGGGAAACTCTAGGGACCTGTATGCAGTCCTCTACAGATATATATCAGGATGCAATTTAGAAGTTGGATCATATAAACATGAAAACTTTGGGCAAAACTATGAGATGTGGGTGCTCTGTGATCAGATATTCCAGTGTTCTAGTTTTACTTAAAGCTATCTCTTGGCAATAAATGATAAGTTAACATGTAGAATTAAAGTAAGAAGAGGAAGTTGGAAAGAAAGTGATTTTGATAAAATTTGGAAAGTATTTGTTAAAAAAGTATTACAGACAAAAGACAGGAGGTTACCTCCACGAGAAGAAATGAGATTCTGGAAAGATTAGGTAAGGGATAATGCCTCCAGTGATGGGGACCACTGAGGTGGGTGGGGGGGTAGGGGAATTAATATTCTTGAAAAGAATCATAGTAAAGAATCTATGTTAACTTTTGAAATTAGTTAATAGAAAAATTGTGATGTTTATGGTAATATTTTTTTTAAAAGCTAGCTCTGTGTCTTTAAGTATATGGGTATGAGAGCAAGATTTTTAATTTATTACTTCACAGAAAAGTGTATCTGGTGCTTCTATGTTGTTGTTTTTTTTTTAATTTAGTTATTTATACCCCACTTTTCAGCCACAAGGCTCTCAGAGCTGCTTACAAATTGTTTTATGCAATAGCAATTTACACATCTACACTGCATTAAGCAATTTCCAATGTGTGTTAGCTAATTGCCCCCACAAGCTGGATACTCATTTTAACGACCTACGAAAGGATGGAAGGCTGAGTGAACCTTGGAGCCCACTGGAATCGAACTTGCGGCGTGGTGACTTGCAGTACTGGCATTTAACCACTGCGCCACCAGTGCTCCTTTTTTGATTGCCCTAAGATTTGTTGTTGTGTTCTGAGATTAAAAGATATATCAATGTCACTTTTGCATTGGAGACCCTCCCACTTTAAATCCATCAGTGACTAGATTAAAGTGGCAATCTTCTGCCAGTTGTTGTTTTGTAGGCACCAAAATGTAACCAAACTACAGAATCATAGTACTTTAATATCACTTTAACTGGCATGGTTTCTTCCTACAGAATCCTGGCATTTATAATTTGGTGAGGCATAATATTCACTGCTACAGTTATACAGCACTCCCTTCAGTTACGACACCAAAGCTTTATAATTCTAGGTACCCCAACAAACTACAGATCTTTGGATTTTTTAGGATGGAGCTATGACAATTAAGGTAGAATCAATATGCCATAATTGTGCAGTGCAGGTAGAACCCCTTCAAATTAAGACATTTTTATTATCTCACACATTGTGAGTTAAATGTTATTTTCTTTGGCTTCGAGATCTAATGGGGTAGGAAGCTGTATTTTAACTCTCTAATTGTGCTGTGCGTTCTGTTGTACAAATTTGTTCTGAAGTTTTGGCCAATTTAGAAAGCGTCTTTGTTTTTCTTGTGTTTGGTAGCATTTTTAATACGTAACTGTACTTCATTGTAATTTCTTCTGACAACATGCTCTGATATATACTAAGGTCATTATAAAACTACCACAGATAGCTAGGTAAACAAGAATAAGTCCCTATTTTCTTATGCTTATTATTTGCAACTTTATTTATTTAGATTGGTTAAAATGCAGCCAGCTTCGATCTAATTGCACTAGGGAAATTCAAGGCATTCTCTCAGTTTCATATTCTGCTGTTACCTGACCCTTGATATAATATTCAGCCTGAATTTAGTAATATTTTAGAGATTCATGCAGTGTAATACAAGATAGCTGAGGGCTGTTGTTTAAAAACTCTCCTCTCTCATAGCTAATATCTACTGTGTTTTATGCAGCTATGGTAGAAAGCCTGGCTTCCAAATTACCATCATACGCACATCCAGAGTTAGGCAGCAAATGCCAGTGGGAATGATAGGATGTGATGATGTTCCATTTCCAGGGTCATTTCTGGCAACATGTGCTGGGTGGTGATGGTGACAGTCATGCAAATTATAGTGGCAATGGAATGAGACAGATTTCGGCATGACCTGGAAATAGCCCTGAATGCCATTGCAGCTTCTGATAATATATATTATGCAGTGAACGATGATTCTAACAGCAGAAATTTGTGGTTGTACCAGTTCCACCAGCAATATGTGTTGGTGCCATCCATCCGTCCATCCCTTTATTTACATCCCACTTTTCTCCCAGGTTGGAACTCAAGGCACCTCACAAAAAGTCAGAGAATACAACAAAATACAAGTAGTTAAAACATACAAAATTAAGAGCAAAATTGTATTAAATAACAACAGTAGAAAAACCAATTCAAATCTTACTGTAAAATAGATTAAAAACAGTATAGCACTATAAAAGCCCTTTCCTTGATAAACAAATCCATTTATAAAGGCTTGCTGGAAAAGAAAGGTCTTAACTTGCCACCAAAAGGAAAATAAAGAATGAGCCATCCTAACTTTCCTAGGAAGAGAGTTCCAAAGTGTGGAATGGTCACAGAAAAGGCCTCTCCTGCATCTCCTACCAACTATGCCTGAGGGATAGAGAGCAGTGCCTCCTCTGCAAATTTGAAAAAAACAACCAACAACATTGTAGTAGAAGTTTACTACAGGCCACCAAACCAAGATGATGCATTTCTAAAACAAATCTCAGAAATTTCCAAGAAGGAAGAACTGGTAGTTATGGGGGCCTTCAATTTTCCTGATATGTGCTGGGAGACTAGCTCTGCTAAGCATAGAATCTCCAACAGTTTCCTGATGTGCCTTGCAGATAAATTATTTCAAAAGGTGGAGGAAGGAACAAGAGAATCATCAATCTGGATTTGATCCTAACCAATAGGGAGTAGTTGGTCACTGGAATCCAAGCACTTGGAAGTGACCACATAATGCCAGAATTTGTGATTGTGGCACAGGCCAAAGAAGAGTATAGTCAAACATGAACCTTGGATTTTACGAAACTGATTTTTATCAACCTCAGGGAAACACAGGGCAGAATCTCATGGCTAGAGATAATGGGTGGGATTCCATGAAGAAGGAACTGCTAAAAGCACAATCACAAACAATTCTATGGAAGAAGAAAAATAGGAAACATCTGAAAAACACAGTAAACTTGAGGAGGAACTAAAAAGAAAAAGAGCATGTATAAAGAATTGAAGGAAGGATGAATCGCCAAGGACAAATACAGATTTGTAGTCCACGCTTGCAAGAATAGTGTAAAGAAAGCTAAAGCTCAAAATGAGCTGAGACTGGCTAGCAAGGAGCAACAAGGGGGTGGGTACAAATAGATTCAAAGTAAGAGAATGATGAAGAAAATTGGTGGGACCTCTGCTCGACAAGGATGGTAAAATGCTAACAGATCACAATGAAAAGGTAGAACTGTTTAATATCTAAACAGAGCCAACAGCCTAAAATTCCAAGAAGATTCCCCCAGCACCAGCTTCTGTGTTCACCCTCCAGGCAGGAATGGTACCAGTGCAAAATAGTGTTTCCTAGTCCTATCCCAGTGAGGCAGTCTAGGAGGGTACTGTGAATATTAGCTAGCCTGGGGGCTCTCAGCCTGGATCCTCCCAGAACTAGCTCTCCTCTAAGGAAACCCTTAGTAGCCTCACTCAAGGGCACCCCTAGAGGACAAAAGCTGCCACCATCTCTTGATTCAGGAAACCCTTTAAAAAAATGTGATTACAAGAGGACAATCACATGGTTGTAGACTTTCCAGCCTTAAATGAGATTTACCAACCAAAGCTTCCCTCCTATCCTCAGAGAGAGAGAGAGAGAGAGAAAGCCTATACCGAAGATCCAAGAAGTAGGCATGTGTAAGAGGCTTGTTTTAGATCAGAAAAATAAAAAGGTTTTTATTTATGTTCAAGCAAGTAACACAGTTAAAACTAAATCATATTATGAAGAAGCATCTTTTCCTTCAGGTCCCAGCTTAAAGTTATAAGATCTCTCTCTCTCTCTCCCTCTCTCTCTGGCTTTTCTTCACAAATGAAGATTCAGGAAGGACTCCTCCCATGCTTTCTGCAAGTGCGCTGATGTCAGAAAAGTCCAATCCGAGATAAAACAAGTCCGGTTGCAGAAAGCACAGCAGAAGGTCTCCTTGGGTAACGTTTCTGGGTTTTGATTCTTTCTGCATTGTTGTTTCTCTTCAAGACTTGTTCGGCGTGAGTTCTCAAATAAAGCATTGTGGATAGTGCGTCTCCATGCCTCCCGATGTGAGGCCAGGGTGGACCATTGTTGGTGATCAATTTGTCCGAGCCTGAAATGTTGTTTCAGGGAATCCTTGTATCACTTTTTTGGAGCGCCCTTCTTATGCTGACCCATGGTGAGTTCATTGTAGAGTACTATTTTTGGAAGGCGATGGTTCTCCATCCTAGAAATGTGTCCTGCCCAGCATAGCTGTGTTCTCAATATCATGGCCTCAATGCTGGTGATCCCTGCTTGTTCAAGGACAGCAACATTTGTCACATAGTCAGTCCATTGTATATTCAGGATTGTGCATATATACCATTGATGAAAGCATTTGAGGAGTCGTAAGTGATGGCGATAGGTGACCCATGTTTCAGACCCATAAAGGAGAATAGACAGTACAATGGCTCTATACACACTGATTTTTGTGCTTCACATCAGGTGTTTATTACTCCAGACTCTTTTGTAAAGTCTTCCAAGTGCGCTATATGCAGTTGCTAATCTGTGATCAATCTGTTTGTCAATCTTGACATCTGAAGAGATCATGCTTCCCAGGTAGGTGAACTGCTGAATGGACTTAAGCACAGATTTGCCGACGGCAATGTGGGGATGGTGGTGTTAGTCCCGTGGTGCAGGCTGGTAAAGGACTTCTGTTTTCTTCCAGTTGACTTCCAGCCCAAACAGCTCTGCAGCTGTTGTGAAGCAGGATGTTAGGCGTTGCAGAGCTGCTTCTGTGTGGGCAACAAGGGCAGCATCATCAGCGAAGAGCAGCTCATGGACTAGATAGTTTAGAGTCTTAGTGCGAGCCCTCATACGGCTTGAGTTAAACAACCTACCATCAGTACGGTAACGTATATAGATGCCATTTTCTTCTTTGAGCTCTGCCATAGCCCTTTGGAGCATCATGCTGAAGAAGATTGTAAATAAAGTTGGAGCAAGAGCACAACCTTGCTTCACTCCATTAGTTATTAGGGAGGTTTCTGAAAGAGCATTGCCATATCTGACTTGACCGCGCTGGTCCTCGTGTAGCAAGATAATCATTTTAAGGAATTTTGGGGGGGTCATCCTAGTCTTTCCAGGATCTGCCACAGACCTTTTCTACTCACAGTGTTGAAGGCTTTGGTGAGGTCAACAAATGTTACATAGAGTCCCTTGTTCTGCTCTCTACATTTCTCTTGCAGTTGTCTAAGGGCAAATACCATATCTGTAGTACTCCTATTGGCTCTGAAGCCACATTGGCTTTCAGGAAGAAGTTCTACTGCAATAGCAGGAACTAATGTGTTCAGGAGTATCCTTGGAAGGATTTTTCCAGAAATAGAGAGCAGTGTTATGCCTCGATAGTTTGAGCAATCGGATTTCGCTCCTTTTTTCTTGTACAGGGTGATGATGACTGCATCTCAGAGATCTGATGGAGTTCCCCTTTTTCCCAGCAATTCACAAGGTGTTCGTGGAATTTATTGTGGAGTACATGACCCCTGTGTTTCCAAACTTCAGATAGGATTTCATCAATCCCAGGTGCCTTGCCATTTTTCATCTTCTGTATGGCCTTAAGCATCTCTTCCAAAGTGGGAGCTATGTCCAATTCATTTTTCATTGGTTTTTGTATCATAGGTTGGATAGCTGAGCCTTGGACTACTCGGTTGGCACTAAGGAGACTTTGAAAATGTTCAGCCCATCGATTCAGGATGGAGGCTTTATCAGTAATTAATGTTTGACCACCTGTACTGTATAAGGAGCTTTGGACCTGATAAGTAGGTCCAAACACTGCTTTATAAGAGCTTCATAAAATCCTCTAAGATCACCCAGATCTGGACAGTGTTGTGTCTTTTCTGCTATATTGATCCACCACTTGTTCTGCATGTCTCAGAGTTTTTGTTGAAGTTTATTACATGTGGGACGGAAAGCTGATTTTCTTACATGGCAAGTTGGCTTGGCGAGGGATGCCTCGTGAGCAGTTCTCTTCTTTGCCAACAGCTCCTGGATCTCTTGGTTGTTTTCATCAAACCTGTCTTGATTTTGCTTGTGGGAGGAAGCTGAGGGATTCTTCCGCAGACTGCAGGATACTCCTTTTGATATGTTGCCGAAGCACTGTAGGAGAAGGATCTGTAGGATGGTCTTCAAGTTTTGTTTGTAGATTTGCCTGGAAGTTGTCTCTCAAGGTAGCTTGTTGAAGATTGTTGACTTGGAGTCTCTTCTTTAAGATGCCACCCCTCTTAGGTTTGAATTTAAGATGAAGATTTAGTTTACATCGTACGAGGAGATGATCTGTTTGGCTTTCTGCACTGGGCATCACTCGAGTATGACGGACATCACGAATGTTTCTCTAGAGGACTAGAACATAGTCAATGAGGTGCCAATGTTTGGATCAGGGATGCATCCAGGTTGTCTTCAAGCTATCTTTCTTCTGAAAGATAGTGTTTGTAATAGTCAGCTGTTGTTCTGCACAGAACTCTAGCAGGAGGCATCTATTATCATTGCAATTTCCAACACCATGCTTGCCTAAGACACCTTTCCAGGCTTCGGAGTTCTTTCCTACTCTGGCATTGAAGTCACCAAGGATAATAATTTTATCTTCTACACGGCCTTTTTGTATGAGGTGGCGTAGGTGTGTGTAGAATTTGTCTTTCTCTACAGGGTCAGCTTGCATAGTTGGGGCATATATACTAAAGAGACCAACATTTGAGAGGTGTAAGGAAATAATGCAATCAGTGTGTCCTGTTGGCAAGGTTTCGAGTTTGGAGGCAATGGAGTTTTTAAGCATAAAGCCTACTCCTGAAAGATGTTTTTCAGTTCTGGGTTTGCCAGGCCAGTAAAGTGTGTAGCCGGCGCCGTGTTCTTTAAGGCTGCCTTCCTCATGGAGACAAACTTCACTAAGAGCAGAGATGTCAATATTAAGCCGTGATAGTTCGTGGGCTATTAGAGCAGATCGACGATCAGGCCGTCCACTATCTTCAGAGTCTCGCATGTTTCTGATGTTTCAACATGCAAGCGTCAGTTTATTTACACCTTTGGAGGCCAGTGTGTGCCTTTGTTTCTTTGCCTTGGTTTGACCACATCAGAAGATGCCCGTTGGCCGCAGCCAGCCAACCAGGTAGATGGGGATTAGCTTTTGTTAGGCCACCTTTTCTAGGCCCCTCTCCATATGGAGCAAGCAGTGCTCTCCTTAAAAAAGGATGCTTGGTCATTTATTTATGCTGCCGAACAAGACTGTCATCTCCCAGGTCAGCCTCGAGCGACCAAATTCCTGAACTGCCTGCATTCAGGGTTGGGTCTGTGGTTTCCAGTGCATCTTTACACCTGCCTTTTGTCCCTCGTCTATCAGTATAGGGCTTTTTCGGAATTGGATTTGTCCTTCGAGCCTGTGCAATGGGTTTTTCTGGTGGAGCGCAGCGTGCACAGAACTGGCCTCACCCTTTAAACCAAAGGTTTATCTGCTGTGGCCTTGCAAGCATGGATGGTAGCAGCGAGGTCCTCGGGTCGTAGATTTGATGAGAGTTTCCTTCTCTTCGATGGTTGACCTTACAGGGTTGGACGAGCACCATCTGCCCGGGTTTGGGATTAGAGTTTTCCTTCTCCTAGGATGTTTGCCATAAGGCTAGAGAGCCCATCCTGCCTTTGACACTCTTTGTCAGACCCTTCTGTTTTGACCTGTCTGGTATGGTAGACCCTACCGGTGGCTATTATGCCACTGCCAGCATAGCTCAAAACATCATTAGGGTATGTAAGCCTCTCTCTCACGACAAGGGGGCATCAATGGAGAGGTATAAGATATAGCAAGTACAGAATTCATCCAGTCAAGGAATAAAACAAATTGAACAATTCTAATGCAATCTTGTTAATACATTGTCCCTAAACACTACAGAAAGTTCCACTCACATTCTGAGGTCCAGCAGGATCAAGTCTGGTGTCCCCAAATTGGGGCTAGGCCTCATACTTATCCAAATCCTGGGCCTAGCACAGCCTCTGAGATTCCTGGATGCTCAGAAGGAGTTTATAGGACTGCCTTCATTGATGGAAGAAAGCCATGTTGTCTCCAAAGAAAGGGCTGCAACTCTTCAAATCACCATTAGCCAAATCAGATTGGCTCTTCAGTCAGGTGATGTGATATCATGCTGATGTCACCTTAGCAGATGAGTACCACCTCCCACTTTTAATAACCCTTTGTTTACCTGTTCCTGAGGCTCAGGGAAGTGGTGATTAGTGATACTCGGAAATGTAGTTCTGGCCCATGATGGAATTTTCAATCACTTGGAACAGGATGATGGAACCCCATCATGACAGATACCATGGTCAATGGTATTGAAAACCACAGAGACTTCCAGTGAAACTCCTTGTCTCATTCCCAGTATAAGTCACCCATCAAAGCGACCTACACTGTCTTCAGCCCATAATCAGACCTGAAGCCAGAATGAAATGGATCCAGATAATCAGTCTCATCTAGAAACCCAAGGAGCTGGGAAGCCATCCTAAACTCTAGAACCTCACCCAACTATGAGGTATTGAACACCAGCCAATAATGATTGCCTGAGGTGGGATATAGGGAGGGCTTTTTAAATAAGAGCCTTACGCAGAGCCATCTTAACAGCATTATATGCCCCCAAGCAAAGCAGTGCACTGGGCCCTGCCTACACAACCATTCACAGGAATGAAGATGTAAATTATTGATAAAATAAACTTATATTTATTGGTACCTCCAACAAAATCAGTGTTTTGACCCTCTCCCCAGTGTACATCTTCATTGGGAGCAAAGTCCCTTCCCATCCAGACTTCAGAATCCCTGATGTGTAAAACAGCAGAGATTAAATGAAAAAGAAGAGAGGAGAGAAGTGCTTTCCAATGTGGGAAAGGACAGGGGGAAGCAAAAGCAAAGTCTTGGAGAGGCATTTCCCCAGTGAGCTGGCATTTCCACCTTGGGCCAATGAGAATGGCGGGAAGGGGAAGAGAGGCGGGATTTGGGCAGGCAGGCTCCGCCTCCGGGAGAAGGAGAGAGTGCAGACTGTGTACTCTAGTGTTAAATTCTGGTCTATGTATAGATTGGTGGGGCTGTTGGAGTGTGTGTGTGTATATGTGCGTGTGTGCGTGCGTGCGTGCATGAGAGAGAGAGGGAGGGAGGGGGGAAGAGTTGATCGGCAGCTTGTGGCTGTGTGAGCAGCCACTCCAGGCAGATTCGAGGAGGCAGGGTGAGCCTCCCTTTTTCAGCTGATCCTTGGCTTTTCTGCCTCTTCTGGCAGGGTTTCCCCAGTGCCCCCTTGCTTTGCTCCTCAGTCAGGACTCCCCCTCCAACCGCCCATCCTTCCTCCTCCTTCCCATCTCTTCTTCTCTCTTTTCTCTTTATCTTCCCCATTCCGCATTCTTGTGAATGCAGACATGCCTAGTCTCCACTACAAGTTGATCGGGAAAAAATTCTGGTCTATGTGTAGATTAGCGTTGGGCCCCTATGTTTGTGGGGCCCCCGGACAACTGCCCAGCATGCCCATGCGTTAAGATGATACTGGCCATAAGCCTTCCTCCTTTAGGCAGGTTGGGACCATGTCTTGCTGTAGAGAGGTGTTGCACACTCCCATTACAATAATTAAAATAGTACAATCATTAAAACAGTGTTCAATAGTGGTGGGCAATGATAACCCCAGGAACCACTTTTTTGCCCTGGGCTCCACCAGGGGGTATGTGGACTTCTCAAAAACAAAACAACCAAAAAACAAAGTGGCAGGCAGTTTACTTCTGATTCTTAAAAGTGCTTTATGTTTTAATGTTAAACAGCGTAGGAAGGCCTTAACAGCCTATTTAAAAAGTGAATTGCTGCACCTGGAGGTTTCTAGGAGCAGCAATAAGTTCTCTCTCTTTTTTTTTTTTTTAAAGCAAGAAAAAGGTTGGTCTGGTGATTGGGGAGGTGTCAAGGGCCATAAAACCATCATGGAGGGACAGCATTCAGCCCCAGAGCCATGCTTTGCCCACCCTCACCATTGTACACTTCATTGAAGTGTACAATGAAACACTTCAATGGCTTTCTACACAAGGGGAGTACCATAAAAGAATCATCCTATGCATATGTTTTGAGACTGTGATGCTATTCTTCCTAAACTAAATCTGTTAGAAATAACATTATGCAGTGGAAGGAATTTGTTATAAGAACACACATCCAAGTAGGAGGAATGGAAGGAAGCAAACAATGTAAGAAGCTCACAACTCATTTTAATGAAGCACTGAGCAGCCACCTGGTGAAACTTTTTAGAATGCTTTATGTTAGTCTATAGTGCTTCAGTAAAAATGCAATGATAAATTAAGAAACTTCAACAAAACCCTGCACGTTATTATTATTATTATTATTATTATTTTATTAAACATTTAATGTTTCTTTGAGATGCATTCAGGCTAGTGACCTAGAGGAAAACTCAGAGTCTTATTACTGTTCCCATAAGCCATTCTGTCTCTGAATTTGCTAACCTCTCTGGAGCAATTCTGTGGTCTGGAGTAGCACACCTAACAGGGGAGTAAAGCTGATTAGTTGAAGTCTGCCTTGCACTGGAATTTAGATATTAAGCTTTTTCTGGGCTTGAAGAGGCCCTCTTTTGCTTTGCATTCCTGGATTTATTACTATACTAAGCAAAACCATCCTTTCAGTAAGCTTCCCTAGCTCTTTCCAGTGTGATACTTTACCATCTCCCTTGTCTTTTCTGAACTTGTTTTCTACAGCAAAGGTGACAGAAATTAGCTCTGACTCATTAAGCCCATGAGGGTCTTCCCCACCTCATTTCATTATGAAGGACTTTCACTGTATCCATTACAGTTCTGTGGTCCCTCCACCAGCCAGCCAGCCAAGTGAAATTTTTGCATACCGTGTTTCTTAAAACCTGTTTTAAAGGTGTTTTTTTTTAAAAAAAGAAACAACAATATTTGAAAGAAGCAACAATAAAAATGAACAATAAATGGCTGCTGAAAAACTAGATTAACAGTAGGAGAGTCTTCGGAGATTATCAGATGATCCCCTTTTAAATGGTCTTTTGCCGGCATTTAAAAAAAAAATCATGCTGGCAGAAGAACACGCCCCACTGCACTCACCTCCTTTTCCGGAAAAGGAAGCCTTAGCAATAAAAAAGGTGCCCCATTCACTTCCTCATTTGAAATCCTGATAGACTTCATCACACAGGAAATTCAAAAACAAAAATAAAGTCTAAAAAGTTACACCAATCACCTAGACACTTAAAAAGTCCCAAGTAACCTGGGAAGGGTCATAAAAAGAATAAAACTTACCTGGGTGTCCCGATCTCACCCAGAAGTGTTCATGCTGAACTGGCCTTTGACGCTGCATTCCCGAGAGTTAAATGGCCTGAGGTTTCACACACTGGCAATGCCAGCACCAAATCACAATGGGGGATCTATTGACGGCTGAAGTTGTCAATAAAAAGAAATGCCAGAATAAATGCCAGTGGAATGCAAAAGGATGATGATGTCATTTGATATTGGCATCCTTTTGTGTTTCACTGGCATCGTTATTTGCCACATTTGCTTCATCTGATAATCTCCTTCATCTCATTCTGTTCGGGAATAAATATGCTTTTACCTTGAAAAATGTCTGCATTTTTGAATCCTGACTTGTTGTCATAATATTAATGCACCAATAGAAGGGGGGATACACACTTATCCAATCAACTACAGTTGTCCCTTCATATTTGCTTGTGTTTTGTTCCAGGACCCCCCGTGGATACCAAAATCCATGAATACTGAAGTCCTATTATATGCAATGGCATAGCAAAATGGTGTCCCTTATATAAGATGGCAAAATCAAGCTTTGCTTTTTGAATTATTATTTTTCAAGTTATCTGTTAATCTAGAATATTTTCAAGCCGTAAATATTGAAAACCGTGGATACCAAATCCGTGGATGCGCAGGGACAACTGTACAGTACTTGCATTGTGGAGTCAGTTGCCAAAGGTCTGCCTAAGTAAAAAGGGTATTTGCCTGCCAGTTGAAAGACAACTGGGAGAGAATCAGCCTAGCATCCTTAAGGAGCATGTTATAGGGATATTAATATGCTAATTTTTTATCCTCCCAAGTGAGGACATATAATTTCCACTGTTACCTCCCCAGTGTGGAGAAAAATATTTCTGTGTGGTTTTCACCTGGTATGCACAGAAATGCATGTGCAGAAGTTCATGTGGGGGTTTGCAGGAGAATAGTGTGATTGCGCACGCACGCGCGCGCACACACACATACACAAAACAGTTTCCAAACAGCCACATGTCTTTGTGTGCATTTTCTATTTAAAAAGCAACACTCTTGCACAACAAAAGCATGTGGCACTTTTTGGGGGGCTAGCACTCATATGCAAATATGTATGTATCAGCACAGTGACCATATTGAGAGAAATAACAGTATGACTTTATTCTGCTCCAGACAGATCTCACTTTGAATACTGTTGTTTCAGGCTGAGCAGTGATTTGAATTAGTTGGGGCTTTTTGGGTTTTTTGGGGGGGGGTGTTTTTGTTTTTGTTTTTTGCAAAATTTAAGCCCTAGAAACCTGAATAGCAATGTAATAAGGGTGTCTGCAAAGTATAAACTGTGAATGTTTGGGTAATACCCAAGGCATAGGCACTGACTGGGTCCAGGTGGGAAACCAAAATAACCGTAAGTAAAATGTTAAAGGGAGAGATGGCTTGAAAGAGATCATAAACAAATGACTGACCTGTAATGACCAGAGGATTACTAGTATCAGATGGCTGATGCAATCTGATGAAAGGCACCCAGGACCAGCTGGTCTCCCAAGTGTTATGTCACAGAGGAAAACCAAGTAAAGATCTGTGGTCTGAGTAAGAGAAATGTTTACATAAACCAAATAAACATTGCTTACATTAATGGAGGCTAGTAAAGATCTCTGATCTGCTTGGATATATAGAAGCTGAGGATACTATAAAAGCACCTCAGGAGAGGTAGAAGATAGACTGATGTGGAATCAGGCTGATGTGGATATGTGTGTTTTCAAACAGCTTTACTATTCCTTGCTGATATCGTTCCAGACAATTCTGGTAAAGTATATGCAATAACTGGGGTTTATTTCCTATCTGGATAGGATGGTGATATTCATTTAGATCCTACTTTTCTCCCAATAGTGGGACTCAAAGTGGCTGACAACATTTTAGAAACAATACATATTTTTTTAAAAAAAAAAACTATACAAAAACTTTGATAAAAGTATAAATCTAAATGTTAACTAAAAAGTGATTTAACAATTTATAAAGTTAAAACATTGAACTTTAGAAACATTAACATTTATTAAAACATTACACCAACCATAAAACTGTATAGCACATCATTAAAAACTCACTCAATTCAATTTCTAAAAGACTGGTGGCACAAAAATGTTTTCAGCTGCTGGTGGAAGGAGAGCAAGGGGAGCCATCCTCACCTCCCTAGGGAGGGAGTTGGAAAGGCTAGGAGCAACCACTGAGAAGACCCTCTTTCTTATTCCCACCAAACAAGCCCAAGAAGGTGGTGGGACAGGCAGACCACTCCATGCAATCTTGGAGGTCTAATGGGCTCATAAAGGGAGATACAATCCTTCAAATAGCTTGGATTCAAGCTGTATAGGGTCCAGATGCCCAAAGATGCACTGGTTTCAATAATCAAGTTTCAATGGATGGACTTGGAAGATGCCTTCCTAGAAGAGATGACAGCATATTCAAACAGGATTGATGTAGTAATAAGGGATGTAGTAATAAGTAATAAGTTTTAACTATCCTGATATTTGCTGGAAGTCCAGCTCTGCCAAAAATGTAAGGTCCAACAAATTCCTCAATTGCTTTGCAGACAATTTCATAGTACAGAAGGTGGAAGAGGCAACAAGGGGATAAGCTATTTTGGATCTGATCCTAACCAACAGAGATGATCTGGTTAATGGGGTAGAAGTGGTGCGATCCTTAGGGGGGGACTGACCATTTTCTGCTGGAGTTTGTTATATAGAGGAAAAGGGAAGCCAAGCGTGGTCAGACATGCCTTCTAGACTTTAAGAGGGCTGACTTCAGAAAACTTAGGGAATTATTGGGGGTGATCCCATGATCAGGAATACTAAAAGAGAAGGGAGTTCTTGATGGATGGGAGTTTCTAAAAAGTGAGATATTGAAGGCATAAGTTCAAACAGTTCCAATGAAGAGGAGAAATGGCAGGTGTCTAAAGAAACCAGGATGGCTGTCTAAAGAACTTTCAACTGAGCTAAGACTAAAAAAGGAACATTTACAAGGAAAAAAGGGAGGAATCACCAAAGAAGAATTCAAACAAATAGCCAGCTTGTGTAGGGGGGAAATCAGAAAAGCAAAAGCACAGGTGGAGATCAGGCTTGCTAGAGAGGTTAAAACAATAAAAAGGGTTTTTTGTGTGTGTTTTTTTGGTATGTCTGTAGCAAAAGAAAGAACAAGGAAGTGTTAGGACTGCTGCAGGGAGAAGGTGGCGAAATGCTAACAAGGGACAGAGAAAAGGCAAAGCTACTCAACACCTTCTTTGCCTTGGTCTTCTCCCAAAAGGAGAACAGTGCTCAACCTGGAGAAAATGGAGCAGATGATGCAGTAGGGGAAATGCAGCACATAATAGGTAAACAGGTTATTCAGGAATACCTGGCGAGTATAAATTAATTCAAGGCTCCAAGGCCAGTTGTACTATATCCAAGGGTAATAAAAGAACTGGCAGAAGTAATATCAGAACCACTGTCAATAATCTTTGAGAAATCCTGGAGAACAAGAGAGGTCCCAGCAGACTGGAGGAGGGCAAATGTTGTCCCCATCTTTAAAAAGGGGAAGAAAGAAGACCCAAATAATTATCACCCAGTCAGCCTGACATCAATACTAGGAAAGATTCTAGAACAAATCATTAAACAGACAGTGTGTAAGCAGTTAGAAATGAATGCCGTGATCACTAAAGGTGAACATGGGTTTCTCAAAAACAAGTCGTGCCAGACTAATCTTATCTCTTTTTTTGATACAGTTACAAACTTGATAGATGAAGGGAATGCTGTGGATGTAGTGTATCTTGATTTCAGTAAGGCTTTTGACAATGTCCCCCATGATATTTTTGCAAAAAAGTTAATAACCTGTGGGCTAGACAATGCAACTGTTAGGAGGATTTGTAATTGGTTGACTGACCAAACCCAAAGGGAGAGAAGTGACTAGTGCAGTGCCATAGGGTTCTGTCCTGGGCCCAGTGCTATTCAACATCTTTATCAGTGACTTGGATGAGGGACTAGAGGGTATGCTTATCAAGTTTGCAGATGACACCAAATGAGGAGGGGTAGCTAATACCCCAGAGGACAGGATCAGAATCCAAAACGACCTTAACAGATTAGAAAGCTGGGCCCAAAACTAATAAAATTAATTTCAACAGGAAGAAATGTAGGATACTAGACTTGGGCAGTAAAAATGAAATGCACAGATATATGATGCCAGTACATGCAAAAGGATCGCAAAAAGCATTCCTGTCTGATAATTTCCAATCCCATCCCTGTCCCAGCACAATAACCCTCCCCATCACATTTACCTTTTCTTCCATTGACAGGCACCCCAGGAATGAACGGGGCTCTAACAGAGATCCGTTCACTTCCTGGACTGAAATCCTGCCCATTCTCATGAGAAGATGTCAGTGTAGGAAATTCAAAAATAAAAAGTAAAGTAACAAGAAAAAAAGTTTTTAAAAGCACACAAACACACCAAAAAATAACAAGTAACACAGGGAGGTTCATAAAAAGAGGGTAGCCTACCTTGTTTTCACAATCCCACCCGGAAGTGTTCTGGCAGCACTGCCCAT
The DNA here is from genome assembly GCA_030847615.1 of Gambelia wislizenii. Lineage (NCBI taxonomy): Eukaryota > Metazoa > Chordata > Lepidosauria > Squamata > Crotaphytidae > Gambelia > Gambelia wislizenii. The sequence goes on along the minus strand of JAUMIR010000001.1, from coordinate 113,928,334 downwards.
TGACACTGGAGATTATCAGATGCAGCAAAAAGTATCTTACCAGAACGCTAGGAAGATGTTTCTATCCTGTGAATAGGACCCAGTTTCACACAAAGTCATTCTCGTCACGTTCTGCTCCTGTGCTTCAACAGTTAGTAAGGTGGCACTTTTCATTAATGGGGTGGGAGCTCCTGTCAATGAAAAGCATCACCTTACTAATTCCTGAAGCACAGGAGCAGAATGTGACGAGGATGACGTCATGTGAAACTGGTTCCCATTTGCGAGACACAAACATCGTCCTGGCATTTTGGTAAGGTACTTTTTGCTGCGTCTGATAATCTCCACTCACTGTATTCATGGCAGAACAATGGTGCGATGTTTCAGATGCCAGCAATGCTGGTACTAAAATGGGATGGCCGATCTATTGATGGCTTGGCCCTTCAGTAAAAAAGATATGCCAGAATAACAACAGCAGAACACAAAAGGATGATGTTGTGTGATATTGGCATCCTTTTGTGTTCCACTGTCATTATTCTGGCGCCACATTAGCTGCATCTGATAATCTCCTAGGACATGAACCACTGGATACAAATTGCAAGAACAAGGATCCCATTTAAATATCTATCTATCTGTCTATCTAATTCTCTTGGGTATGTTGCCATTCCCAGTGTACTGATTGGCCACTTAGGAAGCATACCCAACCAATCGTAGTGCTCTGTTGGCCGGCCAGTCAGTAGCTTGAGGGTGTTTTTCAGCACCACCTCTTTGGCCTACAGCCACATCTTTGCCTATTGAGCTGTAGTAACTACTCAACCAGCTCCCCTTGTTGCTTTGTATGGGGCTATCTACACAGTAAAAAAATACGTACAGGACCCAGGCAGTCAACAGGGGGTGGTGACGGCAGCAGCAGGGGCAGGGCAACAGAGCGACTCACCCTAACACACCAGCAGTGTATCTTACATGAGGTACAACTAGTTCAGAAGAACTTCCTGATGGTAAGAGCGATTCAACTATGGAATGGGCTGCTTTAGTGGATGATGGACTTTCTTTCATTGGAGCTGTTTAAGCAGAGATTGGATGGCCATCTTTCAGGAGTGCTTTAGCTTTTATTCTTCCATGGCTGGGGGTTGGTTTGGCTGACTCTCATGGTCCCTTCTAACTCTATGATTTTATAATTATGAATGTCTATGAATATGTCTATATTTGTACATATATAATCTATTCAACTTGTTATTGAAATTATCATAGAATATTTTGTTCTTTGTCCTACCACCATTCTAAATTTTCTAGTAAAAATGGCCTCCTAGCATTTTAGAGCAGTCAGTATTTTATAATATAAATTTTAGATTTAGATTATAAAGGAACACTAGAGATTCCTCCTGGCCAGGGAGCAAAACATGCAAATATTTAGAAGTTGAAATTATAGATAATTACTTCACAACAAGAGCCCAGGTATAGATTAGCCCCTATGTATGGAATTTAGCATAATATTTAAGCTAATCCTGAGGGGGGGGGAGGGAGAGAGGAGGAGGAGGAGGAGAAGAAGAAGAAGAAGAAGAAGAAGAAGAAGAAGAAGAAGAGAGGTCACGAAATATAGAGGGTTTTTGGGAGGGGGGAATACTCCCAGTATTTTGGAGCTGAGAAAGTTTTCAGTTAAATTATCCTTCATTACTTGAACAGTATGCTTCATTACATACTCTTTGCATGTATAGATCTCATGTAGTGTTGATATTCAAACCCACATTGTGTAATGTAACTCTGTGTGTGAGCTAGCTACATTCCATGTGCAATAATTAACCTACACTTCTTTTATGCAATAGAAGCTTGTCTGGTACACATTCTTTTCCTGATTTAGACATCCAGCTTTGGTGTATTTTTAGACCTAATTGGACCTAACCTGTCACATAGCAAATAGCTCTATCTATTGTGTGATTTGGAACATCACTTTCTATACAATTGTAAATTATCTCAACAATTCAAATCTTTGAATGTATTTTAAGTGGAAAGGTGTAAACAGCTTGTTTAACTTGACCTTCAAATGTCCTTTCCTACTCAGTCCTGAGCTGATTTCATTGGTATACAATATGCAGTGTATTTTCAGGCTGTTACTATCGAATGGAGCTGTGAAATGGCATTCCCTTTTCCCGTTTCTGATGCCTGTCATGCTTCGTCAGTGCTGACAAGCAATTATTAGCCTTTGTTTCTTTTATACTGTATATTGGCAAAACAATCATTGCAAGGAATAGTAGAGGTAGAAACCATTATCTTTGTACAGTAGTAGTAACATAGCTTTTAGGCTTACTGAAAATATCCATTAGGTTCTGTCCTCTTATCTCGAAATGCTTTTCTGCTCTGCTTTTGTGTTGCTTCAGGAGTTAAATCACCAACTTCTGCGACACTAAGAAAGGATGGGATAACTTTATTCTCTCCTGAGCTGATTTTTATTTTTGACTGGCCTTTGTGTGGTGTTGAATATATTCTTTGTTCAGTTCAGTCCCAGTAATGTTAGATTCCAAGAATGACTTTGAAACTTTGCATTTTTCTATTTGCATTGGGATGTTATGCTTTCTTTTCTTTTACCATTTGTTTATTTATTTATTTACTTATATATTTATAAAACCACATAAGGAATCTTTGAATTTCTGTGTTTGGAAGATGTATTTATAAAAAATATTTTCCATGAATCATTTGCACTTTTTCTTTGGGGTTTTGCTGTAACCATTGAACCATTTGCCCAGTAATTTAGGAATCAGATCTTCCTTAAACACCCCAAGTTTATGTATGTTTGTTTAAGAAATAAGTCCCATTGAATTCAGTGGAATCGACTCCCTTTTGAAGTTGGTTAGGACTGCTGCCTTAGGACTTTATCAGACCAGGCAAATATAGCATCATAACAATGACTAATGAACCTGAAAGGGCATACATATCATATGATGTTGTCCTTTTGTGATCATGTATTGTCCAAAAGCCATTCCTTTTTGTTGACAGGCCAAACCATCAAGAGAGTTCCTGTGGTGCTTTTTTGCTGGCATTGCCAGTATCTGAAACTTTGTGCCATTGTGCATCGGGAATACAATGTCAATGACAGAACACTTCCAGGTGAGATCACTACAGCCAGGTAGGGGACACTGTTTTTATGAACCTGGTTTACTTTGAACTTTTAAAGTGTGTTTCTGTGCTTGTCTAAATGTTTTATTTCTTCATTTTTTTTTAATTTTTTAAAATTGGCCACACTCGTGTCTTCTCATGAGAATTGGTAAACCAGGAAGTAAGCAGAACTCTGTTCGTGCTCCATTCAGAGCCGGCTTAACCATACCGCCAAATTAGCATCTGCCTCACAGCCAGGGGTCCCCACCCCACCCCATCCTAACCCTCCTCCTGCAAAAACCTCCTGCTGGCTTAAAAAAACCCACAGTGTCTGGTCTCCCAAACTGGAAAAAGAAAAAGAAAGAGAAAGCAAAAGAGCGAACTGCCCTCTGTGTGGCTGAAGCTGGGGGGAATTTGCTGCTCCCTCGCCCCCTCCTCCCAGGATCGTCAAAATGCAAGCCAACCAGGCGTGTGTCAGAGAGGGGTGAGTGAGTGTGTGTGAGAGAGAAAGAGGGGGGAGGGAGGTGTGAGGGTCTTCTTTTTCCTTCTCTTTCTCCCCTGCTCTCTTTTCAGAAAGCGCTCCTTCCTTCCTTCCTTCCCTTTCCTTCCTTCCACATAGACCCTCTCCAGCCCATCTTTCCAGCTGCTCTTAACATGTCCTGGGTTCTCTCCTCTCCCTCCCTTTACCCCTTGGTCTTCAGCTTACTCCCCTTGCTGCCAACTGAGTGCAACCTGCAAAAGGAATTTGTCTGTGTTTGCCTATGTGCCTTGAAGTGATTTCTGACTAAGACGAACCTACCTGGGGTTTTCTAGGCAAGGTTTGTTCAAAGGGAGTTTGCCTTTGACTTCCTTTGAGGTTGAGAGAGTGTGACTTGCCCAAGGTCAGCCAGGGGGTATTCATGGCTGAGTAAGAATTCAAACCCTGGTCTCCATAGTCATAGTGCATGCTGAAACTTCGACAATACTCTAGCTCTTTTAACAGAAGAATATAAAGAATACATTTGTCCCTCCACATTTGCGGGGATTAGGGTCTCGAGACCCCCATGAATGTGAAAAAATCATGAATAAATAAAGGCCTCCACCTGCCCTTCCAAAGTGGCGATGGGGCTTTTCGAGTCCGATCGCCACATGTGGAAGTGTGGGGGTGGCTAAAAAGCCTCCCATCTGCCTGGCTGCCACTCCCCTGATGCCTGCCACACTTCCCTGGAGCCGCTTAGAGAAGGCTGGGGAAGGTGGCAGGTGGGCAGGAGGGAGTCTGCCCGGCCTCTCCCCAGCCTTCCCGAAGGGGCTCCAGGGCTTTGAAGATCTGGAGCCACCACGGGAAGGCTGGGGAAGGTGGCGGGTGGGAGGGAGGGAGTCTGCCTGGCGTCTCCCCGGCCTTCCTGAGGGGTCTCTGGGGATTTGAAACCCCGGAGCCACTTAGGGAAGGCTGGAGAAGGCAGCGGTCAGGTGGGAGGGAGTCTGCCTGGCCTTTCCCCAGCCTTTTGGAGGGGGCTCTGGGGTTTTGAAGTTCCGGAGTCACCTTGGGAAGGCCGGAGAAGGCAGCAGGAGGGAGGGAGGGAGTCTGCCTGGCCTCTCCCAGGCCTCCCCGAGGGGGCTCTGGGGCTTTGAAACCCTGGAGCTGCCTCAAGAAGGCCAGAGAAGGTGGAGGGAGAGAGGGAGGGAGTCTGCCTGGCCTCTCCCTGGCCTTCCCAAAGGGGCTCCGGGGCCTTGAAGCTCTGGAGCCGCAATAGGAAGGCCGGGTAAGGCAGTGGGAGGGAGGGAGTCTGCCAGGCCTCTCCCCGGCCTTCCCAAGAGGGCTCTGGGGCATTGAAACCCCGGAGCTGCCTTGAGAAGGCCAGAGAAGGCAGTGGGAGGGAGGGAGGGAGGGAGTATGCCTGGCCTCTCCCTGGCCTTCCCAAGGGGGCCCTGGGGCTTTAAATCTCCGGAGCCCCCTCCGGAAGTCTGGGGAAGGCAGCAGGAGAGAGGGAGGGAATCTGTCTGGCCTTCCTGAGGGGACTCCAGGGCTTTGAAGCTCTGGAGCCGCGTTGGGAAGACCAGAGAAGGCAGCGGGAGAGAGGGAGGGAGTCTGCCTGGCCTCTCCTCAGCCTACCTAAGGGGGCTCTGAAACCCCGGAGCTGCCTCGAGAAGGCCAGGGAAGGGGGAGGGAGGGAGGGAGGGAGTATTTCGGGCCCCTCCCTGGCCTTCCCATGGGGGCTCCAGGGCTTTGAAACTCCGGATCTGCCTTGGGAAGGCTGGGTAAGGTGGTGGGTGGGAGGGAGGGAGTCTGCCCAGCCTCTCCCCGCCCTTCCCGAGGGGGCTCCGGGGCTTTGAAGCTCCGGAGCTGCCTCAGGAAGGCCGGGGAAGGCGGCGGAAGGGAGGGAGGGAGTCTGCCTGGCCTCTCCTCGGCCTATCCGAGGGGGCTCTGAAACCCTGGAGCCACCTCGAGAAGCCTGGGGAAGATGGCATGAGGGAGAAAGTCTGCCCAGCCTCTCCCTGGCCTTCCCGAAGGGGCTCTGGGGCTTTGAAACTCTGGAGCCACCTCAAGAAAGCTGGGGAAGGCAGCGGGAGGGAAGGAGTCTGCTGGCCTCTCCCTGGACTTCCCAAGGGGGCTCCGGGGCTTTGAAGCTCTGGAGCTGCCTCGGGAATGTCTGGAGGGGTGGAGGGAGTTTCAGCCAACCCCATCCTCCCAAAGGTGCAACTTGGAAAGTTCAATCTCAGCTTTGAGAAGGGCAGGGGGGCCTAAAAAGCACCTTTCCCACCCACTTGCTGCCCACTCTTCCGGGGCTTGGATCTCTACCCCAAATGGAGACTAAAAAGCACCTTTCCCGCCCACTTGCTGCCCACTCTTCTGGGGCTTGGATCTCTACCCCAAACGGACCCAAGCCCCAGGAAAGGGGGGAGTTGATCGCCTGGCTTTCTCAGCAAGCACGTTTAAATTGGCCCCTCTCCCTTGTGTGTAGGGGGGAGATAAGCTGATTTAAATGGGGTGCTTGCTGAGCAAACTGCGAATAATCAAAACCATGAGAGTGAAAGCCGCAAATGTGGAGGGCCAACACTACAAATAAAAATTTGGAGTAATATTACTGGGAACAATGGTTTTATTGTTGTCACTAAAACACACCAGTATCCCATTAATGTTATGTGGGAGCAATTGGGTAGAGCAGTGGTTCTTAACCTTTTCTTTACCAGGAACTCCCTTTAAATATCTTTTGTTGTCCCAAGACTTAACTCAAGATTTAAAACCCTAATAATAATGGTAAGAACAACAACAACAACAACAACACAATTAAAGAATCCATTAAATTTTCCCTCAGAGGCACTTTTGCTTCTTCCTGCAGGTTTGTCACTGGAGTGGATTGAATGGCAATGTGCAGGCCAAGCCAGCCAGCCTTTGCCTTGGTTCCTGTCACGTGGCTGTTCCATTACAGGGAGGAGGTGGCTGAAGCAGCCTTCAAGCCTTAGTGGACCCCCTGTGAGGACATCGCGGACCCAAGGTTAAGAACAACTGGGCTAGAGAATGCTAGAAAAGGAACAATTCAACCAGACCTTGAGAAGGGTGCTGGCAGGAGGATTCTGGGAGGTGTAATCCAAAAGTAACTTTCCTAGGCTCTGAATGCAGCCTAGAATCATAGAATTATAGGGCTGGAAGGGAGTCCAACAGCCATACCATCCAATCAGCTTCTGCCCTGCAGGAACACACAATCAAAGTCCTCATGACAGATAGCCATCCAGCCTCTGCTTAAAAACCTCCAAAGAAGGAGACTCCACCACACTCCAAAGAAGCAGCGCATTCCACTGCCGAACAGCTGTTACTGTCAGGAAGTTCTTCCTAATGTTTAGGTGGAATCTCTTTTCCTGTAGTTTGAACCCATTGCTCTGTGTCCTAGTCTCTGGAGCAGCAGAAAACAAGCTTGCTCCATGGTCAGTATGACATCCGTTCAAACATTTAGACATGGCTATCATGTCACCTCTCAACCTTCTTGTCTTCAGGCTAAACATACCCAGCTCCCTAAGCTGCTCCTCATAGGGCATCAGGGCTTCCAGCCCTCCCACCATCTGGTTGCTCTCCTCTGGACACATTCCAGCTTGTCAATATCCTTCTTGAATTGTTGTGCCCAGAACTGGAAACAGTATTCCAGGTGAGGTCTGACCAAAGCAGAATGGAGTGGTACTATTATTTCCCTTGATCTAGACACTATACTCCTATTAATGGAGCCCAGAATTGTATTGGCTTTTTTTGCTGCTGCATCACACTGCTAACTCTTGTTCAGCTTGTAGTCAACTCTTTCTTTTCTTTGAGGAAATGTACATTATGTTAATTGCTAAACTAAATTATTGGTGGCAAATTATGTAATACAGTAGGCCCCCGTTATCCACTGGATATTGGTTCTGGAGAGGGCATGGGATATGAAAACCGTGGATAATAGTGAACACCATTGAAAACAATGGGTCTTCTGGTTTAAAATACCATAGAGTTGTCTTGGAGGAATTAGAAAATGGCTAGAGAGGACACATTTTCTAGGAATACTCTATGGTAGGTGTGTCCCATGGATAATGTATTCGTGGATACTGGGGTCTCACTGTAATCTGAACATCCTGTACTGTGAATAGGTTAGGTTACATTGACCTGAGATAAACATATGTGGCCCCCAAAATAAAGCATTGCAGGGCCCCCCAAAATTCCTTAAACTGGCCCTGGCTTCATTTATGGTGGGGCTGCCTCTTTAACACTGCTCAAGGTAAGCCTCATAAAGGGGGTTCTTTTGCTGGCATAAAAACAGTTCAAAATATTCCAGCAAAAGAACATTTATGGAGGGTGGTCTGATAAATTCTGTAATCTACCTAAACCAAGCTCCCTTAATATCCTTCTATAATAATATATTTCTCTCCATTGACACCTCCTTGTCATGGGAGAGAGGCTTGCGTACCCTAATGATGTTATGAGCTATGCTGGCGGTGGCATAATAGCCACTGGTACGGTCTCCCATGCCAGACAGGTCAAAACTGAAGGGTCTGACAAAGAGCGTCAAAGGGCAGGATGGGCTCTCTAGCCTTATGGCAAACATCCTAGGAGAAGGAAAACTCTAATCCCAAACCCGGGCAGATGGTGCTCGTCCAACCCTGTAAGGTCAACCATCTAAGAGAAGGAAGCTCTAATCAAATGTACGGCCCGAGGACCTCGCTGCTACGTCCATGCTTGCAAGGCCACTTCAGATGAACTTCTGGTTTAAAGGGTGAGTCCAGTTCTGTGCACGCTGCACTCCACCAGAAAAATCCATTGCACAGGCTCGAAGGACAAATCCAATTCTGAAAAAGCCCTGTAACGATAGGCGAGGGACGAAACAGCAGGAGTTAAGATGCACTGGAAGCTGCAGACCCAACCTTGCATGCAGGCGGTTCAGGACTTTGGTCGCTCGAGGCTGACCTGGGAGATGACAGTCCTGTTCGGCAGCATCCTAAATGACCAAGCAGCCTTTTTTAAGGAGAGCACTGCTTGCTCCATATGGAGAGGGGCCTAGAAAAGGTGGCCTAATGAAAGCTCATCCCCAACTGCGGCCAATGGGAATCTTCTGATGCGGTCAAACCAAGGCAAAGAAACAAAGGCACACACCGGCCTCCAAAGGTGTAAATAAACTGACGCTTGCATGCTGGAACATCAGAACCATGTGAGACTCTGAAGATAGTGGACGGCCTGAGCGTCGTTCTGCTCTAATAGCCCATGAACTATCACGGCTTAATATTGACATCAGTGCTCTTAGTGAAGTTCATCTCCATGAGGAGGGCAGCCTTAAAGAACACAGCGCTGGCTACACACTTTACTGGTCTGGCAAACCCAAAACTGAAAAACATCTTTCAGGGGTAGGATTCATGACTAAACATTCCATTGCCTCCAAACTCTAAACCTTCCCAACAGGACACTCAGATCGCATTATTTCCTTACGCCTCTCACATGTTGGTCTCTTTAGTATATATGCCCCAACTATGCAAGCCGACCCTGTAGAGAAAGACAAATTCTACACAGACCTACGCCAACTCATACAAAAAGTCCCTGTAGAAGATAAAATTATTATCCTTGGTGACTTCAATGCCAGAGTAGGAAAGAACTCCTAAGCCTGGAAAGGTGTCTTCGGCAAGCATGGTGTTGGAAATTGCAATGATAATAGATGCCTCCTGCTAGAGTTCTGTGCAGAACAACAGCTGACTCTTACAAACACAATCTTTCAGAAGAAAGCTAGCTTGAAGACAACCTGGATGCATCCCCAATCCAAATATTGGCACCTCATTGACTATGTTCTAGTCCGCTAGAGAAACATTCGTGATGTCCGTCATACTCGACTGATGCCCAGTGCAGAATGCCAGACAGATCATCGCCTCGTCAGAGTAAACTAAATCTTCATCTTAAGTTCAAACCTAAGAGGGGTGGCATCTTAAAGAAGAGACTCCAAGTCAACAATCTTCAAGAAGCTGCCATGAGAGACAACTTCCAGGCAACCTGCAAACAAAATTTGAAGACCATCCTACAGATCCTTCTCCTACAGTGCTTTGGCAACATATCAAAAACAGTATCCTACAGTCTGTGGAACACTCCCTTGGGTTCTCCCACAGGAAATATCAAGACTGGTTTGATGAAAACAACCAAGAGATCCAGGAGCTGTTGGCAAAGAAGAGAACTGCTCACCAGGCATACCTTGCCCAGCCAACTTGCCACGTAAGAAAAGCAGCTTTCCGCTCACATGTAGTAAACTTCAACAAAAACTCTGAGACATGCAGAACAAGTGGTGGATCAATATAGCAGAAAAGACACAACACTGTCCAGATCTGGGTGACCTTAGAGGATTTTATGAAGCTCTTATAAAGCAGTGTTTGGACCTACTTATCAGGTCCAAAGCTCCTTATACAGTACAGGTGGTCAAACATTAATTACTGATAAAGCCTCCATCCTGAATCGATGGACTGAACATTTTCAAAGTCTCTTTAGTGCCAACCGAGTAGTCCAAGGCTCAGCTATCCAACCTATGATACAAAAACCGATGAAAAATGAATTGGACATAGCTCCCACTTTGGAAGAGACCCTTAAGGCCATACAGCAGATGAAAAATGTCAAGGCAGCTGGGATTGATGGAATCCCACCTGAAGTTTGGAAACACGGAGGTCATGTACTCCATGCTAAATTCCACGAACTCCTTGTGAATTACAGGGGGAAAGGGAACAGCCATCAGATCTCCGAGATGCAGTCATCATTACCCTGTACAAGAAAAAAGGAGAAAAATCTGATTGCTCAAACTATCGAGGGATAACACTGCTCTCTATTGCTGGAAAAATCCTTGCAAGGATACTCCTGAACAGATTAGTTCCTGCTATTGCAGAAGAACTTCTCCCTGAAAGCCAATGTGGCTTCAGAGCCAATAGGAGTACTACAGATATGGTATTTGCCCTTAGACAACTGCAAGAGAAATGTAGAGAGTAGAACAAGGGTCTCTATGTAAGATTTGTTGACCTCACCAAAGCCTTCGAGTAGGAAAGGTCTGTGGCAGATCCTGGAAAGACTAAAATGATTATCTTGCTACACGAGAGTCAGCGCGGTCAAGTCAGATATGGCGTTGCTCTTTCAGAGCCCTTTCTAATAACTAATGGAATGAAGCAAGGTTGTGTTCTTGCTCCAACTTTATTTACAATCTTCTTCAGCATGATGCTCGAAAAGGCAATGGCAGAGCTTGAAGAAGACGACGGCATCTATATACGTTACCGTACTGATGGTAGCTTGTTTAACTTAAGCCAGCTGAGGGCTCGCGCTAAGAATCTAAACTATCTAGTCTGTGTGCTGCTCTTTGCTGATGCTGCTGCCCTTGTTGCCCACACAGAAGCAGCTCTGCAGCGTCTAACATCCTGCTTCGCAACAACTGCAGCGCTGTTTGGGCTGGAAGTCAACCGGAAGAAAACAGAAGTCCTTTACCAGCCTGCACCACAGGACGAACACCACCATCCCCACATTGCCGTCAGCAATTCTGTGCTTAAATCCATTCAGCAGTTCACCTACCTGGGAAGCATGATCTCTTCAGATGTCAAGATTGACAAAGAGATTGATCACAGATTAGCAACTGCATATAGCGCACTTGGAAGACTTTACAAAAGAGTCTGGAGTAATAAACACCTGATGTGAAGCACAAAAATCAGTGTGTATAGAGCCATTGTACTGTCTATTCTCCTTTATGGGTCTGAAACATGGGTCACCTATCGCCACCACTTACGACTCTTCAAATGCTTCCATCAACGCTGTTTACGCACAATCCTAAATATACACTGGACTGACTATGTGACGAATGTTGCTGTCCTTGAGCAAGCAGGGATCACCAGCATTGAGGCCATGATATTGAGAACACAGCTGCGCTGGGCAGGGCACGTTTCTAGGATGGAGGACCATCGCCTCCCAAAAATAGTACTCCACGGTGAACTCACCACGGGTCAGCGTAAGAGGGGTGCTCCAAAAAAGCGACAGAAGGATTCCCTGAAACAACATCTCAGGCTCGGCCAAATTGATCACCAACAATGGTCCACCCTGGCCTCACATCAGGAGGTATGGAGATGCACTATCCACAATGCTGCAGCCTTATTTGAGAGCTCACGCCGAACAAGCCTTGAAGAGAAACGACAATGCAGAAAGAATCACAACCCGGAAACATCACCCAGTGAGACCTTCTGCTGTGCTTTCTGCAACCAGACTTGTCTATCTCGGATTGGCCTTTTCAGTCATCAGCGCACTTGCAGAAAATGCGGGATGAGTCCTTCCTGAATCTTTGTTTGCGAAGAAAAGCCAGAGAGAGAGAGATAATAATAAAGTTGAATGTAAGTTTGTGTCTCACAGCTCTAAAACTGAGACCTAGGGCTCAGTTACACAACAGTTTTTATTGCGGTAGTTTGCGCTTTATCGCAGTTTCACACTAGTCCTGCATAGTTCACATGATTTACTGCTAAATCGGTTGATCTCTTTAGTTTTCCGCTTTGTAATTCACACAGACAGAGGTAGGAGCGTGGCCTCCCAAGCACATCTGTGGGAAGATGCCGAGGACCTGCGAGGGATGGAGGGAAAGAGAGAGAGAGAAAAAGTGCTGGCACCTTTCCCTTTGATTACCAGAGGAATGCCTGCTAATTTTTATTCCTTTAGCAGGGAGTCTCAGCCGAGGAGCCATCCTCCGTCAAGCCCCCCTTCTCCTCACCCACTCCCCCCTCTCTCTTCTCACACACAGAAACAGGATCTCAGCAGAGTGAGGGAACGAACACACACACGCACACAGATGGGAAAAGGCTAACTGGGGATTTCTCAACCTAGCCGCCAAGCAAGCCAGAAGGCAGAGAACTGGGCAATTGGGATGGGTAAAGCACTGGCTGGATCTTTTCCATGGATGGAAACAACAGTGGATGGATCTTTTCATTTGAGGCTCCTCCATCCCTTGCAAGTCCACCCCCTCCTTGGACAGCCCAACCAATCACATCTCAGCTCTGTCGTGACTGTATTGGGAAGATTGCTGGTGGTTCACATAGCCCTTAGTGAAATGGTAGTTCACACAATCAAAAGTGTGCTAAGTCACACTACTTTTCAAAAAAGTCAGGAAAAGTAGTGAAATCCCCTGTCATGCTACTTTTGAGTTTTTGAGCTCCCTCCCTTCTGAATGAGGTGATACTGTGGCACGATGTGTGGGAACAATCAGGAACACACTCCCTCGGAACGTGGTGTGGTCTCCCTCCTTGGAGGTCTTTAAACAGAGGCTGGATTGCTGTCTGTCGGGGATGCTTTGATCAAGATTTCCTGCGTGGCAGGGGGTTGGATGGATGGCCCTCGTGGTCTCTTCCAACTCTACAATTCTATGATTATAGGAATCTTAGCGATTTATTTAAGGGAATATTTTGCCATGTAAACGGGGCCCTGGACTCCTGAAATTTGTGGTGGATCCTAAGGGGATGCCAGGGGTGTGTGCCTTAGCATTTATTTTTAAACATGAATTAATTTCTTTCAGTTCATTAAAACATGCCTGACACCTGCAGTACTATCTTCTGTAGCAAAGTGGCAGACCACCTAGTTGTCTGATGGGATCATTAGGGACCACCTGTTCCTAATGGGGACAAAGAAAGGTCTTCTGAGGTCTGGAATATTAATTTTTCTAGAGAAGAAAGAAACTCTAATTGATGCTTTCCTAAGCAAAGCTCCTCAACTCAGTTAAAAGACACATTCCCAGATAGACTGATAATATAGCCCTGCTGCCTGGTAATGTTGTGTAGAAGAAGGAGGGGAAGGAAAGCCCGAATAAACACTGGAGTGGAGGGAGAGGAGAAGGGGGGGGGGAAGGAGTGTGTACAAAGGGAAAAAGAAAAAGAATAGATGGAAAGACCACCAGACTGGAAAGTGACAAGGTTCTAAGGGCTTTTCCTTGGTTTTTTTCTGGGCTATGAGGCCATGTTCTGGAACTATTCCAGAAAATGGTCTCACAGCCTGAAAAAACCCCCAGTGAAAAATCTATGTATGCTGGCCATGAAAGCCTTTGACTTCACATTCTAAGGGCTTATTTAGATAGGCTATATACCCCATCTTGCCCCCCTCCATCTTTGATCCCTGCAGTCCTAATCACAGTCCAGATGACACCTGGGGCAAAGACAGGGGAAGATGGGGAAAGCCCGATAAGATGTTTCAGCAAAATACCCAGGAAAAACTGTCTCATTCTGGAAAAAACGGATTGGGCCCCCTGGTACTGCAGGCAACCATACTGCTATGCTCACATTCCTCTGTAGCTGCCTCTGCTCCCATCCACATTGCATTGTGGATGGGAAGCAGGCCCACAGCATGTAACCAAGGCTGGTCACATGCAGGGGGCTGTGATCACATTCTGCAGATTCACTTCCTGCATCCGGAGAGTGTGATGCCAATGGCTGCAGAGATGGGCCCGCATGTCCATGTGGACTTTATCTGATTCCATCCTGGTGGGGGGTGGGGGACCGCAGGCAGCCGGGAAGCCAGTGTATTCTGGCCCATGTAGATGAACCCTAGCTCTTGAAAAACCAGGAGCATTTGCTAGTTGTGAATGTTTAACAAGGGTTGTCCTGTTCAGTATTGGGCTAGCCATCTGAGTATTTAACAGAAACAGCATGATCTGAAACTGAAAAATGAACAAATGTTTCTTACTCAGTTCAATGAGTACCTCTTAACCTCTAAATGTGATCACAGTGTCTTTATGTGTGTGTGTTTACGATGGAGAATGCCTTGTTTTCTAGAAAGTGAAGTTGCATTGTTCTTTCTGACAAGCTGCTTGGTGAAATAACGATGGATGTATTGATCTGGCCTCTGACACAAAGCCAGAATGGGGCATGGGGCATACAGCCATTCATGCATGCATACCTATCTTTATTTCATTTTTCAGATTTAATTCCCAGTAGTAAAGGGCAGTAAAATTAACATCCATCATTTATATATTTTGCATGTTGCCAGCAAACAGAATATGGAATAAGAGAATAGCCCTCTGTGTGTGCATTCAAGCACGTGTGTATGTGTGTAAAATGGCAAGTAAAATGACATCATTTACAAAACCCTAGTGGCATAAGGCAATTTTTCCTTTTTTTTTTTTTAAATCCTCCTTTGAAACCAATTAAAAGAATTAAGTACACCAGCTCCAGTCTGATGCAGTTGAGGGGTCTGAGCCTGGAGATTCTTGAAGGAATGCGGCGAATGCGACTCCGGCGGATACAATGCTATCCCAGCCCAGCCCACTGTATTTTGGGATCTGTCACCAGCAGAAACTCTCCTGTGAAAGATTTATGTTCATGGTTTCTGGAAGTTGAGCTGAGATCATCAGGGAGACATTACATCCTCCTGCCAGTGAAAGTTCTTTCTGTTTACAGAGAACCCCTTCTTTCCCAACCACATCCCCAAGCCAGCACATGTGGGGGCTAGGATGGCACTAGGGACATTATCAGACATGGCAAAAATCACACTATTACAATGTCGTGGTAGTGCAAATGGGCCCCGCAATTGCAGGTTATTGTCTTTGCATGGTTACTGTGTGCTCCAGCGGCAAGAAAGGCCTGGCTTCTAACTGATGGGACAAGTCGTCAACAGATCTTCAATATCACTTTTTTCCTGGTATTGATGGTGTACAAAACCATATTTCATTGTAATTGTGAGATTACAGCATGAATGGGCGGTCCTCAGAGAGAAAACTACTGGGTGAGAATGTGAAAATGAAGCACAGGATGCACTTTTTATGAACTGTCCTGTTTAGTTTGCATGTTTTCAGGTTTGTTTCAGTACTTGTATGTTCATTTACTTTGTTAATTAAGGAGTTTTGGGAGTTTTAAGCATGCTCGTGTCTTGGGCACCAAAAATGAAATGCACAGATATAGGATGCACCCATAGATGCACACATGGCTTGAGGGAAGTATATGTGAAAAGGATCTAGGAGTCTTAGTGGACCACAAGCTGAACATGAGTCAGCAGTGTGATGCAGCACTAAAAAAGCCAATGCGATTCTAGGCTGCATTAATAGGAGTATAGTGTCTAAATCAAGGGAAGTAATAGTGGCACTTTATTCTGCTTTGGTCAGATCTCACCTGGAATACTGTTTCCAGTTCTGGGCACCACAATTCAGGAAGGATATTGAGAGGCTGGAATGTGTCCAAAGGAGGGTGACCAGGATGGTGGGAGGTCTGGAAGCCATGGCCTATGAGGAGTGGCTTAGGGAGCTGAGCATGTTTAGTCTAGAGAAGAGAAGGTGATATGATAGCCGTGTTTAAATATTTGAAGGGATGTCATACTGAGCATGGAGCAGGCTTGTTTTCTGCTGCTCCAGAGATTAGGACACAGATCAATGGGTTCAAACTACAGGAAAAGAGATTCCACCTAAACATTAGGAAGAACTTCCTGACAGTAAGAGCTGTTTGGAAGTGGAATACACTGCCTTGTAGTGTGGTGGAGTCTCCTTCTTTGGAGGTTTTTAAACAGAGACTGGATGGCCATCTGTCAGGAATGATTGTGTATTCCTGCATGGCAGGGGGTTGGACTGGATGGCCCTTGAGGTCTCTTCCAACTCTATGATTCTATGATTCTTGTGAGAACTGCCAAAATCTAGCCCATGCTAAATCACAGAAGTAAGCTCCTGGTTTTAAAGCACTCATCGTTGTTGTGCGATAATTCCATGCTGGTTCTTTTGCACAATTACTGCATGGTGCAATAATAAGTGTAACAATGCTACAATGTTTCTGCTATTCTCATTCATGGAATTACAGCATTTTTAGATGCTTGTCTGATAATGTCCTAGATATAAAACCACAAAACCTCTGATAAGATAACATTAGACCAAGGTAACAGATGTAATGTAAATAGACCCAATACATTTTTCTAGGTTTTTCACAGTGTGTTTAAGAGTGACAATATTTAGACTGTGAAAAAATATAATACCAAGGAAACAGTTTTAATGAAAATAACAATCCTATTGGTTGTTAGGGGCCTGGGGCCGGGATGGCACCATAAGTGTCCAATGCTAACTCATTCACTTAGTAAGGACTTTTTCAGATACCCTAAAACCCATCAGAGGAGGTCAGTTCTCTTCATCCCAGTGCCTCATTTAGCCTTGCCCTCTGCTCACTGTCTTCCCTCACAGCAGGATCTCGCCCTCCCTCCCTCTGTCTCTCTGATCAGATGCCCTAAAATCCATCAAGAGAGGGCGGGAGAGGTACGCGGTCAGTTTCGGACAATGCCGTTCCCCTCCTGTCCTTGTCCGTGTTTGATCTATTGCACGCACACCACTTTTTACTCACAAAAAACTTCTGTGAGTAAAAAATGGTGCCTTTGCAATAGATAGAACATGGAAGTAACACGGACAACAACGGGAGGGGGACGGTGTCATCCGAAACTGACCCCCTGCTGCGGGATAGCCATGTACCTCTCCCGCTCTCCCCTGATGGGTTTTAGGGCATCTGACTAGAGAGACAGAGGGAGGGAGAGTGAGATCCTGCTGTGAGGGAAGACAGCGAGCAGAGGGCAAGGCTAAATGACGCACTGGGATGAAGAGAAAGACCTGAGAAAGAACTGGAGAAGAAAAAGAACTTTGGGAAAGAGCACTAGAATGGGGAGTGAGAAGTTTCTATTGCAGGGAATTAACATTAATTGTGTGACAAATATTAATGGAAAAATTAAGACTCACTGGAAAAGAAAATTTATTTCTTAAAGTAGGACTCCTGTATCTGCTTGGGATTGGTTTGGGGGGACCCTGTGAATAACAAAAACCATGGATAACAGCGAACACCATTGAAAATAATGGTACTTCAGGTTTAAAATACCTTAGAGTTGCCTTGGAGGACCTAGGAAATGGCTAGAGAGGACACATTTTCTAGGAAGACTCTATGGTAGGTATGCTGTTTTCTGTCCCGTGGATAATTGAATCAGTGGATAAAGGGATCCTATTGTATTTGCTTTTTTACATCAGCCAGTGTGGTGTTATATAGCTTGTCTACACAGGCACACACCCCCGCTGCATATTTACACCATATTCGCAGCACAGTTGACACGTGACATTTTTGATGATGCACATTTTCACAGTTTCTTCAGGAAACTTCCGATCTGTAAGATTTGCAGCTTGCTCCACATTTGAGGGGAAAATCTGGATTTTTGGTTGTGTGGAGGCTGAGGATTGGCTTCGGATCAAAGCCAGGGTGGGTCTTCCACTGGACAGGACTCTGTTCTGATATATTTTTTTTATTGTGCACTTACCGGGCAAGTGCATCTCTGCCTATCCAGTAATAGCTCTGGAACCACATATACTCGTTTGCATGCATGTGTGAACAGGAAAAAAAAAACCCACCAGAGCAGTCCCGGACATGTGGCTGGAAACATTATGATGTATAGAATTCCTTTTCAGCATAGGTCCGCCCTTTTACTCCAATGTGGATTACAGTGTTGTGGGATACTCCAATCTACAATTGGACATGCCCAGTGCATGTGGCATTTACAAGGCAGTTGCAGATAAAAAAAAAATCCACCATGGCTATGAGGAAGGTGTGGGGTATCCCACCAGTGTAGACAAGCCCATAGTTTTGAGTGTTGCACTAGGACTCTGGGAGACCAGGGTTCAAATCACTGCTTGACTGTGGAAATCCTGTAGGTGATCTTGGACAAGTCACACTCAGAGGAAGTTAAAGTCCCCCCACCCCCGAACAAATCTCGCCCAGAAAACTCCATGATAGTGTCACCTTAGGGTTACCTTAAGTCAGAAAAAACAACACAACAACAATTGTATGATCATTGCCATCATCATTATTGCTATTATTTCTGTAGTGTCAACAATGTGTATAGGCAATAGTATGAAGTTGCCATCCCTGTTTGTGTTATTCGCATAATTAATTAACTAATTGCTATTCCTCCCTTTTCCTAATATGGAACCCAAAGCAGCAAAATGCAGCATTTAAAAAAAAATGAATTATTTTGCTCCATAATGCCTCCTGCATACTTTTGTTGTTGTTGTTAACTGCCCTCAAACAGACTTCAACTTAAGGTGACCTTATGAAAGAGAGACCTCCAAGTCACCGTATCATCAACAGCCCTGCTCAGCTCTTGCAGACTCAAGTCTGTGGCTTCCCTGAATGAGTCTCTATCCATCTGGAATGCAGTCTTCCCCATTTCCTAATTTCCTACACTTTACCAACTATTATTGTCTTTTTTAGTGAGTCATGCCTTCTCATGATATGGCCAAAGTACAACAGCCTCAATTTAGTCACTTTGGCTTCAAGGGAAAGTTCAGGCTAGATTTGCTCTAGGAGCCATTTATTTGTCTTTTTAGCAGTTCACGGTATCCACAGAATTCTTCTCTAGCATCACATCTCATATGAGTTGATTTTCCTATCAGCTTTCTTCACTGTCCAGCTTTCACAATCATACATAAAAATGGGAAACACGGTGGCATGGACCATCCTAACTTTAGTATTCAATGATATATCTTGACACTTTAGGATCTTGTCTAGTTCCCTAATAGTTGTCCTTCCAAGGCCTAGTCATCTTCTGATTTCTTGGCTGCACTCTCCATTCTGATTAATGATTGAGCCAAGGTATGGAAAATCTCGAACTGTTTCAGTGTTTTCATTGTCTACTTTAAAGTTATGTAAATCATCTGCAGTCATTATTTTTGTTTTCTTAAAGTTCAAATTTAAAGCTGCCTTTCTACTTTCTGCCTTGACTTTCTTCAATTATCATTCCAAGTCTGTGTATTTAGTGATTTTTTAAAAGTGGGAAAAATATTATGACTTCTATCCAGCAAGTTTATTCAATCTTTCCAGGTCAGAAATGCCATTGCCTTCAAAAATCACTATTTTTTCTGCATTCTTGCTTCCCAGCCTCACAATGTGGAATGAAGGGGAGATAAAAATGGTGCTCTTAATAACTTCTATAAATAGCACAAACAAACACAAACAGGAGTTCTGCCAGTGTAA
This sequence comes from Gambelia wislizenii, assembly GCA_030847615.1. NCBI lineage: Eukaryota > Metazoa > Chordata > Lepidosauria > Squamata > Crotaphytidae > Gambelia > Gambelia wislizenii. The sequence continues at coordinate 113,908,822 of JAUMIR010000001.1, read as the reverse complement.
AAACAAACAAAAATTGAGTCTCTGTTTTCTTCCAGTTTGCAAGCCATTACCCTGAACTAGGCCAATAAGTGATTGTTGAAACAGTTTCCCAGCTGTGATCCCTGTGTGCCAAATTCCAGCCTAACACCATTTTTACAGCTTAATTGTAGCATGCTTGTAAATAAGGGGCTGCTTTAAGAAAGGTTGACAGACCCATCAGTCTTGTAGAGCTACACAGGTGCTGCTATAATAAATACCTTGAAATCTGTAATAACAGCAGAAGTGGAAGTTTTTAGGTTCCCTTTTGAGCTAATAGTAAAATTCTATTCTTGCAGTGGAGAAAATGGCCATCAGTTTCATACTCTATGTTCTGCTATCCGTAATCAACAGGATTTTAGACAACATTTCCATTCAGCTCAGTTCTTATAATTAGATTCTCTTACACATTGTTTGGGAAGACTGAGACAATGAGTGTCATTTTTTTTCTTTCTTTCCTAGCTAAACATGCGACAATCTCAGCTCGTAGACAGTGCCATCCATTCTCCCTCATGCCACCCAAAAAGGATATGAAAACACAGGATCTAATTCAATGGTGTTTAGCAGAGTTGCTGGAGCAACATGAATATGTTCCTGTTTTTCTTTAACCAAAAGCCCTGGCAATTTGGCAGGGAAAGTGGGTGCAAGGGAGAACAATCAGACCAGAACCCCAAAGATTCTACTGAAGGGCTGTTAGGAAGACAATTAACCTTTACAAATGGTTTTAATATCACAGTTGTTTCCACACATTGGGTGCCAGATCCTGTCTGATCTTGGAAGCTAAGCAGGGTCAGCTCTAGTTAGTACTTGGATGGGAGACTGCCAACAAATATCAGGAGCTGTGGGCTAAATTTCAGAGGAAGGAACTGGCAAAACCACCTCTCAGTATTCCTTGCCTTTGAAAATCCTATGAAATTCATGGGGTCACCATAAGTTGGCTAGCTGTCCATAAACTACCACACCTGTATCGGGCTTAGTTAAACCCAGTGAGGATAGAGTGGGTGGAGACATTTAAACCCCACCTATGAAATATTAGCTGGTGTTCAGGATGGAGAGTGGAGAGCAGACTGTGAAGAAATAGAGAGACAAGTTGAAAGGATGAATGGCAGGACAAAAAAGAAGGGAATTATGACGGGCAACAGAGAAAGGAAAAGCATCCAGACATGAATTTTGCTCTAGAAAGCAGTAGGAGGAGCGTATTAGTTTATGGGAGCCAAAGTTAGGCTAAAGATTCAAACCTTCTTGCCACACACACACTAGCTTTTTGATCTGGATAAGGTTCCCAATGCTTACTTTTGACTATGATTTAAAAAAAAAAAAAAAAAAAAGAGCTGAAGCTGGAAAACTGAATTTTCCTAACAGATTTGGAATGGTCTCCTCTGCATTATGTTCCTATATCGGGGAGAACTTCCTGTCATGGTTTGGGATGTTTTTGGAAATCTAAAGGACTTTACTCATTTTCTTCCTGACTTATTTTTCCTCTTTTCTGTTTCTAAAATAAACAGATTGATGTTTATGGTCTGGTAAGTGTTCTAACTAGAGATAGGGTGAGCACCACAGTGCTTACTACCTTGAGCATTTCTAAGCAAATTTCTACAAAACCAATCTCCACTCCCTCCCCCTGGAGGAAACCACGTCACATTAACAGAAGGCAGAGTGGTAGCAGATATTCACAACAATGTTTTTCACCATCCATGTATGCCCCATGACTGGCTGGTGATGGGAAGAGGATGTAACACCTTTCTAACAACATCTAAAAAATATTTTAGATATAAAATACCATTTAAAAAAAAAGTCTTAACTAAATGACAAGATCAATCAGTAAGGGCATAAAAGCCAATTAAATCTAATGATCTTATTATTTACTCCAGAATTTTGGTGCTTTAAAAAAATTGTTTTTAAACAAAACACTTCTCATATAATCACCGTATGACTCCAAGGGCTTGTCTACACCAGCAAAAAATAAAAATAAAACTAAATTAAAATGTAGACTTACTTCAAATCAATGGCAGTATATAAATAAATGATGATGATGATGATGATGATGCTAAATCCAGTTGCTTTCCCTCTCAAACTCTCTGTATTTGCTTGATCCGCTAGCTTAATCTTTCCTGCTTCCATTTTTTTCTTCATATTCATATTCTTCATATTCTGCTTGGTTCCCCCCCTTAACCCGACTTTGCTCTGAACTAAGCAAAGTCAGGGGAAAACCCGAGGTTTCCTGGAACTCTGGAATATCCTCAGGATCGTTAGCTGTCTGGACAGCTGGATCGAGTCTGATTCAGCTTGATCCAGTTATGGATCAAGAATCCCCTTGTTTACTTTTAGGGTTTATTCTTTCCTATTGAAGTTGTCCAGGTATTTGTGGTTTTCAATAGCTGCTCTGTGCATTGATAGTTGTTGGCCTGGTCCAGAATTTCAGTGTTTTTAAGTAACATTTTGTGTCCAGGTTGGTTTATAACATGTTCTGCTACTGCTGATTTTTCTGGCTGGCCCAGTCTGCAGTGTCTCTCATATTCCTTGATTTGTGTTTGCACACTGCGTTTAGTGGTCTGTATGTAAACTCGTCCACAGCTGCGTGGTTAAAAGTAAACAAAATCTGGCTGTCAGTCCTGAAAAACACTAAAATCAAAACCCAACATTTGCAAATGAACTCCACCCAAGGACAGGGGGATTTCCAGCAGATAATGGACCATTAACCAACCATTAGCCAAACAGACACTAATCCTCCTTGCATACCTCCCCCCAGGAGATAGCCATTCAAATACACAAATTTACATATCCTCCCCAACAGGGGTTCACAGTATACAACCCCCCACACTCCTATTGTATTTCATTTATGAAAAGCCTATCTAATTTGAAGATAGGTCACTGTTAAAACAAACAGAGCATTTAAGAGATAGAACTAAACAAATAGCAGAGCTTACGGCTCCACTTCTTCCACAAATCCTTCCCAATAGAGTACCTGCCCCTCACCTTTGCCCCATCACTCTCCAAACGGGCGACTTCCGTCCATTGGTGATACCCCTTCAGTGGCAACCCCTTTAGTGGTAGGCCTGCCACCCAAGAAAAGGGGAGGGTGGGGTGGGTGGTGCTTAGGGATTTTACTCAGTATTGTTTTATTTTAATTGTTGTACACCGCCCCGATTGTTTTAACAGAGGGGCGGGGTAAAAATAATTTATTATTATTATTATTATTATTATTATTACCCAACAATTCTCTGAAGATGCCAGCCACAGATGCAGGTGAAATGTCAGAAATAAACTCTTCCAGAACACAGCCTCACAGCCTGGAAGAAAACCACAGAAAACCTATGGATGCCGGCCATGAAAGCCTTCGACTTCACATTGAACATTTCATTTCAGATAGTTCTCAATTGTTTCCAAAAGGATTCTGAACAGCCAAGATCTGGGATATTGGAGATAATCTGATAAGCAGGTAACCCTCTTTGGTCTCTTAGATGCAAAGGTGTCAGCTTAATCTACATAGCAATTAAGTGCCCACTGTATGTTTGAAGTGTGTTGAATACCTGTCTCCTTGGTGTTTCTATTTCAGAGAAAATGCAGGATGTTTGTATTCAGGTGTGAATTTGTAGGGAGTTTATGGGGGCCCTTCCCAGGCATATCCATGCCTGCCCTCGGTGTGACTCCTGAATATGTCATGGAATGCATTTCCTGGTAGCCCTTGGATGGCCCTTCCAGCCAGATCAGCCAAATTTGATATCAAGGCGCTGTTTCCAATTACAGTCAACCAAAGTTGTGAGCCAAAGTGAACCAAGTAGTGGATTATGGTTCTTGTAGTGGGGACGTACTGTTACAATGGATCCCCATTGGAGCCACCACCGATACTTCCTCATGGGCTGAGGAGCTCCATGGAAAGCCTGCCCAGTGTGCCGCTGCTTCTGCTAAGGTCAGAACAGGGCACCCATGTGATCAATGATGAGGGGGTATAGTGCCCCCTGCTTGTTTATCATATAACCAGGCTCCTGTTCTGACCTCAGCAGAAGCGACAACATGCTGGGCAGGCAGTGGCTGCTTTGAAAACAGGAGAGAGGCCAGCGGGGCCAATGCAGTGTCGGCCCATGTGGACAATGATGGCCATCACACTGGATTCAGCCCAGTGCATGTGGCCACCATGGTGGTCAGTCTGGGGCCATTATGCATTATGCTTAAGTGGCCAGTGTAGGTGAGCCCTAAATCAGCTTCTACAGACTTTTATGTAGATCGACTGTTGTTCCAGAGCAATATGCAAGCTTTTTCTTCTGTTACTTCTTGTTCTCCTTCTTTTCTTCTTTAAAAAAAGGTTTTTTTGCTGTGAAAAAAAGGGAAAACTTTCACACCCTTGACACTTTGGATTTAAAACAGGGTGGGAGACTTTTACATTCCTGGTACATCCTCTGTGGGCTTCATGGACTGGCAACAACACCAACGTTTTCTTTTAAAAACTGAAGAAAATGAAAACAAACCCAGGATTGGCCAGAGATTCTCTCCTGGTTTTGAAAAAAATCAACATTTTTTTCATGTTAAACAATGCAGGTGATTCCTTCATCCTATCTAAAAGGTAAACTTCCACTTTATATATTGTATTATATATCAACTTTTCCCCTAATATGGGAGCCAAGACTAACGATTTGAGTTAAATTCAAGTGTAGTTAAAACTATAGCTAATACAAAAGTTATTTAAAAAAAAAAACTACACAGTCACATTAAAAATATTAATTTAAAACAATTTTAAAAGGCATTTAGAATGTAAAGATAATGATAAAAGTACAAAGACAACACAATCCAGAATAAAAGACCTTTAGCACCAGACAGTTATCTCTCATAGTCCTGGATGAACAGAAAGCTCTTTACTCATTGGTGGAAGGAGAGCAGAGAGAGGGTCAAACATAGCTTCCCATGACAGGGAATTTCACAGTCTGGTACAGGTTGAGTTTCCCTTGTCTGAAATACTTGGGACCAGAAGTGTTCTGTATTTCAGATTTTTTTAGATTTTGGAATACTTGCATACACTGTACATAATAAGATACACTGGAGATTGGACCCAAGTCTGAACACGAAATTCATTTATGTTTCATGTGCACTTTATACACATAGCCTGAAGGTAATTTTATACTCTATGTTTTTAATAATTCGATACATTAAATAAAGTTTGTGTGCATTGAATGATCAGGAATCACAGGTGTCCCATCCATGTGGACAATTTTGGAGTATTTTGGATTTTGGAATTCTGGATAAGGGAGACTCAACCTGTACCACTGTAGCAACCACAGTAGCAACCACTCTCTGTGTCCAAAAGTGCCTGTAGTGGTGTTAAGACTGAGAACCTTCCCCCAAGGATCTTAGACAGACTCATATTGGGAGATAAGGTCTTTCAGATAGTCTGAACCTGAGCCATATAGGGCTTTATGGGTCATAATCTGGACTTTGAATTGTGCCCAGAAATGAAAAGGTAGCCATTGAAGCTGTTTCAACGTGCGAGTTATTGAGGCGTTTACCACACAAGGTTTTTTTCCGTTGTGAAAGCACTTCAGTATTTGGTTGGATTTCCATGGCCCACATGACGCTTTATGTATTAAGTGTTCCCTCCAGCAACGTTTGATCTCTGGTGCACTACAGCTCATTGACGATTTCCCCCCATCAATAGCCCTTAATCGCACAAAACTCCCACAAGAAACACACATGTGGTGTGAAATTGCATCCTTGTTCCAGCTTCCCATCACCACGTGATCACGTGAGGGTGTGACTAGGCTGTTCACTCTTCACTCCGCCCCTACAGTCTTCCCAATTCAAGTTCTAGTGGCCATTTCATTGAGACCCAGGAGAAGGTCTGCTACCTGACACATCCAACAGAGACGTCCTGGCGCTGTTTTTATTTCAAATTTTAGCATGATGTCTTGAGAAAAAGGAAACAAAGTTGATCAGTAAAATCAAGTGACAGGCATACTGAACATGGAAATAGTGTGCCACGCCATGAAACTGCTATAGTCATATCAGTCCACCAAACATGCTGCTAAGAACACATGCGCTATGTGAGGGAAATACCGGGCCAAGGCTCAATTATCATGAGATCGCATGAAATCCAAACACGAACACAGCCAGAACAACACAATCACACATGTGCACAATCACGCGAGGAAGTGACATGAGAAGGAGGAGATTGATGCACAAATGAGGGGCATAGACTGCAAATATGGTATGCAGAAAGTGCAACACTCGCTTGTCTTCTGCCTCTGTTCTGGAATGGACTGATACATGTGGTACAAAAGAGACATATATCCATTATTTACATGACGGAGTCATTGCACCTTCAGGCCTCTGTGTGGTAAAACACCTTATTCTCTGTAATTACCCATTTCATCCTTTCTGGTCAGATAAAGGCACTCCAGGGAAGTCAGAGAGGAGAGCTGGAGGGCACAAACCCCGATATGGGTGCTGCATGTACCCTTAGGATTTCACGTTGCTCACTCCTAATTTAAATGGTAAGACCCACCCTCGCATTATAAAGTATCATCATTTTCTGCCCCCACCACTGGGAGATTGCATAAGTCCTGGGGGCCAATTTCACTCCATCCTCATCCTTGAAACTGATTCCCAATTATAAGATGTATAATTTAGCTCAGCATTAGCAGGGAAGGATAAAGTCCCCCCCCCCGCCGCCATCTGCTTTTCTTCTTGCTTCTAGGAAGGGAAAGAATAGTCACCATTATTCATATCTTGGCTAACAAATCAGTTTCCAGAGTCAGGAAGAATAATATAGCAGTAAGAATTTTGTGCAGTTTTTGCTCAGTATTCACATATCCCAAAGTGTTTCAGGAAATTATTCTGTGCAGAAATACATGTGGGATTTTTTATTTTTTTATTGCATGAGAATGGGAGTTTGTGCAAAAACACTGTTTCCAGGCAGCCACATGTATTTTAAAAAATCACTTCTTGTCTTCTGTTCATCTCACTTAGCTGGCCAACCTACTACACTGGGCCCCCTCCTAATCCTGGGCCCCCAGGCTAGAGCTCTGTCATCACCCCTTGTGGGGGTCGTGACTTCAGATAATGCAGGTTTGGTTATCTAGGACAGTAGCCCTTAACCTTTTCTTTAAATATATCTTGTTGTTGCAGTCTCCCAAGACTTAACTCAAGATTTAAAACCCTAACAACAACAACATCTGGTAGTAGTAGTAGTAATAATAATAATATCACACCATCCATTAAACCTTCCCTCAGAGGCACTGGAGAGGGAGGGAAAACTTTTCTTCTGCTTCTACCTGCAAGTTTGTGGCTGGAGCGGATTGAACAGCAATGTGCAGGCTCAGCCAGCCAGCCTTTGCTCCTGTCATGTGGGCTGAGCTGCAAGCCTTCATGTGAGGACACAGAGCCCCCTGGGGGTCCGTTGGTCAAAGGTTAAGAACCACTGGTCTAGGACATACTACTCTGTCTTCCAATAGTGGAGATTAGTCAGGGGGCACCTTTCACATAATTCATCGGACTTTATCATACCACCCCTTTCTTTTGGTGGCATAATTTCTGCCATGTTTATGCCAGCAAAATAACTTGCCCCACTTACCTTCCATCCCAGCAAAAGGCTTCCATAGCAATGAGAGTTCCGTTCACTTCCTCATCTGAAATTCCATAGATTCTCATGAGTATACAGAGAATTTAAAAAATAAAACCCAAAATAACACAAAAAAGTTACACCAGGCACATAAAAACACTTTAAAACCTCCAAGTAAACAGTGGGGGGGGGTCATAAAAAGTGTGTCACCTACCTGGATGTTGTGATCTCACCCGCAAGTGTTCTGGCCGGCCTGGCCATTCATGTTGCATACACATGATTACAGTGGCATACGGATTCAAACTCCAGCAATGCTGGCACAAAAGTACCATGGGGGATCAACTGACAGCTTGGGCCATCAATAAAAAAGTATGGGTTTGGACTGGACATGATCACAAAAGGGCAATGTTGTCTGGTACGTGCACCCTTTGGAGTCCTTATGATGCTGTATTTTCATGGTCTGATAAAGTCCATCATCTGCTTCCTGACTCTGCTGCCCACTTCTGTTCTGTTTCATCTACATTAAGGCCTGGTAAAACCATGTGGAGGACCAACATATTATCCACTCCAGCCAATTATGTGCACACTCATGCTGGTTGTTCTGCCAAGGCCAAGTGTATTCATCCAGTCACATCCTCCTTCCTTTTTTGGTGGGCTTTAGTTTATCAAAAGTTGCAGTCTGCATAACCAGTGTCTTACCTGTTCTTCCATCTTCCAGTCATGTTTGTTTCAAATGTGTGCATACAATTTGTCTTGAGCTTCCTGTTTAAATAAAGAATACCAGAATAATTTCTCCCAAAAGGCACAGGATGAGAGTGCTTTGGGGTGATTCCCACCCCCCAATGGATTATGCTGCAGGGAATCTGTGAGAGCTACTGCTAATGAACAGGGCTGCTTCTAAAGACAGACTTTATCCTACATGTGAATCCAGAGGTATCATATTTAGTTCAGCCATGAGAAAAGAGTCTTAAGGTTATCAAGTGATTATTCCAACGTCAGTTCACATATTGTTATCTTCAGAAAGTTTCTATTCTTAATCCTTGCTGAGCAGTCTTCATTCAAAGATGCTGACAACACTGAAATCTTTTCTGCACAATTCATTTGGCAAATAATTAAGAGTAACCATTGCTGATTTGCTTTATGTGCAAATTTAATGAACCAGATTTGGGCCACATTAAATGTAAGATGTTGCACATTAAGTGGGCAGGTGATATTATGTAACTGACGGTTATGGAGCATCACCAGCTTACTGCAAGATGTTTCAGGGTTCTTAATGATTGGGGATAGTTCCACAGGAGCATACCTTACAAATCTGTGCAAAATAGTTCCATTTTGCAGCCATAGCTAAACAGTGGAAAATTTGTCACAGTCACAGAGTAAGACTGTTTGGCTGCAGTTCTTAAGCCACTTATCCTAGAGCTGTTTCATAGCAATCCCACTGAATTTAACAAAGCAACTCCAAGCAAATGCCAAAATAAATAATGTGAGAATTGCTGCCTGTGAATATTACTGTTCTCATTGCCAAGAATGGGAAATTTGAAATTTCACAACTATTAAGCATTATCTTAAGTGTGCTAAGGCAAATGAAACTTTTACTGTGTTGAAATTGACATACAGCCAACAAATGGAGGTCCCATTGCAGAGAGTGGCATGTTAACATTAACCCCACTCCCCCCCCCCCAATTGTTATATCCTCCCCTCTCAAGACTGCTTTTTGTTAAGGAAAGGAGGCTAACAGTTGTAACAGTTTGCTTTAAACTGTACCCATAGCTTAATATACTGTATAGCTTGCATTTTACTTTCTGTCCCCCCACTTAAATAAATTAAACTTATTTTTCATAGTTCTGTAATTAACCCAAGATGTTCAGGGAAAAGAGAGGATAAAAATCCATTTTAAAAAATCAATTTTTTAAAAAATATCTATGCATTAATTTATACTCATTTGGTTCATTTATTTTCTCTTTGTAAGTATTAGTATGCTAATGACACCCATCCAGTTTTTCCAATATTTATATTTAAATTCTGGCAGTGTTATATTTAGGTTATACATTTCTACTCCTTTTGCCACTTAAAAGTTATGGCTGTTTTCTCTCATCTTGGTAATGGCCATAACTCCTTACAGGCTATGAGAGTTTTAATATGTACGAATCGCAGGATTTAATGATAACTAGAGGAATTCTGCCTGCCTGGTATGCCTAAAGGCCACTGTCAGAACTAGTTCTGCTTATAAAGTTGGTCATTAATTGATGGTGCATATATGATAAGAAATGAAGAAATACTTTCTGGTTCATAAAATCAGATTTAGGAAATCTGGACATTTGGAATTAAGCCATGCACTTCTTCAAATGTGAGCAGTTTAGCTGCCAGATATAAGTTAGGAGTAATTTCAAGTCAGGGATATAATTTCAACACAGATGAATCCCAGCTCCAGAAACCAATTGGATTGATTTAGATAGATTTGAGAGATGGCCAAATCAAAGTGAGATTCCTCCAAAGTGGACCAAATCAGACCAAATGCTTGAAGACTGACTAGCAATTTGGATTGTGAGGGGCACGGATATTGGTCAATCCAAACACAGCTAAAGCTACAGGATCTCTGCCAGCTGTTCCTTCACCTTTAAATTTGCAGTTCACATGATGCAAGCAACCTTTTGTAACCATGAGTTACCACTCCAGTGGTCTACAACCATCAGCAGCACCTTTTTATTAGCACGTTAAATGGCGAGTATAGCTGAGCCTTGGACTACTCGGTTGGCGTTAAAGAGACTTTGAAAATGTTCAGCCCATCGATTCAGGATGGAGGCTTTATCAGTAATTAATGTTTGACCATATGTACTGTATAAGGAGCTTTGGACCTGATAAGTAGGTCCAAACACTGTTTTAAGAGCTTCATAAAATCCTCTATGACCATCCAGATCTGCACAGTATTGTGTCTTTTCTGCTATATTGATCCACCACTTGTTCTGCATGTCTCGGAGTTTTTTTTGTAGTTTACTACATGTGAGGTGGAAAGCTGCTTTTCTTACATGGCAGGTTGGCTGGGCGAGGTATGCCTGGTGAGCAGTTCTCTTCTTTGCCAACAGCTTCTGGATCTCTTGGTTGTTTTCATCAAACCAGTCTTGATTTTTCTTGTGGGAGAACCCGAGGGATTCTTCTGCAGACTGGAGGATACTGTTTTTGATATGTTGCCAAAGCACTGTAGGAGAAGGATCTGCAGGATGGTCTTCAAGTGTCGTTTGTAGATTTGCCTGGAAGTTGTCTCTCATGGTAGCTTGTTGAAGATTGTTGACTTGGAGTCTCTTCTTTAAGATGCCACCCCTCTTAGGTTTGAACTTAAAATGAAGATTTAGTTTACATCTGACGAGGCGATGATCTGTTTGGCATTCTGCACTGGGCATTACTCGGGTATGACGGACATCACAAATGTCTCTCTGACAGACTAGAACATAGTCAATGAGGTGCCAATGTTTGGATCGGGGATGCATCCAGGTTGTCTTCAAGCTATCTTTCTGCTGAAAGATTGTGTTTGTAATAGTCAGCTGTTGTTCTGCACAGAACTCTAGCAGGAGGCATCCATTATCATTGCAATTTCCAACACCATGCTTGCCTAAGACACCTTTCCAGGCTTCGGAGTTCTTTCCTACTCTGGCATTGAAGTCACCAAGGATAATAATTTTATCTTCTACAGGGACTTTTTGTATGAGTTGGCGTAGGTCTGTGTAGAATATGTCTTTCTCTAAAGGGTTGGCTTGCATAGTTGGGGCATATATACTAAAGAGAACAACATGTGGGAGGCGTCCAACATATGATTTAAAAAAACTGTTGAAAAATGAATTGGACATAGCTCCCACTTTGGAAGAGACCCTTAAGGCCATACAGCAGATGAAAAACAGCAAGGCAGCTGGGATTGATGGAATCCCACCTGAAGTTTGGAAACACAGAGGTCATGCACTCCACGAAAAATTCCACGAATTCCTTGTGAATTGCTGGGAAAAAGGGGAACTGCCATCAGACCTCCGAGATGCAGTCATCATCACTCTGTACAAGAAAAAAGGAGCAAAATCCAACTGCTCAAACTATCGAGGCATAATACTGCTCTCTATTGCTGGAAAAATCCTTGCAAGGATACTCCTAAACAGATTAGTTCCTGCTATTGCAGAAGAACTTCTCCCTGAAAGCCAATGTGGTTTCAGAGCCAATAGGAGTACTACAGAAATGGTATTTGCCCTTAGACAATTGCAAGAAAAATGTAGGGAGCAGAACAAGGGTCTCTATGTAACATTTGTCGACCTCACCAAAGCCTTCAACACTGTAAGTAGAAAAGGTCTGTGGCAGATCCTGGAAAGACTAGGATGTCCTCCCAAATTCCTTAAAATGATTATCTTACTACACGAGGGCCAGCGTGGTCAAGTCAGATATGGCGATGCTCTTTCAGAGCCCTTTCTAATAACTAATGGAGTGAAGCAAGGTTGTGTTCTTGCTCCAACTTTATTTATAATCTTCTTCAGCATGATGCTCCAAAGGCCTATGGCAGAGCTTGAAGAAGACGACGACATCTATATACGTCACCGTACTGATGGTAGCTTGTTTAACTTAAGCCGTCTGAGGGCTCACACTAAGACTCTAAACTATCTAGTCCGTGAGCTGCTCTTCGCTGATGATGCTGCCCTTGTTGCCCACACAGAAGCAGCTCTGCAGCGCCTAACATCCTGCTTCGCAACAGCTGCAGAGCTGTTTGGGCTGGAAGTCAACCTGAAGAAAACAGAAGTTCTTTACAAGCCTGCACCACAGGACAAACACCACCATCCCCACATTGTCGTTGGCAAATCTGTGCTTAAGTCCGTTCAGCAGTTCACCTACCTGGGAAGCATCATCTCCTCAGATGCCAAGATTGACAAAGAGATCGATCACAGATTAGCAAAGGCATATAGCGCATTTGGAAGACTTCACAAAAGAGTCTGGAGCAACAAACACCTGAGGCAAAGCACAAAAATCAGTGTGTATAGAGCCATTGTACTGTCTACCCTCCTTTATGGATCTGAAACATGGGTCACCTATCGCCACCACCTACGACTCCTCGAGCGTTTTCATCAGCGCTGTCTACGCACAATCCTAAATATACACTGGACTGACTATGTGACGAACATTGCTGTCCTTGAGCAAGCAGGGATCACCAGTATTGAGGCCATGATATTGAAAATGCAGCTGCGCTGGGCAGGGCACGTTTCTAGGATGGAGGACCATTGCCTCCCAAAAATTCTACTCTACGGTGAACTCGCCACGGGTCAGCGTAAGAGGGGCGCTCCAAAAAAAGCGATACGAAGACTCCCTGAAAGAACATCTCAGGCTCGGCCAAATTGATCACCAACAGTGGTCCGCCCTGGCCTCACATTGGGAGGCATGGAGACGCACTATCCACAATCCTGCAGCCTTATTTGAGAACTCACGCCGAACAAGTCTTGAAGAGAAACGACAACGCAGGAAGAATCACAACCCAAAAACATCACCCAAGGAGACCTTCTGCTGTGCCTTTTGCAACCGGACTTCTTTATCTCGTATTGGCCTTTTTAATCATCAGAGCACTTGTAGAAAGCACGGGATGAGTCCTTCCTGAATCTTCGTTTGCGAAGAAAAGCCAGAGAGAAATTGTGAGGGGTTTTGTTTTGTTTTGTTTTGTTTTGTTCCAAGCAGAGTTACTTCTTTTGGGACATGTGTTTTGGCATCCCATTCCTTTTGTTCCACATTGACAAAAGCATTGAATGGTTTTGCTAGGATTTTCCCATCCTGGTCTGCAGGGAAGTGATACTGAACTAATACTGTATATCACAGGACTTTTGGGGTATTCAGTAATTTTTCTTAGTTCTCTCTCCCAATGGTAGCAAATTAAGACTCCCAGCATCCATTTGGCTGCACTATCTGTCATTTTGCTACAGGATAAGCAAAAAATAATAACAATCTTCAACTGTTCTTTATTCCTCTAACCCCTTAGTTCCTCCAGGTGTTCTAAAATTTTGCAGGTTTCTCAGCTTAGGATACCTCTATGATACATGGCATTTTCATACAATTTGACTCCTACAAAACCCATGCAAGGGCAAGGAAGGTGGGTGGTTATATTGCAATCTCTCTTCCTCTGCTATCCTGTGCTCTATTCTTGCCTTCTCTTTATTCCTTCAACAAAAAAATGAACAAAAGAAGATGAAAGAAAAGAAACAATTGATATAAAAAGGTCAGAGAGAACCTTCCAATTGTTTAGAAAGGTCACCACCTGGTTCACATTGAGAAACTATTTTTAAATATCCTCAGGAATGGAATGAAAGCTGCTCATAAAAATCAGTGTAACCATCCAGAATTGTGTTACCCTCCAGAAGAAACCCAAACATACCATTTACTGAAGAACAAATCTTACTAAACCCAGTAGTACAGTGGTTCTTAGCCTGTGGTCTGGGGACCCTCAGGGGGCCATGATGTCCTCACAGGGGGTCTGAGAAGGCTTGAAGGTTGCTCAGCCCACTTCTTGCCTGCAGTGAATGACAGGAGCCAAGGCAAAGGCAGGCTGGCTGGCTTGGCCTGTCCATGGCCATTCAATCCGCTTCAGCCACAATCTTGCAGGAAGAGGCAGGAGAAAAGTCTTCCCTTCCCCTCCAGTGCCTCTGAGAGAAGGTTTAATGAATGATGTAATTGTATTATTATTATTGTTGTTGTTGTTATCATCATCATCATTAAGGTTTTAAATCTTAAGTTAAGTCTTGGGGGTCCACAGCAACAAAAGATATTTAAAGGGGATCCCTGGTAAAGAAAAGTTTAAGAGCCACTGGAGTAGGTTTATATTGTTTAGTCTACGACCAAGGCTGCATCTGCACTGCAGAAATAATCAGTCTGACACTGCTTTTAAATTTTTATTTTTATTTTTATTTTTAGGTATTTATATCCCACTCTTCAGCCACGAAGGCTCTTAGAGCAGCTTACAAATTGTTAAGCAATAGCACCTACACCACTTTTATAGTGCACCAGGCACTCTCCAAACAGTCAATGTGTGTTAGCTATTTACCACCACAATCCAGGTACTCATTTTACCAACCTACAAAAGGATGGAAGGCTAAGTGAACCTTGGAGCCCTTGGGATGGAACTTGCAACACTGGGGCTACGGTACTAGCATTTAACCACTGTGCTACCAAGGCTCCCTTTAACTGCCATGGCTCCATGCTACGGAATTCTGGGATTTGTAGTTTTGTGAAATACTTAGCTTTCTCTGTCAGAGAGCTCTGGTGCCACAACATACTACAATTCACAGGTTTCCATAGCATGGAGCCATGGCAGTTAAAGTGGTGTCAAACTGAATTATTTCTGCAGTGCAGATGCAGCCTGAACTGCAAACTTAGAAAATGTTTATAGGAGAGCTGACCAATACTTCAATTTGTTTTGGCAAACTCAGTTCTTCAATGGTTTTCTAAATCATCACGTATTTGGAAATATGTGCATGAAAATTCTTATGAATTTTAATGTGGGCTTTTTTTAAAAAAAATTGAAGACTGAAGCAGAAGTGGAACAAATCATGGTCTAGAAAAATGAGAAAAATAGGGTCTGATGAAAAGAAAACTCAAAGAGAAGCTGAAATTGACTGAGATGTCCACCCTTAGTTTTTTTGTGTTTTTTCCCTGGGCTGTGAGGCCGTTTTCTAGAAGAGTTTATTCCTGACGTTTTGCCTGCATGTGTGGCTGGCATATTCAGAAAATGGTGGCATGGGTGTGTGTGGGGGTTTATATACTGTGAGTCCCTATTGGAGATGATACGTACTTTTATGTATTTGGATGGCTAGTTCCTGGGGGGAGATATGCAGGTGAAATGTCAGGAATAAACTCTTCCAGAACATGGCCTCACAGCCCAGGAACCCACCCCCCCACACAAAAAACCTATGTATGCTGGCCGTGAAAGCCTTTGACTTGTTCACATTGTCCACCCTTACTTTTGGTTAAACTTAGAAAGAGATCATAGAATCATAGAATCATAGAATTGCAGAGTTGGAAGAGACCACGAGGGCCATCCAGTCCAACCCCCTGCCACGCAGGAAATCACGATCAAAGCATCCCCGACAGATGGCCATCCAGCCTCTGTTTAAAGACCTCCAAGGAAGGAGACCCCACCATGCTCTGAGGGAGTGCGTTCCACTGCCTAACAGCTCTGTCTGTCAAAAAGTTCCTCCTAATGTTGAGGTGGAATCTCTGTTCCTGGAGCTTGCATCCATTGCTCCGTGTTCCAGTCTCTGGAGCAGCAGAAAACAAGCCTGCTCCATCCTCAATGTGACACCCCTTCAAATACTTAAATACTTATGTACTTATGTACGGCAAAGATAAAATTAACAAAGATTTCAATAATCATTATATTAGAGGCCCACTATTAAGAGTTTGGAAAAAGTATAAAGGAAGGTTAGGTCCAAACATTCCAATATGGACATCCCCTCACGAAGCCTTTTTCAGCAAAGAGGGTATTCCATCGAAAAAGTGGATCACTTACAAAGACATGGTAGTGGGAAAAGACAACCAACATCATATAAAAACACAAGAGGAACTTGGAACAGAAGGAATCGAGTGTCACTGGTATCTGTATAGACAGATAAAGGAAAGATATAACATGGATAAGAAATTAGAGGGTATTGAAACAAATAAATCAGTATGGGACAAAATAGTTCAAGCAGGGAATAAAAATATGATCACGAGATTCTATAAAGTACTGCTGGAATGGGAAACAGAAGATAATGTCATCAAAGACGCAATGATAAAATGGGCTCAGAATATAGGTCACCAAATTGAATTAAAGCAATGGGAGAAATTGTGGAACAAGAGGATGAAATATACTTTAAGCCAAAATGTTAGAGAGAACAACTATAAGATGTACCTGAGATGGCATTACTCACCATATAAAATATCAAGAATGTACAAAAATACTAAAAGCAACTGCTGGAAATGTGGTCACGAAATGGGCACTTTAGTCCACCTGTGGTGGACTTGTAAAGAAGCAGACAAATATTGGAAAACAATACAAAAAACGATAAATGGAATCCTAAATACCGATATCCCATTCAAACCAGAACTTTATCTTTTGGGGATGATGGAAGACGAGATGGAAAAGGAACATGGTAAAATGCTGTTTTACATGTTAACGGCTGCGCGAATTGAGTATGCAAAAGTATGGAAGGCCAAAATAACACCCACAGTGGACGATTGGATTATAAAAACCTGAGAAATGGTCGAACTGGATAGATTGACAACTTTATTGAAGGGTAAAACACTGGGAAAACATTATGAAGATTGGAAAGCTTTCTCGAATTTTTTAAAGGATAAATGGGGAGAAATGGCAGCAATCAGTGCATAAATAAATAATTTTTTCCCACCAACAGGAAAGGAAATAAAAAGGGGGGGGGAGAAGAAAGAAAGGAAAGGAAAAAAAGAGGGGGAAAGAAAAAAGAAGGAAAAGGGGGGGACAGAAAAGGAAATGGAGAGAATAAAGGAATATAAAGAATGAACAAACAAGCATACAAATAAATAAATAAAAATAAAAGATACCAATAAGCAGACAATGGCAATACAGTTCAACATAACAATATGAGTAGTAACATCAAATCTAGTGAAATATGAGATAACGGAGATATAGTAAGCTTTGGACAGACAATGATTTCAATTAATAGCTTTAAAGTGCCTTTAGACACGGGCAATACAGTGGGAAATTTGTGGATTTAGAAAAGTAAACAGATAGAAACGCGTGATAAGATGGGACAGAAAAAGGACAGTAAGTCAGAGCTTGTTTCAGACAGGAAGTCTATTTAGAGGAAGGATATTTTAGGAGATTAGAAAATAGGGGAAGATGGGTGGTGGGTTTTTTTTCCTTTCTTCCCCCACCCCATGAGTTTAGGGAGTTTGGGGAGTGTTATTTATTTATTTATTTATTTATTTTCTTCTTTTTCCTATATTAGACAAGGGAGAGAATTTATAGAAGTAATATCATACATATATGTACATATATATATATATATGCATACACTCTCTCTCTCTCTCTCTGGCTTTTCTTCGCAAACGAAGATTCAGGAAGGACTCATCCCGCGCTTTCTGCAAGCGCGCTGATGACTAAAAAGGCCAATCCGAGATAAACAATTCCGGTTGCAAAAAGCACAGCAGAAGGTCTCCTTGGGTGATGTTTTTGGGTTGTGATTCTTTCTGCGTTGTCGTTTCTCTTCAAGACTTGTTCGTCGTGAGTTCTCAAATAAGGCTGCAGCATTGTGGATAGTGCGTCTCCATGCCTCCCGATGTGAGGCCAGGGCGGACCACTGTTGGTGATCAATTTGGCCATGCCTGAGATGTTGTTTCAGGGAGTCTTTGTATCGCTTTTTTGGAGCGCCCCTCTTACGCTGACCCGTGGCGAGTTCACCGTAGAGTAGTATTTTTGGGAGGCGATGGTCCTCCATCCTAGAAACGTGCCCTGCCCAGCGCAGCTGTGTTCTCAATATCATGGCCTCAATGCTGGTGATCCCTGCTTGCTCAAGGACAGCAACATTCGTCCCATAGTCAGTCCAGTGTATATTTAGGATTGTGCGTAGACAGCGCTGATGAAAGCGCTCGAGGAGTTGTAGGTGGTGGCGATAGGTGACCCATGTTTCAGATCCATAAAGGAGGATAGACAGTACGATGGCTCTATACACACTGATTTTTGTGCTTTGCCTCAGGTGTTTATTGCTCCAGACTCTTTTGTGAAGTCTTCCAAATGCACTATATGCCTTTGCTAATCTGTGATCGATCTCTTTGTCAATCTTGGCATCTGAGGAGATGATGCTTCCCAGGTAGGTGAACTGCTGAATGGACTTGAGCACTGATTTGCCGACGGCAATGTGGGGATGGTGCTGTTCGTCCTGTGGTGCAGGCTGGTAAAGAACTTCTGTTTTCTTCAGGTTGACTTCTAGCCGAAACAGCTCTGCAGCTGTTGCAAAGCAGGATGTTAGGCGCTGCAGAGCTGCTTCTGCGTGGGCAACAAGGGCAGCATCATCGGCGAAGAGCAGCTCACGGACTAGATAGTTTAGAGTCTTAGTGTGAGCCCTCAGACGGCTTAAGTTAAACAAGCTACCATCAGTACGGTAGCGTATATAGATGCCGTCGTCTTCTTCAGGCTCTGCCATAGCCCTTTGGAGCATCGTGCTAAAGAAGATTGTAAATAAAGTTGGTGCAAGAACACAACCTTGCTTCACTCCATTAGTTATTAGAAAGGGCTCTGAAAGAGCATCGCCATATCTGACTTGACCACGCTGTCCCTCGTGTAGCAAGATAATCATTTTAAGGAATTTGGGGGGACATCCTAGTCTTTCGTAAAAATACGTGTGATTCCTGATGATTATAAGGCCCAAGATCTTAAAAATAGAAGCAAACTACGAATTATGGATGGGGTAATTTATGGAATAAGATGTACGATTTAATGACCTACAGATTGTATGATTTTGTCTTTCATCTCGACACTTCCTTTATTGTTTTGTTGATTTTATATTTTATATAATAAAAATATTCGGAAAAAAAATACTTAAACAGGGCTATCATATCGCCTCTTAACTGTCTTTTTTCCAAGCTAAACATACCCAGCTCCCCAAGTCTCTCCTCATAAGGCATGGTTTCCAGACCTTTCACCATTTTAGTCGCCCTTCTCTGGACACGCTACAATTTGTCCATATTCTGTTTTAATTGTGGTGCCCAGAACTGGACACAGTAGTCTAGGTGAGGTCTGACCAAGGCAGAATAGAGTGGCACTATTACTTCCCTTGATCTGGACACAATACTTCTATTGATGCAGCCCAAAATTGCATTGGCCTTTTTAGTTGCCGCATTGCACTGTTGGCTCATGTTCAACTTGTGGTCTACTAGGACTCCTAGATCCCTTTCGCATATAGTCTCATTCAGCCAGGTCTCTCCCATCCTATATCGATGCATTTCATTTTTTCACCCTAAGTGCAGTACCTTACACTTCTCCGTATTGAATTTCATTTTGTTAGCTTTGGCCCAGCTCTCCAGCCTATCCAGGTCATTTTGAATTTTGATCCTGTCCTCTAGGGTATTAGCTACTCCTCCCAATTTGGTGTCATCTGCAAATTTGCTAAGTATGGTCCTAATTCCTTCATCCAAGTCATTGATAAATATGTTGAATAGCACTGTGCCCAAAACCGAACCTTCTGGCACCCCACTGGTCACATCTTTCTAAGACGAAGAGGAGCCACTGCTGAGAACCAATTATAAATCCATTTAACAGTTAACTTGTTTAGCCCACATTTTACAAGCTTGTTTGCAAGAATGATGTAGCTAAAGTTGCAGGGATGAGGGCATTGCTCCTCTGAATAAGAATTTTGCCCTCCAAATGAAATTTTCCTTCACTCACAAAATTTCAAGCATTGCATTACCTTAAAACTACAGTTGAGTATTTAGAAATGCAGTTTAGTAATCCAAAGAAAAGGGACAGGCAAATTTACTAAGGGGATGTGAACACAACACATACAGTATAAGAGCTCTCTGTGTGAATGTCTCACCCTCTGTAATGCTAGAAGTTGGACGCTGACATTTTAATTTATGGGGCAGAATTCTTATTCAGAACAATGCCTCCATTTTGTCTCCACTGTATTCAGAGTACCATCTTAAATTGGGAGACACCATTGCCATAACTGTAGAAACTATTTGTGACTATGCATAGGTGGATTCACTGCACTCCCTTCTCACACAGCAAAAAATAGTCCAAGATCTTGACACAGTATTTGTGGTACAGCTGCATACATAATAAACAAAAGTACAATTTTGTTAAAAGAGGGGAAGAACAAGGACATAATTTTACATAGCATGGCAGCGCATGTGGGGATTAGAGAACATATTTGCTAAATTGGTTAGGGTTCTCATTAGTGGTAAATCCATGTGGGTCAGGAAAGGAAGAGGAAAACCACCTCTCTACCCACCATCCCCTACACTTACTTTCACAGTTGTAAGAGGAGCTTCATTGCTCAAAGAAGCTCCTCTTTTAAACTACCTGCCGATGGAAATTTTTTGTCTTGTCTTGTTTATTCATTCTGGTTTCCTGAGCATGTTTTGTTGCATTTGGAAGTGAATTATTTGCTTTTTTCATGCAGGTATCACCAGTAAACATTTGACCTATTTCAGAAAGGGTGTCATTCATCTGAAGTGTTATGGAACTGACAATATGACTCAGGCTGAGGATTATGTGTGGTATTTGTTGGGTGGGATTTTTCTTAAGCGTTAAAAGAGAAGGACAAGAAGGAAGAGGAAGAGGAAAAAGAAGCAATGTTCATGAAATAAATATTCCTCTTTAGATAAATATTAATTCTGGACTCATAGGGGAACAAACTTTTTAAAAATGTCAATATTCAACATATAATGAACATAACACTCTATTGACTATTCACTAATGAAATTTGTAGGCTAATCTAGGCTTCTGGCACTGGCAGCTTTTGAAAAATGTCTGCACTGAGATTTATTTATTTTTAATGTCCACTACTGTCAGTCTACCAGCAATAAGCATCCCCCTAGTTGATTTTTGGAACTTAAAGATCAATTATTTGTGATACTGTGAAAATAGCTTGAAATGTATGCTTTACTTTACTATTATTATACAATATGTATGCAAAGAATACTTCTTGGATTTAATTAATTTATTAATTCACCTGTTAATCAGAGTTCCATGTCTTTTAAACTAGGAATTATTTGTTCTGGGTTTCAGATTTTCTACTGTTTGCTAAATAGCATGGTCATAGTTACAAGCTATCAGTTTCCTCAATTCCCCATGTGAATTTTACAGTCCCCATTATATGTCTGTTCACTTATCTTTATTGTTGATACTTATCACTAGCTGATCTGCTCTGTTATTATTGAAGGCCACTGGCTGCCATTCTCTAGCTGTTCTGTTGTCATTGAGGGCCATGAAAGCCAAAAGGTAGAAAACTAAGTGGTAAGGGAGACTCAGGACAAATGCAGAATTTGAACTCCACAGTTCTTGAGGATGTGTTATTACATTAAATTTCATTAAATGCCTCATTATGACAAAACAAAATTGCTGACAAAAAAAAATGACTTCAGAAGAGGATACTGAACTAACTGCTTTTGTGCAATGGCAGAAAGAGATTTTCAGATTTGTATGGCAGGCAAAGAAACCCAGAATAAAATTTGAAATACTATAAGATGCTAAGGAAAGGGATGGCTTGAGAGTCCTTAATGTCAAATTGTATTATGAGACCTGTTGTTTTGTATGGTTGGTGGAATGGATATTGCTTAGAACTTTAAGGCCTTAATTTAAGATTTGGTTGGCATGGTTATTTTTGGTATGATAAAGTCAAGGCATATGCTGAATTAAAAAATCGTTGCATTGGAAAGGCTGTATTATCTGTTTGCTATAAATATAAGTACTGTAGATACTTTTTCCTAGTGTAGTGCAGCAAGCCTTTTAAAGGAAACAATGGGTTAAAAATTGAAGATGGTTGCTTTATGAAGATCTTTTTTATTTTAAACAAGACAGTTGGAAGTTTAAATCAAGATAATTGATTCTTAAGGAGCAAAGATCTTAATTGGTTTGCTTATAGGTAACTTAAGGACAGATTTAACCAAGATAAGAGAAATGCAGCCACAGAGGTTAGAGACAATGTGTTTTATTTAGAGTTGTGTAAAGATGATGACTGTAATTTAAAAAGTGTATAAATGGCATTTGAAGCTAGAGACAGAAGATGAGCCTATTAAACAGTCCATGATAATTTGGGGCATAATGTCCATATGGATGTATGGGGGGAAATGTGGTCCAAAGATATAAAATTTACTTTGTGCAGTAATTTAAAAGAAAACCTGTATAAGATGATGTATAGGTAGTATCTAACCCCAAATATGCTATTAAAAACATCCCAGAATGTTTCAAACTAATGTTGGGGATGTCAAGATAAGGACGGCTCCTTTTTTCATATGTGATGGACTTGTAAGAAGGCAAAAATTTGCTGGTGTAAAATTTGTATGTTACTCTAAATAATTAAGTCTGTTTCATAATGTTACCAGAAATGTTTTTGTTGGGCATTATGGATAAAGAACTGGAGAGTAAATATGGATTACTCATATGACAATAGCAGCAAGAATATTGCTTGCTCAAATTTGGAAGTAGATAGAAGCACCGATGATGGAAGAATGGATTGATAATTTTGCTGAATTAGCTCAAGTGGCCAAATTAATATGGGTTCTGAAGGATAAGCCAATTATAGATTTTTTGAAAGACTGGAAACTATTTATGTATTTTTTTGAGCAATAATAAATTTATCAATGTAATAATCTGTGGTTATGGTTATTAGTAATTTTAGTAGGATTATTTAGTTGGATCTGTAATGGTAGAATAATAGTTTCCTTTTTTATGTACAATTCATTTCATTACAGTCAGGATTGGGTGAGGAGAGCCTTAGGAGATTTTCACACGGGAAAAAGATTCCCCGGAGAAATCGGGACAGAAAGATTTCTTTACCAGAAGCAGCGCCACGGTTCGCACGCCCATTTGTCTCTCCCGATATGCTGTTGTCGTCACGCTGGGTTATTTCTTCCCTCTTCCAGAATATTTTATTAATGGCAAACTCCCGTTAGTAAAATATTCTGGAGGGGGGTGCTCTAGAGGTTGATATTCCCTTCCTCCTCCCATAGTGTTCAAAGCGTTCCCACTTACTAAATGGTGTCTGAAGCCCCCCCCCCTTATCCACATAGCCTTTCATGCATCATGGGGAGCAACAGGATCCATCTCTGTAACCAGACATGAAATGATGATCTGCTGATGTCTTCCAGAGGTCTCAGTGCTGCTGGAATAATTTTGCATCTAGCTATGGGGATCTAGCCAAGTGCTTCTGTGATCCTGCCTATGCATGCCCATGAAGGGGACTTCAGAGACTTTTCAATAAGATGAGTGTTGTGTATGTGTGTGTATGTAAGACTCAGCCCAGTATAGGTCAGCATGTGGATCTACTGTGCTATGCTGAACCATATAGGACTGTGGGTTCTCTCTGTGTGTGTGCATACATTGGCTAAGCGGATAAATGCAGAGTGAAATTCCTGATTTTATTATGCAGATCTTGTCTACACTGGCCAGAATACTACACCTTTCAACTGGAGTATTCTGGCCCCGGTGCTAGCCCATTCCCCTCCCCGCCCATTACTGAGACAAAACAGACAGAAATCTACATGTACATGTAGGCCTGTATTAGCAGGTGCCTCCCCCACTGTCGCACATCACACTCTCTGAAGCCGGGAAGGAGGCCCTCAGCATGTAAGGCTGGTCACATGCAGGAGGCCTTGATCATGTGCTGGGGGTCTCCTTCCCGGCTGCAAAGCCATACCAGTGGTGGCAGCAGCCAGCTGTCCAGGCTGGTGTGCAGGTACAGACCCTGTGTTCCCACACTGGAGCCATCTAGGTTTTTATGCATAACATGGGTTTCCCTGGATGTTAATTTAAAATTTTTTAAATAGGTTTACCCTGGCTTCCTCCTGGCTTTGCCTTGGGTGCTGTCAGGACTTCCTGGACTGCAGGGCTCCAAGCAGGGGAGAAGCTGGGGTAGATTGCCTATCTCGACAATCCCACAGTGATAAAGACCACAAACCACCATCCCCTTTTTTTGAGGTCAAATATCAAACTTCCATTATTTATAAGAAGAGCTGGATTTTGCCCCAGAGTTTCTAAGAGTTGTTATTGATGACTTTGCTTTTATGTTCAGAGTCCCCATTGATACTTTTCTTGGGATTAGCAATGTTTAAATTATTTTTTTCCAGGGGAACAATGCTTACCATGTTCCAACAATCCTTTCTTTATTGGACCAGGGGTCTTTCAAACAAACTAGCAAACAACCTTATGCTACATGTATTCATTTACCTATTGCATGTACTGTAGGGTGGAATCCAGTGGAAAACAGCAGTTTTCAATGCAGTGGAGAAAAGAATCCAGAGGAAACCAAATGATATGTTTTTTGCCCGTTCACACATACCCAACATGAAAATACATTCCAGAGAGATAACCCTTTAAAACATTATGGAAAATTATGTGGGGGAGGGGGGTGGATGACGACCAATCAATAAATTCCTTCCTCTTCCATCAGTGGAAGCATCTATTGGATCAAGAATGCCGCTAGTGCTATCCACTCTGTTTGTTCCTATCCATCTATCCATGTTAATCTGAATAATACAGACTGCGCTCTGAAAGTGTTAACAAATAGGACTTCCTTGAGTATAAAGAGCTGTACATTTCATGTGACCTCAAGATCTTTTCCAGAATTACATTTGTGTGATTCTTCATCACTATCAGTATTTTTTTGTATCACATAACCTGTTCTTCACACACACACACACACACACACACACACAACATCCTAAATTAAGTAGGACTGATATAACCTCCAAATTCCTTAATAAGTATAGTAAGATATAGTGAGATTAGAGTTCCTGAATTTGAGAGTCTGTGAGGGCAAAGAGTGACAGGCCAGTCAAAGCCATTAAAAAAGAACGATGAGCATACATAATATTCAGGATTGCATTTACTGATAAAGACAGGAAGAGTGAATGTTGACATTTCTGTGTTTCTGTCAGTTTCAATTGCATTTTAAAACTTGATATCTGTGGGGATTTTTCTATTTTGTCTACATGTGATATGCACAGTGGGGAAACAGTGATCTACTGGATCAATCAATTCCTTGAAGGTTATGCATTCTGCTGGTGGTTTCAGGGTGGATAATTAAAAAAATATGCCTTACTGCAGGCTGGTGAAAGATATGTTTGCTGACAGGGGCTTGTGGGAAGAGGTGGACTTCAAAGTGGCTGCTTGTTCAGAGCATGGAAAATGTATCAGTGAAGACAAATATTGTCAGAGTACAGGGCTTGTGGTTTAAGCTCAGATGAATGAACACATCACTTCTGTAATGATGCAAGGGAGAAAAGATTGTAAATCTGGCTTCTCTGGGAAAAGTGAACTTTGAGTGAATTCCAAAGGCATTATTTCTACAGAAAGTGCTTTCAAATTTACATCAAACGCAGAACACAAAGCTCCTTCTTTCTCTCTTCTCAGCTCCATCCACCCAGCTCAGCAAGTAAACATGGAAAGGCATTTTAATAGCTGACAGTGTGCTGTTTACCCACTACTTTATCAAACAGGATGGCTGCAGAGAATAATCAAGGTTTCATATGGATTGCATTATTTTGATGCATAGTGTCATATTTTCTTACTGGTTCTGATACGTCAGTGACTTTCAGTTTCTTATCTCAGTTTTGTGGCTTATAAACTATAATTGACTGTCTCTTGGGACAGAGCAAACTATTTCCCCCCCTGATGCTGTATCATTCCTCCTGCCAAGCTCTTATTTTGTGCTATTTTTTCTCCCCATGAAATAATAACAACACAAAAATCCAGGGCATATTCAGCCTGATAGTATCTCTCTGTGTTAATGCAGCTGAGGTTATTAACCTAAGCTCTATTGATTTACAAGTTCTGTGTTCTGACACTGAACAAACTCATACTAACAATCCATGGGAGGGTCTAATGAAAGGTCCCATAGAAGCAGGGGAAAGAAACTCTCTAATTTTAACATTTCTTTACATTGCAGTTAGATTTACTTTAAATTAGTACAGATGCAAATAACCTCTGAATAAAGCTGTGTACTTCAAAAACAGCCAGCTCAGAGATTTTGTTTTCATGGAAGAAAGCATCTGTAATAGTTTTTGCAAAAGAAAAAAGAAAAGAAGAAAAATAGAAATAGAAATAGAAAGAACATAAACTTGCTTAGGTGTTAATGGGTTTTATAGATTTCAGAGATCCCGTGGCTAAACAGAAGTCAGCAATTCTAAAGGATATGGAGATGATGATGATGCTATTCCTGTGTGCTCAGTTTTTTTTTTTTAATTAAATAAGCAGGACAGCCCCAACTTCAACACAGTTCAAATTCATCAGAGTGATGAAGCAGTTACCAGAAAGAGGTCTTTTCAAGAACCTTGTCACACTACACTGTTATAGCACTATTATTCCACTTTAACTGCTATGATTGCCTCCTATGGCATCCTGGGGTCTGCAGTTTGGGGAGGGGCATTTAGCATTTTCAGCCAGAGAGCTCTCAAATCCCAAAATTCCACAGGAGGCAGCCATAGCAGAAAAAGTGGGATAATAGTGCTATAACAGTGTGGTGTGATAAGGCTCTCAAGCTTTGCTACTCAAGAACATTTTCATCTTATGTATACAGAGTGTGTTCAACCATTCAGATATGTGTGCTGTAACAATGCCTCCTCATAATTGTCCTTGACAGTTGTAATAATCTATCCATCTGAGGAGTGTATGCATCTGATATTGGTCAACACAAAATGCAACCATTGATTGCATTGATCTGATGTTGTACAAGTGAAGGAGCTGGGAATGTACATGCAAATCATTTTTAAAATGCTGAAATTCTCTTGATTCATTTTTACAGTGATTTTTTTTTCTTTGGCAATCTGATGTGGGGGACCAGCATTTTCTTTCCCAATGTACCACACATGGGTAACATATTTGTGCCCTTTGTCTACAATTATTTTTCTGTTTCTGGAAAACTCACCAAGTATTGGCAGCCTGGTGCCAGACCCTGAAACACCATTTTGAATAGCACTGGTTTAGCAAAGAAGACATAACTCTAACTCCAGCCCCCATCCTCAAATTCCAATTCTCATCCTCAGGCCTGCAGCAATACCCAGCATGGCAAGTCCCAGGATTCATGAAATCAGGGGGTCCAAAACTAAGATGCATTTCTAAAAAAAATGTGTGGGCCTGACTCTGAGCATGGAAACACCAGTGCATGTGGCTGGAGCTGCCCCTGCCTCTTATCTTGGTTTTGTGGTTCATAAAACACAATATCGCTGGGCTTTGCCTTCAAAATCTTAATTCCCCACTACCCAGGGACAGGGGGATTTCCAGCAGATAATGAGCCATCAACCAAGGAAAAACCCAAGGAAAATCTATGGATGCTGGCTGTGAAAGCCTTCAACTTCACATAAGTGATACACTTTTTTTTCACCCTCTCTGGGTTACTTGTAATGTTTTAAGTGTGTTTTTGTGCTTGGTGTTACTTTCACTGTAGTATTTTGTTTTTATTTTTGAATTTCCTGCACTCTTGTCTTCTATCAAGAGCAGCTGGGATTTCAATGCAGGAAGTGAAAGGAGCTCTGTTTGAGCTCCATTCACTCATGGGCTGCCCTGCCAAGGCAAGGAGCCACGATTAAGGTAGGTTTGAAAACTTTTTATGTTTTGGCATTACAGGGATGGGCATGGGGCAGAAGAGGAGATTTGGAGACAGGAACACTTTTTTTGTTCCTGTTTGAAAGTCTCCAGAGAGAGACTTTTGATTCCTGAATACTATTGAAGGTATTGCCTTTTAAATAGATTTTCTGCAAAACCTGAGATATGAACAAATGCCCTTTCATGCCAGATAGGGAAAATTTTAGGATTTAGGAACAAATACATGTTTCTTTCATTATCTGTAATATTAGTAATAATATTAGTACTTTGTTAATAAATGCAACCTCTTGTTGAACTAATGTGTCCTGGTTCAAGGGAATTAAGATTAACCTATCTAATCTTAGACCAAATTATAGGGCCATTTTGTAGTATTTCAAACTATTGAAAAGGTGTGAGCTAGCCTGTAAATAATTTAGATAGGCAAACATTGGAATCTGGAAGACTTACAACTCCATACTCCAAGTGATGTCTTCCACTATGTACTGTTCCTCTTTTGGCTTCTTTGTAATATATAGTACCAACTATGGATTGTTTTATTAATATATGAGGTTTCTTTCTGAGTAGCTACATATAGAAAAGAACATCATTTGATACATATGATACAGTTTTAAATTGTATGTACTGTAGTCTATAGCCACATAGCCTAGATTTTATTTTACTTTACTTTTATAGAATATTGTGCCCAGCTATTCGGACCCTGCTGTGCAAATTTCATAAACTTTCTCTACTAGTATGTTTGTTTAATTTTTGCTTTCTAGATCAGGGTGGTATTACATGTATATTTGTGAGATCCATGTACTTACTGAAAACAATTTCAAAATATTGCATCTGCTGTAAAAACCAACATTTTGGCAGAGTAGAATGAAAGGAATATGAGCCAATTTAACAGAATAAAGTCACCGTACCTGGTTCATGAACTGCCAGTGAAGGCTAAAAGAGAACATCCCAAGTCAAATATCATTCTTCCTACAGACGAGAGTGCAGAGTGTGTTCAATATTAAATAATGAAGAAAAATTAACTGTTTGACCTTCAAGCTGTGGTTGCCTGTAACATCTGCAGGGGTGATGGACTGAATTTAATGGTCTCTCTCAGGTGGCTGATGAATCCATATAGTTTGCTTAGGTCTCTTGGGGATTTTTCTGCAGATTTAGGCAATTGTTCCTGCCAAGGCCTTGCTTCAGCCTGGGGTGAGAGAATAACCAAAGTTCTTAATAAAATTGCTCCCAGACATCCTCAACCCAGTTGCAGAACTGTGTCAGTGACCTGGGGCTCAGTTAGATGGGAGAATGAATAGTAGAAAATAGTGCATTAACTCACCATCACAGCAACGTTCATTTGTCTCCACGATACATTTGCTAGATTGCTGCCATACAAAGCTGTGTTTTAAGATCACATGGAGCATGCCTGTGAGTAAAGATGGTGGCTGTGAATTAATTACATGCATTATTATTCCCCAAAAGCTCCCTCCATTCCCCCACTTGTTAAATCAGAGACACAGAAGAGCGATCTTCTGCTTAGATTTTCCTTGGTTTTTTTCTGGGCAGTGAGGCTGTGTTCTGGAATAGTTTCTTTCTGATGTTTCACCTGCATCTGTGGCTGGCATCTTCAGAGAATGGGTGGGGAGGTGTATGTGTGGAGATTATATGCTGTGAACCCCTGTTGTGGAGTATATGTAAATTTGTGTAATTGAATGGTTAGTTTCTGCGTTTAGATATGCAAGGCTCGTTAGTGTCTGTTTGGCTAATGGTTGGTTGATGGGCCATTACCTGCTGGGAATCCCCCTGTCCCTGGGTGAAATTCTTTTGTAAGTGTTGAGTTTTGATTCTATTGTATTTCAAAACTGGGAGCCAGATTTTGTTTACTTTTAAGGTTTCTTCTTTCCTGTTGAAGTTGTCCAGGTGTTTATGGATTTCAATAGCTTCGCTGTGCATTCTGACATGATAGTTGTTGGCCTGGTCCAGAATTTCTGTGTTTTCAAATAGCATTTTGTGTCTAGGTTGGTTTATAACATGTTCTGCTCCTGCTGATTTTTCTGGCTGGCCCAGTCTGCAGTGTCTCTCATGTTCCTTGATTTGTGTCTGCACACTGCTTTTAGTGGTTCCTATGTAAACTTGTCCACAGCTGCATGCCATGCAATAAACTCCTGCAGCTGTGAGAGGGTCTCTTTTGTCCTTTGCTGAGTGTAGCATTTCTTGGATTTTTTTGGTTGGTCTCTAGATTGTTTGGAGGTTGTGTTTCCTTATCAGTTTCTGTCTGTGACTCCTTTGATGTATGGTCAAAATACCTTCCCTTTGGGTGGCTGTTTTTCTTCTTCATTCCTGTGGTTTTTTTCTGAGTCTGGCTGCTCTTGTGATGTCTGATCTGGAGTAACCATTAGCCTGTAGAGCCCAGTTTAGGTGCCTCAGTTTGTCCTCCAGGTAGTGGGGTTCGCAGATCTTTTTTGCACGGTCTACCACTGTTTTTATTGTGCTTCTATTTTGTCCTGGATGATGATTGGAGTTCTTTTGTAGGTACCTGTCAGTGGGTTTTCTGTATACCTTGTGGCCTAATCATTGGTTTGTTTTGTGGATGACTAGAACATCCAAGAATGGCAGTGTTCCTTCCTTCTCTTTTTCCATCGTGAATTGGATATTTGGGTGGATGGTGTTCAGGTGGTTCAGGAATGAGACCACATCTTCTTCTCCATGCTTCCAAATGGTGAAAGTGTCATCCACATATTGGAACCATGTTGTGGGCTTTTTTGGTGTTGTTTCCAGGGCTTGCTTTTCAAAATGTTCCATGCAAAAGTTTGCTATCACTGGGCTCAGGGGCCTGCCCATGGCTACCCCATCTATATGTTTGTAGAATTCGTTATCCCACTGGAAGTAGCTTGTGGCCAGGCTGTGTTTGAACAAGGCTGTGATGTCTTCAGGAAATATTTGTTGTATGAGTGCCGTGATGTCCATTATGGGGACTTGGTGAACAAGGAGACAACATCAAAACTGATCAGGCTGTCTCCAGGTTTCAGTTTGATGTTGTTGATTTTTTTCTATGAAGTGAGCTGAGTTTTTGATGTAGTGAGGGGTTTGTCCTATGTGGGTTTGTAATTGTGGGGCCAGAAATTTGGCCAAGCCATGATCTTCTGTTTATTTTTATTTATTTATTTTGCTCTGCTAC
This sequence comes from Gambelia wislizenii, assembly GCA_030847615.1. NCBI lineage: Eukaryota > Metazoa > Chordata > Lepidosauria > Squamata > Crotaphytidae > Gambelia > Gambelia wislizenii. The sequence goes on along the minus strand of JAUMIR010000001.1, from coordinate 113,877,820 downwards.
TCAAAAATAGCACACAATTGTTCCATGAGAATAAAAATGGTGGCTCCAGCCACTTCGTCATTGGCAAGCTTGCTCCTGCACACTAATCACTAATTTTGACTTCTGGGATGTGCCCCAATTTGAATCAGTTGTTCAAATGGTCTGGAATATGCATTTCTGCATATATATATATATATATATATATATATATATATTTAAACTTAATGATAAATAGCTTAGGCTGTTATTGAGAAGTACTTGGAGTTTTGCCCCCCTCTCCTTTCAAATATGGCGAATTGCTATGGGAGTTCATTTGGACAAAAGGTATTCCCCTTGCATTCCAAGAGGATTTTTTTACTACCTAGATAACATCCTGGTCTTCTGTGGACTTGAAGGCAATGGAGCAACAGAGTCACTGACTAAAGCAGGGTTGGCAAAAACCTCATGGTAAGTACAGCAGGAAAAAGTGTTCATTTTAAATTGTATTCTGTGGTAGACGTGATGGTGAAGAGATCCACTTCTCCAAGGCATATTGCATCTAGTTAGCATTATCCAGATGAACCTATTAAGTATTGAAGATAATTAATGGAATATACCGTGAAAAGTAGAAACGAGCCCTCAAAAGTCTGACCAGTAAGCTGGTTTATTTTGCAACTGAAGGGTAGTCACCAATGGCTCCTTTTCATCCTGGAGATAAGTGACTAATGGGGTGCCACAGGGTTCTGTCCTGGGCCCAGTGCTATTCAACATCTTTATCAATGACTTGGATGAGGGAATAGAGGGTATGCTTATCAAGTTTGCAGATGACACCAAATTAGGAGGGGTAGCTAATACCCCAGAGGACAGGATCAGAATCCAAAATGACCTCAGCAGATTAGAAAGCTGGGCCAAAACTAAAAAAAATGAATTTCAACAGGGAGAAGTAATAGCGCCACTCTATTCTATTTTAGTCAGACCTCACCTGGAATACTGTGTCCAGTTCAAGGCAGCACAATTCAGGAATGATATTGACAAGCTGGAATGTGTCCAGAGGAGGGTGACCAGGATGGTGGGAGGTCTGGAAGCCATGGCGTATGAGGAGTGGTTTAGGGAGCTGGGCACATTTAGTCTGGAGAAGAGAAGCTTGAGATGTGACATGATAGCCATGTTTAAATATTTTAAGGGATGTCATACTGAGCATGGAGCAGGCTTGTTTTCTGTTGCTCCAGAGACTAGGACATGGAGCAAAAGGCTCAAACTACAGGAAAAGAGATTCCACCTAAACATTAGGAAGAACTTCCTGTTAGTAAGAGCTGTTCGGAAGTGGAATACCCTGCCTTGGAGTGTGGTGGAGTCTCTTTCTTTGGAGGTTTTTAAGCAGAGGCTAGATGGCTATCTGTTGGGAATGATTTCATTGTGTATTCCTGCCTGGCAGGGGGTTGGACTGGATGGTCCTTGTGGTCTCTTCCAACTTTATGATTCTATGATTCTATAAAGTTGCTCATATCTGAACTAACTTGTATGAGATTACTCATATCTACCATTGTTTTAGCAGAAATGAATGTGACCAGAATGCCATTTAGTCATATTACAGTATTAGGAAAACTTCAGCTTCTACATATATGATTAAACTGCTTGCAGTAGTGAGGATTACCACTAGTTCTTTGGAAACCTGCCTATAATAACTTGTGAAATAATCTAGCTTTGGGCTGGTTATTTGGAATCAGAAGGCATTAATGCCTACTTGAATGAATTAGTGGTCTCTACAAGCATGAAAGAAGATGCTATCGGGCTACCACTGAAGAAATTTAGTCTAGATGCAATGGTTTCTAATAACGGTCAAGAATTTGGCATTCTTAGGCAAAGTTTTCGAGCATGGACTACCTTTTCCATGCAGTATTAGATCCATTTCAAATGCAGGTTTAGTTTGTCTCTGAGACAGAAACAATTTTGGGCACCCTAATAAAAAACATATGCTGGGGAATGAACTGGGTGTTGTGCTCCTAGACTTTTCAGTGGCTTTTTCTACTATACATACATATATACATAGCCTTTATTGTGGTCAACAAACCATGAGGTGACAGAATGATCTTACACATTCTGCACAGAAGTAAATCTATATGTTCTACACATAAGTAAGAATATAAACAATCTATGTTAAAAACCCAGCAAAATATAATTAATTACCTCCCTCTCTCTCTCTCTCTCTCTCTCTCTGGATTTTCTTCACAAACGAAGATTCAGGAAGGACTCATCCCATGCTTTCTGCAAGTGCACTGATGACTAAAAGTCCAATGCGAGATAAACAAGTCTGGTTGTAGAAAGCACAGCAGAAGGTCTCCTTGGGTGATGTTTCCAGGTTGTGATTCTTTCTGCATTGTCATTTCTCTTCAAGACCTGTTCGGCATGAGTTCTCAAATAAAGCTGCAGCATTGTGGATACTGTATCTCCATGCCTCCCGATGTGAGGCCAGGGCAGACCATTGTTGATGATCAATTTGGCTGAGCCTGAGATGTTGCTTCAGGGAGTCCTTGTACCTTTTTTTTGGAGCGCCCCTCTTATGCTGACCCATGGCGAGTTCACTGTAGAGTACTATTTTTGGGAGGTGATGGTCCTCCATCCTTGAAATGTGCCCTGCCCAGTGCAGCTGTGTTCTCTATATCATGGCCTCAATGCTGGTGATCCCTGCTTGCTCAAGGACAGCAACATTCATCACATAGTCTAGTATAGTGTATATTTAGGATTGTGCGTATACAGCGCTGATGAAAGCGTTTGAGGAGTCGTAAGTGATGGCAATTGGTGACCCATGTTTCAGACCCATAAAGAAGAATAGACAGTACAATGGCTCTATACACACTGATTTTAATTAATTACATATAAATGCATTTAAAAACAGCTTAATATAAAAAAAATTGATAGAAACCACTAAGATTTGAGGATATCATGTATTTAAATTTCTATTAAAATCATACACCCTTATTACTTTTGGTAACCCTACTGTTCCTAAAATTATATCTTGCATAAGACACCTCAAATGTTTAGACTAAAGGAAATTCTTACGTTATCAACTTTAGTGTACCATGGCCCTTCAAGTTTTGACAGCACAGAAAAAATAGCCTTTGCATCCTCCTTTGTTACTTTTTTCCCCCAGTACCCTCTAATAGATACACTAGGTACCATTCCAGGGGTATTCCTGGGAACCTGCTTAAGAGAGGGACTACTAAACTTAATCTCTCATCCTTGTAAAATATGGAATAGAAAAGTACATGGGATAAAGATTCTACTAGTCCCTCCCCACAGGGGCATACACAGTCCTTGTACTCAGTTTGCAGGAAACCCCCCTCTAATACAGCAGATGGGATGACGTTAAATCTGGCTTTACTAAATGCCACCAGGTATTTGGGAACTGTTAAATTTTCAAGATATTTTGTGCCCCCAGTTGGATTGAACCTGAAACCCAAGATAATAGGGAAGCAAGTGGTACATGCAACAGATGTAGAATATTGGGTATCAACGTCTTTGATCTGCTGTACAAGGATCAGCTTTGCCCTGGGCCAGTCAAGAGTGAGGAGGAAGGTATCTGAGAGGCCTAATTGCTGCAGTTTTTCTTTCACAGCTTTAAACAGGTGAACAATGTAAGTATCTTCAGAAGGGATGTGACTCCATATAAGGTCAGATGCCTCTGGTCCTGCAAAAAGGACTCTCAGCCAGTACACTAAGGCCCACTTCCATGAAATGCATTCAGCCAATGTACAACCAGCTCCAAACATAGAACCGCTGATAAAACACAGTTTGGCACAACAAATAATTTTCTGAGAAATGCTGAGAAGCACTGCTATGAACAAAGAAGCTGATATTTATTCCAGGCAGAATGCAACATGAAGGTATTTGGGGTAGGGAAATCATCTGACCTTATATGGAATCACACACCTTCTGAAGGAACAAGTACTAGATTCAGCAGTGTTTCTGAACCAGGACAGCTAAACTTAGGGTATGTTGATAACTGGCTTGTAACCAGATGCAGTTTTATTTGGAAAGGATGCTTGGATATTCATGTTTCAATGACATCTTGGCTTGAAAACTGTAGTGCCCAGTTTCCAGATCTTTCAGACAGTCAACTGGTCAGAATATGGCTGCCTAGACATTTGTGGGAGCTGGGCTGGTTCATATGGCACTGATACTGTGCCAGCTGCACTGGTTGTGGTGCCTTTCCAAGGCCTTAAAAGCCTTTAAGGGTTTGGTTCCAAGTTTCTTAAAGAGCTAACTTCTTCTATGCTAGCCTGCCTGGATTCTGAGGTCACCGGCAGAGAGCCCTCCCATCTGCACACTACCAAAAGTGATTAGCTTAGTGAGTACAAGGGAGAAGGTCTTTTCAGCCATGACCCTGCACCTCTGGAATCAGCATTCATTGATGGTTTCTTTGCAAATTCTTTGCAAATATTTTAGAAAGTTCTGAAGACCCACCTATCTTAACAGGGCTATTTTTCTTAATTCTTGCAATTAGTATCTAATCCAGTCTCGCTGTGATATAAGTGTTGGTTGCATCCTTAGAGCAATGGAAACCAACAAGTGTAGGTTATAAATATTTGCTGACAAACATTAAAATGGATGTAAATGAAGTCAGAACTGAATGAAATAAAGAGTTATTGGCTGACTTGTCCTGTGCAAGTCAATCAATGAAAAATTGCTCTAGTCAATATCTAAGAAATTTTTAAGATTAAAAAACTACATCTGGATCAGGAAAAATAGACATTTTGGACATATGGGACACCAGTATATCTTTCTGAAAAAAATGGGCCACTTCAGCTAAAAGTAGCCAATGTAACTACAGATCATTCTTCCTTGGCTCCATTATTGCTGGATGTATTAAAGCCTATTGATTTTGCAGTAGAAAAATATTTGATATTTGTAGATGTACCGTCAAATCATATTCCTGTGACTTGGAACTTAACTGATGGCCAATGTGGCTAATCTAGGGTGCTTTTACTGTACTTGAAACAGAGATACAAGGTTGGAAAGACATTTACCATCTATTTTTCTGTGGTCAGATGATCTAGCTACTTCAGGCACACATGAATATGTATTGTACAGATTTTAGCTCCAGTTTATGTGAATGTGCTGTATATATCTAATTCCTCCAACCCATCCTTTCCAATCTTCTTTTCCTTTTTTTTAGGGGGGGGGGATTTTCATTTCAAAAAGCCTGGAGAGAAATGGAGAAAGAGTCTGGTCATGTGGCCTGCTGGTGAGCCCTCCAGCCATACAGGTAGTCCTCCAGCTGTAAGGATTGGATTTCAAGGGCAACCAATGAAACAAGCAGATGCCAGTGATGGAAATAAAAACCTTCAGTGGAGTGATGCCAGCTTGCATTGAGAGAAGAATGGATAAGAACAAATCACATCTAAGTCCATAGACTACTTTTGTACACAAAAGTGAAAGTGCATAGGCTGCTGCTGAAGTGTAGAAACTGCAATGGGATTTCTTCTGCTTGGCTGCTAGAGCCAGGTATTTGGGGAATTTTGGGTAGCAAATCCATACATTGCTGCTTGGGACACAGAGGGAGTTCTGAGAAGACAAGCATAGAATTGTGCTTCTAAATGTTCTAGAGCTGGTCATCCATGTATAGAAATCTATATCCATGTACAGAAATCTATATCAATGTACAGATTGTACTTGTTGGATCTAGTCCCTCATGAGAAAACGTTATCAAATTTATCCATGTAAAAAATATTCTTCAAAAGACATTAAGAAATAGATTAAAATATGTCTGTGGAGAAAGATTCAGTTCAAGTTTCTTCTAGAGTTTCAGTATGGAGTAAATATGTATGGATGTATTACAGAGACCTATGTTTCAATGGGAGTTATTTTCACATGCTGTGTTTAGGATTAAGGCATGGGAATGAAAAATGCTGACATAATCTGAAGAACAGCATTGGAAATACAGTATATCTCTAGGGATCTATGGGAAAGAGATTTTTAGCCATGTGCACCATTAGTTCTGTAAAGGAAGTGAACTGACACTGGTAAATATTAGAGAGGTTTTTTTTTTAAAAAAAAAATAAGATTTGTTTTTTAAAAAATCAGTCTGCCAGCACATATTCATGCCACATTAATTGACAGTGCCTTTAGGAAATAATTTTGACAGCAAAGACTAAAGAGCAGAAAATTAAGTGAATATTGTTCTTTACAAAGTTCTGTTGAAATTTTTATTTCTAGTTGTAGCTGAACTCACAGCTCCTAATATATTTTTTTTAAAAAAAACAACTGAAAATGTTTCCTACATTTTATTGCAGTTTCAATATTCATTACTAACATTTAAAATAAGCAAAGCATTACATTTTATCAGTAACAAGAACACATTGCATTGTTTCATTTATATATGCTTCTAGGTCCAAAGCATTAAAAAAGTACATTTTTTGGCTCATGCTATGTTTGGAACCACAGGAGAAACCCAGGTATTAGCACTCTACTCCAATAACAGAAACACTACATTGTTATAGTGCTATTATTCCACTTTAACTACTATGGCTGCCTCCTGTGGAATTCTGGGGTGTGTAGTTTAGTGAGGCCTAAGAGCTCTCTGGCTGAGAGTTGTAAATGCCCCTCCCTAAACTGCAAATCCCAGGATTCAACAGGAGGCATCCAGAGCAGTTAAAGTGGAATGATAGTGCTACAACAGTGTAGTGTGATAAAAAGAACAGCAGAAGAATAATGACCTAGGAAGAAATTCCTCCAGATAAACAGCTTTGACTCCGGGGACTATAGGATAGAAGGAAGGAGAGTTGAGAAAGAGGCTGGCAGCTATTACCTGAGCTACGACCCAGAGATAGGACTGCCATGTCCTAGTTTCCCAAATCTGAGAAGCATAATTTGCATATAATGCAATTTTTTCTAATATGCAAAGGAAATGCTAATTTGGGCATTATGCAAATGAATCACATTATTTGTTGCATTGTTTTTCCACCACTATGTTTTAGCCTTGACACCATTTATGCTGTAACCATTGATCTGAATGAACCAGTACAATTTAACCACAAAGAATGAGGCCAGTTACTTGCTCTTGAATAGCAAACTAGTGATCTACTGAATTTTAGGAGTTCAAGTTTGAACCAGGCATGATATTGTAATCTTCGACATGTGGCTGATATTGGAATGGGTTTCTAAAGGGAATGGCATTATATTCTGAAGGTATTAAATACTAGAAATCCCTTCTAATCTAAACAAGATAGTGACAATAGCACCTTCCATTCACACATACAAAAGCTGCCTTGAAGATAGAGAAAGCATAGGATAAAAATTGAATAAGATAGATATCTTACTTCTAGTACAATAGTTAACTTCTTTGAGATACTTTCCCCCAATGATTCAAGGTCCCCTGGGAGAATGAAGCCTGCCATAACAGATTAATGCAGCAGCAGTATGAACTTTAGTTATTATACAAAGGGTTGAATTCTTGAAAGCAAGAATGTGAACAGCTACAAATTAAAACTATTTGCTTCAAAAAGTGTTTTCAAAATGAGCTTGAGTGCTGTTTACACAAAATCTCTTTTTCCTCTATAGGCAACTGAGCTGGGCAAGGGACCAATTTGCTACCTCAACATTCCCTGTGGGCTGAACCCCAAGGTCACCAAAATATCTCTGTTTGTTTCTGGTTCTGTTCCAAGGGGATGACTGTCATTTCCTGTCAACACTTCAGAGGCAAAGCAGAGGCATTTGAGGGAATGGGGAATCTAGGATTTAGGGAGTGCTTTTTGTGTGTTTACATACATTTGAACAGTTTTTGGTGTGATTTTCAGGTTAAAAATCACCTGAAATCCATGCAAAAAATAAAATAAAATTGGGGGACCATAATAGGCTTTGGGGGCTTCATGGGCTGTAAAAGGAGGGGGTTGGGGTCCACGTAAGGCCTGGATACACTTTCCCCATCCTTGCTATATATGTTACTTAAACTGACCAATCTGCTAAGTTGCTGTGTTGTTGTGACTGTCGGTCTTAGAGTCATGAATTGTGGCCTTCAGCTATGGAATTAAAGCCATTAGGTCCTTCAGACAGCCAGATTAGAAGCTGACACATCTCAAAGAGAAAAATTAAGTACAAAGAGACAAGTTAAGTACACAAGAAGACTGAAATTTGAATTGGAGGCATTTTTCTCCCTTCATAACTAGCAGACATCACTGCAGTTGTATATATAATAGCACACCCCAATGGGCTTTCCAAAAGATAAGTATTATTCTCAGTATTTAAATGCTGGATACAACTGAGCATGCTCTTACAAACTTTGTAACAGGAATGAACCTAGATGTCCTGTTTCATTCAATAGTCAGTAAAATATAATAGATATTCCCAGCATAAGAAAGGTTACCAGATGGGGACTGACTACTCCACCATCATATAAATGACAGATCTCCACTCAATTATTTGTCACTGCTGACGAGCATAGCATCCTTAAAATGGGCTGATTGAAAAAAGAAAAGAAAAAAACCTCTGGATGTGATTACCCTGGATGAACTCCGGGATTTTATGAGGTGCAGATAGAAAAATTCTTAAGACTAGTTTAGGTCGTCCTTAGCTTTTAGGCAATCAACAGTTGTTCTGAGCAAAAGAGGCTTTGGTGGTTAGTGGAGAGGATACTGAGGTCTCAGCTTTGGTTACTTTAGGCATAAAAAAACACCCTGCCAAAAATCCAAAGTAGACAAATGTAAACTGTACATGTTTTTTGGCATTCTCTCCAACTCACAAATTGGCCACTGTGTATTGAGAAAGGAATATTACTTACAGGCAGTATTTTTCCAGTGGCCCAGATGTTTGAGATTGTAGCTGCAACCCTGCTTAAAGCTGCTTAAATCATCCTAGATACTAGGAGCAAGCCCCACTGAGCAAAATAGGATCTGCTTCCAAGTAAGTATTCACAGGGTTGCCCTGCTTCTCTTACCAGCTTCTCCTGGTACACATGCTTGTGCTTGTTATATGGAACATATAACTCCTCTGATGAAACAAGTGCATTGAGTACCACTTTGTTTCTGGACACAAGTCAAAGTGCTGGTTATAACTTCTAATGCCTATATGGTTCGGGTTCAGACTGTCTGAAAGACTATGGAGATTATCAGATGTGGACAAAAAGCCCAAGAGGAACACAATGAAGATGACGTTACTATACTGTGAACGGGTCCCAGTTTCAGACATCGTCATCATACTCATTGGCTGAGTCTGTGCTGCAGCTGCAAATAAGGCATCACTTTCAGTTGGCAGGGAGGTCCTGTCAATGAAAAGTGATGCCTTTTTCGCAGCTGCAGTGTGGAGTTAATGCGTGAGGATGAGGATGTCGTTTGAAACCGGACCTGTTCGCAGTGCAAGTAACCTTGTCCTCACGTGTCCTCTTGGCCTTTTTGCCGCATCTGATAATCTCCTGTATCTCTTCATATCAATCTGCCAAAAGTCTTAAAATCTTCATGGGAGGACTTTTTCTTAGTCAGCCAGCCTGAAGAAGACTCTGCAGGGCTGTGAGGGAGCCTTCCTTCCTTCCCCTTACACCGGGGTAAAGGCAGCTGAGACAGCTGAGCAGGGAGTTGGGGTGTGGCCAGGAGTGGCTAGCCTTAAAAGTCACTCCACCACCCCCACCCCAGAACACCTACCAGCCAGCCAGCCAGCCAGCCAGCCTGAAGAAGACTCTGCAGGGCTGTGAGGGAGCCTTCCTTCCTTCCCCTTACACCGGGGTAAAGGCAGCTGAGACAGCTGAGCAGGGAGTTGGGGTGTGGCCAGGAGTGGCTAGCCTTAAAAGTCACTCCACCACCCCCACCCCAGAACACCTACCAGCCAGCCAGCCAGCCAGCCAGCCTGAAGAAGACTCTGCAGGGCTGTGAGGGAGCCTTCCTTCCTTCCCCTTACACCGGGGTAAAGGCAGCTGAGACAGCTGAGCAGGGAGTTGGGGTGTGGCCAGGAGTGGCTAGCCTTAAAAGTCACTCCACCACCACCACCCCAGAACACCTACCAGCCAGCCAGCCCGCCAGCCAGCCTGAAGAAGACTCTGCAGGGCTGTGAGGGAGCCTTCCTTCCTTCCCCTTACACCGGGGTAAAGGCAGCTGAGACAGCTGAGCAGGGAGGTGGGGTGTGGCCAGGAGTGGCTGGCCTTAAAAGTCACTCCACCACCCCCACCCCAGAACACCTACCAGGGGCCGGGAATGATCTGGGAGCGGGAATTGAGGTTGTGTGGGGGAAGGGAAGGTATGGCGGCAACAGAGTGAAAAATTGTTACAAAAGAAGGCGGGATCGATGTTTAATATCTATCCCGCCTTCAGTTCACTCTGTTTCCCAGAATAAATTGGAGAGCGTACCAACCATTCCACAGACCCTTACTCTGCTCCTTTGCAATGCCAGGTCGGTTAAAAACAAGACGCATATTATCCATGACCTCTTATTGGATGAGGCTGCCGACCTGGCATGCTTTACGGAGACCTGGCTGGGAGAGGCCAGTGCTGCGACTTGGGCGCAGGCACTCCCGGCCGGGTACTGTTAGTGAGCAGGTAAGGAAAAGTGGGCGGGGGGGGCGGAGTGGCTCTGGTTCATAAAAACAATCTAACCTTGACCAGGAAGCCTATCCGGAACACAGTCCACATCGAGTGTATGTACCTAAGCCTGAGGTCCAGGGATAGCTTAGGGATTCTGTTAGTGTACCGGCCACCCCGTTGTCTAACAGACTCCCTAACCGAGCTAACACAGTTGGTCTCAGAGTTGCTGCTGGAGTCGCCCAGACTTTTAGTTCTTGGCGACTTCAACATCCCACTTGAGACCAGCTTGCTAAATCTAACTGGTGCAGCTCGGGAGTTCATGGAATCCATGACAAACATGGGCCTATCCCAATTGGTTGTCGGGCCTACTCACTGTGCAGGTCATACCCTCGATGCGGCCTTTAGTACGGAACAGGAATATCCGTGGGCGGAGGTTATTAAAACCGCCGCATTGTCATGGACGGATCATTTCCTGGTCAAGATGGGGCTAAGAGCCACTGTCTGCCCCACCGGGGGTGGTGGACCCATTAGAATGGTCCGCCCTCGAAGGCTAATGGAACCAATTGGATTCCAGAAAGCCTTGGAGGGTTTAATGGTTGGTAACGCCGGTGATTCTGTTGAAGCTTTGGTTAATATTTGGAACACCGACCTCACCAAGGCTATCGACACAATCGCTCCCAAACGTCCTTTCCAGCCTGCTCCTAACCGTAAGCCCTGGTATTCAGAGGAGCTTAGGAAGATGAAGCAGGCTGGACAACGACTAGAGCGCACCTGGCGGAAGACTCGACTCTTGTCCGACAAGACTCGTCATAGGAATTTCCTTGATTCTTATCGAGAGGCAATACGTGCAGCGCAGAAGTCTTTCTCCTCTGCACGTATTGCGTCTGCAGAGTCCCGTCCAGCAGAACTGTTTAGGGTGGTGGGGGAGCTGACGCAGATTCCACCTGCGCAGAACCCCTTATTTAACCCGACAACGGCCTGCTGTGATGCGTTTAATATCCACTTTGCAGATAAAATCTCTCGGATAAGAGCCGACTTAGATGCCAGTGTTATGACAGAATCTATAGATGAGGTGTCCAGCAACTCCGTTGATGAAATTTTATTGGATCAGCTTCAATCTGTGAGTACCGATGACGTGGACAAACTCCTTGGTAGAGTGAGAAAGACGACCTGTCCCCTCGATTCCTGTCCATCTTGGCTGGCCACCCAAGGGGGCGATGCATCGAGAGTACTCCTCAGGGATATTATCAATGCGTCCTTCAGGGAGGGGTCTGTTCCACCCTGTCTGAAGGAAGCGGCGGTTAAGCCGCTCCTGAAAAAGCCTTCCCTGGACCCCTTGGACAGGAACAACTATAGACCAGTCTCCTTGCTGCCTTTTCTAAGCAAGGTGATTGAGAGGGCGGTCGCTTCCCAACTCCAAGCTGTCTTGGATGAAACCGATTATCTAGATCCATTTCAAACTGGTTTTAGGACAGGATATGGAGTGGAGACTGCCATGGTTGCTCTGGCTGACGACCTCCGCTTGAGTATCGACAGGGGTAGTGTGACCCTGTTGGTGCTCCTGGACCTCTCAGCGGCCTTTGATACAATAGACCATTCCATCCTCTTGGATCGCCTGAGGGGGTTAGGAATTGGAGGCACTGCTTTGCAGTGGTTCCGTTCCTTCCTCTCGGGCAGATCCCAGAGGGTGAGGCTCGGGGACAGCTGCTCTACCAGAATAGAGCTTAACTGTGGCGTTCCTCAGGGTGCCATCCTGTCCCCGATGCTATTTAACATCTATATGAAGCCGCTGGGAGAGATCATTCGGAGGCATGGAGTGTGTTGTCATCAGTATGCTGATGACACCCAGATATACTTCTCCATGTCTCGGTCATCAGCTTCGACTTCAGATGGCATCTCTCCTCTCAATGATTGTCTTAAAGCAGTAATGGACTGGATGAGGAAAAACAAATTGAGACTGAATCCAGACAAAACGGAGGTACTAACAGTTACAGGCCCGAAACCAGGTCTGGGAATACAACTTCCAGTCCTGGATGGAACTACACTCTCCTCCAAAGACTGTGTTCGCAGTCTGGGGGTGCTCCTGGACCCATCGCTCCAGATGACTAATCAGGTAAATGCGACGGTCAGGAGTGCCTGTTATCAACTTCGGCTGATACGCCAGCTGCGCCCTTGCCTGGAAACTAGGGACCTCGAAACTGTGGTACATGCACTGGTAACCTCCCGTCTGGATTTCTGTAATGCGCTCTACATGGGGCTACCCTTGTGCTTAACTCGGAAACTTCAACTAGTTCAGAACATGGCAGCCAGGTTGATTTCTGGTGTTTCCAGAAGAGAGCATATAACACCTGTGCTAAAAGCTCTCCACTGGCTGCCTATTCGTTTCCGGGCACAGTACAAGGTGTTGGTTATAACCTTTAAAGCCCTGCATGGCTTGGGTCCAACTTATCTCCAGGACCGCCTCCTTCCGTACGACCCTCCCCGCGCACTTCGGTCCTCTGGGAGGAATCTGTTACAGCCTATGAAAACAAGGCTGTCGGTGACCTCCCAGAGGGCCTTCTCCGCTGCTGCTCCCAGATTATGGAATGGCCTGCCGGACGAGATCCGTCTTATTAACACCTTAGACGGCTTTAAAAAAGCTGTCAAGACGGATCTTTTCTGGCAGGCCTTTCCTGAATAACTATCCCGGCCCAAGACTCAGCTGTCCTCCCTGAGCTGTAATCATTTTTTTTTAAAAAAAAAACCTATTGTATGTTTTAATATTTTCTAATTTATATATTTTTAATTTACTGTATGTTTTTAATCTTTTATAGTTTAATATTGTTTTAAGGGGGGGTGGGCTAGGGTACTGGGACTATGGAGTTTTTATATTGTAAGCCGCCCCGATTGCGTTGCAGAGGGGCGGGATAGAAATAAAATTTTATTATTATTATTATTATTATTATTAGTCCCATCACCATTCCAGGCCTGTGTGATGAGGACATGGGAGACAGCCTTCTTGGTGGCTGCTCCCAGGTTGAGGAATTTCATTCCACAGAAGGCTATATTGGCCTCCTCTATTTCCACTGGCAGGTTAATACTTTTTTTTGTTTAAATGGTATTTGAGTATTAATTAGTTATGCAGAAAATATTTTTATTGAAGTTGCTATTCTTTTTTAATCTTTAGTACAGTATAATATTACCAAATGATTTCATACTTTTTAAATCAATGCTGTTTTACTATGATAGCTTGTTTAATTGCTTTTTTTTAACATCAGATTTTTAGGTCCATTTTGTTTAACTTACAAAGTAAACTGCCTCTGGTCTCATGTCAGGAGAAAGGTAGGCTATTAAGCAAGTATGTAAATAAGTAAGAAAATAAATAAAGATTGTAGCCTCCCCCACATTCCCTTCCCCCATGTTATAATTCTATAGTCCTGAACTTCATAAAAGAAAGACCCAGTATTTTCCCACATGCACAGCACTGTTTAGGTTTCACATCTGGCAAGGAACTGATGATGGAATCTTTGTCTTAGAGAACTGAGAAACATGCAGCTGTGTTGTGTTGCACTCGGACTTGTATTGCTCTCCTGAAATCCCAACCACACCATGGCAGACCTGTTTAAAATCATAAAACAGGCTATTATTTTACTTAAGGGGAAATGTTCAAAGGTCATTGAACATGATTTGTGTGGATAACACCCATGGAAATTGTTGGTCTATCTGATTTTTTTCCTTCCCCTTTAATTTGACTTCAAGCATAGTGATGGGAGGGAGAAATAAAACACACACACACACACACACCAGAAAGGAAGGGAAAGACACCTGGAGTATTAAAGTGATTTAACCAGTTTGATTTATGTTAATAGTACAGGAGAGAATGTTTTTTGGGTCCTCAAAACATTACAGACAATTGATGTGCCATACTGGTGTATGGTTTTAGCTATCAACATGTCATAATTTAGTTTTGCTGTTAACATTTTACAATTTAGAAGGCTATAAGGATATGAGTAGTGTAGCAACAACTCAGTCATCATTCCCTTGGCTCTATTTATTGGCTTCCCTCCCCTCCCCCCTTATAAAACAAATTGGGGGGAAAGAAAGTGAATAGAAGTAGGGGGGAGAGACTGGCTCTCTTTCATTCTTTCATTTTTGTTCAGTCTGGCAAGTTGTAAGAATAAAGATATAGATAAATCCATTTTCAATAGTCTGTTTTCAGGTTAAAGTTAAATCCACATATATAGCTTATTGGCTTTCACCAGTGACAGTTAAAGATAGCCTAAGAGGCATGTGTGAGATGCAGTTTGACATCTGTTACTCAAAGCTAGCTGGATGTTTATTATGCTTTAGAGAAGATATTCCATATATGCTAGTCATTTATTAAGGGGGAAAAAGATACCAGATCTTGGTGCTACTGTGAAGTTAGGTGATGCAGTACTTCAGATCACAAATGCTACAGGGCCTACAGTTTTCTTGCTTCAAACTTGCATCTCTGTGTGTGATTTAAAATAAGTGTATGTGTCAGTTTTTTTCTGTACAGGTACAAAAATTCCTAATGGGTTATCATTGAATATAAAAGTAACCACACAGGTAAGCAATAGAAGTGAGTATTTATATCCCAAAGTGTGACTTCTGCAAATGCTGCCCATTTATCCTCTTATATTATGTAAAAGTTGCAGTATACTGACCTTTCATTCCTTCCTCAACAGTAGATAATAATATTTCAGAGGGAAAGAATGCACTGTGTAGAAAGTGGGATTTTGACTGTGCTAGGTAAATGGTTGCTTCAACTACAACCATTGATACCTCTAGCTAAACATTCCCAATCACGTTTGCCTCCAGGATCACGGTCTTCCCCAACATGGTACTCTCCAGATGGTTTGTAAGTTGGGGATGAAAGGGGTTGTAGTCCAACTCAGTGGGAGGACACCAGGTTGAAGAAGGCTGGTCTAACAGAATACAAAGTGAACACGGAGCTCCTTTCCAACAATTTACAGAGGGTAAGTAAGTTATACAGTAGGACCCCAGTATCCACTGATTCATTGTTCACTGATTCAATTATCCATGGGTCACAAAACAGTACACCTACCATAGAGTCTTCCTAGAAAATGGGTCCTCTCTAGCCATTTTATAGATCCTCTAAGGCAACTCTATGGTATTTTAATCCAGAAGTACCATTATTTTCAATGGTGTTCACTATTATCCATGGTTTTTTTAGATCCATGCTCCCCCCAAACCAATCACGTGTGGCTACAGGGTTCTACTGCAGTCCCAATGACTATAGTGAGCTTAAGGTGGTGGTGGGGAAGACTACCCTTCTTGGAGAACTAAATTGCTACAAATGCAACATTTAGAGTAAACATACAGAGCGATAGTAAGGAAAACCTCTACTGATTGCTCTTATAGAGATGCATCTCATGAAGATTTAGCTCAGTTTATTGAAATGTATTAGCTGCTCATAACAATGAATCTTTAACCAACAGTGCTATATCTTAGACTTCCTTCCTTCTACAAGGAAGAGATTCTGCCCCCCCCCACACACACTTTCTGTGGCCACATTTAGTTTAATATCTGCTCCTGGTAAACCAATGGAAAACATGATTTAAAATGTTGGTTGGCATTCTATATTGCAGTTACAGATGCATAATCTAGAATTACAAATGTGTAACTGCTCCATATTCACTAACACTATGTAGTCATGATCATGGCATTATTGCCTCAATTGCGAATGCTCCCCCAATCCACTTTACCGGCATCAGCCACACTGAGAGAAGAAGGTCTACTCATCAAGGTGCAGGAGAATGACAACAATGATCATACAGTTTGTCTGACATCAATACCAGGGAAGATTCTAGAGCAGATCATTAAACGGAGAGTCTGTGAACATTTAGAAGGCAATGCCATAATCACAAAAAGTCAACATGGGTTTCAGAGTAACAAGTCATGCCAGACTAATCTGATCTCTTTTTTTGATAAAGTTACCAGCTTGGTAGATGAAGGGAATGCTGTGGACATCGCATACCTTGATTTCAATAAGGCCTTTGACAAGGTTCCCCATCACATTCTTGCAAACAAGCTTGTAAAATGTGGGCTACACAAGTTAACTGTTCAATGGATTTGTAATTGGTTGACCGGCCGAACCCAAAGGGTGCTCAGCAGTGGCTCCTCTTCGTCTTGGAAAGATGTGACCAGTGGGGTGCCACAGGGTTCTGTCCTAGGCCCAGTGCTATTCAACATCTTTATCAATGACTTGGATGAGGGAATTAGGGGCATACTTACCAAATTTGTGGATGACACCAAATTAGGAGGAGTAGCTAATACCCTAGAGGACAGGATCAAAATTCAAAATGACCTGGATAGACTGGAGAGCTGGGCCAAAGCTAACAAAATGAAATTCAGTACGGAGAAATGTAAGGTACTGCACTTAGGGTGGAAAAACAAAATGCATAGATACAGGATGGGGGAGAACTGGCTAAATGAGACTACATGTGAAAGCGATCTAGGAGTCCTAGTAAACCACAAGTTGAACATGAGTCAACAGTGTCATGCAGCAGCTAAAAAGGCCAATGGGATTTTGGGCTGCATCAATAGAAGTATAGTGTCTAGATCAAGGGAAGTAATAGTGCCACTCTATTCTGCCTTGGTCAGGCCTCACCTAGAATACTGTGTCCAGTTCTGGGCACCACAATTGAAAAAGGATATTGACCAATTGGAGCGTGTCCAGAGGAGAGTGACTAAAATGGTGAAAGGTCTGGAAATCATGCCTTATGAGGAGAGACTTAGGGAGCTGGGTATGTTTAGCCTGGAAAAAAGACGGTTAAGGGGCGATATGATAGCCCTGTTTAAGTATTTGAAGGGGTGTCACATTGAGGATGGAGCAAGCTTGTTTTCTGTTGCTCCAGAGTCTAGAACACGGAGCAATGGATGCAAGCTCCAGGAACAGAGATTCCACCTCAACATGAGGAGGAACTTCCTGATAGTAAGAGCTGTTCGGCAGTGGAACACACTCCCTCGGAGCGTGGTGGGGTCTCCTTCCTTGGAGGTCTTTCAACCGAAGCTGGATGGCCATCTGTCAGGGATGATTTGATAGTGATTTCCTGTGTGGCAGGGGGTTGGACTGGATGGCCCTTGTGGTCTCTTCCAACTCTACAATTCTATGATTCTATGACATTTAAATCCCCTTGCACCAGCAAGAGAGGCTATGACAACCAGAAGCAAGACCCCTATTGCAATTCCATGTCTCAGCCTCACTTGCTGCTGAAAGAGGTGGAAATGTCATCCTCCTGAGCTCCAGAAGCCAGTTGAATGGACATCCATCTCTTGGTGTGGCCGATGCCTGGTAACGTAGGTTGGAGGGAAAGAAGTTGCTACTTAAGTTATTTATGCATAATGTATATGTAACTAAGTAGATGATGTAGAATATGTGCCAAAGTTATTACATGTGTAGAATAACTACATGTTTTGAGGAGGAACTGTCACAGCTTATTCAAAGGATACATTCCTCAGTAACCTACCCATATATTCCGGCGTATAAGACGACTGGGCGCATAAGACGACCCCCCAATTTTAAGTTAAAATATAGACTTTGCCCCCCCCCCGTCCAGCCAGCCACCTGGCTGGAAAGCCTGCCCCCCACCAGTCAGCCAGCTCAGTGGCTGTAGATGATGGAATAGTCTGTGAAATTAAAGGACTGAGAACAGCTAAAAAAGCATGGGATACTTTGAAAAATCTCTGTGCTGTTCAATCTTTGGAAAGTAAGGTTTCATTAGTAATGAAGTTGGTTAATATGAAGGTATCAAATCCCAAATTTTTGAATGATTTTAGAGCCACATTGGCAGATTTGCAAACTCCTGGAGAGGAAATCCCCAAAACTATGCAAATGGAAATCTTCCTGGCAAGTTTACCAAAATACAATCCCTAAATGGAGGGCAATTAACACTTCAAAGGCAAAGCAGTCATTCTCACAGCAGAGGAAAGGATCTGCTGGGCATATAAGACAACCCCCCCCCACACACTTTTGAGGAGTTTTTCAAGTGTTAAAAAGCAGTCTTATACACAGGAATATATGGTACTAAAGTTCTTTAAGCGTATTGCAACCTTACAGATAGGGCCTGGTCTAAGAGATATTAATACTTTGAAAAGGTTCTGTTTGTTTTTGGCTCTTTTATTATAATGTGGTTTTAATTGTATAGTTGGGAAAACAGACCTTTATCTGTGCTGTTTTCAGTTTTGGAAGGATAATATTAAAAGACACACACACACACAAATGCACATGTATATGATACAGATTGGCCAATACAACTATTAATTCAAATAATTCAAATAGGGCAACAATGAGTATCTGAAAGAAAGCACAAAATGTACACCCCTTGTAACAAAGAAAAAGATATATTAAGAGATACATCTTTCCATGGAGTATGTGCTATAGGAGGAAGAGTAGTGTTGCTGTTGCAGCTGACAGTCCATAAATTGAAACCAGATAGGCAATTGGAATGCAAAAACAGGAAACAAAGCCGAAACAAAGATTATAGGAAAATTTGGCCTAGGTTCAAGAAATGAAGTGAGAGACCGATTGACTGAATTTTGCAAGGCCAAGAGTTTGTTCATCGCAAACACATTCTTCAAGCAACCCAAGAAGTGACTGTATACCTGGACATCATCTGATGTCCAATATAGAAATCAGAAGACTACATAATTGGAAGCAGAAGATGGAAAAGCGCCATTCTCTCTGCCAAAACAAGACCAGGAGTAGACTGTGGCACAGGCCATGAATTCCTAATATTAACTTAGAGTAAACTTAGAGTAAAACTGAAGAAGAACACCAAACCAACCATTGTTGCACAATACAACTTGAAAAACATCCACATAGAATTTAAAGATAATGCAAAAAAAAAAAACCACTATTAACGTAATTTACTGGGAACTAGAATAACTCTGGACTGAAGGCAGGGCCATTGGCAAGGAAGAATGCAAAAAGGCACTATCGGCAGACAAAAAGAAAGAGAAACTTCACTGGATGACAGATGAAATTCTTCAAGCAGTTAAGGACAGATGAGAAGCAAAAGTAAAAAGGTGACAGAAACAGAGCCAGAAACCAGAATGCAACTGTTCAACAACATGTACACAGGCACAAGGAGAAGTACTATAATAATCAAGACAAAGAAACAAGAAGATGACAAAAAAAGGTGGGGGGGACAAGCACAAGAGACCTCATCCACAAGATCCAAGAAATCAAAGGGGAATTTTAACCCATAGTAAGAATGCTCTATGACCAGCAGGGGAAACTATTACATGACCAAGTATAAATAAAAAGACAATGGAAACAATAAACAGAAGAACTATACAAAAGATATGAAAGGGTAACACATTCATTCAAAGAAGAACCATATGAAGATGAAACTCCAATTTTACAAAGTAAAGTAGAAGTTGCACTCAGAGAACTTGGGAGAAATAAATCACCAGGAATAGTTGCAAATCTTTCTTCATTCTACAGAAACAAAACTTACTCTAGTTCTAACTAAAATCTGTCAGCAAATATGGAAAACAAAACAATGGTGTACAGAATGGAAATGTTCAATATGCATTCCAATCCCCAAGAAAGAGGATACCAGGAATTGCAATAACCACAGGACTATTGCATTAATTTCCCACACAAGCAAAGTGATGCTCGAAATTCTACAGCAGACTTTTATTCACCATATATGGAACAAAAAAGATCAGATGTCCAAGCTGGATTCAGGGAAAGAAGAGGCACTAGGGATCATATTGCAAACATATGTTGGATAACTGAGCGCACTAAAGAATTTCAAAATAAAACCAGCCTGTGCTTTATAGATTAGAGTAAAGCCTTTGATTGTGTAGCTCATTAACAACTATGGATTCATCTTAAACAAATGGGTGTGCCACAACATTTGATTTTCCTGAGGCATAACCTGCACTCAGGATAAGAGTCTACCATTAGACAGAATACAGAGAAATGGAATGGTTTCCAATTGGCAAGGTTCATTTTATCACCTTATCTATTTAAGTTGTATGCTGAACATATCATATGTAAAGCAGGATAAGACTCAGAGGAAGGAGGCAGGAAAATTGGAGGAAGAATCATCAACAATTTAAGATATGCAGATGACACTATACTACTAGCAGAAAATAGCAAAGAATTGGAACAATTACTAACGAAAATCAAGGGAGAAAGTGCAAAGGCAGATTTACGTTGAACGTTAAGAAAACAAAAATAATGACCACATGTGATTTACATAACTTTAAAGTAGACAATGAAGACTGAAATAGTTAAAGATTTTCCATACCTTGGCTCAGTCTTTAATCAGAATGGAGACTGAAGTCAAGAAATCAGAAGATGACTAGGCCTTGGAAGGGCAGCTATTAGGGAACTAGACAAGATCCTGAAGTGTCAAGATATATCATTGAATACTACAGTTAGGATTGTCCATGCCATCATATTTCCCATTTCCATGTATAGACAGTGAGCAAAGCTGATAGGAAGAAAATCAACTCATTTGAAATGTGATGCTGGAGAAGAATCCTACAGATACTGTGGACTTCTAAAAAGGACAAATAAATGTGCCCTAGAGCAAATTAAGCCTGAGCTCTTCCCTAGAAGCCAAGGTGACTAAACTGAGACTGTCATACTTTGGCCATATCATGAGAAGAAATGACTCACACAAAAAGACAATAATGCTTGGTAAGGTAGAAGGCAACAGGAAAAGAGGAAGACTGCATTCCAGATGGATTGAACCCCTGGAATCAATGAAGCCACGGCCCTGAGTCTGCAAAACTGATTGGGCTGTTCAGGATAGAGTGACTTGGAGGTCTCTCACTCATAGGATTGCCATAGATCGAAGTCAACTTGACAGCAGTCAACAACAACAACAAATTATAAAATCCAGATTTTGTTTGTGTACATCTTCATTTATTAACATTAAATGAAAAGTTTTCCATTAATTCAATTGTTCAAAGTCTTTCTCCAATTATCTAATGCTAATTTTAAAAGGAATACATTATTAACATTCAAAAATCAATATATTTCAAAGTACAACTCTTCTGATATTGTTGGACAGCAACTCCTAGAAGGCCCAGGCAGCATAGCTAATGGAATTTTGAAAACACGATCCAGCAACATCTGGAGGGCTGCGCTTTGCACACTCAGGTATGCCATAAGTGGTATATATATTTAATTATTTTTTTTTAAAAAAAAATCAAACAAGGGTATAACCAACACTTAACCAGTATTTCAATATTTTTCTCAAATGCAGAGTTTGGTTATCTCCAGCACCAAGCTTTCAAACTAATTCTTGCCAGTATATATGAACAAAACACATTGTTAGTGTTCTCTATGGAAATTAGAATGTGCATTTTCACTCAATGCACTACATTTAGCTCCCCCTCCTCTCTTAAATCCTGAGGGAGAGGAGGGTGAGGGAGGGGGTGTTCACCTGATTTCTTCATTTGTGAGCCAAAAGTCTGACAGCCCCAGATGTGAGCTCATCCAGCTTTAGGTGTGAAAGCTGCTTTTGAAAACCAGAATCTAGGCAATTAAGAAAATTCTCTTCATTGTAACCTGCTATTTAGCTGAGCTGTCAGCACTGTATGTGCTGTTCCAGGGAGAGCAAGGGTGAACATGATAGACAGAACACCTGGAGCCTTACCCAAGAGGAAATAAAAAAAGCATAAGGACATCCGAAATAAAGGAGATGACCACCTACTGTAAAATTGCTGAGCAACACTGGCAAGAAACTAACTAATGAGGGAATGCATAATGAGGAAATAAATAACAGCTAGAGAGCAGGACAAGTGCTGTTCACCATTTCAAATAAAAGCAAACAAAAAACCATCCAACCTTGTACACACACTTGATGTGTCTTTAAGCCAGAGAGCTGTTTACCCAATGATATATTAATACAGTGCCACCACATTCTGGTATTATGTTTTTAAAAAAATGTCTTTTAACTGAGCCAGAGAAAGGGCCTTTTTGTTTGCAAAACAGATAGTTCCAATGCAAAGTAATGCATACAGATGTCTGAAAGGATTCAAAAATTGTGGGTCACTGGTGCTCAGATAGTTTTATAACAGGGGCCCAATTAAAAGGGGGGGGGGGGTTGGCTGAAAGGTCAGTTACCTTGTCTCCACTAGCAGAATCCCTCCTGGGAGAATGAGGTGGAGGACACATCCAGATGAGGATTTTCTGATGCAATTGTCTTGCCTCATTAGTTGCATGGTCCACACCCACCCAGAAAAAAGAGGCATGACACCAGTTTTGTGAACTAGGGACATACTCAGTTCACTATTTACAGTGATTAGCAAGGGGTCTGAGAACAGTGTGAGTTCACACTGAGGCCAGGGGTTTTCAGGATCATCCAACCCACAGCCATGCCATGCGCAAACCACGCATGACCCCTGTGGCAATCAATATCTAGAGGCTTGCCTCTAGCTGGGCATCTCATGTAGGGAAGAATGTCCTAAGTCAAATATTCCCTCCCCAAATCCCAATGCTCACAAGAGGAATGTGACCTTCACCAGTCTCAAAGGTTGTTTTGCTTTCAACCCCCAAGACCTTCAGGAGCCTTTACGATAGACATGCTCTTGATTACTCACTGTTGTTAAGATCACAGCACCCTCCCCATTACTTTACCACCATGGCCACCTGTTAGAAGCAACACCTCAGACAATCCCCCATCTTCTGTATGTCAATGCTACTCAATGTAGTGGTCTATGGGATGGCTCTGGTCCTTGAGCTATCAGCTGCCAGTCCCTGGAGAATTTCCAGGAAACAAGTGTGGTCAATGAGAACAAATATAGTACTAGTCCTTGATATACTTGGGAGGAAGGGAGGACTGCTGGTCCTATACATCATACAGCTGAAGAATCACTGTCCTATGTGCAGGATAGGAAGAAGAAAAAGTCATCTGAACCATAATTTGAGAGGATGGGCCAAGCCAAGTTGTAAAGAGACTTATGGAGTACGGTAACTTGCTCCGCTCCGATGGTGCCATGTGTCATGACGTATGTTTCACTCTGCCCTATAAGTGCATGCAAATGACATCACTGCTGCACAAGAAGCCAGGTAGCAACTATATTCACAAGGCCAAATTATGTGAAGTCTGGGTGATACTGTCTTCCATTTCTAACCTTTTTGTATTTTCTGACAACTTCTTCCATGTTACCAAGATGAAGAATCCATTAAGGAAAAAAAGGACATATCAGTTTACACAATGTTTCTTGATGAATAAAGCTGTTACCCTAAGTGGTGAATAAAGAGATGAATAAAGCTTGTTACCCTAAGAGGTGGGAGTGCTTTAGTGCCCCACCCATGATGCCGAAATCTCTATTATTTTCTGGAGGGGGGGGGAATTATTAACTCAAACAGAAGCCTGCGAGAGAAGGGTAATTTTGGGGATCTTTTCACCTATGTATACCAGTACTAACTGTAGAGAGCATTCCAGTTAAAGTGAAAAAATATAAAAAAAATATGGAAATAACAGTAGTAGGGATACTCTAGCAGACAAAACATACACTTTTAATAACCATACAAGGCTATTGGAAAGAAAGGCAGGGAAGATTGATAAAGAGAGGTCCAGGAAGATAGGGTTATAGTTACCAGTCTTGAAGAGAAGAGTTCCACACAGTTAAGATGCTCAGAATGACGCCTTAGGGTGGCATAGAAAATCCTGCAGAGTGTTGGTGTCCATCTATGACTCACTTTACTACTGTTGGGGACTAATATTTATACCCTATTTCATATCCTGAATGGGTACTCTGGTTGTGGCAAAGCCTGGATGGCTTCCCACAGGATAGACAAAGGAAACTGAAACTCAACTGTTTTATTTGCTGGGAGATAGACATTGATGAGTTTGAGACAACCTCGCATAGTTGGACAGGAGGGGTATAGGAGAGATTTCCATAAGAAATAGATTAAGAAATGGTCACTTAATTGCTTGATTGAATCATTGCTGAAACACCCAGGCCTGGAAGGGTTTGCACATACCTCCTTAACAACTGTGTTTACAAAGGGGCTCTCCGCATAAACCTAACTTGGGCTTTCTTGCCATTATGCTTCTAGACACATCCCAGGTCATTGTGACCTTCAACTGACCTTTGGTTTGCCCTAGCCAACCTGACCCCCCCAAAGTGTCCAATATTTCCAATTATGAGATACAATGGGGAGATGGTAGTAGGGCATACTAACACTATCCCTCTGGAAGCACCCAGAAGAGTTATTTACAAGTGTTAACTGTAGCAGAGGCTTTGTCAGAGTTCTCCCTTTATGCATGTCAACATTATTCCACATATCTATCATATGTTGATCCTAAGAAAGAGAGAGGAAACACTTTCTGGCATATTTTCCAAACAATCTGTATTGAAGCCAGCTTGTCCTCCACCTTCATGAAGGCTGGCTAGGGCTAAAAGTTACACTTTCTTTGCTAGAAGTGTAGTAAATTTGTAGCAATGGTGGGGATGGAATGGTGTTTGTGTATCTGTTGGCTGGCTTGGCCAAAGAAGTTTTAGTTTTTGACCATGTTGACCTTGGGCAAAATAGATATTCAGTTTGGATAATGGTATGTTTCAGAATGGTGAAGCTCAATAATAAAGTTAAAGTGAATGCATGTCTTAAGTCAGAGAGGCTGCTGGGAATTAATTAATTAAAAAGAGTGAGTATATCTGCTGACTGTCTGAAATTTCAGAAGTACAAGAGTGAATGTGAGAAATTGCATAATGGCCATTGTTAGTCATCCAAACCAGCAAGGTCATGGACTCTATCAAGAAATAGAATGCTGGTAGTATCTTCCCAAATAAATATAAAATAATAGGAATAATGGATAATTCCAAGATGGAATCTTCCCTTTGTTAATTCTTTTAGATGTTTTGGAAGGTAAAACAAGATGACAATGTACAGTGCCTTCTTAATCCCCAAAGTAAGCTCACTGGAGGACTTTGGATGAAGAAAATGTCAGGGATGCTGGAAAATGTTGTTTGTCCTTCATTTAAAACTGTTGACCTAATTTGTACTTCCCACACCAGTATGCAGATTTAAACAATTATCATTCAGATTCTGTACTTCTCCAAATGTTGCAATTCAATACCCAACCTTAAAAAAAGTATTCAATCGAGGTACAAAAATGCAGATAAAATGTCGATGTTAGTGAAAGGTATATAAAAATTATATATACTGGTGTAATAGGTACAAAAATGCATAGGAAATGCATATTTTGGGGCAAGTTGTATATGAAATTAAATTACCGTACCCTTTTCATTAAAAAACCCACAAAATAATGCAAAACAAAATCCAAAATCCACACACACAAAAAGCAATACCTTTATTGGCCAACCAAACTGCAAAACAGATGATGCAAGCTTTTGAAGCTCTACTGGATTCTTCATCAGGGAAAAGATGTTTTAAAGAAAATAAAGAAAGAACACTTGTGATGGTGTTGGAGTCACAGGCCTATATGTTGTTTCGGATGTTACCAGTGCTCAGGTGAGGGATCTCACTTTTCTTTCTGAGTGTTTTGCATAAATGCTGTTGATATTAATTTCCAATAAAGATTAATTGTACACTGTTGGCCTAGAATCTCCTCTGTTATTAGCAGTATACATAGGTTAAAAGATTCCACCATTGCCCAGAACCTCACTTGCCAAGTTGAGTTAGATAAATTCCCCAATTTAATGTTAGGACATCCCCATGGACCCCCACACAATTTGGGTAACAGGAGAAACAGCTAAATTGGGATATATTCAGAAATTCCAATCCATTAGCAGAGGAATGAACACAGATAATGGTTTCTTGGCACATTACATATATTAATATTCATGTTCTCTCATCTACAATTGTACTAAAGAATTCTCCTCAGACTCCAAGAAAACTCTTTTGGTAAGCAGGTTTACTGCTTTACATAGCTGGTACTACAGACCAGCTGCGTGAAAAAACTGTATCATCATAACACTACTCTTTGAATTAATGAGATTATCAGATGGGTCCTAAAACCCTGTTTCTGTTTTGCTACCCCCACTCCCAATCCCGTCCCTGTTATCGAATAAAATAAAAATGTTCAGACACCTACCTGGTAGCAAGATAGAAACTGCTCCCCCTCCCCTTGGCAGCCTGGGAGTAAATGCAGCCGTTTTAAAGCTGCATTTACGACCGGGAAACCAAATCCCACCCATTCTCACGAGAGAATGATCGTGTAGGAAATTTAAAAATTAAAACCCAACCAAATGTCAAAAAAGAAAGCCCTGAAACACACTATAAAAATTACAAGTAACCTGGGAACCGTGTCACCTGTTCGTTCCAATCGCATCTGGAAGTCTTTGGGAGGGACCTCCTACTGCAGCTGGCATCATGCCAACATAACAGGACAGAAACGGGGTGCAATTCAGACCACCCATGATTCCATGACAGAAACAGAACAGGTGGTCTATTAATGACTTTTCTCCATTAATTAGGGGGGAAAAAAACCAAACGGAGGCATCACAGGGGCAGCACGGGATGGGTATGATGTTGTCTAAAAAGGAAAACCTTTCCCGATTCTGTTCCGTGCCTGCCACGGATTTTTAAGCCCATGTGATAATCTTCTAAGAGTCACAATCTGCATCTTTTTGTATCCTGTATATTTAGTCCCACTCTCAAAACTGTGTAACTGGGCTTAAATGTCTGTGATTTTAATATTACTCTTTCAGTGCAGCTGAAGAAATGAATTGATACTTGAATTGGCAATAGCTTGTGCTAAAATAAATTAGTTATACTGTAGTCTTAAAGGTGCTGCTAAATCCTCCTGCCTTTTCTTTTCTTTCTTCTTTTTTGTTGTTAATTTTTAAGGCAGACAGTAAACACTTCTATGGAAAAGCTTTCTTTTTTTAAAAGAAAAATATCCCCACCATGAGGGTACATGAGGCAGACATTTTGCCAGTTGGTTTGAAGCTGGTAAATGTCTGGATGGGAGATCACCTGAGAACCTATGTACATGAAGCCCCCACTTATCTGACAGTTAGGGACCGGAGAACTGTCAGGAAATGGAATTCGTTGAAAAATGGAAACCAGCTTTTTTTAGCTTGAAAATGCACTTTGGCCATCAAATAATGTAAATAACACACTATGGACTTTATCAGATGGACAAAATATGGCATCATAACATCACCCTTTCACAGTTATGTCCTGTCAAAATCCTGTACCTTAATCCTGTACCTTTTAATTGATGGCTTACGCCATCAATAGATCCCCTATGTTGCTTTAGTGCTGGCATTGCCGACCTGCAGAACCTTGGGCCATTTGACTTTCATCACTGCAGTGAGAGTGGCTAGTCTGGCGTGAAAACTTCCAGGTGAGATTGGGACATCCAGGTAAGTTTTGCTCTTTTTATGGCCCTCCCCTGGTTACTTAGAACTTTTAAAGTGTGCCTAGGTGCTTGGTTTTACTGAAGGCTTTATTTTTTGTTTTTATTTTTAAATTTCCCATGTGATGAAGTCTCATGGGATTTTGAATGAGGAAGTGAATGGGGCTCCATTTACTTCCTGTTTATTGCTGGGGAGCATTTGCTGGGAGAGGAAGGTAAGTGCATGGGAGAACATTATTTTGCCGGCATAGAAATGTTTTGGGGTTTTTTGCTGGCAAATGAACGTTTTAAAAGGGGTTATCTGATAAAGTCCTAAATGTCACTTTTGAATGCATGTAAAAGCTAAATTAACCTGATACACGCACACACACAATTGTGTGTGAGTGGTCCTAAGCAAGCCTTGTGGGCAAGAACTGTTCAAAGAGTGGAACCCCTGTCAAATTAATGAAACTTGTGTTTAATTTGCAAGCATTGAAAGAATGAGTCATCGGAAAGCAAGGCGTCAGAAAGTGGGGGAAGCTTGTACTACTTTGAGCTCTAGGAAAGGCAGCATATAAACATATTTAAACAAATAAATAAGGAAGTGCGATAAACACGAAGCATTTGTCAAATAAATGATCTCCAAGTTTTACTTTTTAGGTAGATACTTCCAATATAATTATAATACAGTACACCCCTCCAAACACTTAACATTCTGTGAATATTCACTTTTTATTATATCAGTTGCTGCCATTCCTTATTTCTTCCTGGGATGGAAGCATCGCTGAATGAGGCATCCCAGGAGCCCCTTTCAGATGCTTTGCTAATATATTGTCATAAGTTGTGTACCTTTTGACATCAGCATGTTAAGTATAGACATCTGAAGAAAGGAGCATATGTCCATAGAACTCCATCAAACCCAGTACAACTGGAGATCCAGATTGCATGAGAATCGATGTGCAGAAGCTTCCCTTTTTGAAATCCTCATGTGTGGTCGGCAATGTCAAGTGGTAGGGCTGGTGACCATGTGACAATGGAGTGGTCACCAGTATGATTGCACTCTCCCTGGCTTGGAAATAATACATTAAGAACAACATATTATGCTAAATTGTTTTTTTTAAAAAAAATCAGCTTTACATTTTGCTCTTGAATGAATGAGGCCCATAGTCATTAATTTTACTGACATAACGAAAAGTGAACTTTGAGCCAGTCTTTCATTATTTCCCCCATCTTATGTCTGATTTGTGGTCGAAGACTGAAGACAGGGATAATTTAAGGCCTGGGAAAGAACAGAGTGAAATGAACACTGTTTTGCAGCCCCTGAAGGTTTGTGCATGAAACAGAACCTCTAGTGTGCTCTCTGGCAAGGGCTGAGAAAATAAGTGGAGCCATGTTGGATCAAACCAAGGCATATCTGCTCCAACATTCTGTTCACATAGCGAACAATCAGTTGCCTACAAGGAGATTTCCAGCAAGACATGAATACAGCTGCATCCTCCATCTTGTGCTCCTCTACAACTGATATATAGAAACATCTTCTGATACTGGAAGTGACATTTAGCCCTCTTGACTAGCCCCTGAGACTTAAATGTCCCCCTCAACACTGCAAATCCCAAGATTACATAAGATTGAGCAATGGCATTTGAAGTGTAATCATAGTGCTATAATTGTATAGCATGAAAGGGCCTACACTTTGCAGAACACTCAATGTTTCTATAAAAAGTGACACTTAATGTAGCAAGCAAGTGATTTTCACCAGCAATGTTGACAGTAATGAATTCATTTTTGAAGTGCACCAACAATGAAAGCTATTAATTTTTCAAGCTAACTTGCCCAGCTCCGCCACTGCCCATGGGAGGAGAACTTTTCAATGGGGTTAATTAACAGGATGATTTCACCAGTACTATATAGTTATTCAGATCTGATTGTATGATGTCATCAGTGATGACAAAGTAACAGCAGTAAGAACAAGTGAGAGAAGGCAAAAGTATATATAAACATCTTTAAAAATGGCTACAGGGTGAGGCATTTTTCAGGATTGTTGAAAATGTCTATAAAAATCTGTGAATACTTCAAGCCTGGCTCAGGTTTCCATAACTTGTTAGGAACCTTTTAAAATGGATGCATTTCAGTGACCTTTAAAAGTGCCATTTGAAAACACTCTTGCTGGCACTTCTGAAATTGTTTTTATTCATTGGATTCAATGTTCCTATCACAGCCTCTGCACTAAACACAAAACTAAGGGTAATAAAATGGAGTAGGTAGATGACCAAAGTACTAGATGTGCATTTTTAAAAACTACATTTTTGTCTCACTACATGCTCTTTAGGCTAGCATTACCAGCACTGCTAGATTAATCTCTTCCTCATGACCCTCAGCAAGCAAGTCTTAAAAGTTACCAGGGGGACTATTTGAATATTAGCTTTGCGTATCACAATGGGCGGGGCAGCCACAGCACTTTCTACCTGCATGTTGATCTTGATGAGTAGTCTGCAGGAATGTGGAGAAAGGTACCTTGGAGCCCATTTACATGTATACATTTTACTAATCTTGTATATTCCTCTGTTTCGCTCATGGTGGAAACATTACACCAAATAAGCAAATCAAACCCAACTGTTCTGATCTGCTGGCTGTTTCTTGTCAACTATTTCTGTATAAAATTCAAGTTCTTCAAGCTTTGGTTATAAAACCAAATCAATTCTGCCTTTGAGTTTGGAAGTTTGTGTATGAGGTGGAAATGCTGACACCGATTTGGGAGTACCAGTTTTTTAATTAAAGAAATCAAGTCAATGAAATGTGCAGAAATGTTTACCTCTTTTGATTGCCTCCAGCAAAGCCAAACACAGCTCAATGCCCACACACTGGGATTTGCCTGGTGCATTACGTATAACCCATCCATCCCATTCTTGTAATACCAGTTAGGCAAGAAAACAATTCCAGATAGGCTACCACATTTAATGTTTTCTGAAGTTGTTGTTGTTGTTGCTGCTGCTGCTACTACTGTCATAATCTTCATTTATACCTTGCATTTTCCCTAAAATTGGGACTTAAGAAGGCTTATGTTGTTTTAAAAGAGTGACAACTAATAGCATGTTGGCAGAATGTAATTTAAGAAGTCTGTGATTTGTCTGGATGGCTCTTTAAAGACAGGAAGTTGGATGTCAGCCATCCTAGAAGATTCACCCCATCCTCAACTTGTACATGAGATTGAGTTATCTACAAGTATGTACAGTAAATCAATTTTCAATTCTCCCCCGACCCAGCTTATCATGACCTAGTAGAGGGACTGGAAATAATTTAATTTGGTTTGAATTCTTAAGTGAGTTAACCAAATTTACAATTGGTAGACCAATATTCAGATTAGAAAAGTTATTCTGTGCATTTTTCTGAATGTTATGATGCAGTTCTCAGCTCAAAAAATGTGTGTGTGTGTATGAGAATGATTAGCAAACAGAACTTAATAGTTCAATTAATAAGCAAGATGTTTCAGCTTCTGCTTTCTTCAGTTGTTTAAAGTAAAAGTGAGCTTAGAGCTAAGTTGAGGCACAAAAGTTCTCTGGCTCTAAACTGTAAATCCCATGATTTTACAAGTTTCAGCCATGGCAGTTAAAGTGGAAGCCCCTAGTTTCTTTATGTTCCTTACCTGGAAAATATGAATATTAATTAATTGCCTTTGCCTACGTTTTTCTGCAGCCTGGCTGATCAACTTAGAATTTTGTGCTAGATTTCTTGAGCTCTAGTACATCGTAATTAAATCAGGATTTTATAATCTCAGCAATGGCTTGTTGGGTGTAGGAGGCAAGTGGCACTTCTCCTCCTTTGCTTTTGGCTCAAGATGTTGACCTTGGGGTTCCAACTGATTCTTTAAACTCTACATCTGCTCATCTCTGATCTAAAGTTAATGCCCTCTAGTTAACACAAATGCAATAAATGAACAGTTTTCACAGTATGCTTAACACATGACCAAGAGTGCATTTACACCCCACAGTTATAGTAGTCTGATCTCACTTTAACTGTCTTGTCTTGGTCCTATTTTAAAAAATTAGGGGGTCAGTGAATTGGTGAACTACTGCAGAATTCTCTGCTCATGTGCTCTGGTGCTGTAGTTCAAGACAGCAGAGAAGAACTCAAGCAGAGAGTTCTAAGGACTTAATCAGTCAAACCTCTAAAATTGTTCTTTGGCCGGCATATTTAAAAATGTTTTTCTGGCTGCAAAAGAACCCCCCTACCAGACCTACCTTTACTTTCATCAGTAGGCAACCCCTCAGCTTGAATGGAGCACAAATGGAGCTCAGTTCACTTCCAGGTTCGAGATCTTGCCGATTCTTGTGAGAAGACATGAGCGTGGTAAATTCAAAAAAATAAACAAAAAGAAAGACACAAAAATATAAAAACAAGCACAGACACACACTTTACAACTAAAAAGTGAACCCGGGAGGTTCATAAAAAGTACATACGGTACCTGGCTGTTGCAATCTCACCCAGAAGTGTTCTGCCCATTGATGCTGTATTCACGTGAGCACAATGGCAAAAAGTTTCAAACACCGGCAATGCCGGCAAAAAAACACCACATGAGATCAATTGATGGTTTGGCCGGTCAATAAAAAAGTCTGCCTTATTGGCAAGAGATTAACACAAAAGGGCAACGTCATCTGATATGCATGCCCTTTCATGTTAATTAGGCATCATTATGACACCATATTTGCTGCATCTGATAAAACCCTAAGTCATAGAATAATAGAATTGCAGAGTTGGAAGAGACCACGAGGGCCATCCAGTCCAACCCCCTGCCCTGCAGGAAATCACGATCAAAGCATCCCCGACAGATGGCCATCCAGCCTCTGTTTGAAGACCTCCAAGGAAGGACACCCCACCATGCTCCGAGTCACCAAACTACAAATTCCAGCATTCAGTAGGATGAGACCATTCCAGTTAAAGTTCCATTAATTTGCTGTATCTGTGTACATAAAATCTTTAAAAAAGTGATACGCATAATAAAATGAGAACTCTGTATGAAATCTGTTCAGAATGCAACACTATCATACGGGATGCAAAGGCGTGTACCACCCTATCCAGAAAGAGGGTCTCAGGTAATCCTACCCAAGCATAATTTATCTCAGAGGCTTGCAACTCCAATCTGTATGGCCACTGGGGCTGGGGATTCTATAGCTCCCAAAAGTAACTTTTCTGAGCTCTGCTTTTAGCTACAGAACTTGGAACAAATCTCAGATTGCTTTTGGAAGCCTTAATTGTTACATTTTACATTACAAATTAAACTTTTTTAAAAAAAATGCAGGATGGGGAAAGTGGGCCCAAGGAACATCAAAAGAAAATAAGAACCTTTAAAATATATCTCTTTTTTTGATTAGGAAAATAATTACACAGGTTCCACGACAAGAATCCAGGTATCAGCAGGTTACATCAATTTTATCACATTAAAGGAACACTAGAATCACAGCTGATTTTCCCAAAGCAACAGAGCTGTCATTCACAGGGAATCTCATTGAAGTGCAAATGCTGTCAATCCTTGCTTCAGTCCATTCATTTTGGGAGAAAACGTATTTGATGCCTGAGGGACAGGGACAAATTAAGAGAGATTTTTCTTTATGCGAGGGCCCTAGCAAGGCCTCACATATGCAGTAGCAAACTGTGCTACCTGCGGGGTGCTCATCCACCATGAAAGTCCTCTATTATCTCATTCTTTACATGAATGAAATGTGAATACAGTTCTTCGTTCTCAAAAACCATTACACTGATTGGATTTTGTCTGGAAGCCACAGAATGAGTTTTTCCACACAATTATTTTCAACAGATTGAAAATGTGTGTGTGTGTGTGTGTGTCACTTTTCTGTCAGGTGGTGATGGAAGCCGTTCCTGAGTTTTAAGTATCTGAAAAATAGCAATGTTTGGTAACCTTTTTTTGAAGTCATCAGCCTGTAGAAGATGAAGAAAATCAACACTCTAATTAGAGTTCTTCTCCTCCCATCCACCTCCTTTTGGCTCAGAATATTTTATTCTAGTACACTTACCTTCTTTATTCCTCTGGGTGATTGCAATTGATTCCAATGAAAATAGATGCTTTGAAGACACCCATTGATAAAAGAACAAGAAAGGAGCAAAACATTCTAAGGGTATTAATATACATAATAGTAACCCAGCAGTCCATGAAGTGCAATGAACAGAATATCAGAATGACACTGGGAAACCTGGGTTCAGATCTCTGCTCTTGCACTGAAGCTTATTGGCTGAGCTTGGGCGACTTACTTTGTCGACTTATCCTACTACCCTACAAAGTTGTGGTGATGAGTCAAAAATGCTGATCTGTGGTATTTCAATAACTAGAGTTGTATTAAATTACAGTAATTTAACACTGTATTGGGAGAAGCTGAGCATCCACATCACTTACTACATGACCTTAAGGCACTAGGTTCCACTGATTTCAACAGGTTGTGTTTCCTGGTAAATCTACCGTATATTCTGGCGTATAAGACGAGGTTTGAGCCCTGAAAAATAGGCTCCAAAATCAGGGCTCGTCTTATACGCCAGATTCAATTTGTTTCACCCCACCATCTGAACTCCTGCCTCTTTGCTCCATTTGCAAATGGAGCAAAGAGGCAGAAGATCGGGGGGGGGGTTGAGGCAAAGTGCTTACGGTTCATTCACACACCCCCTCTGCCTTCTCCCCCTTTGGGGAGCAACAGAGGACAGAGGAGGGGGGTGAATGTTGCTGGAAAGCCCCCCTCCAGCCACCCTTCCACCCTCCCCGAAGCTGCAATCCAGCTCCTGATCATGGCTTCGGGGAGGGGGTGGGTGGCTGGGAAGCCCCCCTTCCAGCAACCCTTCCACCCTCTCCAAAGCCCCCTCCCTCCAGCATCCTCCCTCTAGCCACCCCCTCCCCAAAGCCCCGATCCGGCTCAAGATCGTGGCTTCGGGGAGGGGGTGGGTGGCTGCGAAGCCCCCTCCCTCCAGCCACCCTTCCACCCTCCCCGAAGCCCCCTCCCTCCAGCCACCCCCCCAAAGCCACGATCCCACTCAATATCGTGGCTTCGGGGAGGGGGTGGGTGGCTGTGAAGCCCCCTCCCTCCAGCCACCCTTCCACCCTCCCCAAAGGCCCCTCCCTCCAGCCCACCCAGCCAGATGGCCATCTCGCATTCCCCAACCCACCAGGAGGCTGGGCAACCTCCTCATGGGTTGGGGAATCGTGGGAGGAGGGAGAACCCCCCCTAGTCAGCTGGCCATCCTGCATTCCCCAACCCATGAGGAGGCTGGGCAGCCTCCTCGTGGGTTGGGGAATAGATGGAGGAGGGGGAACCCCCCCCCAGCCAGCTGGCCATACCGTATTCCCCAACCCACGAGGAGGCTGGGCAGTCTCCTCGTGGGTTGGGGAATAGAGGGAGGATGGAGAACTGCCCCCAGCCAGCTGGCCATCCCACATTCCCCAACCCACGAGGAGGCTGGGCAGCCTCCTGTGGGTTGGGGAATTGTGGGAGGAGGGAGCCCAGAAGGAGGGATCGGGGCTGTGCAGCCAAATGGGGCATCATCACCTCTTCTCCCCACCTTCCTTGAAGGTGGGGAGAGCAAGCGAAGATGCCCCGTTTAACTCTGCAGCCCCGATGCCTTCTTCTGGGCTCCCTTGCAAAGGGAGCCCAGAAGGAGGCATCGGGGCTGTGGAGTTAAACTCCTAGATTTGCTCCCTCTTCCTTGATGGTGGGGAGAGGGGGTGAATCCCGGGGTTTGGCTCCATGGTCCCGCATCCTCCTTCTGGCCTCCCTTTAGAAGCGAGCCCAGAAGGAGGGATTGGGGCTGTAGAGCCAAACAGGGCATGTTCACCCCTTCCTTGAAGGTGGGGAGAGGGGACAAATCTAGGGGTTTGCCGCAGCCGCCCCCACTTCCCCTGCCTTGGTCCCCTTCGGAAGAGCCAAGACGGAGGGAAGGGGGCTGCTGAGGCAAACTGGGCATTTTCGCCCCTTTCCTCCACCTTTGAGTCAAGTTTGACTGGAAGGTTGAAGAGAGGGGTGAATATTGAGGCTGGCTGGCTAGGGGAGCCCTGCCAGCTGATCCTGTTCGCTTTCCCAACTCATGAGGAGATCCTCGTGAGTTGGGAAACAAAGAGGATCAGCTGGCAAGGCTCCCCCAGCCAGTCAGCCAGCCAGCCAGCCAAATTGGGGGGTGGTGGTGGTCTTGTATGGTGAATATATGCCTAAGCCTAGATTTTTGGCTGGAAATTGGGGGAGGTGGTCTTATATGCCCAGTCGTCTTATACGCCGGAATATATGGTACCTAGGACTGTGGCTGAAGCAAGGTGTTTTGCAACTGGAATACTTCTAGCCACATCCTTTGATTTATAGACTGGCAGTGCTCTACCTTTTTTCCACAGCAATGAAAAAACAACAACAATAAGGACACAGTACATCACAGTACAGGGCTTGGCTTGCCACTGATTTCAGGAAATTTACTCCTATGGTTGTCGGTATGTGTGTGTGCATTCAGGGTTACGCAGTATCAATTTTCATAAGGAAAGTTCTAGTTCTCTGAAATAGGCATTGTCATGAAAAGAAGAAATAGTATGGAAATAGAGTTGTGAGGATTTATTTCTTAAACAAATGTAAAAGTGGCCATTATAATGAAGAATGTGTACTGATCTGCTCAATGAACATATGTTTGTATTCTGAAACACATGTAATTAAAATGGTTAAACCGAAAGAAAGGAAGGAAGATATAATTAAGCAAGAAGGTGGCTCATGTTAGTTGTTCCTCCTCCTCATTTATCTGATCAGGCTGTTAATCATACTCCCCCCACACACAATGTTTGAAACTTTCCTAATTTGAGCTGGCACTGCTTCTCTTAATGTTATTTTAATAGACCTTGTCTTGCTTTCAGAGAGCAATGAAAGCAAAGGTTTCCTCAAGAAAGAAAATTGCCTTATCCCTGCTGAGTTGTTGATTTAGTACAGCTACTAATGATGGGAAGATGTGAAAAACAAAACATAGCAACAAGAACCCATTGCAACTACTTACTGTATCTTAGAACCAACCCTAGAGATGGAAGTCATAAAAAGTCAGACCAGAAACAGTCCTGCAATTGGCTCTAGTCCAATACATCATTGTAGTTTTGGACAGCTTAAACACTGTGAATGAGTCAAAGAACTGGGGGGAAAACAATTTTTTTCTTTAATGCGTGTGACTGGTTTCCTGAATGGGCAGCTGACCTGCAGAAGTAATGTCTGAGATAAGCACTCTGCAAAGGTATATGAGAGAAAAACAGACACTTTGGAGATTGGACAGAGAGAGACAGAGGATATTATCAAACCTGTTAAAAATGGCATTGTGATGATGCCATGAGACTGCAAAAAGAGCTTAATTATCAGACAATGTTGTCCCCCATGATCTCCCAAGTGTTCAGCTGCCATTCTGAGCTGCCGTTCTTTTTTATTGACAGGGAGATTATCACACACTGAAAATATCCCAGGACATGATGACAGGAGATAGCTAAAAGGCTTACCTTTTAGATGACGTTGTCCTTGTCCTGGGATGATGCCATTCTGCTCCTGTTCCTCCCCCACTTCCTCTTATTCATGGGAAAATCCATGAAGAAAAAGCCCGTTCCATTATCATAATGGAATGACAGGCAAGTGAACAGGAGTCCTGTTCTGCTCCTGGGATGACGACAGAATGTGACATCACTGGGAGGTCTATACCAGGCACTTCTGGGTGTAATTGGGACAGCCAGGTAAGTGACACCCTTGCTCCCCTCCCCGGGTTACTTGTAATTTTAAAAGTCTGGTTTGGGGCTTGGGTTTTTTTTTTTTTTTTTTTTTTTGCTTTTTATTTTGAAATTTCCCGCACAATCATTCTCTCACAAGAATGAGTGGGATTTGCTTTACGGGATGTGAATGCAGCTTTACAACAGCTGCATTCACTCCCAAATGGCCAAGGGGAGGGGGAGCAGTTTCTATATCAGAATAAGTGTCTGAATTTTTTTTTATTATTATTATTTAGGCATTACAGGGATGGGAGTGGGGTGTGAGTGGGATGAATGGGGGGTGGCGGGACACGGACACTAGCAAGGGGACTGTCTGATAATCTCTGGAGAAGCCAGCAATTGACCTCCAGTGGCTTTTCTGTCCCAGATTTGCCTGTGTGTGAGAAGGTGCCACATTTTCTAGTGAGATTCCAGTGGCAATGGGTGGTCCTGCCAAAATACTTCTGGGTGAGATTGGGACAACCAGGTACATTTTGCTCTTTTTTGTACCCTCCTCAGGTTACAAAATTTTACAGGTTGTAAATTTTAAAGTGTGTTTTTGTGCTTGGTGTCACTTTTACTGTGTTATTTTTCTTTTTATATTTTAATTTTTCGCACTCACGTCTTCTCGCAAGAATGGGCGGGGTTTCACTACGGAGCTCCATTAGAGCTCTGTTCATTCCTGGGCTGTGGATGTGAGAGAAGGTAAGTGTGGGAGGATTATTGTGGGTTATTGTGCCAGGACAGGGGCGGGAGTGAAGATTGTGGGACCGGAATGTTTTTTGCGTTCCTGTCTGATAATCTCCAGAGACTATGACAGAGAACACAAAAATGTCTAGTTGGAATTAGTTGGAGCTGGAGGGACAGCCTAGCTGGAGATTGGTAAAGTCACTCACTGAGGATCTCCTATCTGTGTTTTTAGGAGTGTGCTTGCTTCTGAGAGGCCCTGATTGTACAGTCAGATCCCTGTATCTGTGTAACTAATATCCATGATTTCAGTTATCTATGGAACACAAAATAGGGACACATACCATAGAGTTGTGCTGGAAAATGCTTAGAGCAGCATCCTCTCTAGGCATCTTATAGATCCTCCAATGTGACTTTATGGTATGTTTTTATCAGAAGGCCTTTATTGTAATAGGGTTCAGTATTATCTGTGGTTTCTGGTATCCACAGTAAGGCCAGGAACTGAACCCCATGGCTATGGGGGTCTGACTATATTGCTTTGTAATGTGGTTATTAAATATACATTGGATAAAATATAAGTCCCAATTGTTCAACAACAGCAGCAACAAAAAGGTTCCCAGCTTCTAAGTTATGTTACTGAGAGCACATCCAGACTGACTGAATAGTCCCAGTTTTTGCCCCTTTTCAATTTTATACTGGGTTAAAATAAACTGACCTGAGGAGCTGGTATAAAAAGTCTCTGATTGTACCAGGAGCTGACAGAAAATATTCTGGGATAAACAAAACATGTATGGATATCCAAACTAAAATAAAAAAGAACAGGAACAAAATCTGGGACTTTCTGGTCTTTCAGATCGGTCAGGATGTGCCCCATGATGGAAGAAAACTTGGAGAGAAAGCTAAGAGTAGATTTTTATGTGACAGGACTGTGAGCTCAGCCCTCAAAACAAATTCCTGGGCCAAGCACATGCTCAGAGCAAGAATAGCTGTTGGCTCTGATGTTGGTGGGGTGATGGATCTGTTTTATTTGAAAGGAGTGATTAAAGGTTCCAGACCAATTTAGGAATCAGACTCAATTCCTTGGACAGCAGTTTAAAAGTTCATACTAAAACCCAAAGCAGATTTGCCACCCCATTGACATCTGAGCCACCAGTTGTGACTGGTTCAGAGGGATCCTTGCTTCTTAATTCTAATATTATGTTATCACCACCACCATCACAGTGTGTGCCAGTTGAACTTGGCTCCTGTCTCACTGGTGAATCACGTGGTTCTAGTAAAGCAAAAAGGGGATCCCACAAGCCTGAAATTTCCCTACCCTTAGCTGAGACTGCTCATTTGTATTGCAGATTCTCACTTCTGCATTATCTATGATCAGACTTTCACATATAAAGCATAAGGAATATTCGAATTTGATTGAAAGCCTCGTGTACAAAAACTGTCCAGAACTCTAATTCATATGTTTCAACAGAACTGTTCTTATAATCACTGTGATGTTTAAAGTGTATGTCAAACTTTTAAATTCTCTTCAAGGGAAAAATAAGGTCATGGCATTGACAATAGCATTTCAGGTCTTGGAATATATTACATTAATTATATTCAATACAAAATATTTTACAATCCTTTTTCTTATTTTCCTTACCATTAAAGTAGCTCAGTAGTCCCATTTTACAGATCAGGGATACAGAAATGGAGTTTAAGGCTGCATGCTTCCTAGAATATTTTGCACACATTCCTAGAAGCAACCTGCATTTAATACTCTAGAGATATGCACAGAATTGAGCTACATGGTCCTAACCACTGTACCAATGGGACAAACCACTGAATAAATAAATATACTTCACATCATATATCACAGGGGAGAAAGTAACTGTTCCATGTTCACTCAGTTTTAAAAGCCTGGATTTAAATAACCCCACATTTGGTAT
This sequence comes from Gambelia wislizenii, assembly GCA_030847615.1. Lineage (NCBI taxonomy): Eukaryota > Metazoa > Chordata > Lepidosauria > Squamata > Crotaphytidae > Gambelia > Gambelia wislizenii. The sequence continues at coordinate 113,837,700 of JAUMIR010000001.1, read as the reverse complement.
TCTGCTCTTGTTAATGGCACACAGGGAATGACAGTGTACTACACTGGAGTTCAAATGCAAAGGGCTATTTTGAGCATTTTGCTGACTTTAACAAATATTAAGTGGATTAAGCACCCTGATCTCATTGGAATTCACTGGGAGTTGCTTCTTCTGCTCCTGCAGGCTGCTTTTGAAAGTCCTAGTTCATAGCAAAATAACACAAGCCTGCACATCCTTGTTTTTACTGCATTTTGGCAGATAGTTCATGACTGGAATATTGATTGTGAGATTGCATCTGCAACTGCCAAGCACTCACCTCCTATCAGTCTAGTTCTCCTTTCCCATTATGCCATAAATAGATTGCCCAGCACAATAGACTGCACAAATATGCAGCATCAGTCAAGTTGCATGAGCCTCTCTCTCTCTCTCTCTCTCTCTCTGCATGTGTGTGTGTGTCAGTGTCATGGGCAAGAGCAGATTTAGCATCTGGATTTTGCACTGCTTTATAATGAGTAATAGTGAGAAGTAAAGCTAACACTTAACATCCCAATCTAAAACCATTACTTGAAAATTAGGCTCCTTAAATAATTTCCAGGCTAATGAGGTGACAGCTAAGGTGCTAGCCAAGATGCCATTATCATATAAATAATTTCTATCGACTTCAGTGTAATCAAACTACCTTACGACAGTCAAGCATCAACTTTCTAAATGAGTTTCCTATTTTTATTTGTATTTTTTAAAGCATAAAAATGACTTGTTATGTTTGGATAAAGCCTAAGGAGTCCCAAGCTAGCAGTCTGAATATAGGATCAAAATCCCTAATCTTACATCCAACAAATTTAGGAGGCTGAGAATGAACCATAATTTGTATGGGTAAACAACCTTGTGATGGGGTATGGGATGTGTCAGGGTGCCTGTCACTGCCAGCCGCAAAGTCCCTTCCTTATGCCTTCCAGAAAGATGCTGAGATGATGCACCCAGCTGCAGAAAACCTGGCTAAAGGGAACCAAGTGCGAAAACAAACAAATGATGTAATGTAAAGGGAGGAGGTGAGTGGTGGAGAAGTTAAAAGGGAGGCAGGCATGGAAGACAGGGGTGCAAGAGGCTGAAGAGAAAGACCAGAGCTTGTGACGGAATGGGGAAGGGGAGACAAAGGAAAGTGGAGGTCAGAGAGAACTGATAGAGAAAAGGGCAAGGTGGACGTGGTGAGCTGGAGAGGAGGGGAAGACTTCAGGAGAAGGGCAGTGAGAGGGAAAGGGAAGGTGTAGAGCAAGGTCAGGAGAGTAGTGGAGTGGAGGAAGTAGAACAGAAGAAGGGAAAGATGAGAGAGGGAGAGGAGGAGGAGAAATAAAAGCAGGGAGAGATGGTCAGAGGAGTGGAGATTGATGGTCAGTAGACAGGGAGAATGAGAGTTGTGAAACAGAACTGAGTGTAGGCAGTTGGGAGGCGAAAGAGCTCACAAGGGGGAAAACCCAAAGAGGGTTAGCTTGTTGGCCTTGCGGGTAGGATTATAGGAGTACAGTAGCACCCCCACATCAGTGGATTCAATTATCTGCAGTTGGTGATGGTGGGGGGTAGGGGGGAAGGAAAATCTCACCCCTGTCCCTTCCTCTGGGAGGGCTCCTGTTTGACATGGTGGTGATCGTGGGGGCTAAGGGGGAAGGGAGGAGGAGCAGTGATCTAGCCTCCTCCCCTTCCCCCCCTGCTGGGCCATGGCGGGGGCAAAGGGGGAAGGGGAGGGGGGTTAGATGGTCCCCGGGATGGCGTTCGCTGTTATCCACAGAATTTGCCATCTGTGGGGGGCCCAATCCCCTGCCCAATCTGCCAAAGATAAAAGGGTGCTACTGTAATGAGAAGGCAGAGTGAGAGAGCTTAGAAAAAAGCTTATGATATTCAGGAAGGGGGTGGAGTTTATTTATTTATTTATTTATTTATTTACTTATTTATTTATTTAGAGTATTTATACCCTGCTCTTCAGCCACAAAGGCTCTCAGAGTGGCTTACAAATGGTTAGCAATAGCACTTGCACTTCTACACTGCCTTACAGTGCTGGGCACTCTCCAAGCAGTTTACAGTGTGTTAGCTAATTGCCCCAACAAGCTGAGTACTCATTTTACCAACCTACAAAAAGATGGAAGGCTGAGTGAACCTTGGAGACCTTCAGGATGAAACTCACAACGTTGTGGCTGCAGTACTGGCATTTAACCACTGCACACCAGGGCTTCCTCCCTATAGAACAAGGTTTCTTGTTTGTTTCTGCATAGGATAGTGGTTACCTTTCTGTTATGCCCAGTGGGGATGTACCTTGGGTGTGGTGATATGTTAAGCTACAGTTAAGGGCCTTATCTCCTCAGCCTCTTGTGACCAAGCCCTCAAAATATAGTACCATTTTCTTGATATTGAGTGAATGGAAGTGTTTCCACAAGATGGACACCCTGGCAAGGGTGAGTTTCAACCCTGTCATGGGTAGGAGTGGAGTCACAAACCTCTATTGTACTGGTGTGGCTCCCCACCGCTATATCTTTTATCTGAGGTATTCAAGGTTCTTTGCTGCTTTATTAGTTTGTATATGTTACTGAGTTCCCTATAGTCCACCTTCTGGTAACCTGAGCTTCTCATACAACAGAATTGTCTTAATAGGCAGGCTAACGTTAATATTCCCCTTAAGATTCTGTTTAGTGCCTGAATTTTAGAATATTTTGTCAGAGGAGAATAAATATGTGGCTTTGTAAACTTTTAGGCTATCTTATTTATATAAACAAATCAATGTTATATACAGTATTTATCCACTCCCCTTGGAGAGGATTATTTAACATAGACATCTGTTAAGGAATCTACACATCTTCCAACAGACATTTGTCACATGTATCTGACGGTCTGTATTATTTAACAGACACCATTACTTAACAGGCATCTGTTAAGTACTGGATGGAATTACACTCCTCCTAAAGATGAAGGTTCATAGTCTTAGTGTACTCCTGGTTTCTGCAGTGACCTGGGAGATTTTCAGATGCGATTTTCGGGTCTATATATTCCGAAACAGCTCCATTGCTGCCGCGCGGCAGGGGAGCAGTTTTGGATGACGCCGTTCCTCTGCTGAACCTCTCCGTGTCACTTCCGTGACAGAATGGAGGAAGCCACGTCATATTTCACTCACAATTGTTGCCCATGAGTGAAATACGACGCTGTTTCCTCCATTCTGACACGGAGGGCTTCGGCAGAGGAACGGCGTCGTCCAAAACTGCTCCCCTGCCGCGCGGCAGCAACGGAGCTGTTTTGGAATATATAGACTCGAAAATTGCATCTGAAAATCTCCAGACTGCTTTTGCACACTTAAAGCTGGTGTGTTAACTGCATCAATTCCTGGAACACCTGTTTTGGCCATGGTGACACATGTCTTAGTCACTCGCATTTGGATTACTATAATGTGGTCTATGTGGAGCTGCCTTTGAACAGTGTTTGGAAATTTCAACTGGTACAAAGAGCTGCAGCCAGAGTGCTAACAGGCAGGGTGCTGGAACCATACAGCTCCCCTGTTAAAAGAGCTCCACTATCTGCTAGTCTGTTTTTGGCACAATTCAATGTCCTGGTTGTAACCTATTAAGCCCTATATGTCTTAGCTATAGGGTGGTATGACCCGCCAGGAGAGATTGACAGCTGATACAGTGACTGAATTTAAAACAGTATTAAAGAGGAATATCTTCCGGCAGGCCTATCCAGATGGTTTTTAAATTATGAGTTTTTAAATTATGAATTGATTATTTTTAATATGTATGCTTTTTGAAAAACTGGTGTTAATGCTCTTTTAACAGATTATATATTTTTAATTGGTACTCATGATTTTAACTATGTTATGTGTCTATTTGTTTCTGTATTTTAATCTGTTGTTCCTCACCTTGATCCACAGGGAGAGGTGGGTAAGAAATAAATATTATTGTTATTATTATAACAGATACAGGATATCTGACAGATTGCATCTCCCACTGTGAGCCTGCCCAGCCCTGAGATTCTCAGGTAAAGTCTTTCTCTCAATCAGGCTACTTTCCTAGGAACAGCTGGTGAGAATGCAAGACAGGATCTTCCTGGTGGTTGCTGGATGCCCTGGAACTCCCTTCCCAAGAGGACCAGAATGGTCTCTGCCTTACTGTACTTTTATTGACAGACAAAGACTTTTTTTTTTAATTCTGACAGGTGTTTAGAATTGAACTGGTTTTTAAAGAAAGGGCTTTTAAAAAGGTGTTGTATTATTTTAATTGTCACATTTAATTAGCTTTATATTTATATTTAATTTTAATATTTAATTATATCTATACTTAATATATGTTTTGAAATGTTTTAATATTGTGAATAGTTTAATTCTTTTTTAATACTTGTTCTTTTGTATTTTTAGTATGTGTTTTAATTTTTCAGCTTTCTTAAGTCCCCATTTTGGAGAAAATATGGGAATAGGAATCAAAATGATCATCATAATAATTATCATTTGTATTTCTTAACAGCCATCTCTACACATTAATCTATACGAAATGTATATTCATTTCTAATAATCTATCAGATAAAGAAGGCAACCTATATAGCCAATCTGAGTATCCAGAAAACATATTCAGGGGTAGCTGTGTTAGCCATACAGCAAAATACAACAAAATGCAAAATCCACAAAAGAGTGATACACAGACACAAAAGGTCTATCTATTAAATAATGAGACTGTGTTTCTATCTTTCATACAAATCAGAGAGAACTGATTGTGAATGCTTGAGTGGTAACCTTGAATATGTCTGAACCTGCATGACAAACATCAACACTCTCGGCCCTTCTATTAATTGTGAGTCATCGTTCAAAGCAGCTGCGTTGTCTGTTGTGTTCTGGAGAAATGCTAAGTTTAAAAGTTGAGCAACATTTCAAACTGAATTTTTTAGTAAAATTGGACAAAACACCAATGGAAACTTTTCAAATGCTTACTGAGGCCTACGGGGAAGACTCCATGTCTCGTGCACGTGTGTTGGAGTGGCACAAAAGATGCAGAGAAGGACATGAGAATGTGGAAGACGATGAACACCCTGGATGATCTTCCACTTCAAGAACTGAAGAAATTGTGAAAAAAAATTACAGCCCGATTGTTTGAGAAGACTGCTGACTCAGTATCCAAATAATAGCTAAAACTGTGAACATTGACAAAGACACCGTGTGGAAAATTTTGCATGAGGATCTCAACAAGAGAAAAGTTTGTGCCAGGATGGTCCCTAGGCTTCTCACACCAGAGCAAAAGAGTGCCGCAAGGGAATTTGTGCTGACATTCTGCAGCAACTTGAGGTGGACCCAAACATTTTTTTTTAAAAAAATCATCACTTGTGATGAAACTTGGATCTTCCAGTATGATCCTGGGACAAAACGACAGTCAATGAACTGGGAAACACCATCATCATCAAGAATGAAGAAAGCACGTCAAAGCAAGTCCACATTCAAAGCCATGCTCATTGTGGTTTTTTGTTTTTGTTTTTTTTTAACATCAGGGGCATAATTTTGGCAGAATGGGTTCCAGAAGCCAGAACAGTGAACCAGCATTATTATAAGGAAGTTTTGACAAAGCTGAGAGAAAGAGGCAGGGAAAAAAAGACTAGAACTGTGCGGAAATGGTTTCATTTGTCATCAAGACAATGTGCCTGCTTACACAGCACTTTCTGTGGAGCAGTTTTTGGCCAATAAACACACTACTACACTTGAACATCCTCACCATGTGACTTTTTTCTTCTCCCTAAAGTGACGTTGGTGCTTAAAGGAACACATTTTGAGTCAACTGATGCAGTAAAGAAGAAAATGGCAGATGTGTTGAAACAACTGACAGAAACTGATCTGCTCCATGCCTTCAACCAGTGGAAACAAGACTGCATCAGTGTGTGAGTGTGAATGGGGAGTATATTGAAGGGGACAAGCATTAGAATTGTAATACATCTAAATAAAGATGGGTTATTGTATTACCCTATCTTACTTGTATTTATATTTATTGAATTTCTATCCCACCTTTCTCCCAAGATGGGACAAAGTCTAGCTCTACAAAAACAAAAACAAAGACAAAAATGGTTTTACCACTGGCTTCATGGCTATCCATGTGGGGCAAATCCACTGGGACTTGGTGATATAAATCACTGTATTTACTGCTTCCTTCTCTTTCTGTCCAAACAATGTTTTACTTTTCCAATAATACTTGGGTCTTTTCCTTCTCCAGTTCTGAAGTATTCCAGAATATTCTGCTCCTGCCTCAAGAGCAACTTAGTATGTATATATAACAAAATCCAAAGTCCACAAAAGAGCAATACCTTTATTAGCCAACCAAAATGCACAAAAAATATTATTTATTTATTTAAATAAATATATCATGCAAGATTTTGAAGCTCCGCTGGCTTCTTCATCAGGGAAAAGATGTTTAAAAAATCAAACAGGAGAAGAAAAGTGACAACGTTAGAATCACAAGACTATATTTGTCTTACCTGCTGCTTCTGTTGTAGTTCAATTGGTCTAGAGGTAATACAGGTAGAGGACATTCCCTTTCTTGCCCATGTGGAGATTGAGACAAAGGGACATTAGCAGCAATGAAGTAACTTCTCTTGGGATCCAGGTTGTCTCTGTCCTTTGTGAGGCCACAGGCCTTTTTCTTAGCCAGAGAACATTGGATTTCTCAAGAAGGTCTGTGTACTGCTGCCTCTGGAAAAATGTTTAGGTACTCTATAGGTAAACTTGCCAATTATAGTCCAAGTGAAAAAGTGATACCTTTGTTGGAGGTAGAAACCTCAGAGAGTTAAGTCCCAGGAGATTATCAGACGGGGACCAAAATAGTGTCCCCGCCTCGCTATCTCCTCTCCCGCCCCACTCCCGTCCCTGTAACACTATAAAAATAAAGTTTCCAGACCTACCTTTGCCACTTCTTTCTCTTCCCTCTGGCAGCGAAAGGATGATCACGTGGGAAATTCAAAATGAAAAAGAAATGTCAAAAAGTAAAACCAAGCACAAATACACACTTTAAAAAATACAAGTAACCTGAGAAGGTTGTCCTGATTGCACCCGGAAGTGTTCAGCATGGACCTCCCAATGATGCTGACATCACACCAGTATAATGGGGCACCTTTTCACTCACTCGTCGTTCCATTACAGAAATGGAACAACAGCTCAATTCACAGCTTCGCCCATGAATAAAAAGGAGCACCAAGGGAATGGAAGGGGCACAGGAGCATAACTACCTGTGAATGATGTCATTTGAAAGGGAAACCCTTTCACAATCTCCTGGCATCCCTGTCATGCTATATTTAGGTCATCTGATAATCTCCCTACTCCTTCGCTTCCTCTTGGTTAGGATTCCCGTGTTGTGGCAGAGAACTTACCTCTCTTACCAGCATTTTGAGGTGGAACTGTCAGCCTAGGAAACACTCTGAAAGGAGGAAACTGTAGCTGATAGCTTACTTCTGTCTCTCTGAACTCAGCTTTTATATTGTATCTAGCCCCTTCTTGTCTGCTTGTCATCCTATTATCTTAGCACACCTATTTTTATTTCATTTAGAGAGTCACTGCCAGTCACTCTGGCTATGTCATCAGTTGAAGTAGGAAATGAGCTGTCAATGTGCCTTGTCTTGGCCAGATTTCAGAGGCCAGGACTCCAGATCTGGGTACCTGCCACCAAGCTTGACTCAAGTGATGCTGCTAATGCATTGCACCTGGCCTGCTTCTGCTTTTTTCTATGTGGTGCTGAGATTCTAAGTTTATTTATTGTTTGTGGTTATTTTATCTAATGTCTGGCTAAATGCCCAGACCATGTTTTTGTCTAGAACTGGCTGTCTTAACCTTATGAATGCACCACATCCATTACTCCAGTGTACATATACATTTTCTGATATTATCTACAAAAAATAACTCATTTCAGGGCCTTAAATTTGCAAATTTTTTTATCTAAAATATAACATTCCAATAACCCAATGTGCATCAGCTCTGCAGCCAAGTGGCAAACAAGATATGAACAGGAGCATATGAACTGACACCTTTAAATCCATCTTCTCTAATCTTTCTTCATTGAAGAAGGAAGAGGAGAATGGGCATGTGGGATATGCAAAGGATTTATGCTGATATACATATACCCAGTTCCTTTACAACTTCTGCATATGACTCTAGTCCTGTTGAGACTTTCACATGGGAGTGCTCATAAGATCTAAAAAGGGATGGGGGTGGATGGGCATGCATCCATGTCTAGTCTCCACTGTCCATATCACCTCAGTTGGCAGACAGAGTATGAGAAAGTTACTTTGGGACTACAAACCCCAGAATCCTCAACCATAATGGCCAGGGCCAATTGCAGATTATAGGAGTTGCAGTCTAAGAGGTAACTTTTCCATAGCTCTGCTATGAGGACGCTCCCAACTGAAAATTTAAGCTTATTAATAATTATTAAGGATAATGTTAAGGTTTCTAATGGTCTGTGTACAAAGTGATACAGAAACCGGCTTACCAGTTCCAGGCTTAAAGCCAAAAGAATATACAGAATTTATCTACTACACCTTCTATGAAATTTGTTGACACATGTGTAAACAACCTAGGATAGAAACAACAACTCAAAAGATTCATAAAGCTTTAGCTAGAACATAAATAACAGAAAAATATCTCTGACTATAGACAGAGTTCAAGAAACCAACTTCTGAGCCCTCTTATGTGACTCATAGCTATAAAAGTGAGTCTGCTCAGAGCTCCTGTGCCATGGTACACTGTGCTCCATACTTAAGAGACTATCTAATAGTCCTACACTAACAGAGTGCTGCACATCTAAATAATACAACCAGAGAAGAGGATAACCAAATACGTTAGCATTTGTAATACTTTGACAGAATGCTGGTTTACAGATTATAGTCTGTTAAACTGTATGAATGCATACTCAAATATGCTGATTTGTTATTAAGCATCTGTATAGTGAAAGCTATCTGAGATACATGTACTTGTGATGACCCAACATACTGAGACTATGAAATGTTTATTCAACTCAGTATAAGATGTTCCTCCAAATGAGGTACATAACTGTACAAGCTTGTTAATTTGTAAATAAATACTAAAGATAAAGCTATGTTTTATTGTGTTGTGATGTAAATACTCTGAAAAACTTAATGCTTAAGATAACCTTAAGGGGAAATAGTTGCTGTGCCTACCAGACTATACTGTTGTTTATAACCTTGGAAGCTTAGGTGATCATAGAGGTGGACTAAAAGGAACTCTGGGTAGATTCAGGTGAATGAGAAAAACCTGCCAATATTGGGATGAGGGCATCACACAATTTCCATCTGGCCTTCTCAAACTGAAAGGGGAAATCTTAGGAGGGTTTCTGTTTGCATTTGCATGAATGTGAGTAGGAGCATCAATGGAAACAGGGATCCAGATTTCTCATGGTTTCACAATTCTGCTAATATTTAAGTCCACACATATAGAAACCTCCTGCAAGGGATACACCTCGTGTCAACTTTATTGACATTTCAGCACCATGTTAAGAAACCATCTGTTTCTTAACATCTGTTTTTCCAGACATTTATGAGTGATTAATTGGTGACACAATCATTTTTATTCCTCGTTATTTTATTGGGTTGGTTTATAGTTTATTTACGATATTGTATTGCCAGTTTTGCTGTTGGGTTTAATATTATTACTCAATATTATTACCCATTTTTATGAAGAACTGAATATCAATTAGAATGGAATAAACACATAGATAGAAAGTGTGTGTATAGTGCACAACTGAAAGTAATGCATTTCTCAAACTATTGTCAAACCTCCCTCCCTCCACTTAAAAAATTACCTGTTTCCAGTCTGTGTTTAGGGATGCTAGTTGACTTTGTGTGAAGGAATCTGAATGAGAGACATGGTCTGCAATCGTGCCCTTATGCACACCCTGCCCACGACCCAACTCTGTTTATAGCCTTGTGTTATTGTTGCTGTGTGCCTTCAAGTTGTTTCCAACTTATGACAACCCTAATGTGAACCTATCACAAGGTTTTCATGGCAACATTTGTTCAGAGGAAGTTTGCTTTTGCCTTCCTCTGAGGCTAAAAGTGTGTGACTTGTCCAAGGTCACCCAGTAGGTTTTCATAGCTGAGTGTAGATTTGAACCCAGGTCTCCAGAATCATAGACCAGTGCTCAAACCACTACACCAGGCTGGCTCTCAACTAAAATATCTAGAAAGACTAATTTAATTTCTGGAGGGAAGGGGCCTCCAAAGCTCTTTCAGGCCTATAAAGAATGAGTGGCCTTGTGGTAAGTACTACTACAAAGGCCAATCAAACAATACAGAGATACCCAACGTGGCTCCTTCTGGAAGAAAGAATATTTTTTGTGTGTGTTGTAAGAAAGTGGTAACCAGATATGATGCCTCATATTAAAAGTGTGGGATGGAAACATAAAAACAAAATAGAACTGAAATATTCAATCTCTTTTCATGCCTGGTCACATTCAGATGAAAACAACAGGAACAGGATAAAGTGCAACTGAACAGAAGAAGTGAGCTGTCAAAACAAGACACATCTAGGAATGGCTTGAACAAACAAACAAAAACACCACCAAAAAACCCCACCTTGAGGCTTTATTTCATTTTGTTCTGTTTATACATTTTTCAGCAAATGGAGTGTGAGTCCTGACAAAAGTAAAATGATAAAAATACTAAAATAAAAGGCACTGATGTTGCAGCCTGCAGATTGTCTTGAAACAAATATGAGCAGGTATTTCCTCTTATTTGCTGCTGCACCTACTAGAAGGTAGAATCTGTTTCCCAAAGGCACTGGAAAGAAACCAGGACAAATTAAGATAATTAGAGAGCCACATTTTGCTTCATTCTCATTAGTGTTTATTTCTTGTTATTACATCCCTCCCCCTTTAACTTTGTTCTGCAGTACTTCAAGAAGATGCAACAAAACTGGCCTTGCCTCTGGCCAATATCTGGTAACACAAGAGGATCTTATTGCAATAGTAGCGCTTTTAATGCAAGACCAGCACATGGGGAATAAATGACTTTTGTTTCCCAAGATCCAGACTGTGGCATGTGCTTTCGCTGCTCATGATCGCAAAAGGACCAGGGCTGTAACTGAGGATACAGAGAAGAGAGTAAGGAGTTGGAAGACAGCAGGCAAGAGATGCAGGTGGCAATCCATGGAGAGAAGTCATGATTCCAGTGAACTAGGTATTCGGCAACAGAAACCATCAGCATTAGTATTTCACCTTAGGAACAGGGAACAGATGGTCCTCTAGATGTTGTCAGACTGCTTCTGGTTCTCAGTTCTTCCTTTCAAGTTTTATTTTAATTTTTAGATTTTGAAATCATGTCCATTCTTCATGTCTTATGGTCAAATAGGCACACCCATAGCTATTGTCTATTGAAACTTGTTCTCTAAAAAGATCTTTCGGTAGAACTGAAAAGTTGCCTACAAAAACACACACAGACATAAAGTGGACTTCGTTAGAGTCAGTCGGGAGAAATCATAACAAATACACTGATGCTGTGAGAGCCATGCAGGTATCTTGGGAGAACATAGTGGCCCTTCTTTGGCCACACTGTTCTTTCAAGTGGCTAATCACACCAGCACACAGACCAGGGGGTCTATTCACACTGCAGAATTATAGTGCTATTATTGTACCTTAAATCTTCCATCCTATGGAATCCTGGGATTGCCGTTTTAGGGAGGGGCATTTACAGTTCTTAGCCAGAGGGCTCCAGTTCCTCACCAAACTAACAAAGCCCAGGATCCCATAGGATGGCACCATGTCAGTTAAAGTGGAATAATAGAGCAATAATTCTGTAGTGTTAATGGGCCTCGGGAGGTTCTATTCTGTGACCTGGCTGGTGCAGCCCTTTTGGTTTTAATGGAATTCTCTCCATGTATGTATGCTTAAGCCTCAAGGGTCATCTACATGAGCCAAAATATGCTGGCTCCTCGCTGGCATATCCTGGTCATAGATCAGGCCCATTGTTTCCCCGTTTGCTCCTGATAGGCATGCTGGCCCATTGCTGCAGCTGTTGCCATTTCCCTGGAGGGCAGGAAACTGGCCTGCAACATGTGACCAAAGCTGTTTGCATACGACTAGCCTGGTCACATGCTGCGGGACTCCTTCCTGCCTTCCAGGAGAACCAGGGAGACCGGCAGCAGCAGCAAGGGATGGTCTGCTAGGATGGACTCCTGCAGACACTGGGACGCAATCTGTTCCTTCTCAGATGGAACAGATTAAAAGAGGTATTTAAAAAAAATGTTATATTGGGCCCTACCCCATGTTCCCCCCATCTGAGCCACATATCTGCCTTGGGGGCAGAAGGGGGCATATGCCCTGTGTCATATGGACTGCAGGGCTCTGAGACAGGGGCAAGATGGGGTATATTACCCATCTAGACAAGCTCCCAGAGGCATATATATCTTCATTTGATGAATAGAACTCATATGTGTTATTTGTTACCTCATTTGAAACTGGATTTTTTTAAAAAAAGAAAAAATCTTTTTCTTTTTCTTTTCTGGAATAATATGTTTTCAATTCATTAAAATGAATAACAAGAATAAAAACATAAATAGTCCAGCATCTTATTTTGTTCTTTAATATAGACTTTTCCACTTGAGATTTTCTCAAATTCATCAGAAATTGTATGCAAACTTTATTAATGGTCTGTTTCTTCAAGATGGTCAAGTCATTATTCAACTAAAATTCTGATACTGTATCCATTAATTAGGTCCCTAAACATTAATACATGTATTAGCATTATGTCATGACTGATTATTATATTGGCTGTGGGTTTTCTTTTGTTTTCTGTAATATTGGTTTGATCAGCCATGAGTTATTAGTACTTAAATCTGCTAACAGCATAATATGATTTTGTTTATGGCAAAATCATTACTGCAGTTCAATGTAGATCAAAGGAAAGTGTTCAGTAAAGTAAATACAAATAAAACAAAATAGAGTTAATATGACTTTCATTAATGTGATAGTGTGATGATAATGACAAAATCAAGAGTAGACAACAAAAGGAATTCACTGGAACAAAGGAGTGAGAAAGGCCATAGCAGTCAAGACTCCTGAAAGTAATACTTGATGGGAGTAAGATAAATGCCTTTGTAAAGTTTTTGCAAATAATGAGACATAATTTAAAACAGTGAGAAAGAGAAACAATGGAAACAGGAACTAAACCAACCTTTCTCTCTTTTCCATAAGCAGAACTGTGCTGGTTCAGACCAAAATACCTATCTGTTCCGGGTCTCAGCAGTGTTCCCCCACATTGGCCAAACAGATGCCAACAGGAAACTCACAAGCAGGTCAACAACTCTCTGCCAGCAACTGGCATTCAGGAGCATACTGTTTCTGGTAGTAGAGGTAGTGTATAGCCATGATGACTACTCTCCATTGTAGATTCACCCTCCTTGAATTAATACCTTTTCAAAGTTGTCCACATTAAAACTACTAGTAGACCAGGAGGTAGCAAATTACACACTTCACCTGCTTTGTCTGTCAATAATTATTTCCTTTTTGTCAGTCCTGAAATTCTCATCATTCAGCTTCACTTTATGACCCTGAATTCTAGCATGCATGGTAGAGAGAAACATCTCCTTATACAGTTTCTCTGTGTTTTCCATAATTTTCTACACCTGTAATGACTGTTGAAGAGGTTTTGGTGAGGAGTTTTCATAGTGGCGGAGATCTTGCATTGAAGAGATGGAGTGGAAGGTTCCACCAGGCAGAACTGTACCATATCCCCTCTCTTCCCTCCCTGAAAACTGGCCCTGTTCACCCTGCCTCCCATCTGACCCAGCCGTGTAGTCGGCAGTGGAAAATGTGGAATAGCTGAGAAATCTCTGTTTGCATGACTATACTGTAACTGTATGTCTAATGATGATGTAATCCTTCAGCACCTCTGGAAGACTCCTAGAAAGTCCTTGTTGTGCATTGGCACATAGTGAGATGCTTTGCAGCCATTCTCTGCTCTCCACTGGCCATTACATGGCTGTTTTGGGAGGGGGGAGCCAACATGAAATAAGTGGGTTTTCAGGGGATTTTGCTCATTGCATGAGAATTCTGACTTCTGCAATGATAAAAAAAGGGGGGGCAGGTATAAGTTGGACTTATGCTTGCTTATGCCAGTCAAAAGCACCTTTATCTACATGCTTCTAGACTTTAAAAACAACTCTTAGAATCATAGAATTGTAGAGTTGGAAGAGACCACAACCCCCTGCCACACAGGCAATCACGATCAAAGCATCCCTGACAGATGGCCATCCAGCCTCTGTTTAAAGACCTCCAAGGAAGGAGACCCAGCTCCCTCTTTCCTCATAACGCATGGTTTCCAGAACTTTCACCATTTTAGTCGCCCTCCTCTGGACATGCTCTAAGTTGTCAATATCCTTTTTGAATTGTGGTGTCCAGAACTGGACACAGTAGTCTAGGTGAGGCTTGACGAAGGCAGAATAGAGTGGCACTGTTATTTCCCTTGATCTAGACACTATACTTCTATTGATGCAGCCCAAAATCACATTGGCCTTTTTAGTTGCCATATCACACTGTTGATTCATGTTCAACTTGTGGTCTACTAGGATTCCTAGATGCCTTTTGCACGTAGTCTCGTTCAGCCAGGCCTCCCCCATCCTATATCTATGCATTTCATTTTTCCACCCTAAGTGCAGTACATTACATTTCTCTGTATTGGATTTGATTTTGTTAGCTTTGGCCCAGCTTTCCAATCTATTCAGATCATTTTGAACTTTGAGCCTGTCCTCTAGGGTATTAGCTACTCCTCCTAATTTGGTGTCATCTGCAAATTTGATAAGTATGCCCCTAATACCATCATCCAAGTTATTGATAAAGATGTTGAATAGCACTGGGCCCAGGACAGAACCCTGTGGCACCCCACTGGTCACATCTTTCCAAGACGAACAGGAGCCACTGCTAAGCACCCTTTGGGTTTGGCCAGTCACCAATTACAAATCCATTTAACAGTTAACTTGTCTAGCCCATATTTTACAAGCTTGTTTGCAAGAATGTCATGGGGAACCTTGTCAAAGGCCTTACTGAAATCAAGGTATGTGATATCCACAGCGTTCCCTTCATCTACCAAGCTGGTAATTTTATCAAAAAAAGAGATCAGATTAGTCTGGCATGACTTGTTTCTCTGAAACCCATGTTGGCTTTTTGTGATTATGGCATTGCCTTCTAAATGTTCACAGACTCTCTGTTTAATGATCTGCTCTAGAATCTTCCCTGGTATTGATGTCAGACTAACTGGACGATAATTGTTGGGATCCTCTCCCCCCCACCTTTTAAGATGGGGACAACATTTGCCCTCCTCCAGTCTGCTGGGACTTCTCCTGTTTTCCAGGAGTTCTCAAAGATTATTGCCAATGCCTCTGAGATTACATTTGCCAGCTCTTTTAATACTCTTGGATGTAGTTCATCCGTTCTGGAGATTTAAATTCATTTAGATTAAGAAGTTATTCCTGTACTACCTCTTTGCTTATTCTGTGCTGGATTTCCCTTATTGTGTCCTCTGTTCCATTATTCCCAGGTTGATCACCATTTTCCTTTTCTAAAGACACTGAGGCAAAGAAGGTGTTGAGTAATTCTGTCTTTTCTCTGTCCCCTGTTAACATTTTGCCATCTTCTCCGCGTAGTGGCCCTACCATTTCCTTCTTCATCCTTTTGCTGCAGACATACCAAAAAAACAAAAACAACTTTTTTATTGTTCTTAACCTCTCTAGCAAGCCTGAGCTCATTCTGTGCTTTAGCTTTTCTGACTTTACTCCTACACGTGTTTGCTATCTGTTTGAATTCTTCTTTGGTGATTTCCCCCTTTTTCCATTTCCTATACATGTTCCGTTTAAAACTTAGCTCCGTTGAAAGTTCTTTAGTCATCCATCCTGGTTTCTTGAGACACCTCCCATTTTTCTTCCTCAATGGTACTGTTTGAAATTGTGCCTTCAGTATCTTCCTTTTGAGAAAGTCTCATCCATCTTGAAGTCCCTTCTCTTTTAGTATTCCTGACCATGGGATCACCCCCAGTATTTCCCTGAGTTTATTGAAATCAGCTCTCCTAAAGTCTAGAATGCATATCTGACTATGTCTGGCTTCTCCTTTCCATTGTATAACAAACTCCAGGAGAACATGATCACTCTAACCTAAGGATCCCACCACTTGCACCCCATTAACCAGGTCATCCCTGTTGGTTAGGATCAGATCTAAAATAGCTGATCCCCTTGTGCCTCTTCCACCTTTTGGACAATGAAATTGTCTTCCAGGCAAGTAAGGAATTTGCTCTTAAAAGTTAACTTCCTTAAACACATCCTCAGAAATGTCCATCCTCTGGTGTCTTGCCTTCAGTAGTTTCATCCATCTTCTGGTGTCTTGCCTTCAGTAGTTTCTAGCCTTTCTGCTCCCCTCAAATGGTCAGGAAGTCAACCATTTCAGCCTTCTGCCATGCTACTCTGCTTAATTGCTTCCCCTGCTTAGTGTACCTTCTTCCCTTCCTTACTAGCCAAAGTTATGCTATGGAGCCTGTCAAGTGATACTATGGAGTTTGGGGAGGGGGAAAATTCTGCTCAGTGAAGGTGTGGAGCTACAAATAGGCCAAAGGGAGGATGGCTCCCAAGATGAGTTGACCACACCATGAAAACAAAAAAGGAAAGAAGGTAGAATGAGTTGCCTAACTGGAAAGATTGGACAATCCTGCCCAGATGCCCAACTCCACCTCTTCTGAGTAAACATACACCTTCTCTGCAGGAACATCCCAAAACTAACACTTGTGACATGATACATGGAAACTGAAAAGATTCACTTGATTTTCTTAGAGATGAAATAGGACACCAATTATTTCTAAGTATTTTCTGAGGCCACAAAAAGACCCAGGTTTGTTTTGGTAAGAAGTGAATGCCATGTACCACAAAAGGAATAAAGTCAGATTACTGGTATTAACAGCCAATGTAGATAAAGCCAAGACAGCAATTCCATGTGGCACTACCTAAACCACGTAATATTCCTCCTCCACCACTTAGTAAGGCCATATCCCCATAAATATAAAAATTAACTAAAAAGTCACAGTTTTACCACAAAAGGAGTAACAAAAGGAGCTCATTTCCTCATTAAATTAGCACCTTAATGTGTTTTAATTATACAGTAGTTATTCAGGGAAATAATTGATTTCAGGTAACTAATTCTTTTGTAACTAATTGCTTCCAATCTCTTGACAAACTGTAATCTAACTATGTATATTTTGTGAAACCCTAATTCTATTCTGTGGCATTTAACATTAGTGTTTGTGTAAATGATGATCAAGGCTGATAAATCTTCAGTGCTTCACAGTTTGTTTACAATGGATGCTGCAATGAGTTGTTTACAGCAGAGCCAGATATCCAGGGCTGGCTTCTGTACCGGGCTAGCTAAGTGGTATTTCTAGATGGTTCATTGTGTCTTGTTCTTTGTTGATTTTTCTTGTTCAGTGTTCTTGAACTGCTGTTGCTGGAAGTACTTAGCTGAGAGATTCACAGAAAAAGCACATAGCATGGGGTGGATGACCTATGAAGTCAGACATGAAAGGCTTCTGTTTCATTCTCTTTTTCTCCCCGATGCTGTTCCACTTGATTCTGAAGGATTAGTAGCTGTGTGACACTACACAGCAGTCATTTTGCTCCCTAGAGTAGCCAGTTGGATTTGTCAAGCTCTCCAGCTTTTTTAGCATCAGTCAGCTACAGGCGCCTAAAGACAAGTTCATTATCCAATTTCATTTTGAGCTTGTAGTACTCTGGGAAAAGGCTCACACATTGTACAAATATTTGAGATTAGGGGCTGCAGGCCTCTTAATTAATGTGATGGCCAATAGAAAGCAGTTGTAAAACTAGTGTCTCCCTTTACTGAGGCTGTTATATATCTGTCTGTCTGTCTGTCTGTCTGTCTATCTGTCTATCTATCTATCTATCTATCTATCTATCTATCTATCTATCATCTCATATAGTTATGTAGAGCAGAAGATGAGGACTGGCCTACCTTTTACATCTACCTGGTTTGTACGTAGGTTTGCCGGTTCATCATCATCCCAGGCCTTGAGGCTTCTGGGACAAAACATGAGGCTTAGGGAAAGCCCCTGGTGATGTCACTAAGTGATATGAATTAAGTACTAGCCACAGTTACTCACAGCTTGTCATTCAAACACACGTGTATACACACACACACACGGAAGAAGAACATATATGTTCTTGTTTAGAAATTAAGACAGAAATCTTAAATAACAAGGCTGTTCCCAGATGAAGGGAAAATGCAGGGATTTTTTAAAAACTTACTGTATATACTCATGTATAAGTCTAGTCAAATCAGTATAGTCCTAGGTTTCTCAAACAGGGTTCCCGGGAACCCTAGAGTTCCATAAGAGGTTGCTAGGTGTTTCGTGAGTTATTGAGATTTTTTTAAAAGAAAGAAATACACTTAAAAAAACAAGCTGTAGGTGTAGTAATTTTTAGGCAGGTGTTCCCTGAGACCTGAAAATTGTTCCAAGGGTTCCACCAGGGTAAAAAGGTTGAGAAAGGCTGGTATAGTCAGTATATACTCATGTATAAATCAATGTTTAGTTTTAAAAAAATGACTCAAAAAACCCAGGTAGACTTATCCATGAGTCAATGTAAATACTGTACCTTAACTCTTATTTTTTTAAAAAAGGAACCATCCCCTTCTCTGAGTAGAGTGGGAAAAGGCGAGAGCTTAGCCCATCCAAAGACAACCTAAAAGAAGCACCAACCCCCTCTACTTTCTCCCCCATGTTGCTACTTCTGGCCTTTTTGAATGCCTGTTTGGGAAAATGGCATCAGCAAAAGCTCTTTGGTGCTTCCCCTCAAAGGCATGCTGAGAGAGATTTCTCAAGGTGTGCTGTAGAAGACACTGTAGAAGACAGAAGATATATCACAAGATATATCAGTTGTCAGTTTCAAGGATTTCTCTACCATGTGTATTCTGGTGGGTCTCAAGTCTGTCCTGCTCACTCTGGTTTCTGTTTCTAAGGTCAACTGCTATGACCTTAATACTTTACAGAGACAAAACACAAAGTGAGATTGTCACAGCAGAAATGTAAACAAAATTAGGACAATTTACATACCACTTCCTGGATGAGCAATATACACATCAGTTCCTGGATGGACATTAAAAAGAGTGTGCTAAGAGCCTATGCTGGGGCTGCTGGTCCTTCCATTTTATGGTAGGGTTAATAGCAGCCCAAGGGCTTGATCCTGACAGAATGTGGTCAGAAGTTTCTGACCTTCTGAAATCTTTGGGGGGGGGCATGGTAGAATGAGCAATTTGTCACCCAAGACAAGACTTCCTCTTATTCAGTAGGTGCTAGTTTGAATCCTTCTTTAAGAGTTTAGGCATAGCATGCATTCATGCCATATCCTATTTTTTGTTTTAGCCTCACCCTCTCTTCTGCATCAGTTAGCAGTAACCCTGAGGACTTTTTTCAAACGTCCAGTTTTGTAATATGAAGTCCCCTCTCTGTCCTCTGTGTTTGAGGGGCACATGTTATCAAGCTTCTCACTGATAACAATAACTTCTAGTATTTGTAACAAAACGTATTTTTATATGTTTTTACAAAGAACGGCTAAGCTTGCATTATTTCTCTCTGTGTGGTGGTCGTGTGGGACTGGTTGTTCAACTTCTTCTTGTAAATATTAATAGCTCTGCTTGTGAGATGCAGTACTATCTTTCACAAACCTTAACAATTTTCATGGGTTAAGGTCTCAATGGACACAGAATTGTAACCTGTATCAGGGACCTTTGGTAAGGATCAGAAGCATGCTAGGGCCATGCAAAAGCTGGTGTGGATCCATGGCTACAGAACCAATATGTCACTCACTTGTCATCATTATTCCTCCAGGAAAACAAGAGGAATGACAAAGATTACGTGCAAAAGGGATCTAGGAGTCCTAGTAGACCACAAGTTGAACATGAGTCAACAATGTGATGCAGCAGCTAAAAAGGCCAATGAGATTTTGGGTTGTATCAATAGAAGTATAGTGTCTAGATCAAGGGAAGGAATAGTGCCACTCTATTCTGCCTTGGTCAGACCTCACCTAGAATACTGTGTCCAGTTCTGGGCACCACAATTTAAAAAAGATATTGACAAATTGGAGTGTGTCCAGAGAAGGGCAACTAAAATGGTGAAAGGTCTGGAAACGATGCCTTAGGAGGAGAGACTTAGGGAGCTGGGTATGTTTAGCCTGGAAAAAAGATGGTTAAGAGGCGATATGATAGCCCTGTTTAAGAATTTGAAGGGATGTCACACTGAGGATGGAGCAGGCTTGTTTTCTGCTGCTCCAGAGACTGGAACACAGAGCAATGGATGCAAGCTCCAGAAACAGATATTCCACCTCAACATTAGGAGGAACGTTTTGACAGTAAGAGCTGTTTGGCAGTGGAACACACTCCCTTGGAGCATGGTGGGGTCTCCTTCCTTGGAGGTCTTTAAACAGAGGCTGGATTGCCATCTGTCGGGGATGCTTTGATCAAGATTTCCTGCGTGGCAGGGGGTTGGACTGGATGGACCTCGTGGTCTCTTCCAACTCTACAGTTCTATGATTCTATGATTATTTTTATAGCAGCCCCTATCTGGCTGCAGGATTTCATGGCTTTCTTGTGAGTGATTTGTGTTGTTATTGTGGAAGCCATTGTACTCATTACTGGAATTGTATTGTGGTGGGTCTCAATCCTTCATGTACACTCTGGTTTCTGTCTTCTGTTGCATTTGTTTCCAATGACCTCTAGAATGCCCAAATGGGCAAGATTGCTGGGTATATACTGGGCATGTCTACATGACTGGAAAAAAAATCCATTTTGGTGGTAAAAAATACGAAAAGGCAGTCGTACGAATGCGTACAATCTGCCTATGTGATTTTTACCCCCCAAAACTCTGTATGGCCCCCCTTCCCCTAGCTGGCTAGAGCGAGCATTCCAAGTGGCGGTTTTAAATCTCCTGCCCCCCTTTTTTATTTATTTAAAAAGGTGTCTGTTTTGCAGATAGTCGGTTTTCCCTATTCATACTGTAAAATAAAAACAAATATATGTAAAAAAAACTTCATTTCATGCCCTTACCGGATGCTCACTTAGCCAGGAATCCAACATGGTGGCTGCTCCCAATTCCCCTCTTTGCTAGCCCCGCCCCCTCTGCTCGGCCAGCCAATCAGATTATGCTGCCTGTTCATATGTGTGCGAACGGGGGGCACAGACCAACGGGGGGGGGGCACAGATCAACCATTCAAACGGTTGTACGGATTTTAAGTTGAGACCCGCTAATCCTCCCGAATGCTGAATCCACATAGTTTATGGGGGATTCACTAGCCTCCCTTCTGAAAGACATGTAAGCATCTGAATGGCCATGTGTAAAACATGATCAATCTTTTGAACACCGTACGTATTTTTTTTTTATCGTGTAGACACCCCCCCCAGTCAGCTGTTATTGCTCACTGGGAACCTAAACAAGTCCAGGCAGGAAAAATAAACATCAAAGTGTTGTTCCTTCAGGCATCAGAGTAAAGGCACAGACACAGACAGGTGTCTAAAATAAACTTCTATTTACTTGAGCATAATGAAGAATATTTATAGATATATACAGCTTTCATAAGAAAAACATCTTCCCTCTGTGAAATCCAACACAGAACTGCTCAGTTCAACTTTATAGGACAAATGAAATACCAAGTTCTCAGAGCTCCTAGCACCTCCTGCAGATAGCTCTGCACCAGCTCAGCTCCTGGGCTCAGTCAATATTGATACATTTACCCAGGTAGCTTGCTTCTCCAAACTGCAGACTGTTTGTTACATTCCAGCTCTTTACAGAAAAATCTACTATATGTCCCAATATCCTGACAGAGCTGTATTTAAGCACATTGCACCATACCAAACTTAGGGAACAAATACTGCTATTTAACAAGAGTTAGTACTTGAGTAAACATGTTAGCTTCACTGCGCACATAACATTGCAGTTTAACCACATCCTACAACATCCTTGGTTTAATTTAAATTACAGAGAATTTAAAATTTTGAAATCCTTGTCTGAAAAGCTGGAATTAATTATAAAACCCACAGATAAAGTAGGGGCTATAATCCTCCAAAATAAGTACCATTATATAGAAGAAATAAATTGCCAATTGAATGATAAGAACAACTACATAACATTAACAAAAGATCTGACAAAAGCCATATAAAATATAATAAAAGTCATGGTAGAAGAGGCGGTTATTTTGGGTTACATCAGTTCCTCCACAGGGACATATCTGATTCAGGAAAATCCTAGGATTCCTACCCAAGATCCATAAACCCAGTTTTCCTCCCCCCCCCAGTAGGCTGATAATATCGGGGGCATCTTCTTTGCAAGAACCACTCTCAAAATATTTAGACTCATATTTAGCTCCAGCTGTATTTAAAATCCCTTCATATATACAGGACACCAGAGATTTAATCCAAAAAATAGAGATTATGAGTATGGATAAGTCCACATGTCTAATTACAATGGATGCAAATTCCTTGTACACATCCATTCCTCACATAGAGGCTAGGGAAGTTGTGGAGAACATATTACAATGTAGAGAAACAGAAATGCCACCTACACATTTCCTCCTTGACATATTAGATGTTATTCTTCAGAAGAACTATTTTAGATTTGGGGCCCAGTTTTATATGCAGATCAAGGGGGTAGCCATGGGGAGCCCAGCAGCTCCCAGTATAGCCAATTTATATATGGCATCACTGGAGGCTTCATATATTTTAAATCCAGATAAAAATGAATTTGCTTTATATTTCAAATGTTATGGTCATTATATTGACGACGTGTTCATAATATTTTCTGACTACACAAAGGTAGTCAGTTTTTTCAATTGGATTAATAGTATCAGCGATCACATCAAGTTTACTTGTCAGTATCATTTGCAACACATACCTTTTTTGGATGTATGCATTTATATAAATAATTCTAAGATAGCAGTTAGAAATTATTAAAAAAACTAATAGAAATACATTATTACACTATGACAGTTGTCATCCTCAACATTTAAAAAGCGAATCTACCTGTTTCACAGTTCATTTGACTTAAAAGAAACTCCACTGAAGTTAGTTCACATGAAGCCTCTGCAAATACTTATCAATCTGAATTAACAAGATCTTATACTCAAAAAATGATTGCATCAGCCAGACAGAGAGCTGAGGAAACTGACAGGGCTACTTTCTTTATATCAGATGCGATGCCTAGAAAAAATAGGATAATAAGTTCCATAGCATTCCATCTAGCATCTCAAAGAATGAAAAGAATTGTGAGGAAACATTGGCATATCGTGGAAGTGATACCTGGATACAAAGAACCACCACTTATTGGTCTACGGAGGACTAGGGACATAAAAGATTTTTTAGTACCCTTGGACACACTCTCACCTATAATAACACAACCCCCAACTATGGGTCATTTCTAATGTGATCATTGCACCTGTTGTGTACAAACAATCAACACAAAGCTTTTTGTACATCTAATAACTAAAGATCAAATTCAATTGACAGGTTTCACAAACTAGTTCTAAAAATGTAATTTATTTGATATGGTGTCCCTGTCAATTAATTTATATAATATTATCTTCCAGGGCGATAAGATATTGAATAACAGAACACAACAGCAGTATTAGAAACAGAAATGTAGGATGCCCGTTGGTAGATCACTTCATAAATCAGGGACACTTCTCAGAATCATTACATGTTATTGTCATAGAACAAATAACAGAAACCTTTTAACACATGATCCTTACAGAGAAAATTACAGCAACATGAATCCTTTTGGATTTTTAAACTTAAATCCAAGAAACCATATATTGGTATGTTGCTGTTTTGTGTTCAAATGTCATTATTCTAGTGCCACATTATCCACATCTGATAATCTCCTAGGACATGAACCACTGGATACAAATTGCAAGAACAGGGATCCCATTTATACATCTATCTATCTATCTATCTATCATTCTCTTGGGTATGTTATCGTTCCCAGTGTGCTGAATGGCCACTTATGAAACATACACAACCAATCGTAGTGCTCTGTTGGCCAGCCAATCAACAGCTTGAGGGCGTTTTTCAGCACCACCTCTTTGGCCTACAGCCACATCTTTGCCTGTTGAGCTGCAGTAACTACTCAGCCAGTTCCCCTTGCTGTCTTAATATGCATGCATAGGAAAAAATAGTGTTGCTTTCTATGTGTCCCCCACCCTCTTCTTTCTTCTTTTCCCTCCTTTCCTGCCTTACAGAGTAGTTTCCCCCTTCTTCTGCTCTTTACCCTTTCTACACCCAAAAACTTGAGCCTTTCTCCCCTCCTCCTGTCAGGATAATATTACTTTACGTGCAAAAGGAAAAAATGTTGGCGCAACAGACTGTAGACAAGCACAGCTGAAGTGGGTTTGTTCACATCTGTGGTGAGGCAGAGGGATGACAAGCAAACACTCCTATATAGCCAAAGTACAAGATGCATTGTGTGGAGAAAGAGGAGTGTTGCTGTTGAGTTTGTTAATGAGGTTTGCTATGTATATACTCTTTGTTTATACTGAAACTGAAGATAAAAACCTCCAGATGTTTTTGGATAAACCTTGCTGTCTGTAAGTTTTAGTGTTTGTGAAAGTAGGTCAAAGCTGTTGAACAGCTTGTAGCTGAAGCCTTTGTTTTTGTGCCCTTTCTGCTGTGCAATGCTGCTGTTTTGGCTGCTCCTGGGTTAGTTTGTCCCCAGGCTGTGCTTGGTGCCTCTCCGTGAACCTATACTGAGTGGACACCTTCTACCCTGAGGAACTTACAGGCTGCAAAAAAAGTACTAGAAAAGGGTGTGAAGGAGGTGAGAGGCTGCCCTGGGGTTCTAGGCCCCTTTTTTCCTCCTTGAGGGGACCCTTGGGGTCCTCTGGCCACCCCTGGCTCTGCTTCCCATGGGGAGAAAAGTGTTCTTTGCAAATGCTGCACTGGATGGGCTGGTGCCTGTTTAAAAATACCCCAGCCAGTGGGAGGAGTCAAAGCTGTTGAGGGAGGGGGAATATAATGGAGCAATGTGGGCTCTCATTGGCCGCTAGCCTTCCCCCAATGGGAATCCAGCATGCTGCCCTCAAAGGATAGTTGGTATCGTAGTGGAAATCTGAAGCTCGGCAGTCTGTGGGTGGGACAAAGGTGAGCCCAAAGACTCACGAAAAAGTTAGAGGTCACCATTCCACCCCTTGCTGGAGAGACTCCTTTGCTCCCTTTTCTTTTAATTTCTATTTTAACAAGTGGTAGACAAGGGTCCCTGGACCCACTATTCTCTACACAATGCAGAATTTTTGCATGCTACTTTTGCCAAGTATCTAGACCAGTGGTTCTTAAACTGGGGTCTGGGGACTCCCAGGGGTCCTCAATGTCCTCACAGGGGTCTGCAATTATTATTATTATTATTATTATTATTTTAATTCTAAAGTCTTGGGGGAACAGGCAATCAAAGGTATTGAAAGGGGCCACTGGTAAAGAAAAGTAGACATGATTTACTCTGTTATAGAACTAGACCAACCTTTGATATGGGTTTTGATATTGCCCGTGTGCCCAGGCGGTCACATCATCAACCCGCCACCCTTGTGGCAGCTGCGAAGGGACCCAGGCAGTCAACTGGTGGTGGTGGTGGCAGCGACAGGGACAGGGCAACAGAGGAACTCACCCTTAATTCACCACCGTGTATGTTACATTGGGTACAGCTAGTTGGGTTTAAATGATTTTACATGTTTTCTATGAATATTACAATTCTCTGCCATGCATAAGGTTTCTGTGTCAGAGGGAGAAATCCAGACAAAGATTAAATGTGTACAATCTAATTAGGAAGCAGCTAAATTGTCTTCAAGTGTTACATATAAGTATTTAAGCAGCTTTAGAAAAATACTGTTTCATTATGGTGGCTATTGTTATGCATAGCACTAACATCATTATCAAAAAGGTAAGCATGTTTTTTATATTGTTATGTATACAAATATTTTTGGAACTTGGCTTAATTTATAATACTATTTCTAAAATAGTTTATATTATAGCATTGAACAAAACCCACTGAGGAAGAATCACGAAATGGCTCCTAAAAATTGCTCTAGAGGTTGCCATCTGCCTTAATCTCTTGCCTTGTCAAGTATACTTATAAAATTATCGGATGTACCTCCATTTTCAAGGCTCTTCAGTATTTATCTGCTTATGATTATATGAAGAAGGTTTATGCCTATTTGACTTTTCTACAAAGGAAAAAGGTGCTTACCCTTGTGGAAAGTTCAATTTGATGTTTTTGGCTTACCTGAAATTACCTGGACAATAATCACATTCAGGATTTCCGTGATTTTGAGGACTACTTTTGGTGTCATGCCTACAATCTAAGAGAAATGCAATAAGGTTGCCGATCTTTTGAATATGGGAGAAGATTAACATGAAGACACAGAACTTTCCATCCATTGAAGATTTGAATAATTAAGAATAATGGACGTAACACAAAGTGGTATTTATTTAATGTATTCATTGTATTTATTATACTTATGATACAGGGCATTTATGTGTATAAATAGTTTAATGTAGACAATATACATGAGATCCCGATCACTGTTTCACGTAAGTAAACACATAATAGTTGCGAAAATAGTATATACTTAAAACACAAAATATGAGTAAATAATAGGTGCATTGTAGCATTTTTAGTTTTTCTCCCAGACGGTTCTGTAGTTGTCCATCTTCACTTACAGGCAGAAGCATCTCAGAGTTTGAGTGAACTTGACTCTAATTACTATGTTCCTAACACTGGTCATTCCTGGAAAGTAAGACTTTGCCGTTTCCACGTAGTGTAAATCTATAAGCTTTAGAGCCACTCTGATAACCCACAAATCTTAGCCTCTGTGCTTTGGGATCTCCCTTTCTCCTTGACTCCTTGGGTATGTTGACCCATGCAAAACTCCCAAAAATTCTAAGATGTTTAACTGAAGGGTTTTTTTTTTACCATACAACAAAAAATATGGAGTTCCTGTACCACAGAGTTCCATAGTCTGTTATGCAAATAACTGGCAGTTAGGATTGCCTTGCTCTAGTATTTCTGATCCATCTTGGAATCAAACATTAAGGAAACCATCATTTGCAAAACACCAAATCTATTTTCTGCAGTGCTATTCTGGCTGGGTGTAAAGGGGGCAGAGCATCTATGGAAAATGCCTTCTGTGTTTTAGCTATTTCTGGAATTTATTAGACATAATTTTTTTCCCCAGAATCATTTTGCATGCAGAGAATCTGAACCTGGTGCTTCCTTTCAACATAATTACACCAGTTTTGATGTGTTTCAATGGCTTCAGACATGTTCTTCAATAAATAACAAAATCCAAACCTTGAAAAATCATCAACAATTACCATGGCATATGTGACCCCTCCCAAAGATGAAGAAAAAGGACCAGTTAAATCAATATCTACAACTCAAAATTTCTCTTAGATTTCCTATCACTGAATTTAGGAATTGGTAATACCTTTGATTTGCTCTGCTTACAAATAGAACAACCTAAGAAAACACTGGAGTTGTTCACCTTTAAATCATAACACACATCAGGCATTTGTTTCAAAATGTTATAACTCAGTTGACCCATTCTACTGTGCATCAAATTAATGCAGTCATTATGCACAGGGGTGTTAGTCATTACAGCCTGGGCTAAACCAGCTTTGGGGTGCATATAATAAAGCTGGTTTTCAATTCCCCCTCTGCACAAATATTTCAATCCTTTAAAATAAAAAACTTCTTGTCAGTAAAGGTAATCTCATACCCCTCTTCTGCTAGTCAACTTACAGAGAGTAAAGAAATTCTAAGTGGGGACACTTAAATCACTTTGTCAATATTTTGACCTAAACATGAAATAAAACATTTTCCCTTTCTCCACACAACAGAGCTCTGTAAAAACAGCCAGAGCAATTTCAAGGACCAAAGGCCATGTGAAACAGCACCATCTTAGTTTCCTGCTAGAAACTCAAAAAGGATGGAGCCAACCTGACTTCCCTTGGGAAAGAGTTCCACAGTTAGGGTGCTATTGCAGAGAAAGTCCTGTCACATATTCCTATCAACCCAAACTTGTGGGATGGTATAACATGAAAGACAACCTGCTCTGAACATCTCAAGTTTGAGGCTCATGTGGGAGGATATCCTAGCTCTAAGCCATTCTTTGTATGTCACTTTCTCTCCTGCTACTGAGAAACACTGAACACTTGACTATAGCCATCTCTGAACCATTTCCAAGTGGGCAAATTGGGAAAGGGAAACTGCCCTCCCTGCTATCCCATGGGAAAGGCCACTGCTGCTAGCCTTTCATCCACTGATACTCATGATCCGGTGTCAACATTAGACCTCAACCTGGTTCCGTACCAGCAGCCTCACCCCAAGATGTCAGTACACCTTCTGACCTTTCACAGGTGAAAAATGGGACACATGTAGCCAGGCAACATCAGATTGTGGTCAAGACAGCAAAAGTTATTAATATTTTTTATTTTATTTATTTATTTATACCCCGCTCTTCAGCCACAAGGCTATCAGAGCGGCTTACAAATTGTTTTAAGCAATAGCTATTTACACATCTACACTGCATTAAACAGTTTCCAATGTGTGTTAGCTAATTGCCCCCACAAGCTGGGTACTCAATTTACCGACCTACGAAAGGATGGAAGGCTGAATGAACCTTGGAGCCGGCTGGAATCGAACTTGCGATGTGGTGGCTTGCAGTACTGGCATTTAACCACTGCACCACCAGGGCTCCTGGAAAGGATATACAAGTTAGGAGAGGTTGTAGCAGTTTGATTTTGTCTGAACCTACTGGGAAGGGCAAGACTCTGCCCCTACTCTCCTGTCCCCACAGCTGAGGTGAATGCAAAGTGGGAGTGGGAAAGCGCAAGGTGACATTTTAAAAGTAAATGAAAAAGTGGAATGACAGAGGATTAATTGGGACTGTCCCTGTTAAACTGGGACAGTTGTAAGGCATGTCCCCACCACATTGTGATGTAATAATACACATGCACAGTGGCCCTGCCCTTCGCTGCATTTTCTCCTCAGTAGGCCCCATGCAAACCATTTCCTCACCAATTTGCCTGAGATGTGTTTAGTGGAGGAGGAGCCCCAATACTTTCTACAGATTACATTTAATTGGGAAGCATTCAGAAAGAGGAGTGGGGATGGGAGTGTTCAGCATTCTTTTAATGACTTACAGTTCTTCAGAAAAAAAATCTTATGCAATTAGCTACCATTTCCTTTGTACTACACCCACATTATTTTACATAATTTTTAATAACTATATAGATTTCATAGATCATATTTAATAGGAAGATGTTCTAAAAATTGAGCAAGCTAATTACTTGTAGGTTAATAATTGACTTGCTTAAATTCAACTATCTTTCCAGGCTTGCCTGTGATTAAAATCATTTTGTTAATTTGTATTTTCAGTAAAAATTTCAGTTGCTAATGAATTCAAATGAACAGCAACTACTTTTGAGATTTAACATGAAAGCTAAAACTGTAGGAATACTCTTATTATTGCCCATGGCTCTTCCATGCTCCATTAAATGGAGTCCTTTATAAAATAGTAGCAATATTCATCTACATAACTGAGGTTGCAGTTTGATATTATAAACTGCTGAGAGCATACATGCACTTCTGTTATATTTTCCCATAACCTCTTCCGTAACCAGAAGACAATCTATTGTTCATGGTTGACCTTACAGTCAAGAACCTAGACTTTGTTCTTCTACAGTTTTGAACATCATCTCTCAGAATTTTACCATTAAACCAGTAAATGCCTAATTTTCTATTACAATTGATTACAATTACATTTTTCTTGTCAGAACTTGCAGATCACAGAAAAATAGAATTCTAATCCCAAATACTGTATTATGTGCTGTCTCAGCTACACATGGCTGAATCTAAGTAACAATTAGTCAATATGGTACTCAGTCTCAAATACTACAGTACAGATTTTTTTAAAAAACAACAACCTGATATATTTGTCAATGTCTGTTAGTAATGCTTCTAACATAGTCAGAGTAAGCAGTTCACTTTGAGATATCCAGCTGATGTGCATACACTCATATCTTCTGCTTTAGATAGATAATTAAGTGGGAAATATCTAACACAGCTGACTGGTAAAGATAGAAATAAAATATATTCCTGGCAAGATTTTCCTTTATTGTAGCTGACTCTATCATTTCTGGGCATAATGCCTACAAATTCATATATCAGCTTTCCTTTTGAATATATTTGAAATATATACCACCAGCAACACTTTATTGTCTCAATTGATCCTCAGTCAATTTGGGAAGAAGCCAAACTATTACAGAATGATTTCATGCTGATACTTCTGTTTGCATCACTTCTGTGGAGGTCAGCTTCTCTTTGTCTCCACAGACTGCAAATGACTTTAGATGGCCACAGGAAGCACTTGCTGAGCAATTGAAATATTTGCTTTGCAGGCATAATTCCACCAAAACAGATGAACTTTATTTTACCTATAAGTGCCTGAGGTGTTTTAGGTATTAAAGTAAAGCCTGCTGCGTATTTTTTTTTCCTACAGAAACTTTTGATCCTTGCTGAAGATATTTACAGAAAACATGATATGTCTGTCAAACGTTCATGAAAGTTGTATTTCACTGTGATTATGCATGCTCTGTTAACACAATGTGGTGTGTTCTCTGATCCATCCTCTTGTATTATACAACAGTATGTAGTTTATGCTATTGCATGGCATGTAGCACTTCTGAACTATTTCTGATCCTCCAAGCTGGCTATAGAGATTTATACAAGCCAAACAGTACAAATCTCTTTATTGAACCTTTATATGCTGCTGTACTCAATTAGTGTACCATGCATATTTATTTACTTATTTATTTATTGGATTTATATCTCACCTTTCTCCCAAGATGGAAGTCAAGGTGGATTTTCTCTCTGGCTTTTCTTCGCAAATGAAGATTCAGGAAGTACTCATCCTGCGCTTTCTGCAAGCGCACTGATGACTAAAAAGGCCAATTCGAGATAAACAAGTCCAGTTGCAGAGAGCACAGCAGAAGGTCTCCTTGGGTGATGTTTTTGGGTTGCGATTCTTTCTGCGTTGTTGTTTCTCTTCAAGACTTGTTCGACGTGAGTTCTCAAATAAGGCTGCAGCATTGTGGATAGTGCATCTCCATGCCTCCCTATGTGAGGCCAGGGCGGACCACTGTTGGTGATCAGTTTGGCCAAGCCTGAGATGTTGTTTCAGGGAGTCTTTGTATTGCTTTTTTGGAGTGCCCCTCTTACGCTGACCTGTGGCAGATTACAGTAATTAAAAATACAACTAAAACATCACAAGTTACAAAAGTTAAAAAAGAATTAAATTAATTACCATTATTAAAATATAGTTAAAAACACAACATAAAAACATAAAATCAATACAAACACAACAGTTAAAGCAGCACACCAATTAAAATTCATGTTTCAAATGCCTGCCTAAATAAAAATGTCTTTACCTGCCAATGAAAAGAGAGCAGGGAGGGGGCCAACCGAACCTCCCCTGGAAGGGAGTTCCACAGTCTGGGAGCAGCTACAGAGAAGGCTCTCTCCCAAATCCTCACCAACAGCACCTGTGGATGTGGTGGGACTGAGATAAAGCCCTCCCCTGTTGATCTTAACACATAGGCCGGCTTGTATAGGAAGATACGGTCTTTCAGATACTCTGAATCCAAGCCTTTTAAGGCTTTAAAGGTCAAAGCCAGCACTTTGCATTCCTGCCAGGAAACAGACTAGTAGTCAATGCAGTTGTTTCAACAAGGGGGGCAACGTGATCCCCCTGTGGCTTTGTGCTATGCCTTGTAGCTTACAATTTCTGTAAGGCTGGCAACAAATATTAACTTTGAGGGATTGAATGGTAACCCAACAGATTTTCAGTGCAAATGCCATAATTTCTTTAATGAAGGGAAATATTCTGGACCCTCCTCACATCCAGTTCTATCAGATATAATTTCTGTCAGAAACACACACACATTTGGATGTGGAAACTCATTTGTGCTGCTCAAAGAAAAGAATTTGATGCTGTTAAATGTGCAACATCCTATACATCTTTGGAGATAGGTGTACAAGGCCACTGTTGAAGCTGGCAGGTCTTTCTCTCACCTCTATATCAAGCTCTGTTTTGACAATTTCATCTCTGCATTGAAGGGACTTTGCAGGGTTCAGTACAGAGTTAGTAGCTCTTTAAATCTCTATGGGCTCAGTTACATGGCAGTTTTTATTGTGATAGTTTGCGCTTTAGCGCTTTTTCACACCAGTGTCGGATACTTTACATGATTTAGTGAGAAATTGGTTGATCTATTTATTTTTCTGCTTTCTAGCTCACACAGCCAGAGGTGGGTGTGTGTGGCCTCCCAAGCAGATCTGTTGGAAGATGCCAGGAAGATGAGAGGGAGGGAGGGAAAGTGCTGGGATCTTTCCCTCCTCTGATTACCGGAGGAATGACTGCTAAGTTTTCATGCCTTAGCAGGGAGCGCTCCCTCTTCTTCCCAAAGTGAGAAGGGTGGGAGGAAGGAGGCAGCCTTTCAGCTTCAAGGAGCCATCCCCCCTCAAACCACCCTCCCCTCTCCCTCCCTCCCTCCCTCCCTCCCTCCCTCTCTCTCTCTCTCTCTCTCTCACACACACACGGGATCACAGGAGTGCAAGGGAGTGAACAGCTGGAGGAGCAGATCACTACTCAATCTTCCTTCCCTCCCTCTATCCCTCCCTCTCTCTCACTCACTATCTCTCTCTCTCTCTCACACACACACAGAGGCTAACTGGGGGTTCTTCAGCCGCAGCTGCCAAGCAAGCCGGGAGGCAACAACAGTGGCTGGATCTTTTCATTTGAGGCTCCTCCATCCCCTCCCTGGTCAGTCCAACCCCCTCCATGGTCAGTCCAACCAATCACAGCTCAGCTCTGCTGTTGTTGTTTCAGAAAGATTGCTGCTAATTCACACAGACTTTTCCGAAGTGTTTGTTCACACAAACAATAGTGTGCCAAGTCGCGCTACTTTTTAAAAAAGTCAGGAAAAGTTCCGAAATCCTTTATTACGCTACTAATGGGTTTTTGTGCCACTCTCCTTCTGAAAGAGGCAACTTTGTGGTGCAAAGAGGCAACTTTGTGGCACAATGTAAACAATTAGGAATCTTAGCGAATTCTTCTCAGTTTTTTTTCCATCGTGTAACCGAGACCCATGTGAAACATTCAGGCAATTTTAAGCAGAGGTGAGAAGGACTTTCCAGGACTGGGAATTGAGTGCACAAACCTGATAGATCCAAAAACTTTAGCTCAAGCAACTTGGATGGGAAAAATACTAGCTTTTCCAGAAGTTGTTTTGAACATCTGCAGAGATATAAGGCTCTCTGTAGATTTTCCATGGATAACTAACTGCATGGGAAAGAACAGTAGAAGGCTCAGTGGAAGGATGTTTACTTTACTACCACTATTCAGCAGGTTATAGAAGCCATTATCCTATTAAATTTCAGTGGGATGGAAGCTCACTGGCATTAACACAATATATCACTTAGCATGTGCCTTCTGTAATATCCATGGCCATTTCTTTCATAAGTGCCTAGCTTTGAAGTCAGGACAGCATGGAAGAGGTGGCTTGGAAAATTGTGCCTTTCTGATAGGCAGTTACCCAAGTCTTACCCACCCACCACATGTCAACAGGCATGTCCTGGGTTGCAGTTGTGCCTCTTCCTCCTCCACAAGTGGCAGCGTGTGATAACGGGTGGTGGCGGTGGCAGGGGCTTGACACCACCACTCCTTGTTGCTGCCATTTGATACTTCTCTTCTGCTCCTGCAGAAATTGAACCAGAAAGGCAAATCACTCATAGACTGTCCATTCTCTAAATAGTTTCCTGTTATAGGATCCTGGCCAGAGTGCTGGGAGGGACAAAACTTCAGGCTTGTGGGATATGCCTTGTTAGTTTTCAAAAGAGAACCAAACCTGATGCAAAGGGCATCCACTCTGAATGAAAAAAATTCTGAGCCCAGGAATTTGTTTTGAGTTCCAGAACTGAATGGAGCTCACATGTCTTGCACACAGAGAGACATACACAAAACACAAAATAAACACTCTTGGTTATCGCAAGCTTCCTTCATATCAGCACTGTAACTTAGGAAAGGAGGGTATTGTGTGAAGTCACTTGATTGTTGCTGCTGCATAAAAATCAGGAGACAGAAATCCTTGCCAATCTACTGTAACCACCCAGAGATCTGTCAGTAGGTTTGCATCTTCCTTCTACCCACTCCTGTTCAATATGCATCTAAAGGAACTGGTAGGATTTGAAGAGTATTAATAAACCAGCCCCCCAGGTCAGTTACCTTTGAAGTTTAAAAGTGGTGGTTGGAAGTGCTTCTGGACACAGGTTGCTGACATATCAGATGATTCCCTGTTGATATGATTAAGGACTTTATCACGGGAGGCTGCTATTTCACAATTACAGCAGGATATTAGCGTATTTGGCCAATGGTGGTGCAGCAGTTAAATGCCAGTACTGCAGCCGCAACATTGTGAGTTCAATCCTGCAGAGCTTCAGGTTGACTTAGCCTTCTATCCTCCCAAGGTTAGTAAATGAGTACTTAGCTTGTTGGGGGCAATTAGCGAACACATTGTAAACTGCTTAGAGAGTGCTTAGCACTATAAAGCAGTATAGAAATGCAGGTGATATTGTTATTGTTAATACATATCGTACAATATCATGTCTATCCTGTTGCTGCTTGACATTTCATTCATTTCTGTAGTGCACCTTTTCACTGATAGGGGAAAGCTGTCAATGGCTCCCAATATCATGGCTATTCCATTAGTCCACCTGGTGTGATAGGTCCCCTCTGCTGCAGTAATGATATGATGGCTGTCACATGGCATGTGGGGGCATGATTCTCCTCCTCTCTCCCTCTGTCCTCCCCCCCTCGCTATTCCCAAACAGGCCAAGGTTGTTTTTACTCCGTGCCTTTTGGTTTTTTATTTTTGCTGTGATTGCATAATTATGGTGAAACAATAAAATATTTTTATTGTTTTTCTGTAATTACTGTACACAAATCAAAAGGCATGCATGGGTTGGATAGGGCATCCATAGGTAGGAAGGCAGGGTTATGGAGACAGTGCAGAAGGGAATATGATTTGCCAAAGCAGAATGCTTGTAGCACACTTGCACAATTGCAGAGAAGTGTGATATTGAATGTTTTCACACTGGTATATTCCCATTTGCTTCACTAATGTGATTGCTGCAAGAAAACGGGCTGGTGTGATAAAGTCCAAAGTGAGAAGGACAGACAGAATGTGATAAACATAATTTTGGAACCCATCTATCAGATAGATTCGGTGTAGCCATGCAATAACCTGTACAACTTGATCTTACAGGGTTTATGGGTCTGCATGGCAGGCCCATTTGGGCCAATTTTCTTATTGGATGAATGGGAAGGAGAGGCCTGTATTGTCACAGCTTGATGCCCATTCCTTTCCTGGAGCACTGCAGGCCCCCACCTGCTATTATGTTCTTATGTTTCAGGTTTATCATGGGCTTCCACTTAAGACTGCCGTTCTGTTCTGGGAATGTTATCGGTGGCCACCTGATAAGATGCTTCTGTCCAAGAGCACCTATGTGCATCCAGGAGTGCCCATGTGCCTCCTCTGTTCAGGAGCGCTGTGTGCCTCCTCTATCTGGGAGCACCTGTGTGCCTCCCTGTCCGGGAGCGCCTGTGTTCTTCCTTTGTCCTGGAGCACCCATGTGCCTCTGCTTGATATCCTGTTCATCATTTGAGGTTAATTATGCTCTCCAAAGGCAGTGGAGAAGGGTTGGGGGCATTGTTTGCCCCACCCTGATATAATTATTTGAGAAGCTTGCTCTTCATAGGGCTGAGGGGTTTCCCCTGTTACATGTAGGGAATTTACTTTTTCTGGGCAATCTGCAAGGGGTTTGAGGTCCCTATTAGATGATCTGGTGGGGATAAGGTGTTAAGCAGACACTTGCCCCTCTTCTATGGCAGGTAGAGGGGGAGATTTTGTAGTTTGGTGTGCACCTTTGGCAACTCCCCCTTTTTGGAGGTGAAGAAGGGATCTGGATCTTCCCCTTTAGGTCCTGTGAACTGAGGGGTGGGGAAAGTGACCTCCTTTGGGGGTGGCCCAAGGATAAACCCTCTCTTTAAGTCCTGTGACTTGGGGTAGGGACTTTTGGGTTGGCCTTCCAGATGAGGACTGACTGGGGAGCAACCCAGCTTATGGGTGCTCCCTGGGGTTCAGGTGTTTTCACTGAAGGGAAGTTGGGGAGGGTTTTTTGGAGCTGACCTCCTGCCCTAACAGTTCCCACACTAGGTTGCTCCCCCATTGCAGATCTCTCAGAAAGGGGTTAAATTGATTATAGCTAAATAAAAGTGGCCCTTTAACACCAAGCTTATATTTGTGGTTTCTTTATTGTATCTGTTTCTGGCATCTATCATCAAAGGAATTTTATTCCATTACCATTCTGACATTTAATGTTTTAATACAGCTGTCTCCAAACCAGATGTTTTTGACTACAACTCCCATCAGCAGTAGCCAGCAGTGGCCCATGGTACCATGGATGATGGAAGCTGAAGTCCAATATATCTGGCAGGTGCCAGCTTGGAGGAGGTTGTTATTAACATTATAACTGTATAATTATAGCTAAGGTTTTTTAAAAAATAATTTAAGAACAAATAATGTTCCAAGAGCATTAATAATGCCTGCAAAGATATGAAGGTTAAGAGATAATGTCATTAGCTGCTTGGTGTGAATGCCTTTTAGAAAAGCAGTTTGGGAGAGTTGTTCCAAGCCATGAACATGGACAGTGTTATAAAAGATGCCATCATAGGAGAATGATGGAATAGAATTGATATGCCTTATATATATTTATTTACATTTAAGGGCCAATAGAATTAATATGTTTTATTGAAGGGCCATGTACATTGATGGTGCTATATAAAATTACATCCTCCTCCTCGTCATCTTGGTGGACAGTAGGACTGAAGACAAAAAGTGGGAAAATATCAATATCTACAGGTTGAGATTTAGCACCTCTGGGAAAAGGAGACAACTTTTGTTCTAGTGCTGGTAGATGCTCTGGGAACAATTCCAAGTAGAATGACAAAACATCTGAATAAAATCGCCATAGATCAGACCATAATAGAACAATTACAAAAAGTGACATTACCTGGAACACACCATATTATCTCATGATACTTCACTGATTTCTAGATTCTTGGACAGAATCCAAATCACCAATGGTCCAAAACACAAGTCAGTAACACTTAGTAGATGAACGCTGGATGTTGATCATAGAATCACATTGGAAGTTCTAGAAATGCCTAGAGGGAACATATTTTTTTCAGATGTGGATAAGTGAAACCATGGATACCATATCCGTGGATATGGAGGTTGACCTGTATCTTACCCAATGAGCTAGCTGGAAGTTTCCTCAGGGTGCCTCCCATAACATTCTGTAGGGAGGGATCCTGTGAGAAGCTCTCAGACTAGTATCAGGCTTCCCTGGGATGGAGCAGTACTAATGTAAGATTTCACATTATCTGCCCCACTTCCCTCCATGATTTTGCCATTTCATATGAAGCCAAAGGGAAGCCTCAAGTGTGCTTGTTGGATAAAAGGGTAATTCTGAATCAGTCCTGTACATACACTGATGTGGATGCCACACCAACTGTATCTCAAGCCATATCCCTGTCACTTATAGCTGTGGAATATATTCATAATCTGTGCAGCAGATGGGGAGACTATTTAGCAACTGTGGCTGTTTGCTTTGGGCAACAAAACTGGGTTGTTGCAGAAAGGGGCTGTTAACTGGCAAAACTTTATTTCTTTTATTGGTATGTTTTGATTGCTAATTATCTTATGTTTAATGTTTTTAATGGTTTTATTTGATTTTAATGGTAACAACTCTGAGTCCCATGTTTTTGGAAGAAAATCAGAGGTGCAAATCAGTTCAAATGAATGAATCTGTAAACAGGCTATTTATTACCTACTAAGGCTGATGAAACTATAAGCATATTTGTGTCTGGAATGCCACAGCTCTTTTTGCTTTCACTCTGACTGCAGTGGATGGGAACACTGCATGACCTTTTCTTGTTCTTTCTCTAGGCTGGTGGTATTTCTCCTGTGCATAAATGGAAGATTCCAGGAACAGCAGTTTAATAACATTGGCCAGTGTCTTTTCTTTTTGAAAAGAATGCTTAAATCCCATTTTCTACTTCGATAGTGCTAAACATCATGCAGAGTGGTGGAATGTGAACTTTTCACACATAAGAAACTCCTCCAAACTATTTTTAACAGCTATTTGGATTTTGGGGGGAAGAAAGCTGATTTCATCCTCCAATGCCAACACTAGGGTTTTAAAAAAAAGTGAAAGAAAGTGGGGGGGGGGGAACCCAGCCACAGAACACTTTGATCTATGAAGGAATCCAGAAATTTACTTACATAGTCAAGAATGTGACTGGCTTGACTTTTGTATTATATTACACATCATGGTTCAGGCATCTTGTTTGCCTTACAAGGTTTTACAAGCATCATTGGAGAAGTTGTCCTGAGCTGCTATAGTAGCTATGACTGTGGCTAAACAGCTGATTTAATGAGGTAGGAATTTAGCACAATGCTGTATTCAAAGAATTCAGGCACCAAAGGCCAGTTGTCAGCTGTATTTCCCTCTGGCTGTAGATCTACAAGCAAAACAACTTTCCATATTATCTTAACCCAAATGTCAATTACATTACAACTGCAAATTATACATTGCCAGATTCATTGACTCTCCCTGCTTTTTATGGTATACTTATGGAAATTATCTTAGTATACATAAACATATGGTGTAAATAACCTCCTGAAAGCATTAAGTGATTTTAAAAAGCTACAAAGGAATTGAAAATGTGTAGTGCTGTCTTGGTATAAAGAAAACAACACTATTATGTCCTAAAATGTTTCATATTATCTAATGTTGCTTAGCATACACTTGTACCAGATTCTCCATTATCCATACAGTGATTATCTAATGACAGTATTAAGTTTGGTGTTTGAACCGGTCTAGCAGCAACCCCAGGCAAAAGGGGTGTGGGACAAATATGAAGATTAGGTTTTATTTAGTGGGATCTTGTTCTGATCCACCAGTTGCTAAATGCTACAATGCTGTTAAAATGCTCTATTATTTTTCATTACAGTCAGATATCAGATCCTGTCCATCCGTATTCCTTCTTTCCTTTTTTGGTAATGGCCATATTTGCATTGTTATAATCCCCAATATTTATTTCCTTCATTCTGTGCAAAATATTAAAATGGCACTTCTTGCTAGGGTTATCAACCTTTTTCAAAGCTTGTTGCTCTGTTCTTTGTGCAAGTGAACCAAGCTTAGCTTGAGAAAAGCACACCTGCTTCATGTATTCAAGCCAGCTGTTGTGAAGTCACAAGAGCAGGACAATCAGTGCTAAACAGAATGTAGTCTCCATATGAAATGGAAATCTTCACTCACCATTGGCTAAGGCTGATGGGAACTCCAGTCCAGAAACACCTGCAGAGCAACATGGTGCCAACCCCTACTGTACAAAACATTGGTGCCAACCATTTAACCTTGCCAAATAAAGGGACAGACAAATCTACTCGTTGCACTGCACTGCCCATATTCAATAGGTCTACTATGGAGAGGACCATAGCTTGTCTGCTGGTTATATAGATGTTAAAGATGAGAAGCCTATAAGAAAAAAGAAGAGGTAGCCACTTAGATTTAGCATTCAGCTGAAAATTTATGGATTTCAAAGCCAGGCTTTTAAGAGTTAATCACACAAATCACTGCATGGATCGATCTTTCAGTGTTGGTTCCTCCCACACTCAATTATTTTAAAGTCTTAAGGTCTTTCAATCCTGAATATGATTTTTTTTTTTTTTTTTTGCCAATTTTGCCCAAAATGAACTAAAGTGA
The DNA here is from genome assembly GCA_030847615.1 of Gambelia wislizenii. Classification (NCBI taxonomy): domain Eukaryota; kingdom Metazoa; phylum Chordata; class Lepidosauria; order Squamata; family Crotaphytidae; genus Gambelia; species Gambelia wislizenii. The sequence continues at coordinate 113,797,743 of JAUMIR010000001.1, read as the reverse complement.
AAATCTCACCTAACCTTAAATACATGATCCGGGTATTTAAATAACACAACCAATGATACAATGATATTGTATAATTGCTCTCTCAGCAATATGTACTTGATTTTGTCTATTAAACACAGAGGAAAAAGTCTCTGGCTTCATTTCATAGTCCTTTGAGCAACAAGGTGCATAATTAGCTTTGCAATTCCTTTTATAATGTTGGATAATTTGTTAGCCTTAAATCATTGTATTTTAATTTATTTTCAAAACATTAAATATTAAATATGGTGCCACATGACCCTCTCAATGTGATTAATATGAGTAATGATAAAGCAGGCATATAATTAAATAACCCTTCCATAAATAGCCTGCAAAAGGAAGCAGGCATTAAAATAACATTATATTATTAAGAGGGGAAGCATTAGTGCACTCAGACTTAATTTTGAACAACAGACACCCAACAGGATCTCTCTCTCTTTCTTTCTCTCTCTCCCCCACCCCACTGCTCCCTCTCTCCCCCAGGCTGCCGAACACTATTTATAGAACAGTAGAATGACGTGATTTGGGAAAGAGCTGCACTGTGTTACAAACAACAAACTTCTAAAATATAAGTGGTACTTCTGAGATTATGAAGGTGCAGTTACTACATATATAGTATATTCAGAGCTTGGACACATCCTTTTTATGGCTCTAACTCCCTACAACTCCCAGCCAGTTTAACCATTCACTGTGCTGGCTGAGGGGTCCTGGGAATTGTAGTTCAAACTTGCATTTATCATATCCAAGTTTTGCATGTGTCTCATCCTAAATTGAGATGTTAATGTTCTGGATGCAAAAATATCAGGAGGTTGGAACCTCAAATATATGCCTAGGGGAGAGTTGTGCCTTCCTATTTCCTACATGACTGTCAAGATTATCCCCAACACAGAGGGCAGCATTAGGAAAACCAAACTGCATGTTATGCTACATTTTTATTGGAAATGATGCTTCATACTGGCAATTTATATATGGAAGGAAACACATCCAACAAACCCCAGTCTTGCATCACAATCCTGCCTCTGTGTCATCTTCTTGGATTGGTTTTCTGGGGGGAGGGGATCAGTTGTCCTCTGGATTCATAAATAATACTGATTACAAAGTTTACTTTCAATGGTGAATAGAAGCTGGGTGACTTCTGCTGCTCCAATCTAGATCAACAGCATGGATCCAATAAAAACATGAAGAGCCCTGCTGGTTCAGACCAAATGCAGCTCTTCCAATGTATTACTAGTACAGAGCTATTTGACAACAACTGATTTAAGGCAGATCCTGCATGGGTAACTCTGTGATTTTGTCCTATGAAGATATAGGACTTTATCAGACAAACCTCCCAAAATGTCTCTTTAGTACCATATTTTGCAGCGTACTTGTCCCAGCACAATAACCCTGATAATCAAACTGTAATTGTGAGAAAAAGCAGCCCCAGCATTACTGGAGCACAAACACTAGCTCTGTTTACTTCCTCATTCGTGATCTCAGTGATTCTCCCGACAAGATGCAAGCATGGTTTAAATTAAAAATACAGCAAAATAAACACCCCAAAAGTACACACAAGCACAGAAACACACTTTAAAAGTTCAAAGTAAACAGGGGAGGTTTATAAAAAGAACATCCCCTACCTGGCTTTCTCAACCGGAAGTGTTCTGCCCATTGATGCTATAATCACAACATAAAAAAGGCACATGGTTTCAAATGCTGGCAATACTGGGAACAAAATGCCATGGCAGATCTATTGATGGCTTGGCCCATCAATAAAAAAAGAACGGCTTTTTGACCAATGTGTATATGCTCCTCTCCATTGATGCCCCCTTGTCGTGGGAAAGAGGCTTGCGTACCCTAATGATGTTTTGAGCTATGCTGGTGGTGGCATAATAGCCATTGGTAGGGTCTCCCATGCCAGACAGGTCAAAACTGAAGCGTCTGACAAAGAGCGTCAAAGGGCAGGATGGGCTCTCTAGCCTTGTGGCAACTGTCCTAGGAGAAGGAAAACTCTAATCCCAAACCCGGGCAGATGGTGCTCGTCCAACCCTGTAAGGTCAACCATCTAAGACAAGGAAACTCTAATCAAACCTACGGCCCGAGGACCTCGCTGCCACGTCCATGCTTGCAAGGCCACAGCAGATGAATCTCTGGTTTAAAGGGTGAGGCCAGTTCTGTGCACGCTACGCTCCACCAGAAAAATCCATTGCACAGGCTCGAAGGACAAATCCAGTTCCAAAAAAGCCCTGTAGCGACTGGCGAGGGACGAAACTGGCAGGTGTAAAGATGCACTGGAAGCCACAGCCCCAACCCTGCATGCAGGTGGTTCAGGACATTGGTCGCTCGAGGCTGACCTGGGAGATGACAGTCTTGTTCGGCAGCATCCTGAATGACCAAGCAGCCTTTTTAAAGGAGCCTTAAGCAAGCAGGGATCACCAGCATTGAGGCCATGATATTGAGAACACAGCTGCGCTGGGCAGGGCACGTTTCTAGGATGGAGGACCATCGCCTCCCAAAAATACTACTCTACGGTGAACTCGCCACGGGTCAGCGTAAGAGGGGCGCTGCAAAAAAGCGATACAAAGACTCCCTGAAACAACATCTCAGGCTCGGCCAAATTGATCACCAACAGTGGTCCGCCCTGGCCTCACATCGGGAGGCATGGAGACGCACTATCCACAATGCTGCAGCCTTATTTGAGAACTCACAACAAACAAGTCTTGAAGAGAAACGACAACGCAGAAAGAATCACAACCCAAAAACATCACCCAAGGAGCCCTTCTGCTGTGCTTTTTGCAACCGGACTTGTCTATCTCGGATTGGCCTTTTTAGTCATCAGAGCGCTTGCAGAAAGCGCGGGATGAGTCCTTCCTGAATCTTCATTTGTGAAGAAAAGCCAGAGAGAGATATGCTCCAGATCAGAATGGATTAGATGAATTTGGTTCCAGAGCAAAACAGCAAAATCTGAAGCACTTTGAGCCAATCTGTCTGGAGATCCCTGACAGCGTGCGTCCAATCCACATAGGTAAAGCATGATGATGGCATGATACAGAAGCGGATGAAGGGGCTACACTTTCGTCACTGGCAGTTCTGTCATGGAATTTGGGGCAAAAATCTCATCTGCAGGGATTTAAAGAATATTCATTTCCCTTTCTTTCTTTCTTTCTTTCTTTCTTTCTTTCTTTCTTTTAATGCTTAGCGAACTTTTCCTTATTATCATGTATTTGATTGTAATTCAGGTTGTTTACCTCTTCATCACTTTAATTTTGATTTTTATACTAATTTCTATCACCATTTTAGCAAAAAAGAAACATTAAAGAGTATCTTAATAGCTTATAACATTATTATCTATATTTCAGTGATTTTAACTGAAAAGGTTACTTCAAAACCTTAAACAAAGAGAGAAAATCTATTTAAATAAATAAACTTTTTGAATAAAGAAAAAAAAGCATAAACTTAAGAGACAATTGCCTTTTTTCAAACAGGGGGGAAAAAAACCTGAGGAGATCAGAAGAAGAACAGGGCTGTCACACTTACAGAGCCCCATTTCAGATGACATTGTCCTCCTCTGTCCTCCTCCCATCCTCCTCCCGACCTTCCCCCATGCTGTGGGTGCCTCTTTTTATTGATGGAGGGAAGGTCGGGAGGAGGACAGAGGAAGACTGCATCATCTGAAACAGGGCTCTGTAAGCGCAACAGACCCATTCTTCTCCCGACCTCCTCGGGGTTTTCCCCCCTGTTCGAAAAAAGTCCAATGTGAATGTTAGGTGTATTTGTAATTGTTGACTGACCAAACCCAAAGCATGCTTACCAATGACTCCTCTTAATCCTGGAGAGAAGTGACCAGTGGGGTGCCACAGGGTTCTGTCCTGGGCCCAGTGCTAGTCAACATCTTTATCAATGATTTGGATGAGGGGATAGAGGGCATTCTTATCAAGTTTGCAGATGACACTAAATTAGGAGGGGTAGCTAATACCTCAGAGGATATGCTCAGAATCCAAAATGACATGAACAGATTAGAAAGCTGGGCCAAAACTAATAAAATGAATTTCAACATGGAGAAATGTAGGATACTACACTTGGGCAGTAAAAATGAAATGCACAGATATAGGATGGGTGACACCTGATTAGATGGCAGTACATGCAAAAAGGATCAAGGAGTCTTAGCAGACCAAAATCTGAACAGGAGTCATCAGTGTGATGTGGCGGCTATAAAAGCCAATGCAATTCTAGGCTGAAACAATAGGAGTATAGCGCCTAGATTGAGGGAAATAATAGTGTCACTCTATTCTGCTTGGTCAGACCTCACCTTGAATAATGTGTCCAGTTCTGGGCGCTACAATTCAAGAAGGACATTGAGCAGCTAGAACGTGTCCAGAGGAGGGTGATCAAAATGGTGAAAGATCTGGAAGCCATGCCCTATGAGGATTGGCTTAGGGAGATTAGTATATTTTGCCTGGGGAAGAGAAGGTTAATGACATGATAGCCATGTTTAAATATTTGAATTGATGTCATACTGAGGATGGAGTAAGGTTGTTTTCTGCTGCTCCAGAGATCAGGACATGGAGCAATGGATTCAAACTACAAGAAAAGAGATTCCACCTAAACATTAAGAAGAACCTCTTGATGGTATGAGCTGTTCAACAGTGGAATGCACTGTCTGGGAGTGTGGTGGATCTCTGTCTTTGGAGGTTCTTAAACAGAGGCTGGATGGCCATCTGTCTGCAGTGCTTTGATTGTATTTTACTGCATGGCAGGGAGTTGGGCTAGATGGCCTTTGTGGTCTCTTGATTATGATCCTATGAGACAGAAAGTGATGTGTAAAATATGTAAATCCAGTGCTATATAATTCTGCCATTAAACGACAGTCAGACCTCTACTTTTGTGGGGCTAAGGGTGTAAGGATCCCCATGAAAGTGGGAAAACTACAAATATCTCTAGCTCCCCAAACCATATTTAACAGACATACAAAAGTACTGGTACTGGTGATGTGACTGGCTTTTGTTGCATGTGTGTTCCCTTGCTCACTCACTCTCTTGTGTGGGCAGGTGGGGGGCAGGGGATGGGTGAGGGCAGAAGAAGGGAGAAAGGGGTCACCCATCCCCTCCCCTTCCCATCTGCACAAGTAAGCAAGTGAACCATTGCCCTCCCTCCTTCCACTCTCCCATCCATCCCCTTCCTGCCTGCCCACCCACCTGAGTGAATTTGCATGCCTCCCTCCTTGTGCTTCCCGTCCCCTCCCCTTTCCACCCAGCCATGCACAGGAGCAAGTCAGTTAGTGAATGCACACACCCTCCCTCCTTGCACTCCCTTGATCCCATCCCCTTCCTCCCTGCATGAGTGAGCATGCAGGAGAATAGGCACACTGCCAGATCCAGCCACCACATCAGTTTAATTTCCTCCCAGTGACAGTGGTGTTTGATCAAAGTCCATGTTAGAAAAGGTGTAGGGCAGTAGCAGAGGTGGCAGTAAATACTTTACTGTACTGTACTGTAATCCATGAATAATTAACATTTTTTAATATGTAGTAGAACTATCTTGGGTTTACATATGAAACTATACCCGGTGCCTTCCTGAATCACATTTAACCCCAACATTTCTGGATTTTTTTTTTACAAAACCCAAAGATATGCAAACAGTCTGCCTTAGGGTATCCACATCTCCAGCAAAGCTTTTTTTTTTTTTTTTTTTTTTTTTTGGCAGACCTTTGACAGTTTATATGGGACAAGGTACCACTGATACACCATATTGAAGAAATTTTCTTTAAGATTTGCACTGATTAGAAAGGAAGGAATTGTATTAAACAATTCCTTTCATTTTCATTTCTTTTTTCTTGGCTATGAAAGTGGTTTGCCAACACTCAGGAACCATCCATTGGGAAGAGTACAGGCAGCCACAATGCTACTGACACTCTTTGGGGAATTTTCATCTGCACAGAAAAACAAGTTTTTCCCTGGAACTCACCAGTCACAATGCTTGTCAGACCGGTCATTGAAGTTACATAATCAGTTATTATATCATGGTCTCTCTTTGTTCTGTGTTAGCAGCAGCTGATGAAAGAGTGTGATGGGGTGGGTGGTTTTTGACTTGTGTCTAAATTGGTATTCCTGAGTCATTTGATTTCCTTTTGTTTTGTTGAATAGCCGATCTTAATCTTCTGTTTGTCTTTCTTATTCATTTTTTCTGTTTAATGAGCTTCTGTCTAAGAAATGAAACTTACTCTCTTTCTGCCTCAATTGTCCATTGTAGTTGTAGTTGTTGTACTTAGGTGTTAGATGGGATGAAGACAGACAGTCTGCAATCACTTAGAAAAAGCAAAGCATTGTCTTGGGCCACTTTAAGGTGGAAGCAGATCTTAGGATTCCTATCTGCCTTCATTGTGAGCAGCAAATGAGAGGAGGAAAAACACTTTCTTCATTGTGGCCTGTGTGAATCACACAAATCAACATGGTATATCCACGGGACTAGACATTTCAATAATACAGAGGTAACCACAAAAGAGATCCATAAACAATTAGCCACAAAACAGAATGTGAATTCAAAACCCCAGACAATAAGATGTCAGTGGTAAAAGTGCAACACATAAAACAGGCAAAGCTTATGTACCAGCTTGTGACATACATGATATGAGAACAGCCCTGCCAAAAGAGGTATCAGAACTGAAGTATCAACACCGTAATGAGAAAAAAAAGTCATGGGCTGTGACCACACAGCAGCCCTGTACACATCAGTCAGGGAGACTCCCCCTAGAAAAGCAGAGGAAGATGCCAACTGCCCTGGTGGAATGTCCATGAACCCTAGGAGGGGGTTTGACCCGGGCGAGCTCGTAGGTAAGGTGAATGGTAGAAACCACCCACTTGGAAAGTCTCTGAGGGGACACAGGGAGTCCCAGTTTGCTCCCAGAGTAGCAAACAGTCTCATGGAACAGTGAAAAGAAGCAGTCTGGTCCACATAGCAAGCCAAAGTTCTACAAACGTTGAGCAAGTGGAGCTCCCTTTCGGATTTGGTGACATGATTCTCATAGAAAGCAGGCAGAACAATGTCCTGATTCAAGTGCCTAAGACACAAACCAGAAGTTGCTTGTCTGAATTTGGGATGGGTCAATCTGCTTTTTAGGATCTAACATGTCTCTCAACTTTATCTGGATGTGTGCAATTTTTTAAAAAATGTTACAACCTTTTGGCTTTTCCAGTGGAAGTTAATGGGGAGGACCGGTGATTGAGATTCCCAAATCAGTATTCAGATCTGGGGTTGGAACAGACTAAATCCAGACCAATCCAACTGACAATGGATCTGAATTGCTCAATTGGACTCTGAACTCAGTGCATAGCTTTAATTCAAATGCTATCTAAACACACATTTAAATGTATATTTTGAAGTAACAGAGGCATCTGAATTCATTCATTTTGAGCATTTTGGTGCATTTTGAGATTTTCTTTTTAAAGTATCACAATAAGGTAGAAATGAATAAAAAGTTCCATCCATTCATTCTCTTTGTTTATTTCCCTTGATACTATGGGATTTACAAGCAATTTACATTATAAGTCATGTAAAAACAACATAAATGTATAAAAACAAATACTGTTTAAAAGGGCAAAACACAACATCTCTCTCTAGATTGGCTTGATTCATCTTGTATTGTGCACCTGTCAGGAATATTTTTAAAAGCTTATTATACTTATACTCTGCTTTTCTTTTTAAATCAAGGCAGCTGTAGCACTTGCTATATCTTAAGTGAAATTAAATGTGCATGCCTCTGTTTTATTGCCTGAACATCTGTAAATGGAATTATCGGGAAATTTTAATGAGCAGAAGATGACTGTAAATCATACGTGAACAGCAGATTTCATAAACAGTGTTATCAGTTTGCAAGCCTAGCAGCATCCATATATTTGTGGACACAAGCCCCCTTCCTTCAGTCAAAAGGCCATAAAAATAGTTATGATCCTTTCTGTTGCTCAACAAGAAATAAGAGGATCCTTCTGGGGATGAAATGCTTAAAAATAGCAAGCAAGAGCCAAACCGATTCCTGAATGCGTTAAACATGGCATTTTCATCTTGTTAATTTCCGCTTGTTCCAGGAAACCTTTGAGTGTGCAGTGGCAAAAGAACTCCAGCTTTACTTTCTGGTTAAATATTACAAAAATGAATAATTCATGCATATAATATATATTATTAATCTTATTTAGCAGCTAGGCAGAAGGTGTTTGGAAGTGGTTGTGGTTAAAGATACTTAGTGCTCTTTTCTAACAGATAAAGAGAAAAATACACAGGAGTTTATTAGGCTACATCTGCATAAAGTTGTTGGTGCATTTTAGCATGTACTTGCACTCCTGCATTTACCGAGAGATACATAGGCAGAATGGGAAAGGAATAGAAAGCCATCTTTTGTCCGAAAAGCAAAGCAAAGGATTTGTGGATTTGACTATGAGTTTATCCAGATTGCCATACTTAGGAGAATTTCAGACACGATTTTCGGGTGTATATATTCCAAAACAGCTCCATTGCTGCCGCGCGGCATGGGAGCAGTTTTGGATGACGCCGTTCCTCTGCCAAACCCCTCCGTGTCACTTCCGTGACAGAATGGAGGAAGCCGCGTCATATTTCATTCACAATTGTTGCCCATGAGTGAAATATGATGCGGCTTCCTCCATTCTGTCACAGAAGTGACACGGAGGGGTTCGGCAGAGGAACGTTGTCGTCCAAAACTGCTCCCCTGCCACGCAGCAGCAACGGAGCTGTTTTGGAATATATACACCCGAAAATCACGCCTGAAAATCTCCTTAGTATGTGCTTCATAGATTATAGCAATGCCTTTGTATAGATCATGGAAAACTATGGCTTGCTTTTAAAGAAATGGGTGTGCCACAACATTTGATTGTCCTGATGTGTAACCTGTACTCAGGACAAGAGGCTACTGTTAGGACATAATACGGAGATATAGAATGGTTTCCAAGGGGGTCAGACAAGGCTGCATTTTATCACCCTATCTGTTTAACATGTATGCTGAACATATATGTAAAGCAGGATTAGAGTTGGAGGAAGGAGGTATGAAAATTGGAGGAAGGAACATGAACAATTTAAGATATGCAGATGACACCATACTACTAGCATAAAATAGCAAAGACTTGGAATGATTACTGAAGAAAGTCAAGGAAGAAAGTACAAAGGCAGCAGATGATGAAGACATTGAAATAGTTCAAGATTTTCCATACCTTGGCTCAAGCATTAATCAGAATGGAGGCTGCAGTCAAGAAATCAGACGAAGACTTGGACTTGGAAGGGCAGCTGTGAAGGCACTAGAAAAGATCCTGAAGTGTAAAGATATACCACTGAATACTAAAGTTAGGGTTGTCAATGCAATTGTATTTTCCATTATTATATATGGGTCTGAGTGTTGGACAGTAAAGAAAGCTGATAGAAAGAAAATAAACTCTTTTGAGATGTGGTGCTAGAAAAGAGTTCTGCCGATACCATGGATGATTAAAAAGACAAACAAATGGGTCCTAGAACAAATCAAACTTGAACTTTCTCTAGAAGCCAAGATGACTAAATTGAGGTTGCTGTATTTCAGCCATATCATGAGCAAGCATGACTCACTAGAAAAGGCAGTAGTACAGTTGTCCCTCCATATTCACGGATTTGGTATCCATGGATTTAAGTATTCACGGCTTGAAAATATTCTTTAAAAATAATAATAATCCAAAAAGCAAACCTTGATTTTGCCATCTGATATAGGGGATACCGTTTTACTATGCCATTGCATATAAGGACTTGAGTATTCATGTATTTTGGTATCCATGGGGAGGGGTCCTAGAACCAAACCCCAGTGAATATGAAGGGACAACTGTACTTAGAAAGATAGAAGGCAGAAGGAAGAGAGAAAGACCACATTCCAGATTGATAGACTCAGTCAAGAAGGCCATGGTCCTGAGTCTGCAGGACCTGAGCAAAGCTGTTGAGGACAGGGGGTCTTGGAAATGTCTCATTCACAGAGTATCCATTAGTCAAAGTTCACTTGATGGTAGTTAACAACAACAATATTTAGCAGCTGATGTCATGTGATTTTGTTTGTTTCATTTTCGTTTGAAGTCTGTACAACTTTTTCTGTTCCAGGAATTTATTTATTTCTCTCTCTATCTATCTTAGGTATTTATTTATACCCCGCTCTTCAGCCACAAAGGCTCCCAGAGTGGCTTACAAATTCTTTAAGTAATAGTAATCTACACATCTACACTGCATTAAGCGGTTTCCAATGTGTGTTAGCTAATTGCTTCCACAAGCTGGGTACTTAATAGAAATACCTTGGTTTTCCTTTTATAATTGAAGAATATCTTCAACTCAAGGATCCAATTCTTCTCTCATCTCATTCTTGAGGGAAGCACTGAGGTATGGAGAGCAATGGAAAACAAAGCATATGAGGAGAGGTCGAAGGAACTGGGCATGTTCAGCTTGGTGAAGAGAAGAATGAGGGGTAAAATGATCACACTCTTTAAATTCCTCAAGGGGTACCACAAAGAAGAGGATACCGGCTTGTTCTCTGCTGCCTCAGAGGGTAGAACTATGTCTGATGGTTTTAAGTTACAGGAGGGTAGATTTCAATTTAACATTTGAAGGAACTCTTGACAGTGAGAGTGATTCAGCAATGGGACCAATTATTTAGAAAGGTGCTGGGGGTCTCCTTCTCCGGATGTCTTGGAAAAGAGGCTGGAGGATGCTCTAGTTGGAGATCCTGCATGAAGCAGGAGGTTGGGCCTGATGGACTATAGGGCACTTTCCAATTCTACGATTTTATAGACTTTTATCAGACCAGGCAAATATGGCATCATAATGACGCCTAATTAATGTGAAAGGGCGCGCATATCAAAATGATGTCGTCCTCTAGCGATAATGTCATGTCCAAAACCTGTTCCTTTTTATTGATGGGCCAAGCCATCAATAGATCTCCCGAGGTGTTTTTTTGCCAGCATTACTGGTGTTTGAAACTTAGTGCTATTGTGCTCACAAGAATACAGTGTTGATGACAGAACACTTCCGGGTGAAATTGCAACAGCCAGGTATGGGACATTTTTTTTAAATGAACCTCCCCAGTGTACTTGGGACTTTTAAAGTGTGTTTCTGTGCTTGTGTCTATGTTTTATGTCTTGATTTTGCTTTAATATTTGAATTTGCCATGTTCACATCTTCTCATGAGAATCAGCGAGATCTCAAACCTGGAAGAAGATGGAGCTCCATTCGGGCTCCATTTATGCTGAGGCTGCCTTTCTGACACTGCTGGAGGTAGGTCTGGTAAAGGGGGTTCTTCTGCTAGCATAAAACTGTTTCAAAATATGCCAGCAAAAGAATATTTCTGGAGGTCCTTAGATTCTATGAAAGTCCTTAGATTCTATGAAAAAAATTAGCAATTCTTTTGCTGCTGTGAAAAAAAATCTTCAAAACTTTGCAGTTTTTGATGAGTGCTCACAGTTCAGAATTTATTCTATGCAAAATACCGTCGTTTTCCATTTGCTAGCATTATTTGCAAATGATTTTTCTTTTTACATGGAAAACATTATTTATTTATTTTTATTTATCTGTTTTTTAAAACGTGGTGGTCAGGAGTTTGTGCGGTCTCCAGACGGCATTGGGACCTTGAAAACAGGGTTTCAGGAGCTGCATGTGGCTGCTGGGGTACCCATTTTTTTAAAATGCTGTTTTCTGTATAAAACGCTGAAAAGTGAATTTTCTGCAGAATAAGTCCCAGTGGCTAAGATTCTAATAAGTCCAGGATTCTCCCTTGTCAGTGTTTCAGAACACTGTAGAAACATAATTTCTGACCATTTAAAAATATTTTTTTAAAAAATATTATTTTTATCCTTACTTCACCTACTCTGCACTGAACAACTAAATGCTAGAACTGGTGGCCCCTGGCCAGATAAGTAGAAAAATAGTTACACAGTTTTTGGAAGTGTTTATATGCCATAGGAAAGTTGTGCTGCGAATTGCTTATAAGCTGTCGCATACCTGCAGGGATAGCTTTAATATATTCTTACACCTAAACAGGTGGACCAGTTCTGCATCTCACAATACTTTTTTTTATATATGTCAAAGGTAAATATTCACTTAAATCTGGGGTGGGAAAAGTATAGCATATGGGCCATTTGCAGATCTTGAGACCCTATTTTTCAGGCCATGATGCCCCCCTGAGAAGCCCCCAAACCCCAGGCTCCACATTTTTAAAAAAGTGATGATTTTTAGTCCCCAAACACCCACCCAAATCTCAAAACATTGTGAAATGCTGTGGGATTTCCTCCACAACCCCTAGCTCACTGACACCTGGACCACCCCCAACATCAAAAAATCAGACCAAAATCAGCTAAACAGGAAATTGGAAGTGATGTGATGTCACTTCTAGTCATACTGATGCAGCCCATTGGGGGAGGAAGGTTTAGAGAAGAAATGCCTTGGACATTTTAGAGTTGCCCACTCCTGATGTAAATATTTCATGGGTGAATGCAACAAATTAATGGATGTCATAAAGATAGACCCTGTGGAGAACCAGGACTGGGCTGCAGCTACATGTAGCATGATAACTCAGTCAGAAAGATGTGGCTGCCATGTGCCACTGTGAGAAGCTATAATGCATAGAAAGACACAGAAATGCTCTCTGATTGAATTATAATGTTTCACTATTAGTTTGGCTTATTGAACCAAATTAGCTTATATTTGCATGAGTATTTGTTCAGAGCTGAGCTATGTGTTATCTTACATTAAAAGTGGGAATGGGAAAATCTATCATTTTCACTTTCTCCCACATTGTTTTCAAACTTCAAGTTCTTTCCATTCAGGATATGAGGTAATTTTGACATTTTGATCAATTCTTCAAAACTTAATAAAAAAAAAAGTGCAGCTCTTCACCACTTGCACTGACCAAATAGAAAAGATACAATCATTCTCTGTACACACCTGCCATGGATTGCGGCATTGTAACAGCATGTTATATAGGTATTAAAAGATGGGAAGGCTCTTGACAAAATACAACCCTATACAACTCTAAGACTGCATCTGCAGTGCAGAAATAATCCATGTTGACACTGCTTTAACTGCCATGGTCAACACTATGGAATTCTGGGAATTGTAGTTTTGTGAGATATTTAGCCTTCTGTCTCAGAGAGATCTGGTGCCACAACAACAGCATCACAGACATGGTTGAATACACAGGAATTCCAATCTAGACTTTTAAGAGGAATGATCTGGGCTGGATGGACCAATCTATCATTTGTGGTTTTCCCACATTCATAAATGTCAGTATCTTCAAATTATTTTTGGAGCTGTTGTTTAATAGTGTGTGAAGGAAATTTAAACCTGGGATGACTGAAGTAATTAATATACAGTTTGGGTCTCCCTAGTCTGGAATTCTGAAATCTGAAATATTTCAAAATCCAAAATTGTCCACATGGGTGGCTAAGATAGTAACACCTGTGCTTTCTGGTGGTTCAATGTACATAAACTTTGTTTCATGAAAAAATATTAAAATATTATGTATAAAATTAGCTTCAGGCTATGTGTACAGTGGGCCTGCCATATCCACGGATTCTGAAACCCCACCATGGATAACAAAAACTGTGGATGACAGTGTCCCATATTAATCAATGGGAGCAGCCATTTAAGTATGGGTGCCACAATTTCAGGTCTGTGGCAGTGCCATTTTAGGTATGAGCACCAACATTTTAGATACGCAGTGACGATAAGTGGATGCTTAAAACCATGGATATTGAACCCACAGATATGGAGGGCCCACTGTATAAGGTGTATATGAAACATAAATGAATTTTGGTGTTTAGACTTGGGTCCCATCTCCAAGATATCTTATTATGTATATGCAAGTATTCCAAAATCTGAAATATGCCCAAATCCAAAATACCTCTGGTCCCAAGCATTTTGGATAAGCAAGACTCAACCTGTACTCTCAAATGTTGCGTTGTTGTAACATTCTTATAACTATTGAAGAAACTGGGTTCTAGACAAGGCACGGACAAACAAATAAATCTTATCGATCACATATGCCCTTGCGGGGAGGGATTAGTAGAAACTTCATCTCGTGTCATTTTTATTTTACATTATACAAGGATGGTAGACTAAAATTAGTTACACCTCTCTTCAGTAAGTTCTCAGGTAGTGCCTTGGAATGGCATCTGATATATTTGTTAGGGAACATCAACAAAAGGGTAACAGAGGAGATTGCAAAGTTTTTTTTTTTCTCTGCCACCAAAACTCGAAGGACCATGCTCCACAAATGTTAATAATTCTAAGAGTCTCTTTGTGGATCAAACATTTTTGGTGCTAGAAAGGGGTTGTAGTTTTAGGAGCATGAAGGATATCAAAAGGTTATCTCCCAGTAATGTGGCTGCATGGTATTAAAATATATCTTAAGTCATGCATTTGCTCTGTTTTAATTGTATTTGTGTGTAATGGATCTCAAATATATTTTATTAAGCTGTTTTTAAAAACATATTTATTTGTACTCATCAGCATCCTACTTTTTTATTTCAATATGTTTCTGTTTTTAAATATGGTGCGTTCATACTTCTGCTTATTGTGTTTGAGATGTATATAGCTATTTTATTGCCTTATGGTTTGTTGACCATGTAATAAAGGCTTGACTGACCGACTGACTGACTGGCTGATAAATCTTACCTTTAATTTTCTGGAACAGTTCTATCCCAGCAGCTAGATTTTGGAGAACAATAATTAATTAGCACTATCCACATTGAAATTCTACATTCATTAAAAAAAAAAATCATGAGTTTTTTCTGTTCCACATAGGAAGGGTATACTGGTACATTCTTATCAAAAATGAACCCATCCAATAATTAAAAACAGAATGTTTGTCTCTGTTACCACCAAAGGACTCAAGAATATTATGCAGTATCAGCTCTATGATGGCTCATCCTTTTTTGCTCATCAGTTTTGAGCGCTTGATTTCATAGAAGCCAAAATATGATATCCCGTTTTACATCTAGAAGATTCTCCATCTTTTTGCTGCAGTTCCTTCTCTTTACTCATCAACACCCACCCTATTCATCACTGAGACTGTCAAAGCTGACAGCACCTTAGGCTGTGAGAGGAACAGATGCAGCAGAATCTGAATGAATGTCTTCATACCTACCTTTAAGAATGGTAGCTATTCACCAGTCTTAGTATTTCAGACTGGCTTGTGACAAGGGTTTGAAGGTGCATTCCAAATAGATTTTTTCCCCTTTTGGGGGAGTATTTTTATTTTTGGGAGACTAGGGTTGAAATATTGCCGTGCTGAAAACAAAACACTGCAAAGTTTAGTTTGAGGCCAATAACAAGAGGTCAAGTTCACATGGCTGGGTGATGACCTCTGAGAAGTTTGATAAAGTATGCACAGTGCAGTAAAGACACAGCTTGTAAAGCGAAATGGTGTGAACATTGAAATGTTTTTATGTACTTTCAACAAGACCCAAATTTCTAAATTCAAAACAGCAGAGGGGATGTAGGATGCCCAAAATGCAGCTACCAATGTTGGGTTCCACAGGGCTCAGTATGGTTCACAAAGGTGTTGAGAGCCTTCTTGGTGGGTGCTCCCTGGCTGTGGAATTCCCAGACAGGCCTCCTCTCTGCTCTCTTTTTGCTGGCAGGAAAACGACTCCTTGAGCGCTTTCATCAGCGCTGTCTACGCACAATCCTAAATATACACTGGACTGACTATGTGACGAATGTTGCTGTCCTTAAGCAAGCAGGGATCACCAGCATTGAGGCCATGATATTGAGAACACAGCTGCGCTGGGCAGGGCACGTTTCTAGGATGGAGGACCATCGCCTCCCAAAAATAGTACTCTACGGTGAACTCGCCACGGGTCAGCGTAAGAGGGGCGCTCCAAAAAGGCGATACAAAGACTCCCTGAAACAACATCTCAGGCTCGGCCAAATTGATCACCAACAGTGGTCCGCCCTGGCCTCACATCGGGAGGCATGGAGACGCACTATCCACAATGCTGCAGCCTTATTTGAGTACTCACGACGAACAAGTCTTGAAGAGAAACGACAACGCAGAAAGAATCACAACCCAAAAACATCACCCAAGGAGACCTTCTGCTGTGCTTTTTGCAACCGGACCTGTTTATCTCGGATTGGCCTTTTTAGTCATCAGCGCGCTTGCAGAAAGCGCGGGATGAGTCCTTCCTGAATCTTCGTTTGCGAAGAAAAGCCAGAGAGAGACTGTTAAGGCACTATGGACGATTTCAGATGGGAACCCCCCCCCGAGGAGGTCGGGGGAAGAATGGGGCTGTTGTGCTTACAGAGCCCCGTTTCAGATGACACAGTCCTCCTCTGTCCTCCACCCGACCTCCTCCCGATCTTCCCCGTTGCTGCAGGTGCCTCTTTTTATTCACGGAGATTCTCCACCGCTATACCCCCAGAACGCTGGAGGACAATGTCGTCTGGTAGGGTCACCCCTTTCTGTTCTCATTGCAATCTTTTGACGTGGTTTTTGCCACATCTGATAATCCCCCATAAAGTTCCATCCAGGTGGAACTATAATACATGTCCCCTCACCCCTCCTGCATGAGTCTCCTTTCTTCTCTGCCTCCCTCCCACTCCATGGCCATTTAGTGGCCAGTGGAGAGCAGAGAAGTGTCTCTATGTCCCTATAAACAAACACACAACATAATCCTCCAGGACCTCTGGAGGGCCCTTGGTGTGGCCTGGGTGGATGTCTTTGTTGTTCAATTTCTGGCTGTAGCCACATAGCCAGATGTTTCTCTGAATGGACATGGAGGTGGGAATTGTAGGAGGAAGGTTAGTCATGGGGGTGGAGCTGGCTTTGGTTGCTAAGTGAGGGAAGATGTGAATTCCTTCCTCTGCAACTTTCATTTAACCCTGTATATGTCATTAATAGGTCACCTGCTGTAATTCTGAACTGCAAAATTACTCTAGGGGGTGTGATTTAGTAATTCTGCACTCTTTTGGAGCCCCCACCTACCCTGAAACAATAGATCAGCCCACCACCCAGAAATTGTCTGGTTCACATCCAGTTTTACCCCTACGTAAAAATTATACCTACAGCTCCCCTTTTTTACAGAAAATTTTACAGAAAATTTCAGAAACATTAAAAAAATAGATGCTTATTACTGTATATTCCATGTTGCTAGCAATACATATTTGATACTTGCAGGGTCAGAAATTTATATAAGACAAATATAAAATACAATATAAGTATAAATATATCTCTCCAAAGTGAGACAGACTCAGTTTAATCACCTTGGCTTCTAGGGAGAGTTCAGATTACCATGATCTGCTGCCTGAGGCAGCAACATAGAATCATAGAGCTGGAAGAGACCACAAGGACCATCCAGTCCAACCCCCTGCCATATAGGAATACACAATTAAAGCACATCCAGCAAATGGCCATCCAGCCTCTATTTAAAAACCTCCAAAGAAGGAGACTCCATCAGACTCCTAGGCAGCACATTCCACTGCTGAACAGCTCTTACCATCAGGAAGTTCTTCTTAAAGTTTAGGTGGAATCTCTTTTCCTGTAGTTTGAACCCATTGCTCCATGTCCTAGTCTCTGGAGCAGCAGAAAACAATCTTGCTCCATCCTCAGTATGACATTCCTTCAAATATTTAAATATGGCGACATCACTGACTCTGACCCAAAGATTGAGCTCTGAGCTAACATAGCTTGCAAAAAGCAGCAACTTAGCAGCTAGACGCAGGCTGAGAGCGGAGCTGTAGTTTCCTGCCAGGATAAATGGAAGGATTTTTTTCAATAGTATGGGAGTTGGTCAGTCTATTTGTGACCCGCACATTCAGTTACCAGACCCACAGTTTAAGAACCTTTTCTCTATCTATAATGACTCCTTTCCTGTAATGGTTCTGCCCTCTCCAAATCTGGTTTAAAAAGAACAAGCCCTAAGTGACTTTTATCAGAGTTCTTCCATCCACAGCTAGCGCCTGAGTAGCTGACTGACCAGGGGGTTACTTGGACTTGGTCAGTTTCCCCCAGTTGGCTAAGAGGTGTACAGTATTGCAATTCTCTTTCCATTTTTCTGAATTGAAGGGGGGGGGACTCATTTTGCATTTGTACCTTTAAATCAGTTTTAGTCAAGCCAGGTCATCTTTTGCCTCAGTTCTGGGCCCGTGGCTGCTTGCAGGAAGCAAATCACATACACACACACATTCTTTGCCTCCTCCTTTTCCCAGGCCGTCAGCAGCTTCATTAGCACATCTAAAGCAGTTCAAAAGCTGGGAGGGAGAGCAAGGTATTTGGCATGTAAACATCCTCTCCCCCCCTCATAAGAGGACCCTCTGGGGCTCCATTGGTGTGAAAACATTGAAACACACACACTCATTCCTCGCCTGGCTTTCTCTGTTGTGGAGGGGAGAGAGAAGCCATTTTAGCTCATCACTTCTCCATGATTTATTAATTTATTACTGTTTTCTCACAGAACCCCTGGCCATCTCTGGGGGAACCCCAGCGTTCCGCGGAACCCCGGTTGAGAAACACTGATCTAGACAAACATGAACAAGGAAAACGATAAAGTGCTGTGTTATAGAATAAAATAGCAGTTGGGGAAGAGTACAGATGAATTCCTAACATGTTTTATCAGTTTTTCAGAAAGTCAAGGTACAACCAACAAGAATATTCATAGCATTATAGGTAACATGTAGGACTTTAAATTATTTTTTTACTTTTTCTAACTAAGCCACTCTTTAATAAAAAAAAAAAATGAACTAATGGTAAGTAGTCTTTGGCAATTTTTCTTTTCTTTTCTTTTTTTTTTCTTTCTTTCTTTGGCATAATTAGCCCTTACACATTACTGGGAACAGGAGGAATTATATCCTAACCCCAGTGTTCTCAGCTAAACTTGTGTGCACTCTCATGCTCTGTTAGACCACTTTGTCCAGGCATAGAGTAGGTTGCAGAACCCAAGCCAGCTCTTTCAATCCCCTTCAAGATTAGGCATATCCAATCTACTACATCGTCCCCAAGCTTTTTAGAGTGAAATACAGTCCATGGTTCTGCATAATGCTTGTGAGATGTAAACTATACTCATTTAGTTACACAGTAGTGGAACTGCACTACCCTTCTGCTGAATACTGGTGTGTGCAACTCATTGTGTATATGTTAATGTCCCATTGCTTCTTGTCCCATTGTGCAATGTGGAATGTATCATGGCTGTTTCTGCAGTCCCAGCAGATAAAGTGGTGGACTGATGGCACTGATTAATCTCTTCTAGGAATCAAATTGTGCTGGTGTCATTCAGTATGAGCATGATGTTCTTCACATATGTCAATATGTATGCATCATCCAAGAATGAGCAACTGCACGGCTAAAATCCTTTTGGTTATACTCAACCAGAGTAGACTCATTGAATCAATTGCTAGATGGTGGGTCAACACATTGGTAAATGAACAACAGGATTTAGACCCATGTGAAATAGTTACATCTAAGGAACTCCACTTACATAATTACAAACTAAATACTATACATCCATTACACAATGGCAACAATGGGATTCCAACCACAGTGATTCTGTTCATCCCTAGTATAAACATTGAGAACAATGTTTTCTTAAAATGCTCTGAAAATCAGGTTTTTGTAACTGTGGAAGCAAGGATTGCCCATGATCTTGCATTGGGAAGGAGAAGCACCCTATATGGATCAGGTCACAGGCTGCTGGTGCATTCAAATGCTTCTCCATGCACCTTCATGCACTTTGTCTTCCCTGCATTCTGAAGTGGACCTCTCCAGAGGCCTATATATTTTTTGCTATCCCTGCATTGTTTCAATGAGTTCTTATTCCACAAATGTTGAGAATCTACTAGTTCCTTCTAGATTCAGGTTTACGGTGTGTTTGAAGATTTTTTTGTTCTCTGTACTTTTAGCTTTATTGCTGTTATTTACATGTGTAATGAACATTGTGCTCATATTAAATGGCTCCAGTATAATTAGATTCCTAGCACAGAAGGATAATTGTTGAGACTAAATACTCACATACCTTGACATTTAACCAAATAAATGTATCTCCTGCACTGCTGCTTTGCATGAACGAATGATTTCAGAGATTCCTTTATTGTTTTCTTAACTACCATAATGCCACATCTAATGATTCTTCTTTTTGTTAATGTATGACTGTAGGGCCTTTCTGACAAGCCTCATCATTTCGTTGAACTACCCATTTCAAAAATGCAATTGTCACTGTCACTTTTTTTTATTACACTTTATCTCCCCTTAGGAGGTTAAGGCTGATTGTCTGGAAGACATTATTCCTTGATATTTCAGCTTACTGCTACTTTGTCAGTAAGCTTTGATGTTTGATTACAAGGCCACAGTCATGGCCCTATGTTAAGACTGTGTTGCATGAATCACATTCCAGAATTATAACCAGAAAATTGGAGGTGCTAGCGCAGACCAATTCTACAGCTTGTGTACAGAAAATGTTTTAACAGATATTAATGAAATTTGGCCATAGTCTGACAATGGTCCATGCTATGATTGAAGCAGAAAGGCCAAGTAGTAGCTTGTTTATAGCAATGAAGCACTTTTAACAAGTGACCTCTAGCCCTTTGGCTGGTATTGTCTGTCTTTTCTCCATAGACTCTGATGGGTGTGTCGGCCAGTTTCTCCATTTGTACATCCATTCCTATGTGGATGACACTAGTTGCCAGTTGGGTATTTGTAATATGCAATGATAGTATCAGTTACACAGCAGCTTCTGTTATATAGACTTTATGTGTCTACTCCAGTGAACAGAAAAAACTAGGATTTAGATCTACCATTATGTAGTGTAAAGATACATCATTAAATACCAAAGTCAGAATCATCCATGTCATATTATTTCTGATTCTATATATAGCTATGAAAACTGAACGATGAAAAAAGCTGGCAGGAAGAAAAACAACTCATCCAACTGTGCCTGGGTTCAGTGCAATCACCATCCCATTTATTTGCATGACGCTTTTCCAATGTAAGGCAACAGTCAAATAAGCCTACAGGAAAAATGTGTGGAGGTTTGTGAATATTGTATGTGTTTTTGTTATTTGCCATGAAGTTGACTTTGACTTATGACAACCCCAGGAATGAGAGACCTTCAAGAATCCCAGTTATTAACAACACAGCTCAGGTTTTGCCAGCTTGGTATCATGGCTTCTTTTATGAGTCAATCCATCTGTAATGTGGCTTCTTCTTTTCTTACTGCCTCCTACTTTAGTGAGCATTGCTAGATTTTCCAATGAGTCATGTTGCTTCATTATATGTCTAAAGTACAATAGAGTTCCTTTGTGTCTTTTTCTTTTGGCTTCTAGTGAGAGGTCAGGCTTGATTTGCTCTCTGACCCAATTGTTTCCCCCTTTCTCAGTCCATGGTATCTGTAGTGCTCTCCTCCATCATTACATTTCAATTGACATGATTTTCTTTCTGTCTGCTTTCTTCACTTTCCATCTCTAACAAATAACCCAGAAACTGGAAATATTATGGCATGGAGATTCTGATTTTATCATTCCAAGATAGATCTTTCCTCTTGACAATCTTATCTTCTTCTCATGACAATGTAGTGATCAGCAGGAGCCAGCATGGATTTGTCAAGAACAAATGCTGCTAAATTGATCTTATATCTTTTTTGATCAGATTACTAGTTTAGTAGGTGGTAGAAATGCTATGAATGCCATTTATCTGGATTTAAGCAAGGCATTTGATAAGGTCCCCCATAATATTTTGGTTAGCAAACTGATTAAGTGTGCAATTGGTGAGAACACTGTCAGGTGGATCCATAATGGGTTGGAAAACCATGCTCAAAGAATCGTCATCAATGGCTGCACCTCAAATTGGAAGGAGGTCTTAAGTGGAGTACCCTAAGGTTCTGTCTTAGGGCCACTACTCTTTAATGTTTTTATCAATGAATTAGATTATGGGTTTTCTTCTTTTTTTAAAAAATTTTTTTATTAAATTTTCCAGAAATTAAGAAAAACAATCTTTACACCTCAAGATCCCATTTGCCATAACATTCTCCACATTTATACATTGATTCATTCATTTATACAATGATTATATATTGATTCATTCCTCATTCCCACCCACCCGCTCATTCGCACATTCTATGACTTCCTTTCTGATCTCTACATGATTATCTTAAATTATAATATGTCAGTTCTCTTGCTTTTATTAGTTTTTACCATAAGTATATTTCACCTTTCTATGTCTTCCTTCTTTTATTTCTTATTTACATGGTGCTAATATATATCTGTTAGATTGTTTGAATATATAATGTTTGATTTGTTTGTTCATTTTTTATTTGCGAAGTTATTCTAAAATATATTATTGTTAACAAATTTCTGTGATTTCTTACTCCTCATTCAGGGATCATTGCATATTCTCCCCAGGCCTTCCCTAAATAATCTAGAAATCTTTCCCAAATTTCTCTATGTTTCTCTATGCTCTTACCTTTTAATAGCATAGTTAATCTGTCTGCTGCGATCATTTCATATGTTTTAAGAAGCCAATGATCCATTGTTGGTATTTCTTTTTCTTTCCATTTACTGGCATATGCAATACGCGCTGTCGTTATCATATAAAATAGTAATTTTTCTTTATCTTGTTCTATTTTTTTCCTCATGCATGCATAGTAAATATAATTCTGGTTTCATTGCAAGCTTACAGTTTAATACTTGGTTAATAAATTTTTGTACCTGTTTCCAGTATTTCTGTGCTTTTCCACAGCTCTACCACATGTGGAAAAATGTGCCCGTTTCTTTCTCACATTTCCAGCACTCTTTTTTAGCACCTTTGTACATTTTTGAGAGCTTTTCTGGTATGTGGTACCATCTGTAATACATTTTATAACTGTTTTCTCTCATAGTTTGACATAGTGTTGCTTTCATTTTGACTGTCCAAAACAATTCCCACTCCCTCAATTGGATTTCATGCCCACAATTTTGCACCCATTTCACCATACAGTCTTTTATAATTTCCTCTTCTGTACTCCATTATAGAAGTTGTTAATAAAGTCTTGTTATCAGATTTTTGTTCCCCGGTTGTATCAACTTCTCCCATGGTGTTTTAGACGTATCTATTCCACGCTCCTTTTGGTCCGTCTTGTATCTTTCTTTTAACTGTCTGTAAAGGTACCAGTGTATGTTTATGGGTTTTCAAAGAAATAGCTGTGTTAATTTCTTGCAGCATAAATATGAGGAAGGAAGATAGATGGGAGAATAAAGAAATAGAAACTGGCAGCACCTTTAAGACTTTCATGGATACAAACCTACCTCTTTCCTAGTACTCTGTACAGCATCCAAAGAACGGGTTTATATCCAGAAAAGGTCATGTGAAAATAAAAATCAGTTAGTTTTAAAGGTGCTGCCATATTTCTTTTCCTTTTTCTCCCTCCCCTTCCTTCCTCCTTTAAATGACAGTGTAGAATTAATCTTTACCAAGTTAACAGATGACACAAAACTGAGAGGGGTGGCTAACACATTGGAAGTTAGGAACAGAATTCAAAAGGACCTGGATAAACTAGATCATTGTGCATAAATGTTGGTATACCGTCCACCTCATTGTCTAACAGACTCCCTATCCAAGCTGACGCAACTGATCTCGGAGCTGCTGTTGGAGTCGCCCAGACTTTTAGTTCTGGGTGACTTCAACATCCCATTCGAGACCAGTTTAACAGGTGCAGCTCAGCAGTTCATGGATTCCATGACAGATATGGGCCTATCCCAACTGGTTTCTGGGCCAACACACTGTGTGGGTCACACTCTTGATGCAGTCTTCAGTACGGAGCAGGTATATGCATGGGCGGAGGTAGTGAGTACCACCGCACTGTCATGGATGGATCCTTCCCTGGTTACGGTCAGACTTAGAGCCAATGTGCCCCACTGGGGGTGGAGGACCTATTAGAATGGTCCACCCTTGGAGGCTAATGGAGCCAATAGGTCTTCAGAAAGCCTTGGAGGGTTCCTTGGTTGGAAATGCCAGTGATTCTGTCAAAGCTCTGGTTGATACTTGGAACAATGATCTCACCAGGGCCATTGACACGATCGTTCCTAAGCATCCTTTTCAACCAGCTCCAAATAAACAACCATGGTTCACAAAGGAACTTAGGAAGATGAAGAGGGCTGGACAATGACTAGAGTGCACCTGGCGGAAAACTCGACTCTTATCTGACAAGATTCGTCATAGGAATTTTCTTTATTCCTATTGAGAGGCAATACATGCAGCGCAGAGATCTTTCTGCTCTGCACATATTGCGTCTGCAGAATCCCATCCAGCAGAGCTGTTTAGGGTAGTAAGGGAGCTCACACAGGCTCCACCTGTACAGAACCCTCTACTGAACCTGACAGCAGCCGGCTGTGATGTGTTTAATAACTACTTTGCAGATAAAATCTCTCAGAGAAAAGCTGACTTGGAAGCTGGGTTTATAGCAGAGTTGACTGATAAGGTGTCCAGTAAACCCATTTCTGAGATTAGACTGGAACAGTTTGAGCCAATGAGTACTGATGACGTGGACAAGATCCTTGGAAAAGTGAGGAAGACGACGTGCCCTCTTGACCCTTGCCCATCATGGCTGGTCATCCAGGGGGGTGATGCATTGATGGCCTTTCTTAAGGAGACCATCAATGCATCCTTTAGGGAGGGAGTTATGCCATCTTGTTTAAAGGAAGCGGTTGTGAGACCACCCCTAAAGAAGCCTTCCCTGGACCCCCTGGACTTGAAAAATTATAGACCGGCTTCCCATCTGCCATTTTTGAGCAAGGTGATTGAGCGGGCTGTTGCTTCTCAACTCCAAGTAATCTTGGATGAAACCGATTTTCTGGATCCATTTCAAACCAGCTTCAGACTGGGATTTGGGGTGGAGACTGCCATGGTTGCTCTGGTAGATGATCTTTGCCAAAACATCGACAGGGGAAGCATGACCCAGTTGGTGATTTTGGATCTCTCAGCGGCTTTCGATATGATAGATCACGGCATCCTCTTGGAACGCCTGGGAGAGTTGGGGATTGGAGGCACTGCACTTCAGTGGTTCTATTCCTTCATCTCAGGTAGACTCCAGAGGGTGATGCTCGGGAACAGTTGCTCATCAAAAATAGAACTTAATTGTGGAGTCCCTCAGGGCACCACCCTGTCCCCGATGTTTTTTCTTATCTATTTGAAGCCGCTGGGAGAAATCATCTGGAGACATGGGGTGGGGTGTTATCAGTATGCTGATGACACCCAAATATATTTCTCCATGTCTCAATCATCAGCCATGACGACAGATGGTATTTCTCCCCTTAGTCACTGTCTTGTAGCAGTAATGGGCTGGATGAGGAAAAATCGACTGAAACTGAATACAGAGAAAACAGAGATGCTTACAGTGGGGGGCCCTAAACCTGGTATTGGGCTGCAACCACCAGTCCTGGGCAGAGTCATGCTCTCTGCTAAGGATTGTGTTCGCAGTTTGGGGGTGCTCCTAGACTCGTTGCTTCACATGACTGCTCAGGTGAACACGACAGTTGAGAGCGCCTGTTATCAGCTTCGGCAGATATGCCAACTGCACCCTTACCTCGAGAGAAAGGACCTATAAACTGTAGTGCATGCACTGGTAACCTCATGACTCGATTTCTGCAATGCTCTCTACATGGGCTACCCTTATACCTAATTTGGAAACTACAACTGGTGCAAAATATGGCAGCCAGGTTAGTCACCGGGAAATTGAGAAGGGAGCATATCACTCCAATCTTGAAATCCCTTCACTGGCGGCCTATCAGTTTCCGAGCATCATCTCCTCAGATGCCAAGATTGACAAAGAGATTAATCACAGATTAGCAAAGGCATATAGCACACTTGGAAGACTTTACAAAAGAATCTGGAGTAATAAACACCTGAGGTGAAGCACAAAAATCAGTGTGTATAGAGCCATTGTATCGTCTATTATCCTTTATGGGTCTGAAACATGGGTCACCTATTGTCACCACTTACAACTCCTCAAACACTTTCATCAGCGCTATATATGCACAATACTAAATATACACTGGACTGACTATGTGATGAATGTTGCTGTCCTTGAGCAAGCAGGGATCACGAGCATTGAGGCCATGATATTGAGAACACAGCTGCGCTGGGCAGGGCACATTTCTAGGATGGAGGACCATTGCCTCCCAAAAATAGTACTCTACGGTGAACTCACCATGGGTCAGCATAAGACAGGTGCTCCAAAAAAGCAATACAAGGACTCCCTGAAATAACATCTCAGGGTCAGCCAAATTGATCACCAACAATGGTCCGCCCTGGCCTCACATCGGGAGGCATGAAGATGCACTATCCACAATGCTGCAGCCTTATTTGAGAACTCATGCCGAACAAGTCTTGAAGAGAAATGACAACGCAGAAAGAACTACAACCCAGAAACATCACGCAAGGAGACCTTCTGCTGTGCTTTCTGCAACCGGAGTTGTTTATCTCGGATTGGCCTTTTTAGTCATCAGCGCGCTTGCAGAAAGCGCGGGATGAGTTCTTCCTGAATCTTTGTTTGCGAAGAAAAGCCAGAGAGAGATAAGATGTTGGTAATAACCTATAAAGCCCTACATGGCCTAGGTCCAACCTACATAAGGGATCGCCTCCTCCCATACATTCCACCCCTGCACCCTTAGATCTTCTGGGAGGGGTTTATTGGAACCAATGAGATCTAGATTAACAACAACCTCCCAGAGGTCTTTTTCTATTGCTGCTCCCAGACTATGGAATGCCCTGTCAGAGGAGATCCGTTAAGCAACCAGATTGGAGAATTTTTAAAAAAGCCATCAAAATGGATCTCTTTCGGCAGGCCTTCCTTGAATAGAACAGACCATTTTTAATGGATACTTCTCCCTCTTTTTATGTTTTTATCTTTTTATGTTTATGTTCTAATTTTTTTTGTTTTGATATTATAGTTTTAAAGTCTTAGGGTAGTTATTTTATGTCACTGGTGAATTTGCCAGTTATTTTAAATATATGTACTATTATATGTAATTTTAAGGGGGCTAAATTGTTTTAAGTTATTACTGTTGTTATGGATTTGTTTGTTTTATATCCAATTGTTGTGAGCCGCCTTGATTGCCTAATAGGCAAAAGGCAGGATACAAAAATAAAGTTATTGTTGTTGTTGTTGTTGTTATTATTATTATTACTATTACTATTTATTAATAAAATGAAATTCAATAGAGAGAAATGTAAAATTATACATTTAGTCCAGAAAAACCAAATGCAGAGGTATAGGATGGGGGATACATGGCTTCTCAGCTCTACTACATCTAAAAAAGACCAAGCGATTATTGTTGATCATAAATTGAACATGAGCCAGCAATGTGATGCTGCAGCAAACAAGGTGAATATTATTTTAGCCTGCATTACTATAAGCATAGTTTCCAAGTGAAGGGCAGTCATAGTCCCTCTATATTCTGCATTGGTCAAGCCTCATCTGGAGTACTATGTTCAGTTCTGGGCACCTCAATTTAAGAAGGATATTGACAAGTTGGAGCAGGTCCAGAGAAGGGCAACAAGGATGACAAGAGGTATGGAGAACAAACCATATGAGGAATGGTTGAAGGAACTGAGCATGTTACTGAGGGGTAACATGATTGTCCTCTTTAAATACCTCAGAGCTGTCACAGAGGAGGCAGGCCTGTTCTGTGCTGTCCAAGAGGGTAGGACCAGGTCTAATGGTTTGAAGTTACAAGAGGGTAGATTTTGATTGAACATTAGAAGGAACTTCTTGACACCAACAGCGGTTTGTCCAATTGCCTAGAGAGGTGGTGGGAGAGGCTGTAGAGGGATGCTTTAGCTGGAGATCCTGCATTGAGCAAGAGATTGGACTTGATGGCCCATGAGGCCCTTTCCAGCTCTATGGTTCTATAATTCCATGAAAAGTGGTGCTGGGGGAGAATTTTCTGGATACCATGGACTACTAAAATGATACATTAATGGGTCCAAGAGCAAATCAGACCTGAATTCTCACTGGAAGTGGAGATTATTAACCTGAGACTGTCATACTTTGGATGTATCATGAGATGGCACAACTCACTGGAAAGGATTTTAATGCTTAGCGAAGTGGATAGCTGAATAAAGTGGAAGGAAAAGAAGAAAAAATAATAATTCTGCATAAAGTGAAATGCTGGACAAAGTGGGAGGAAAGGCTGCATTCCAAGCCCTATGTTTTCAAGACCTGAGCAGGGCAATTGATGACCTATGCTCTTGGAGGTCTCTCATTCAAAGGTTCACCATAAGTCAAAGTCAACTTGACAGCAAATAGAAGCAACTCTGTCTTTGATGGCCATCCAGTTCCAAGATAGGAGTAAAACTGAAAAGACCTCTATATAAGTATCAAGTCATACCTTTTAAGAGTATGGCCTTTAACAATAGCAGTTTCTTAGCATTTTGGAGTGTGAGTGAACAAGTAAAGCCCTCCACACAACATGTTACATTGGGGTTGTCTAGGTGGTGAAAAATATCCTAATAGAATGTTCAGAGAATACCTTTTGTCCCAATGAGATCCTGCAGTAATTTGCCTTATTGGGAGTGGGGGACACTTTTCCTGAAGTTTTCTTTTTTAAAACAATGCATGGAAATGTGCATTACTGCTTGTTTATACAATTAATTTACATTTCTGCACATTCTTGGCAAGGGCGGAAGAAAGCTGATTGATCAGATGTGCATAGGGGTGGGCTTGCTGGCAAAAGTGGCTGAAAGTGCCATTATGGAGTTTCGTGTTAGCAATTGTGTGCTTTCTTGGTGCACTGAGGCAACCAAACAGCTTTTTTTTTAAAGTGCAAGGTTGCACTTGCACATCTTTTAAAAAATACTGTGCAGCAGCAACAACTTGTAGAAACAATAATGCAAGTAATTCACTCTCGGCAACTATCTTGCTTTACAGGAATGGCTATGTCTGTACTTCAAACATGGATAGTTTTGTGTGCCAGTGATTTTGCCAAAGGACCATGGAGGCAAATGAATGCTGCTGCAAATTTGCATTAATGCACAGCAATCCACACTATATCTTCTCATCTAGTCAAACCTTTGAGAGCATATTGTTGCTAATGCTGCTGTTGTTGTTGCTGTTGTTAAATGAATATATGGTTAAACATGACCTAGGCTCCACAACTAAATGTGTTTGTTATGAATGAAACATTCAGAAAATATAGCTGAAAGGTAATCTGCATGAACAGCAGCAAATGCGACAGCCTGAAAATGTAAAATTTCAGCAATGCATACAAACTGGAAGCCCACAGAAGCACTGGGGCTTACCTGAAAGAAATGGCTGAAATTCAGCAATTCCTACTTTACACTGGCAACAGCATTTTGGCTCTAGATACCCCCTGAGCTTCTCAAAGATATTGTGCAGCCATGATAGTAGAGACCACAGCTGTTGAAATCCCTTGTTTAGGATTTTTCCTTTGTACCAGCATAGGCAACTGTGGAATGCTAGATGGGTGCATTACCCCCCCCACACACACACACCAAAAGACTTTAGTAGGCTTGTATCTAACAACTGTTTTGTATAGGGACCTTACCTCTTATTTGAAAGAGCCCTCCTTCTCCTCTCCTTCCCCTATGTAGCATATAGCCTCTTGGCCTGAAGCATTATGTCCTCTGCCCTTATCAAGCCATCAAGTATTCCTTTACATTCTGCTTCTCAGACTATTTTCTATTCTTGTCTCTTTTAAAAACCTC
Organism: Gambelia wislizenii; assembly: GCA_030847615.1. Taxonomy (NCBI): domain Eukaryota; kingdom Metazoa; phylum Chordata; class Lepidosauria; order Squamata; family Crotaphytidae; genus Gambelia; species Gambelia wislizenii. Next base: position 113,768,057 of record JAUMIR010000001.1, on the reverse strand, counting down.
TTTGGGGATTCTCATCTAAGCCTTAGTGTAGTCCCATGCATCCCAAAAATTCTTTTTGTCATTAGTCTGAGTGAGACTTCAATCTGAGTCAAATGTTCCCATCCCGCATAGAATCTAAATTGCAAAGCTGTTCAGTTCCTATGTAACAGAACATTCCTGCCGCCACAACAGCTCAGACAATGAGTGTCAGCAGTGTGTTTGTCTTATTAGAGAGGGAATCCATAAAGAATGACACCTGTGTATTCCATTCTTTCCTCTCTTTCAATAACATAATTTCACTTCCCTCAGTGTGATATCATTACATTGCTTGTTTGTTTTTACTTCTGCTTCACTTATTTGGGTGCCATTGCTTTGTATATGTGTATGTGGGGGGATGCATCCAATAGCAAAAATAACATTATGGAAAGAAACTCCATGTTATGGAGAGAGAGGGAAGATTGAAACAAGGATCTCATCTTCAGTGTCTGTTTCATGTCTTTCATAGTAAATAATAATAATAATAATAATAATAAATCTTATTTCTATCCCGCCCCTTTGCAACACAATCAGGGCGGTTTACAATATAAAAACTCCATAATTACAATACCCTAGCCCACCCACCCCTTAAAATAATATTAAATTATAAAGGATTAAAAACATACAATTAAAAATATATTAAATTAGAAAAAAAATTAAAACATACAATAATTTTTTAAAAATCCAATTGCAGTTCAGAGGGAAAGGACAGCCGAGTCTTGGGCTGGGATAGTTAGTTATTCAGGAAAGGCCTGCTGGAAAAGATCTGTCTTGACAGCTTTTTAAAAGCTGTCTAAGGTGGTGATAAGACAGATCTCATCTGGCAGGCTATTCCATAATCTGGGAGTGGCAGCAGAGAAGGCCCTCTGGGAAGTCACCGACAGCCTTGTTTTCATAGGTTGTAACAGATTCCTCCCAGAGGACCAAAGTGTGTGAGGAGGGTCGTACGGACGGTAGTTTTCCTCTACAACTGTACATTGCTGTTAATAGGCCAATAATGCAAATTAATTAGTCTGCAAAACCAGCATACAATGGTGATATTAATTATCTTATAATCTACAATGTTTATTGCCTTTCCCATATCAAGTGTGATATAAAAAGATTGATGGATGCTTAGGTGAGAGGAGGTGGTGGTGGCATCTCTTGACCATCCATCAGTGCTACAAGAGACTCCATTCCAATTAGTTTTGTCTGTCTTAATGGATCCAAGAGCAAGAGCACTGATCATTGATATTGCCTGATCAAAAATGCCCAGAAGACTTTACCCAACAAAATAATGCTATCCCATGCGATATATAAAAACTAAAGCACAAAGCAGAAATTTCAAAAGCTTTATATTAATTCCAGGGCCTGTAATAAGAGGCAATTCTCAGTGGCAGCATGAGGAGTGTGTGGAGAGGCCAGACTGCACCAGGTGACACCAGCCTTAGTCATGCCACAGGCAATACTAATGTTGCCTTTTCAAAGCTTTAGTCAGGTGGATTTTTAGCTTTTATTCTGAATGGTTTGCTTAAACTCTTAGCTACCTAACAGTTATCAATCAATGTTCTAGATCTGACAATTACCAAATGTTAGTTTCTCTTTGAAAACCATTACAATCACACGTGAAAAGGTGAAATCAGTCCTTCACAAATTTTAACATATGGACATAGACAAGATGAGAATTGAGAAATAAAACATTTGATGGCTTTCCCCATTATATTTTCAAAAAGAGTTTTATAATTGTGAGGGCTAAACCATTTTAACCAGATGCTAGGGTTGTGTTTCTTGAAGAAAGCATGAGGCTATCTACCTACTTCTAGTCAAAGTGTGTTGTTGTTGTTGTTGTTGATAAAGGTGGTGGTGATGATGATGATGAGGACGACGATGGCAATAAACTCTAAAGTTGATCTATCAAGTGGTTAGTGAAAAAAATCCAGCTTATACCAGGGCAGTTCTGCAAGCATATTGATAATATATTTTACAGGGGCAGTATCTAAAGAAGGATGGGCAAAAGTGTAGTCCTCCAGATGTTGCTGGACTGCAACTCCTATCAGCTCTTTCCAGCCTAGCTAATCATGACGTATGCTAGAAGTTATTGTCAAGCAACATCTAGGGAGCTACATGCTGCTTACCCTGATATAGCACAATAAAAAGTACCTATTTTTGGTTATAGTTATCATTTGATTAGTTAGCTGTTACAACACTTAATGGTACATCCTAGAGACATCAGTTCTATCCCGGTAGGTAAGATCACTTTTTGGGTTTGCCCCAAAGGCATTATACTTTATGTCCTTTGCAAAGATATTCTTTCTAGGTCCTGCAGATTACATATCATATTTTTAACAGAATACCTGTTGAAGCACAGACATATTAAAACATACTGATATACAGAATATAGCTTCTAAGACAGACTCCATGAATGCCTTGGGGGTGATATTTAAAATTGGTTATGTCTGTTTCATACATGGGTGTATTTTGTACTCAAAGCGAGTTCTATTTTTAACAGTTGGTTCAGTATTAAGTTTAAAATTGAGTCACCTTGTGCAAATTCCATATGGTTATGAACAATAACATACAAATTCACACAAGGACTTTATCAGACCACCCCCTAGATGTTCTTTTGCCAGCATAAAAAAATCCCTTCTTATGCCAGCAAAAGAACGTCCCCCGCCAGACTTAGCTTCCTCTCCCGGCAAAGGCTTCCCCAGCACTGAAGGAGGAAGTGAATGAAGCCCTGTTTACTTCCTCCTTTAAAATCCCATGCAATTGCATCGCACAGGATATTCAAAAGTAAAACAAAAAATAAATATCAAAAAATTACACCTAAACGCACTTTAAAACTTACAAGTAAACCAGCAAAAGTTTTTAAAAGTTTGTTGCCGACCTGGATGTCATGATCTCACCCAGGAGCGTTCTAGCTGGTACAACCATTGTCAGGGTAAGTACAAGAAAAAACAATGCAATGTTCCATACATTGGCAATGCCGGCACAAAAGCGCCATGGGGGATCTATTGATGGCGCTTTTTATTGATGGAGCCATCAATAAAAAGGTCGGGTTTGGGTCAGAATATAACCACAAATGGACAAGATAGTCTGATCTGTGTGCCCTTTCACAGTTATGTGGCGTCATTGTGACGGCCTATTTGACTCGTCTAATAAAGCCCCAAGAGAGCCAGCATACAAGGCAAGCTGTTGTGACTCTTAACACTTCCCTAAGTGATAGGACCTTTAGGGGGGCACTTGCTAACTATTAATAAGCCTATCAGCCTCAATTTTGCATGAAGGTCTGTCTTATGTATTTATTTCTTCTATTAATATTAAGTGCATGGGCCATTCAATAAAAAGTCAAACTAAGGACTTTATCTGACAAGGCAAATATCACCAAAACAATACATCATTTAAGATGCGACAATGGCACAAAAGGCAAGATTATCAGACAGCCTCGTCATTCACCCATTCTCGCTTTGTTGTGCTGGTGCGAATGAGGTGTCACTTTTTATTGATGGGCAAAGCCATCAATAAAAAGTGATGCATCAGTTACACCAGCACAACACAGCAGGAACAGGTGAACAATGGTGTCTGATAATTTCAGCTCTTTGTGCTATCGTTGCATCCTAATGACGAGGTTTTCGCCATGTCTCATGAAGTCCTTAGTCTATTTATACCAGGCTGGAGGATTCTAGAAGTTATTGTCTCAGAATTTCTGTTGGCTGTGAATTGAACTTGAGAAGCAGTATGGTGTAGTGGTTTGAGTGCTGAACTAGGACTCTTGGAGACCAGGATTTAAATGCCCACTCAGCCATGGAAAACTATAGGATGATCCTGGGCAAATCACATTCTCTCAGCCTTAGAGAAGGCAGCATCAATCTTTCCAGAAAAACCCTATTAAGGGTTGACATAAGTTGGAGTTGACTTGAAAGCACATAACAATCACAATGATTTGAACAATATCATAATCAACATAAATGCAGAGATGTTGACTTCCTGGGGTGTGGGTGTGGATGTGTGCTGTCTTTTTGTCCATTCATGAATATATACTGCCTTGCAGTACTGGAATAAATATCCTGCAATAATTCCATGAAACGACAATAAACTTTAGTATGAAGTAGACATTTTGTTTATCAGCATGTCATTTTCCTGTACATTTTCATTCTTATTAGACACCTTTTGACATGCAATGACAAGAACTGTAAACAGTAACCAAGGGGTGAGCATGACATGTTTTCATATCAAAATGCTATAGTATGGTCCTTCTATTTCCCCCCCCCCCATCTTTTCCCTAATGGTTTCTGAAATTCTATGTGCTCTTTCCCATTGCTGCTGGGTGCCTTGTTGATGCTTTCAGAGACCTAACCACAACAACCAGCATGAGCAATGACAGCTAATTTCAAACACCCACCAAAGTGGTGATAGGAGCAATGATATTACAAGACTTCTGTCATAAGTACTTTTTAAAATAAAGTTTTTCAGGCTGTGGCTGAGCACAAAGAACATATACAATTTTTGCCACGGGAAAAGTACCAGCTACCTATGTAACCTGTGGTAAATTCTGAAGTTTTGAAGTTCATCCTTATCATCCCTATAGCCATGTCTTTTTGAAGAATCCGTAGTCATGTCCTCAGGGGATTTCCAGTACTCGAGAAAATTACTTTGCAGACTACAATTCCCAGAATTCTCTAGCCTGGGAGTTGTAGTCCAAAAATAACTTTCCCAAGTAATTTTTTTAAAAAATTTCCAAGCTCTGGAGTCTAGGAGCATAATGCAAAAACCTTTTGATTGCAACAGGCTTTAAAAAGAGAAGGTTTTAAGGGAAGAGCTTTTAAGAGGGTGCTTTTTTTTAAAAAAAAAACATGTTTTATCACTTTTAAGCTATGTTTTAAATTGTTTTATATTACCAATGGTTTAATTCTATTTTAACGTCGACTTTTTGTATGTTTTTAACTATATTGTAATCATTTTAATTTTTAAGTCACCTTAAGTCGCAGTCTTGGGGAAAATGTGGGGTATAAATAAAGAATAAGAACAGAGGGGATCTGTCTTAGCTTCCCATGGAAGGAAGGCCTTCTCTCTGGTTCTTACCCAACATGCCTGTGAAGATAGCAGGACCAAGAGGAAGCTTTCCCTAGATCTCAGAACTAGGTAGATATTTTTTTTTTTTTTGGTCCTGATTTGCTATATTCTGCATTGGAGTCCTAGGGAGGGAGGTCTGGAGTCTAGGGACAGCCACTGAGAAGGCTCTATGTCACATATCCACCAACCATAACTGTGAAGGTGGCGAGATGAAAGAATGGCGTCTTCTGAGGATCTCTGTGTCCAAGTAGTCTCATATGGGGAGATATAGGACTTGTCTACACTGCAGAAATACAGCAGTTTGACACCACTTTATCTAGCATAGTTCTACCCTATGGAATCCTAGCATTTGTAGTTTTTTTGAAGTATTTAGCTTTTTCTATCAGAGAACTCTGCTAGCTCACCAAACTACAAAACCAGGATTCTATAAGCTAGAAAATAAAGGTGGATAAAGTGGTGTCAAACTGTTGTATTTCTGCAGTGTAGACAGAACCATAGGGGTTGTTTACATGGCAAAAATAATCCTCAAAGAATTCACCTAGAATTCTTATAGTTCCCACGTGTTCCGCATCTGCATCACCCTTTTCGGAAGGAGGGGGTCTAAAACACCCGTAAGTGGCGCACTTAATGACACCGCTGATTTTCCGCCTTTTTTAAAAAAGTGCTGCAAGTTTGCACATTATCGCATTTGGGAACTGTCCATCATTTTTAAATTCACGATGTTTAAAATTAGGGATGTGGGAGGTTTTCTATAGTGACGCCACATAAACCTGCCTACACATCTGGCTTTCCTATCTGCTTTGAAGCTTCCCTGTAAATATCTATCGTTTTCCTAATGGAGTCAGTTCAGAGAACAAAGAAGGGGGGCAGGGGAATAGCTTGGAGTCATGCTGAAACTCTTGATTTACTGGATCTTTGGGGGGAAGAGAAACTACAGGAGCAGCTACGTCTATGTCACCGAAATATCGATGTCTTCGAAAAAATAGCCGCAGAAATGTAAAAGCGTGGAAACAACCGAACCCCGGAAGAATGCCCGCATGCAAGGCAGCTGATTAAGGACGTTGAATGCAGTGATAATATTCTTCTTAACCACAGAACTCATGCCCAAGTACTCTGTCAAAGTTTTTTGTTCTTTACGGAGTCTTTAGATTTTTCTAATAAGGGTTCTTCTTTGGTAGGAACGACACTTCTCAGAGAATGAAACCATTGTAGAAAGTACTCTAATAGCCAAATACAAGCAGGAAATGAGCGTAGCTAAAACCTCCATGGCTGCAACAATGTACTTGCCACCATTGAAGAGAACAAAGACCATAAAAGATGATGAGATGCCCAATCAGAAGCCCAAGAGGGGGGAAGTGGATGACCAATGGGAGTATGGGTGGCGGGAATTCCCCAAGGAAGTACGTCTAGAACGAATGACGTACTTCGTTGATTGACAGGTAGTGTTGTCAAAGTATGCGGAATATCAACGTCGTGGGAACTAAAATATTCCAATCTGTAGAAATTCGCACATTAATATAATCCACATGATAAGCACATCGGAACTACATTGCGGAATTAAACAGGATCCGAAATTTAGCTGTGGGAACTCCGCAATGCAAAATCGAAAGTGCACTAATGCGATACTTTGCGCACCAAAAGTTGCCGTGGAACCGACCCCATAGTCTGTCAGATAGCAAGGAATTAAGTTGCATAGGGCTTTAAAGATCATAACCAGCATTGTGAAAACAAACACACTGGCAGCCAGTGGAGTTGTTGGAGCAGGGAAGTTATCTGATCCCTACAATCAGCCCCAGTTAACACTGCTTCTGTCAGTGAGTCCTGCACTAGGAAAAAGGTCCATGTTAAATAAATAAATAGCCCTGGTGGGCCTTGCTAAATACTATTGCTCACACAATCCGTAAAGGTATGGAAGGAAGGCTGATTCTATGGAAACATAAGAACCTAAGAACCTATAATTCCAAGTCAGATCATTGACACATCTAGCTAAATAATGCTGACTCTGACTAGCAGCAACTCTCCAGGGTTTAGGGCAGTATTCTTTCTTAGCCTTACCTAGAAATTCCTGAGATGGAAGCTGGGGCCTTCTTCATGCCAAGCATGTACTCTATAACTAAACTATGGCCTCTAATCCTGCCTGCAATGTGTATAATTCATTCTACTGTGGTTGCATCATTCAGATGCAGCTTCAGGCATGTGGGATTGCCTCCTAAATAACCAACTCCATGTGTCCAGAGATATATGTAAAGGACAGTTGGGAGAAGGAAGGCTGTGAAGGAAGATTATGTATAACCAAGTATCTTATCAGTTGTATAATTTGACTTCTTAAATTCTCATTCATGTAGAGAATAATTCCTAAATACCCAGTCATTTTGGCCTCTTCACAACAAGCACTAAAATATTCATTTGGATAATAAATTACAAAAGAAGAAGAAAAATGAAAAGGAAACAGATTGAAGGCTTTTTATTCTAACTTGGAATGGCGGTAGGAAATAAAATGACTTGCATGGGTTAGGGGAATGTACTTCCTTTTTCATTTCTACATTGTTCATATTAGAACTTAACTATTTCTATGTGACAGCTCCCCAATATCTATAAAATGGTGGTACAGTTAAACATTGTTTTGCATTAAAGAGCAGCACTGCTATCTGTCGGGAATGATTTGATTGTGTATTCCTGCCTGGCAGGGGGTTGGACTGGATGACCCTTGTGGTCTCTTCCAACTCTATGATTCTATGATTCTATGAAATATAACTTATTGTCTACCAATATTTTCAGTTTCATATGTGTGTGTGTGCCTTCAAGTTGCCTGTTGACTTATGGTGACCCCATGAATTTCATAGGGTTTTCTTAGGCAAAGATATGGTTTGCCAGTTCCTTCCTCTGAAATATAGCCTACAGCACCTTGGCAGTCTCACACCTAAGTACTAATCAGGGCTGATCCTACTTAGCTTCCAAGATCATATGGGATCTGGTGACTTTAGGGTATCGTATACCCATGTTTCATTTTCCTAGCCTTGTATTATTCATTTTGCTTCTCAATTGAGAAAGCAATTTCCTTGATCAGAATTTTATCTTTTGGAGAGTGCCTTTCTGATGAATTGCAAGCTCTCAAGACCCACATACATCCCCCCACCCCCCATGAGAGGGGTGTTGCAGTTATTATGATCCATATCAACAAAACAGTTTCAGGGCCAGGCATTTCTTCTGTGCAAGAAGCAGGTACTTTGTAATGGGTCTTAATTTTTAAGCCATCACTACCCCTCCTTAGTATTTTTCACTGCAAGAGGAATGGCATATTGTTTTTACTAGGAAAATTTATCCTAACAACAACAACATTTATTTATAACTCCCTTTTCACCAAAAAGTAAAAGGGTGGGAGGTCTGGAGGCCATGTCCTATGAGGAGTGGCTTAACTGTGCATGGTTAGTCTGGAGAAGAGAAGGTTGAGAGGGGACATGATAACCATGTTTAAATATTTGAAGGATATCATACTGAGGATGGAACAAGCTTGTTTTCTGCTGCTCCAGAGACTAGGACACGGAGCAATGGGTTCAAACTACTGGAAACTTTAGGAAGACCTTCCTGACAGCAAGAGCTGTTCAGAAGTGGAATACACTGCCTCGTAGTGTGGTGGAGTCTCCTTATTTGGAGGTTTTTAAACAAAGGCTGGATGGCCATCTGTTGGGAATGATTTGATTGTGTATTCCTGCATGGCAGGGGGTTGGACTGGATGGCCCTTGACATCTCTTCCAATTCTATGATTCTATGAAAGGGCGGAACATGAAACATATATAATCAAAACAAGACAATAAAACACAACATTATAAAGTACTAAAATACTAAGGGCCCATCTACACGAGGGGAAAAAAATCTAAAATACCTCATAGTATTGGCATCTCGCAGCAGCAGTGACAGGTCTAAATTGTTTTTCTAGCCTCAGAAGCCCCCATAAGCCTCACTTTCCTGATGGTGGCCACACGTGATTTACTTGCATTAGTTCTTCACCGCCACCAGGTTTTTTTTAAAGTCATCCCAAGGTGTGCTGGTGTGATAGAGTAATTCTCCAATTTTATAAGAAAGCAAAGGGAAAATATTTATTTTTTTATTGCCTTAGTGCCTCCAAGCAAGCCCCACTCCCACTCTTGCCCAGCCAACCAGCTTTGTGCTTCCCTTTGAGTTTTTCTATGGTCCAAATGAGCAAAAATGCACACCTGCCTCATGGTTTGTGAAAAAGTACAGGGAAATCTGTGAAGGCTTTTACCCCATTGCCATTTTGTCCTCGCTCCTTCTGAATAGTGTGGATTGGTGCTGGATCCTGTTTACACAAGTAGGGTTCCCAATGAATTTCACGAGGGATATTTTCACCATTTAGATGGGATCTGAAAGAATATACTAATATACTAAAAACAAAATCCTCATCAGTCACTACCCATCTTGGCCACCTTAGGCATACTCAGCAGCTTAATCTGGTGAATCAAAGAGGAAGGTCTTCAGCCCTATATGAAGGTAAGATCCTCCTCCAGATGGAGTTGCAAATGAAGACCATTCCACAAACGTGGAGCCTGATCCTGAAAGGCTCTCAGCCTTGACAGAGCCGAAGGCATTGGTGGAACTGTCAATTATCCTTTGTCTAAAGATCTTAAATTCCTAGATGGTACATGCCATGCTAACCGAGCTGCCAGATATTGGGGGAGGTTAAAGTGCAGGGCCTTAAATACCAAGACCAAAAGCTTGTAGTGAGCCCTAGCACAAACTCGTAACCAGTGGAGGGATCTATGAAGGGAGGAGACATGTGAATATTCAGGGGGATTTAAGACAACTCAGAAAGCACTGTTCTGGATTAAGACCAAAGAAGTAAGAAAGCAGGAAGGCAAACCTGCCAGTAGGCTATTACAATAGTCCAGGCATGAAATAACCAATGCCTGGACAAGGAAATGGGCAGTCTCAACAGTCAAAAACCTACAGATCCTATGGATGTTCAAAAGACGGAAGTTACATGCCTTTGAAGTTGACCCAATAAAGGGGTGTAGGGACAAAGAGTAAGATTGCAGCTGATCTCAGAGCAAAGCTTGGGATATCACTTTTTAAAAAGAGATAGCTACTTTTCTCTTTAAGCATAACAAGTGACGCAGGCTGAGATCATACACAGACATTGTGTAGTATAAATCTCCACATGCAAAGTTACACATTGATTGTTCTACACAATCCCTGTGTTGAATGGCGACATCATGCAACTGAATGTACAACTGAAAGCACACCTGGGGTCACCTTGGATGGCATACTGGGAGAAAGGCGGGATATAAATTAAACAAATAAAAATCTGCATGTTCAATGACATTTCCACAGCCTCGAACTGAGTGTAGATTTCCCATTTAGGACAGAAATGTCCAACTACCTCAATAGAGGCACTCATGTATGTGTAAGACACCCAGAGGGATCTAGCCATGATCTGTTGCTGTTACTGTTATTGCAGGCCAGAAAAATAACTAGCTTGGTTAGTCATTACTAACATGTTGTCCCTACTGTTACTACTGTACCACTGGGAGAGGGGACAGAAGAAATACTTTCTGGTTCCCTCAGGTCAGATACTGCACCTTATAAAACCTGATAAAAATGCAAAAATAAAAATAGTAAACCTTCACTGCTACAGCACAAGACAGCTACCTAAGTGACCTTTCCTCCTTCCCATCCTATTGTTCAGAATGAATTGGTACCCACATACACAAAAAGATGCAGATTAATGAGTAACAGGCAGACAATTCACTCCTGCTCAGTGGAAAAGTACTGAGTCTCAGCCATGGCAGTTGCAGACAGACAACCAATTATGTTCCACCATGTTACCTGCCCCCCCCCAAAGGAAATGGTTATCAATGGAGGTTATCTGATGTCGCAAAAAACACATCAAAAGATCACTAGAAGAACAGGAAGGGGTAAGGTTAGCAGATGTCTTCATCCTCCAGCCTCCTGGGGGCGTAGCACAGCTGTGAGTAAAGTGTCCCTTTCTATTAGTGGCTTTTGCCATCAATAGAAAAGGGGGTGTAGGACAGCTGTGAGTAAAGTGTCCCTTTCTATTAGTGGCTTTTGCCATCAATAGAAAAGGGAAGCCTCGTCTGGTTAGGTCGCCCTTTCTGTTCTTCTAAGCAATCTTCTGGCACAGTTGGGAACATGATTTTTTGGTGCATTCCCCCACGTCTGATAATCTCCAAAGATATCTAGTTGGAACAATGGTTTGCTTCCAAGCTTTGGCTCAGACACAACAGAAAAGCCTATGTGGGTGCAGGCAGTGATATCCTCACACTTGCTAATTGTTCCCTGATAATTAAAAAGTCATTGTGCTTTGATTCTGTGAACTCCTGCTGTTGTACACCACTGGTGCTTAGTAATTTGTGGGCAAACAATGGCACAGTCTTCAATGGTAATGGCAACTGTAGAGCAAAACACAGAGTCTCTTTATTGTAGGCACAGGTTTATGGAAATATCCAGTGCATGTTTTTATGAAAACATATTTACATTATTTCCATATTTATAATTTATTGGAGCTTTTTGTCCATCATGGAACTCAAGGTAGTATATAAGATAATATGAGTATATTAGCCTCAAATCCAAGCACTAACAACATTCAGCCCTGCCACTAAGCCCACGGTGGCTGGTGGCTTCCATTGGGAATATGAATCTGCTCTGGGTTTTGGTCTGAAATTTAAAGAGTCTATTAAATGCACTGGACCTACTTTGGGGATAGGCTTTATCACCATAGATAGCTTCTTTAAAATTCAGAATGAAATCCAGAACAGATTTACCATCTCACTGACAGGGAAGCTACCAGTCATGTTTGCAGTAGGCTGAGAGTTTGCTGCCTCCAGAAGTTGATTTTGGTTGTCATTACAGAACAACAAATGTTTGCTTATTTAATTAATTTTTTAAAATTATTCTCAGGGGAAAGGCATTTGTGCCTCAGCCAACCAAATGTCTTTGCTAGCCTCGGATATGATCTCATGTACTTGGAAGTGTGTGTGTGTTTGTGTGTAGGCAATTTGTTCCACTTTAGGCCTGAAAATGTTTTTGGCCACCCTGACACTCAAATCTGCTTTTCTTCAGCAAGAGGGTTGCCTTAGGTTCTCTCAGATTTTGTCATGTTTTGCCTTCACATTGTGTAAGTGTAATTCAGCAGTGCTTGTACAACACTAGCATAGCCTTGGTAAACACAAGTACCGTATATTCCGGCGTATAAGACGACTTTTGAGCACTCAAAAGTGCCCTCCAAAATTGACAGTCGTCCTATACGCCGGATACACTTTGCTTCACCCACCTGCCTATCTCCTGCCTCTTCGCAAACGGAGCGAAGAGGCAGGAGATGGGGCAGGGGGGGTGAAGCAAAGTGTTTTGAAGATCATTCGCCCCCCTCCTCTGCCTTCTCCCCCTTTGGGGAGCAACGGAAGAAAGAGGAGGGGGGCGAACATTGCGGTTTGCCGCAGCCGCTGCTCGAGCGCTTCTGCAGCGGCGGAGGCAAACCCGCGATTCGCCCCCTCTCCCCACCTTCCAGGAAGGTGGGGAGAAGGGGCGAATGTGCCCCGTTTGGCCGCACAGTTTGCGGATCCCCCTCCTGCGCTCCCTCCTGGAAGGGAGCGCAGGAGGGGCATGGAGAGGCTGCGCGGCCAAACCGCGATTCGCCCCTTCTCCCCACCTTCCTGGAAGGTGGGGAGAAGGGGCGAATGTGCCCGGTTTGGCTGGGCAGCCTCCCGATCCCCCTCAGGGGCATGGAGAGGCTGCGCGGCCAAACCGCGATTCGCCCCTTCTCCCCACCTTCCTGGAAGGTGGGGAGAAGGGGCGAACTTGCCCGGTTTGGCCGGGCAGCCTCCGGATCCCCCTCCTGCGCTCGCTCCTGGAAGGGAGCGCAGGAGGGGCATGGAGAGGCTGCGCGGCCAAACCGTGATTCGCCCCTTCTCCCCACCTTCCTGGAAGGTGGGGAGAAGGGGCGAACGTGCCCGGTTTGGCCGGGCAGCCTCCCGATCCCCCTCCTGCGCTCCCTTCCAGGAGGGAGCGCAGGAGGGGCATGGAGAGGCTGCGCGGCCAAACCGCGATTCGCCCCTTCTCCCCACCTTCCTGGAAGGTGGGGAGAAGGGGCGAACGTGCCCGGTTTGGCCGGGCAGCCTCCCGATCCCCTTCCTGCGCTCGCTCCTGGAAGGGAGCGCAGGAGGGGCATGGAGAGGCTGCGCGGCCAAACCGCGATTCGCCCCTTCTCCCCACCTTCCTGGAAGGTGGGGAGAAGGGGCGAATGTGCCCGGTTTGGCCAGGCAGCCTCCCGATCCCCCTCCTGCGCTCCCTCCTTGAAGGGAGCGCAGGAGGGGCATGGAGAGGCTGCGCGGCCAAACCGCGATTCGCCCCTTCTCCCCACCTTCCTGGAAGGTGGGGAGAAGGGGCGAACGTGCCCGGTTTGGCCGGGCAGCCTCCCGATCCCCCTCCTGCGCTCACTCCTTGAAGGGAGCGCAGGAGGAGCATGGAGAGGCTGCGCGGCCAAACCGCGATTCGCCCCTTCTCCCCACCTTCCTGGAAGGTGGGGAGAAGGGGCGAATGTGCCCGGTTTGGCTGGGCAGCCTCCCGATCCCCCTCAGGGGCATGGAGAGGCTGCGCGGCCAAACCGTGATTCGCCCCTTCTCCCCACCTTCCTGGAAGGTGGGGAGAAGGGGCGAACTTGCCCGGTTTGGCCGGGCAGCCTCCGGATCCCCCTCCTGCGCTCGCTCCTGGAAGGGAGCGCAGGAGGGGCATGGAGAGGCTGCGCGGCCAAACCGCGATTCGCCCCTTCTCCCCACCTTCCTGGAAGGTGGGGAGAAGGGGCGAACGTGCCCGGTTTGGCCGGGCAGCCTCCCGATCCCCCTCCTGCGCTCGCTCCTGGAAGGGAGCGCAGGAGGGGCATGGAGAGGCTGCGCGGCCAAACCGTGATTCGCCCCTTCTCCCCACCTTCCTGGAAGGTGGGGAGAAGGGGCGAACGTGCCCGGTTTGGCCGGGCAGCCTCCCGATCCCCCTCCTGCGCTCCCTTCCAGGAGGGAGCGCAGGAGGGGCATGGAGAGGCTGCGCGGCCAAACCGCGATTCGCCCCTTCTCCCCACCTTCCTGGAAGGTGGGGAGAAGGGGCGAACGTGCCCGGTTTGGCCGGGCAGCCTCCCGATCCCCCTCCTGCGCTCCCTTCCAGGAGGGAGCGCAGGAGGGGCATGGAGAGGCTGCGCGGCCAAACCGCGATTCGCCCCTTCTCCCCACCTTCCTGGAAGGTGGGGAGAAGGGGCGAATGTGCCCGGTTTGGCCGGGCAGCCTCCCGATCCCCCTCCTGCGCTCCCTCCTTGAAGGGAGCGCAGGAGGGGCATGGAGAGGCTGCGCGGCCAAACCGCGATTCGCCCCTTCTCCCCACCTTCCTGGAAGGTGGGGAGAAGGGGCGAACGTGCCCGGTTTGGCCGGGCAGCCTCCCGATCCCCCTCCTGCGCTCGCTCCTGGAAGGGAGCGCAGGAGGGGCATGGAGAGGCTGCGCGGCCAAACCGCGATTCGCCCCTTCTCCCCACCTTCCTGGAAGGTGGGGAGAAGGGGCGAATGTGCCCGGTTTGGCTGGGCAGCCTCCCGATCCCCCTCAGGGGCATGGAGAGGCTGCGCGGCCAAACCGCGATTCGCCCCTTCTCCCCACCTTCCTGGAAGGTGGGGAGAAGGGGCGAACGTGCCCGGTTTGGCCGGGCAGCCTCCCGATCCCCCTCCTGCGCTCGCTCCTGGAAGGGAGCGCAGGAGGGGCATGGAGAGGCTGTGCGGCCAAACCGCGATTCGCCCCTTCTCCCCACCTTCCTGGAAGGTGGGGAGAAGGGGCGAACGTGCCCGGTTTGGCCGGGCAGCCTCCCGATCCCCCTCCTGCGCTCCCTTCCAGGAGGGAGCGCAGGAGGGGCATGGAGAGGCTGCGCGGCCAAACCGCGATTCGCCCCTTCTCCCCACCTTCCTGGAAGGTGGGGAGAAGGGGCGAACGTGCCCGGTTTGGCCGGGCAGCCTCCCGATCCCCCTCCTGCGCTCCCTTCCAGGAGGGAGCGCAGGAGGGGCATGGAGAGGCTGCGCGGCCAAACCGCGATTCGCCCCTTCTCCCCACCTTCCTGGAAGGTGGGGAGAAGGGGCGAACGTGCCCGGTTTGGCCGGGCAGCCTCCGGATCCCCCTCCTGCGCTCACTCCTGGAAGGGAGGGCAGGAGGGGCATGGAGAGGCTGCGCGGCCAAACCGCGATTCGCCCCTTCTCCCCACCTTCCTGGAAGGTGGGGAGAAGGGGCGAACGTGCCCGGTTTGGCCGGGCAGCCTCCGGATCCCCCTCCTGCGCTCGCTCCTGGAAGGGAGCGCAGGAGGGGCATGGAGAGGCTGCGCGGCCAAACTGCGATTCGTCCCTTCTCCCCACCTTCCTGGAAGGTGGGGAGAAGGGGCGAACGTGCCCGGTTTGGCCGGGCAGCCTCCCGATCCCCCTCCTGTGCTCCCTTCCAGGAGGGAGCACAGGAGGGGCATGGAGAGGCTGCGCGGCCAAACCGCGATTCGCCCCTTCTCCCCACCTTCCTGGAAGGTGGGGAGAAGGGGCGAACGTGCCCCTTTTGGGCGCACAGCCTCCGCATCCTCCTCCTGCACTCCCTCCTGGAAGAGAGCGCAGGAGGGGCATGCGGGGGCTATGCGTTGGAAGAGGGGGTCGTCTTATAGGGCGAATATATCGCAAACTCTGCATTTCCCCTTAAAAATTGGGGGGGTCGTCTTATACGCCGGGTCGTCTTATACGCCGGAATATACGGTATTGTGTCTATGGAGAGTAAACTTAGAAGACAGCAAGATGTATATAATGAATGTTGTACCATCCAGCCCCTTGCACTGCATTAGATAGATGGTCTGGCTCAGGGTTTCTCAACCAGGATTCCCTGGAACCCTAGAGTTACATGAGAGTTTGCAAGGGGTTCCACAGGAGATTGTAATGGGGGTGGGGACATTTGTTTGTGCTGTAGATATAATAATGTTTATGTAGGTGTTCCCAAAATCCTATTTTTTTTATGCTGGGGTTCCCTGAGACCTGAAAATTATTTCAAGGGTTCCTCCAGCATAGAAAGGGGTTCCACAGGAGCCCCTTATAATATGGTAATAATGTAAATATGTTTTCCATTAAAAAGGAAGAAAATGGTGACATTTTCAAATATGTTATCTGAAAGGAGGCATCAAGGACAGATAAAATAATGTGATGAGGAACTGCATATGTCACATGAAAAAAGACAACTGCCATCACTGGTTGAATAAGAAACAATGGAATGCACTGCCTCGGAGTGTGTCGTGACAAACACATGAAATAACAAGGCCAGGCACAAAGCTTTGGTTAAAATGGGGGCCACTTTATTTATTCTATCATCTGTTTAAGCTTTATTCTTTGGGATATGCAAACTAGTGGGGAGACCCAATGCGGGAAAAGCTAGACCCAATGGTCTCACTCAGATCTACCTCCCATCTTCCCTGGGCAAAACGCCTGATCCCAAGTTTCCAATAATTGGGGTACCCCCAGGGCACCATATGCTGGAAGACAAAACCCCAGGATAAGACATCACAAGTTGCATGACTTCTGGCAAAGGCTCAACCTTCAGGCCAGCCTCAAGGATAGTCTACTCCCCACCCCCCAAGTTGCATGACCTGCAAGGGTAGTTTGATAGAGCCATTCTTCACACAAAAGGGGTGCCATAGGTATACACCAAACTAATCCCCATCTCACCCACAATTTGCCAGTTGACCACCTATTTATGACACCACTCTAAGACTAATTCTCCAAGTCCTTTGTAACAGTATGGGGTAGGCAAAAACCCTGTGAAAAAAAGGAGGGAATCCTAACTAGCCCATAAGTGACCAGTAAACTCACACTGTGACAGAGGCAAAAGGGTGGGTAGAACTGATGCAAAAGAGGAGGAGGGAAAGGGTGCCCTTTGCTTATATTGCACCATCTCCCCCAAACCTTCCTCACAGTGTCACACCATGACCCAATTAAAGGGCTCTTACCATGAGAAGACATCAAAGCACCTTCCCCCATGAGCTGCACTGTGCTGCGGGAGGGGAGGTGTTCATTCTTTGGAGGTTTTTAAACAGGGGCTGGGTGGCCATCTGTCTGGAGTGCTTTGATTGGGTATTCCTGCATGGCAGGGGGTTGGACTAGATGGACTTTGTGGTCTCTTCTAACTCTGTGATTACATGATTCTATCAGTCTCAGGAAACCTTTAGAATAGAATATTAGATAGCAATTTAAATACAGGGAATTATATCTGCTCCCAATCTGAAACCTTTCACAGTCTATAGTTAGTTTCATAAACACATCCACTCATGAGTTTTGGCTGATTACACAAACTAGCTAATTTTCTGGAAAGTAGGGCTATTTTATATCCTATTTGACAGAGGACAATCTTTTTTTTAAAGCTCTCCTCTCTTTGCAGAAGTCTTAAGTGTAAGTCCTGTTTGAAGAAAAAGAACCATAAGGAAGAGTGGGAATTTTGAAATTAGCTATCAACAGTTTATAGTTGGGTAGCAGACTGAGCAGACACATATTGCCTATTAATCATCTCCTCCATTCTGATAAGTGATAACTGTGCCTCCATGTGACTGTGTATTCCTCCATGGCAGGGGGTAGGACTGGGTGGCCTTCATGGTCTCTTCCAACTCTATGATTCTATGTGCTTTGTAACCAGCTTCATCTGATGTGTTAATTGTAGCTACAATTCATCAGTTGACTGCTATTAACTTGGTACAGAATCCAAAACAATGTCTTTTCCGTGTAAAGTCGAAGGCTTTCACGGCTGGCATCCTTAGATTTTCCTCATTTTTTTTTCCGGGCTGTGAGACTTGTTCTGGAATAGTTTCTTTCTGACGTTTCACCTGCATCAAATTTAAATATACTCCCCAACAGAGGGTCACATCATATATAAGTCCACATACACTCCTACCCAACCATTCTCTGAAGATGCCAGTCACAGATGCAGGCGAAACGTCAGAAAGAAACTATTCTAGAACACAGTCTCACAGCCTAGAAAAAACCCAAGGAAAATCTATAATGTCTTTTCCATTCTCGTTTTTCATCTAGACAAATCCCCCAATAGCATTTTCCCCACTGTTTGGTGAGTCTGGCATAAATTCAATTGCTCTTCTTAACCCAAATAATCCCATTGAACCAATTGCCAAATTGTTAGACAACAATTATGCAAATCCCATCAATTCATTGGATCTACTTTAGTTGGAAGTAGTGATTGGTTGAGGCTGTTATCTCTAAATCAAATGAAGAGAGGTCCTCTTAAAATTCCAACCATTTCCTATATTCATATACTCACAAATTAGTTATGGACCAATACTAAATATGTGCTTCAAAAGTACTTATTTTATAGTTGAAATGAAGTAGCACAAATACTTAATAAACACATCACATCTGAGTGTAAAATTGTCTTGAATACCAATTTCCAATTGAAACCCCATGTTTCCCCTCCTTATACTATATATGGAAGCATTGGTCAGGACTGGGTTTCCTCAGTTGGACTGTGTTAAATAAAGTGAATGTTTATTTCAGATAATAATGTTCAGTGCCCTAAGGAGAGGGGCTTTTTTAAACCAATAAAATAAAATAAACCCTTGAACATCCAGTCATTACACCATTTTGTCATGCTACAATGATGACAACAACCATGAAGCCTTTTCTTTAAATCTCTTTCATGTAGGGCAACTTTGGCTAAAGCGATTTAAACACTGAAACAAATTCTTATTTCGCCCCCACCCCATGCCAATTTAAACAAAACAGCAGCTTATTGGCATTATTGCTACCCTTGCCTGATTATAAATCCATAGAAATGCACAATCTGTTAGCTTCCTTATCAGAGTTCATTTTATTTGTGTAGAGTAAATGCATCACCAGGAGAAAAAGCCATAAATACTTCTGTACTCCCCAATCATCTCACCAGATTTAAGAACTAAATTATTTCTACAGCTCAGAGACTTTTGGAAACCCTGTTGGCCAACCAGCAGAATAGGCTGAGTTAATTGTGGAATAGAAATTGGAGAGTCAATGATAAGAAAAATTAACAAAGAGACAGAACATTTTTCTGCTTTGACTGCTGATGAATAAATAACAAGATAAATTTGTTCAATTCAATACAGTCTTGCTAACCAGTATCTGAAAGCTCGTGTACCCTTGCCAAAAAACTGTAGAATATGGGGCCCAGAGCATTATATTTTGGTATTCCTTAAAATTTGTTTTTCAGTAGGAGAGAATGCATGAGAAGATATGAGAAGAGACTAACTGTAGATAAATCCTGTGGAGGGGTGGAAATTGGAGTAAAATAAGGGGTAGTCCAGATGGTGAAAAAAAACCCTCTTAGAATCCACAGGGACTCCCGTGCATCCAAATGGGGTCCCGCAGGGGTCTGTTGTTTTCGGAGAGAGGGAGCAAAATATGGGAAAACTTCATGCTTCAAGATCTGTGTTTTTTAAAAACACAGCAAAGGACCCTACTCCATCTTCCCCTGTCTGATCCTGTATCTGCCCCTGGGGTGGTGAGGACTGCCTGGTGGGGGGAGAACAAGGTAAATGCCCTATGTTGCCATGACTGCATGATTCTAAAATAGAGGCAAGATGGGATATATTTCCCATCTAGACAAGCCATGTGTGGTTGAGAATTATTATCTGAGTCAATGAATTTGGGATTATGTTCATCATCATCATCATCATCATTCTCTTTCTAACAGATAACTTAGGTGGTGAGGGGCAATAGTTTTGAAACCCACAGGGCTCCCTGAGAAACAAGTTAACTATAGGAGCTTCCAGATAAGTCTATAGAAGTGTGGGTTCTAGTGATAAAGCTCCTTGGATTTTGGCCAATTTTCCTGGCTGTTTTTGCTTCTAAATCCACTTGTTCTATTCTTTTGGGGAGCTGTTTGCAGTGATTTCTTAGATCTGAACTATGGCTCATCCATTTAAAAAAAAAATAAATACTAGCCTGTGTTTTGCTAAGGTGGTCCTATGGTTTGAAGGACAAATTTTCTTCTTGATTTTTTTTTAAAAAACCTTCTTATACTGTAGTTATAGTGCCACTTCACTCACACACTATAGCACCATAACTTGAGGGGTTCAGTTACATGGCAAAATAAATCCATAAAGACTTTGCAAAGAGTCCTAATAGTTCCCATGTCTTTCAGATCAAAGTCACCATATTCAGAAGGAGGGGAGCAAAAACCCCATAAGCTGCACAGTATCAGCTTTCGCTATTTCCCCCGACTTTTTGATAAAGTTCACAAAAATGCACACAATCGGTTGAACTACCGATGTGCAAAAGGCTATGGGAACTATCAGCAATCTTCTTGAAACAGCCACAGCAGAGCTGAGCCATGATTGGTTGGATGAACTACGGAGGGGGTGGACTTGCAAGAGATGAGAGGAGCTTCAAACTAAATGATCCAGCCAGCAGTCGGGGTGGCCCTGCTGTTCCCTCCTTCTTCACCAAAAAGCTTAGGATCACGGAAGAAGGAAGAAGCAGTAGCAGCAAGTCATGCCTCCTTTCTGGGGATCACCAATGGTTCGGAGCTGCACGTGGATGGAGGGAAGAAGGGAGGGAGGAATGTTTGGCCAGCTCTGGCAGTGGGTCTCCCCCCTCACACTCTCTCCCTCTTGAGCTTCACCTTCCACTCCTCCACCTCCTTCCTCCTCTCTCTGCTGTTCTCTGGCCAGAGCTCTCTGGTGAACGGTAACGGAGCCTTCTTCCCCCCCCCCCTGCAGCCAGAGATCGGGGACTGGGCGAGTGCAGGGCAGCAGAGAGATGGTCTTTAATGACAGTCAGACAACTGTCCTGTGCTCAGGAGGCCATGCCCCCACCTTTTCTGTGTGAACTACAAAACCAAAAACTCACTGGATCAACCAATTTCGCATTAAATCATGTCAACTATGTGGCACTGGTGCAAAAGGGAGGTAAGCTGGAATTTTGTGCACTTTATTCTGCCGTGTAACTGACCCCTACATTTTCAAAAGGGAAAGAAAGGAAGAGAAGATAAGTTTTTTTTCTCAAATGTGTTCGAGTTAAAAAAAATAACCCAGGGATGGAAATAAAAAGTTGGAGCTGATGTCAGGAATTGGCAGGAAAAAATAGTCTGGGACCAGAGAAATATTGTTTGGATATTTTTAAAAACCGTGAGAACTACAGCAACAAATACCACAACCTCCCAACACATTTGCCTTGTCTGGAGGAGGGTACAACCCGATATGGGGGTGTGTTACATATAACTTGAGAAAGAAAAAGAAATACTTAAAAAAAACTGTTGAGGACAGAACATTTTCAGGAATCATGTGAAATGGTGAGTGTTACTCAGAAAAAAAGGGCAAAAATACACAGTGACTGTCTATAAGGAACCATGACCAGGAAACCTCCTGCTAAGAGGAAGGATACAAATCAACTTTTTTCATAGCAAACATGGATACTCAGGTGCCCATCAGTTTGGAAGTAAAACAAGGCAACACCTCCACTACTTTCTACATGCTTTGGGAAATCCCTTGGTTTATACAAAACTTTTTTAAAGGGGGAAAAATAATAATGTCCCCGAACACTCCTAAAACCTACAAAATTGGTCCCGTCTACACAATTTAAATAATACGTACGGCGTGCGGAAGTTTGCGCTTCGGTACAAACGGCCGTTCGGATGCACATGAATGCAAAAGAGTGGGGGCCCAGTTTTCCACCCTGAAATACGCACACGCGGCGTTCGGGAGGGAAAGCACATCGCGAAGAGAAATCCGTACGCCGTTCAGATGGCTGACGGGTCTGTACGGTCATTCGCACACATACGAACAGGCAGGGTAATCTGATTGGCTGGCTGAGTAGAGGGAGCAGGGCTAGCATGGAGGGGAATTGGGAGCGGCCGCCATGTTGGTTTCCCAGCTAGCGAGCGTCCAGTAAGTCCGTGAATTTATATGTTTATTTATTTTTATTTTATATTGTAAATACGGAAAACCGACTATCCGCAAACCAGGAACCTTTTTAATAAAAAAAAAAGTGGCGGGAGATTTAAAACTGCCACTTGGCTTGCTCACTCCAGCCAGCTTCGAGAAGAGGGAGACATAGGGAGTTTAGGGGGGTTAAAAATCGTATAGCCGGTTCGTATGCATACGAATGACAGGCTGTTCGTATTTTTTGCCCCCCATACGTATTTCTGTGATTGCTACTTGTCTCTGTCTAAAAAAATAATAATACCTAGGTTCCTCAGGTATGGCCCAAGATTTTCATTGCATGAAGCAAGAGATAAGATGACATCCTCTCCCCATTCCTCATACAGTGACAAACTAGACAATCTGGGGTGCAGTTTACACGATGAAAATGTAGTGAGATGAATTCGTGTTGATCCTTGTAGTTCACATGTCCTGTGTGATGGTCTCAAGCTTTTTGGAAGGGGGGGCACCTTTTATCCCTCAACCTGCGGGACTTTCTGTCCGGCGGTTTGTCCCGTGTTTTTAAAAAAGTCACGGGAGTGTGCGCAAAATCGGATATGTGAACAGGTTGGGACAAAATGTCTCTCGGGAGTAGGTGGTGGCCGGAAATTGAGGTGGCCAGCAGCAGGCACATAGTCCTGAGAAGGAGGGATCAGTCACCCTTCCCGACCCCTGCTTTTTTTTTTAAAAAAAAAATGGATTCTCTCACTGGCAACTCGGCTGTTCCCTGCACCAACAGACTTGTGCTTTTCTTAAAGGCTTATGTCCCTGTGCCAGCAATCTCCATTTAAAGGGACATGTTCTCTTTAAATGGATTCTCTCACTGGCATTCTTGGCTCTTCCCTGCACCAACGAGGCTTGTGTCCCTGTTCTTTTCCCCTCCCCAGCCTCCCTAGCCTCCCTGTAGGCTGAAAGCAAAGCATGCGTGTGGTGTGTGTGTGTGCGTACCTGCCTCAGTAGAATGCCAACCACTCCGCTTCTCAGCTGAAAGCAAAACAGGCATGCGCAGGTGTGTGTTTGTGTGTCTTCAAGCTGCCTAGGTGGCTTTGCAAGTTCTTTCCTCTGAAATATAGCCTACAGCTCCTGGTATTCAAGAGTGATTCTTGTGGGTTATTTAAGACAAAAGTTTTATTTTGCAGTAACCTCTGTGGATTTACAGCCAAGGCAAGCCCATCAGGGTTGGGTTTTTTAAATTTTTATTTACAGAATAGTTTTACAAAATATAAAATACAAAATAAAAAAAATGACTTCCTCATCAACTGAGTTTGAACTTGCACAGTTGTCAGTTCATTGATCTTTTTTATACAATACTGTAATGTTTATGCTTTTCAAAAAACCATATATACATATATTTATATATACATACATTTGTATATCTTACATTAATGCATACCTAATACTTGTTAAACTTATGTGTAAGAATATCCAGTCATACCATCTTGTATTTACAAACATTCAGGCATCCCTTTAAATAGTCTTACTACTCTATTGTACGTCTAGTTACGGTACTTTTGCATCCTTTCCTCTTCCCAAATGAAATCCATCTTTCCCGTATCTATCAATCAAAAGATTCTTTTCTTAGCCTCTTTTGCTTTAATCTATAAACCAAGTGACTGCATGCTCATTCCATTCCAACTTCCAGTATTTTATCAATTTTCCCCATTCTTCTCTAAACTTATTTGTGGATCGGTATTTAATCCAATGTGTAAACTGCTCCATTTGTGCAATTTCTAACAGCTTGTTCATCCATTTCTCTACCTTCGGTGTGTCCTTTTGTTTCCAATATCTGGCATACGTGACTCTGGCTGTGGTGGTCATGTATAGCATTAACATTCTATCTTCTCTAGGGAAATCATTCTCTATGATGTTTAGTAAATACATTTCTGGCTTTAATCTAAGTTCGATTTTCAATATGTTACTAATCTGATTATGTGTGTTCACCCAATATTTTTTTGCTACTTCACATGACCACCACATGTGGAAAAAAGAACTATTCATTTCATCACATTTCCAACAATTTGTTCTTATATCTTTATAGAGTTTCGCCAGCTTCTGTGGTGATATATACCAGCGGAAGAGCATCTTATAACAATTCTCCCTCAACTCCATACACGGGGTAAATTTCATGTTTCTCTTCCCAACCTCTCCCAAGCGTCTAGATGTATGCTATACCCAATGTTTTGTGACCACTTGATCATGTAGTCTTTCACCACTTCAGTTTCAAGTTCCAATTTTAATAGTAATTTATATGCTTTAGATATAGTCAGATCATTGTTCTCTGTTAATATTACATCCAGCTCTGACTTCTGATGCTCTATTCCAATCAAATTCTTATCCATTTTATATCTTTCCAACAGTTGGCGATATTGAAACCAATTTGATACTTTCTGTTCTCCCTCCATCTCTTCTCTAGTTTTTATTAAGTATTCCCCATCTTTATATTTTAATAACTATTTATATGTTAACCATACATCCAAGTGTGCCATCTCAGTTCTCCTGAAAGCTTCCTGGGGTGATTTCCACAATGGTAAGGTGGTGTACAGTATTTTTTTTTACACTCTCCCATGTTTTTAACATTGAGTTTCTAATGATATGATTTCTAAAATTTGTATCTGTCTTATCTTTTTCATACCACAAGTATGCATGTAATCCATACCTAGTATCTACTCCTTCAAGTGTTAATATTCTATCATTTTTCAGTCTAAACCAGTCATATAACCAAGGAGATTTTCGGACCGCGTTTTAGAGTGCCCAGGGCGGGAGGAGCTTTCGGGAGAGGGACGGCGATCTTGCGCAGCAGGGGGGCGTTTTCGGACACCGTTGTCCCTCTCCTGAAACCATCCGTGTCACTTCCGTGAAGCTTTGGAAGCCTCAGCGCCATATTTTAATCACGGGCAACCTCCGTGATTAAAATATGGCTCTGCGGCTTCCAAAGCTTCACAGAAGTGACACAGATGGTTTTGGGAGAGAGACAACGGCGTCCGAAAACGCCCCCCTGCTGCGCAAGATCACCGTCCCTCTCCCGAAAGCTCCTCCCGCTCTAGGCACTCTAAAACGCGGTCTGAAAATCTCCCAAGTCAACACACAGGAATGGTAATATATCCTCAGACTAGGTAGACCAAGACCCCCTCTCTCTCTTTCCTCTTGCAATACTTTCCATCTTATTCTAGGTTTTTTTTTTTTTTTTTGCCAAATAAATTTGGACAGGGTTGTTTTGTTTTGTTTTTAACAGGAATTGTGCAGAGGGGGTTGCCTCCGCCCTCCTTCTCTGACCAATGCAGATGCTTGAGCAAACATATGTGGCAGCCAATAGCATTGCTCATGGTGGGAAACTCCACAGGAAATACGTCACCAAGGTTGTGAAAAGACGAGTAATCACATCCTTGACTGACAGCTAAAAAAATAAATACAATCCCAGAACCTTTTCCCATGTAAACAAACAAGCAAACAAAAACACGGGATACTATGTCTCGGGATCTTGCTTTTGTCACGGTAAAGGTTGTCATGTAAATAGCTATCCTGGGATATTGCTAATCCAGGGACAAATCGTGTAAACAACAAGGGATGAACTCGGGATCATGAAATTCCATTGCTCCCCATGATAAAAACTATCGTGTAGCTGGCACCTGGCAGTTGCATCCTACTTCAACAATGGTGAGAAGACAAATTACTGAAGTACTTCTAAGGGTACCAGGCTTGCTAAGGGCAAGCTGTGCAGGATGGCCCTTCCAATCTTGGGAGAAGGAAGTCACATAACCCTACCCCAAATTTGTATTCATTACATAGTTTCCTCAAGGCCTTTGCATGTTCAACACAAATGTCTGCAGAAGAGAGGCCTCGGCCTATGCAACTGACATGCAGAAATCTCCAAGCAAATGCAGAACCTTGAATGATTGAGGTTCCAGGTGGTGTAGGCTATAGTCTATTTCTATTTATCTATTATATGCTGCCTTTCTCCTGGCGTGGGACCCAAGGTGGCTTGCAGACTTTGAACAAAAATCAGCTAAAATCTGGTAACAAAAATTAAAACACAAGTTAAAAACTATCAGATTAAAACCAAACACTTTTTAAAAATATAGAATCATTTAAATGCATTAAAAAGTTAAAACTAGAATGCCCCCAACTCCACCCCACACCCCCCAAAAAGGCTCCCTGGAAGTAAGTGGGTTTCAAGGGAAATTTTATTGTATATTTGTGGATATGGCACAAACATCACAAGGTCTTACATAATGTACCCAATGTAAGAAAGAGGTCAGGCTATGCTGTCCGGCCCTATTCCCTGCTAGGGTGATTAAGGAATAAAAAATTTTGAGGGCCTGACTAGGAAGATAGTGCTTGGCAGATAACTGAATATAGACTCAGTGCATGTAAACCTGTGTATACTCCTCTGCGAAATGTGTGATTTTGTAATTGAATGTGTGGGTGTGGGTCCAGTTAAACACCATGGAAATTGTAGATATTTATGCATTAAACACATAAATATTTCTGCATTCAATTTTTATGGATTAAATAATCAGAATGGAAAATACTAGCAAATAAAACAAAAAAAACCAGTCACCTCTCAAACCCAACTTTATAGCTGATCCAATAGAATATAATTTTACTTTATTCTTTGGATTATATTTGAACAGCAGGGTTGCTAGAGTGAAAAACTACAGGTAGTTCCTGTGTCTTTAATGGTTGTGTTGAAAACGGAATTTAAGCAGGTGTTGCATCTGAAGTGGTTGTGTGATAAGCAACACCTTCTGAAATTCCCTCTTTTACACAGCCGCTAAAGTTACAGGAGCTGTATCCAGTTTTCATTCTGGTAACCTACTCAATAAATTGATGTAAGATTATCATATAGAAAACAACGGCTGGAATCCTGTATGGAATTTACAGTAGAATCAGAGAATCAGAGAGTTGGAAGAGACCACAAAGGCCATCTGGTCCAACCCCTTGCCATGCAGGAATACCTAATCAAAGCACTCCTGACAGATGACCGTCCAACCTCTGTTTAAAAACCTCCAAAGAAGGAGACTCCACCACACGAGGCAATGTATTCCATTTCTGACAAGCTCTTACTGTCAGGAAGTTCTTCCTAATGTTTAGGTGGAATTTCTTTTCCTGTAGTTTGAACCCTTTGCTCTGTGTCCTAGTCATTGGAGCAGCAGAAAACAAGCTAGCTCTATCCTCAGTATTACATCCCTTCAAATATTTAAACATGGCTATCATATTACCTCTTAATTTTCTCTTCTCCAGGCTAAACGCGCCCAGCTCCCTAAGCCACTCCTCATAGGGCATGGCTTCCAGACCTTCCACTATTTTGGTGGCCCTCCTCTGGACACTCACCAGCTTGTCAATATCCTTCTTAAACCGTGGTGTTCACAAATGGACACTGTATTCCAGGTGATGTCTGGTCAAAGCAGAATAGTGTGGCACAATTACTTCCCTTGATCTAGACACTATTGATGCAGCCTAGAATTGCAATGGCTTTTTTAGCTGCGCATCACACTGCTACTTATACATATGCATAAGTAACATTGCTATGGGGCTATGCAGTGAATTTTGGTCTAACTCACCCCATCCCCACTTACTGGGCAGCAGCCACTGTGATCGATGTGGGTCTGTTCCCCTGTCACTCAGGAAGCAGCTGACTGCCATTTCCACCTCCTCCCGTAGTCGATCTCTAGTGTGACAGGCAGAAACAGGGTTCCTGTCTCAATTCCACTCATGCTGGAGATCACTCACACAAAGGGTGGGTGGGAATGTCAATCGGCTGCTTCCCAAGTGACAGGGGAACAGACCTCCATCCATCACAGCAGCTGTTGCCCAGTAAGTGGAGATGGTGTGGTGTGGTGTGGTGTGGGGACTTTCATGGTCCTTACATAGCATGTAAACAAGGGACCATGAATACATAATGGTCATGAGTGCATAACTCTAGGTTACACACTCATAACTGTCATAAAGAATTAAAGCCAAAGCCTTTATTTCTAGTACAGCCACTACACTTTTAACATGTACAGGAGGCATCTATGGGTTTAAAAAGAATATTCCTGGTGAAATTCTGTCTATCATTTTAAATATGGGCCCCCCTCACTATAAACTAAACAATTATAGTGCTACATTCCACTGCCATGGCAATGTGCCATGAAATCCTGGGATTTGCAGTTTAGGGAGGAGCATTTCAAATTCTTATCCAGTGAGTTAGCTAAACAAACATTGTAAACCGCTTAGGGAGAGCTGATAAGCAGTATATAAATATCAATGCTATTGCTATTGCTATGAGTTCTACTGCCTCACCAAACTACAAACCCCAGGATTCCACAGGATGCAGCCATAGCAGTTAAGGTGGAATATAAAGCTATAATTGTGTAGTGTGAAGGGGCCCATGGTCTGCAGGACCATATTCTTCCATACAAACCTGCCCATATTTTGAGATCTTCTGGGGAGGTCCTTTTCTCTATTCTATCTGATGGGAACATTGGCTTGGCACATTCACTGATATCTTTCTGAAGGCAAATTTTATTTGAGACAGGCCTTTGAGGACTGATTGGTTAGAGGGAATGGTCTTTGCATAATATGCTGGATTTCTATTTGTTTTCTCATAATGGTTTATGTTTTAAATTGGTTTTAATTTTAATATAGCTTAATTACGTTTTTAACTTTTGTATGCTGTGTACTTGTTACCCGAATTGCTCAGGGCCTGTGAGGATCCCAGTAGTGTCTGAATCTTAATTTGGGAAATATTTAATTAGCTTGAAATGGCAGCAAGAGGCCAGGTAACGGCAGGATCTTTTGACCTATGTATACTGGTAGTAACTGTGGAGACTCCAATCCAGAACATATAAGTAAATGGTTTTTATTGGAAATTGATCTTAACAGCATTCACACTAACACTCAGGCTTCAAGCAATCACACAAGGCTATTGAAGAAAGTAGGAAGTATTTGGATAGCAGAATAGAGTAAGGGGATGATGAGTGATACTATACCTATCCAAAGAGCAGAGATTCATGTAGAAGCTGCAACCCTGGTGACACAGGCTGATGGAGTGATGGGAAGAAGAGAAGCTGTGCACACTTTGGTGGAGTTTTAGGGTGATATTTATGTTTGATAATTCTCCTGAAGGGATGAGATTTAGAATAGAATACAATGTTTCTTTGAGTTTCCCAGGACTGGACAAAGGGTTTTCCAGAGGTGTTAATGATTGTCAAAGGGTGAAACATTTGGAATTGAATAGGAACAGGTAACTTCTATTGTGAGGAGAGGTAGGGAGGAAAAACCTGTTTTGCAACCATTGAGGACTCTTCTATTTTTGAGTGGATTAGTGAATGACTCACATCTAAGTGTTCTTCAGAAAGAACTCTGGCCTGGGTATGATCTATTTGAGAGATTTAGAAGCCCCATCCCAAGTTGTACGTGACTCCAACCTTAGTATCTAGGGAGTCCCTGGTTTACCTGCCAACCATATGGAAGACCACATTAAGTCAATATTGTCAATTGTGCAATATTCGAAGATGGGGGCTGTCAGGGTAGGTAACAATATTTTAGTTTTTTGTTTGTTTTAACTGTGGTAATCTGCCTTGAATCCTAAAACTGGAGAAAAGGCAGGATATAAATAAACATTATTTCCCTCTTCCTCATCCTCTTTCCCCCCCTCCTATGAAAGCACAGAGGTCCTTATATCAACAAGTAGGAGCCATGGGCTAAATCCAATTGCTGGTCCCGACTAAAGGAGATCCATTAAATGGACCTCATGTAAGTGTTGCCTTATTACATTTCCACTGATTCCATGTGTTTACGCTACTTGCCTCTAGCAACTGGATTTATCTCTAAAGGATTAATAAAGTGTTGCATTCATAAAGATATGACAAGAGGAAAGGAAACATGTAAAAATACACTCATTAAAGATAAACAAAAAAGTACAAAAAGCAACTATGTGTTAAATAAGCCACATTAAAATTCCCAAAGGGAATTTGAATAAATGACATCGTACTTAAGTACAAAGGAAAGCAAGGGAAAAATAAATGCAAAGAAGAAAATTAAAAGACGGATTATTATTATTTGGGGGGGGACTTCCTTCATGTGTCACTTTGCAATGTGTCTAGAGAAATTATATAATTATAAATCTTTGATTTCTCAGCTAATTACATCATTAGCTTTTTGAGAGGTTTGAAAGAAGATTTTTTTATCATCTTCTGATCTGACAATTGCAGAAGAAAGAAATGCTAACCCTTATACTCCCATATGCAAAGCCAAAAAAAATAAAATAAAAATAAATTCCTAACAGAATCTTGGACTGTTCTGAGAGGTGTTTAAAGGTAAATGCCACACCATCATTCAAATAGAATAGTGTGCTATTCCTTCTTTTGTTGTAACAATTCAGGCTGGATTTATGCAATCATTTTTTGCAGTCACCTCATGATGAACACACTTGAACACACGTTTGTGACTTGCATTACAATTGTGGCTAGGCATTGTATATTCTGAAATGAAGAACCTCAGACTCTTTGCTAATTCAAGTTCTTTTTAGTATCTGGAAAGAGAAATGATAACTCAAGCTCTGCATCAAGGAAAGCCACCATCAATGACATGGATAAGTTATTTAAACACAGCATTCAGAGTGAACAAGGAAGAACATCAAAGCCCCACTTTCCTATTTTGAAGAGGTTTCATTTAGCACGTACATAGTTGGCAGTCATAAGAACTAGAAACTTATTTTATGAACAATGCAAATGCTCCACTTGAGCAGTGCATTTCAAAAGGGCTAAATGTCTAGCACAAATTATTGGGCCTCTTAAAAGTATTTTTTTTCACTCTATGAGTGAACTGACATGTCCATTTTAAAATCACATGAAACAGTTTTCCCTACCCTTTTCTGAAATATCTTGAGCATCCATTATTATTCATTCCCACGTTGAAAGAAGGGGTTCTCAATGGTCAAGAAAATGTGTTGGGAAGAATAATACACCAGCAAGAATCACAGTGCTGTTTCTTCTAAAAATCTTCCAGCTAGATGGAGGACAAAGAGGAAAGGGGAAAAGTTAGGTGGGTATAAAAAGAATTCATAAAAAGGAGCTTCACTCTCAGAGGCTTTGTTAACTGAGGTATTGTTGGACCTCTGTATCTGAGTAGATTAGATTCCTAGATTTATTGTGAATACTGGAGACCACAGGTAACAATAAACTTAATTAAAATAAAGGACTTCCAGTAAAGGCATACCATAGTGCTGCTTTGGAGGACCTAGAAAATACCTAGAAAGTAAACCTATCAAGGCATTTTCTGGTATGACTCTCTGGTATGTGTCCCTTTTTGTGTGTGTCCTACAGATAATTGAAATGTGGACATTTGTTCTGTGGATACGGGGGGGGTCTGACTGTGTATTTGTATTTTGCAGAGAAATACTGCTATACACAATGTGTAGAAATCAAGACTTTCAGCAAAGAAACCATGTGTTTATGTAGAATAATTCTTCTGCAACACTCCAGAACTTTCAAATACAGGAAGAATATTGTGGAAGAACATTAATTTTCTACCATACTGGTGAGAAAACTACTGTAATTATTTGTCCCCATATACAAAGACAAAAATCAGTTGAGGATTTACATCTCTAGGCTCTTTCACACTAAGCAATTATAACACTAGGATTCCACTTAAACTGCCATGACAACCTCCTATGGAATACTGGGGTATACAGTTTGTTGAGCCATTCTTGCTCGGTTGCTGATCATTCTAAATACTCCTCTATCCTAGGATTCCATAGGACAGAACCATGGCAATTAAAATGGAACCACAGGACTTTTCCAGATGCATAAAAAGTGCTGCGGAGGGCTCGGGAGAGGTACGTGCCTGTTTTGCGCCAGGGGGTCCTTTTCGGATGCTGCCGTCCCTCTCGCGTTACCCTCCGTGTTCCTTCCATGCCACATGGAAGGAAAAGGCCCCACTTTTTACTCACAGAACTTCTTTGTGAATAAAAAGTGGTGTCTTTTCCTTCCATGTGACACAGAAGGAACACAGAGGGTAATGCGAGAGGGACGGCGGTGTCTGAAAAGGACCCCCTGGCGCAAAAAAGGGCGCGTATCTCTCCTGAGCCTTCCGCAGCACTTTTTACGCATCTGAAAAAAGTCCATAGTGCTATAATTGTGTAGTGTGACATGGCCCCTAGTTATGATATTGTACCTTTTGGTTAGCCCAAGAGACTTTATTAAAATATAGATTATAAATTTTAATAGTAAGTGGCTGTAAGTAAAATAAATGAATGAACCCTGGCCCTTACTTATTTTTAGCTACAAATGTTCAGTGATCTCTGGATCAGGCTGATGTTATCTCCTGTGTCTGATTGAAAGAAAGTAGGCAACTGCAAGTTGGAGATCAAAATCGGCTGTACCAACTCTATTCAGACATCATTCCTTCCTTCAAACTTTCTGCTCTGGCAAATGCATTAGTAAGATGAGCTCTCAGTTATCCATTTGGCCATTGTAATTTTACTAGTAATTTCTAATGTTCCATTTGCTGCTGTTAAAAAATGGAATACAAAGCATTCATTAAACATATTATTTCCAATTCTTTTTAGTTCTAAAAATTCTTTTTAGGCATTGATACATTCCAATGTTTACCCATACTCAACAGAATTCCTGAAATGTAGATCACAAAGCACTTTATCAGACGAGGAAAATACGGTGTCATCACAACACCACATAACTGCGAAAGGGCGCACGGATCAGATGGCATCACCCTTTTGCAGTTATAAAGAGCACAAATCCCATCATTTCTAATTGACGCCTTAAGCCATCAATAGATCTTCCTGCTGCTGTATGTGATACCTCAGGCCATTTAAATCTCGGACTTACCTTGACAATGGCTGCTCTGGTGCAAACACTTCCAAGTGAGATTGGGACATCCAGATAAGTTTCACTCTTTTTATGACCCTCCCTGGGTTACTCTGGACTTTTACAATGTGTTTGGGTGCTTGGTGTAGCTTTAAATGCTTTATTTTTGTTTTTATGTTTGAATTTCCTGCACAATGAAATTGTGTAAGATTTCAAATGGGGAAGTGAACAGGCCTCCATTCACTTCCTCTTTATTCCCAGGAGCTTTTGCCAGAATTAGAAGGTAAGTGCGAGGGGGAATGTTCTTTTGCTGGCATAAAAATGCTTCTTTTTTTTCTTTATGCCGGCAAAAGAACGTTTAAAGAGGCTGCGTCAGATAAAGTCCAAAGTGGGGGATTATAGGCTGGCAGCTCCATTGTCTGATGGATATTTATTGGCTCATGAATTTTGCCATTTGGAGAGTCAAAATTATTTTGAAATAATCTTCTCCATCAGCTCTCTTGGAACTTTAACAAAATACTTCTATATATTCTTGATATGATATACATGCAACAAAGGCATGTGCATTTCCATTCTTTAAATGATTCTAATCCAGGAAGTCTTTTTACAAGATGTGTTACATTAGTCTTTTTTCCCCTTGATAACAACCCATTCTTTTTAAAATAACAGCTGGTTCTTTTCCACTCTGCTAGTCAGAATTTGGTATATCTTGGCAATGTTAATTCGAATTCTTGTTGTGGGTGGAATTGTCATCTGTGGTGGTAGCAATGAAGACTGTTTATCCATCACACTTATCAATTTAAGGCATTTTATAGAAAGTTATTGAAGTTATTTTGATGTGTCAGTATTGCATATCTCTCAGTGCTTGGCATTGTGCACCTCACCTAAACACCAACAGCAGAAAAACTTTACAAGGGGCATGCCCCCAAATTCCTTGCACTCAACTTGCTCTACGTTCGGTACTATTCATAGTTACATTCTATCACATTCATCAAGCAACCCCTGGGCTTGTCTATACAAGGGGGGAAAACAGATTGCTCCAGAGTAATGGCAAATCACAGAAGCTGTGATTTGTTTTAATGATGTTTTGGCCCCCAAAAGCTTTGCATGCATTCTGGTCAAGACAGCGGTCATGAGTGATTTACTTGTGTTTTTAATTTGCTGCATCCAAACTTTTTTTAAAAAACTATTTTCCATTGTGCGCTTCAGTGATATTTTGCCTGTTGAGAAACGAAAAAAAAAAACAACACACTGTTTTCTCACCTTAGCACTTGTTTGCTAAGGCAGAAATCCAACATGGCAGCACTGGGGGCTTGACTTTTTAGCAAGCCCCAGCCACCCCCTCATCTGGGCAATCAGCTTTTTTTCTATGAGAAAGCAATTCATATCAAATCATGGGAAAGAGTCTCAGCAGAGCAGTCTGACTGAAATGCATTTCCTGATTTATTGTTTTGTTTTTTTAATGATGTCTAGGATGGAAAGAAAGTTCTAAAATAGTCACAAAATGATAGAAAAACATGTTCTCCATATATTATGCTTATGAGAAGAATTCTGGACTGACAAGTGTCTTCACTGCAGTTTGGGAGTTATTCTGTACCCAATTCACATGTGGTTACTTTATGCATAAAACAGCCTTTTCTGCACAGAAGCCGTTTCCTGCATAGAAAATGCTGTAATTATGGGCTTTTTTTGCTCAAAAATCCATGTGGTTGATTTGCAGAAAAAAAGACATTTTTCTGTGCAGAAAAGGCTGTTTTCTGCACAAAACAACCACCTGTAAATTTTGCACAGAATAAGTCCTGAATTGCAAATAGGGTTGATTTTCAAAGACTTTATCACAGGAATTTTTTTTTCCCTTGAGAAGAAACTTTGTGAAGAATTTCATCCCTATTGATATTCCTGTCTCCATTTGGATTTAGAGAGATCCCAAGATAATAACTAGATAAGCAGGACTCATCCTTTAGAATAAACTAGGCAGGGCACAGGGATACAGGAAGTAGGGGTGGGTTGTTGTATTTCTATTTTATTATGTTTTAAATGTCTTTTTAAACCAGCTTTTAATATGCATTTTGAACTTGTGCTTTTTAAATACAAATTTGGTTTAATTGTGTTTTAACTTTTGTACTAAAAGTTTTAGTTGTGTTGTGTTTCTAAAGGATTTCACACAGTCTTGGATCCCATGTTGGGAGAAATGTGAGATATAAATTAATTAATTAATTAATTAATTAATAGAATAAAAGAAGTAAGTATTTGCAACTGTGTTTTAGCCCTGCTTATTTCATAGGCTAAGTAAATGAATACTCTATTCAATGTTGTAAAAATGAGTATTACAATCACAGACATAGAGCTCTTCCATACTACAGTTGTCCCTTCATATTCACTAGGGTTTGGTTCCAGAACCCCCCGTGGATATCAAAATCCGTGAATACTGAAGTCCCATTATATGCAATGGCATAACAAAATGGTGTCCCTTTTATAAGATGGCAAAATCAAGGTTTGCTTTTTGGATTATTATTATTTTTTAAAGAATACTTTCAAGCTGTGAATACTTAAATCCATGAGTACCAAATCCATCGATACAGAGGGACAACTGTACTCATTTATAGCACTATGATTCCACTGGGGTTTGTAGTTTGGGGAGGCACTAGTGATCTCCGGCTGAGAATTTTAAATACAACACTATAAACTGACAATCTCAAGATCTCATAGGATCTTGCCATGGCAGTTAAAGGGGGAATAATGCTACAACTGTTTAACGTGAATGGGTCCTTAGTTGAATAATAATACTGATTAACGTATATTAACAGAAGTAATTTCAATACTAGCACTGTGAAGGCAATAATAAAATAATAAAATATTACAGAATTGGTTTTGTAATAGAATCATAGAATCATAGAATTGCAGAGTTGGAAGAGACCACGAGGGCCATCCAGTCCAACCCCCTGCCATGCAGGAAATCTTGATCAAAGCATCCCTGACAGATGGCAATCCAGCCTCTGTTTAAAGACCTCCAAGGAAGGAGACCCCACCACGCTCCGAGGGAGTGCGTTCCACTGCCGAACAGCTCTTACTGTCAAAAAGTTCCTCCTAATGTTGAGGTGGAATCTCCGTTCCTGGAGCTTGCATCCATTGCTCCGTGTTCCAGTCTCTGGAGCAGCAGAAAACTTCATTTATTACAAATAAAATCAAATATATATATATATATGACCTTCTTAATAAATATAAATATGACTATAAAATATCCTCACCCTCCTCTCCAGCCCATTTACTGTAAGAGCAAAAGCTGTGGAGATAACAGAATACCAATGGATGTAATTAAATGCTTTTAAGCAATATATTAAATAGGTGGAATAGTAAACAAAATGCCTTGAGAGCATTGGCCAAAAAGCCTATACAAAATGGAGTTTAGCAGTCATTTCATGTAAGTGAGATGATCACATTGACAACGAAGACAACTCACTGAGAAGCCCCGACTTTCCTAATTAAAAGTGTTTTGTTTAAAAC
Organism: Gambelia wislizenii; assembly: GCA_030847615.1. Taxonomy (NCBI): domain Eukaryota; kingdom Metazoa; phylum Chordata; class Lepidosauria; order Squamata; family Crotaphytidae; genus Gambelia; species Gambelia wislizenii. The sequence goes on along the minus strand of JAUMIR010000001.1, from coordinate 113,731,706 downwards.
AGAGACCAGAGAAAAGGTACTTCAGGTTAGGGTTGTCCTGAGCAGGACATTAATTGGAAAGATTTCTCCTATCTTATCTATATGTTCTTGCTGCCAGGTAAAGCCAAAAAAGAAGTTTAATTAGAATTTGGTATAAATAGAAAGTGACTGAAGACTAATAAGTTATTGAGAGAAGCAAATATTATTCAAAAAAGTATAAAATATTCTCTGAAGCTTATTTATTTATTTAGGTATTTATACCCCACTCTTCAGCCACAAAGGCTCTCAGAGCACCTTACAAATTGTTAAGCAATAGCATTTTACACATCTACTCTGCATTAAGGGGTTTCCAGTGTGTGTTGGCTAATTGCCCTCACAAGCCAGGTACTCATTTTACTGACCTACAAAAGGATGGAAGGCTGAGTGAACCTTGGAGCCCTTGGGATTGAACTTGCAATGTTGTGGCTTGCAGTACAGGCATTTACCTGTTGTGCCACCAAGGTTCCCTATAAACTCCTGATTCAAGAAATGCTAGTTGTCTTTTGCCTGTCTTGGTTGGGTCCATGGCTGCCATCTAAGCAGAGAGTTCAGGTGACAGCCTAGTATGTATTAAACATAACTATAAAATTGAAACACAGCTGCAGAAGCAAGACCCTTTATAAAGATCGTTAAGAACTATTGACAAAGCAATCCTTCCAGGAATTGGCTTAGAAAAATCTAGTCCTAATCATTATTCACAGGGCCTAAATATCCAAAAGGCAGTGATCTTAGAAGCTAAACACCCTGGTTATTGTGGTTAGCTAACACACATTGGAAACTGTTTAATGCAGTTAGATGTGTAAATAGCTATTGCTTAAGACAGTTTGTAAGCCACTCCGATAGCCTTGTGGCTGAAGAGCGGGATATAAATAAATAAATAAAAATAAAAAATAAAAATTTATTACTTGGATGGGAGATCACCAACAAACACCAGGTGCTGTAGGATTTATTTCAGAGGAAGGAACTGACAAAACCACCTCTGAGTATTCCTTGCCTAAGAAAACCGAATGAAATTCATGGGTGTCACCATAAGTCGAGAGGTGACTTGAAAGCGCGCGTGCGCACGCACACACACACACAATCTTTCTCCAGCTTTCCCTTGGCTTGAAAGCAGTCTAAGCTTGTCCAGTTACTTTCAGGTCAATCCTGCAGAAGTTCACCCAGAGGTAAGCATGTACAAGATTATAGCAGGCAACAGCAAATGCAAATTAGGCACATCTATCAAACTTCATGGCAAAGATGTGAGGCAAGGGAGTGGAAAAGAATGAAGGGAGGGTGAGAGGTGCAGAGGCAGGATAAAAGGAGCAAGTGATGCAAGCATAGGTTGACAGAAGGTGCAAGAATGGGAGGATGGTTGCACAAGGTGATGCAAGGTGGGTGGGAGAGGCAGGTGGTACAAGAAACAATGCAGGAGAGCTTGGGAAAGGTGCAAGATGAAGCATGGAAAGGAGAGAGGGGTACAGCTGTAGAGTCAGGCATTGTGAAGGTAGGATGTGATGCAAGAGAGAGAAGAGTAGGGAAAAGAAAGTGAGAGTTGCAATAGGAGGTGCAGTAGGAGGGTGCAAGGAGAAAGCAAAGTAGGTACAAGGTGAGACAAAGTACAGCGGAAGAAGTGTGGTTTGTAAGTTTCTTCCTATTTTCTTCTGCATTTCCCCCTGTTAATCAGGTGGGATTCAATCTCTGAATATCACTTTGAGTGACATTTTCATGGATCTGTACCTTTTTGCCATCAATTTTTAAAAAGTGATGCCAATAAAATAAAATAAAATAAAAATAACTGCAGATCTGAGAAGTAGAGATTGCCCAAGGTCACATGGTAAATTTGCTGATAAAGCAGGTATTTGAGCTTGAATCTCTCTGTTCCAAGTGCAGCTTTTAAAAAGAATACCATATGTATTAGTTTTCTCAGAAGAGCAGTTAGTAGAAAAAATGTTGTGGTAGTAGAAATATGCAAATGCAAATTTGGATAATTCAATGCATAACAACAGTAGCAGCAGCAGCAGCAATAGCAACAACAACAATAAGCCTAATGTGCAAATTAGATGCTCAGATTAAACAGGGCTATCATATAGCCTCTTAACTGTCTTTTAGCCTGGAAAAAAGATGGTTAAGAGGCGATATGATAGCCCTGTTTAAGTATTTGAAGGGGTGTCACGTTGAGGATGGAGCAGGCTTGTTTTCTGCTGCTCCAGAGACTGGAACATGGAAGGAGCAATGGATGCAAGCTCCAGGAACAGAGATTCCACCTGAACATTAGGAGGAACTTTCTGACAGTAAGAGCTGTTCAGCAGTGGAACACACTCCCTCAGAGCGTGGTGGGGTCTCCTTCCTTGGAGGTCTTTAAACAGAGGCTGGATGGCCATCTGTCAGGGCTGCTTTGATTGTGATTTCCTGTGTGGCAGGGGGTTGGACTGGATGGCCCTTGTGGTCTCTTCCAACTCTACAATTCTATTATTGTATGATTCTATGATTTGAGATGAGGGAATATGACAACCCTAATCATTAGCTCACCTGCAAGGACTATAACACACTTTGCACCAATGTTTTATGGCATGGGGCCCTTCTCTTAGGCCTTCCTGTATTTCATATTCAAAGCCTGCTACCACATGGCAGAAATAATGCAGTTTGACACTGCTTTAACTGTTGTGGCTCAATGCTATGGAATTCTGGAATTTGTAGTTTTGTGAGAGATTTAGCCATGTCAAACAACAAATCCTAGGATTCCATAGGGTGGAGCCATGATAGTTAAAGCGGTGTCAAACTGCATTATTTCTGCAGTGTGGCAGCAGCCAAAGAGATATCTGCATTTGCTCATTATATCCTGTACCACCAAAAAAATCCACCATCATTTTCTTGAACCAAAGCAGAGTACAAACAGCATTTAAATCTACAGTTTGTTTTCCTTAAATTTCCAAATGTAAGACAGGCCAAGTAAGAACTGAAAGGGCACTCCAGGGGGAACATTGAACTCCCTGGTAGAGAATTAATGAGGAATGGTGGATTTTTTTTATTATTTTTTATTTTTATTTTTTTTTTTTAATTTTACTTTATTTTGGGAAAGTGCTCTTTAATTTTTTTTAAGTGTTCTGTGAATCGCAGGAAGCCTGATTACTTTGCTGAACATACAGTGGTCTGTGATTGGAGAAGACATTGACTTAAACCTTTTTATGAATGCATGAGGAATAACTCCAGAAGGCTTGATTGGAGTGGAATGGAGTTAAATCAGCATCTTGGGTATTCATAGAATCATAGAGTTGGAAGAGACCACAATGGCCATCCAGTCCAACCCCCTGCCATGCAGAAATATACAATAAAATCATTCCCAACAGATGGCCATCCAGCCTCTGTTTAAAAACCTCCAAAGAAGGAGACTCCACCACACTCCGAGGCAGTGCATTCCACTTCCAAACAGCTCTTACTGGACATTTTCAGATGCCCCTTACCGTGCAAGCAGCCTCCGGGGCAGTAACGAGGCTGCTGCACAGCAGGGGGTCGACTTCAGACGACACCTTCCCTTTCTCGGTGTCGTCCGTGACTGTTCCAGCTAGCATTGAAGGCAGCTGCACTATTTTTTACTCACGGACAACTTCTGTGAGGGAAAAATAGCGCGGCCACCTTCAATGCTAACCAGAACAGTCATGGACGACACCAAGAGAGGGACGGCGTCTTCCAAAATCAACCCCCTGCCGTGCAGCAGCCTCGTTACTGCTCTGGAGGCTGCTTGCGCGGTAAGGGGCGTCTGAAAATGTCCACTATCAGGAAGTTTTTCTTAATGTTTAGGTGGAATCTCTTTTCCTGTAGTTTGAACCCATTGCTCCATGTCCTAGTCTCTGGAGCAGCAGAAAACAAGCCTGTTCCATCAGTATGATATCCCTTCAAATATTTAAACATGGCTATCATGTCCCCTTTTCTTCTCCAGACGGAACATATTCTATTTACAAAACAGTTGCAATAACATTTTTGTTTTCTGGTCCTTTTAAAATGAGGACCAGCAATATGCCCTTGATAAATGAAGAAATATATCATCACAAGCATTATATGGAGGATAACAAAACTCTTGCTTAAAATGAACATTAATTCCTGTATTAGCCAAGCTTGTTACTTTCATAGAAAAAGTACTCTGCTAGTTTGCTATATAGATTTTATTGATCTGATCTCATGTGATTTGTAGCTTGCCCTTCCTTACAATAGCCCTTACATTTTTTTGGCAGGGGGGAGGAATCTAACTTACATAAAAACACACTTGAAATCACAGTTCTAAAATGACAAATCACATCTAATAAAATGCAAATCATGTATAATAAAATGCAGTGAAACCAACAATAAAAACAAGTGGCCTAGCTAAACAAAACAGTAACATGCATCCTGAAAGTCTTCAAAAATGAATATATTTTTAGATGACATCTATATTAAAACAGTGGGCAGAGGGCAACCACTTCCCTATGTGAAAAGAGTTCCACATTAGGGCAACTATGATGTGTAAGAGCCTCAAATGCAGACCAGCTTATGCATCTCTCGTTGCTTTACAACTCTGCAGAAGATGCCTGCATTACTACCTCGTCTTTTATTGACTGCAATTTGTAGCTCAACAAACCTCTGTGACATAGAGCATAATAAAAATAATGGTAACAGACTAACTATCCTGACCATACAGTATTTATGGAGAAGTCAGCTCAATTGTAAGCATAGGTTTGTCGTCCGTTAGAACTGAGAGCTAAGGCTGCAGGGCTGAGCACTATCAATGGGAAGAAATGATGCACATCTGCATCTATGCTTTTCATCAAATGACTTGCAAACATTGGACTTTTATCACATAAAGCTAGTATTTTGCAATTACAGCGAGATATTAGCATATAAGGCCAGTACAGTACTTATCATGTCACCATGTCTATCTTGTTGCTGCTTTGCATTTCATTCATTTCTGTAGTGCACCTTTTCACTGATGGGGGAAACCCGTCAATGGCTCCCAGTATCATTGCCTGGTCAATATTAGTCAGCCTGGTGAATGGGTCCCTTCCGCTGTAGTAACAATATGATGGCAGTCACATGGCCCAGAAGGCATGGAGTAAAAACAATTTCAGCTTGTTTGGGAATAGTGAGGGGGAGAGAAGAAGGAAATCGCATCCTCTCGTGCCATGTTTTTTTTTTTAATTTTATATTTACTGTGATTGTGTAATTACGGTGAAACAATAAAATATTTTAAAAATTATTTTCCTGTAATTATGTAATTGCAAATAATAATAATAATAATAATAATAATGAAAGGCACACATACACTGATTAGGGCATGCAGTGCAGAGCCAGTGCAGAAGGGACCATGGATTGTCAAAGCAGCACACTTGCAGCACATTCATGCTATTGCAGAGAAACGTGATACTGAATATTTTCAAACTGGTATGTTCCTGTTTGCTTCACTAATGCGATTGCTGGGAGAAAACTGGCTGGTGTGATAAAATCCATTTTCTGTAGGCCTTCTTAGGTCTAGGCATGCAATTCCAAGGGCTCAGTTACATGGCAAAATAAATCCGCTAGGAATTTGGCAAGGGACTAAATAGTTCCCAAGTCTTTTGGAGCAAAGTCGGCATATTCAGAAGGAGGGGGGGCAAAAAACCCATAAGTTGCGCAGTTACAGCTTTCGCAGTGTTTCCTGACTTTTTAAAAGAGTTTCAGAAGGTTGCACAGTATTGGTTGTGTGAATTACCAGCAACAATTGTGAAGCAGGGGTGCACAGCAGAGCTGAGATGCCATTGGTTGGTGGTCAGAGGCTTTCAAGGGATGCCTTGCAAAACTTGATCCACCATTTTTAAAATTACAAACCTGGCAACCTCAGCGCTCTCCCCTTTCCCGTTCATGTGCTGTGGGGATGGATAGAAGGGCCTAGAGGACTGACAGTGTGACCCTAGAAGCCCTATGAAGAGACACAGCAGTTCACACAGCCAAGCTACTCCTGAGGCCTCCAAGGACAGCGCCTTCATTGTGTGTGTGTGGGAGGCTGGAGGCCCAACGACAGCCCTGGGCATGCTGCAGTACCATTGACATCATTGGGTCTTGGCCTTGTCACCCCATGCCACAGACACTGACCCCAGTGTTCAAACAGCAATGCCACTCCCAAGGCCTCCAAGGCCAGCGCCTTCAGTGTGTGTGGGAGGGGTATCTGGAGGCCCAGTGACAGCCCTGGGTGCAGTGCAGTTGCTGTCATTGGGTCTCAGCTTTGCCCCCCTCCCGCACTGCAGACACTGGCCCCAAAGGCCCCGGGAAGCAGTGCAGCGGTTCAAACAGCCACGCTGCTCCCAAGGCCAGCACCTTCAGTGTGGGGGAAGAGGCAGCAGTGACAGACAGGTGAGCAATGGGACTGTCAGTCCCATGGCCCGCCTGTTCTCCTGCAGCCTCTTCATCCCTTCCCCCCCTTCTCCATTCGCCAACTGCAGGGATGAACGGGGAAGAGGGGGAAGCATGAAGGAAGAGGCTGCAGTGTTGGACTGACAGTCCCATTGCCCACCTGTCCCCCACTGCAGCCTCTTCCCAGGGCCTCTGGTGCATGGGGTAGGGGTGTGGCCAAGACCCAATGCCAGTAACGGTGCTGCACTGCCCCCGGGGCTGTCGTTGGGCCTCTGTCTGCCCACACACACACCGAAGGCGCTGGCCTTTGAGGCCTCAGGAGCAGCATGGCTTTTTGAACCCGGGGCCTCTGGGGTTAGTTTCTGTGGCATGACCCAACAACAGCAATTGTCCTTGGGCCTCCGGCCACCACACACACCGCAGGCACCCTTTCTGCCCTGGGTAGAGATAGGCCTCTATGACTGTCAGTCACGAAGACCACGCCCCCCCCCATGTGAACTGCAAATTTGGAAAACTCTTGGATGTTATCAGAGAAATGACTTTCCATAGAAAATCTTGTAGACTGCTCGGCGCTGGTTCCAAAGAGAGGTAAGCCAGCATTTTCCAAATTAAAAATTGTTCTGTAACTGACCCTTAAGTGTTTCCACTAGGACAGAAAAACCCATACCAGGGGGGATGTTTCTTCTGTTTCATAGAAGTAGAGAATGAGGAAACATAAAACTGTATTCAGGGGTTCTAAGTTAAGGGTTAACTAAACACAAAAGGAGGATTGTGCACTAGACCTGCCTCCTTTGTCATTGCTCTACTTATGTGAAAAGCAATGGGTCTGAAGCAGAGAGGCAATAGAATGAATGGAGACTTGCCAGAATCCTAAAAATAAGGATTTAGAATGAATAGGACCTGAATAGGCTTGAATATGGCTTCGCTAACTATGCAGTTGATACCTCAGCTGCTGGCTCTGTTAAGAAGAAAGAAGGTGCATGTTTCAGTCATGTTGAAAGGATACTCCAGTGCTGGAAGAATAAATGTCTACAAAAGGGATCAAGAACAAATCTTCACAGAAGATGCAGAAGAATTAGGAAAGAGAGCATGCATTCTCCCTCGAAGTGTCTGTGAATTGTAGGTTGGCCCTCTAGGGTATTAATTTCTCAGGGAACTACTACAAAACCAACCTGAAAAATGCGGACTAATCTTATCATATCTATACGATAATTATATGTAAGACTTAGGACTTTATCAAATGCACAAAATACAGCATCATAACAATGCCACATAAGTGTGGTGTGGAGGTTTATCAGACGACATCACCCTTTTGCATTTCTGTACAGTCCATAAGCCATTCTATTTTATTGACAGCCCAATCTGTCAATAGATCATCTGTGGCAATTTTAAACCTCACGCCTTACCCCCCCCCATGTTATTACAATATGAATGGCCAGACTGGCCATTCAACACTTCTGGGTGAGATCACAACATCCAGGGAGGTGATGTTCTTTTTATGACCCTCCCCAGTTTACTCGGAAGTTTTTAAGTCTGTTTGTTTGCTTTTTAAAAACTTTTCAAGTGTTATTGTTGGGTTTTTTCGAATTTCCTGCACTAGGTGTTCTCACGAGAATCCACAAGAATTCAAACAAAGAAGTGAACTCCTCGTTCATTGCTGGGGCTGCCTTTTGCTGGGATTACAGGTAAGTGTGCTACAGGGGCAGGTTCTTTTGCTGACATACATCAAGCCTGTGCAATGGATTTTTCTGGTGGAGCGCAGCGTGCACAGAACTGGACTCACCCTTTAAACCAAAGGTTCATCTGCTGGCCTTACAACCATGGACGGTAGCAGTGAGGTCCTCCGGCCATAGGTTTGATTAGAGTTTCCTTCTCTTAGATGGTTGACCTTACAGGGTCAGACGAGCACCATCTGCCCGGGTTTGGGATTAGAGTTTTCCTTCTCCTAGGATGGTTGCCATAAGGCTAGAGAGCCCATCCTGCCCTTTGACGCTCTTTGTCAGACCCTTCGGTTTTGACCTGTCTGGCATGGGAGACCCTACCAGTGGCTATTATGCCACCGCCAGCATAGCTCAAAACATCATTAGGGTACGCAAGCCTCTCTCCCACGACAAGGGGGCATCAATGGAGAGGTACAAATATGCCGGCAAAAGAACGTTTTTGGAGGGTGGTCTGATAAAGTGCTTACAATCATGACTCACAGGGATTTGTTGAGCTTTCTTACTGTTATTCCTAACTAAAGTATACCAATGAATATATGAGATGATTCACCATTCTGCAATTAAGTCAGTCAGTCTACTCTAGTGGCAATTAACTAAGAGATTCAGCCCTAGTAAACAAAAGCCTTGAAGAAAGAAAAACACTAGCTCATCATGTTTTTTTTAAAAAAAGATCTAGAAGCTTTCAGGAACAAACTGAGATGAAACCTCTCTGGAGAAAAGAATCCCATAATTAAGGGACAGTCACTGAGAACTTTATATTCCACTAGTATTTGAACTTTCAGAGCGAAAGAGAAAGAGGACATCCTCAGTGTATCTATAAAGTTCATGATAAGATCTTATATTTTGAGTCATCTGTGGAGTGCATTCTATTTTAGTTTGGGGAACTGGTGGTGGGCTATTTATATATCCTTTGGGGTTCTGATAATCCTTGACTAGCAAATTACAGGGTTTTGCATCTGGTCAAATGACTTGCATGCCAAAATATACAAAGCCTGTAGTAAGCAAGTTTACATGGATCTGGATAAAGTTTGCAACTGTATCCAGAGCTGAATGCAGTACAGGTTGAGTATTCCTTATCCTGAAATCCAAAATCTGAAATGCTTCAAAATCCAAAATTGGCCACATGGGTGGCTGAGATAGTGACACTTTTGCTTTCTGATGGTTCAGTGTAAACAAACTTTGTTTCATGCACGAAATTATTTAAAATATTGTGCATAAAATTATATACAGACAATGTGTATAAGGAAGTTTAGACTTGAGTTCCATCTCCAGGATATCTCCTTATGTATATGCAAATAGACCAAAATCCCCACCACCACCAAATCCAAAATCCCAAACACTTCTGGTCCCAAGCATTTTGATAAGGGATATTCAGCCTGTATTTGATAAGACATAAACGATGGAGTGGTAACAATGAATAAGAGAAATGCACTGACAAATTATTAAACTAATCCCGTAAAAAAAAAAAAATCTTAGCTCTTACTTTGTTCATTTCTAAATACTTAGAAAATAGTGACATAATGTTATTAATAGCTTGTCATGCTGCTTATATTTCACATATGCAAAGAAACAGTGTCATTTCTTGGTTTGTCCTTTGCATGTACTAGATTATCATTTCCATATAGCTTTTGAAACACTTCCCCAAAAAGGCACAGAGTGAAAATCTTGAAAAATCAAATACATTATAATTTTTCTCCATTTTGTAAAAAATAAAATAAAAATAAAACAAACAGTTACATGACGATAGAGCATTTTCACATGATAGGAAAATCATTTTTGTTTGCACTTCTTAGATTTATGTATTGAATTCACTTGGCTGCAATCTAGTTTTTAAATGGATCTTTTTGGGCTTTCTGTTTCCCCTTACCAACTTTTAGAAATGATTTTTTATCTATTTTTATTTTAGGATATTTATCCTTTTTTTTTTTTTGCCCCCCCCAAAAGGTCTGAAAGGCAGCTCTCAGATTTTTTAAAAAAGAACAAAAGCACATACTAGCTAAGGAGTAGGTAACGCAGCATTCATTTTCAGGCTCTGGCAGCTCGTGGCTTTCGTGGGCGGGGCTAGCAAACAGGGAAAGTGCCTGTGGCCACCATGTTGGATTTTCAGCTAAGCGAGGGTCCGGTAAGTCAATAAAACAGCAATCTTATACTCTTTTTTCCTTTGTTTTCCTTTTCCTTTTCCTTTTCCTTTTCTTTTTCTTTTCTTTTCTTTCTTTTCTTTTCTTTTCTTTCTTTTTTTTTTTTGTAAATATGAACTATCACTTGTGCACACCGTGGGAAACTGGTTTTTTTTTTTAAAAAAAAAAATTCAATAAAAAATGAAAAACACAGCACACCACTTTATACACACACAAACACACTACTGCTCCAGAATTAAAATTCAAAGACCTGCCTGAATAAAAATGCCTTCATCTGCTGGCAGAAAGAGAGCAGGGAGGGGGTCAACTGGACCTCCCATGGAAGGGAGTTCCACAAAAATCACTTCTGATTTTGTTGTAACATGATCACATTGGAGGGAATTTTAATATCTCCTTCCTAACAGGAGTTTTGTAAGGACTTCTTTGAGGCTTCTCAAAGTGAGTGAGGGAAGATACAAAATTCCTATTTTTGTTAAACTTGTCATTTTTATTTTTATTTTTTTCCAAAATTGCTCTGGCAGACATAACATATACTTTGCCTCCCACATGGATGATAGAAGTTCTAACTGACAAAGCCTTTGATGAGAGGTATATGGTATTCAGTTTAATCTAGAGAAAAGGAGATATGGAATGACCATTTTCCATTTTTTTTAGAGAGCTGGAATCACTGTTTTAACAGCTGAGATAGAACAATTATAAACCACCATAAGTAGATTAGAGCAAAGGTTAAAGGTTGAGGGAACTTCTTTCTTGATCAAAACAGTTGTAGAATTTCTTCTGTATAGGTATTCAAGAGAAGTCTACAATGGTCTGGTGTGGTTGCTTTAGATGGGTCAAAGGCTGGCAACTGCCCTGGATTGGGAGGCCACCTCCCCCAACAACAATAACAACAACAACAACAACAACAAACACCATGTGGGATTTAACTCCACCACCTCTGCTGCTAGTTAGTGATGAAGCAATGGTTTAAAATAATGTGCTTTTGTGTACTTTCTCTATAACAAGATACGAGGGGAGAGTATTTTGTTTTAAAAAAGATCCGTGCATCATGAAGGTTTCTAGGAGCAGAAGTCTGTTTTAAAAGAAGGTGTGTGCTCCCTACATAATTTGTTTTAAAATGAAAGTGAAGAGAAATTGGGGGGGATTGCAACTCCCAGGCCACCAAATTTGGTGGCAAGAGCAGCAGTAGCCACAAAAATGGGAGGTCCATGTGTTGTTAACTGCTGAGACAGGGGAATCCCCATACATTTCAGGATAGGAAGTTTGAACCAGGTCATGTTTTTGGTTACTGCTATTAACTCAGTTAAAAACATTAATGGAAGGATAGTGCCATGGATTGTACTAAAATTCACATTTGGGGATTGATTTATATTGTCACCTGCTAATATCATATATCCATTTATTATAGGACACCTGAACTGAAGAGGCCTGTCGATTACCAGTCTATACAATGTTATTTTATAGTGAATTTTAGAATGATTTAATGAAATACATTTTTCATTTCAAAGGTGGCCAACTGTTCAGGATTAGGCTTTTGAATTGTTAAAGGCCGTACAGAAGGCAAAATTTCTGATGATGTTTCTTAAAACATCAAGGTCCCCACTGGGAAAAAAGCTGCATGATTTTTCACATTGCAGGACTTTTGGAAAAATTGTGTTGGGGCAACAAAGGAAAACAAAACATCCATCCATTGTTGCATAGGAAATAGTGTATTTTTCAGAAAACACTGGCTTTGAGCAAGTGTTGGCTTTCTGCACGAAACAATTTTTTTTTTTTGTCAAGCCAACCTTTTGAGAAAAAACCTCAAACAAACCCAAAATGTGGTACATCATAAAAAATATCCAAAGATCTGTGTAATCTCAGCCAGCAGGCTAAAAAGTTTCAAAACTGCATACAAGAACTAAGGGCCCATCTAGATGTGATGGTTTACTGTGAGTGGGTGTGCATTTTTGCCCATTCGCAGCAAAGTTTATTTGTTTTCACCTTTTCTGTGCCTATTCACATCCATTCACATGCCTTCAAATGCAGCAGGCACACATGTCCATAAAGGACAATTGAGAGAAAAATGCACAGCGATGCAAGTTTGGACAGCCACATCTCCAAAAATGCGCATCTACATGCATTTTCCAGGGCACTTCAGGGAAAACCGCAAATCCTGTTACTGTGCAATTTGTGAAGTTTTTAGCCCCCCTCTCTCCGAATACTGTGAATCCCCTTCAGATCTCATTTGGACAGTTTGTATTCTCTGCAGATTATATGAGAAGTATTTCTATCATGTAGACAAGCCCTTAATAAGGAAGGTTTACATTTGCAGTCCTGTCACAGGGTCATCGCTGCTTGAAAAAGTGTACCCTGAAAGTCTGCTTTCTAAGTAACTAATACTTGTAGTTGAAAGGTAGGCGTTTCTGGTTTTTTTTCCCATTAAAAAAATACCCACAGAACGAGAGAGAAAGAGATGATCATACTTATCTGTAGGATCTAGGCATGTCAAATGATGATATTCAAATCGTTCCTTCTGTAGTGATGTCACTGAAATTAATAATGGTTCATGTGTAATGCATGACCAATATATCAGGCAAATATTCTCTCCCCTCATCCTCACCTCAAAGCTTGGAAATGTCAGTGAGCTTGGGACATATAACTTCATGATGTTTCCTAGCTCATTCTGTTGAGCCAGGAAGTTCTGAGACCTCCATTTCCTGGGTGTTCTGTCCTGGTGACAATGGCTGCTCCCGGAATGTCTGTTGACTTTGGTATCCAAAGGATACATAATTCCAAATGTGTCCTGACTCAGTGGATTGGCTAGGAAACATTTGGACCTACCTATCACAGGCTGTTTTACTATTCTAAGCTGAAAAAGACCTGTGGGAGACAGTACTTCCTGTATACATCAACTAAGCTTTCCAAGCTAATAAGCTTGATAGGCAAACTAAATACTGTAATTATGAACTTAATACATTATTCCAAGCTGGGCAGAGAATATACTAAAGACAGAAAAATACCAAACACTGCACCCTACTTAGTGGCAATCATTTTACAAGAACCTTTAGCCTAGGGTTGCCAGACTGAATGTGTGACAGGGCTCCTGCAGCTTTAATTGGTAAGAGATCCTGAATCAAGAAAAGGCACTGTAAAGTTGGAAGGGCTGTCAGTAGTGATTTCCATGTCAGCGAGGCAATGAGTCCACTCTGGATTTTAGTCAAAACTTTAAATGAGCTATCCAGGATGCAGAATCTATTTGGGAATGGTGTGCAGCATTGTGGATAATTCCTTTAAAACTCCAACTAAAACCCTGCGCTAAGTCTTTGCCCAACTGACAGGGAAGCCACCAGATTCCACTGAGGGTACTTTCTTTTTTGCTGCAATAAAGGAAAGCATATTCGGACACAAATCACCTGCTTGCCTGGAAAGGTCCCAGCCCTAAAAGGGAGGAGGGAATGATATGAAAGGAGGAGAAGTGTTATGGGGATGAGTAAGCTACTGGGTAAAGCTGAACATTATTGGTTTGGCTGGAAGCATTGTTGGCTCCCTTCCAGCTCCAAATCCCAGTTCTAGCACGACTGGAGAAAAATGAGTCAACAGTGAACTGCTATTTGTGTTCATGGACTGATGGTTGTGGGGCAACGGATTTCTTTCTTTAGTGAACATGAACAATCTTGAGACAAAGCAAATAAATGCAGAGAGGAGAATGGGGGAACAGAAAGCAAAATAAATAAATAAATCTGTCACTTGTTTTGAGAGTCAGCAGGTGTTTTTACCAGTTTTGTCATTCTAAAAGCCAAATTGCTTGTGCTGCCCCAGGAAGACAAGTGGAAATGGGGAATTCTGTGAAGCAAATTTCTGTATTGTATTACAGTCACAGGAACATCTGTGGGAAATGACTTTGAGCTGATCCTCAGTGAAAAGATCTGCTTTTCTTGACAGTCAAAGGGCTGTGTGATGAAGCCAGAAAATGCTAAATTGGCCCAAGCTTGATTGGGAACAGATTTTTCTTCCCCAGTAAAATTACAGCTGTTTACGGTATTTTATTTTTTTACTTGTACTGCAAGTATGTGCTTATTTTTTTGACATTAAACATGGATAGAACTCTAGCATGCTCAGGGAAGGTTTGCTTAAACAATGACATTTTGAAGTACCCCTTCCAAGACTCTATATAAAGCTCCCTCCCCCCCCCCACTTACATAAGGTGCAAAGAAATTTACAAAGGAGTGATCTTGATTTGTACTGTGAACTCCAATGACTTTGCTTTCAACATACTCCTGAATATGCTTTGTTGTGCATTTTGTTATCACAAGTTTTCCAAACATTTGAATCTTCTGCATGTATTTGGACATAGCAGTATGTTTGAAAAGATATAAAGGCATTCCACATAGTTCCTGTGGGTGTTAAGACCAGGTATGAAAAAAATAATGTATCACTTGGGATATTCTCTTGTACTCTGTGATCAAAACCTTGAGGTTGAAGTTGATTATGGAGGAAACAATCTGAGGAGGCAAATCTCCCTTACAAGGAAGTATTTGCCAGGTCTGCTAAAACATTCTCAAGCAGTCTTCTTGGACTCATTGAGCCTCTCCTGGCCAATCTCTAATCTCTCAATAATTCTATACACCAAGGGCCCAGCTAGATGGGAGAATTAATTGTGGAAAATAGCACATTAACTCACTATCACAGCAGTGTTCATTTGTCCCTATGATCCATTCACAAGAATGATTGCTTCTGTGAAAAGCAACAATGGTGGCTCCGGCTGCTTTGTCACTGGCAAGCCCACCCCTGCACAACATCTGACCATTCACGTTTTGACTTACTGGCTGTGCCCCACTTTGAATTGGTTGTTCAGATGAGCTGTAATGTGCATTTTTGTGTATTTTTTTAAAAAGATCACAAGAAACAGCGAAAGCTTTAATCATGAACTAGTTGGAGCTTTCAGCCCCTCTCCTTCCGAATATGGCAAATCCCGCAGGAGCTCATCTAGACAAAAGGTATTCCGCCCACATTCCTTGAGGATTTTTTTCACCATATAGACAACACCCCCACTTTCATCACTTTTAGGACAATATACGTATGTTCTCTGTGGTTAATGTGTTTTTTCTCATGCAACAGAATTTCCTCAGAAATATACAGTACACCTCCATATTTAGGGAGATTAAGCCCATGTTTACTTTTCAAAGACTAATCACAAAACAAAGTATGCTAAATGCAGACATGAGGACAGGCAACTTTCATCATTTGAAGGAGACCCTGTTGTACATACATGCTAAATATATCATTGAGTCTGATAATATATTTAGCACGAATGTACAATTATAGTTATATTTAGTAGTTGGCATTGGCATACAATTGTATTGGGTAGTTTAATATTCACAGTTGGTGCTGTATACAGTATTTGATAAAACCCCAAATCAAATATGAGGAAACAGGTTGAATTTGGAGACCAAGGAGATTTTCACACGGGGAAAATATTCCCCGGAGAAATGGGGACAGAAAGATTTCTTTACCGGAAGCAGCGCTGCGGTTCGCACGCCCATTTGCCTCTCCCGATATGCCGTCATCATCACGCTGGGTTATTTCTTCCCTCTTCCAGAATATTTTATTAACGACGAACTCCCTGCATGCACTGTACCTCTGATCTTTGTAGACCATATTTGTTGATTAGGAATAGGGAAGCAGAAAGGATGGAGTGATTCAAAGCATTCATATATGCTCAAAGATTCAGATTATGAATTCTCCACTCTTGGTTCATTGGCCAATCTTTGTAGCTCTCCACCTATTGTTGTACTTGCAATGGGTCAGTGTCCTCTAACTGGGGAAAATCCCCTGTTCTTATTAACTTTTAACAAACAAGGCATTTCACAAGTGAGTCAAGTGTACATGCTGGTTGTGTTGGAAAGAAAACAGAGATGCAGATGAATAACAAACTGATTTGAAGAGGTTATAAAATACGATTTTGTTCTTTGGTGCAGCTTTTCTCAGCCTGGCAGTTCCCAGATATGTAGGATTCCCACAATTGCAATGTAACAATCATATTATAGGATTTGCAATCCGTATGAGGGGGAATATAGTTTGGAGAAAATAAACTTTAAAATAACAAAAAATGCTCTTTTGATGGAGTCACTAGTGAATGTGCTCTGTAAATTCCATGATGTGTCCTGAAATGTAACATCTTAAACATTAATCAAAGGTAACTTGACCAATCTAACAATTTCAATTAGTGTTCAGGGTAATGAATTATTTTCTGATTCCTAACATTTAGCATTTCTGACTGAATATTACAATCTCTGTCCTCAGCCACAAAGAAGAAAGTGGAGGTGGGTAAAGAAACACCATGGTTGCAAAAGTTAGGAAACTGTCAATGCACCACCAGGACAAAACACACTTCCAAAGAGAAAAAAGAAGAACAAAAGAGTGAGGAAGGAAGGCAAGGGAGAATCATCAGGGAAAGAACTGCCAAGTAGGAACCGATTCTGAGCCAGCTTATTTCAGAGATGGGCAGAGGAGAGGAGCCAGATAAATTCTCCAGACTTGATATTATCTTCCACTTATGTGGCAGCCTTAGTTCAGAACTAGGCCTCTCCCCTGCTCAATCAGTCCACTTCCTCCTCCAGCAAGGCTCCCTAGAGATCTTATCTGGAAACTTCAAGAAGTCTAGCAATTTCCTGAGAATTCATCTAATACCATGAGACCTAGCAATCCTAATTGTAGAGCATTATGGTCATACCATCAAGAGGATCTTACACCCTAGATAATATCAGAAGATACCAAAGTGTTTTCAAATTCCATAATGCTCACATTTATAAAAAAAAAATCCATCTCCTATGGGACATGGGGGAAATGTCCCTTAAGAAACCCAAATCTAAAACCACACAGGGTATGCAGAGCTGGTCTCCTGATTCTGTGGACAGCGGCTGAAATAAATTATATTCCATTAAATGAGGGAAGATCAAAACTAGCTCATGTTAAACCATATTTTTATTGTTTTAATTCTTCTGTCATTGTTTTCATTCTTTTCTCATCCATTAGGAAGCCGAATAACATTTTTATCAATTTCTGTTCTCTTCTAACACAAAATCACAGGACTGTATCACAAGATAGGTGGTGATGATATTCCTTATTAAAACACAAATACAGTAATTACAGTTTATATGCGATTATCCTGAGTCTGCACAGAATGACTTTAAACAGCCAAACAGCCATTAATTTTACTGTTCAAAGAGACGCTCATAATCTTTTAAAAATGTCATATAAAATATTCATTTCTAAATGCCCTACGGTGATTTTGGAATTTATTTAAAGTGGGCTGTTGATAGCTCTTTTATAAATAAGCAATTACAGTACACTAAAAATATCATGGCCCATCACATTATACATTCTATAATTTCATGGATGAAAGGCCTAAAGCTGATCTGCATAAATGTGGTGTGCTTCTCAGCAGGTGAAGGGTTTGATTGCACATGATAATCAGAGTTATTATTTATAGTAACCATTTATACCTGTTATTTATTAAAATGCTGTAAATCATATATTGATTTCTTTCAGGAAGCCATCCTAGCTAGGTTGAGAACTAGGCACAGGATTACATAAGTATTTTTACCATTCAAATCCAGGTGGCTAGTTGGATTCCAGTTGGATTCCAGTTCAGGCTTATGAGAGAAACTTTGGACTTTATCAATAAACATTCTTTTGCCGGCATATTTTGTGGCATTTCTCTGCTGGCAAAAAGTACCCCACCACCACCAGACCTTACCCTGAGCAACATGAAAGCACTAATGGAGCAGGAATGGAGCTCTGTTTACTTCCTGGTTCAAGATCTCAGTGATTCTCAAGAGAAGATGTGAGCATGGGTAAATTCAAAAATACATCAACCTCCCCCCCAAAAAAACAAAGGTACACACAAGCACAGAAACACACTCACAAAGCCCCAAGTAAACCAATGAGGTTCATAAAAAGAGCATCTCCTACCTGGCTTTCATGATCTCTCCCAGAAGTGTTCTGTCATTGATGCTGAATTCATGTGAGCACAATGGTGCAAGGTTTCAAATGCTGGCAATACTGGCAACAAAGCATCAGGGCAGGTGTATTGATGGCTTGGGCCATCAATAAAAAGGAACGACTTTTTGACAAGACAAAATTGCGAATTGATGATGTAATCTGATATGAGCACCCTTTCATGTGAATTAGGCATTGTTATGGTGATGTATTTGCTGTGTCTGATAAAGTCCTTTAAAAGGTTGGTTTCCTCATACAATATAGACTGTATATAGCAGGGGTAAGGATTGTACAGCCCTCCAGATGTTAGTGAACTGGAACTCCTAGCATAGCCAATTATAAGGAATGCTAGAAATTGCTGCTCAACAACATAGGGTGGGCCACGTAGAAATTGCTAGAAATTGCTGCTCAGCAACATAGGGTGGGCCATTTAGTTCCCACCCCTGATATATAGTGCACCGCTGTTGAGCAATGCAGTGAGCTAGATGACTTGTGGTCCAAACATTTAACTTGTTCTGACAAATTTCAGGACTGCAGGAAAACTCAAAGGGAATAGGGGAGTCCAAGGAGCAAGGCTGGCAAATGATTTCATAGTCCCTGCTTATCAAAAAATACCTGAAAGTATTGACCCTGCAAGCCCTGACTCCATTACACTACTAGTGAAATCCAACACTATGCAAGCAGATCTATGAGTGCTGAAGAGCACTCCCTGCCTTCTTCCTCTGCTTTCCTCCCAAATCTGTTTGAAAAGCTTAGCCAACCATCTGGAGAAGAATTTGAGGGTGCACAGGAGACTGCAGGTAGGATTTAGCCATTTTATCAGCAGGAGTGGCTAACTGGCTCTTTTACTCTCCCCATGTGGAGAGTGACAAGTCTGAGTAGGTGAGCATCCCTGCTACCTATAAAATTTGAGTCTGATACTTAACAAAGAAATCTCCCATTTTTTTCTAGACTTACTGGAAGGAGAAGTATTTTGTCCTGTCACAGGGCTTTTAGTAAAAGAATACCATTGTATGAACCCAGCTTCTCCCAGCTGTTAAAAAAAATCTGACTATGAGTATTTTATTAGTTAGATCTATGTCGGTTGATATGTCTCACTTTTATGAACATGAGCATTTGTGTGAGCAGACAAATGCATCCTGGTCTCTTCAAGAAAATAAATTCATCACCATCAAGCTGAAGTTTTTAGAATTTTGGCCTCTCCCAGGAGAAAAGGGAAAACTGTGTTCATCACACAATTTCAGGAATAATGGCTAAATCAATCATGCTTAATAGTATTAATAGGAAACACAAATTGCAATTCTGTTTTGTTAATCAGCAGAGTCTATCACTATTATTATTTTTTTAGCTAGAAGAATTATTGGAACCAAAAAAGAAGACAACGATGAGTTGGCATTTTACATCGTTGCCTCCTTTCAACAAAAAGCTTCTTGTATTCTCTCCTGAGAAGAACACAGTCAAGCTTCAACATTAGAAAGAAGCTATTGTTAAAGAGCTATGCAATCTATTCACTCACTTGTTGTAAGGCCTTCTTACATAGGCTACAAAGAAGCATTTTCCCAAGACTAAGCCAAATACCCTGCAAGCTTCTGATTGGGGTCTTGTTGTTGCAAGTTGTGAATCCCCATGACTGTTGTTGCTGCTGAGCAATATGGCAGCTGCTCCACATGAATGACCTCCTGACAAAGTTCAAGAAGTAACCAAAGCTCTGGTCATGATGAATAATTGTACAATTCTTAGAATTAACCTTTCAAAATCTCTTTGTGACTCCATTATGAGAACCTCAGAAGCCTGATCCACAGTTCAGTTTGTTGGATCATTATCGCATATAGCAAATATAGTCTCACTTATTTCAGATGGTCAAAAATGGCTCTAATATAAGTTCTTTGAGGCCACTGTATTCTGGTGATAAGTGGGTTTGCTAGAGTATTTTGTCACACTGTTGTTAACTGCCTTCAAGTCGACTTCAACTCATGGTGATCCCATGAATGAGATGCCTCCAAGATCCCCTCTCCTCAACTGCTTTGCTCAGATCCTGCAGGCTCAAGGCTGTGGCCTCTTTGATTGAGTCTATCTATCTATCTCTCTTTCTACTACCCTCTACCTCTCCTAGCATTATTGTCTTTTCTAGTGAGTCATGCCTTCTCATAAGGCTGAAGTACAACAGTCTCAGTTTAGTCATCTTGGCTTCTAGGGAGAGCTCAGGCTTGATTTGTTCTAGGACTCATTCATTGGGGTTTTTTTTGGCAGTCTACAGTATCTGCAGCACTATTCTCCAGCACCACATGTCAAATGAGTTGATTTTCTTTCTATCAGCTTTCTTCACTGTCTAGCTCTCATTTCTGTACATGGTTCTCATTTCTGTACATGGTAATTGGAAATATGATGGCTTGGGCAATTCTAAATTTAGTGTTCAGTTTTGTATCTTTGCACTTTAGGATTTTGTCTAGTTCTTTCAAAGCTGCCCTTCTCATTCCTAGTCTTCTTCTGATTTCTTGACTGCAATCCAGGTTCTGATCAATGACTGATCCAAGGTATGGGAAATCTTTATTTCAATTTCCTTGTTGTCTATATTGAATTTATGTAGAGCCTCTGTGGTCCTTATTTTTCTTTTCTTAACGTTCAACAGTAAGCCTGCCTTAGCACTTTCTTCTTTGACTGTCTTTAAACTATTCCAAGTCTTTGTTGTCTTCTGCTAGTAGTATGGTGTCATCTGCATATCTTAGATTGTTGGTATTCCTTCCTCTGATCTTCACTCCCCCTTTCTCTGAATCTAAACCTGCTATGTGTATGGTATTTTCTCTATACAAGTTAAACAAGTAGGGTGATAGAATGTGGCCTCATCTGGCTCCCTTTCCAATTTGTCACGTTATAAAAAACTAATTTGTATTTAACTATTCTCAGTTCCTAAACAGGCCAAATCCACACTACACAAATAATCCAGTTAGAAAACTAGATTATTTGCCTTGGCTCCTTCCTATGGAATCCTAGGATTTGTAGTTTTACAAGGTCTTTAGCTGTCTCTGCCAAAGAGTGTTGGTGCCTCACTAAACAACACATCCCAGGATTCAGTCTAGTTTGGACGAGGTCAGATCAGATGGGCTGATCTACACAGTCTAAAGCATTCAAACCAATCTGGAAATTCAGATGCCAAAAATAAGCAAGGAACAGCTAGACAATGTGCTTGAACATGACCATAAAAGGCAAACACCAAGATGGTGTGATGTGGAGGGGAAGGAGGACAGGAGCTGGCTTTACTCACCCATAGCAATAACCTGTAGTCTACAGCAGGAATCTCAAAGAATTCCCTAATCACAGTATTTGTGTGGTAGGACAGTATGTGATTAGTGATGTTATACAGCTATTTCTCTCCTGCATTTCTTCATTTCTTTGCTAGAATGTCTTTACTTCTTTATTTAAATATTTTTTTATCTTGCTCTATATGAAACACATGGTTTAAAATAACAATAAAAGATCATTCACACAGGCTAAAAACATATTAAACTGTTTTACAAATTAAAACTAGACTGCTTAAAACAAGTTCAAAGAGATTAAAACCATTTAAGACCATGCACATATATAAGATAAATTAGGCCCCAAAGGTTTTAGTACAGCATCAGACTTCCAGGAGTGAATGTATTGATAGCATTTTCCATCTCACCATTCCATCTAGGCCTCAACAAAATCACTAGCCCTATCAGCCAGAAAATCCCTAAGAGCATTCAGGAATCCTTGAGTCCATAAGTCTCTGGGGCTGGACAATCTTCATCAGTTCCTACCTCTGCAGGAAAGGTACTGTCAAACCAAATTTCATGAGGAAATGATCTGACCATGATAATAGGGTTGTTGTCCCTGCCCCCAATCAGTTCATTCTGTACCTGTCCATCAGAAAAACCAAGTCCTGGGTATATATCTTGCCATATGTGTCCAGCCAATGAGGAGCTTAGACAACTTAGATTGTTCACTTGATAACCATGAAGTCCCAAGTAAGTCCCAGTGGTAGTGGTTAGTGTGACTGCTAGATTCTGGAATGGGTAAGGCCTACTTACTGCACCTTCTTTCAACCTTGGCAAACTTCCTTGCCTACATGTGTAGTCACTGTGTACACCTGGCATGACTGTTTCTCCTGGCACTTGCTACCTATAGGTGAAGGAGAGGGAGAAAGACTAAAACATGAAATAGGTTTTCAAATATTTTTCCTGTCTTTCCCTTGCCTGGCATGTTCAGTGCCTTGTTCTGCCTGAGGCTACAGTTGGATTCCTGTATCCTCAGAACCAATATCCACAGTTCCAGTTATCCATGGGACACATACCGGGGAAATGCCTAGGGAGGCATCATCTCTAAGCATCTTCTAGATCCTCCAACACAACTCTATGGTATGTTTTTACCAGGAGTCCTGTATTTTAATAGGATTTGCTGTTATTGGTGGTTTCCAGTATCCGTAGTAAATCCAGGAACCGAACCCCCACAGATATGGGGGTCTGACTGTACAGCAATAGGAACACCCTGTTCCTCCACTACCACCCCCAAGATTCATCCAAGTACATGTACAAAATACAAGTAATGTAATACAGAATCAGTAGAAAGAGTTTGGTTCAGCAGATCTTAGTGCAACAGATTGTTGCTACAGCTCCATTTGCTGCCAGTGCATTTTGGGGGTACAATTCAAAGTGCTGGCCATGACCTGTAAATCCCTGCATGTTTTAGGTCCAGACTATCTGAAGTACCATGTTTCCTTATGTGAACCTGTCTGGGCTCTAAAATCATCAGGAGAGGATCTTCTCTCCATTCCAACACCTTTCCAGACATGTTTGGGAACACTGGCAAGGGCCTTCTTGGGTCTGCTCCCAGGCTTTAGAACTCCCTCCACAGGGAGGCTAGGATGGCTCCTTCCTTGCCATTTTTACTGACATTCTATTTCAATAAGCTTTTAGGAATTGACTGCACAGGCTTTTAATGGTATGCTGTTTTGTTGGTTGTCATCTTCTGTCTTTTAATGGATTTGTTTTAAACCTGTTTGCATAGATTGTTTTATTGTATTTTAAGAACAACTTTTAATATGTTTTATTCATATTTTTGCAACTGCTTTTATTTGTATCTGTTTAAATTATTGTATGCTGCTTTGAGTCCCAGCATTGGGGGAAAGGTGGAATGTAAGTGAATACATCATCATCATCCATCAATCCAATCCAATAGTAGAAGATGAATATAGGATAACATTCAAGGTCAGGGATAACAGTCAGCACAGCATTCTACTACCACCCAACACAGCAACTACATCTACCAGAGTGCTCATCTCTCACCTGAGCACTTGATATTACTCCTTATTCCTTCTTCTCTCTCTCTCAGGGGATCTTGAGGTAGCCTGGGAGTCAAACCACATTCCCACTTTGGATAATAGTAATTCACCAGACCCTGAACCTTACTGCATGAAGGAATGTAAGTGGAAGTGAAGCCAGAGAGTAGCGTGTTCCACCTTGCCTCATCAAATGACGTTGACATGTTTCAGCTGTTCTCTTGTTCTGGTCCCATGGGAGGCTTTGGTAAACACAGGTCTTTTTGCTAATGGATTTTTTCAGACTGTCTCCCACAGGACTGGAATAGGAGACCAGCTGAAACACACTGACATCATCTGATAAGGCAAGGCAGGTGGCATTATTATCAGGGTGCACTGCCATTTCCTTCCCTTGTGTGATAACCCCACGTCTCTCACCCAAGGTCTGTATCCACTCTCCAATCAATCCCAAAGGAGGCAATACCCCTGCCCTGTGCCTCCCTTAAGTGGTTACCTAAAGATTTGCCTCCCTTTTGTGTCACCCCTTTGAGGTCAACCTACTGCTGGCAATCTGCCACCAGTGGTTGATTCAGATTTGTACCTTCCCAGCAGTTGGGAGGCTGAAGGTCCGGAGTGGGAGGAGCAGCTACTAACCAATTTCAGTGAAAAGTAAAAATCAGTGAAAAGGAGATCTAATTTACCATCTAGTATCTAGATGATGACTCATGGGAGATAGAATTAGGGATGGGAAAATCTCCCAATCTCATTCTTCTTGTGTTTTCTAGCTTCTTAACAGCATTCTTCTTCCATCCTGTTTCTATAATGGCCTATAAGACTTAGCCTTTTATGGTAACTGTTCCACACAGAAATGTGTACATATATATGTACTCATGTCTTCCAAAATGTATACATTTTTCATTTTTTGGTCATATCAACATTTCTGTATGCATTTTTGTATGCACATTTTTGGATGTTTAAAGTTTTTGTTTTTGTTTTTTGGGGGGTCAGAGACAGGGTGAAAATCTGGTTTGGGGAACTGGGAATGAGGGAAAAGTTCAGGGAGTTCATGTTTAACTTAATTGTTATATAACAAATCTTTACTTGTTTTTTTTTTCCTACGATTATATGTGACTGTTCCATTTAAGAATTAAGAAGGAGAACTTGTCATGAACCACACTGAACTTTCTGATTAACACAGGCAAAATATCCGTTACCTTGAAGCCTGAGCACCAGTTGCAGCACTAGGGTTGGAACTTTGGGGCCAGCCTGCAGAGGGGTTCCATCACAGCCAGTTTGTCATTTGAATGGTTCCCAATGAAGTCTCCATGTACTGTAGAAAAAAACAACCCTCTAACTCAGAATCTGAATATCATTCATTTCACCCTAAGACTTTATTTCAGTGTGACAGTGCTTTAGAAATGGATTAATTTTCTTCAATTCACTTTGGCATCATCTCAGTGATTATCTTTCCCAGCAAAGCAAAATTATCTTTTCTAGCAAATTATCATATCTTTTCTAGCAAAGATTTTGATAGTGGGAGAGATGGGAAGGCCTATTTTTGGAGGGTTCTCTCCTCATTGAATCACTAGGCACATACATGCATATAGTGGCACCTTAGCATATTGACCACTGGAAAATATATTTCCTGGTCTTAGCAATGGCAGAGGGTTACTTGGAAATTCAACCATCCACCTCCAAAGAAACCAGACCTTGAAAGGCGTTACTTTTTTGACTACATCTCCCAGGATTCGCCAACCATCAGAGCAATGGTCATGTTGGGTGAGGAATTCTGGGAACTATAAGCCTTCAAAGGTAATGTGAAGTTGAAGGCTTTTACGGTCAGTATGTAAGCTTGTCCACAACTGCATGGTATGCGGTAAACTCCTGCAGCTGTTAGAGGGTCTCTTTTGTCCTTTGCTGAGTTTACATAAGGACCACTAAACACAGTGTGCAAACACGAATCAAGGAACATGAGAGACACTGCAGACTGGGACAGCCAGAAAAATCAGCAGGAGCAGAACATGTGATAAACTAATCTGGACACAAAATGTTATTTAAAAACATTGATGTTCTGGACCAGGGCAACAACTATTATGTCAGAATGTATAGAGAAGCTATTAAAATCCACGAACACCTGGACAACTTCGACAGGAAAGAAGAAACCCTAAAAGTAAACAAAATCTGGCTACCAGTCCTGAAAAACACTAAAATCAAAACTCAACACTTGCAAATGAACTCAACCCAGGGACAGGAGGATTTCCAGCAGACAATGGACCATTAGCTAACCATTAGCCAAATTGACACTAATCCTCCTTACGTATCTCTACCCAGAAACTAGCCATTCAGATACACAAATATATATACCCTCTCCAACAGGGGCTCACAGTATATAAACATCCACACACACACTCCTACCCAACCATTCTCTGAAGATGTCAGCCACAGATGCAGGCTGAAACGTCAGAAAGAAACTATTCCAGAACACGGCCTAACAGTCCGGAAAAAAACCCACAAAAAACCTTCAAAGGTAACTTTTTCAACCTCTGAAATAAACATGCATGGGAACAAGGGAGACTTTGAGACATGGGTGCGAGATAGAAGCTATATAAAATGTTTGCAAGATAATTCATTCAAATGCTGCAGAGGAACCTACACATCATGCTTTTGTTGTTGTTGGGTAACTTCAAGTCATTTCTGAGTTACGGTGACAAATTTATCATGAGGTTTTCATGGCAAGATCTGTTCAGAGGGAGTTTGTAATTGCTGAGAGATTGTGACTTGCCTAAGGCCACCCCATGGCTGAGGACAGATTTAAACCCTGGTCTCCCAAAGTCTTAGACCAACACTGAAACAGCTACCCCATGTTGGCTCTTATAGTACAGTCATACCCCTGTATCTCCAGAGCCAATATCCATGGTTTCAGTTATCCGCAGGACACAAAAAGAGGAACATATACCATAGAGTCTTCCTAGAAAGTGCCCAGAGAGTTGTCCTCTCTAGACATTTTCTAGGTCTTCCAGTGCAACTCTATGGTATTTTGAACTAGAAGTCCTATTATTTTCAATGCCATTCACTGTTATCCACATGTTCTGGTCTCTGAGGTAAGTCCAGGAACTGAATCTCCATGGATACAGGGGTCCAACTGTATTTCATCTTTAACCTATCCAGGACAGTGGAGGTTGGTATCACTGTGAATTCACTCTGAGTTTTAGTCTGAACATTAAAGGAGCTATCCAAACTGTTGAAGCTGTAGGGGTGGGAGAGAGGGGACAGTATTCAGCAATTTGGATAGCTCCTTCAAAGTTCAGACTAAAACCCAGAGCAAATTGCCTACCACACTTGTATCAGAGCCACCAGCTTCTGTTGATCCAAGCATTAGGAGCTGATGAACAAATTTATATTTTGAGACAGCTAAATACAAACTTTGGTGACACCATTGCCTTTTATAACCAGGTCTCAAGTCCTGCTACAGTCTTTGATTCCCAAAGAAAACTAGGAGTGTGGTACCCCAAAACTGGACAACTCTATAAGCACTACACAGTATTAAGTTCAAGGAAAGGTGCAGTTGTTACCCAGATTACTGGGGTTCATGGGAACCCCACTCACATCAGATATTAATATGGGGAAATTTAATTAGCTCAACATGGCAGTGAGAGGCTGGGTAACTAGAGGAGCTTTTGACCAATGTATACTGGTACTAATTAACAAGACTCACAACCAGGAAATAAGATGAAAATGGATTTTATTGAAAAATTATCTTGGAAGCATTCATGCCACCATTCAGGTGTCAAGGAATCACACACGGCTAATGAAGAATAGGAGGAAGTATTGCAATAGAGGGATAGAATTTGGGATGATGGCCTATACTATACCTGTCCAAAGAGCAGAGATTCATGCAGAGAAGAAGTACAGGTGTGCAGACCAGGTGACACAGCAAACCAAGAGAGTGATGGTTTCTGGGAAACTGAGCACACTTTGGCAGTATTTGGGGGTGATATTTATATTCAATTTCCCCCCGAAAGGGTGTTATGAGTGAAATACAATGTTAGATGGAGTTTTCCACAGTTAGACAATGGAAGCTCCGGCTGGGTTAACAATCACTAATGGCTGAGACATTAAGACTGATGGGCGAGAGGCAGCCTTCTATTGTTGAGAATTGAAGTGTGAAGGAAAACCAGTTTGCAGAGGAATGCATTTTCTGGCCATTTGATTGAATTAGTGAATGACTCACTTCCAGGTACATCTAAGAGAATTAGCACATCCCAACCTAACTCACTGTACAAGAGGGGTCCGAATAATTACTACCCAGACGTGTCTTTGGGGAACTTGGAAAGACCTCTTTGTTACTTTTTGAGCAAACCTTCACTCAGTCCCTGTTTCTGGAGAAGTCCAGGTCTACTGCTAACATCGTGAAGCATCAATAAATAAGTCAACTGATGAAATATAGCCACTTGATGAATTATTGGAAGGGTGGGTGTCTCAGGGCAGGTAACACCATGTATAAGGACCAAAATATATACACAAAATACTTGAATGAGACCATAAAAAGTGTTGTTGTATGAGTTTGATGCTAGTATTATTCAAAGTAAATTAATAAGTAGTTATACAATATAGCAGAACAAAATAGAACAGTATGAAACAATTACATGACTATAAAGTCTTGTCTAAATGAGGGGGGAAAATACAAACACATCCTAAAAAGCAGGCTTTCGCCACAATGCAACCTGTATTCACAGTCAAAAGAGCCCCCCTAAACTCTACATGACCCCCTAGCCAAGATGGGGGCTGCAAGTGATTTACTCACGATTTTAAATCTGCTGCTACCAGTTTTTTTAAAAACTATAGTTTTCTATAGTGCTCACAAGTGATACAAGCAAAACTATATTTTTGAAAAAAAAAAAAGAAGAAAAGAAACGCTATAAGATCACCATTTTATCAACTTACAGTACCCTCGCTTACCTGAAAAATTAACATGGTAGCCGCAGGCATTTTCCCTATTTGCTAGCCCCGTCCCCATGCTTGTCCAGCCAATCAGAATACACTGCATGTTTGTATCTGTGCGAATGTGATTGTTCCAATGATCACACATTTGCATGTCATACGGAGCTTTTTAAAAAATCCAGATAAAGCACTGGATGCAACACATACTGACTTTGTGGTGGATTTGACTGCCCCCCTTCCAAATGGCACGTATTTATGCACATGTCGGTATGAACAGATCACCATACGTTCACATTCCATTCGTATTATTTTGAGGGTATAGACAAGACCAAACTTTTCCTAAAGCACCCTAGATTAACAGTCCTTTGAAAAAATATAGAATAGAAATTGTAATAAAGT
Source organism: Gambelia wislizenii (assembly GCA_030847615.1). Classification (NCBI taxonomy): domain Eukaryota; kingdom Metazoa; phylum Chordata; class Lepidosauria; order Squamata; family Crotaphytidae; genus Gambelia; species Gambelia wislizenii. The sequence continues at coordinate 113,702,892 of JAUMIR010000001.1, read as the reverse complement.
CCAATGTTACTTATCTTAAAAAGTCCCAAATTCCAATGGAAGTCTTTGCTTCGTATTGAGAAGAGGACTTAATTTACATTCCATCTGCTGGCAAACCTGCAATGATATTCCCAGGCTACAAGCAATACTCCACCACAAATGTTTATGATCAAACTGTCAGATAACACAAATCAAACTGTAAGGCACAAGTGGGTATTTTTAAAAGGAGAAAACATAAATGAATGCAATGACACTTCTTCTTTAAATGCTTACCAATATTTGTTCACAAATGTGTTTCCATATGATTTAGTTCTATTGACAGGCATTTACCAAAATCCTATTGCAAAAAAGATGATGTGGGAGTTCTACCTAGAGACTGAAAGGAAAAAAAAAATAAAAGACCCCCCTGCATTCCTTTCTTTTTACATTTCATGGCAGAGAACAAACAGAAAAGGCTGGAACTCAGGTGGGAGGTTATTTATCAAGAGGATATTTGTAATAAGCATGAGAAAAGTGTCAGCTTGGAGAAAGGGGAATAATAACTGAATAGAAGATTGAATGCTTTCTCCTGAAAACACTGACAAGTGGTAGGTGAAAATAATAATAAAAAAAGAACCAGATGCACATACATAAACAGATAGAAAACTAGAAAAAATGTTCCCAGTGTAAAGTAGGCTGGAATATGCCACAACTGAATACAACAGTCATTCCCCAACTTGATGTTCTTCAGATGTTGTCAACTACAGTTACTAGGATACCTCACTATTAGCCTTGCTAGCTGAGGGTGATGGGAATTAGAATTAAGACTACAGGGCAATGGCTGAGGAAGGCTGCCACATAGAGCTCCTTTAACCTGCTTGTAATATTTCCTTTTTTAAAAAATATATTTTTATTAATTTTATATTCATACATTATATTATCCAATCAATACTTAGTTAGTATAACACATACAATTACTATAAACATTGCAATTTTTCTATTAACTAATTTCAAAAGCTAACATAGATTCTTTATTATAATTCTATTCAAAAATATTAATTCCCCTACCCCCCACACCTCAGTGCTCCCCTTCACCGGAGCCATTATCCCTCACCTAATCTTTCCAGAATCTCATTTCTTCTCGTGGAGGTAACCTCCCATCTTTTGACTGTAATACTTTTTTAACAAATACTTTCCAAATTTTATCAAAGTCACTTTCTTTCCAACTTCCTCTTCTTACTTTGATTCTACATGTTAACTTATCATTTATTGCCATCTTCCACATTTCTTTATACCACTCCTCCACTTGTGCATTTATTTGCATTTTCCAATGTCTTGCTATAATTAATCTTGCTGCCGTTAATAAATTTGTTATTAAATCCTTTTCTGCTTGGTTCCCATTCTCTCCATTATAAATTGACATCAGTGCTATGCTCGGTTTCCTTTCTATATTTCTATTCAGAATATTCTCTATTTCTATGAAAACCATTTCCCAAAACTGCTGTACAAATTTACAATTCCACCACATATGCATATATGTACCTATTTCTTGACAACCTCTCCAACAATATTTAGAGTTATTCTTATCTATATTATGCAGTCTTGCTGGTGTCAAATACCATCTCCATATTTTTTATTATAATTTTCTTTTATCCGTATCGACATATTTTTAGATGTCTTTGTTTCCATATCTTATCCCATTCATGATCTCCAATTTTTTGTTTCAAGTCTTCCTCCCATATTCTCCTTAAATATTCCCCTTTGTCTTTTTCCCCTTATTTTTTATCAATATTTTATATAATTCACTTGTAATACCTTTCATGCTTTCATTATCATCCCTCTTTTCACCTTTTTTCACCAAATTTTCAAATTTTGTAAATTCCCTTGTTTCTTTATGATTCTTTTTCCAATTTTTAATCCATTGTTCTAACTGTATGTAGTTAAACCATGAAATATTCATTCCACATAATTTCTCTCTTAAACTCCCTTTCTCATTCATCCATCCTATCCATCCCTCTATTTTATCTAGTCCTCTTTTCTTTAATTCCTTTCCCATTTTTTCCTTCAAATTATTTGGGAATTTTTTCCCCCATTATGACTGGTGTTAATACTGAATCAAGAGGCAAACATTCTCTCTTATATTTATACCATATTTCCCATTTATTTTGCAGAAATGGGTTCTCAATTCCTTTAATTTCCTTTTTTGTAAAATTATCAAAAAATATATTCCATATTCTCTTTTCTGTTCTCCCTGTTTCTATCTCTAACCATTCTAAATCCCCCTGTCCTACAATTCCTTCTATAACATATCTCAATTGATTAGCTTCATATTAACCTTTTATTTTGGGAAGACCAAGTCCTCCCTCCTTCTGTGATATATACCAAAATAATTTATTTAATCCTGTCCTTTTCCCTCCATTACAATATTTATTCAGCATATTTTGCCATTTTTTCAGTTCTACGTCTGATACTTTTATTGGTAACATTCTAAACAAAAAAAATTAGTTTAGGTAATATTTTCATTTTAACTTAAGCTACTCTTCCAAACCAAGATAGTTGAATATTTTTATATTCTTCCAACTTCTTTTCCATTTCTTTCCTTAGTACCATAATATTTTTCTCTTGTAGTTCTTTTAAATCTTTTGTAATATTTATTCCTAAATACTTAATATTACTTTTTAATCTTACTTCTAATTTCTTCTCTTTTACAAATATATTTTCTTCTTCCTTAGTATAGTTAAACAACATCATATCTGATTTATTCCAATTAACCTGTAAGCCTGTCATCTCCCCAAATACTTTCAAATGTTCTTTAATTTTTTCTATTCCGTTAATCAGTTCCTTAATTGTTAACAATGTATCGTCAGCAAACAAGCTTATCTTATGTTTTGTTTCTACTCCAATTCCTTCTATACTATTATCATTTCTTATCACATTTGCTAGAATTTCTATTACCATTGCAAACAATATTAGAGAAAGTGGGCAACCTTGTCTTGTTCCTCTCGTTATTTTTATTTCTCTTGTTATTCCATCATTAACCACCACTATAGCTGTGGGAATACAATTGATCTATTAATCCTCTAAACCTCTTCCCCATTCCAAATTCTTTCAATATTATTTTTAGTTTTGGCCATTCCACACAGTCAAATGCTTTAAATATATCTAATGCTAATATCCCTGCTTTTACTTTTGTTTTGCCAATTATATGTATTTTTTTTAACACCCTTCCTATTAAATTTGACATTTGTCTTCCTTTCACAAATCCACACTGGTCCTTTAATATATATTTATACATACAACTGTTCATTCTCTTTGCCATTATTACTGATAATAACTTTGCATCTTGATTTATCAATGATATAGGCCTGTATGATCCAGCGTCCAACAAACCCTTATCTGGGTTTGGTATCAATATTATCAATGATTGTTGCCATGATGGAGGGACTTTGTCTCCCATTATTATATTATTATATAATTCTAATAATTTAGGTATCAACTTTTTTAAATACTTTATAATAATCTGGTCCTAACCCATCCATTCCTGGAGATTTCCCGCTTTTTAAATTGTTTATTGCTTCCTCTATTTCCATTTTCGTAATTGGTTTTTCTAATAAATCCCTATCTTCCTCTTCTATTTTAATCTTCCAATTTTCCCCTACATATTTTTCTATTTGTTCCACTGATTTATTCCCTGACTGGTACAGGTCTTTATAAAACTCCTCAAAAATTGTTAGTTTTTCCTTCATTTTTCTACACATTTTACCTGTTTTATCTCTAATCCCATTTATCATATTTTCCATTTTCTTCTGTGTGGATCTAGCCAACATTTTTGCATTTTTATTACTAAATTCAAAATACTCCCTTCTTAAATAAATTAAATTTTCATGTACTTCATCTACTTCCATTTTATCCAATTCCTCCCTCTTTGCTTGTAACTCAATATAAGTTTGTTTTTCCTTGTGTAATATATATTTATTTTCCAATAATTCTATTTCCCTTTCTAATTTCCCTTTTCTTTCTTCTTCCCTTTTTTTTAAGTTAAAGGTTTCTTTTATGCATATCCCCCTTGTCACAGCTTTCATAGTATCCCACAGAATTCTTTTTGATACTTCTTTATCATTTAATTCCCACAATTCTTGCCATTCATGCTCAATTTTTTCTACTATTTGTCTATAATTTAAAATCTTTGTATTCAACCTCCACCTTTTCACCTGTTCATAATCTCCCTTCATTATAATCTCCACATTGACCAAGGCATGGTCTGTTACTTTTATATTTTCTATCTCTGAATTTATGATTTTATCAATCAATTTTTTTGATACAAAAATATAATCAATTCTTGAATAACTCTTATGTACCATTGAAAATTATGTATATTTCCTTTCATCTCCCTTTACCATTCTCCACACATCTTTCAACCCCTTTCTTTTTATTATTTTATTTAAATTTGTAATATTATCATATTTATCCCTTAATGAATAATTTGATTTGCCTTTTATTCTTTCCATTTGCATATTAAAATCTCCTCCTACAACAATATTTTGTTCTTGCATATTGTCCATTTGTTTAAATACTTTCTCATAAAATTCCTGTTGTTTTTCATTTGGAGCATATACATTCATTATCTTCTCCCATTTCACCTTGCATTATAATATATCTACCTTTTTCATCTTTTTTCACCTTTTTAATGACAAAATTACATTTTTTGATATTAATATTGCTTCCCCTATAGTTTTTGAATTCCCATATGCTTTTTCATAAACTCTTACCCAATTCAATTTCAATTCATTTACTCCTTCCCTTTTTTGATGTGTCTCTTGCAAAAATATTATATCCGCTTGATCCTTCTTCAATAGTACTTCAATCCTGTTTTGTTTTATTACCGTGCCAAGGCCATGAACATTTAAGGTTGATATCTTTAATTTATTAACCATTAGATTCCTTATTGCATTTTCTGTAAGATCTTCTGGCTCCAAAAAGTGACCTCCCTTCCCCATACGCACCCCTTCCCAATTCTTCCCCATTCCCTTCCCCCCTCCCCCTTTCCCTTCTTTACCTCCCCACCTTGTCTTCCCAAGGCAAACTGCCTTGCTCATGACCCCCCAGGTCTTCCAGGTGAGGAGTGGTGAAGAGATCATCCAATGGCCCAGAACAACTCCCTCCCCCTGAGTGCTCATAAAAACAAAAAATAAAAACATCTTCCCTCTTTTCTCCCCCCCCCTGTATTTTTTCTTCTTCTTCCTTCTGGTTTCTTCATCTGTCTAAACTTTTTCTCCTCCGCTGTCTGCTCCTCCATCAGCTCCATACTCCTTCTTATATACTCCCAACTCCTCCAACAATCGCAGTCCATCTTCTGGTGTTTCCATTCTATATCTTTTTCCTGCCCATTCAAATTTCAAAAACACTGGGTATTCCCAAGCATATTTTATACCAGCTTTCAAAAGAATAGCAATACAAGGCTTCATCGATTTTCTCCAAATTACTGTTTGTGGACAATCGTCATTATATAATTCCACCCTTACATCTCCATACTTCAGTCTCTCTGGATGTTTCTTGACTTTTCTCATCAATTCCTCCTTGTTATTGTAATTAATAACTCTAACAATAACGTCTCTTGGCAACAAACTTCTCCTTCCTGTCAATTCTCTATCGATCTACTCAATGTCTTCATCCCTCCATTTCACAGTTGGGGTCACTTGCTGTAGCTATTTCAGCACTTCAGATTTCAGATTAGACCCTTGATCTTTCCCCACAGATTCTGACAGGAACCTTATTCTAAAGTTACTCCTGCATTGATAATCTTGCATGTATATCATTTCCCCCCCCCCATATCTGTGATTTTCTTCATATTGTCCTGGATCTGACTGCTTTGAAGTGTTTGGGTTTTAATTATTTCTTTGTTCTCCTTTACTATATTAAGAATATCTCCTTGTATTCCTTGTATTGTTGTACTCATTTCCACAAATCTTTCTTCAGATCTTTTCCTTTCCTTCTGCATTTCTTCTCTTATACTTGCAAACTCTGAAAACATTCTCTTTTTTTCTTCTCTAAGTTCTGTCATCATTTTTGTAAAGAGAGAATCCATATGAGTTTTAATATCCTCTGTGCTTTCCCCCTTCTTTCCCTCCCCCTTGGAGATAGAGGATCAGGGGCAGAGGCACTTGAAAGACCACTCTTTTTGGGGCTTGTTTTGGGGCTTGTTTCCTTTTCCATACTTAGCCCTTCTGGTTCACCCTTGTTATTCTGTATTTCCAGAGATATTCTCTCTAATCTCTTATGCGATATATCCGATGGCTTATCTAATGTTTGTGACCTCAACCAACTTTTTCCTGCAATATTTCTTCTTTTTTAGACATAAGAAAATCAAAACACTCCAAACTTTTGTTTCTCCCCTTCTGTGTATGGCCCCTACTTCCTCCACCACTTATTATTTTTAAAAATATTTCCACTTATTCTCCAGTTAGATCAATTATTCCTTCTCCTGTTAAATCATCCTTTTCATTTGCCTACAATTGTTCGCTGCTTCCTCCAACCTTAGTGATTTATTAGCAAAATGTTCTTTTTAGTTAGGCAGCTCCAATATCGGGCAAAACCAAAAGTAATTATTTGTTTACTTTAGGCTTCTTTGAGCTGCAGTTTTCTCTTCCATTAACATTCCTTAGTGATTCACAGCCATAAATCTTCCCTCAAAGCTCTCCTCATACCTTTTTGAGGGGGAATTATTCATTTAATTCCATTACCTTGAGCACCCGTCTTGGGAATTCTTCCTACGCCATGGAAGCTTGGCTCCTCCCCCTCCATTTGTAACATTTCCTAGGTGCTAGAATTTAGTGAGCATTGAACCAGGCTGGTGTGAGCAAACCATGATGCTGGGCCTGCCTGCAGCTCTCCAAGGCTGTTTTGGGGAGTTGTTATGTATCTTCATGTCCATTCCAACTTATGGCATCCATGTTGTAGGGTTTTCTTGGAAAGATTTATTCAGAGGAGGTGTGTCATTGCCTCCTTTGAGGCTAAGAGAGTGTGACTAGTCCAAGGTCACCTTTCCATGGCTGAATGGGGATTTCAGCCCTATGGAGAATGGCAGACATGTTTGCATAAACTTGGTAGCCTTTAATTTCTTGTAGGAGTTCAAACACTGGTGATGTAAATCCACTGTCAGCAATGACAAAGTTCTGGAAAAGATGGTTCTGGAGCTATATACATACCAACTTATCTGAATCTGTAAAAGAAAATAAGGAGACAGGATGTTAAATAACACACCAATAGTGACATTCTTTTCAGTTCTAGCTGAAGGGAGGGAAAGCCAGAGAGTGAAACATGGGATTGAATATGTATATTGTCTGTGCAAAATGAATGTTTAAAATATTATCCACAATTCAAAAAGTGATACATTTCTTTTTTTTTTTTTAAGTATCAGATGGTAGGGCATATAGTATGGGATTTTGTGTGTGTGTGTGTGTGTGTATTGCTGTTCGGTATGTTGCCATTTCCAGTGTGCTTAGGGAACTGACCAACCAATCAAAGCTCTGTTGGGCAGCCAATCAGCCACAGTGGGGGTGGGACAATGTGGAAGTTGAAATCCTTTCTAAACATGGTGGCTGCAAAGGACTGTCAGTAGGGGGGGATATGGTGTGTGTATGTGTAGGATGGCATGTGTCTGAGCGCAGGGGGGGGGAAGCATGGGGGGAAGTTTGGCAGTGGAGGGGAGCAGTTTGGCAGCAGAGGTGGCCAGTTTGGCAGCGGGAAGGCAAGTGCTGAGGGTGAATTTGGCAGCGGAGGGGGCCAGTTTGGTGGCAGGGAGAATTTGGTGGCAGGAGGGCAAGTGCTGGGGGGTGAGTTTGGCAGCAGGGGTCTGAGTTTGCCGGTGGGAGGGGAGCCAAATTTGGCAGTGGGGGTGAGTTCGACAGTGGGAGGATGAGTGCTGGGGGGTTACTTTGGTTGCCACCAAAGTAACCCCCCAGCGCCTGTCCTCCCACTGTTGAACTCTTGTCAAACTTGGCATGGGGCCAAGTTTGCTGGGGTGCAAGTTCAGAGGGGAGTTTGGTGGTGGTGGACCAAGTTTGGCGGGGGGTCAAGTTTGGCAGGCGGGAGTTCAGTGGCAGGAGGGCAAGCACCAGGGGGGCGAGTTCGGAGGCAGGAGGGCTGAGTTTGGTGGGGGACAAGTTTGCTGGTGGGAAGGCTGATTTCGGCAGTGGGGGGGCGAGTTAAACCCACCAGCCTACCTTGCAGGGTTGTCATGAGGTCTACTGGGCATTTTGGGGGGAGTATGGTATGCTGGGTCCAGCTAGTTGTAAGAAAAAGGACAACTAGGCACAAAGAGCTTTCTCCTCAACATTGAAACCATTACAGACACTTCTCTTCCTAGAACCTTAACAGGTATTTTAAAATAAATGTTTTACTGAAGGGCTTCTGGGGATAGTGAGAGGCATTTTCCCATGTTCTTTTCCCCCTCTGACCTGTTTTAGGGTCAGGTGGGACCTAAGGTGACTGGAGATCCCAACTTGTTGTGGGGACATGGCAAAATTATTGCCTATGTGTCTTAGAGATACAAGTGGCTGTGGAGAAAACTTGACCCCTTTCCTATTTGGGTTCAACTATGGGAGCATAAGTGAAATAAAGACAGAAGTGTTTTTAATAACACAGTACTGGTCCAGATGTCTTTCTCAACTATCTGGGCCCTAGCCATACATACATCTTATCACTTAAAGCAGTTTGGGAACAGCTACCTAACAACAGCTTACAACACATATAGAAAATGAAAAGAGGATACTGGAAATATGTTAACCCCTCGTGAAACAGCAGCCATTAAACCATAATGGAAAATGGCTAAGCAAAGACCAAGTAAAAACAAGTCATGCTGAACCTTTACCTTACATTTCAGATTGTTATTGTTATCAGTAGATAACACCAGAGTTGATGAGGATAGGGGTCAGAACATTCTGTAAGGTTTAATTTGCTTTTCCTTGAGACTCCTAAGAGCTTAATAACTCTGCAGCTTCTAATTTTCCTTAACTTAGAATACATTTTCTTTAACATGGCTCCACCTTATTTAGGCCTAATGGTAATTTTTTGGCTTTCTCCTTTAGAGCTGTGATGGAACCCCTCTCTAGGTTGACTTTAGTATTTCAGCCCTATTACTCACCTTGTCTTTTTACTCTTAGGGATAGTCCAGATGGTGAAATACATCTTCATGGATCCCACAGTGTTCTTTACGGGAGCAAAAGTCAGGGGAAGTCCATGGCAAAAGCCTCTGGGACTTTTCCTGAGTTTTTTGACAACTGTGGAGGAAATGCACACACCTGCATGTTAGGACAACCAAATTGCATTGGAGCACTTTGCTGAAGAGGACAGCTGATGGTCGGATGTGCACAGGGGGGAAGAGCCTGCCAAGATGAAAGATTGAGGAACTGCCATGTTGGATTGTCACTGTAGTGCTTGTGCACTCAGGTGATGAAACCGCCTTTCTTTCCTCCTCCTTCTTCTTTTGTTGTTTCAGTGGAAGATTGCTCTTCCTCACCTTGGAATTAGATTTTTTTTTAATAAAAAAAATACTGTTTGGTGGGAGCAATTTGGGAAGTACAGAACTGGGAGTAGTTCACTTGCACCCACCATTTTGATTTTCTGGCATGCCACCATGTGAACAACAAATACGGAGAGCGTCAGACACCAGCGATCTTGCAAAAAAGTCATTGAGACAGATGACAGCTGCTGCAAATTGTTTTTTCTATACACCAATACACATTTTATTCCCTCGTATAGACCTGCCCTTAGATCCCTCCTTGGATCTGGCACTTGGGCCTCAAGGATCTGGCACTTGGGCCTGTTCTGGACTATTAGTTGTGTTGATTTGATGGATTCAGTGTGGTAAAATCTGGCCAGTTTTCTTTGTTAATTATTAAATTTTTAAAAATCAGACAGAGACACTGAAAATTAAAGCAGTAAAGATAATTGTCTCACAAAGCTAGATAGATAGCTAGATGTTGTGAACTGTTCCATTCACATTATATATCTGCCCTATTTAATCACTTTACATACAAGCTTCTAGTTTTAATATCTGTCCTACATAGGTCCCCACCAGCATTTCATGAGCTGTGATTGGCTGGCTATACATAATCTTGCCCAGCTTCTCCGTTCAGAGGGGCCTTGTTCAGCAAATACATAATTAAATAGCGTGGGGGCTACACGTTATGCACACTTGCTCTTTCAAGGAAAAAAACCAACAACCACCCAAATCTAGCCTTTTTTTCTCCTTGCCTGCACCCTGCGTTAATATAAAAATTTATTCTGATACAGAGAGGTCTGGGATATGATCCTGAATCTCAAATCTGAGAATTCCAAATCATTCATTAACTAAGAAAAGTGCACCATGAGTATGTGACTTTCAGCTTTGGCTTGAAAACAGGAGTGAATTTGCCAAGTGAACAAAATGGATTGTTCCCTTGCCTGGTTATCTTGGTATTATCTCTTCATTATGTTGCTGAAATTGAGGAGGAACCAACATGTGTAAAAGGTGTATTATCAGACAATGGAACAGGCCTGTTTCCTTGGCCTATCAACCAGGCAAGGTCAGCCAAATTTGAGGCAATTAGCCTTCATGCTGGAAGGTTGCCAGTTTTTTCCAAAGAATCTCACAAGGTGTTTGTAATACCTCTGAAGATATATTCATTATGAGGCTAGGGTTCAGTATTTGCATGGATCTTTGTCTGACCACATCTGGAACTTCTCTTTGTGGTGCATTCATATGAAAAAGGGGAGGGAATCTGTTGGATAAAGAAAATGAACATTTTTTTTAATGAAATACAGATAGGAGGCAGATAATAGCCTAATCTGTCATATTCTATCAAGGGAGTGTATTTATGGCTGAGAAACTTGAAGACTGCTGCTCAGATTTATACAGAGGTAAGACTGGTAATGGCGGCCACATCTCTCCACACAAAAGATCTTCAATAAAAGCTTTTGTAGTTGCTTTCACTTTAAAATGATTCCATTCTCTTTACTTTTAAAGTGTTGTGAATGTTCCCTTATCTACCTGCCAGATTTTAAAAGCTTAAACACAGTTAATTTTGTTGAAATTAATACTTTTTTTTTCTTCCCCCCTTCTCCAATCAATTCTGAAGCTACTGTTTCAGAGCATACATTTTGCTGGGTTTTTAAAAAATCTTTCCTAATAATTCAATAATCCTATATTATTCTACTTAATATTTCTAAATTGCAGTTCTTTATCTTTTCTTTGGATTAAACCTAATGGGCACTACAGACATTATCAGACCAGCATCCAATAACATTTTTGTCCCACTATTTTTAAAAGTGTACGTATCCTGGCATAATTACACTTTTTATCACACGTTGCTGTAATCACGAGAAAGAAACACCTCCAAATTATTGCTCCATGACTACTAGTGCTGTTTACCTCTGTGTTTTCACATGGGGGAGACTTTGGCAGTTCTCGCAATAAGATGTGAGCATGATTAAAACTCTAAAAAGCCTAAATTTACAAAGAAAAATAACACACAAGCACTGAAACAAACTCAAAAACTTGCCAGCAAAACAAAGAGGTTCATAAAAAGAGTGTCCTTTACTTACTTTTTGCATTCTCACCTGGAAGTTTTCTGACAGGGATCATCCATTGACGCTGTAATCATGCAAGCAGAAGAGGACATAGTTTTGAACTCAAACAATACTGTGAAAAAATGCTATGGGAGAGCAATTCATGACTTGGCCCATTAATTAAAAAGAATGCCTTTTTCACAGCAGCAGAACACTTGAGTAATGTGAGGATGATGATGTCGTGCGATGGGGGGGCATTTGTGGTATCCTGTCATCATTGTCACACAATTTTTGCCATGTTTGATAAAGTCCTACCTCTGTTCTGAGTAAACATGCATAGTATTCCCCTGTTAACAATTTTTTTTGCATATTGTGTAGGGGGGCATGGAAGCAGTGGGGCTCTTCTGTTATCAACACCTTACCTGATCAATGGTGAGAGGAGAGAAGCTGGCTGCAGGCCAGAGGAACCTGCAGTGCCTGGTGATGAACAAACTGGAAGATGGTGTGCGCTTCACCACCTGGCCACAGTGTGGAAGCAGGAGTGGCTCGATGAGCAGAGATAGGGTTTCGTGGTGGGTGTAGTGGGAGACTGAAAAGGCTGGGGGTGATGAGGAGAGGAGGCAGAGAAGAAGCAGGGTGGACCCCTGTCGGGCAGGCTGAAAATGACTGGGGTTGGCTGTAGATGAGTATTGGGCCTTTGGATCTCTCTCTTCTGGAGAGGAGAGAGGAAAGGCTCCCTCACACTCCTGCCAGTCCAAGAAGCCAGTGGTCACATTCCAGGGGTGAATGGAGGAAGTCAGGAGGAAGGGAACACAGAGGAGAGAGAAAGAGGGGAACATTGCCCACCAGGGCTAAAGACAAAGATGAGTGACAATTGAGAAACATGAGTGGGAGTGCATGGAGAATCCTGAGAACAGACAAACCCTTTCACCAGGAATTGGGGTGAGAGGGCCACTTACTTTGAAGGGGCTGTTTATGGAGGCAACTCCTTCATGAGGGCTGTATCATGCCAGACACAGAGAGAAGAATTTAGGTTTTATGTTAGAATGGACTGCACAGCCCAAGGGCTATTTTTGTGCTGACATGCCTGAAATTGAAGGTGGACTTTATTTTTGTTCTTATACTTACTGATAAATCCCTCTGGGCCAGTGAGCTTGTGGGCAGAGTATAGCTGTGAATAAAAGAAAAGCATATTGACTTATCTGTAGTCCAATGTAGTTCATGGATCTGAATGGAGGAGGGGCACCACTCCAATGGGAAGGTGGCTGGTGGGTGCCTGAAACATATAAAGAGAAATGAAGAATTATGATTCAGACTATAATGTATAAGCTTTTAAAAAACTAAGGGAAATAATGTGGGGAATAATTTGACCATCAAATCATTCATCTGCAGTTGAGAAGACTACACATTTATAAATGGGACACTTGGTGCCTTATAGATATTTTAGATGTATCTATTTATTTATTTGATTTATATCCTGCCTTTCTCCCAAGTGGGACCCAAAGGGACCACTGCTTCTATTATCAATGGGCATTGGCAATGCTTGATGAGGCTAATGACTGTTGTAACTCAAACATCTGGAGAGCATCAGGTTGTAAACCCCTAAAGTAACAAGGCACTGTTATCATACAACTGCCTCCTAGAGCATCTCTACTATTATGCAGAGTGAGGTGGCTGGTTCAGGCTGCAGCTTCTGGGTGATGTGGAACACTTGCAAAGTGTTTGAGAATAGTGCTGACTGTCCTATATTTCCCTAAATAAGCCTACTACATTCAGGAGCAGTAGAGGATGCAGTCCTATTGCTAACATTGAACTAAAATTTACTTGCCAGTTCATCTACCGTCTGTACTTAGTATTGGGGGGGGGGGAGGAGGCATCTTTTCCATCTCCTTTTGCAGCAAAATGTCTTAGACCACCCAGCTTCCTCCATAATGGCTAGTAGAGCTTCCCCGGGTGCTATTATCTTTGTCCTTTACTTGCAAATGTTGATTGAATCACCTCTATAGATTTAGAATGGATCGTTTTACCAAGAATAGCATGCTGTAGATGGGTACCCAGCCTCAGTGCCAGTCCCACTGAGGAGATACTGAAAGTAATTTCTTAGTTCCAGTTTTTGAAACACCATCTGATTCTCCTGCTTCTGACAGTCCCAAAGTCATGTGCTGTTTCTTCCCAATTACAGTTCTCATGTTCTTCCTTCCTCTTCTTCCTTTTGTTCTTGCTGTAGCATAAAGCTAGGCAGGCCACACGTGTCCTCACAAGGCTGTTTTGTGACCCCTAACCCCTCCAGTGCCCCTGTTTCCAATCCCATCTTCCATTTTGGAGCATTTCAGTCAAAACATTGGAATTGACTAGAAATGTTGGATCCAGTCAGTCAGATATCCCTGACCTCTAGAAATTGCTCACCCCTACTGTAATGTGTCCCCTATATCCTGTTGAAGAAGGCTTTACATCCTCTAATGAAGGAAACATCTTTTGGGTGGTTGCACTAAAACTTTACAATTAACTTTCTGTTGATCTTTAGCCAGCACTCCATCATTAGGTAAATAGTTTTTCCCTCTCCTGTTTTCTCTGCTTAGGGAGCCCTGGTGGTGCAGTGGTTAAATGCCAGTACTGCAGCATTTGAACTGTTGCAAGTTCAAGCCCAAGGGCTCCAAGGTTCAATCAGCCTTCCATCCTTTTGTAGGTTGGCAAAATGAGTATCCAGCTTGTGGGGGCGATTTGCTAACACACATTGGAAACTGCTTAATGCAGTGTAGATGTGTAAAGTGCTATTGCTTAACAATTTGTAAGCAGCTCTGAGAAGCTTTGTGGCTGAAGAGCAGGGTATAAATACCTACATAAATAAATAAATGAATAAACATGTGTTATCCTGAGTCCCACTAGCCTAGCATTATTGCCACTGATTGGTGGTGTCTCTCCAATGTTTCATGGAGTTATTCTTACTGTTCTACTAAAAGATGCCAGAGTTGGAGCCCGGGACCTTCTGCATGCAACACATGTCCTCTGTCATAGAATACCAAATAACACTCTATTTAAGAACTGGTGTTTTAGGTGAGTAAATAACTTAAGAAAGAAATAACTTAAGAAACTATTCCAGAACATGGCCTCACAGCCCAGGAAAAAAACCCACAACAAGTAAAATCTATGGATGCTGGTCGTGAAAGCCTTCGACTTCACAAACTTAAGAAAGTGCCAAACTTTAATTATGAAACTAACAACATTAATAGTCCCTGAATCAATGGGATTATTTGCACACTTACAATTAAGAAAATGCCTAAATAACTTGCTAGGCACTTCACAGATGGTGATATTAAACTTGGTAACTTCTTCATAACACTGAGTTATTAGATGTCACTTCAATCAAGGTCAATGAATTCATTTGCTATCTAATTTGAATGTGACATGATTTAGCTACGATTGAAGTTAATGTTCCTTGATTAATAACAGCTGAAAATGCTTTTCTTCCCCTCCTGGAAAGATACTACCCTTTATGGGATTTGGAAATCATGAAATACAAAATGTTCTATGTAGGAGTTTAATGTGCACAGTGCTTCAGCTTATCAGAGAGATGGTATGATACATTACAGACTTTGAGAACTTGTTTCTCTAGAATTTGCTGGACTACAGTTCCTATCATTCCTGATAATTGGCCATCTTAGCTGCAGTTGAAGACAGCATGTAGAAGGGCACAGAGTTGGGATGGTGCAGATGGTATGATTGATAAAGTTTGTCTTAGATTGGGGAGCCTTACCTATTCAACTATTAAGCTTGTTGGATAGCCTCATGAAAGTTACTCTTCTTGAGGTTAGAGTAGACATTATTTTATGTCCTGTTCCAGACAATTAATTCAGTGCAGGTCTGAGCCACAAAGTAAAGTATTCTAGGTGAGAGTAATCTAAGGCTTAGGCTGGCAGGGTGCAACTGGAGAGCAGGTATCGAAAGTAAGGGCAATCCAAAGCCAAGCATGATAGGAGTCTGAAAAAACTGGAGTAAATGGGTCCAAAACAAGCAAAGACTATAATCAGGATACGATTTTACTTCTAGGAGCCTTCAGTAGCCAGAACTGACAACTAGAAACTTGAACTCTCAGAGTTT
Source organism: Gambelia wislizenii (assembly GCA_030847615.1). Classification (NCBI taxonomy): domain Eukaryota; kingdom Metazoa; phylum Chordata; class Lepidosauria; order Squamata; family Crotaphytidae; genus Gambelia; species Gambelia wislizenii. Next base: position 113,687,289 of record JAUMIR010000001.1, on the reverse strand, counting down.
TCTTCAGAGTTCAGCTGCAGGCATTTAGACAGAAGTCTTGCTCACAAGGAGGCCTCTACTCTTGCCTCAACGTGAATACTGTTTGCCTCAACTGTGTTTTCAACCATTGACACTCTCACAGGCTGGAATGTGGCCCTGTCTCATCCCCTGACTCAGAGGTGGAGCTCCCTACTTCTTAGATGGGGCCTTAGCATGAAGTCTTCCCTTGAGTTACTGCAGGGACATGTTCTTCTTTGCCATCTGGACCCAATGACTTCAGATCATCCTCAGAAAAAGACTCAGTGGGGATATGACATTTCATTTTATTAAAACTATTAATTCACAATAGATTACTATTTCATAATATTAACTGCAGCTACATTGGAACAGTCTAGATTAGAACAATGGGATGGAGTTAAAGTATGTTCACAGGAGTGACCAATGAATTTACTGAAATAGGTTTTGAAGCAATTAAGGACTTCTATGAATAGAGCTTGGGAGGAGACTATTTCTGCTAGTTTCCTCTCCTCAGAAGTGCTCTGGGAGGTATCCCAACACTATGGAGAACATTGGAGGTGTAGAGAGCTGAGTTGGAAGAGGGAGCTGACACTATCTTCTGTGAGCAGCACTGTACTCATGAGATTCTGGATTCAACCACATTACCTGTGTTCCTTGGACAAATAGGAAGATAAATTTATTTTAAAAGGTAAACTAAACTAAAGCATTACCCTGTGCTTCCTATGCCAATACCACAAATGTTTTCAGACATTAAGTATTGCCCCACCACCATCATGCCTATGCACCTACTTTTCTGTCATCTCAGAAACTATGTGTGGAAAAACAGCTGGAAAATACCCAAATAAATAATAATTCTTTAAAATAAAAATATTGCAATGCTGGTAAGGTGCAGGAAAGGGCACCTAAAATGATCATGGGACTGGAGCAACCTTGATCTTTGAATTAATAATAATAAAATTTATTTATACCCCGCCCCTCTGTTAAAACAATCAGGGCGGCTTACAAAAATTAAAATACAATACAACACCCCCCACCCCCACCCTCCGCCATAAAAAAATATTAAACAAATATAAATTTAAAGCAACAGTCTAAAAATCACTTTAAAAACAATAAATACAATAAATAGCCAGTGGACTAAAAGAGCCCAGGATCCCCTGAGGCCGGGATCTAATTAGGAAAGGCCTGCTGAAAGAGATCCGTCTTTAGTGCTTTTTTAAAGCTACTCAGGCTTGTCATCTGACGGATCTCGTTCAGCAGGTCATTCCACAATTTGGGGGCGATTACCGAAAAGGCCCTCTGGGAGGTTGCAGACAGCCTAGATTTTTGTGGCTGAAGCAAATTCCTCCCAGAGGACCGGAGTGCACGGGGAGGATTGTATGGGAGGAGGCAGTTCCAGAGATTTGGAATTGGGCTCTCAGTGACATTCAATTAATTGCCCTTTATGGTTCATGAAAAAAAACTACACCAATGAATTTTGTGCAGGGTAAGTCCCAATCTGCAAACATTCTAATCAGTGCAGGATTCTCCTTATCAGGATATCTTGGCACAATTTTTCAAATATTTTCAAATATTATCTCCATCCCTACTTCTTATGTTCCTATGCTTTGAGATGCTATTAAATTTGTGCTATGAGGTACAGTATGCCCTTCTGATCCACAGACTCCTGATCCACAGTTTCAACCACCCATGGATCATGGCATCCCATACCTAAAATGGTGACAATGTGCATGCCGATGCACTGGTGCCCACACACACTTCACCGCTATTTAATAATATGGAGTGCAGCCATCTGTGTTTTTTGCCAACCATGGGGCCCCCCAGAACCAAACTGCCATGGATCCGGAGGGCACACTTTACTTTGGATTTTCCATGCAACATAAAGGGGGATATGAATATTAAATTTTAAAAAATGAAATGAAAGGAGAATTGGGATTTGTTTTGACTTTACCCATTCTTTGGGTAAAGTGTTTTGGCAGGCACAGCTTTTTATATAGGTTTATGAAACACTGAGATACCCTTCCTGTGCACAACAATCCTATAGTAACTCTATTTTCTCTGCTTAAACAGGGCTGATCCCCCAGCTCTTATGCCCAGCTGCATCGATACTGTAGATGTGTGAGGATCTGCATAGGCACAGTGAGGGTATCAGAGGATCTCAGTGCTATTATCGATTCTCTATGAGTGCTCCTAGTGCATCCATAATTTCCTGCTGATAAGTAACAGCACAATTAATGCACCTCACATGCTTTTATTGATGAACTTCACCAGTGTTTCAAAAGTATCCCGAGAGTGAGTATTTTCTACTGTGCTCTCTCGCCTCTTCTTCACTTGTCTTCTTTTTACTTGCCTATCTCCATCTGAACAGGTGCAAGCAAGACCATAATCTCTGCCCAGCAGTCATTTTGAAACCCTACACATATCTATGAATGCCATGCATATGTTGACACAATGAAGGGTTGTCATCACAGTAACCCCTCCTTGCCAACATGTCCCTGATCTTTGAATTGGCTCTTGGTGACATTCAGTTCACTGCCCTTTATGTTTTGTGAAACTGTTTGTGGCTCATCTCAGCATGGGAATTCCTAGAGTTGTTTTGTGATACAGTCAACATGCAGGAAGCCAGAATGAGTTAAGGGTGAGTGATTACATTACCTCAGAATTGCTTAATAGGTTGATATGTTGTGAACTAAAGACATCTTCAAATGGGTTGGTGTTTCTGGATGATGATCATCATCAAAACAAAAGGAAGTTTGTATGCCTGCCAAATCATTGTTTGAATGTGAAGCTTTTTTAGTGGAAGAAGCAAAATAATAAGGACTGTCTTATGGCACAGAAGATGATCTGATATGACCTGGAGTCATGGAGGGACAATAAATGAGTTGAAGTGGCAGAAGCCTTTTTTTAATGGTTTAAGAGTAATAGTATGGTGCCTGAAAAGAGCAAATATCCTGTTTTTGTGTTTGTATACTATGCAGGGCAGTAACTTTTACCACCTACCAGGTGTGCTTCATTGTATAACCAATATTGATTGTCTTCTGGCTAAAATTCAATGATAACTGAAGTGTCACAAGCTGTGTTTGATCATTACTGCAACTTCCATCGATTTTCCATTGGCTAGCTAGCACAACCTTTTCCCAGAGAGAAATAACTACATTTTGAAAAATCAGACCACATAATATTTTCTTTAATTCTTTAGAAAAACAGTAAGTAAGGGAGTTTTTTTTTTTTTTTTTGCTTTCCTTAAAATGAGGGCAGTCAACTTCCATGGGAGAGAGAGGGGCCTTTGAGACCCCAGGAACAGGGATTTTTGATAGATCTCCCCCCCCCCCCGGAATTTCCCTTTAAAACAAGATGCATTGGAAGTTCACACAGCTTGTTTACAAGTGTTTAGCACTTCCAGGAAGATTTTCAGGAGTGTTGACCAACTGGTAAACATGCTGCACATTCTCTGCATGGCTTGTTTTAAAGCATGGGTTGGTAAGTATGGCCCATTGGCCTCATGCAAGCCGGGTGTCCTGAAAGCAACTAGGTACCAGCAATATATAAACAGCACTAGTCTGGAAAGGGAGCCAACTGTTAATTAGCTCACAGGAATGCAAACACAGACCAAAAGGTTAGAGGCTTACGGCAATCAGTCAGCACTGATGAAAATGTTCAAGGTGTCGTAAGTGTTGGCAATAGGTGACCCATGTTTCAGACTCGTAAAGGAGAATAGACAGTACAATGGCTCTATACACACTGATTTTTGTGCTTCGCCTCAGGTGTTTGCTACTCCAGACTCTTTTGTAAAGTCTTCCAAATGCGCTATATGCCTTTGCTAATCTGTGATCAATCTCTTTGTCAATTTTGGCATTTGAGGATGGCATACAGTTAAAGAAAATAAGATGCAGTTTGTATAATCCCAAATTGGAAAAAAAGTGGGATAGAAATAAAGATCATCATCATCATCATTTCAGAGCTCTATAGGATTTTATAGATTTTATCTTTTCTGGGAGAACTTGGTTTGGAAAAGAGATAAAACATGCGTAAGAGATATACCTCGTTAACAAAGTAGATGTGCTCCTGGGCATTATTTCTTTAACAGAAAATTTGATGCCCGAGGTAGAAATAACATGGAAAGAAGAGAGATAGGTTCCTGCAGCACAAAACATAAGAGCAGTTTAACATGTTTCAGCAAACTTGTTACTTAAAATTAACATTATGAACATGTGAAATGAAACAACCAGATCAGGTATACCATGCATAAATAAATGAAAACATTTTGAACTTTCTGGAGACCACTTGAAATCATCTTCCAGAACACATCCAGGCATGACTTTTTCTTTTACTTGCCTCCAATTTGCTTTTAATTCCCATTTTGCTGACCAAATTTATAGAGCTATGCTTCTTTAACATGCTGGGCGGTATTCTTTAACATATCCCCTAGCATTTTTTAAAAAACTTCCAGCTACACAGCAGATGAGAAGGAAAAGAGGGGCAAAAGGCATAAATATTCTGGGGGCTGGCTTACACAGCAGATTTATTGCGGCAACTTGCGCTTTAATTCTTTTCCGCATCTGTGCCAGTCAGGGTTTTTTTCTAATTATGCCGCTTTTTCATTCAGACTTGAAAAAGTGTGGGGTGTGTGGCCTCCCAAGCAGACAAAGGCTGTATGGGGAAGGGCATAGACCCTCCTTTGAAGCCTTGCATTTCTGAGTTAAAGACTCACAGACTGCCAAAATAGCAGGGGGGAAGATCAAAGAAGTGGCTCTGTCTCTTCTCTAAATCTCCCTGTAAATGAACTCACTCCCTGAAGCAGAGGGAAAGACCTTGCTGCCATGCTGTGGATCCTAAGGTGAACCTATCACAAGTTTTTCCAGCATGATTTGTTTAGTCAGGGTTCACAGACTTGCAAAATAGCAGAGGATTTTTGACTCTCCCTCCCTCAGTCCCCCCTCCCCCCTCTCTTTCTCCCTCCCCCAAGCAGAGCTGACAGATGGGAACTTTATGACTGAAAGGTCTTGGGAATCCTTTTACTTGGCAGACCTTCTGCAAAATAGCAGAGAGGATTTTTCAAAGTTTCCTGATCGCTACTGAATGCAGTCCCTCTCTTTTAAGCCCGCCCCTTACAACATAGAAACCAATCACAGTAAAGATATGCCGAAGCCCTTAACGGAATGGTAGTTTACACTGCCAATAAAGTGCTACATTGCAAATATACCGGCAAAAGTAGCGACATCCCCTGGCACGCTATATTTGGGTGTTTTACCTTTCCCCCTTCTGAATGAGGCGATGCTGTGCTGCGATCCATGGGAACTATGAGCTATCTTAGAGGTATATTTAGAGGAATATTTGACCGTGTAAACGGCCCCTGTGTGAAAAGGAGCTTCATTGTCAGAGGGTTTGTAAATTGAGGTAGGCCTATATCAATAATATCAATAATATTTGAACTTGAGGGTGTCCAATAATCATGATATTATAGACAACAGTCCACTGAGATTTGAAAGAAAACACTACTGCTTGGCCCATTAAGGTGGAAGCTGCTACAGTGTTATCAGAGAATTAAGTTGGCTTTAAATTGCTATCAGTTTTATATGGAATGGAGAAGAAATATTGTAGTCCTCTCCTCATTTTGGTCCTAGGAAAAAAAGATCGGGGTTGAACTGCAGAAAGGTAGCTAATCTGTTGCATTATAATTATGGCTATGTCTTTGCTTTCTAGCAAAAGTATACTGCTTGCTGGGCTAGGAACATATCTGGAGAAGGAGCTTGTTCACTTTGCATTTTAATGTGAATGTACCTAATCCATACTTTTGGTAGCAATATGCAAACTAAATACAGATCTCCTTTCTTATTCACACTTCTCTGAATTTCACAATGTAATTGTACCATCAAAAATGAATAAATGAGGTTATTTAAAAAGTACATACATTTGCAGTTATTGGTGGGCCTTGTCAGGATACATGAATAGGTGGAGTTAACCCTTTCAATTTTATTCTTCTTCCTTGCCAAACCTACTGTTTGATAGAGAAACAGACCAGGAGGAAGGTTTCACTGAGACTTTTACATGGGAAGAGAAGGTTAAACTCTGCTTTCTGTATGTTGTCTGGTTGTGTCCACTAATTATTGCCCCCAGTAATGCTGTCACTAATAGTTGCTTCTAAAAAGCTGCTACTACTAAACACCAGAGCCTGTATTTAACTTCACAGATAGTTGGGGTCCTAGTGTGAAAGCAGAGGAGAACATATCCTTTTTATAGCTGTTAAGGCATGATATCATTTTGCACTGTTGCTGCTGCTGCTGTTGTTATTTGTCATCAAGTCAGCTTTGACATATGGCAACCTTATGAATCAGAGACCTCCAAGAGCCCTTGTCATCAAGAGCCTGGCTTGGGACTTACAAACTCAGGGCCATGGCTTCCTTTATTGAGACAATCCATCTGTATTGTCTTCCTCTTTTCCTACCAACTTATACTTTACAAAGCATTGTTGTCTTTTCCAGTGAGTCATGTTGTTCCATGATAAATAAATAAATAATGTTTAGTCATTTTAGTTTCTAGGGAAAGTTCAGGCTTGATTTGCTCTCAAACCCATTTATTTGTCTTTTTGACAGACCATGGTATCTGTGGTGCTCCCCTCAAGCAATGTACTTCAAATGAGTTTATTTTTTTCCTGTCAGCTTTCTTGACTGTCTAGATTTTACAATCATACCTAGAAATCAGAAATACAAAGGCATGGATGATTCTGTGTGTAGGAATATTTGGCATCTATATTAAGCAGAGTGCAGCAGGGCTAGTGCAATATGAGCTTGTGGTAGAAACAGGAGAAATTACTCAGGATGTTCTTGTAAAGCAAAAAAATAAAATAAAATATGAAAAAGTTATGTTTGTTGTCACAGGACATTCATCTTAGGATAGTAAAGGAGATAGATAAAAGAAGCTGACCTATACAGTCAGCCCCCCCCCTCCCGTATTTATGGGTTTAACTTTTGTGGATTTGATTATTTGTGGGTTATTTGCTGTGCCTCCACTGCTGCCCTATGCCATTTTTAATAGGGACTGTAAGCTTCATGAAACTGAGGACTGCAACTGTGTGGTGAGGCTTGTAAATCCCTATAAAAATGGCATACGGCAGCAGCAGAGGCAGCTACAAGCCCTGCCAGATGCCCACTTCTGCCTTGAGAAGAAACCCCACTGAATTATAGGCATCAGCAGTGGGATGAATCTGTGGATCATACTTATGTGTGTATTAGTTATGTTTTTTTTGGGGGGGGGGTTAGAGATATTTGTGGTTTTTCCACATTCACAGGGATTCTGTGCCCTTAACCCTAGTGAATGTGGTACTTGGTTACAAGAGCTCCTACACAATTAATAATTGACACAATTTAATGATTACCAGACATGATTCCAAATCTGTAGACACTGAGTTGGTAGAACTGAATAGTTGGCCAGTCCAGTACAATATTACTCACACTAAGGTGAAGCCTTATAGCAAGCTAGATTATGCTTTCTCCACTACTCAGGGCATGTCTACATGATTAAAAAAAATCCATTTGGGGGTAAAAAATCTGAAAAGGCAGCCATTCGTATGCATACGATCCACCTACACAATTTTTTACCCCCCCTAAACTCCATATGACCCCCCTTGCCCAGCTGGCTGGAGCAAGCGATCCAAGCGGCGGTTCTAAATCTCCCACTGCTTTATTTTTTAATTTAAAAAGGTGCCTGTTATGCAGATGACTGTTTTCCATATTTACAATATAAAATAAAAAGGAATAAATGTAAAATTCATGGACTTATCAGACGCGCTTTGCCGGGAATCCAACATGTCAGCCACTCCCAATTTCCCTCTTTGCTAGCCCCGCCCCCTCTTTTCGGCCAGCCAATCAGATTACACTGCCTGTTCATATGTGTGCGAACGGGGTGTACATATCTTCATATGTTCATATCTACAAAATGAACAGCTATATGGATTTGAGCTCGAGATTTGCTAATCCTTCCGAACACCAAATCCACAGTTTATGGGGGATTCGCTAGCCCCCCCTTCCGAATGACATGTATGCATCCAAACGGCCGAGTGTACAGATGATTGATCTTCCGAACACCATATGTATTTTTTAAAAAAGTATAGACGGCCCCTCAGTCTTACAGCTGCCACTCCCACTACCAGCTGGATTTATCAGTTTTGTAATGACTAATACCCGTATATAAGCACCCAGTCAGGTAAAATTCTCAGCATACTAATGAAGTTCTAACATACAACAATACTATACAACACACACAATATGATGCAATGCAAACACAAGTCTTCTCTCATTTCAGTTCAGTCGCTCCCACCCCTTAGACCTCCACCTCAGTGTCTTTTATGTAATTTTGTGCCCTTTGCTTCCAGCCTCCACTCAGGCAGTGTGCAATACATAGTGGTGATAGGACACAAAACCATCCAGACACAAAACAGGCACCAAATGGGCAATGCCCTTTGGCACTGCCCTCCAGCCACTGCCCAGAGCCCCTACCTTGGTGCTTCTGCTGGTGATGACAAGCTGGCTACTCCTCTTCAAAGGCACCTGGTGCTTCATATGAGCAAACGGCTAGTTACTCAAGGTAAAGCTGCTCTTCTTACTAGCACACTGATGTCCAATGTCCAGAGTGTCCTACTAATCATGATATTGTAGGTGCCTGGAATCACATTAACTATTTGGGAGTCCACATCAACTTTTATAAGCCTAAAGGCAATCTACTAAAATAGAACCAATGAATCAATAGGATTTATGTAAGTGTTGAATTAGCATTAAGTAGTTGATTCAATAGTTCTGTTCCAATGTAGAGTACCCACTAGATTTAGGCCACAGACTGTCAGTTTGAATATTTAACTGTGGACTACCTTTTTTTACACCACATGTACTATGAACTGGAAGTACCTCATGACTCATTCCTGTGCACATATCCTCAGAATGAAGTTCTGTAGTTTCAGTGGACTGAGGCTGTGTCCCTGTTTTGAGTGAGCAGTGTTCATTTTCAGATATTTCTTGTAATTTAGGTGCCCTTGGCCAATGCATTTTAGGAAGTGACAGGTACATACAGATAATTGTGAAGTGAGTGAGAAAGTGCATAAGGCCTGCACTTATGTGTGTTTGTACAGGTGGTACTTTCACCTGAAATTTCAGATACCCTGCTGCAGTTTTGGCACAATTCAGATTTGGAGGGAAATTATGCAAAATGGATTTTATATTATTTCTCTGAAAAAAAAAGTATTTTTAAATTAATATACGGCTGGAAAGTGTAACATATACAATAATTTCCCTCCCCAATGCTTTTTTCTCAGATACTGTTAAGCCATCATTAATCATAAGTGGCTACAGTCATGTGGCCATTGTAATTTGGTCATGCCATGCAAAAGATAAATGATGCAGAATACTATTAGCAATGATGGTTTTAGTGTAGACATTTATCATTATAATTTTTTTTTTATATGACTTCAGGATAAAATCAGGAAAAAAACTGCTTAGCTGTTAAAAATTTTATTACCTTCAATGATAATCTTGAGATTATTTTTAAAAAATGAAAATGAAAGAATGCCAGAATCTTCTGAACTCCCCCCTCCTTCATAACCTAAAAGAATTACAGCTGACTCAGATTTAGGGATGTGAACATCTTGTTTCTATTGTCTTTCTCTGAATCCCACTGCACTTCCATGTGTCGTGAATGATTGTAAGACTTTGTGTATGGGGGTGGGGGTTCACATGGAAATTTGTGCATGCTTATTCATACATTTGAACCTAATGTGTGCATTCTCTCCATCAACTAAAGTGAGTTTTTGAAGTATTTTCCCCCCAATTATGCATGTTTTTAGCTGCTTGTATTTTAAAATGTGCACATTCTATTGCCCACACTTTATTTTTCCAAAACAGCTTGTAAAATGTCTGAATAACTCCAGGCAAAATTATTTTTTTCTAACAAGTCTTGAGAAAGGGCTACATTCATTAAGATTGTTGAGTTAAAAAAAATCTATTCCTTCTCTTCCACAGAAGGTGTTGAATGTTTTGGGTACTAACAGACTCTGTCTCCCCCATGAGCCTTTCCGGACACAGAGATCCACAGGAGAAGCTCTTCTTTTCAATCTTGCCATCTTCACAGATCTGGTTGTGGGTAGACTATATAGCAACTTCTTGGAGGCTGCCCCTAGACTTTGAACCTCCCTCGGCAGAGAGGCTGGAATGGTGCCCTCTTTGCTGTCGTTCCATCAGCAGATGAAGGGCTTGTAAAAGGGTGCAGTATTATTTTAAACTGTACTGTTTTAAAATCATTTTAAGTGCATATTTTTAATTGTTGTGGTATAATTACTAGTTTAATTCTATTTTAATATTGTATTTTTGTATTTTTAGTCTTTTGAATCTGTAAACCACTTTGAGTCCCTGTCATGGGGGAAAAGGTGGGGTATAAATAGTTAGTAATAATAGTAGGGAGGAGGAGGAGGAAAGTCTATGCTGCTTAGGTGTAGACGACTGCTAGATTTTTGTTTATGAAAGTATTGGGTTGGTAATAGGGTTATTAAAGAACTCTATACTTCCACCAATTTTTTGTTGTTAACTGCCATCAAGTCAACTTCAACTTATGGCAACCCCATGAATGACAGACCTCCAAATCACCCTATCATCAGCAGCCCTACTCAGATGTGGTGACTCAGGGCCATGGCTTCCTTGATTGAGTTTGTCCCTCTGGCATGTGGTCTTCCTCTTTTCCTACTGCCTTCTATCTTACCAAGCATTATTGTCTTATCTAGCTTCTCATGATATGACCAAAGTACAATGGTCCCAGTCATCTTGGCTTCTAGGGAAAGTTCAGGCTTGATTTGCTCTAGGACCCATTGATTTGTCTTTTTAGCAGTCTAGGGTTTTCCTGGCAAGAACCATGACAAAGAACCTCATTTTTACAAAGTATTTTTATGTCTTCCCAGCCCCTTTTTCCTCCTTGTCTTTAACCTAGCTGTAAGGTTTCTTTAAGCACCATCAGCATTGAGAGATGGGCAGCACTGAGAGGCTGGACAGACTTTCAGTGTCAGGTTACAGCACAGTGTCTACAGTAATCAATGCAATAAAGCCAGAACTGAGAAAGAATGGGATTCTGCTCTAGCCAATCCTAGTATAGCTATATGCACCTACCTACAACAGGCAAGATAAAAAGCATCTGCCTCCAGAATCCCTTACTGAAGATGTTTGAACAGCAAAACAGAAAGAAAAGAGAAGCCTTCCTGTCTAGGTACCCGCAGCATGTTAAAATAGAAGGCATAGACCTATTCCTGCCACCAAAACAGAAATAATAAAAAAAAAGTGGAGGCTGGTGAAAGCAAACGTCATAGAATCATAGAGCTGGAAGAGACCACAAGGGCCATCCAGTCCAACCCCCTGCCATGCAGGAATTACACAATCAAAGTCCTCAGGACAGATGGTCATCTAGCCTCTGTTTAAAAACCTCCAAAGAAGGAGACTCCACCACACTCAGAGGCAGCATATTCCACTGTCATCCCTGGATACATTTTGGAAGAAACCTTCAGGCAGTCTCAAGAAGATTCAATATTTTTTTTGTTTACTTATGCAATGCTTACCTAACATGGTTGTTTCTTTACACATGTGTGTATTGCTAGTTTTGAATGACATGTATGTTGAAACATGTTGTACTGCTCTTCTTTTTTGTGGTGTAGGAAACTAGCCCTGTTCTTTCCATGTTATTCTGCCATTGGTACCAAATTTTCTGTTAAAGAAGTAATGCCCAGGAACACATCTACTATGATAACTGAGATAAATCAGTTTATTAAAGAATATTTAACATACAGTTTAACATAATACATAATATAACATACATAGTAGATCCAAAGAATGCAATTGTAGGGAAAAAAATAACAATATAATAATAAACAATATAATCAGTACATACAAAGCAAATCTCATTCCTAGGATAAGTTAAAAGTATTAAAATAACTTTAAAGAAACAACACATACTAAAAGGAGACCAATAATATATTTTACATTTAAATCACAATGTGATCACTAATATATATATATATATATATCTCCAGCAGCTAATGCATACCATACACTATAGGTACTTTCTAATATAGGAAAGTTAGATAGAACCATTTCCCCCTTCATCCCCTCTCTGCAAGAGCAGAAAGAGCAGAAACTGGCTCCTCGTACTGACGGTGACCTGAGATGTGCTCGATGTAAATGTCTTGGAGCCATCTAATGGTATCTGATACCATTAGTCTGCGCATAAGTTTGGCATAGCGCCTTCCCACCCCACAAACTCTCAGCACTGGCTCATTTGCAGGGTCCCAGTCACCCAGGGCCCCAACAAGCAATGCATGGACAGAGACCTCGTACCCCCTTTGTCTCAAAACATCAGCCAGAGGGGCATATATTTGATGTTTATGTTCTCTGGCCTCCCTCATGGTTGTTTTCTTATTCTCAAAGGGGATTGTGATATCTACAATGATGATCTTCTTCTGGTCTATGTCCATGATGATGATGTCCGGTCTCAGCTGGCTACCAGTCTCAGGCACAGTTTGATTTAATGTAATGGTGCCCATTGTGGCTGGGATGGCTTTAGCCAGTCGGTTCATCACTGCGTCGTGTCTATGTTTCCAAGCTGTAGAGTGTAGGGGATAGTTACAGAGCACATGTGGTAATGTCTCATTTGGGTGACCGCAGCAACAGCAACGTTTGTTGTGGTTGCCAGATTTCACAGCACCGTTGAGAGATACCATATTCAGGCGAGCTCGATGGATGAATCGCCAATTGGCGAAACGGGTGTAGTCTCCACGTAGTATGAAGTGGCTGCTTGAGTCCCATTGCGAGGTCACCTCGAAAACCTTGCTTTGATCGGGTTTTCTCAAGAGAGCAGCAGTGTACTTCTCCCTTAAAATGTCTTTTAACAAATGTTCTAGCTGGTGCCTTGTTTTGTGGGAGAACACTTGTATCACTGGCGGGTTCCCTTTAGTGGTGGTGAGCTGCGGACCCTCTTCAGGAACCCAAACCCATTGGCACCCAATAAGTTTGTTAAGACGACGGGTTGTGTTCCGGGTACGAGTGAAGAGGGTAGAGAAGTCACCACCAGTGACCCAGTGAGGTATGTTTCCAGGTCACTGTCAGTTGGAATCCTTGCGATACGCTTTTGGACGACTTCCTTAAGGGAACCAAGTGCAACAGATTTTACAGTCCTGTCAGGGCAAGTGAGAAGACAGAATGCGTGAATGATGGTTGCAGCGTCCCCTGAGTCTCTGTGCTTCAGAATTCCTATTCCTCCACGTCACTGAGCAATATGCAGGATGTCATTTGTGGCTCGTTTGGGAAGGTTGAGCCACTTTTTAAGTAAGGCAATAATTGCTCAGTTGCCTCTGCTCAATGCTGTTTTCTGGACCGATGATCCCCAAAGGGCAAAGTCGATCCTTGGGAGGAGGAATGTCCTAAGCACATTGATCTTTTGCCATGGGGCTAAAAGAGACTCATCCAGTTTCTTGGCATCTGTCACAATGGCATGGAGTGTAGCCTCAGGTGTCTGGCAGCTTCTGAAACCCACTGGAGTGCCTAGATGTTGATAGGTATCTCCTTCTTTGAGATGGACCATGGGTTTTCCCTTGAATGGTAAAGGGAGTTGGTAGAACCGGTCTTTCAAGCTACCATTGACATGCAGCATTGCACACTTTTTGAAGTTAAATTGCAGGCCCATCCTATCCGCAATGTGTGCAGTCGTGTTTAGCATGTGTTGGAGCTCTTTGGGCTTCTCAGCTACCAGAACCAGATCGTCAGCATAGGCTAAGATGCTCACCTTACTACACTTGATCTTAGCCAAAAGGCCGAAAAGCGATATCAATTAACAATGTGTATTCCATGCATTTAAAAAGAAGACTCATCATTCATTCATTTCTTAATGGCTCATTTGATAAGTATCAGCCACACCAGTCTTAGAAAACTGGTGCTGTGTATAATAAGATGTCAGCGAGAATTCAATACATTCAATGACAACCATAGTAGAGAATTTATTTCCAGGTCATTTAAAATAAGAATTTAGCAAAATTTATGTCTTCATTTGGGGGTTAGAAATCTGAGATTTTGCTTTTAAACGGAATGCAGGATAATCTAAAACTGACAGATTTATCCATCCATACCCAGGGCATTTTATGTTCAGTTGCATGAACAGTAATAAACGGACAAATTGAACCTGACCAATGCATCTGGGGAATAATCTGGCCCCAGGTTTCTCCTTAAAGTATTTACCAAAAGTCTCAACATTATTCAGGATGGAAAGAACTTGAAGGTTTTTTTTAAAGGAGGGGGAGGGGGGAGAAACAGATGTTGGAGAAAGTGAAACTGCCAGATTTACTCATTCTTTCTTCACATGTTGTTGGATAAAAACTCTCACTGTCCCTCACAGTGTTACCAGGTTCTCAAAATTGCAATAAAGAACAGTCAAAATTCATTATCAGACACATTAAAAGTGGTGTTAACAAATGCCAGAAGATCACAAAAGGGTTCCCTTTTCAGACAACGTCATTCCCCCTTGTTCAGCTGCTGTTCCGCCAGTGCTGCTTTTTAGTAACGGGATAAGCCATTAATAGATCCCTCATTCTGTTTCTGTCACGGATATTCCTGCGAGCAAAAAGGTGCCCCGTTATGCTGGCAAGATCCCAATGTTAATGGGAGGTCTCTTCTAACACTTCTGGGTAAGATCAGGACATCTAGGTAAGTGACACACTTTTTATGACCCTTCCTGGGTTACTTCTACCTTTTAAAGTGTGTTTTTGTGCTTGTTGTCATTTTTTTTTTCATGTACTTTTTATTTCTATTTTTTAATTTCCCACATTCTTGTCTTCTTGCGATAATCTGCAGGATTTCAATCAAGGAACCTTTATTGTTCAAGCAACCTAAGTAATAACTGAACTGCATAATGACATATTGATTATTTTTTAAAAAATAACATACTGGGGGCAAGCAGTACTGCATAGATATACTTTTGTTGCTCACTCATGTCACATTTACACTGGGCCTTCTATTTGTCAAACTATGGCCCTGAGGGGAAAGCTGTAGCTCGGTGATAGAGCACAAGCTTTATATGTAGACTGTCCCAGGTTCAATATTCTGTAACCAGGGAAAGACTGGTCTGAGGGCTTTTGACCATCAGTTTTAAGGCACCTTCCTAGGTTCCCATTTTCCTTGAAGTCCTTCCTGAAAAAGAAATGTGTGTTTTTGTGGGGAGGGGGTGTATTTTAGTATAACTATCTTTTCATGAACTGCTAGTATTAGAATATCAAACAGTGAATTATTATTGAATAAATATTTAATTATTAAATAAGGGTTATAATTTGTGCTTTGATTTGTTATATTTATGTCCCACGTGCAAGTTTCTGTTTATAGGGTTCATAAGCCTTAATCACCTCATGAGAATGTGTGGTCTAGCTTAAAATTCTTCCTTATTTTTTTGTAGGATTTATAGAAAAACCTTACAGACTTCACAAAGTTTATCTTCAGGGATAGATGTCAGAAAATTCTGAACAGCATACCTATGGCTGTTACAGTGAGTGCTGAAATAAGGCCCAGTTGTTTTTCCTCTCATTGACATTTTAGAGAAGAGCCTAAGTCCAAATTTATATCCAGGGAAGTGACCTGTAGAGCGCATCAGAGGCACATAATTATGAGAGCCAATGTGGTATACTGATTAGAGTATTGAACTAGGACTTGGAAAATCCAGGTTCAAATCTTCATTGAGCAATGGAACTCACAGGGTAACTTTGGATCAGTTACTCTCTCTCAGACTGACCTACCTCATAAATTAAGATACACTGAGGAAGAGAGGCATGCACTGTGTAGCTGGGGCAGGGATGAGTCCCCAAATAAAAATTCTCCCTCCCTATGATATTTTCCTTCAGTCTCCAAATTTTTAGCATTGCAAACAGTGGGACACTGAAAATTGCTCACACCTAGAATTCCTATATTTGTTCTCATTCACTTAGTAAATTTGCCTGCTTTTTTCCCTTTGGATGCCTAAACTATATTTCTAAATACACAACTGAAATTTTAAGTTACTTCAATGCTAGAAATTTGGGAACTGAAGAAAAAAATCATTGGGAGGGCAGAATTCTTATCTGGGAGAAATGTCCTATTTTTGCCCTTCTCCTCCACAGCTACACCCTTGCCATGTGCACTGAGGAAAGGCAAAATACAAATATAACTAACAAATAAATAAATAAATAAATAACATCAAACCCAAATGTGCATTTGTATGTTCAGAGCTGCATTTTGCAACTCCAAATGCATAGTGTTATGTATGTTTGTCAAAAGATAATGTCTATAAAGTGCTCATAATATGAATTGAGATCTACAGAGCTTTTTTCTTGCCTCAAAAAGCCATACTGCATTTGTTATTCCATTATACTTTTGTCAAAGTTGAAGAGGGAAGACATCCAAAATGTGTCATGCATCTATATTTGAAAGAACGTTATAAGAAGAGGTGGAGGAAATGGCAGCCTTTTTGTGGATCCATCAGTGCATTTCTTCTGACAGAAACCTGTTCTCATGAACTGAATAAGCCTTCTGAATCCTATAAATAGAAAAGCTTGCAAAATCTTGGCTTCTATTGTTAATGCTAAATAGATGACAACAGATAAGGTCTGAGGCAAAACTGGGTGTGAATTTCATGAAGCATTTGCTACCATTTAAACTGTCTTGGGTTTCATAATTTAATATCATCTTGAAAATGTTGGCAACCCAGGCATCCATTCAGACTGAAGACAATAATCACAGACTTCAATGAATTTTGGTTTCATAATGTCACCTGGTCACCAATCTGGATTAGCTGGTACCATGACATCATAATTTCCCCCACATACAGTGATATTGAGAGCTATTGATGGCATGTCCTGTCAATTAAAAGGGACGTGTTATTAGCGGCTGGAGTACACAGTGACCATGGGGGGATGACAACGTCATGCGATAGCAGGAACCTATTTGCACTACCGTGATGTTGTAATCATGCAATTTTAGCCTCATATGATAAAGTCCACAGTCTGCTGCTAGAAGTGACATCCAAAAAGGAGTTAAAATAGGGGGGGGGGAATAGAAGAATGAAAATCAACAAAGTAGCAAAATTTATTCAGTCTCTACTGACTTTATCAGACAAGCCCCTTACAGTATTCAAAAGAACGCTCCCCCTCTCCACTTACCTCTAATCCCAGCAAAGGCAGCTCTGGCAAGGAATGCAGAAAGCAGGAGCTCCATTCACTTCCTCCTTTGAAATCCCACAAAATATTGTGAGACTTCATTGCGTGGGAAATTTTTAAAAAACCACCAAAAAAACGCTTAAAAAGATTTTAAAAGCGCAAAAACACACTTTAAAATTCACAAGTAACACAGGGAGGGTCATAAAAAGTGTGTCACTTACCTGGATATCAAAATCTCACCCAGAAGCGTTCATGCAGACCGGCCACTGACGAGGTAAGTATAGGGGGGAAAGATGTGAGGTTTCACGTGCCGGCTATGCTGGCAAAAAACCAGCAGGGATCAGTTGATGGCTTAAGCCATCAATTAAAAAGTATGGGTTTTGGCAAGGACAGAACTGTGAAAGGGCGACGTCATCTGATATATACACCCTTTCGTGGTTATGTGGCATTGTTATGACACTGTATTTGATGTGTCTGATAAAGTCCTTAATACTGAAAACAAAGAGCTATGAAACAAACAAATACCTTGAATGCCTCTGCTATTCTTCAGTCAGGAGATAGTAGTGAATTTTGTTTCAGAAACTGAAGTGCTTACCTCTTCTACTCCAAAATAAAGTTTGATTCCAGCAGTGCAGGCTTTACGGTATGTAGGAAACACAATACTCTCAGGGATAGCATTGCATACGGATTTGTACAGGTATATATTGCATGCCTTGTACATATGAAATAAAATTAACACCAAATTGCTGTATTTCATAGTGCTTCATTCATAGGCTTTGATTAAACTGAAACAATTGCCAGGGTGGATAATATTTTCCAGGGGGATAAGAAACAGCTTGTATGCCACCCTACGGCAGCTCATCAATCTCCGTCCCCAATTTTTTCTCATTAGAAATAGAGGCCTGAGACTAGTTGAATGCCAAGGATGGCTGAAATCAAGCTTGCTAAAAGTCTGCCTAAACCGGGATTTGACCCTGTTTTCCAGTTTGGAAGAAGCAGCAATCTCACACCACAGACACACTCTCTCTCTCACACACACACTTACAGGAGCAATTTAATGTTCTTGCTTCCAGTGGAAAATCAAAAACATCTGTGAGACACAATATTGGTAGAAAAACCCTTAAGATCCCTGTTACATGGCACTGAAATGAACCTTCAGAATCATTGTTTTTCCTTTCTTGAAGGACTCTCTGAGGACTACATTGAAAACAATTCTGTCTTAGGAGATTTTCAGAAGCCTCTTGCCGCGCAAGCAGCCTCCGGAGCAGTAACGAGGCTGCTGCGCGGCAAGGGGTCCATTTTGGACGACGCCGTTTCTCTCTCAGCGTTGTCCGTGACTGTTGCAGCTAGCATTGGAGGTGGCCATGCTGTTTTTTACTCACGGAAGTTGTCCGTGAGTAAAAAACAGCACGGCCACCTCCAATGCTAGCCAGAACAGTCACAGACGACGCCGAGAGAGAAACGGCGTTGTCCAAAATGGACCCCTTGCCGCACAGCAGCCTCGTTACTGCTCCGGAGGCTGCTTGTGCAGCAAGAGGTGGTGAGAGGCATCTGAAAATCTCCTTACAGTCTAACAAAGTTCATATAAAAACTCCAACCTAGAGTAACATTGGTGAACTCCTATGGTGTATTACACTACATAACACTGTATATATACTATACACAAACAATAGGTGGTTCCCACAGTCATCCTTCTTATTCACCTTATTCAGGCTCATGGGATTTTTTTGGTGTGGTCTTCTACTAGGAGGTATATAAAGGGACTTGCCTCAAGGCCTCATGTTTTTAAGCTTTAGAGGATACCTTGGACATCAGGCCAACATATGTATGTCTCTGGAATAATAAAATATAGTGTTTTAGCAACAACAGATTTTAGCTGTTCTTAATTTGACTGTGAAATCCATGCAAATCTAAAATGTTAAATCAAGAGATGATAGATAGATAGATAGATAGATAGATAGAAATATTTAATATGTTAACAACGCCAGCATTTGCAATTTAAGAAATATGAAATATTGGTGAATGTATTATTTGTTGTTAATTGCCATAAAGCCAGCTATGACTTCTAGTAACCCTATGAATGAGCGACCTCCAAGATACCCTGTTGTCACCAGCCTTGCTCAGGCCCTGCAAAACCAGGGCTATGGCTTCCTTGATTAAGTCTATCCACCTCTAATAGTGCCTTTCTTTTTTCTTACTACATCTCATTTTGTCAAGCATTATCATCTTTTCCATTGAGCCATGTTGTCTCACAATATGCCCTGAGTATGATAGCTACAGTTTGGTCATTTTGAGGTCTAGGGAGAAGTTAGACTCAATTTGCTTTAGGGCCAATTTATCGATCTCTTTGGCAAGTCCATGGTATCTGTAGAACTCTCCTCCAGCACCACATTTCAAATGAGTTGATTTTCTTCCAGTCAGTTTTGTTCACTGTCCAGCTTCCACAACATTAAATAGAAACTGGAAATACAATGACATGGATGGTGCTCACTTTGGTATTCAACAATACAGCTGGACCCCCTTATCTGTGTTTTCAGTTATCCACAGCTGAAAAAACAGGGACTCATACCGTAGAGTTGCACTGGAAAATGGTTCCTCTCTAGGCATCTTCTAGGCCCCCCAACACATGTACTGGAAGTACTTTAATGGAGTTCGCTATTATCTGCAGTTTCCAGTATCTGTGGTAATCCGGGAGCTGAACACCCAAGGATGTGGGGGGTCTGACTGTATATCTTTACACCTGAGGATCTTATCTAGTTCCTTCATAGCTGATCTTCTAAGTCCTAGTCTTCTTCTGATTTTTTAACTACAATCTCCATTTTGATTAATAACTGAGCCAAGACAGAGAAAATCTTTGACTGTTTCAAATTCATTTCAGGCATTGATAATCACTCCATAATTCTGAATCTTCAGTTTTTTCATTGAAGTGAAACAACAAGGAGACAAGAGCCGTTTGTTATATTGTTCTTTTTTTTAATGCTGCGTTAGATAATTTGCAAAGTGCATTTTTGTAACAAAGAGTCTTGTAGCACCTTAAATACCAACATGTTTTTCTTGGCGTATGCTTTTATGTATCTTTAGTGCATCCTTGAGAGACAGCATGTGCAGTGGTTTGAGTGCTGGGCTAGGATTCCAGGAGACCAGGGTCTGAATCCCTGCTCAGCCATGGAAACCTACTGGTTGACCCTGGGCAAGTTACACTTGGAGGAAGGCAATGGCAAATCTCCTCTGAATAACTCTTGCCAAGAAAACCCTGAGATAGGAGCATCATAAGTCAGAGATGATTTGAAGTCACAGATCAGCCTCCCAAGACTACAGGGTTCAATGAGACAGAGAATGGATTCTCAACCTACTGTTGTCCTAACAGTGTGAAGCAATGAATGAGGGCAATGCTTCTTCCAGATGTGCCTAGTAACAGGATACAGCCTGATCAGCATCATTTTAATTCAGGAATGGCGAATATGTGGTCTCCTAAATATCATTGTACTCCAGATCCAATGATTACTTATTATACTGGCAAAGCTCTACTGGGGTTGTCTAAATGGCCAAAATATTCATCATGAAATGCAAGGAGAATGCTATCTGTCTTAATGGGATTCTGCCTTGTTTCACTGTGTTCAGAAGGAAGGGGGCAAAAAACACCATAAACACCATGGGAAAAGCCTTTGTGGCTTTCCCTCTGCTCATTGGGACAAACAATGCAAATTGATTCACTTTCCCATGCGAGTGGAATCTGAAAGCTGATTGGTTGAACAAGTGCAGGGGGCGATAGAGCTAGCTAAGAAGGCAAGTGCCCAGAACTGCCATGTTGGATTTTCACTTTAGCGAGAGAGTGCTAAAGTGATAAAATGGGTGTGGTTTTTTTTTAAAGGTGAAATATCACTTTATCACACATTGTATACAGTTGTTTAAAATATGTTCAGCAGTGGCAAATTGAAGCAAGTAAAAAAGCAAGTAATTCACTCATGGCCACCATTTTGATTCTAATGCGGATAGTTTCCTATGCCTGTGATAGGCAAAAACCCAAAATGCATTAAGATAAATATCAGGTGCTGCGAATTGCCATTACTGTGGAACAATCTTGGGTTGTTGTTTTTCCCCCCTCATATAAACAAGACCGAAGCTGCAGTTGAAAAAGGTCCGGAGATGCACAAGTTCCCCATTCCTACCGTAAATGTGTGGGATTGTGGTAAAACTCACTCTAAATGTTGGGGGTATGATAGGTATTAATCCAACATGCAGCTTCCCACATCAAATAGCTATCTGTCTTGGGAAATTAGATTGGAAAGATAGATTAGTTATCACTGCAGTTCTCATTGTAAAATGAATTGAGCTGTGATAAACCTCAATGTTGTGCCTTGTTTCTCTATTCCTAGTTGGCAGTGATCTCTAGTTCTCTTGTCTTTAACGTATCACAACAGCTAATCTACCTGTTTCTACAACGTATTGCCATGAAAGCCAGAACTATATTTTGGGCTAATTTGTTAAAGGACAGCATAGCCCTGCTTATGAACTGCAAAGATCCATTAAGTTGTGACCTTGTCACAGTGAACATATTGGATCTCAGCTGGGTTGAGAATTGATGGCTAGTGATAACATTTACACTCATTCTCTTGTTCATTTATTCCTAGATGATTGTTATGTTTTTTTCTTCAGAGTCTTAGTGAACCAATATGATGAGTAAGATGTAGTTGTTGCATCAGACTCATCAGGTTGCTTCAGTTAAACTGAGACTCCAAAGGAAATAATCCATATCCTCATGTAGCACAGATAGTTCTAGGTATAATAATTCTATTCTGTGAAATGAACAGAAGGGGAAAAAATAACATTACCAAGAGAAACTCCTTTGTATAGTTACAGCACAGTACATTTAATCTGTAAACAGGCAATGAATAGGAAAAATATAATTATCCCCCAAATGCTTTCTAAGCTTAAGGGCTAAATTTCTAAAGAGGTGTGTAGGGAGTTGTATGAGTAAATCTCATTATTGTTAACAGGATTTATGTATTAATCTTTTCACAGCATTAAAAAAAAAAACAGGAACAAAAAGGGCCAGGAAAACACAAAACAGGGTGGTGGGGGGGAGGCATAAAGAATCAGCTCAAAACATTCAGTTTTTCTTATTCATTTATTCCTTGGACTATCCAGGAGGGCAAGTTATATACAGAATGTTCCAAATACAGGTAGCAAGCAGGCATATTTGCTTCAATTTACTGTAATGTATTCATTTCTGAATAAAAGATAAAATAGCTTCCTAAGCAAGCATGAGGCACGTTATTATTGATTACATTTCTGCCCCATCCATGAATTTCAGGCAGTGTACATGGTTTGCCTCCTCTCCACTTTCTTTTCAGAGCAATCCTGTGAGAAAGGTCAGGCTGAGAATGACTGGTCCAAAGTCAACCAGTTAGTTTCATGATGCAGGGCTCATCTACATGGGCAATTTACCCTGTTCTGCCTCCATCTTGGAGCCCTGCAGTCCTGATGATGCAGGGCTTTCCCCCATTTTGCCCCCAGACAGTCCTCATGACCCCTGGGGCAAGGACAGGCCTATGATGGGGGGGGGAGGTGGGGTAGGGCTGGAGAAAACATTTTAAAATAATAGCTGGTCAAATCTGCTCCAGTCGGGGGGAAATGGATGAGGCCCCATGTAACCACAGAAACCTATTCCGGTATGCCAGCAGATTGCTGCAGCTATCCTCTACCTTACTCTTACGTCGCCAAGAAGGGGGACTGCAACATATGACCAAAGCTTGTCGCATGCAGGGGGCTTTGCTCAAGGTCCATCATATTACCACCCTAGAAGCCTTTAAAAAGGCTGTTAAAATGGATCTTTTCTGGCAGGCCTTCCAGATTAGCCTTCCAGATTAAAAAAAACTAAACAAAACTAAAACAAACAAACAAAAATCTACCTGCAATTTTATTGAATTTGTATCTTTAAATGTTAATATAGTCTGCTGTTTAATTTCTATTTTATTGTTTTTTGTTGTTGTTGTTGTTTTTATGGTTTGGGGGAGGGATGGGATATGGGATTGTTTTTCAACTTTGAGCTTTTATTGTTATAATATCCTGTTGTTATAATTATGTTGTACTCTGCCTTGATTCCCTAGAGAAAAGGCAGAAAATTAATAATAATAATAATAATAATAATAATAATAATTATTTACTGCGGGCCTTCTTCCTGACACCAGATAGTGTGTCGTGGAGGGCAGTGGTGGTGGCAGCAGGGATGGGCGAGCATGTCTGTCTGGACTCTGTCCATTTCATGGCGGTAATGGGGAAGGAACAAGCCTGTTCCATGGGCAGGATACACTTATGGGGAGTCAACAAATTCTGGCCTGTGTAGATGAGCCCTCAGTGGGAACACAAATCTGGATCTTTAATGTACGGTACAATATTCTAACTACTGCACTACACTGGTTTTCAGATAAAGTAGCAAACTTCAGCAGATATGTGGAATTAAGTTAAAACAGAAAGATTTTTTCATCAATTGCATAGACTGGTGAAGGTGGGGTGAGAAATCGGAAGTACTTCATTAAAGATATACTTCTTGTGGGGATTTTAGAGCCACCACTGCTGCTTTGGCACAAATTGGCCATCTGTGGTGTTAGCTGTATTAGCTCCAAAGTCCATAAGTATCACTATGGAGGTAAGCTTGTCTGTTTGAGTAGGGAACCAATTGAATAATATGGGATCTGATCCACATTTTATGTCATCTGTGGGGAGTCCCAGAACTGAACACCCATGGATCTGTACAACCCACTGTACTTAAAACTATTAATTGTTCCAGTCTTGAATTCAATATCCACAGGTAATCTTACCAGGGGCATGAAACTCCCCCATTTTTGTTGTAGTTTTTGGCTTTCTGGAGATTATCAGACATGGGGGAACATGCCAAAAAATGATGTTCCCAACTGCGTCACAAGATCACAAAAAGAACAGAAAGGGAGACCTTACCAGACATTGTGTCCTTCAGCTGTTCCAGAGGCATAGCGCCACCACCGCTGCAGCTTCCCGTTTTCATTATGAGGAAAAGCCGCAAATTAAAAGAGACACCTGACTGATGGCTGCGCTATGCCCCCAGGACACTGGGGGACGATGTCATCTGGTAAGGTCACCCCTTCATAGAATCATAGAATCATAGAATTGCAGAGTTGGAAGAGACCACGAGGGCCATCCAGTCCAACCCCCCTGCCACGCAGGAAATCTTGATCAAAGCATCCCCAACAGATGGCCATCCAGCCTCTGTTTAAAGACCTCCAAGGAAGGAGACCCCACCACGCTCCGAGGGAGTGTGTTCCACTGCCGAACAGCTCTTACTGTCAAAAAGTTCCTCCTCATGTTGAGGTGGAATCTCTGTTCCTGGAGCTTGCACCCATTGCTCCGTGTTCCAGTCTCATGTTCTTTTAGTGGTCTTCTGATATGGTTTTTGCTGTGTCTGATAATCTCCTCTGTCTCCATTTTTCCTTTTCAGTCTTTTTGTATCAGATTTTGACATTTCCCCCCATCAACATTTGTGTTTTTTAAAAATATTTTTCTTAATATGCACATTTTTCCCACTGACAAAAGTCTATTTGTGCACATTTTCAACTGCACATATTTTTAGCTGTTCACATTTTAAGAAGTGCTACATTGTGTGTGTTTTATTTTCCTAAAACTGCATTTTAGCCCTTTTAGCCTTTCAAATTATTAT
The DNA here is from genome assembly GCA_030847615.1 of Gambelia wislizenii. NCBI lineage: Eukaryota > Metazoa > Chordata > Lepidosauria > Squamata > Crotaphytidae > Gambelia > Gambelia wislizenii. The sequence goes on along the minus strand of JAUMIR010000001.1, from coordinate 113,662,411 downwards.
TAAAATTATTTGTATCTTGCATTTTACCCAAAACCAACACTGAAGGCAGCTTACAAATTAAAACAAGTATAATACAGTTAAATCATTCATATGTTTATATTATTGTAGTGAGGTATGTTTTTTCTTGTGATGAGTCCTAAGAGGGGCAAACCCATGCTTTTATCAATATTCTCAAATCCACATCCTTTTTCTTCCCTAAACCTCTCCATAAACTTTCTCTTCATTTTCACTTTTGATTGTCTCTAATGAAAGCTGTCAATTATTTATATTAATTAGCTGGGGAAAGGATGTTAATGGGATGAGATTTTAAATAGGCTCCGTCAAAATGATGTGGATAAATTGTTCCAATTTTGTCATTCACCATGTGTCCTCCTTCATTTTACTGCATCATCTGTTCCTCAAAACTAGTACAAAAATATTCAGATATCATAGCAGACTTTTCTGGCACTTAACACATTTTGCTATTCACAGGCATGAATGAATTCTATTTGTTAGTCCAAATTAGAGTAGACCCATTTAATGGATTGTTTACTAGTAAGTAAACACATAGGGGTTTACCGCACTCTGAAGTAAAACAGCAGTGCAGCAGGAAGGTTTCATCTTCCATGCTGCCTTACCACATGATGCTGACATTCTTCCGGTGTTTTCTTGTTCCAGTCCTATGAGAGACCAAAGTAAAACTGCATCTTTTACTAATGTTTTTTTCCAGTTAGCAAAAAGATGGACTCCCTCAGATACGTTGGACTCCCTCAGGACCAGAACGATGTCATGCAGTAAGGTAGCATGGAAGATGAAAACTTTTTGCTGTGCTGCCACTTTACTTCTGAGTACAGTAAGCCCCATAGCAATTGTTAACAGATCTGCTCTACTTGGAACTAGCAAGACAATTCAGGCCAGTGTCTTTTCAACTGACAATGGAGCTGCTTGATTGAAAAACCAAATCTGATGCTTAACGAAAACCAGCCGTGAATAATAACATTCTTCCATATGCGAATATGCAGGCAAAGGCCCAAATCCATTTTAGTTACAGAGTAAATCTGTTGAGTATATGAAAATGTGATAGATAAACACATCCATAAATACTATTGATTCAATGAGACTAATTGGGACTAATGATAGGGTTTAGGTTAGTCTACTGCTGGCCTGTGACTAATTTTTGGAGTTATCTAAATGTTTATTTTATGTATTGATAAGGCTTTGGTCCTTTATGTTACCTAGCAGTCTGACAGTCACTTGCATAAGATGAAGAGAATAGGCTAATAGCAGTATGGACAAAATCTGAGTCCTGTGGTTGGTTAAAGCTATGTGCTTTCTTTCACTCAGTGTATATTAACTCTCCTGAGAGAAAAATCTCATGTGTTCATTATGGTAATTGTTCACTATGCTCATTTGTTCACTATGCAGTGTGGGATAGGAACAAAACTAAAAACAGTTTCCCTTTTTCCCATAGGGATAGTCTAATAAATCTCAGGAAAATCTCCAAAGCATGAATGGGGAACCTCTGGTCCCAGGCAGATCTCTGTTAGATTGCAAGTTTTGCCCATTGTTATCGCCAGTCAATGACTGAAGAAGAACCAACAGTGACTGGAGATAGGAGAGCATTCTTGGTGATAAGAGAGCATTGGAGTTAGGACAGCATTCTTTCAAAAGACGGATTCAAACTACAGGAAAAGAAATTCCACCTAAACACTAGGAAGAACTTCCTGACAGTAAGAGCTGTTCGACAGTGGAACGTGCTGCCTTGGAGTGTGGTGGAGTCTCCATCTTTGAAGATTTTTAAAGAAAGGCTGGATGGCCTGTTGGGATACATGCGAGACCCCCCTGAGCATGCCCAGAGAGTCAAGCTGCACTATAGCACTAGGCACATGTAGATAGTTTTATACTGAAACAAATCATGCAGACACAGTGTGTCTAACAAACTTCTACTTAGGCATAGCAGAGCACATGTTACAAGTCCTGTGTCTCCAGCATCAAACAAGAGAACAGAAAGGAACTGCAGAACACACAGTACCAAGTACACTCACATATACATATCATGACGGGATATGCAGTCATGTCAACAAACTGTGTTTCTGAGGCTTACTGTCTGTTTATTTCTTTCCCACAGAGATACCAGCCTTCAGACTTTTCTGCTGGCTTTCTCCCCCACACTTCTGGCTTTTAAGCAATAACATTCACACCAGCTGTGTATAGGTGTTGATGACCTCTACTGGCCACAGCTTCCTTTGCTATAGAAAAATCCACATACATTTTTACTTTACAGTTTAACATACAAATATACTCAACATGGCCATCTGTTGGGGGTGCATTGATTGTGTATTACTGCAAGGCAGGGGGTTGGACTGGATGCCCCTTGTGGTCTCTTCCAACTCTATAATTCTATGATTCTTCAAACTTTGCCTGTGGTTATCTCCAGTCAGTGATTAGAGAAAAGCCAGGAGTGGATGGAAAATTGTTGTTCTTTTTACTCTTATTATTTTGTAGAATATAATTATGCTTTGAAAGCCAGAAAGCTTTTGTGCTGGGGCTCCACTTGTCAGCCTTGACTATCATTGGCCCATAAGCCACGCTAGCTCTAAGCTAATTGTTAATAAAGACATCAGTAAAATATGAATGTCAAATGCATAATGATTGAGGCATAATGATATACAGCATTCTTGGACTTAGACATTGTTGCATACAAACAAGATATAACATATCCTATTAGGCTAAATATCTGTCACACTTTGTAGATAAAGAAGCTTAAATTAAGCAGCTCTGAGAGTATCTTGGAATAGGAAATGTTCTGGATTTGGATCAGGTCAGCATTAGACAATGATGTGTGTCAGCAGCAGTTTAAATATAGCCTTTTCAAAAGATACCTTTAAGGTAAGCAGAGATTGAGGCATTTTGCTTCCTCACAATAAACGGTAACTCTTAGCATTAAGTATAAATTTTGCACTTCCCCAACAATATCTCCACATGATCTGCTCTCAGCACATCACTGCTCTTTTGCTGAGTGATAGCTTTTCAATTCACACACAAATAAATCCTTGAGCCACATTGCAACATAGGACTTTTTCGGACTATAGATTTATACTGTGGCAGTAATAGAACAAGTATTAGCGTTGTTGTTGCACAACAGTCTCAACAGCGTTCGTACGTGCCGTTTTTTCGTAACAGTAACGGCATTTTATTTTCGAACAGCGTTATATCATGTTTCTATTATGCTACAAATAACAATTTTAAAATTACCTTCTCACGATCTCTCCTTTTGGAAAGGATACATTTGCGTTGCAGTGCCACGAGAAGCAGACGGGAGCACGCGCAGTAACATCTCCTGTGCACCATTCTCCATTTTCCTTGATCCTTCTTTGCTTGGACTATATTTTCTTATGATAACACATACCTCCATTCTTCCTGAGGGAAATGTTCTTGTATTATCACATATATACTAGTGCTTCATGGGATTTGAAGGCACAGTGATGTTTTTACGTCATGCGATGGCTACCGTACTCTATTTCTCATGATCTAGCCCTTTTTTGCACTCTGGTATGTGTATTTGCAAACACTGCTGTGACATAGAAAGACAGGGAAAAACTTGGCTGCAATCCATTACACATGTGTTCAGTTCCCTGTCATCAAAAAAGAGGAAGGTGTTATTTGGGAGACGACTTGCTAGATGTGTGAGAGCATCCTCTGTGACTGATCTTCTTGCATGGTGGGGGACCACACCTGCACCTCAACATTGGTGGGTGCACCCCCGTGAAAAGGCAGGATGGTGGAATGAGGAGGTGCTTACAGAGTGGGACAATGACATGTGGGTGAAAAACCCTATTTAAACTTGCTGGGAGCCTCAAAGTACACCTTGTTCGGCAATGCTATAACATGAGATGACCTATATCGGCGGAGGAGAGGGTTGCCATGACAATATGGTGGTTATCCACTCCCTTGCTTTATAGAAAGACGGCATCACATTTCAGGGTTGGTGTGACAACTGTATACGAGATAGTGATAGAGTTGTGCTTGGCCATGGAGAAAGAGCTACTTCCAAAGGTTGTAAAACTGGGTGATTATAGGAAGGTTGGTTTTATTCTTCCTTGACTTAACATGCCTTTTGCATGACATCTATGATCTTACCCTGCCAATTTTGAGCATGTGTGACTGTGTGTTTTTCTCATGTGCTTGTTTCATCCGGGGGGGGGGGTGTCACACAAGAAAAAAAATGTACTTTGCAGTTCAGGGTTTGATGGCGGATTCTCTTTAAGAACAACCGCCATGTACAAAACATCTAATGTCATGCCTACAGGAAAATTCCAAACTTTACCTACTCTTGACTATTCATTTATTAGAATGTGGTTTTATTGTACATGTGCTGTGGTGTTCCCTGTCCCATTCACATATGTCAATACTGCAAGTATTGGATTGCCATGTGAGGTTTCTGTTTGCTTTGCTTTATCACGGCTGTTCTGCCATTAGAGGAAACATTCTTAACTATATAGGGCTGGTCTTGTTTTCCCTTCCTTCCTTGGGATAGGATTTAAAATAAAACACTTGCCATGATATATTGTTTTAAAACCTCGGTAACAGGAGCAACATGGGGGAGCAACAGCCTACTTGCTATGAGGGGATGTTGAGTGATGTTTCAGTTTGGGTTGTTTTTTATCATGACTGTCACGTTAATTGTGCCCTCAAGCTGGTGGGATTTTCTGTGCTTCTATATTTGGGGGTCTATTATATGCTACGTTTTCAATCAGATATTACTTGTCCCGGGATTAAAATCTCTTCTTCCAAAATTTTACAGTGATTAACCTTTTGATTTTAGTGCTTTGCAAGCACTGGGTTAAGTTATTTTTAAACTGCACTCCTACTTTTGGTCGCATGTTGGGTATTTTTTTTGGGGGGGGGGGCTTTCTTTTTATCCTAAAAAAAAATCCAACTATCACTCCAAGCAGTCTCGGATTATTAAGAGAGCAGTAATTGATAGCAGCTTTGGAGTGGTTCTTAGAGATTTTCACAACACATGTGGATGGTAGTTCTGTATCAATTTTTTTTGATATGGCTGTACACTGTAATGTTTGGGAATTTCAGTTCTCTCCTCTGAACAGCTATGCCATTAAGTTGAGGGAGGGTTGCAAGAGCAGCTGGTGTTTACCAGAGACATTGGGAGTACTTCTATACACCTTTACCATAAAAAATTTTCTGATGTCATTTTCTACTGTTCGTTTCATTACGCACTCAATATATTGGATTAACTACTTCCTTTAATTTTTTTTTCCTTTCAGTAATGAGTTCCTTACAATGACAATGCCCAGGCATTGCTCAAAAGAAGTTCAGATACCCATGTTTCCACTTTGTATGCTATTACTTGCATTTTTAAAATGTGGATTATGTTACATTACTCTAGGTGTTGTTCCATTTGGTTGGCTTTCCTGACCAATTACATCTTTCCTTTTTGATAATATTGTGTTAATACGGGGTTGCAAATCAACATCTGTGAGCAATGACTGGTGTACTATTTTCTTAAACATAGTTATATGCGTGGTTTGACCGACTAGAAATTCTTTTAAGATGCTTTCATTATGGCTATGATGCTAAACGTTGCTGTATTTATGAGATGCTGGCTTGAGGTGTTGCCCTGAAAATTATATAGACTTATTATGACTTGACAATCCTTTTGGCCTTCTACAATGGAGATCTTTATACCGGTTCGCAAACTGATGCAATGGATTAAATTATCTAGAGCTGGCTTTTATTACAACCACTGGCTTTTATTACAACCAGGGTTACTCTTATGGACCAGCTACCTACACTCATGATCAGTTTACAAACTGTGTTATAACATGTCACAACACAATACACACTGCGGATTTGACTTGTTAATACATACACAACAACCAATGTGTCTTCTTTTTGTCTTTCCAGATTTTGGATGATTTCAACTGCCTCAGTTTCCCACACTGCATTGATGCTCTTGATGGCACTCATATCCCAGTCTGTCCTCCTATTGGAAGGGCGGAAGAATACATTAACAGGAAACAGGGATTCTCAATTGTGATGCAGGGGACTGCTTACCATTCGGGATGTTTCATTGACATCGAGCTCAGATACTCAGGGCAGCATCATGACTCACATGTTTTCAAACATTCTGCACTGTGCCAGGCCATGGATGCGGGTGTTTTTGTACCTGGGAACCCCACACTTGTGATAAATGGGGTTTCTATCCTGCCATTAATCGTAGCAGACGGTGCATATCCCATGAGAAAGTGGCTACTGAAACCTTACACAGGGCCCTAGACGAAAGGAAAACCATGTTTAATAAGGCGCTATGTAGGGCGAGAAATGTGGTGGAACATGCATTTGGTTGGTTGAAATCGAGGTGGGCCTGTCTATCTGCAAGACTGACTGTTGCAGAGCATAACTTTGTTCCTGTTGTGTCTGCCTGTGTTGTGCTGCACAACATTTGTGAAACCCAGGGAAAAAGTCCTTGATGAACTTCATCATCCCAGGAATGAAGTAATACTGCTATGTTTGGGGGAAAGATATCGTAGATACAATACCCATGCAAAGGAGGGAGAGGTTGTTCGTTCCGCTATTGCTGACATGTTGTATTGTTGATAACTGTTCTATTTCCATATTTTAGCAGCAGATGTGAAAAATTATATCCCTTTTTTTATAGGGTTAAAAAAATGCTCTTTCAAAGGTGTGGATAGGTATTTCTATTTTTGATGGGGGAAAAAAAACATGTCTGTTTTCTTTTTTGGGGGAGATTATTTGATAACTAGTATGCCAGCCACACACAGCATGTTGTTAAATGTTGAAATGGTTAATTATAATAAAGTTCCTAGGATCTCTGTGCATGGCCTGAAACATTCAATTTTTAATTTTGCTATTAAGTATAAAATGCTGTTGTTATTTTTTAAATGCTATATGTTGATGATGCTCGTATGTGCCTTCCCTATGTTTACGATGCTTTCCGTTAGGAAATAACCTTTTCCCCCACATTGCTTACCAAAATCATGCAAGAAATAAGTGTCTGGAAGCATCGTGCAAATAACACTTTCTGGTTCCTTGTAACAGTATTTAGGTGATTTAAAATTCCTTTTTACGAATGTAACATAACAGTTTTACAAGTCAGGAGCCATTACTGTCTTCCAAGTACAATGAGAAAACTTTTAACTTTAACTTTTATTTCTTTGAGGCCTGTCATTAATCTGGCTGAGAGATGAAAATGCCTCTCCATAAACAGAAAGTCTGTGGATATTGCTGTGGGACATCCTTATCAAATAAAGTTGAATAGTCAAACTGTGACAGTGTGGCATTACACTCTACTAGGTGGGTGTGTATTGTTATATTAATCTATTTGTAAAAGGGACCCGCGTTTATGTGTTATCTGAATACTGGCACATTTGTCTCCACAAGCATGACATTTTCCCTCTTTGTTATACCTTTATGCCAAAATGGTTGTAAAATGGGAATATAAGACTTCTCTAGGGGTTTTATTTATAATAAAGTGTAAAACGAACAATGGAGGAACCCAAAATAATTTTTGATGACAACAGTTTCTGGTAGGGATCAAACCCCCCACCCCAAAATGGCAAATATTTAACATCTGCATAATAACTGGCTAACGTGGTAATAACATAAACTTTTGCACAACAGTAATAATGTACTTAATGTTTATAGTTGCAAATTTTCACAAGGCTATGCAGGTAAAGCAATAAATATACGTGAATTAATATAAATTAAAACCGTCTCTTGAAACACATGTGGACAATGTTTCTGTGAGCACGAGGCATTCACTTGTGCCAGAAAAAAGAAATATTATATTATTGCTAATAAACATAACTTTCATGAAACGGAAAAAAAAATTGAACGTGGTTACGTCACACATGTTCATATAGCAACTATATAGATTTCCAGACAACACTATTTTAGCTAGGATATTCTACTTTGGTCGCAATGGCTGCCTCCTGCTGAATCCTGGAATTAGCAGATTAAGGAAGGTCCTTTACAACTCTTTGCAAAAGATATCTTGGGCCTCATCAAACTGCAACCCCGGGGATTGCATGGGAGGCAGCCATAGCCGTTACAGTGGATTAGTAACACTATGCCTGTGTTGGCTGGAAATCTACAAGTATTGCTTTTATATATCTCGAGGTAGTACAATTCAAGGCATCGAGGTAAGGCACAACATTTTTGATGATCAGCTCACAATGTGGTTATGGCTTCACAACAACTAAGCTTCTTTGTTGCTTGAGACACTTGTCGTTTCTGCTCTGAGGATCTATAGTTTTTGCTATTGTAAACGGTTGTGTCATGTGGGAGGGCGCTTTCACCTTTATACTCCATACATCGCATCTAACACACAGGTTGTGGATTTGAAATTAAAACTTTGTTAGAGTTGTTAAGACGGTGCTTTTTGTGTATCTTGATGTTTACCTTGGCAAAATGCAAACCTAGGGGCTGAACTTTGCCTTCTTCTTTCTATCTCTTTTTGGTTTTGATGGAGCAGGGGAAGAAGGCTTTGGTAAACCTCCCTCTTGTGTTTGGGATGTTTGCGGCTGCTCCTGGGAAGTAGTGGCGGTGGTTTCTTCTACTTCGGGAGAATAATCGTCTGAGGTTGATGTCGAAGTCCTTTTCATTTTGGATGCCAGCAGTCTCCTCCTTGCTGCAGGCTTTGGTCTTGACATGCCACTCTTACCATGAGTAGCTGTGCTTGTAGATGTTGAACGTGTTGCTAAGTTTTCCATGGATTGGGTGCTAGCTGCAAGAGATTGCATTAGTGATCCTGCAATGTTTGCAACAGGCCTGAGACAATTTATCATTTCCTTTCTGTCCTCTCTACTCTCTACCATTTTGCGTTTCATTAATTGCTCGATGCGGCAGAACACGGCCGTGTCTGCTTCCATATGACTGGTTAAACACTGATCGTACTTCTCCTGGGCTTCTAGGGCTATCCTTGCCTGCTCGTTTGCATTTCTCATAATCACTAGTGTGATCGCCTCTCCTCTTCTACCCTTTTTTTCATGCGATCTGAGTCTGCGTAGACGGGCTCCTGGGGACATGCTTGACAGTCCGGGAACAGATTTGCTCTCTGTAAAAATATCAAGAGTTTCTGTGAGTTACAGTTTTAAGATACCCTTTGTGATTGGCCAAAACCCCATAACCCAATTCACATACCTCTTCGCATTTAATTTTAGCAGGTATGATTTTAACGTGTCCCTTAAAATGTACTGCTCCCTGTTGCTCTCTCTGCAGTTTCAGGTTTTATTTCTATCATTGATCAACTTGATCTTGCGTGATAAGAATTATTACCAATCTAGACCACAAAATCATTCCGCAGTTGTCTCAAAATATCAAAGTATACTGACCACTTGTTTTCCTCGGAACGGAAGTGTAAGACTACACAGTATAATTTCTGATATCTTACACTTTAAAGAAATATATACAAACCTTCTTCTGCTTCTGCTTGGGGGGATTCCTGAGCGTTGGCAATGATTTCTTCCTCTGTACCTACTCCTGTTTACAAAAAGGTAGGAAATATTTAGTTAAAGGAATCTTGAATGATCGGGTAATATTAATGATACATGGACATTTACAATAACTTTGAACAAAACCTAAAACTCTGTTTTGCCATTGGCATACATGGAATGCTGTCTGTTATAAGTGAAAGTCTTCAAGTATTTGCAGATTGCAAACACCTTTCCTGATAATTCTATATGTTTACAAGTTCTACCCATCTATTTATTTAGCACCTTCTGTGCGTGCGGTTTCTTCTGGAAAGCTAACATTTGTTCTAGACCAGTGCTACATTCTGAGTAATACACCATCTGAGTGAGGATTGTCACCCGAGGCATGATAGATGCGAACTTACCTTCCTCTGCAGCAACAGTGTCTATGGTGGAGTCCTCCTCTTGATCTGATTGCTGGTTGGCAACTTGAAGTCTTTCCATCCTTTCCTCTTCTTCCATGGACTCGTGCAATTCTCTGAGGCCTCCTCCGAGTCCGTATCTGTTAATATAACGTGACAAAGAGGTTATGTGCTCACATAATGAGAAATGTAATCTTCGACCATAATTTTCTTATATATCTGTTTTGAATAGATTTACTTGCATATCTTAAACACATATTTGCTTTCAAAATGTCTACATATACGGCAGAGCCGCTCTTTAAAAGATAGAGTTGTCAGTACTATGTTGCACGTGTAACTGAACAGTGCTTCTACAGAGGTACTTGCATTAGCAGGACAATTGTTGACCTGCGTTATAGCTGTTAAACATTGAAACACAATCCTTTTGTATTTCCTTGTGAAAGATGCAGAGATGTTATGTTGTCTTTCCCTCTTTATGAATTTTTAGAATGCTTATTCCACCCCACAAGCCCTTTTTGACAAACCTTCCATTAGCCGGATAACTTTGCCTTAAGGCAAACCAAGGGGAACTTGCTTTGCAATTGTTAATGTCCTGTACCAAACCGAAGGATGGATGGTGCTACTCTTCCTTTTTTTTTTTTTTTTAATTTCAAATGAAACATTATATTTCCTTCTAGGGAAAGAGTTATGTGAACACATTTTGCTTGGGATTCCTTTTACCAATTACACAGAGAGCACATGCAGTATATGAAAAAAACAAGGCACATGAGCACGCCAAGGACACCAAAAATGGAAAACTTTTTCTTTCAATAAGACCTTTCGAGCACGGTGAAGTACTTTCATTACAATGAATTTTTAGGAGGTTGAGCACATGTTGCCATTCTATATAAAATTAAATAATGGAATACTTCCTTTCCTGGTCATGCATCTGATGCAGTTTGCTCTTTTTACCAGGTGTGCGCGTGTGTGTGCAAATTTATTTAGAATTTTTGAAATTTCTAACTGCACTAATAAGAAATTATTTTTACAAATGCTTATATTTTTTTTCCTTTTTATGGTGGCCCTCAGACAATTACAGCACTAATTCTCCATTGGCAGCAAGCAACAAGATTGGAACAGTATTGACAACCATTACTGGTACATGTGCTTACCTTTATCTGCAATCTGGGAGGCGTCAATGGTGGCCAGTGAATCATCCAGCTCCTGGGAACTTGGAGGCTCTGTCCGGTCAGATGGTCCACCCTGGCTACTTCTATTTGTCAAAATTGTCTTCATAGACAGACTCCTGCAAAGGCGTTGAGGGACTACACCAGCATCACCTCCCAAAATGTTGTCTAGCTCTTTGTAATAGGAGCAAGTGGCTGGACTGTTGCCACTAATCCTTTTATGAGATATCACCCTCTTAAATTCAATCCTCATACATTTCATTTTCAAGTGACACTCTTCAGCTGTACGTTTGTGATGTCTATTTCTCATTTCCAAGGCTATTTTTTCAAAAATATAAAAATTTCTACGAGAGCTTCTCAAGCCCTCCTGTACCCGCCTTTCTCCCCATATTTCAAGACGGTCCCTTATCTCGTCGTCTCTCCATCCAACCCCCTACCTTGTCTGCACCTGTCCTCAACTGGGGCATCCATACTTCTAATAAAGTTATAGGGGGAGTGTTGTTATAACCTCTCAAAACCCTCTCAGACTCACTCCGTTCCTGTTCACGACAACTTTGGCATGCGCGTGCGCAAAAGGGTCGTTTTGTTGTTACAGGAAGACTTCCGTGTTGTTGCAGCATTATTATGTAATCTCATCCTTCCAATACGGCATCTACATAGAGCCTTCAGTGGTTGCTAGGAGACCGCAAAACACGACTCTGTCGTGCTCCTCCGGAGAACTTCATTACTTCCTGGTTTAGCGGCTACTGCTAACATTCCCTTTGTATTTTAGCCATATGTCGACGGGGGGGGGGGAAATATAGGTGAGTAAGGTATCAATGTGATAATTATTATTTGAAGCCTAGATTTTCCTGTTCTGTATGAGGCCAGTATTGTTCCACACAACAATGTATACTAACCTCTATATAATTTCATACGCATTGATCCACTCTACAAAGTATGTAGCTCAGTGCGCGCAGCACCAATCTGTTCACTTCAACTGTTTACATGAATTGGTTTTGCAAAATACAAACATAGCCCTCGTCCTTAGTTGCAATGGTGTCCTGATTAGGAATCTAATGGCAACATGCCAACATTTAGCCTTTCGGAAAGAATGGCTAAACGTCTTTTCATTTAAATCCACACCGCAACCCTCATGCTCAGTCACTCAAGAATTACCCCCCGTGTATAAATGGATTAGTATAACGTAGCAATGTCATGCCAGTAATAAATGTAGAAATTGTGCCACACTATATACTTAAAATCATATAGTCCACTTTCAAAGACATACCTTTAAGGACCATTAAGAATAACAGAGGTATTCCACTTTGCAATTTATAGTTTGCAAAAATTATTATACAAACATGTTATAGCAATAATTGTCCAAAATCCCGTCCTGGAGAGTTAAGTTGTCAAATTGAAACTTCTTTTACTATGCCAGTCAATCTTTCAATTACCCTATGATTTATTCAAAGGCTGTATTATTATATTTCTGCTCTAGAACAATGTGATGAAGAAGAACCCGGCACTTCTGGAAAGGAGTGCAGGAGTCCCGACCATCCTCCTTGCTGTAGGCAGTTGATTGAACAAATGAATACCTTGATTGCTGAAGGTATGTTCCCTTCCTCTTGGTCTCCAAATGTCCACTGTTGGGAAACCTTCTGAGAGATGTATTTGTCATACATGTATATGTGTGAAGGTGACATTTCCCTATGACCACCCTTTCTAATGGTCAATAACCACTGATACGCATATTGAAAATATGTTCTGGATAAACAGCAGTGCTTTGGACAATGTTTAATCTGTATATGGGTATCAATGGCTGCTGGGGCCACAACAACTCATCCTTTTTTTCCTACATCTAGTTTTAAAGGGGATGATTTGGGGAGCCCTTGGTTAAAATTGAATTCAACATATGTTTTTTCCATGCTCCCAGCAATTGTTGTTTGGAAGTGGGATGCTCTGCCTGGATGTGAGGTGGAGTCTTCATCTTTGTGAGCATTAAAACAGAGGCTCAATGGCCTTCTGTCGGGAATATTGGGATTTTGTCTTGCAGGATGTGTGAAGGTGGTTGTCATGGATGGCTTTTTGGGTCTCCTTAAACTAGATTAATTTGGAGCCTATCTCCAGAGCTGTGGAGTAGCAGCAAATATGTACCGTAAGGAAAAAAGGGAATAAGCCTTTATCCTGTTATAAATGTCTTACCCCCTATGTTAGATTGAAGCCACATCCAATCAAGATTTTCAAATGAAAGGTTATACAAAATAAATTCGTTAGAAGTAATAAAGGGAAAGTAACAACTGCAGGCGAGTACAGCGCACCCCTCTGTAATGAAAATTCCTATAGGAGCAAGCAACGCAAGTCACACCCAACGGGAATGATCCAAAAAGCGAAATATATTTATATGTAAACGTTAGGAATTGGCTAGTTAATTCCATATGAGAAATTCCTTATGCAGGAAGTGGTTACTGAGCGTGTAGTCATTAACAAATAAAAAGTTAATAATACAGAACAATAAGAAAGCATGTGGTACCATTCACAAATAATGGGGGTTAAGAATTATGTCACCCTGTCCATGGAATGAAATCATTCAAGTTAATTCTATCTCAATAGTCTGACATGTTTTTTTCCCAGTCTTCCAGTAAAGACTATGAAAGAGACCTACAACGCCAGAATGCAAACCATCGAGCGTCAGCACATTGGATTGGAAAAGAAGATGTGGGTGATGGAGGAGTATTACAGGCGATTGAGGGGAGGTTCTCACAGCGAGCAGGAATAAGTAACCAATACTGGTAACTGTGGACTACTGAGTTCTTTCCGGGACTTCAATCTGAAAGGTGGGCTGCCTCGTGCCTGTTGCAAGGTCGCTGCATGTAAGGGGGGCCATTTTGGATGACAGTTCCCTAGTCCTGCACAGAAAGAGCAGCGGAAGCTCTGTTAGGCTGCAGCGCTATATTAAGTGATTTTGTAATCATTGAAGTTGACCCAGATAAAGAAATCGCCAAATATGAAGCTGCAGCCTCCCAAATCTCCAGTGATAGTATCAGCTCGGGGCAGGGGCGGCGTCATCCCAAACGGCCCCTCTTAAGTGCCGCATACTCGCAACGGGGACGATCCAGCTTCCCCAACAGATGGACGTCCAGAAAAGTCCAGAGTTACCTCTTGAAGGCTCCACTGAAGCCAAAAGTGTGTATTTACTACTTGGGAATCCCATAGTCCAAAAAAAAAAAAATGCATCTGCAAAGCGTTGCAGGGGAACCCAGATGGTTCACGCTGCGGTGGTCATGATATTTATGTTGTAGCCACCATGGTGTTCTGTAAGGATGAATCTGGACTTTTTCGAATGGGCTTTTGCAGCGCAAACATCCTTGTCCCCGTTGCAAGGCTGCTGCACTGAAGGGAACCCCTTTCAGATCACGCTCCCCCCTGTCAATACTATTGCATAACCACGTGGATGCCGCAGCATTATATGCAGCAGTTTTCTAATCACGATCAACTATCCTGATTAGAAATCTGCCGAATTTGAAGATGCAGAGCTCAAGTGATAACGCAACAGTTTCGGAACAGGATGTGCAGGGGACAGCATCATCCAAAAGGGCCCCCCTTTCTGCGCATCAGCCTTGGAACAGGGACGAGGCTGTTTGCGCCACAGAAGCCCATTCAAAAAATTCCTATGTGATTGTTTTGTTTGTTGTCTCTGTTTAAACACAGTTGCCTTAAGTTATTCGAAGTAAAATATCTCTAATGGCCAAGGTTTCTAAAACCTCTCAGCATGCAATTCTGAATACTCACTATGTGAAAGAAACACAACTTTTTTTCCAATATTTGAAGCCATGCCAAATCTTTATTTTTATTGTAGATTATACAAATGAAAATGTGTAATGGCAATGCCAAACAGTTCATTCTTGGTTTTTACAACTACCACCAATGGAATGGTGGACTCATGTATTTTATGTTATAGTTTGGAACGTAAATAAAACTGTGTTTTCTTCTCTTAACGTCAAGTAAATAAAAGTGTTCACAATTGAGCAATACAACTAGATTCTAGAGGGGAGTTTTTTGGCAGAAGGAAAACAAAAGTAAACTTGCAATATAGAAATGATTGAACTCAAACAAACCTAATCCAGGTCGTATTGCATTTGTGACCCAACCATGTCAACGGGATCCAACAGCAGTATAGGTCATCATGGTGTCTTCTCCAGGCCAACATGGTGAAGGTTTGGTCTGCACACACATAGAGAAATATAATAAGCCATCTAAAGCGGATAACATATTCCCAACTGGCCCCGAATATGCTACCAGCATTACAAAAGTATTGTATTGACACATATGTACTGCTTTCTATCCCTCAAATTTCAGCATGTCTGTGCTGGTGTAGGTAGTCCTCGCGCGCTATGTTTCCCTACCTGTTGCACTTCCAGATTAGAGCACAAAAGAGCTGTTCAAAGAATAACAATCCACCCATCCATATTCCTTAGATTTTATTTTACCAGGTAATACAGACCACATAATAGTATATACCTGGCCGTGTAGTTATTGTGTGTCATGCCCGATGTACGATGGCACACATGTGTGTGAAAGTGTTGATGTAGAAGTTCCAACACAACCCAACCCATACTTCAGAAAATAAGTTGACCCAGCGGTTGCCAGAGATGAAACAGTACATACACATCTCACAAAGTGAGGAAACGCTAATTGATATCCGATGGTGTAGGGATAGTTTTTGTTCTCAAAGGGTGGTATTTTATTCCTGTGTGATTCTATAAGACAATAAAGCCCATTAAATCCCCAAAGAAGTAGACCCTACTGGCACATATCAAAATAATTTTGGCTTCTGCCAAACGGTGCCAACGCAATCTAACACCCATGTCCCGGGATTGCACCAGTGTACATTTAAGGTGAGTGTTTTGCAATGCTAGAAGTGTCATGCCCATTGCGAGGCTGCGGCGCTGCAGGGCATTGCTCTTACGGATGGCTCTCAGCCCTGCCTATACTGTGACCCAACTGCCCGAAGTCTGCTGTGCTGCATTTTTTGTAGTCTCTGATATCGTTCAAACTTCCTTAATGAAATTCAGCAAAATACACCGCAGCATTGTCCAGGCAGTTACGCAAAAGTATCGGCAGGGTAGAGCGCCATCCGTAAGAGTCTCTTGGGAACGCATCAGTCTGGCAACGGGGACGAGGCTGCAAGCATTGCAAATCCCTTTCCGGAAAACTTCTGTGTTTTCCAGAGTACCCGGAGTGGGAATATAACCAACAAGGAATCGATTACATAAGTGTCGCCATTCATCAATGAGCCTAGTGGCATGGGTTTCCAAAATGTAATTTTTAAAGGCAGTGTTCATGAAGGCTGCAAAACACCTAGCAGACAGGCAGGAAAAAAAGTTCGGAATGGGAGCATAATGACATTCCACTGCTTCTTTTATCTCCTGAAGTGTAGCTGTTGCTTCCTGCAGCCCATGCAGAAAGCAAAAGATACGAACAGCTTTGCACCTCCTAACCGTAATCCAATTCTTTAGAGATGTTCAAACAACACTGTTATAGTGTAACTATTCCACTTTGACCACTCTGTCTTCATGCAGTGGAATTCCGGGGTTTGTAGTCCAGCGAGAGCTAAGGGCTCTCAGACATTTCAAATGCCCCTTAAAAAACTTTAATTCCCAGGATCCAACAGGATACTGTAAGAAGAGATACAGGAAAAGTATGTAAAAAGGAAAGAGACATAATAATGTTAAAATCGTCAGATTGTCTTGAAAAGGAAGCATTCAGCTCAAGACCACTAGTGTCCCTTTCTTTATAGCAGTGACATAAATAAGGCCACAGTGAAGTTGGAAGATAAGAAACCTCCCCAAAAACAAAGCAATCAACGTTATGCATCCTTTGACATAGATCTAGGATCATATACTAATTTCAAACTTCCATATAGGCTAGGAAAAAACAACAACAACAAAAATATAGGAAGCCTGAATGATACCTCCAAAGTGACCACACACAGGACATTTTCGGATGTTTTATAATGCGAGCAGCCCCGTCTCTGTTGTGAGGCTGCAGCGCTGCTGGGCCTACCTTTTGGATGACGCTCTCCCCTGCTGATACTCTGTCAATACCGTTTTGTAACCGCGGGAACACTGCAGCATTATCTTTGGTGGTTTGGTAATCAAGATCAACTATAGTGAGTAGAAAACCACCAAATATAATGCTGTGGTGTCCCCTCGTTTACGAAACAGTACCGGCAGAGGATCAGCAGGGGAGGGAGTTATCCGAAATGGACGCCCAGCAGCGCAGCAGCCTCGCAAGGGGGACAAGGCTGCTCGCATTATGAAACCCCATCCGAAAAAGTCCATAATTGTTGCTGAAGACAGTTTTCAGTACCCAGTCTTGTTAAGTATGTTTCTTACCCCGAGACACCATCTGGAGCGCACAGTTGGTATCTAAACATCTGTCTGAGAAGAGATATCATAGTCTGAAATATGGAGAGAGAATATTTCTCTGGTCAGTAGGTACTTTAACGACAGCAATTTCAACAGTAAACAAATCAAACCAAAGCTCCACCGGTTTTTATTGGCCGAAAAATAAATAACAGAAAGCACTAATCATGAAAATGTTACGTCAACACAAGCACAATAAGTAGTTGTACTTATAGAAATAATATAGTGTGAAGGCCAGAGGTTACCATGTTCGGTTACAGATGTTTCAAAGGATAAACTACTCAAGAAACGAATAGGAAGATAGCAACTCAAGGAGAAGGCCCCACTATGGAAAAACTAAAAAAGGGACCAGCAAACAAAACAGTCAACATAACAAAAAAATAAAAATAAAAAATAGGAAAATGTATTGCCAACATATAACATATTACATATATTACATATAACATGAAAGGGAATGTACTGCCAGGCCTAAATTTTTTACAAGGGACTTAATTCCACAGAACAAACAGTGAAAGGGATATATGGGATGTTAACTTCACTAAATACTTCCCTTGTTAAAAATGTTTATTGAAATGCAATAATTATTTTTAAGGAGTGTTTGACTAGATGCACAAAAAAGGAAAACCATTGCAAAAGGTAAGGAATCATCCAAATCAAACACAGATAAGTTTAAATCTGGAATGTATGATCCCATATTTAAATCCCCATTTTGTTATAGTGCACCATTTCCTGGGATATATAACCGCAGAACATCACTCCTTGCTCAATGCACCATGTTGCCACTGCCAGGTGAGCCGTTGTAAGTAAAGGAAGTGCAAAACCCCATTGGGAGCTCAAACAGTATTTTCCTGAAATTCTTCTTGCTAATTGCTATAAATTCTAAAAAAAGAAAAAGAAGAGAATGACTAGGAAAAGAACCTGTGGAGCTATAAAACCAAACGAAAGGAACGGAAATCTGAAAAGAAACCTACCATTTTCAATGGTATCCATAGAAAATGCCCGATAAAAAGGCAGAAAGTCACCAGTGCATGACACCTGCAGAAACACAAGTAATACAAACAGTAAGTAATGTAGCTCAGGACATGCGCATAAAGGAAAGATTGTCAGCCTTGTCCAGAACATTAAAAATTAGTATAACTGTACCCTCACAAACAGCTGTTATAAACTGTAAAGACGGTCACCCTCGATGTAATAATAGGAAAAGATTTCTTATTTTCCCCCTCATTAGTAGAAACTTCTCTTCCTTCCCCCAAGAAATCTGGAAGGTGTGATGTACCTGGAATTAAAAAAAAAAAAAAAAAGATTGTGGAGGAATATATATTTTTTTTTTGCATCCTAGACTATCAAGAAGACACCACCTTAAAATGGTAGTAGAATTTCTACAGTTTTCTAAACAATTAAAAAGCATGATCTATCTCTTACCAAACATGCAGTGCAGAGTAAATACCCCTCAGAAATTCAAATAAAGGCACAAGACATATTTTCAACAAGGTTCAAACAGCAATGCCAAAGCAGTGCTTGATAGAATGTTCCTGTAGGACAGAAAATGAGACATCCCTTATAAGTTTTTTTTTACCTGTTTAAAAAAAAGGGGGATCAAAGAGATATAAATGGCATGTATAGGGAACGCAACATTGCAAAATATAGACTCAACACATAACACACACGTAATAACGTTATAATGATTTCTTAAATTATAGTGAAATAAAAATAATGGGCAAGATCAAAGAGAGATATCCAGCAGGGATAACCTGTCTGCTTGCCCGCTTTAAGTTAACAACATAAGACGTCGCCCCTTTCCCTCCCTCAAAGAAAGATCAAACCACATGCAGCATTGGCAGACAATTCAAAAACCTGTGAAAGCATTTTTTAAAAAACAAAGGGGAAGGCCAACCAGCATGAAAGCTACAGCTCCAGGGCCGATCAGCGGCCAAACGGGAAAAGGAGGCCAAAGGACTGGTAGAAAATGTAATTTAAATTAAACGTAGGACATTATCTAAGTAAGGCCAAAATGGAGCAGGGAAGCAAACGTTTGCAGAATAAAAATTAATGAAAAGTAACATAACGAATTTAAAATATAAAATTCAGACGTACCTCAGTTCTAGGTCGCCATAGTGGTCGCGCCACTTTTTGAAAAGTAGCCATGACAAAAGGGCCACATCCGGATGTATGCTTTCATCAGCAGGGGGAGGAGAGTAAGGGCAAACGGGACGATAAAATGTTACGCTGGTATTACAGTCTGTTTCGGACACAATTATATATCATTGCAGCCACTTAATAAAGTTTTATTAACGACCGTCCAGCATTAATAAAATATAATGGAGTTACGCACAACAGAAATAGAATGATGGAAATGTTGAGACGTACGAAACTGGCGAACTGTAATGATACTGTAATGATATTGTCTCGCTAAATTTCACCTGTCCGAAATCATTTTGATTTTAAAGTAACACATTTCTGTTTAATAGTGATGGTAATTTTCATTTAAATTATTCCTTTCTAATAAAATCTAAGGTGCAATAGACATGGGGAATTCACAAGCTATATATCCATTCAGGTGAATGTGTGTGGGCTTAAATTGGAAAACCAAAGGGTAAGGGTGGGTAAAATATCTCCCCTGACCAATGTGTTGGGAGCTACAAGATATGGCTACAGCTGCCACTTTTTTGTTTTAAGACTTTATCAGATGCACCAAAAATCACATGATTATGACATCACAGTAGCGCCAACGGCTCCCGCTATTGCATAATGTTGTCATCCTCGCATGGTCAATCTGTGCTCCAGCCACAAATAAAACATCACTTTTCATTGATGCAACACACCAATAGCTCTCAATATTGCGTTTTTCCCCACGATGTTGAAGAGTGCGCGAAACCACAATTACAGAGTGAATGGGCAGTCCTCTTTCCCTCCTCCCCATTCCCAGCAAGAACACTTCTGGGTGAGAACATGGAAACTATCCACATGATGCTGTTTTTATGAATTGTCCCATTTCATTTCCATGCTTTTAGCTTTGTTTAAGTGTTTGTGTGTTCATTTACTTTGTAAATTCAGAGGTTTTTGGAGCTTTTAAGCACGCTCGCATCTTCTTGTGAGAACCACAGAATTCTCACCCATGCTAAATCACAGAAGTAAAATCCTGGTCTTAAAGTGCTAGTGGTGCTCGTGTGATAATTCCATGGTGGTTGTATCACACAATTACAGAGACATTAGATAACAAGTGCAATAACACCACTATGGGCTTTTTCAGATGCTCTAAAAAGACCCTGCGGAGGTCAGGAGGAGGACGGTGCTGTTCCGCTTCCAGCTATCAATTTCACACAACGCCGTCCTCCTTCCGTCCTTCATTCATGCTTCCTCTGTTCTGGAGGGACGAGAAAGGCACTGCTTTTCATTGACGGAAACTTCTGTCAATGAAAAGCAGCACCTTTCTTGTCCCTCCAGCACAGAGGAAGCACAGAGAAAGGACGGGAGGAGGATGGGGCATGAGAAAGTGATCACCGGAAGCAAGACAGCTCCTCCCTACCTCTGCAGGGGTTTTTAAGAGCATCTGAAAATCTCCTATGTTCCACTTTTCACAATAGTGGAATTGCAGTGTTTTAGACACTAGTCTGATAAAGTCCTTAGTCTGGCTTTTGGATTCCTTTCACTGAGAGTGAAGCACACTCGAGCCTTGCTTTAGCTTGCTGCTTTCATTTCCCATCTTCATGCAACTATATGCATGGTAATATATATAAAATAAAATAAAATAAAATAAAATATATGCAGGGTAGTGATTTTTTGATAATTCAGGGTTCCTGAATGCAAGTTGGCTTCATAAAATGGTCAGATTTGGGCAAGACAGGAAAGTTAGTGAATAAATGTTACTACACTAAGTTTATATTAAAAAGCTAAAAAAAAGTGTGTTAGTCAAATTTATGGGACATATTTATTCTAATTACATTTGATTCTAACCTGACATTTAAGTTTGCATTGTATTACTGCACTAACCCCCTTTTTAAGGATGAAATTTAAAATCTCATCCATGATTTAACTCTTCCCTGTCTCTCGATAGTCCCTGTTTTGAGCTTGGAAGATAAAGAAACAACTGCATGCATTTTGGAAAACACTATTTCTCACCCACCCACCCACTCACCTATTCACTTGGGGGCTTACTGCATGGGGGAAGAGAAGAGGAAGTAAAGCCTGAGAGTAGGCCATCCCACCTTGCCTTATTGCACAATGTCAGCCTGCTTCACCTGTTCTCCCGTTCCATTCCTGTGGGAGACGGTGGTAAAGGCAAGTCTTTTTACTAATGTATTTTTCCAGTTAGCAAAAAGACTCACATTCTTTTGTAATTTTTGAGGATGTGCTATCTGAAAAACAAAAGTGACATTTTCTTGCCAAAATTACTGTGTGCTTTCATTTCTGTGTGCCGTTTGATGCTGGCATTTTTCTAAACTTGTAACAAGCTGGTGTTCTGTGTGGTCAAGATGGCAAAAGTTATGAATGAGGAAGAACTATCTGGGAAAGGGTATAGCAATCTGTTTTTGCCTGCATCTACAGGGAAGGGCAAATTTCCCCCTTCCATTTACTGAATTGAGTGCAAACTATTCTTTTTTCTAAATGGGGAAAATACTCCTCACAAAATGCGAGGAGAATATGACCTGTCTTAATAGCATCCTGCATTCTATCACTGTATTTAGAAGGAGGGGGGGCTAAATATGCCATATACTCTGCAGGAAAGGCCTTCACACCTTTTCCTGGATTTTTTAAAAAACAGCAGGGGGAATGCGAATTACTGCTCGTTGGGACAAAGAACATGAATAGATCCACTTCCCCAAAGGCGTAGAAGCTGAAAGTTGATTGTCTGGATGAGCAGGGGGAGGGGTGGCTTGCTAACAAGACAAGCGCCTGGAAACACCATGTGTTTTTCATCTTAGCGGGCAAACACTAATGCGATAAAATTGGGTTTGTGGGATTTTTGTTTTTCTGTTATGATGAAATATTGCTCTATTGCACCTTGGGAATAGTTTTTTTTTTTTTAAATAAAATACTGTTTGGTGGTGGCAAATTGGTAAGTAGAAATATGAGTAATTCTCTTGCTACTGCCATCTTGATTTGCAGGCATGCCCGTTTGCACAGCAAATGGATGTAGCTTCACATGCCTGCCATTGACCTAACCCCCCCCCCCAAAACAATTAAGACAAATTGCAGCTACTGCAAGTTGTAGAGCAATCCAGTTCTTTTTGCCTCGTATAGATAACCCTAGAGGTTTAATCTGGACCATCCCTGCCAAATTGGGACTGCTGGAGGTTTTGGAAGAATATTTAGGAATAATTTGGATTTTCCAAAATCTGTCCAAACATAAGGGCTTCCTCACATGAGGCAGGAAAATCGCATTACATCAAGATAACAGCGTTGGGGTTATCACATGGCATCGTTCCTCTTCTGTAGTTCTCCCATGGAAGACCATTTGGAAAGCAAGTGTTTGGAAAGCGAGCAAAAAATTGTTAACAACCTCCTTTCCTGCTATTGTTCTGTTATAATTTAAATTATGAAAGTTCAACTGCACTTCATGCTGATTTTGGGGCATTAGTGGGCATGCTTTGGGTGTTGCTTAAGTGGGAAACATCAATCTATGTCCAGTAATCAGATGAAAAGGAGAAGGGGTGGAAATTTCAATTTGATTTCCTTTCAATCGTCAAAGTAACTGAGAAACTTTTAAACTTTTTTCTCTATAGGAAAAAACAATTGACAAATAACTCCCCCCCCACCTCAAAACTGGGGCTTGTCATAAAAGCCAAGAGGGCAAAACTTTGCACACTACCCCCACCACATCTCCTATTCCAGCTGGAACAGCTCAGTTCTGGAGTCTTTCTCCTCTCATTCACACACCCATACACTCACACATGCCTGGAAACATAAGTGGAGAAGACTCTTAAAGTTTAAAAAAGCATTTATTTCATCAACTATGTTCTACCTATGTGTTGCTTAGAGCTTCAGACTTGATTAATCTCGGCCAGATTAAAACCAGCAGCTACTTATTCTGATTTTAACTAATTGCTGGCAGATGAATGCCAGCAGCTATTTTTGCCTGATCTATCCCAAATCTACACCCCACAAACAACAGGGGAAATAGGGGCTTTTAAAAATTTTAGCCTTGTTTTCATTTATATATCTGGGGCAGGAGGCATCTCCCTCTGTGTGTGCCAAACTTTGGAAAGGAGAGGGCTATAATGTCTTGCAGGACATTACTGGTTGGTCCTGGATGGTCAATCCCAAGCCCTGTGTGTGATAAGCTTTTAGTGTAAATGAAGGCTGCTATCCTGGAAAGTTTTCCAAGGTAAGAAAGGAAAGGAAAGAGAGGAATCCTGATTGCAATGCTACTGACAATGCTATTTTAGCAGGAGAAGAGCCTGGTGTAATAAAGTCCCAAAGTGGATGCCCAGAAAAATAATCTGGAACTGAACTTGTTCACTTATTCCTGTGTATATGGATATAAAGGTGGATCTACTGTTGCATCTATATTGGGCTCTGTCCTTGAGGCATGAAAGAATAAGAATTCCTAACTGAGCAATGTAATTTGACATTGCTTCATTGTTGACTTTCCCCTTGCTAAATGTCAAATTGCAAAGTCTTCTGCCCTCCAACATAATATTTTAATTCCACAGGTTATTGATAGTTCAAAAGTAATTTAATTTAAAGCAGAAGGTACATGTGCTGTTCATCTGGTTTGTTTGGTTTGTTTGTTTGTTTGTTTTCCTTTCCTGGAAACCAGACTAATCTGGAACAATTTTATTCTGACCAAAGCCATATTAATTTCTAGCAATCTAATCACTCCATTTTCTTCTAGGTGCATATAAAAGTGCACTAGATGGAGAAATAAAGCATGTAGGTCAACCATTCCCCTATCCCTGCTAATTTCTCCCATCTCTTTTAAACAGACACACTATTCCTTTTAGAACCAATCAACTTTGGCATCAGTTCTCATTTAAGGAAGCAGTGTTCCTGATATTTGTTTAAAATACCCCATCTAAATTCTATGGTGGCATCCAGGTTAGATATTTTGTTTACTGTGGACTGTGGACTAGTGGTGGCTTTGAAAATCTAAAGCTGCACTAACTTAAATGAATTTTTATGACACTAACATGATTGCCTTGATTCATTAACTTTGTTCATTCTTATTAAGCCTGAATCCAGAGCAGGCATAGGCAACATATGAGCTCTGCCTGGTGGTAAGGTTGGACATGCGTTTCAGTCTCAAGACTAGCAAAGGGCTCAACAGCCTTACAGTGCCTCCAGTCTAACTTTACACTCAAGTAGGGTTACCAGGTCAGAGCTATTCCAGACCCTGAGATTTCAAAGCTAAAACTGGAGACCTAGGGATGTCACAAGGGTGGTGTTACAAGGGGCAGCCCCTGGTGATGCCATTAAACATCAACCATAGTTCCACACATAGTATGCTATTCAAATAAGAAACACCAAGTCTAACAAATGAGAAAAAAAATTATACACATTTAAAAGCAGCGCTCTCAACCTCAGATCCCTCCCACTTGCCCTGAGGATTGAAGAAGAGGGTCCAGGCCCTGAGATATGGGAAACTTATATTCAACATATTCCGAATCTATTTGAAATAATTTTAGGCTAACAACTTCCATATTAAGGGCATCCAACTCTATGATTCTATGATTCTATGGTCTTCCCACAGACACTTCCAATCACAGGAAAACTCTACACTTTTCCCCATGGCATTGCATAGGACTGGATAGGGTAGGTTTCTTAGACTAGATACTATCAGATTATTCAAAACAATTTCTTTGAACACCAACCTATCAGCTTAGCATTTTTAGGTATTTTGGGGAGGAGAATTAAAAGGGAACATGATAATTTATAAAATAATACATAGGGTAGAGAAAATGGCTAGAGAAAGCTCTCTCTCTTTCACATAAGACTGGAATTAGACAATGGAACTGGACTTTGGGGATTCACTGCCAGAACTTTGGATGATTTTCTAGGGAAATTTATGTAAGATAAGCATATCAGTGGCTACTTGTCATGATGGCAACTATCTGGAAAACTCAGCAAGACTCTAAATATCAATTGTTGTGAAAAACATTTTTCTCATGGTTTCCCAAGGGGCATCTGCCTATTATTTGTGGAGGGAAGAAACAAGATGTTGATGATTCTTTGATCTGAATTAGAGGTCTGCTTGTGTTTTTATTTCCCCACCATTTTCTTTTGTCTCATTTGTTTTTGCTGGCATCATTAGAAACATGGGAATTTTTTTTTGACCCTGTCATATTAAGGAGCTGCATCAGTGTGATCTGAATGTCAGAGTTTTATAATATTATGTTATTGTCCCATTCCCAAATCTATCAGCTCAACTTGCACCACTGATGCCATGAGATATTTTTATCAATGCCATTTATACATGCTACTGTTAAGCAGGTAGGATGATTGCACTAATAAAAATTGGTAAGTAGGCAGGTAATCCTTCCTAATTTATTGCTATGGCAACAGACAGTACATATGGTTTGTTGCTGAAGAACAGAATGCTAATAATCAAATGTGTCTTACCCAAATGAATCTATAACACAGCTTGCTAATACAGTATCTTGACTGTGTACCTTACTGAAAAGTCATTCTCATTAATTCCAGTTCTAAATTACTTGATGGATTTGCTCTAAAGAAGAGAAAATGGGGAGGGGCAGCTGTTCATTAATGTACCGTATTTTAAGTAGTGCATGTAGTTTAATCCTCTAAACCCCATCTTTATTTCAGTATGTCATTTATATACGGATGAAATTCAATATTGCGTAGTTATTGTGACATGACTTAAAGAAACACAGAAAATGCACTTCAATTAAGTAATAATCATTTGGCAAAAAATGGCCATTACTTGCAGTAATGCTTGGTTTGTTAGCTAATGGCCCAAGGCAAAGCTGAGGGCAGTTAAGGTTTTAGGAAGCTGATTGTGAATTGTTACAATCAGGGATTTAGAGAGATTTTTTTTTTGTCTGTTATATGCTATGTCTAATGGTTTATTTGCTTTTTAAGAGAGTGATTCTATCAGAGAACATTACTGAAAACATCAATTGTTCTCTGGGAAAGAGACAATTGATGTTCTGCTGAAAACTGAAGAATAGACTGTGTTAAATAAATAGCTTGAGGCAGGTTCCCCCCCCCCTTGTATATTTTGATACATCTTTCAACACTCTAGAAGGAAACAGCATGGATAATAATACTTCTGTATATAAATGTTATTTTTTGTGTACATCACTGTACATCACAGTGAGCAAATGGTTCTGTTGGTTGGTAGATATGCACAATGAACTACAGGTGTGTTTGTCGCTCCACCCCAATCTGATTCAGGGTTAGATTGGGTGATTTAGGTCATGCCTCAGTATGATCTAGATCCCATCCAGACATGAACTAATCCAACCAAATGTCCAGATCCAGATCAGAACCACACCTGTGGGAAAGTTTTAAAGCTTTATTGACAACTTGCACAGCAAAGGATATACAGAAAGGATACAGGAAATGTAGTAGGATAGTTTCACATTCTTTGTTCAGCTGCTGGGAGCTCCCATACAGCAACAGAGAGATCCCCTCACTGGTCCACAAGTACACAGCAGCACTGCAGTCCAAGGTCTATGCTGAAGCTCACTGAACATATCCCACAGGAGTCTTATTTATATGTGAAAAGCTCTTTGGTCTGTGTGATTTTACACTTCTGTCCTAATTAGTGTACCTGTGTGTATAGACTTTATGACAAGTCATCCATCACACTTATCTTTGAAGGTCATGTTTCCAGCTCTTATCAGCCACCCTCTGGACATCTCCCCAGATGCTAAGGTTTATACTAACTGAAGCCTGAGAATACATGGATCCCTCCCTAATTTCTTAGGCTTGTACTCTCCCAGTAATTAACAGTGCTTGCCAAATGTGTGTGAAGTTTGCCCCTGTAGCTTCTTGGGTGGTGTGCTTCATCTCTCCCCATGCCTAACTTCCCATTACAATAGTCTTCTGGTTGCTTTCCCAAACATATCGCAAAACATCTCACGCTGAAGGCACAGGAGCACTTTCCTGGGCTTTACCCCTTATACTGAAATGCCAGTTACTTCAGATGTGCTTGAACACATTGTGGTGCGTAATCTAATCTGGAACCTGTTTAGACTGATACCATCTAACCTGGAAGCATTCTAGATTTGACTGAATCAGACGGATTCACTTTGGAATTCAGACTTCATCCAAGCTGCACGCACAGCCCAACAAAGAGCTTCCCCTCTGAGGGAGGTATCTCTCCCACAGTGTTTTGACAATCTCTTTATTTTATTATTTTGTTTTATTGTCACCATAATTTATTTGGCAAATTGTGGCTGCCATTTTCTGTAACTCATTTGTAAAATTGCCAGGCTATTGGTTTTATGGATCTGTGAAAATGTTGCTGGTTTTTTCTTTGGAAATAACCAAGCAAAATTAGTCATAATTAATGCAAAATAACAACAACAACAACAAAAAGTTTCTATTACATTGTTTGACCCCAGCATTTGATAAACAATAGTGTACTGTTGTGAATGTGGAAATTCATATTCTTCTCAAATGTTAAAATATAATACAATATAGCTCCCCCATATGCTAAAATTATATATAATTGGTGTGTCAAGGAACTGCCTGGGTTGTTTTCAGCCCACTCTAATGAAACTGGCAATTACCCCATCCACTGGCCACATCTGTAGGAAGGAGTTGTGTGTCAGAATTTGAAAAAGTTACCTTTGGGACTATAACTTTAGAGATCCTCCAGCAAATCTGGCTACTGGCCAGATTGGTTGGGGGATTGTGGGAACCGTAGTCCAAAAAGTAATTTATCTAAGCTCCTCTTCATGTCTGTAGGGATTATGCATGAAGTGGTATCTGAGCAAATCGTATAAATTGTCTTTATGGGCTACAATTTTCTCTGGTTTGTATCATTAGTGCCGTCCATGCCCCTTTATAATATTCGGTCAGCTATAGGAATGGTAGATCTCTACTGCTTGACTTGAACTGGGGAAAAGAGTGAAAAGCTTCAAGGGCTGTTTATCCTCCAGAGCCTCTGATGTCTGATTTCAATAGCAAAGCCAATGCATCTTTATTACTATTAGCTGAATTAGATAGGGAACATTAGGGAATTTGATTACTGAGATAATGTATGAGAAGATCTGTGAACACTTGCAATGCTGTATATAAATGCTTAGCATTCTCCTCATTATTTGAGAGATTTAGGGCCTAAGTTAATGTGTACCATCAAAAGCAAAGGCACCCATGAATGTTCAGCAACTCTGAAAATCAAGGCCTTAATATTTGCAAAGTGCTTTCCTGACAGAAAGTGCTGCCTGCATGTTAAGCATTATTAGTGTCATGTGTACATTATGCTGCCTCAATTGATTCTGATCGTGCCTAATCACGATTTTTCAAATAATTCCCCTCTGTGTCTGGAGAGGAAATTAAGTAAGAAAGTCTTATGTGCATTTTGTATGCAGGTTTGTAACAGAGGAAAGGCAGTTAAAATGGTAGAGGAATGGACAGTGTGAGGGTAGTGTGTGTGTGTAAGAAGTGAAATTATATTTGTCAGAAAAATTGTAGCTTTGGGCAATAAATTTTTGCTTCAAATGGCATAAAAAGAGAAGTGGAAACAGTATATAAATAAGGGCATAACACTGAGAATGATTGTGAAAGGGCTGGTACTGGGGATTAGCATGGTTGGGCACCTGTTGAAAGACCACCACTAAGATTTAGGGCAAGATTCTCATTCTTTAGTAGGAGAAGTGCATGGGAACCACAAAATAAACAGAAAGGCAAGTCCCACTCTAACACACAGCCTTGATGTCCTTTAAGTTGTCTTGTACTGTAGTTTCCATTATCTGCAGCCAGCATGGCCAATTTAGGGGAAACACCTCAACAGGCTCTTCCATAAAAGTTTCTAATATTAGGGTGGGGGTGGGGAAGTGTTGTATGTGGGGAAATAATCATTGTAATGTAAAAGCAATCTTGTGTACCTCATTCACAATCTTATATAAGTCTAGGTTTTTTTTCCCTGCATGCATTTTGTTCTCCCAAAATTCCCTTCTCTTACTTCACTGGGCACTTCTAGCCAACTAGAAGTGCTGGGTGATTCACACATGACCTAATTTGAATTTTATTGCTTTTGTGTAAGCTTTTCCCTTCTGAATCTGACTTTCCATGAGAATGGATGCATCTTAAGTTTTCCTGTAACCATGCCATGATGCATCGGAACCCAGCCCATGGCTGTAGGCTGGTGAGTCTTTCCTACCCTATTCTTAGTCAGTTAAGGACCTTTTCTTAAGTTTGTTTTAGTATGTAGATTGAGATTGATAAACCTTCAGTAAACTTTGTTTTGCATTTTAAACTGACTCCTTTATTTTGTAATGAGTCTAATTTAACTGGGGGATCCCAGATCTCTGAATACACTTTCAAATGATAATTGAGCTTAAGTCTGCTTGCTAACCGCACTCTGCATAAAGCGTGAAGTCAAAAGTGACTGAATGATTTTACCTTTTTTAAAGGAAATAATTCTTATTGTTTTTTAAAGGACTAGATCCTGGAATTTTTTAATGCAATTTTATTTTTAGACTCATTACCTTCCAACAAAAAGGGTTAATGGTTCCCAGATTTAAAGACTTAAAAGCTCAATTTAATTTTTGTTTTTTGCAAAAGTTTTATTTTTCTTTTTTATCTGATCACCTCAGAGTTGCTGTTTTTGGTCTCTTTCGGCTTGAAGAAAAGCAATAAAGCAATAAAGCTATAAATCAATAAAACAATTATGGCTGCATCTGAGGCTAACCTCTCTGCCTTTTTAGCCATGGAAAAGCTTTGTGGGCCAAATTATAGAAAATGGGCATTTTCTTTTGAAACATACATGAAGGCAATGGGACTTATTGATGTTTTACATAAACAGAGACCAAATCAGGGAAAACAAAGAGATGATTTTGATAGGATTGATCAAAAAATACTAGCCTACATAATTCTAACAGTGGATGAAGGATTAATTCCTGAAATCAAAGATAAGAGAACAGCAAAAGCTGCTTGGGACACTTTGAAAGACTTATGTGGTGCAAAATCCATGGGAAATTCGATTGCATTGATGATTAGACTTGTGAACATGAAACTATCAAATCCAAAATGTCTAGATGAACACATTAATGATTTCAGAGCTACATTAGCAGAATTGAAATCTCCTGGAGAAGAGATTCCAAAGGCTATGCAAGTTGGGATTTTCTTAGCAAGCTTACCAAAGTTTTACAATCCCATCATAAATACTTTGCAATTAAAGAATGATTTAACCCTACCAGAAGCCTATATTCAAATAAGAGAATTTCAACATAGGCAAGATTTGATGCATTATGAGAAAGCTGAATCCAGAAATTCTAACTTTAACCAGCAAGTAAATTTGGCTGGGAAAGAAAAGAAACATTTTAAAGGGAATGCAGCCCACTCTACGCCCCCCTCCTCTTCTGAGCCAAATGGGGTGCAATTAAACACTAAAGCTTCAAGGTAAACAGACAGTCATTCTCACAGCAAGAGATGACTGGCCAGAGGCAACAGAATGAAAAACGCTATAGAGCTAGTAACACAGGAGCTGATGCTAAACAGAGGTTTCACATTGGAATGGCTTATGAAAAAGTAATACAAGCTTCTGGAAATGAATATAAAAATGCTTTTGTCATAGATTCTGGAGCCTCAAACACATTTATCAATAAAAGGGAATATTTCCAAGATTTGAATGAAGAAGTAAGATTCCCTGTGTACCTTGCCAATGGAGATACTGTTACAGGGCAAGGAAGTGGAACTGTCTATCTTCCTATGAAATTGGGAGCTAGAACAGAGATATTGAAAATTGTAGATGCAGTCTATGCCCCTGAATTGAAGAGCTCACTCTACTCAGTCAAAATGAGCACCTCTAGAGGCAACAGAGTAGTTTTCAAAAAGAATGCATGTTATGGTTTTCATGGCAAACAGTTGATTTTTAAAGGCACTCTAAAGGATGATGGCCTTTATCACATGGAGATCAGTGACTCAAATGCCAATGTTGCCACTCAGTGTAAACACAAAGACTGCATAAATTTATGGCATAAAAGGTTTGCTCATAGAAATGTTGAATGCATAAAGAAATTGGCTAACCAAGAGCTAGCAAGAGACTTTCATTTCAAGAACTGTTGTGTGAATGAAAGGTGTGTGGAATGCATTAAAGTCAAGGCTACTGCACCTTCACACAAGCCTCTCACAGGAAGGCAATCTACCAAACCTCTTGAATTGATACACTCTGACATCTGTGGGCCATTTAGACAGAAATCAGTTGGTGGAAACCTCTATTTCCTTACCTTCACAGATGATTTCAGAAGATATACATTTTGCTATCTCCTAAAGGAGAAAAGTCAAGCTTTTGAGAAGTTCAAAGAGTACTTTAATTATGTCATTATTAAATTTAATTACAAAATTCAGAATCTGAGGACGGATAATGGGACTGAGTTTGTCAATCATCAATTTGATGAGTTCTTAAAGGAAAATGGCATCAGACACCAGACTTCTGGGATTTATAGTCCTCAACAAAACGGTTTATCGGAGAGAATGAACCGAACCTTAAAAGAAATGGCAGTTGCAATGCTTGTGCAAGCTAACATGTCTAAAGCCTATTGGTCTGAGGCAATTCTCACAGCCACATACTTATACAACAGACTTCCAACCAGATCCAGAGATGTTACTCCATTTGAGTTGTGGCATGGTGTGAAACCCAGACTCAACCATCTAAGGGTTTTTGGATCAAAAGCTTATACATACATTCCCAAACAGAAAAGAGACAAACTGGACTGTAGAAGTGAAGAGGGAATTTTTATTGGCTATGCCAAAGGTGCTTACAAAATCCTAAACCCTGATGGACGCACAATGAGAATAACAAGTGCTGTTTATGTTGATGAAAGACCTCAACTTAATTCTAATCCAAACAAAGATTTCTATTCAGATGTGTTTGCAGTGGAAGAAGACCCTGACCCTGATTCTCAGCGGCAGCCACAGCGTGTGCAGCTCTTTCACTCTCCTGCAAGTGCTTCGCATCCAGAAGGGGCTCCCTCAGCCCAGGACTTACCAGAGGATGGAGGACCGTATGGCGTGCCATGAGCAGAGCCAGGAACTCAAGTCCAGGTGAGACAGTCTGCGAGGGGTAACAGGGGAGTGCCTCCTTTGAGATTCTCCTACCTAGCCACAGGGGAAAGCCTTCTGGAACCCTCTGACTGGCAGAAGATCAGAGGAATGCCAAAATCTGATTCTGAAAAATGGGTGAAAGCTGCAATAGAGGAAATGGAATCCTTATATAAAAATAAAACATGGACTTTGACAGAATTGCCAAAAGGCAAGAAGGCAATTGGCTGCAGATGGGTCTTTACAACAAAGCAAAATGCAGAAGGGGAGATTGAAAGATATAAAGCCAGACTTGTAGCTAAAGGTTACAATCAGCAATTTGGAGAAGATTTTCATGAGACTTTCTCCCCAGTTGTTACACACACAGCTATTAGAACCCTATTGGCTGTTGCAGCTTCCAAGAGAATGCATGTACAACATCTAGATGTGAAGACAGCCTTTCTTTATGGAGATCTAGATGAGGAACTGTACATGGAACAGCCTTCGGGATTTGTAGTACCTGGAAAGGAGCATCTAGTATGTAAACTTGAGAAAAGCTTGTATGGATTAAAACAAGCTGCCAAGAAATGGCACGAAAAGCTAAATCTGCTCCTTATCAAAGAAGGATTTACTCCAGGCACTGTTGACCAATGTGTTTACAAAAGATTCAGAAACAATAAATGGACTTACATTGCAAGTTATGTTGATGATTTGATTCTGTGCAGTCAAGACAAAGCAGATAGTGAAGAGATACTCCTAAATCTCCAGAAAGAAATAGATATTAAAAGTTTGGGAGAAATCTCACACTATCTTGGAGTACAAATTGAAAGAGACCGTGATGGAAGCTTCTTTCTTAATCAAAAGCAAAAGATTGTAGATCTTTTGGACTGTCTTGGTTTAAAAGACGCAAAGGATGCTCAAACTCCAATGGAAGTGGGCTTCTTAAAGAGCAATGAGGCATCTGAACCTTTGAGAGACAGTGAGAAGTACAGAACTGCAGTTGGAAAACTTCTGTACATAGCGAATTTCACTAGACCTGATATTGCAAATGCTGTTGGCATCTAATGTAGAATGGTTAATTCTCCTACTCTTCGAGATTTTACTGCAGTGAAGCGAATTGCAAGATATTTAAAAGCGACTGCTGACTTCAAACTGATGCTGCCAGCATGTGACAAGCCACGACTGATTGCCTATGCAGATGCTGATTGGGGCAGTGATTTGGTGGAGAGAAAATCTACCAGTGGAAACATCATCTTCTATGGTGATGGAGCAGTAAGTTGGATAAGTCGGAAGCAGAGTACAGTGGCGGATAGTTCCACAGGTGCCGAGTGCGTCTCAGTGAAAACAGCTTGTGATGAAATCAAATGGCTGCAGAATTTGCTTCTGGATCTTGGGATAGAGGAACCCAAGCCAACCATTTTGATGCAAGACAATCAAAGCTGTATCAAGATTTCTCAGAGTGACAAGCCTCTGAAGAAGAACATTGACATTGCTTTCCACAAGGTGAGAGAAATGTGCCAGAGTCAACTTGTTCAACGGGAGTACTGCAACTCAGAAGAAATGATAGCTGATGTTTTAACAAAGCCTCTCCCTAAGGACAGTTTCCTTAGACTACGAGAAGAAATGAAGATTGTTCCTGAAGTACCCTATGATTGAGAAGGGGAATGTTGTATGTGGGGAAATAATCATTGTAATGTAAAAGCAATCTTGTGTACCTCATTCACAATCTTAGATAAGTCTAGGGTTTTTCCCTGCATGCATTTTGTTCTCCCAAAATTCCCTTCTCTTACTTCACTGGGCACTTCTAGCCAACTAGAAGTGCTGGGTGATTCACACATGACCTAATTTGAATTTTATTGCTTTTGTGTAACTTGCTTCTTCCTTCTGAATCTGACTCTCTATGAGAATGGATGCATCTTAAGTTTTCCTGTAACCATGCCATGATGCATCGGAACCCAGCCCATGGCTGTAGGCTGGTGAGTCTTTCCTACCCTATTCTTAGTCAGTTAAGGACCTTTTCTTAAGTTTGTTTTAGTATGTAGATTGAGATTGATAAACCTTCAGTAAACTTTGTTTTGCATTTTAAACTGACTCCTTTATTTTGTAATGAGTCTAATTTAACTGGGGGATCCCAGATCTCTGAATACACTTTCAAATGATAATTGAGCTTAAGTCTGCTTGCTAACCGCACTCTGCATAAAGCGTGAAGTCAAAAGTGACTGAATGATTTTACCTTTTTTAAAGGAAATAATTCTTGTTGTTTTTTAAAGGACTAGATCCTGGAATTTTTTAATGCAGTTTTATTTTTAGACTCATTACCTTCCAACAAGAAGTTTGCTCCAGAAATAGATGCTGCACCTAGGAGGTGATGATCTGTTTCAGGGATGGACAGCTGCTAGGGTTGGGGAATTCAGAGGGCCACTCCCTCACAGATCTCCCACCCCAATTTGGGTGAGGCATGGGCACAATTTGGCCATGTGTTGCTTCTTTCTTAAGTTGCTTAAGTCAACTTTAGGTTTACTTCCTAATTTTAAGAAAAGACCTATCTGAAAGCAGGCCTGGAATGGTCAAAACCAGGGGAAATTGCCCAGGATTGCCCCCAGGGGCAGTAAAATGTGCTGTATGTTGCACCCTTCTGATCTTTTTCCTGGTTGGAAAAAGATCAGACTATTGGAGGGAATGAAGTGATAACTTCCTACACTCTTTTTAGTCTAGTGGCCTTCTTGGAGCATAAAAAAGTTGCTAATCTGTAGGCAACTCTCAAACTAGGAAACTGGTAGTCACTAAGCTAAGCTAAGATCTAGAGCAGATCATTAAACAGAGAGTCTGTGAACATTTAGAAGGCAATGCCATAATCACAAAAAGTCAACATGGGTTTCAAAGAAACAAGTCATGCCAGATTAATCTGATCTCTTTTTTTGATAAAGTTACCAGCTTGGTAGATGAAGGGAATGCTGTGGATATCTCATAGCTTGATTTAATAGCTTGGACAAGGTTCCCCATGACATTCTTGCAAACAAGTTTGTAAAATGTGGGTTAGACAAGTTAACTGTTCAATGGATTTGTAATTGGTTGACCGGCCGAACCCAAAGGGTGCTCAGCAGTGGCTCCTCTTCGTCTTGGAAAGATGTGACCAGTGGGGTGCCACAGGGTTCTGTCCTGGGTCCAGTGCTATTCAACATCTTTATCAATGACTTGGATGAGGGAATTAGGGGCATACTTATCAAATTTGCAGATGACACCAAATTAGGAGGAGTAGCTAATACCCTGGAGGACAGGATCAAAATTCAGAATGACCTGGATATACTGGAGAGCTGGGCCAAAGCTAACAAAATGAAATTCAATACGGAGAAATGTAAAGTACTGCATTTAGGGCGGAAAAATGAAATGCATAAATATAGGATGGGAGAGACTTGGCTGAATGAGACTACGTGCGAAAGAGATCTAGGAGTCCTAGTAGCCCACAAGTTGAACGTGAGCCAACAGTGTGATGCGGCAGCTAAAAAGGCCAATGCGATTTTGGGCTGTATCAATAGAAGTATAGTGTCTAGATCAAGGGAAGTAATAGTGCCACTCTATTCTGCCTTGGTCAGACCTCACTTAGAATACTGTGTCCAGTTCTGGGCACCACAATTCAAAAAGGATATTGACAAATTGGAGCGTGTCCAGAGAAGGGCAACTAAAATGGTGAAAGGTCTGGAAACAATGCCTTATGAGGAGAGACTTAGGGAGCTGGGTATGTTTAGCCTGGAAAAAAGACAGTTAAGAGGCAATATGATAGCCCTGTTTAAGTATTTGAAGGGATGTCACGCTGAGGATGGAGCAAGCTTGTTTTCTGCTGCTCCAGAGACTGGAACATGGAGCAATGGGTGCAAGCACCAGGAACAGAGATTCCACCTCAACATGAGGAGGAACTTTTTGATAGTAAGAGCTGTTCGGCAGTGGAACACACTCCCTTGGAGTGTGGTGGGGTCTCCTTCCTTGGAGGTCTTTAAACAGAGGCTGGATTGCCATCTGTCGGGGATGCTTTGATCAAGATTTCCTGCATGGCAGGGGTGTTGGACTGGATGGCCCTCATGGTCTCTTCCAACTCTGCAATTCTATGATTCTATGATTCTATGATTAAGCCTGGAATATTGTGACATATCCTGGTGTAACTTGCCATTATGCTGGCCTATGTCTTTTTGTGACAATTGTATAAAGTGAAGTCCCATATTTCCTTGTCAATGGCCTCTGTCCCATGCACATCACTAGTTTGGGAACACTGGGCCACACTGCCAAAGCCAATTAGTGGATGTCCAGCGAGTACACTGAAAATTTGGGAAGGCAATGGGTGTTCCTTTCTCTTTGTTGCAAAACTACAGCTGGATGTTTCCTGGGAGTGTCTTGCCCCACTGGGCACTCATTGGCCTTGAGTGTGTGCCTAGGACCTTCAAACTGATGCTACACAGTCAATGGCAGTGAAGGTCTGTGGGTGTAGATTTCTTCTTCACCGGCATGATACAGCAACTCAGTCTATATGAAATGACCACTCTGTGAATGTGAAAACACTCAGAGTTCTCTAGGAACAAAGGAAGAAAAACATTACAGAAGAATATTTATTTATTTATTTATTTATACCCCGCTCTTCAGCCACAAGGCTATCAGAGCGGCTTACAAATTGTTTTAAGCAATAGCTATTTACACATCTACACTGCATTAAACAGTTTCCAATGTGTGTTAGCTAATTGCCCCCACAAGCTGGGTACTCAATTTACCGACTTTCGAAAGGATTGAAGGCTGAGTGAACCTTGGAGCCCGCTGGAATCGAATTTGCAACGTGGTGGCTTGCAGTACTGGCATTTAACCACTGTGCCACCAGGGCTCAGTGAGAATAAAGCTCAATGGAGATCAGACATATTTTGTATGTTTTGCATGGGCTTGTTTGTGTGCAGATCAAAACAAATGGGAAATGCTCACACAGCTTAATAAGTCCTAATTAGCCCATGTATAAAAGAGGTCATTTACTCCATAATCTACCCTCACAGCAACAGAAGTGAGTAATAGTTCTTTGCTACTGAACCTGACATATTATTTAGAAACTGTATGACAAACTGCTGTCATGATTCGTAAAGCTTTAAAGTCATAAGGTGTCTCTCCCTCTCTTTGTAGAATACTCTCTTCCCCATATCAACTAATAACCCAGTTTTCAATCATATAACCTGTGAATAAACTTTGATGATAGTGTGATGGAATCTTTTTATTTAACACATATGACAGCTTCCGCTAATTCTGTCGCACACATTTGTGGGGTAAAAACCATCAGTGCTCTATTTTTAACCTAAGATGTTCAGAAATCTCTCTATAAGAAGGGGAAAAACCTTTCTGCTAAGCAGCGCATCTATTGCTGTGAAGTGCTGTTTTGAAGATAGTGAAGGTCTTGCTTTAACCAAAAGCCACACAAGGTTACTGATTTGGACCTAAATCAAATCATCACTCTAGCCAGTGAACCAGCAATCACTCAGTCAGTATTATATCAATCCTATTTCTTCAATTGGTTTACTATAGTTTGGAATAGAAACTGGATGTAGTCTATTGGTTTTTATGAAGTAGGAAGAAGAGAAGGATGGAATGCTAGCAAACTGTACCACACACTAAGAGACTGGAAGAGAAACTATAGAACCTGCATCTATTTCTAGTCTTCTATGTCCACTTAAAGCACAAATATAAATGGGAATTAAGTTTTGGGGAAAGTCTTCATTGGTAGTATAGGTAGATCAAGGTAACTTTGATATATTTTTTCTATAATACAGCTTTTCATCAATTTTCTAAGAATAGACATTGAATTTAGCAGCCTATAATTTTCTGGACTGTCTCTGGATCCATTTCATAGGGCACTGGCCACTCCTCTAGTATAGAGGAAAATCTTATTGAAATGTTACATGTTTTGATCAGAAGATCAGTAATTTCACCTTTAAATTTGTTAGGAACTCTTGGGATGATACCATTTAGTCCTGAGTATTTGTTTGTTTTTAATTTGTCAGTAAAGTCTGCCCCCTCTTTTTTTACCATCACTCATCATGACCCTCTTCCCGAGAGTCTCAGTGCAGATATGGGTATTTGCCCTACAACTTCTGCTGTGAACACAGAAGATGGAAAGAATAAATTTGGCGTATTTGCCATTGCCATATCTTCCTTTAGTATTCCCTTAACACCACTGACATCCAACAGTATTGGTGGCCCATGACCCATGCATCTTACCCAGCAGTATTAAAGTGAGATACCCATATCACTTGGACTATAGACCACCAGAGTCTAATGGCCTGCCTATTTCCATAGCTAGTTATCTACTTCTTACATTTTAACAAAATATGTATTGTTAGTTGTGATGCCATAACAATATGCTCCTAAGCATTTTTTTCTACATTCCTAACTGTCTAGTTTTATATCTTTTGCGTAGGTTTGTGTTCCTTTGTGTTCTCTTCATTTTAATAGTTTCTTTGACACTGATTATTAACAATGCTGAAGACTTATTGCAATTTGTGTAACCTTTCGTGACAGGTTTTGTTGTCTTGTTGTTAACTGCCGTGAAGTCAACATCAACTCATGGTGACCTTATAAATAATAGACCTTCAGGGCCATGGCTTCCTTGATTGAGTCTATCCATCTGGAATGCAGCCTTCCTCTTTTCCTTTTGCCCTCTGTCTTGCCAACACACACACACAGAGATTGAGATGGAGAGAGATGCTTGCCAGGTGAGCTGGCCAGTAGAAAGAAAGAGGGGGGGGAAATAGATTTTGAAGCATTTCTCTGTCATACACACATACACACCCCGCCTACACTCACCTTAGTTGCTGTACTGTCCTCATTCTCCCTCTATCTTAGTAAGCAGTGGCATGAACCTTTCTTTTATTTTTCTTCTTACATTTTTAAGAGTTACCCAGAATGCCTCTAGGCCCCTGTGGGGAAGACAAACACAACACATGGCTACAGCGTATTGGTTCATTTGGAAGTGTCCCTGGAAATATTGTTCAGATAAAAAAAACTTATAAAAATTGTCAAGGGCCTTACAGGCACTAAAGTGCTACAACAGGAAAGACACTGTTTTTGAAAATTGTAACTAATAAATACTAAAAAAAAAAAAAAGAGAGAGAGAGAGAGAGAGAGAGAACACTCGTGCTATAGTAATATTTTGTCTTCAATCAATGTTGGATTGAATTCACTTCTTCATTTGATATGTAATTTGTACTTTAGTTTTTGAACAACTCTCCTTAATACTCATGACCTATGCAAGATCAGACATATCTGAATTCAGATAATGCCTGAATTCTGAACTGTTCTGGATCAAGTGAGGAATCAATCCATACCACCTGATTTTTTGTGTGTGTTTCTTTCCTTTTAAATAAAAGTTTCTGAATCTTGTTGACAGAAAAAGGGCAAGAGCATCACATCAGGAACAATATGTTGTCCTTTCTTTGTATCTGTACATATTGTTTTGTTTCCTCTCTGGGCTGTTTATTTGAAGGATGAATAGGTCACTCTTAGCAGGAGAGCTCATCACATGAGCATAGATACAGAAGACAGATGAGTCAGGTCCACACAGACTACAAATTATGCATGCCAGATAAATCTATATTCACATTTGCATTTGACCTAAGCTTCAACTTAACACACACACACACACACACACACACACACACAAAACCCAAAACAGATTTACAGAAATTAGATTGAATTACAGACATTGTTTGTAGGGAACAATTCAGTATAAACATGACTGGGACCAAGGAAGTCTTTTGGCTGATTTTTTTTAAAAATGTCTATGCTGAATGAACCCTGACATACATTGCCAGGGATACACTTTACATGGGACTTTATCAGCTGAGCCCCTTTAAACATTCTTTTACCGGCATAAAAATATCAATTTTTATGTCAGCAAAAGAACACCCCCCACTGCACTTACCCAGCAGAAGGCTTCACTGGCAATGAAGAGGAAGTGAACAAAACCCGTTCACTTCCTCCTTTGAAATCCCACGAGGCTTCATTGCATGGGAAATTTAAAAAAACAAACCAACAAAATAAACACAGGAAAAGTTACACAAAGCACATACACATACTTTAAAACTTACAAGTAACCCAGGGAAGGTCATAAAAAGTGTGTCACTCACCTGAATGTTGCGATCTCACCTGGAAGTGTTGGCACCGGACCAGCCATTGATTCATATGCGTTAGATGGTGAGGGGCACTAAAGCGCCATGGGGGATCAATTGACAGCTTCAGCCATCAATAAGAAGGTACAGGTTTTGGCCAGGGCATAAACGCAAAAGGGTGATGTTGTCTGATATTCACGCCCTTTTGCATTTATGTGGCATCATTATGACACCTTATTTAGTGTTTCTGATAAAGTTCCATGGGCTGAACTTTTACTTTGTGTTTAGCCGAGACAAACTGATTGATTGGTAAAATGATAATTGAGAAAATTTACCAGCCACAAATGACTATTTTAGATCAGCTTGGAAGTATAACTAGTTACATATAATTAGTCTCTTGTAATTTATTCTTCTTCTTCTTCTTCTTCTTCTTATTATTATTATTATTATGCAATAAAATGGCATAACTAAGTAACCTTTTATTAAAATTTAGTGAGAGATAACCACACCTTTTGCAATGTAACTCTAACTTCTTAGGTACATCAGTGAATGTGGTATTTATCACAAGGAGAAAATGTCACGGGCACATGATCTGTGCAGTCTAACATAAGTTTTAAAAGAATAGGGAGATCGGTCTTTCATTATTTAATTAAAGAAAAAATAATTTCAGAAGTTGGGTATAATATAGGGTTGATTTTGAACTCTTTCTTTATATTTTGGGACTTTCTTCTGAGCAAAAACCTTTTTGCACAGAAAGATACGTACTTTGTGCAAAACACTCTTTCTTCATCATTAACAGTTTTTGGTTCAAAACTAAGTTTTTTACATAAATATATTTTTAATAAAAATTAATGGAATATGAAAAATCTCGTGGAGGTTGACAATTTTTCTCAATGACATGTCTCAATACACTCTCTCTAGTTGATGGCAAGAACATTTATGAGAATCTTTCACAGCTATAAAATGGAATAGTCAACACTATAGATACCTCATTAATTATTCACCCTAGCAGTAGATAAAAAAGAGATCATACCTTGACCTTGACTGTGAGAAACTAGTGATCATCCATTTGCCCACCTCATCCTAGCTGGGGCAGGGGGTGAGAAAATGTTGATATAATCATTCTCTTTCTCCATTCTTAAAACTTCTAGAAGGTAGGGGGAAATTGTCATATGTTACTTCACATAACAGTGTTGTTTTGTCCAACTTTTTGATATACTCGTAAATCTGCTTGCAGCCTTACCTTTCTAGAATGGGAAGAATACACACATATGGAAGACATGGTGGCTTCCAAGGGCAATCTTCCCATGGGTTTGGGACTTGCCACAGTGGCAAAGATATGGAATTTCTTTGACAATTAATGTTTCTTTACACCAATGGATTTGTCTTATCACCCTCAAATCGGTTTTTAGTGTGGTGGCCTGATCAAGTCTCCAATCAGCACAGTTACCTTTAAAGTTACATTCAACTCTGAAGGAATAATATTACACAACCAAGTGGGGGATTGTGCTGTGCTTATGCTACTGCCTTGCACTCTGTTGTGGGTCCTGAAGCAAAAACAAGATGTATGAGGAAAGTGCTTGTATTGTACTGCATTACAATTTAGAAACTTGCAGCTTTGGGATGGTTTCCCAAAGAAACTAAAAAGTACATACTTTAATTATGTTTGAAAAAGGGGTGAGGAAAGAGTTACTTTCAAAATACTCATAACTGTGATGGCACCCAACTACCTAATGACTCAGAAACTGAAGCTAGTGTAAAATCCAGCAGCAAGACCACTGGCTGAAATACCACATAGATAACAAATAACACATAACTACCTTAAAGCAATTGCACTGGCTGCCATCTTCCTTCAAGATGCTGGTAATGACATTTAAAACCTCAAACATCCTGGGACCTTGGTTCCTGAAGGAACACCTCTCCTTATATGTGCCTGACTGAGGACTATATTCTTCTGGGAATGTCTCCACTGTGTCTCACCAGTGAGGGCAACATGCTGTGAGTATCTGGGAAAGGGCTTTCTCAGCCATGCCATCTTAGCTGTGGAATGTTAGCTGGGCATGTTTAGTCTGGAGAAGAGAAGGTTGAGAGGGGTCATGATAGCCATGTTTAAATATTTGAAGGGATGTCATACTGAGGATGGAGCAGGCTTGTTTTCTGCTGCTCCAGTGACTAGGACACAGAGCAATGGGTTCAAACTACAGGAAAAGAAATTCTGCCTAAACATTAGGAAGAACTTCCTGACAGTAAGAGCTGTTCGGAAGTGGAAGACACTGCCTCATAGTGTGGTGGATTCTCCTTCTTTGGAGGTTTTTAAACAGAGGCTGGATGACCATCTGTCGGGAATGATTTGATTTCTGCATTACAGGGGGTTGGACTGGATGGCCCTTGTGGTCTCTTCCAACTCTATGATTCTATTTAATATCAACATGAAACTGCTGGGAGAGTTTGTCCAGAGTTTTGGGTTAAGGTGTCACCAGTATGCTGATGATACCCAGATCTATTACTCCTTTTCAACTAAAAGCAAGGAACCTGTTCCTGTGCTAAATTGGTTCTTGGCAGCTGTAATGGACTGGATGAAGCATAATTGAAGCTTAATCCAGACAAAACAGGGGTGTTACTGGTCAGTCAAAAGACAGACCTGGCAATCTGGGAATTCAGGCTGAATCTGGGAATTCAGCCTGTATTAGATGGGGTTACACTCCCTCTGAAAAAAACTGATTCACAGTTTGGGAGTATTCCTGGATTCAGCTCTGAACCTGGAGGCCCAGGTTTCAGCAGTGACCAGGAATGCTTTTGCCCAGTTAATGCCAACTGTACCCATTCCTGGAGAAGTCGGGCCATTGTGGTACATGCCTTGGTTACATCCTGTTTAGATTACTGTAATGTGCTCTACTTGAGGCTGCCTTTGAAAAGTGCCCAGAAACTTCAGTTGGCCCAAAGAGCTGCAGCCCGGTTGTTAACTAGGCTAGTTGCAGGGAGCACACAACTCCCTTGTTGCAACAGCTCTACTGCCTGTTGGTCCATTTCTAGGAACAATTCGAAGTGCTTGTTTTATAGCAATAGCAATAGCACTTCTATTTCTATACCACTTATCAGTCCCAAAGCACTCCCTAAGCAGTTTACAA
This sequence comes from Gambelia wislizenii, assembly GCA_030847615.1. Lineage (NCBI taxonomy): Eukaryota > Metazoa > Chordata > Lepidosauria > Squamata > Crotaphytidae > Gambelia > Gambelia wislizenii. Next base: position 113,618,575 of record JAUMIR010000001.1, on the reverse strand, counting down.
CGCATTAGCTAATTGCCCCCAACAAACTGGGTACTCATTTTACCGACCTACAGAACCTTGGACCTCTGGGATCAAACCTATAAAGCCCTATATGGGTCCAGGTTATTTGAAAGACTGTTGGCTTGTCTATATTGGGGAAAAAGAACTGTACTTGCCCCATAGTCATGGTGCAGTTGCCACATGACATTTTCAATAATTCACATCTTCATTGGGGCCTTTGTAGTAAACTCCAGGTCAGAAAGATTCATTGTTTGCTCCATGTTTGAGGGGAAAACCTGGATTATTGGCTGTGTGACAGCCACAGATTGGCTTCAGTGCAAAGCCGTGGGTGGGACCTCTGGTGGATGGGACTCCATTTGGACAATTTTTTTTTTTAAAAAATATTTTTTTATTGTCTCCACATCTTGATAAGCTTATCTTTGCATGCCCAGTAATACAGTACTCTGGGACAAAATATATTCACATGAATGAGCAAACAGGAAAAAAAAAAAAAACAGAGCAGCCCCGGCTGTGTGGCTGGAAATAATACAATATATAGGACACGTGATCAGTATAGGACCATCCTTTTACTTTGATGCAGATTAGAATGTGGTGGGATACTCTGATCTACCATCAGACAAATCCCAGTGAGTGTGGCATCTATGGGGCTGCTTCAGATTAAAAAAACACCCACTGTGGCTATGAGGTAGGTGCATGGTTTCCCGTCAGTGTAGTCAAGACCTGTATCTCCCTTTATGAGCCCATCAGAGCTCTAATATCATCTGGGTAGCCCATTCTCTCTGTACCACCACCTTCTCAGACTTGTTTGATGGGAACAAGGAAGAGCGCCTTCTTCGTGGTTGCTCCTAGGCTTTGGAACTCCCTCCCTAGAGAGGCCAGGATGGCCCCATCTCTGTTTTCCTTCCATTGGCAGGTCAAAACATTTTTGTGCCATCAGGCTTTTACAAACTGGCTAGGGTTGAACTTTTAATGCTGTGTGGTGCTGTTTTTAAAGTTTGTATGTAGTCTTATCATCAATTTTCAAATTTTTAATGTTTAGTATTTTAACTTCATAAATTATTTTAAAATCATATATTTATACTTTTATTAATGCTTTTGTGTTGTTTTTAATTTGTATTGTTTTAAATATATTGTTAGCCACCTTGAGTCCCATTATTGGGAGAAAGGCGGGATATAAATGAATTAAATAAATAGCCAACAATGGCTTAGAAGAGGAGTAGACAGCATTGTTTCCTATAGTTATGGTAGACGACACTTCTCATATGTCCTAGCCAACATGACCAATGGTTAGGTATGAAAATTTTAGCACAAATCCCTGGTTTGGAATATGCCAAAACAAAGAAACTTATCCTTTAATAAAATTTGCAAAATTACATGTCCCCTTCACCTTTACACCAGTTCTGGACCCCTGGGTTAATGATTGTGCAATTTAATTGATGTTCTCCACTCTGTTCTTTTCTGATACAGCACAATAACTAAAACTGGCTACTGTACATTTTCTGTCTTTTTTGACATGTATAAATGGATGCAAGGTGAGAAAGTCACACAGCTTCTTCCAGGAACTGCAGTGGAGTCTAAAAAAAGAAAGCTGCAGTGAGCAAGAACACAATACAGAATGCTGTGCTCATATTTGTATTCTCTTTTCACTCTCTTAGGAAATTGGAGTTGCTGGGTGCGTGACCCAAAATGTCTCTTCTGAGTACTGCTGCTCTACTGCTATTACCATAAAGGCATCACATTATTTTTAGCGCACTTGGATTTCAAAGCAGAGGAGACAATAGATACCACTGAAAGGAGGGGGAGGGGGAGAGGATGAAAACAACCTAGATATGTTAATAGCAGCAAAGACTGCTGGGGGATTTTAATTTGCATTTATTATCCAATTAGAATTTAGCTACACATACCAGTAATGACAAAGAAAAAGCCAAAGATTTCATGAAAAGAAATATTGTGAAATAAAAATATACACACTTCTGGAAAAATTACAAGGACAGAACAGAGATTATTGCAAATTACAAATGATTACCTAGAGCCGCATACCGTAAAATAAATCTAGTCTATTTCCACATTCTTGTTTTACCAAAAGTTGGATTTGCATGTCACCACTCACAATACTCAATTGTGGTAGTGTACACTGAATTTTTATCAGGGACACAGTTGGACCAAGAACAATTAATGCTGGCTGTGGAAAATCCATATAGTAATAATATATAATAATACATTAAATGACTTACATCCCCAACAGCACCTAAACTCTGCCACCTGAGGCATCATCCTGATTTTACCTTATTGCAGACCCAGCCGTAATTTTGATCTTCACCATCTATTATTGGGGAAAGATTTATTTCAATTTATCAAAATAAAATGCTGATTCTACTTCTGAAAGATAATTAGGAAAAAAAATCATACAATCATAGAGAATCTATATTTATTATATATGATTTGATACATCTTCCCTTGGGCTTGTAAGCACCACAGAAGCTTTGGGTGATGGTATTTTTATAAAATCATAGAGTTGGAAAAAATCACAAGGGCCATCTAGTCCAACCCCCTGCCCTGCAGGAATACACAATCAAAGCACTCCCGACAGATGCTGTCCTTGGGCCGGGAGGAGAGAATCCCCCCTCCCAGTCTTAAGGTGGGCTGCCTGGAATCCAGCAATTAAGGCACCCTGGGAAAGTTTCTGAGAGATCCAAACTCATGTCGAGGCCTGGCCCTGGATACAATAACACAATAATACCCAGTATCCAGGACAGGTCGCAACATGCCGCCTTCTCCTCAAAGAAAAGCAGCTGTGCTGACACCAAACACAGAAACTACCAACCAGAAAGAAGTTAGGTCACCCTGGTTTGTCAGGAAAGTGGGCATGGAACTTAGCTAACAAGCTAGGTGCATGAACATGTTCCACATTAACCCATTCAGAATGGTCCAGCGGAAGGTGCTTCCATTTGACAAAGTATTGAAGGACCCCCTGATGGTGCCTAGACTCCAGAATTTCAGAGATTTCAAAATGTTGGTTCTCGTCGACCATAAGAGGTGTAGGCATATCTGATGCTGGGTGCAGTGGGCTAGGCGAGGGCGCAGGGTTCAGGAAGCTAGAATGGAAGACAGGGTGTACTTTATGATACAGTTTGTGTAAGGACAATTCAAAAGCAACAGGATTGATTTGATGCACAATTGGAAAAATGTCCAATACACTTAGGGCCCAGTTTTTTTGAAGGTTGAGGACTCTTAAGGAACCTAGTGGTGAGGTACACCAAGTCCCCCAATGTGTAAGGAGGGGCAGAGTCCCTCTTTTTGTCTGCATGTTTCTTGTACTGAGCCTTGGCAAAGTCCAAAGTGGCCACTTACCTTAGGCCACGCCTCCTTTATTTGAGTACTTCATTGAATTAGAGGGACAGGGTCTCCGGAATCCACCGACCCCAAGGGTAAGGGGTTGAGTTCATGTCCAAACACCACCTTGAATGGGGATAGTCCTGTGCTCTGGTGTACGGCATTGTTATAAGCCACTTCGGCAAAGGGCAACAAGTCCACCCAGTCTGATTGCTGGAAGTTGATATAACATCTTAAATACTGTTCTAAAATTGAGTTCAAATGTTCAGACTGACTGTTGCTTTGTGGATGATGACTGCAACTCAGTCCACATTCAATGCCCAGCTACCTGGTGCAGGCTTCACATTCACTGCCCAGCTACCTGGTGCAGGCTTTCCAAAACTGGGAGGTGAACTGCACTCCCTGGTCAGACACAATTTTGGAGGGAGCCCCATGGAGTCTGTAAATGTGCTGTATGAACAATTTGGCCAATTGAGGGGTTCTCGGGATGCTCTTGCAAGTCACAAAATGAGCCTGTTTGGAGAACCTGTCTACCACAACCCAGATGACAGTTTTCCCTTTACTTTCAGGGAGATGCACAATAAAATCCATACTCACCACCTCCCAGGGTTTGCCAGGGGTAGGCAATGGCTGCAGCAATCCCTTTGGCTTCCCCACACCCCACTTGGTCATCGCGCAAATGTGACACCCTTTTAAATAGTCCTATACTTCTCTCCGTATGCGAGGCCACCAAAACTGCCTCCTGGCCAGATGCAACATTTTTACATAGCCAAAATGCCCTGCGCTCTTCACATCGTGACATTGCTTGAGAATCAGGGGTCTATAGATTTTCCTTGGATTTTTTTTCCAGGCTGTGAGACCGTGTTCTGGAATAGTTTCTTTCTGACGTTTCACCTGCATCTGTGGCTGGCATCTCCTGAGAATGGTTGTGTAGGAGTGTATGTAGACTTATATATGCTGTGACCCCCTGTTGGGGAGTATATGTAAATTTGTGTAATTGAAAAGTTAGTTTCTGGGTACAGAAATGCAAGGCTCATTAGTGTCTGTTTGGCTAATGATTGGTTAATGGGCCATTAACTGCTGCTGGAAATCCCCCTGTCCCTTGGAGGAATTCCTTTGTAAGTGTTGAGTTTTTATTCTACTGTATTTCAAAACTGGGAGCCAGATTTGTTTACTTTTAAGGTTTCTTCTTTCCTATTGAAGTTGTCCAGGTGTTTGTGGATTTCAATAGCTTCCCTATGCATTCTGACATGATAGTTGTTGGCCTGGTCCAGAATTTCTGCGTTTTTAAATAGCCCCCCTTCGTCATGCCCCTGTCCATCTGGGAGAGCCATATGGGCTTATCCAATGTCACTGTGCCCAGGTCTAGTTCCCTCATTAAGGATGGGTAGATGAGCACTTGCGTGCTTCCGCAATCCACCATTACCATGACCTTGCAGGGGGGGCTTTCCATTGATCCCTATTCTCACCTTTATAAAGAATGGGGCTTTGACTCCACTCACCACAGCACTTGGGTGCCCTTCTGGGTTAGCCCACCCTTGGGCACTTAGTAGGGCGGGCTAGATCCTTTTCCTGCCAGCTCGACCTCGGAGGAGGATCTACTGTCCCCAGATTCCCAGGAGGACTCCCCGGCCTGGTGGCCAGGAACCAGGGTGCAAACCATCACCTCCGTTTTCAGCTTGGCTGGAGTTTTCTTTGCCATCTGTTTCCCCTCAGGTTTCTTGGCCTGTTCCTCCCACTGGCTGCTCCTGGGCTGCTTGTCTGGGTACTCTGCTATGTGGTGGCTGCTTTTCTCACAGTGAAGACATAGGCTTTTTCGCATCCGCCACTCCTTCTCTGTTCCTGCCGCGGGGGTGCTCGATGGTCGTGCCACTTTGGCCTTCTTGGTTGCCCACTGCTGGGCTTGCCAGTTAGCCCCTGGTGCTGCTTTGCCAGCTTCACACTTTGTCTCAGGGTCTCCACCTCGCTGGCCAGATGGATCCATCCCAGTAGGGTTTCTGGGTTCTCTTGGACTAGGGCCCACTCTAGGATATCTGCACTGAGGCCGTCTTGAAAATACTGCACCTTTGTGGCTTTTGTCCAGTCAGGGATCTGACTGGCCAGACAGCAAAACTCTGTAGCATATTCAGCCACAGATCGTGTCCCTTGCTGTAGTCGTAACTCTGTGCATGCCCTGTTTCTCTGAAATGGGTTTTCAAATTGGGCCCAGAGCGCCATCATGAAGTTGTGGAAGCTCCCGAATTCCTGGGCATCCATGTGGTATAGCCCCACCAGCCACTGTCCAGCCTCTCCCTCCAGTTGGCTGGAGATATATTGGACCTTCTCAGCCTCTGTCTGGAATTCCCCCTACCAGTGAGACATGAATCTCACCACCTGGGTGAAGAAGAACGGTAGCTTCACAGCGTCCCTGTTGGATGTTGCCTTCAGGTCTCGGTGCTTGAGGCACGTAGGTGTTCCTGGGGCTCAACTGGTCCAGCATTTGCTGGGGGTGCCAGCAGTCCGGGAGCCGGCAGGGTTGGGACCCCCCGTGGGGGTGCTGGGACCCCAGCCAGTCCTGCCGCTGGTCCTTGAACTTGTCTGGGTGCCTGGAGGCCTCCTTCTCCCTGGGGAGATACGACTGGGGGTGCTGGTTGTTGAGGCAGCCACTGTCGGATTTCCCCAAGGCTGCTTTGCATCAGCTGCATCTGTTGCTTTAGCTGTTGCACCTCTCTCTTTAACTCATGGTGGGGGGGGTCTCACCTCATAGTCACGAGCTCCTCTGGCCTGTGGCAGGTCCCATCTCAACAATCGGCAGTCCTACTGATTCCATTAATCTGCCAGAACCAACTGGATCGCATGGCCATGCTTGCTCCATGCACAGGCGTCTCTGAAAAGAGATGACCTCCTGTCTCCTAGCTCCATCAGGTCAGTGGGGAGCAGTTTCTTAGCTCTCCGTCGCTCCCGACCCAGCTCCTCTGTCAGTAGCTCTGACTTGGCATCTGGCAGCTTGGCTCCTCCATTGTAGCCCACAGTTGTAGCTCCTTTCACGCCTTCTCCAGAGGCTGCCGCTGTAGCTCCCTCCATCAAGATTTTGTCCTTAGTAGCTTGGGAGATTTTGCACCAAGCCAACAATAAGGACTGTAGAGAACTGGCTTACTGTGATGAACTCGGTAACATACACACTGAACCTATATCCATTAATAGTCAAATGATTTATTGTTCAGGATATGCAGTGCACACAGTAACATTCTAGAGCCAGTTCTGGTGGGCAGAAAAACAGAGCACACAGATAAGGTCAAGAATAAGTTTCAATTCCCCACAGTTGTAAGAGGACCCAAGAAAGTTAAGGGGAGGATAGCATACCAAGTTAAAGGAGGATAGCATACCACAGCTGCTGTCCTTGGGCTGGGAGGAGAGAATCCCCCCTCCCAGTCTTAAGGCGAGCTGCCTGGAATCTGGCAATTAAGGAACCCTGGGAAGGTTCCTGAGAGAGCCAAACTCTGTCAAGGCCTGGCTCTGGATACAATAACAGAGTAACACCCAGTATCCAGGACAGGTTGACAAAAAGACATTTAGCAAGATGGACCTACAAAGGGATACCAGGTGAGTTGTTGCCCAAGTTTATGTCTCTTTCAGGAGGAGAACATGGTTCTTCTGAGTGAGTTATTTGCTGGGTTTCAAGAAAAGAGCTGTATTATTGTTGTTTCTACAAACCATTAACTCCAGTAGGGTCTCATAATTGACTCTGGTTGGCATTCCAGATAAGCATATTTGGGAGTATGTTCTTCTAACACCAGTGGGACTTTGCTTCAAGAAAATGTGGAGACAATTGTTTTGGGAGTTAAAGGGACTGAATAATTTAAAAAACAAAACAAAAGAAATCTGGTATATAAGAGAACCCTTCCAGTTTATTTTTTTGTGTGTGGGGGTTGCCCTGATGAGTTATGTCTGGTAGTATTTGTTTCTTTCTTTTATGTTCAGTTCCTCAGTACCCCCTTTTAATAGATAAATAGGCATTACTTAGGTCAGAACAGCATATGAGCCATCCAGTGCTCTTGTTGAGCTTGCTTTTAATAATATCCCATGAAAAATAAATGGGACAAACTCCAAAGCAATCAGATTGTGTTACTGGTCTGCTGAATAGTGAAGATTTTATTTTGTGTCCTAATTTTAAGCACATATGGGAGTGACAGCTTTTTAATGAAAAACTCAGTGCCTCCATACACATTTCTGACACTTTTCTACAATGTCCTATAGAGAAGAAATAGACTACAACATATGTTTTGAGCTGTGCAGTGTGAAGGCTTGAAATTATTTCCTTTCCTATCATCATAAACCTCTTGTTGCTGTCTAATAAGCTGATTACCTTTTCCTTCCACACATCCACTTGGTGGTGACTTGGCAAAGTAGATATTATACCAATGCTATGTTGGTCTCAGAAGACAAGAAGCACAAAAGAAAAGTAAAATGATATCCATGCAACCCAGCAGTCATCATGTATTCCTGAGCCAGGTTGGTCCAATAAACAGGATTAGCCTTTGTATTGCTGATCAACTAGAAAATAACAAGACCAGACACAAGAATGGGATATTAAAGGGCAACCCCCTCCTATGACACCCCTGGGAAAAACACCCAAGTTCTGTGTGCCAGCCACTACTTTGACTGGGCACCCAGCCAGCCCTCAAAAAGGGACACCTTTCTAAGGAACCTCCCCCCTTCCACACCCATGACATCCCTTCAGCAAATAGATGTCTAGGAGTAGTCACCATCTCTGCTCCTGCAATCCCCTGCCACCTGCCTGTGAGTAATTGTCTCTTTAACTGAACCACCCAAGGCCAATTGCCCTTATTCCATAAATGTCAGTGTAGGGTAGGCAAAAAGCCTCCTGGAAGCAGAGAAGGAAATTCCAACATGGACCCAAACAGCAACCATCAAATGTCTGCAGCACATGAAGACATTGAAGGCTCACTCTGTGAGGTGAGCAATGACAAAGAGGGGAGGGTCTAAGGTGGAGCAGGCTTAAACCCCTTTGGATCAACCTATTTGTCTCTGCACCTGGAACTATGCACCAGGACTCAGTCATTTTTCCCTGTCCAGTCTCTGGACTTTATCAGATGTAGCAAATACAGCATCTTAATGATACCTAATTAATGTGAAAGGGCACACATATCATATGACATAACCCTTTCACAATGTTGTATTGTTAAAAAGCTGTTCTTTTTTATTGATGGCCCAAGCCATCAATAGATCTCCCCTGGCACTTTCCCCCCAATATTGCCAGCATTTGAAACCTTGTGCTATTGTGCTCATGTGAAAACAGTGTCAATGACAGAACACTTCTGGGTGAGATCATGACAGCTAGATAGGGGATGCCCTTTTTACAAACCTCACTGGTTTACTTGGGACTGTGTGAGTGTGTTTCTGTGCTTGTGTGTACTTTTTGTGTGGGTTTTTTTGTGTGTGATGTATTTTTGAACTTACCTATGCTCGCATCTTCTCATGAGACTCGCCAAGATCTGAAATCAGAAAGTAAATGGAACTCTGTTCCTGCTCTAAAGGGCTTTCATGCTGCTCAAAGTAAGGTCTGGTTGGGGGAGGTTCTTTTGCTGGCAGAAAAACATCACAAAATATGCTAGCAAAAGAATGTTTATGGAGGGTGGTCTGATAAAGTCCTCTATCTCTAGAGGCCAGCAAAGACCTCCTTCATCACAGCCAGGTTTCAACCACATGAGACAGGATTCTGTTAGGGACAAATTATACATTGACACATTCTTGTTTAACTGATTTCTCATTTCTCCAAGTGTGCAGTATATTTCAGCCCACATTCACATCAATGTACAAACTCAAGACATCAAGATCGGCACATACGTACGCATTTCTTGTATACATATACATTTATACATGTTTTACTGTGGATTTTTCTCCAATATATAAAAGTTCTATATACTTTCTCTAGCCAGCATATTTCTACAAGCATCTGCCCTAACCCCTAATATGATTTTGACTTATAAATTGGATTGCAAACTTTCAAACAGGGCAGATTCCACACACAAGTGCATATAAGTTTGCTCATTGATTCAGTGGATCTGAATTTTGCAAACTTGTGCAAAAATAGGACCCAGTGGATTTCTCTTATGTCCCTATTTTTCATCAACCAAGATACAAACATGAATAGTCCATTCAGCTGATGATCCTATCCTAGTGGGGAGGAGTGGGCATGGGCTTTACTTCCCATCCACCCGGTAGGGTATGAGGCAATTCCTCCACATACAAGCTGGTACTGTGAGCTCTTCTTTTCTTTTTAATGGAAGATAATCTCATTTCAATGTGGTTTACAATAAAAATAGATATAATAAAAGGCAGTAGTGAAACAATAGAAACAATAACCCCCTTAAGAACGATTCATCAGAAACCAGAGGTAATTGACTATTGTCAGTTCTCTCTCTGCATTTGCTGGGGTTAGGAGTGCAGGACCCCCCTGAAAGTGGAAAAACCATGAATATCTCTAGCCCCTGCAACCATATTTAATATACACAAAAAGTACAACCCATGTAGTCAAACCACCATGGAGACCTTTGCGGTGGTGGGGTTCCTTCAGAGGTAGAAGCAGGTGGCTGGCAGGGCTTGCTGCCATTTCTGCTGCTTCCCGATGCCAGTTTTATTAGGGATGTACACCCTCGCATTTGCAATCTCTCTCAGTCTTGCAAAGCTTACAGCTCCTATTAAAAAATGGCATAGGGCAGCAGCAGAGGTGGCAGCAAATAATCCATGAATAATCAAATCCACAAATGTTTAACCTGCAAATGTGGAGGACCGACTATTCACACTCAGGCAAACAATGAGAGAAAATGCATCTTCAGTTGACAGTGGAAGTATCCAACAATTGGAGACAGTGGACTTTATCAGACCAGGTAAATATGGCATCATAAGGATGCCTAATGATCGCAAAAGGGTGTGCATAACAGATGACATTGTCCTTTCACAATAATACATTGTCAAAAACTCATTCTTTTTTGTTGATGGGCCACGACGTCAATAGATCTTCCCTGGTGCTTTGTTGCCAGCATTGCCAGCATTTGAATCCGTGCACCATTATGCTCACATGATTACATTGTCAAAGCCGGAACGCTTTTGAGTGCGATCTTGACAGTCAGGTAGGGGACACTCTTTTTATCACCCCTCCCTGGTTTACTTGTAAGTTGTAAAGTGTGTTTCAACGTTTTTCTGAATGTTTTATGTGTTTATTTTGTTTTATTTTTGAATTTCCCACACTAGCATCTTCTCATGAGAATCGGTGAGATTTCAACCCTGGAAGTAAGCAGAGCTCTGTTCGTGCTCTGTTATTGCTGCTCCGTTACCGCATAGAAGCTTCTTTTATGTTACTCAAGGTAAGTCTGGTAAAGAGAGTTCTTTTGCCAGCATAAAACATTTTAAAATATGCCAGCAAAAGAACATTAATGGCATCTTCTCATGAGAATCGGTGAGATTTCAACCCTGGAAGTAAGCAGAGCTCTGTTCGTGCTCTGTTATTGCTGCTCCGTTACCGCATAGAAGCTTCTTTTATGTTACTCAAGGTAAGTCTGGTAAAGAGAGTTCTTTTGCCAGCATAAAACATTTTAAAATATGCCAGCAAAAGAACATTAATGGCGGGTGGTCTGATAAAATACTGTATAATCTCAAGAACAAGGGTGTTCCACATAAACAAAGGATTCTCATGTAAACTACTGTGCATGCAATAGCTACCTCATATGTTATGTATGCCTAGTCTCACAAAGAGGATTCTTGCCCATGAAGGTATGTGAACCAACCCCTTCTTTGTTGTTTCTCATCTGTCTCCTTTACTAGCAGTAATGGGGCAAGGGGGAGTCCTCCAACATGGTTGTGGGCATGCTTGCTGTGGTTGTCTTAGTGATGTCTCTTTCTATACAAATTACATGATTTGCCCTGTTCACTGACATGTCCATCATGTTTCTCCTGCGAGTGAGGTTGAAATGTAAGTATGTCATATTTGGAGAAAAAGTTCCTTTTTAAAAAAAATGCTGTCCAGTTTTCTTGCATCCTATTCAGTCTATTTCCAGGCCTGGCTAAACAACTGCTATTTTTTTTTAAAACAAAAAATACTATTTTAATTCAGCATTTTCTATGCTAGATGCATACTTTCAACTGCTTATGTTGTATGCTGTATACTTTTAGAGCCTTCCCACACTCTTAGGAAAAGTGGCAAAATGACAGGAATATTCTGTTTTTCCTGCTGCCTTCCCGCATGACAGTCAGCATTCTCTTGTTCTGCTCACATGGGGGACTGAGGTAAAACCATATCTTTTTGCTAACGGGTTTTAAAAAACAGAACGTTCCTGCTGCTTTGCCATTTTCCTCAGAGTGAGGGAAGGCTCTCAGATTTTTCTCCTGTTTTGGCAGTTTTGCCCATCGTAAAGGAAGGTTAGTGATGGCCATGTATTAAACAACCACATTGTGATGCTTGTATATACTATTTTGTTGTACTATATGCAGAAATAGTTTTTATTGCTCCTGATACTGTATTAAAGAAGTAAATAAGGTATTTTGCTCTATGTATATTGCACTCTTATTTAATATATTATCTTGATGTCTTTTTTATTTGTTTCTTTATTTTAGTCTAATTTCTTCAGTTTAACTTCATATAAAATACTTTATGTATACATAATTATTCCCATAGTGTGTTCTACGTTTTCTTTATTTCTTCTTTACTATTGAGGGTTGGGGTTTTTTTTTTGAAAGCTAAGTGTGCTAGAGAAATCATTATGTGTTTCTTTGCCTCAATAATAGACATTTCCCAAAATTAGGGTTTCCATTAGATGTCTTTGCAAACAGCGAAATATGCATCTGTAGGCATCATGAACAATTTCATCCAACTCTGAGCTGCACCAAACTGAAAGATCCGCAAGCCGTTTTTTGAAGTGCAAGTAGCTACTGCCTGTCATCACCAGGGGAACTATTAAAGCACACAGCTGTAGCTTTCCCCCAGCAATTATTGGTAGTGGCATAAAAAGAACCCAAAGATTTGGGTGTGGTGTGGCCCATTCTTCCATCATAAGCACACTGCTTTTCTTATTATAATATGTTCTATACTGTTGGTATAGGAAGGCCTTCCTGGGATTAACCTTTCTTGTTATAGGCTGGACACTATCTTTTATGTATATTTTGCAAAATTTAAGGGCCTGAAGCCTGTACTCTGTGACCAGTGCCTTGAGTTAACAGCATGTAATAAAGCCAATCCTGGTCATTCAGCCACCTACATATCAACCATAAGTACAGTGAGGCCTCCAGATCCATGGGGATTTGGTTCTGGGACCCCCTGTGGATGGCAAGAAAACATGGATGGCCATGTCCATATTATTAAATGGTGGTAACATGTGCAGATGTGTCAATGCATCCACATGCCCATCATCATTGTTTCAGGTATGGGATGCAATAATCCGTGGGTGGTTGAAACCATAGACCAGGACCCTGCGGATTAGGAGGGCCCACTGTAAACATATAACATAGAGATACAGGGGAGTCTTATCAAATTGAAAAACGGAAAAACTGTACTTATAGATACAGTAGTCTTTGATCATATGAGCCGCACATGATGTGATCATCTGATGGCAGATAGCCAGAATAATGGTGAACCTGGAAGGTTGTGCATCTGATTGGTGTATGTTGAAAATCCAATAAAATTACTTTTCCAGTTGGCTGGTGGATGACACTGAACAATTGGACTATTGCAAGTCTTGTCCAATCATCTGAGGACAAAAGACCAGTTACAGGCTTATCTGTTTGGTCATGATTCCAGATCTCCAGATAATCTACTCTGGTACTACTCCTATTGGGTAGAAAGCATAAACAACCTGGGCTCCATAAATAGAGAAGATGCCTCTCTTCATAGCATTTCTTTGATCCTACAGAAGATAAGAAGCCACTCATTGTCTGCTGCTCCACAACATGGTGAGCTTATATTTAGGCTCAAAATGTTATAACATGTAAAAGTATTCACTACGAAGAGTTGAGCTCACAGTATCTCTGACTAAGATGCCATATGTGTACCTTCATATGTACAAGGATGCCTGTTGACCATGTATAGCATATGCTTGTTGTGAGAAGTATTGTTTCCAGCACAGACAAAATATGGATTATGATGTCTCAATATTGTGTAAGATGTATAATTTCCTACATGTAAAACCTTTACCAAATATCTATATAATGCCATAAGAGTTGGTACATGCATAGAATGAAAGTTATGTGTCTAGACAAGATATTCATGTTATCTATGTATCTCCTATATTGTTCCTCCCCAAGAGGAGTGTTTAAGAAGTGACTGTAATCTTTCTCTGAATAAATGCTGAAATTAAATATACATTCTGGACATTATGGTTGTTTGTGTCACCTGGTAGAATAGAGTGTATTTCAGAAGAAGTATACTCAAATAGCTCAAATAAAGAGATGGGTTCTGATGTTTTTGATAAGTTCTTTATAGCACTATGAAGACTAGAGAGGATCTCTTGCAGGGAGCCCTGGTGGTGCAGTGGTTAAATGCCAGTACTGCAAGCCTTATGAGTTCAATCCCAGAGGGCTCCAAGTTTGACTCAGCCTTTCATCCTTCCATAGGTCAGTAAAATGAGTACCCAGCTTGTTGGTGGCAATTAGCTAAAAAACAATGTAAACTACTTAGGAAGTCCTTTGGCACTGATAAGTGGTATATAAATATCAATGCTATCACTATTGCTATCTTTGGCACTGATCAGCGGTATATAAATATCAATGCTATCGCTATTGCTATCTTTGGCAATCAAATTATTGTGCCCACTTACTGAGCCTATCCTCAGATATCTATTAATTCTCTCCCTCTTTTTGGCCCTACATATTTATTTTGTTGTTGTCAGTGTCTTTCACATTCTTCCATGTTTCTCATCACCATCAACTTCTTTCACATTCTTTCTTGATTTGGCACCCCAAATATAGTATGCCTTTTACACTGAAAGATGGAAGATTTTTTTTTTTTTTTTAAAAAGCTAGAGCACAGAATCTCTTCCATTTCCTCTCAAGGGTGTCCCAAGCCACCCTTACTACTCAAGTATCAAAAGATGGCTTCACATATTTGGGAGAGTGGAGATTATTAAGCAGACTGATTTCTGGGATGAAGGTGTTTTGGCCAACTGTGGCAGGTGGCACTGGACCTTTATAGCTAATGCTCATTTCTAGCAACAAGAACTCTAGAGAGAGGAAAAGACACTGGCAACTCTACTTCTACATGGAGCTGAATGCAGGCATTCCATAGCAGAAAAATGTCCATCCTCTTCTAGAGGGGAATATATATATGCAGAAGATGCCAACAATGAATTGTTATGAGATAAAAATGATCACAAAATTTATGTAGTAGAGATGAGTCTTTATTGGCAATTTGGATGCAATATAACCAGGGTTCTGCAAATGTTGTCCAGCTTCAGACATCAGGAATCAAACTTACAATTAAAAAAATCAACACAATTCAGTTTAAATGGGCAGCAAAAAAGCATAAATAATAGAAATAATAAACAGCAGAAAAGGAGTATGGCAGAAATAGAATAGATCAGATCTTTTCTTTATATTCCTAGACAGAACTAGATAGAAAACTCTTTTAATTAAAAAAAAGATTATAATGTCTGGCAAAATAAAATAATTTTTGTCTGTTACTGAAAAGACATCAAAATACTCATCAGCTGAGCCCCCATGAAAAGACATTCCACAGTGGGAATACCATCACTGGGAAGGACCTTTCCCCAATAGCCAGCCATCAACAGGTATCTGGGGCATCTCAATGAGGGTCTTTATTAATTTTTTAGCATATGGGTCAGTCAAGACAAAATCAGGGAAGGCAGAGTCCTCAATTCTTGTGTATAACTCATCTGTGCCTGTTTACTCAGAAGTAAATCTTGTTGGAAGTGCAACAGCAGTTAGCAATGAAGAGTCAAGAATGCCTGAGTGGGCATTAGATTAGGGATAGATAGATAGATAGATAGATAGATAGATAGGGTTAGTATTAGGGTTAGATAGTTTGAGTGACCCATCGTCCTTCCTGCTTGTCTACCTACCCTGCTCCCTCTGTGGTGTAAACTGATACTTTTAGGGATATTTCCACCTCTTCTCCTATGCAGAATGCTCTCAGCTCTCCCTAGAGATGTAGCTATCTTAGATTAGTACCCTGAGTAACTTTCCTATCTTAGAACAGAGTTCCTATAATAAAGTCTTAGTTTGTTTCTCTAAAGCCATTGGTATGGCTTTAAAGCTCCTTAAATCAGGATCTCTCCTAAAGTTCTTTAAATCAGGATCTCTCACTGACTGCTGCACACACACACACTCTATCAAATCTCACCTATCTCAGTAGGACTTACTGTTGAGTAAGTGGCAAAGCTGACAATGATAGGCTTCCTATAGTATTGCATTTTTGTCCCTTTACTGAGTGTCCAGGGAATTTCAGTGACATTCCAGTTTGGGATTAAAAAGAGTGGAAATTAACTTTCTTTAACAGCTAATTCCAAATGCTAACCTGAATACACTCCATTTTTCATTTTCTTTAAATATACTTAGAACTGGATGGAAGTGGGGGAGGCAGATCTTTCAAGTTCACACTTTCAGCTGCCAGTCATCAAGGCCTGTTTCACATATACATATTCATCACCTTCTGGTGAAAGTATCAAGTGATGAATTGCATTTATGAATGGACCATTGCAGAATACAGATTTAATGTAGGAAATGAACTTTCCCCCAAACTGTTGGGAAAAGACCCTAACTCAGTAGATAAGGACATACGTTCTGTGTAAAAGGTCTCAGGTTAAATCTTTTGCATTGCATAGAACAAGGAACAGCCCCTGCATGGGTGACTACACAGCACTGGAAACAAAATAAAACAAAAGGTAAAGACAAAGATAAGCACAAAATCTGCCTCTATTCATTTATCTTAGTAGATACACATTTAAAAATAATTGTTATAATTTAAATAGAAAGGGAAAAATCTCACCAAGTCTGTAGTATTTATTTTTAAAAAATTAATACAACTAAGTCTTCCCTAGTGGGGAAGGCTGTGAGCAGGTGACTTGTGTACCAGCTGGCCAGCTGCAAAGAGTTAGTGTTCTGATTCAAGCCCCCTTGAACTTTATAGTTTTTTTTTCTTTTTGAAGGACTGTCTAGCCCAAATCCAGTTCAAGGCAGGACCCCTTCAAATACAGGACTGTGTCCTGATAGCCTTTTCAGTCAAAGATTGTCTTCTGGGAGAGTAGGACAGAAAGCCATGAAACGCTAGCCAAAAAACAAAACAAAAAAAAACCACACACACATGCACAACAATGCTATTTAGTATGGACAATATTAAGGAAGATGGCGGGTGGTTGTTCTGGCTCAACATAAAGCAGCTTCCTATGTTCCTGGTTTTCAGTGGAATCAAGTTCCTATCCTTTGTCATGAAATCTGGCAGTACATATCTCAGTCTCTAGACAGCATAGACACAAACAATATGTGAAAGGATTGAGGAAGGATTACAACTGCTAGTCCCACTTCCTCCATCTCCACATGGTGAACAATTACTTCACATTTTAAAAGGTCTAAGTCCAATTGCTAGTTCCTGTGGTGTTGCTAAGGCTGGTGTCACCCCTGCCCCTGATGGTGTCACCTAGTGCGGTTCAGCCTCTCTGCACCTCTCAAGAGCCTCTCTGCACCTTGCTGGGTAATTCCAACTACAGTGGGAACCATTGAGATAATGGGACTTATATTAACTGTTGACTGAACAAATTCTTAATTGACTCAGGGGAGCTACTCTAGCTGGACCTAGCAATTAGATTTAGGCCAAGATGTCTGCTTGCAGTAAATGTTGGAATGATTTGTGCCATGCATTTCAAAACAATCTGTATTAATCCTCTATATTGGACAGGAAAGCCAGCATAGTGTTGTGGTTTGAGCATTGGACTATGACTCTAGAGACCAGAGTTTGAATCCCTACTCGGCCATGGAAACTGACTGGGTGACCTTGGGAAAGTCACACTTGTGCAGATATGTATGAATCTATTTCTGGCCTGTATCAGTTTTGCCTATATTCATCCATAAGTCCATTCTTTCTATATCACCTATATGACAAAGGGCTAACGTGGAGCTGTGTGGGAGCCAGGACCAAGACACAAACCACACATTAGACCACATTGGAAGGAAATATTCACAACTTTGATGTAAATAAAGCTGTATAGGATGCCTTGGCATGAAACAAAGATACAGAGGCCAAACCCGCAATTGAATGGCCCAAAGCCACATTTGAGGCACCAGCTACCTTACTCAAAGCAGGAGGCAGCAATGGAGATGGCAGCTGAGAAGCCACTTGGGTGCACTGCTACTATGTACTTCTCTGCCACTTGGGGAAAGCAGAGGCTTGTCTAGACAAGGCAATATAATGTGGATTGGTGCACAGTAACGCCAATTCACAGCCGTGTTCACTTGTCTCCACAGTTTTTTTGCAAGATTGCTGGTATGGATGGCTATCCTTCATTGATGTTTACATAGGTATGCCTGCAAATCAAGATGGTGGCCATGAGTGAATTACTCACATTTTTATTTTCCACAAGTTGCCACCGCTGAACAGTATTTTCACCCCAGGAAATCTAAGGTGCAGACGTGCAACATTCTGCTTAAATAAGCTTAAAAATGTTTCATTGACTTAGTGCATGATTGCTACTGTGAAAATCCAACATGTTGGTTCCAGCCACCTCACTGCCAGAAAGCTCCACTCCCACAAATGTCTGACCAATCAGCCTTCTGCTTCTGCTCTTATTGGGAATGTGCTGCGATCTGAATCAGTTGTTCCAACAAGCAGGAATGCGCATTTCCCTCATATTATTTTACAAACTTCGGGAAAAACCACGAAGGCTTTTTCCATGCAGTATATCTGAGTTTTGAATACAGCGAATTACTGTGGGATCCCATTGGGAGAAAAGGTATTCTTCTCAAATTCTATAAGAAGTATTTTCCCTGTTTAGACAAGCCCCAGGTCCCATCCCCCTTTTCTTCTGGCAAATCTTTTAATTACCTCAGGGCTTGTTTACATGGGCTATTTTACCCTGGCTTGCCCCCATCTTGGAGCCGAGCCCTGCAGTTCAAATGATGCAAGGCTCTTGCCTCAATTCATCTCTGGGCAGTCTAGATGACACCTGAAGCAAAGCCAGGGGAAAGCAGTGGTAAAGCCTGTTTAAAACACCTGTGAAAGCCCGCTTTATTCAGGGAAACTCAGATCAGTTCAGCATGGGAATTCAGGGTCCATATGTGCATGCTGACCCATATAGCCATTGGCCCCCTCCTGCAGCCAGTAAGGGGGCCCCCAGCATGTGGTGTGACCAGCCTTGATTACATGCTGAGGGCCTCCTTCCTTGCTTCGGAGGGAGTGATGTGCAACAGTAGCAGAGGCAGCAACTGAAACAGCCCAACGTGTCCATGCCAACTTTCTCCCATTTTGTCTAGGTCACAAGGAGGAAATGAGCCAGATCCGGGGCTGGAAAGTGTCAGTGGGAAGCTGGTATATTCTGCCAGGTCTAGTCAAGCCCTCAGTTAACAAATCCTCTGACAAAGATATGCATCGGGTGCAGTTTTCTTAATGGTGGGGGTGAGGAAGGCTGCATTTGTTGAATTTTTGCCTCTCCTGCAATTCTTGAAGGCATAGAAGATCCACTGAGAACAGTGACCTCATATCCATTTTGGTGACAACTGAAGGCCTGGATTCTAAACTGTTGATCTTCTTTTCAGTCTCCTCCAGCTTGTTTGTGTCCTTCTAAAAATGTGATGTCTAAAAGTGTAAACACAACTCCAGCTGAGCTCTGATTAGCTTCAAGTAGAGAGGTGTTATCACCCCCTGTGCCTTGTATACTATGGCCCTGTTAATAATGCCAACAACTGCATTAGCCTTTTTGTGACAACAACATGCTAATGATCTGTCTTAGACTATGATCTATTATGATTTCATATGATGTGTGAGTCCATGTTGGAATGTAGCACCTACAGCCTACATATTTTGTAAATCTAAATTTTCCAGTACAATTCAAAGTCCTTCCAGTGTATGCACATCTCAAAATGCATTGGCAAAAAAGCACCACAGGAGATCAATTGACGGCTTGGCCTGTCAATAAAAATGTACGCCTTATTGGCAAGACATTAATGTGAAAGGGGAATGTCATCTGCTATGTGCACCCTTCATGTTAATTAGGTGTCATAATGATGCCATATTTGCTGCATCTGATAAAGTCCTCAGTTTCGCTGCCCTCACAGATGTTTGATGAAGAGATTGGCAAGAGCCTTCTAAGTGGTTACACCAAGACTGTAGATTCTCTTCAAGAGTGGAAACTGTAATGATGATGCCTATAGATAAATTATTGTGTGCATAGTTTGTGAGAGCCAAAGTGGACAATACATTAGGTGTAATAGGTCTCCATACAATTAAAGCAGCAAGAGAAGTGTACTATTAGTCCCTTCCTAGTGTTTGGCTTCCTTGCCCCAATATCAAAATGCCATCAATAGATCATCAATACTGCTTTTTTTTTGTGCTATCGAATGTGTGCGAAAACACATTCCATTGTAATCACAATATTACAGTGTGAATGGGCGGTCCTCAGTGAGAAAACCTCCAGGTGAGTAGGCAAACACAAAGCACAGGACACTCTTTGTCCCCTTTAGTCAGCACATTTTATGTTTGTTTCAATGCTTGTGCGTTCATTTACTTTGTAAATTAAGTGGGGTTAGGAATTTTAAGCATGCTTGCATCTTCTTGTGAGAACTGCTGAAATCTCAACAGTGCCGAATTGTGCAAGTAAACTCCTGTTCTTAAAGCGCTAGTGGTCGGCATGTCATAATTTTTAAGTGTTTCTTTCATGTGATTACAGCTAGGTGTGATAAAAATGTTATAATGCCACAATGTTTCTGCTATCTTCATTTGAGTAATTACAGCATTTTTAGACACTAGTCTGATAAAGTCACAGGGTTCAAATTCCTACTCAGCCATGGAAACCCACTGGCTGACCTTGGGCAAGCCACAGTCTCTCAACCTCAGAGAAATGCAAGGGCAAATACCCTCTGAACAAATTTAGCCAAAGAAGTCCCATGATAGGTTTGCCTCAGGATTGCCACAAGTCAGAAATAACTTGATGGCACACAACAACAAGATAAGGTAGACCAAGATGGACAATGAGGCAAGTTCCTAATACAGCTACTGAAAGTTTAAAAGTAATCCAGAACTTAGTCTCGAAGCCCATTGTGCACGATCCTACCCTTCGACTGTTGTGATTTGGCAGGGACAGTCCTGGTTAATCCTTTCCTATCCCATGTTTTCAACTGCTTTTAAAATGTCCCATTTTCTTTCTCCTCCTCCTCCTTCTTCAACTGCTTCAAATGAGTTCAAAGTGCAAAAGTAATTTGCCCTAAAGTATGAGGCAGAATCTTGCCCTTCCCATTAGACTCAGGCAAAAAAAATTGCTGCAGCCTCTCTTAGCTTGCATGTTCTTTTTCATTAATAACTTCTGTCAGCTTCACCACACCCTGTTGTTGTTCAGCCATACTCATCCTGGTTTGCATCTGTGAAGTGTTGCTGGGTATGCACTTTCTTTCAGCTTCAACCCTTCATCAGCAATACGAGAACAACACGGGCCTTTCAGACAAATGCTAAGTTTCATCAGTCAAGAATCTGCAAAAGGGAGGGCCTTGTTGGCTTGCACCTGCACAGGATAATGTGAAAATGTATAAACTGGTTCTATTTTCTGCAAGGTGTTCTCAGAGGAATTATTTTTATAATGCAAAATTGCTTGGGGTGAAATTGAGCAAAGGGCTCATTTACTACAATGAGATTTTGCTTATTAAAAATAATTAAATTCATAAGATTTGGACTAAAGCTACACACCTAAGCCTCAGCTCTATAACCTCCAATGTTCTTGTGGATCTGTGCTTAGTCCCAGCTCCATTAAAGTCAGTGGACTATATCTAGAATGCTAATCCTACATACCACTAAAGCAGGAGCAGAATTGGGCTGTAAGATAATAAGTATTACAAGTCAGCCAAACTAGAAAAGTAAAATGAACTTTCCAGCATTCTTGTACTGAGAAAACAAATGTGAGAAGAGAAATCCCAGCTCTTGTCTGATTCTGTAAGGTGGTTTCCTAATCATTAAACAGTATTTACTCATAAAGGCCATTGTTTTCAACAAGGCAAATTTATAAGAAGCTGGCCTTGAGATTCAACAATTCAGCCTCTCAGATTTATCACATATATGGTGTACATGTGAGGGACTGAATGAGATATCAGAAAGATATGGTGGTTGAAATGACTGCAACCTCAAACTACCATTATTGAATGCTCCCCTGCATAAAGAACACCCTACAAATAGAAACAAACACATCACAAAGTCAGAATGATTGTGCATACATTTCACTTCACACATACTTTATTTTAGAACTGCACAGCCCAGAGTGTTCCAAAATAATTCCTTCAGTTATTCTTTACAACATTTAGCTACTAACCAATTCCTGTTACTCATCACAGTAATGGAAAGAAGAATGTGTTACATTACTTGTTACATGTTCTTGAGCAAGCAGGGATCACCAGTATTGAGGCCATGATATTTAGAATGCTGCTGCGCTGGGCAGGGCACACTTCTAGGATGGAGGACCATCGCCTCCCAAAAATACTACTCTACAGTGAACTCGCCACAGGTCAGCATAAGAGGGGCGCTCCAAAAAAGCGATACAAAGACTCCCTGAAACAACATCTCAGGCTCGGCCAAATTGATCACCAACAGTGGTCCGCCCTGGCCTCACATCGGGAGGCATAGAGATGCACTTCCACAATGCTGCAGCCTTATTTGAGAACTCACGCCAAACAAGTCTTGAAGAGAAACGACAACGCAGAAAGAATCACAACCCAAAAACATCACCCAAAGAGACCTTCTGCTGTGCTTTCTGCAACCGGACTTGTTTATCTCGGATTGGCCTTTTTAGTCATCAGCGCGCTTGCAGAAAGTGCGGGATGAATCCTTCCTGAATCTTTGTTTGCGAAGAAAAGCCAGAGGAGGAGGCTTGTTACTTTTCTACTACTTCCTTTTAGTTTTTTTAGGGAAAGCACTTGATAAGAGAATGGTGTAAAACTGGCAAAAATCCTGTCAAAATAGCTCTTAATATACCATTAACTTTTGAAAATAACTAGAAATTGTCACCAATAAAGCAATTTTGCTCTTACTTGTTATAGGTCACCCTCTGTATCTGCAGGGGATACATTCCTGGACTTACCATTTATAAGTGAAACCGTATATAATAGCAAACCCTATTAATATAAAGAACTTCTTGTTCAAACATACCATAGAGTTGCATTGCAGAACCTAGCAATTCCTAGGGAGGACACCTCTCTAGTCATTTTCTAGTGCAACTCTATGATATGTGTCCCTCTTTCTCCAGCCATGGATAACTGAAACCACAGGTATTGGTTCCACAGATACAGGGGGCAACCTTTATGTTGCTTTTAAAAATTACTTTGCTGCTATCTCATTGGCCAGAAAGTAAATTGTTATGGGCAACAATTCTACTTTTAACTCATTACATCCTAACCTTGACACAGGCCTATTTGGGACCATGTTACCTTTTCCTATATGGTTCTGGCCAGTTGTTAACATCTTCTAGAGAGACTCTTCCTTTGCCTCTTCCAATATCTGTAGCACATTGAATGGAGACTCAAGAGTGCCTTCTCAGTGGCTGTATCCTGGCTTTGGAACTCTCTTCCTATATGTCAAAAAGCTTAAAAATATTTTCTCACAGAGGCTGTCTACATTCCCTCCCTGCTGCTAAATCCCTTTGAAACAATTAGACAAGCCTTGGCCTGCCAAGTTCATCTTTTCCTTTTATAACTCTTAAAAAAAATTACGGCTGCTGTCTTCTGCTTCTGATTTTTTCACTGTTCTTTTTTTTTTTTTCTAATCTTTTCACAACAGACCTGTGTTTCCATGCAATGCAATTTCTGTTGTTCCCATAATGGTTTTGTTTGTTTGTTTGTTTTTGCTGTTGCTACCTGTAGAAATGTGTTGTTTTTGTGTTCCTTTAAGTGGTTCCTGACTTATGGTGACTCAAAAAGACTCTAAGGAGAACCTATCACTGAGTTTTCTCGGCAAGATTTGTCTGAAGGGGGTTTGTCATCACCTTGCTCTGAATCTGAGAGAGTGTAACTTGCCCAAGGCCACCCATTGGGTTTCCATGACCAGATGGAGGTTAGAATCCTGGTCTCTCGGAGTCCTAGACCAACACTCAAACCACTATACCATGCTGGCTCTCTTTGTAAGAATACAGGATAGAAATAAAATGAATAAATAAACACATCATTTTTCATAGATTTTCCTTGGTTTTTTTCCGGGCTGTGAGGCCGTGAAAAAAAACAAGGAAAATATATAGACATTGGCCGTGAAAGCCTTCAACTTCACACATTATTTTTCACTGTCCTTGTTTGCTTCCCAAACTGAATTGGTCAGCCAATGGCAAGAAATCCAACCATGCAGAAGTTCTACTGTTCCCACCAGTGTAATGGAAAAGCAACTGGAGGAGCTGGTTTTCTTTATTTTGCAGGTGAATTACATATTTTTGTGATTATGGCATGGGACTCTATTGCTTTATGAGGCACTAATTTTTTTAAGGCATGACAGGTACAGGTATAATGGTAACTACTTTAGATCAGAACTTGGGATGTGACCCACTTTAAACAATACTGAATTATTTTCAGAAAAATGAAGAGATGGTGAAATATGTGCCTTATTCCAAAGGCAGAAAATTAGTCTTCAGCTTAAATGGCACCACATCAAATGATAACTGCTCTGCAATACATTTGATACTGAAACTCTGCTGTTTCTTAGTACTATTTTTTAAAGAAAGCTAAAAGACTCCAGGCCTCAGGGGAAAAAATGTTCAGGAAAAAAATGTAGTTATTGTTCTTTTTGTTTATTGTTTATTCATTTCATAATAATATTGTTCTTATAAAGCATTGCTCAATGTGGTCTCATTTGTTCTTTAAATATGTATTAATAGATTTGTTGAATTTGTGCTATTTAAACCAGAGCTGAGCACATTACTTTTTAAAAATTTTAAAATTTTAAATTTTATTTTTTTTTTTTAGATTAGTTGTTTTTAATTTATATTTGTTTAATGTTTTTTTATGGGGGAGGGTGGGAGTGGGGGTGTTTAGGGATTTTATTTGTATTGTTTTTTAAATTTTGTAAGCCGCCCCGATTGTTTTAACAGAGGGGCGGGGTATAAATAAATATTATTATTATTATTATTATTATTATTAAAAAAGTAATAGGTTTACATTATTGGTTATTTTAGAAAAGGAACACTTTACTCATTGCTGATGTCTTGGTTTTATGTTCTTAATTTCCCCGCCCCAGAAATTTACTTAAAGAACCTATTTTTTTCCACCAGAGACCTCCCAAAAATGTTTTAGAAGTAAGAAGTAAACATTACCTATTACACTAAAAAAGTAACCATGCTCCAAGTCATTGCATTACTTCCTCCAAATAACATTATTATACCCTCATTATCCCCTAAAGTAACATGCTACAGGCCATGCTGTTACTTGCAATGTGTTACTTCTAACTTCTAATTTGCATGCAAGGATACAGTGATATGCTGATGCACATCCATTCCTTTTCTTTTGAAGCCCTATTCGCCCCAGTCAATGAGCATCTTTCTCTTGATTGTCTGGACATTGTGTCAGGTCCATTATTTCAGTAAACAGTAATTGTGCATTTTATCACATTTTCGTTTGGCTAATCATTTTGGCAACAATGGAGAGAAGCTGCTCCTATAAGCCCTCCTTTGAAAACATTGATGCAAGTAGCATTTCTTCTAAACAAATGCTGTTTAACAGTCAATAAAATACACTGTTGGCAGACATTCAATTTGAGATGATTAAAGAATTCCTCCATTTCCAATAACACAAGTGTCACAGAAAATAGCTTGGGGAAACTGTACACGCTGACTGGTTGAGCAGGATGCTTGTGGCACAATAAAGGCTTGACAATGATATGACGCAAATTATCAATATACTGGCTTTCAAATAATCAAAAGCATGATTATTTAAGGAAAGATTTATTCACTAGAAATGCTTTCTGAAAATAGAAATAAATTACA
Organism: Gambelia wislizenii; assembly: GCA_030847615.1. NCBI lineage: Eukaryota > Metazoa > Chordata > Lepidosauria > Squamata > Crotaphytidae > Gambelia > Gambelia wislizenii. Next base: position 113,593,088 of record JAUMIR010000001.1, on the reverse strand, counting down.
GCATACAAAGTTCCACAGTTCGGAATACAGAACACATCTAATAATTTGCAGTGAAAATCTCCGGAACCGCCTTATCTCCGGAACCGCCTCCTCCCATACAATCCTCCCGGCGCACTCCGGTCCTCTGGGAGGAATTTGCTTCAGCCACAAAAATCTAGGTTGTCTGCAACCTCCCAGAGGGCCTTTTCGGTAATCGCCCCCAAATTGTGGAATGACCTGCCGAATGAGATCCGTCAGATAACAAGCCTGAGTGGCTTTTAAAAAGCACTAAAGACGGATCTCTTTCGGCAGGCCTTTCCTAATTAGATCCCGGCCTCAGGGGATCCTGGCCTCTTCTAGGCTGCTGGCCATTTATTATATTTATTGTATTTATAGTTTTAAAAGTGATTTTAGATTAGTTGTTTTAATTTATATTTGTTTAATGTTTTTTTAATGGGGGAGGGTGGGAGTGGGGGTGTTTAGGGATTTTATTTGTATTGTATTTTAAATTTTGTAAGCCGCCCCGTTTGTTTTTACAGAGGGGCGGGGTATAAATAAATTTTATTATTATTATTATTATTATTATTATTAAAATGGAAACCTCTTTCAGCCTTAGGACCCACTTCAATTTCAGAGAAAAGCTCAGGGACCACATTCCAGCAGCGGGTGAAGTAAAAATACTATCATGCTTTTGGTTAAAGCTCTCCTTTAGCCTAAGGCATTTCAACCTTTTTGGATGGGGAAAAGACCCACAAAAGCTAGGAAACCATGAAATAATCATGTCTTGGGGATGTAGATGTGGGTCATCTGGAGTAGCGAAGTGGGTGACTGGATTTGGCCCCTGATCCCAGGGTTCATCACCCCTGCGCAACATGTTGACTGTGTTGTAAATGGCCGCTGTTTTCCACAGAGCTAACACCCAAGGAAATATGATTAGGATTGCAGGTGTTCAAGGCTATAGTTCTATACATACTCACATGACAGAAAATCCCACTGAGCAGTCACTTTCTGAAGAGCAGACTTAAAGAGAATTTGGCTGCATAGCTGAAAGAAACAAATACAGTAATGCCTTTGATCAAATGGGGAAGATACAGATCACACTATTAAATGCCATTGCCTAGTGAGCAGGATACCACATTATGCCCAGTGCCCTAATCACCCGTTACAAGGGTGTTGCTATGGTGGGGGGATGGGGACAAAAACGAGGGAATTATTAGCGTCCCAAATAAGAATTCTGCCCTCCATGAAATTTTTCTTCAATCTCCAAATTTCTAGCACTGCTGTAACATTTCAGCTGAGCATTTAGAAATACAATTTAGGCATCCAAAGGAAACAAGCAGGCAAAGTGTCCAAGGGAATGTGAACACAGCAAACATGAGTTCTAGGGGTGAACAATTTTTACTGTCTCATTCTGCAATATTAGAAATTTGGGGACAGAATTATTATATGATGGGCAATGCCCTCAACAGTGTTTTATCCTTTTCCAATCCATTATGAAAATTGAAAATCTGCCCCCATGTAGGAAGTTGAGAACTATGTTTAGAATGTTTTATGTTTACTCCTCAGCTGTATTCCAATTTAAATCAGAAGGCTAGAACATTACAAAATCTATGATGCAATATGATTGGGGAGCGGGGGCTGGAGTTTGCAAAATGACATTGTTCTAAACTATGGTGAGGGGAGAATTAAGGATGTTCACTGACTGAATTTTAAACCTGCAGTGGATTTAGCTTGCAACTGGGAAAATAAAAGATACTCTGCCTGTGGCTTTTGTCCATTCTTAGGTACAGATTAGAATAGCAACGACATTGTTTTTACATCTTCACATCATTTCTACATGTCCACAGTGAATAAGGCTCCTACTGAGATGCATGAAAGCATTCAGCAAGATCTACCTGTATGATATTTTTATCACAGCCCTTTAAGTAACCTGTCTTTTTTTATGCCTTAGCCTTGGTTCATTAACTTTTCACCTGGGGAATGCAGTAAACAGAGAAAAATCAATTTTGACTCAGTCCAGCACTCTAAACTTTCTAGAGTTCTTGTTCAACACTGAAACCATGACCCCTTGAGACTCCTCTTTCATAGAGAATATATATTAACTTTGTCAGTAAGTCTGATTAAATCTTTCTCTCCTTCTCACATTTCTCCAAGGTTCTTTTTAGCCCCTCTTTATGCTAGCTCTTATTGAAATGAGATATAACAGAACCACACCAGCTTTACCCTAAGGAGGTAATTGCAGAATTCCTTGATTGATGGCTACTCTTATTTTCCTGCTGAAATAATTCTCATTCCTTTCTCCCATCTTTTTTCTCATCTTCTCAAGACTTCCAAATATGCAGGTGAGAAACCCAGTGAAGGTGTCTTTCAAACTTTAATGTAGTCTGTTCTACAATGATAGTAAAACCATGATATCTGTTATTCCAAAACATGACATCTCCATTTCTGTAGATTCCTTCAGTAGCAAGTTTTGTGCTTTCATTAGCTATGTCAGTCAGATATATACCTGACCCTGTCATCAAACAGAATACCTAAAATATGGAAGCCATAGGAATTCCCTTCTTTTCTCAGAGTACTTTCCTGTTTTTCTTAATTGTCAGTGTCCATAATAATACAAAGGCCTAGTTCACTGATTCACCTGGCCAAAGAGTGTTATTCTGTAGTCTAGGGAGTAAACAAGTATGTTCTTCCCCACTGGATATGATGCAAGTGCATAACTCCATTCATATGCCTACATGCATGGAGGTTCTATTTGTGTACTCTGCCTTTCAAATTATAAGAAGGAAAGACTGCGTAGGGGAAGGCTATTTATATCTAAGTTTAGGTATAGACAACTCACCCAGTGTATTATTTGTGTAGTGGAGAGGAGCATAGGTGTTTAGGAGATTCTCAGACACAGCAAATATGGTGTGATAACGATGACACAATACCACGAAAGGGCTTCCCTATTGCACAACATCATCCCCTTGCATTCCGCTCCTGTGAAAAATCTGTTCTTTTTTATTAATGGGTCAAGCCGTCAATTGATCTCCGATGACATTTTTGTTGCAGTATTTCAAGCGTCTTAACCATGTCCCATTATGCTTGCGTGGATACTGCGTCAATGGGCAGTCCCTGCCAGAACACTTCCGGATGAGAATGTGAAAATTAGGTATGGGACAATCTTTTTATGAACCTCCCCATTTTGCTGGGGTATTTTTGAGTGTGTTTTAATGCTTGTGTGTTCATCTTCTTTGTTAATTTTGGTATTTTTAGACTTTTAAGCACACTTGTGTCTTCTCACAAGAACTGCCAAGATCACACATCCCCATGAATGCGGAAGTAAACGGTGCTAGCAGGCATGCTCTGATAATGCTGGGGCTGCTCTTTCACATTATTACAGCAATGTGTGATAAAAAGTGTTATTATGCCGGGACACTGACACTTTTAAATAAGTGTACGAAAACGTTTTTAGATGCTCGTTTGATAATCTCCTTAATTGGATGAGTAATTGAACTCTTTATGTGTGACAGAGATCTATCCATATATCTATCCACCCATATATCATCACCTGCCTAATTTTTTAAATGGGTCATTTCACATAATTCTACCAATAATCTTTACAACAATATGAAGTGTATTCTACCCATACTGGCTTATGTAAGGCTACTGAATTCATGGTATTCAAAGTCAGTGGTCAAACTAGGGACTTAGCTCCCATTTATGGAATTTGACCACTACAGTTATGTTACTGCTATAGATGCATGAGTCAAACTATTGCTTGTTCGTGTTGGTTTTGATATGTTCAGTTATAAGTCTCTCCCACCTCGCTTTCTTAATTAATCTTTGTTAAACAAATCTACATACAACTAGCTGTACCCAGTGTAACATACACAGTTTTAGTAGATTTGAAAGGTTCACACGGTTTAGCTACATGCTTTTGTTTTAGGAAAAAATATTCCATTGTTTTAAATGTGGGTGGCGATTGGCTGTGGGAGTGAGAGGAGGGAGGGGCCCTTGTGAGGCTGAGGGTGTAGATGCAGATTGAGTGGCAAGAGTAGATTGTGAGGTAGAGAGGGAATATGCATGTGGGTGGTGATTGGCTGAGGGAGTGAGACAAGGGAGGGGATTGGTTGGGTATGTTTTCTAAGTGGCCAGTCAGCATACTGGGAAAGGAAACATACCCAAGCATTTATTTATATATATATATATATATATATATATATAGCCTCCAGCTATGCACTTAACTATGTTTTTAATATGTTTTCTCTCTTAATACACATTTCTAAATGTATTTTCTCTCAAAATATGCATTTTAAATATAATTTGATACATTTTTGATCCAAGAGGTGTGAAAGCTGGAAGATAACTACATTCCAATCATCATGTAAGTGAAAGAGGTGCAAATCAGGTCAGTTCACACCAAAATTCACAAAGATAGAAGTCCTCAAGCATCCTGAACCACAGCTATGTTTTTTAAAATGAAACACCAACACTACCATAGCCCGCAGATGTATATTATAAACTGTCAATTATCTCTCCATAGCTACAAACATTTCTTATTTCCAAGGGCTGGTTTACACGACAGGTTTTATTGCGTTAAGTTGTGCGTTAGTGCTTTCCTGCATCAGTGGTGGGTAGTTTACACGGTATATGTTTACACAGCTATATTTTGTGGCTCTTTGATTTTTTCTGCTTTGAGGTTCACACAGCCAAAAGTGCTGGGGGCATGGCCAAGCATTGGAGAGGGAAAGGAATGCCATAGGAATGTCTGCCCTGGCCCCAACTCCGTGTGCTTAACAGCGTAGAGGCAGTCCCCCCACCCCACAAATCAAATGGAAGGTTTTCCTCCTTGCTTAACAGCATTTTCTGCCAAATAGAGGAAAGCCAGAGAGAGAGGGGGGGGAAATAGCAGTGCAGCTCTGCTGCAGCCCTTCGTGAAATGGTTTCTCTCCCTCCCCCAAGCACAGGATCACAGATGATGAGACGAGCTTTGCATACTTGCAAAACAGCAGAGAGGATGAAAAGGAATGCTTCCCTGACTGAAAATTGTTGGGAATCCTTTTTGTTTGCAAACTGGCTTGCAAAATAGCAGAGAGGATTTTTCAAAGTTTCCTCTAATCGCTACTGTTTTTCCCTCCCTCCCTGCCCCTCTTTTAAGCCCACCCCTGCATCATCAACCAGTCACAATGCAGCTCTGCTGTATCCCTTAGCGGAATGGTTGTTTACACTGCCAATAATGTGCTACATTGCAAATATACCTGCAAAAGTAGCAACATCCCTTGCCACTCTATATTTGGGTGTTTTACCTTCCCCCCTTCTGAATGAGGCGATGCTGTGCTGCGATCCGTGGGAACTATGAGCTATCTTAGTGGTATTTTTAGAGGAATATTTGCCCATGTAAATGACCCCCAGGAATTATCTACTCACCAAGGTGATCTGTCTGGGAATGAAAGCATAGTTACAGCTCTTCATCATTATCAAACATCCTGCTGCTAAGAGGACTTTCCTTTTTCATGGGCAATTTACAGTGGCTGAGTGCTGATCAAGAATTTCTAGAGCTCTTCATTTATGTCTGATTAAAAAAGCTCTGATGTTACACCCAGGGTTAAATTCTGTGACAAAATCCTAATGAGTTCAGTGAGACATATGAATGACCTGCACCAAATCTCTTACCTGGTATTTTGGTAACACAAACTAAGCTATACATTTAAAAAAAACTGATCTATACTCAAGAGTTTCAAAACAGGCTTTTGAACTTAATTCAAAGATCCAGATTAGTAAAACTAAATATGTCTCAATATAGCTGGGAGATTATTGTGTGTTGAGGTAATGTTGCTGATATCCCATAGTTAAAGGAAAATGCCTAAAGCAGAGAAGCCTGAGAATAGTGCATCCTGTCTTGCCTTATCACACAATGTAGGTGTGCTTCAGCTGTTATTCTGGTCTGGTCCCATGGGAGATGGTGGTAAAAGTGAGACTTTTTTCTAACAAATGTTAGAAATGGATGTTAGAAAAAAGGCTCACTTTTACCACTGTCTCCCACAGGACTGGAATGGGAGAACAGATGAAACACACCAATATTGTGCAATAAGGCAAGGTGGGACATGGCAGGCTTTACTGCTGCTTCCCTTCCATCGTGTGATAAGCCCCTAAGACTTCAGCTATTCTGTTGGCTTACTTTGTTTAACAATCAATAGACAAATCCATAATATCCCTTTCCTTGCTTTAGTCACCATTTTCTATCTTTTAGAGCTGAGGAAAACAGAACAAAACAAAATTTCTCAAACTTTTTTTGTTTGCTTTCTTAGGCTAAAATCCTCTTGGTGACATATTCACACATAACTGGAAGAGCAATGTCAGCTCTCAGAACTGTTAGAGGCAGCAACCACAGCATGTCTATACTCAGTAGTTGCTAGTTTCCATCTCTCTCAGGACTTTAGGTGTGCATGTATTCATGTCATTTCCTATTTGTTGGCCTTAGCCTGTCTCTCCCTACAGTTAGCCTGCAGTTAGTCTGAGTTTGTTCATCTTGCATTTTGTAGTCTGCAGTTTTGTCCCTCTCCTCCATGTTTTAAGAGGACATTTTATAGTTTCTCAACATGAAATGTTATAAAGGCTTTAGTATTTGTAAGCAAAGCTACTTCCTATGATTTTACAAAGAAGACTAAGCCTAGACCCAGGCTGGAGGTGAGGTAGGATGGGTTGTTGCCCACCTACTGCTTGCAAAAACTTAATACTCTGCATGTAAAGTATCACTGTTATCTCTCATATTTCCCAAAGAGTACAGTGGGCCTACTGTATCTGTCGGCTCCAAATCCATGGATTTAACAAACCGTGGATTCAAAATATTAAAAAAAAAAATTACAGGAGATAATCAAGTACCCTTACATACAGAAGGAGAAAAAAGCAACCCAAATCACCCTGACCCCATGACTCTCCAGCTCACCTCCACAGCCTGGCTGACCTCCAGTTTGAAGCCCAACAAGCACAAGCAATATAACCAGGCTGTGAAGCAGTTCCAGGGCAGCAGGGCAGGGGGTGGAAAGCCCAGTCTTCCAGGCATACATTCCTCAGGGTCCCCTGCCTCCAATGAGCCCACCAACTGCCTACTTCTGAGCAGCTTCTACAGGGACATAGGACTTTTTCAGACAGTACTTACTGCACTAGGAGGTCTCACTAGACGCACGGTGCTGGGGATCCGTTTCGGATGCCACTGTCCCTCTTCCAAAATCATCTGTTTCACTTCCATGATGGATTGGAAGTGGCCGTGGCATATTTTAATCACAGGGAACTTCCATGAATAAAATCTGGCAAAATATGGTGTGGCCGCTTCCAATGCTTCATAGAAGTGAAACAGAAGAGGGACGGTGGTGTCCGAAACAGACCCCCTGCTGCGCAACAGCACCGTGCCTCTAGCGAGACCTCCTAGAGAGGTAAGTACCATCTGAAAAAGTCCATAGTGATTGGCAGCACTCCTGCTCGTTTGTTCACAAACAAACAAGCAGGATCGCCACCGCCACAACCAATCGCCATGTCACTGCAGAAGCTGTTTGCTGTTGAGTGATTGGTAGTGACACTCCTGCTCATTTGTTCATAGCAGCACTGCTGCTGTCAATCACCATGTCCATGTAGAAGCTGCTCAACAGTGGAAGCAGGCAGCTGGCAGGCTACCTGGAGGCAGGGGAGCCAAAATAATGTGCACCTGGTAGACAGGGCTTGCCACCACCTCTGCTGCTGCCCTACACCATTTCATGATAAGGTACTTCAGCACCCACATTTCTGGTATCCACACATGGTCCTGGAACCAACCCTCCATGGGTACTGAAAGCCCACTGTACTATGGAAGGATACTGCCTGGGGACTGTCTGCCCAGACATAAATTACTGTAGTTGCTTGGTAGATGGGAAGGATGAAGTACTGCACAGATGGAACATTTCACTCCAGCTCTAATTACCAGCATCAGGTGTTCTAGTAACTTATCCTTCCATTTCTTCCCTTCTCAATTCATCATGAACATTGCCCCATGCTCTTTGATCTTTTCTGTTTTCCAGAATTGCAAATCCTTTTTGTTACATTCTTCTCAATGGAGTGCAACTCTTGTATTCACACATTGTAACCCTGATCTCTCTCATGGTGATGCTTACAATACCTCTGCAACAGACATAATGCATTGCATTAGTGAACACTTCAATATTATAATAAAAATATTTCTTATTATAATAAAACACACTATCAATTTCTTGAATGTAATTAACTTTGCACAAACACTACAGCAACCACAATGGTGGCTGTCAACTACCAACTGCTTTTCCAGCAGCTAATTTTAGATGATACCAAGGGTGGAGACCCCCCCCTTTTATTATCTTTTATTTAGTATGTTTTTTTAAGGACTGTTTTTTTTAAAAAAAAAGTTCTCAAAGCAGTTTATAAAACATTCAAAACTATGAAATGAAGCAATAAACGATAACTAGAGATAGCACATAATAAAACCAGCAGCAAAAATTTTAAAAATACTAAAATGTAAAAAACTGAAGTAAAACTTGAGCTGCAAAATAGTATAGTGCTTTGACCTAAAAGCAATAAAACATTTTTTTAAATGCCTGGGGGAATGAAAAGTTATTCTTGGCTTCAAAATGACCATAACATGAACATCAGAGGAGCATTTTTATGGAGAGCAATCTATAGATGGAATCCATCACTTAAGATACCTTCTCATATGTCCACCCACCTCACTTCATATGGTGGTGCCACCTGGACTTCATTTCAGATCTTTGAGTCTAGGTCAGTAGATATGGAAGAAAACATCCTTCGGGTAATTGGGTCCCAACCTCTAGGGTTTAAAATGTAGAGTACTGGAGCTTGAATGGACTGGCAGCATGTGATGAGAGTAAAATACTAATGATTGTATCATTCAGTCAAAGTGAGCAGTCTGGCTGCTCTGTTACTGTACTGTTAATGCGTGTTCCACACAAAAGTCAATCTAAAGCATTGTTGGACACCTCAACATGCCCATCCATTAGAGGCCATCATATTTGCCTTTCAAAGGCCTATTCAGTAGTATAAATTAATGGATATCCAACTAGTATTCATATCACATGGCATCACAGTTATAGAATATGGTAGTCTAGTATGACTATCCCAAATCTATTTGATTTGGAAAGGCAATAGCTTGTTTCATTTAATGATTAGAGCTGTCTGATACACACATTTATTTGTTTTATGTTATTTCTTAAAATATTTACATTCCACTCTATATCATGAGATATCAGGGTGGCTTACAAATATGCTTCCTAGGCCAAATAACCTCTTTTTTATTCATTCCAATGGAGTGGACAGCAAAGTATTTCCATGAGTGTATAGAGAGACGTTCATGGGCCCAGTCAATGCTATAGTGGTAAATTCTGAAGAGCAGGCATCCATCATTGCAGTCTCCAGAGCAATATTCTCAAAGAAGATCTAAAACGTCAGGCAGTTGTGTTGATCTATATTAATAATCCAGTTCTAACATTTTTCATCTGTACCAGAAAAATGTCTTTTGGAACCAAGACCAAGCCACTGCAAAACACTTTGCGTAATAATAGAGATGGCTTACTACAGTGTAATATTTCTGAGGAAATCTACTCTGACCTCCTGTGGACAAGGAATGGGGACATTGGAGGACATTGGAGGAGTGAAGGAGTGATGTTCTTGTTAATCAGGAAATTCTAGTAGTCTGACTGGCTCCGTTACATCCATTCAGTCCTTCCACTGAAGTGAACTAGATAGCCATTATAGTAAATATGAATCTCTCTACAAAGTGCAGCTTTTCAATTGTATTGTTCATTACATTATTTCCCCCCCCCCTTATTTATAACAACTAAAATACATTGCATTGTGCTGGGGAGTGCGGAGGTGAAAAGGTCACAGAAGGCAATGAGAGGCAATATCACTAGGTTTCAAATACAGTCATTAAAAGGTGAAAATCTGGTCTCCATGGACTGAAATTTCTTCCAGTTTTTCTTTCACTTGCAGGCCTGTCATAGGTGTAAACTGATGGGGAGATTGGTTGCCAAGATGTTCGTATGATGAATATCAAGGTCATTTTTTCCCTAAGGTACACACAGTCTACATGTTCTTGCTGTTAAACAATGCAAATAGCCTGTGAAAATAAACAGTTTGCAGTGAAACACTTGCCATCTACACTATTTCCTTCTTTGTTAATCAGTGTCTTTATATGCTTCCTATACTAATTGTCCATTTGAAAAAGATTAAATCTTTGTTGTCTTCTGAGTGCATGTAACACTTTGAGCTTTAGAGAGCACATGACAGAACAGGAAGTAGACATGCATCTGGTATTGTACTTTAAAATAATCTCCAAGAGACATGTAGAATCTCTCCAAATTCATGTTGATTTGCTCCATTTTCTTTTGTACTCTCTGTAGTAAAGTGACATTAACAGTTCATGATTTATCCCATGTATAATGATATACCAAGCAAGTATTCCTTGAAGATAATTTGAAGTTTCAAGATGTGAGAGTGAGAAATATCTACTGGAGCTGGTCAAAATGTTATTTTCATTTTAAAAAGCTACATTTCAAAAGGGGGGGGGAGAGATTTGTTTACAACCGCACTTGCATCATAAATGAAAAAAGTGTATGATTAAAACATTCTTCTCCATGGCCTGGCAGCTTTTCTTGAAAAGCTGCAATTTCACCAGGATCAGAAATCCCTTTTCCAAGTAATTATGAAAACAATTAAATGCATTTGCAATCTGTCCATAGCTTCTTTTCCTCCCAGTTATCTTATTAGTTAAATGCTGCAAAATCATATCATTGGCAGTGCCACAATTTCCTCCAGAAAGCAGAAAATAACAAGTCAGGAGCTAGGCCTCTCCAACTAAACAGCAAATTTAGCTTCCCTAATATTTTGCATACCAAAGCATTTTTGGAAGTGAAATATCATTCAAATCTATGTTAAAGTATATTAACACCTAAGACAACTAATCACTATGATTATGTATGTTGTATATCTAGGAGAGAGAACTAGTTTGTGCATGTGTGTGTGTGTGTGGGGGGGTATTTTGGCAATCTCCCCTCCCCCCAGTGTGAATATATAAATAATTATATGGAGTTTAAGAGTAGGAATGAGCAACTCCAGACTGTTATGGAGGCCACATCTTCAGCCGTAGAATCCACTGCATCAGGCTTGGAAATGTAGTGGGGGGAAAGAAGACAATTTTTTTTTTGAAAGAATCTGGAAATCTACTTTTTCTTTGGTCTTCATCAAGGGTAGAGGACACTCTGTTTTCCTAAAACACAAAAAATCTGCTACTGGAAGCCTCGAGAATAATGACTGTAAAGGTGAAATCATTGGGATGAAGGGACATCAGGTACATTCTGGAGTAGCCTCTTATTGCCAAAAAAAAAAAAAAAATCCTTTGAGGGCCCTATGTGGTCACATTTTGCCTACATGTGGTTTAGAGCAATCTTCCCCAACCTGGCATGTCCAGATATGGTTGAGCAAATTGTTCTGTCACTTACTCATATGTATACTTGTACCATGCTTGTACTGAAATGATGACTGTACAATTTGTGATTTTCTTTTATCTCATATTAATAAACTTTATTTAAAAAAAGAATAACTCCCATTATATGTGAACATTGGCCATGCTGGCTGGAGCTGGTAGGAAACGTTGTCTAAAACATAGTCTAAAGTCTGGAGGGAGGGTCCTTAGACAAGGGGTAGTTCTTTTAAAATTAAAATACTGTGCCAGAAGACATATCTCAGTGCATCAATATCAAGTAAGTTTCCTTATATTTAATGTGCATCCAATATAATGTTTCTCAAGGACTTTTAAATATGCAATAAGCCATTCCAATCTGTTGCTGTTGTAGAAGCAGTGGTGAGGTGGTGACCTTATGTAATTCACAGTGACATTCTTCACAGTGTAGTCTTTTGTCTGAAAAATGGGGGGGGGGGGGAATCACTTCCTGAGCCTACAGTTCAATCCACTCAACATATGGGAAGTTATAATGCTACATTCCAAGAATGAGGTCTTGAACATCATGAAATATATTTGTAAGCATCCAGAGCAAAGTTTACTTACAGAACCTGTAGAGGAAAAAATAGGGGTGGGGGAAGAACTTATGCCATGGGAAAGTCAAGCCATTACCTTTCCACGCAATGCTGCTGAGCATCTTGATACGTATTTCTGGTGTCACGAACTTCCTTATAATGGATTTGGTTGTGCTTGTAACCTGACTGTGAATGTTTTTAGGTGTAAAAGATAGTAAAACTCAAATTGTTCCAGAGATAGAGGATGGCATAAGAAAGAGAGAAGCAGAGCATTACATAGTACAGAAACTTGTGTTTTTCAGCTGGGAACTAAAGAAATCATCACCTCTGGTGCTATGTAAGGAGTAGATTTGCCCCCACACCACTTATAGGAAGAGTAATGGTGGGACACTGCAACAGTTCAGTGTCCTCATACAGGAAAGTTATACTGCCAATTTAGGCCCAGCCCACCAATCAAGGTGCCTCTTATATCATAAGTGACCCTTCTCACCCTTCCTGGGTACAGTGTAGGATTCTCAGGTTGTCCATTTGGTGGCTGAGTAAGAATTTTTGGTGTGTCCTGACTGGCTGTGGATGCATAATTTTTGTCTATTCCAACCCCTGCTTAAAAAAAAAAAAAGCAGCAGGGATTTATTTATTTATTGGTCTTATTTGGTTGAATACTGTTTCTTTGGACTTTTTCAGATGTACCTTAAATCTGGAAGGAGCCGTTGGGAGATGAACACAGCTGCTCCGCAGCAGGGGGCAGTTTCTGATGACGCCGTCCCTCTCCTGTTACCCTCCGTGTTCCTTCCATGTCACATGGAAGGAAAAGGTGCCAATTTTTATTCACGAAGAACTTCCATGAGTAAAAAGTGGTTCCTTTTCCTTCCATGAGACACAGAAGGAACACGGAGGGTAACGCGAGAGGGATGGGGTCATCAGAAACTGCCCTCTGCCGCGGAGCAGCTGCACTCCTCTCCCGACGGCTCCTTCCGAATTTAAGGTAAGTCTGAAAAAGTCCTTTATCACAACTGCAGGTAGGGAGGGGAAGGACAAATTCCTGGTGCATTCTGAGGCACCAAAGGGTGACAGGATACAACCTCACCTACCTCCTACTGTCAGTACTCTGATGAAGTGAAAAGATGGGCTTTTTCTCACAAGTGCCAAAAAGGTGGAGCGATCATGGTGCCCTATTGTTGGGAAATGTGAGAGAGAGTACTGGATCTCAAAAGGATAGTTATCAAATCAGCAATGCAGAAACTGAACAACCACAAGTCCCACCTCACCTTCTACTTCACCTTCCCCACAGGGTCTAGCAGAGAAAGAAATAAGCCCACTTTTCTTCGTAGGACATATGAAGTAATTTTATAGAATAACACTTACGCACATTCAAATACAGAGTCTCACAGAGGAGGGAAGAAGAGAGAGAAAATGGCTGCAGGTTAGAACCATGCAAGAAAAAATTGGGTGTGGTAAAACAAGCAAACAGCAAGTCACCATAGCACAAAATAGCAATCAGTACAAAGATTAAATCTAATATCTATATGGGGTACTATAGAGGCAACACATAACATTGGTCTCAGAGGAACTGCACTGGTCGCCAACACAATTCCAGATTGAATTCAAGGGGCTTGCCATGACACTCAAAGTCCTAAATGACTTAGGATCTTGAAACTTGAAGACCCCCACTCCCCCTTATGCCTGCCTGAGGACAGAGGTCTGCTAGAGGGACCCTCTTTTTTGCTCCACCAGTCACTTTGCGAGGGAATGGAAGAGAGCCTACCCAGTTATGGAATGTCATCCCATTGGAAGCCTGATTGGTGCCAATATTGACCTCATTCTGTCAAATTTTGAGGCATCTACCATAGCTTTGAAATGTGTCAGATAAGGAAATAATAAGTAAAAAAGAAAGAAGAAAGAAGTTAGCAAACTAATCAGATGAACCCTCAACCCTGTATCAAGCCTTTCTATTTAATATTTTTTTCCAGTGGATTTCAGATGAACCTACACTGATTTAAAAACTGCATAATATGCACAGATGTAGTACTCTCAGATGACTTTCATTCTGAAGTTTTACATTATTTATTTCACAGCATGTACTCCAAGTGGGAACTGACAGCATTGTTGAAAAACACATGATAAATATTTGTATGAACTGATCTTGCCATCTTTCTGTACTCCTGCTTTGATAAGGACTCATCACCAGTAATGTTTATCCTGTACTTCTTCTATTTTATTAAACTTGATTCTGACTGTATCACACTCCAAGAATCAAAAGACCAAAAGGCTGTTTCATTGTCTGTTAAAGTATCTTTTATTATGGCTGGCAATGACAAACAGTAAAACTGGAGATATTGGTTTGCAACATGTCCATGGGCCAGGATCCAACAGCTCAAATGCATGGGATCACAGCATTTCTGGCAGAATTGGCAACACCCTTTCCCTCCAGGGCACTCTGAAAAACTGCCCTGGAAGACTGAGAAACATTCAGAAGCAGAATTTGAGGATCGTGGATGCCTGCACTGGGAGAGGTGGAAGAAGAAACCTGGCTGACGATCAGATTTGCGCTGAAAAATCAAAATTCCAAATGGAGGACTTCATAGAAGCTTTAAAAAAAAGGGGGGGGATGCCATAACTAATCAGTAAATCATGGTAGATGACTAAACACAGCCCTGGCCATGGTTATGTGTTTTTAAACTGATTTACCTTAATGGGATCAAACATCTGTAACTAAAGCTGAAGCCTCATCTATTTCAATGGCATGCATATTTTTTAGGGTCCATTGTCTTCAATGGGATTAAGCACATGCAGTGCATGGAAGTAGCAGAGAAAGGTATTCACTGCATTTGCAGTGCTTCACTTACTACAAATGCCCAGGGCTTTCTGAATAGCAGAAGCAGAGTGTGTATAAACGGGTTTGTGCCATGCAAACTGACAAGAGAGCGGCACAGTACAGCAGCTCTTTGTACTGACAAATATAAAAGTGTTTTAAAGAGCAGCTTTGAAAATGAAACCCAATTATACTTTCATGAACAGAAATATTACACTTGAATTCCTTGATGCCTCATGTTAAATATATGCCTGTCACTGGCAGACTGCCAGTTCTTCTAACAAAGTTGATTGCTTGTCCTCCTAAGTCTAAATGTGTGCCTGAGGCTAACATCCTTACTGATAAACCCTGTCAAACTTCAGGTTCAGATCGACTTGGAATACGTATTTTCTCTTGTCCTATCTGCACCCATCAGCTAATTAATTAACCTCCTTTTTATTTCTTTCACACTTTGAGGGACCTCACAGTGTAACTTTTTATTTCTTTCACAAACTTTTTATTTCTTTCACACTTTGAGGGACCTCACAGTGTAACAGAACTTTGGTTCATTACTGTTTCAGGGCCAATCAGCCAGCACTTTCAAAGTTTTTTTTATCTTGGATAATTTAAGGGGAACTAAGGAGATTATCAGACAGGAACACAAAAAGTGTTCCTGCCCCACAATCTCCAGACTCATCCCTGTCCCGACACAATAACCCTTCCCATCAGACATACCTTATCTTCTGTCCAAAGGCAGCCCAGGAATGAATGGAGCTCTAACAGAGCTCTGGTCACTTCCTGGACTGAAATCCTGCCCATTCTCGCAAGAAGATCTGAACCCAGAGAATTCAACAAGAAAAAGAAAAATACACACACAGTAGTTCACAAAAGCACATACACACACTACAAAAATAACAAGTAACCTGGGGAGGGTACAAAAAAGAATGTAGCCCACCTGGTTCTCACGATCCCACCCAGAAGTGTGGGCAGGACCACCCATTGACTCTGGAATCATGCCAGCAGAATGGGGCACATTTTTGCACACATGAAAATCTGGAACACAAACAGTACGGGAGATCAATTTTTTTACTTCTCCCCGACAATAAAAAACAACTCTCTCGTAACAGCAGCAGAACACTTGCATAACACTGGGGCACAATGTTGTCTGATAAGGAAGCCCTTTTGCAATCTCATGGCATTGTTATAATCCCGTTTTTGATGTGTCTGATAATCTCCAGAGTGTCAGTAGCCATGTGTGTCCATATGTGTAATGAGGGCACTGTCTACCAAATAAGAGTTCTGCTCTTCCCAATAAAATTTTCTTTCCATTCCCAAATCTGTAGCATTCCAGTAACTTAAAACTTCAGCAGGGCATTTAGAAATACAGTTTAGGCATCCCAGGAAAAGGGCCAGGCTAGGTATCCAAGGGATTTCCAAACACAGCAAGTATGAGTTCTAAGTGTGAACAATTTTCCATGTTTCACACTCTTCAATACTAGAAATTTTGGGACTGAAATAACATTTCATTGGGAGGGGGAAACTTCTTATTTTGGGGTATACTATCATAGCCCCCTCCATAACAATACCCCTGGGTGTCAGTCTTAAAGTTGGGGGTGTGTGAGTTTTGTGCTGCATTTTTATTGCCATTTTAAATATATTTTGTATACTGTTGTGATATCCTGACCATGAAGAGTATTAAATATTTTAAATAAATTGTAGTCTTCTCACTGTCATCTGCCAAATGCAAAATTTGTACCATGCATTGTGTTCGTCAATTTGCAGTCTAAAAATTCAGGTAGTTATACAAAAATCTGTCATGCTTTTGGCAAACCTGCTGCACATTCATTGAAACCAGTAAAAAAGCTGACTTGGTGAATGGATATATTTTTGATTGATATCCATTAAAAGAGCCCAAGAAAAGAAAACTCAAAATAAAATCTTTCTTGCAGATTTTGTGCATGATCAACCCCCCCTTCCTCCTTGTTAAAATCATATCCATCATTTATTGTATTGCCGTAGCCGAAGGCTGTTGATTAAAGATGGTATGTAGAAGGTGATAGCATCATCAAGATAAGTGTGCCAGTGAAGTCTAAGGACTTTATCACACGAAGCTGAAATCATGGAATTACACTGGGATAGTAACGGTAATGGCTTCCCGTTATTGCATGATTTTGTCTTTATACCGTGGTTGGTGGGTGCTCCAACCATTCCTGTGGTGTACCTTTGAATTCATGGGCAAAACCTGTGAATAGCTGTCAATATTGCTATTTTCCCAGTATTGTCGAGCATGTGATAATTCAGTCCTGCTGTAGTCCAATATTACAGTGTGAGTGGGTGTTCCTCCCTCTTTTCCCCTCCCCATTCCCAATGAGAACACATAATTCAACTTCTGGTACAAACCCTGAAGAGGACCTCCATGACACCCTTTTAATGAACTTTTTCTCTGTACTTTTTTTTTTTGTTTAATTGTTAATTTGTTAATTTCTTTGGTTTTTTGTTTGTTTAATGGAAATGATGTCTTCTCATGATAACGGCCAAATCCGCGTTCTTGCAAAATCACGAAAGGAGAAAAATTTATTTATAAAAATTTAATAACACTATTAGCAACATACATACATACAAAATGATAAAATAAATAAATATATAATGATGAATTCTCATATAAATCTATTCCGTCACATGTAATGTTGCTTATTATGTCCTATCCTCTAACTTCAAGAATCTGGTGCTAATTATACAAAAACTAGCCTCTTCATTATAATATTTTAATAGTTCATCTACAGATTATTCTCATATTCTGATCAAATTTATATCAAACAGGAGATCGTATAAAAGAAATGATAAATCTAAATATCACATCTATCATAGTATGACTTATACTATACATCCGAAGCTTATTATCACCAACATCCCCCATTTTTCCTCCCCTGGGTTAGTATACAATTCCATTCCTCCTTAAAACTGTTCACTGACTTGTTGTCTAACAGGAGAGTCAGTTTATCCATTACCACTGTTTCATGTAATTTTATTAGCCATCAGGGAAAAAAATTAAAGGCCCATGCATAGGCCATCCTGAAGCAGCAATGCAGTGCTATTCAAACACAATGTGAAAATAAGTGTTACAATAGCTTCAATCCCATTCTTAAACTGCTAGTAGATGGTTATGCAATATTCTGTTAGCAGTAGTGTTGCACAATTGCAACAAAGTGCAGAAATGAATGTAATCATGCTGTTATGTTTCCATTTTCTTCAATTGTGGAATTAAACTGTTTATACATACGTGTGTAATAATGTCCTAAGTTGAAGCAGTTGAAAGAGCATTTTGTATTGAACAGCAATTGTGCTGGAAATGGTGAAGAAGACCAAGTGATAATTGTTTCTAGTACAAGTGCTGAAACAGAGTATTAGGCCCTTGTGACTAGTACAGAGCAATGGTATGGCAGAGCAAGCATCAGGAATGATCCAAAGCAAGCAGTGCTAGGATGTAATATGAAATCTTAGGAGATGGCAGCAAAAAAAGGGAGGAAACAGACTCACAGGAAAGCTGGGTACAGTGATATAAGAAGAAGACAATGTGATGAACTCTGAATCTGGGTGGAAAATGGTAGAAGTCAGGCTGCTGATACACTGCAGAAATAATGCAACTTGGCACCACTTTAACTATCATGGCTCCATCCTATGGAATCCTTGGATTTGTAGTTTGTTGTAGCACCAGATCTCTCTGATAGAGAAGGCTAAATATCTCACAAAACTACAAATCCCAGAATTCCACAGCAATGAGCCATGGCAGTTAAAGCAGTGTCAAACTGCATTATTTCTGCAGTGTGTCAACAGTCACAGATCAAAAACTGAGAGTATTAGGAAATGAACTCTGACATGGGCTTAAATTGTTTTAATCCTGATTAGAGTAAACCCATCTAATCAATTAGATGTATCTATGCAATGACTCAGCATCCAGCAATTGATTGAATGGGTATGCTCTAGTTGGGACTAACCATCAGGATGTCAGCGCAGCCATTATATGAATCTTGGGACTAACTGGATTGTTTTTACAAATCTAGTGAATAACTAGTAATTTTTGCTGGTGGAAAGAGGGCATAATCTTTATGATGGCAGACTCATCTTTGTCTTAGAGCCTTGTAGCACAGAAGACAGTATTTCTGTCAGAGATGCTGGTGGTGCTCACTATTATCTTAATTAGCTGTACCTCACCATTTGCAGGGCTTATAATTTAATCAGTGGAATATCAGCAATTACATTGTCTTTGAAGAAAGCACACATGTAAATGGAGTTGCTATTTTGGGAATGGGGTAGGAAGGAAGCTTCATTTGCTCTTCCCTCTGACATTGTGTGCATTGCTTGAAAGAACTAGGCATAGCAAAACCATTAATAATATTTATGATATCCTCTCTGTGGGTTGAATATTATCAATAAAGACAGCCTGACAGCTGACTGAATCTGTGAACCTGTGAGTTGTTCCTGGAGATCATATACAAATCTTCACTCAGGCATGAAGCATTTCCAGCAGCTTGCTAGAAATTATTTTCTCAATTTCTCTTCTCATTATTTTTCTCAGGCGCTTCTGATGTGTGGGTTGAAGCAGCTTTGAAAATCTGATATGTATACTAAGAACAATTGCAAGAAACAAGACTGCAAAGAGATGAATTTGTCAGAAAAGGCATCTGTCCCTGAATCAGCTGATCTAATAAATCACCCTTTCCTAATTACACTTGTGGTTGCTTGGCTGTCCATTTAATAATCTGGAACTGAGACACTGGCAGGACAAGTAGATGAAGAGTGTACAAGGAAGCAATGAGCTGATAATGTTATTAGTGTCTATCATAACATATTCATTCCTCAACGGCTGCTCAGATATTTTGTATGTAGTAGGAAAGATGTTAATTTGAGTAAAACAAAGAGATAATCCAGATGTTGTTTGGACAAACATATATTAATATACACAGTATATATATATGTTAATATTGGTTGACATTCAGCTAGGGACATGTGCACATGTAAGTCATGCTATGCATGCAGGACCAAAAAATTGCCACTGTGCAATGGGGATATTCTGCTGATAACTGTGGAAACAGAGTTGCACAAACAACATATTCCTCTGTGGCTTGTCTGTACAAATTACTATTGTGCATTCTGTGTTGCAGTTGGACATTATGCACCGCATGTTGTGGTTACACTGTACATTGTGCTCTGCACTTGTGCATCATATATTGTGCATTGAGTAATGGCATCTAGTCATTGATATGTGTGTTATACTCTTGCTGTTCTGCATGGGGGTTGTGTGGTGCTCACATAACATACCTCCACGTGTGGACATTTATATTACACTGAGTAGATGTCGGACTGCAGCCATTGTGTATATAGCACATAGACACACACAAAACAGTATACAAATAAATAAGGTAGAGAGAGTTTTTTGAAAAATAACAGGATGACAATCCACAGTAACATTTTACGTTGATTTATATTTCCCCTTGCTTTAGGATCAAGGGGATGTCACTTTTCTTGGCTCTCTATGTACCCTACACTTTGTTTCAAAGCTAAAGTTAAGAGGAAAATGTATTTCCTCTGTTTGACATGTTTTTCCTCCAGCAATGGAAGAATCACGTGTCAGATATTGGACTTGAAAATTAAGCCTCTGTTTACCTTCCGATGATTAATCACAAAACAAAGCATGTTAAACACAGATTAGGAGAAGCATGCTATGACAGACAGATGTCTTTTGTGGGGGATATATGAGAGACCCCCTTTCTAAGGTTTATATGCTAAGTTTATCCCATGGGAAGTGGTCTTGTGCAGCTTCCATTCAGTTCAATGGAGCTTGCATTGTAGATTGCTTCCTTAGGGTTTAGTGGTCCAAACGTCCACCTCATCCAGCTCTTCTTTACTATCCATCTTCCTAAATTGTCACATGTTATTCAGTTCAGACCATTTGCCAGAGACAGAGGACTGATGCACAGCAAAATATGCCTGGAAAGCAGGTTGACATATATGATTTACTCAAGCAAGCAAGCTAAGCTACACATCCAGACGTAGCCACTCCTATAACACACCTGTTGAAATAAATGGGAGTTTAGTTAGTAATAATTAACTTGAGCTATTGTTGTTAAAAGGTCTACTCTAAACACAATTCTAAATCCAACCTATTGGTTTTAGGGAGGAGATATATAGTTAGATCACAGTTGCAACGTCCAGGAAGGAGATGCAATTAGATCTCAGTTGCGAAGTATTATTAATGCATCTCTCAGGGTTTTCCATCCTGTTTAAAAGAAGCAGTGGTACGGCAACTTCTTAAAAAGCCCTCTCTGGACTCCCTGCACTTTAACAACTATAGACTACTATCGACTCTTCCTTTTTTGGGCAAGGTGACTGAGGGGGATGTTGCCATCCAAGTCCAGGCAGTTTTGGATGATAGAGGTTTTCTAGACCCATTTCAAACTTGCTTCAAAGCAGGATATGGAGCTAAGACCCCTATAGTCACCTTGGTGGATGAACATCTGAGCATTGACAGGAGGAATGTGTCCCTGCTGGTGTTTTTGGACCTCTCAGTGGCATTCTATACCATCAACCATGGTATCCTTCTGGAATCGGGGACATTGTGCTTCAGTGGTTCTAGTCCTGTCTCTCAGGTAGGTTCCATATGGTGGTGCTTGGGGATAGTTGCTCCTTTAAAAAGAAGCTGTTATATGGCATACTACGAGGTACCATTCAATCCCCAATGCTGTTTAATATCTACATGAAACCATTAGGAGAGATCATCCAGAGGCATGGGACAGGGTGCTATTAGTATGCCAATGACACCCAAATACACTTCTCTGTACCTTCAAAAATAGCATCAGTTAAGGACTCAGGTCCTCTGAGCGACATTTACTTCAGTCAGCCAGGACTAAGCTGACAGCTGTTGCCTAGAGGACTTTTTCATCAGCCACCCCGAAATTGTGGAATGACCTACCAGAAGTGATTTGACAGGTGGATACACTGTGAGTTTAAAACAATACTAAAGACTAAACTTTTATGGCAGGCCTGTCCTGGTGATTTTTAAATTATGAGTTTTCAAATTATGAATTTATTGTTTTAATGTGTATGCTCTTTGTACTGATGTTATGCTCTTTTAACTGGTTATGCATTTTAATTGGTGTTCTGAGTTTTTAGCTGTTATCTATCTATTGTTGTATTTCAATCTGTTATTCCTTACCTCAATCCATAGGAAGAAGCAGGTAATAAATAAATAAATAAATTTGATGTTGTTGTTGTTGTTGTTGTTGTTGTTGTTGTAAGCTACTCTAATCTGTCAATGCCTTAGTAAAACTAATTATTATTATGGATAGAACAGTGAAACGTAGAGATATTTATCAGTGTTGCTCAAAAAGTTAATGACAATATTGGGAACTTCAATTGTCCCAACAACAAGGAAACATGCACACATCATCAGTACTGTATATGAATCAGTACTGAATTATGAATCACATAATTACATCCAGAGGTTCTTATGTGGATGTAAGAATATTAAATAACATTCTAGCTAAACAGCATTCAGAGATGACAATCCTAAAAGTAGTTTTAAAAAAAGACAATGTTGCCCCAGCAAATATTCCTTAATTTTTAGCCTATGTTTTTTTTTAAACACTTGTTAATGGCTGTGAGCAAGGTCAGGGGTGGGCACAAGATGGATCATGATCTACTGGTCGATCTCTGGTTGATTTAGAGCTCAAGCAGGAATCTTTAAGTCCAGATGCTTTGGCAATGGCAAAAAAGTGCCTTTCCCCTTTCTAAAATAGGCTCCTGAAATCAAGAAGGCTTGAAAGAAAATGGAAGTAGATTTAAGAGCAAAAAAGATTGGTGTAAAGTGCAAGTTCCAGTTCTACTACTGAAAATGACATCTGAGTATGCAGTATGTGCACAGAGGCAACCTATTTCACAATGCTTAGTCTCATTTCCTGAGCCACTTTTTTGTTTTGTCTGGCTTCAATTGAAGGACCCCCTTCCCCCCTCTCCTTGACTTCTGGGGAAAGACTTCTTGAGACCAGCGTGACACCATGGGAATGTGAAGGAATGGGGCGGGGAGAGAATGATGTTGGGAAGATGGAGCATGTTTTGCTGAGGTGGTCCTATGGGTGAAGGGCAAATTTTCTCCTCTCTGAACTGTGTTTTGAGAGTGTACAGAGTTGTAGTGCAAAAATTCCATTACTCTCGTATAATATAGTGCTATAACTCAAAAAAAATGAGAAGAAAAGAACATATTCTGATATACTTTGGATTTTTTTAAAAAAACATTTGTGGGTGGGAATAAAATTTTGCAGCTGGTGCCAGAAAATATTCCAGTACAACAGAAAAAATGGCCACAATTCTCTATGGCAGTTATGAATGAATAACCTAGAGTTAAGCACTCCTGCCTGTTATGTATTTATGATCCCTATGTAGTCCATACCTTAGGGACTATATAAGGACTGTGAAAGTCTCCCAATCCTTACTTACAGGGCAGCAACTGCTCTGGTCAATGAGGCCCTGTTCCCCTATCACTCAGGAAGCAGCTGACTTGACATACCCACCCCCATTGCCTGAGTGATCTTTGCCATGAGGATGATTGTGATAGCAATCCTGCTTCTGTCTGTCACACCAGAAATCACTTGAAGGAGGGGATGGAAATGGCAGTCAGCTGCTTCCCACACGACAGGGGAACAGGCCCCTATTGATCACAGTGGCTGTTTTCTGGTTAGTGGGGGCTGAGGGGCAAGGCTGAGTCGCTGCATAGCACTTGTAATTATGGCACTTATGCATACGTACCTCCCATACAGGATTCTGGCAAGTACAGTGGGCCCTTGGTATCTGCTGGGGTTTGCTTCCAGGACACACACACACCCCGGATACCAAAATCCATGGATACTCAAGTCCCATTATATACAGTGGCAAAGTAAAATGGTGTCCCTTATGGTTTGCTTTTTTGAATTTTTTCTTTGTAATATTTTCAATCTGTGGATGGTTAAATCCACGGATAGAGAATCTTTTGATACGGAGGGATGACTGTATTTGGAATTATTATTTTTAAGGAAGAACAACCACAACAAGTATTGTAACCTCACAACACATTTGCCCTATCAGGAAGAACCCTATGTTTGACAAACAACCACTCGTCCTGAAGAGGTATGGCTGTATTGCATGAAATTATGGTGCAAGGATGGGAGTTCCAAAATCTGGGGCAACAGGTATTATTTTTTTGGGGGGGGAGGGTTTTCAGGGGGTGCAGGA
Organism: Gambelia wislizenii; assembly: GCA_030847615.1. Classification (NCBI taxonomy): domain Eukaryota; kingdom Metazoa; phylum Chordata; class Lepidosauria; order Squamata; family Crotaphytidae; genus Gambelia; species Gambelia wislizenii. The sequence goes on along the minus strand of JAUMIR010000001.1, from coordinate 113,569,018 downwards.
GACTTAATGGGGGGAGGCGGGAGGAGAGGGAGATAAAGTAGTTAAAACAAAGACTGGAGTAGAAACTAAAGGTTAATCAAACTTTATCTTCCCTTCTTCTCGCAGGTCTCCTGAATTAGAATTCCCTCCAGCTGCTGGTGGACACACCCATTAAGAGCACATGAAAGCCGGAGATTCACAACAGTCATTCCTCACCCTGGTGCCATGGATAATCCCAGGCAATCAGATCACCAGTTTCTTTCACTTTCACTTGGCTCCCTTCTTGCCTACTTTGTTTTCCATTCATTAACCCAGAACAAGACTATTATTTTTTTTAAAAAAAGAAGGCACTTTGTTTTCCACTTCTTCTGAAAACATTCAGTAAAATAATCTCTCCCTCCAGGCTCAGTACTAAACGTTACCTGTTGTACTGCAGGAAAGAAAAGGACTGGGTGTCACTGCATGGACAGCTGACAAAAGAAACCTGTGCAATCTCATAAGGGAATGTGATGTAACTTTTAGTTACACTCTGTCGAAAGCTGTTGGCTCTGGCGGGCTCTCATTTTCCATTGGCCCAGATGACAGGCAGAACTCATTTAAGTCACAACAAAATGTTTTCTGACTGGCGGGCTTCACTGGGGCAGGTGACAGGAAATAATTAACAATGCCCCCCCTCTCCCTCTCTCTCTGTCTCCCCCAGCCCTCTGTCTCATGCTTTAATTAATTAATATTGCTTCTTAAAATAAGAAGTTGTTTACTTCAGCAAGCTGATTGCTGCTCACAAAAAACAAAACAAAAAAACATCTGAGACACGACAGTGCCCAAGGGATTGCATTAACTTCATTGTTTATTATAACTGCAAACACAGAGCTGCAAAAGCTCATCTTGCCATGAGGCATCATGACAATCTGCCAGTTTAGTCACCAATAATAATGAGACTGGCACAAGCAATAAGCTCAGTACTAATCTAATGAGGGCCTGTTTCAATTGCCCATTGATATTACTGCAGCTGCTAAGCACCCGATGCTTAGGACATACAAACAAGAGGTATGTCTCCAATCAGCCAAAAGATAATTATCCTCTCAATATGTCTTTGCTCATGCATAGAAGCCAGCTTGCCTTTATTCCTTTACCCTCAGAGAGTTCATGCCAGGAAACCTGCTTGCCCTCCCAGTCAACCATGTAAAACTGATGGGATCATCTCTCTATGATGAGCTTGAAGTTTCAGTTAGAAATTTTAAGCAAGCATCCACGCAGATGGGCACATGCATGTGATTTACAGGCTCATGCTTACCGGAACCATGTGATGTCACTTCCTTTGTGGAGTTCCTGCAGTGAATACAATTAGGAACTGATGGGCAAATGACATGATTCCACTGCTAATGAACTTCCCTACTGGGGATGAGTACAGTGCATTACCCTTTTGTACTTCAGATTCTTAATTATCACTTTTGTTTTTATCCCCAGCATGATTATTATGCATTCAAACATTTTTGGAAATTAAGTTATCAGGATTAGAATTAACCATTTCTACTCAAGAAATAGAAAGTTATTGAGAAAGCTATAAATAGTGACTATATTTCTATGAAAAAAAGGCAAAACAATATTTTAACTCCCTAAAGTGTCTGCTTCTATTGTTCCACCACAAACCAATACATTATTGTGAACAGCCAGGTAGCAAAGACATTTATGTTTATTGTGAGTAAATATAGGAGATTATCAAACGTAGTAAATGTGGTGCCAGCCAAACTATGGCAGAACGCAAAAGGATGCCAATATCAGATGACGATGTCCTTTTGCATTCCGCTGGTGTTATGCTAAAGTTTCTTTCTATTGATCTCATCGCTGCAGCGAGAATGGCCGGTCTGGCGCAAACACTTCCAGGTGAGATTGGGACATCCAGGTAAGTTTCACTCTTTTTATGACCCTCCCCAGGTTACTTGGGACCCTTAAAGTGTGTTTAGGTGCTTGTGTAAACTTTTAATATGTTTCTTTGCTTTTATTTTTAAATTTCCCATGTGATAAAATCTCGCAGGGTGTCGAATGAGAAAGTGAACAGGGCTCTGTTCACTTCCTCTTTATTGTTGAGGCTGCCTTTGTGGGGAAAGGAAAGTAAGTGCAGGGGGAGCATTCTTTTGCCTGCATAGAATTTTTTTTTTTATGCCGGCAAAAGAACATTTTCAACAGGGTCATCTGATAATCTCCATAGTCCAAGACCTATTCAGCTCCAATGAAATTCATTGTAGGCTAGTGCCCTCCCTGACACTAATCTATCAAACAGTAATTCCTCACCTCTGTCTTCTGCATTATCGCTAACATTAGAAACCATAAGGGAAAAAGCTCTCAATCCAAGGCCAAACCCACTGGATTATTTGCCATGGCTCCTTCCTATGCAATCATGGGATTTGTAATTTTTCAAGGTCTTTAGCCTTCCCTACCAAAGAGTGCTGGTGCCTCATCAAACTATAAATCCCAGGATTGCATAGGAAGGAGCCATGGCAAATAATCCAGTCCCAAACTGGCTGATGACCTCCGCTTGGGTATCGACAGGGGTAGTGTGACCCTGTTGGTGCTCTTGGACCTCTGATTATCTGGCTGATGACCTCCGCTTGGGTATCGACAGGGGTAGTGTGACCCTGTTGGTGCTCTTGGACCTCTCAGCGGCCTTTGATACAATAGACCATTCCATCCTCTTGGATCGCCTGAGGGAGTTAGGAATTGGAGGCACTGCTTTGCAGTGGTTCCGTTCCTTCCTCTTGGGCAGATCCCAGAGGGTGAGGCTTGGGGACAGTTGCTCTACTAGAATAGAGCTTAACTGTGGCGTTCCTCAGGGTGCCATCCTGTCCCCGATGCTATTTAACATCTATATGAAGCCGCTGGGAGAAGTCATTCGGAGGCATGGAATGCGGTGTCATCAGTATGCGGATGACACCCAGATATACTTCTCCATGTCTCGGTCATCGGCTTCGACTTCAGATGGCATCTCTCCTCTGAATGATTGTCTTAAAGCAGTAATGGACTGGATGAGGAAAAACAAATTGAGACTGAATCCAGACAAAACGGAGGTACTAACAGTTACAGGCCCAAAACCAGGTCTGGGAATACAAACTCCAATCCTGGATGGAACTACACTCTCCTCCAAGGATTGTGTTCGCAGTCTGGGGGTGCTCCTGGACCCGTCGCTCCAGATGACTAATCAGGTTAATGCGACGGTCAGGAGTGCCTGTTATCAACTTCGGCTGGTACGCCAGCTGCGCCCTTTCCTGGAAACTAGGGACCTCGAAACTGTGGTACATGCACTGGTAACCTCCCGTCTGGATTTCTGTAATGCGCTCTACATGGGGCTACCCTTGTGCTTGACTCGGAAACTTCAACTAGTCCAGAACATGGCAGCCAGGTTGATTTCTGGCGTTTCCAGAAGAGAGCATATAACACCGGTGCTAAAACTCTCCACTGGCTGCCTATTAGTTTCCGGGTACAGTACAAGGTGTTGGTTATGACCTTTAAAGCCCTACATGGCTTGGGTCCAACTTACCTCCGGGACCGCCTCCTTCCGTATGACCCTCCCCGCACACTTCGGTCCTCTGGGAGGAATCTGTTACAGCCTATGAAAACAAGGCTGTTGGTGACCTCCCAGAGGGCCTTCTCCGCTGCTGCTCCCAGATTATGGAATGGCCTGCCGGACGAGATCCGTCTTATTAACACCTTAGACAGCTTTAAAAAAGCTGTCAAGACGGATCTTTTCCGGCAGGCCTTTCCTGAATAATTATCCCGGCCCAAGACTCAGCTGCCCTTTCTAGGCTATGATTGTATGTTTTAAATTTTTTTTCTTCTAATTTATATATATTTTAATTAATCCATGTTTTTAATCCTTTGTAATTTAATATTATTTTAAGGGGTGGGTGGGCTAGGGTATTGTGACTATGGGGTTTTTATATTGTAAGCCGCCCCGATTGCGTTGCAGAGGGGCGGGATATAAATAAAATTTTATTATTATTATTATTATTATTATTTGTGTAGTGTGGATTTGGCCCAAGATTACCGATGGTGGTCTTAATATTTACCAAAGACACAAGTTTGTGTGCACTCAAAATCAAAGACATGCAGAAGCAGTCCGGGTAGCATGATTTTCAACAGGATAGTCACTTATCCCTCTTTTTTGCTGAAGTATATGAAATTATTTCATGACTCTGGTACTGCAGCCATACTGCTTATTTCAGGCATACACATGTTCATGGAAAGATAACCATATATTGTATTAGTAAGTCTGTGTTGTGTGTAACCTTTCTTTGAATTTTGCCTTGCCTAAACAGATGTACTATACCGGCTGCCTGCCAAGTTGCTTGCCATCACCTTTCCATTCCCACTTGCTACTTCCTAACAATAACCTTTCAAAGAAGAAAGCAATTAGTTTCTCTTTCCATAAATCTCTATGTGGCTACCCTGATTGGGTTAGAGTCAACTGAGAAGCTTCACTTAGATCTGTCTTGAGGAAGTGGTTCAGCTCAACCAGACAGAAGGTATCTTTCCTACTTTTATTTTTATTTTACATTTTGATTAAACATTCACTGTGGAGGTGCCACATGTGTTCATTTGCTTGGTGTTCAAGTTCCTAGAAAATGTCACGGGCCAGAATCTTGTGTACCATAAAGCTGTTAAATATGCATCGACTGTGTGAGATGGTAATCACGCTCACCTCTTTGAATATAACCATTACAGAGTTACCTTTCTAGGGCAGTTTTTGCAAGAAAAACAAAGCTGGTTTCTTCAGAATAGGAAGGGTTTGAGAGAGCTTAAACCTGTGTTTTTTTATCTTCTGTTGTTTATACTGTGCCAAAATTTAGGCAGTGAGGTTTCTGAGAGTAAAAACAGACCTTTTTAATGACTCTCTAACATGTATGTGCATTGATGAAGCAATCAAAATAATAGCTTGATTGGATTAAGTGATTTACAGTGTAACTTCTCCATTCTTCTTGCTGATTTGGGGTGTTGGTATAAAAATTGCAGAAACCAAGAGAGAAATAAAATAGGGAAAGCAAGATGAAGATTTCTGTGTGTTTTTGGATACCTGTTAAGTCACGGGGCACATAATGTGAGAGCCATCAGATAGAAATGCAGGATTCTATGGCCAAAAGAAGAGATATTGTGAGGTAGATGATTCATAGAATCATGTCCCTTTGTGGCTGATCAGGGCAGCTTGTCATCAGTAATAATAATCCTAATAATAATAATACTTCCTTGGAGGTCTTTAAACAGAGGGTGGATGGCCATCTGTCAGGGATGCTTTGATTGTGTATTCCTGCATGGCAGGGGGTTGGACTGGATGGCCCTCATGGTCTCTCCCAACTCTATGATTCTATTATTCTAATAATAATAATAATAATAATACTGATTTATTTATTACCCGCCTCAGGATCAGGATTTATTACTCTCCCCTCGGGATCAGGGAAGCTTTCTGGTTATTGTGGGCCTCAGCATTGTGGAAAGAGCAAGAGGTTGAGGAAATGGCATTTCACAGCCTTGCAAGATTTGAGGGTAAAATTTTGGAGGAGGCCCACATAAGGCTGGAATCTTTTGACAAATTGTTCCATCATTAAAAGGAAGGCAATGCCCAAGATCCTACATTGCTTAGAGTAGCACAAACATTCATCAGGTGGAAATTTCCCAGTCACCATCCCCAGGACTCATATTTTTTCTGCAATAGCTTCCACCTGAATGGCCATTCTGTGGCTGGTGAAGAGCAAGGCAGCAATCAGAGAAGCTTCTGATCATGTCTCATAGCCAGACACAGAACGAAAACATATTTCACTGAGATCTGCTGGGGTCTTGGTGGATCATGTCATCAGTCTGTGTAGACTATGGGACATACCTAGATGCTCCTCCCACCCCTGCACTGTCCACCAGACACAGACTGGCCATTCAAGGAGGTTATTGCAGCAGACCCATCAGTCCTGGGAAGACTTTGGTCACTGCAGAGTGTGGAAGAGAATATCAACTAAAAACATGAATGGGAAGTCAAAGGCTTTCACAGATGGCATCCATAGGTTGTCTGTGGGTTTTTTCCCAGGCTGTGAGGCTGTGTTCTGGAAGAATTTATTCCTGATGCTTCACCTGCATCTGTGGCTAGCATCTTCAGAGAATAGTTGTGTAGGAGTGTGTGGGGGGTGGTGGTGGTTATATACTGTTAGTCCCTGTTGGAGAGAATATGTAAATTTGAGTATTTTAATGGGTTCCCCCCAGGAACTACCCATTCAAATACACAAATTTACATATCCTCTCAAACAGGGGCTCACAGTATATAAACCCCCACACACACACACACTCCTACCCAACCATTCTCTAAATATGCCAGTCACAGATGCAGGGGAAACATCAGGAATAAACTCTTCCAGAACACGGCCTCACAGCCCAGAAAACCCCCACAGACAACTGAACATGAATGGGGTTTGGCTACCAAGTTCTGCTGAGATCAGTGGGGCTTATTCCTTTTAAAAAGTGCATAAAATAATAGCCTCAATAATATAACAATTGGCATAATCTGAATAGATCAGACATTTGAGATATTTTCACCTGAGAAATTTGATAACAGTGTTGATAATGTAATATTAATAATACTAGGGTGGGGAGTTTAAGTTACTTCATACAGTTTCTAAGAGGTGAAGTAGAAAAGCAAACATCATTCGACCATACTTCCAAAGAACATGGTGTGTGTGTGTGTGTTTGTGTGTGTGTGTGTGTGTGTGTACAGATTTATCTCTGTTGAGGATGATGCATGCTGGTGACATCCCCTACCAATTAATCTTCAGCAGCCGTATGAATAGTGTTCCCAGGTCTCAGGACCTGGACTTACTTCTCTGGTCCTCACAGGAATCTTAGGGTGAGAACAACACCTTGAAAAATAAGTGTGTATGTGTGCATACATGTATTCACCTTTTTTGTTATACAGGTGGACCCCAGTATCCATGGAACCAATATCTGCAGTTTCAGTTATCTATAGGACACAAAATACGGATACATACTATAGAGTCATGATGGAGAATGCCTAAAGAGGCATCCCCTCTAGGCATTTTCTAGGTCCTCCCATGCAACTCTATGGTATGCTTTTACTAGAAAGTCCTTTATTTTATTAGGGTTCACTGTTATCCACAGCTTCTGGCATCCACGGTAGGTCCGGGAACCAACCCCCTGTGGATATGGGGGCCTGACTGCACTTGGTCTTTTTGTTTTGAGTGGCTCATACTGTGCAACTGTGGTTGATGCCTAAGGTGTCATGCTGAATAACATCATCACTGCCTGCCCCTTGTAATATTAGTCTTGTAACATTACTGCCCCCATGACACTGTTCCCAGGTCTTAGAATTTGGCCCAAAATCTCAGGGCCTGGGATGGTCCTGACCTGTCACCCCTATGAATGAAGGAGTTCTGTCTATGTCTTACCCCTATGAATGAAGGAGTTCTGTCTTATTTTATTCCCACAATGACACATTATTTATCTAATTCCCAGTATTACCCATGGCAGAGAACTGCATATACATTTGACTCTTCTCTACAAAAAACACAATTATACCAAAAAACAAAAGTGAGTTGGGGATGGCAAGCATGTTAACAATTTTCAAGAAGCATTAAAGGGAGGTAAATTAAACGAGATGGTATTCACAAAGTAAAAATCTTCTTGGTCAGATTGGAGCTTGCAAGAATAACTTTGTTAGACTACAGCTCCCTAAATGGCCAGTGACCATGCTCGTTGGAGGGTTCTGAAATTTGCAGCAGAAAATACAAATCACTAAGCTCCAGATTAGATCCTGTGGACTTATAGTCCATAGCCATCAATGAAAGAGAGCAAAGGGCTATCATGAAAAAGAGTTTTCAACACTGTTGATAAAGTAGCCTGATCAACATGAATTCTGACCCAATGAGACTGAATATTTGCAACAGATCCATGTTTTATATTCCAAGCAGAGAAGAACTTCAAATGTTATATCCTCACACCAGCATCAGATGCAGGAATCCAAAGTTCTTTTGCATTACCACCATTGATTCCTCTATCTTCTCTTAGTTTAATTACATAGCCTTGCACAAACAGTTCTTTATAACAACTTAAATAAATTCTAGAATTCAAAGATAAAATTGTAGCAAATACATAAGAAATCCATCGCAACCCACCCAATTTATAGTGCCAAATTGACAGCCACACTTCTAGGATGGGGGTGGATTACCCCTTTGCACCACCAAGAATAATTGTTCACAGTGAATACTATCACCTCATTCTCTGGCTGATGCAGAGGAGCAATCCATTACCTCATGGGATATACCCAAGCCCTTGGACATTTGCCGGAGGGTTGTCTTTCTAATGCACTACAGCTTATAAAATTTTGCAGCCAAAGGCTACCTCTGCCAAATGAAGTTTATCTAGTTTGTAGTACCTAATAAATGTGGCTGGCTTCTTGTACCCTGCCACTTTCCAAATATCCTCCAGAGGATATGACACCACACATGCCCTTGAAGGTACTGTTGATATTGTGGAATATATGCAAACATTCTCAGGTCTTTGCTTATGTGATAAATCATAAATCAAATATATGCATGCCCTTATCCATGGAAATGGATAAATTCATATTCAATTTTTAAGATGTCCAAACATGATTAGCTGGACCCATTCATATCCTGACCCAAGTGATCACAAACTTTTATCATCATCTCTGTTGAGGCACGTAATGTATGTTCGGTGATTAAGTTCTTTAAAGGACAAATATTGAGACTTACAGAGTGCTTAAGAACCATACTTTCTGACCTGAAAATCTACCTACCTTACACTTTCACATGCATCAAAAACTGGGTATACAATTCATTCAGGTCATGAAGACACTCACTTACTAATGCACCTAATCAGAAGGAAAGGTGGGATTGCATATTCCTGTCTATAGTGTGGTTTAGGAACTGGAAGCCACTGTGTCAACTCCAATCATCTGCAAGGTGTCATCAGTCTCCTTCAATTACTAACACCATTATTATTTATGTAAAACCTTGTACATACATCAGGGTTGGACCAACCATTGCACTGGGCCACATCTAAGGCCATCCACACTTCCTAGAGGGCTGTTTTTCGGGACAAAGAAAAAAGAAAAAAGGGGAGAGATTACTTTTCCTGGAGCAGCAATTAACTTTTAAAAATAGGCTGCAGGTTATCACATCCTACCCACATGCACTGTTTAATTTTAAAAATTTGTGTTTTTTCCCCCCCAAACCAGACATGGACTTATAGCCACTTACATTTTTGTTTCTATTTTGACATATTTTTAAGCAGTTCCTGCCTTCCTTAGGGGGACAGAAAAGCCCCCCCGGTCCTGCTGTAATGGAACATCCCTATGTACAAGATACAGGGATGTAGATATGGGGGGAGCAAAATGAGGGCAGTGTCCCCCCACAAATAAGAACTTTGTCACCCTCCCCCTAAAATATTATTTCACTGCCCAAACCTCTGTTGTTGCAGTAACAAACCTTCAACCAAGAATTTAGAAATACATTTTAGGCCTCCAGAGAAAAGAAGAAAAGTGGTTGGCAAAATTACCAGGGAAATATAAACAAAGCAAATATAATATAAGAGTTCTAGGTGTGGATGATTTTCAGTTGTCTCACCCTCTCTGATGCTAGAAATTTGGGGGACAAATTCTTATTGGGGGACAATGTTCTCACTTTGTCCTATCCGCATGGAGGTGGGGGAGAGTTGAAAGACAGGTTTGACTGGTCCAAAGAAACTTAAAGTCAACAGTTATTTCCGTGTGTCTAATATCAGATCTGCGGGTGGACATACAGAGAAAATAAATATGGGATGTTTTGAATTAGATATGCTTTGGCTTTTTTACAACAGCCTAAATCTAACATTAGTTTGATTGGAGTACTACTATTATGTTCATGGGGATTTGGAAAGTCAACACGTACATAAGTTCCATTGATTCAGTTTGTCTCCTTGAGTATGTATGTATGTATTTATTTAGGAGATTATCAGACAGGGACCAAAAAACCCATCCCTGTCTCATTATGTCCCCTCCCACCCCACTCCCATCCCTCTAGTGGTTTAAATTTAAAAAAAAAAATCAAACATACCTCGACAGCGGTTTCAAAAGTCCTCCCCTCCCCTCCAGCACCCCAAGAGTGATTGGAGCTCTCACCGAGCCCCATTCACTTCCTGGAAACAAAATTCTGACCATTCTCGTGAGAGAACGATCACGTGGGAAATTTAAAAATAAAACAAAAAATAAAAGTCAAAAAGTAAAACAAAGCACAAAAATACACTTTAAAAACCCAAAGTAACCTGGGGAGGAGGGTGAAAGGGTGTCACTCACCTGGATGTCCTGATCTCAACCAGAAGTGCTCAGGGTTCAGCAGGGACCTCCCACGGTGGCTGGCACCATGCCAGCATAACAGGGCACCTTTTCACAAGCCCATGATTGGGTTACAGAAATGGAACAGGTGATCCATTGAAGGCTTATATCTTTCAATAAAAAGGAATGCAGATGGAATGGATGGGGCACAGAAGCAGGACAAGACAAGGACAACGTCATCTGATAAGTGAATCCTTTGGCTCCCTCCTATCATCCTGTCCTGGATTTTTTAGGTCGTCTGATAATCTCCTTAGAGTATTTATGCCTCACCCCTCAGCCAAAAATGTTCACAGAACAGCTTACAAATTGTTAATTTGACAGTTCCCTGCCCTCAGGTTTACAATCTAAATAAGACAGGACACACAAAGAAAAGGGGGAAAGCAGTGGGGTAGGTGATCAAGTCTAGCAGATAGGGCCTCTTCTTCTCTCCCTCGGAGGACAGGACAGTGGCAGTTGGGTTGGAGGGAGGGCCTGTAATAGGGACTATACAATTGAATTTAGGCCAATGCTAAACTATATTATTATTATTTTTATTATTATTATTACCCTGTCTTTCTCCCTTTGGTGGGACCCAAGGCGGCTCACATTTAAAAACAATACTAGCTAACATACAAAGTACAATAAATATTACTGTACTATATGTTTTGTGGGTATTTGCTATTGAGGCTTCCAGAATGCCTGGAAAGATTTACAGAACCAGTAGCACATTTTGCACCTGAGCAAAATGTGTAAATGTTAAATGTGATGATAGATGAGTTCTTAAAGCCCTGCTGTTAACAGCCCATGTTGTTCTGGCAAAGCTCTGGAAATCCTACCTCTGAGTTATGGACTGGCTAAGGAAAAGCTGCCTATTTTAACTCATATTCATGAAAAAAAAAGCTGTAAAATGAATGTTTTCACTGAAAAATTGTGTCTATATATTGATTTAATGGATTTTTTTTAAAGATGCCAGTAAATTGCTGTTTTCATTTCTGCATTGTAAAGTGATGTAAATGATGAAAGATCTGCTTGAGAAAAGGGCTAGTGGATCAGAACATTTCCTCAGTTAATGAAAAAAGGGGGAAGCCCCTGACATTTGGAAACACCTTATAATTGAGAGCCCCTCTGCAAGTAATACAGAACATGTGAGGCCTTCAATGAAATCTTTAAGTGTGGCCTGCTCCAGTTCAGAATTTCAAACAGTTAGCCATGATTTTTCCTGGATATTCCATTCAATATCCAGTGCCCCACTTTTACAGTATTAGACTACGGAGATTTTCAGATGATCCTTGCCGCGCAAGGTGCGCCCGGGACAGTTTCGTCACAGCAGTGCGGCAGGGGGTCGATTTCAGACGACGACGTCACTGCTGCGAGATCGTCGGTCCCTCTCGCGCTAAGGCTTGGAGCCTGCTGCGCTATATTCGCCAAGATTTTATTCACGAAGGTTGTCCGTGAATAAAATCTTGGCGAATATAGCACGGCAGGCTCCAAGCCTTAGCACGAGAGGGAATGACGATCTTGCAGCAGCGACAGCGTCATCCGAAATCGACCCCCTGCCGCGCTGCTGCAACGAAACTATCCCAGGCAATCCTTGCACGGCAAGGATCGTCTGAAAATCTCCTACAGTTCTTATCATCCCCACTCATCCTGGCTATTGGCTATGGCAGTTGGTAACTGTAGTCTAAAACTTTTGGAGGGCACTAGGTTGTGGAAGGCTAGTATTGCATAAGAGAGGGTGTGACCCTAAGAAGCTTATTCAGTTACTGTGTTGCTTGTTTCTAATAAACTGGCACGCTGGGGGGAGGATTATGATCAGCTGTCCTCTTTGGTATGCTACTTTTTTAGTTTTGTTTTCTTAAGATGGAATGGTTTTATTTGCAATGCAAATAATTGATTAGATGAGACAATCCAGTAATTGATTGGATAAGATAGCTTTGTTTACTTGGTGGACTAGCTTCACCAAGAATTGGACAGTGTGTGTATGTTGGTTTTGCTAGATCTCTCAGCAGTTTGGAATTCCATTGACCATGGAATCCTTCTGAGCTGCCTCTCTGGGATGGGATTTTGAGGCAATATTTTTTTTGCAGCGTTTCTGTTACATCCTGGATGGGTAGGACCAGAAGGTGGTTCCTTGGGGCTTGATTTTGTTCCCCATGCTGTTCAACATCTACATGAAGCCACTGGGAGATGTTGTTTACTGGAAGAGGTTAGGGTTTGGTGCCACAAGTATGTAAATGACATCCAGCTCCATTCCACCAAATTCCAAGGAAGCTGTTTCTGTTCTAAAACAATGTCTGGCATCAGTAATGGATTGGATGAGGAAACAAATTGCAGCTAAATCCAAAAGAAGTGCTTCTGGTTAATTGAAGGGTAGATCAGAGGATAAGGATCCTGCCTGTGCTGGACAGGGTTATGGTCTCCCTGAAGACACAGCTTTACAGTTTGGGCATACTCCCAGACTCAGCCTTGAGCCTGGAGATGCAGGTTTTATCTGGGAGTGCTTTAGCACACTTAAAGTCAGCTTGCCAGTATCTCCCATTCCTGGAGATCTCTAATCTTGGCTGTAGTGACACATACCTTAGCTACATCCCATCTGGATTGCTGTAACATGGGGATTTTTTACATGGGACTACCTTTGAAGAGTGATCAGAAACTTCAGTTGGTACAAAGACCTACAGCCAGTTCTTAACTGAAGCTGGTTAAAAGGGTCAGTAAATTCCATTGCTATAACAGCTCCACCGGCTGCTGGTCTGTGTCCAGGCCCAATTCAAAGTGCCAGTTATGATGTATAAAGCCCTACATAAGCTATGTGACAGACTGTATATCCCATATGAACCTGCTTAGATGCTGATATCCTCAAGAGAGACTGTTCTTTCAATCCCATTGCCCTCAAAGCACAATTAGTGGGACACATGATAGGACCTTCTCAGAGGCTGCCCATAGTCTCTGGAATGGCCCCCTCCTTTAAGTATTTAAAGCTTTGTTGTGTAAATGTTACTGTAAAGTTACTTTTATAGTTATGGGGGTGTGGTTCTACTAACTTGTGGAGGAGGAATATCACATGGTTCAAGTTCTGGTTTGGGCTATGTCCCATGCTGCTGCCACTTGCTCTGCTGAGGGATATGGATGTTGAAGGAGCAGTGAAGTCAGGGCTGGTTTAAGGCACCAGCAGCATCAACATCTGCAGGGGACCCCATCATTGGGGGGGGCATAGTAACCCTCCTCCTGCAAAAACATTATTAGTCATAATCTGAATATCCTGTACTATGAATAGCTTAGGTTCAGTTAGGTATCATTGACCTGAGATAAACATATGGGGCCCCTCAGATAAAGCATTGCAGGGCCCCCCAAAATTCCTTAAACTGGCCCTGAGTGAAGTTGATGAGTGTCAGCTTTGTTTTGTATTGCATGGCAGCATTTTGTACCATTCAGATGATTTTCTCAAAAAGAAATTAAAAATAACTACAGTTGCCCCTCCACATTCACGGCTTTAACATTTGCGGTTTTGATTATTTGCAGTTTTTGGGAGCTCCCCCTCCCAAAAGTGGCAACGGGGCTTTAGAAGCCCCATCACCGCTTTTTGGGAGGACGGGTGGGGGGTGGAGAGGAGCAGTGACAGGGGCCTCAGAAGCCCCCATCGCTGCTTCTGGGAGGGCGGGGGTGGAGAGGAGCAGCGACGGAGGCCTCAGAAGCCCCCGTCGCTGCTTCTGGGAGGGCGGGGGCGGTTCCAGAAGGGTGTGGCATGACCTATTTTTAAATTCGCATTTTTTTCACATTCGCGGGGGTCTTGCAGCCCTAACCCCCGCTAATGTGGAGGGACAACTGTATTGTGCTACTTTGACTAAAGTTGGAAATGTAAAGAGTTACTTTTTAAAATGTTGTAATAGTCACTAACTACTTTTCTGGGTGCTTTTGAAACTGAAACTTTAGCAGTCAAGCTACAATTCAAATTTTTATTGCCCAGTTTTGAAAAACAAACCTTACCCTACTGCCTTAATGTGGGCACCATAGTCATAATTCCACCCAAATTAGAATATTTACATCTCTTTGGTCTATTAGGAATTAAGCAGTAGAACGTTGTTAAGCTACTGCAGGTTGGAGGAGATGGACAAGGTGGCAGTCAGGCAGCTTCTGAGGGCTGAATGAATGGCCAGGTCTAAAGTAGTGAAAAATTGGAGTGTAATTGGTGGTGTTGTGGCTGTCCTTACTGCAAGTGTCTATGTCCTATGTCATGTGGGGGCCCATCTCACAGAGGAAAAGGCACAGGAATGGGCTGGTTCCAGGCTTGCTCAGCCTAGGGAATGTGCTTCATGAACTCTCTTCTCCAAGGGTTCTCGGCATGTCCATCCTTCATCAAGTGGCTGGAAGGCTTCACCATTCAGTGCCAAGCCAGTCAGAACAAAAATTCTGAACATCAGTCCTTGTGCTTGACATTATTCCACCTCTTGAAAGCTTTGTCTAGGCAAGAGAGTATGGCCTCCTGGATATGAGTGACTTTTGGAGGTATTAAGGACATACAAATGATACATCTCCTCTTTTAAACAGCAGGATGTTCATGAGATGTTCCAGGTCCTCACTTCCTCACTGGAAGATGAAAGAGAACATTAGCCACAAGTCAAGCATCAGTTTGATGTGCATTCACTAAACCAGTCAAAAATAACCTAAAAGCAAATATGGTACAGAACGAGAGGGTCCCCTCATCCCTTGTTGAGTCACTGGAAGCTGCAGCACCCTTTTCAGGGGAGGTAGATGAGCAACATGGTTTGCAAACATTGTATGTATCAGAGTCCCCTCAGTATAACACTTTTGATAGCTTTTCCCTGAGCATCCCTGCCACCATTTGTGGGCATCCCTTGATGTTGTACCACTGCCTCCATGATTTCATCTCCTCTAAATTGTAGTGTGTGATAATTATACTGTCATGAACTCCCTGGCTAAGGATTCAGAGGAGGAGGAAGCAGAGAACGCAGACGAGGCAGAGGGGGAAAGTATAGCTAAGTCTGAAGAAGCAGAAAGAGATAGCCTGGTAGAGCCTGAAGATACAGCTGAAGCAGATAAAGAACACATACCTCATTCAGAACGAGCAGCTGGTCAGCGCATGATGGATGATCTAGATGCCATGCTGCCACCCTTCTCTGAACATAGGAGGGAGAAGTGCCATGCCGTATGCTGCCATTTAAATACCAAACGCTGACCTGCCCCCTTGTTAATTAGATCCACTTGGCCCTGAAACTTTAGTTATAAATTCAGCTGCAGGTTCCCTTTGAATTTCAGAGCTGACAACTGCTTATCTTGAGCTGTTGCACTCCTCCTAGATTCTTGCTTGCCTTGCCTTTGAATGGACTTCTGGATTGCTGCTTCAATCATTTGCTGACCATGACTTGGACCAAGGATGTGACTCTACTGACTTCTCAACTGGTTTGTGACTTCCCTGGCACCTGGTATGGACTCTTGGTAACTGAACTCTGGACTGGCTTTTGACTGCTCTTGCAAACTGTATGGATTATTGGTTAATGACTTTTGGGCTGGCTTTGGACTTTTCTTGTTTCTGTTGTGGACAATAGGCAGCAGCAGGCGAAAACTGTACCTCTTACCCTGTTGTTCCTGCACTTGTCCCCTGTTGTCTCTCAAGCACTTGCCACTGTGAGTTCAGCACATGTACAAAGATTCAGGCCAAAGAAACCAACATGGGCAGATTGTGGAGAACCAGTGAACCACCTTTGTGAGGCAGCTCAAGCTGGGGAAGGTCCCTCAGTGTCTCTGCATCCACCTGCAAAGATTGTGCTGGTCCAGCCATAGAATGCCTCTGAAATGCAATGAGCACATGCAGTTGGTGAGTTCCTGGTCATGGATGTCTATCAGCACCACTTCCATGCCTTCAGAGTGACACCCATGACTGGCCCACAGGCCTCACCAGATGCAAAGGCTGATGCCTCTTTTAGTAATGGCACCTAATCCAGTTTATTGATAACCTCTCCCACAGCTTTCCCCTATGTGGCGGTTCCGAATTGTAGTGTGTCAACATACATTTACTGTTAATGGCCATAGGGGTCTACCATTATGGACATTTTGTGACCTAGTGATGCTCCCCGCCATCTTCCAAATACCAACTGCTCACCAGCACCCAGAGGCTATGGATTTCAGGTGACATGGTGCACAAGACCAGCTTGTGAGAGGCCATTGCCACCAGTGCCTATCTGCTCTTTTATGAGTGTGTCCACTCAAGGCCACCACAGCACCAAAGCCAGAACAACCAACCTGAGGAGTGACCCCCCCACATATAGATGGCTACATGTCAAGTCAGCTGATGTGCTTCTACAAGGACAAGGGCACCCTACCTGTACTCACTTGTATGTTCCCTCCCCACAGATCCTGAATGGTTTGTTCTCGGATAATCACAGCCATCCCATCTCCCAAAAAGGATGCTTCTCACATGAGATCTCCTAATGATGAATCCTCCCACAGGTATGTGTAAGTAAGCATTTCTGCATGCATCCATAATATTCCCAGATTAGGAACTAAGTTGCTAAATTGCATGAAAGTTTGCAGCATGTGGAGCTATCATTCCTCTGCTCCATAACTGAATTAATGATTTTTTTTCATTACTACTGAAATTCTGGATTAGCAGACTACATTTTCCATGAGTTGAAAATGTTGTTGGTATTTTATGAGTCTTTTATACACTATTAGGAAATGTCTATTTTCTAGACATATGAAATTCTTTAATTAAACAGGGGTCAGATGGGAGGAGGAGCTGAAATTAGATGAATTCATGGGGAATAATAAGCTTCTCCCTGGCACCCTGCCAAGACACTGAGCATATTAAGATTCTTGTTCAAATTGTACTAAAATCTCTGACAGATGAACTGATGATGCTATAACTGTCCTCTTGCTGCCTTGAAAACATTAGAGAATGATCAAAGTTGCCAAAGAATGTGAAGGACAAAAGGTGTAGCTTGCATTGTTTTGATCCACTAATAGAACTGGGCCAAACCACACAGTTTGTTTGTTTGTTTGTTTAAAGAGCCTTATTTTGAAGGGGAAAAAAACAGCAAAGCAATGGAGATTATCAGAATCATAAAAACAGCGTTATAACGATGCCATGAGATCATAAAAGGACTTCCTTATCAGATGACGTTATGCCCCAGTGTATACAAGCGTTCTGCTGCTCTTACAGAGGAGTTCTTTTTTTATTGTCGGGGAAAAGTCAAAAATTGATCTCCCATAGCACTTGTGTTCCAGATTTTTATGTGTTTGAAAAGGTGCCCTGTTCTGCTAGCGTGATTCCAGCATCAATGGGTGGTCCTGCCAGAACACTTCCTGGTGCGAATGGGAAAACTAAGTACAGTATGTTCTTTTTATGAACCTCCCCATCTTGCTTGCAAGTTTCTAAACATGTATCTGTGCATTTCTGAATGTTTTCTTTGTTAATTTTGGTGTTTGTAGCTTTTTAGAGCACTTGCATCTTCTTACGAGATACACTGATATCTTGTTCACAGAGAAATATGGAAGTAAGTAGAGCGAGTGCTCGTATTGCCAGACTCTTGGGCCGATTTTGTATTGTTATCACAGCAGCATGGGAAAACGTGTGTCATTGTGCCAGAACATGAATGCTGTAAAATATAGTGCCATAATAATATTTTTAGGCACTTGTCTGATAATTTTCATCACCTCGAAGCACTCATGCCTCACAAGAGTCCTCATTCATATGAAACAGCACCTTCTGATGCAAATGACAGTGTATATCATTGGAGACTTGAGGCTATGATACCAATACAGGTAGTGAATCTACTCTTGGTTTTAGCATAACTTGGATCCCCCTGTCAGGCGCAGCCATACTGGTGTGGAGGCATTTTGTGTGTCTTTTTTTAAAAAATAATCTTTATTGTTTAATCCAAGTTACAAAGATAATAAAAACAAACATAAAGACAAACATCAGCAAACAATCCCTAATAACACCCTCCCCACCTACCCCCAAAGGCTTCCCGCACGTCTCTGTCTATAGTCTCTAAATTAAATTTTATATCAATCCTCTATAACTATCTTTAAATAATCAACCCTTCTCTCTTATCTTATATATTTAACTAAGAAAAGAAAAAAGATAACAATAACAATAATCATATTTATGTTTTCCAAAGTAACTATAACATAGAGAAGTAATTCCAACCTACTGTAGATGTCAAAACCTAAAGTCATATTATCTCCAATATTTTTTTTTAACATAGTCTATAAAAGGTTGCCAAGTTTGCAAGTCACATAGGTTATCAATCCAGCCTTCAGTTCTTGGTATACCCCTCTGCTATCCCAAGCTATCTTCTTTAAACTCAACAAGTAAAGGCTTCAGGTTTAAAACAGTAAGTTTTATTTCTAGATAGAGTTTCTACAGAGTTACTAGCTCAAAGTCATTGCTTAGAATGAGGAACAAAAGGAAATACAGAGATATAAAAGTATTTACAAACAGGCAAGCCTGGTGTGGCTTTCATTCATTGTTCAGTTAAAACCTTTTACAATCTTTTTCTCACCCGTCGCCCCCCCCCCCACACCTTTGTTATTCTGAATTCTTTCCATTTGACTCTCCACATAGTATCACCTATTTCCAGCCATACCAGACACTTACTCTTTACCATTACAAAGGGATGCAATGTAAGTCCATATCACACAGAACACATGACAGAGGCAATGCTAGCCTAAATCGCATGTAGCAAATGGCAGAAACATGAGCTGTTCCTGACATCTGCCTCCAATATTTTGCATATGTTATTCTCACAGCTGTAACCATATAGTTGATTAATACATTATATTTTCTCTCCGGCTCCCTTCTAAATTCTACCATGTTTAAAAGAAACAGTTCTGGGCTTGGTACTATTTCAATCTTCAAAATCTTATTTGTTTTCTGTATTTTTTGCCAATATTTTTTAGTCATTTTTAGTCATTTCCACCATTGGAAACCAATGGCTTTATTACCTTTCCAAGACTTGTTATTGGTGTTCTTATACATTTTGGCCAATTTATTTGGTATAAGGTACCACCTATACATCATTTTAAAGAAGTTCCCTTTCAAATCATTACAGCAAGTAAATTTCAAACCCCTAGCTCATATCTTCTCCCATTGATCCAACTGAATGTTCTGTCCTACATCCCTTGTCCATTTTACCATACATTGTTTAATTTACCCTTCTTCTGTTTCAAATCTCAGTAATAATTTATAAATTTATTCTTAACTCATTTTGAAATATGATGCTGGAAAAGATTCTTCTATGCCTATCAATTTTTCAAATTTTCTCTTTTTCAAAATTATAACTAATTTTATCCACCTTAAATCTTTCTCTTAATTGATAGTATGTTGAGCATTGCATTTTATGCCCTTCATCCTCTAATTGTTGCCTTTTTTTATTTCCCATGTTCCATCGGTCATTTTTAATAAATCTTGGTACCTTAGCCAATTCTGCATGGTGCCTAGCTGCCTCCTATAGAATGCCACCTGTTGGGATACACAACCTGGTAATTTGTTACTAAACTTTTCTTTATATTTTATCCAAACTCTTAATAATTCTTTGCTAATAATATTATTTTTTAAATCCACATTCATCCTAATTTTCCCATACCACAAATAGGCAACACACCCAAACTTTAATTCATGCCCTTCCAATAATCTAGCATCTAATGTGATCCATTCTTTTATCCATGATAAACAAGCCAATTCAAAATATAATTTCATATCTGGGAGGCCCAACCCCCCACGTTCTTTTTCATCTATCATTAATTTCCATTTCCTCCTCGGCTTTCTGCCAGCCCACAAAAATTTTGTTAACTCTTTCTGCGATATTTTAAATGGAGCATTAGAATATATTATTGGGATCATTTGGAATAAATATATCAATTTAGGTAAAACACACATTTTGATTACTGACACTCTACCTATAAGGGATAGCTTTAAGTTCATCCATCTATTCAAATCTTTTTTAATACTCTCCAAAATTCTCCCATAATTGTTTTCATATAGTTGGAAATTTTTCATAGTTATACTTGTTCCTAAATACTTCACCTCTTTTAGAACCTCAAATCCTGTCTTAGACGCCCATTCCCCCCCCCTCTCGGGCAGAAAGCTGATAGGAATAAAATTAACTTATTTGAAATGTGATGCTAGAGAAGAATTCTATGTATTCCACAGAGGTCAAAAGATACCATAGAATTACATCCTTAGCAGATACTTCTTGTCACCTGTTAAAAGTGATTTTTGTCAGAATTTAGTTTTGTCATTATTATTTTTAAAACCAGCTGCTTCACCAAATTCTTTAATTTTTTTGCAATAAATAATCTAATCCCTTTAGAGGATCTTCCAAGTTAATGACCAAATCATCTGCAGATGATTTTAATTTAATTTATACTCTTCCTTTCAAACCCTCACTTCTCTCTCTCTCTTTCTCTTTTTTCCCCAATGTGCCAGGCAGGGAGACCTGGCTAACTGTGTCATGGCTCTTCACTGTTTGCATGAGTACAGGGGGTGGGGCCAGAGCTGACGTTAAAAAAATAATAATAATTGTAATTTCACCTATATCCATGCATACAAACAGGATAGATTTAAATAAAGTGGCCCATTTACAACCCATTAATTGTGTGGTCTCATTATTTCCTGGGTCATCCGGCAAACTTTAATGGAGCTATCCAACGTACAATAGCTGTCATGGTGTCAGTGGAGCAGTGAATCATCACCATGGAGAACTTTAAAGGAGCTCTCCAATGGTGCTGAACTCTATTCCTAAATAGTTTCAGCACCATGGAGAGCTTCTTAGAACCTGGATTAAAAGCGAGTTAATTCACCATTTCACTGATGTGAGAGCCACCAAACCCCATTGCGAGCCATTTTCCTCACCAAAAAGCATTTCTATATGCCATACAACCTTCCTCAAGCTCCCAAACTAGCCTGCAGCTTCAGCTCTAATGAAGCAACCCATCCCATCACCAGTGTTCAAGTAATAACTGTTAGTTCAACCAGTTCCTGTCTGTGTACTTGGGAAGGATTGCCATTTTTCTTCACCTCAGGAAAATGTCTTGGTCTGGTCTTGCTTTGATGAGTACAGGAAAGCCTACAGACAGGTGTTGGGACTAGTGTGTGCATGTGTGCATGCATTTGTTTGTTTGTTTATGACCAGCTGCTGGCTGAGTAGTTGATATTGAAATGTAGACAAACTTCACTATGTGCCTTACTTATCTGAGAAAAGTGTGCCACTGTAGGAGGAAGTAATAAGTGATTTCTTGGAAGATTATCAGACGATCCCTTTAAAACGTTCTTTTGCTGGCATTAAAAAAAAAATTCTATGCTGGCAAAAGAACATTCCCCCCCACACTTACCTTCCTCTCCCAGCAAAGGCAGCCCCAGCAATAAAGAGGAAGGGAATGGAGCCCCGTTCACTTTCTAGCATGAAATCCTGTGAGACTTCGTCACATGGGAAATTTAAAAATAAAAACAAAATAAACACATAAAAAGTTACACCAAGCACCTAAACACACTTTAAAAGTCCTAAGTAACCCAGGGAGGGTCATAAAAAGAGCAAAACTTAACATGGATGTCCTGATCTCACCCAGAAGTGTTAGTGCCAGACCGGTCATTCTCGCTGCAATGATGAGATTTAAATGGCCTTAGTGTTGCACACCAACAATGCAGGCACCAAAATGGGACAGGCGATCTATTGATGGCTTCAGCTGCCGATAAAAAGAAAGGAGACCATAACACCAGTGAAATACAAAAGGACAACATCATCTGATATTGGCGTCCTTTTGCGTTCTGCTGGCATCATGATCGTGCCACATTTTCTGCATCTGATAATCTCCTTGGATAGAAGGCATGTCCTGCAGGGAAATATTTTGTTGCTGGCTTCAAAGCAGTGACAACTGGTGGCTTCCATGTCAGTGGGGCAGTGAATCAAGTTTGCAAAATTTTTATCAAGACTTTAGCATCCACGCTAATGATCCAGTTTGGGGAGAGGGTCCACAACTTTAGATGTCTCCTTTAAAGGTCAGTCTGAAGACTCTGTCCCTGAAGACCCATAGTACTTAGGGTTGCCAGGTGAAAAAAAGGACAGGGCTCCTGTACCTTAAATGAGTGTGTTGAAGAGATACTTTCAACAGGTGACAAGAGATACCGGCAAGGATGTAATTCTATGGTATCTTTAGAGCTGCTCTTCACTGATGCTGCTGCCCTTGTTGCCCACACAGAAGCAGCTCTGCAGTGCCTAACATCCTGCTTCGCAACAGCTGCAGAACTGTTTGGGCTGGAAGTCAACCTGAAGAAAACAGAAGGTCCTTACCAGCCTGCACCACAGGACGAACACCACCATCCCCACATTGCCATCGGCAAATCTGTGCTCAAGTCTGTTCAGCAGTTCACCTACCTGGGAAGCATCATTTCCTCAGATGCCAATTGACAAAGAGATCGATCACAGATTTAGCAAAGGCATATAGCGCATTTGGGAGACTTCACAAAAGAGTCTGGAGTAATAATCACCTGAGGCGAAGCACAAAACTCAGTGTGTATAGAGCCATTGTACTGTCTATCCTCCTTTATGGATCTGAAACATGGGTCACTTATCGCCACCACCTACGACTCCTCGAGCGCTTTCATCAGCACTGTCTACGCACAATCCTAAATATACACTGGACTGACTATGTGACGAATGTTGCTGTCCTTGAGCAAGCAGGGATCACCAGCATTGAGGCCATGATATTGAGAACACAGCTGAGCTGGGCAGGACACGTTTCTAGGATGGAGGACCATCGCCTCCCCAAAATAGTACTCTACGGTGAACTCGCCACGGGTCAGCGTAAGAGGGGCGCTCCAAAAAAATGATACAAGGACTCCCTGAAACAACATCTCAGGCTCAGTCAAATTGATCACCAACAATGGTCCACCCTGGCCTCACATCAGGAGGCATGGAGACGCACTATCCACAATGCTTCAGCCTTATTTGAGAACTCACGCCGAACAAGTCTTGAAGAGAAACGACAACGCAGAAAGAATCACAACCCAGAAACATCACCCAAGGAGACCTTCTGCTGTACTTTCTGCAACTGGACTTGTTTATCTCCGATTGGCCTTTTTAGTCATCAGCACGCTTGCAGAAAGCGTGGGATGAGTCTCTCCTGAATCTTCATTTGCAAAGAAAAGCCAGAGAGAGAGAGCTCTGTGGAACATGTAGAATTCTTCTCCAGCATCACATTTCAAATGAGTTAATTTTATTTCTGTCAGCATTCTGCACTGTCCAGCTTTCACAACCATATATAGAAATGGGAAATATGTTGACATGGGCAAGCCTAACTTTAATATTCAATGAGATATCTTGACATTTCAGGATTTTGTCTAGCTCCTTCATAGCTGCCCTTCCAAGGCCTAGTCTTCTTGACCGCAATCTTCTTTCTGACTATTGACTGAGCCAGGTTTTATGGAAAATCTTTAACTATTTCCAGGTCTTCATAATCTACTTTAAGGCTATGTAAATAATCTGTGCTCATTATGTTTGTTTTCTTAGTGTTCAGCTGTAAGCCTGTTTTTGCACTTTCTTCATTTACTTTCTTCAGTAATTATTCCAAGTCTTTGCTGTGTTCTGCTAGTAGTATGGTATCATCTGCATATCTTAGGTTGTTGATGTTCCTTCCTCCAATTTTCATGCCTCTTTCCTCTGAGTCTAATCCTGCTTTATGTATTATATGTTCAGCATACAAGTTAAACAGATAGGATGATAAAATGCAGTCTTGCCTGACTCCCTTGCCAATTGGAAACCATTCACAGTATTTTCTCCTGGCACTAGCCTCTCGTCCTGAGTACAAGTTACGCATCAGGACTATCAAATGTTGTGGCATACCCATTTCTGTAAGAGTGATCCAAAATTTTTCATAATCTAGACAATCAAAGGATTTACTATAATTTATAATATATAATATATAAAATACAAGTTGATTTTCTTCTGAAATTCTTTAGTGTGCTCTATTATCCAATATATGTTTGCAATATGATTCCTAGTACCTCTTCCTTTCCTGAACCCAGCTTTTGCATCTGGCATTTCTCACTCCCTATATGGTAAGTCTTTGTTGAAGAATTATGAACATCACTTTGCTGGTGTGGGAAATTAATGCAGTGGTCCTATGGTTACTGCAATCCCTGGTGTCCCCTTTTTTGAGGATTGGAATGCATATTGAATGTTTCCAATCTGTGGGCCATTGCATTGTTTTCCATATTTGTTAACATATTTCATATTGTTAGGAATAGAGTAGATTCTGTTTCTGTATCTTGATATGCTATCTGTTCCTGGTGATGAATATGCTTTTTTTCTGCAGAGAACAAGATGTGCATTTTCTTCAGATAAGTCTCACACTGCTAAGATTCTTATCTGTCAAGGGTTCTTCTTGTCAGGGTTTCTTGACACCTGAAAAACATGTTTTTCAACCATTTAAAAAATATTTTAAACTATTCTTTCCTTCCCTAGTATCTACTGAAAGTACCTCTTCTACCCAACTATTAAAGGCGCAAGAGCTCTGCCCTGTTTTTCATCTGACAATTCTAGTGGCTCTTGATATTAGATCCTTTCCCTTTAAATGGAAAGTTGCTTCTCTCCCATAAGGAAGTGTATTCTGTATGATACCTATAAACAGGGTACCTCAGAAAGTTTTGTACTTCCATTTACTAGCTAGCCCTATGAGATGCTGAATTTGACATGTCTTCTTAATTAAACTATCTATATGGTTTGGGTCCAGGTTACCTTCAGGATTGCCTCCTCCTGTACAATCGGTCCCATAAATTCAGGGCTTCTGGGAGACATTTACTTCAACCAGCAAGGACTAGAGAACCTTTTTGTCAGCTGCCCCCAGACTGTGGAATGATCTGCTAGAAGAGATTCAACAGCTAAGCATATTGTCGGAATTTAAAACAGTATGAAAGAACTATCTCTTCTGGTGTCTCTTCTAGGCCTACCCAGTTGATTTTAATCTATGAATTTTAAATTGGTATTTTAAGTTTATGGATAATTTTAATATAATGTTTGTTTTAATCCATGTGTTCTTATCTGTGTGTTTAATTGATTTTATGTCATATATTGTATTTTAATTCATGCTGTACCACACCTCGAGCTTTGAGGAGAGGCCGGTAAGATTGATTATGATTATGATTATGATTATGATTATGATTATATACTACAGGTTGAGTCTCCCTTATCCAAAATGGTTGGGACCAGAGGTTTTTTTGGATTTTGGAATACTTACCTCTCTCTCTCTCTCTCTCTCTCTCTCTCTCTCTCTCTCTCTCTGGCTTCTCTTTGCAAACAAAGATTCAGAAAGGACTCATCCCACGCTTTCTGCAAGCGCGCTGATGACTAAAGGCCAATCCGAGATAAACAAGTCCGGTTGCAGAAAGCAGAGCAGAAGGTCTCCTTGGGTTATGTTTCCGGGTTGTGATTTTTTCTGCATTGTTTCTCTTCAAGATTTGTTCGGCGTGAGTTCTCAAATAAGGCTGCAGCATTGTGGATAGTGTGTGTCCATGCCTCCCAATGTGAGGCCAGGGCGGACCATTGTTGGTGATCAATTTGACTGAGCCTGAGGTGTTGTTTCAGGTAGTCCTTGTATCGCTTTTTTGGAGCGCCCCTCTTACACTGACCCGTGGCAAGTTCACTGTAGAATACTATTTTGGGGAGGCGATGGTCCTCCATCCTAGAAACTTGCCCTGCCCAGCACATATCATAATGAGATATCTTGGAGATGGGACCCAAGTCTAAACACAAAATTCATTTTTTTATATATACCTTATACACATTACCTGAAAGTTACACTATACATAATATGTTGAATAATTTTGTGCATGAAACAAAATTTGAGTACATTGAACCATCAGAAAGCAAAGGTGTCCCTATCTCAGCCACTCATGTGCACAATTTTGCATTTTGAAATATTTCAGATTTTGGAATTCCAGATAAGGGAGACTGAACTTGTAATAGCAAACTCATTTTGTTATTAGTGATCCACCACTGGCATCCTGTGAGTTACACAGAGTAAGCCCAACTTACATCTGCATAATTCACTGTTTTTTTGGACATCAAGAAGGTCAGAATCAATCATGCAATGACCAAACTCCCACCCAAAACACTTTTTAGTTGCTGTAAGTGCCCCCCCCCAGCTATTTACTGGCTGGTGGATGAAGGAACTCAGTGTAGAAACATCCAGTTATGTTCCTCTAGCTCGATGCACAGCAATGACATTATCCTTCAGGACTTCTGGGGAACCCTCAGGAGATATTGGAGGATATCTGTTGTCATGTGTCCTGCTATAAGAATATACTGGATGTTTCTCTGATGCCATCTCCCACTTTTCACCAGCCACTAAATGGCTGTGTTGGGTAGGGCTGCACCAGAAAAAAGAGTGTGTTTTGGAAGAGAAGTATCACATTTACACTTGTGCAGAGCTTTCTAATATGCCTCCCAATGCAGCTTCTCAACAGGCTGAGTGGCCACACAATACTGATTGTCTGTTGTGTGGTAGGAGGGAAAACAGGGAGCGGGAGGAATGGAGTGGAACCTTGAATAAGGAACACTCTATTAAATACTCTGTGGGTCTTATGTATTTTTGTATTTATTTATTTAACATGTCCTACTTGTTTTTAATTATTTTAATAAATTTATCTGAAAGCAATTTTAACATTTTGTTGCATGCCCCACTTGTAAAGTATTATTTTATGATTTATATAATAGCTATTGTTCTTGGAGAGTACTTCATGTGTTTCTTGTGCTTTTACTAATTCTAAGGCACACGCTATTGGATCATATATATTTTCCCTTCTTCTGATATGGAAATAAGTCTTTTATTTGTTGAGAGTAATGTTAATAAAAAGAAATAATCTATAGCAGAGCCACAATTTATTTATTTTCTCTCTCTTCATAAGCTATTAACCATATGTTGGTAAAACAATGGATCTTTAATACTAGGAAAACAGAACTGAAATACTCAGAGTAAGATTGGGCAAGAGACATAATCACATTGTTGCCACCATTAGATTCCATCAGTTTTATAGGAAAAGCATTAGGTACTACATTATTTATGGCTGAACATGGTGAAAATGGCCAGAATCCTGTGGTGATATTTTCATGCAGAAGCACATGCATAGCACATGCATAGCCTTTTTTCAGTTCCTGACACCACACTTCAGCCCTGGTGGTGCAGTGGTTAAATGCTGGTACTGCAAGCCACAATGTTGTGAGTTCGATCCTGCAGGGCTCCAGGTTGACTCAGCCTTCCATCATTCCATAGGTAATAGGTCAGTAAAATGAGTACCCAGCTTGTTGGAGGCAATTAGCTAACACATTAGAGAATGCTTAGCAGTATAAAGCAGTATAGAAATGTAAGTGCTATTGCTAAGTGTACTGCACATGGCAGGCATATGCTCCCTTGCTCTTCAGTGTCCAGTAGAAGATGTGGAGTAACTGGCCAATGTCTGGTTTCAGCCATGGGAAAAGAGTAGTTGCTGGAGATCCAGGACAGGCACAACTGCTATTTACTTGCTGCTGCAGAAGTACAGTTCGATGCTGTCCTGAAAAAGCACCCTCCCCCAGCCACTAAATGGCTGAAGGAGCACATACCTCTGAAGCAAGTGTCCATGTTCAGGATGGCATAGCAGGGTGGAACTACATTCCACATTGGGTAGGATCTTGGTGTATGCCTTCATGAAATTAAAAAAAATATGAAAAATTCCAAATGAATTCCCAAACAATGGGCATTTTCCTATGCCTACCATTACACTGCTCAAACAGTAACGTACAAACCATCTGTGGTCAATGTAAATGGGATACATTAATACACAAACAGAAGTGATATCAGGAAGCTTATAACCTGAGCTGACTGAATATGTGCTTGACGGGTACCCTGAGCCAATTCAAACGCTACAACATTATTTTCTACTGGCAGAAGCTTTCCTGACACCATTCAGCTTATGACAAACTGTCTAACTATGGCTCACAAATTTGCATGCTCTTCATACCATTCTCATATGAGTGTCAGGTGGTATAGTTCGATGTAGGTTATGATCTATGTTCAGCTGATAAACAATTAAACATTCAAGTGAGAATCCTTTGGGTCTGATATGCCAGCATAACTAGTTTGGCATAGCTGGCGGCAGCAAGAGGCAAAAGGCCACAGGTGCAGCAGCCATGAGGGGAGTAAAGCATTTGAGAAATGGGCTGCTTGTTGCTGGCAGATTTTGTTTGCCTTCCCTTGCCACTGCTGCTCACCCTGGGGGGAAAATGCAACCAGTGGCCAAATTCAGAGCATTGAGAAGGCCATTTAGCCATCAGCTGGTGATTTCCAAGGAGAATAATTCATGTTGTAAGCCTCCTTTTATGCTTAACAGATGCATATGCATAAATAATATATATATATAGTCGTACATACATTATTAATGGCTGTTAATAACAGGGCATCTAGGAGGGCTCTCATTTATAGGGTCACTATAAGCCAAAGCCAACTTGATGGTGCATAACAACAACACAATAATATTAGGAACGTATTTTTAAACTATGTAATGATATGCTTATAAACTATATTATGATGAATGCATTTATAAACTGTATAAGCCATGGCAAAAGCCAGTGATTCTGAGGAGTAGATTTTTAATAAAAGCCTTTTAAAAAGGAATGCTTATATCCCTGCTTGGAGAATTGGGGTGTCAGATCATGACAATAATAATATTAGCAACAACAGTAACAGTTTAGCCATTATATATCATATTTATGAGCATATCTACACTATACAGTTACACCTCTTTACCTTCTGTGACTCCATCCTAAAGAATCCTGGGATCTGCCATTTGGTGAATTCTCTGTTACTGTACAGAGCTCTAGTGCACTCCTCTGAGCTACAGCATTATCAAATACAGACTTCTAAATATCTCAAAAAACTACAAATCCCATGATTCCACAGGATGGTGCCATCATAGTTAGAGTGATATGAACCTACTATGCCTGTGTAATGCAGACACACTCTCAGTTGTTCAAAGCATGTCATATATTTTACTTTTTTTTCAATTGGGGCACAGGGGCTGCAAAATGGGGGTCAGGAGATGCATGTGGCCTAGAGGCTTATTGTCCCCCCACCCATACACACATACTTTACAGCAAGAGTGGACAAATATTAAATCTAACAGAGATTTGGGTGCACAAGCCCATAATGCATAATCCCAGTCATTTTTTTCTTGGGCTTCTGGTAGTTGGACACCAAAAGAATCTAAGTTCCCATGTAAAAGCAGCTGCTGTCATCACCATCACCATCACCACCACCACCACCATCATCCATATGTTGTGAAGAGGGGGTGGTTGTTATTTTTCTTCTCACCTAATTTGATTTCTTGGAAGGGCATTTAACACCCAAGAGCTTCCGTAACCACATGGAACTCCCACCAAAGCAAGACTTAACTTCATTACTATGTGCCACTATACAAATGCCCAGAACTATTCAGAGAAAGAATGCTATATACTCATCAGAGCTCCTGGGTGTCCTTATGTTCAGCTTTACAATTTTGCTATAAGAGATGAACTGGCCTCTAAGGTATGCAGAGGCCAAATAGAACAGTATCTAATTATGTTTCATGTGAATGTGTGTGTGTGTGTGCCCGCATGCTCATGCAAGTACAGCCTGTCTTCAGTTCACAAGTAATCCATATAATATAGCTGCACAGTAATGAATGCATTTATTCAAGCACTAATAGGCCAGAGTATTGAAAGTGTGCATGTGTTGGAATGGAGAGCTTTTAAAGGAGGGAGATTATTGTCCATAGCAACATAAATAGAAACACCCTTTGAAATATTTATTATATATTTAGTTGTTGCTATAGTAGATTAATAAAAGAGTGAAGCAGTTGAAGAAATGGATTATAAACCGTTTGGCCTATTTTCAGAATTTTTTCTCATCTCTCCGCACCTATCCTGGATGGCATTCCCTTCTAACAAGAAATTCATTCCAAACTATTCAACATACACATTGTCAAAGCAAACACTCACTACTAGAATCCTGTCTTGTCAATATTAGAGTCCGTTGAAAGCAGATATGTCAAAACAGTATAGGAAAGGAATTTAAAGATATATCCAGCAAATCACGGGGAGTACTGGATCAAAACTAGTGTAGTAGAAGGAAGTTTTATGTTGGAACACTCATCCTTTAAGACCTCACATTTTGAGTTCCTAAAGCTTCAGGCTAACAGGTCTAGTCCTTTGGAAACTGACTCTCAGAGCAGGAATGTCAGATAGTAGCCAGAGCCTGTCCTGTGGTTTTGTGGGTGGAATCTTGTCAATGAATGTTAAGGCCATTGTCATCCTTATAACCATCTCATACTAAGGCCCCTTCTCACACTATACTCTGTTGTTATAGCACTATGATTCCACTTTAACTGCCTTGAGAGATTATCAGACAGGGGGGAAAAAACCCATCCCCATCTCGCAATCTCTTCTCCCACCCCCATCCCAGCATGATATTGCAACTTTTCAAACCTACTTTTCTCTCACACGCCAGGCTGCCCAGGAGTGAAGGGAACTTGAACGGAGCCCCATTCACTTCCTGGAATGGAAATCCTGGCTGTTCTCACAAGAGGATGAGCGCATGGGAAATTCAAAAATAAAATGAAAAATAAAAGTAAAAAAGTGACAGCAAGCACAAAAACACACTTAAAAAAAAAACAAGTAACCTGGAGAGGTTACAAAAAAGTGTGTCACTTACCTCAATGTCCTGATCGCACCTGGAAGTTGTGGCATGGATCTCCCAGTGATGCTGGCATCGTGCCAGCATAACGGGGCACAGTTTCACTCACCCATCATTCCGTTACAGAAATGGAATGGGCGATCTATTGATGGCTTAGCCCATCAATAAAAAGAAGTGCTGGCAGAACAAAACCAGCACAGGTGCATGACTACCTGGGAATGATGTCATGTGAAAGGGAAGCCCTTTAGCGATCTCCTGGCATGCATGTAACGCCATATTTAGCCTGATAATCTCCATGGTTGTGTTCTGTGGATCCCTTGGATTATTTATGTATTTAATTATTAAAATATTTATAAATTTATATCTTGCCCAATATCCAAAGTTTTCAGATCAGTGAGGCACCAGGGCCCTCTGGCAGAGAATTCTAAGAATTCCATTCATCTGGCAAACCGTGCATGCACTTCCCCTCTTTCCACACACTTTCTGCACCTTACTCCCAAGACTCTGGCTTTTCTCTTTCCTTCCATTGGCACCTTCACTTTTGCACATCCCATCCAGGGTCCATCTGCTCTATTTCCTATGACTTGTTTCTTTTCTTAATCCCGAATGGGACAATTAATTGTTCTTTCTCACAAATAAAGGGAGGTAGAGAGAGTACCTGAAACAGCAGGCTGAAATGTTCTTTCTCATGAGTAAGGGAGAGCTTAACCTTGCTTCACTGGAAAACTAGAAGTGGGGAAATGTGGGGAGGGGGAGGCAGGGCTTTGACACTGCTCCTGTCTACTAAGAATCCTGATGTTTCATGTGCTCTCTCTACCTCCCCTTACTTGTGAGAAAGAATGTTCCAGTCCACTTTTTCATGTGCTCTCTGTACGTCCCCCCTCCATTCCTAAAGGGAGTCTTAGGAGGCAGGAGAAGCATTGAAGTGCTGTATCTCCTTCCCCGCATTTCCCCATTTCTAGTTTTCCAATAATGAAGAAAGCAAAGGTTAACCTCTCCCTTACTCATGAGAAGGAACATTTCAGCCCACTGTTTCAGGTGCTCTCTGTACCTCCCTCTCCCATTCTTAGGAGACAGAAGCAGCATGAATGGAAACAGAGATGTGATCAGTGCTGAAAAGATCCCACGCTGAAAGGGCAGCATTGCACTATCCACTGCACTCTATTGGCCATGCTGAAAGGGCTGCACTCAACTGTCCATGATCAACCAGCTATGCTGAAGTGGCCATGATTAATCATCCTAGACCCCTTAAATCCATGACAGACAGACAAAATTAATCCGCCCATGCTGTTTTCCCTTCCCCTCCACCCAATTCAAAATCCAGATGCCCAACTGGAATGGAACTCAAAATCTGCAGAAAAGGTTTAGCAAAAACAGGCATAGGAATTGGATGGAGAGACCATTTTGGTTGCTTTAAAAAAGTGTAGTGTGGAGAGAAACAGATTGCATGGAAGACATCATGACATGATTCAGTGGGGCATGGTGCCAATGCAGCACATTAGAGATGCCAGCTCTAGAGATCTGATGAGATTAAAGTGGATTTGGCTGCTTTTTGGATTGCTTAAGGTATGGGACTACCAGCTCTCAACCTGTATATGCTTTCTGTAATACTAAAAGTATGAATGTATGGGTGTATACCATGGTTCTGGAAGTGTGAAGCCTAGATATAACAAGTTTACTGTTGATGCTAAGGGGAACCTTGAGCTGTGCATCTCATGACTGTTTGGTGTCTTAAAGACACAAATTAATTTCAATTTTTAATTTAAAAATAATTAAAAAAAAATTAAAGTAGTGTTAATTTTAACACACAACCACCCGGCCTGCTGTCTAGTGACTGAATGGTACCTTAGGCCACAGACACCTCCACACTGATGAGTTTTCCACGTAGTCTGAACTCGTACTACAGCCTACACAGAGTTTTAAATGAATTGCAATCACAGAATCCTATGATTTATAGTTATTGCTGAACCTGCCTCCTAGGGATTGAAGTGGCACTGCAAGCTATACACAGTTTTAAATTTATTAGACTCATAGGGGTTGTCCACACAGTGAAAATACCCCTCAGAGAATTCGCTCATAAAACAAGCTGTCTTAATGGGACCCTGTATTGTCTCATTGTATTGTGAAGGAGGGGGGCCAAAAAGAGGAAAAACTATGCGAGAAAAGCCTTTGCAGCTTTCCCTGACTTTTTAAAAAAGCTCCAGTGATATGCCCATTTTCAGTCGTTAAGACAAGCAATTCAACATGAATCACTTCTCCATGCAGGAGAAAGTCCAAACCTGATTGGCTGGATAAGCACAGGAGGTGGGGCTGGGTTACAGGGCAAGCACCCACTGCTACCATGTTGGATTTTTGCTTTAACGAGTGATCACTAAAGCAATAAAATGGAGGTTTGTGCTCTCTCTCTTTCTCTCTGGAAAGATGGAATATCACTTCTACACACCATAGAAATAGTATTTTTTTTAAAAAAAAAGTTTGGCGGTGGCAGATTAAAAAAAATGAGTAATTCACACACGGATGCCATCTCGGCTACAGGCATGCAAAGTTTATGGGGGATGTAAAACCATTAAGACAAGTGGCATCTGGTGTGACTTGCTATTACTGTGGAGCAGTCTGGGTTTTTTTCCCCCTTTGTGTGGGCAAGCCCATAGAGTCATATGATTCTACTCAGTTTAAATTTATCTGTAGCCTGCAGTAGTACTTCAGTCATTAGGTGGCAGCCTAGTGTGGGCAGCCTATTGCAGTACTTCTGATGCTATCTGATGTAGTCAATCCCCCCACCCCAATGTGCCAGGATCATATATGTCCCCATTGGCCACAACTGTTTCTTTTTTTCGATAACTCCCCATGCACCAGCAGCCTATGGCTGTCAGATAGTGCACAAATTTCAATTAGCGTTGTATTTCAGTACCATGAAGTTGCAAGGTGCAAGACTTCCCTAACCATGATATAACTCTTGTTTAGGACAATGACTCCTATTAAAATAAGAGATTTTATAAGACACTGGAACACCAGCAAAAGCTGAGTGGAGAAAAGGTGAGAACAAAGAACACCAGAAAGTATGGGAAAGCTAAAACCAAAACATCTGAGACTCCAGTCAAGAAACTTGCAAGGCAGGAGCAGAATAGCAATGCCTGGAACTAAGAATAACTTATGGAAGGGAAAAGAAATTTTTTTTTCTACAATTCAGCCTTGGAATACAAGTCTGATCCATTAACTGTAGCCGGCTCCTTGTCAGCTTCTTGTGCTCACTGCCATGCAATCAGAGGGGGGGGGGGAAACCTTTAAGGATATGTCATAATGTTGGCAAAGTTCAGTTGCTTTAAATCAGTGGCTAGACCCCCTATAAAGAATAAGGAAGCTTTGGGGGTGGGCCTTTACATTCTATATAAGTTTTACATTCTATATAAGTTCAGTCATGCCAGATAGAGACAATGGCTCAAACTCTGTCCAAAGCTGGAGGTATGAGAGCAGAACGCTGGCCAGATGGCAATAAGGTGCACTTCTGCAGCCACTCTGTGGCTAGAACCAGAGCAGCACCACAAAACCATTCAGCTGCTGTTACAGAATAGGGGAAGAAATTGCAGCCAATATCCTCTAGACGCTATGCTAATAAAATCATAGAAACATAGAGTTGGAAGAAACCACAGGGCCATCTAGTCCAACCCCCTTCCCTGCAGGAATACACAATCAAAACATTCCCAACAGATGGCCATCCAGCCTCTTTAAAACCTCCAAAGAAGGACACTCAACCACACTCCAAGGCAGTGCATTCCACTGCCGAACAGCTCTTACTGTAAGAGTAAGTCATTGAGTCACTGAGTGGACCCATGATAGGTTATGGATACACTTGTCACTGAGTCACTGAGAGGATTGCATCCAATATGTCCGACTTTGAAAGCTTTTATATAGCACTCGATGAGGATTATTTAGTGCAAGGGCAGGGATTTTCACTAATTTGCCCATGTTTGTGTGTAATAGTTGAGCAGAGAACTGTATTTCACAGCTTAGAGAAGCGCATAGCCCAAAGGACAGGTGTGTTCCAATCTGCATTATTAGTCCAGGAAGTGCAAATAAAATTGATTTGCTTATATATGCTGACCAAATGAAATGTTCTCCCAGCCTATTCTTAATGTACTGATTTCACTTTAGAAACAAAAACAGGAAATTCAGGCTATAATATTATGCCTACTTACCTAGGAGTAAGTACCACTAAACTTCTGAGTAGGCATGTATAAGACTACTTTACACAGACTTTCAGAGGCATCCCTCAAGAATCCTTAGATATATATTTGTGTTCTCTGCCTTCAAATTGACTCTGACTTATGGTGATCCTCTTGTGGGGTTTTCTTGGCAAGCATTATTCATTCAGAGGAGCTTTGCCATTACTTTCCTCTTTAGATGAGAGAATGGGATATGTCCAAGGCCAGCCAGTGGGTTTTCATAGCTGAGCTGGGATTTGGACGGTGGTTTCCCAGAGTCCTAGTCCAATACTCAAACCATTGCACCACTGTATTTCTTGAAACAACTATTTGATGAGGCTGATTATCTTCCCCACCTTTTTTGTTGTTGTTGTATGGATTTTATGTATGCTAACTAGGTCACTTTAATTTTAGCATTCAGAAATGACTACCCACCACCCTTTAAAAAAGAAAAGGAGCAACACTAACCAATTTGAGAAAACAGGAGTAGCTACGGCAAACTTTAATGTTATACTTTTTCATCCCTGGTGAGAAACAAAACAAAACAAAACAAGATTTCTCCAGCAACACATTGGGGATGTTGCCTGTGGACCTATGAGAGGGGGCTCCAGTGTGCTGTGAAGGTGTCACACTTTGGACTCAAGGGGGGAAGAGAAGGCGGAAACCTACTGCATTTGTGGGTAGAAGGTCCTGTCACTCAGCTGATGGAGCAAGACTGATGACGGTTCTAAAGGGACACTCTGTTTGGAGGTGAGATACCAAGGGGGTGGCTGATGACAGGAAAGGGGGGAATACTTCTGGTAAATGAGACCTTTGGCCAGGGCTGCTCTTGCTATCTAGGGAGCGAGTGTGTTTTCAGATCTCATTGCTAAAGCATCCTCAGCACAGATGGCAGGCACAAAGATTCCAACTGTAAAATAAGGAGAAGGGAAGACTACAGAGGACGTTAACACAGAACTTTAACTGAGAAAAGAAAAACAAGGCAGCTGATCTGGACTTCAGCTGATGTCCCCTCCCCCCCCCCTTCACTCCTCTCCCTATTCACTTGGGATGTCGAGAACATAATTGTGGATTTTCTCATCCTTAATAAGATGGGAGTCCTTGACAGACCAATGAAAATATTGTCATTCCCAATGAGATGTTTCTTCCCTATAAAAAAACAACACTTTTTTTCTGCCATCAGCAGCAATAGAAAAGATGTCCTGTTTTATCCCAAAAAAGGATTTCATGCAACAAGTTTTATTTTACACCCCAAAAAGTCTTGAAATCTTAGCCAAGAAATTCCTGAGACATGAAAAGTGGTGGAGAAATGTGCAATATTAATAATCTCACAGAGCAAGGAGAAAACTTTTGAAATGTCTTGTTCCTGCACACAAGAGCAAAATAAGCAAAGATTTGCATCCTTATTATGCACAGTACTATTGGTAGGGCTGGCCCCATCATTACGCAGAATAGCCACCTCAGACAGCAGGTTCTGAGCATCATAAAAGGGCAGCATATTGTTTCATTTGTTGGTATTGTATGTTTGCAGCTAGAGATGGGGAAAGTGCTTGTGAATTATTTTTTTTATCTCATAGGTTAAAATACCTTGCTTGGCTTCAGAAAATTACACCTGGTGGGGTGTGATGGATTATCTGCTGCTTCATTGCAGGCAGGAAAATGTCTTGATTTGCCTTTCTTGGTTGACTTCATGTGAGTTGTGTATGTAAATCACATTCCACCCACCCCACTGTAGAGAGTACATATGATATCTTCCTCACACCCTCTCTCACCTCTTGGACTCATGATAAGTTCTGGATACACTTTGTAGAGATATCAGTCCAGACTGAAAAGGGGAGGAGATGGCTTCTACCCACTCCCCAGAAAATGACAAAGAGACAATGAAGAAACATGGTGTCTGAATCCAAATCTCCATGGACGTGGACCCTCTCTCACCCCATGAGTACCAGGCTTCATGTTGTGGAACATAATGTGAGGTCAAAGAAAAAGAGGTACCTTTAAGCAAGAGTGTCTTTGGACTTTATCAAATGAGACTTGTACAGCATGATTGTGACTGTATAATAATGTCTATGGATGTACCTTATCACACGACGTCGTCTCCATCCGATTACCCGTTTGTATTCAATTTGTTGGAGCACAACCCATCAATGGCTCTCAGTCTTGCTACACTTCCATGACAGTCCTCTGTGCAATAGGTCCCTTCCACTGCAGTAGTGTGATGCTAGCAGTCTCATGGTGGGAGTGCGTGTGATTCTCCTTCTCTCCCTCCCTCTTGCTATTCCAAGCCAGGTTCTTTTTCCTTTTCTTTTCCTTTTCTTTTCTTTTTTATCCTCCCCCATCATATTGCTGTAATTGCAAAATTATGGTGAAAAGAAAAAGGAAAAAATACAGAAAGGCATGCTGGGTAGGACATAGGTCAGAAAGGTGGAGTTATGGCACCAGGGTGGAAGACAGATCACACAACTATAGACCACCAAAGTAGCACAATTGCGCAATTCAAAAGGGTTGTGATAAGGAACTTTCCCAAGCTGGTATTTTTCTATTTCCTGAACTAACACTTTTGCAGTGAGACAGAAGGCTGGTGTGAGAAAGTCCTTAGTCCCATCGCTGCAGAGCAAACTGAACAAATGCAATCTCTCTATATTCCTTCCTCCAACTCTCTTCTGAATAAATAGGATTTACTATTCAGATCAGAGATGAATTCCATATAGGTTTGAACCACAGATCTTTCATGTTAAGCTTCCTGTGACTTTAACAGCTGCTGCGCAAATGCAACAGGTGTGCCATTTCATTAATACGAAGGTACAGCAATGGACAATTTTCTGCCTGCAGCTGATTCAGACACAGAGAAGGCTGGGGGAGGAAAGGATGAACTATGAAGATGCTCATTGCATCTATCATATACAAATATTATTAAAGCCCACATCTTTGTCCTTTCAGTCTCCAGAAAGCACAGGATCCATAAGGGATGTTGATGTTGATGATGATGATAATAATAATGGTTTTACCCTGCCACTTTCACAAAAGTACTTGCCTCTATTACAAGCTAAGTGAATTTTTCAAGCTGCCCTGAGGCACTTCTAGAAGGTGTCAATAGCCAGGTTAGAAAGTTGTCATGGGAACTAAACACTTTAATTAGACTCCTCTGCCTGCAGCCAGTAGAACTTTAACTTAAGAATGTCAAAGGAATGAAGAAGAATTGCTATGTGCTTTCTCTAGAGGTTTTTGAGAACCTTTGGAATGCAAAAGAATATGTGGGGGAAATAAAGTGAAAAACAAAGAGTATTTGGATTAGCCCTATGAATGAACCCACATCCATCCCCATTTAAAAATTCTCCATTTATACAAACTGCCACTCCAACCTGTCTGAAATTTGGAATTCTTCAATCCCTCAAGAGGGGTCAGCTACGCCTGCAGCTTTAATCCAGTTCTACCAAGCAGTAAACATGTAAAGGCATCGTTCTTTTAAAAAACAACACCTTCAAAGAATAAAAGCAAGTAGATCAAAACAACCCAACATACAGTGGCAGCTAGTAGTTTCCATGTCAGTGAGATGGTGAATCCACTCCAGTTTTACCTCAGATTTTACAAGAACCATGCAAAGTGCCAGACTAGAAACCCTCAAATAGATCCAGCACCTTGGCTAAGTCCTTTAAATTTCAGACTAAAACCTGGAGCTACTACTGCTTCTATCTATTTTTTTCTGAAAGTTGGTGGGCTTCATCCATTTAGAATAGACAACTGTGCCTTAGCACTGTCAAGAAAGATAGATCTTTGTTGACAGTGTGAAGGCACAGTTGCCTTAACAATCTTTTCTCAGTAAACAATTATAACACTGTGCTTCTACTTTAACTGCATGGTTCCAGCCGATGGAATGCTGGGATTAACAGTTTAAGGAGGGAGTTCTCAGCCAGAGAGCTTTAGTGCTTCCCCAAATGGCAAATCCCAGGATTCCACAAGAAGCAGCCATGGCAGTTAAGGTGGAATCATACTGCAATAATTGTGTAGGTGAAAAGGGCCCTGGAACCCACATTGTTGACCATGCCAGTAGAGGTGCATGAACTTATAATTTTCTTCTCTTCCATATTCATTTAAAAAAAAAATCTCAGTGTTCTCTTTTTGGAAAAATTTTGGTACGGCCTCATAAAAATACTGAACCAAATGAAAATCTGTGCATCAGTTATATCCCAGCTCAAATAAGATGGACAAGAATTTTAATCAGTTTTCTTTTTGACAAATTTTGGCAAATTCTTGCCTGTGTCTAAAACAACTGTGGGGTCTGGTCCCCTTGGCAGTCAGAGCTGTGACCATTCTCTTATTTTTTATGAAATATAAAATGACCAAGAAATTCAGATTTCATTGCACTGTGTAAATATTTTTGTATCTACAATGCCATGGAACCAGAACCACTAGTGCATTGTGTATCATATTACCACCCTATTACCACCCTAAATAGCTTTTAAAAAGCTCTTATGACGGATCTCTTCCAGCAGGCCTTTCCTGAATCAACACCTCACTACATCTGCTGCCAATTGTTTATTTTTGATATTTTAAAGTTTGTTTTAAATTGCGAACTATCTAATTGCATTTTAAGGGGGTGGGGTGGAGTTGAGGATTTTGTATGTATATTTTAAATGTTGTAAGCCACCCTGATTACGTTCCACAGAGGGTTAAGATATAAATAAATTGTATTATTATTATTATTATTATTATTATTATTATCAGACAATGTAATTTATGATGGGACCATCTAATCAAATTCCAAAAGAGGAAAGGACCTGGATGGTACCCCACAGAGGGCCCCAAAACATGAACATACCTCTGGTTTTACCTTGAGCTCCATTCTATCCCATTTCACCTACGTTCCAGTTTCAAAGACTTGATTTGCATGTACATCAATTAATTAAAAAATATGTGTTAACAAGTAATAGTCAGCATCTTGTTCATGACATACATGTGCATAACTTTAGCTTATTCTCACATATGTCCCTCTTTGGATTGGGCACAGGGAGCTATTGCTGCTGCTCTCCACCCAAAAACCTCTCCCCAAGCAGTTTCCAAAACTTGGGAGGGGCTGTTGCTGCTTATAACTGGGGGAGGGGAGAGGTGAAAGATTGGGAGAGACCATTTAGACCATATTTAGACCATAAAGATATAGCTGCTCTGGGCTGCTCTGGGCTCCCAGGGGAAGCAAAAGGAGGGTACACTCCATTAATGAGCACACTCTTGTTTCCAACCCACAAGCTGAGTCCTTCACGGTCTGAACCACATTCCCCTCTCCCTTCCATAATAGTAACCACCAGCAGCAGACCTTCCCTGGGATTGACAGCTGCTGGGAGACAGGGAAAAGTAAAAAAATTGCCTGGGGAAAGCTATTCTCCAGTGTAGGATTTTTTCCATATATGCTACAAGCCAGCAATGACAATCGTTAAGTGGTGCTAGGTCTCCTCTTGGAGATCTCAGCAGGAAAATATTGTTAAAAGGAGGAATACCTGCACTCTTGTTTTTTACCAGTGAAGATAAGCCTACTGTCTTATAGCCTAAGCTGTATGTCAACCACTTCAAAAGCACAATATCAATTGTAACTGTTGGGATGCATAATCCATGGGTCACATCCAGATTTTGTTTACTTTTAAGGTTTCTTCTTTCCTGTTGAAGTTGTCCAGGTGAAGACGGGAAAGAAGAAACTTTAAAGGAAACAAAATCTGGCTTCCATTTTTGAAATACAATAGAATCAAAACTCAACACTTACAAAAGAATTCCACCCAGGGACAGGGGGATTCCCAGCAGGTAATAGCCCATCAACCAACCATTAGCCAGACAGACACTAACAAGCCTTGCATTTCTATACCCAGAAACTAACCATTCAATTACACAAATTTACATATCCTCCCCAAAAGGTGTTCACAGCATATAAACTCTACACACACACCTACCCAACCATTCTCTGAGGATGCCAGCCACAGATGCAGGCAAAACATCAGAAAGAAACTATTCCAGAACATGGCCTCACAACCCGGAAAAAAACTAAGGAAAATCTATGACAGGGGAGGGCTTTAAACTAGTTTTCAAAAGTGTCAGGTTATTCTGATTTTCCAAAAAATAAAATAAAAATAAAAATAAAATCTGGCGTTTCTGGCATGAGGACACCTGGATTGGGCTGGATTTTATTTTATTTATTTTTTTATTTAGTTAGTTATTTATACCCCACTCTTCAGCCACAAGGCTATCAGAGCGGCTTACAAATTGTTTTACGCAATAGCTATTTACACATCTACACTGCATTAAACTGTTTCCAATGTGTGTTAGCTAATCTGGGTGGGTGGCAAGAGTCACCATTTTTTTAAAGGGCCAGTGTTACTTGCCACCTGCTCTGAGCCCAGCCACTTGTTGCAAACAAAAGGGAAAAAAAATCATTTCTTCTCAGTTCCTCCATTGCTGCTGCCTTCCTAGGCAAGCACCCTGTCCCCAGGGTAGGGGCATTAACTCTTTTTATAATGTTTAACTCTTTTTATTTTGTTATTAGTTCTATACTGCTTTTATCTCAACTTTTTGTATGTTTTTAATAGACATGTTTTTATTGTAGTTCTCTCTGTTTTATAAGCTGCCTTGAGTCTTGGTTTGGGAAAAGAGTGGAGTGGATAGATGACTGGCTGGAAGGACCTGACTGTAGCCCTACTGAGGTAACTGATAAAGGTGGGGAAATTTGTCAGTTTCACTTCCTCATGCATTCAGAAAAGATGTGACAACCCTAAATTGAAATTGAACATGACTGAATATGAGGGATTAAAAGTCCATCCAGTGATTTTAAGAGAAAATCTAGCTAATCTAACATGAACAAGTGAATCTGTCCATTTTCAGTTCTCCTATATTTCAAATAATTTTGGTATATTTTTCAAGAACAAACTAGAATGAATTTTTAACCCATCCATAGCAGCCCCTCAGGCAGCAGAACTTTGTTGTCATGACAGGGCAGGAAATTGTTAACTATTACTATGTTTTCATTGTATTTTTCACAGCTAAGGATATGTAGATGGGTTTATGCCTCATTTGTAAAAAATAACTTGGATGGCTTTGATTGTTAGGCACCCTGATGTATCATTTGCTACCTTGCATCAAGCAGCAAGATGTCTTTGGCCAACCATACTTGAGGTGCAATCCTCAAGTATGCAATCCTACTTACAACAACTGTGTCAGGTCACTGTTAAAACTTCCAGTTGCATATGAAGAAGTGAACAGGATGTGACGCTGAAGCCATGTAGTGAGTTCATGACTAAAATGAGGTTAGGATTAGGTCCCTCCTTTCTCACAGCTTGCAATTATAGGGACACACTTGCTGTGACTCAACAAATGTCTATGATGTCTTCTCCAATGTCTTCTCCATTGTTTGAAAGTAGCCATGGGGGAGAGGGGAGTTCAGTGCAGAAAACAATGCTGGGAGGCTGACCTTGGGTGCATATGCACTGCAGAAATAATACAGAACTGCTTCAACTGCCATGGCTCAATGCTGTGGAATTCTGAGATTTGTAGTTTTGTGAGATATTTAGCCTTCTCTGTCAGAGAGCTGTGGTGCCACAACAAACTGAAAATCCCAGGATTCTGTAGCATTAAGCCATGGCCGTTAAAGCTGTGCCCAACTGGATTATTTCTGCAGTGCAGATGCAACTCCTGTCTCTCACATGTTGTTCACTCAAAGCTCTGCTTCCCCAAAGCTCATATTGGCAACAAATGGAAAAATACAAGTTCCTTGTACTCCATGGCTAATACAAATTTAGGGGTTGGGTGTTTTAAACTAGGAAAATGGTAGAAATCAAAGGGTTATGCCCCCTGATCCATATCACCACCTCCCCGTAGCTATTTTTAAGCTAAGAACAAGACAATGGAAATTCCATCATGATTCTCCAACATAACATTTGTTTTGGTCCTTCACCATTGTAGCAATGATCCATAAAAAAACCCCTTATATTGGAACATGCTTTGCATGTAAACTGTCTTTCCCTGCAAACTTGATTTTATTGCACTGATTGGCAATAAGTATTTAGTCATGACAGTCTCCAATTAAGGTGATTTCCTATCAGTTGGCAGACTGTTCCATTAAGCACTGCAGTTGCTTTAAAGGTTCTTTTTTCCCACATAAATATAATAGTATACTGGGGTAAAGTTGACTATAAACCTATTAATTTTCTTCTGTGGGAACAGAACAAGAATAATTGGTCCCTGTCCTTTTTCAGCACCCCATGGCATTTTTAGTTATGAATTCTGTCTCTCCATAGCATTATTTTCCCCTGGATTATTTCTTATGTGCCTTATTTTCTAAATGTTTAATCATTCTTTTTCTCTGAACTCTTCCCAATTTGGCTGCCATTTTTCAGACTTTGTGCCCAAATCAGAACACCAGACTCTAGACATGCTTTCAAAAGCAGACCACATTAAGAAGAATAGTTAGCTTACTTGCTTTGGATTTATTACTCTAAATACAGTGTAATGCATTGTAGCATTCACATTTTCTTGGTAAAAGTGCTGTGTGTGTGACTCAAATGCAATACATCATCCATAGAATTCTCAAACCTTTTATCATTTTGCAGTATATTCAGGATGCTTCCTATTATCTCCTACTGAGTATTATTACTATTTCCCATATGAATCATAACATCATTGTGAATTAAATGTGGTATGGTTCCCCCCCCCTTTCTTTCATCCTGATTACAAACCACATTTAATGTGATTTTTCCCAGGTCTTCTTCAAAGTCCCTTTTGACTATGTGAATCAGGTGAGATGAGTCAAACTGTTGGGTTCTCTTCTTTTGTACCATAAATCAATTGTGCAAGGAACATATAGTTCCTTACCAATATAATTTATTTATGTGCTATAAATTATGAACAGAGTAATCTTTGGGGTATTGCATTGGTATAATTAAATGCCAAAGTCAGAATCATCCATGCCATGGTATTTCTGATTTTTATGTATGGTTGTAAAAGCTGGACAGTGAAGAAAGTTGTCAGGAAGAGAATCTGTTAATTGAAATGTGATGCTGGAGGAGAGCTCTACAGATACCACAGGCCACTAAAAAGACAAATAAATGGGTCCCAGAGCAAATTGAACCTGAACTCTCTCTGGAAACCAAAATTACTGAAAGGCCTTTAACATGGTATTGGGCAGTAGAATGTGTTGCCTTGGAGTGTGGTGGAGTCTCTTTCTTTGGAGGTTTTTAAACAGAGGCTAGATGGCCATCTGTCAGGAATGCTTTGATTGTGTATTTCTGCATGGCAGTGGGTTGCACTAGAAGGCTCTTGTGGTCTCTTGCAGCTCTATGATTCTATGACTCTATGACTCATTAGAAAAGACAATAATGTCTGATAACTTGGAAAATAGGTAGGCCACATTACGGATGGTCTGTTTCAATCCAGGAAGCCACAGCCCTAAGTCTGCAAGACCTGAGCAATGCTGTTGTTGACTAGGGCTGTTGGAGGTCTCTCGTTCATAGAATCACCATAAATCAAAGACTGGGTGGCAAATAACAGCAATTGCCACACGACTCAGGGAATAAAGAGACCAGACACAAGATGTATGGATGAAATAAAGGGTCTTTATTGAACCCTACCTATTTAAGCC
Source organism: Gambelia wislizenii (assembly GCA_030847615.1). Taxonomy (NCBI): domain Eukaryota; kingdom Metazoa; phylum Chordata; class Lepidosauria; order Squamata; family Crotaphytidae; genus Gambelia; species Gambelia wislizenii. The sequence continues at coordinate 113,524,143 of JAUMIR010000001.1, read as the reverse complement.
CTCTAGGATCTTCATGGGGAGGAGGCAACCATGTGAGGGAGCAGCTGAGGCCGTAGGTCTAATTGAGACCTTACCCCCCAGCTTCCCCGGGCGAGCACCTGAGCCCTCGAAAGGAACCCCAGCACTGGGGTTGCTCTCAAGCCGGCCCGCGTCTGGAAGACCAACCCAAAAGTCCCCCACTCAAGCCGCATGGATTAGGGTGGGGGCTTATCCCTTGGGCCAGCCCAAGGTGAGTCTCCTTCCCTTCTGCTAAATCCCAGGACTTTATTGGTCGTTCCAGAGACCCTCCCTTCACTCAAATAGGTGAAGGTGCACACCGAATCTGTGCCTCCCCCAAATTTCAGGCCATACATAGGGTCAAGCGTCCACTTAGTCCCTATATCCCACCAACCTGACCAAAAGGTCCCACAACCCCCCCTGAAGATCTGCCAGAAAAATTGCATTTCCCACATCTGACAGGTGGACACCATCAGCTCGGTAGAGCTCGGGCCTCTCGAATATTATAGTGGGATGCGGGATATACGAACCCAAGCCCTTGGCGAGACCATTTTTAATTTCTCTGTTAGCTCTGCGCCGGGCTCTGTCAATCAAACGGGGATCTCCATCCCCTCTCCAAATTTGTCAGGGCAAAATGGCAGACCACATGATGGCCACATCCGGCCACCGTGACCGGATGAGCCGCGTGACCGGATGAGCCGCATATCATGGATCGCCTGAAGGACCAAGGCCTTCCCTTTTAATAAACCCAAATCATTTCCACCCAAGTGAATAATGATAACATCCGGAGGGGGTCCGTGGCGTTCGTCAAACAAAAGTGGCAACAGGCCATGCCAACGGAGACCCCTCCTCCCAGCCCACCCAACAATCAACTGGTCCCCCAAGGCGAGGTGAGGTCCAAACTGGCTCATTCGTGCCTGTTGCGCTGCCCAGTAGACCATACTGTGGCTGCATACAGCACCAGCTCACTGATGCGCAAGGCACCAAAGAATGCCACGAGCACTGCAGCATGAAAAAGCAATTTCTCGTAGGGTGAAATGCAAATATCAGGCCAGATGGCAAAAAGACCCTGCAGGATCATCGGGGAAAGCGGGGCCCTACTGTCCTTTACTCTACCTCTCTCCCTGACCCAACCTTCCAATACCTTGTGTATTGTAAAATGATTAGTAGTGTCTTCAAACCCACCAGCCTTTAACCAAAAGGCCAGAGCAGACAACTTTGAGCATATGGATTAGGCCAACCCTCTATGGTATAAATGGATGCAGAACTGTAACAAAAGTGACACAGATACAGATGTACCCAGATGCCATCCAGATTGAAGCCCAAAGTGGCTGAACTTGCGAACAGCTCGAGTATAGCTCTTCCTAGTGGAAGGTGCTAAGGACATACCTAAGGCCCTGATCACTTCAACCTCCCAATCGTCCACAGGTCTGCCGGCATCAGCTCGCCTTCAGGCATCGCGTCGGCAGCCAACTCTCTGAAGCGCTCCATCTGCATCCAGAAAAGAGCATCAGCAATGCCATTGTCAATGCCCGCCACATGCTGGGCGACAAACAAAATGTTGTGCCTAAGGCATTGCAAAGTGAAGGCATGAACCAATCTCATGACCCGGGAGGATCTGGAAGTTAAGGAGTTTATGACGTGGACGGCAGACATATTGTCGCACCAAAATTGTACAGTGGAATTTGCCAGTTCCGCTGCCCAAACATAGACGGCAACCAAAACCGGAAACAATTCCAGGAAGGTAAGGTCCCCAATGATGTCGGACGAGACCCAATCTTGGGGCCACCTACCTGCACACCAACGACCGATGAAATAAACACCAAAACCTATAGCACCAGCAGCATCAGAAGCAATCTGCAGTGTTCCATGTAATTTTCTATCTTCCCGCCAAAATGAAACCCCATTAAACTGCTCTAAAAAGTCCAGCCATACCTGAAGATCATCATGAATATCTGATGTGATGCGAATCATATGGTGGAGCTGGTAAACGCCCTTAGTGGCGTTGCATAAACGGCGCAGAAAAGCCCGTTCCGGCACCACAACTTTACAAGCAAAGCTCAGGTGTCCAATTAGAACCTGAAACTCTTTCAGGCTAACCTTCTTATGGGCCATAAACTCTGAAACCCTCCTTACTAAGTCAGCCACTCTGGTAGCCGCCAAACGGCAGAGTTGATTGATCGTGTCAATCGCAATGCCCAAATATGTGAGCTGCAGCGCTGGACCCTCTGTTTTCTCTGGGGCCAAACGAACACCTAACTCCTCTGATAGTAGCTCAAACTGATGCAATAAATAATTGCATCAGCCCGAGCTTGCTTCACCAATAAACAGAAAATCATCCAGGTAATGTACCACCCCGGACATACCTGTTCTAACCTTTAATGCTCATTCCAAAAAGGTACTAAAAGTCTCGAAAGCATTGCACGAAACTGAACAACCCATGGGTAGAGCTCTATCCATATAAAACAGGCCTTCAAAAGAAAAACCCAAAAGCTCAAAATCCCCCGGGTGCACCAGCAAAAGGCAAAAGGTGGACTTGATATCGCATTTGGCTGGCTCCGCACCCGGGCCATGCCTATGGACTTCCTTAATAACAGCATCAAATGATGTGTATTTAACTGTACACAACTCAGCAGGGATAAAATCGTTAACAGATTCACCTTTTGGGTAAGACAAATGATGAATTAACATAAACTCTCCCGGTGCCTTCTTAGGTACCACCCCCAAAGGGGAAATACGTAAATTGGGCACCAGTAACTCGGTAAACGGTCCCACAACCCTACCTTCCAAAACTTCCTTCTCAATCTTAGCTCTGACTATTGACTCCATACCCTTAATGGACCTCAGATTACGGGCTTTGTAGGCCCGTCTAGGGGCTTGAAAAGGAATTCGAAACCCAACTTTAAACCCATTGTACAAATAATTAGTGGCTTCCTTATTAAGATAAAACCGAAGCAAACGGCTCAATACTGCTAACTTAATTGGACTGGGACCCCTTTTGAGGTGGAGCACTGCCTCCCGCACCCTTTGGTCCACCTTGACCTCCCCTTGAACCCCAAAAGGAACCTCTCACATGGGGGCAGTTACAAAATGAGTGCGAAGCCCCACAGATGGAGCACTCATGACTAAACCTGCAGGGCTTTCTACTGCAGCTCCCCTGGGAAGAGAAGTCCCAGCACAAAAGCTTCTGACTCGAGGCAGTACCAGGTGTTGCCCACTGAAGAGGCCCCATGGGCCCCATGGGCCCTTTTTGTACTAAATGGCCGCTGTGAGTTCTTTCCCCTTGTATCGGCCGTGCCGGGGTCATAAGCTGCATCCACAATTGTGGGTGCATCATATCCCACCGCAGTGAAGGGTGTATAGCAGCCCTCATACAAAAAGCCTCATCATATAACAATCACGCCGGACCGGCGTAATCAGTATAGGCCCCATGAATAATGTCAATGTATTGAATGACGGCCGTGCCGCTGTTGGGTTGAAACTTAACGAGAACCCCAGCTAATATAAAAAAACCTGACAGCCAATTAGACCAGGTATGCTCAACTTTTCTCTTCTTAATCTTCTCCTTCTCCTTCTCATCTAATTCATCTTTATCTTTCCTCTCCAGTTCGCAATATAACAAGGAGAAGACGTCAACATACTCGCCCTTAATAATTTTCTCCCGAGTGGATTGTAATAGGTGATCACCCAATGGCAAAGCTAAATCACCAAATGGGATGGCACCATAAGCCACAACATCATAACCTGGCTAAAACCACCTGGGTATTGGACGGGCCAGCTGAATATGGCCCCAACCCCCATGGCACCCAGTTGGACCACTGGGGAGGAGCCCAGTGAGGATTAGACTATGCCAAAGACCACCCCGGATATGGTGCAGCACTACCTCCAGATGTAAGGGTCCCATTGTCATGAGTGGCCGTTGACATGCCCCCCCCCAAGGCCAATATACGCCTGCCATATGTGCTGCATAAGTATCAGTAAACTCACCTCCCAAATCCGATGGTCCAGCGTTATCTGCCGACTGATCCCCAACACCTGATGGCCCTTGCTCCACAGGATTGCCAACTTCATTGGACCCCGAGGCTCCACCAGGCTGCACCATTTTCTCTAAAGCATCTAAACGAGCAAGAATAGCGTCAGAAATTTTACGTTTTTTACCATGCTTTACCTCAGTTAATTCCAGTGCCTTGGGAACCCCATGAACCTCCTCCAGTTTCCCAATCCTATCCAGTATAGCGCACCACGAAATATCCTCTTCGCTATCACTGGAAGAATTGGCTGGCGCAGGAGGGTGAGGTTTGTTGTACTTGGGAGCAGGGCCCTTGCCCTTGCCACCCAACTTACCCTTCTTGGGTGCCATGGCCATGCCCTTCTCAACAATCAATAGTATTATATTATTATTATTATTATAATTACCCCAGCAACTTGTTGTTGTTGTTGTTATTACTATTATTATTATTATTAATTCCCAAGGATAAACCTCACAACCAGGGCCCAATGCCTATTATTATTATTATTGTTTATCCCCTGGAATAAATCCACCACCAGGGGGCCTGCCGGGATAAGTGCTTGCAGGCAGTGTAAATCCAATCCACCACCAGGGGGCCTAACCAGGCCCAAAGCCTGCTAATCAGGCTACACCACCACAACTCTCCCACCAGGGGGCCCAACCAGTCCCCAAGCCATGAGGCGAAATAGAGACCTAAAGAGGCCCAGAGGCCTGAAGAGTCCCAGGCTATAAGAGGCCACGTGTGTGTGGGGGGGGGGCGCTGCACTCCAGGAACGAACGCCGCACAGCTGCATGACGCAAGGCCTAATAGAGTTCGATAGGCCCAAAGAGGCCTAGACGTGTGGGGGTGGGGGAGCAACGGCCGCCGCTGCACCCCCAGAACGAACACCGCACTGCTGCGCGGTGCAAAACCTAATACAGGCCAAAAGGCCCAAAGAGGCCTAAATGTGCGGGGGGGGGAACGGCCCAATAGAGGCTCAAACTCCAATAGAGGCCCAAAGGCCTGAAGGGGCCCTGGCTGATTGTGGGGGGGAGCAAGGGCTGCACAATCACGCGGAGCAAGGCCTCCCAAAGCGGTCGCCGAGTGGCACGCCGCATGGTGAGGAGAAATCAGAGGCCCGATGAGCAGCCACAAACAACTAGGGCCTGCGACGCAGAAGCGGACGCCGCTCCGCCCCCCCACAGAGAGGCGCCCCCCCACGGAAACACACACAGTGCACGGTGGAAGGCCCGCAGAAGCGCCAAGCCCCAGCTAAGACCCGCATGGCAGACAACCCCCCCCAGGCGGGCCCTGGGGCCCGCAGAACAGAGAAAAGGCAGACACCAAAAGCCCACATGATCTGCCCAACGCCCCCCAAGAAGATGCGCACTCCCAGGAACCAAGGTGCTCCTGGCAACAAGGTACACCCTGCAATTCCTCCAGAGAACCAAGGTACTCGCTGCAACAAGGTACTCCCTGCAACAAGGTACTCCCTGCAATTTCTCCAAAAGAGAGAGAGTGGGGAGGGCGGAGCAGCCTTAAATAGGCCTCCTGCTCAGCCCCACGCCCTCTCATGACATCGGGACGCCAGCCCGACGTCCAAACACTGGTCTCCACCCTTCCCCTGTGGCAAAGACCAATCCCCACCCGAAAGCTTGCTTAATGGGGGGGGGGTTGGGATAATCCTTGGTGTGGGGTATAGGATAGGAATGATGGACCACTTTCCTCTTCCAGAGTTTCATGGTGTGAAGTAGTTGCATATCACATCATCACTGGATGTGAGGCAGTTGTTTATCCTTTGATATCCAAGATATCCACTGGGTGCAAGGCGGTTATCTTCCCATACCTGTGTTTGGGAACTATCAGTGGGGGGAAAAACCCACAGGCAATCTATATATCTGTGGAGCTTTCTGGAGGCAAGGAATACCAGAGGTTGCTGGTGTAGATCTCACTGATCCAATGGCATTCTTCTTTGACACTAGAAGGATATTTCTTCTTCTAGTCATCAGATATGGAGGTTAGGATTGCTTTTGCGGACCCAGACCATACACCCCACTCCCTTCCTTTAAAGAAGACATATACTACAAAGTGCAATTAACAATTGTATTGAGTACAAAAATAAGAATAGTAATTAAGTACAGGTTAGTAGATAATGATCGGTAACTTGCTGATGGATGCAAAATGGTTGGCACTCTTGCATGGGTTGTGATCCCATCATTGTCCAACCCAATGTTGGCCAATGGACTCGTGTTGGACACCGCTGACCTTCCTGGAGGGGAGAGCTGTTGGCCAAGCTGCCCGGCTTGACACTCTCCTCTCCCCTGCAAACAAAGGTGTTAATTAACAAAAGGGGGGTCTCCATGCACTTAAACTTGAACTTGATGGAAACCCCTTTCTCTCCCTTTTACCTGGATCAGGACCCATGTCATCTGCCCAGCAAATTGCGACAGATAATTATAAGAACAACATAATATAGGGAGGGTGGGCCGGTCTTTGGCTCACAATGAGCCAACTGAGGGAGCCTGTGCCAGAGGCCGGCTTAAATAACTGCTTGGTCGCAGGCTCCCTTGTCATCCAACCGCGCCGGAAGTGCAGACAGATGCCCTGTCTCTCTTTTGTGCGGGAGCCAATCAGGGCAAGGCAGACCTGCCCCGATTGGCCCGCACTTTCCCAGCTGCAAGGCAGACCAGGAAGGAGAAGGCCAACAATGGCAGCCCCCATATCAGCCATGCGGCCGAGGGGGCTGCAGAAGGAGGAGCGGTGGGAGTGCTGACAGGGCCACAAACTGCCCCCCCAACAAGCCGGTGATCCCCCTTCTATGAGCAAGATATATATTTCAAAAGATGAAAATAAAATTGGGTAAGAAAATTTGACTTCCTAAAATTCATATTTACATACATACACACATGCATGCTAGAATGTAGACCTGTCTCTTTAATTTTAAAGCCCATATACTATTATCAGCCATTTGTATTCGCAACTGACACAGCAGTGTTCTGAAATGAATTCATCCAACGGAGTAAAAGATATGAGTTTTTCTCACTGATTCTTATAGGTTTCTAAGGTGGTTTTGTAAATGTATTTTTTTTAAAAAAAAGAGAAGAAAAAGAAAACAATTTCTGAATTGCTAACTCTGAAAGGAGCTGATATTTTGATTTGAAGTGGGAGGTATTTCTTAAAACATATATACCTTGGCAAGGAGGTTGCTAAAATTTTCACATGCTACAGTTTGACGTCAGAATACATGAAAGGCCTCCCCCCACCATATGAGCCTACTAGAAATTTAAGATCTTCAATGGCAGCCTTGATACATGTCTCACCACCACGTGAGTCTAGGCCTGTGGATACATGTGCCAGGGTTTCCTCTATACTGGCAACCCAACTGTGAAACTTCCTTCCAGCTGAGGTCAGGCTGGCTCCATCTTTCCTAAGTTTCTGGCAGGCACTGAAGACAATTGCAGTTACAAATGCATAATCTAGAGTTACACATTTGTGACTCATTGTGTTTCATATTAGAGTGATGGAATAATAGAGTTGGAAGAGACCACAAAGGCCATCAAGTCCAATCCCATGGAGGAATACTCAGTCAAAGCTTTCCCAACAGGAGGCCATCCAGCCTGTGTTTAAAAACCTCCAAAGGAGACTCCACCACAATCTGAGACAGTGTATTCCACTGCCAAACAGCTCTTACTGTCAGAAAGTTCTTCCTAATGTTTTAGTGGAATCTCTTTTCCTGCTCTTTTCCTGAGACTAGGACATTGCTCCATGTCCTAGTCTCTGGAGCAGCAGAAAACAAACTTGCTCCATCCTCAGTATGACATCCCTTCAAATATTTAAATATGTCTATCATATTACCTCTTAACCTCCTCTTCTCCAAGCTAAACATGACCAGCTCCCTAAGCCACTCCTCATAGGGTATGGCTTCCAGACCTCCCACCATTTTGGTTGCCCTCCTCTGGACACATTCTAGCTTGTCAATATCCTTCTTCAACTGTGGTGCCAACAATTGGACACAATATTCCAGGTGAGGTCTGACCAAAGCAGAATACAGTGGCACTATTACTTCCATTGAGATACTATACTCCTATTGATGCATCCTAGAATCACATTGGCTTTTTTAGCTGCATTACACAATTGACTTATGTTCAGCTTGTGGTCCACTAAGACTCCTAGATTCTTTTTGCATGTACTGCCATCAAGACAGGTGTCACACATCCTATATCTGCGCATTTCATTTTTACTTCCCAAGTGTAGTATTCTGCATTTCTCCTTGTTGAAATTCATTTTGTTAGGCTACGTAGGGACCGTGAAAGTCCCAATCCCCACTTACCAAGTTGCAGCTACTGCAATTGGCAGGAGTCTGTTCCTCTGACACTTGGGAAGCAGCTGGCTGATGGTCCCATCCAGCCTTGCCTGAGATCTCTGGTGTGAGAGTAATTGTGACAGGGACCCTGTTTCTGCCTGTCACACTGGAGATTGCTCATGGAAAGGGGTGGGAACATCAGTCAGTTGCTTCCCAAGGGACAGGGGAATGGACCTTTGTTGACAACAGCATCTGCTTGCCTGAAAGAGGGTATTGATAAGATCAGGACAGGAGCCCTGGTGGCACAGTGGTTAAATGCAACCACAATGGTGTGAGTATGATCTTACTGGGCTCCAAGGTTGACTCAGCCTTCCATCCTTCTGTAGGTCAGTAAAATGAGTACCCAGGTTGTTGGAGGCAATTAGCCAACACATTGTAAACCACTTAGGGAGTGCTTTGCACTGATAAGCTGTATAGAAATATAAATGCTATTGCTATTCACTGTGTATCACCATAACTATGGTGTTTATGCATACGTAAATCTCCCAAAGGCCTATGTTATTTTGCTTGGCCCCTGGTTCTTAAAATCTGAGGGTTCTGTTTCAGCTGCTAAACTATTTTTAACTGTCTGGTTTTAGAGCTATTATTAAAGAGAAGTTTTGAAATGTTTTAAACTGGTTTTTAGTTATGTATTTAATCTTTTATCCATTGTGCATGGAAAAAATGTTCTCTTGTACATGTTAATTAGGACATCTGTACTTAACATTGTAACATCTTGTAATATGCTTCATGGACTCAAGAACATTTGGAGAGGTAATAAATGCAAATGGATTGAAACACTTGATTGAAACACTTCACATACAAATGACAGAAGCCTTCTTTGAGTGTTCAGTGTCTATGTGGGTTAAATGGGTGAGAAGAGAGGACACACTAACCTGACCCACTCTGTAACAGTTTCTGGTCATTTTCCACATGTGGAAGGTGACTTTCTAAATAAGAAGGAAGAGTCTCTATTACCTGTGGATGCTCTCCATACAATTGAAAATGCTTATTTTCCATTATTCCTGAAGATGTGGAGAGAATCCTTGGAGAACAAAGGGTCTCCTGTTCAGAGAGTTACCTTCCACATGGGGAGGGTGACCAAAATTATGAGTAAGGTGGCAAGGCTACCACTTTCACTTTTCAGACATTTGCCCCATATGGAATACAAACACCTGAATAAAGCTAGAATGGAACATATTTAGAGTCTTTTTATGGGTTCCAGCCAGGTTCATCTTATGGATTTAGTCCCAAGGGTCAAAGTAGATGTGACATCAGCAGTGCATGAATGCATTTCCCAATCTTAATCTCTTTCTCTTTCTTTCTCAAAGTATTTATGGGAAGAGGGTTATTTGGGTGTAAGAAGGGTTAACTCTACTTCCCCCCACCAAAATTGTTATTAGTAAAGGTGAGCAAAAGATATTGGCAACAGTGGCTACGATTTCTCTTCTTGCTCAATAGGAACTCCATATGTGCATGCACATGTGCATACATGCATAAACACACACACATGTGCAAGTATGTGTTTGTGTGGGTGCAGAGAGAGACAGAGACTGCTGTCACACTGCAGAAATAATGTAGTTCGACACCACTTTAACTGCCATGGATGAATGCTATGAAATCCTGGTATTTGTAGTTTTGTGAGTTATTTAGGCTTCTCTGTCATAGAGCTCTGGTGCCACAAAAAACTACAAATACCAGGATTCCATCGGATGGAGTGGAATCAAACTGCATTTTTTCCCTGTGGTGTGGCAGCAGCCAAAGAGACAAAGTCAGAGTGGGTTGTATGAGGAATGTTTGCTACATCCAGTTAGTTTATTTGTATGTCAGTTTACACAGCAACCTGTGCCCAGAGTAGCACACAGTAAACATCTATTTCTCATAAACTTAAGCAGTGTGCTTTGGATTCAATTGAATCTGAAATCTCAAACTGGGCTCATTCAGGCAAATATGAGAGATGTCCAAATCAGTGGGAGACATCTCCAAAGTGAGTCAAAGCAGAATGTGACCAATCCCAAAGATTTGATAGCAGATTTGATAGCAGATTTGATATGGAGCAATACAGTGATAAAGATAATATTATCCCCCAAACTGATACATTTGTCCTAAACTCTCCAGGGTGAGTAAAGGGAGATTTATTTTTGTGACTTGCAATGAATAGCTTTACCAGAACTCTGTGTTTGAGTTGGGAGGACACTGAAGTAATATCACAGGACTAATCTACTTTTCGTTCTTTTCCCTAGATGTCTTTCCCAAAGGTAGGAATGGCAAAAACATTTAGGTGGAGTCTGTGGGACTTGGGAGGGTATAACTTTGGATATCCTTCTGCCAGTGTATGCTCCACAATGTATGCAGAAGCCCACAGCTAAAGCATCCCTATAGAACTGTAGAATTATCCAGCTCCACACTATTGAATGTTTTGTGACTTTGAAACTAACTGAGTTGGAGAAAATATGTCTCAGACTGCTTTTTTTCATTCCTCATGCTTCTCTAGTCTCTCCTTCTGGGGGTTATGTTGGATTCTTACCTAGAGACACCTCTATTAAATATGCCAATTTCATACAAGATGTCCCCGCCAAAAAACCATGCAGGGAGTCTTACTTGCAACTGATACATAGCGGCATACTGTCCCTGTCACAGGGGTGATATATAGCCATCCTGACTAGCCATTCTGACTAGTAGCCATTGGCTGCCTCATCCTCCATGTATGTCTCCAGTCTCTTATAAATACATCTTGTGGTGGTGAATACCATAATTTAACTATGTAGTGTCAGTGAATCATCCCAGGTTCGAGGATTAAGTCAACCTGGATGAACATGGATTCTAGTATCATGTGAAAGAGAGACAGGCTTCTCCCTATCTATTTGCTCCATACCATCTCTGACGTCTCCTTTAAGTTGACCTTGAACAATAAGTGAAACCTAGACTGAACCTCTTTTAGATTTTTTGTTGCATGAACACTACTGTAAAACGCGGAAGTCTTATAACATTGTGCCAAACATTACATATACCTGAGAAATAATTTAGGGGGTGGGAGTGGGGGACACATCCATTGTGTGATTCCTGAAAAACACTTATTTTTCAGTTTGTGGTGAGGTATAATAAAAAGTATCCAGAACAAACAGTCACAGAACATGCCACTTTCCCATAACTCTCAATGTTTTTAAACCTAGGCCCTTTCACAGTACACTATTATAGCAGTATGATTTCACTTTAGATGCCATGGCAACATCCTAAACAATGCTCCATTGCTCTGTAGCCAAGAATTCTAAATACCCCTCCTTAAACTGCAAATCCCAAGATTCCATAAGATGGAGCCATGGCAGTTTAAAGGAAAACCATAGAGCTATAACTGTGTAGTGTAAAAGGGCCCCTGACATTTAAGCCCTTGGACTCTCTTTGTGAATCTAGACCTTCTTACTGAAATAAATGTGAATAAATCGTTCTATGGTTAGTGACCAGTCTCTTGATCTGTAAAGAAAGTAGAGGGTCTTCTATATGGATAAAGGAAGGGAAAAAAATGATTGCCTATCATGTAAAATCCTTTAAAAATAACTATCAGGGAAGAAATCATGTTTGTTAAATATGAAAGAGGTGTGATGGTATTTTCAGTTCAGGTACTGTTGTTTCACTGCTACTCACTTCTGATGTGACAGACAGTTTTCTTGCAAAGGGCAAAGTGGATGCCTTGGGCATATTAAAATGAAAAATAATTAAATTTCTCCAGAGGGTAAGAGATTTGGAAGCTATGAGCTGTTTGCTCCCCATTAAGGTTGGCTGCACATGGTCTAATGTAACATAGGAAATTGTATCTTTGGTTAAAATCAAAGTGTTACCTAAAGAGGTGGGTGTGCTTTAGAGCCTTGCTCATGATGCCAAAACTATATTAATATTTGGGTAATTTTATTATTAGCTCAAATGGAAGGTTGCGAGAGGCGGGTAACTTTGGGACCTTTTCGTCTATGTATGTATGCCAGTAGTAACTGTCAAGGACTCCAGGTTAAAGTGAAAAAAATTGTTTTATTGGAAATGACCTAAAGAGTATTCACACACACAACACACACACAAGAATCACACAAGTCTATCAGAGGTTTAGGCAGAAGGTTGGATAGAGAGCTAGATTCAGTAAATGGGATGATAGTTACCAGTCCTGAACAGCAGAGTTTCAGAGTACTCAGAAAAAAGTCTGAGGGTGGCACTGGAAGTTCTGATCCAGGGGTGTGCTGAGAAAGAGAGTGGCCAGTCTCATCCACAGTGGCACACCTTTCTATTGTTAGAGGACTAATATTTATACCCTGCTCCATATCCTGAAGGGGGTACTTCAGATAGGAACAAAGCTTAAATGGGTTTCCACCAAATAAACAAAGGAAACTGAAATTTAGCTGATTCCTGCTAATGGCTTGGAGATTAGAATTGATGGGTTTACAACAACGTCACATTGCAGGACAGGATGTGGTTCTGAGGGATATTTCATGGGGAATTGGGTTGGAAAAGTCACTTGATTGTTTAGGTTTTGTGACTCACCACTGAGGGGGCCAAGATGGAATTAGCATATACCTCCTTAATGGTTTTGTTTACTAAGGGGCTTCTGCACAATCCTAGTTTGCACTTGCTTCCTAAAATATTTCTAACACACCTTCCCAGGTCTTCTGACCTCCACCTGACCTCCTTTTGGATCACCCTGGTCTACTTGACCCATTCGAAGTGGCCAATACTTCCAGTTATGAGATATTATAGGGAGGGGGTAGTAGGGCATGCTAACAAAAAAATTAAAAGTATCTCAGTGAACAAGGAAAGTGCCTTAAACTAAGACAGTCCATTGATCCATCTAGCTTGTTCTTTTTTTACTCTGGCTGGCAGGAGCTTTCCTGTATTTTGACAAAGGACTTTTCAGCCCTAACTGAAGATTCCAGGATTGAATCTCAGATTTCCTACATGCAGGAGATTTTCTCTACCATTGTGGTACAGAAGTTTCCTCAAAAGAGTGAGATAAAAATGGTGTGTATCATCATACTTAGGGTTTTAATGCACTTCCTCACTTTTAAATACAACAGCAGAAGAAAGTTCTATGTGTTGAGTTTCTGCCTGTCATGCAGCCGATAAAAACAAAAATCAGAAGGAGGAGGAAGAAGAAGTGGTAATGGCAGCACGGACACCTTAGGCAGAGCTTCAAAAGGGTTTTTTTTGGGGGGGGGGAGACCAAAATTCCTAGAATCCCCAGGCCAATATGAAGGAAACTACTTTCCAAGTTCTTCTCCTGGGTCCTTAAGAGCTAGGCAAGCTCATCATGATGTGAGAATTGAGATCAAGGGTAATCAACAAGGTCACAGATGGATGTGGCAGGGGTAGGATCGGTAGGAGACATCATGTCACACTAGCAGGAGGACATGAAGATGGACAGACAGTTAATTCCTAGTCACAGTTATGAAAACCATGTGTCCCACCTGGACTGCTTCTGTGTCCAGCCAGTGAGTATGTTTAACACTGGGAGAGAACCACTAGCCTAGGTCATAGCCTACACTATTTGAGGGTTGAGACAAATTAAACTAGTTGTCCTATGACAAGTGCAACAGTAATGAGATGCCATTTCTATCTGTAGAGGACCAGTACAGTTTTAATTGTCATTTTAGCAAAAACCTATATTCATAACATTGATTTCATTTTCCTCAAAGTAGGCACAAAGCCCTTTAAGGGTAAGAAAAGCCCGCACATAGATCAACAAACCATGGAATATTTCAGAAGTCTACCTTCAAGCAAGAGTATCTATACAAAAGGAGGCAATAATGTTTTAAAACCCAGTGTCCATTAGTTTTAGCTGGAGATCTTAGGGATAATGTAGGGCGAAGGGACAAGAGCTGAAGATGTTATAAATCTGTATAGATTCAATTCATGCTATAGACACATTGCCAGTGCTCCATCTAGTTTCTAGTTCTGTCATGCTACTGTTAGTAACCCATTAACATTCCTGTTTAGACAGGTTGCTGTTTTGCTTTCATGTTTTACTTTCATTTCTCCTCATTTTGCTGTTCAGATGTAGAGTTTCCAGACAGTGAGCATACATTAAACCCCATGGTTAATGCATTATAGAAGACTTACAGCACTTCCAATAGAATGACTGGTCTAGGTCAATGGCTTACAGACCAGCAACAGTCCAGGGATCATCACTTTAAGGAACTCTGGTCTAGGGCACAGTAAACTGTCAGTCAGGAGCAATAATAGTTATAAATAATATGGCCCAGAATAACCTTGATTGAGATGATAATCATGAATCCTGGTGTGAGAACATCAAAGCCTAGAAACATGGCTCTCCAGACAATGCTAGATGTCAGCTTCCATGAACCTGGCCAGGAGTGAAGGCAGTTGAAGCTCAGTAATGTTTAGAGGGCCACATGTTTCTTACCCTTGCTCTGCACATTGCATGGGAGATGATCCCAGTTTAGGCTGCACACCTATACCTTACCAGGAGTGATCCCCCTTCTTCTCTGTGGGATGTACTTGTCAGTAGGCACGCTTAGGATTGCACTGTTAGAAACTTTCTAAGAACATATTTTGACACTTCAGGCACCTTGACATGGTAGCTTGAGATGGAGTTCCCAGCTAAACACAGTTCCCCAGCTCTTCATGCTTCCACTAGGAACAGAGAGATCAGGAGCTTCAGGAGGAGCCTCCACTTCAAGGAGCTCAAGGCCTTTTGACAAAGGGCTCCCAATAAAACATGATTCTGGAGGAATCGAAGAGAAGGCAGGGGGGCTTGTAGCCGTGAAGACTGTGACAAAGGAGCCAGAAAACAAGAACAAAAACAAAAAAATGATTGGGTTTTGTGCAAAAACATCTTTTGGATTCAAAATGTTGTATTGGTCACCAAAACAATGGGGTTGTCCTCACAGTGAAAATACCCCTCACAGAATTTGCTCAGAAAACGAGCTGTCTTAATGGGATCCCACATTGTCTCAACGTATTGTGAAGGAGGGGGGCCAAAAAGAGGAAAAAGTATGCAAGAAAAGCCTTCACAGCTTTTCTTGACTTTTTTTAAAAAAAACTCCAGATATATGCGCATTTTCACTCATTAAGACAAGCAATTCAACATGAATAGCTTCCCCATGCAGGACACAGTGCAAACCTGATTGGCTGGATGAGCACAGGAGGCAGGACTGGCTTACAAGGAAGCGCCAACTGCAGACATGTTGGATTTGCACTTTAGCAAATGATTGCTAAAGTGATAAAATGGAGGTTTGTGCTATCGTTTTTTCTCTTTCTTTTTTGGGAAAGGTGAAATATTGCTTGTGTAAACCATAGAAATAGTGGCAGATTTGGCAGTGGTATTTGGCAGTGGTAGATTTTAAAATGTGAGTAATCCACTTTCAGCTGCTGTCTCAGCTCCAGGCACGCAGTCTTTAGGGGAAAAACCATTAAGACAGGTCATAGCTGCTGTGACTCTCTATTACTGTGGAGCAGTTCAGGTTTTTTTCCTTCCTGTAGACAAGCCCAATGGCTGGAATCTAGAGTAGACCCATTGAAACAATTGTTGAATGGGGATGCAGTACATAGGTAAATTCCATTGCGTTAATGAGTCTACTCTAATTGTGACTAACCAAAAAGATTCCAGCCAGTGTTTGTGGATGGGTGTTTTTGCGCAAGTCCTTTATCAAATTCTCACAAAAAGGTCTTCAAGAGCACAAAAAATCCAAAACAATGGCAAAAGGTTTCATATTTGTGCCAAGAAGGAAGTAAAAAAAAAATTTGCTCCCCTAGTCATTTTAGTCTTGTTGTAAGCCACCATGGGTCCCATGTCAGGAGAGACATGAGAAATAAATAAATAAATAAATAAATAAATAGGTTTTGCACAATAGATAGGATTGTGATGTAACAGTGAACCTTTCATATGTGAGAAAGTCAGGTTGGGCTCATCTACACGAGGGGGGGAAATCCAAATACCTCATAGTACTGGCATCTCTCAGCAACAGTGACATGTCTAAATG
The DNA here is from genome assembly GCA_030847615.1 of Gambelia wislizenii. NCBI lineage: Eukaryota > Metazoa > Chordata > Lepidosauria > Squamata > Crotaphytidae > Gambelia > Gambelia wislizenii. Next base: position 113,507,836 of record JAUMIR010000001.1, on the reverse strand, counting down.
GTTTTTCTGGCCTTTGAAACCCCCATAAGCCTCGCATTCCTGATGGTGGCTGCGAGTGATTTATTCACGTTAGTTCTTCACCATCACCGTTTTTTGGGGGAGGGGGGAGTCGTCCCAAGGTGCACTGGTGCGATTTTCCACTTTTATAGGAAAGCAAAACAGAAAATATTCATCCTGTTTTATCACCTAAGGCAAAAATCCGATATGGTGGCAGCGGGCACTTGCCCTGCTAGCAAGCCCCACCCCCCCTCTTGCCCAGCTAATCAGCTTTGTGCTTCCCTTTGAATTTCCTGTTGTTCAATAATCCAAATGAGCAGTAATACGCACCCCCTCATGATTTTTGAAAAAGTATGGGAAAATCTGCAAAGGCTTTTACTGCATTGTTGATTGGTGTTGGATCCCATTTAGACAGGTAGGATTCCCAACAAATTCCTTGAGGGCATTTTCACTGTTTAGACAGGCTCAGGGTAACATACTAGTAGAGAAGAAGAGGCCACAGGATTAAAGCATTCAAATAGTCCATGAACAGCATGTAGACAAGGAACCAGAAGAGGTTCCTATGTCACTATGGCAATGTGTAAATCAGTCCATAATGTGTGTCCACAGTGTATTTACAAAGTCACATCTCTTCTTTTACAAGTTGTTTCACTAGTAACAGATATTACACTACCAGAGAATAATTTCCTCTCACAACAATGGAAAAATGTAAAGAGTAGACTCTTCCAGGATCTGCATTTGGATCTGTAGTTTTAAAAAATTGTTCACAAACTATCTGCCGTTAGGAGTGAACAGTTAAGTGGCCAAGTTAGAACAGTGAGAACAGAAAATTAATTAGGGTAGAGAAACAAAAAAGAGATAGCAAAGAACTCCAAAAGGGTCTCTTCAACTTGGGAAAATGGGAATTGAAATGGCCAATGCAGCTCCTTATGAGCAATTCTAGGATGATATCAGTTGGGACTGAAGGGGACTTTCTTTCCCCTGCAATTCTAGTAGAAATTAGAATACTAGGCCTGGGATACAAGGAACCAACTTTATTTAGGGAAAGAAGTGCATTTCTGTCTCCCACCCTGACAGACCAGAATCTGAGAAGAATAGGAGCCATGAAGCCATGAGCTCTTACATCATAATACAGTTTTTTTTCCAAGGTTGCCAAGTCACAATTGCAAAGTTGTTTTGTTCTGATAGTACTTGGAATTAAAAAGAAACCCACTTGAGTATGGGAATAAAATGTTGCTGCTGGTGCGATGAATTGCCAGAAAATAGTTCAAGGCAAGCAAAATGTCATTTGGATATGTAAAAAACAAAAAACAAAACAAATATCACAACCTCTCCATACATTTATTATTATTATTATTATTATTATTATTATTTTAGTTATTTATACCCCACTCTTCAGCCACAAGTCTATCAGAGCAGCTTACAAATTGTTTTAAGCAATAGCAATTTACACATCTACACTGCAAGAAGCAGCTTCCAATGTGTGTTAGCTAATTGCCCCCACAAGCCAGGTACTCATTTTACTGACCTATGAAAGGTTGGAAGGCTGAGTGAACCTTGGAGCCCTCTGGAAATGAACTTGCAATGTGGTGACTTGCAGTACTGGCATTTAACCACTGCATCACCAGGGCTCCCCATGTACCACCAGGCATTTTCCCTGTCTGTAGGAGCCTTTACCTGGAGTTCCATTTGGGTGTTTCCTGTTTCTTTTGATTTCAACAAGGTTTGAACCAGAAAACAGTCTGGCAGCAACATTTTGTACTTTCTGCAGTTTCTGAATACTTTTCAAAGGCAACCCTATGAAGAACATGTTATAGTCATAGGTTGGATCTGTGGCCAGATCTGTCTTTTCCAGGAAGGGGCTTAAGTAGTATACCCATCAAAGTGGGACAAAGGCACTCCTTCCCACATCAGCTGCTGACCCTCTAGAAGCAATGTTGGACCCAGAAACATCTGAAAGCTGCAAGCTTGATCTTTCAGAAGAAGTGACACTCCATCCTGAACAGGATGTCTCTTCAATCTCAAATTAATTTTTCTAATGTCCAGCAGCACCTCAATCTTGTCTGAACACATCCTCAACTTGCTACTGTACAGACATTTCATCAGAGCACCCAGGAAAGATTACACTAGTTCAGAACTCCCACAGACACCTTAGCATCAATTGAAAAAGAGATCTAGAGCTAGATATCATCAGCATAACAGTGAAACTAAGGGCTATTTCACATCCAGGGCTTTGCAGTTTAAGGAGAGGTACTTAGAATTCCCAAGCCAGAGAGTTCTAGTGCCCTAGCTAACACCACAATTCCTATTGCAGCTGCAATAGTTAAAGTTGAATTATAGTGCTATAATTGTGTAGTGTGGAAGGTCTCCTCAGAACCCCAATGACTTCACCCAAGAGCTAAAATTGAGCCCATAAAAGAGTGATCCTGGGGCCAAGCAATAATTTGCACATAGCCAGGTAATATTAGAAGTATTCTATTATGGTGCCAGAGTCCCATATTGGACAACCACTCCAGAAAAATGTCATGGTCAATGTTATCAAAACAGCACAGATAGTTCCAGTAGAACCAATATCTTAGGGCAGTTCCAGTCATATGTCATCTACCAAGGCAGCCAAGAAGCTACTTCAGCTTTCAAATTCAACTGGAACCTGTATTGGAGAGGATTCAAATAATCGTCCAACAAAGTCTTGAATAAAATGTGAAATACAATGTGGAGTTATCTTTTCACCATACCTTGACTAACATCTGGCAAGACTTCCAGAGACCAAATACAATTTATTTGGGTTGCAGTTTGCAGTCTGGCAGCTCTTGAAGTAAATAATATTAGTTTGGCATACATACCGAACAATTAAAAGATATGACAAAAATTAACAGGCAGTGGGGGGGGGAGGAATTGAAGCAAGGAAAGATATTGTGAATTACAGCATTAAAGATAAGTTGCTATTTGTGTGAAGGCTAAAGGGCACAAAAGTGTTGTTGATAATGAGAAATATTTTATGCATGCTGACAAAATTTTACAAGTATAAGTACTGTAAATTTGAATGTCAGCACCTCTCCCTCTGTGAAATTCCTCCAAGCTTGTTATCATAACAGAAATATTCTATGTTTCATTCTGACAAAAGGGAAATTGGTAGTTAATCTTTTGCAGAATCTATTTAATGCTTTAAATGCTTTGCAGTAAAACTTATTTTAACTGCCCTGCCCCAAGTCACACAATTCCAGATTTACATCTTAATTACCAGTGTGAGATGTTTCAATGGAATTAGTTCACAGAAAGGCTGTAATCCCATATGTGCTTACTAAGGAGTAAGCCTCATCAAAATCAGTGGGGTTTTGTTCTGAGTAAATTTGCCTAGGACTAGGCTGTAAAAAAAAAAAGAAGAAGAAGAAAAATCAAGAGAAACCAGAAGAAGAAATATGAGGTAGGAAAATAATCTGAATACTTTCAGTCACATATTTTACATGAGGACATAAACATCTTTCATAGGAATAATGTTGACTGTAACTTATGGTAATTACAATGCAACTATAGGGTAGATTTGCATGTCTGTTTTGACATGAAGAAATGGTAAAGAATCTTGTGCACCTTAAAGCCTAATACATTTATTCTGCTATAAGCTTCTGTGGATGGGAACCCACTTCATCAGGCATGGCTAGATCACACACACATATATTCACATAGTGACTGGGCCATGTGAATGCTCCAAAGTGTTTGTAAAAAACCCTTCTGGTGTGTTTGCAGCTCACTACCTCACAGAAAATAATATGGAAATATGACATGGCAACATTAGGTTTGGTGTCAAATTCTGCTCGGAGCAGAACTAAGTGAGAGTACCAGTTGTTTTCTGGGAAAATATGCTAACATCTGCCTCAGTTTTGTTTGTCCACTGTGCACTGCCATAATTCTATATTAATATTATTCAGGGAATTCTTCACGAAATTGGATGCCATTTTATTTATTTAATTTCATTTAATGCATTTAGATTCTACCTCTCTTCCATCATGGTACTTAAGACAGTATACGGAAGTTTTCCAGGTAGTCTCCCATCCAAGAACTCTTGACCCAATCCTAATTCAGAAAGGTGGTTGCATCATGTGCCTTCAGACATGCTAACTTCTGCTTAAGTATATTAGCAATTTAGTGATGGACAGGGATGGGGGGGAGGTTTAACCTATTGAAAAGGTGAGTTGCTTTAGTGGCAAAGTGGGTAGAGAATTTGATAAACACTTGTCTCAAATCAATTCTCTCAATCTGTTCTTGTTTGTTTGGCTAGTTAGGTGGGAGCTTAAACACCACCAAAATAATTTCTCAAACATCCAATACTATCTGCCTGGATTCAGAGAACTGATTCAAGGAATGGGTTCAGAGTGGGTTCTGAGAATTTGATGGCCACTGATCAAAAACAGGAACAAAAAGTTGGGGAGAAGAGTGTGGAACAATGTAATCCTTTGGTCACCACTCAACAGGGTATTTCGGGACACCACAAGTATACATGGAATAATGAGTATTCATGGATGATGCAATAAATTTTGAATCTTTCTTCAGCCCTAGCAATGGGTCAGCTTCCTTCACCAAACCTGAGGGCAGCAGAGTAGGTTAGGTGTACAAATGATGCTGTCTCAAGAGAAGAGACTGATGGGAGATTCTGGGAGTATGGCTGAGGGGTTGCCACTAGAGCCCCCAGCATCTACTTTCTGAGGCAATTGCCACTTTCTACCTAATGGTAGGGCAAGCCCTGAAGCTATGATTACAGTTGTCCCAAAAAACCTTTTAAAATGGGAACTTCAAAACTGCTTCCATTATTTAGAAGAAACAAATGCAAAGAGCAAACGATAACCTACGGGCTTTCATCTGATAAAGTAAAGAGAATGAGAAAACAAGGCTTAAATTGAGAACTACATGACTAAGGCTCTACGGTAGCTAGTGGTGATAACACCAGAATAATAATTGAGGAGATGCCAAGCCAGAATGCCAGTGTTGTAGTAATTTATTAACATATGAGAGAGAATTCATCTGGGCTATTAAGTTCCAGTAGCTGTAAATTCCAAGGACAGTGAATCCTCAATTAATTTTCCCATAATGCCCAAGGGGGCTCTCAGGGCTTGTCTAGATCACTAGAATTTCTTGATAGGCCCTAGGAAAAAAAGGAGTGAGTGTGAGAGACAGGATGGAGACTTTTTTTTCAGTAATCCAAGACAAACTCAGTGCTGAACTCAAGCCAGAGACAGATATTAATAGCTCTTAAATGTTTTATTTGCTTTGGTGGTGTTTAAGTTGCTCCATAGCTCAGTAAAGATTCTACAAGGACAAGCATCTTTAAGGATATGTATTTGTCTCTAAGTGATGACAGAAAATATGTTCAATCTTAGACCTTTAAGTCTAGAATCTTCAAGTTTTAGGGCTTCAAGTTATGAATCCATCACTTTGAGGAACAGCACAAAATTGATTTTTTAAAAACTCTGTCACAGAAATACACATTTCATTTCAATCTTTGGAGTATATAGGAAAACTCTGTTAAATACAGATACCTATTGTTTGCAGCCGTGATGAACATATCTGCATGTTACCTACCCTGACACTCCCCAGCCCCACATCTATCTTAATAATTGGCAATATTTAATAATTAGGTCAAATGTGGCCTTCCATGCAGTGTAGCCATTAATGCTTGAAAATTCCAACAAATTACAAGGACTAATGCAAATCCTAGCTAATCCTATCAGCCCAAGGCTGGGAGTTGCAAACATGTATACAACTCATTCCTTCACCCATCCCTTAAAAAAAAAAAAAGAAGTTGCTTACCCCGTTCAGTCACAAAGTATCTGCACATTAAGGACATTATCTGACAAGGCAAATAAGACACCATAAGGATGCCTAATGTTCGCAAAAGAGTTCACACACCACACGATGTCACCCTTTCGTGATCATGTCCTGTAAAAAAATTGTACTTTTTTATTGACAGCTCAAGCCATCAATTGATCCCCATTGCACCTTTGTGCTGGCATTGCCGGTGTTTGAAACTTTGTTCCATTGTACTCATGTGAATGCAGCGTCAATGGCTGGCCTGGTGAGAACACTTCTGGGTGAGATAGGGACATCCAGTAGGGTGACACACTTTATATGACCATCCCCGGGTTTCTTCGGACTTTTTTTTTTAGTGTGTTCAGGTGTTTTTTGTAACTTTTTCTCTGTTATTTTTGTTTTTATTTTTAAATTTCCTGGACTATGTATTCTTGGAAGAATATGCAGGACTTCAAAGAGGAAGTGAATGGAGCTCTGTTCATTTCCTCTTTCATTGCTGGGGAAGCCTTTAGAAGGGAAGGAAGGGAAGTGTGGCATGGGGAGTTCTTTTGCTGGCATAAAAATGGCAAAGGTATACCAGCAAAAGAATGGGGTTTAGGGGGTGGTCTGATATAGTCCTAAGATGCCATTAACATATCTGAATTCCTTTGGAGATTTTCAGACGGGGGGGGGGGGACCATGGAGGTTGGGAGAGAAACAGGGCTGTTCCGCTTCCAGCGCTCCGTTTCACACGCACCCATCCTCCTCCCGACCTCTTTTCGTTCTCCCTCTGTCCTACTTTCATTTTCATTCCACTGTTTTATTGACAGAAACTTCTGTTAGTAAAAAACAGTGGAAGGAAAATGAAAGCAGGACAGAACGAGAAAAAATGGAGGTCAGGAGGAGGACGGGGGCATGTGAAATGGAGTGCTGGAAGTGAAACAGCCCCATTTCTCTCACGACCTCCGTGGGATTTTTCCCCCCTTCTGAAAATCTCCTTTGTCTCACCTTGAACAGCTCCGAGCAGTATTGTCTCCTACTATTCCATACCCTGGAGGTAACTATTGACTATAAAAACCCTTCCAAAACCCCACTCGAATGGTCATGGATCCCCGTTCTGTGGACACTACATCTGTCTGTGCAGCCATTCCTGTTCTGGATTCCCACTCTGCTGGTTTCTTCCACAACCTCATCTCTACAGTGCAGGTATCTTATCTCCCACAAGCAACTTCCTTCACTATTCCTCTGTCGCAGTATTTCCAACTTATTTTGTTAACCTTGCATGAATGCTTGATGCCTGAATGTGTGCATTAATGTTGTTATTACTGTTTTCTCCAATAAAGTTCAATCTATAGTACTGGCTAGCTTAATGTCTCCTCCTGATATACAAAGGTCAATGATCCACTATCTGTTGCCCCCTCTTGCATAGCCAAGCCAAGTACATTAATTCCCCAAATGAATGTTGACATTTTTGAGGGTCTTGAATACCCCTGAGTGTAGAGGATAACATGCATATGTACCTATATGTGTGTATTCACTCACCATAGGTCCCGCCATAGGGACAAAGGTGGGAAATAAATAAATAAATAAAATGCAAGATATCCCCTATCCTCAACATACCCCCTTGAGCAACATAATGCCAGTGATTGTCTGTGGATTTTGTTTGGGGTGTTGTGCGCTTGCCTATGTATGGGATTTCTCTGTTGCTCGGCCAGGACCAGCCAATGCAGCACAGCCAGCCAGCCTGATTTTATCCATACTAGCCACTGTGGTGTAGTAGTCTGAGTGTTGGACAAAGATTCTGGGAGACCATATTTTGAATCCCTGCTCAAAACCCATTAGGTGACCTTGGGCAAGTCATACTCTCTGAGTCTTAGAGGAAGGCATGGCAATCTCCTATCAATAAATCTTCCCATGAAAACACTATGACAGTGTTGTCATAAATCAGAGTTGAATTGAAAATAACAACAACAAAACCCAATTTTGTGTGTGTTCCTTATAAGTAACTTGGAAGCTATTTTTGTTCACTGCTGTGTCTGCCTCTACTTCTGCTTGTCTTGTCTCCTTCCTTCTTTGCTTGTTTCCTTCCTTCTTCCTTCCTTGTTTTCAAATAGCTGATTTAATGTAAAACCTGTACAGGCCAAGGTTGTGCTTTTTCTCATCTTTATTAAGATCCTATTAAGAAAATTTAACATGGAGTTAAAATGGTTAAGTAGGACATGAAGGGAGTGAAAAAGAGCAGTGGCATTTGAGGAGGGGTTTTTTTTAACATGTTTGTGTGATGTGTGACTTTCATTTGAGAGCAATGATATGTGGGGTAGGCCCTGATATGTGTTATCAGGGCCTACCCCCTGTTCCCCTTGTCACCACCCCGTATATGCCCAGGGGATGGTGAGGAGTCTCCAGGGGGGAAAGGAAGAAAACCCAATCAATGGTTTGTTATACAAAACATATACAAGACATTGTGGATATTGTTAAAGTTTTGGATGAGTGCAAATAAGAGCAGGGAAAACCACACGTGGGCAGGTGCTCTCGTTATTGAAGATCACTGATGGTGCAATTGACAGATCTAGTGAAGTACTAAATAAATATCCCTGTGGTACCACTACACACCTTTACAACCCTGTAGTGGTATTTTTGACTACATTTCATTACAAGTAATACAAAACATACTGTCAACATGAGAAACAACCCTATTTGCAGTGCCAGAAACCAAAGTTCACAGACAATATACTAGAACAGCTGCTAATGAAGAGTGATGGACCAGGATTGTAGAGAACCAATTCAACAGCATGGTTTCCATGTGCTAAAAGGAAGAGATGAAAAAAAAAATAATAATACTAAAAATTTGCTAGACCTTGGAAGAAGTGCTACCTTTACCCCACTGAAAAACAGCGACAACTATGATTTCCTTAAGCAATTGTGCCACTTCTTCAATTACTGGCTGAACACAATGCCAAATTAAAAGTAATTCATCAGATGTAGCTTTTACTTAGCCCTTGCATATGAAGTTGGAATATCAGTTGCATGGCTTACATAGAATGGAAAGGATTAAGAAATTAGTTGATCTTGTCCCTTTGTTACAAGGCAGCAAAGAACCTCCAAATGCCACCAAAGTATGAATTGTTTGGTTTGGTGGGTGGCTTCTTGTGCTCTTGCATATTCTTTCGCTGCTTTGGTGCTATCTGGAATAATGCACAACTTGGATAGAATAATATTGGAAACAATTATCTTGTCACAACTAACTTTAATATAACAGATACAAACAATTGAGGCTTGCTTACACAGTCTCACAATACTAGTAGACCTTATGGCTCTGCAATTAAAAAAAACCAACAAAAGATATTTTTCAAAATACAAACAATCTTTCAATGTGAAGGCACACATACGAGCAACATATATTAATAACATGCATAAGCTGGCATGGACATGATATTCCATATAGATACATGTATGAAGTTTCAATAATTTCCTCCACCATTCATATGGCTATCTACTCACCTTTCTACTCATTCATCTTTTTTCTTTCTTTGTCCCCCAATGACCATCTTCAAAATTAAACTTGCTACCTCATTATAATACCCACAAGTTTTGCATTTCTATTACTATTCACGCATACCACCTGCTCGTTCATAGCCAGCTGCACCCCTTCCTAGAACTGGAAGATCTAAAAATGGTAGTGCATGTGCTGGTAACTTCAAGACTTGACTTCTGTAACATGCTCTATCTGGGGCTACCTTTGTGCCTGCTCCGGAAACTTCAATTGGTTCAAAATATGGCATCCAGGTTGGTTACTGGAACATCCAGGGGTGACCATATTACTCTAATTTTAAAATCTCTTCACTGGCTGCCAGTCAGTTTCTGGGCAAGGTATAAAGTGTTGGTCATTACCTTTAAAGCCCTTTATGGCTTGGGGCCAAGCTACAGGATCGCTTTCTCCCACACAATCCACTCTGTACTATTAGGTCCTTTGGGGAAAATCTACTTCAGAAAATTAGAACTAGGCTGGCCATGATCACCCAGAGGACCTTTTCTGCCACTGTTCCCCGACTGTGGAATGGCCTGCCAGAGGAGATCCGACACCTTGATGATCTGGGTGCTTTTAAGAAAGCTATTAAAACAGATCTCTTCTGGCAGGCCTTCCTGGAGTAGGTTGGAAGCTTGGTTGCCAATCTGCCACTCTCCATTGTTACTCTCTATTTTCCATTTCATGCCTTCTCCTTCTTAAGTCTATTTTAATATTTGTATTTTATAGTTAGAAATTTGAATTAATTTATTATTGTATAGCTTGTTTTAATGATGTCATTTTAGCATTTGTACTACACTGCTTTTAATGTTTTTAAATGTTTTATATGATGTTTGCCTCCCTGATCTGGATGGGAAAGGCAGGATATAAATAAATAATAATAATAATAATAATAATAATAATAATTAGCCTGCTACTATGTACATCACTCCATACATCTGATGAAGTAGACTTAAGTCTATGAAAGTTTATGCTACCAACTTCTCTCTCTCTCAGTTTGTCTCAAAGGTGCTATAAGTCCCCTTTGCACACTGATCCAGACTAATACAGCAAATGTCTGTGAGTTCTAACACAATGTACCTATTCATATACACAAATATACACAGGGTTCGCAATCTCTCACAAGTCAGTTCTGAATTCCAGGATGATGCAGGCTGTTATCGCTTAAAACTCTGTATGTCTAGGCAAGCAGGAGAATATGAATGTGACACGTTTCCACAGGCAATGTGCCAGTAACATACATAAAATTCATTGTAACCTGTTCGCTTGGTCTGTTCGTCACTCAAACAACTGATTGTATTTGTTATATTATTTAGGTAGATGCACAAGCACAGACACCTATATTTCTTTGTGTACTTAAGCAAATGGAAAAATGAATATGATGGATGTTTCTGCTTCCACACAAGAAACATGGTCTTTTAAAAAATATTTATTTATTTATTTATTTATACCCTGCTCTTCAGCCACAAGGCTATCAGAGCAGCTTACAAATTGATGGTCAGTTTGCCAGATAGTTTGTGCGCATTTGGGAGGGAGCCCATTTTTTTGTGTGTGGTGGAAATGAATAAAAACTATCTGGAAAGTGAAGTTGGAGCTGGGCCAGTCTGCCTGACTCAATGGCAGGATGTACAGAAACCTTCTTGGGTTTGTGTGGCAAGGAGCTAAAGAGTGAAATAATTCATGGATATTTATGGTATAGTTTATGGTACAATAAGGTCAAAATTAATGTAAATTTCAAAAAACAATTTGTGAGATGTGCCTTATTGAGACTATGGAATAGAGATAAACCCAGGTTGTACCTAAAAATGCCTCTGTGTGTGTGAAATTGCCTGCATCTCTGTGCTATGGTGGTTTATCCAGGATACTGAGGTCTGGGGATTAGAAAAGCCAGAATGTTGTTTTTTTTTTCAAACCATGTTTCCTCTCTGCCTAGCCATGTTTTCCATGACTGTGCATTTTTAATTCAGCTTTGCAAATTCCTTCCAATGACTTTTCTTCCACTCCTCAAACAGTCCCACCAATATTAATTCAATATTTAATCTTGTGGCAGGAATTATGTACAGCAAGCCTTTAAATGCACCTTGGCTTCCTAAAGTTCCTTAAGGGCTCATCTACACTGACAGAAAATCCTGGTCCACAGTAACCACATGATCACCACACACTAAGTTGGGTTCAGGGGCACTGTCCACACAGTTCCCCCTTACCAAGTCACTCCGTCAATAAATTACACTATGGGCAGACACACAGTCATGGCAGCTCGAGGTCCCCCTGCCTTCTATGCATGTCTTCTCCAATGGCTTGGGAGGTATGCACCTGTTTTCCCCAATAGTCCTTCCTAAAGTAGCAACAGGAAGTGACAAGACAACACTTCCAATCACCATTATGGGAGGGGCAACAGAAGTATTTGAAGATGTTCTGAAGGGGGGGTGCGGTCTGCCGGAAATGGGGATGGTGTTTTCATATTCATGTCCTCCTTGTTGCCTTACCAGAGGCATCTAGATAGGCCTTTGGTGCCATGCAGCATATTCTTATGTGCTCCCACAGACATTTGCCCACTGGCTGAGTTGACCTGCATAAAATATTCCACAATCTATAATTCACTAGAACCAAGAGGCTGAAGAGAAGAACATTTTTACATACTAACAGTTGTTTTCAATATGAACTTCCCACTTCACCCACTCCTGCAGAACAAACATTTTGTTGCTGTTGTTGTTGTTGTTCTAAAATGACCCCATGGACATGGGGTCATTTTTACCACTTGGGGGGTTGTTCCTGGGCCATTTTAGGCCTAGGAGAGGCCGAGATTCATTTCCTGATTTTTTGAATCTGATAAAGGCATGAGGCTGTAATGTTGTGAAAATATTCTCTCTTAGGTTATCTGTTGATCATCAATGTTGAGGTAATTTTTTTAGAAGTTAAAAAGTATTTCAAGTGAATGCCTCCTTAAACGAAAGGCAGCTGCATGAACTAATATTTGAATCTCCATTGAGAGATCACTAGCTAGTACCTACATCATGCATTCATCTGCACTTTTTTTCATTAAAGTTTCATTTATTAATAACTGAGTAAAGTCAACATATATATTGAATTTCCCTACCTGTTATGATACTCAGCATATGTTTTTTCAGTATTATATCGAGTGGATACAAACAATGCATTAACTCTTATTCCAGCATGAGAGTGTATGAAAATTCTTTTCCTTAAACCCAAACATGTGCAGAAGCGTTATGTTTTCTCAGTGTTGAAGAAACTACCCTTTCCTAGGATTTTTGATATATTTTTATGGCTTTCATCTAAATACATTCCAGATGAAGGAAGCCAACTGTCTTCAGTCTTTCCACTCTATGGATGGGAGCATGAGCATATATCCCATAGAGCGCTGGTGGTTCAGTGGTTAAATGACAGTTCTACAAGTCACCATGTTGCAAGTTCGATTCCAGAGGGCTTCAAGGTCCACTCAGCCTTCCATACTTTCGCCTCCCAAAAATAGTACTCTACAGTGAACTCACCACGGGTCAGTGTAAGAGTGGCGCTCCAAAAAAGCGACACAAGGACTCCCTGAAACAACATCTCAGGCTTGGCCAAATTGATCACCAACAATGGTCTGCCATGGCCTCACATCGGGATGCATGGAGAAGCACTATCCATAATGCTGCAGCCTTATTTGAGAGCTCACGCCAAACAAGTCTTGAAGAGAAATGACAATGCAGAAAGAATCACAACCCAGAAACATCACCCAAGGAGACCCTCTGCTGTGCTTTGTGCAACCGGACTTGTTTATCTTGGATTGGCCTTTTCAGTCATCAGCACACTTGCAGAAAGCGCGGGATGAGTCCTTCCTGAATCTTCGTTTGCGAAGAAAAGCCAGAGAAAATGAGTACCTGGCTTGTGGGGGCAATTAGCTAACACACATTAGAAACTGCTTAATGCAGTATAGATGTGTAAATTGCTATTGCTTAAAACAAATTGTAAACCGCTTTGATAATAATAATAAATAATAATAAAATTTTATTTCTATCCCGCCCCTCTGCAATGCAATCGGGGCGGCTTACAATATAAAAACTCCAGAATCACAATACCCTAGCCCACCCACCCCTTAAAATAATATTAAATTATGAAGGATTAAAAACATGCAATAATTAAATATATATAAAAATTAGAAGGAAAAAAATTAAATTAAATTAATTAAATTAAATTAAATTAAATTAAATTAAATTAAATTAAAACATACAATCATAGCCTAGAAAGGACAGCTGAGTCTTGGGCCGGGATAGTTATTCAGGAAAGGCCTGCCGGAAAAGATCCGTCTTGACAGCTTTTTTAAAGCTGTCTAAGGTGGTAATAAGACGGATCTCGTCCGGCAGGCCATTCCATAATCTGAGAGCAGCAGCAGAGAAGGCTCTCTGGGACGTCACCGACAGCCTTGTTTTCATAGGCTGTAACAGGCTCCTCCCAGAGGACCGAAGTGTGCAGGGAGGGTCGTACGGAAGGAGGCGGTCCCGGAGGTAAGTTGGACCCAAGCCATGTAGGGCTTTAAAGGTCATAACCAACACCTTGTACTGTGCCCGGAAACTAATAGGCAGCCAATGGAGAGCTTTTAGCACCAGTGTTATATGCTCTCTTCTGGAAACACAAGAAATCAACCTGGCTGCCATGTTCTGGACTAGTTGAAGTTTCCGAGTCAAGCACAAGGGTAGCCCCATGTAGAGCGCATTACAGAAATCCAGACGGGAGGTTACCAGTGCATGTACCACAGTTTCGAGGTCTCTAGTTTCCAGGAAAGGGCGCAGCTGGCGTACCAGCCGAAGTTGATAACAGGCACTCCTGACCGTCGCATTAACCTGATTAGTCATTTGGAGCGACGGGTGCAGGAGCACCCCCAGAGTGTGAACACAATCCTTGGAGGAGAGTGTAGTTCCATCCAGGATTGGAGTTTGTATTCCCAGACCTGGTTTTGGGCCTGTAACTGTTAGTACCTCCGTTTTGTCTGGATTCAGTCTCAATTTGTTTTTCCTCATCCAGTCCAGTAAGCTTTACACCCCCTTTCTGTCCAACCTTACACCCCCTGATACCCTTTGTGGCTGAAGAGCGGAGTATAAATACCTAATTAAATATATCCTAATGTTGTGGTGATAACTGTGAACCTTCAGATATTTTTAGCCTAAAACTCCCAAAATAGCCACTAGGGAGTCCAAACACCTCCAGAGCTCCACAATTACCCCATCTTGTCCTAAAGTAAGATGACTAAAAATGTGGTCCAGATTTCTTTCCCCCCCTCCTTTTTTTTTTTTTTTTTTTTGGAACTTACAGTAGAGATGCATGGGACTGAAATCTAAACTGATGTCTTGAATGACAGATAACTATGGAAAAGTTGGATTTGTCAGGATGTGTAGTCACTGAGAATTTTGTATTGTAAAGAGCTGCCATGTCATGTAAAGTGCTACTGCCAGCAGGGGCCAGTAGTGAGTCCTAGCTAAACACAGCTGGTATTGACAGCTAAGTGCTATTTACATTAGTCTCTGTGAGAAGCAAAGCAAGAGAAAGTGATGCAGCTGTTATTACCCTGGGAAGAACTGGATAAAGCATATGTGTATGGGAATGGGCAACTACATGGCCCATGAATGTGATGTAAACATGTACATGTATAACCCTATGTTCCCACCCTCACTACTCTTCTATCTGTAACAGTTCTCCATGCTAGATGGACAGTACCACAGTGACTACTGAGCTACGGAGTCTATGTATTTGGAGTCCCTGAGTCATTGTAAACATTTCTTTAATGCGCTTAAGTAAATGACAATAGGTTAGGCACAATCTTTGTGTCTGTGTGCTCACTTCAGCAGCATGATATCAGCTGCATCTGCAACAGGATTTATTCACTGCCTGGCCCTGTTAACATGCTCAGAGGAACCAGTGTTGTTGTTACAATGTGCAATGCCAGTATCTCTTTAAAGTATGGGGGGATTATTAGCTCAAAAGGAAGCCTGTGAAAGGAGGATAACTTTTGGAATCTCTTCACCTTTGTATATGAGTACTAACTGTAGAGAGCACTCTAGTTAAAGTCAAAGTATTTTATTGGAATTAACACTAACATATAAGAATGTACACTCTTAATAACCATACAAGGCTATTGGAAACTAAGGAGTGAAGGGTTGGATGGAGAAAAGTAAGGGGAGGAAGGGTGCTAGGTACCAGTCTTGGAGAAAGAGTTCCATGCAGCAGAGGGATTTGGACAGTGTCTGAGGGTGGCACAGAGGCATCTGGCAGAATGGAGAGGTCTGTCAGTCTGTGGCACACTTTCCTGGGGTTAGAGATATGATTTTTATAACCTATTTCATGCTTTGGAGGGGTGTGCTGTTTATAACAAAGCTGTTTATCAGAAAGATCTCCCACAGGAGAGACAAAGGAAACCAAAACTCAACTGATCACTTTAATTAAAACATCAATGGGCTTATGACAGCCTCAGAAGGTTGGACAGAAAGGGGGTGTAAGGAGAGATTTCCATGGGGTATAGATTAAGGAATGGTCACTTAATTACTTGACTGAATTTTTCCTGGGAATGTCCAAGTCTGGAAGAAAAGATTCCACATACCCCTCTAATGACCTCGTTTACCAAGGGCTTCTGCACAATCCTAATATGGGCTTACTTTGCCAAAACAATTCTAAGACACATCCCAGGTCCTGTGATCCCCACCGGATCACCCCAGTCAACTTGATCCCAAAACGTGTCTAATGTTTCCAGTTATGAGATATCATAGAGAGTGGCATTAGGGCATGCTAACACTGCCATTCTCCTTTATTAACAGTATGAATTACATGCCCCAAATGTTTTCATGCATGTGTAGTTTGCATTAGATCTAGGTTGCATTAGATCTAGGGTTCTGTATTTCCCTGTATCTCACTACATCTTTTGTATCTCACAGGATAATTTTTGTGCATGCAACCATAATAATATTGCCACCTACCCTGAAACAATACAAAACTACTTGGGTGAATCCAAAGCAGATCCTACAAAAGCAATTTGTATTTTTATAATTCAACAGTAATGATCCAACATATTGTGGTTTGATTTTAACTTTAACAACCTTAATATTTGCTAAAACATAACTATGTTAGTCATCTGGGTGTGAAGTCAAAGGCTTTCATGGTTGGCATCCCCCACCTATGACCTGGCCAAGTTTCTGGACCCACAATTACAAACCTACATAGGACAACCCCCACTACATCAAATACTCAGCTCACTTCATAGAATCATAAAATCATAGAATTGTAGAGTTGGAAGAGACCACGAGGGCCATCCAGTCCAACCCCCTGCCGTGCAGGAAATCTTGATCAAAGCATCCCCGACATATGGCATCACAGCCTTGTTCAAATATCACCTCACCAGAAGCTACTTCCAGTGGGATAATGAATTATATGAACAGATAGATGGGGTAGCCATGGGCAGCCCTCTGAGCCCCATTATAGAAAACTTTTACAAGGAACATTTTGAAAAGCAAGCCCTGGAAACAGCAACAAAAATGCCCACAACATGGTTCTGATATATGGACAACACTTTCACCATTTGGAGCCATGAAGAAGAAGATTTGGTCTCATTTCTGAACCACCTGAACAGCATCCATCCAAATATCCAATTCACGATGGAAAATGAAAAGGAACATTGCCATTCTTGGATGTCCTAGTCATCCACAAACCAAACCAACAGTTAGGCCACAAGGTATACAGAAAATGCACACACAGACAGATACTTACACAAGAACTCCAGTCATCACCCAGGATGAAAAAGAAGCACTATGAAAATATTGGTAGACTGTGCAAAAAGGATCTGCAAAACCCCACTACCTGGAGGATGAACTGAGGCACCTAAACTGGGCTCTACAGGCTAATGGTTACTCCAGATCAGACATCACAAGAGCTGCCAGTCCCAGAAAAGACCACAGGAATGAAGAAGAAAAACAGCCACCCAAAGGGAAGGTATTTTTACATACATCAAAGGAGTCACAGACAGAATAGGGAAACTGATGAGGAAATACCATCTCCAAATGATCTACAGACCAATCAAGAAAATCCAAGAAATGCTACGCTCAGCAAAGGACAAAAGAAACCCTCTCACAGCTGCAGGAGTTTACCGCATACCATGCAGCTATGGACAAGTTTACATAGGGACCACCAAATGCAGTGTGCAAACACGAATCAAGGAACATGAGGGACACTGCAGACTGGGCCAGCCAGAAAAATCAGCAGTAGCAGAACATGTGATAAACCAACCTGGACATAAAATGTTATTTAAAAACACCAAAATTCTGGACCAGGCCAACACCTATCATGTCAGAATACACAGAGAAGCTATTGAAATCCACAAATACCTGGGCAACTTCAACAGAAAAGAAGAAACCCTAAAAGTAAACAAAACCTGGCTACCAGTCCTGAAAACCACTAAAATCAAAACTCAGCACATGCAAATGAACTCCACTTAGGGACAGTGGGATTTCCAGCAGACAATGGACCATTAGCCAAATCGACACTAATCCTCCTCGCATACCTCCACCCAGAAACTAGCCATTCAGATACACAAATTTACATATCCTCTCCAACAGCAGTTTTCAGTATATAACCCCCCACACACACACACACACTCCTACCCAACCATTCTCTGAAGATGCGTGTCACAGATGCAGGCGAAACGTCAACAATACACTCTTCCAGAACACAGCCTCACAGCCTGGAAAAACCCATGGAAAACCTATTAGTCATCTGGATTAACTCACAGAAATAACTATGTTGACTGTTTTCTCAGCGATTAAGACCTGTTTGCAGGACTGGTGTATCCATTTTATGGTATGATTGTTACTTTACAAAGGACAACTTCACTCTCTTTGCAGTGCAACTATAATGTTTTGGTTATTTTTATATAATACTTCTATACTTTTTCTGCTAGTATTCTTTTATGCTAGTTGCAGGGGATGTGGAATCACTAAATGGTAAAGGAGGAGCATCACACAGTTAAAATGATGACTTATGTTGTGTTATGTGCTCCTGGTTCATGCAGGAAGGCAACAGGTAGCATTCAGATTTTGAAGTAACTAAAATCTGAGTACTTTAGTTATTCATGAGAAAGTGGCATGTACATCATTACTTTTAAACTGGATATAACAACTATCAGAGGAAGTTTGCTGCTGTTATAGTTATTGTTGTTGCTGCTGCTGTTGTGTGCCTTCAAGGGAGCCCTGGTGGCGTAGTGGTTAAACGCCAGTACTGCAAGCCACAATGTTATGAGTTTAATCCCAGAGAGCTCCAAGGTTGACTCAGCCTTTCATCCTACTGTAGGTCAGTAAAATTAGTACCCAGCTTGTTGCGGGCAATTAGCAACAAATTGTAAACCACTTAGAGAGTGCTTTGGCACTGATAAGTGGTATAGAAATATCAATGCCATTGCTACCGCTTCATGTAATTTCTGACTTCTGGTGACCCTAAGGCAAAACTATCACAAGGTTTTCTTGACAAATTTTGTTCAGAGGAGGTTTGCCATTGGCTTCCTCTGACTTGCCCAAGTGTGACTTGCCCAAGGTTCCCCAGTGGGATTTTATGTCCAAGTGGCGATGCAAATCTTGGTTTCCAGAGTTGTAGTCCAACACTCAAATCACTACACCATGCTGGCTCTAATGTTTTATAGAACTATTGCTTTTTAAAAGTAACTTTCCAAGCTCTGTTCCTTTCAAAGCATTTCTCAGAAAGTGTACAGTTGTGACTAGGAAAAAAGGAGGAGGAAACATATGATTTTAAATAATTGATCATATGCTGCCTCGTCCCATTACTCAGTACTTCCCTTTTGAAGCACAGGACCAATGCATATTTCTCTTCTCATCTATATCAATAGAGGGACACTTCTGATTGTTTAAACAAAGGTACAACTGAGCTCTCAGTTAGTCCCTATTGATTTTTCTCAATAAGACAGTATAGCTGTGCAAGTAAAAGAAACAGAACATAAGGAATGATGGTTTATTTGGCAGATGACTCAGTGTTAAAGCTGTATAAATGAACATTTTCCATACAGGAATGAAGAAATTAGATGTTCACTTGAAATAGCGGAAACAGCCTAACTCTTCGAATTTCCCATGTGACTACGCAGATTACTATTTCAAAACCCACTCCCTGAAAATTATTTAGCACAAGCTGTTTTTCTGTGGATATTTTTGCCATAATATTTCCCCTTCTAAGTGTTCATGAAATCCAAAAACAAAGGACCATGACTATAACTCTCCAGGTTGAAAAGAACATTTAAAAAGAACATCATATAGCCAAGATTTATAGAGATGTTTCCCATGTCTTCAAGGTTTCCAGAAATGTATATTTGAAAAACTTTTAGAGAATTTTCTTAATTGAAATAATTGCAGTTTTTGCCACTCTGTTCCCTTAAAAAAAGTGGACCTTATTTTTTGCAATTTGAAATATTTTCCCTCATTGCATAGGAAGTGTATTTGTATTGCAGCATGGTCAAAAAATAACATTGGCCTTACCTGTGAGATGTTGCTTTTTGGTGATGGAATTGAAAGCATCATGCTGTGGGTTGCTCCTCCCCCATGACTCCAACAGGCAGGAAATAGACTTCAAAAAATGCCTCGTTCAGGGGGAGTGACCCATCCCATTCCTCAGTCCATGATACAGCCAGGCAGACACATACAACGTATTAACAGTAGAAAGAGAACACTCTTTGGCTGTTAAGAAAGGGGTAGTATAGAAGGTGGTAAGAGGAAAAGTCAAGGACACACCAATAAGTACCCTGCCTTGTAGAGTTCTGTGGTCAACTCCCACCCTTTTGTGAGGACTCTGTTATTCCTCAGTTCTGGGTGGGTCAGATATTTTCTCTCCATCACTGAAAAGCAACATCTCACAGGTAAGGCCAATGTTACTTTTTCCAGTGATGGAGAGAAAAACATGTCAGAGTACTATTGCTTTAAGGACAAAGGAAAGTATTGAAGCAACAGACCACATGCTAGCATAGATTAAGTGGATTTGGTCACAGCTGTGGCTAAGCAGAGGGCTGACAGGCAAACACTCCTATATAGTTGAACCACAGGAGGCACAGTATGTGGGTTGGTGTTGTAGTGAAGAGGAGTGTTGTGTATGTTGGAAATATTGCTATTAAGATGGAGATGTTTGTTGTGTATAAGCTTGTTTGTTTACATTACAAACAAAGATAACGCCCCCCAGATATCTTTGGATAAACCTCACAGCCTGTAAGTCTTTTTCTTGTGTATGAAAGTGGGTCAGAGCAGTAAAACGCCTGCTAGCTAAAGCCTTTGTTCCCGAGTTCCTCTTTTTGCCCATTCTGCTGCACAGTACTGCTGCTTGGCTACACCTGGGTTAGTTCATCCAGGCTGTGTCAGGTGTCTCTCAGTGCACCACTAGAGAGTGGACAAAACATCCTGATGTGGTACATACCAGAGCTTCCCCAATTCCTCTAAGGGTGGGTGAACTGAAACACTGCTTTATGGTGAGATTACTACTTGGAGGATTCATCTGCCAAAAATGCCTTGGCTGAGTAAAGGCATCCTGGTGGTGCAGTGGTTAAATACCAGTACTGCAGCCACAACACTGTGAGTTCTATCCTGAAGGGCTCCAAGTTTCACTCAGCCTTCCATCCTTTCATAGGTCAGTAAAATGAGTACCCAGCTTGTTTGGGGAAATTAGCTAACTTATTGTAAAACTGCCTAGAGAGTGCTTGCACTAGAAAGTGGTACAGAAATGTAAATGCTATTGCTAACAATTTGTAAGCCACTCTGAGAGCCTTGATTGCTCAAGAGTGGAATATAAATACTTTATAAATAAATAAATAAATAAATAATGTCTATGCAGAAATGGCAGATGAAGGTCAAAGGCGCTGTCCAAGTGGCTGTCCTGCAAATGTCTACAATGGGTGCATTTGTGGCTAGTGCCTGAAATGTGCTTGCTCTGTGAGTTTCCTAACAGCGACTTCCCAGCTGTGGAATAACACTTCATGAGGCAGGCCCTGATCCACCTGGATAAGTTGGAAATGGAACCCTTCTTTCCCAAAGTCGTGGCTCAAAATGACAGAAAAATTCTGTCCAACGTTCTGAAACTTTTGTTCTGGCTAATATGTGTTTTGACGGCCCTCCAGACATCCAATGTGTCCCATACTTTTTTCCAAATCCTTCTTTGGGTGAGGGCAGAATGATTGGAGAATTATCTCCTGTGATCTATGAAATGTCAAGTTAACATTTATGATGAATGTCAGGTCCAGTCTCGGTATCACTGAATCATGACAAATGGTACACAGTTCCTTTTTCACCAATACAGCCCTATTTCTGATACTTTCCTGGTCAAAGTGGTGACTACCATGAACAGGACCTTCCATGTCCAAAACTTCAGATCTATTTCTTTCAGGGGTTCAAACAGAGGTCTAGTCTGCACTTGTAAGACCATGTGTAGGTCCCAGCTCAGATACCTGTGGATTGTTGGTGGGTTGATCAACATCACCACCCGAAGAAACTGCTTGACATTATGAATAGGAAGACTGATGATAGTGAGAATGCTGACAAGGTGTTGGGGTGCAATCTACTGTCTTACCATTTTGTAGGAAGAGTAATAAGGAGTTGACTGTAGAAGCTTCTGAGTCTAGGCCAAGTCTAGGGGGAGGAGTTGAGCACCATGCCCCAGCCCCTCAGGTTGGCATCTGTTGTCAGATGGCACTGTGGCATGCCCCAAATCAGACATCTCTGACTCAGTGCCAAGGATAGCCACCACTGCAGGAATGTCCTCACCTTTTCAGGAACATGAACTATCAACCTGGCCTGTTGAGCAATCTGTCTTTGGAATGGAAGCAGGAACCACTGTAGTGTCTGCGAATGGCAGCGGCACCATCTATTGCTGCTACCATCAGGCCTTGTAGGTGTGCCAGCAGCAAGATATTCACTGTTGATGCAGCATTTACCCTTGATATGGTGTTTCGAATCATGTGTAACTGTTTTGGGTGAGGCAACCACACCTAAAAAAATGAGGACAGAAAGTGCCCCTTACTGAGATGGGAATGGCAGACATTATACTGTCCAGTGATGAGGGTGGCAAAGAGAAAGACTCCCTTCCCCTTTGGGTGTCCCTCTCACCTCGCTCTGTGCCATGGTGCAACTTCCTGCAATCACTTCTAGCCCCATTCAGCCACTTGGTGAGAAACTGTCTAGCCACCTGATGTTCTGGCTGATTCCCCAGATAATAGAACTTTCAACCACTCATGTATCTATCCATGGGGGGATGTCTCAGGGTGCTTCTTCCATTGGTGGCTCACGCTCAGCCATCCTGAGTTTCTGTGTGATGTTGGACTCTTCCCGGGTCCTATAATGCCTGTGCTCCTCCTTACGGCACTGGGATGAGAGATTCCCCTCTCCTGCCCATACCTCCCTTCAATTCCCCTTGCTGGACCTCTTCCTTGTAGTCATGTGGGTTGAGGATCCCCTCAGCCCAGAGGCAGCGGAAGGTGAGTAGGCTTCTGAGGAAGAAGTAGAAATGTCCTCATTGTAGGACAAACCATCCATGCCTACTCCCTCAGTAGGAATGGAATATGTGAGAGAGAAGATAAAAAAAGGGGGTGGGGGAAGGAAAAGCTTTTTTTTTTTTAAGTGCAGAGACAAAGGCAGGAAAAAAGGAAGAGATGAAGAGGAGATATCTGAGGAGATTATCAGATGATCCCTTGAAAACGTTCTTTTGCCGGCATTAAAAAAAAAAATCATTTTCATGCCAGCAAAAGAATGCTTCCTTCCACACTTACCTTCCTTTCCCAGCAAAGGCAGCCCCAGCAATAAAAAGGAAGTGAATGGAATTTTACTTCCTTGTTTGAAATCCCGCGAGACTCTGTCAAGAGGGAAATTCAAAAATAAAGACAAAACTAACACATTATAAGTTTATAAAAGCACCTAAACACACTTTAGAAGTCCCAAGTAACTTGGGGAGGGTCAAAAAAGAGCACAACTTACCAGGATGTCCAAATTTCACCTGGAAGTGTTCGCACCGGACTAGCCATTCTCGCTGCGGTGATGAGATTTAAATAGAATGAGTTTTTGCACACTGGCAATGCCAGCACAAAAGCCCCATGGGGGGATCTATTGACGACTTCAGCCAGCAATAAAAAGGTATGTTAGCATAATGTCAGTGGAATGCAAAAGGATGACACAATCTGATATTGGTGTCCCTTTGCATTCTGCTGGCGTTGTGATTGCACCACATTTGCTGCATCTGATAATCTCCCGAGTTAGCCTAGTTGGAGTCAAGGCAGGAACTAGACTGAGGAATAGGAGGGGTGGCTCCCCTTGAACAGGTATTCCTTGAAATCTTATATCCTGCCCTACTGGAACAATGGGGAAGGAGCAACTCACAGCAGGATGTTTTCCTCTCCATTGTTGGGAAATGGATGAGCACCATGTTTTAATTGTTTTGCAAATCAAACAAGTCATAGTTATTTTAAAAACAATTATTTTTCTTGAAGAAGTGATCTGTGATTTTCTATTGATTAGAATAAACTTGATTAGAAGAAACCTTGTCTTCCATATTTGTCCACCTATGCCTTAACATCGGGACTGTTTGACATACTAGAAGGCATATGAACATGGAGAAATGTATTGATCAGAAATTGCTTTCCTCTAATTTAGGTAGGATTCAGAAGCATCAGGATGAGAATGAAGCAAACAGGTGTCAGTGTGCCAGAAGCACAAGCATGTCAGCTGGCCTGTGGAAATGTCGAGGATGAATTCCAGAGGTCCAGCTGCTTCCCTTATTTTTTTGCTTCTTGTCTCAGTGCTGTGAAGAGTAGCATTGCTGAAGAGTGATGGGACAGGGTGACACACAACCTAACAAGACCCACAACATTTGGTCTACAATGCCAGGGAGAGGAGCAGTGAAAGTGTGCCAGCAGAAGCCCACAGGAGCTTAAATTTGAACCTTTTGTTGTCAAGGAAAAAAGATGGTGAAAGACAGTACAGGCTCAGCAGGCTTTTTGTAGAAAACTGTCTTTGGACAAGGGATTCCTGTTCAGATAAAGAAGCATGTGTCATTCATGTGGATAAAGGTGGCTCTAAGAATGATGTGGGATCCATTATGTACTTGGAACAAACTTTGGAGACCAGTTGAGCCTGGAAGTTCCAGCAAAGTTTATTTTCAAAGCCCTCCATTTGAATTCTGCTATAATTGCTACTCCAGTTCTTTCCCCCTGATCCAGCCCTGTACTGTATATCCTGCTCCTTATCCAATATTTCTCACCCAGAACTTAGAAATGTTAGGGGTTTTTTTGTACTAACACTCCCACAGAAATCCCCCCACCAACCAGCATGGTTACTGCCCATGGATGGAGAGTTGTGGACATTCTGGAAGTTTTAGTCTGAAAAAGTAACTAGTCTAGTCTCCAGCTCTGGTTTCATCACCATTTCAAATTCAGTATGTGTAAGATTGCATAAGAGCCAGCATGGGAAAATTCTTTGAATGTTGGACTGGGAGAGCAGACTCCAAATCTCTGTTCAGCCATGGAAACCCACTAGGAGACTGTGGGCAAATCACACTCTCTCAGCCTAAGAGGAAGACAACATAAACCTCTGAATAAATCTTGTCAAGAAAACCCTATGATAGGGCTGTCATAATTCAGAGTCAACTCAAGGCACATAATAACAAGATTAAACAGTTTACTTTTCCTTCCTGAAACTCATCTCCTGGAGTATTTCCCCCCTCATATATGCTGTCAATGTCACCTTGTACTCTGTTGAGCTGGCATGAGTTCCTGGCTCCCTCTACTTTGGCTCCTTCTTCTTCACATCACATATTCTATCTGTAACCATATGTTTATTACTCTGTACAGGCATAAGCAGAAGGAAAGGTGTGGGATTCTGGCTTGTAAGGCTGGTAAAGAACCTAATTGTATAAGGCTACTATTTTCTTCTCATTTTGAAGAGTCTTCAGTTCTGCACCACTCATTTTCCAGTTAAATATATGATCCAGTAAAAGCAGGCATTTGAAGGTAAAAGCAAACATAAACCTAAGACAGAAGTTAAGATGCTTTTGGATTACTTCTACAGAGGAAGCAGCAGTGCAATACACTCCATGTCTTGTCCTGTGATGAGACATATGCCCCAGTTTGATACATTTTTCTGAGTTTAAGGGATCTCTCCGAGTAGTGGCTTATTGTGACAGATCCTCTGGTAGTACATTGCATCATGGAGTGTGGAACTAGTGACTATGGAGATTATCAGATGCGGCAAAAACCTCATCAGAACATCATGACAAGAACACAAAGGGGTGGGATTATCAGACAACGTCATCCTTCAGCGCCCCAGGAGTATAGCGTGGACATGAGTAAGGCATCCCTTTGTATTGGTGGCTTGTCCCTGTCAATGAAAAGGGAAGCTTTATCCATGGCAGCACTACGCCCCAGGGATGGCTGAGGGCTCGGGCTGACAGTTCTCATGTGGCTGGGAATGCAGTTTTTTGCTGCGTCCCCCTGCATCTGATAATCTCCTAACAGTCTCGTCATCCCTAATTATTAACCATGCTGGCTAGGGCTGATACCTATTGCATATATGGAGGGCCACAGGTTGCCTGCTGTCTGTTTTGTGTTATGGTAATGTTTGATTATTGAATTATTGAAATGTATTTTCCTCCATACTAACTCATCCCTGCAGAGTGCCTAGACTGTGGCACAGATTTCAGTTGTTTTTGCTGCTGCCATCATCACCACTGCCACCTGAGTTTGACCTCAATTATGATTTACCCTCCTTTGTTGGTATCTGTTCTCCAGCCACATACCCAGATTCTCAATCCAGCTGATAGTCTCCACATGCCAGTTCGATCTGTTAGCAGTTGTATGCAGTCACAGTCTTTTCAGCTGAGGTCACAACTAGGAAGGCAGCAAGCAATTAAAACAGTTATATTTTTTTCTCATTAAAATGCACTGCATGTTGCTTCATGAAGAAATGCCGAGCATTTTGACACTGCCTTCCACAGATACATGGTGGAATAAAACTCAGAGAGAGAAACTGTAGTGTAAATGGAATCAATGAGTGTCCACCTTAATTACCTTTTCAAGCAATGATGGAGCTTGTGTGGCCTTCAAGATGTTGTTGGACTACACTCCCATCAGGCCTGACTTCCATAGCCAGTGATAAGGAGTACTGAGTATTGTAGCTCAACAACATCTGGAGGGCTGCACAAGTCCCATACCTGCCTTCAAATATTTGGAAATCTTTAAAGCTGATGAAACTATAGCCATAGTGGCAACGGATCAGTATGCCAAATAAAGAATCAAGCATAAATCTGATAGAATAAGATATTTCCCAGCCTAATATTTTGTAAAGAAAACATAGGTGGGGTTGCTAAATTCCTCTAGATCAACAGATGATCTTATATGAAATAAGGGTGCTCTTTGTTGTTGCTGCCACTGCTGTGTATCTATAAACACAGGGGAAGTGAATTGTATTCACAGCTGAACTCATTGAAAAGTTGCCAGGTGTGATCACAAGGAGTTTGTGTTTTATTATGTTCAAACTATGATCTAAGACCATGGGTATGGGAGCTAGTGTGGATGCATGTGCAGTAGATCATTTGTTTTGAATCTAAAGGACCCGCATTACAAGCCATAAATTCTGCTGGTTAGTGTTTGGATTAGGCTGAGAATGATTCATTATTTCACAGGACTGTTGTGAATACAGTAACCAAAGGAATGTTTTTAATACTGAAAAGTGCTGTATTAACAAATAATAATGCCCCCCCCACATGTTCTTTGTTCCATCTTCATAGGCAGCAACAGATGCAAAAAGTCTGTATACTTTCCTTGCAACAGAAATGTTGTTGGACTGAAGCTGCCATCATCCCTGACCATTGGGGTTGCTGGGAATAGGACTATAACATCTAACGGCCCACAGGTCACTGACTCCTTTTACATTATGATAGCACTGGAAATTATTGTACTGTATTGTTCCTCAATATGAGTTTAATTCATCCAAATAGTTTGGCAGCAATTGCAAGTTCTGTTGTAGTAGCTGTAGTAGTCATTGTAGTAGAAAAGGCCATAAATTAACCAGAAGAGCTGATTTTGGTAGAGGACTTGCTCAAATGCATTGCCCTAATACTGCTGGGGCATATCCTGGAAACAGAGAGCAGTTTTGTGTTTTGTCTGGGGTGAAGGTTTTGGTAACTGAAGAAAGCAACTGGCCTTTTGCTAGCTTACCATCAATCTATTCAACATCCAGTGTTGAATTTGGGGTTGAAAAGATGGGGGGTGCATGCTCATCCTTGTGCCTAGTGATCGACAAATCTGTCAGCTATGCTTCCTCACATATTTAGATCCCCCCCCCCTTTTGAAGGCTTTCTATCTGAAATATGAAGACCTTTACACATTTCGGTATATCTGCATAAAAATGAATTGAAATGAAATTCTCAAGCATTTCTACTGAGCCCATCCCCACCAATTCCACCTTGAAACCAATGTGTGGGGTAGAATTCTTAGGAAACAGGGCATGAATGACATCTGTCATATTTATCCAGTCAGCGTAAGAAATAATGCACCTTGACAATGCTTTAACTATCATGGGATTTGTAGTTTGTTGTAGCATTCCGACAGAGAAGGCTCAATATCTCACAAAACTACAAATTCCAGAATTCCATAGCATTGAGCCATGGCAGTTAAAGCAGTGTCAAACTGGATTATTTATGCAGTGTGTCAGCAGCCTGTGGCAAATCCATACATTCTACTTCCTTATGCCCCTGGGCAAGAAGTATATGAAGAAGTACCAAGCTCTGGGGTACTCTAGGGTCTTCTACACTTCAAGGGAGGACCCATGAAGAAACCATAGAGAATGGTAGGTGGAAACTGGCAGCTAGAAAAGGAAAGTCGAATTCATTTTGCTGTACTTTCCCCTAACCTAATCATAATTTCTGTGCTATTTTTCATGTCATCATCATTGAGCTGCCTCGAGTTTGCATTCTAGACAAAAGGTGGGATATAAATAAAATGAAGAAGAACCTATTTGCAATTTCTTTGCACTTGCAAAAAGAAAAATTACTAAAAGCACCTCATTTTCAACCAAGTGGCTCATAACTTAAACATCATTTTGGTTTCAGATAATCCATATGGGGGAGGAATGATTGAACATGTTCCAGTTCTTTTTTAAAAAATAAGAATTTCTCAAACTTTGCAAATGCCTTCATATTTGGGATGAAAGGAACTGTTAAAAATAAACAAAATGCATGGAAAAACTGAAATAGACAAATATGTGTTCGTCCAGGCCCAAATAATAAGTTAAAAGTAACAATCGTAGGTGAAACTAGATACTTTGGGGAAAAGCAAGGATGTAACAAAGTTACATTTTAATATCAATATAACAAGTAAGAACAAAATTATTCTGTTGTTTCATATGTAATTGTGTCTAGTTATTTTTTAAACATACAGTTGTCCCTTCACATTTGCTGGGGTTTAGTTCCAGGACCCCCCGTGAATACCCAAATGTGTGAATACTGAAGTCCCATTATATGCAATGGCATAGCAAAATGGCGTCCCTTATACAAGATGGCAAAATCAAGATTTGCTTTTTGGATTATTATTTTTTAAAGAATATTTTCAAGCCATGAATACTTAAATCCGTGAATGCCAAATGTGCGAATGTGGAGGGACAACTGTATTTCTTAAGGACATTTTTAGAGACAGGTTTCTTTTTCAAGTTTTATGTCATTCTTTTATCAATCCTATTTTCTCCCTCTCAAAATATAACAGAAAGTAATGGAAAATTAATGAGCAAGAAATAACTGGATGTGATATCTTTTTCCACCACTGCAATGACTATCAGAAATGCCTTATGGAACAATAATTTTTGAAAAGTAACTTTCCAAGCTATCTCTAATTCCAGGGCTTTGAGTGTAATCAACCATGTTTGCAGTGCTAAATTATGTTTTTCACCTCTCTTTTCTTTCAAGCTTTCCATCTTTAACAATTATGTGGCAGGACAATATAGTCCTCTTCATGTTGGGAAAAGTTGTACCTGTTGAACTTGACCAGTGACTGGAAGGGGGACTTCATTTCAGATTGTTTTTTATTTGTAAATTCCTTCATATTTGGGATGGGAACAACTTGATATTGGAAGGAAGGAAGGAAGGAGGGAAGGAAGGAAGGAAGGAAAGAAGGTGGGATGAAACTGAATGCATAGATCAATCTATTCCCAGACTTTACTTCCTCCACACATTCCCTCAAGTGGTTCATATTTGCTGCACTAGACTGTCATATTAACCCAGGTTCAGGGATGCTGAAAAAGTTAACTGTGCCCTTAATATTAGGCTTCAGGCATCCAGAACAACATAGCCTAGCAGTTGACAGTGCCCCTTCTTATTTTATGCCTAACGTTGTGTGGACACTGCTTCCTCATTGGACAGGTCCCATGCTAGTGTGGTCACCATTTATAAAGTGGAGCAACATGAAATGGACTGGTCACGTGTGTCTTTTAGTCATCATCTGAACTATGCAGCTGTCCCTGCCCATCTGGATTCAGATGGTAACCATGGCAGCATGGGATCCTGTCAGGAGGACAAGAAGGAGAAGGACCTAAAAAATGCCGGTGCTCATGATTATCCTCTCATAACTGAACAATGGATCATTGTGGTGCAGTTTCCACCAAAGAAATAAGCATAGGAGACTAAATAATCTGAGAGATGACATGACTTGGATATGAATTTTGCTTCAAGGTGCTAACTCAGCTTCCTAGTTTTCTACAAAAGTTCCAGTAGGAATAAAGATGGAGCAGAAGTTTAATTTGGCAGGCATTTTAATAAGATTTACTTATACATTTTGTATTCTTTAAAGGAAGGAAAAATAATTCATAGGCTCATCATGAAGAGTGGACTTAAAAGCTCAGAAACATACTAAAAGAAACTAGAGGTTGTTTCCTAAACTGTAGGATTTGTGCTCACACGTAAACACACATATTGTGGAAAGAATGATGGCAGAGTAATTGTGTGTCACTCTTCAACCTAAGCACTCTTTAAGATGAAACTCAGAAATAAACATACAAAAATGTTGAATCATCATCACCATCACCATTTCAGACTGCTTCAGGGGGCATGAAAGTGGGCTCCTGGGACTACATGCGACCCACGAACTGCTCTATTTCTGCTCCTCGCCCCCAGCCTTAGTTTCAGAACTCATCAACTGCAGAAAATTACAGCATAGTGAAATGGTTAAAGGGGTGATATTGTGCATTTAATGTGTATTAAATTTTGGTTGTTTGTTGCTTACTGGTTTTTTTTGTATTCTTGTAAGATTTGAATAAAAATAATTGTTTAAAAATAAATAAAATAAAAAAATCTGCATGATCACATGCTGATTCTGTATTTGTAATGTGGGCTTTCCACCTCATCCTATTACACTTGGACGTGGCATTGCTAGGCTGCATATGCTCAACAGAAGAAGCCAATGACCATAGTCCCCATTTCCCACTCATTGTGTGAATAACCAAATGCCTATTCACAGGTGGCAGCAGTACTGTGGTTCCTGAGAATAACTCAGAAACTGTGCTTGGTAAGATTCTGGCTACATTAAATTAAACAGCAGCATTCTAATAGGCTTTAATGAGGCTATGATTCAATAGACATCTGATAATTAACATTTTATGGCTTTCTTAAGTTTTTGTTTTTCCTTTCCTTAAAACAAGAAGCAAAGAAATATGTTTTCATAACAATAGAAAATTAACTCAGCATGTGTACTCAGTGCCTCAGAGCTGAAAAACCTAGGTTAACATCCTTAATTGGGCCAGCTTCACTTGTTGTGCAGGCAGTGAGATGGATGCTGAAGAGAAAACCATGTAGTTGGGGGTCTCCTTGGATCTGTATAAAGTATGTTAAAAGATCACCACATGGATTGGCTTTATTTGCACTGACATGGAATGCCTCCACATGACAAGTCTTTCATTGTGCACAAATTGGATTTGTTGCTACATGAACAAAATTAATCAGGACATCTCCTCCACTGCTTGATCACTATGCAGTGGTGGCTTTTTTTCAACATACATCTGTGTCTGTGTAACTAACCTGGCAAAATTATTTAGAGTTGCTTTCTCTCTTACAAAATATTTCTGTGCAACTGTATAAGCATCCTTGTTAAAGTAAATACACACATACGAGATTATCAGACAGGAACAAAGAACCACGTTCCTGTCCCACAATCTCCACTCCCGCCCCGTCATGCTGCAATCACCCTCTCCACTGCACTTACTTCCTCTCCCATCATTCTGAGAACCCAAGAGTGAACTGAGCCCTAACGGAGCTCCATTCACTTCCTGGGTCAAAATTGTGCAGATTCTTGTGAGAAGACACGAGCGTGGGAAATTCAAAAATTGTCTGGGAAAGCTGCCAAGTCAGTAGTTGATAAGACAGCCCGGCTCAGCAACAACACAGCTCCAAAACACAGTACCTTGTGATGTCAATAGCAGTCCAGAGAGTCAGGAGTCCAGAGAGAGCGAAGAATGATGAGGCAGTCTGAGGTCAAAGGTTTCCGGCAGGTGGGTCAACGAATACAGTCCAGGGTCAAGATAATCCAAGGTTTCAAGAAGCAAGGTTCCAAGAGCCAGGAGAGTCAGAGGCAGAGGCTTTCCCCAGGGAATGCAGATAGCCTTTGACAAGGAATCCGGCGTCTCCCTCAGCTGCTTATGTTGGCCCCAGCTCCCACTCACAGCTGCTTGGTGATTAATGAGCGTCTTTCTTTTAGCCTCTGAGAGTGTTGGAGCCCCTCCCATTCTGCTCTTCTTTGGCTAAAGGTAGGTACCTTCTCCTCTTCCTCTTGTTGTTGCTCAACTATGTCTCCCAGGCTTGGACCTTGTGCTGGGGAAGGGTAGGCTGCTGAGACCTGGGTTCTTCTGTAGCAGGGCTAGATTCAGACTCAGCCAGGTTTTCTGCAACTGGCTCAGCCTCCTCACCTTCTGAGTCCTCAGAGTCCTGACTGACCATGACAAAAAAAAAGAAGAAGAAAGAAATTGAAAAAAATTACAGCAAGCATAAAAACATACTTTAAAAGGTAGAAGTAACCTGAGGATGGTCATAAAAAGTGTGTCGCTTACCTGGATGTCCTGATCTCACCTGGACATGTTCTGGCAGGGACCACCAATTGACACTGGGATCTCGCCAGCATAACAGGGAACTTTTGCTGCACGCAGGAACATCCATGACAGGAACGGAATGGGGGATCCATTGACGGCTTCTCCTGTCAATAAAAAGCAGTGCTGTTGGAACAGCAGCAGAACGGTGTATAACAAGGGGAAAACTATGTTGTCTGAAAAGGGAACCCTTTTGCGATCCCCTGGCATTCCTGTAACACCACTTTTAACACATCTGATAATCTCCTACATCTGCTGAATTCCCTTTGTCCACTAAGCTATTTATTGTATCAGGGAAATATATTAGGTTGGTTTATAATAAGTTATTAGAAAATCTATTGCTAGCTCCCAGCAAACAATCCATTTTCATCTATGTGACTGATCTATCATTTGTTAATAACTCTTTGGGTGCAATGCACTTCACTAAATTGGAACCTGGGTTAAACTGACACCCATTTAAGTGAGGTAAGAACTAGAATTAATTTCCCAGCATAAGATATTCAAGGCCAAACTTGGTATAAAATGAATAGTGATTGCAATTAATGTGTCTGGTTTTTACATTTTAAAGGCACACCCATCGGTTAGAATTCAGACCACAGTATACCTGGAGGGGTAAGTTGCTTCTCCACAATGCCACCTTAATAAAACAAAAGTCCCCCTCTCCCACAGCTGCTATATGCCTTTGGAAAGAAGGCCGCCATGAGTTTTAATGTGGCTACAAACTAATTTGGGACCTAGTGTCTTTCTCCCCTACCCATGAATGTGTGTGTGTACATGCAGAGCCGGCTTAACCAGTCTGCCAAATCAGCATTTGTGGAGGGGGGGGCACCCAGCCAGGGGTCCCCACCCAGCCCATCCGTCCTAACTCTCCTCCTGCAAAAATCTCCTGCTGGCTTAAAAAAACAACAGGGTCTCCCAAATAGAAAGCAAAAGAGAAGAAGACAGAGCTTTCTTTGTGTGGCTGATTCTGGAGGGAGTTTGCTGCTCACTCACCCCCTCCTGCCAGAATTATTGTCAAAAGGCAAGCCAGCCAGACAGGCGTGTGTCAGAGAGGGTGAGTGTGTGTGTGTGTGTGAGAGAGAGGGGTGGGGAGACATCTCTTTCCTCCCTCTTCAGAAAGGGCTTCTTCCTTCCTTTCTTCCTTCCTTCCCTTTCCTTCCACTTAGATCCCCTCCAGCCCATCTTTCCAGCTGTTTTAACATGTCTTGGTTCTTCTCCCCTCCCTTTCCCCCTTGGTCTTCTTCAGCTTCCTCCCCTTGCTGCCAACTGAGTTCAGCCTGCAAAAGAAATTTGTGTGTGTTTGCCCATGTGCCTTCAAGTCATTTCTGACTAAGGTGAACGTGCCATGGGGTTTTCTAGGCAAGGTTTGTTCAAAGGGTGTGTGCCTTTGGCTACCTTTGAGGTTGAGAGAGTGTGACTTGCCCAAGATCACCCAGTGGGTATTCATGACTAAGTAAGGATTCAAACCCTGATCTTCACAGTCATAGTGCAATGCTGAAATTCTACAACACTCTAGCTCTTTTAACAGAAGAATATAAAAAACATAAATAAAAAATTGGAGTAATATTACTGGGAACAATGGTTTTATTGTTGTCACTAAAACACACCAGTATCCCATTAGTGTTATGTGAGAGCCTTTGGGTAGAGCAGTGGTTCTTACCCTTTTCTTTACCAGGGACCCCCTTTAAATATCTTTTGTTGTCCCAAGACTTAACTCAAGATTTAAACCCTACTAATATTAATGATAATAGCTAATAATAATAGCTAACAACAACAATACAATTACACCATCCATTAAACTTTCCCTCAGAGGCACTCTTGCTTCTTCCTGCAAGTTTGTGGCTGGAGTGAATTGAATTTGCAATGTGCAGGCCAAGCCAGCCAGCCAGCCAGTCTTTGCCTTGGTTCCTATCATGTGGCTGCTCTACTGCAGGGAGGAGGTGGGCCAAGCAGCCTTCAAGCCTTTGTGGACCCCCTGTGAGGACATTGTGGACCCAAGGTTAAGAACCAGTGGGCTAGAGAATGCTGGAAAAGGACCAATGCAACCAGACCTTGAGAAGGGTGCTGGCAGGAGGATTCTGGGAGGTGTAACCCAAGAGTAACTTTCCCAGGCTCTGAATGCAGCCTAGAATCATAGAATCATAGGGCTGGAAGGGACCCCAACAGCCATCCCATCCAATCGGCTTCAGTCCTGCAGGAACACACCATCAAAGCCCTCACAACAGATGGCCATCCAGCCTCTGCTTTAAAACCTCCAAAGAAGAGTACTCCACCACACTCCAAGGCAGTGTATTCCACTTCCAAACAGCTCTTACTGTCAGGAAGTTCTTCCTAATGTTTAGGTGGAATCTCTTTTCTTGTAGTTTGAACCCATGGCTCTGTGTCCTAATCTCCGGAGCAGCAGAAAACAAGCCTGCTCTATCCTCAGTATGACATCCCTTCAAATACGTAAACATGGCCATCATCTCCCCTCTCAACCTTCTCTTCTCCAGACTAAACATGCCCAGCTCCCTAAGCCACTCCTCATAGGGCATCATGGCTTCCAAACCACCCAACATCCTTCTCAGTATCTTTCTTGAATTGTTGTGCTCAGAACTAGAAACAGTATTTCAGGTGAGGTCTGACCATAGCAGCATGCAGTGGCAATATTACTTCCTTTGATCTAGACACTATACTCCTATTAATGCAGCCTAGAATCTCATTGGCATTTTTTGCTCCTGCACCACACTACTAACTCATGTTTAGCTTGCAGTCCACATTTTTTTTTGAGGAAATCTACACCATTATGTCAATTGCTAATTAACAAAAAAATTATGTTAGTGCCTATAATATAGTTTTTAAACTAAATTATTGGTGGCAAATTATGTAATACAGTAGCCCCCCCTCTATCCACTGGGGATTGATTCTGTGTGGGCA
This sequence comes from Gambelia wislizenii, assembly GCA_030847615.1. NCBI lineage: Eukaryota > Metazoa > Chordata > Lepidosauria > Squamata > Crotaphytidae > Gambelia > Gambelia wislizenii. The sequence continues at coordinate 113,472,490 of JAUMIR010000001.1, read as the reverse complement.
TGGATTCTGAAAACTGTGGATAATAGTGAATGTCATTGAAAATAATGGGACTTCTGGTTTAAAATACCATAGAGTTGCCTTGGAGGTCCTAGGCTAGGAAGAGGCTAGGGAGGACACATTTTCTAGGAAGACTCGATGGTAGATGTGCTGTTTTGTGTCCCATGGATAATGAATCCATGGATACGGGGGTCGTACTGTAATCTGAACATCCTGTACTGTGAATAGGTTAGGTTACATTGACCTGAGATAAATATATGGGGCCCCCAAAATAAAGCATTGCAGGGTCCCCCAAAATTCCTTAAACCGGCCCTGTGTACATGTAAGAAACATATAAAGATCCAAGCTCCATTTTTATTATTTAAATTGAATTTCTATCCTGCCTTTCTCCTGAGATGGGTTTCAAGGCAGCTTACAATAATTTAAAAAATCAAGCTAAAATATTAATTTACAAAAGTTAAAAAAGAATTAAATCACAATACAGTTGGCCCTCCTTATTTGCTGGAATTAGGGGCATAGGATCCCTGATGAAAATGGGGAAAAAACATGAATATCTCTAGTCTCCCCCAAACCATACTTCACATGCACAAAAGGCTGATTCAACCCACTGCAGATGCCTTCCAGGCAGTGGGGTTCCTTCGCAAGGGAGAAGTGGGTGGTTGGCAGGGCTAGCCACCACCTCCACTGCTGCCTATGACATGTTTAATAGTGACTTACAAGCCTTGCCACATGTTGGCAGTCTTATGAGGCTTGCAGTCCTTATTAAAAATGGCATAGGGGAGCAGTGGAGGCAGCAGCAAATAATCCGCAAATAATCAAATCCGCAAAAGTTAAACCTGCAAATGTGGAGGGCCAATTGTTTTAAAATATGGTTTAAAAAAACAGTTAAAAACGTTTAAAACATACAGGTTGTCCACTCTATCCATGGGGGATATGTTCCCTGACATACCACAAATACTTGGAACCATGGGTTCCCCATAGAATTGTCCTGGACCCCATAGATTCATGCTGGAGGACCTAGGAAATGCCTAGAGAGGCCATTTTATTTTTATTTTATTTTTTTACAACAGATAATTGAAACCACAGGTACCAGTCCTGCACATATGTGGGGCAACCTGTAATTACCAGTAAATGGATTATAATACAGTACACTATTTCACACACATACCACTGCCCCATAATTATCTCTACAGTGTCCTGTCTCCATCCTTCTGTGGAGGATCATGTGTGAAACTTCATTGAAGCAAAATGCTGCCTTTGCTGTACTTGGAGCTGATCAAAGGACTGCAATGCTTGCTCCTGATATTTTCTTACTGGGGTTTCTTCCTTCCAGTTTCTTTGCTGTCAAACTCTCTGAAGATTATCAGATGTGGGGGAACACAACAAAAAATCACTAAAAGAACAGAAAGGGTGACCAGGCATCGTATCCTTCAGCTGTCCCTGGGTTGTAGTGCTGCTGCTGCTGAGGCTTCCCTTTTTCATTGATGTGGAGAAGCCGCAAATCAAAAGGGACACCTTTACTGACGACCGTGCTACCACCCCAGAATGCTGGATTATGACGTCATCTGTTAAGGTCGCCCATTTTTGTTCCTGTCACAATCCTTTGATGCAGCTTTTGCCGCATCTGATAATCTCCTCTGTTTTCCTGTTGTACTGGCCTACCACTTCACTGATCTTTCAGTCAGAATCATAATTGTCATCATCATCATCACCACCACCTCCGCCACCACCAAACACAAAGAAAAGGAAAAGATTATGAAGTATTGAGACCTATAAATGGAGATTCAGTACTATCTGGGAAAAGAAAATAACTGTATTTTCAATGGTGATAGGTACTCTGGGAGCAATTCCAAACAGACTGTTAAAACACCTGAACGATATTGCTACAGAATAATTATTAAAAATGACACTACTTAGGAATATGTCATATTATCCAATGATACCATACTGATTCTTAGATTCTTAAAACAGAATCCGAATCAGTGATTGTCCAAAGCTCCAATCAGCAACATCTAGTGGATGATGAAACTTAGGAGGAAGAGGGGGGTAGGGAAGGGGATGAGGAGGAGGTTAAATATCTTCTTACTATGCTGGCCTGCCTCATCCTGTTCTGTATCACCTTCTCCACTTGGTTGTTTTCTCTACTATCCTGTTCCTTCAAAGTGCTATGAAATACCGATGGACTCCAACCTGAGTGTATTACCAGGATTGGTCACAGCTCCCTCTCGAGTACAAAATCAAGAGGACCTCCAAGGTTTAGCTGCCTGAGAATATGTAAATCATACCCTGGTATCATTGCAATCATAGGAAGAAATGCTGTTACTGTGTGAGGCAATTAAGGCTTTCTAAAGAACCTAATCCTGTGCTAAATTCTCTTCTGTTCTCCCCTTGTTTCACTTGAACCTACGTATTGATTCCCCATGCTTAGAGAAATGGAAATAAGCAAACAGCTCTGACTCTTTGAACTAGATTGCAGCTCTTGTATATAAAAATAAATGGAAAATATCCATCATAATTGAATGTGCTAAACCTCTAAATACCACAACACCATGAATAAAAGACACTGAAGAATGATGCAGATTAACTGTACAGTGTGGGCTGAAAAATAAATGTAGCAGCAAAATTAATAATAGTATATCAGAAGCTGTGCAAGTGGAACCATTTAGCCAAGAGAACAGGGAAAAAATTAAAGTGATTTTGCACTGCTAGCTGTGATAAGTATATTGTTTCTCTTTTCTGGATGCATCTCCTTAAAATACATCTTCAGCATATTTATCTAGCTCCACAGACATTCCTCTCTCTTATTTTACTGAGGAAGAGCCAGTGTAGCTGGTATACATCTTAATTGATATAAGACAGTGAGTAGTGGGAATGAAATACAGTGGGACTTAATCTGTGGAGGAAGGGTGTGGATGAGAAAGACATATGAAATTGTCTAACAAGTGAAGAGTTGTCATTCTACACAGGGCATTAAAGAATTTATGCAGAATCTACAAAGGATCAAATGTGGAAGGATTCTGTTGGTATTTATAGAGTAAAGTATTGGAAGCACTTCTAATCACTCTTCTGAGAACAGTGATAAATTGCTACAATATAAAACAGAGCTCCTATTCTTTTCATTGGTTTGCTCACATTTAGCAAACATACTTCTTGAAACCATTAGGATTTAACCATTAGGATTTAGGATCCCATTTATGCAGACCTTCTGTTTGAAGGATTATATTCTACCACATGAACCTTCCCAAGGTTTTTAACAGTAAAATGTTTAAGAGAGGACTTTCTGCTGCCATCAGAGGGACATTTTGTGGGGATGTGAGATGGGGTTTTCTTGGGTCCAGAAATCTCTGTCAAGATGATTGGACTGCCCCCATTGTTATCATTCTTCCAGCACACAGCTGTTGAACAGGGTCTTTACTGGTTGGGAGCAGTTTTCATTTTTATTCATGTGTTTTAAACCTGTTTTTATTCCATTTATTTTTATTTGATTTCTTTTAGCCCCCTTGAATGTGATGTGGAGAGTGCCCCAAAGGCAGGATAAAATTAAATTAATACATAAAGTGAATTTACCTATTATAGGTGATCCTACTCTGCTGCATGAATGCTGGCTAGGAAATATGATTTATTAGACTCAGAGGCAGCTGATGGCTCCATTGCTTTGGGCAGTGAATCCATGAACCCATCAGATATTCTGGGTTTAATGAAGGATTTTATGGGACCTGTCCGAGGTGCTGAATACTGTTCCCAAAATAAGGTCAGCATATTGGATAGCTCTCAAAAACATTTTGTTAAACCTGGAGTAGCTGCTCCAAAGCAACAGAACCACTGTCCACCTCTGGATTAGCTAGCATTGAGTAATTGTCAGTGACTTTTCCAGAAACAACTGCTACAAGGGAAACACATACTTTGTACCTAAAACCCTGACACCCCATGTGAAGAATTTTGAAACACAGATGTAATAATAATAATAATAATATTTATTTATACCCCGCCCCTCTGTTAAAACAATCGGGGCGGCTTACAAAATTTAAAATACAATACAAATAAAATCCCTAAACACCCCCACTCCCACCCTCCCCCATAAAAAAAACATTAAACAAATATAAATTAAAACAACTAATCTAAAATCACTTTTAAAACTATAAATACAATAAATATAATAAATGGCCAGCAGCCTAGAAGAGGCCAGGATCCCCTGAGGCCGGGATCTAATTAGGAAAGGCCTGCCGAAAGAGATCCGTCTTTAGTGCTTTTTTAAAGCCACTCAGGCTTGTTATCTGACGGATCTCATTCGGCAGGTCATTCCACAACTTGGGGGCGATTACCGAAAAGGCCCTCTGGGAGGTTGCAGACAGCCTAGATTTTTGTGGCTGAAGCAAATTCCTCCCAGAGGACCGGAGTGCGCGGGGAGGATTGTATGGGAGGAGGCGGTTCCAGAGATAAGTTGGACCCAAGCCATTTAGGGCTTTAAAGGTAATAACCAACACCTTATACTGGGCCCGGAAACTGATTGGCAGCCAGTGGAGAGATTTTAATACTGGAGTTATATGGTCTCTCCGAGATGTTCCCGAGACCACTCTGGCTGCCATATTTTGTACCAACTGAAGTTTCCGGACCAAGCATGAGGGCAGCCCCATGTAGAGCGCATTGCAGAAATCTAGACGGGAGGTTACCAGCGCGTGCACCACAGTCTCAAGGTCCCTTACTTCCAGGAAATGGCGCAGCTGGCGTATCAGCCGAAGCTGATAACAGGTGCTCCTGACTGTCGCATTCACCTGACTCGTCATCTGAAGCGATGAATCAAGGAGCACCCCCAGACTGCGAACACAGTCCTTAACGGAGAGCGTGACCCCGTCCAGGACTGGAGGTTGCAACCCAACTCCTGGTTTGGGGGCCGCTACCGTGAGCACCTCCGTTTTATCTGGATTTAATCTCAATCTGTTTTTCCTCATCCAGCCCATTACTGCTTTAAGACAATCATTAAGAGGAGAGACGCCATCGGAATTCGAGGCCGATGATCGGGGCAAGGAGAAATAGATCTGGGTGTCATCAGCATACTGATAACACCCAGCCCCATAACTGCGAATAATCTCACCCAGCGGCTTCATATAAATGTTAAACAGCATCGGGGACAGGATGGCGCCCTGTGGAACCCCACAGGTAAGCTCCTTTCTGCTGGAGCAGCTGTCCCCGAGCAACACCCTCTGGGACCTGCCCGAGAGGAAGGACCGGAACCACTGGAGCGCAGTGCCTCCGATTCCTAACCCTCTCAAGCGATCCAAGAGGATGCTATGATCTATCGTATCGAAAGCCGCTGAGATGTCTAAAAGCACCAACAGGGTCACACTACCCCTGTCAATGCTTAGACGCAGGTCATCAGTCAAGGCAACCATGGCAGTCTCAACTCCAAATCCCGTCCTAAAGCCAGTTTGAAATGGGTCTAGATAATCAGTTTCATCCAAGACCACTTGGAGTTGAAGCGCAACTGCCCTCTCGATCACTTTGCTCAGGAATGGTAACATAGAAACTGGCCTATAGTTGTTCATGTCCAGGGGGTCAAGGGAAGATTTTTTCAGGAGCGGCCTAACGGCTGCTTCCTTTAAACAAGATGGAACACACCCTTCTCTGAGGGATGCATTGATGATGTCCTTAAGGAACATCATCAAGGCAGTCCCCCCCTGGATGGCCAGCCATGAAGGGCAAGGATCAAGAGGGCAGGTCGTCTTCCTAACCCTACCAAGTAGCTTGTCCACGTCCTCAGTACTCACAGATTGAAATTGATCCAGTAAACTGACATCAACGGAGTTGCTGGACACCTCGTCAATTGTTTCTGCCAAATTACTGGTATCTAAGTCGGCTCTTATCTGAGAGATTTTATCTGCAAAGAAATTGTTAAACGCGTCACAGCAGGCCGTCGTTGGGTTAAGCAACGGGTTCTGCGCAGGAATAACCTGCGTCATCTCCCTTACCACCCTAAACAGCTCTGCTGGGCGGGACTCTGCAGACGCAATACGTGCAGAGGAGAAGGATCGCTGTGCTGCACGTATTGCCTCTCAATAGGACCAAAGAAAGTTCCTATGACGAGTCCTGTCGGATAAGAGTCGAGTTTTCCGCCAGTTGCGCTCTAGTCGTTGTCCAACCCGCTTCATTTTCCTAAGCTCTGCTGTATACCATGGCTTACGGTTTGAAGCGGGTTGGAAAGGACGCTTGGGAGCGATCGTGTCGATAGCCTTGGTAAGATCGTTGTTCCAGGTATTAACCAAAGTTTCGACAGGGTCACCGGCGTTACCAACCATTAAACCCTCCAAGGCTTTCTGGAATCCTATTGGTTCCATTAGCCTTCGAGGGCGGACCATTCTAATAGGTCCACCACCCCCGGTGGGGCAGACAGTGGCTCTTAGCTCCATCTTGACCAGGAAATGATCCGTCCATGACAACGCGGTGGTTTTTATAACCTCCGCCCACGGATATTCCTGTTCCGTACTGAAGACCGCATCGAGGGTATGACCCGCACAATGTGTGGGCCCGATGACCATTTGGGATAGGCCCATGTTTGTCATGGTTTCCATGAACTCCCTGCGCCCACGTGACAGCACTATCCTCTCCCAGCCAGGTTTCTGTGAAGCACGCCAGGTCGGCATCCTCATCCAAGAGTAGATCGTAAATAATTTGAGTTTTATTCTTAACCGACCTGGCATTGCAGAGGAGCAAAGTAAGGTTCTGTGGAATGGTTGGTACGCTCTCCAATCCATTCCGGGAAACAGGGTGAACTGAAGGTGGGATAGCTAACAAACAGCGATCCCGCCTTCTTTTGTCCCATCTGTTCACTCTGTTCCGACCATACCTCCCTTTCCCCAGCACAACTCCAATTTCCGCCCCCACTCCATCCCCGGCCTCAGCTGACGCCAATTGCAAGCTTGGAGTCCCTCTGGCTGCTGGCTGGTGTTCCTGAGGGGTGTGGGAGTGGCTTAAAACGCCAGCCACTCCTGGCCACGCCCCCTCCTGCTGCTGCTCTGCTTCCAGAAGTCCTCAGGGCCCTCCACAGCCCTCTGGCCCGGTGGAATGGGGAGAAGAGGCTGCTTCAGGCTTAGAGTCCCTCTGGCTGCTGGCTGGCGTTCCTGAGGGGTGTGGGAGTGGCTAAAAACGCCAGCCACTCCTGGCCACGCCCCCTCCTGCTGCTGCTCTGCTTCCAGAAGTCCTCAGGGCCCTCCACAGCCCTCTGGCCCGGTGGAATGGGGAGAAGAGGCTGCTTCAGGCTTAGAGTCCCTCTGGCTGCTGGCTGGTGTTCCTGAGGGGTGTGGGAGTGGCTTAAAACGCCAGCCACTCCTGGCCACGCCCCCTCCTGCTGCTGCTCTGCTTCCAGAAGTCCTCAGGGCCCTCCACAGCCCTCTGGCCCGGTGGAATGGGGAGAAGAGGCTGCTTCAGGCTTAGAGTCCCTCTGGCTGCTGGCTGGCGTTCCTGAGGGGTGTGGGAGTGGCTAAAAACGCCAGCCACTGCTGGCCACGCCCCCTCCTGCTGCTGCTCTGCTTCCAGAAGTCCTCAGGGCCCTCCACAGCCCTCTGGCCCGGTGGAATGGGGAGAAGAGGCTGCTTCAGGCTTAGAGTCCCTCTGGCTGCTGGCTGGTGTTCCTGAGGGGTGTGGGAGTGGCTTAAAACGCCAGCCACTGCTGGCCACGCCCCCTCCTGCTGCTGCTCTGCTTCCAGAAGTCCTCAGGGCCCTCCACAGCCCTCTGGCCCGGTGGAATGGGGAGAAGAGGCTGCTTCAGGCTTAGAGTCCCTCTGGCTGCTGGCTGGTGTTCCTGAGGGGTGTGGGAGTGGCTTAAAACGCCAGCCACGGCTGGCCACGCCCCCTCCTGCTGCTGCTCTGCTTCCAGAAGTCCTCAGGGCCCTCCACAGCCCTCTGGCCCGGTGGAATGGGGAGAAGAGGCTGCTTCAGGCTTAGAGTCTTAGAACCATAATACAGCCACTACTAAGTTTACAAATAAATCAAAGCAGCTGCAGGAGCTATTGTTTCTAACAGCTTCTATAGTCACCCATGGAAACCTCTGCCTCAACACTACTATGTGACCTGAAATTGCTTGAGAAGAACTGCAGGGACAAATGAGGACATTATTGTCAAATGCAGGGAGTACCTCTTTGCTTCTGCAAGGAAGTGACGGTTAAAAGAGTGTAATGGGCCACCAGCAGTGGTACTGATTCTTAGTTGGAGGTGGTTTCTGTGGGTGACTTTAGCAACAAAAATGTCTGGCTCCATCCTATGGAATCCAGTGATTGGCAGTTTTACAAGGTTTTTAGCCTTCTCTGCCAAAGTATACTGGTGCCTCCCAAAACTACAAACCCCAAGATTCTGTAGGATGAGGCCATGGCAATTAAAGTGGTGTCAAACTGCATTATTGCTACTGTGTACAGTAGCACCCCATATCCACTGGGGATTGGTTCGGCGTGTGTGCGGATATCAGAAACCATGGGTAATAGTGAACGCCATTGAAAATAATGGGACTTCCAGTTTAAAATATCATAGAGTTGCCTTGGAGGAGCTAGAAAATGACTAGAGAGGACACATTTTCTAGAAAGACTCTATGGTAGGTGTGCTGTTTTGTGTCATGTGAATAATTGAATCAGTGGATAATGAATCAGTAGATACGAGGGTCCTACTGTAGATGCACTCATAGTCACTCAACAGATGGAGGTTATGTTTAGTTCTTCTCTGTGAGCAAGGCCATAGTCCCATGCAGAAGGGATGTACATTCACATTACCCAAAACAGGTGGGCAAAGTGCAGCCCATAAGACACATAAAGCCTCCACAAGCCCTGTATGTAGCCTTCCAGTGCACTCCAGTACTTTCCATAATGTATATGTTGAAAAATCTGAGGAACTAAATGCAATGAGATAATAAACATCCTAGTCAACAGGTCTACTAATCAAACTTTTATGCCAATATCAATAGTTAATACCATAAAAATTAGAGTGAATTAAAGTACATATGAGAGAGACAGCATGGTATAGTGCTTTGAGTTCTGGCACAGGACTATGGGAAACCAGGACTGGAGCCTGTGGGGATTTTCACAGTTCCTATGTATCTTCTAAATCAGGAGGATCTATAAACCATAGATATCATGAATATGAAACAGTCATGAATGCATTATTCTAGAGGCTTGTCTAAACTAGGGAAATATATATATATATATATATATAGAGAGAGAGAGAGAGAGAGAGAGAGAGAGATTGAGAGAGACCTTGAATCTGGTGCTATAGGAGCACACAACATAAGGCCCTTCGCACAGCTAAAACACCTTTTTTAGCCTTTAATGCTATTTTTTAGAACTTACCTCCTGTTCTGCAGTTTCTAGCAAAATCCGAGTCTGTACCAGGATTTTTGAATGGCAAGCATTACCATTTTTTATCAGAGGTTAATGGTAGTTGACGTGGTATAGTGCACAGGACATCCATACATGCTCAGAGAGATCCAGGCAGCCAAAAATTGTAGCAGAGTAGCAGAAAAATCCATTCACCCCAGCATTAGCCATAAGATGTCCAATAATGCATACAGACACTCAGGTGGTGCCTAAACTAATGTACTTTACTGAAACATTTAAAATAGATACATCTCTCCCACTGGCTTTTCTTCGCAAACGAAATTTCAGGAAGGATTCATCCCTTGCTTTCTGCAAGTGCACTGATGACTAAAAAGGCCAATCCAAGATAAACAAGTCCGGTTGCACAAAGCACAGCAGAATGTCTTCTTGGGTGATGTTTCCGGGTAGTGACTCTTTCTGCGTTGTCGTTTCTCTTCAAGACTTGTTCGGTGTAAGTTCTCAAATAAGGCTGCAGCATTGTGGATAGTGCGTCTCCATGCCTCCCGATGTGAGGCAAGGGCAGACCATTGTTGGTGATCAATTTGTCCGAGCCTGAGATGTTGTTTCAGGGAGTCCTTGTATCGCTTTCTTAGAGCACCCCTCTTACGCTGACCCGTGGCGAATTCACCGTAGAGTACTATTTTTGGCCTTCGAGCCTGTGCATGGAGACGCACTATCCACAATGCTGCAGCCTTATTTGAGAACTCACGACGAACAAGTCTTGAAGAGAAACGACAACGCAGAAAGAATCACAACCCAAAAACATCACCCAAGGAGACCTTCTGCTGTGCTTTTTGCAACCGGACTTGTTTATCTCAGATTGGCCTTTTTAGTCATCAGCGCGCTTGCAGAAAGCGCGGGATGAGTCCTTCCTGAATCTTCGTTTGCGAAGAAAAGCCAGAGAGACTATTTTTGGGAGGCTATGGTCCTCCATCCTAGAAATGTGCCCTGCCCAGCGCAGCTGTGTTCTCAATATCATGGCCTCTATACTGGTGATCCCTGCAGAGAATTCTCTCTGTGGCAATAAACAGGACTTAGCAGCATTGACCACTGCATAGTCCAACAGACAGCTTAGAACTGGTTACAGAGCTTCACAAACATATAGTAGACATCCTGCCTCAGTGAGACATACAGACAGTTCTCATACAGATTAGAAAACTTTCAAGGCTACGTTCCCATAACATAGGCCAGCTGGCTGCCCCCTTGTTTATACCAGTATGCCCCCCTGTAGGCAAGCATGTTGGTTTGCTTGCTCTGTATCTCTTTACAGCATGAATTTATCAGACTGCATATCCCATCATACTCTGACAGTAGTTGCTGTGATTGTTTAACAGTAATGATCCAGGGCTGCCAAGTGCTCCCTAGCCCAGCCCAGACACAAAAATTAAATATCTCCTTTCCCTGGGCTGCACAGCTTCATTGCTGCTAATGTCCCCTTCTCCTTGGTTCCACCGCTGCTGCCTTCCCAGCAGCCCCACTGATGCACCGTCACTCACTCTGAATCAGAACAAGGTGCCCAGCCATGATATCAATAGTGAGTAGGTCAATCAGGCTATTCCCTCACCATTGATCTCATGGCTGGGCACCTCATTCTGACCTCAGAGCAAGTGGTTGTGCTTGTTCAGTAAGACAGGCCTGAGAAGGGGACATCGACAGCAATAAAGTGGTGCAGATCCAGACTTTGGCTGAGGGACATGTGTGGACATCTATACAACATCAATTTGGCATAAACCAAGTAGGTGTGGTGCTAATGGGATGCATCCAGGCAGACTCTGGGCCAGAATAGTCCAAATTTCCTCTGGATTTTTTCCCCCAGTGAAGACACGATTTATTATTTATTATTATTTATTATTACAGTCGTCCCTTCACATTCGTGGGGGTTTCGGGAACAAGACCCCCGTGAAAGTGAAAAAAAGTGAATAAAAGCATCCTTCCTAAACACACACACACACACACACACACACGGAAACTGACCCAGCCTCTGAGCATTTAAGGAGGAAAGAAAAGCACAGCCCCATGCTGTGAGCACGCAAGCAAAGTCCCCCCTTGCCACTCCCCTCTCTGTGTTTTAACAAACTGAATTGCTTCTTTAAAACTCACATTTTGCCCCATGTCTCCTCATGGCCCAAAGAAAGGCACAGCCACATGCTTACCACCCCCTCTCTGTGTCTCAACAAACGGAATTTAAAACTCAGCTTCTTTAAAACGCACGTTTCAAACCTTTCCTACACACATTCACACACAGGGAAGGTGCGGGTGGCATCTCCCAGCAAGCCTCCTTAAATGCCTCTGTGCATTTAAGGAGGAAAGCTTCCTGCTGGCCGAAAGAAAAGCACAGTCCCATACTGTGAGCACACAAGCTTTCCTCCTTAAATGCTCAGAGGCTGGGTTGCTGGGAGATCCACCCATACCTTCCCTGTGTGTGAATGTGTGTAGGCAAAGTTCAAAATGTGAGTTTTAAAGAAGCAGAGTTTTAAATTCAGTTTGTTGAGACACAGAGAGGGGGTGGTAAGCATGCGGCTGTGCCGTTCTTTGGGCCATGAGAAGGGATGGGGTGAAATGTGAGTTTTAAAGAAGCCATTCAGTTTGTTAAAACACAGAGAGGGGAGTGGCAAGGGGGGGACTTTGCTTGCGTGCTCACAGCATGGGGCTGTGCTTTTCTTTCGCTTTAGACCCTGAGAGGCTGGTGTGGAGGGTTGGTTGGTTGCTGGGAATCTTCCCTGTGTGTGTATGTGTGCAGGACGTTTTCCTCCTTAAATGCTCAGAGGCTGCGTTGGGGAGAGCTGGGGGGGGAAGGAATTTCCACGAATACATAAAACCATGAAAGTCAAAGCCGCGAATGTAAAGGAACAACTGTAGTATCTTTATTTCTATCCTGCTTTTTTCCTGATTTGGGACTCAAAGCAGTGACCTAGGTTGCACATTTATAACTGATGAGCAGGATTCAGGCTACTAATTTTATGTTGTTGTTTTTTTAAAGGGAACTAAAGCTCAGATGACGAACTTAAGTAGCTTTTAAAAAGCACTAAAGGTGGATCTCTTTCAGCAGGCCTTTCCTGATTAGATCCCGGCCTCAGGAGCTGCGTCTCCTGGCCTGTTTTTTTTTAATCTTGTGTATATTTGTTTTTAATGTGATTTTAGTTAGATGGATTTAATTTTATATTGTTTAATGTCTTTTTATGGGGAGGGGGTGGGTGGGTGGTGCTTTGAGTCGTTATTACAATGTTTTAATTGTTGGAAGCTGCCCCAATTGTTTTTAGCAGAGGGGTGGGGTATAAATAACTATTATTATTATTATTATCATTATCATTATCATCATTATCATTATCACTATTAACTACCCACCAATGCAAAAATTATGGCCCTTGAGCATTAGCCCTTGTAGCAGTTGCCCATTCTTGATCTATGAGCGTCAAAGAAAATTCTCTTCCTTCAATTGAACCAACTTTACTGAGAGTAGTATGTATTATTTTAACACCTCAGAGGCCATATTGTTATGCTAAAACATCCTGTTCAAGGTTTAGGACAGTGTCACAATTGTTCCTTTTCTGTCTTTCATTGCCCTTACAACCCTGTTGCAACATTCCCCACCTCCACTTGTAATTTTTGCCTCCACATCCAACTGAGTCTGTGGGTAAGTTATTGCGCCCCTTCACTAAGCATAGACAAGGCCTTTTCTCAGCCATATATGTGTTTGTCTGCTTATCTGTACTCTAGGAGTAGGCAACAGTGTGAAGGTCAGGGATCAGTTTTAAATTTTGTGACACTCCCCTTTGGGCTTCACTGTTGTGTTTGTGGTGTACTGGGAGTGAACTGAATCAGTTTTGGACTCAATTTTGGGTAATTTCCAGCCTTTTAAAAAACTTTTCCAGTGTTTTTTAGGGGGTTGGGGGCACTGGAGGATGCGAGACATAAACCACTATATGGTTTATATCGTTTTTGGTAGATCTTTTAGTAGAAAGTAACCCCGACATTAGCAGAAAATGTTTTGTGAGACTTTGGAGTTCACCATGAGTGGATCAGAGGTCACACATATACAATGGAGCTCACTGTCCTCTCCCCTGCTCTGCTCATATAGACAGTTGTCCCTTCATTTCACTGGGATTTGGTTCCAGGACCCCCCGTGGATACCAAAATCTGTGAATACTCAAGTCCCATTATACGCAACGGCATAGCAAAATGGTGTCCCTTATATAAGCTGGCAAAATCAAGGTTTGCTTTTTGGATTATTATTTTTTAAAGAATATTTTCAAGCCACGAATACTTCAATCCATGGATATGGACAACTGTACTTGCTACCCACCTACATCCTTTTAATAACTCTTAACAACTACCGTTAAGGTCTTTATTTGTCACCCCATTGTATGTTCCATTTCTATTACATTTCGCTATATCTACTGAGGCTGCACTCCACACATCTGAAAAAGCGAGATGCAGCCGACAGAAGTCTAAGCTGAAATAAACTGGTTAGTCCTAGAGGTGCCACAAGGTTACATTTTCCTTCCCTCCTTTCTTTTAACCTAAGGTATACCTGCAGAAGTACACAATTTGATCCCTTGTACACTTGATGCCTGCAGGTCTATATATAGTGGCTTCATCCCATACTGCTCATCTGCCCATCCAAACCTCTAAAGGAACCTGTGTGCTAATAAAGGATCATGCCTTCCACACAGGAGTGCAACAGAATGGCATGGAGTGGAGTTGTGGAGAAGAAAGGAACTCCCTACATTGGAAATCATTTTACTTTTAGCCTTTTGCTCTACTGTCAAAAAATCTGTAGGACTGTTTATGATCCAGGGCCATGGCCCCCAGAACTGTTTTAAAGGTAGGGAGAAGGCTAACATTGGCAGGCAGGTAGCTATTAATTTTGGTTATTTTCAGGTCTTGCAGGGGGGGGGCAAATTTCTTTCCCCATCCATTATCATTTAAATATCCTTAGATATTTTAAAATATGCATGTTGAAGTGTCGTCCTTGTATTCAGTCTAGCTTATTTCCAAGTCAGTGTGCATAGAACGGATTGGAGCCAGCCTTTATTATTCCTGCGAAGGCTCAACCACCACCTCTGTCTTAATATTTCTTGGGGTTTCATCATTTAGTACATTTCTGATTGATGACACCTGAGGAACCTCAACTACATAGGAGTCTTGGTGGTCAAATTTTGCCAGATCATTTCAGGAAGGCTCATTCCCCTTGAGGCTAGGGAGACTGAATCTCCCATACTGCCAAGTCCAGAATCCATGTCAAGGGCATTACTTACGTTATTCATCTGCTACCTTAAGATATCAAAGGCATTTCAGCAACTGCTCTATACTATGTAGTTTACTCCCCTTTGGAGATTTGCTGATGTCAGATCCTGCAGCCTTTGAGAAAAGTTTTGTTTTTTTAAAAAAAAGAAAAGGAAAAAAAACCCACTTTCTATTGTAGCTGGCCTTTGAAGGCCAGAATTAAGTCAACAGAAGCCAATAAGGGACTTAACCACTGATTTGTTCTTTAGCTGGTTAAATGGATTTAGAATGGCATTTTACATGTGCTTTTAGATTCATTCCCTTTTCATTTTTTTCATTTCCAAAGCAAATAATGTATTCATCTGAACAGCTGGATAACTTCTATTCATCCACTAAGCAAATGTGGTGTGTATGTGTGTTTAAAAAGGATAAAAATGGCACAAATTGGAAAGGAGACCCACAGAAGATGATGGTGCAGATCCCATGTAAATCTCTCTCTGCTCAGAAAATTGTGTGCATTTTTCTTTATTTTTAGAACATTGAAAAAAAGTATTATTTTGCTTTCTGTTAAGTGTAGGAGTTTCTTTGAAGCTCATTCTGATGGGAACAATGCACACACAGTGAACCAGCAGGACAAAGTAAGTAAGCCAGCTTGCAAGTTTATTTCAGAAATTTTTCAATACCTCAGAAATGATAAAATTAAGAAAGATCATTGATGGTTTTAAAAGGGTTTCCCCTCAAAAGTATTTAAAGTGACCTCTATTTCTATTACCACTACTTCTGGCCATTCCCATTCTTTTTAACTTCTGGTTTCCACATTTCTTCAAGTACAGAAATACAAATAAAAATGGCTTATGCACTTTGACTCTAAATAACACAGTGACTCTAAATAACACAGCCAGTACTCTTATTTTCTACAATATGTCAAAGATGTCTTAAATTTGAAGCTATAAACATTTTAAAAGCGTAAGGATGCTCTTATTTTAGTTGTTCCCACTCCATTTCCAGGCCAATTGAAGGTGATGATTTTGACTTTCAAAACTCTCATTGATTCAGAACCAGTGTAGCGGATCCAGATACTCCTCCTTATACATTTTATCTTCAGCAGAACAATATTGGCAGGGATCAACACCATTCAGGATGAGGATGACTATCTAAATTAAAGGGGGACTTCTCAAAGGTTCTGCTTGGATTGTGGAAAGCCCCCCTTCATGAAATTCTGCAGGGCCCTATCTTGTTTCTTTGGGGCAGGGTAGGGTACCAGGCAAAATTATTTTTATTTTTCACAGGATTTTTAGACTACATTTAGTGACACTGATTATTTTTAAGCTGAGATCTTGCTATCCATTTACACTTACATTTTAATTATGTAATTGTATTTTTATTGCCCTGGGAATGTGATTATGTGATGGTAATGAAATACCTAAATTAAATAATAGAGAGAATACTATCATTCATACTTGATATGCCAGCCTACGGGGCCAACTGTGGCACTAGTTCAACCTGGACTCAACCTGGTCTCATCACACATGAAAACTTCTACTGGCAATGAGGCACAGAAAAGGTCTTTAACATTCTCTCAAAAAAACTTTCACTGTGTTCTCAGAATTTTATCAAAAGAAAATGGGAGCCTGCTGTCACTTAATTTTGCAAAAGAAGTGCAAAGATTCAAGCCTCATAGAAGTCATGCTGGTTCTGTCCTTGAAGGAAAACTTGTTGTTTAGTTATACATGCAAAGACAGACTGCAGTTGTTCAATGAGAACCAGCACTCCACATATATAGGTATAACCCAGTGATGTAGGAGATTATCACACGGGTCATGTCTGTCCTGTCCTGTCACGGAAGTTTTCCATGAGTAAAAAATAGCGCGGCCACCTTCAATGCTAGCCGGAACAGTCACGGACGACACCGAGAGAGAAATAGCGTCGTCCAAAATGGACCCCTTGCTGCACAGCAACCTCGTTACTGCTCCGGAGGCTGCTTGCGCGGTAAGAGGCGTCTGAAAATGTCCTAACTTTCTTTTAGAAAAACCTAAAAGGGGGATTCATGAAAATATGGAAAGGGAAATTTATGGACTGCATAGACTGCATTACAAAGGGATGCTTTTAATACAGTAGCTGTGTGATCCACTCTGTTTTACCATAATCCTGAAAAAAAAGTACAAACTGAAAGTTTTTTTTTAAAAAAAACCAAACAAAACAGCAGCCTAGCAACAACAAGAGAGAAGAACAATTATCTGGAATGAGTATTTTTTTAACCCAATAGTCAGATACCAATAAGTCTCCTGTTAGCAGTGTTTAGGATATTTGCTATGAAAGACATAAAGACTTGCCTGAAGGTTTTGTATGTTTTAGAGGATTGAGAGAGAATGAAAGGAAGAAAATACACACACTTGTGAAGAGGTTTTTTTTTTAAAAAAAAAACCCAAAGCTGCTGCTATGAAAAGGGCCATTTAGTTCTGTAAACAAACAGTAAATAAATAAATAGTAAGAAGAAGAAGGGGGGACATGGACAGAGATAACAGATATGTAAACGTTTTGGAATTAAGATTATCAGCTTTACCCGCACCCCTTTCTATTGGATCCTTTGCCACAAGCAGATGGGAAAAGTGTTACTTTTTATTTTATCTTTGTGGTTACATTAGGAACAGTTTTGACTCAATAACTTCTGCTTGTCAAGTACTATTAAAGGCAGAAGCTTTCTTGAAGAGCTTTAGAAGGCTCCTCCAATATGCAGTGGGGACAGGCTGCTCAGCAGACCTCAAGCCCCACCTCAAGCCCATTGCCTAACTCATATGATGATTTTTTAAAACTTAAATTTGTGCACCTCTTCTTGATTTTCTAGTTACTGAAACTCCACCCCCCCACACACAAATATCCCACCACCACCTCCTTTTTTCTGTTGAAGTTGGCTACCAGAGTTGAGACTGGACTTGAAAGTTTGCCAATCAACTCCGGGAAATAAAGAGACCAGACACAAGAAATGGGGTGAAATAAAGGGTTTTTATTTAACCCTACCTATTTAATTCCCTCTAATATCTTCAGTGTGGGGGGAGGCAACCTAGTGAGGGAGCAGCTGAGCCGTAGATCTAACCGAGACCTTACTCCTCAGCTTCCCCGGGTGAACACCTGAGCCCTCAAGAGAAACCCCAGACCTGGGGTTGCTCTCAAGCCGGTCCACGTCTGGAAGTCCAACCCAAAAGTCCCCAACTCAAGCCCCACGGCTTAGGGTGGGGGATTTTCCCTCGGGCCAGCCCCAAGGTGGGTCTCCTTCCCTTCCGCTAAGTCCCACGACTTTATTGGTCGTTCCAGAGACCCTCCCTTCACCCAAATAGGTGCCAAAGGTGCACACCGACATCTATACCTCCCCCCATGTTAGGCCAATGATAATTTACGTATTTGGACTCCACCCATAGCCAATTTTCCCAAATGCCATTTATCACAGTATGGGGTAGGCGAAAAAACCCCTAAGAAAAAAGGGGGGAAAAATTCCTACCCAGCCCCGAAGCAACCATTATCATACTATGTCCGCAGCGGGAGGGTGGGTCGATCAACTGAGAAGAAGGAAGGGGGGAGGGCGGAGCAGCCTTAAATAGACTCTCTGCTCACCCTGCCCCCTTTCTAGACGCTGGCGTTAGCACGCCATGCATCCTAGATGCTAGTCTCCTCCCATCGTGATAGGCAAATGCCGCTCCCCCATCCCACAGGCTTGCCTGATGAGGGGGAATCGGGGTTGCCAATCAACTCTGGGAAATAAAGAGACCAGACACAAGAAATGGGGTGAAATAAAGGGTTTTTATTTAACCCTACCTATTTAATTCCCTCTAATATCTTCATTGGGGGGGAGGCAACCTAGTGAGGGAGCAGCTGAGGCCGTAGGTCTAACCGAGACCTTACTCCTCAGCTTCCCCGGGTGAACACCTGAGCCCTCAAGAGAAACCCCAGACCTGGGGTTGCTCTTAAGCCGGCCCGCGTCTGGAAGTCCAACCCAAAAGTCCCCCACTCAAGCCCCACGGCTTAGGGTGGGGGATTTTCCCTTGGGCCAGCCCCAAGGTGGGTCTCCTTCCCTTCCGCTAAGTCCCACGACTTTATTGGTTGTTCCAGAGACCCTCCCTTCACCCAAATAGGTGCCAAGGTGCACACCGACATCTATACCTCCCCCCATTTTAGGCCATGGATAGGGACAAGCGTCCGCTTAGTCCCTAATCCCCCACCAGCCTATCCAAAAGGTCCCTCAAGCCCCCCTGAAGATCAGCTAAAAAGATTGAATTCCCCATGTCCGAGAGGTGTACCCCGTCTGCTCGGTAGAGCTCAGGCCTCTCAAACACTATGGCCGGGTGCGGGATATACCAACCCAAACCCTTGGCAAGAGCATTCTTAATTTCTCTATTAGCTCTGCGCCGAGCTCTATCGAGCAGCCGGGGATCCCCATCCCCTCTCCAAACTTGATGGGGCAGAATGGCAGACCACATGATGGCGACATCTGGCCACCTTGACCGTATCAGCCACATGTCATTGATCGCCTGAAGGACAAGTGCCTTTCCTTTTAACAAACCCAAATCATTTCCACCCAAGTGGAGAATGATAACATCAGGAGGAGGCCCTGAACGCTCTTCAAAAAGCAATGGCAACAGGCCATGCCAGCGAAGGCCTCTCCTTCCCAACCACTCAACGATTAACTGGTCCCCAAGGGCGAGGTGAGGTCCAAAGTGGCTCAGCCAGGCCTGTCGCGCCGCCCAGTAGACCATACTGTGGCCGCATACAATTGCCCGTCGTCTCACCAGCACCGGCCAGGGACCTAAAAAACAAAGAAAGAAAGATTATTCCTGAAGTGGCCGGATGTACCCCTGGTACGCGGAAGAACGCCAACGGCCTATCTGACGTATCTTCTCTGGGTGGAAACCCAGGGCAGATGCGGTGGATGCCGCACCAATCCGGAAAGAATGAGTCCCAAAACGCCTACCTTTTAGGCCCAGTTTCTCCAAGGCTCTGGCCGTCACTGACCAAAATTGAAACTTCGTTAGAGGGGAAGAATCAGCATGAAAAAACAAAGGCCCTGGAGCAAATCCCCTTACTGCCAAATATTGCCTCAACGCCCTCACTGGGCAGATGTCCCTTTGAATGCAGGCCTGGAGTTCACACCTCGTGCCCCTTCCCCGCTGGTCCGTCTTGGAAAACCGTAGGTTAAACATCACACGTCGATCATATAACTCCTTATCACCCAGTTCCAAGGCCCGATTAGATAAATCATGTTTTGAGGTCCGCACCAGTTCGCTAATGCGGAAAGCCCCCAAAAATGCTACCAGCGCCGCTGCATGAAATAGCAGCCTTTCATAGGGGTATGTACAAATATCCGACCAGGTAGCGAATAGGCCACGAAGGATATTTGGTGAAAGGAGCCCTAGCATCTTTCTTTCTCCCCCTTTCCCTAGCCCAACCCTCCAGGACCTTACGTATTGTAAAATCACTCGTGTTGTCTTTCATTCCCCTTGACTTAAGCCAAAAGGCGATACCTGATGGTCTAGAACGAATGGATTGTGGGGCTAACCCTTTATGATATAAATGAACGCAGAACTTTAGTAATAATGAAACATGTACAGGCATACCCTGTCTCCAACTGATGTTTTGCCCAAATTGACTGAATTCGCGAACTGCCCGTGTGTAACTACTTCTAGTGGAAAGAGCCAAGGACATACCTAGGGCCCTAATCACCTCGACCTCCCAATCGTCCACAGGTGTGCGGGCATCGGCTCGCCTTCGGGCATCACGTCTGGAGCCAACTCTCTGAAGTGCTCCATCTGCATGCGGGAAAGAGCGTCAGCAATACCATTGTCAACACCCGCCACATGCCGGGCCACAAACAAAATGTTGCGCCTTAAGCAATGCAAAGTGATAGCCCGGACCAGCCGCATAACCCGGGAAGATTTGGAGGTCAAGGAATTTATAACGTGAACCGTGGACATGTTATCGCACCAAAAATGAACAGTGGAGTTTGCCAATTCCGTTGACCAAATGTGAACGGCAACTAAAATAGGAAAAAATTCCAAAAAAGTTAGGTGCCCTGAAATTTCTGAAGCCACCCAATCGGGGGGCCATTCTGATGCACACCAACGGCCCGCAAAATAAACCCCGAACCCTATTGTGCCAGCTGCATCAGACGCAATTTGCAGGGCCCCTTGTAACTTCCTCTCTTCCCACCAGAATGAGACACCATTAAATTGCCCCAAGAACTCCATCCAAACATGGAGGTCATCGCGCATCTCCACAGTAATACGAATACGGTAGTGAGGCATGGAGACACCTTTAATGGCATCGCACAAATGGCGTAGGAAAGCCCTCCCTGGTGCTACTACCTTACAAGCAAAGTTCAGGTGACCTATTAGTACTTGAAATTCCCTGAGACTGGCTTTCTTATGCAACAGAAACCCTGATACTCTGTTTCTCAGATCAATCACCCTAGCATGCGTAAGACGACACAACTGATTAATGGTGTCGATTTCAATACCCAGGTATGTGATTTGCAATACTGGGCCCTCGGTTTTCTCTGGGGCTAGAGGAACGCCGAGTTCTTCTGTCAATAGCTCAAACTGATGAAGCAAATGCGTGCATCTGCCTGAACCCCCTTCCCCAATGAACAAAAAATCATCCAAATAATGCACAATACCTGACATTCCTGTTCTAGCTTTCAGAGCCCATTCCAAGAATGAACTAAACGTCTCAAAGGCATTACAAGATATAGAACAACCCATAGGGAGAGCCCTGTCCATGTAAAATTGACCCTCGAAGCAAAAACCCAATAACTCAAAGTCCTCAGGGTGCACAGGTAAAAGGCGAAAGGCCGACTTAATATCGCATTTCGCCATTTCAGCATCTGGACCGTGTCTCCGGACCACCCTGATGGCTTCATCAAAAGAGGTATACTTAACAGAACACAACTCAGCAGGTATAAAATCATTAATTGATTCACCCCTTGGATAAGATAGGTGGTGTATCAATCTGAACTCCCCCGGAGTCTTCTTAGGTACTATGCCCAAAGGGGAGACCCGAAGGTTGGGTACTGGTGGCTGTTTAAAGGGACCTACCACCCTACCTTCAGAAACTTCCTTTAGAATCTTGCCCCTAACAATCATTTCCAAACCTTTAACAGATTGTAAATTACTCGCCCTATATGCACGCCTAGGACCTTGAAAAGGGATCCAGAACCCAACTTTAAAACCATTAAACAGATAACTGGCTGCTTCCTTATTAGGATAAAATTTGAGCAAACAGCTCAAGACTTGCAACTTAACTGGGCTGGGGCCCTTTTGGAGCTGGAGTATTGCTGTTTTGGCCTTTGTTACCCCCTTGACCTCCTCGCGCACCTCGAAATTGCCCCCTACCTCTTGGACAGTTGCGAAAAGAATGAGGAGCCCCACAGATAGAGCACTCATGGCTATATCTGCAAGGCTTTCTATTACAACTGCCCTGAGAAGAAAATTCCCAACAAAGAAGCTTATGCCCTTGGGCATTCCCTGTTGGTGTCCGCTGTGTGTTGACCATGGGGCCTTAAGGACAAGATGTCCACTATGTGTCCTTTCCCCCTGAATAGGCCGGGCCGGAGTCATAAGCTGCATCCACAATTGAGGATGCATCATATCCCATCGTAATGACGGGTAAGTGGCGGCCCGCATACGGAAGGCCTCATCATATAACAGCCAAGTCGGCCCGGCATAATCAGTATAGGTCCTATGAATGATGTCCATGTATTGCATTAGAGCTGCTGCACGAAGGGGGTGGGCCTTAACAATAATCCCAGCTAAAATCAAAAACCCCGACAGCCAATTAGACCATGTGCGTTCTACTTTCCTCTTTTTGATCTTTTCCTTTTCCTTGTCGTCCAATTCATCTCTGTCTTTCCTCTCTAGCTCACGATATAACAAGGAGAATACGTCTACGTATTCCCCCTTTATAATCTTGTCACGTGTCGACTGTAATAGATGATCACCCAGGGGCAATGTCAGATCACCAAAAGGAATAGCTCCGTACGCAACTGCATCATAACTCTGGGTGGAAGAATTCCCCTGCACTGATTGACTGACTGTTGGATTGTAGGAAAACTGACCAGCTCCCCAAGGCGTCCATGTGGACCACTGTGGGGGTGTCCAGCTCAAGGGGGGTTGTGACATGGGCCACCCCATCTGTGCTGTGCCACCTATACCGGCCAATCCTGCATCACCCTGGGTGTGTGATGTTAACCCTCCACAGGGCCAAAAATGACTGGGTATGGCTGATGTATTTGTGTCAGAGAACTCACCTATAGAGCCGGAGGGCCCTCCGGCCTCTATGGCCTGATCCGGATTCCCAGGAGATTCAAGAGTCCCAGCATTCCCATCGTCCTTGGATCCTGAAGCGCCGTCACCATGGATCTTTTTCTCTAGGGCATCCAAACGAGCAAGAATGTGGTTAGCCATCTTGTGCTTCCCATGCAGTTGCCCCTCTTTTGGCATGGACGGTGCCGTAGGTGCCCCATGGCTCTCCTCTAACTTGCAAATCCTCTCTAAGATGGCGGGCCAAGGGATATCGGCTTCACCTTCGCTGGATGAATCCTGCTCAGGTATCTCCGAAGGTTTTGGCACAGCCTTAGGAGCAGGGCCCTTGCCCTTACCCCCTTTCTTGCTCCTTATGGGAGCCATTTTCAAATTCTGATTGATAAAACTGTTAATGTTGTTGTTGTTGTTGTTGTTGTTGTTATTATTATTATTATTATTTGGCCAAATATCAAAGTGTAAACACTAAAGCAAGACAGCCTTCGAACAATGCTATGTTGATACTATTATTATTATTATTATTATTATTATTATTATATAGCCAAATATTGAAATGTAATACCTGTGACAATACAGCTAAAGCACAGTGCAAAACCCCCTGTTAAGTCAGGCACACAAAATGGCTGCCTGTGCCTGATTAAATGGCAGATTAGTAAAATGGCTGAAATTATTGCTGTCTGAACAAGCTGGTAATATATACCCACTGAGAGCCCCCTGGTGTCCCGCCCAGATAACTGCAGCCAAGACAAAGTGCTACCACACGCCCCCCGGTGGCCCGCCAAAGGAACCCACAATCAGGCAGCAATAAAAAGCCTCCTATCAGCCCGCGGGAGGAACTGCACCCCCAGTGCCAAACCTTCCAAAGCCCCCTGTTGGCCCGCCAAAAGCAAAAGACACAAACTGGAATACTGGCCTTCCAATTGGCACGTAGCCTCGCGTCCCCCTTAAACCGCAGGCCGCAGCGACCCAGCCAAGTTAAGGAGGAAGCAACCCAACCCGGGGATCACAGTCCCCGAAGCCACTGCCCCCAGTCCTAGAGCTGCCAGCTAACACCGCCAGTCGTCCTAAAGGACTGACCGGTGGCCCCCGCAACGCACGCCAACCGCCGGCCGCAGGCGCGACTGGCTCAGCAAAGCCCGGGGAAAAAACCCTTCCCACAGGCCTGGGAGGTCAAAAAAGAAGAAACCTCCACGTCCTCTGAGGAGCGGAGAGGAAAGGAGGGGAACACCCCCCCCCAGCGAAACCCCAGGTAAACGGAGCGGAGAAGCAAGAAAAACCGCTCTCAAAACCGCTGCCCCGACTGAGGTAAATCCTCCCCGCAAGCCCAAATCTCCGCTTCTCTGAGGGACAGAGAGAGAAGGAGGGAACCCCCCCAGCAAAACCCCCAGGGAAACAGAGCGGGGCAGGACGAAGGCAAACCCAGCCGCCAATATCACGCTGCCTCCACTTCTGCCAATCGCACTCGCACTCGATCAACTGAGAAGAAGGAAGGGGGGAGGGCGGAGCAGCGTTAAATAGACTCTCCGCTTGCCCTGCCCCCTTTATAGATGCTGGCGTTAGCACGCCATGCGTCCTAGATGCTGGTCTCCTCCCATCGTGATAGGCAAATGCTGCTCCCCCCTCCCACAGGCTTGCCTGATGAGGGGGAATCGGGGTTCTCTCAAGGACTTGAGACTTGACTTGAGACTTGGAATAAAAGACTTAACTACATTATTGGTATAACCAAAGCGAGCTGAGGATAGTGTTTAATGGGGACAAGTTAAGGAGGATGGGATGGGGATACAACTAACACTGATAGTAACAAATTAAGTTCTTTTCTATTTTCTGGCCAGCTTATTCCTCCTTTCTACCTGATGTCTTCATGGTGGACTGCAGCCCTGTTGAGAAGTGTCATATCTCTTAGGCCAAATCCACATAACGCAAATAATCCAGTTTGAAACTGGTTTATTTGCCATGGCTCCTTCCTATGGAATCCTGGGATTTGTAGATTGGTGAGGCATCAGCACTGTTTGAAAACTACAGACCCCAAAATTCGATAGGAAGGAGCCAGTTTCAAACTAGATTATTTGTGTACTGTGGATTTGACCTAAATTAAATTAATTAACAGCACATATCTAGCCTTGCGCTTGGTGATAAGACCTGGGTTAATGCATTCTGATGTAGAGTCCCAGTTCCTCTTTCCTACTCACAGGCTAGGGCCAATGGTTTAAGAAGGAGTGCTGGCCCTACCACTAGGCAGAATGAGGCAACCACTACACCACTGGTAACAGACACTAGGAAGCAGCAGTGGCAGTTCTGTTTTCCATCAACTCCCAAGTTATTTCCTCCTGTTTGAGAACAGCTGAGCTAATTATGCTGCACAACATATCCTAAGCCGTAAACAAGCCTGCTGTCTTAAACACGGTGAACAGCACTACACCATTACTAGTGCTGGAGTAAGAGTACATAGCTGGTCCAGTCCAGTTCTGTAGATGGGCTAGGGAGAGGTTACCATTTGACCTTTGCTTCAGGAAGCCAAAGAATCATTGTTACAACTGTAAGACACCAATTCTTGCCTTCAGCTATCCATCCCAGATGGCCCTAACTGAAGCAGGGCACTTTATCTGGTATTGCATGCTAAAGCCTGTTCTATTCTGTTTAAACTCTACAGTTTACTCACATTAACATTTTGTAGAGTACAAAAAGTGTCTGAAGGAATATTCCTACTAATTTTAGGGCTTCAGTTTTGCACCCAGTTATCTGAGAGGAAAACTCATTGAATGTGGTGTTCCTTATTCCCAAGTACATAATATGGATAACACTTGGGTTATATATAATAAAAAGAAACTGATGTGACTTCATATTTGTTGTACAAAATTACAGTCAAACCCACTCAGTCCAATGACTATTAAGTGTTATCCTAATAAATGATTTCATAAAGAAAGTGGCAAATAACAAATTACATTTTATCTTCTGCAGAGATCGATCACAGATTAGCAAAGGCATATAGTGCATTTGGAAGACTTCACAAAAGAGTCTGGAGCAATAAACACCTGAGGCAAAGCACAAAAATCAGTGTGTATCGAGCCATCATACTGTCTATCCTCTTTTATGGATCTGAAACATGGGTCACCTATCGCCACCTCCTACGACTCCTCAAGCTCTTTCATCAGCGCTGTCTATGCACAATCCTAAATATACACCGGACTGACTATGTGACGAATGTTGCTGTCCTTGAGCAAGCAGGGATCACCAGCATTGAGGCCATGATATTGAGAACGCAGCTGCGCTGGGCAGGGCACATTTCTAGGATGGAGGACAATCGCCTCCCAAAAATACTACTCTACGGTGAACTCGCCATGGGTCAGCATAAGAGGGGCGCTCCAAAAAAGCGATACAAAGACTCCCTGAAACAACATCTCAGGCTCGGCCAAATTGATCACCAGAGTGGTCCGCCCTGGCGTCACATCGGGAGGCATGGAGACGCACTATCCACAATGCTGCAGCCTTATTTGAGAACTCACAACGAACAAGTCTTGAAGAGAAACGACAACGCAGAAAGAATCACAACCCAAAAACATCACCCAAGGAGACCTTCTGCTGTGCTTTTTGCAACTGGACTTGTTTATCTCGGATTGGCCTTTTTAGTCATCAGCGCGCTTGCAGAAAGTGTGGGATGAGTCCTTCCTGAATCTTCGTTTGCGAAGAAAAGCCCGAGAGAGAGAGATAGCTCAGCTCTATGAAAAGTGACTAGATTTTCCTTATGTTTCATTTAGCGTAGATGATTTGATAATCAGAGAAACCATTTCTGATGGGAGGTCTAGGTAAGATAGTATCAAACTGGGTTCATCATAAAGAACAGAAGGGGAAATGAGACCAATGAACACAATTCTACATAAGAATTCAAGGGAAATCCTGCAGTGACTACTTATTTTTAAGTGAATTTCACCAACTATGGTCATGTCACAGTTATGACACGTTTGGTTGGGGATAGTATTTCCTCCCTCTTTGTCTGCTCCTTGCACCTGAAGGGAATCCACATCCATGGCTTGTGGCACAAGGCCAAGCCTGGCTGGAACCAAACGGGCTGAGAAGGAAGAAGAGGAGGAAAAGGGAGGGATTGGGTTTTTTGCATGGCCTCATTCCAGCCCCAGCTGGACCCCCAGAGGCTCTGTCTGCAGCCAGAAGCTCCCTAGCCTCCTTTGGCCAGTCCCAAGCTATGATACATTGAAGAAAAGCAGGATGAATGGAGTTCTGCTTGAAAATACTTTTATTTTTTGTGTGATCTCTCCTCTTGCTCCTACCCCCTCCAGGTAGTGGGGTTCACAGATCCAGGTAGAAAGAGCACTGGAAAGCCAGTTAGCCTCTGGAGGGGGAAAGGGGGGCAGGTGGGGGGAGGGGACCCCTGACCAGGCTGCAAGTGATCCGCCAGGTAAGTCTGGCAGTTCTGTTCTATTTTCAGTAGCAGCAGCGGGTGGCTATTAGGGAGATCTGCCTGATATACAGTTCAGAGAGAACTACCATATGGATATTGTGTCAAGAATGTATTGTCTCAAGAATGGACAAATATTACGTCTATACAATTGTGAAATTCATTTAAAAATAAGTAGTCACTGCAGGATTTCCCTTGAATTCTCATATAGAATTGTGTTCATTGGTCTCATTTCCCCTTCTATTCTTGATGATGAATCCAGTTTGATACTATCCTACCTTGATCTCCCATCAGAAATATTTCTCTGATTATCAAATCATCTACGCTAAACGAAACATAAGGAAAATATGGTCACATTTCATCGAGCTGAGCTATCACTGCAGAAGATAAAATGTAATTTGAAATTTGCCACTTTCTTTATGAAACAATTTATAAGGATAACACTTAATAGTCATTGGACTGAGTGGGTTTGACTATAATATGGTACAACAAATATGAAATTGCATCAGTTTCTTTTTATTATATATAACCCAAGTGTTATCCATATTATGTACTTGGGAATGAGAAACACTACATTCAATGAGTTTTCCTCTCAGATAACTGGATGCAAAACTGAAGCCCTAAAATCAGTAAGAATATTCCTTCAGACACTTTTTGTACTCTACAAAATGTGAGTAAACTGTAGAGTTTGAACAGAATAGAACAGGCTTTAGCATGCAATAGCAGATAAAGTGCCCTGCTTCAGTTAGGGCCATCTGGGATGGATAGCTGAAGGCAAGAATTGGTGTCTTACAGTTGTAACAATGATTCTTTGGGTTCCTGAAGGAAAGGTCAAATGGTAACATGAAGTTGAAGGCTTTCACGGCAGGCATCCATAGATTTTCCTTGGGGTTTTTTTGGGCAGTGAGGCCATGTTCTGAAAGAGTTTATTTCTGACATTTTGCCTGCATCTGTGGCTGGCATCTTCAGAGAATGGTTGGGTAGCAGTGTGTATGGGGCTTATATAATGTAAACCCCTGTTGGAGAGGATATTTAAATTTGTGTATTTGAATGGCTAGTTTCTGGGTGGAGATATGCGAGTGTCGATTTGGCTAATGGTTGGTTAATGGTCCATTGTCTGCTGGAAATCCCCCTGTCCCTGGGTGGAGTTCATTTGCAAGTGTTGAGTTTTGATTTTAGTGTTCTTCAGGACTGGAAGCCAGGTTTTGCTTACTTTTAGGCTTTCTTCTTTCCTGTTGAAGTTGTCCAGGTGTTTGTGGATTTCAATAGCTTCTCTGTGTATTCTGACATGATAGTTGTTGGCCTGGTCCAGAATTTTGGTGTTTTTAAATAACATTTTGTGTCCAAGTTGGTTTATCACATGTTCTGCTACTGCTGATTTTTCTGGCTGGCCCAGTCTGCAGTGTCTCTCATGTTCCTTGATTCGTGTTTGCACGCTGCATTTGGTGGTCCCTATGTAAACTTGTCCACAGCTGCATGGTATGCGGTAAACTCCTGCAGCTGTGAGAGGGTCTCTTTTGTCCTTTGGTGAGCATAGCATTTCTTGGATTTTCTTGGCTGGTCTGTAGATTGTTTGGAGGTTGTGTTTCCTCATCAGTTTCCCTATTCTGTCTGTGACCCCTTTGATGTATGGTAAAAATACCTTCCCTTTGGGTGGCTGTTTTTCTTCATTCCTGTGTTTTTTTCTGGGTCTGGGTGCTCTTGTGATCTGGAGCAACCAATACCCTGCTTCAGTTCATCCTCCAGGTAGTGGGGTTCACAGATCCTTTTTGTATGGTCTACCAATGTTTTTATTGTGCCTTTTTGTCCTGGGTGATGACTGGAGTTCTTGTGTAGGTATCTGTCCATGTGTGTGGGTTTTTTGTATACCTTGTGGCCTAATTGTTGGTTTGGTTTGCGGATGACTAGGACATCCAAGAATGGCAATGTTCCTTCTTTTCTTTTTCCATCATGAATTGGATATTTGGGTGGATGCTGTTCAGATGGTTCAGAAATGAGACCAAATCTTCTTCTTTGTGGCTCCAAATGGTGAAAGTGTCATCCACATATTGGAACCATGTTGTGGGCTTTTTTGGTGCTGTTTCCAGGGCTTGCTTTTCAAAATGTTCCATGTAAAAGTTTGCTAACATGGGGCTCAGAGGGCTGCCCATGGCTACCCCATCTACCTGTTCATAGACTGGTCCAGCCTAAAAATCAGCAGTAAAAGAACATGTTATAAACCAACCTGGACAGAAAATGTTATTTAAAAACACCAAAAGTCTGGACCAGACCAACAACTATCATGTCAGAATGCACAGAGAAGCTACTGAAATCTACAAACACCTGGACAACTTCAACAGGAAAGAAGAAACCCTAAAAGTAAACAAGATCTGGCTGCGAGTCCTGAAAAACACTAAAATCAAAACCCAACACTTGCAAATGAACTCCACCCAAGGACAGGGGGATTTCCAGCAGACAATAGACCATTAACCAGCCATTAGCCAAACAGACATTAATCCTCCTTGCATATCTCTACCAAGAAACTAGACATTAAAATACATAAATTTACATATCCTCTCCAACAGGCGTTTACAGTATTTAACCCCACACATACTCCTACCCAACCATTCTCTGAAGATGCCAGCCACAGATGCAGGTGAAACGTCAGAAATAAACTCTTCTAGAACACAGCCTCACAGCCTGAAAAAAAAACCAAGGAAAATCTATCAAACGGTAACCTTTCGTTAGCACATCTACAGAACTGGACTGGACCAGCTATGGACTCTTACTTCAGCACTAGTAATGGCATAGTGCTATTCACCATGTTTAAGATAGCAGGCTAGTTTACGCTTAGGATATGTTGAGCAGCATACTTAGCTCAGTTCTCAAACAGGAGGAACTAACTTGGAAGTTGATCGAAAACAGAACTGCCACTGCTGCTTCCTAGTGATGATACCTGTGGTGTGGTGGTTGCCTCATTCTCCTTCTTAAACCATTGGCCCTAGCCTGTGAGTAGGAAAGAGGAACTGGGACTCTACATCAGACAGCAGAATGCATTGTCCCAGGTCGTATCACCAAGCACAAGGCAAGCTATCTGCTTTTAATCTAGCTGTGTTTTAATATTATAGTGTGTCTAAATATCCTGAAGGCAGCAGATCCTTTCTGATCTTGGAAGCTAAACAGGGTCAGGCCTGGTTGGTACTTGGAAGGAGCCCACCAGAATACTAGCTACTATAGGCTATATTTCAGAGGAGGGCAATGAAAAACCTCCTCTGAGTACTCCTTGCCTAAGAAAAACCTATAAAATTAATGAAGTCACCCTAACTTAACAGATGACTTGAAAGAATATACTTTATTTTAATTTAATATTATAATTTGTGTTTTTTCTGCCTTTTTTTTTAAAAAAAGTTAATCTTGGTGTTAAGTCCCATTTTGGGGAGAATGGAGGTATATAAATCAAATATACCTCCATTCTCCCCAAAATGGGACTTAACACCAATATATAAATATATTTAGTGGCAATTGTGGATATCTTGTAACATTTCATCCTGTCCCAAGAACTTCCACATATATATTATGGAAGTTCTTGGGACAGGATGAAACGTTAGAAGATACCCACAATTGCTTCTTAAATATAGCTTCTTCTTTGTCTCTTCCCCCTTCCCCTCAGAATGGTACTGAGTTAAAAAAAAAAGGGCAAATATTCATATCTCATATCTTTACTTATTGAAGTGACATCACAGGGAAGGGAGGGTGAGAAAACTATTGTGTTTCGGAGGCAATCACACATCTTCCATCTTTGCAGTTCTGAAGAAGGTTCAAGTCCCTTTCAGAAGAACAACTGAGGCTTCAAAGAACATTTACTTTAGAATAAACCTTGTTTTGATGCTATGACATCAAGTGAGGCTTTACAATTGTGGTATTGTTCTCTTAAGAATCTATCACCCCTACAGTGAAGTGTCTCCATGGATGTCCATGAATAATATTTCCACCACCCAAGTTCATTCTCCAAATGACATCCTGCATCACTGAGCTCAGTCTGCAAAAGACTGCAATCTTCAGGTTGTACATCTGTCTCCCCTGGCAACTGCTTAAGGCTGGATAAAATGTTTGGCAAGCACAGCTGACTGCAAGTGGTCTTATAGCTTGAATTATCTACTGTCAAATGACACTTCAAGTGCGAACAGAGGCAAATGGGAATCAATTAAAGTTTCACATTTCTCCACTGGAATACAATGGATTAGAGAGCATCTCACACTGATTGCAGGATGAAATGAAATCACCTTTCTCTTATGGTAATAGCACTCATTGTCACTAGACAAAGAAATTTCCCATCTTTCTGGTAATCAAGTCAGGAGCAATACAACTCCTGCACCATAAGGAATGACTGATGGCACTGAATTTATAACAGATTGATAGTTTCATCTCAAAGCAACCAGGCTGGGATGAAATAGCAGTTTCATGGGTTTTCCATGTGACTCATTTCATAAGAATGATCTGAAGGCTATCATGTCACAATATTAATTTCATCTCATATTTAACTTCCTCAAAAGATTTTAAGCTATGCATCAAACTCTGTTTCATTCTTTTTCAATTTCAATCTTGCAGGGTTGTGGTGTATGTATATCTTCAGTATGTGTGAAAAGATTTGTGACTTGACCAGAAATAATGAGATGAAGCACTTGTCCCTAGTCTTTCTACCCCATCCATCCAGATCCCATGGCCTTGGGATGTAGGAATCCTCCCTCACCTTATAAATGCCCTAGAGTATTTACTAATGCTTCTGTGTATTACTTTCCCTACACAGCCCTACCACATAAAGGGGGCAACATTCTTTTTAGTTCCCCTTGCACTTTAACCCAACATTTTGTCCTTCAGACGCTATCAGAGATATCTAAAATTGGCTTTCCTTCCTACCCAAGGTGAATCCCTTTAGCTGTGTGCAAGTGACCCAATGAATGGACAATCACTCTGTCACAAAATTGCAAATGTTACCCACTTCATCACTGATTATAACCATACATTGATATGTAGTTGCTCTTTCTCCAGGACCCTTGTATGATTCCCCCCCTGCCCCGCAATCTATGTCATTATTTTTAACCTAATGGAGAGCCATTTTAACTATAGGAAGCAAATGGCTGGTACTAGGTAGCCCAGGGCAATCAAGAACTCTTCCAAGAACTGTAGCCTCCATATTTTGTCATTAGTCACAGCAGTCTCACACACTCTCATGTGTCTCCTGTGCCTCTTAAAATGACTCCAAACCCACCAGTGACCCAGCCCAGCTGCTGCATTGAGGGCTCTACCTTCCTTAGGTGTGGAGGAACTATGTTCTGTGCTGGCAGTGGTGTTTCCCAATTTACCTTCCCCTTCTAGGCTCCTTTGATTATAATCACCACTTTATTCTTCAATTGTTTCTTCATCACTCACCTTACACATCCTTTTTTCTACAGAGAACAGGAGGCAGTATACCGTGTGCTCACAATCCTGGTTGACACCATCCAAAAACCCTTGCAGATTAAAATCATTCCATTTAAAACTAAAACTAAACCATATGTAAACTTGAAAAACTGAGGGCGGGGAAGAGAAAATAAAAACAAAGTAAAAAACAAACAGCAGTGTAGGAGCTGGAAAAAAAAACCACTACACAATTTAAAAAACTGAACAATTAAAAAGCCTTGGAAACTCAAAAGGCCTTTCAGTGATGCTAAAAAGACCACAATGGGGTTCTTAGGCAAATCTCTCTGGAGAGGACATTCCACAGCCAGGGTGCCACCACTTAGAAGACCCTTGCCTCAGTAGCCATACGCCTCACTTCATTTGGTGGTGGCACCAGAAAGGCAACATCTGAAAATGACCTTAGGCTCTAAAGCTGGAGCAGGCACAATGGTCTGTTGGCATGACACACTAATGGCTTTGTGTCTTACACTATGTATCAAACCACATTCTGTCCTAAAATGTATGAAAGTAAGGCTGCACTCCTATACACACTTACCTGGGAGTAAATCCCATTAAATTCAGTGAGGCATACTTCTGAATAATGGATGCAATGGATTACACCACAACTCAGTTTATTCTAAGCAAAGAGAAGTTTGATATATTCTAAACAAATAATAAGTTCAGCATTTGTCCAATGCTTGAAACTATTATGATTAATCACAAAGTAAAGGCTCCTGCTTTTTCACAGCTTTTGCTTTTAAATATATAATTTGCTGTTAGCATTCTCATGCACAATGCAGGATCTGTCATTGCTAATGAATAATGCACTGGAGTGACACTTTTTTTATTTAGAAAAATAATAAAATGCCTCATTTGTCTACAGTTTGGAAGACAAGGCATATGAATACAGTGATGCTGTCAGTGATGACAACTAACATACTCTACCTTCTTGTATATGGGCATAATTATATGATCCAAGCCTGCCTGATGGTTTTTACTCGGTAAGAAGAGCCATAATGGTTTGAAAACTGGCAGTCTCTTCATTTTGTTTGTAATGTGGGGGCTGATTGGTATAAAATACTTCTCATGGTGCAGTGGTTTGAGTGATGGACTCGGGCTCTGGGAGACCAGGGTTCAAACCCCTGCTCAACATGAAAACCCACTGGGTGACCTTGGGCAAGTCACACACTCTCAGCCATAGAGGAAGGCAATGGCAAACCTCCTCTGAATAAATTTTGCCAAGAAAACCCTATGATGGGGATGCCAAAGGTCGGAGCTGACTTGGAGGCACACAACAATAAAAACTAATGTATCCCATGCTTTTACTTTCGCAACATTTGCATCTTCAAACAAAGCTATTCATTTAATACTTCAGACTCTGCCTTGATGTCTTGCATAAAATTGATTGGCATTTTGTTCGACAGAACAAACCACACACAAAAAAGTGTAGATAGTTATGTGATGCATAATCGGTAAGTTTCATTGCCACAAGCACAGATGGCTTTCTAATAGGATTAGACAAATTCCTGAAGGGGAGGTCAATCAATGCTATTAACCATGAAAGGAATAAAACTTCCCATTGCAGAAATATGTTCCACTGCTCACATCTGGCCGGACAATTATTTTGGATAAAACTAGTTTGGGAGAAAAACTACATTAGAATGGGGGCCAGATTGACTGGATGTCATGAGGGCATACGTATGGCTATGGCAGAACCTAAAAAGTTACTTTTAAACAAGCATTATGCTTGTCATTTTATTTATCTTCTTTCCAAGCACTGGGACACAGCCCAAGATCATTGGGTCCCTGGCCAAAGTGGCAAGTGGAGCTTCTTCATCCAGCACTATGTCTGAGAGCCAAACTTTATTCCCCACCTCTCTTTCCTTCATGGTGAAGGAGGAACAAAGTACTTTTAGGATTCAGGTGGCACTTGCAAATGATAACTGAGACCAGCTGGTTTCTTGCTTCTTCTTCCTTCTTCCATGTGGGAAAGAATACATTGGACATATCATGAGTAGACATGACACAATAGAAAAGACAATAATTCTTAATAAGGTGGGAGGCAGTAGGAAAAGAGGAAGACCACACTGCAGGTGGACAGACTCAAGGAAGCCACAACCCTGAGTCTTCAAGTCCGAAGCAGGGCTATTGATAAGACAGTGACTTAGAGGCCTCTCCTTCATTGGGCCACCATTAGTTAAACACAAGGGCAATTATCAACAATAAAAGAGGACCAAACTGGAGACAAAAATCTCACTGTTATCTCCAATTACTGTTTTGAGAAAGCAGCAAGATCCCCCATGTGGAATGTTCCCCTTCCCAGTTGGAGTGCCATTTGGTACATGCACATCCCTGCACAAAAGGGGTGATGGTTTGGGAGGGAATTAGGGAAAGAGACTTTATTTATTTATTTATTTATTTGTGCGTGTAGAAATACTGAAATAAAATCCCAAAAGCACAATTGATGTTCCTGGTAATACCAAAAGTAGGGGGAGGGGAGCCCATTTTTTAATAAGAAGCTACAAAGCTACAGAGTATAAGAGGAGTAGGGTCTGATGATGCTGAAAGGTTTTCAATGAATATGTATTATTTATACACATCTTGGGGAAAATGTAATGTGGAAGAATCAATATGCATTCATGAAATTCATATTCCCGACTGCAAGACAGTTGCATTGCACGAAGGTACCAGGAGAAAAATCAATTCACATAACTCAAACAAATGTGCTGCATGCTACATTCAAAGTCAACCTGATCTGAGTAGTGATTCCTTTGTGGCCATAAATGAAGCAATCAGCCAGACCCTGTGCCTTAGCAAAATCTATCCAGGGAGAATATATATTTTAGGGTAAGTCTATGATACCCGACTTCTTTCTTGCAATTTGGCAAACTCTGGTGGCTCAGGAGAAAGAAAACCCTTTCTAATCACAGTGGGCCACAGAAAATAAAATGGCAAGTATCCTTGTATAATATGCTTCAGTTGGCTAGAATCACAGAATTGGAGATAACGTTGTAGGCCATCTAGTTGAGTTTGCTGAAGGAAATACAAACCTTGTTAGCATGCCCTACCCCTTCTCCACAATATCTCACAACTAGAAAAATTGGACACGTTTGGGGGAGAAGTTGACTGAGGCAAACGAATGATCGGTTGGAGGTCACAGTGACCTAGGATGTGTCTAGAAATATACTGGTAAGAAAGCCCAAGTTAGGATTATGTGGAAAGCCTCTTAGTAAACACAGTCATTAAGGAGGTCCTTAATCTACCCCTATGGAAATCTTTCCTTCACCCCCTCCTATCCAACCTTGTGAGGTTGTTGCAAACCCATCCATTTCTATCTCCCAGCAATCAAAGCGATCAGTTGAGTTTTGGTTTCCTTTGTCTGTCCCGTGGGAAAGCCATCCAGGCTCTGTCATAACCAGAGTAGCCCTACTGGATATGAAAAAGGGTATAAATAGTAGTCCCTTAACAATAGTAAAGTGTGTAAATAGTAAACCTGACCGTTCTCTTTCTTGGTGTGCCCCAAACTGAAGCCTCCTGTGACACCCTGAAATGCTTGTCTGAGTATCTTTGTTGCACAGAACTCTTCTCTTCAAGACTGGTAACTATTGCCCTATATTCCAGAATCCCTCCCTCTATCTAATCATAGAATCACAGAGTTGGAAGAGACCACAAGGGCTATCTAGTCTAACCCCCTGCCCAACAGGAACACACAATCAAAGCATTCCCGACAGATGGCCATCCAGCCTATGTTTAAAAACCTCCAAATAAGGAGACTCCACCACAGTCTGAGGCAGTGCATTCCACTGCCAAACAGCTCTTACTGCCAGGAGGTTCTTGCTAATGTTTAGGTGGAATCTCTTTTCCTGTTGTTTATGTCCATTGCTCCGTGTCCTAGTCTCTGGAGCAGCAGAAAAGAAGCTTCCTCCCTCTTCAATATGACATCCTTTCAAATATTTAAACAGGGCTCTTAACCATCTCTTTTCCAGGCTAAACATACACAGTTCCCTAAGCCGCTCCTCATAGGGCATGGCTTCCAGACCTACCACCATTTTGATCACCCTCCTCTGAAATCTTTCAGTCTTACTCTGATATA
Organism: Gambelia wislizenii; assembly: GCA_030847615.1. Taxonomy (NCBI): domain Eukaryota; kingdom Metazoa; phylum Chordata; class Lepidosauria; order Squamata; family Crotaphytidae; genus Gambelia; species Gambelia wislizenii. The sequence goes on along the minus strand of JAUMIR010000001.1, from coordinate 113,435,686 downwards.
GCCTTGTATGGTTCTTAGGCACATGTGTTGTGAATGCTAGTTCACTTTTGTGACATTCCAATAAAATATTTTATCTCAATTTAATTGGAGTGCTCTCTACAGTTAGGACTGGTATACATAGGTGAAAAATTCCCTGAAGTCACCCTCCTCTCACAGGCTTCCTTTTGAGCTAATAATTCCCCCAAATATTAAAGGAGATTTTGGCATTGTGAGTGGGGTTCCACCATACCCCATCTCTTATTGTAACAACCTCATCAATCTGTGTTGGGGAATCTTCAAAAATAATTTTGCTACATGTGTGTTACATTTGAGACAATTTAGATTAGAGAACTGGTGAAGCTGAAGCTAAATTCCAAGAGAGGTTGTGAGGTTTATATAAGTGTTCTGGTCATGATCTTTAATACCTTGAGATTAAATGGATTCAATCTTAGTGGTGAAAGTAGGGTTCCCTACAGCACTTTTAGGAGAGCAGTCTGATTCTTTTGTGTCTGTGCTGGATGACACAAATTCATTTACATTTGATGAGGCAACTTCAAGGCTGAGAAGAGAATGCACTGAACAAAGTGCTTCACTTCAGCCTCTCTCTTTTTGCAAAGTTCAAATGGGTCAAATTATATAATCAGTAGATAGGGCAAGCAAAAACTCATCACCTACAAGTCAATCAGAACTCAGCTGCTGTAACTATGACATAAAGGATTATTCTGCAGGTGACTGTACCTGTCCTGAACACAGATCAGTAAGCACACAAGGCAGCACGTGGTTGGTGTGTCAGAGCTGTTGGATAGTAGCGGAGCTGCTGGGAGATTTATGGCTAGCTGTCTCAAAACCATCTCAGGCCTAACTAATTAGCATCTTAAATATAACTGTTGGTGGGCCTGGTACTTGTAAGTTCACGGTTCAACAGAAGTGTATGATCTTTAGCATCTTCTGTCTCCTGCTGGGGTTCCTCCATTGCTCCAGCCCCCATATCCTTGGACTCAGAGGAAGCTCCACGATCAAGAACTGCACCTTCCTGGTAATCTGCCTCCTCCTCCTCCTCATCTGAGTCATCCTGTGGGTGAGTTATGACATTACCCTCCCCAAAAGGGTTTTAAACAACAGTAGTTCTACATGCACTAAGTTTACAAGAAAAAGGGAATACAGTCGGAACCCTGCATCCACAGAGGATTGGTTCTGGGCCCCACCATGGATAACAAAATCTGCAGATAATAGCGAATGCTGGACTTCCCTCAATGCCACCACTTGAAGCCCCATGGAGAAGGGAGGGGGAGGTGAGCTCATCTCCTCCCTCCCTCCCCTGTCCAACCCCCCCCGCCAGCTCCTCCTCCTCCTCCACCACCACCACCAGAACACACACAACCCCATGGAGAAGGTAGAAAGGAGGCAAGCTTGCCTCCACCCTCCATCCCCCGTCCAACACTCTACCAGCTCCACTGAACCACCAAAACCCTCCTGGGGGAAGGGAGGGGGGAGGCGACCTCACCTCCTCCCTCCCTCCCCATCCAACCCACCACCAGTTCTGCTGCTGCTACTGGAATGCCCCCAACACAGAGAAGGAAGAAAGGAGGTGAGCTTGCCTCCTCCCTCCCTCCCCCATCCATCCCCACCAGCTCTGCTATACCACCAGAAGCCCTGCGGAGAAGGGAGAAGGGAGGCGAGCTCTCCTCCTCCCCTACCTCTTCCGTCAACCCCCCCTCCGCCATCACCATCTTTGGATAATTGAATCAGCAGATGGTGAATCAGCAGATACGGGGGTGGTACTGTATAATCAACATGGCTTGGATAGTCGTAGCAACAGATCTCTCAAACCATAAACAAAAAAGTGATTTCCTTTTAAAGGAAAAGTGCACAATTACTAAAAATTATGTTTCATCTCCTTAAGCATTTGACAGTGATGGAGCATATGAATGAAGTCTTTCAGCTGAACAGTCTCTGTTTGTCCAGTCTCTGCTTGAAGACTTCAGTTGATGAAAAGACCATCACCTCTTAAAGCTTAAGAGATTTCTAAGGAAGGTTTTAAAATGAGTTTCAAACCTGTCTTCTGGCTCATTGAAATCGTTGGCCTCAGCTAAAGGAAACCAGATAATAGTTCACTTATTATAAGGCCTGATTTGTTAGTATACTCTCTGAAGATTTCTGAAAAGTGCAAACAAGATTCAAATCAGTTTAAATATTGATTGACGTTTGGTCTACTAAATATAAGGAAGCAAAGGGTTATAATTTTTCGTTCTGAAGTTCATAAATCCATGTCAAGTATCCATATGTTTTGAGTAGCAAAAAACTTACAAACTAAAATTAAAAAGATGTACATAATGCCAAAAATAATATTGGTTCATAATCTCATCAGAATAATTTTGCAGATACCCAAGAAAGATTATACTTGGAGATTGAATGAAGACATGTTAAAAGATGAAGATTTTGTTTAATAAGACTAAAAAAGGGATCCAATTTTATTTTGAAACAAATAATTTGGAGGAACTACCTATGAGACTAATTTGGGATGCATCTAAAGCAACTATCAGGGGCTTGTTCCTACAAAGAGGTTCAGCAGTTAAGAAAATGAGAAGAGAGAAGTCGGATCGACTTATGGTAGACCTAAAAACAAAAGAGGAGGAACTAAGAAAGAATCCACAGAATTTGAAAGTTCAAAATTAGATCAAATTAATTCAAAAACTGATAGATACAGAAGTAACAGAAGAAATCGGAAATAAATTTAAGACAATGAAACAAAGACATTTTGAACAAACGAATAAAGTGGGAAGGTGGTTAGCATATAGGCTGAAAAAAAGAATCTGAGAAGAAACTGATAACAGATGTCAAACTGAATGGGAAAATATGCTCCACACAAGAAGACATTAAAAAATTCCTTCTTAAAATATTATGCAAAATTGGACAAAGAACAAGATCTGGACTTGATATCAGAAAAGGAGATGAATAGATATATCAAAAAATACACTTATGTGACGATATCTGAAGAACAAAGATCAAAATTAGATGTCCCTATTGCAGTAGAAGAAATCTTTGATGCAATTAAACAACTGAAACCTTTGAAATCGCCGGGAGTAGATGGCTTCACTTCTGAATACTACAAAACCTTTGAAGAAGAAATAATTATACATCTACAAAAGACTTTTAATCAGATAATGTATAAAGGAATTCCAGACTCATGGAAGGTGACTAACATTACATTAACCCCAAAAAGGGAAGGATAGATCTGAAATTAAAAATTATCATCCAATATCCTTGTTGAACGTAGACTATAAAATCTATACAGTGATTTTAGCCAACAGATTAAAAGAGGTACTACAAGATATTATACATTATGATCAAAATGGATTTCTTCTGGGGAGATTAATGAGTAATAATATAATGACAATCTTGAATGCAATAGAATACTACGAGAGGGCAAATGATAAGAAAGCAGCCTTGATCTTTGTGGATGCTGAAAAAGCCTTCAACGGTGTTCGATGGTCTTTCATGATAGAAGTTATGAAATAATTGAATTTTGGCAATACATTTATAAAATGTATAGAACTGTATATAAATATAAAATGTATAGAACTGTATATAAAAGGTATAGAAATCAGACTGCATACTTAAGAATAAATGGCAAAAAGACAAAACCTATTACTATACAAAAAGGGACTAGACAAGGCTGCCCCCTTTCACTTTTGTTATTTATATTATCTTTAGAAATCCTAAATAACAAAATTAGGAAAAAATGACAGAATATATATCATATATCTATATCTATCTATCTATCTATGTAGGAAGATGAATTTGGAATAACTTATTAGATTCCTATTGGTTAGAATAACATAGGAGGTCAATTGAGAAAAATATGGTAGTTAAGGGATTGGTTGTTATGTATTATTTTGTTATTTTGAAGATGTATAAAAATTAAGAGATACCGGTTAATAAGACTATGGAATATAACTTATTTTGAAAATACTGTATATATAATAAAAAAAAATCTTAATTTAAAGATCAGGCCCAACATTTATGCATAATTCGACAAACATGACAACCTGTAGGTAATAAGCACTTCTGATTTCATCAGATATACCAGAAAGCATCTGGTCAGGAAGGGTAAAAGAGATCTCCCCTCCTCCTTGTCACTTGCAGTATTTGAACTATGTGCTAAATATTGTAATCAGAACACAAAGAGAAACCTGATCAAAATGCTATCTGATTTGAATTTTATTTCTTCCCATTTCCAACATTCTAGGGAGTTGTCAAAATGGAAGATATAATGCTGATTACTGCTCATTAAGGCAAATTTGCAGCAGTGTTCATTTGTCTCCATAGTCCTTTGGCAAAATTGATTGTATGTGAAGCTATCCATGTTTGAAATGCACATGCAGCCATGCCTGCAAATCAAGATGGTGGCTGAGTAAATTATTTATTTATTTAATTTTTATGCCACCTTTCTCCCAGAAGGGACCCAAGGCGTGTTATTATTCTCTACAAATTGTTGCTGCTGCACAGTATTTTTTAAAAAAATGTAAATCAAAGCTGCACAAGTGCAACTTTCTGCTTGGATGTCCAGATGTGCAATACTGTGCAAGCCCGTGCATTATTTGAAAAACCTCGGGGAAAACCTGGAAGGCTTTTCCCACACAAGTGATGGAATGTTTGGCCTCCCTCCTTCTGAATACTGTGAATCTCATTTACAGCATGTTGGGACAAAATCCTTGAATTCTAAGAGGAGTATTTTCATCATCTAGACAACCTCTAGAAGTCATCCAATAAAAACTATAAATAGCTTGCCTTTATGCTCAATGGCTCTAGGGCATGGGTGGGTAACAGATATTGCTTGGCTGCAACATTGTTCATCCTTCATATCCTTTCACTATTGGCCACACTGTCAAGGCTGTATGGAAGTTGTAGGCAAACAAAAATCTAAAGGACCATAGTTGTTTTCCCCTGCTCTAGGTAAGGCGGGTGTAGCTAAGTTGAGGCAATCTGACCTCCCAATATGAAATCTCCCCCTCCATGAAATCCCTTCAGTCCCCAAATCTCTAGTATTGCAGAGAGTGAGATACTGAAAATTGTTGACACCTGGAACTCATACATTTGCTGTGTTCACATTCCCTTGGTAACATTGCCTGCCTCTTTTCTTTGAGTGCCTGAACTGTATCTTCAAATGCTCAATCTAAGTTTTAAGTTAATGCAATGCTAGAAATTTGAGGTCTGAAGGAAAAATTCATTTTCAGAGAAAAAGTCTTATTTGAAGGTAGCAATGTCCTGATTCCAACCCCCCCCCCCACAACCATAGCTATACATCTACCTCTAGGACAAAGGGAACTGTCCATACTCTCTATCCTCTACCACCTATGGAATTCAGATTTCACCTATATGTTGTGTAACTAGGGACTTTTTCGGATGGGCTTTTATAACGCGAGCAGCCTTGTCCCTGTTGCGAGGCTGCTGAGCTGCAGGGCATCCCTTTCGAATGACCCTCTCCCCTGCCGGTACTGTTGTGTAACCGCGGGGACACTGCAATGTTATATTTGGCGGTTTTCTAATCACGAAAGTTTATCGTGATTAGAAAACCGCCAAATATAACATTGCAGCATCCCTGCGGTTACGCAACAGTACCAGCAGAGGATCAGCAGGGGAGAGTGTCATCCGAAAGGGACGCCCTGCAGTGCAGCAGCCTTGCAACGGGGATGAGGCTGCTTGCGTTATAAAAGCCCATCCGAAAAAGTCCTAAATCAATCCTTTAGGAGTCCTCTTATAGAAATACTAACAAGGCAATTTTTCTGCTTTTTGGGGAGAACTTCTTTCAATCTTGCCTGTCTAACTAATAACAAACCTTTGAAGGGAGCTGTTGGTAGTGGCATTATAACTAAGACTCTGTCCTACCAAGTACTTAACTACTCACACACACTACAAAATAGATGGTTGGTTGGGTGTACCTCCCCCCTCAGGTATTGGACCTAAGTAGCTTTAAAGGGGAAATGGTGGCAGTTGTGTACCTTCAAGTTGTTTTCAACTTATTGTAGCTCTAAGGCAAACTTATCATGGGGTTTTCTTGACAAGATTTATTCAGAGGGGGATTGCCTATGCCTTCCTCTGAGGCTGAGAGGGTGTGACTTGCACATGGTCACCCAGTGGGTTTCCATGGCTGAAGACTTTCAAACCTTGGTCTCCAGAGTCCTAGTCCAATGCACAAACCACTACACCATGCTGGTTCTCTGTGGCAGTTACATGTCTGTAAGTAACAAGCACGGCAGCTCTCAGTGACAGCAGTGGGTTGTGTGTGAAGAGAAGAGATAGCTGAGAATGTTTTTCCTTAGGCTGTTGTTGTTTAAAGAAAGTTTCTAAAATTCACAAATTTTCATCATAGTTTTTTAAAATGGATGTGGGAGAGAACAGAGTTGAAAGAGCTTCTAGTGCAGGCAGATAGACTAGTGTGCTTAGCTCTTATCAATCTGCTTTGATTCTCATGTAAACAAAAATGTTTGTGATGCCAAATAACAGATACCACTTCTTTTTCCTGACATTCTTTTTCTTCATTTTTATCAGCGACATGCCAGTCAGGTAAAACAAGATGCTCTTCATGCTGCTCTAGCTATTGAATTTTTCCAGTTCAGATGGCTGAAACTTTTAGTTGGGAAATTTTCAACAAGAATTTACCATTCTTTTGCACATTTCTTCATAAGCTTGAAAGAAAGACCTCAGCTTTTAATAAATAAATAAATAAATAAATAAATAAATATGAGAAAAAAGAGAAGCTGAGAGATGTATCCTTCTCTAAAGGAAAGAATGTTAACCATGTGCAGGCCTGTCTTGCTACATGCAGAAGCTTCTGCACAGAGATGACAGAATCATAGAATCACAGACTCTTAGAGTTGGAAGGGACCACAAGGGCCATCTAGTCCAACCCCCTGCCATGCAGGAATTAACAACTAAAGCACTCTTGAAAATTGCTCATCCTTATTGGGTACTATCTCTCTCTGTGGTCCAACATCCAAAATTGTCCATCCAAAATGCTTTGTAAAAAGTTAAACTTGCAGAGATCAGCTGTGCAGTAGTGGAGAAGACTCAGTTCCTCTGATTCTTCATCCCTGGCAAACTTGGAGTTGTTTTGGAAGAGGCCACCTTATACATAAGCCTATCTTGCCACACTGGCCGGTGGATTTTGGAAATTGAAATCTAAAATATGAAACTTCCAAGCTCTGGTTTTGTGTCAGATCAACTGGCTACATGAATTTGTAATTGCCTATTCTTTTCTATTTCTTTTCTATTTTACAAAATATGTTACTAATTCTACTCTGCTATGTGTGATTTTAGGCAGAAAAATATCAAAGCAAATGATTCTAAGATTTTGATGAAGGCACTCAGCAGAAATGTAGTCTGGCACTAATTGACATTTGTTAATGAACATATGGGCTGCTTAGCTTTTTGCTATACTGTTGTTAAGTGTTTGAGTATATAACATGCTGTGAAATACAAATTCAACTGACATGGAACGAATGACTTTTTACAGGTAGAAAAGACAATAACCTGCTGATTCTTGTTTCTTATGTTTTATGGCCAGTGTTCTGCTCAATAAATATTCATAGATGATGGGTGAGAACATCCATGCTGGGATATGCTGCTGTTGCTATCAGAGTGTCATCCTGATCTAATATGTATCAGAGCCAATTTATATGTTACCTATATATAATCTATTTTAGCTGCAGCAATAGCACTTCTATTTCTATACTGCTTATCAGTGCCAAAGCACTCCCTAAGTGGTTTACAACGTGTTAGTTAATTGCCCCCAACAAACTGGGTACTCGTAAGTACTATACTACTTATTTTACTTGGTACAATGACTGCACAATTATTCACAGTTTTCTCCTTGATTACATTAGCAGTGTTTTACAGAAGTAAATACCTGTAGCCATTTATTTCAGGGATGGTTCAGGTTCATTTTCTCTCACATTTAAATTTAGTAAATTATTGTAAAATCTGGTTTTAAAAATGAACTGAAAGAAAATTTTCACCCATCGCTAAAGGGTGGTCATACCTCTAGGGACTTGTCTATACACGGCAATAAAATGTGGATTGGGGTGCAGTAACAACAATTCGCAGCACCCTTCATTTGTCTCCACATTTTTTTCCAAGATCACGGGTATGCAAAGTTACCCATGTTTGATGTTCAAACAGTTCTCAGTGGAGAACTGAGTATTGAATATTGAACTGAGTGTAGATTGTCAAACATTGAGGGGTAAAACTAAAAATTGTGAATAAAGAAATTGTGAATGCTGAAAATTTGAGTAGAGAGCATAAATATTGAGGGGTGAAATTTGAAAATTGAAATTTAACACTGTAGAATTAGAAGGCGAAGTTAAGAAGCTAATTGTAAAAAGTAAGCAAGAGAGTTTTAAGGCAGATGGAAAAAATACTGAGTTAGTACTGATAAAACTATAATCTATATTTTTATATATAGATATTATTATACACAGTACAGTACAGAAGCCTTACTATTATTTACTATTCCCCTATTTCTTTGTTTGAGGAAATTGACTTGAAATCTGACCTGAAACTTGATATTTGAAATTCAGAATTTAAGGTTTGAAACTTGCAATTTGAAATTCAAAATCTGAAATCTGAATCCTGAATATTGAAATTTGAATTTGAATTTGAACTTGATTATAAGATATTGGAAATTAAATATTATATGTTGACTGTTTAATATTGATGACTGAACATTGAAGGTTGGAAGTTGGAATTTGAGATTGGTAACTAGTTTTGGAATCTGAATGTAGATTGCAGAAGGTCAGTTAGTTTCAGTTAATATAACAAGTTAATAAGGCGATAGATAGATAGATATCTCATCAATAAATATAATTATTGGCATAATACAAAGATATGTGCACGAATATATACAAGTACACATATATAGAGAGAAGATACAGAAATAAAACAACTTACCTTGATATTATATTTATATTTATATTATATTATATTTAAAAAGTGACAATATGGCATCTGGAGTTAGATCTAAGACTTATACAACTACACAAACCATCTTAACTAGAAGGGGATCGATAGAAGCCCCAGCAAAGCAAACAGAGATTAATATGCAAATATTACAAGACCTACATGAGCTTAAATGTGAAGTGAAGGATGATCTTCGAAACCTGAGGAAGGAACTGAAAGCTGACATTGAAAAAATTGGGAAAAGGGTAGATAATTGGCGACAGAGATTATTAGCCTGAAAAAAGAAGTGGACGACGTAAAGAAAAGAACTCAAGCTTTGGAGAATAATGCGGAGGTGTTAGTGGGGGAGCAGGAAAGAGTAAAGGATCTTAATTTAATACAAGAACTAAGATATAGAGATAGATGTGTCAAACGTAGGGGAGTCCCAGAAAAAATAAAAGAGAATTTGCAAGACAAAATAATCCCACCTTTAGCATCATTTTTGAAAATGTCGGAAGAGACTCTATTGTCTCAAACTGATAAGATCTTTAGAATAAATTCAACCATAGCAAAGGAGAGGAAATTACCATGGGATGTGGTAGTGACCTATACTAAAACAATAACCAGGGATAGTACCATTCAAAGAAGTTTTGAAAAGAGATTGGAAATAGATGGTTGTGAAATTCAGATATTTAAAGAGACTCCCCCTGAGATCCTTAGAAGGAGAAATGATTATAAATTTCTAATGCAAAAGCTTTCGCAATGTGGTATAAGCTACAGGTGGGAACAGATTGAAAGAGTATCATTCCTCTATCGTCAAAAAAGGCACAGAATTAATACCATTGAAAAAGCGAAAGAGTTTTTGGAAAAGCTACTATGGGATGAGAGGAAATATGATATGAAGAGATGGAAGAAAAAAGAGGCAAACAAGGAGGCAGATGAGGAAACTCAATTAAATAAAGAGTCTGTGTCAAAAGACGATGCGAATGAAGAGAGTGAAAATGAACGATAAGATGATGAGGAGGAAGGCTCAAAGGTGGATAAGTCTGAGGAAGAAGATGAAGAAGAGGATAAGAAGGAAGAAGAAAACTCTACTAACAAAGATCATTCTAAAGAATAGGTTACTTAATCTCACTTAAAAATGGCAATAGCTATTACAACATGGAATGTGAATGGATTGAACACACTGGGAAAAAGGAAAAAAGTGTTCCACTACTTAGGAAAATTAAATTCTGATATAATTCCCATCTAAGAAACAAGGATTAGAGAGCAGGATAGAAGCTACTTAATTAATAATAAATTGGGCCGATTATTTATATCATTAGCGGATCAGAAAAAAAAGGGGAGTTGCAGTCTATGTGAATAGCAAGTATGAAGCAAGAGAGGTATTAAGGGATAAGAATGGACAATACGTTGGTGTAGAAATAAATCAGAAAATAAAGTTGATTGCATTATATGCCCCACTAGTGAAGAAGAATAACTTTTATGAGAAATTAAATACAGACCTTGGTAAATTAGAGGCTGAAACCTTGATTGTTACAGGAGACTTTAATGGTGTTTTAGTACAAGAGATAGATCATTCTTAAAAAGTCACACACAAAAAACAACCCAGGGTATCTTGCCTACAAATTGTTTTGAAATATTGGAAGATCATAATCTGATTGACGCATGGCCATTCAAAAAAGAAAATGAAAGAGGATATACCTTTTTCTCAGAGGTGCATAAAACATGGTTGAGGATTGACATGTTTTGGGTTGCAAAGAATTTAAGTACTAAGATAAAAGAGATTGATATTGTACCCAAGGTTATCTCAGATCATAATCCATTAAACTTGATAATAGAAATTAAAAAGAAAAACTACACTTGGAGATTAAAAGAGTCCCTTTTAAAAGATGAACAATTTGTTCGGAGACTCAAAAGTGAGAAACTTTTATTTTGAAACAAACGCATCATCAGAAATTTTACGTAGGATAAAATGGGATGCATTTAAAGTGACAATAAGGGAGCTCCTCCTATAAAGAGGAGCGGAGATATGTAAGCAAAAAAAAAGAGAGAGAGAGAGAGAAAAGAGACAAATTAATAGAGAAATTAAGAACTAAAGAAAACCAACTAAGACAAGATCCAAGGAATAAGGAAATTTTGAGAGAGCTAAAAGTAATTCAGAATGATATAAATCAGGAATTATTGGAGGAAATTGGCTATAAGCTAAAGAGAGTAAAACAATTATTTTGCTAACATCAATAGAGTGGGAAGGTGGCTGTCACATAAAATTAAAAAAGATGCTGTAAAGAAACTTATCACGGAGATAAAAGAAGGGGATAAAAGGTATACCAATCAACAAGAAATAATATTGAAATTTGTTCAATACTTTGAGAAACTATATGCAGACGTCCAAGTAAATACTCCTGATTTCGCTAAATTGAAGGAGTATATTAAGAAAAACAGTATAGGGAATCTGATGGAAGATCAGAGGAAGAAATTAAATCGTCCGAAAACACTCCAAGAAATTTCAAATACTATACGCAATTTGAAAACAGGAAAGTCACCGGGTCTGGATGGTTTCACAGCCGAATTCTATAAAATATTTGAGGAAGATATTATAAAACACTTGCAGGAGGTTTTCAATAAGATAAAAAATGATGGTATCCCCAAAAAATATGGGAAATAGCTGAGATAACGTTGATCCCAAAAGAAGGGAAGGATGCCTCAGAAGTTAGAAATTACCAACCGATATCACTTCTGAATGTTGACTACAAAATCCTGATGACAATTCTGGCTAATAGATTAAAAGTTATTTTGCCTGAACTCATACATCAAGGTCAAAATGGCTTCATCCCGGGAAGATTTCTAAGGAATAATATCAGAATAGTCCTGAATGTATTAGAATACCATGAGAAGCATTGTGATAAAAAGGTGGCCTTAATTTTCACAGATGAGGAAAAGGCCTTTGACAATTTGAGATGGCCATTTATGAAAGCCATGTTGGAAGAAGTAGAAGTGGGTTTAGATTTTCTAGGATACATAAGAGGCATATATCAAAATCAGAGTGCATCTATATTAACCAACAGGGAGAGGTCAGAAGGAGTCAGCATTCAGAAAGGGACGAGACAAGGGTGCCCTCTGCCACCACTTTTATTTATATTATCTATGGAGGTCCTAAATAAACAAATTAGGGAAAACCAACTGATAAGTGGTCTGAAGGTGAAAGGGCAAGAACATAAAGTATTAGCTTATGCAGACGATTTATTGCTTATATTACAAGACCCTTTAGATAATATAGATAAACTAATGGAAATAATGAAGATTTTTGGGGATTTCTCTGGATTTAAAATAAATAAGGAGAAAACTGTTATATTGCCTAAAAACCTGACGAAGGAAGAAGAAGGGGAACTGAAAAGCAGGAGCAGATGTAAAATAGAGAAAAAGATCAGATATCTGGGAATATGGATAACTAAAAGAAATAGAAATCTGTATGAAGCCAATTATAATCAGACATGGAAACAAATAAGATTAGACCTCAAGAAATGGCAAAAGTTGAATTTCTCATTATTAGGCAAAATTGCCATAATTAAAATGAATATTCTTCCAAGAATATTGTACTTGTTTCAGAATCTCCCAATTATAGTAAATGAAAGACCCTTCTCGGAGTGGACCCAAGATCTTAAAAATTTCATATGGAATGGGCATAAAATGGTCTTCATTAACAGATGTCAAAGACAGAGGCGGTGCAACTCTTCCAAATTTTATAAGGCAAGTGGAGTAATCTGGCTGGAAGATTGGATAAAACAACAAAACCATAAACTCATAAATTTAGAGTTAGAAGATGCATGATACAGTATACATGGATACATGTGGTGTGGGAAATTATCTATTGACAAAGAATTTGAAAATCATACCATCAGGAAGGCCCTAATGAAAATTTGGAAAACAATTAAGCAAAACAAAATTATAGGAACATCCCATGGTGGATATCACTGTTAGAAGCATGCCAAAAGAGGTGGACAAATCAAGAGATATGGATTAAATACAGAGACTTGATAATCTGGCAGGATGGAACACCTCTTCCCTTGAAAACAAGGGATGAACTTAAAAACCAGGGTTACGATATACATTGGTTCACATACCACCAAACACTCTAAATTTAAGGAGGATAGGCGAGAATACAACTTTGATAAAGATGATAATGAATTTGATAAAATCATTTGGGCACAAATAGGAAGAAAATGGCTAAAATTTATAGATTACTTCTAGACAGAGACTTGGAGTCAGAGGTGGTTAAAGACTCTATGATTAAGTGGGCAAGGGATATAGGGGAGCCAATAACTATAGAACAATGGGAAAATGCTTGGAGGAGAACAAATTATTTTACGGCTAGCCAAGACCTGAAAGAAAATCACCTAAAAATTACTAATAGGTGGTACCTAACACCAGCAAGAATAAGTAAAATGTACAAATTAGAAAACAAAAACTGCTGGAGATGTGATAAGGAGGTAGGTTTGCTATACCACATGTGGTGGGGATGCAAGATTATAAAAAAATTTTGGGGAAAAATACACAAAGCAATTCAGAAAATATTGAAGATCTTGTACCCACTGGACCCCAAACTGTATCTTCTAAATATAACATCGATATTTGAGAAACGAGAGGAGAAACTTCATTGGAGGGTACTCCTATACTGTATTACAGCAGCAAGGCTAGTAGTAACTGCAAATTGGAAAAATAAAGAGGCCCCAGATGTGGAGGGTTGGCTCTATAAACTGCTTGAGATGAAAGATAATGATGAGCTAACTCAAATAGCTAATAAAGGTGATATTGAGAAAATCAATTCGGACTGGACCCCAATACTAGAATATTTGAATATACGATGGAATATTCAAATGATGAACGCTTAGATTAGTGAGTTAATTTGGGACAGCAGGAAATTTAGGATATCATCAAGGGGAAAAAAGAGGTTATAGGAAGTGGCAAAATGCAGGTTAAAGAGAAAGAACATGGTAAAAATAATGGGAGTGGGAGTAAAAGCTAATCTTATAAGAACAAGTAAAATTGAATGACGATAACATGATAGACTGTTGGAACAGAAGGATAAGTGCAGCTTAGTGATTTATTACAACCAGACTGAGCACACATAATGGTGGAAGTCAATGGAGATTAAGTAATGGAACACTCTGTAATTAATATCCTGCTTGTATTGTATGATCATATGTAAAACCCAAAAATAAAATTAAAAAAAAACAAAAAACAGGCATGCCTGTGAATCAAGATGGCAGGCATGAGTGAATTACTTGTGGTTTTATTCTCACCAGTTGCTGCCATCAAACAGCATTAAAAAAAAAACCGCAAATCCAAGGTGCGATCTTCCACTTAAATAAACAAGGAAAAGACTGTCTTATAGCCTCAGCACTTGATCGCTATGGCAAAAATCCAACATGGTGGTTCCAGGCACTGCCCTGCCAGCAAGCTCCACCCCCTGTGCACATCTGACAAATCAACTTTCCAGTTCCACTCATACTGGGAAAGCACAGCAAAGTGAATCTGTTCTCCCAAATGAGCAAGAATGCACATTTCCTTCAGAGTTGTTTTTTTTAAAAAAAAAAGTTTCAGGAAATGCCACAAAGGCTTTTCCTGTGGAGTATATGGTGTTTTTGGCCTCTTCCTTCCAAATACAGTGAATTCATATAGGATCCCATCAGGACAAAAGGTGTTCTTCTTGAATTCTATGAGGAGTATTTTCATCATTTATACAAGCCCTAAGTTTCACTTTATCTTTCATTAATTTTTTGTGAATTTTTGTAAGTTCTGATAAAAGATGAACTGAGTAGAAATGTTAGACCACCCCTGGATATGTGAAGGCATGTGGAGGAAACGGAAGAAATCAGGAATAAAACAGTGCCCCCTCCATTTTCCCCACAAATCCTTATTTTTCCAAAAAAAATAGGGAGGGGATCAATGTTTTCTATTAGAATGATACATTTATTGGCCCCTGCACATTCTTTATAAAAAACCAGTTGACTTTTAAGTAACACCAGGTGTAACACTGCAACTCAAAGTGCTAGTCTGTAGGCCACTGCCACTATGAGAGCTATCAGCAGCCAATTCACAGCAATTTTTTTCAGGAAAGAAAATAGCAGTTTTAGCCAGTGGGCAAAAATAAGGTACTGATTCCTGGCACATTAAGGGTGGGGGATGCCAGTCCCTCCCGCCACATCAGGTAGCCTGAGAAGCATTGATGTACAGGATCATATTATTGTAATTTCTGGCTCTGGCTTTTTTTTTTTTTTTTTTTTTGGTGGGAGTGAGTGCTTTATGTCTACTTCACTAAAGAATCAATAGAGACAAAATGATTTTTCTTGTTTTATCAATAGTGGTGGTTTCTTCTTTTCCTTCTGTTGCTTGATTCACATAAACTGGCAAAACTAAAGAGATTTCTCACATTCAAGTGTTCGTTTCAGTAAGGAAAAAAAAATCTTTATGCATAACCATGAAACAACACAGTTATTTATCAATATAGTGAATTCCAGGCCAAGCCCCCACCCCCATTCCCAGTTATTGATCAGCAGCTGCTGTGATCTCTTGCTGCTTGGGGAGTGGCTAACTAATGTTCCCATCCCTCTCGTGTGGGCAACTTCCACTGCAACAGGCAGAAACAGGGTCCCTGTCACAATCCCCTGCCTCACACAGTGGAGAGCACTTACATAAAGGAATGGGTTGATGGGAAAGCAGTTGTCAGCTAGCTGGCATCAACAGGGAAACAGACCACCATGGACCTCAGAGTCTGCTAACTGGCAAGTGGGGATTGAAGGACTTTCATGGTCCCTATGTATTTCCTAAATGAGGAGACAAATGTGTAAGTCTTGGCTACACATTCATAACTACCCAATAGAATTCTGGCCATAACAAAAAGCATATTCTTTTTGCATATATTTTCTGAATAAACTGTACTTTTAATCTACCAAGCATGATGATTTTTATGCCAAAGCAAGCTATCATACATTTTATGTTCCTAAAGTAACAAAGTGGCTTTCCATCTGTAAAAGGGTGATACTACTGAATTTTTCATTTTTTTCTGAAAATTATCATTTCCAACAAGCAACAGATAAAAACTGCATTCTCCCCATCACCACCACCATGACTTCAATGTTTCTGGGAAATTTTGGAATTTATTTCCTATGTATTTGTTTTAAAAGGCCCAAGGGAGCGAGGACAGTACATAATGTGAATATTCCTACATTGCCCACATGGTGTAACTCAACCACTGCAGGCAAAGTTTTGCAGGATAAACTGCCAATAAATTGAAATGTGTAGATTACACTATGGTTTTCCATTTTGACTAATGGGCCTAAGCATAAAGGAACATCCATATTCAAGCACACTTCTAATTAATGTAGCAACAGGTGATGGACATCACTTTTTTTTTTTACTACTAAAGGTTGAATTTTCTTAGCTACTTTGCATGTAGATGTCTTCTCTATACCACCTTTTCTCTTCAGAGTGCTCATTGCTTTTCACAGCTGTAGGACCTGTGACCAATAGGACTTTGCTAGGAATTAGGATTCCACAAATAATTTGGATTCCTGGTTGTAATATCTAAACTTAACCCAGACAATTTGATTATGTGGTAGTTCTAACTTACACTCTTTATTTGGTGTGTGTGTTTAATCTCTTTCTACCTACCATCACTGATTCAGTCTTTCCTTTGCCAGAATTTAAATAATCTAGTCCTCTAAGGACCCACCCAAACCAGCTGCAAACATTTGGATCAAACTTTAAGGCTTTTATTCTTAAGGAACCTGAAGGTTGATACCCAGTGATCTAGACACTCAAACATATCCAATGACTCTTTGGTCCTGAAGGCTACAGACATATCTTAATTCAATAAAATTAGTTAATTCATTCTTAAAGCAACACATGGTTCTGTCCCCTTAATGTGCATAGCAGTTTTCTAAGTTTTGTGGGCTATTGGAGAGAGACACCATTTTTAAATTTTTTTTTTTGTCACATTCCTTCCAGTTAACTCCAACTTATTGCAACCCTCTCATAGGCTTTTCTTCGCGAGATGTATTCAGATGCATTTTGCCATTGCCTTCCTCTTGGGCTGAGAGATTGTGACTTACTGGGTTTCCATGGCTGAGCCATGTGTTGTTCAAACCCTGGTCTCCCAAAGTCCTAGTGCAGTATTCAAATTACTATACCATGCTGGCTCCCATGATTTTATTATAATAGGTTTAAATCTATTTCTTATCTTTGAGACCATGGTCTTTCCAATAAAACAGTAAAAATCAGTGTCATGTTATAGAAACATTTTAAATTTTAATCATTAAAATTTACATCTTGACTATTTAGATGCTATAAAATACCATACCCTCCAACTGCCCTAATTTGCCAGGGACAGTTTCAATCAATTCTCTGCCATACCCTCTTTTCAGCTACTTGTAAAATGTCCCAGTCTCTCTCTCTCCCCCTCCCGCTCTTCCCCTTTATCCTCACCTTACTTCAACAGGTGCAAACTGAGTACAAAGTTGGCACTCAGTTAACTTAGTAGGGGGGAGAGGAGAGGAGAGGGTGGAATCTTGCCCTTCCCGCTAGGTTCAAGCAAAAGCAAACTGCTGCAGCCTCTCCTTGCTTGTGTGTTCTTCCTCATTAATAACTTTTGCCATCTTGGCCACACTTTTGTGTTGCTTGGCCACACATGTCCTAGTTTTCATCTGTGAAATGATGGCGGGTATGAAATCCCAAAAACTCAAACCAGGTTTTCCTACAGAAAAATAATAATAATAAAGAGCCTTCTTCTTTCTCTCAAGCACCATGTCACTTTGTTAGAAGAGGGCTTAGTTGGCCTGTTTTCTTCTTTGCTGCATCCCCAGCAATTGGTTGGCAGCAACCAATTGAACAGGAATCAGGTGACCCATTGGGCCAAACAGATTCTGTCTGTTTGTAAAAAGCACCCAACTCTAATCACATTCTTGTGTCTGAAGTGATCTTTGACCCTGTTTGACTGCCTTGCTTGTCTCCAGGTCACCAGCCATGCCATTTTATCTAAGCAGTTACTTAATTTTTTTACTGTAAAGGAAAAGCTTGGTAGAGAACCTTTCCAGTGTAGATTAATTGGAAATAAATAAATATCATTTTTTCTCCTGATTGGATTAACAAACAATACAGACAGTAATAGATTCTGTTTTCTAGGAGATACTATGCTGGAGATTGTCCAAATGACTAACCTCCTCCTTCAATATAGCTCACATTCAAAGGAATGCAGGGTTTTCTTTTTCTCCCTCCTCCCTCTCTTCCTTTCTTTCATTTGGTGCTAAGCTGCAGTAGAAATTTCCTGCTGACACAGTAGATTTCTTTGCAGGGTCAATATGTTAACATTACAATAATCGTTGCTGCTTCACATTATCTTCTCTTTCATTTGCCTTTACAACACCCGCTTCTGTTTAAAGAAATAAGGGGCAGGATTTCAGATATAAACCTTCCAAGTTCTCGTTTGGTTACTTCTACAGTGGTTGCAAAAGAGGCAAGATATGACCATTAAATTCCAATCAAGATCTCCCAACTCTACATATTTTGGCACTGAATGCAGAGGTTAACAAAGTTCACCCTAAGAAGCATTATAAAAGCAAGGAACGTTATAAGGTTTCATCTTCATGTCTCTTTTAAATGCATTAACAATACTTTAATATATGCTCATTGCCCTGTAATCCCCTAAGCCAGAGATATCTATCTTGTTTAGCAAACAGAGCTGTAAGAGAAATCTGCCTTATAATGAAGTAGACCATTGATCCATACTGACTAGCCACATCTCTCCATGTTTTCGTGAAAGATCCTAAAGCTACATGGAAATGCCAAAATTGACACTGGGACCTTTTGCATGCAAAGCATGTGCTCAACAGCCAAACTAGTCCAAAAAAATGCATGTGAAACCAGTGAAGTCTTGTGATCAATTGGGCCATAGCTCTCTAAGGACTTTATCACATGAGGCAGTCATCTCGCAGCAATCTCATTTTGGAAGCAAGCAGAAACATATTATAGTGGAGCAATAATTATCGCACCTCCGCTTCAATATCAGTGTGGTGCTGCACATTCCTTCTGCACTGCCTGCTTCTTCCCCATTATTGACCTACATATTTAGGGCATGCAGATCAGACCAGCAGAGGTGGCGGTAGCCAGATCATGAAGGTGGAAGTGGGGGAGGAGAGAGAACAGGACAGGGAGGACAGGGGAAGACAGATTGGGAGGGTGGAGGTGGGGGAGAGAGATCAGGACAGAGAGGGCGGGGGAAGCCAGATTGGGAGGGTGGAGGGGAAGAGAAAAAGATCAGGATTGGGAGGATGGGGGAAGCAAGATTGGGCCAGAAGATCAGAGCAGGAAAAAAACGCATAGGGGAGGGGGAAGAGAGGGAAGAGGAGGAGAACCCCACCCCCTTGTGCCACATGACAGCTGTCTCTTCTGTTTCTGAAGTGGAAGAGATAATTGCACAAGGGGAACTACTAGGAGAGCAGTGTTACTGGGGGTCATTGATGAGTTTTCCCCATCAGTGATAAGGTGTACTTCAGAAATGACTGAAGCACACACCACCAACGGGATGAAGACAAGATCATGCAGTAAGTACTCCCCAATAATGCTACTATCCTACTCTAGTCCCACGATAGAAGCCGCATGTTATAAAGTCCTAAGTAATGAACCAGAACTGTTATTGGGTTATGGGCTCCATCCTAATGACAAAATGATCCTTCTCCTCTGGCCCAATCATGGCTAGATATGCTCAGAGGACCTGGAGAGTTCAAAGACTAGGCATGGGGCAAATGGGCAGGAGATGCCTGTCCCTACTTATTGCTGGTCCGTTTTGGACTACTACAACTGGATACGAATCCCACACCCTCAAAGTATTAGTCATAGCATTCAAGGGCCTTGTCTGTGTTGTCCTCTGAATAGGACAACACTGGTTCATTGTTGTGGATGCACCACTTCCCACCCTACCAAACAATCTGTTCCTAATTCTGTTCATTGAAACCCAGACTAGATTTATCAGGATGTTGACCCAGAATGGTTGTGACTTGCTTATTCTTATGTAAGGGATGACACTAGACATTCTGCTTCCTGAGGCAGAAAAGGAAATAGTCCCCACCCTCCGTTCACACATTCTCTCTCTTACACATACCTAATTCAGTGAGTAAAGTACCAAGAAGTCAGCCATATTAGTTTGTCCAGGCAGGAAATCACACAGGTACTCCCTCCACATTTCTTGCTGAATATATACAATGACAGCAAAGTAAATAATGAACCATGTACTTCCCTTTCCATGAGATCTCATATCTGTTTCCTGAGGGATCTGTCTCACTCTGCCTGATAGTATGACTGGCCTGTACGTAACATAGGCTTGATAAAATATTGTGTATACATATTGGGTTAGATTCATACTGTGCTTCAGTGCCCCCAAAAGACCATTGAAACACACACACATTTCAAGTTCCTAACCCATGAGTTCTGACTATGGTCATACCATCATTTGCTGTGTCTTATTTCAGTAAACTTAGAGACATGTGATACAGTATGTTTAGAAAATTGCTCAAGAAGTCTTGATACCACAATATTGTGCCCATTTTTTATGTGTCAGAGGAATGTGAAATAATTCCAGCTCATGTACAGTTTTGGTCATGAAGAATTCTAGCAGGCCAACCCTATATTTCAAAGTTGCACTTCACCAGTCGCAAAAACATTCCTCTGATTGCACTGATTACCTCTTTGCATCTTCTGAGCTGATAAAGCGCTCTCTCTCTCTCTCTCTCTCTCTCTCTCTCTGGCTTCTCTTCGCAAACGAAAATTCAGGAAGGACTCATCCCGCGCTTTCTGCAAGCGCGCTGATGACTAAAAAGGCCAATCCGAGATAGACAAGTTTGGTTGCAGAAAGCACAGCAGAAGGTTTCCTTGGGTGATGTTTCCGGGTAGTGATTTTTTCTGCGTTATCGTTTCTCTCCAAGACTTGTTTGTTGTGAATTCTCAAATAAGGCTGCAGCATAAGCACACTACCAAACAGGCAATGCCTTATGAAAAAAAAGCCAAGTTTCAAAAAACAAAAGACAAATGGAGAACAAATATTAGCACTTCCCATCATTTCCCCAGGATGCCAAGTGACCTAATCCATAGTAACTGTAGTAATGAGTGACCCCCCATTACAACGCATAATCCAAGATGGCAGTGATTCAATTATACTATTCTCTGTCTCCCAAATTCCCCAAATATACTTTCTGATTTGCATTTGGCCTCCCTGTCTGTTTTGTTTTGGTTCTTTTCTTTTCTTTTCTTTTTTGCAGCCCCCACCCCCAATATTCCCAATGCCCCCTGCCATGGCAGTTCAACGGAGTGATGTCAAGGAAAGTTGTGATTTGCCTTTGAAATATGGCAACCAGTGTACATATATGCATAGATTATATTACAGTGATTACCAAACTTTAATCCTCCAGGTGTTTCAGACTTCAGTTCCTAGAAGCCTCAGCCACATTGGCCAAAGATAAGGGATTCTGAGAAGTGAAGTCCAAAACATCTGGAAGACCAGAGTTGGGAAACATTGGTTTACAAGCTGCCAGAAGCCTCCTAAAAGCACTGATCACCTTGAAAAGAAAGAACACACATCCCATGAATCTTGTTTCAAAGGCATGTTGTAGCTTGTTTCAATGATACCATGCGATTTCTTTCAGTGGCATATTGTGTTTTCCCCTCCCCCCATAGTAAGGTAGTGGTAGATTGTACCATCACCCAGTGTGTTCAGAAGACAGCACCCTGGATCCCACACACATGGAATTTGCCCACCTCTGTTCTGGATTAATTAGTTTCATTTTGGTTTTACTGTCATTCCTCCATCTTTTGGCCACACCATCCTGAAGAACCTGAATGAGATATAAGGAAGAATTTGTGCTGAAAGATGATGCAGAATTAAAAAAAACCACAACAACACAAAAAAGCAGCAGCAATGTAAAAGAAAATGACATAGTGGTTAAATGCCAGTACTGCAAGCCACACCACGTTAACAAGTTCGATTCCAGTGGGCTCCAAGGTTCACTCAGCCTTCCATCCTTTCGTAGGTCGGTAAATTGAGTACCCAGCTTGTGGGGGGCAATTAGCTAACACACATTGGAAACTGTTTAATGCAGTGTAGATGTGTAAATAGCTATTGCTTAAAACAATTTGTAAGCCGCTCTGATAGCCTTGTGGCTGAAGAGCGGGGTATAACTAACTAACTAAAAAAAAAAAAATTAACTGAAAGAGGTATAACCTTACAGTAGAAGACCTATGTATCCCAAGAAACATGGGGCTACTAAAAACTAAGTGCAAGATACACCATACCTCATGATATTAGTGTACTGTATATTCCCCTGTCCCTGTTCCTCATCCTTGGCTATTGCTTGTCACAAGGCAGAATAAATCTTAATGATGTGAGGATCATGACTGTTTGTACAGCATGTTACAGAAGGGAGGAAGGAACCTGATATGTGGCCACCATTTTTAGTCTAAGTGTGGGCCTTCCCTCAGCAGCTTAAGGCCATAGTCTACTCTTCTGGACAAACTGTTGTCATTCTCTCCATTTATCAACAAAGTTGTGTAGTTTTGTTTTTCTATCCAGTTTTAGCCTTATGAATCACATACCCCTCAACTGTCCCGATTGTGCTGCTTGTTTGGCCTGCTGATGTTGCTGCATTCATAAGAAGGTTTCATTTAGCTCAGTCTCCCTTGTGGCAAGCTTCAGTAAAACACTGGAGAGCTCAGAATAAAGTGCAGGGCTCATCTACACAAGGCAAAAAAACCAGAGTGCCTTGCAGTAATGGCATTTCACAGCAGCTGTGACTTGTCTTAATGGTGTTTTGCCCCCATAAGCTTTGCATGCAAGATGGTGGCCATAAGTGATTTACTCACATTTGTACTTACCTCAATTTGAGGCTTCTGAACTTTTTTTTTTTTAAAAAAATGATATCCAAGGTGAAATAGAGCAATTTTTTGATTTAATAGGAAATAAAAGAAACCCAACCAATAAAACACCCTTGGCTTGCTCACTAAGGCAACAATCCAACATGGCAACAGTGGACACTTGCCTTGTTAGCAAGTCCTGCCTCCCCCATGCTCACCTGGCCAATCAGCTTTGCACTTCTGCTCCTATGGGAAAGCAATTCATATTGAATCACTTGTCCCAATGATCAGGAATGCACATTCCCCTTGCTGTTTTTAAACATTCTGGGAAAAGCTGTGAAGCATTTTCCTGACATTTTGGGTCCCCTCCTTCCCAATACAGCAAAATGATGCAGAATGCCATTAAGACAGGTAGGATTCTCCTCACATTCCATGAGGAGCATTTTCACCATTTAAACAACCCTGCAGTGTCCTCTCAAATATGCTGCCAGTCCTGGTCCCATCGCTTAAACTGATTCCCAAGCTTTGCTTGGGCATATAGAAAGGAAATACACAATACATTCAGAGAATAATGACACCTGTCCTTCCCATGTCTCTCCACAATCAATTACAGTTCAAAGAACTTCCATGAGATTTCCCCTTCGTGTGTTTTTGTGCACCTGCGAACATGTGCAGTTTAAGCTGCATTTTATACATCAGCATGAGGTCAGCACTTGCTGCTCATGAATGTAGAGTGCCTACATAAACACTCTACAAAGTTAAGTATCCAAATACTGAGCTCTCTGTTCCTCACTTGTAAATTCATAAGATGCCCCATCCACACTTTAATGAATTCAGCAGCAAATCACCTATTAAATTGTAATAGTTGTGGATGGTAACCATAATATACAATACCCCAAATGCTTTGCTTGCTATAAAGTTGTTTTTCCCCCCTCTCAACCATGATAAGCATTTTCTTATTTTCCATATTTTAGAATGTATACATCAGCAATGATTCTTGAATTGCTCTGAAAAATACAGAAGCATGAAAAAGCTCTGATTTATTAAACCATTCCCTGAAGGCCCACACAGACTATGGAACAGTTTTCAATATTAGGTTATAGTGGAGTTTTGCCCAGTGAGAAGGCTATAAAGCTATTTGAGGATGTGCTTAGCTGGCTGGAGTCCTTTTTTCCCTTTTAGATTATAGTGAAATACTAATTTCAGGCAGTGCCAGGAGCATCCTTCTCCTTTGGGGTACTGATTATTACAATATTATTTGTTTGTACGTTGCTGCAGTTTCATATGAAAGGTTATATTGCCTGCAATGATAGTCCATAGTACCTTTAACCTGTAATTCTTAGAAAGATTGCCAAGAATATGCACCTGTGTATCAAACTGCAAAACGGTAACAAAGAAATGTAACTGCTCTGAGTTCTGGAAATTTTAAAAAATCACATTTCCATTGTTCAGAATCACTCATTTACAAACAATACATATGTTGATGTGCTACAGTGGTGAATAGATGCTATTAAGCTTTTATTGGACTGATCTCATATCCATCATTGGTGCATTATGTCAGTTTTCCCAAATGCATATTGGTAACTGTTCATAAACCAAAAGCATTTGTTTTGTTAATGCTGCAGATTATGATGCCTGACTCTCTGTGAAAGAAGCTTACATCACAATCTGCTTTTTCCTCTTACTGGAAATATTTTTCATTGCTATAGAAACAGCACATAACAGGATATTGATAGGGGTGGAGCTTCTGTAATTAGTTTCTGTTTTAGTATGTTTGTTTACAGCAGTATAATTTAAAACACATTTTTAAAAGAACCAGGGAAACATTTACTGCCTACGCTTCTCCTGTAATGGAAGCATGGTGCCTAAGAAACAGAATCCATTTGGTACTTAGCAATTATTTTTAAGTTTATCAACCAGTGCTTTCTTTTAAGATGCATTTTCAAAATAATTACTTAACATACACAATTATATCATAGACTCTGTCTTTTTTTTTTAAGGGATCTTTGCTTTAAATACTTCTGAAAAAAAAATATATTTAAGCCTAAATCCAATATGGTGTTTATGTGACAATAAAAATGTGATGGAACTTCCTTCCTTTCTTGTTCCCTTTCACCCTGAAGCACTCCGAGCTGACTGAAAACTAGCTCCAGAGAATATGGACTTTATCAGATGTAGCAAAAATTACATCATAATGATGCAATAATATCATTACTGGATTAAATTATCAGACAACTTTGTCCTCCTCCTGTGAAAAATGTGTGTGCCAGGTGTGAATAAGACATCACATTTTATTGACAGGATAAGCCATCAATCAATCCTTAATACAGAATTATTGGTGATATTAAAAGCATCTGAAACCATTTCCCACTGTAATTATTAGATTACAGTGTGAATGGGCAGTCCTCTTTCCCCTGTACCTGTTCCCAGGGAGAAAACTTCTGGGTGAGAATGCAAAAACGATTGACAGGAAGCTCTTTTTATGACCTGTCCCATCTTGCTGGCAAGATTTTATGTTTGTTTCAGGGCTTATCTGTACATTTTGTTTTTTTATTTTGAGTGTTTTTGGTGCTTTTACATGAACTCGCATCTTCTTGCGAGAACCACTGAGAGCTCATGCCCCAACTAACAAGGAAGTAAGTGGCCATTTCTCTTAAAGGAAGATGGGAACGCCAGTACACAGCATTAATACAGTGTGATTACTATGCAAAGGCTATGCAAAGAGAAGACCGACTGTAGAGGGACCTTTAATCTCATTCTTAAAACATAAGTGGTTGTTGTTTGATAATTCCAGTTATTATGCCACAATGTTTCCACCTTCCTTATTCACATTATTACATCATTTTAAGATGCCATCTGATAAAGTCCTAAGACACAGCATTTTTTTTGAGGGGGGGGGCAAAATCACATCAGTAGTCATTTGTCTCCATAGTTCTTTGGCAAAATTGCTGGTAGACAAAGCTATCCATGTTTGAAGTTCACATGCAGTCATGCCTGTGAATCAACTTAGTGGTTGGGAGTGAATTATTCACGTTGTTATCCTCAACCAATTGTTGCCACTGCACAGTATTTTTTTAACTGCAAATCAAAGGTGCAGCTTTTTAAAAAAAGCTGTTTGATTGCCTCAGCAAAGCAAAAAAAAGTGCATGATCAGCAATGTGAAATTCCAAAATTGCACTTCCAGCCACTTCATTGCCAGCAAGTCCCCCCTCCAATGCACATTCAACCAATCAGCTTTCCACTTCCACTCTTGCTGAAAATGTGCTGGGATGCGAATCAGTTGTCCAAATGAGAGGTAACATGCATTGCCACACATTATTTAAAAAAAAAAAACTCAGAAAAAGCTGCAAAGTTTTTGGTACCCCTGCCTTCTGAATAAGGCAAATCACTGTGGGATCTTGTTGTGACAAAAGGTATTCTCTGCAATATTTATTAGGATTTTTCACCATCTAGACAACCCCTGGGACTTTCAGGTTCAAACTAAATGATATGTTTACAATGGCTTTTTTTTTTTGGACAGAGGTGCTCCCTCAAGTGTTAAAAGACACCAGTTTGTCATAGTATGTGCTTTTGCTCAGCTACATATTTTTCCATGCTTTGTTTGATGGTTGGTCATTTGAAAGTGAACACAGCTAAATTTGTGATTCTGACAGCTGAGGCATTCATTTGTCAGGAAATGTTACTATGAGGAAGAAAATAGGTTAATCAGAGAGAACAAAATGTAATCAAATGTATTTCTTAAAAAATTAAAGAAGTACTCAAAAACATAATTGGATATACTATAATTTTGTTCAGAACCCTTTCATGCACAGAGGGAAATGTCTGGCCTTGTTTATTTATTAGAGTATTTATACCCTGCTCTTCAGCCACAAAGACTCTCAGAGTGGCTTACAAATGTTTAGCAATAGCACTTACACATCTATACCGCTTTATATATAGCACAAGGCACTCTCTAAGTGGTTTACAATATGTGTTAGCTAATTTCCCACACAAGACAGGTACTCATTTTACTGACCTACAAAAGGATGGAAGGCTGAAACCTTGGAGCCCTGCAGGATCAAACTCACAACATTGTGGTAAGCGTACCAGCATTTAACTACTGTGCCACCAGGGCTCCCAAGCCTTTCATGCAAACAGAGAAGTGTCTAGCTTCCCTTGATTGTCATTTTCTTCATGTGTAAAAGAACAAGTCTGAAGAAATATTTCCTCCCCATATGAGCTTGGACACTGGGATATCAGGGATCTTGCTCTCAGGGAGACTCTCCACAAGAACAGAACCTTTTTTTTTTTTTTTTGAAGATTTTTCAGTTCCTATGAGGAAAGTGACAATGGAAGTGTTGGTCTAGATGTTTCCTTCTTCACATGTTGATTGAAATCAGGTAAATTATGTCTGAACAGGCTTATATTGGTAACAGTTGAAATGAAAGAGCCCTAGCATACAAAATGATGACTTGTGCAATGCATGGTGCTTGGCTGTGTGTATAGAGAATGACACATATGTGCACTAGAGACAAGGTACATCCAGTGCCGCACTAGGAAATGTTTCTTCTTGGGAAGGGAGGTAAATGCTTAACACTGACATGAACTCTTGCAATTCATTATTTAAAATTTAAATTGGAAATCTGTAAATATATCTAATGATTGTTTCTTATTTGTTCCACCTGCATGTCACCATATTCTGGAATTATTCACAGAACATAGCAGTTCACAGAATGCACCTTCACAGAAGAAGGAAGAGGAGGAGGGGGGAGGAAGAGGAGATGGAGATAAAAAATCAGCAGACCAATGTTGGATTACTCTAAAGGAATGTTATATATTCCCAGCAATGTGGACATATTAGCAATGTGTATGGGTAAAGCTGGAATGTATTTGCATTGGCAGAATGATTTTTTTAAAAATATATGTTTACAAACTATATAAAGCATAAATAATACCTTGGCTAAACCTCCTGTTATTGTTTGGGGCTGAATGTTCTACTCTCTTGGTCAGTGACACTACAGTTTTGAGTTTCTCAGCTGTTTTCACTTCATGAGAATAGATTAAAAAAAATGTTTTTGGAATGAAACAGGGCACCCCTTCTGCAGAAAAATAGTCACTCTGTACTTATCTCTATAGATCACACTTCTCACAAATTATTTGTTGTTATTGTGATAGGCGCTCCAAAAAAAATGATACAAGGACTCCCTGAAACAACATCTCAGGCTTGGCCAAATTGATCACCAACAATGGTCCGCCCTGGCCTCACATCAGGAGGCATGGAGACACACTATCCACAATGCTGCAGCTTTATTTGAGAACTCATGCCAAACAAGTCTGGAAGAGAAATGACAACGCAGAAAGAATCACAACCCGGAACCATCACCCAAGTAAACCTTCTGCTGTGCTTTCTGCAACCGGACTTTTTTATTTCGGATTGGCCTTTTTAGTCATTAGTGCGCTTGCAGAAAGTGCGGGATGAGTCCTTCCTGAATCTTCGTTAGCGAAGAAAAGCCAGAGAGAGGGGGGGAGATTGTGATCTCATAGACCAAGCACATTGAAAGGTTAAATGACTGGACAGAATACTATGAGAATCATTTGTCTCATATCTTCAATTCTACAAGGGCTAGAAACCTCCTCTTTTTCATTTTGAAAGATAGAGGATTTTATCAGACCACTACCCCCTTAATGTTCTTTTGTGGGTATAGATTATGTCATTTTATGCTGGCAAAAGAAACACACACACACACACACACACACACCAGACTTACTTTGAGCAGCATCAATGAGGCTTCCCCGGCAGTGCCGAGCACAAATGGAGCTCCATTTACTTCCAGGGTTGAGATCTTGCCAGTTCTCATGAGAAGATGCTATTG
The DNA here is from genome assembly GCA_030847615.1 of Gambelia wislizenii. Taxonomy (NCBI): domain Eukaryota; kingdom Metazoa; phylum Chordata; class Lepidosauria; order Squamata; family Crotaphytidae; genus Gambelia; species Gambelia wislizenii. The sequence goes on along the minus strand of JAUMIR010000001.1, from coordinate 113,407,019 downwards.
CAGGAAATTCAAAACAAAAACAAAATAAAGACACAAAACTTACAGCAAAGCACTAAATACACTTTTAAAGTTCCAAGTACACTGGGGGGGGTCATAAAAAGAGCATCCCCTACCTGGCTGTCGTGAAGTGTTAATATTCAAGGACATTGATACCAAGGACATTGGGAAGCAGATAATGTCTGTGGCAAGTGATGATGAAGTTTAGCTTCCTTATGAATCCTGTCATTCCAATATAATGTTTTCTTAAGTTAACTAAAACCACCAGTAGCGTCATTAATTCATGAGAGTAGCCAGAGAAATTTTTATAAAATGATTGGAGGTGCAACATAAAAAGGATAATGTCTTTATTAAGTATTTATTAATTGAAAATTAAAAGGATAATTTCTTTAGTAGGACCAAGCAAAAAAGTGACAAAATAGCAAATTTTGCCAGATTCTTCTTTAGGTGAGATGTGATATTGGCCAGAAGTCTGGCCATTGGCCATTGATGTTATAACATATGTGTAAGTTTCTTACGCATGTGCTTGCATTTTTGGAGCCATTGTGCTGCAGACACATTCAGTTCATGATTGCATAAGCAGAGTACTGCAAATAATTGTTTCACATGGGCCTAGATCCTACTATTATTCCCAAGTAGAATACAGGCATTCAGTCAATTGCATCTACCTACAAGTTGACTCAGCATGCAACAATTGATTCAATGGGTCAACTTTAGCTAGAATTAATCAACAGGATTCTAGCCATGCAGCTGCATATTCTTTGCCAGTGCCTTCAATGTATTACTTATTTCACTCGGATTGCAGAAAGAGCCACTGTGCATTCTCATTTGCACAATGGGACAAGAAGTAGGCACAGATACACACAACTGGTTACACAGTCTTGATGTTTAGCAGCATCATGTGGCCATGTGGGTGCAGAATTACACCTCACAAGAACAATGTAGGATCTCAGTCAATATCTAAAGCACACAAACCATAGGGAGGGAGGGAGAGAGAAATGGAATTTATGGGGGGGGGCATGATAGAAAAGCACCCTGTGTCCACTGTGGTATAATTTCAGAAATGCAGAAAAATTGATTTCAGAATTAAAATACAAAGATTTCTTTCATAGCCCATGGGATGGTAGAGATGGGCTGAGATTCTGGGAGAAAGCCAGTGTTATGAAAGGTGCTTGGGCTTTGCTAATAAATGAATATCTGTATAAATAAAACATATCCTCTTAATCTACATCATTTTAACAGCCTCTAATTTGTTCAGTCAAATTCCAAAGAGGTTTTAGTGATCACAGGCTTTTACTTGAAGAATCATTTATGAACCATTTGAAGTTGTGGCTTCATTTTTTTTTTAAATTGCATTTTTTGTAAATGCCATCCTGCAGTGCAAAGATTTATTGGTCTTAATGAAATGGAACATTTCAGATTACTACCCTGTAAATCCTATAGATTCACATGACTACAGGATATAATACCTTTATTTCAAACACAATGGCTTCCTACAGAGAGGCAAAGAAAGAAGGTCCATTCATGATACCACCTATCAGTCATGATCCAATAGCTACTTGTTACTGTATTTCTGGCATGTAGAAGTATGGGACTCTTAAGTCCTGAAACAAATTCATCTCCAACATTTTCCCCTCCAAATCCTTTTCTGTATGTTTTTATCTCCCTGCTGATGTCACAATGATGAGGGTTCAAATGGAACACAAGCACAACTTTATTTAACTTACCAAAGCAAAACTTTAATGAAAAACAAGTTGACTCATAGCAATCAGAAATGGCATATGTTCAGAATTTGTACTTGCAGCCAGCCTGACATAGTCAATGGTACTCTGGCTCTGAGAAATGACTGCATGGTGCTACATGGCCAACATATATATGATTGTGATGGCCAACATATATATTCTCCTTCTATCCTCCTTGTTGTTATCTCAACAGCCACAACAAAGCATGAGCCAGTACTTGAATTACTCCACTACCATTTTGTGAGGGCCCACTCCCATAACTATACACTAAGAAATTAAGCTGAGAAGTTTCAAGAATGAAATGATACCTTGTTAAGATACAGAAGTAAAATCATGTATTTCTAAGTTTATAATGGGTAAATGAATTAATTACAACAAGGAGCTAGGGTTTTTTGTTTGTTTGTTTTTGTAGCTGTTCAGTTCCAAACCCTGTTCTGAACTCTATCCGATGCTGGTGGCACCTGCTTGTATTACTACAGGTTTATGGGGTAGCAGTAGGAGACAGAGAATACATCTACTTCTTACTTCTGTTGGGTTATATACAACATTGAGTGGACTTGTGCTTGTGCAGCAGAACTTTCCCTTCTCTTTACTGCACCACCCAAGTCTATTTCAGAGAATCACCCAAACAGTAAAACCATTCATCTGTTAGAAATCAGTTGTCAGCAGTGGTGCAATAATTGAAATTCGTTCATTCAATTTAGGGTTAAAAGAAGTTCTGGGTTTGAAGTTTATTTTTCTTCTCCAGATGTTCTTGTGCTTAATTTAATGCAATGTTATGAATTGTAATGATTACATTTTACATATATGATGAAAGGCAACAGAAACAAGTTGCACAAAGGAAATAGCCTAAGATAATGCAATTTCAGTATCTAAATGGGGATAGTTATAGGACATCTCCTTAGACTCTAGTATTGATTCTCATTTCTACTATAGAGCATTGCCCATTTAAGCACATTATCAGATACTTAAAGAATAATTTATAAAGCCTCGAAGAGCATTTACTTTGTGCAGAGAGGCTAATAACATCATTAAGATGGTAGAACGTGTCAGAATGTAATAAATGCAAGTGCACAATGCAAGTCTTAATGCTTATTAGAATGAAAGCCAAACAGATTTCTATAACAATTTGATTTTTTTCCCTCAAGTATAAAGCTCAACCAATGCTTAATTAGCATTCCCAATTGCAGCTATGGTGAATCAATTAGGTAATTAAGCTTGGAGCTATCTCTAATATCGTTCACATTTATATTAATAATAAAAACCCTATGTGTTGATGGCAAAAGACAGAAATAAATGGCTTCCTGACTAATAACAGATGAAAGGGAGCAAAATACATTCTAAAGTAAATGCATGATAATTAAGTTTCCTCAGGTGTCGACATCTTCATTCTTCATGTATTATGTAGGATACCATATTTTTTTCAGTTTTATTTATTATATTTTCATTTCTTGCTGGTTATAAATTACTGTTTTACATATTTTAAGTGTCATTACACTGGACCATGCCATCACATAAGTATGTAACCAATTAGGAGTACATTGAACACCTGACTCAATTGGGATCCCAATTCACTGCCCAAGAAAACAGCCCATTTTAGCCTAGACTGATTCAGGAGCTGCCTGGTTCAACTCAGATCTGAATCAGATTCTTGATCTAGAAATCTATGCCTTCATATCTCTAGTTAACTGGAGAACCTTTTAAAATCTTTGTCTCAATTGGATGCAATTTACAAGTATAATAGCCCCTTAAGAAGGAATCCTGCTATGCTCCTTCATATTTTTGTTGCTCATACTTTCTAAATTGTTGGCAGAATTGAACAAAATTTCCAGGGATAATTTCCCCAATTGAGGGAATGAGACAAGTTTCTGAACAATAGGTACAGTCAGTACTTCTTGCAACATTTCAGAAGGCTAGATGAGGGGCTGGAGAGTGATGGACCTAAATCCAATTGCTAGTCCCAGTGAGTAGTTGACTCAATCTGTCTATCCTGGTTGGGTCCAGCCACTGGATTACAATTGAACTAGCAATTGGATTTGGGGCATTATGAACAATGAATTAAAAACATCTTTTTGTTTTTATTTTCTGCTCAGGAGGTACCAAAATAATAGGAAATGCAGTAGGATCATGGAGTCATAATATCATACAGTTGAATGGAAACACAACACCATATAGTTCCAAACTCCTGCCATCCAGGAAGAGACAGCTAAAGTGCTCCTGAGAGATGACAACCCAAATTCTGACTGAAGACTTTCAAAGAAGGAGAGTTCACTGCTCTCTAAGGCAGTCTATTCCCCTGTTGAACAGCTCTTATCACCAGGTAGTTCTTCCTTATGTTTGGGTGAAATCTCTTTTCTTGCAATTTGAATCCATTGGTTCCTGTCCTAGTTGCTAGAGCAGCAGAAAATAAGTTTGCTCCATCTTCTATCATCATCATCAACATCATCATCACCGTTTATTTATTTATATAGCACCATCACTGTACATGGTGCTTTACAAGTAAAAGAAAAACAAAACAGGCTTATATCCTTTCATATGGCTAAAGAGGAGTACCATATTACTTCTCAGGGTTTGTCTAGATCTATTTACCCCATCTTGACCCTGTCTTGGAGCTCTGCAGTCAAAATGATGCAGGGCTCTTGCCCCATTTTTGGCCCCGGGTAGTCCTGATGATGCCTGGGGCAAAAAGCAATTACACCGTTTCATCAAAATACCCAGGAAAAACTGTTTTATTTAGGAAAAAACAGATTGGGCCCTGGGGAATCTCAGGAGTCCATACTGGCATGCTGGCCCATCTCTACAGCCACTGCCACTGCCACATTGCACTCTCTGAAGCCAGGAAGGGAGCCCACAGCATGTGACCAAGGCTGGTCACACGCAGGGAGACTTGATCATTTTTTGTGGGCCTCCTGCCTGGCTTCAGAGAGTGTGATGCAGATGGCAGTGGCTGCAGAGACAGGCTGATTTGTCTGTGCAGACTCCATCCCATTTTGTGCAGGTAAGGAAGGGGCAACAGGCCTGATCCAGGGCCAAAATATACCAGTGGGAAGCTGGCATATTCTGATCACTGTAGACAGCTCCCTCAGCTGTTTCTAATAGGGTTGGTTTCCAGATCTTTTACCATCTTGGTCCATGTCTTGGACAGGATGGATAATTGGGTTTTTGTATTTGCAGTGATAATCAGTGGAAGGCACAGAACTTCAGATTTCTGAATTTCATCTCAGATTTGAAACCCACGTCAAAGAGAACTGGCTCCAAGTTTGTGTGAGCAGTAGGGGACTGTTTTCCAAAGCATCAGGTTGGGATTAGAATGATATCACAATTTTGTTCCACAGACCTAATAAAAACATGAAAATGAATTAAAACACAATCTTTAAAAATATCAATTAAAAAAATAAACTAGTTAAAACTTTAGTAGTAGCCTAGCTTATGTACTGTAACTAAAGAATGTGCCACAACATAAATTTAAGATGATCTAATCTGCTAGTATCTACCACAGGTTCCTAGTCATATTGACATGTTTGCTCATTTGTAGTGTATGACAATAAAAATTGTGAAAGCATGAATAAAAATGGCAAAATCATCTTTATGCAAGAATATATTACATAGCATGGGGGAGTGTTAAATTAATATGGGGATCCTTTGCTAATGAGCTGCTGTTGAGGGATGGCTATATTTGAATTACAAAAGTAATACTTTTGTGTGATTTAGCCTTAAGCAAGAAATCCTGTCAGTGTCTTCATCCAAGGAAAGACAAAACATCACATGCCATGACAATCACTGGGTAAAGACTGGGTTTAAGGACTGTAGAAATTAAAGACATGGTTACTCTATAGCATGGATGAAGAGCTGAGGCCCTTGTGGAAAAGATGCGAGCCCAGCTTGGTGCTGCATGAAAGAAGTAAGATTGGAAGACTGTGATTTCCTTAAAACTTTGCAGTTTTAAGGACAATAAAGTCAGGTCATAAGCACTTTAACAGACTATAGTTCATACTAAATTGCTGATCTTCAAGTACTGGCAAATTCCTTTCAATATAACTGATTTGCCAATATTAAATGGCTGTTGAACATGGGGATTTGTTGACTGTTCCATGAATCAAGTAAAATGAGCATAGAAAACCATTGATTCATGGTTTGCATTGATTTGATACTTCAGTTAAAATCCTATGTAAGAAAAGCCATTAAGAAAAAAGAAGTATAATGAAGAATTTTACAACAGGACATCATCAGAAAATTCATTGTTCAATTCATTATTGTAAGCAGTCCCCCACAATGAAGATGCCTTTAAGTCTTAAGATACACACTTACCACACAGATATCTGTCTATTAAAGTGTGTAGATCTTTGGCATGGGTGATGACCCAAAAATCAATTGTACTCCTTGGGCATTAACTAGATTAAACAAACAGAAGTATTGAATTAAATTTACAGAACATTCCACTGTACTAATTACAGGACACCATGCCTGGCCAGCCTTCCTTGTTAATCTTTTCTTTCACTTCTCTGAGGATAGAAAGGCCTACACTGCAGAAAGAGAAATACAAAGGCTCATGTGTTCTGGCAAATCTGGGGAAGATATGTTAGGCCTCAGTCCAGCATGAAATGATGCTCTGGGTGTTGTCCCTTCCTGGAAATCACAATATTCGGTTGGGATTGTACAATGGGAAAAGGTGTTCAGAGCATAGACTCATAGAATCATAGAATTGTAGAGTTGGAAGAAACCACAAGGGCCATCTAGTCCAACCCCCTGCCACGCAGGAAATCTTGATCAAAGCATCCCCAACAGATGGCAATCCAGCCTCTGTTTAAAGACCTCCAAGGAAGGAGACCCCACCACACTCCAAGGGAATGTGTTCCACTGCCGAACAGCTCTTACTCTCAAAGTTCCTCCTAATGTTAGGGGGAATCTCTGTTCCTGGAGCTTGCATCCATTGCTCCAGGTTCCAGTCTCTGGAGCAACAGAAAACAAGCCTGCTCCATCCTCAGTGTGACACCCCTTCAAATACTTAAACAGGGCTATCATATCGCCTCTTAACCGTCTTTTTTCCAGGCTAAACATACCCAGCTCCCTAAGTCTCTCCTCATAAGGCATGGTTTCCAGACCTTTCACCATTTTAGTTGTCCTCCTCTGGACATGCTCCAATTTGTCAATATCCTTTTTGAATTGTGGTGCCCAGAACTGGACACAGTATTCTAGGTGAGGTCTGACCAAGGCAGAATAGAGTGGCACTATTACTTCCCTTGATCTGGACACTATACTTCTATTGACACAGCCCAAAATTGCATTGGCCCTTTTAGCTGCCACATCACACTGTTGACTCATGTTCAACTTGTGTTCTACTAGGACTCCTAGATCCCTTTTGCACATAATCTCGTTCAGCCAGGTCCCTCCCATCCTATATCTATGCATTTCATTTTTCCGCCCTAAGTGCAGTACTTTACATTTCTTCGTATTGAATTTCATTTTGTTAGCTTTGGCCCAGCTCTCCAGTCTATCCAGGTCATTCTGAATTTTGATCCTGTCCTCTAGGGTATTAGCTACTCCTCCTAATTTGGTGTCATCTGCAAATTTGATAAGTATGCCCCTAATTCCCTCATCCAAGTCATTGATAAAGATGTTGAATAGCACTGGGCCCAGGACAGAACCCTGTGGCACCTCACTGGTCACATCTTTCCAAGACGAAGAGGAGCCACTGAGGAGCACCCTTTGGGTTCAGCCGGTCAACCAATTACAAATTCATTGAACAGTTAACTTGTCTAGCCCACATCATTTACCACCAGAAGGCCATTTCCTATCCCATCCTTCTTCCTCAATGTTATGCTTTCTTTTTCTTGGGAAAAGGGGAGAAGAGATAACAGGTGGTGTAGGGAGGAAGTGGCGCAAGCAGAATCAAAACAGGAGGATGCTCAAGGCAAGCCATGTATGGATCTAACAGTTCTGCTAGCTCTAATTTGAACAGTTAAGCATATTTCTGTCAAAAGAACTTAAGAAGCCAACTAGATCAGAGCATAGTAGTGTTTACTCTAGACAGAGATTAAAAGAAAGAGCTAGTTACCTGTAATTAATTTTATTCTCTAATAACAAAGATATGACTATCTTACATTACAGTTATAAGTTATAGAGAGCTAACTTTACTTCTTTGGGGATGTAACTGTAATTATTAGTTTATTTTCTAGTTATGGGGTGGGACCTCACTAAACAAATGAGGAATATCCCATAGGAAGTTCTGTCTCATGCAATGCCTTGTGGTGCTTCCTGCTCTGTTGTGGGTGTTGAGGCAATAACAAGGTGACTGGTGGAAGGGTGTGTTTTCTTGGCAAGCTAGCTGATCCTGTCATTCAGATATTGTCTCTCTCTCTCTCTCTCTCTTTTTTTTTTAAGTACGGTAGATAAAACTAACTACTTTAGAGTGCATCTTGAAATGTTAAAGGGACAGCTGGGCTGACACTGGGTAGGTTGAACTGTGTTGAGTCCAAACTACTCCCAGAAAACAGAGCTGGAAATTACATAGGCCAAATCCACACTACACAAACAAGCCAGTTTGAAATTGGATTATTTGCCATGGCTCCTTCCTATGGAATCCTGGAATTTGTAGTCTGTTGAGGCACTAGCACTCTTTGGCAGAGAAGGCTAAAGACCTTGTAAAACTCCAGGAGCCATGGTAAATAATCCAGTTTCAAACTGGATTTGTGTAGTGTCCTGTTTTGGCCATTATTGTGTCCTGTTTTGTGTCAAGCCAGCATTGTGGCTGTGTCCCTGGGACATAGGAGTCTTGGACCTAGAATACGCCATTTTCTCCCTCGCACACACCTTTTCTGCTGCATTTTTTGGGATCTTCTCCTAGCAAGTTTTTGCTAGTTCTGTCAGATTGCTGAGATTAGCCAGACAGCAAAAGGGCATTTCTGTCCGCTGAAAAGCTTTGTGCCTAACCCTAAATGCCTTGAGCTGGTGCACCTTTGAGTTAGAATCACACTATTAGTTACTTTTGAGAGATGTCAAAATAGAGAGTTACATTTTAAAATCACAAACATAATGATGTCTAAGTACTTTGGGGGCATCAGAAATATAAATGTGATTAACTACTTTTTAAAAGTAATAGTCCAGCATTCTGTTTCCCACAAATTGTTACCTATGAGGAGCTGACAAATAGAATATGAGATGGTTGTTACTCCATCTCTCTGTGCACCCATCAGACATTAATTTATATAAGTGGTTAGGTATGACGTTCATACAAAATAGATGAACTACTCCACATAGGAAATTAATCCTTAACCCATCAATGATTAACTGTCCCATTGTGGGAGAAAGGCAGCATATAAATTAAATAAATAAATAAAATTAAGTCTGGATTCTTCTTTCAAGGAGATTTTTGGACGCCTCTTTTAGCCTCTTGCCATGCAAGCAGCCTCCGGTGCAGTAACGAGGCTGCCGCGCGGCAAGGGGTCCATTTCGGACGACGCCGTTTTTCTTTTGGCGTTGTCCGTGACTGTTGCAGCTAGCACTGGAGGCAGCCATGCTGTTTTTCACTCACAGAAGTTGTCCGTGAGTAAAAAACAGTGTGGCCGAAATGGACCCCTCGCCGCACAGCAGCCTCGTTACTGCACCGGAGGCTGCTTGTGTGGCAAGAGGCTGAAAGAGGCATACGAATATCTCCCAAGTCACAGATTCTGTCACTCACTTATCCAGTGCACTATCACAGCACAAGTTAAGTGAGAGTTCAAATTTTACTTGCAGAGGTAAAAGATAAATCTGAACACTGCTGAATTATAATATCATTCTG